>OZ010734.1:1688984-4188984 GCA_963932275.1 Andrena praecox
TTTCGATTAGCTTTTTATTATGGCGACAACGGTACTATACAATAATTCGTATATATATATATATATATATTCAAAAGTTTATAACAATTTCAACAGATGGACAGTCATTAAAAATGGCACCTATAAATATATTAGACAAGAATTCCTTATAAAAATAATGCAACGCTCGAGTGCTGATCTTCATCAGCATTCGCATAAATCTCGAACCTCTGAAGATTTATAAGTAATATTAAATCTATGGCGCATAAAACTTTGTAGCGTTTCATTGGACATTAATATATAACATATACATTCGCTATGATCTCCCAATCTTGGACTAAATACATGGACTATTATCTACGCGATCTATAGAATTGTACAAGTGCAGCTATACAAACTATAAAAGTCTATCCATACTCCGAGGTGACCGTCAAGCTGATGTTACCGTCTATCACACAAGTGCCATGATACCATATCCTTGTATCTAGAAGAACGATATCTCCGGCATGGACAGTAAAATTGAAGCGTTTACAAATTCTATCGCATTCCGGTGTCGGGGCAACGGTCCACGTTTTGTTGCCTATAATTTGCCCCTGCCACATCAGACGAGAGATGTAATCCAGCTGCGGGGGGGAAGAATGGAACCAATTGAAATCGCAACTCGGATCGGCGTTAACTCTAACTATAGGGGAAAGGTGGGATAGTTGATCACAGTTTTGCTTTTTTATTGAAATAATAATAATGGTTTGCTTTGTTTCTATTTAATTATGTAAGTTGTGATTCTTAGAGTATTCTCAATATACTTTGACCAATTTGAGAGCTGAAAACTAATTTTAATGACAGAATTTCAACATTTTCTGGCAGTGACGTTATGCACAAGTATCCCCCACTGAAGGGGAGACTTGATCAAACGGTTAGGGAGACTTGATCAGTGAACTTTCAGACTAAATAGCACATTAACTTTCTAAAAAATATTTATTATCTTCGTCAATAACATGAAATAAAGGGAATATCATAAAAAGAAAGTAAACTATAACAAATTTGAAGGAATTACTGAAAAATGAAACCGAAGAATTAAACTCTATGACATAAAACAACATAAATGCATTCTTAAAAGACATTTCACTTAGATATCATCTGATTAAGATGATGATAAAGAAAAGATTTTCCTTCTCACTTTCTATGCCGTATTTTTCTGTTTCATTAGCCGTTCTATGGTTCTTTATTGGAGCATTTTCAGCTGTTCAAGTATCCCACCTCGCACACTGATCATGTATCCCTCAATGCACTCGATTTGAAAAAGATGAAAAATTAAACTTACCTTAAATATTTAGATAAATCAATAAATACCATTAATTGACTCGAAATTGCCGTTTTTACTTAGTATATTTCAAATCGTTGAAAATGCAACATTTACTCGAAAAGGAGGAAGAACAAGCAGACCGAAATATTTACTTTTTGCCTGCAAATAAGATCGAAGCTTATAACAACATTATTCTATGCTCCCAAAAGAGAACTGCAACGTGAAGTGTTGCGATAACACTGTCCAACACGATTTTTGGTCTGCAATATCCGCTGGGTGATTATTGTAGAGTTTTTCGCCCTGAACACGAATCCGCAAGCAGAAATGCTCTATCATCCTCAGTTTTTGAGAAAATCGATTTTGAAAAAAACTGCAAATTTTCAACTTTGAACATTTTTTGTGTCGAAACGGTAATAGTTATTCGGTTGCTCGTTGCGTCAAATTATTCTACGAACCCTCCCGAATACAACGATATAAGTTATTATTGCATTATGATCATTTAAATTTGTTTAAACAGCGATCAAAGGGAAAAGGACACCCGGAATGCACCCATTTTTGAAGATATCTCTCAATTTATTTCCAAAACTAAGGGTCTAGGAAAAAATCTGACCATTCCACGCGATGCAGCAGACATTTCTCCTTCGGAACTCATCAACAAAACTGGTAAGTCACGTTTTGTTTTCAATACAGAAGCGAAAGAGTTTGGCAAAACGCGCGGTATCGACAGTGGTAGTCAACGGCGGCGCGCGGTCCACTGCCGCTCAGCGTAACACAATCGCTTAACGCGCCTGAGTACCACTGTTGGCACCGCGCGTTTTGCCAAACTATTTCGCTTCTGTATTGAAAACAAAACGTGACTTACCACTTCTGTTGATGCTTTCCAGAGGAAAAATGTCTGCTGCATCGCGTGGAGTAGTCAGATTTTTTCTAAGACCCTTAGTTTTGGAAATAAATTGAAAGATAACTTCAAAAATGGGTGTCATTTCGGGTGTCATTTTCCCTTTGATCGTTGTTTAAACAAATTTAAATGATCATAATGCAATAATAACTGATATCGTTGTATTCGGGAGGGTTCGTAGAATAATTTCACGCAACGAGCAACCGAATAACTATTACCGTTTCGACACAAAAGATCTTCAAAGTTGAAAATTTGCAGTTTTTTTCAAAATCGATTTTCTCAAAAACTGAGGGTGATAGAGCATTTCTGCTTGCGGATTCGTGTTCAGGGCGAAAAACTCTACAAGAATCACCCAGTGGATATTTGCGGAACAGAGAAAAAGTTTCATTTTGTTGGACTGTGTAATGTAAACATTACCACGCTAGCGCGACAGCAGGCACAAATTGCCAATATATTAAGTAAAAAAACTGATGCGATCATGTATCCCCGCTGATCAACTATCCCACCTTTCCCCTAAGCGACGCCCATCGTCGATACGGTACGTACATGCATCACGGCACCTTCCTCGTATCCCAAAAAGACATAATTGCTATAAGGAGCCTCGGCGTCCTCTGGCAAAAAATGAGGTAGATTGTAAAACCTTTTCATAGTATCCAATATTTGAAGGTGACAGTTTTTCCAACCAACGTACCATGGGTCCTTTCCGCTACGTTGCGTGGCCCTCTCTTCGCTCATCGCGAAAACATCCCGCAGATTAGTAAAGTTGCTTTTGAAATGTAAGAACTGGCATTCTTCTACCGAATCGTAAGCGCCGTCTATACGTTCGTACAGATTTCTGAAGAACTCCCAGCTAAATACCTCCGAGGCTGGCCAGTGACTCGCGGCGTTCTTTATCACCATCGGCCGAGAAGAATAAGCGTATCGTTCGAATTCGTCTCTGGTTAAGTTCGGCAGGATTAAAGCTCCCGTAACGTCGCGACAGTAATCGCAATTCGACACGGGCCTTGTGAACTCCCATATAAAGTAATTGTTTGGTATTAAACACCTTGTTCCGCGAATGCCTTTAATTACGTCCACATTGAAATAGTGGAAAAGTACGCTACAGAATACTGGCAGGAATAAGACGAGGAAGACTCTTCTGGTATACATGTACCACGAGACAAAGCTTCTATCGTGCTTAGCGTTATTCTTTACGCTAGCAGATTTAAGATCGGATAGCGAGGCGCCTTGTTCCAGAAACCTCTCGGTTAAGGCTAGAAACGCTTCTTGTACAGTTTGCAGAGCGTTATCCCTTTCACCCATTACTGGCAGTACTGGCTAGTGTTGGTGATTTCTCTATCGATACAAGTTTAAGTTTAATCTGTTGGCTGACATAGCACGATCGCCGCCGTACGACAGCGGTAGCCTCATCCTTGACGGTAAACGTGTAACGGAGTTTGTTATTTTTATCTCTGCTTTTTGCACTTTACTCGATCCAATGATTGCATGGCTACTTCGTTTCGTCAGGTACAGATTTCGTGGGGTGAAGGAACAACGTACGTAGCCCTGTAATAACTTTAATAATGTTTATCATACGTTGGCGAAATTAACGTATACGTTCGTGTCAGCACCAGATAACAGAATGCAACGATCCTTCGTTATATTTACACGATCATTCATGAACGGAGATAAGTGGAGGAAAGACGTTTAATTCGAACGCCATCGGTGGTAATATAAAAGCTATGTAAAAGCACACTTTCAAGGAGCGTGCATCTCTGTGCGTGGCGTACGTAATTCACTATCACCATTCACCTCAATTCACCTCCTCGCACCCTCGCGCACGCAGTGGCAACCGCAACCGCGCTCAGCCTTGAACCACTTACTTACTTATATTTCATCCAAATATGAAGGTCCGCGTCGATTGCGAAACAGATACCATAATCGTACGATCGGTGGAGAATCCTGCCCCCACCTGCTCCTTTCTTTGACAATCGTCTGCAATCTTCGCATCTCCGTCTTGGGCGAAGTTGGGCGAGAAAGCCCGAGCCCCGAAGGCTGCTCGCCGCTCGGCTTCAAGTAATTTAATAAATTAATACCCCTAATAGGAAGTTTCCTGTAATTGCCTGTTCCCGTGTCGAACTCGTGTGGGCCAATGCAGGCGTGTCTCACAAATCACAATTTATGCGCGGGCAACAGGCAGAGCAGAATGAAACTTGAAGTACGAAATAACGGATCGAATAATATTTCAAGCGTAATTGAAACTCGAATAAGAAATATTATGTAGTTCCTGTACATACACACTTAGAAACCTGTTCTGTTATCGAGGGTTTAGGAATAAGAGAGATAGACGACAAAGTAAAGAAATCGTAGAATTGTTTATTTTATCAAATCACGCAACATGATGTACAAGTCTCATTTAAACCGGCGTTGAAATAGATTTTTTAATGTGTAAATTGTGCTTTTAATCGCATTTCAATTATACACGTTACACAGTATAAAACCTAATTTACAGCAGTTAGAACGCCAAGTTATGCAACATTGATTTGACAGTCCACTCGAGTTTCAATGTACTTACATACAGGGGGGATCCGGACTCCGGAGAGATGATCCTTTTTTTATATGTATTATGTAGGCCAATGATAAATGTGTAGAGTGTAGACAACTTGACAATTCGTTGTTTTTCTAATCAAACATTATAGTGTTACATGATAGGGGAAATTTGTACGGTTTCAGTTTTCGTTTATACGAGACGCAATTCGAAATAATTTGTTGGAAAGACTCGCTTCGATATCGGAGAAATCGTAATTATCGCAATAAATTTTGAAACGTTGCTGGAGTACCCGAGCTACCTATTATAATTTATTTATATCGTTTAAAAGAGTTGAATTATTTCTCGACCAACTTCAAAAGATTGTAAATGCAACATCGTAACTTCTTTCTTCGTATTTCCTCCTACAAATGTAATTTCACAAAAATTTCACATCTATAAAGGTTTAGGCGTTCCTATTTAAAGAAACAGAAAAGGTAAAGTTCTTTAATCTGTACATTTGAACATATAATAACTTCATGTAACGATGCAATGAAATGTTTCCGATGTAAATGTATATTTTTACGAGTTAAAAAACTTATTATATTTACAAATCTTATATATATGATATAATCCGTAGAAATTAATATTACAATTACAATGTTACCCGAATGTATCGTAAAATTTCCAACAATCCAGAAATCAGAAAATTGCGTAAATATTTCGCGATCGAATAGAGTAGCATGATTTTAATGTCGAATTCTATAAAACAGCTTGTTATCGTTTCCAAACAAAATTGGCAATTATTCATCGCAAGATTTTCTCAACAGAATACTTTCGCCAGGACACACATCAGTTATAATCGAACGCAAAATAAGTTATTACTTACTGTTAAAAAAGTGTGACTAGCACAGTCGTGTTTGTATCAATGCTTACACCTGATTACACTTTGCTTTCAAAGAAATAGAAATTTTCGGTAACGATCGATCAGAAGTAGCACCATTTGCCAAGAATCGCGTCTTTTATAGCCGATATGTATTGCGCGGGGACCCAATATATCCAATATCTCGACGCCTCTGTTGTGCCTAGTTGTATAGCCTGCGATTTTTCAAAAAAATTACAACCTAAACACGTACGATAATTATTGCGCAAACACCGATAGAATAGTCGATAGTACAAACCATAATGTGATATTCCGGATGGTCGTGTATAGCTTCGCTGTGTACACTTTTTATAGAATTCATAGGTATTTTGTCCGTCCTCTCTTTTGTACCGATCCAAAGTTGATCTTGCTCCAATTTAAATGTTAATCTAACTTTGCCACCCGATTTATTTAACATGCCGGCCAATGGAAATTCTGGTAGGGGCTCCTAATTTTCAATTAATCAATGCAATGATAAAATCCACTAGCAATTTACTTAAGGGAAGACACCACTGTGACGGCCGGAAAAGTAAGCCATTTTTAAGATTTTTTTTTTAGGAATAATTTACAGTTTTCATCGAAAATTTTTATCTCCTACCTTTAGTACGCTGTCTTAAGAGACTATACAAAAAAAAATAAATAGAAAAACATCCATAAATTTTAATATATTAAATAATCTTCTAGACCTCCCCACGCGAGCTGGTCGAATGTGTAACTATGGAACAGCAGATCCGATATCAAATTTAATTTTTTTTTTATAAACTATATGAGTGTAGTTTCCGTTGTACGTACGGACTCTTTGATTGAAAACAAATTTTTTTAAATACGCACGAAAAACTGTCCATCTTATTCGCGGATTTTCGAAAATTTTCTTCTAAAGCGCACCATTTTTACAAAAATAATTTGTTTAATAAATCGGTACGTACAACGGAAACTACACTCATATAGTTTATAAAAAAAAAATACAATTTAATTTCGGACCTGCTGTCCCATAGTTACACATTCGACCAGCTCGCGTGGGGAGGTCTAGAAGATTAATTAATATATTAAAATTTATGGATGTTTTTCTATTTATTTTTTTTGTATAGTCTCTTAAGACAGCGTACTAAAGGTAGGTAATAAAAATTTTCTATGAAAACTGTAAATTATTTCTGAAAAAAAATTCTTAAAAATGGCTTACTTTTCCGGTCGTCGCAGTGGTGTTCCCCCTTAATCGACCCACTATTTAAGTTATAAGATTATACCTTGCTGTCTAATATGCCAGGCATCACGTCCTCCGGCACGCCTTTATCTAAAACTTTCCTATGCATTTTCTGCTGCGACAAGGGTTCTTTACTCGTAGTAGAAGCAGCTTCGTCCTGCAGATCCTGTTTCGTCGGAATCGACATAGCTAAGACGTCGTTTAACTTTGATCCCACCACCATCACTTTGGCACCTTAAAGATAGACGATCTCATATATATATATATATAGTAGCTGACCCGTTACCCGGTTTCACCCGGGAATTATTATTATTTTTTTTTATTATTTTAGATAGCATATTTATAAATAGCCTATAATCTAATCTAGGGCGTATTTAATGCATATTCAAAATTTCATTGAAATCCGTTCAGCCGTTTAGGCGTGAAAGAAGGACAAACAAACAGACAACGTTTCACTTTTATATATTAGTAAGGATATATCAAGTACGACGCGTACCATTTAGTTTCCATTAAGTCTCTAATTTCCATCATTTAGGAAAGATTTAGTTACCTTTCGTAACGCCCAGACTTTTCAGCGTCTGATCATCTTTGGCTAGACCTTTGATCATGACCTTCTGCATGGCTTGCGGCACCGATATAATATTTTGAAGATGCGCTTTCAATTCCGCCACCGTCCCATCCACTGGGAAAGTTACGTTAATCCGTTGTTTGTTATAAATCACTTTAAAGTCTATATTCTCTCTGGGTGGATCTTGCGAGGTAGTCGGAACATTTTCGCCTTCCAACTCTGTATTAGGAATTTCATGCTTCGATGCCGAATCATTCGTTTCTATGGATGAATTGTCATTAGAATTTGCTTTTGTTACTAATTCAGAGCAAGGCGTGGAATTACAGCAGTTGTCGTTGCTTTCACCCTTCGCAGCGCCTGGAAAATGGAAAAAAAAAAGAATGATGTAAGGCGACGCGGGTACAAAGCCGTGTCTTGGGAAAGAAAGTAAGGGCGAGCTGCTTCGTACTGTTTTTACAAAGGCCCGATACCTATGTAAAGAGGCCTGTCAAAGCTTAACAATCGAGCGGGATAACGAGAGGAAATATTCCTGAGATAGATTGGCCAAGGTTATGTTCGAAATGACATGTATTTATGAAAAGAAACTATAATCCGTGGAGAAAACTTGTGGAAAGCACTGCGCCACGATATTCAATATAATGCGGCAATTAAACGCGTAAGAGAATTTTAACGGAAGCAACGGTTATTTTTACGGAATTAAATCGACGTAGAGAATAGCTGTTCCGTAACAGTTTTCAGCAGCATTATTTCAGGCAGCATATACTCATTGTACTCGGAATAATCATGGAAGCAATCGTCGGGAATGATAATGAGAAATATTTATCGGTTGACAATTCGTGTTTAAATGCATGAAAAATCGTCAAGATTACATGTACGTACCGACGTACTCCATGATGGACTGTATATTTCATTGACCAATCAAAACTATTGCAGGACGCGTTGCAATTCCTGCCATTCGTGGTAGGTACTTGCAGCGATCTTCGGAATGACTTTCAAATTTTCAAAAACATTCTAGTAACATGAACCACGAAAGTCTCTTTACATCAAAATTCAATGAAATTTCAAACTTTCAAATATTTAGTCCGACCGCTTCAACTGGACAAAAAAACAAACAGTGTATAAATTTCTGTACGCTATAACTAATTTTATTACTATATGATATACATTGCATTAAAAGATTAACAAATTCGTACTTTCATTAACTACGACATCCTAAGTTTAAGTAATTTAATTACATCAGTTTCGCCCAGTACTCGTTTTTTTGCAACAATGAATATAGATGAGAAATCATTTCGGAAGATAATGCACAGAGGCCGCTGAATCCAGTCCTCGAGTTCTGGGTCGGTAACACAGTGGGTCTATCCTATACTTGGTCGATGCCAGCACAGCCAGCACTACCAGCGGCGCGGTGAGAATCGTGCATACGAATGATACAGAGGTGGCGCTCGAGTCGGGCATCGCCATCTTGTGCACCACATGACCTCGTTGCCGTGTCCCGTGACCAGCTCACGTGAATTTTGACAAATTCAAACATTTTTGGTAGAGAGAAATGGATATATTGGAGCAGCATCTCGAACAGCAGGATGTCAGGTAGTGTTTATGTTAAATATCGACTGGCTGATAATGCGAACACCTATCCCTCCTGTTTCGCTCGAGGTCTCCTCAAGGTCATCACGTAGTGCACAGTGCGCACTTACAAGACTTGGGACAACGGTCGTGGAAGTAATAGGCATAGACGTAACTCTATAGACGCGTTGCATATCCATTCCTCAACGTGTCTGCGCTTATTTTACAGCACTGTTAACGCCAAGGATGATGGCGGCACGGGAATCGTCATCGAAGAGGCGGAAATTGTCGACTGCGAAGGTAAAAACATCGCGGGTCCAAAACCTGCTCCCCACTTGCTCCGTATTAACGAATGAGATATTATTTTCCAATTATCAATCCCTCGCAGGAGAGACTGTGGGGGAAGATGGAATGCGCTATCAGGAGGCGCTTGCGTACAGAGTGGTCCAAGTGAACGGCACTACCGGTGGCAACGAACTAGAGTTGCCGGTTACTCAACCAGGGAATAACACTGTACAGGTCCTGACGTCCCCGTTGAACGGCCAGTTTTATGTTATCGGGAATGCTAACGATGTTTTCACCACCGCGCAAACTTCGAGATCACTGGTGCCTAGAACTACCACCTTACAAATAGAAACGCCAAGGAATTGTACTACGGGCTTGAAGAAGGTATTGCTGGAATGTCTTCGCAGTTCATCTTCGAACAGTCTTATCGCTCTTGGTTTAAGCTTGTATTTAATTAGCTTAAAATGTACTTTAGAGAGACGATAGAAGGAGAGCGACGCATAACGAGGTCGAACGGCGCAGAAGAGACAAAATAAATAATTGGATCGCAAAGCTGGGGAAGATCATTCCCGAATGCAATACCAACGTGAACGCTAATGGGAGCGGTAGCAGTGGTGAGAGCAAAACCATCTATGAAACTCAGGTATCGGACTGAAATTTCCATTAAAACTTTATGAACACGAGCACGTATCTGTACGTAAGGGAGATTATCTATTAATTTCCTGCGCAGAGCAAAGGAGGAATTTTGGCCAAAGCCTGTGAATATATAGGTGAGTTGCGAGCGGCTAATCAGGGTCTGGGTCAGTGTTTAAGAGATAACGAAAAGCTGCGGCAAGAGATAACTGCCTTGAAGCAACTCGTTACGCAGTTGAAGCGCGAGAATCTTCAACTTAGGTCACAGATCTCCACGGGAGCCAGTGTCGACGTTGTTCGTTTGAGTCCTTAAAGAACCATTAGTCCATACGCAGCGCTTCTTTTTTGTAAATATTAGGATATGTAAGCTGACTGCGGTCAGAGGAAGTATTTACTCTTATAAGTTTCTTTTCACCGGGAACCACATCAAGTTCGGTCGTATTTGAAATTTATATACTTTTGAAGTACGTAGCACGGTCCTAATGGTATGGTCGTAACTGCATTTCCAGTTATCATGCCTGTACATAGTTTTATCTCTCTCTCTCTCTCTCTCTCACACTCTCACACTCTCTCAATATTTTAACGACGCAAAGGAAAAGCATAGCATAATCCGTTTTATATGCCTAAAAGGATTACACTCTGCCTTTGACGCAAAGTCCAAATTTTCATTTTATGCGCTCGAGTCGGGCATTATGTTGCAATAATGTCTAAATTTCGTTCCCGCGGTCACACTTTGTACGATCGATCGATCGCCGGTCGGTCTCAAGTGCAATTTCATGCCAATTGAAATTCAGTTTCGCGCGATTTCCTAGCGAACGATAATATTGTAACATCGTTGGAGTTTGGGCTATTCCTCGTAGGACCTATTGAAAACAAAATGCATCTTATTTCTGTACATGCGTGTGCATTGGATCGGACTACCTCGTGTGTACGCGAACGAGCCAAGGCTGTGAATATCGAGCATGGGTTCTGGGATCTTCGGATGTACCTACATTTTAGACTATGCGGACGGAGTTTATTTAAAAGCTGCGGAGATGAAGGGGAAGGATATGTTTCGTTGTAATGCGGACGATAAAAATTCGAGACGTGAGACACGACGACTGAATCTTTACAGAGCTCGTTGAATATTTTTTATTTTTAATACTGTTTTCACAAGCGTAGTAGAGTAGGTACTTGGTGAAATCGACTAGGGACTGAGAATGTAAAATAGGATTTAATCGTACACGTGCGGATATATATATATATGTATATACACGTATGCGTGCATATGCATATATGTACGCATATAGCAATAAACAATATTTTTTTCAAACCAAGTTTCCGAGTGCCGTACAAAAATGCGTCAGAATCATTGAAAATTAAATAATGGTTTGTAATATATCGTTGATGTATATACCGCGAGGTTATTGTTATATAATAATATTATTATTAAAATGAAATTTAACGAAGCCCGATGTTTTATTGTCATTTAAATCTAAGTAAAAGTCCTCGGATTCTCTTTCTCTATTTATGCATAGTCTTTATTCGTTTTTACATATGATACAATCATGGAAATGTCGAAGTTACTGGAACACTGTTTGCAATGCATTTCAATTCATACCTGCTTTCCTTTTTTTTCGCTGAACGATAAAAGACCCTGCATCTTAACAGCTTTAATATTTGGACATAGGTATTTTTTTTTTTTAAACTTTCGGACCATTTTCCAACGTTTTAACGTTTAAAATAACATCTATATTTCATGTAACGTTTGCGTTCAACACGTTTACATAATACACTATAATACAATGTTTATAATACTCTGTAATTGATGAAGTTCCATACGTTGTAAAGAGCCACCAAATCATCCAATGACACAACAAAATATCAAGCACATTCGTCATTACAATTTACGGATGAATGGAGAGCCTTTTACAATGCCGCCTCTGCCTCTCATTGTACACCATACATACAAAATCTCTGTTCAAATCTTCCGACTCGCGCCGAGTAAAATAAACCAGGAAGCTTGATTTTTCAGGCCCACACTCGTCGATTCGAGCTAACGTACACATTAATTTTTATTCAAAGATTTATAAGTAACTCGTTATAGCGCTTAATAGATACGTATTCTTTTTATAAGCTGCAGATGCATTTAAGGACGTCCTACTTTATTGTTCCCGCCATCACGCACGACTCTTTCCATTACATATACATATACAGTTAGTTAATACACGTATAGTTATATGTCGATTTTATATTTGTAACTTTTTATGTACATGTTTTTTTTTATTTCTTTTTGCATACTTTCGTAAGTATCGAAACTCGTGTAACTATTCAGTGTGCGATAGGCGATCACGTATGCCTGTTACGCGTCTCCTCGATAGATCCAGGACGTCCTTAAATGACCAGCATAAGGTTCTGAGAACGTTCACGTAGAGAAATTATATGTGTATGCTGCCTGTGACAATTAATCCTCTAGATTTCTATATGCCTGCTGCATGTCTTCGTGCAACTGATCGAAATCGGCCCTGATCTTCGCTTCGCCATCTTTCACCGGGTCCTGACAAATACAGAGGAATAAACATGCGTGAAAGTATAGCACGCGAACAACACGCTTGGACACTATTTACATACCTTGAACTTCATGGAACTCAGTTGGTAGAGGATGTTCCCCATGCTATCCCTTATAACGTTCCACGTTATTTTATTGTCGGATTGCGCGGTAGACTCGACGGCATGCCTTGCCATATCGTAAAAGGCGATCATGTTTCGCAGCATTCCCACAGTTTTGTAGAACGGGCAGAAACGATCGTACGGCGAGTAGCTGTGTAAAAGCACGAAGTAGTAGTCGAGCGAGTTGCTGTTTCAGGAGCAACCCTCTCATATAGTACATACCTGTTCTGTTGTAGGAAGTCGTCTTTGAGAAGTTTCGCAACTTCCAATGTAATCTTGTCCGTTTCAGCGAGCGAAGCTTTACCAACTAGCTGCACGATCTCCGACAAGTCTTCCTCTTCTTGCAGAATTTCTTTCACTTTCGTTCTCAGAGGGACGAACTCGGCAAAGTTCTTGTCATAGAAATCGTCCAGGGCCCGCAGATATTTACTGTACGATATAAGCCAGTTGATGGACGGGAAGTGTTTGCGCTGCGCGAGCTTCTTGTCGAGACCCCAGAACACCTAAAGAATTGGATACAATGAACGCGAGGCCTTTTCGAAGGAAGATCTAGAGACGCGGTAGCGTCTCGACGCCAAGTACAGGAAAGACACCCTGTATATACATTAGGGTGGCTCTTATTTACTCTTGGTAAAATTTTTTTTCAAGATTTTCTTCGGGGCACCCTCCAGAATGGTTCCAAATAATTAAAAAAAAATCCCTGTAAAGTTTGAGCTCGATCGGATAACGGGAAAGGGTGCCCCTGGGCCCTTAAACATTTAAATCATTATTTAACAGCACGCGAAAAGTCGATTTGATATAACATCTTCCAAGTTGTTGATTAAATAAAAAAATATGTCAAACAAAAGTTGTAGATCTGGACAAGGAGCATCTTTTTTGTTGTGTTACTTTTTCTCGTGTGACAAACGGTTTTCGAAAAAAAATCCAAGAAACTAAAAAAAAAACTTATTTTTCAAATTTTGAAAGTTTAAATGCTTCTAGAACACTTTTTATTTATGAAGGTGAACCCAAAAAATGGAATTTTTATTTTCGAGGACTATTTTTTAAACATTTAAGGGGTGGGCATTTACCAAAATATGCAAAAAAGATAAAAAAAATTTTTTTACTTATTTTCAGTGTTTGATATGTCATGAATGTTTCCTGAAAATTTGGGACCGAAATTCTCAAAAATTTCGAAAATATAAAGTCTATATCTTTAACAGCTCGCAAAGTCGATTTTATATAATATCCTTCGAAATTATTGATTAAATACAAAAATATGTCAAACAAAAGTTGTAGATTCGGACAAGGAGCATATTTTATGTTGTATTACTTTTTCTCGCGGGACAAACGGTTTTCGAAAAAAATCCGAAAAACTAAAAGAAAATGTATCGAAAATATAAAGTCTATATTTTCGATAATTTTTCGAATTTCGGTCCCAAATTTGCAGGAAACATTCATGACATATGAAACACTGAAAGCGAGTAAATTTTTTTTATCTTTTTTGCATATTTCGGTAAATGCGCCCTCCTCTTAAATGTTTAAAAATAGTTCTCGAAAATAAAAATTCCATTTTTTTTGTTCGCCTTCATAAATAAGAAGCGTTCTAGAAGCATTTAAACTTTCAAAATTTGAAAAAAAATATACATGTATAAATATCGATATTGATTATGACGGTACCTGCACGATACCAAGGGTGGCACTGGTAACGGGATCAGAGAAATCACCTCCCGGTGGTGATACGGCACCTACTATACTGACGGAACCTTCGCGATCGGGATTGCCCAAACATTTCACTCTGAAATGTAACATGTTTCGCATTAGCACGGTGATTACTTAAAGTTGGAGAAGAATGCAGCACAGCGAAGATCGCGAATCACCTTCCTGCGCGTTCGTAGAAGCTAGCCAAACGTGCTCCAAGATAGGCAGGGTAGCCAGAATCAGCAGGCATTTCAGCCAATCGACCGGAGATCTCACGCAGCGCCTCGGCCCAACGAGACGTCGAGTCAGCCATCATGGAAACGTTGTAACCCATATCTCTGAAGTACTCTGATAGAGTAATACCTGAGACGCGATAGAAAAGCGTATAATAAAATCGTCTCTCAAGAAATTATCAAAGTACACGAGCACTTGATCGTGGAGGTTGTTATTTTCGCGTACGATTTCCGTTATGTACTCGCGACACGTACCAGTGTAAATGGACGCTTCGCGAGCAGCCACGGGCATGTTGGATGTATTAGCGACCAAAGCTGTACGTTTCATGATAGACTCGGTAACACCGTCGATTTCCACAGATAGCTCAGGGAAGTCGCGCAATACTTCGGACATCTCGTTACCACGCTCTCCGCAGCCGACGTAAACGATTACATCAGAGTTGGAGTACTTGGACAAAGCTTGCGAAATTACAGTTTTACCGCAACCGAAGGCACCTGGAATCGCCGTCGTTCCACCTTGGACGCATCTACAATTTAACACATATAGTCCAGTGAAATTAGACGGAAATCTGCCCAATCTTCGGAATAAATCCCAGCAAGCTAAATTTTGGTATGGACCTTTATTTGGTCGTTTTAAACAATAAGTCCAAAGTCCCCATCGATCCGAGTGCCGCTAAAAATTTTACAGAGAGTTGAAAAAAAAAATAACAGTTTTTCGCGAATATCTCGTTATCTAGCAGTTTTGCGACAAAAATAGGTCTCACACAATTTATAACCTAGGAAATTCTCTCCAAAAAAGGTTGTATGAGTTTTTTTTCGTAGGAGTAACCATTTTCATGTGTGCCGGGTTACCAAGTTTCAACCCCCATACTTTTGACAAGGGAAGATCCCGAACCCGGAAATTCAGAAAATTATGAAACTCTGTAAATATGTAGCGGAAGTCCTGCTGAGTACAACGCAATTTCGTTTGCTGCCCAAATTCACTCCAAGAGGGTGCAATTGACCCCTGAAATTTTTTTTATTTTGTATTATTACTCGCGAACTGTAGGGGATAGAAAAAAAGTGTTCAGGAAAAAGTTACTACTCTTAATTAGGACTAACATTTGGTAAATTATAGTTCTTACAGTTCTTACGGTTCATGAGTTATAACACAAAATCGGAAAATAGCCGGATTTTCAGGGGTCAATTTCACCCCCTTCGAGTGAACAAATTTAAACTTTAATCTTTGGGTATAAGTAGAGGATATATAGGTATGTATTACTCAATTTTTGTTGCTGCCCAAATTCACTCTAAGACGGTGAAATTGACCCCTGAAAATCCGTTTTTTTTTAGATTTTGTGTTATAACTCACGCACCGTAAGAACTGTAAGAACTGTAAGAACTATAATTTACCAAATGTTAGTCCTAATTAGAAGAAGAAGTTCAGGAGAAGTAACTTTTTCCTGAACACTTTTTTTCTATCTCCTACAGTTCACGAGTAATAATACAAAATAAAAAAAATTTCAGGGGTCAATTGCACCCTCTTGGAGTGAATTTGGGCAGCAAACGAAATTGCGTTGCACTCAGCAGGACTTCCGCTACATATTTACAGAGTTTCATAATTTTCTGAATTTCCGGGTTCGGGATCTTCCCTTGTCAAAAGTATGGGGGTTGGAACTTGGTAACCCGGCACACATGAAAATGGTTACTCCTACGAAAAAAACTCATACAACCTTTTCTGTAGAGAATTTCCTAGGTTATAAATTGTGTGAGACCTATTTTTGTCGCAAAACTGCTAGATAACGAGATATTCGCGAAAAACTGTTATTTTTTTTTTCAACCCTCTGTAAAATTTTTAGCGGCACTCGGATCGCTGGGGACTTTGGGCATATTGTTTAAAACGACCAAATAAAGGCCCATACCAAAATTTAGCTTGCTGGGATTTATTCCGAAGACAAATCCTAATTTCACTGGACTAATATTCGAGATACACTGCTCGTCGATATCAATAGAGCCCCCTAATGGGATTAGTAATTGAGTGGAAAATTCTTACGGGAAAAGCGAGTCCAAGACTCTTTGGCCGGTGAGTAAGGGATGATTAGCTGGTAATTTTTCGGTGACTGGGCGAGGTTGACGCACTGGCCATACCTACATGCGTACATATCGTAACGAATCACTGTTAGTAAAATCATGCGAACATACGAATTTACCCATTTATTGAGAAATACGAGGACCAAGTTTACCTGAAGCATACTATACTTGTGGGTGTCACCATCGAACTCGGTTTCCAACACGATGTCCTAGAAAACAAATAACTCGACTACTTAATCATGGTCTTACAACATTTTCAAGTACTACTTATGCGAAGGTGTGCGTTAATTGCTTACGTTAACTGTATAATTGCCAGTAGGAGCTACGTATGTTACAGTTCCTTTACTTTTCGGAGGCAAAAGCATTTTATGCTTCACTAATGTGTTCTCATAAACAACGCCAAACAGATCTCCGCCGGTGATGTGACTGCCGTTCTTTATGTTCAACGGACTGAATTCCCACACCGCGGTTCTCGACAGAGCTGGCACATTGATACCCTTCGGGATATAAATGGAGTGGGTAAGTTCGTTGATATCCTTCAATGGTCTCTGAATACCATCGAAAATACTGCCGAGGATACCAGGTCCAAGCTCTACGGATAATGGTTTCCCAGTACGCAGCACGGGGTCTCCTACAGTCACGCCGCTGGTCTCCTCGTATACCTACGAGATAAATATATGTATTAATTCTTGAAACACGTATAATCGCTATAAACGTTTATGAAAAATTCTAAATACCTGAATAGTGGCCATGTCGCCTTCCAAACGAATAATTTCTCCTACCAGTTCGTAATATCCTACTCTGACCAGTTCGTACATAGCCGAGCCAGACATCTTCTCGGCGGTGACAACTGCAAACGGACGGACAACTTAGTAACGCTACGGAGGAGAAAATTATAAAGTAAATGATGGTAGATATACCGACCAGGACCAGATACGGCGTACACATATCCGAACTTGCTCTCCTTCTCCTCGTGGCTAATTTTTGATAACCCTTGGCTCGTCATTGTGAATCTTTATTCGCTTGAATCGATCAACAGCTGAAAGTATTTTCCATCGTTTAGCATGCAGGAGGCAAATAATTGTGAATGTAGAAGAAACATTGAGGAATTAATACGAAATTTAATCACGGGACCAAGTTGATCTAACATCGGTGCTTCGTCAGACTGACATCCAAGTGGATCGTGCATTTCACTACATATATTGAAAAATATAAGGAAATGAGGATCGAAAAAAAGTAGCGATCGCGTGCAATACGGTTGAATCGAGGATTCTTACGAGCTCTTTATGGAAATTCTGAGATGGATATCAACTGGCGCATCCATTCAGTGAGCTAAAATTCACGTGAGCAGCTCATTTAAAAAGTAGGCGTAGCCCTCTTTAAGCCCGCGAGGCGTCTGCTCGGTGATGAGGAGATCGATTCCGGAACAAGATATTCTCATTCCATCGATCGTTCCCGCGAGCCAGCTTAATTCGTTCACCGCGAGTTCTCCCCGAAAACGACGGTCCCGTGTGACCGTGGAGAGCGAGTAAAACGCCCAAATTCTGCTGCCGATCGGAAAACGATGGCGCATTCAAACTGGCACGATCGATACTACAGGCGCCAGCCTTTTCGCGAAAATCTCGCGCTGCCTCTATATAGAACGGGATCGTTATAATCGTGGCGGATGTATAGCGAATCGAAGGGCGCGCCGCTAATCTACGATCGACGAAATAAGTGACAGTGAAAAAACTTACGAGACGTACAACGTATCGAAGTAAGCCCACCCTACAACAAGCGAGTCAAGCTTCAGAGTCGAGCCTGGCTGCCTGGCTGCTATCACAAGACAGGTCAGCTGACTGGGCGACGTGCTCGTTTTCAATTCACATTTCTCGGTCTTTTACGCGGCTAAAGAACGATTTACAAGTACGCGAATACAGCGACCGAGCTTCTCGATCTTGGCCGCCAGAGCACGGCGAGCGACGATTGCGATCTTGCTCTGGGATTGAATTCTTTTAAGATACTGATATTATATTTCGCGCTTCTAATTAAAAGGCCAATAAAAGTGACTTGGTATAGGTATTGTGTTCCAACATATTTGCCGCCAAGTTTGCTTTAAGAAGATGGAGGTTTAAGGGGTAACACCACTCTAGAGGCAGAAAAAGATACCTAAATTTGACCATTTATTTTGGGAGTATGACAAACGGAATAGAATTTCTTTTCAGAGGGTTTATTTAACACATATTGAAGTACGAAAAACAATTTTTTTATTGTCATTTTCATACAAAATGGCGGCGACAGAGCCCGTCGTCGAAACCACTTCTTTCAAACTGGGAGGACGGATTTCTCGGAGACTATTGCACGGATCGATTTGAAATTTTTACAGTAGCTTCACATAAATATTCTCTTTGGAAGTACGTAGCCGTTTTTTGATCGAATGTAAACTGTTTCTTTTATAAAAAATTTAATGCTCATTTTTAGGGCAAAAAATCGATTCATTCCTTAAAAAGTGCACCACGTCCACAAAAATTGATAAAAAAAAAACTCCTACGTACTTCCAAAGCCAATTGTATATAGATTATAAATTTTTTTGGTATTTTGTTCCCGGACTCATACATGCCGAGAAATCCGTCCTCCCGTGGCGGTGTTTTCAAAAAAGCTGTTTTCGACGACAGGCTCTGTCGCCGCCATTTTGTATGAAAATGACAATAAAAAAATTGTTTTTCGTACTTCAATATGTGTTAAATAAACCCTCTGAAAAGAAATTCTATTCCGTTTGTCATACTCCCAAAATAAATTGTCAAAAGGTATTTTTTTCTGCCTCTAGAGTGGTGTTACCCCTTAAAGCTTCAGAAAGTGCACGTGAAGGATATATTTGTTCGTATGACGCGCGCGACCACGCGCGACTGTCAACTGTAGTAGGTATTTGTTGAATTTTCAACGGTATGTATATGTATATATATGCATGTGTATGTACGTAAATACCTACATACTGATGGGAGCTAGTTAAAATTAGAACTTTATTATGCTATAATTACTGTAAACTATATATATGTTTTTGCCTTGTCGAGCATTTTTCCTGTCACAAAAATTGGTAAAAATAGAACGAACTCTGTAAGCGAAAGTATTTTGCGAATGCTTCCTGTCCGACGAAACCGCGCGCAAGTTTCTACCGTTTCTACGTCAGCGTGATTATTAACCGATTAAATAAACAAATTTTCTAAAGAACAGATCCTTATCGTCTTTCATATATTAGGAAAAAGAGTGGGATAACTGTATCGCAACGAACGCTATAATCAGTAGGAAATACTTGTCAAGCTCGCAGTTTTCAAGCACATTTAAAGATAAAAGAACTCTTCTAGTGACTATTCTACCATGGGCGTCCGTAGAGGGGCAGTTGCCCCCCTGGCTTCTGAGAAAAAATCGCTTATTTTTCAAAACCGATCTTTATTAAGTTTATACTAAAAAACGGAGTATTTTTAAATTTCGGTTCTAAATTTTTAATTAAATTGGCACTATAAAATGGGTTAAAAAAGCCAGATGGGTATATGTTTCTTTACCATCATCCCAAAGTTGGCCCCCCCCCCCCTCTGGAAAAAAGTTTCCGGACGCCCCTGCATTTTACCGTTTCGCTATTCTCGACGTGGTCCACGTGGTCGCGAACAAAAAGTGCACCCTTTATAATCTTCCCCCCACCACAGACTCGCGAGCCATCTATGTGTTCTTAGATCTATGGATTTGCTAAACGCATTCACTTACACAGAAACAGTTATGTAACCTATTTATGCATTAGTGAACATGAGCGAACATTGGTTCTGTGTTGGTGGTGAACGCACGGAACGCAGAGCAACGCAGAGGCGGCCAGTGATGCCAGAATCGTGGGACGTGGGACAAATCCTTACCCCCACTATGACCTACCGTCGTCTCCCACTATGGCGTACCGTCGTCCCCACTTTCTTCCCATCGCACTGCACACAAGCATATTTTTCTCCTGTCCGTGTGAGCTGCCTGTTGGGCTGCCGAGGGATATGCTTGTGTACAGTGCGATGGGAAGAAAGTGGGGGACGACGGAACGTCATAGTGGGAGACGACGGTAGGTCATAGTGGGGGTAAGGATTTGTCCCACTCCCACGTCCCACGATTCTGGCATCACCAGGCATCACTGAGAGGCACTGAGAGACGGCAGGCCTATGCATATACTTACTTATTGACTTGTATCTTTACTTTCGAAGCTCGAGGATACCTACGAACCTACGCCTACCATTCGAGCCATTCGAGTGTTGGAAGTTGGTTAGGCTTGGTAGTGCTCGCAAGTGCTCGAGACGGCATCGTGCGGTTCAGTTCGGTTTTTAATTACGTCGCTGTTTCACTGCGCTCAACTGCATTTCACCAATACTTTTGCACGATGGACATAAAGAAACTGCAGGAATTTATGGAGTTAATCGGGCGATTAAAGGTGAGCGGATGTGATTGGAGGTGCACAGGTACCGCGAGGACAACACTGTGTGACAAATATAAATCCATGATTTCTGTGGGCGCGTGCGGACATCCTATATATATATATGCCAAACGTATACTTTTGGCATTTCTGATCAGATGCAATGAGCATGATTCTGTGCAGTTGTTAATGTACTCGTCACTGCATCGTATATAGTACGTTTGTTATGTAATGATTTATGAAAATTTCTTAACGTTCGCGCGAAAAATACGCGCGATACATTGCTTGCATTGATGAGTTCCTCTTGATCGACTGCGAGCGCGACCCGTTCGACCCGTTCAAAGTCTTGCAATGGACCATGTGCCTCTCAGATCCCGCGTTAATCGAACAGCGACGGATTTATGCGGAAGTGCGATTAAGAACGTGAACGCAGTGTGTGTCAATACTAGCGATAGAAGGCAGTAAAATAAATAGAGATTAGAATTAATTCATCCAGCCACATAACAAAGGCCATTGTTTTATTAGATCGTACATGAATCATTTCAGGTATATGTATATTAGTGGTTTGAACATTTTTAGGCATGTTATCTTCTGCATTGCCATGGTAAAGGACATTTGTCTTCTGTATTATACAGGCTGTTCCGTAGCAGCGTAGTTGATGATTCTACTCGAAAATCCAAGTAAAAAATGTACTTCGTATACATAGTATGGTTTTCTCGAATGCTAACTCCATGTTTGATTTTAGCACATGAAGAGAACAGGATGGGTCATTAGAAATATTTCGGACCCAGAAACAATCGCCGGTCACATGTACAGGATGGCTATTCTCTCAATGCTTGTGGACAACAACGAAAATTTAGACAAAGCCAAGTATGAAATTCTATCATTATTATCGTTCGCTTCAGTTTCCTGACCATTGGGCTCCTATCGATAAAATTTATTCCACGTTTGCACCACAGAATTATAGAGATGACGTTAATACACGACTTAGCTGAATGCATCGTAGGAGATATAACACCGCATTGCGGCGTTCCAGTGGACGTGAAGCATAGACTGGAGGATGAGGCTATGGAGGACATTTGCAAACTTTTGGGCGACAAGGGACCTACGATATTAGAGATGTTTCGGGTACGCGTTACTATTGCGGAATTATTGTATCGATATCGAAAGGCTCCTCCATTAAAATATACTTTCGGCTGTTTGCCTACAGGAGTACGAGAGGCAAGAGTCTCCCGAAGCCAAGTACGTGAAGGATCTGGACCGATTGGACTTGATAATGCAGGCGTACGAGTATGAAAAGAGGGACAATGCTCCTGGCGTGTTGGAGGAATTCTTTGTTGCTACCCATGGAAAAATCAGGCATCCCTTCATAAACAAGCTGGCGTCCGAGATAACGGCAACGAGAGAAGCCCTGTGCCGTCAATCCTCTAGTTCTAAATAAGACCAGTAATGTAAAGTCTAACGTAAAAGCGTAATTATTATTTAGCCCAATTTTTATATCGTCGCTAAAGTTTAACATAGATAATATAAGTTGTAGCGATAAATACTGTTGCGTAGGCGAAACCGGCGACGGTAATGATGATATAATAGCAGATAGGCTGATTACTTGGAAAAGTCGATCGACATGGTGATGGAAATAACGCGTAGATTATACGCGTATAGAGTCCACGGGATAAATCTACCTCTTTCCGAACTGTACCACCATTACCATCGCCATCTCATCCTGTGTAGATAACTCTGTTTCACATTTCCGACGTGCCCACATTTTTACGAGAATAAAGACCAACTGTCCTTTCGAGTATTTTTAAAACTGTACGTTAAAGGACGGAAAGAATAGTTTTCCTTCATCGCCCGCGACAGCGGAATTTACTCCAACTACGATGTTAATTAAACTTTTTTTTTCTTGGACTTATCCGTAAGGATTTAAGCAGGGTTGCCAGATCAGGCCTGATTGTTTGCCGGAGATTTAAATTTCGTCGAGTGGGGGGGGGGGGGTGAGAGCAAATAAGCGGCTAATAGAAAAACAGGCATCTAAAATTCATTATAATAATTACTTATTATAAAGGAGTGATCATAATAATAGTAATAAAAGTATTATGAATATTTATTCGAATTCATTACAGATTTTAATAGTTTTTTATTTTTTGAAATGCGTTAAAAAAATGTTTGACAATTATATTTCAAATTGGATTTTATTATAAGTTCTGCTTTCACTAAATCGACATTCATTCTGCTCCTGTTATCTGTCCAGGTCTGATACATAAGAGAAAAGATTCTTTCGACATTGGCCGAACTGACAGAAATAGAGAGAATTGGTTGCACTATATTAAATAAAAAACGTTAATTCCGATAGATGGTATGCTGCTACATACTCTCTATTCTGCCGGAGATTTTTATTGTGCCTGCCCGAGGCCGGAGACAACGGTTTAAAACCTGAGACTCCGGCTGAATGCCGGAGATCTGGCAACCCTGGATTTAGGGAAGGCTCTACAGTCTACATCATTGTGATATACGCAAAGACCCCAAAACGTATTTTTTTTTAGTTTGTCTGTAACACATTTTAGTTCTTGTATGATAAATACGACATTTTTAAATGTAGCTATTAAGTTTATTTATCGTCTACGATCGCACGAAATTCTTATTAATTGTTTTGTTAAGTATTTATGAATACACTAATAAATATTTACAAAGTAAGATTGACGAAGAACTCGTTGGAAATGACATGCAGCGGGAACTCGGCTCCAAACATTACGTTTGCTCAAATATACCTATGAATACGCGAAAATGAGAAATAAAAATTAAATTCCCTTTTCTTCGACTGCCTGTCACGACTCTCTGTGTTTTTGTTATTATCTGTGTATGTATTGTCGTACACGACATTGGAATATATGAATGTCATTGGCATATACATACACGCACACACTCCCTAATTTAAAGGCTTGCTTATACGCCTCCTATTTATAAAGAGGATGTACACGGAGGAACCAGTCGCAGTTATACAACCGGCAAAGGTGAATAGAGGAGTTTTTCCAATATACTCGAATCGGTCCGTAATTTTGTTGGTGGCGCAAAGGTAATCCTCGAATGGTAATCATTGATACATATATGTACATACATAATACATATATATGCCCTATCACGTGTATTCCCAAATAGCGTGGAAATAACGGTGACATCATCAGGAAACGGATGAAAAGATTGAAAAGAGAGAACGGAAACCTGTAGCCGTATAAAAGGAGTGAGGTCGGGAGGTATATAAAATCGTCTGATAAAAGAGCGTGAGCTCGTGATCGATCCGATCCGCGGTGTTGAACAGCAACGGACGAGTCACGCACGCCTCGTGTCAGTCGCCTAAAATCAATCTCGCAAAATAAGCTTTCGCCGGCCGTTTCAAGAACAAGTGCCGTAAACAGTAAAATAGCGTATCGATCGTGGACAAATCCGAGCACTCGTCGGAGATTTGAAATCGTGAGGCGAAATAGATAGCACGCCGGCCGGTTTGATCGTTGTCTAGTTTTAAAATATTCCTACGACGCGATCCACGTGCAGCATGGATACAGGAGGCCCGTTGACCGATTCTTGTGATATAAAGGGACGGCAGTCCATCCACAAGTTCCTGGCCAAATTTCAGCTGCCTGGGGAGGAAAATAGGTTAAATTATGCGAACTTTCGCGTGATTTGTGCTACACTTTTTCCACCGGACGAGATTAAACGAAACGAGTGGCGGATCGAGGAGGTTTTCTGTTTGTTCGACCAGGATCGCGATGGCATCTTGAAGGGAGATGAATGGAAAGCGTGAGTACGCATGCCTGTTGTTGGGAGAAGGGTTTACTTTTTCGGCGCGGCGGTGCTACCAAGAAATGTGATGACCATGCATTACGCAATAATAATAATTATTAATCAACGTTAATTTTCAACTAACGCGTTATGAAGCGCAATTTCAAATGATTCCTCTTGTTAATTTCGCTCGTATCATTGATGCACGCTATCTTTATCAGATTTTGTAATTGGTTGCGGGCAATCATCGGACCTGTAAACATTCTGTTAGTCGTGGACGTTCAAAACGATTTTATCGACGGATTCTTAGCGCTTCGTAATTGTAAATGCGAACAGGACGGATTGGAAGTGGTGGAGCCGATCAATCGTCTGATAAAGGAAGGGCTCTTTGATAAAATCATTTACTCGCAGGACTGGCATCCCGAGGATCACATCAGCTTTTACGAAAATCTGCATTTACGAGAACTGCATCCGGACTCGAAGGTACGAACATTTAAAATAGCTTTTTTAAAATTTAAAAGGAAACCGAAAGAAATTATGTATAGGTGTTTACGCAATTATTTCATTTCAAACTTGCACGTTCCGAGAACAGAATATTCTTCTAAAGTGAATTATATAATTCCTTTATACTTGCAAATCTGACAAAGATTATCAGAAGGGATAAAGCCGAATTCCGGAAAATCTCAACAGACTTTTAAAAGATGGGCGCGGGGCTTCTAACATAAACAGAACAACAGAGTTCATTCATTTCAAGGGTTTCCTTTATTGGCGGAAAAATAAAGTCCTCGCCGCTTTCTCCGCCACGTGTTTAGCTTCAACACGTGTCCTCTCTGTCCTCGGCGACATTCCCGATTTTTCCTGCCCTTTTCTTGTACACATGTACATACTTTGCAACGGCGATGAATGCATTAGGTGAGGGTTTTATGGCGGGCCTGTTACGTTTCAGGCCGCGGTCACACGAGCGTTTTTTCGACGTCCGTCGCGACGGACGTTGTGACGGACACCGTAGAGTAACATTGTTGCGTTAAATTTGGCTCGTGCAGCTGGTTCTACGCATTACAATGTTACTCTACAACGCAGCGTCGTGACGTCCGTCGCGACGGACGTCGAAAAAACGCTCGTGTGACCGCGGCCTTAAACTACCCCTCGCCCTCGCCCTCGGCGCGGCGCGCGGTCCCCTCGGCCGGGCGGACTTCGAGTGGCAATAACTCATTCTTTCACGAATCGACAATTTGGCTGTTTCTTTTATAGTATGTACCTAACCAGTTTGGGGGAGTTCTTTACCTCGCGCACGAGCGTAACAGCCTTTCGGGATGTTTCGTTCTTTTCCTTTCCGGGCGTTACTTTCCAATTTCTCAGTTCATTTTGTGTCATCATTTATTTATTTATTTATTTAATTACTTATTACGGGACAAGCCCAATTAGTACAATAAAGAAAAAAGTGACATACATACGAGAACAAGAAAAAACAGATGACAAATTAAGTAACTTTATCATGTAATCATTTTGCCATTTTCGACTTAATCTGCAAAGTAAGAAAACGTGAATGTGCAAAACTGTTTAAGGAAATATTCAATCGTTCCTATCGTAGTTAAAATATTTCGAAACTTTAGAATTAAACACTTAAGTAATCTACTCATTTGCATGTTCCGTTTATGGTTTCGCGTCAGTTTGGCGATAATTTCGATACATATATTTCGATACGGAATACCAAAGGTGAAGGTAATTTGGTATATTCCAAAGCTTAGCGATGCTTTTGTTTCCCGCGTAACGGCTACCGCCTCGTCGCGTTTTTTTTTTTTATTCGTCTTAAATAGAGCTGTTCGGGTACTCGAATAAAACGGGCCGAGCCGGATACCCGTCAAATTCGGGCGGCCCGAAAAATCCGAGTAGCTCGAATTTGTTTCGGGCGGCTTGAAAAATCCGGGCTCGGAAAATCCGTACGCCTTGTACGCACTGTTCGAACCACATTCAAGACGTACGCCGGCGGCCCGAAACGATTCGGACTACCCGGATTTTTCAAGCCGCCCGAAACAAATTCGAGCTACTCGGATTTTTCGGGCCGCCCGAATTTCACGGGTATCCGGCTCGGCTCGAAAACCGAGTCCCGGCTCGGTCCGAACTTCAAGCCGCCCGAATATTCGAGCACCCGAACAGCCCTAGTCTTAAACAAACTGGTATTCCAAATATACTCTATATATTATAATTATAAGAATCAACGCTTCAAGTTTCGAGAGCTGCGAGAATTAAAGGAGAAATATATAGATAGCTACCAACGAGCATCGGATGCTAAATGAGAAGGGTTTGGAATGCTCGCAGGTAAGAAAGGAGAAGGCGAAGCCATTCGACAATGTGATATTCGCCAAGCCCTATTTAAAGCAGACTCTGTGGCCGAAGCACTGCCTTATGAATACATGGGGAAGCCAGTTGCACCAAGACCTTGTGATCGTACCGGGTTCGGAACAGGTACATACAATCTCTACCTGAATCTTTCATTCGCGAGGCGCCGGTGTTGGCTGAAACGTTTGATTGGGTACCTATTATCTTTCAGGTACGAAAGGGCCAGAACTCGGACGTGGAGGCCTACTCCGTGTTCGCGGGCTATTCAGACGGTGGCACGGAGCTGGAGAAGCTTCTGGGTAAACCTGGTCCCATACATCTGTACGTGTGCGGTCTTGCCTATGACATTTGCGTGGCGACCACTTGCTTGGACGGGCTTCGATTGGGGTACGCGGTGGCCGTGATAGACGATTGTTGCCGCGGCACCGACGCCGCTAACATCGAGACCAATAAAAAGTTAATCTTAGAAAACGGGGGGCTGATCGTTAGCAGCGACCACGTTCTGTCGCTGGTGAACGAGAAAAAACCGAGCCTTATCATGAGCCATCAGTCCGCAAAGGCGATGGCCTCGGTCGCCTTGCCCGAGACTTCGTGGAACATCTCCGAGTGCTCACCGATGACGAAGAGTTAATGAACGAAGGGAGTGATCGAGTTTGCACTTTTGCACGCATTTTACTTAATATCTACACATAGTAGGTAGATATCTGGTCGGTATTGACTGTCAAGTCCTCGGAGATTCCGTGGGGATCACATAGTATGTAGGAAACTTGGGCACAGTAGGTAGGTATTAGAGTCTTTCAATTTTCAAGCAAGACTTCAGGGATTGTACACTTTTATTATACATGTCTATTATTACGTTCTCCGATATATTGATCAGAATAATTCGAGGATCTCGTTTCCGGATAATTCGGAAGAATCAACTAAATACGTATCTTTATGAAATACTTGTGTACATATGTATTTCTATTTCCTCCAATCATTCCGAGCATTGTATCATATCAAAGTATTACCGCAAAAACGAAAGTTCCTAAAATATGTATTCCATAAATATTCCGAACTTGCAAGATACAATAAATACAATTATTATTACGCGTGAGTGGCCGTTTCATCGGTTTATCGTTGCCCGCTGATTAACATCCGCGCTGTTTTATCAATCTGATTCGCTGATTCGTCCACCGTTAATTTACACGCATATCTGTGCCTGGCCCCGCAATCGTCGCTTTGATAAGAGTACAGCCTGGACGTTGAATTGTAGGACAACTTTAGGCACCTGGAATGCGATGCAGAGAATTACATGGATCATTAACGTTACGGCAGAGTTAAACATTTGCAACAGCGCGCATCGCGCGCCGAACCATAAAAATTTCCTACGGTACGAGGTCCTACGTTGCGCGCCGAACCATAAAAACCGACCCTTATTTATGGTGTTCGCAGCGCGCATTGCACATGTTTAACCGCGCCTTTAGGCACAAATCCGATTTAAAGAAGAGGAAAATCTACCATCCCCCTATCCTTTCCGATCTTTAAGAAAGGAAAGAAATACATATTCACCTGCCGTCGCCAGGGACAGTTTGCTTGGTGTTCTGATAAACTGGCTTCGCGCTGCTGGCCCAAATCCACAACAGACCCGGATTCAATCCTCCCGTCCAAAAGTTTTTACCCCTCAGCTTGGAATTCGTCTGCAAACTGGCCAGTACGTCCCGTTTCTCGTCGTTCGTCTCGAACTCGACCAAATGTCCACCCATGCCGCGACAGAGACTGGCGGAAGACTTCCAGTTGAAGTCGCGGTTGCTGAAGTGATAGCAATTTTGCCCGATCTTTGTGTAATTCTCGGGACAAGACTCTGAAAGAGACGAAATTTCGCTACGTTACGTTACGAAACAGCATTGCAAATTGGGGAAGGTAGTTGGCTTCACCTTTTTTGCTAATATTCCCGGAAATCACGTAATACAAGAGCTCCTCTGCCCTTCGAAGGCGATTCTCTAGAAAGTCTACTCGGTAGACAAGCTTTTCTATCGCGCCTAGAAGAATACACGGCGATTGGTAAATTAATGGAACGCAATCAACATTCAACAGCTGTTACTACTATAATAAATTGTAATTGTAAGTAGGTTATTAATAGGGGTGGGTTCGAATTATTATATATAGAAAAGAGATTTACCAAGTAGATAGAGATCAGTCTCAGTCACCTCCTTCTTGTTCGTCGTGGAGATTTTGCTCGAAACGGTCAGCGTTTTGTCCCCCAGTTTCATCACCTTGGAGGTCCTCAATGATTTCGAATCGGAAACTATCCAATTCTCGAAAATCTCGCTCCACGGCCCCTGCGGCTCTATGGTGGACAGGGACACATTGGACAATGCCGCATCGCCTGGTAACGTTTCAACCATCTCGTTAGCTCTCGTGCTAACGATTCGTCGTTAGAAATTGATTTGTTGCCGCTTACCAGAGACCACGCATTCCATGCATATGTACAGTAAAGCCAGCAGAAGGCAGGAGCAAATTGACCCTTTATTTTTATACATAGTAGAACTGAAAGCGGAGAAGAAATATTCCGCAATAGCATTAAGCAAAAACCGAGCGACGCTTTTATTTTCTTCCAAGCGCGTTGCCTCCAACTTTCTTTAAGAAAGTTTAAAGATATGGCGCGCGCGCGCGGCACGGCGCGGAAATCCTTATCAACGCGTAACCTTTTTTAATAGAGAAACACTATTGCTCTTCGCGTAATCATGTTCTCAAGAAACAAAGAAACTTGAAAATCCTTAATTTTTCTTCAATAGCATTGAGCCATTCTGAACTTCAATGCCCTTGCTTCCGAACGAATCACAGTGTCGTGGGTTGACTTGCGTAATATACGTAAAGCAGGGCCGTTGCTCGAGTTACTATATCATTTCATTACCGTTTCCTTGTTTCCACGCTGCTCACCTGGCCCATCCGTTTCCGTTCGTGAACGACACAAGACTATTCGCCGAGTGGAGATTCGATCGCACAGGCGTCCACGGGACACTTTCTCTCCTCCTCGGGGAAAAATGAGTCACTTTCATCGACGGGCTCGACTGACTCTTCGCCGTCCTTCTTCGCGATTACTTATATACCTACCGCGCTTATCAGAACCAGATCGAGTCCTTGGGCATCAAAGGAGACCCCGAGATCGAACAACAAGCTAATCACTCTTTCTCTCATCTCCTCTTTTCCACCCTGTTTTCTTCTTATACTTTTACCATCTACTTCTACCCAATTTATACCTACGTACTTATTAATCTCCTAAACCCAAAATCTGCGCTAAATACCCGACAAGTGCGAGGCGTTTTCGATCGCTTAAAAAAGTGGAATCACAGGTGACGCGAGATTTCTTCAAGATCGTCCCACTGACACGGTTCTCTCCGCGCGCGGGACGCAACTTCGTCTTCTTTCCCAGAGTTGCCGTTATCTAAGCCCAATTCGTTGGCGGGATCGAATCGCGAGGATTGAAATTTTAAAGGATCGAAGTTTCTCTCGTTTCTCTCCTTTGCACGTCTTTAATGGAACAGCTATCGCAAATCGTCCGCGGCTGATACAATCAACTATACATCTCGTATGTACATCGTCTTTAAATTTATGTAGAATCTGGCAATGTGATGAATTGCTTGCTGGATTGGTGTACCGTCACCCGTCACTCGTCGCGTCGGCTCCGTGGAACAACCTTGCCCTTCAGTCTTTAAGTAGTTCTCAGCGGTAATTAAAAGTACACCGTGAGATTGAGTCGCTCAGTGCCTGTTTGGCTGTTCCTGGACCTCGTTTCGGCAGCCACCTCGACGCTGTCCACCGTCTGAAAGATAAGAGGCTCCAAGTTTGAGGGATTTTTTTGGTACCGCAGATGTGGAGGAGCTGGTATGGCATTATTTCTTTTTCAAGGGAATACAGCTTAATTTATAGACAAAATTGATTGATTTGGTATCGCGATTACCCTGTCGTCGTCGTCGTCCCAGGACAGCTTCTTAACTCTCTGCGACATGGAGCAAACTGGCCAGGCAGGCATCAGGGAATCCGGAGGACCCGCCGAGTAATTGGAAGAGTGGCGGGAGCCGGCCGCGGCGTTCAGATTAGTCGTCGCGCTGAGGTCGTTCATATTTTGAACCAGCCCTCCGATATTGGGGATGTTCGCCGTTGCTGATAAGCCTGGCGGATTCGGAGCTGCTGGAGCTACCTTGTGCCTCGCGTAAACGGGCACCTGCCTGGCTGATGATAGGCCTGACGTTCGATAAATGATGAGTGATGGATAGAACAAGACCACGGCACGCTACTCGATACGAACGAGAATTACTTTTAATCGTGGCGCTGTAGGAGTTGCTCGCCCCAAACACAGGATTCTCCACGTCTTCGGCTTCGTTACTGCTCTGCGGAACTTGGCCGTCGTTGCTGTCGTCGACGATCTCTTCTTGATCGACCCGATCATCCTCGTCGTTCTCGTCGTTCTCGTCGTTCTCGTCGATGCTGTGCGCGCATTCGGGGCGAGGCCCTCTGCGCGGTGCATCCAGAGCATCTTGAAGCATGTTCGCGCCGAGTACTTGAGGAGTCGGGCTCAGGGCGGAGGGAACCGGTGACTTTTCGCGGTAACCTGTCCCCACGGAGCTCACAGATCCGCTGGTCTTTGGCCTCTTACTGTAACAGGATATGAAACTTTCGAATGGGATATGAAACTAATTTAGAAGATTTGCGAACCGGAGTGGAAGGTTGCAAGCTTTAGAAGAACGCAAACCGTTTCGGATCACCGGTTTTACTTACTGTTTATATATGTACAAAATTAAAGCAAGTATAATAACTCCAAGGAGACCCAACACCGCGCCGAACACTGCAACCAGGAGTACACTGCTGCCCAACCAAGCTGGCGCAGCTCTCGCGGCGATTGGTAGAGAGCCGCTATTCGGTATGTGCACGATCACCGGTATCATGCTAGACCTTTGAAACCGAGGATTCAGATGATTCGACGTAGTGCATCGAACAACAATTTAAGGGGTAACACCACTCTAGGATTTAAAATAAATCGAATATCCTTAAAAGCATCTAGGAAGGAAGAGGAGGAGGAGACGAACTTCGACCTGGATGGCCAAATGTATGGTGCAGGCATCGCAGATTAGAGGTAAACAAAAATTTCAAGGATTAAAGTGTTCATAAAACTTTAAACGCGTTTTTCTCGAAACCACTTTTTTCAAACTGGGAGGACGGATTTCTCGGAGACTATTGCATGGATCGATTTGAAATTTTTACAGTAACTTCACAACAATATTCTCTTTGGAAGTACGTAGCCGTTTTTTGATTGAATGTAAACTTTTTCTTTTATAAACAATTTAAAGCTCATTTTTAGGGCAAAAAATCGATTCATTTCTTAAAAAGTGCACCACTTCCACAAAAATTGATTAAAAAAAAAACGGCTACGTACTTCCAAAGCCAATTGTATATAGATTATAAATTTTTTTTGTTTTTTGTTCCAGGACTCATACATGCCGAGAAATCTGTCCTCCCGTGGCGGTGTTTTAAAAAAAAACTGTTTTCGACGACGGGCTCTGTCGCCACCATTTTGTATAAAAATGACAATAAAAAAATTGTTTTTCTTACTTCAATATGTATTAAATAAACTCCCTGAAAAGGAATTCTATTCCGTTTGTCATACTCCGAAAATAAATTGTCAAATTTAGGTCTTTTTTTTCTGCCTCTAGAGTGGTGTTACCCCTTAAGCTACCTATTTATGTTGACGAGCGTGTACCTGGGTGGGCGACCCGAGTCGGAAGCTACAGCCACCAATCGAGCCAAGGATCCATTGATGGTCGATAGCGATCCGAGTATCAACTCCCCGCTCTCACGTATCTCGAACGACCTGTCAGAGTTATTAAAACTTGAAACTAGTAAAACTACTAAAACACCATTTTGCGCCCGTTGTCAACTTTTCGAAGTATAGGCAACTAGTACTTGGGGAGGAGCCGGGCCTGGACGTGCCATACCTTGCATCTGGTCCCCTGAGCGACAAGCTCACTTTGTCGTCCCTGTCTCCATCAGCTGCCTCCAATTTCCCTAAAAGTTCAACTCGTTCAAACTGTGTTTCTACTTTCTAGCGATGCGCGTGTCAACGGATTCGCCGAAGAATACGCGGGAGAAAGTTGCTTACTGCCCAATTGCTTACCGACGATGGATCCCTCCTTCAAGGTTGCAGCGTGAAATTCGTATCTGGGATGTCGAAACCGGGGTTCCCATTCGTTCACGTCCTCGACGGTCACGTTCACTCGCGAGGTGTCGTTCTGAAATATCACATTCCTTCCTGAACCTGAACTTAAGGGGACATTCTACTCTCTCGGCCTCAAAAAATTCAATTTTTTTTTTGGCCGAATGCGGAAGAATGCACGTTCTACAATATCCTCCTAATTTTTTGGAGCGAAATTCGATGTATTTTCAATGTTATAGGTATTTGTAGCGTCAGCGGCCTGGTTCTTTCAACCGCGCCGCTCGGCCGGCCGATACGCTACAGCTTTGGATGTACTTCAGTTTCTTGGTTGGCGGATGTGATAAAAAAAAAACTCCATTACCAATTAATCCAAAATTTTAATATGTTATTCTACGCATTAGTGACTTTCCCGCTTAGCACAAATATCTTAAGATTTTTTAATATTTTCTCACATTTTATATCTATTAAGGGGACATTCTACTCTCTCGGCCTAAAAATATTCGATTTTTTTTTGCTGAATTCGGAAGAATGCACCTTCTACAATATCCTCCTAATTTTTTGGAGCGAAATTCGATGTATTTTCAATGTTATGGGTATTTGTAGCGTCAGCAGCCTGATTCTTTCCATCGCGCCGGTTGAGTACTCACAACTTTAAACGCGTTTTTTTCGAAACAGCATTTTCTTGGTTGGCGGATATGATAAAAAAAAAATTCCATGACCAATTAATCCAAAATTTTAATATGTTATTCTACGCATTAGTGACTTTCCCGCTTAGCACAAATATCTTAAGATTTTTTAATATTTTCTCACATTTTATATCTATTAAACAGAAAAGAAATGCCCTTTTCGGTACTTTCAACTTCGATCGACCGCCATTTTAATAATGTTGGTCCAAAATTTTTCTTTCGTGGTAAGCGCGATAACCATACTCCTGCGAATTAATAATATGTTTGGTTTTTTTATTTCCGATGATCCAGTCGTCAGAAATTTCAACCGCCAGCAATTCTGATGCCGCCAACTTAACTGCGAAATATTTGTGTAAACAAATGAAATAAACAAACAACAATGATTTTTTCTGGTATTTCAAGAGTGGTAAAATATACCCCCAGAAATTCGAAAACATTAAGTGTTTACTTCATTATAAAAACTCTCACCGAAAAGTGGACGATTTTTCGGCCGAGAGAGTAGAATGTCCCCTTAAACTTCCGCTACGCTCGTCGAATCACAGTTTATTCGCTTTTAGTTGAGTAAACGTAGTAACGTACATGATGACCGTCAGTGACGCGAACGAAGAAGCTGTGCTGGATCCTCCTCTCGTAATCCAAAGTTCCTTTCAGGATCAGCTCGCCAGAATTGGTGATGGAGAACCTCTCCAGATCTTCGACCGCTCCGACCAGCCAGAACCTTAAATTCTAAAATGCAACGATCCATTTACACGGGAAATTTCTCTCGACGAAACCATTCGACTCTACTTCGTACTAACCGAATCAATTTTATTCACCGCCGCCGTTAACAAAACGCTTCCCGGCGGGGTGTTCTCTGGAATGCTCGTTTGGTGGTCCCTTCTTATGAATTTCACGGGCAGTCTTCCGCCTGATCGATTCCGTAAAGCGATTCGTTAGAATTCATTTAGATTAGAGTATGTAGGTATCTGGGATTGATAATTGATAGAACCAAGGAAAAAAACCAAACGATGCTTGCTTACCAGCGGTGGGCTCCATGTCCCAGTCGCGCTCTCGAGAAACGACTATCGTTGATAGCGCATATTTGTCTGGATTGTCCACTTGCGTAGCCTGTGTATCAAAGCCAATATTCATTCAAATAAAATAATAATAATAATAATAATAAAACGTCTTTAGCACACTAAGAAAAAATAAACAGGCTTTGGTGGCATGTTTGAAAGAAGCTAGAATAAGAAGTGAGCAGATAACATGGGAAAAAAAGAGCCGGGGAATTTTTCGTCCTTTACGATTACCTATGTAAAATACAAGCGATCTGTCACTACTCGCCTTGACAACAATCGTGGCTGGAGATTGGAGTTCGTGTTCGTAAAGTGGTCGCGCGATGGCCACCTCGGCAGTTTCAGGATTCAGAACGAGGAACGGCAGGATTCCACCCTGAATGGTGTATTTAACCGGAGCATTGATCCCCAGGTCTTGATCCACTGCCTTTATCGGCGCTGGATCCACTTTCAATACCCTTCTCTGGAAAAAAAAAAACAAACACTCGGTCCTTCTACTCTAAAGTCTAAATGAAGTAGGTAATCACTCCGCTCCCACCGTGTTTATCTGTCGGGGGACGACGACTTTGTACTCGTCGCTCTGGAAGGCAGGATTCTGATCATCCGCGTCGATGACGTTCACGCGGAGGCTGGTGGTCGATGACTTTGGCGGGTTACCTTGGTCCTGAGAATTAGAAAGGATTTTATGAAAATTCTCGGGGAGCACCCGCCAAGGGACTGACAATCGGGCCAACCATCATGATTCGCCAATCACCTGTGCACGGATGTCGACCGAAAAGTTGGACAGAGCTTCGTAGTCCAGTGGCTTCCTTAGAACCAGAGTACCCTCCAAAGCGTTCACGAACACGAAATAGTCCTGCCGTTTAAACAGATGATTCTACGTAACGTCCAAGCTTACAGAAATATATGGTAACAGAGAGGATCATACTACCGAATGCGGTCCTGGTAGGACGGCGTACTGTACAGTGGAGAAAGGTCCTGGCTGATCAGCATCCACAGCTCGTACCCCTTGAAGCACCCTGGTGCCAACCACCGTGACCTGCTCGCGAAAAGACACACCGTAATCGTTAAAAAATTAATACTAAATATACGTCATCATACTCGGTCTCCGCAAGCTTCCTACCTCCGAGATGTTGAGCACGTAAGGTGCATTCACGAATTCCGGCACGTTGTCGTTGGCGTCGGTCACGCGTATGTTGACCGGTATCACGAATCCCTTGAACGAAAGATGTTGGAAATTCGTTTTCTCTAGGGATTTCGATTGTCAAGGTGCTACTAACGTCGCAAACGTCGCAAATCTCTAACCAGTCTAACCGTTCCTTTATATCACACATTATTAATACATATTTCGTCTTTATTGCCCGATTGAATAATGCAGTACAAGTGAAGGGGATAAGTGAAGCAGTGATTGAAGTAAAGGCGAGGGGCTGCAGTATATTACCATTACGGGTAAATCCGGGAGACGCGGTCGGGCCGGAGAGTTGGTCGTATCGCTATATTTCAGAGTCTATACGTAAAAATGCATTAAAGTGCAGACCAATTACTTCTCTAAAAGCCAAATAGTTGAATGAATAGCGTTATTTCGCTTCCTTCTGTGTTTTTTTTATTTATAGGCTATAAAAGGTAAATTGATGTTACATTTAACCTCTTTTGTCAAACAGCGGTTGTACAGAATCGTATTTAAAATATACTTCTAAATTTATTTTCCTTTAATGTTTGGAATAATAAGATAGTAGAGATATTGAGGGACAATGCAGCCAAAGTATTTGACCATATTAACTCTTCCTCTCAAAGCTAACGAGAAGGTGAGATGGTCGAGTTATGATTTTTTTATTATTTTTGTTTATTTTTTTATTTTTTATTATTATTTTATTATTATTTTTGTTTATTTAGTTTATTTATTCACTTTTATATTCATTTGCCTAGCTAATCGCCAGTAGGTAATTCACTTTTTCTTTGATGTGTTCTTTACTTGTTTAGCGTAAAGAAATTAAATATCAATGAATCCGTAGTTGTAGTCACTCATAAATAATTTTGCTTTATCCTTTGTTAATTTTCCATGAATAATTATGTGAGTGGTCTCTGCCAACGACGAAATTAACCATCTCTCCCGGCACCTCGGGGAAGGTGGTCAGATGCCATGACTTCAGTTTTCAACCCGATTTACAGTAAATATTGTCTTAAAGCAAATATCGACCAGTTTTTCTGAATCGGCATAAAATTCTGAACATATTAGGTTTGTTCTGATAAAATAAGTAATATCTATATTAGTTTTAATAGCCATTTTATATTAGGTCGACCGCGTCTCCCGGATTTATCCTAAGTAGAAGAATATTTCCAACGAAGGGAAAACTCTTTGGAAACGGCATTGTTAACTTACGGGGTCCAAGGTGTGCTTCCTCTCGCAAATAACGTTCACGTAGACGCTCGCGGGCCCGTCGACGCCCTCTTTGTCCAAGGGTCTGATCAGAGTCAAGTTGTTGGAGTAGGCCGAGAACGTGACGGGGCTGTCGAGTTCCTGCAACCTGAGCTCGATGTCCCCTTGCGGTCCAGGGTCTCCAACCACCCCCAAAACACCCACGGTATCACCGACCGGCAGATCTTCGCTGACGAAGAGGTGCGCGGCGGTGGCACCGTTCTCCAGGAAACATCGCGCGTCACGGATCACTGGGCGGTAAATAGGAAAATACAATAAATCATTGCGGGCCATACATATTCCCTTGGTCCTTGGTAATGGTGATCGGAAGTGATGAAAGAAAATAACGACGACATTCGTACGTTGCATTCTACATCAGGGTGGCTCTTATTTTCGATTTTTGAATTTTCTTCGGGGCACCCTCCACAATAGCTCCAAATAATTAAAAAAAAATCTGTGTAAAGTTTCAGCTCGATCGGATAACGGGAAAGGGTGCCCCTGGGCCGTTACACATTTAAATCATTATTTAACAGCTCGCGAAGTCGATTTTATATAACGTCTTCCAAGTTATTGATTAAATCAAAAAATATGTCAAACAAAAGTTGTAGATCCGGACAAGGAGCATCTTTTTTGGTGTATTACTATTTTTCGTGCGACAAACGGTTTTCGAAAAAAATCTTTTTTTTTTTTCAAATTTTGAAAGTTTAAATGCTTCTAGAACGCTTCTTATTTATGAAGGTGAACAAAAAAATGGAATTTTTATTTTCGAGGACTATTTTTTAAACATTTAAGGGGGGGGGGCATATACCGAAATAGGCAAACAAGATAAAAAAAAAATTTCTCCTTATTTTCAGTGTTTGATATGTGATGAATGTTTCCTGAAAAGTTGGGGTCGAAATTCGCCAAAATATCTTTCAAAATTTGAAAAAAAAAAGTTTTTTTTTTTTAGTTTTTCGGATTTTTTTCGAAAACCGTTTGTCGCACGAAAAATAGTAATACACCAAAAAAGATGCTCCTTGTCCGGATCTACAACTTTTGTTTGACATATTTTTTGATTTAATCAATAACTTGGAAGACGTTATATAAAATCGACTTCGCGAGCTGTTAAATAATGATTTAAATGTTTAACGACCCAGGGGCACCCTTTCCCGTTATCCGATCGAGCTGAAACTTTACACAGATTTTTTTTTAATTATTTGGAACTATTCTGGAGGGTGCCCCGAAGAAAATATTGAAAATTTTTTTTACCAAGAGTAAATAAGAGCCACCCTATTCTACATATACGGTAGCTACTTGTACAAGACGCCCGCGTTTCTTTAACTTTCTCGCGTCACGAGCGATCGTGTTCCTTTGATTCGGATCGAGATACCGCGTTCACGCGAGCCATGTGGTTTTCGGGTTTCCGGGGACTATAAGAACCGGTTCGCTGCTCTTCTTCCTGTCTAGAGGGGCTCTTCGAAACGGGCTCGAGCTCAACTTGCTCCGCGTACGGTGTACTTTTTTAAACTAAATACGACGATACAAATACCAATAGCCCTGTCTTTAAAATTAAATCCTCTATTATTTAAATTTCGTCAAGGCTTGTAATCTGTATCCCCCATCTTTGTCGCAGTAGAAGCACTACTTGCAACCTTACATTTTAATGGCCGACGCGACGCGGAGTAAAAGTGTTTGCACACAATTCGTTGATGGGCCCTAAGCGTATGTAGATAAAAGCAAGTGTATTTCCACGTAGTGTTACAGCGTGTACAGTGTACACGAATCTACGTGTCCCCTAGAACGTGCACACGTACAGGTGATTTAACAGGAGCGCCTGCACGAGAGCTAGACGTGCGCGCTCCCTTGGAGCGGAGTTCCGCCCGTTGCCAACCTACGGCGCATATCGACGATGCAATGTTCCGCCGCGCCGTTGCCTTTCGTAATCGTAATCTTCTCCCCTGGCAGGCCAACACTTTTCCGCAACAGACGTTCGAAATGCTCGAAATTATTTTGAAATCGCGGCGCAAAAGGAATGCACGAATCGCAATTGTGCAATCGCTCCATCCACTACTTAATTATTGTAAGGACGGGTAAGGCGAATTCACACGGTTCTACGCGAGCAAGTAAATGCCCGTTTAAGCGTTATCTCTACGACAGACGTTTCCTGCGTATCGAGATAACTCGCAAGTCCCCAGTCCGTGGAGAACGGTATGCTAATTAAACGAACAATCTCCCACGGGGCCCAAGAAAGTAATTGGGAATTCGTGTGGCCAAATAACGAGCAGTTATCTAGGAAACGGGCAATTGGCCGAGTTTCTTCGATTGGCAACCCGGTCACCTCGAGGGGGTAACCGTTCTACGGGATTACGATTCGGGCAACTTTGTTCGCCTCGTTGAAAAAAGGAAAAGGAAAAGGAAAACGTGTCGTTCACTGTTGCGCGCGCGGATTTTCGCAATAGGTAGGCCGTGGACTTTCCAAGTTATTCGATCGCAAGTGTCGCGAGGAGCATCGAAGGGAAACAGAGTCGCGGTCTCTCTTCCTTTTGCAATCGCGAGCCTTGTGCGTAGCCGTTCGCAGTGTTCGCACGCGATCAACCGTGTGATGAGGAGGAAGAAGGGGCTGATTAAGGTCGCGAAGCAGGGCAGAGCAGGGAGCAGGAGGGACGAAAAGTGGGCGGCAGGGGTCAGAGGGAGCGTGAGAAAACTGGAAAGACTCACGTTGGCCGGTGTGCAGGTGCACCGTGCAGCACAGGATGAGCAGGATCCTCAGAACGTTGTGTCTCATGGCGACCCAAGGACATCCTTCACCGGTCCGAGCGACGGCCGATGCATCTGCAAATTGGGCGGGAGACTCATGAAAGATCCGCCGGTATGTACTGCTGGCACCGCAGGTGTCCGTCAGCGAAGGGTTGCTCTGCTGGTATGGCGTGACAGCGAGCCTTCAGCGGCAAAGGCAAGAGCAAACATTTGCTCGAGCCGGTGTTGGGGATCACGGAGTGACGGGTCGAAAAACGGACGAACATAACGCGTGGTTAGAAAGCATGCGAAGAAACTGCTTTATTACGTGAAACCTAGATACGTGGAACGACATCGGGATCATGGGCGGGGGGTGGCGAGAGCGATAGGTAGTTTGTCTGTTGTGAGCGCCCGAAACTGAGGAAGGGTGCTATGATCCGAAGTATGCAATCGGGCAGGTTATTTCAAATGCCCGATCTTTACTACCTACTTACCTATACAAAGCTATAGTCTATAGAAAGTATAGTTTAATTGAGAAGGTATGTCACAGCTCTTGGTCAGCCAAATGTCCAGGACCTCCTAAGAGAATCTTCCTATGGAGTACCTACATACTTGTAGGTAAACGTTGCTCTGGAAATATCGAATTGGCTGATCGAAGTGTTGAGAGTCGTTATGACGGTTACCCACTACCCACTACCCACTACCCACTACCCACTATCCCCGCCGCTCTAGAGTCCGCGGTTAATCACCGTATCCTCGTTAAACTTGCCAATTACGTTTTCTATCGGCTGGAACAAAGCGGTAAAAGCAATTGCCGCGAGAGTAAGCGGAAATAATCCGAGGGAAAAGGATTGCTGGCAGGGCCCAGAGCCCCGGAGGTGATTTATGCGGGATGCACGAGCCGGATACGGCGGTTATGTGGGGCACGATACTCCTGAAATCCACGGGACCGTAAACTGAAACGCACTGCCATGGGCAACCGGCGTAAAGTCCGGGAGCCTCCGCGATCCCACCGATTCAATGGCGGTTCAAGAAGCGGCTCGATGAATCACTTTGCTCGCCGATGCTCCTCCTAGCCTCCACTTGCCGCGCAATTTCGTGCAAGTGCGATAGAACGAGAGGAAAGGACCATTGACTTGACCACTGGTTGGACAAGTAATCGTCACCGTAATAGCCACCGAAGGTTTCGAAAGGGTAGTAGGTACTACATACCCCTGTGTTTTCGAGGCCACCCCAATTGAGGGCATGCCCGAGTACGCTAGATCCACTAGAAACTTACCACAAGGAGAGTTCGATGCCTATTGCTCCAACACTCGAAGCAGTGCCCTCTTCTTTACACACAAGTTACTCCAGCAATCCTATTCGCCCGAGATCATCACCTTTCACTGGCCACGAACCACTCCAGTCAGCATCCCTCAGCAACGGCCAAAACTTTTCCAACAGACACTTTCCGCCCCCCTTTTCACCATCACCCTTTCCATCACGCGAACTCAACTTTACCCGACAACTGAACGGTAATAGGTAAAACTGCGTGGTTGTCCCTATTCATTACGCGATTACTCCACGATCGATCGCGCTTTTCTCTTGCTCCGTTTCTTCGTGCCCCTCGCGACCGACACCTTGCACCCCAGCGATGGAGGAGCACTGGAAACGCACCTGTCCGCTTTCGACCGGCAGGTATCGCTACTACGAAACGCAGGCGAGCAAAGAGCTCGCCGGAGCGGCACTCGGCAAGAATCGGTGGTTCCCCATTGTCAGGATGGGGGGAATCGACGGCCAACCGCCACGGCGCCTTCCTGGCCCTGCTTCGAACAGGTGTTTACTTTCGTTGGGAGGAAAGTTTGCACGGGCACGGTGTCCCGCACAATGCACATGCAACTGTTCCCCCGTGCCACGCGATGGCCCGAAATTCCACGAAATTCTGCCGCTGGAAAGGAGCTTCAGTGTTCCGCCAGCCAATGCGGCACCATGAGCCGTGGGATGTGATAGAAGGATAAAACGCCGCGCCACCTCTTTTGTAGGTATCCTCGAGTGTGCGAAACTGTTCGCCAAGTTTGGGGGCAACGATAGAGGCAGCGAAGCGACACGGTCCACGTGAATTTTCCTTTTAAATGGGTAGGTATCGCTTTGTTTCCTCTTTTAGATCGATAGACGGTACCTATCTAGACGAGTAGACTCGGCTTTCTAGCGGCGCAAAGCCTTGTAAGAGTTGTAAGAGTGAAATGAGATTCTCAGGGGATTCGCGAGGTTGTTGAACATATAGGTATGTATGCAACTGTTTGGGCAGGGATCAGCTATCTAGAGCTCAGACGCGTCGCGTTCCACGCGATCGCGTGTGGAGATGTGTTTGTCGAACGCTATCGACCCGCTTTTATCGAATTTTTTCGAATCCCGTTCCAAGGATACCTCTCACCTTGCCCGGAATCATTCCATGGGCTGGATTTCAAGCTGGTGTCGATCGAAACGCTTTTAATTTTCACATAAAGTTGTTACAAAGTTACGTATGGCGCTACGGGATCATTGCACGGTACAATACAGCGGTAACATCGAGAATCTCGTGAATTTCTGGAAACAGATAGAAGTAGATATCGCGTTCACATCAGGGGAGTTCCGTTCCACTGTATGCAAGCGTCTTGCCACCTGAAAGTCAGAAAGGGAGCTGATCAAGCAATGTTCTTTTTTTTTTACATCAACATCTTCTGCTCGCTGAAAGGAGAAAAAGTGTAAAAGGAACCATACGTAGCAAACACGCTAATTTCTAAAGAAAAAAAATCGAATTTTTTGCAAAACGCTGCGTCCGCGACATATGGTTCCTTTTACACTTTTTCCCCTTGAACAATTTTGCGGCAAGTTTTTTTTTTACAAATCTCCACCGATCATTTGCGAAAGCAGTGAGCATCAGTTTTTTAACACCCTATACAATAATACTTACTTGGAACGAATAAGCTTCTCCAATGGAGTGGCAGCGATGTCCGTGTACTCCTTGCCAGTGCCTTCGAATCCCGAATTAATTCCTGAATTCGACCTGGTGTCCACGGTTAAAACAGCGTGGCTCCCGCCGCAGGTGAAATACTGCACCTCGAAACTAATGGAACAAATAAAACAGCGATACTTGAAAACCCGAAGAATCGAATTTAATAACCGAATCGAAGATTGTGAATGTAAGGTAAATGTACCAATAACGAGCCGTTTAAGGGGGGAGCCTGGTGTAGCGGGTCGAAGAAATCGATTTTTTTTTGCATAAATCAATAGTTAAACATCACGATAATATGTTCCCAAAGCCGCAAAACGAAATTCGAAAAATTAAAGCGGATATAGCTGGTTTTGCTACGGAGCGCCAGGTTACCACAAAACTTTAAATGCGTTTTTCTCGAAACGACAGTTGTACAGTTTGCGGGCAATGTAACTCCAAAAATATTCAACTAATCGACTTGGCCTTGTGCACGGATATTTGTGATCATTTTCTTCATAGAGCTAAGTTATTGATATAATGATATTGTTTAAATAAATAACTTTTTTTACACATTTAAGGCAAAATTTCGTTGGAAAAAGTGAACTTTTTTTTCAAGAGGCCGCCATTTGTTCAATTTTGCATCTTTTAAGATATGAATTTATACGATTTGTGCGTACACTCATAAACTAAACGAAAATTGTTCGATTTTTGGTTTTAGATGAAACTAAAAGACGCTACGTTGCCCGCAGTGCAACAATTGCGTCGCCAACGGACTGGGCATAAGCCCTTATAATTTTGTTATTTGCCGCTTATTTTTAATAAAATTTTTTTTTATCTTTCTTAACCTGATAATACAATATCCTGAAAGTTTCAGAAAGATCGATTAAATACTTTCTTTAAAAAAATTCCCGAAAAATGCCTCGATTTCCAGCTAGTTACACCAGGCTCCCCCCTTAAGGAAACGGTGACAAAGTATAATGAATATTGTGTATAAAATTAACAATTTAAGTGAAACTCTTTTTCATTCATAAAGATTTTGTTGTTTCTCATCAGTACTCACATAACAAAATTTTGTTTTTTTATATATTTAACGTAAAATAAACAAGAATATTTGTACGTGTAAATGTACCAATATATAGCCAACCTCACGCGATTGACCTAGCGGCCCGATTTTCATGTCCCAGTACCTAGCCATAGGTTTTACAATCGTGTAAAAATTATTTTAAAAACTGATTCTTTGTCTTAAATTGAAAAATCTGTTAAGGAAAATTAAGAAGTACAGAAATATAAAATTATTGAATAAATAACCATAATAATCAGATTAGAAAATAAATGCAAAAAACAATAAGTTTAGTTACACTATCAATAGAAGTTTGTGGTTATTTTATATAAGACTCAATACAACCAACAAATTCATTAAACTGTGTACATATACATAAACTTTAATAAACTTAAATTAAATGCTATCATTATTATCTAGAAAAATAATGTTTATATTATGATTTATGATCAAAATACTTATCGGCTTTATTCCAAATATCGAGTCAGAAATTCACACTTTTTTCGTAATTTTGCTCTGGCGATGCCGATTAACATTTGCAACTCACTTCACCCGATTTATTGAACACGTGGTTAGTTACTGGGCTAACAAGATTTGTTTGCACCGATAAATAGCCATGTAAATATTCAAATAAAAAATAGTTTTCATATTCAAATTTTTTCTTTCTATGTGTTACAAATATTTCCAAGATTCTAAAACCTTTTTTTCTATCTAAAAAACTATTATCCTATAATAATTATGCTCTTAACAAGAAGCACGCTCTTCTTAGCCATATCATAACGAATGTCTGAAAACGCGTCATATATCTGGCCTCGAGACTATAAATGGTATTTCTAAATATCTAGACAAAAAACAAGACGATATAACTTCAGATATTAAACCGATCAATTAAATAATGCAAATTACACCAAATATGTATTTTATCTTACGTGCATAGTTTAACAATTATTAATATTTCAACAGATGGCTATGTACTGGTGCATGGCTCGTTATTGGTACATTTACCTTATGACAGGATATATATGTATGTATGTACTTACCGCCGTTCAGCATGGTAATTTCGAAGCAATTCTCTGTTCGTGTTAAAGAGAACCCCGTGGTGGCCATGGCACAGAGTGACCCAAATTGGCAGACTGGGTGTTTTCAGCCGAGAGCCTGGTTGTTTGCCCATTTCTCCGTCGCCCTCGTGCACCAGGAATCCAATCTCACTTCTCACGAGGACGCCCCATTGTGCCACAGCCTTGAATTTTATAATAACCCCGGTTGAGGCTGGAGCCAAGGCCGGAGAAGGAAAGGAACACGAGGGATTCACTCACGTAGGTCTCTTCATCCCCCACGTTCTGCACCCCATTGTGAAGGTGAGGCGAGGCACGACCAGTTAACGATAGCATCAGAACGCTGGTGGGTCCTTCCTCGGGACAGCCGCTTAATATCGATGCTTTTGGGTCTTCCAGATCAGCCTGCACTCTAGATTCATGGGAGCAGAAGGGAATTTTCCTTGGACTTGAGACAATATGTATTCAAAGGAATATGTAGCGTGAAAGTACTTGGTTTGAAAGGGTCAGAGTTGAAGGAATGTTGCAACCTGTGTAGATTGGTAGGTAAACCAAGGTGGATAGTGAAACCGGGTTCCTGGCTCTCTTTTTACATTTCTGTGTAATTTTAATTCACGATCTTTGCAAGGCCTTCCTGTTCTATTGCCAGGAAAATTGCGTCGGTTTATTAGATATATAGGTACTTACTTCGAAAGGCCCCTCGAGAGCATGGCGCTGTACAGCAGCAGATTAGCACCAGGGCCACCCTCGTCTTGAAACTAAGCCGCCATTAAAATAAATTCTTATTAGACACAGGACACCCGCTTCCTCTATTCCAGTGTTACCCAAGCTTTTTTCAGTCGCGATACCCTTTTATAATATTCAAATAACAAGGATTCAATAAGGTAAAAATCTTCTTTTTTTTATTTATGAAAAATCAGCGTCGCATCGTTAAGGGGGAACACCACTGTGACGGCCGGAAAAGTAGGCCATTTTTAAGAATTTTTTTCAGGAATAATTTACAGTTTTCATAGAAAATTTTTATTACCTACCTTTAGTACGCTGTCTTAAGAGACTATACAAAAAAAAAAAATAGAAGAACATCCATAAATTTTAATATATTAATTAATCTTCTAGACCCCCCATGCGAGCTGGTCGAATGTGTAATTATTGGGCAGCAGATCCGAAATCAAATTTTCTTTTTTTTTTTATAAACTATATGTGTGTAGTTTCCGTTGTGCGTACCGATTTCTTAATCAAATTATTTTTGTAAAAATGGTGCGCTTTAGAAGAAAATTTTCGAAAATCCGCGAATAAGATGGACAGTTTTTCGAGCGTATTTAAAAAAATTTGTTTTCAATCAAATAATCCGTACGCACAACGGAAACTACTCTCATACCGTTAAGGAACTAGTTTCTGATCAGTTTAGAAGGTTTCCCGCTTTAATATTTATTTTTAACCTAATAAAACATTAAACCATAGACTTTTTTTTATACTAAAAGTTGAATTAATGTTTAAACTTCAAGGAAAAATTTTAAAAAGTTGAAAATAAATATATAAATTTAAATACTTATAAGGTACGGAATAATAAGGTGACTAGGAACTAGTTTTTAATCATCTAAAACTAACAATACTAACTGCTTTCACAGACAACACATATATTTTTTAATTATCAATTTTTATGTTAATAATTATTTCAAACAATTATTTATTGACATAAACTCAAAAGAACGATTTATTTCATGTACTGATAAAAAATTAGTGCCTGATCAAGAACTAGTTCCTTAACGGTATAGTTTATAAAAAAAAAAATGAAATTTAATTTCGGACTTGCTGTTCCATAGTTACACATTCGATCAGCCCGCGTGGGAAGATCTAGAAGATTAATTAATATATTAAAATTTATGCATGTTTTTCGATTTATTATTTTTTGTATAGTCTCTTAAGACAGCGTACTAAAGATAGATAATAAAAATTTTCTATGAAAACTGTAAATTATTCCTGAAAAAAAATTCTTAAAAATGGCTTACATTTCCGGCCGTCACAGTGGTGTTCCCCCTTAATAGAATAGTATACCGATGTATGTAACCATATGCGAGTAATCAAGTGCCGCGAACCCCCAGAAAACATTATTGGCGACCCACAGGTTGGCAAATTGTATCACTGCTCTATTCCAAACTCACCAGATACAAGTATCTTTTCACAAATATTTCAAGGTCCTCCAGAGAATCGAACTCGAACAAGTGCAGCTGCGAACAAATTAGGTACCCTTTACAGTTTACATTCACCACATCTTTTTTTTTTTTGTATTCTTGACACTCATTGTCAGTGGAGTCTCGATAATTAATCAGAGTTCCGAGCGATACATCGACATGCTCTAGGGGTCCCGTTTATCTCTCATCATCGAGCCTCCACAGACTCCACTCCTGCGCCGCACTGATGGGTAGTAATTCTCGACAAGTTTGATTCTCGATTAATACATCAGACACGAAATGCTCCAATTAGGTATTCGTAGCAGTGCGCGCACGTACGGTCTCCGTTAATCCGTCTTGGAAATACTGCACGCTATGCTGCAAGTAGGGTGCCTCCTGTGGCAAAGCCACCACGGCCGTCGGCACGTTCGCATTTCCGGCGACACTTTGATTTGGCGAGCAACCAGTACTCTGCGCGACAAATCCGCCGGCACATCGCCAAATGATTTCGGCTATCGCGGCCGCCAGGACATGGATTTGCCTGTCGTAGGATGGCTTCAGTAGGCTACAGAAGGTAGAAGCGCAAGAGTTAAAAACTGCCACCGGTGCTGCGTTTGCACGAGTAAGGACTCGACAAGGATCGATCATTGATCAATAGGGCAAGCAGCAAGTAACACAGAGACATGTACCTTTCTGGGCTGGTATGCACCTCCTGTCTGTTGCACTTGAACAAGAAATGTTTCAGCATGATGGCCTGCACAGCGGTGACCAGGCCTCTGGTCGTGTTTCTCGGTGCTCTCAGCCCGAACGCCAGATTCTGACCATAGGGTCTCAGGGTCAGTCCCGTTCGAGCCCATTCTGGCCTCGGTGGAGTAGCGCAGCTTCCGAATAACAAGGTCCTCAGAGCCTAGAGGAACAGTAATTACATCACTCTGCACCGCAAGCGGAAGCTTACTATTACTTGGTGTTAACTTGTTTGAAGATACCATCAGTAATAATCCCGATTAAGAGAATTACCATGCACGTCGCCTCCTCGATCGGTTTACCCCCAATCACCGCCGTCTTCGTCAAGGTCCTCGTGTTCCTCGGGTATATAATTTTCTCTGAAACAAAGACACGCCGATGGGTTAACGCCAAGCCCAGCAACGATACCACCGTAACTCCTCGACGACCGACGACGTCCTCCACCTGGGTGCAGCTGATCGGGCTCTCCCATCAGGGCAGCGCACCAGGCTGCTCTGGCGGACAGCAGCATCTTTCCAGCTCCGACTGTCTACGATAGTTCTCCTAATAGGTACATGGATGTATCGGCGAAACTTATTATTATTGTTAGGCTCTCGAGCGTTGGAGGACACAGTCGCGAGTGGACTGGAGAAACGCGACAGCGCGACTTGTGCCGATTGCCAATTTGTCACCCTGTTTCTTGCACAGTGGCACACTCACTCGGTCGCACCGGGCTATCGACTATCAATTGGGATCCGTGCCTGGGTGCCCAGTCCCTTTATACCCAGACCGCTTATCCGCGCTGATATCTCGAGAGACGTCCGTGAAAGTCGACGGTGCACGAAACGCGTCAATTCGTGTGCCCAAAGACACTCCGCCAGGAGGATAGACACCAGACATGCCCCAATAACGTCCGTCTGTCACACCGCACCATGTCTCAGGCCACGCGAGCGAAACCGATCGTGTGTGTACCGAATGCTCGGCGCCGCGCCGCGCCGAGAGCTCGTATACGTACCTATGTACTTACACCGGACGTGCATTGTACAGCATCTTGGAGGACAGCTCCGTAAAGCAACAGCTTATTCATTTGTTCGGGATAGTTCTTTTTACGCTTGACGATTAGAAACGGCTGTTGCGGGATTTTTCATTTATCGAGTTGAACAAGTGGCCAGGCGATAAATAGTGCGGGCGAGCACTGGATCGCATTCCACACACATATTAGAACGTCGAGGCATTCCTCGTACGCACGGATCATCTAAATTGCAATTTCGTTTTAGAGCAGGCAATAATGAATAAAAGATCGAGGTGATGTTTGTAGTGCGTTCGATACCAAGTCCACGCGCAAAGGCTTCATGCGATCTTGACTTGACGGTAAAATTACCCGGCTGCATTTTCAATCCAGAGCGGAGGAAAATTGAAATAGGCACCTATTACGATTTAAGCGCGCATCCTCGAGCCTTTCCTTCGTCTCGTTTACCGTTTTACTGTCTCTCCACACGTGAACGATTACTTGCTCTGCGCGGCACGGGCAGCTTCGCGTGACAGGGGCGTTGGAAAAATAGATGCGTGTAAATCTTTACGGTTCTTTTTTACCGCCCGACGAAATTGTTTCGGTACCTGTCCACGTCGGGATCTAAACCGTTCGGGGGAAATAGAAAATCACTTGGTGCAAATAATCTTCTAGCTCGAAAGATGCTTTAGTCACTGCAATTGAAAATAGCAACCCCGTTACAATCGCCAATCAAATATACTTGGATACGAGTAGTTGGAAAAAGAAGAACAATGGAACAATTTTAGGGAGCGACGTGAAAAAATCTTGGAAAAAAATTTTCACCAAGAGTGGCTAAGGTCCACGGTAGGGCTGGGACTATTCGAATAATTTACTATTCGAATATTTTACAAGTATTCGAATGCTACGAATAAACTTCGAATATTTGAGTATTCGAATGTTATTATTCGAATATTATGGTGTGAATTATAAATCAAGTTCTTTAGGTTCATTTTTTTAGAAGCATTTATTTAGTTTCAGTTGTGAGTTCGTTAGTTTGTCAGGGTGAAATCTTGTAAGCTAATTTTGACCCACTTCAACATATCCGATCGGCTTGAAACTTTGCACACATATGTTATTCCGATGACAATACAATATTTTCACTAAAAAGCATGAAATACTTTATGGTGAAATTTTTTTTAAAAAACAAGCTTTTATTAAAATGTACTAAAAAGGAACCAATAATTTTGATACCGGCCGAAATGACGGCCTGAGAAGAATTCCCTCATAGGGTGGATGTACCAGTAAATGAACACGTACCAGTGAATTGACATTTTATATTAAAATGAGTAAAATAAGTTATTAAAATAAGCAACTAATTAATTAGAGACTTCTTTCAATTTCTTGCTTCATATCCAAACAATTTTTGCAGCACGTGGAATCAATCGCGCTGCAAACATAATTTTATGAAAGTGTTCTATCATTAGTCTTAAGTGTTCATTTATTGGTGCGTTTACCCTATAACTAATTATAAAATAATAAAAATAACAAAAAGTACCAATAAATGAACACTTAAGGCTAATGAATGAACACTTTTATAAAATTATGTTTGCAGCGCGATTGATTCCACGTGCTGCAAAAATTGTTTGGATATGAAGCAAGAAATTAAAAGAAGTCTCTAATTAATTAGTTGCTTATTTTAATAACTTAATTTACTCATTTTAATATAAAATGTCCATTCACTGGTACGTGTTCATTTACTGGTACATCCACCCTATGAGGGAATTCTTCTCAGACAGTCAGATCGGCCGGTATCATAATTATTGGTTCCTTTTTAGTACATTTTAATAAAAGCTTGTTTTTTAAAAAAAATTTCACCATAATGTATTTCATGCTTTTTAGTGAAAATATTGTATTGTCATTGGAATTACACATGTGTGCAAAGTTTCAAGCCGATCGGATATGTTGAAGTGGGTGAAAATTAGCTTACAATATTTCACCCTGACAAACTAACGAACTCACAACTGAAACTAAATAAAAGCTTGTAAAAAAATGAACCTAAAGAACTTGATTTATAATTCACACCATACTATTCGAATACGTCAGTATTCGAATACATCAGTATTCGAATAGTATTCGAAAACTTAAATATTCGAATAGTATTCGAATACTTAAATATTCGAATAGTATTCGAATACTTGGATATTCGAATTATATTCGCCAAATAATTGAGCAACTGAAGTATTCGAATATTCGAATACCGAAAATTCGACAAATAGTCCCAGCCCTAGTCCACGGTCCACCCTAGTACCTACTACCTACTCTTTCCCGAGGTTCGACGCCAGTTTGTATGTACATGATTTGCCCGTATCGATGGAATGAAACGCCTCACCTCTTATCAGCAGTATTCGAATCCCATAAAGTGAAACTTTTGTGTTGGAATTGACTCCGATTCGCGAGTATCTACCTGCGTATCGAACTTGATCCCATCCCTATTTATGTAGGCACATAGAAATTCAGACGCGTCCCAGACACCGTTGTACCGTGTTTAATAAGGAAAAAAACGGAGATAAGGAAAAAGGGGAGATTGATTGCCCTGATATTTTAGGTCTGGTGGGGCTTAACGCTTTGGCTAGGCCACTCCGTTTCAGACGTCTTTTTCATACAGGTTTCTTTAGATCGAACCTGGGTGAAATTGACCCGTTGAACAGAGCCTGTAATACAGCTAACCGGCTGGCGAGTAATGCCGATATTTTTGCCGACTCCCTACACACTTTCAAAGTTAGAAATTTGTTCATGTTAAGAGAGTCTACATGGTCTATTTCGGAGATACATTGATTAGCGTGTCGTGGTGAAACACCCTCGATGACTACCATTTATATTTATGGCTTTATTGTTTATCGCTTTATTGCCATTTTTCTCTGTATAAGTGGATTTTATGTCCGTCAAATAAACTATTATTATTATTATTAAAACAAGACACAGACGCGTGTCAACGGGGTGGTGAGTAACACGTGGTTATTCGTTTCGCTGACACTCTTACAGCCGCAGGATAACGGTCGCGGTGGAAGGTGTTTTCTCTGGCACACGTCTCCAGCTCGACGTTACAGGAATCGCGTGCTCGCGTGCTCGCGTGCAATCGAGTCTATCGAATTACGAATTCGCGTCGGAACAGGCATCTGCATTCCGTCGATTATGTCCGCCGATATAACGCGCTTTAATTCACGAATTCACCTTCCCCGCTGCGATGGAAATCGATCTGATCCGTCCTCTCCGAGATTCTACGCGCGCTTACCCAGCCGCGATTCTCGGCGGATCATCGGAAATTTTAAATCTAGGGCACTTGGTGCGACATCGGAAGAAAATGAAACGCGCGTCCGCGCCTGCTTACCTTTCTGCCGAAGATACACAGGCTTCTCCGTCTTCATTTCCACGCAGTGTCTCTTGCCGCGCGCGGTCCCCGAAGACGGCGACTTGGAGCGCGAATCTAAGCTGCTACCCTCCTCGATTTCCTCCACTTCCTCCATGGCTATTAAAATTTTCGTATCCCTATTGACTATAGACGCTCGGGCACGATTTGCAAAGTAGTGTCCACGGCAGGAAGGACTGTTTAAAATCGAGGCTCGCTCATGGGAGTCTATCTACCTCGGAAATAGAGCACGATTGGCCGCCGACTGCTCGGACTCGCGAAACACAAGTTTAGAGCGGCCTGTCTCACCTCGGTGCGCGATATCTTGGACGAGGCAGATCGATGCTTCTTAGCGGGTGCGTTTTAATGAGAAGAAGAGGCAATCAAGTGCTCGTTGCCGCATCGAGCCGCCCAGACTGACAGGAGTTAATAATTCCGGCAGCTTTCGGCCGAGTCGGTTCATCGCGCCGCGCACGAGCTACCCGTCCCACCTGCCCGTGGATACATACACGTATGTAGGTGCATATAGAGTATACACGTTGGTGCAAGACTCGAGCAACCGGAGCTGAGGCCAATTCGATCCCGACGCCGCGCCACGCCGCGACTCTGCGAATCCGCGATCGAGTCGTTGGAAAAAGTATTCCCTCACTCGTCGGGTATATTATAGCTGTTTAACTGTTTGCACTTGGAACATTCCCCAAGTACCATTGGGTGGGCACCCCTTTTTTCGATAATAGGTGCATGCGTTCTATGGCGTGGAGTATTGGAAGCACGAAAAAATTATAGATATAGGGGATATACAGTAATTGTAGCAAATTGAAACTCGAATGCTCTTTTAATATTACCTATTTCAAGGAAATTTCGATAGGGCTTAAACTTTAGAAGTTTAGGGCCTGGCCGGCACCCCTTTTCAGGGAATACTCACTACATACGTAAGTATTTTCTTATGAAATGGAAGCATTTTACGGGGTGAGAGCAAAGAAATAGGGGGAAAACATTTCCAAGGTATGAATTGTAAAGGGTGTAGGTAGGTAAGCGTCAATTCTAAAGCAATGACACATTAAAAATGCCGTGGAAATAATTCAAGTATCGTATGTAGGGTTTATACAAAAACCGAGTTTTGAAATAAAAACGGTTTACGAATTTTCACAAAAAATATAATTAAAATAGAAAATAAATATCTGTACTTATTTTAAAAAATTTCAATTTGTTTAACATTTATGGAATTACAAAAATATAACAGAATAAAATATACTCTATGTATACAACATACGAAAACCGTTTTTTTTTTATTTAAAAATCGGTTATCGAATTTTACTTATAAAAAAAAAACAGTTTTTAAACCTGGTTTTTAAAAGCCGACAGACCCTAATCGTATGTACGAGTAGTCACTTGGCAAGATTGTAACAAGCTCACTGCTATTCTCCAAGTCGGATAACGCTTTTATCCTTGCGCGCACACACACGTGCAGTGTGCACCCTCGTCTGCATAGGGCAACATTTACATGTTGCACGTATGCTATCTCGCGACTTTATCGCGAATGCCGATCTTTGCACGCGTTTCGTGCCATTTTCGTTCGATCGAAATAGATACTTGATCGGAAATGATGCCATTAGTAAAAATATCAACCACCTGAACACATGAACCTTTCAACTATTCTACTACATTATTAAATTTTACTATAGCTCAACAGAATACGTATCCACATCTTACATAGGGCTGGGACTATTTGTCGAATTTTCGGTATTCGAATATTCGAATACTTCAGTTGCTCAATTATTTGGCGAATATAATTCAAATATCCAAGTATTCGAATACTATTCGAATATTTAAGTATTCGAATACTATTCGAATATTTAAGTATTCGTATACTATTCGAATATTTAAGTATTCGAATACTAACGTATTCGAATAGTATGGTGTGAATTATAAATCAAGTTCTTTAGGTTCATTTTTTTACAAGCTTTTATTTAGTTTCAGTTGTGAGTTCGTTAGTTTGTCAGGGTGAAATATTGTAAGCTAATTGTGACCCACTGCAACATATCCGATCGGCTTGAAACTTTGCACACATGTGTAATTCCGATGACAATACAATATTTTCACTAAAAAGCATGAAATACTTTATGGTGAAATTTTTTTTTTAAAAACATGCTTTTATTAAAATGTACTAAAAAGGAACCAATAATTTTGATACCGGCCGATCTGACTGCCTGAGAAGAATTCCCTCATAGGGTGGATGTACCAGTAAATGAACACGTACCAGTGAATGGACATTTTATATTAAAATGAGTAAAATAAGTTATTAAAATAAGCAACTAATTAATTAGAGACTTCTTTTAATTTCTAGCTTCATATCCAAACAATTTTTACAGCACGTGGAATCAATCGCGCTGCAAATATAATTTTATAAAAGTGTTCATTCATTAGCCGTAAGTGTTCATTTATGGTACTTTTTTTTTTTTTTATTATTTTATAATTAGTTATAGGGTAAACGCACCAATAAATGAACACTTAAGACTAATGAATGAACATTATTTAACAGCTCGAGAAGTCGATTTTATATAAGGTCTTCCAAGTTATTGATTAAACAAAAAAATATGTGAAACAAAAGTTGTAGATCCGGGCAAGGAGCATCTTTTTTGGTGTATTACTATTTTTCGTGCGACAAACGGTTTTCGAAAAAAACCGAAAAACTAAAAAAAAAAAATTTTTTTTTTTTCAAATTTTGAAAGTTTAAATGCTTCTAGAACGCTTTTTATTTATGAAGATGAACAAAAAAATGGAATTTTTATTTTCGAGGACTATTTTTTAAACATTTAAGGAGGGGGCATATACCGAAATATGCAAACAAGATAAAAAAAAAATTTCTTCTTATTTTCAGTGTTTGATATGTGATGAATGTTTCCTGAAAAGTTGGGGTCGAAATTCGCAAAAATATCGGAGATATAGACATCAGATATGATCATTTTACCCGAAATCGTGACGTCTATATCTCCGATATTTTTGCGAATTTCGACCCCAGCTTTTCAGGAAACATTCATCACATATCAAACACTGAAAATAAGAAGAAAAAAATTTTTTATCTTGTTTGCATATTTCGGTATATGCCCCCTCCTTAAATGTTTAAAAAATAGTCCTCGAAAATAAAAATTCCATTTTTTTGTTCATCTTCATAAATAAAAAGCGTTCTAGAAGCATTTAAACTTTCAAATTTTTAAAAAAAAAAAAATTTTTTTTTTTAGTTTTTCGGTTTTTTTTCGAAAACCGTTTGTCGCACGAAAAATAGTAATACACCAAAAAAGATGCTCCTTGCCCGAATCTAAAACTTTTGTTTCACATATTTTTTTATTTAATCAATAACTTGGAAGACCTAACATAAAATCGACATCGCGAGCTGTTAAATAATTATTTAAATGTTTAACGGCCCAGGGGCACCCTTCCCCGTTATCCGATCGAGCTGAAATTTTGCACAGATTTTTTTTTAATTATTTGGAACTATTCTGGAGGGTGCCCCGAAGAAAATCTTGAAAATTTTTTTTACCAAGAGTAAATAAGAGCCACCCTAATGTAGATATATAGGACTATACATAGGTATACTTGCATTTGCTTTCGGTCTCATTTTTATGACCAATTGCAAGTATCCTGAATTAAAGAAACATTCTCATATTACAAATTGCCAAGCGGCAACAGTCATTGTAGAAGGTATGTTCCATATTTCTCGGCAGACGTTAATTAGTATCGAACGATTACTTAATATTCCACGTAGTTGCACAAATACCTAATTAGTTGGAAGGTTTAGGGAAGAGCCTTCGCGGGTAAACCTCGGCAGCAGGGACAGATATCATCGACTCGCAATCTGATTATCAAATATGTAATCCCAGCTAGGTGAGTTGTTACGAACTTGCAGCGGGGAGCGTATCTTATCGCTCTCGACCATAATTACCAATTTCCCGACTACCATGCCGCCGCTATCAAGATTACGTCGGTTGGTTAAGTTCAAGTTCGCGCCCGCCCGTCCTCCCGCCTGGTCGAAATAGATGCTCCATATTCGGCCTTCGAAAGTACTACCTACCTACGGCCTCAAGTTCCGAATGCGAACATATGCGTGCTTGCATGCATGCCCAAGTACGTGCATCAACCAAGTACTTGAGATACGTACCCATTGTATTTACCTCGGCAGTGCAGTGTGCACGCGTCCACGTGGGGTGCTCATGGACCACCAGTAAAACATACTCTGTGTTTACGCTGCCCTCACAAGGAGAGTATTTTAGGTGTCCGCCTCCGATCATTTTGATTTTTGGATATGTTATAGAGGACCGAAAAATAAGAAATACGTGTTTTTTTATTTTTCCCCGTTTTATATTTGGGGGGTTAAAACTGCGTTCAAAGTTAGGGTTAAAAACTCATTTTTGTGGAATATCTCGAGAACTATTAGAGATAGGGGAATAGTGTCAATGGACGAATTTTGTGTCTTTGAATGCGAAATATGACTGACTCACCAGATTTTCAAAAAGTCCACAAAAATGATTTTTCACCCCTAACTTTGAACGCAGTTTTCACCCCCCAAATATGAAAACGGGGAAAAATAAAAAAACACGTATTTCTTATTTTTCGGTCCTCTATAACATATCCAAAAATCAAAATGATCGGAGGCGGACACCTAAAATACTCTCCTTGTTAGTAAAACTTAATCCACCCCTATCTACCATTTCGAAACAACCGAGATCCTTGTTTTTCTTCATTCGATATTTAAAAGCCTAATAGGTGCCTATACTTTTTTGTAACGGCCCTACTTTCGGGTAGGATGTTTTAAAATTTTAACCACCCGAAAAGCAATTAATTAGGTTAAATACATTAGGCTGTTTCTAGATCTCTACGAAACACGTAGGCTTTTCTAACTTTACTCGAGAGGTAAAAGGCGCGTGGAACTTGAAATATTTCAACATATGAATCTTGAAAAATTGAGAAATGCTAGACAGGACATTTTAGCCAAGAAGGGCAGTACGGCTCTTTATTAAAACTCAAACAATATATGTAGATCTAAACGAACATTAACATTATTCAATAGCACCTACCTATACGACGAAAAATATTAATAAACAAACAACTTTTTTTTTACATATGAATATATTCTGAATGCAAACAATGAGAGATTCTCGGATTAAATCTGTATTAGGTATATCACCCGAATCTAGATTAGTCTAAAAATCGATGCTCCCTGCGAACCAACGTCGTTTTTCTGGGCAAATAAAGAAGCACTTGCCATTTATCCTTTGAACAGTTTGTAACTAATAATCAATAATTAATTAAGATAGTGTGGGGGCGTGAAAAAATTTGCTATTTTCAGCTTAGGAATTGATCAATACCGAACTTTCTTGCGGCGACCTTATGAAATAGGTATCCCATAGTTGGGTGCGTGCAGTCTTGGAGATGCTTGCATGTCCGTGTGCACGTAGGTATGTACATACGTATGTACATAGCGCCTGATATATGTATTGCCAGAGTGCAATATGAAATTGAACTTGGAGCCGGGATGGCGTAGTACCAGGAACGCGAAGTTACATGGGATTACGTGCAACTACGAGTGTTTGGTTACCTACTAATACTTAATGATCGATCAGATTTACACGTTTCTATACGAGCATGTTAGAAATTGGCGGGCTTGCCGGATCGATTAGCGGGTGGAAAAGTTTGAATCTATCCGTTGCGTGGCATTAGCGGGGGTGTTTGCAAATTTTAACTATCGATCAAGTATCATTTCTTTATTAATACGGGGTCACAGACAGCAGTTGTAATTCTTTTAGCAACGACTTTTCTATAAATTCTGTTTCTAAATCATTAGTTGTTAATGTAAGTATTCGATACTCCAGTTCCCTGTGTCGTTACTACTTAAGGGGTAACACCACTCTGGAGGCAGAAAAAAAGACCTAAATTTGACAATTTATTTTGGGAGTATGACAAACGGAATAGAATTCCTTTTCAAGGAGTTTATTTAATACATATTGAAGTACGAAAAACAATTTTTTTATTGTCATTTTTATACAAAATGGTGGCGACAGAGCCCGTCGTCGAAAACAGTTTTTTTTTAAAACACCGCCACGGGAGGACAGATTTCTCGGCATGTATGAGTCCTGGAACAAAAAACAAAAAAAAATTATAATCTATAAACAATTGGCTTTGAAAGTACGTAGCCGTTTTTTTTTAATCAATTTTTGTGGAAGTGGTGCACTTTTTAAGAAATGAATCGATTTTTTGCCCTAAAAATGAGCTTTAAATTGTTTATAAAAGAAAAAGTTTACATTCAATCAAAAAACGGCTACGTACTTCCAAAGAGAATATTGTTGTGAAGTTACTGTAAAAATTTCAAATCGATCCATGCAATAGTCTCCGAGAAATCCGTCCTCCCAGTTTGAAAAAAGTGGTTTCGAGAAAAACGCGTTTAAAGTTTTATGAACACTTTAATCCTTGAAATTTTGGTTTACCTCTAATCTGCGATGCCTGCACCATACATTTGGCCATCCAGGTCGAAGTTCGTCTCCTCCTCTTCCTTCCTAGATGCTTTTAAGGATATTCGATTTTTTTTAAATCCTAGAGTGGTGTTACCCCTTAATACATTCAGCACGGCTGATGTCATAAGACACAAACCGACACTACCTGCCCTATACCTTCAGAAATCGCCGTGCGGAACGTGTTAAGTAGGTATACGTATTCATATTCACGCTTCTTTCGAGTGATAATTTCGGTGGAAGCGCGCTTTTCCGTTACACAGCGGGGTGCCCGCGTGGGAAGATCGAGAAAGTAGGCTCTCCTCCGAGGATCGAGAAAACAACCCTTGAACGAAATTTATGGCTTCCCCGACATATCCCGGCCGCTTCGAGTGATCTGGCACTCGTAACAGCTAACAAAGGCCAGAAACATCTCAAGAAATTCGTGACTTTTACCAAATCTCGCGATTCGTCTCGGGGTCTGTTAATTGGTGTCCTCTTACTGTTTTCGAGCTCTGCCTAAGATCTTTCCCACGCATGCCACTAGGGTTTATACAAAAACCGACTTTTGAAAAAACCGGTTTTCGAACTCCACTATTCCCAAAAAACCGGTTAAACCGGTTTTCGAATTTTCACAAAAAAATATAATTAAAATAGTAAGTGAATATTTGTACTTATTTTAAAAAATAATATTATGGAATTACGAAAATGTAACAAAATAAAATATACTCTCTCTGTAAAAAACCAAATAGAAAAAATTATAATAACTAAAATCCGTACAAAATATAAATATTTTAAAAGGTGTTACTAAATTATATATCTTTATTCCTTTAGTATTTTTTTTCTGAGAATATGATTACTTTTACAGTAAACTGTTATCTACTACATAGTTTGCAATTAAATAATAAATTCATTTCTGCATATTAATTCTAGTATTTATATAAAACCGGTTTTTTAAATTTAAAACCGGTTCTCGAATTTTACAAATTTATAAATAAAACCGGTTTTTAAACCCGGTTTTTTAAAACCGACAAACCCTACATGCCACCCGCATCGGGCATCCTTAACAATACTTCCTCGATCACTTGCAAATATCTGCTTTTAAATTTCGCTCCTGATTTACCTATCGATTACATACATTTCCGTGGCTACGTTCGTGTGGTCACGCAACAATACATACGCCACAGTTAGGGATCGTACATCCCGTATGTTGTACAATGTACATACAACTGTACATCCTCAAGACCGGAACAACTGGGCGTGTTTTAACGCCCATTTTAGTTCACATCATTCGCCACTATCGAATAAATGTTTAAAATGTTTTTTTACACACAATAATGAATAAATACTCAATTTCGTTGCTAAAAATTGTTGGATGATTAGTCGGTTGTAATCGGTCGAGGTGTCGGATCTACAACAGACCAATTTGAAATCTCAGATTGCATATGAATAAAGTAAGGAAACAAATGTATACTTGCCCGCATATACCCAAGTATCCTTTATTGCTCTGTAACTAAGGGTGCAATAAGCGATGGCCAATAAATAAACAAACAGATGTTCGATATGATTACGTAGCATTCCCTACGTTTAATTGTGGAATTCTGTGGAATATTGGAATAGCGAGAACCCGAGTGTGCGCCACTGGTTAATAACAATTCGACGGTGACAGTGTTGCGATCAAAGCTGTACAAAGGTAAAACTGTTTGAAATGGCATCTGCCAACGAAGATGCGAACGATGATTATTACTTGGAATTGTCCGCGAATCCGATCAAATTTGAGTCTGTCAGTTGCCTCACGAATGTCTTCTTCGACGTCTCGAAGCAGCAGGTTAGTAAATTGATAAACGCTAATATCTCGAAGTTAATCTCCGTGCATTTGAATTATTTATAGAAATGTTGCTTCTACCTAGGTATTTGCTGTTCGATCGGGGGGTGTCGCGGGTGTGCTAGTTAAAGGTCCCAATCGAGACATAAGCTTCCAAATGGAGGACAAGGGTCCTGTGATTTCCATCAAATTCTCTCCCGATATGAACATACTAGCGATACAACGCACCAACACATCTGTCGAATTTGTCAACTACTCTCCTGTTACTGGATTAGATAATGTTGAATACTCGCAACCATGTAAAGGCAAAAATTCTACTATATTGGATTTTGTTTGGACACACGGAAATGATGTATTACTTGTCACTGATTACGGAGTCGAGTTACTTCAAGTGCGAGTTTGAATCGTTACCTTCTTAAAGCCTCAGCTTGCTCGAAATCTACTGGATACCTGGTTTCATTGTTTCAGGTAAATCCGGAGAAGAGAAGCGTCAGAGCTCTGAAATGTTTAAGCTTGGGTGTACATTGGTTCGTGTATTGCCCTCAAAGTCATTTGGTATTACTGTCGTCGGGGACGCTAGGGAATCAAATGCAGGCATTGCAGGTGACGCCAGGGAATCTTCACAAACTAACGAAGTTTGAAAGTAGGCCTGAAAGTTTAGCAGTTATCGCTTGGCTCGTTAATACACAGACGAATTAACGACGAAATTGCTTCAGTGGAACCTGGTTCAACGAAGTCCGGCAAACTTGCAGTTTCCGAAAGAGACGTAGCTTTAGCAGTTCTGTATGGAACTCCGTGTATCATCTTGCTACGCCATCAACCAGGCGCCAGCCGTTCGACGGGAACTGCTTCCGTATACGTCTATACCGTCCATAAGTATGCCTCTAGCTGTACTAGTCAATGTAATGCTTCCGCAGCAGCCTGTACACGTTCGCGTGTCTTTTCGATAGGATGACAACGATCAAGAGAAGCCACATTCTGAAGCTCGACGTCAGTGGTAGATTTGCCATTAACGTGGTGGATAATCTGATTATCGTTCATCACCAAGCTTCGAAAGTAGGTAAAGAAAAGAGTTTGCACGCCGCGTTCTACTACTTACTTTCCTTTCCACCGTCATATTTCAGACCTCGATGATCTTTGACGTCATGCTACCGGGCGTGAGTGACGGGACAGTGATGCATCATACCAATGTGACGACAGCGAAACCGATCAGACCGTACAGTTTAAAGGTACCAGGTGCAAGTTTGTCAGAGCACGCAACGTATCAGCCTTGCCAACTATGTATCCTTTGTGTTTGTGGTTTATGGAAAGAACGATGAATTTTACTCTTTTCCTTATACACGTATCTTGACTCGGCATTCCATAGATTCGCCGAATTGGGTTGTTTTTCAGCCAAACATAGTGATAGATGTAAAGTTGGGTTGCCTATGGTAGGTAGGTCCATGAGAACCTTGGAAATCGTACGCATGAGGTATATTAATTGAAAGAATGGAAATTCGGGAAGGCAGGAAAAAGTTGACCAATTAAAATTTGTGGATTAGGTACGTTGAACTAAAGTTGGAAGCTCTGGTGAAACTGGTGACGGACAAAGTGCTGTTGGTCGAGTTTCTAATGCAACGCTCGAACGCCAAGCACGTTCTAATAGAGGTGTTGCGAGGCTTCATGACGCAGCTGCCTGTTAGTTTAATGAACATGCCAACCATATTCGACAAACTCAATTCAGTGTACAGAAATTACTTGGAGGGCGAAATACAAAGTCAGGTAATTATATAATCGAATGTACCTGCGTCCCTTTCATATTATCTTTGCCAGTTGACTTGGAGAAAACTTCTTTCCGTCATTCAGATGGGAACCCCTTCACAGAACAACGTAAAGAACGTCGGCGCGACAACGGAGAACAATTACAAATACAAGTTGCTGCTTGACCAAAGCGAGATGTACAATTATATATTATCCAAATTCCCCGAGAACACCATCGAACCCAAGATGATCGTATGGGTTCTCCTTGAATATATCAGGTAGGTATCTCTCGACTACGCTCACAATCGGATCAATTCGTGGAACATTATTGTTGAGGAAGGTATTGATTATCTTAGGTCGTTAGCGGAGCATGAAATACCCGTGCAACATTACTTATATGAATTAATCATCACGGCATTGGTACAGCGTAAAGCGTATTATCAGCTTCATCAATTGCTACAGTACCACGTGGTGACGGATTCGAAACCTTTGGCGTGCCTGTTACTTTCTTTGGAAAACCTCTATCCAGCTGCCCATCAGCTCGCCTTGGATATGCTGAAACGATTGGGAAACGCTCACGAGGAGATCATCGAGGTCCTCCTATCGAAGGGGCATATTCTGCCAGCATTACGGTAAATGGTTGATAGATGTTGCTAGATGTTTATCCGTATCTACAGATATCGTACGTGCACGTTTTCAGATACGTCCGTTCCGTCGGGATGATGGATCACGTATCCGCCAGGAAATTCCTAGAAGCTGCAAAAGCAGCCGAGGATTCAACGTTGTTCCATTCGGTGTTCAGGTTCTTCGAACAACGTAATCTACGGCTGCACAACACAACGGCGTTCACGAAAGGGGAACACTGTCAGCTCTACGTTCAACATTTCAAATCTTTATTCCACGGAACGGACAATGGATGCAATTCGGATACAAATTCCAACGTAACTACGATCTCGACCTGAGGCTTTTCGTCGCCTCTCGTTTACCACGCGACAGTGCATCTGGATTTTATCTTAACGCGGGGCAGCGACAAACAATTGTAAATGTCGATAAAATACGCTTAGAATTTATAATACAGAACAAGCATAACGAGCACTAAACGCCTTGGAATTTATTCCCTCTTTTTCCTGGTGGAGTACAGTAGCTTCTCGAGGAAGAAAAACGATGTAAATTTAAAGGGGGAGCCTGCTTTATAAAGTCCAAAAAATAGATTTTTTTTTCATTTCCTAAATCGATAGATAAACTATCCAAGAATGTATTCACAAAGTTACAGCGGCCAATTCGAAGTATTTTTAAAGATACAGAAGCTCGGCCGGACACGGACGCGTGCTTCACCCTTTGACGCGTCCCCATTCGTCGATCATTACTTTTAAAGACAATCGAAACGGCAGAGTTGTGCAGTGTAATAGTACAGAATAATCGTAGAGCAGAGGGAGTTAGAAATTTTATAAGTTGAACGCAGAGAATTGTAGCGATCGACCGCGAGCGAAAACTTTAAAGGGGGGTCACTCAAGTGAAAATGATTTATAAATCCATACCCTTATTTCTGTAGAATTGTATACAAAGACTGCAAAAAAAATTTCAGCTCGAAAACTGCATTTTTGTCGGAGTTATAAAGTTTTTTGTTTTGGCGCAGTAACTAAAACGCTCCTGCTTCGTACGTTGGACCGACCAAAATGAACTACCAGTTATTTTACAGATAAAAATTTGAAAATATGTATATCCATATGATTTTTTACGCTGAAATGAATTATGTAAGAGTTAATAAAGTGACATTTTTTTTTTAAATTTAAAAAAAAATTCCGAAAAAATTATTCGATTGTAAAATCCATACCCCTATCTCTGTAGTATTGTATGCCAAGCCTGCAAAAAAAATTTCAGCTCGAAAACTTCATTTTTGTCCGAATTATAAAGTTTTTATGTTTTGGGATAGTAACTAAAACGCTCCTGCTCCGGACGTTGGACCTTCTTCTTCTTGCAATGCCTGTTCTCTTCGTGATTGTGCAGTTCGTATCATTTTTCTTGCACGTTTGTATCTTTCTGAGGCTTTCTGTTTATACCTTTCAGGGTACCCTGCCCTTTACCCCCTAAAGTAATACCTTTCGTACGCTCCTGTTTTACCAAATCGGTCAAAGCTCTCCATAATCTTTTGCCAACGTGGTTCACACACTCTTTTTTTTTCGATTTATAACTTTATAACTCGGACAAAAATGAAGTTTTCGAGCTGAAATTTTTTTCTGCAGTCTTTGTACACAATACTACAGAGATAAGGGTATGGATTTTAAAATCGAATAATTTTTTCGAAATTTTTTTTTTAAATTTTTGAAAAAAAAATGTCACTGTATTAATTCTTACATCATTCATTTCAGCGTAAAAAATAATATGGAAATACATATTTTCAAATTTTTATCTGTAAAATAACTGGTAGTTCATTTTGGTCGGTCCAACGTACGAAGCAGGAGCGTTTTAGTTACTGCGCCAAAACAAAAAACTTTATAACTCCGAAAAAAATGAAGTTTTCGAGCTGAAATTTTTTTTGCAGTCTTTGTATACAATTCTACAGAAATAAGGGTATGGATTTTAAAATCGAATAATTTTTTCGAAATTTTTTTTTTAAATTTTTGAAAAAAAAATGTCACTATTAATTCTTACATAATTCATTTCAGCGTAAAAAATAATATGGAAATACATATTTTCAAATTTTTATCTGTAAAATAACTGGTAGTTCATTTTGGTCGGTCCAACGTACGAAGCAGGAGCGTTTTAGTTACTGCGCCAAAACAAAAAACTTTATAACTCCGACAAAAATGAAGTTTTCGAGCTGAATTTTTTTTTGCAGTCTTTGTATACAATTCTACAGAAATAAGGGTATGGATTTTACAATCGAATAATTTTTTCGAAATTTTTTTTTTAAATTTTTGAAAAAAAAAATGTCACTGTATTAATTCTTACATAATTCATTTCAGCGTAAAAAATAATATGGATATAAATATTTTCAAATTTTTATCTGTAAAATTTTCAGTTTTCCGTTTTACGATTCAGTTCAGTTTTACGATTCTTTAAAATTGGCGGGTGTGATAGCAAAAAAACTATGCGGCCTATTGAATCGAACCAAAGCTTATGCTCTTCAGTATTAAATTATTTTCTATGTGAACTAAAAAGATTGTTAAAAAATAATTTTTAAATCATTTTTATAGCACGTTAAAGTCAAATGTTGTCTTTAAAAAATAGACATTCTTCTTCTCAAACTAAAAAAATTTATGATTTCGCGCTTTTTTCTGCTTTTTCTTAGTTCACCCAGAAGAAAAATATATGAGCATTAAAAACCATTTTGATTTTTTCATTCAGACAAGAATTACAACCAGAATCCTTCCCGCCAATTGGAGACTGCAGTGGCAAAGCACTCCGAGAATCGGTTGATGAATCTGCCATATTCTATAATTTTATGAGAAAAAAATAATTTTTGTACTCATCGAATATATGTTTAAATATACCTAAAAGTTTACGAAAATCAATTGTTCCTTTCCCTTTCAAAAAAATTCGCGAAAAAATCATTTTTTTTGACTTTGTAAAGCAGGACACTCCCTTAAACCTCGCTCTATTTAATTTTAATTCCATCCGCTTGTGTCATAATCCTATTCTATCTCGCATCGATAATATCGCACCACAGACGAGGTACAGGATAGACCATCGACGACTATACTTCGTCTAAACGTTAAATAAAGAATTAATAAACTATGGAAATATCCTTAACAACACTCTCCTTGATCACGCGCAAACGTCTGCTTTTAAACTTCGCTCCTAATTCACATATCGATTGTATCAGTTTCGTAGCTACGTTCGCGTGATCACGCACCCAGCGAGCATCGCAACCAATCGCAACACTCTCCTTAACAGTGGACATCACCAATCACCATTCAGCAAACATTACTATGGCGGAAAGTTAAAAAATCATTAATAAATTGTCAACTTTCCAACAATAACTGGCGCGCGCGCTTTTCCAATTGGATCTTTTAATATTAACCTTCAACTACCTCGCTTTCCGATATTTCCGATTATTTTGTGCGTAATTAATTAAGTATTTCTTCACCTCTTCTCGATACACATATAGTAAATGATGGTAAAAGAATGTGGCTCTGTCAGTGCGGTACACGCTTCCGTTATTTAGCGAATCATGGATTTTCTCCAAAGAAATTAGTTGCAGTAAACTGCGAATTGGATTAAGATCGTATTAAACTGATAATAATAAACTGCGAATTGATGATTCGTAGATAGCTCGGGATAGGTTAATAGTGCGTAGTGGAAAGCCAGTGAAATTTATTTTCTGGAATACATTGGTCTTCTTACAAAGTCATTACGGTGTGTTGATTTATATACTCGCGTTGTACAGTTCTTTAATAACAGTACACTACAAGTCCCGAGCCGCTACTTGGACGTTATAAACTTACAAAATAGCACTGGCCACAGGGTTAGGAATCTTACCGATCGATCTTCTGTTTCGCAGTGAGTTAAGCAATGGGTAAGCACGAAGCGGGAACACCAAAATACATCGCCAACAAGATCAAAGCCAAGGGCTTGCAAAAGCTAAGATGGTACTGTCAAATGTGCCAGAAACAATGCAGGGACGAGAATGGGTTCAAGTGTCACACGATGTCGGAGTCTCATCACCGGCAGCTGTTGCTGTTCGCGGACAATGCGAGTCGATACATGGATCAGTTCTCCAAGGAATTCTCTCACGGCTACTTGAATTTATTGAAGAGACAGTTCGGCACCAGGCGCGTGCCCGCCAATCGCGTCTACCAGGAATATATTTCAGACAGAGGGCATATACATATGAACGCTACGATGTGGGTGACGTTGACCGGATACGTTAAATGGCTGGGGCGTACTGGACAGTGCGTGGTCGATGAAACGGAGAAAGGTAACTTGTCTATTTGCAGCTTCTAACAGAATATAGAACCCCCTTGTGTTACTTTCGACGCGATGCTTTTGTCTTTTCTTAGGCTGGTACGTAACATATATCGACAGAGATCCGGAGACACTGGCTACCCAGGAGAAGAAAGCCAAGAAGCAGAAAATGGATAAAGACGACGAGGAAAGAATGATGGAGTTCATAGAGAAACAGGTCGAGAAGGGCCAACAAGAATGCAGCGGGCCTGTAGAAGCTACTAAAGAGCCACTAGTCCGTCCTGAAAATGATACGCCTCTGATTATCGAAATGAAAATTAATAAGAAACCCAAGCTACTCCCGAATCTTATAAAACAAGAAAGAAAGGATAAAGACTCTACCTACGACGAAGCAGTTCCTACGACGATCGACATAAAATCCGAGGACTCGAACGAAGAGTATAGAGGGAAGAAAAAAGTAGAGAAACGAAAGTCTAAATATGACGAGGATGACGACGAAGAAGGTTGGCTGCGGGAAGGATTAACGGTGAAGGTAGTCACAAAGAGCCTCGGGGAGAAATATTACAGGGCCAAGGGGGTAGTTCAGTCTGTCGAGAAGTCGAGGTTTGTGGGAAAGGTAAAGTTGAAGTCGCCCGGAGCGGTGGAGGGTCATGTTATAAAAATAGATCAAGAATATTTGGAGACCGTCATTCCCGCGATTGGAAAAGAAGTGGTGATTCTGTGGGGCAGGCATAAAGGCACGAAAGGAGTAGTGCACAAGCTCCATATAGAAAATTACAGTATCGACGTGGAGGATAAAAGGGAAGGCACTGTTGTGAAAAATCTACTATACGAGCAAGTGTGTAAATATGTAACATGATTGTCGAAACGTGGTATCTAAGAACTGTGCGTTTGTCTATACATAGCGTAATAAGGTACCATTATCCGCGATCATTTCCTGGTTAGTACATTACAAACCGGAACATGCGAACGTTTAACAAATTCATCCCATTACGTTTGTGATTGTAACGTGCGATCATTGTCGAAATATTCAAATTTGTATCTTGTACATAAACGCAATAAAATGTCAACAACTTGTGTATTTTAATCTGTACTAACCAGCATGTAAAAATGTTTAATTTTAAGTTACACGTAAGTGTAAAAGTATCTTGGCACCTGCGTACAAAATTGACGATGTCAACGTTTCCAAACGTGTACTTATGTATATACTCTTTTTATGTACAGACGAATATTTTTCAAATAAATGAATTTTAAGAGTTATGTCTATTCTTTAACAAGTACATACACCAATAAAAGTTTACCGAAGGCTTGAAATGATGGTGGACTTTGATTTCTTTATGGATTATAGTTGGTTTAATCGTATTCGGTGTCTAACTTTTATTCCGGCACATTAATGTCACGCGTTATAATTCGTAGTGATCGGTACAGGTGAATAGACAGAATATGTATTTAGAGGACTGCTGGACTGAGCACTAGGGTGGCTCTTATTTAGTCTTGTTAAAATTTTTTTTCAAGATTTTCTTCGGGGCACCCTCCAGAATAGTTCCAATTAATTAAAAAAAAATCTGTGTAAAGTTTCAGCTCGATCGGATAACGGGAAAGGGTGCCCCTGGGCCGTTAAACATTTAAATCATTATTTAACAGCTCGCGAAGTCGATTTTATATAACGTCTTCCAAGTTATTGATTAAATAATAAAATATGTCAAACAAAAGTTGTAGATCCGGACAAGGAGCATCTTTTTTGTTCTATTACTATTTTTCGTGCGACAAACGGTTTTCGAAAAAACCGAAAAATTAAAAAAAAAAACTTTTTTTTTCAAATTTTGAAAGTTTAAATGCTTCTAGAACGTTTTTTATTTATGAAGGTGAACAAAAAAAATGGAATTTTTATTTTCGAGGAATATTTTTTAAACATTTAAGGGGAGGGGGCATATACCGAAATATACAAACAAGATAAAAAAAAAATTTCTTCTTATTTTCAGTGTTTGATATGTGATGAATGTTTCCTGAAAAGTTGGGGTCGAAATTCGCAAAAATATCGGAGATATAGACTTCAGATATGATCATTTTACCCGAAATCATGACGTCTATATCTCCGATATTTTTTCGAATTTCGACCCCAACTTTTCAGGAAACATTCATCACATATCAAACACTGAAAATAAGATTTTTTTTTTTTGCATATTTCGGTATATGCCCCCTCCCCTTAAATGTTTAAAAAATAGTCCTCGAAAATAAAAATTCCATTTTTTTGTTCACCTTCATAAATAAAAAGCGTTCTAGAAGCATTTAAAATTTCAAAATTTGAAAAAAAAAGTTGTTTTTTTTAGTTTCTCGGTTTTTTTTTCGAAAACCGTTTGTCGCACGATAAATAGTAATACACCAAAAAAGATGCTCCTTGTCCGGATCTACAACTTTTGTTTGACATATTTTTTGATTTAATCAATAACTTGGAAGACTTTATATAAAATCGACTTCGCGAGCTGTTAAATAATGATTTAAATGTTTAACGGCCCAGGGGCACCACTTCCCGTTATCCGATCGAGCTGAGACTTTACACAGATTTTTTTTTAATTATTTGGAACTATTCTGGACGGCGCCCCGAAGAAAATTCAAAAATCGAAAATAAGAGCCACCCTACTGAGCACATGTCATGTGGCGTCTCCCACGTGCTCCCACGCCTGACGCCAGCCACCATTGCCACTGATTGCCACCACCAGCTCTCGCTCACATCAGACCTAACCTATATTCACCCATGTTCCACCATGTTCTTCATCCTGCACTTGAAGGCATGGCACTTGATGACACTTGAGCAGAGTAGCGTGTAAAGAATGAATACATTTTTCTTTTTTATCAGTTAAGAATTTTTATTGACGGAAAATTGTTTTTAAAAAGAAAATTGTTACACGAGTGTTTTAAAAACAGAAGCAATTTGTGTGTTCAGAATTCCTCACAGCTCGGTTTATTATTAAATGATTTTCGGACACCATGCCGCTTACCCTGTTCAATGTAAATAATTCTGATTCCGACGAGGAATTGAAAGTAAATACGGATTACGCCAAAAGTTACGATAACTGGCGGCAAAAAGAGGAGTTGAATAAATGTAAGTGTACGAGAATGATGTGTGTACAGGATCTCGCCATGTGGTGTTCCATAAGTATTCCTCAACGCGAGTGTTTGTATTGCAGTGAAAACAAAGTACGGAGACATCGGCGGAAGCGGAACGTCCGACCAAGATTCCGATACCGACAGCTCGTCCGAAGAAGATGAAGAAGAAGAAGGAGGAAACGTAAGGCATAGTCTTTTCTGTACATGATAAGCTTTTGCACAGGCTTTTTCTAAACGATGGCATTATCGCAGGAGTTGACGGAGCAATTCGACAAGGACTTCTATAAAACTTTGGCCTGCTTGAAAAACAAGGATCCAAAAATTTATAATCAGGACGTAACGTTCTTCGACAGTACTAACAAAGCGCAGGAATTGTACGACGCGAGGAAACAGCAGAAGCCAACTGAGAAATGCAAAAAAGAGGAAGCCGTTTTCCTGAGGGATTTTGAACGGAAGATGATCGTAGAACGAGAAGGAAGGTACAGCGATAGCGAGGATGAGAGCGCGTTGAAGAAGAATAACGAGGAGACTAAGAAGGTGACGTATGCGCAGGAGCAAAAGCAATTGAAAGAAAGTTTCAAGTTGCGTGCGTTCGACGACAAAGAGGAAGAGGACGAAGAAGAAGAAGACGGTACGGAGTTGCTGAAACCGAAACCCAAGGCTGACAGCGAAGCGCAAAAAGTAAGCCAGTTTTAACTTCTCAACGACTCCACGATATAACAGCAATTTATTTTTCTACCGTTTAGGAAGAGGCAGCGTATAAGGAGTGGTTAAAAGGACAAGAATTGCGCGTAAACAACAAAGAGCAGGAAGAGCTTAAACCCCTGCGCGACTATTGGTCTAATCCTGACTTGGAAGCAAACGAGAAATTTTTAAGAGATTACGTACTTGACGATAAGTATTTGGATAAAGAATATTCATCAGCGGGTTTAGATGATACGCGCGTAGTTCACGATAGCGACGAAAATTTATCGGAGGACGAGAAGAATATAGAACGGCAAGAAGAGTTTGAACACAAGTACAACTTTAGGTACGAAGAGCCAGATCAAGAGTTTATCAAAAGGTATCCGCGTACCATGGAAAATTCTATTAGAAGGAAAGACACGCGTAGATCGGAAAAAAGAGTGGAAGTAAAGCAGAGGAAGGAAGAAGAGAAGTTGAGGCAAAGGGAGGAATTGAAACAGTTGAAGGCATTGAAAAGAAAGGAAATTGAAGAGAAAATAGAGAAACTGAAAGAAATTACAGGTATATATAGAATGCGATAATATGTAATATCAGGGAATTATCCTAGAATAATTCATTGCAGGAAATGATGATCTGAAGTTCAACGATATCGACTTGGACGGTGACTTTGACCCTGGCGAATATGACCGAAAAATGAGGGAAATGTTTAACGACGATTACTATGGAGCTCCCGAAGATGATGTTAAACCCGAATTTCCGGATATCGACGAGGAATTGGAAATTGAAGACACGTGGGACAATTATGATCCAAGCACAGAAAACTATGATACGAAAGGCGAAGGATACGAAGGACCACACTGCGAGGATCCTGAGTTTAATGTATTGAATTGGTTTATTATCAATTTTCGATTATTCCGCCTCCGTGTAAACTGTGTAAATGACCGCAAGGTTTGTCAATTTGAATTTTAGATGGACGCCGATTACGATGCATCTAAGAGTGCTCCATCAGAAATAGACGGCGTAAAGGGAAGAAAGCGCAGGAAAAAGTCCAAGTTTGCTGAGCTAATAGCAAAGGAGAAGCCAAAATTTGATCCTCGGCAATACAAATCTTACGAGGAGTATTTCGACAAGTACTACTCCTTGGACTATGAGGACATGATTGGAGACGTGCCGTGTAGATTTAAATACAGAAAAGTTGTGCCCAATGATTACGGTTTAAGTGTGGAAGAGGTGAGTTTTAACAAGACTGTTAAAAAAAATAAAGTTTACTAGCCAATTCTTTTTTCTAGATATTAATGGCAGACGATAAGGAATTGAACAAATGGTGCTCCTTGAAAAAGGCTCTCCAATACAAACCAGAACACGCGGAACTGAACGATGTTCAGATGTTTAAGCAAAAGGCTAAAAATGAAACACTGAAGCAGAAGATACTTGGAAGCTTGTACAAGTAAGAGAGAGAGAGAGAGAGAGAGAGAAATGGCAGGGAATTTATGCGCATGTGTATTTCACGTGTATTTAATATTTTGCAGCAATCAAGAGGACGAGGAGGATCCCGTTGCTATCATCGATGACGGTACAAAGTCGAAGAAGCGTCGAAGGAAGAAAAAGGGACACGTAGAACCTGCAAACAACAAGGAACTTGATGCAAACAATGTGAAAATTACGAGCGATGCAGTCCCTGCATCGAAAGTGTCCAAGAAGGCTTCAACAAAAACCGAGAAACGGAAGCAACCCGAGGATCAGTGCGAGCAGTCATCGAAGAAAAAGTATAAAATGAATAATCTTGAAAGTAAATCGCAAACGGAAGTAAAAACTACGGACAAAGAAGCAAATGAATCTTGGAGGAGAAAAGGTGTGGATAATCAGAATCATAGTGGAGCGAATACGAAGCATGCGAGCAAGAAGGTGGCGTTGAAAGAGAAAATAGAAAAGAAGAAGAAGCAGCTTGAGAGAATGAAGAGGAACGGAGACTCGAAACAGAATGATACCACCAACGTCGCCGATATTGCCTCGTTGAATCCAGAAAGGTTGAAGACGTATGGAATAAATCCAAAGAAGTTGAAAAATAAATTAAAGTATGGAAAGAAGTAGTAAGAGTTGAATCGCGATAGGTTGTAGATACGAACTTGTACATATTATTTCTTACCGAAATATACATACCATTTTAATTGTACTGGCGCGTCTCTGTTCTCTTTCTCGCACCCCCCGTAACACGCCCTATTTGATATCAATAAACATGCAGGGTAAACGTTCGTTCGGCGAGGATACGAGGTGATCGAGTATACCCACACCCTCGTGTAGTAGGAGTGGCCTTGTTGGGGTGAATCCGCCTCGACATGATAAACGACGTTTGCGGATTATTAGAATCGTGGCAGTCTGTTTGCGTTGACTCTTGTAAAATCCACGCCTAATCCCACCCATATGCTTCGACCAAGGATGCTTCACTGCGCTCGCTCTCCACTCTCTACCGAAATAAAAAGAAAATGCCTTCCTCTCTTCAGCGTCATCTCGTCGGCGACTTGTTGTTCAAATAAAAAGTTTATAAAACATTGACGGGTATAAGTACATGTCTGGCCTGTATGCTGCGGCGTGTTGCGTCGCGGCTTCGGTCGCAGTGACTGGAATAATTTAATCGACAATAACGCCGAGGTATCTCTCACGAATTTTAGTTAACGAGATAGGGGGAGAGGATTAAGGGGGATGGCACGGTGCTTGCGCCCCGAACCGTCCTCTCTCCGCGTTCCCCTGGGTGCAATATATCAATTCTCCTTACCCCCGGCGAGAATGGTGGTGGACAGTAGCAGGTGGCCCCTGACGGCCACTGTCGTTCGCACCCTTAATTCCCAATTAATGTTATACGCGTCGTAAACTCGTGTCGCTAGCATTCTACATACGCAACGTAAACGGGGTCTGACCGAGCGCACGCGGTGGATGATCTCGGACTTGCGTGACTTTTGTTCGGAGCATTGGAGAACAAACGAAGGAATAAAAATTAGTAGCCAAGCGAGTACTTTTTTCCCCGCGAGTTGGATCGATACTATTCCATCCGAGATTCGTGGGCCACGGCAATCGCGCGCCATTTCCCCGGCTTTGAAGAGTCTGTTAGGGGTAAGTCGGAGAAGAGGACGCACCTTTACCGAATTACAAGGCTATCGAGTTTCAGGATTACCGAATTTCACGGGCTAACGCCTCCATCTGGAATCGCGTTTGGGGTGCACCAGGGGGTGGTGTAATTGAGGCGTCCTCCCTGTCCACGTTCTAATTGGCGGAAAATTGTTGGGGCGAACGGCTGAGGAGTCTCGGACGCTTGCGTCCAGCAAGGAGGGACGGGGCAGCTAGATAATCACTCTAAAAGAGTAGGTTCCTATATTGTAGGTGGCGAATATGGATAAGAGAAATCACACACTCGATAGAAATTGATTTTAGTTGGTGGTCCCCTGCGTCGTTAAAGTCTCGTTGCTGGTCGTGTTCCCGATCGACGCGGGCGGCTCGTAATTCGGTTTCGATATGTCTCCCACTTGAATCAGGATCACGAGGTAGGTGGTGATGGTCCCGACCACCTGGACAAACAGGGAGAGACTCGTTGAAAACGTTCACCGTTCAAACGACCACGCACACACAGCTCGTCGCAGATAGAATTTGGGGGAATTAAGAGCGGACGTACTGCTTGGATAAAGGTGTGATCCATGTCGAAGAATCCGCAGGCTGTGAAGACTAGTGGGTTCTGTATCATTTGCAGCGTAAAGTCTCTAATCTGAAGCAGAAATGTTGCTTGTAAGAGTGCTGCCAGGCTTTCTCCTTCGTTTATTAATCGCAGGACGCAACGCGTACCTCTGCGCGAAATTCCTTGGCGGTCGATGGCTCGTAGAGCTCGCAAATAATGTCGCCAGTCTCCGCTGCCTGAATAATTGCATAGTTAATCACATGGTAAGGATGGAGCAGCTTACGAAATAAGATATGATTGCTTAGGTCGAATGTCTTAACGCTTTGAATGGTAAACCTTACCGCGCTGCTTGTTTTCGCACACATGTGATTCTCTACAAAGATCTTCAACACGTAGATGATGATCCAGCAGGCTGGAGATGTTATTTCTTGTACGAACTGGTGCGGAGGAAGTTCCAGCCATACGATCCTGTAGGAGATGTAGAGGAGGCAGGTGACGAATATGAAGGACACGGACATGGTGAGGAGGATTTGCAATCCGTACGCGTCGTTGATAGTCCTGGAGATCTTGATCAGGTCCAGGTGGATTTGCCTTTGTGACAGACACGTTTATCAGGCGCAGGAACAGGTGCAGTGGAAGGAGAAATGATTCGAACGTAGGGTAGACCGGGGGCGGTAGTAACAGGGGGGCGAATGTAACACGCTAAATATCTCAAAACATATAATAGATATTAACACCGATTTTGGATATATGATGAAGAATGACATTTGGAATATACACATCCATGCCCTAAGAGTACAGATACGCAATAGACATGGATAGTGAAGAAAATAACTTTTCGATACACCAAAGTAACTTTTCCTTACTGACTTAAAATTGTAATATAAACACTCCCTTTGCAAGTATGTGCTTGTTCGATTTTTTAATCTGTAATTCGACCTTTTTTAAACTAATATCGATCGTTACTTGGCACTTTTAAGCGTTTCGTTAGTCAAAATTTATAATTTAAGTTCAAAAGCATGGTCGGGGGCGATTGTAACATCGGTAGTCGGGGTCGGTTTTACCGCAACAGAACCGAATAGGGATAAAGAAGGCGAATAATATTGTCTTATTTGCATGAAATCATATAGCATAGCACAAGCAAACCAAATGAAAAATGGGTGCAATATACTGAATGTAAGGATTGAGCAGATGAGGAATGCACCAGCGAAAACGTCTTTTATTTCTGCCACAATTGCGATACCACATAATTTGTTATAGATTTTACTTTTTTTCATTTATTATTATAATTTAAATCAATAAATATTTTAATTTTGTAAAGTTATATTTGTGCTACTATCGACTCCATGCAGTGTTACAACCGACCCGGGGTCAGGGACGGTTGTAACACTTTCTCCGCTTCTCATTTTTTATTAATAACCGGAATATTACTTGACATACAGCGAAACTGTTGTGGCTCAAATAATGTCAGATAAATAAGTAACATTTTAGTAAAAAAACTTTTGTTGTAACTGTAATAGTTTTTGCGTAATCGTATTCCAAAGTCAAAGTGTTACTACCGCCCCCGGTCTACCCTACTTGAAAATAAACTACCTACCTACCTACAGATAATATTGTAATTTCACAGTTGTCAAGTTACGCGAGAAGAGAAAACTTTTACTTTGCAAAGCTACAAACACAAGGCTCGCAGTGGGCCGGATTCACTTATTTGACGCCATTTGGTGTTTTTTTACAAGATATCGGAATGAAATTGACACCAAAAAATAGGATAAAATTTTCCCTATCTAATGATGTATAATTTAATATTTTTGACATTTATTTATTTATTTATTTATTTATTTTTCATTTTTTTTAACTTAATTGTGAAATTTTTTTTTTTGAAAATTATTCATTTGGTACTTTATTTAATGCCTTTTTCAGTGGTTTAAATCGAATGTTCGCGAAACTTTTCGTTTCCAAGTTATAAGGAAAAGTCGAAAAATAAAGGAATGCAGCCAAATATCGTTTTGTTTAAATTGAAGGCAAATTTTTTGTGCTAAACATCATCTTTTATTAGTAATTAATGTAAATAATCTATTAAAAAATAATTCTGAAAACAGTCAGGAAAATTGCGACATTTTTTAAAATTGACAAGGAATATCTTTCAAGTCCCAACGAGTCCCGTATTTTAGCAAAATGGAATCTTTTCAGTGCACTTTCTTCTATACAATCATGCAAAATTCACTTCCCACTTCATCCCATTTCTCAAAATATTTCGATTTGTAGTCATTAGCATCGCATCATTTTCTTCACGTTCAGGCGACGACATGTTTTTACAAACAATTGGTCATAAAAAATATCATAATGAAATTGTAACTGAAAATTAAAAAAATAATTCTCTTTCAATGATATATAACGTAATATGTACCAGTAAAGGACGGGCGTCCCTTCTTTTATTGGTTTATAAGTTCTGCAGCTTCTGGGTCTAATGTTTTCGGTTTTTTCTTGCTGGATTTTGTTCTTGCGGTAGACATATGTGGATCTGACGATAATGGATAAAAATTTATAAAAATCAGAATGCATAATCTACGCATGAACGTGAGGGAAATGATGCGACGCTGATGACTACAAACCGAAATATTTTGAGAAATGGGATGAAGTGGGAAGTGAATTTTGCATGATTGTATAGAGGAAGGTGCACTGAAAAGATTCCATTTTGCTAAAATACGGGACTCGTTGGGACTTGAAAGATATTCCTTGTCAATTTTAAAAAATGTCGCAATTTTCCTGACTGTTTTCAGAATTATTTTTTAATAGATTATTTACATTAATTACTGATAAAAGATGATGATTAGCGCAAAAAATTGGCCTTCAATTTAAACAAAACGATATTTAGCTGCATTCCTTTATTTTTCGACTTTTCCTTATAACTTGGAAACGAAAAGTTTCGCGAACATTCGATTTAAACCACTGAAAAGGGCATTAAATAAAGTACCGAATGAACAGTTTTCAAAAAAAAAATTTCACAATTAAGTTAAAAAAAAATGAAAAATAAATAAATGTCAAATATATTAAATTATACATCATTAGAAAGGAATAATTTTATCCTATTTTTTGGTGTCAATTTCATTCCGATATCTTAAAAAAAAAAGACCAAAATGGCGTCAAATAAGTGAATCCGGCCCACTGTGCGACGCGCAGGATTCGAGACGGGGGGATGGAAATTGAAAACTCTTGATCGCGCTCAGAACATCGTCGAATCTCACTTTACCGCTCTCATGGTTTTTGCGCTGCCGTTGCCTCCGTAGCCACGATCGTTTCTAAAACGGTTCCGTTGGGTCGTCCCGAAGTCGCACGTTATCGCAGCAACCCTTTCGCGCCGTGGCATGTTGGGCGTTGTCGTCACCATGTCGCGAAGCAGGCCGTTCAACTGATTGAACTTGAACCTGGTGTGCCTATATTATTTCACAACAAGTAGAATATAATTAGCGAAGCGCCTCTAATAAAATTAAGACGCGCCGTTGAATGTTTGATCTCGTTCGTACCTGATCAAGATGCCAAAGGAAACGTCGGAGACTAATACGAGGACCAACGGAATGTTCATAACGACAGCGAAGAGCAGCTTCACGGCCGAGAGCACTCTTGGCAGATATTGCCATTGGTAAGTGATGGTCATGAACCCTACAGCGATCGCTCCGACCAGCCCCAGCACGTAGATCTGTTGCCGATACAACGCACGGTAAAGTTTCGGCAGCCTCATGTTCTCCATTCTCTGGTCGCACGTGTCTATGAGGTCCATGGCTGTTTGCAGTTTCTATTCGTTGAAAGGAGCAGAAGGCGTTGGTAAGAGCGGCGGGCGTCAAGTCCTCGTCGCGAAAGAGTCCTCCGCCAAGTGTAAAAGCGTAGGTACGTACATCGCTGTTGATTCTGGCCGTGGCGATCAGCGAGACCATAACGACCCCGTTGGAGTAATATATCCACTGCGCCATCAATTGGGTAATATCGGGGGTGGTCCTAAAGTACTTAACGTCGAAGTAGTCGTCCGCGTAGCTCGCCAGTAAAGCGAAAACGGTCACGTAGATCGCGGAATAGACGATCTCGATAAGTTTCACAGCCCTTGAACGGAAGTGGAAATGCCCCATTCCAATGAGAATATTCACAAGGAGGAGTGGCTGGATGGCCTCCCTTATTGTTCCCGGCACTGCCATCCCGAACGGAAGTGAAACGACGCCACGATGCTCGACCTTTCGCTGTCCTCTACCAGAGTGGTCGCGCCCGCGAGTATCGCGAGGAAGATGTTTATCGCGACACATCCAAGCAAATTGGTAGCTGATGGAGTAACGAAGGCTGCCGAATGATTGGTAGAACAGGAATTGCTGGTTCACTTCGATCGATGGCCGACACCACTCTAATTTTATTATTATAGATTGGCGCGACGTTTACACCCCCCTGGCAATATGTCGTATTGCTGTTGCAGTGGGTCGCCTGGTACCTCTACGCAGGTACTAGGTGCTCGTAGGTGGTAGGTATAGGATAGAGGTCTAGGTATACTCTAGCTAGGGCGGGACCACACCTTCCAGCTGGTCTAGAAAACAACTTGCAGCTAAATAGGTTCGCACATTTTATTTCAAGTGAAATAATATTTGTGTGTGTGTGTGTGTAAATGGCTATAAAATCACTGTATATAGCATTCTCTACATGGAAGCAGTTTCGTTCTCGTAGAGTGCCGTGCTCTCCGCCTCGATGGTTTGACTCCACTGTATCATGATGACCAAATACGTCGTCACGAAGCTGATGCACTGGAACAAGGAGTAGTTGGCGTAGAGACAAACGCGAAACATGTCCTCTGCTTTTTTAATTAACGCAGGCGTGTACCAACCCCTCGCAAGAAGTTGTAGTTGAGCCGAAAGAAGTGGCTCCTGGAATCGCCGAGCTGGCTGAGCGATATTTGCAAGGAGAATTGGAGAAGCTGCGGGCAGGCGAATGCGGGGCGAAATATTAACGATACGACACGATAAGATACGTACGTGGAATGTCTCTCACCTCGTCCCTCATCTCCGTGTCGAATTCGTGGACCGAACAACAGTGGATGATCTCTATTATCCTGTTGGCCTGAAACGTCGAAAATGGGTGTGATGGAGCGACGCGGACGATGGGATGCTTGAACGGGCGGCCGACGGCGGATGTTTCACCTGTTTTATGGTGCACTCGCAAATGTAGCTCGCCACGGTGATCTTCATGCAATTGTACAGCGAGTCTATGATAGATATCACGACCACTCCTACGTCGCCCTCGGTGACAAGGCGGACCCACGATTTGTTGATTTCGTAGTAGGTGTAGTACAACGTCACGGTCAGGTACAGTATGGTCGTGGAGATGTATAGCAACAATTGGGCGTCGAAGGTGCTGTTCAGCATCTTGGAGAAACTGCACAGGTACAGATGCACGAATCTTGGAAGAGAGCATTACAGAACTCGAATTACAGTAGCCGACTCGCCAGCGTGGAGCCAATGCTCCCTGGGTGGAGCAGGTGGATTACTCGAGTATCCGTCAGTTTACCTTATTTCTTGCAACAGATGCACTTTCTTCACCGATTGCGCTTCGTGCTTCAAGTTGGCTTGATTCACGGGGAACACCTGCGATCGGCGAAAAGAACTCTCGGACAACCATCTGTTCAGGCTTCTGGGGAGCCGATGCCGATAGTTGGCCGTGGATTCGTTGGTTTTAACCAGGTCGGTCGGCTCTTTCGACTTGATTTGACGACCCTCGACGATGAACGTCTTGAGGAGGTCGTTGATTTGCTCGAACCTCAGTCCCAGCCAACTGTGGCAAGCAAAAATATTGTCCCTGACTGTATGTGGATGAACGGGTGATCCGCGTCGAGTGAACACGGACGTGGTGTACGTACTACACGTATATCACAAACTCGTAGAGGATCACTGCCCCGATATTAGACCCGCAAGCGAAAGTGACGGCGGTCATCAGGACCAACAGTCTTATCTTTTCTTTCCACCACCATTTCACGTAGAATCCGCACATAATGACCGCGTTCACCACCCAAATAGCGCCGATAATTAGCCCTCGATTGAATACGACGCGATAATCTATCGTCACTCCCAGATTCTTCAGCTTCTCGTCCAGTTGGGCCATCCTCCTCCTCAGCGTCAACGAATCCTAACGGAAAGAACGAGAGCAGTACAGGGATGCCAGATGTATCTCGATGAAATTTATCTTTCTGCCCATTCTTATATCGTCGTAAGAAAAAGTTGCGTTGTTCTTATAAAGGGCGGAGTAGTAGCCTCCTTGATAGATGGGTGCTCGCAGTTTGCAGCGTGCAGTGTAGCACGTGGAAAAATCAAAGGGTCTATTCAACCCCCAAAAAAGGATTTGTTGTGGGTGATAACGCGAAAACATTTTAGACACCTGCTTTCCTTCTCAACGATACCTATATAACTCGTGAAGATGTTGAGAAGGCAAATATGTAGCCCTTGCAAGGATCCCCCGTTGCTCACCTTGGAATGATACCAACCCAGGCCGAGCGTGCAAACGAAATCCAGAACGTACACGAACGTCAGGAACGTGTACATGACGCGCTCCAGGCTATGAGGAATCTCTAGCAACTGGTACATCTCGAAGGTCAGCATGCTCGCGCCGAACATGCACATGAACAGGATGTTGTAGAGCCAGACGAGCACGTATCTACGTTTGTTCTTGGGGTGCTCATAGATCCTCAGCGCTGTCACGGCATTCAGCGCGGTGATCAGCGACGTTGCTTGGTTTATACCGGTTACCTTCATTATTCTTTAGCCCGGTATTGTCGCCTGTGCTTCTCCCCTTGTACTAGAGGGAAGCAAAAACCGCGACCATCGTATATAGGTCGTACATACAGTCGTACAATAATTGCGAGAGCTCCGGAGCTTGGTGCGCGCTCAGGGACTGCGATAAGGGGGTTAATTCATTTGGTTAGAGCTCGATTATGGCTCATCGAGGAAATGCGAACGGACGGCTCGAAGCGTTTGAAGAAATTACGTTCACTCTGGGAGATTGATTGGAAACGTTCCGCGACGCACCCGTTGATTAATATGAATTCGCGATAAGCTGCGTGCCCATTCGTTGGAAATTGCGCTGGTAACTACTAAAATTCTCGGGCGCCAATAAGGAACGCTGATCGCACAGTTGCGTTGGTGGAAATGTTAAATAATTTGCATCCATGTTTCCCTCGTACTTTTCCTTCCCTTGGCATTATTCTACAGCTTCGCTGTCCCCCCAGCTGTTGTAAGTATGTAAGTGGAGATGGAAAAAATTGTGCTTGTATAGAGCAGAAAAGGGGGGGTGGACAAATTGGAAACGAGAAAGGAAACCGATGACCCGTAAAGTTGGCTCTTTCGTCCAGTTTCTGTTGTTTCGTCCGATGATGGCCAGTAAGTAGCAGCAGCAGCAGCAGGACGACGCTGACGCGACTGAAGGATTTAGGATGCGTGGAGGTCGTGGGGGGCGCGATAAATCCCTGGGGGTGTCAACCTCGGGACGGTTCGCTAATCCACGGAACAAGATTGATTTAAGAGCTGCTGCGGCACTCGAGTTTTTCGTGAAATCCAAGGGGGACAACTATTGCAGGATGGAGGAACAAGTAGTATCGTAGGAATTCCTGTGTGTTTCGGTGGAATCCAGCCGCTAAGAAAAGCAGCTTAGAGACGCGGCGGCAGCACGCAAAGTGATTTTGAATATTTAGGAATAGGTGTTATTTATTAAATGTATTCGATATGAAGAATTGCACCCGCGTCAACGCAGGCTCGGAGCTATACATGTACAGAGATTAATAATTAATATCCTTGCTTTTTTTACAGTTTACACAATGAGTACGCGAATACTTGCCCAACTCGCAGGGAGCATCGCTGTTGACTTGCGCGACGCGCTACGCTCGATGGTAAACGTCAAGTAAGTCCAAAAAGAATCTAGCGTACTAAATGAAGGATTCGAAAGGTATCGGACCATTCGGCTGGCTGGAGTTGGCTCGAAGGTTGAGCCAACAGGGCCACAGGGGTGAGAATAGACTCTGTAAAAATATAATCCTCCGGTGGAATTGAACTCCTGCTCGAGTCAGGCCTCGAGCACGTGGTTCAAGTAGGCGATGTAGCAAATGGCCAGTCGTAGGATCTCGATTTTGGACAGCTTCTTGTCTGGCGGTAGAGTAGGCAGTAGCTTCCGGAGCTCCGCGAACGCCAGGTTGAACGCTTCCACCCTGACCCTCTCCCTGTAAACGATCAACCATTGACACTTGAACCGCTTGAACGCGATGCACGCTAACGTTGTATTTAGTTTTAGATGAGGCGTTATATAGCGTCCCCCGTTTTCTTCACTCCATAGTGATCGATATTTCGATCTGTTTGTTTAGTTGTTGGGAACGGTCGATGCGAGGGGGTTAAAGTGAGAAGGGGGCGAGATTAATACTACTCTAGTAGTTTCCATCACTGAGAAGAAGCTGTCGATGCTGGAGATGAGTTGCGGGGAAACGCGGTGGATAGGTATCAAGGAAAGCGCAAGATGGGAGCAACGTTAGAGCTGTAAATATTCGAATATAGGTAGGGTAGACCGGGGGCGGTAGTAACACTTTGACTTTGGAATACGATTACGCAAAAACTATTACAGTTACAACAAAAGTTTTTTTACGAAAATGTTACTTATTTATCTGACATTATTTGAGCCACAACAGTTTCGCTGTATGTCAAGTAATATTCCGGTTATTAATAAAAAATGAGAAGCGGAGAAAGTGTTACAACCGTCCCTGACCCCGGGTCGGTTGTAACACTGCATGGAGTCGATAGTAGCACAAATATAACTTTACAAAATTAAAATATTTATTGATTTAAATTATAATAATAAATGAAAAAAGTAAAATCTATAATAAATTATGTGGTATCGCAATTGTGGCGGAAATAAAAGGCGTTTTGGCTGGTGCATTCTTCATCTGCTCAATCCTTACATTCAGTATATTGCACCCATTTTTCATTTGGTTTGCTTGTGCTATGCTATATGATTTCATGCAAATAAGACAATATTATTCGCCTTCTTTGTCCCTATTCGGTTCTGTTGCGGTAAAACCGACCCCGACTGCCGATGTTACAATCGCCCCCGACCATGCTTTTCAACTTAAATTATAAATTTTGACTAACGAGACGCTTAAAAGTGCCAAGTAACGATCAATATTAGTTTAAAAAAGGTCGAATTACAGATTAAAAAATCGAACAAGCACATACTTGCGAAGGGAGTGTTTATATTACAATTTTAAGTCAGTAAGGAAAAGTTACTTTAGGGTATCGAAAAGTTGTTTTCTTCACTATCCATGTCTATTGCGTATCTGTACACTTAGGGCATGGATGTGTATATTCCAAATGTCATTCTTCATCATATATCCAAAATTGGTGTTAATATCTATTATATGTTTTGAGATATTTAGCGTGTTACATTCGCCCCCCTGTTACTACCGCCCCCGGTCTACCCTATTCGTATATTCGTAACAGCTCTAATCAACATTAACGTCTAGAATATCCCTCTTACCGTGTGGCATGAGCCGTTCGGTACTTTTGGGTCGCCCTCCTTCGTCGACGTCTCTCCTCTCGCGAGAGTGTGCCCGCGCCAGGTGCACCAACTCCGTTCACAACAACTCCGTGTCCACCGTTCGCCATTGAATTCTTTTATCTTCTCAACTAAAGCAAGTGAACCCCTCGAACGGCTGCTGTCAAAACGAGACAGCCTCCTCTCAAGTAGGTATGTACAATTATTCTCGATCCAACCGAATTATTGCTCGCTCGCGAGGGCGTCGAAGCTTCGCTTATCCTTGGGGATGGACGTTTCGCTTGCAGGTAACGCTGTTTGCACGTGGGACATGCATTTTCATCTCTCCTTGCTGCAATCCAATAGGTATTTCATTCAGCTTCCGGAATCCATTCAGCCCCAAGTTTTCTACCCCCTCAACTTTCAACAGAGAAGCGCTTTACCGCGAATAAAGCTTATCAAGTATTCTCCAAGCATTGATTAGCTGTCGCCAAGGTATTTGGAATTATTGCCCGACCACCCCAACGGGGGGCGAACACCGCGCAGTCGGTGCAGCTCTCGGGCAAAGTTGCCGGGATCCCGCGGGAATTGCCAATCCAAATTCGGAATAAGGGGTTTTTACCACCAGAAATAATAACCCGATCAAATATTTGCCACGCGTATCGTATAAGTAGGTGTACACATTGCTGGGCAAAGCTGTGCGTCGGACGAGCGAAAGGGGTTGATTCTTAGGGCGGCTACACCGCGTTTCCCCACATTTACGAAATAGCTTGTAAAAGTCTACCCGAACGACTGGAATTTATCAAATTCAACATGTTTTTGCGCAAAATGAAATTGGCCGCGCGCCCGCTTCGCGAGAAATACTTTTTATCGTTCATACCACGAATATGGCGTATGTATAGAGATGAATGCATAAGAGAGACTTCGAAATCTTGTTTGCACAGTGCCGGCAAAGACGCGCGGAACAGGAGTAGTACTTGCGCCAGCGATCAAGTCAACGAAAAGGCGGAAAAAACGGGAAACTGTATAGCTTCGATCCCCGAGGGGCTCTTAAATTCCCAGCAATTCGATGGGTTAGAAAAAGGTAGCGTTACATTATTCAGAAAAGCAGCGCTGCAGTTTCGCGTAAGGAGCAGCATCCCTTCAATTATTAACGGATAACAACCCCAGGCGTCTCGTTTCATCTGATTCTTATGGTAAACCAACGATTCGTATGGACATCTCGCGGCTGTGTTTTATATTCCAGCAAGTCCGCCAGATTTCGCGAAGCTGTACCCTTCTTGAACGGCCATTTTGTTGGAAATTTAAAGCTACCCAGGGGGAAGAGTCGATGCAGGGTGAAAAGTAGAAAAAGTAGTCGAACAATCGTCCATGTCCCGACAGCGCGGCAACTATTATTTTATTTAAATCGTGGAGGAATTCATGGGCCCTATCGGGTGGAAAAAGAGTCGTTGAGATTACAGGAGACCAAAACAGTGGCCTGTCTCCATCCCCTTAATCTTTCAAACACCGACGATAAAATCCGATTCGAAGCGTCGCGTTGGGTCGCCCTATTCCTCTGCATCTTTCATGCCACACTCTTCGATTCACGGTTCAGAAAATTACTAAAGCCCGGCGGTACACAAAGCGCGCAGAAAACTAGCAAAAGATTCGTTGCAGGATCGAAGGAGACCACCTACTACTCACCGCGACATCACTCCGCGTCTTTCAACCCCGACGGGTTCAAGTAGCCATCAACTTGTTCGCCGCGATACATAGGGCAGTGTAGCTTATCCTTCTCGGTCTATCCAATTTCCAAACACTTGCTCGAATCCACACTGCAAAGCTTGGGAATCACCTGACAGCCCCACGAAATAATCAGTAGCTACTTTCTACCCCGGGCTTGCAATCCCTTTTGCAAAGGAACCGGCACTGAATCCATCACTGATGGACGGGCAGCGATGGTGTTTAACCCCTTCTTGTTGGAATGCTTTCCTTTCTTCCCTAATGCAAGAATATACGGATTCGCGGGTTTGCCTGTTTTATCAGATGGACCTGAACGGAGCACTCGTCGCGAGATCGCCTAACCCGGACCACCACCTCTGATAAGATCTAAAGTTTTGGCGCGAGGGCAGTCTGCGACCCCTTCATCCCCCTATCGAGCCACGCCCAGAGACGGTTCCTCTCGCTGTTGGCCCATCGTTCCTCTTTCTCCCGCAGCATCCCTCGCGTTCTCCAATGGCTGGACTGTGAATGCGAGGATGAGACCGCCCAGAAGCGTCCGCCATTGTGACGGCGCCGAGGACGATGGAACGTTCAGGATGCGGATGTGCGGATGGGTGGAGGACCGTTTTATCGATCATGCGACGCTCGTCCGGTTCCCCTGGACCGTCGATTTTTCACCCCGTCCGTTCGCGATCGCGAGCCTCCTCCGCGAGAGGAACGTACAGCGAAATATTCCGCCAGTTGGGGGTGGCAAGTGTCGAGGTTGTTTCGACAGTCTATGTACGCGCAAATTTTCTGGTCGAGGGTGTGGGTTTTAGTCTTGAAGGGGGTGCAGCGAGTTCTCAAAATTCTAGATCGCCGATGAACGTTGTAGCAGGGTAAACGGGATAGGGTGAGAGGAGGAACAATTTGAAACGTGGGATGTTTTGTGGAAAATACGCGTCAAAGTAAGGGGATCCTTGCGCAACAACTACATACATAACTTTACGTGGCAAGGAAAGAAGATTATACATGGGCTGGGGACGCCGCGCCGGCGCAGATGCTTCCTTTTGGCACCTGATCCTCCAAGGAAATCCATACTCTCTTCAGCATCGGTATCTTTTTTCTGTCGCCTCTTGATTATCATGGGATATTTTCCCGAATAGATGTCCAGTTTAAGGGAATTCGCATTTCACCCTTAATAAAAATGCGAGAAGGCTACATTGCAGGTAGAAACTTGGCCGGAACGCTAGCCTATCCTGCTTTCTTTTCTCGAATATTTCTGTACAGATAGAGGATGTCTTCCGATACAGTGTCGAGCCCAGCGTTGTTATTACAAAAAAGAAACCCCCCCCCGAGCGAAACCTCAAGCTGAAAGGGGTCGCTTTCGCGATTGCGAAAAGTTCAGTGTCGAGTTTCGCTGTTACACACAAGTGAATCGGGACAAATTGCAAGGCGTGAACGTGGAGCGAAGGGTTGAAAATAACAGAGACAGAGTAACCCTGCAATATGAATGATTATGGTCACGTGTCCCGGGCTACGTGTTTGTCAACGGGCGAGCCACACTCTAATCGACCGCGTCCCGATTAATGTTCCTCCTGGTGTTACAAGTGTCACGAGATAGTTGACGGTTCGTTGCGTTACCCTCGACTTCTCGACGCCCTTTCCTCGCCCATTTCAGCGACGCGTGCCGCGCGTCCTTCGCGACTAGCATCCAAACAACAGTTTTGGGGGATGGTCTTTATCACCTGGGGTTGTGCAATATGCAATATGTAATGTGCAATGTGCATCGCGAAATCCCCCAGTTTCTTGCTCTAGTCTTAAGGTAGCTAATAGTTAGCGAATAAACGTAGTGGAATGGAAACAAATTCAAGGATCTAGAATCTTGACAATGGTAGACGTTATGGTAGAGGTTGCGTTTTGTGATTGAAGGTGTCTTCTGATGACTTTTGTTTCACAATCAGTCCAGTTTAAGGCAGGATACCACCTTTGACTGCGATTTTGGAGGCGTTTTTCATGAATTTTTTTTGCATACAAAGAATGCGCAGAAACAAAATTGGTTTCAGTCATTCATTAATGTAACTTTAATCTGTAATTACACATTTTTTGAAACTGAAAAAGTGAAGAATAATCTCTTGTAGGTGGCGCCAAAATACACTCCTTTGGAGGAACATCGTTAGACGGCGTGTCAAATTCCGCTTTGTACGTGGCTCTTAGAAAAAAAACCAAAGAATGTTCCTATTGGCAACAATATTTTTTAATGCTGTACGTAGGGATTTTACGAAATTTCGATTTTTAAGAAAATGGCGGCCATTTGAACAAAAAGGTCAATTTTTTTAGGGTAAAAAAGTTTAAAGAAGTTTATAAAATTGCGCACCAAAAGAAAAATAACAACGCTACAGCAAAAGTCCTACGTACATCGTTAGATTACACCGCGGGGAAGAATTGTGCAAAGTTTCAAGTCAATCGGATGAAAATTATAGGAGTAATCTGACACGCCGATTTGGAAAACATCGTTTCGAGAAAAACGCGTTTAAAGTTTTATATAGATTTATATATCTGTTCCAATCCGGTTTTTACACAAGAAAAAGGTTCCGGTCACCTTTCTAATGAATGAATTTCGATTCTATACACTTGAAAGAGTACTTTGAGAACAAAAAAATTTTCAATTTTTTTTAAGTGCGAAGGTGGTATCCTGCCTTAAAGATTTAGGTACATCTACCTAAATACCCAAGTCCCAAGTAGTTTTCATTCATTTCGAATTCGTAATTTTCTTTCGATTCTAATTTGGGCTTTCCAGAACATTTACTCTAATCTACCAACGTAAGTGTTTACAGTTTCTTATACCGTCATAAAGAGTAGTTATTCGTTAAATTTATTTTCCAATGTAAAAATACGCAATTGATCAACGACGACGTAAGAATGAGCCGTTAGTTGACCCAAAGCCAACGGAACACACGAGGTAGGTAGCAGCACGAACAAGGCTACATGGCCAGCAAACTAATCAATATCTCTGTACCCGCTGGTACATCGGGTTCCCCGTACACAATTTTATCGGTGAAAAAGAGAATCGATTGCAAGGAAATTTAACTGAAAACTTACCATCGACACTGGTTGAAGCAATCAAAAGATCACTGCTTCATCGGGAGCACTCGCATAATTAAATAGAACTCTGTACTCTATGTACATATGTATATTCATATTTATATATTATACGTATGTACCTATATTTTCCATTACCAAATAGTGCCTCATCGTAGGTACTTGGATAGAATAGGTATGTAAACTATAAAAGTACAGAGCTAGAAAACAATTACCCGCAAAGATATAAAGGACGGGGTGGAGCTCGAGGACCAGGCAACACTGTGTGTCCTGCGAGAAAAGTGAGATTTACAGTGACAAATTCGTAGCACACATCTATAAAAGTGAATTATTGTTTAATAATGCACCTCTTTACCAACTACGTTAACCAACACGATTCCTACTACCCAGCCTTCATTTCCATCACGTTCGGCCAGAACTCGTTGGATCTTTTATCTACCTGCACCACGAACAAGTTCCTCAGGGTGGTGCCCGTGCAGGATGAAGACTCGTAACCGTGGCCACTCTTGCAATCGCGCTTCACCTTTCTTTTCCCGGGCTTTCGACACCTGGAGATGCAAATGTCCGCGTTCTTCGACCACCTGGCCCTCCAGGCTCGCTTTATCTCCGTCCTGACTTCGACGTTCAGCAAACAGTAAAGCAGAGCTACGAAGGAACCCTGGAGAACACGAACGAACGGTCAGAGACAAGCTGCCCACCTCGCGACTCAACCGTGGCTAGGTGGTGCGAGCTTCTCTGAAATATCTAATTGCTTCAAGTGTCGATGTTGAGTGAATGACGGGAGGTCTGTGAAGTTGGCACCCCTAAATTTGAATTTTTAAAAAAACTCGACGGCATTCGTTTGTCCAACAAAAATTTTCGTTTGTCCACCCTTCAAAAAAAAGTTATGAACAAAAAAAAATGTTCACCAGCACCCCCATGAAAACTTTTTAATAATTTAATGGGGGGAAATGATTGTCCATCGTTTGTCCACGTTTGTCCACCCAAAAATTTCGATTGTCCAACCTTAAAAAAAAAAGTTATGAACAAATTAAGAAAATTTGTCATCAGCACCCTCCATGAACACTTTTCAACTTTTTAAAAGAGGGATACGATTGTCCACGATCTAGCATCGTTTGTCCACCAAAAATTTTCGTTTGTCCACCGTACAAAAAAAGTTATGAACAAAAAAAAAATTTCACCGGCAACCTCATAAAAACTTTTTAATGATTTGACAGTGGGATATGATTGTCGTTGGACAAACGATTCCATCGATTAATTAATAAAAAAATCGGACTTTTACGTGGTCGGTTCAGGCGTACTTTTCATTTTCGTGATTTTTATTAATAATTCGGTTTTGGAGGGTGGACAAACGAAAATTTTTGTTGGACAAACGTGGACAAACGATGGACAAACGAATGCCGTCGAGTTTTTTTAAAAATTCGAAATTGGGGGTGCCAACTTCACAGTCCAAAAAAAAAAAAACAAAGAAGCTTCCACCTTGTGTATCACGATAATCTTTGATATTCACCGAGAGGAACGAGAGGTACCTGAAAAGAAGCGAAGAACTGATCGTAAAACAGCCAGACGAGCTCAACGCGATGGTCCTTGTGGCAGGATAGGCCCAGGAACAGCGTGTAATGTGCCCCGAAAAGGGGCACCAGGACCAGAGTGGACTTGGCCCATCTACTGTATACAGAGAACACGAATCTGAATCCCTCTGGGTCCGCGAATAAAAAGACAGTTCCAAGTTTGTTCTAACTTACAACACCAACAACACACCAGCATTCATAGATTTACCTGTACTGCATTTTCTTGCGTTGCAGGTGCACGGACGTCTTGAACTTGACGAACAGCACGCGTACCGTGTTGACGAACAGGATAAAGTTGAACTGGCAACAGTTGCAGCAATTTGTAGGTGCAAGTGGGAGTCCGAGTGAAGATTAAACACGCCAACTTACAACGGACACCGTTGAAGTGTGACGAGAGTTTCAATCGAAGGGGAACTCACCAGAGTGGATATCATAATGGGTATTCTTATCAGGAGGAAGAGGGAAGGATTCTCGTGGGTGGTCCAGCAGAGCGTATCCTCCATTGTGGCGCGAATGATTATCCAAGGGACGACCACGAAAACGGGCAGTCCTTGATCGCGAAGCAAGAAATCAACCAGCGGAAGGTCATCATCCAGCATCGGATTCACTCGATGGTGAAAACAGAAGCTTACCCCAGCCCATCAGGATGTACAAGTTGATAGCCGCGCTGTCGGCGCTGAACGCCAGGACGACGAGGTTGTGCAGGTACAGGCCCTCCATCAGGATCCAGGAGTAATTGGCCACGATAAAGTACTGCCACGCGCTGGTGGTAGCCTTGCATACCAACGTCTGGAACTGATCGTTTCGATTTCACGGGGATGCTCAGCGGGTACGCTCGGGATACCGTCGATGCCGAGCTGTCGACATGCCTACGTTTCGCTGTTTGATGAACGCGCTCTTCCCGTCCACGTAGACGACGTCCACGGCGAGGCCGACGCCGTCGACAAAGATCCAGTCCCTGATCAGCGCCATGAACGCTCTCATTACGAAGGAGGCGAACAGATGCATGTGCAGCCTGTTCCTCGGGTTCCGGAGCTTTCTGGGGAACATGGGATAGGGCTCGCTCGTCAAGTCGACTGACTCGGGGTGGAACTTGAATGACTTGGGATCAGAGACACAACCATAACAGGGAGCCCGGAATAAGAGACCTCGGCGGAGGGTTGTGGAGGCGCTGGTGGAGTTGGTAAAGCGGCTGTGGTGACCAGTAGGGTGGCTCTTATTTTCGATTTTTGAATTTTCTTCGGGGCACCCTCCGGAATAGTTCCAAATAATTAAAAAAAAATCTGTGTAAAGTTTCAGCTCGATCGGATAACGGGTAGGGGTGCCCCTGGGCCGTTAAACATTTAAATCATTATTTAACAGCTCGCGAAGTCGATTTTATATAACGTCTTCCAAGTTATTGATTAAATAATAAAATATGTCAAACAAAAGTTGTAGATCCGGACAAGGAGCATCTTTTTTGGTGTATTACTATTTTTCGTGCGACAAACGGTTTTCGAAAAAAAAACCGAAAAACTAAAAAAAAAACTTTTTTTTTCAAATTTTGAAAGTTTAAATGCTTCTAGAACGCTTTTTATTTATGAAGGTGGACAAAAAAAATGGAATTTTTATTTTCGAGGATTTTTTAAACATTTAAGGGGAGGGGGCATTTACCGAAATATGTAAAAAAAAAAAATTCTTATTTTAAGTGTTTGATATGTGATGAATGTTTCCTGAAAAGTTGGGGTCGAAATTCGAAAAAATATCGGAGATATAGACGTCATGATTTCGGGTAAAATGATCATATCTGATGTCTATATCTCCGATATTTTTGCGAATTTCGATCCCAACTTTTCAGGAAACATTCATCACATATCAAACACTGAAAATAAGAAGAAATTTTTTTTTATCTTGTTTGTATATTTCGGTATATGCCCCCTCCCTTTAAATGTTTAAAAAATAGTCCTCGAAAATAAAAATTCCATTTTTTTTGTTCACCTTCATAAATAAAAAGCGTTCTAGAAGCATTTAAACTTTCAAAATTTGAAAAAAAAAGTTTTTTTTTTAATTTTTCGGTTGGTCGCACGAAAAATAGTAATAGAACAAAAAAGATGCTCCTTGTCTGGATCTACAACTTTTGTTCGACATATTTTATTATTTAATCAATAACTTGGAAGACGTTATATAAAATCGACTTCGCGAGCTGTTAAATAATGATTTAAATGTTTAACGGCCCAGGGGCACCCTTTCCCGTTATCCGATCGAGCTGAAACTTTACACAGATTTTTTTTTTAATTATTTATTTGGAACTATTCTGGAGGGTGCCCCGAAGAAAATCTTGAAAAAAAATAAGAGTAAATAAGAGCCACCCTAGTGACCAGTATGCGCAAGATCGTGGCTTCTCGAGTCCCGTCTCGCCCGAGGTCCTCTTTTTCCGTGGCTCCCAAGCACATGAGAATTACACAACCTATTCCTACACTATGAATTGGAATTACGAAACCATACCTCCGAGTCAACGTGATATTATTATTATTATTATTATTAATATCAACGGGATATAACCCTGTTGGTACATTTTTGCAAACATGAGAACAACTAATGTAAAATATGTTACGTATGGGGGGGGTGCGTTTGCGAGTAACTGCATATACCTGAGTAGGGAAAATATGACCATCGCGATGACCAGCATGGTGAAAGAAGTGGCGTATCCTATTTGAGAGACGATTCTGACGATCGGCAGCCATTTCTGCAAGAGTGGAGATCCAAGCGTTACGCGACACCCTGTGGCTTGACAGCGACGAGAACAGACACAAGTCCGCCCTGAGCCTTTTATTCTTAGCTTTTCCTAAACACTTTTGGCTTTTCACCCTTACACTCAGCAAGAAGGCCTCGAAGCTGCTGTACTTCTTCGAATGGGTCATGTCGATCCCCAATCCAGCGATCTGCGACCTAGTGACTAATTCGTCGGACAGTTCGCACAGGCTGTAATTGTTCCAGGGGATGTCCTCCGGGTCCTTGTACCACTGGCCATTCGCGAGGCAAGTTTTCACGGCCATCGCGCGATTATTCGGCTCCAAGTCGTGCCCCGAGGGTTCCGACTCTTGTCCACCTGGGCAAGGTAAGCTCGCGGTCGTCGACGGTTTCGTGTAAGGCCAACAGAGCAGGCCGTCGAAATACGCTGGACAATAATGGGGCAATAATTGCACACCGACGCTGGCGTTTTCCGACGTCGCGTTGTGATCTGTTGAAAGATTTCGTTCGTCACACATGTATGCGCACGACAGGAGCGGGGAGTATGTATACTAGGGTTCTCTAGAGCTCCGGAGGATGTATCGGACATAAAAGTAGTATTATTCTGGCAAATGTCTAGCTAAAGTAGCCAGAGTCTACTTCTCTGTTCGGTCGGAGAAATATGAAAGGACTCAAACTATACGAAACATCAGCAGCAGCTCGTCACTGCTATTGTCAACGTATACGTACACTCTACCACGAGTCGGTTGCACTTGTCCATCTGTTTAGCGAAGAATCGTTCCACCGCAGACGTCCCGCCGTCGGCTTCGATTTCCGTTCCAGTCATCCTCGGGCCGCTCACGTATCGCGTTAAAATATGTAAACTATCGAAACTCGCTTCTTCAAACTCTTTTACACTTTATTCGCCGCCCGAGAAGAGAACTGGACCCAAAAAGGAGGGAGGCGATGGATTTAGTAGGACCGACGATCGAGAACGATGCGAAGCTCGTGAAACCTGGGACTGAAATAAAGTATGGAGGTCTAGCGACGACGATGGCGATACAGGTAGGTTTACAATCTCCCCTTTCCCTCCCCGTTCTCTTCCCGATCCTGTGTACCCGGGGGCGGAGAGGAGGTAGGGCTTGGGCGACAGTGATACGAGTCAATCAAAAGTCGGACACGTTCGGACTCGCCTGTTTACCGCAGCAATTCACTTAAGGGGACCTTCCGGTCTAGAGCCCAAAAAAATAGGTGATTTTTAGGAATTAATTAAAGGAAAACTACTATATATAATTTAATGGGACTTTTTGCATTGTATTAAGGATGTCTTAAGTTATAGAAATATATTTTTTGTTTTATAATTAATTATTGCAGACGGCCCTGGGTAGTCGTTAAAGTCAAGGCGTCAAAAAATGGATCCAAATCGGTGGGACCTGTATCTCCAAAAGTTATTATCCGATTCGACTGAAACTTATTTTATTTTGAAGATTATACTTCTGGCTAGGGGAGGGGGGGGGGCTGGAAAAAATTAAAAAAATGACATTCTTTTTAGAAAATAACGACACTTGAAGTTTGAAATCACTTTTCCCTGTACTTGTCGCCCTTTTAACGCCTTTGAAATTATAAATTTTCAATTTTTTGTAATTTTTCTAGTTCCCCCCTAGATAAAAAAAGGTTCAATCGAATCGGATAATAACTTTTGGAGATACAGGTCCCACCGTTTTGAGAACACTGTTTCGAGAAAAACGCGTTTAAAGGTTTACGCGAGCGCCGAGTGCCCGGTTGTTGCCCATGCATTTGCCGCTACTCAAATGCCTATAACTTCTGGAATTTTACGAATTTCAACAAATCCTTTTAAACACGTATTCCTAGAAGGTTGAACATTCGAAAAATGAAATTAAAAAAAAATCGACTTTTAGACCGGAAGGTCCCCTTAAGGGAGATATTTAGCACTCTAAACCAATGAGAGAAAGGTTGTATTTTTCGAGGAACCAGGTAAGTTGCGTGATCGAGTCCACTGAACACTGTGTGTCTAATAGTCTGAATGAAAGTCTACGGGTGACGACAGACATCTGCGGCGTGCTTGCTTTGAAACGAAAGGGTGGTTATTTTGAGAAGCCGGTCTAAAAAAAAGCTTTGTGCTGCGATAAGCGGGTGCACAGTTGGCAGAGCTCGGGAATGGCTGTGTTTCTGAGAATATAAAAGGAATATCGGTTAGTGTTGGCGCGAATTGCACATGTACCAATGTGGAGGATCCTGTCAAACAAGGGTCTAGCACGTCTCGCCTCGTGTCATGCCCGGAGATAATTGTGAGTCTTGTTTGTGTCGCGAAAAGAATGTCAAGTTACAATTGCACTGCACTTTGCTAGAATCACTAAATTCGCAATACTTGATCATTTAAAAATTGGTATCGCGACATTCAATCAAGCATATGGGCAGAGGATGATGGAGTGCTGTTATTGGTCTCGAACGTGATAAAGCGTAATAAAGCGAATCGGATGGTCACCATCATCCATCAAAGTCTTGATCGCTCGTGTGCACTCTCAAGATTCGCGGCTCGTCGCTGATGGAATCGGAGTAATCGGTTATCGAATTTTATCGAGTTCGAGTGAACGTAACGAGTTACGATCTGCAATATGGATATCAACAAGAACAGGGGATAAGCTCGAGGGCAACAGCAGGAGAGTGATTTCGAGGGTGAGAAAGAACCTGCAAATACCTCTTTTGTATTCAAAATTCTTTTTATGTTAAACTTACACCAACCACACTTTACAACAGATTGTGTCTTCCGTGGATCGATCGGGGAAATCATCCGCGCGTTTCTGCTGATTACAAGCGGGCAATTCTACCGTCAGTTACCGTGCAACATATCATCTTGCCTCTATGTACAAAAAGCGTAAAATCCAAGAAACCTCGCGAGTAGCGCAACGGACGATTTCTCGCTCTAGATCCGACGGGGTCGAGCTTAAAAATCACTTGGTTTCAACAGCCATCGATGTCGGTAAGTGTCGGAGTAAGTACAGAGACTATTCTTCGTTTCTCTCGCTACCCGCCCCGCTCCTAATTCAATTAATTAACCATGTATCTTCGTATTTTCCTTTATTTCATTCTTCTTTGGGCGCGTTGCTCTCTACGTCCAGGCGATCGCGTATTTACAGACTTTCTCGGCCCCCACCCTGTTGGATAGGCCGCACGATATCGCGTGACAAGCAAACGGGGACAGCGTTCTTTAATTGTCTCTCTCGATGTCGAGACGAACGCATCACGAATTGGACAATCGACTTTACAGAATCAACGACAATGGCCCTCGAATGTCGCTTTACGGACTCCCTGGCTGGGTATATACAAACGAGGGCGACACCGTCGAGCAAAGTATCCTTTCAGGAGACCTGATCCGCATCCTTTGGCAGTAGTAAGTATTCTTAATATTCCTAGCGTCCCGAAGGAATCGCCAAAGAATGGCACACACCGATGCGCTATTGCAAACTGCCTCGTGAACACAATCTTCTTACGCGAGTTGATTGCATCTATGTAGGATCTAGACGATCCAAGCTTCCAGTGACCAATTCATTTCGTTCCGACTGTAACATTGCGTATGGACAGGAATCTACGTAGATTTTGCAATATTCGATGATCTCGGTCGCTGCCAGCTCGCTTAGAAAACGCGAGGGATTCGTGGAGAATCCGGGCCAAGCTTTATCATATTTATTTTGCCCCCGTGAAAAGTTAACATTTTGAATATCAGTTTTGTGTGTGATATCTAGACAAGTGAAACAGGTAGCGCGTCTGGAACGGTTCGCGTGTCGCCAATAGTTGCGCAGCCTCAGTTTTTTTTTTAAATCAAACAACCTATTAAAATCGGTAATTAAAACGTCGCTGCCGACCGAGAACACACACACACACACACAGACACACGCGCACACACATTCAGAATGGTAACATGAGACGAATTGTCTCGAGTGCCAGCGATCGCCGCTCTCGGTGATCCGGCACTCGAGACCCTAGGAATATGTACAAACGACGTTCACATTTCAATCGCACTAACAAGGGGAGGACAGGGTGTGGTAGACATCGATTTTGATGAGCCTTGGCACGATGGATCTATGCCGAAAATAAATAAATAAGTGTCCGAGCGTTTAAGCCAATAGGACGTAATAATAGAGATATTCACACGTAAATTATTAAATATTTAACATGGGGAAATCTTCAAAAGACACTCGACGCCTCCAGAGGAGTAATCCCCCGGGGGCGCCACGGTAGTGTGGTATTTTTACCCACTAAAACCCCACTGCCACCGTGAAATATTGAATAATTTACATCTAAATATCTCTATTATTATGGCCTATTGGTTTAACCCTTAACTGGTATCCTGGGGTCGGTCATGACCCCAAGTACGCAAAGTTCGCAGCAAAATTTTTGGTTGTCCAGGTTTGTAAACTGAATTTCTAATTAATTTTATAATAATAGTTTAACTTTCTACGCTTCTATTATTTTATACATTACCTACCAACAAAATATTCATAGAGGTTGGATCTAGTGTCGACTTTACAAATTTCTGTGTCCTGTTTTACTTGGGGTCTGCCACGACCCCAGTATACCAGTTACGTTTGAAAAAAACAGTATACCAGTTAAGGGTTAAACGCTCGGACACCTATTCACTTATTTTCGACATAGATCCATCGTGCCAAGGCTCATCAAAATCGATGTCTACCACACCCTGCCCTCTCCTTGTAAGTAGAAACCACGCTGCGATCTCGCACCGTGGTCAAGTTATTCGGAAAGGCACTTGGAACGAAAAGCATGGCATCGGGCTACAACAAGACGTTCCGCGAGGCTCGTGATCCCGCGTATCCTTGGAATTGACGTTTTTTTTCTACCATCGTGACTCGACGCGCGTCGAGTACTCTCCGTCCATTTCCATTTATTTAAAAAAAAAAGAGAGAAAAAAAAGAATGCATTGTGCCTTTGGTTCCTGGCGAGAGAAAGGGGGAAAACGCTGCAACAGAGTACCATCTCCCTTTCCCCTTCGTTAAGTAGATCCTCCTAATCCCGACCCCTGACCCCCGACCGTTCTCAAAGGAACTTGCGCGCTCTATCGACGTTCGAGTACTCCGAGTCGCCGTACGTTTCCCACGTAATCAACGTTCCCTGAACCGACATTATCGCGCTGGTAATTCTACCGTCTACATGGACAACTGTGTTTTACAGTGGAGCTAGAGAAGGAACGTTATCGGAGGACCGCCGGGTCAGAGGGACTCGGTGGTGGTGTCTAGCCCGGCAGGGTTAGAGCGATCGACGAGCTTCGATCGTGAAAGGTGCCACGGTGCTTCGAGAACAGTCGACGGCCAGCTGCTTGATGCGCAATGACGGGCAGAGCCATCTCCGTTCGGCGAGGCTGTCGCAGTTGCGTGTACGGTTCCAATCGAACAATTCAGCGACCGGTTTCCTGCTAGCGAACGGTCAGAGACATTTCCCAGGGTTCTGGGAGCACCACTGAGGCCACATCGCCTCCGTCTTTAGCCCTCGGCTCGTCAGAAGCTCTATGTGAGCTGCTAGCCTGGTGTACACGCTTTCGTCCATGGAGTAGCCGTTGGTCGGCATGTCGCTCCTGCACAGGGCACAGAGAAAATTGGCGTTTAGCTGATGATACCTGTGTACGTATATGGCCATCTTGTAGCTAGTCTTGGGTGCGCAGCTCTGGATGTTTGGGATGGGAAAAGAAAACAGACCTGTACCAAGGGGCTCCGTTTTTAACAAGCTCGCGTAGGTACTATTTACTTGGCTCGCATTCGTCGCAAGTATACTAGGTAAACAACCCCCGGACTATTCCTCTTCATCGCGCAGGCATACCAGAAGTTTACAACAGACACACATGCGCGCGCGCGCGCGCGCATACACAAACGGTCAATCTTTAGTAGGGGTTAAAGGAATCTCTATCAACACAAGTAGACTTGCTGGTGTACTTGCAACTCTTGTTCCTGGATCTATATTTCTACATACTGCCTGTTGAGGAGAATCCACTTGATCCTATTAATCCTGGACGCTAGCAATCATCAAGTATCCGCAACAGACGGGAACAGAGGAGAGGAAACGTACACCATCCATGAAACCGATCCAAGAAAAGGGGGGCCATCGATAGCAGGATGAGAAATCACAGGAATGGCAAGGAGGAGGGCAGTTGAAATCGATTCTATCATCTAGATCCCCGGGAACGCGGTAGACGTCGCTGCTCACCATAATCTTTCAGCAAGAGCCGACGCCCTAGGCCATAGTCGAGGTCCCAGGGACGCGTCGCCAGTCTGCTCGCCCCAGATCGCTGCCTCCCCGCCTAACACCAGATTCAAATGCTGCTGAGGGTAGTCCCTCCAGGGCCGGTGGTTGTAGACCGTCTGCCAGGTACGATACTCGCCGCAGGCGGCTTCCCCCGTCTCCCTCCACCTGCCGAAACCGCAGTCCAAGTACCACGCGTCCACGTGAGACACGATCACCCTGAATCCATCCTCGAGGAGGTCGGGCGTTTCCGGCCAGTTGCTGCCCCCCCAGGATTGTATTACGTGGACCTTTGGGTCAAAGTATGTGGTGATGTAGGGCCTCTTTGTCAGTGGGGAGCTCCAGAGGATCACAGCCTTGGGCGTCTCGTCCCGGTTGGCCTTCACCAGCCTCTGAAGCATCTTGGTCTCGAACTCGGCCCACATGGCGTGATGGTCGGTCATGTTCTGGGCCTGCATCGCCGCGGTGATGTTCCCGTACTGGGCCCAGCAGTCGAGGTTCACCTCGTCGCCGCCCAGGTGGACAATGTCGCGGATCTCGGTCAGGTCCAGCAGCTCCCTGTACAGACCCTCCAATATTCTGTAGGAGTGCTCGTTGATGGGATTCAACTGGCCGCAATTCGGCTCGCCGCAATACGACGACCATGGCTGCTGATCAACGCAGAGGGCCAGCTCCCCGTACCCGTACTCTGTCCCTGGATGGGGGCAATTTAACGCGTCAAACGGCCGCGCAGATATAACTGCGAGCGAGCTTCTGGGACTGTTTGGGGGGCAAGTAGTTGTGCGTTGCGGGTGGAAGGAATACCGCGCAGGAGCTGAACCGCGCAGTCTCGAGAAGTAGAACAAGTTCACTGGAACGTGCCTTCACCAAGAGGTAAACCACCAAGTATAAATAGTAGGTATCTAGTGTGTTTAGAATCAGGAGAACCCCGGCTCTTTTGCATCCCTTGCTCCTACCACCACCCCACCCACACATATGTACGCGGGGATGTATTCCTTCCATTCGCAATAATCAAGACTACAGGAAACTAATTTTTTGTCTATTAGGTACACACAGTTTTACTGTACTCGATCCTTTTGAACCGCGTAACAAAGTCATCGAAAAGCAGGCGACCGCACAGTGGGCCGGATTTAAAATTTCCCGCCTTTCGGGTCTTCTTTTTAAGATATCGGAATGAAATTTACGCCTAAAATAGGAAAAAATTATTCCTTTCTAATGATGTATAATTCAATATCTTTTACATTTATTTATTTATTTTTTAATTTTTTTAACTTATTTGTGTTAAAAAAAAAATTTAATTCTGTTTATTTGGTACCTTATTTAAAGCCCTTTACAGTGGTTTAAGCAAAATGTTTCGTGAAACTTTTCGTTTCCAAGTTATAAGGAATATTCGAATAATAAAGAAAAGTAGCAACAAATCGGTTTGTTTAAATTAAAGACCAGACTTTTGCGATAAATATTTTCTTTTATTAGTAACTAATAAAAACAACCCATTAAAAAATATTTTTATATGCATTAACGAAAATAGCGACATTTTTCAAATTTGATTAGGAATATCTTCCAAACGCCAAAAAGTTCCACTTTCGGACCAATTGCAATATTTTCACCACACTCTCCTCTAAATACTGACGTAAAGATCATTTCCCCCCTCGTCCCACTGCTCAAATTATTAGCGTTTAAAGTTATCAACGTTCGGTCAGTCCGTAGGATAAAGGTGGGATAGTTAAACAGAAGGGATACATGGTCACAGAGGTGTTATTATTAATATATTTGCAATATGCCCCTATTGTCGGGTTGTTATTTTAGTGTGTGCAATATTAATTCCTCAGCTTCAAGGTATAAACTCTGAATTTTTTTGGTACATGATTTCATTCCCCATTGGTCCGAAAGTGGAACTTTTTGGCGTTTGGAAGATATTTCTAATCAAATTTGAAAAATGTCGCTATTTTCGTTAATGCATATAAAAATATTTTTTAATGGGTTGTTTTTATTAGTTACTAATAAAAGAAAATATTTATCGCAAAAGTCTGGTCTTTAATTTAAACAAACCGATTCGTTGCTACTTTTCTTTATTATTCGAATTTTCCTTATAACTTGGAAACGAAAAGTTTCACGAAACATTTTGCTTAAATCACTGTAAAGGGCTTTAAATAAGGTACCAAATGAACAGAATTAAATTTTTTTTTAATACAAATAAGTTAAAAAAATTAAAAAATAAATAAATGTAAAAGATATTAAATTATACATCATTAGAAAGGAATAATTTTTTCCTATTTTTAGGCGTAAATTTCATTCCGATATCTTAAAATGAAGACACGAAAGGCGGGAAATTTTAAATCTGGCCCACTGTGGACCGGTACGATCAAACAACAACTCGAGGGCCTTTCCCTTTTCCTATTTCTAAGCGAAACGACGGAGCCACCGATCCCCCCAACTCACCCCATTGCCATCCAGCGCCAGCGTGTGCGGGAGAATCGATCTCAACGAGCACCCTGATGCCCCGGATTCTCGCGTAATCCGCGAGATCCTTCACGTCGTCGGGGGTGTAGATCTGATCGCCGCTGTAGGCACCCCACCTGGCCATCTCGGGGAACTGGGCCGAGTCGAACGGGAAACTCTGCGAATCGGTGAGGTGCCAGTGGAAGGTGTTGAGCTTGGAGGCGGCCATGCCATCGATCACCTTCTTCAGCCGTTCCACGGGGAAGAACTGTCTGCCGGTATCGACGAGCAGCCCGCGATATGGGAACACCGGCTTGTCCTCGACGGAGGCGCGGGACAGTACGCGCAGGGCGCCCTCCCTGCCGGCGGTTTCGTCCCACCAGATCATCTGGCCCATGGTCTCCAAACCGTGCCTCGCCCCGTAGTAACTTCTCGCGGTGATGCGAGCTTCTAGGATCTTTTCCTTGGGCATCACCTCCAGGGTGTAGGACTCGTCCGTCTCCAAGCCAGGGCCGCCGCCGACTGATCGACCTGACCCAGCGCTCAGATAGATGACAAAACCGTCCACACCCGACCTGCTCTTTGCGTTCTGCACCTTCACCAGGCTCCTAATGTTCCCTGCAACCAAAGGACGGACTGAGTCGAGAGACGGTTTGGTGTCTTGTGCTCGGAAGCTCGTGTTCCGCGGACCTGCGAAGGCTGTGTTGTGTAGGATTGTCTGGACTCTGGCAGGTGGTATCGTTGAAAGGTAGGTACGTTCTGGGAGCAGGACTGGTTACCAGGTAAAGCGAACCTAAGAATAGTAGCTAATAGTGAGAGTGCGTGCACGGAAGTGGTGAGCTTCTTCGGAGGTTCTTGGATAGAGAGCTATAGGACTGTTATTATATTGGGTCCATGTTTGGTTTTGATTGGGACTGTATCGGTGCTCTAGGTACACATTCAGCGTATCTCGGAGCGTGTCTATGGTTAATTTTGCTCTGGATAAGTGTCTGTTGTTATCTCGTCCCCTTTTCGACGTTCGGCAGACGCGTTCACGACGCGACCATGGCAATCTTCATTACCGGTCCACGTACCATGAACGCGCGTCTGGCAAACGCCACAAAAAGGGAAGCAAATAGACTGTTGGTAGCCATATCGCGTTTAGCCCTCACCGATAAAGACATCCTTGGCGTGCTCCAGCAGATTCTTCGTCTCCTGGTCGCTGGTGTTGACCGTGACAAACTCTATCTGCTGGACGTGTATGATGACGCTGTCGTCGCCGAGAAGAACGTTCCCGGTTGGTCTGGGCCATAGCAGCCGAGTGTTGCCGCCGCAAAGAGCGATGCAGCTCGCCAAAGATGTGCGCGACGACCTCACCGCCCTCCTCTCGCATCGGCCGGCAACGCACGCCCAGGACCACGGGCTTTGGAACGTCCTGCGCGACCCGCCAACAACAAACACGAACGTGTCAGGACCGCGCGAGCTTCGGGCACGCGAGCCAGCTCTCCAGGCTGAAGGACTAGGGTCAGAACAAAGAACAATGGTTGCTCAAGGCCGCTTGACCTGCTACGAATCACGCGCGAAAGGCGACTCGTCGCGTCGTCATGCTGTGCTGTGTTAACTTGGGTCTGCATGTTCACGCACAGTGTTGACGCGAGGAAACAGAGAGTGTGTTGAAACACCCTGAGCGACCAGTTGCCCTTGTTCCGACTGTACAGTTTGCTCCTTGCGCGCCTCTATCACGCGTAGCAGCGAGCTGAGAGAAGCGGAAAAAGCGGGTGAAGGACGGATACAAAAGAACTCACTATTCGAGGGTTGATACTATCCACGGGTGCTGGATGCACTTTGCATCTCAGTTTCCGAGGTCTGTGAAGTTGGGACCCCCAAATTCGAATTTTTAAAAAAACTCGACGGCATTCGTTTGTCCATCGTTTGTCCACGTTTGTCCAACAAAAATTTTTGATTGTCCACCCTTCAAAAAAAGTTATGACAAAAAAAAATTTCACCAGCACCCCCATGAAAACTTTTTAATAATTTAATGGGGGGCAAATGATTGTCCATCGTTTGTCCACGTTTGTCCCCTCAAAAATTTCGTTTGTCCACCCTTAAAAAAAAAGTTATGAACAAATTAAGAAAATGTGTCATCAGCACCCTCCATGAACACTTTTCAACTTTTTAAAAGAGGGATACGATTGTCCACGATCTAGCATCGTTTGTCCACCAAAAATTTTCGTTTGTCCAACCTACAAAAAAAAGTTATGAATAAAAAAAATTTCACCGGCAACCTCATAAAAACTTTTTAATGATTTGACAGTGGGAAATGATTGTCCATCGTTTGTCCACGTTTGTCCAACCACAAATTTCGTTTTTCCACCCTCCAAAACCGAATTATTAATAAAAATCGCGAAAATGAAAAGTACGTCTGAATCGACCACGTAAAAGTCCGATTTTTTATTAATTAAACGATGGAATCGTTTGTCCAACGACGGTTTTCGTTAGTCTAGATGTAGAAGACGTTTGTCCACCCCAAGATTTCGTTTGTCCCCCCTCCAGAATCGAATTATTAATAAAAATCACGAAAATGAAAGGTACGCCTGAATCGACCACGTAAAAGTCCGATTTTTTATTAATTAAACAATGGAATCATTTGTCCAACGACGGTTTTCGTTAGTCTAGATGTAGAAGACGTTTGTCCACCCCAAGATTTCGTTTGTCCACTCTCCAGAATCGTTTAATTAATAAAAAATCGGACTTATACGTGGTCGTTTTAACCGTATCGTACTTCTTGGCTATTTTTTATTAATAATTCGATTCTGGAGGGTGGACAAACGAAATCTTGGGGTGGACAAACGTGGACAAACGATGGACAATCATTTCCCACTGTCAAATCATTAAAAAGTTTTTATGAGGTTGCCGGTGAAAATTTTTTTTTGTTCATAACTTTTTTTTGTAGGGTGGACAAACGAAAATTTTTGGTGGACAAACGATGCTAGATCGTGGACAATCGTATCCCTCTTTTAAAAAGTTGAAAAGTGTTCATGGAGGGTGCTGATGACACATTTTCTTAATTTGTTCATAACTTTTTTTTTTAAGGTTGGACAATCGAAATTTTTGGGTGGACAAACGTGGACAAACGATGGACAATCATTTCCCCACATTAAATTATTAAAAAGTTTTCATGGGGGTGCTGGTGAAAATTTTTTTTTTGTTCATACCTTTTTTTTTAAGGGTGGACAAACGAAGAACTTTTGTTGGACAAACGTGGACAAACGATGGACAAACGAATGCCGTCGAGTTTTTTTAAAAATTCGAATTTGGGGGTGCCAACTTCACAGACCTCAGTTTCCGAGGTTCATCGACAGCCTGACAATCCTGATGCAACTTGAGATTCATCTTTTATCGAATCGTCAAGTGTCTTTTGTATCTCACTTTCCTTGCCCGAGACCGGGATTAGCGAGGCAGGGGAGGGTGCAGAGGGAGCTGCGCGAAAATTAGTAATGGTGTTTGTGCGTAAGTAAAAGATACAAGGTGCAACGGAATGAAACTTGCGCGCGCGCAACTTGATGGCGCATGGGAACAGAAGCGTAAATTGGAAAGGATCTAGAGCTACCGTGCCGCGAATGCTCCGCGAGCAGGAAAACAATAAATCGAGCTGTGCAGCAATCCATTGTCACACTCTACTAAACGCTCCTCGAACCGGTAGAAGAAACGCGAGAAAGCGAGATACATAGCGAGAAAAGACGACTCCCTATCGAATGAATAGGTGTGTTCTAGAGAGAACGCTGGCGGGTGAAAACTTGATTCTGACGTGTAGCAAGGCGAACAAAGTGTATCGAGGAACGATCGCGAAACGGTGCTAGACAGAGGAGAAGGAGGAATGATTGAGATCAGCGCTGAATGTATGCAGAGGATCCGCGGAGCAAAGCAAACGACGACGGAACATGTGCGTCCTGGAAGAGTTGGAAAGCGAGACAATTCCGCGAGGGGGGGTGACATCGCGGATCAAGGGCAGCATGGCGCAAAAACCGAGGTACAAAGGAGGCTTTAGCAGGTACTGGCGGCCCCCCTTGTCGAGGGAGACGTTACCTAGGCTCTTCCAGGTACTCGTAGAGCCGTTCCTCGGGTCTCTTCGTGCTTTCGTTACCGGCCAGGAACGTAACCAAGCCCCGCTGCAACTCCTTCAGTCTTTGTCGCGCACCGAGTCACCGGGAGTGCGAGGTAATTAACGAAAAAAGAAAAAAACCAACAACAAAAGATAGATGCGACAAGAAAGGTGGCAAACAGTTGGTCGAAACAAACGCGCGTCGATGGATCGTGACGACGAAAGGGAAGAATCATGGGGAATAATAACGTTAGAAGGGAACCTTTTGGCTGGCTAAGGGAGTTCGCGGTGATTTCTCGGCCAAGTCGGATCGATGCATACAGCGAGAACGACATCGTGGCGGTCCGGAGTGGTGCTTGATAGATATAATAACAGAGCAGAATATTCTTACTCACCGTCGCGACGAGAATGGCTGGAGTGAGACAAGTGGCGGAGCGTGCGCGTACATGGCGATCAGCAGGACCCCGGTCATCAGGACCAGGAAGAGGAGGATCTTCCTCATCCATCCGCTGGGCACGCTACCCACCATCCTCGCGAGTCTGCCAACAGGGGGATGGAGAATGAAAATCGATGCTTACGGGGCAATCTTTGAATGAAAATATTTCTCGCTTTCTAAATATTCAAAGTTTATCCGACTTGCTTGAGTTTCAAAGTGTATTTTCTACCACCACCACCACCACCGTGCCCCTCCAAGGGTAGGTATAAAACTACTTGTTCAACATAAGAAACCTCAAGTAGTTAACCGTAGTTGACCCCCAATTTCGTGCTGTTGTTGGTAGTAGAGCTTTGCACGGCCAACTGAGAATTTCTTTGGTCATGACTCTGTGTTATGTCGATACAGATAGTACCTACATGCAGCTTATCGCGCGATACCGTGTGTCGAGCTACAGAAATTGATAAGAAATCGTTTCTCGGGCCGATCTGTTTATCAGAGACATACCAAGTAGATATGAAGGTATAGCTTATAGACGAGCTCTGTGCCTCAAACTCTTGAGAAATTTCACGAACTCCTCATTAGTTCCCACTGGCGCACCCTCGAGCAACCCCCTTTCAACCGCCACTCGTCGCGCAACATTCGCAACACACCATTCTGCTTTCCAAACATCCTTCACGATTGTCACGAACGAAGCCATACGATCGCATATCCAGCTCGTCTCGGCTCTAGCACTGAATATGTAGTCCTACAACCCTTGTAGTAGCTTGTGTATACGCTGAGCGATACACTCTCGATGGGATGCAGTCGGGGATCACAGGTGCGCACAGGTCATCATCCCGCCGCCACTCGGAGCGTCACCGCTCCAAGAGTCTAACCGAGACCAAAGGATACGCGAATGATTCGACAGTGAACACGGCGGATACCGCAAAGGTAGGAGGGATGGTGAAAGGAATGCAAGGTTCAGGTCTGAAAACAGTTGGCTTCTGAACGTTACCTTTCGGCATGGCTCGATAGAAGGGCGTTGAATTCGGCGAAACTACTCGCACGGGACGGAAACGGGCGCCACGGAGCTTTAGGCATCGACCGCGAACGTGAGACTAACAAAAAGTAGTCGGTGTCACTAGTTGTTGTTGCTCTGGCCGGCCGAGGCTGAACCGTCCTGGTCGCTATTGCCAATCAAAGTGACTCAAGTTTTCGTGTTTAAACCATCACCGCCGGTCGCGAATCGATTCGGCACAAGCTGTACCTACGATAAATCGACTCGAAGGACGTAGCGGAAGTTGGGCGGTAATATTATGCAGCCACGATCGCGCCGCGATGGTAGAGCTTCGCCTTTGCTTCCAGTGAATGGGGTGGAAAGTAGACCGCGTGGAAAGTAAAACGTGTTTAGTTTTGGTAGTACCCATGTATCTCAATTGAATCCGATATGGTATCTACAATGTGTTCTGAAATAATCCGCAGATTTTATCGAGAAATATTGTAATCGAAATTGGAGATTTGTTTATTATCGCGAGATTATTCGAGGATCTCTATCGTAGGGGGGAATGGTTTTTAGTATTAAATTAAAAGTATCCCATCCAAAGGTCAATGTGCACAAGTTCCCCATTTAGATTCAAGCAACTATTTGACCTGACCACCCGACTAAATCAATTCCAACTCTGATCATTTTTCCATACCCCTCCACCCCTCTCTCTGCATCTGTTTTGAAATAAAATATACGAGTTCTCCATCGACAGAAATACAAGATGAAGCTTGCACAACCCAAGTACCACCTAAACGGTCGCGGTGAATGAATAATGTGCTATCGTTGCATGAAAAATGGGGATACGTACCCACGTATCGATCACGGTGTGTAGAAGCATCATTTCACCAGGTTAAATATCACTCGTTCCCTACTATTTTTTTCGCGTGATTTTTGCACGAAAAAATCAGGATTTCAACTTTAAATAGCCGCCATTTAGTTTTAAATTAATATTTCAGAAATTCCCTCCGTTAATCAGAGGATACATTAATATACTAACGAAATCTTTTTTGTTTTTCGATTTTAGATAGGGTGAAAGCACTAGTAGTCGGCCACCCTCTAGTAGTCGACCACTTTTATTATTTAGCTTAAAGAAATAAGTACTGAAATAAAGAATTTATTAAATGACAATTTTATATTATATTTTGAATTTCTAACTTAGCAAAATACGACAAAAAGCGCCCTTCATAGGTAAAAAAAAGAAATGCTTTTAAAGTGATTTGTAAACTAATGTTGATTCTACATGAGCCATTGCTGTTTTCTAACCCGAGAAACATAAGTGTGCTTTGAATAGAAACGACAAATGTGATTCAGTTCTATACATTTTTTACTGGAAAATTATGCTATTCTACTGAAAAAGCATCAACAATTTTATATGCGCTTCAAAAATTTAAAAAAATGGGATAATTTATTTATTTATGGGAGGTCGGTAACTGGATCATCATTCCCTTTCAATTTTCAATAGTCGACCACAGCGGTCGACTTCTGAAGCTAACTGCATTCACAATGAATGCTAATAGTCGACCACATATATTCGTTTCTTATGGATTAATGTTCTACAAAGTTTATATAATTTATTTATAGAATACAAATACCTACTTTAAAAACTTAAAATTTGTTACTGCTTCCTATCTTAAAAACGAAAAATTTCATTTACATTGGAAAAAAAATAATTTCTATTTCTTATTAAAATTTTGATAAAGTTTTTAAAAGAACTTATTTTAGTTACGCATTATTCCTGTCATTATTAATTATTTACTGATGTTGCACATTATATTTAAAAATAAATTTTAGTTTGTAACGCGCACATAACCTATTTTGAATTTCATATTAAAAAAGGTGGTCGACTACTAGCTATCGGACCGGTCGACTTTTAGAGTTAAGCGGTCGATTATTAAAGCATTCGGACACTTTATTTTGAACGCTAATTATTTATTTTCCCCGAACTTTCCTACTAACACAAAATATTTAGTAATACATTAAATACATTTGAATTACTTCAATACATTTTATATATTTTATAACATTGATTGTTTATTTTTTTTCAGTACTTTTCATTCGAGTTTAGCTTTAAGTGGTCGACTACTCTGCCCTCTTTAGTTAAAATGTCCTATCTAGCATTTTGAAACAACCGAGAAAACTGAAGTTTTATCAGTTACTTTGTACCGTCCTTATTTTCCTTTATTCACATTAAAACATGTTGTCATTATTTCGTAACAGCCTAATATATATTTTTGTAATAGCTGTACCGATAGGTAATGTATTATTAACGTACCAATTAATTAATTGTTTTAGATAGGATATTCTAACCATTTGGAAATAAGTTAGGTTAAAGACTGTTTATAAATATTTACGAAGCACTTAGAGTTTTCTAACATTACTTAAAAGGTAAAAGACGTGTGCTACTTCAAATATTTCAACATATCTCAAAAAATGAAAAAATGCTAGATAGGACGGTTTAACTAAGGAGGGCAGTACTAGTGCTTTCACCCTAGTCTGCGCCCATCGAGACGTAATTCTACTATTTGGGAGCAAATGTTCCGAAGAAGAAACGACGCGGAATCTCAACACCTGCTCACCTGTCACACTCAACACCCCCAATTAAATATCAAATTGTATTGCCTCTCGAAAAGCACAAGAATTTTGTATCATACAAGATTGAAATGTGTATAGGGTTAAAGAGGCAAAGATACCAGGAAAAGTGTCCCCTTAAAGGGGACCCGGGCGTGAATCCAGTACATGTACGGTGATAACAGACGATTCAACCCACCTTCAGCCTGTTCATCAACCCACACCTTGGCCCCGTTCGCTCCGCTCCATCCCCCTTGGCGCAAGTTCCACGTCAGTGCCGCGCGATCCCGCCTCGTCCTGGCGCTCCGCAGCGCGGCGCGGCGCGGCGTCGCGACGCTCCGCGGCGTCGCCTGGAATCGCGTGGCGTAGCCAGGCAACGGAGCATAATATGACCAGCCGTAATAGTTTCAAACGAAACGGTCGCGTGAGCGGATCGGGGCTGATTTCCAAGGGATTTCTTTCTCGTTGGTGGCGTCTCGAACACCCTCTCGACCGCGGGCCCGTTACCTAGCGTCAAACACCGAATGGAGAAGGCGCGGGGCGCGGGGCACCGGACCGTCGAGCATCAGGAACCGAGGCCACCCTCGCAGGTACAGACAGAGCGATAACGAAACTGCCCCGGCCACGTAGCGTGGCAGGTAGTTGATGATAAGAGGAGGTCTGTGTAATGTGTTCGGCTGAGCAACTGGGGTGCCGGATGATGACGGTTTTAGTTCTAGGCTCGGTTCGCAATGATGGGAGTTGCGGAGGGCTGAAGAACGTGGGGTGTGGAGAAAAGGGTCCTTCAAGCTTGTTGCGGGTCGCTTCATCTTTATGCGAGTAATGCTGTCGTTTGATTGCGGGATGGTTGCAAGTTTAGATGTAGGTGACCGCGGAAGGGGAAAGTCGTCCAAAGGGGTTGATTCGAGATAAAGTAACCAGGGGTCTGTGGTGCCGTAGGCAGCTAGAAATAATTTAGCGAGAGAAGAAGCTCGAAGATGGTTTGCAGGAACGCGTATTCGACTACATACAGTGTACGTATAGGTGGTAACCGCGAGCGGTGCGAAAAATCGAGGAGTAGAAAAATGATCGTATGTCTAGGGACAGATGTAACGACATCCTGGCGGCGCCTAATAATTATCTATGATTATTTCATTGCCACGGGGAAACACTTGTGTGTACCACCGGTACATACTGTGTATTTACGATAATTTCAGCTAATAATTATACAACTACCTTTTTCCGTTGCAACCTCGCGTTTCTTCAAGGAGCACGAGCTAAATAAAGCGAAAGAAAGGCACAAAGTTTCAGAAATGATAAATGGACGATGAAGTTGATGGGTATTCCTTGGTTTAATTATTTCTCCGATCAATCGAGATCAATGCTGAACTATATTCCTTCAACATTTAAAATGGTAGATACTAGATGGGGTACCCTGCTTCTATACCATCTTCCATTAGGCTAAAAGTTTCGCCAATTGAGTAGGCTCGGTATAAATCGATCGCGTGCTCGCGAAGGCCGAAACAAATGGCGTCACAACTATAGAGTAACTCTACTCGCTCCAATATGTATTCACTTTGCGCCGCTTACGTGACTATTTTTTTTTTCCACTGTTCCGATCGATAGGTAGTTGCAAAATGTGTAGGTAATCGTTTAAGGAATCTTTTTTGCCTTTAATCGTTTAAAAGGGCGGGACTCGTTCAATGGAAATGGCAACGGTCACCGTTTTAATACCATGTCGAGGAGTGGTGCATGTATGCCGCCGCTGTTCAGGATCGCGCTTCGTCCCCTGCCCCTCCTTAAAGACACGCGAATGAAACTAGGACGTACGACGGCGCGGCGTTTCAATATCCATGGAATTCTTGGCATTCAATCGAATCCCGCCATTCACTTTGCCGCCGATAGAAATTCCTTTTCTATCGCACTGCGCTCGCTTGTCTCTATTATCAGCACCCCTCCATCCGAGTGTAGGTAATCAAGTCGTATACCCTTTATTTCGATTTCCAATTCCCCGAAGTTTTAGGATTCCTCGAGTTGCCAACATTTTGAGATTCCTAGGATTCCACGATTCCACTTGTATCCTCGTGATACTCGAGTTGGAGGTGATATCCAAGAGTTTACGACAGTACGCGCCTTAACCGAATACAGAAAAGTACCGTTGTGCCTCTGAAACTAAACGAGGAAATAGAAAGGAGTAAACCATTTCCGTTTAATTTCGTTAAGATAGCGGTGACTAACAGCCAACAGCCTCGAGAGCGCGAGGGCAGGAGAGGAGAGGTGACTAAGAGAAAAAAAAATTAAAACTGCGCAGGTAGAGGCATGAGATTCAGGCAAGCATTACGACCGAGGAGGCCCGGCGCGGCGGGAGGATCCAAGGTCGAATAATTTGGCGCAAATTCGCCCATGAACCATCCAACCTAACCCAGACCAATATAGAAGAAACTCTTACAAAAATGTCCAGGGACACGGATCTGCAAGCTAAAAGGTAAGGAGGGTGGCTCGCCCGTCTTCAAGGGTGAACTCCTGTAAAGGACGTGATCGATAAAATGCAAGAGGTGTCGAAAGGGTCCCTGTGCTCCTTTCTTCACTCGTCCCTAGTGCCCCAGAAACATTCCACCATGCTGCAATATCCTCTACTTTCAATAAAAATGGTACTCTTTTTTTTTTTAAATCTTTTTAATCTCGAGTAAAATTGAAACACTAATCCTAAATCTATTTCTCCTAAAAGCTGATAAATCTCGAGCAAGTAATTCTCCTCCGTGATTAGAAATAAAAACTTCTAGTTCCTAATCACAGAGTAAGAAAAAGAAAGTAGGTACCTGCTACTCCGAAAGTACTTGAAAGTATCTATCTATCCTCCAAAATGTAAAAAGCGAGGGAAGGCCAATTCCTTAGTAACGATCGGCGGAGTTACGGAAAAATGAAATTTCCAGGACGTTTCGGAAGACGATGACGGTGCTGGCCGTGGCCGATGCCAGTTCCCGTAACAAACGTCAGACCACAGAGGCCTACGAGGACGTGGCCATTCTGCCAGGATACAATATCTCCACGACGACGAACGGCGCGTCCAGCAAAAACCACTTCGACACCGATTTGCACGGGAACGTCAACATATTTCTCGCTGGGTGAGTCCCGGCAATTAATCAGCGATGCGTAATCCTTTGTCCACTCGTTGATATTAACGGCAGTAGGGGAGAGTAGGCCGTGTTTCGACTCTACTCCAATCGAGTTGGATCAGCAATCGCGACCCGATAGCTCCACCGATCGAAATCGCGTCATAGGGTAAATCCGGGAGACGCGGTCGACCTAATATAAAATGGCTATTAAAACTAATATAGATATTACTTGTTTTATCAGAACTAACCTAATATGTTCAGAATTTTATGCCGATTCAGAAAAACTGGTCGATATTTGCTTTAAGACAATATTTACTGTAAATCGGGTTGAAAACTGAAGTCATGACATCTGACCACCTCTCCCGATGTGCCGGGAGAAATGGTTTTCGTCGTTGGCAGAGACCACTCACATAATTATTCGTGGAAAATTAACAAAGGATGAAGCTAAATTATTTATGAGTGAATACAATTACGGATTCATTGATATTTAATTTGTTTACGCTAAACAAGTAAAGAACACATAAAAGAAAAAGTGAATTTCCTACTGGCGATTAGCAAGGCAAATGAATACAAAAGTGAATAAATAAACTAAATAAACAAAAATAATAATAAAATAATAATAAAAAATAAAAAAATAATAAAAAAATCATATCTCGACCATCTCACCTTTCTGCAGCGAGACATGGTCTTCTCGTTAGCTTTGAGAGGAAGAGTTAATATGGCCAAATACTTTGGCTGCATTGTCCCTCAATAACTCTACTATCTTATTATTCCAAACATTAATGGAAAATAAACTTAGAAGTATATTTTAAATACGATTCTGTACAACCGCTGTTTGACAAAAGAGATTAAATGTAACATCAATTTACCTTTTATAGCCTATAAATCCAGAAAAACACAGAAGGAAGCGAAATAACGCAATTCATTAAACTATTTGGCTTCTAGAGAAGTAATTGGTCTGCACTTTAATGCATTTTTACGTATAGACTCTGAAATATAGCGACACGACCAACTCTCCGGCCCGACCGCGTCTCCCGGATTTATCCTATGGATTCTCCATATTTTTCAGCTGCTACTCTGATAACCCGAAGCGATGCCTCATCTATTTTTATCATAAATTGCATCGTTTACGTGTCGATCGATGGGACGGCTGATGTACCGCGTTACGTAACAAAGCGGGACGTAAACTCATCTAAATTCCACGCTTCCTCGTGGACGTGGGAGACTGATACGTTCAAGTTGAAATAATACATATTCAGTGAAATCAGGCTCGTCTCGTCTCGTCGAGGTATCGAATCAAGAGCGTTCGTCGCTGCGCGTCGGGATAACGATGGAAATTAGGATGCTCGAATCTATTTGCGGACGGAGTACGAGTACGTCACGGTGTGGTAGTTTTATCGAACTTGCGCGTTTAATTGCTGGCCGCGGAATTTTCTTGCGAGCCTTTTCGCAAAGTGGGGAAACGATAACATCCGGGAAGGTGTTCCAGCCTACTTTCCACGAGACGGACGGTGTTTACAGAGCAAAGATCGGTGTGTCTCAAACTCGATTTGCACGAGAGACTCTTCTCAGGGAGAGTAAAGCTTTCCGAGCTTCCAAAGAAACGATGCAGAATTCGTTAACCCTAGCAGCTGGCAGATACCCGTCCTAAATATTAAACTACTTAAGTAAGTACTTACGTGTGTCACTTGTCGTCATTGATATCTATTTATTATTTCTTCGAGTTGGCTTCTAAATTGCAAACTTTTCCAACGATTACAAGCAACAGAGTTAGTCAGAGAGTTACGCATCGTTAACGGAGCCAAGTAGGAGATTTCAAGTGAGAAAGATGTGTCTCGCCAGGCAGCTTTTCGGCGACACTCGTAACACAAAGCCGGGCAGCGGGAAAGCCGGAGCTTTCAAACAGGAAGCGAGGCAGTCACCGCGATAATCGCCGGCATAACTGTATCACGGTAACCGTGATCCTTGAAACTTTAAACGCGCGCACCAATCGACTTTATTGTAAAGATGCATGGACGCGCCTGGCCTCCAAGCGGTAACTATTACCTGAACGAGATAGACATCCGTGACCTCATCTTTCCATCCCCATGAAATTTGCCCGTGTCGCGCCAACTGTTTCAAATACACATTCCGTAGAGCAAGGTCCGCTAAACAGACTAAACCACGCAATAGTTTTCTAAATTAAATTTTTTTTTTTTTTTTCTAAATTAAAAACTCGAGGCACAAGGGTCAAGTACGCTCTCGATGCGATCACTTTCCGAGCGACGCGACGCGTTAGGCGGGACGGAAAAAAGGCGAGCAACAAGGTGGCCGGCAGCGGAGACTTGTACTCTCCGTGCACGCGGGGAAGCCGCAGCGAAATTACGTTTTTCGCGGATGGGTTGCGCGTCGTGGAAGAGGGCACGGTACCACGAGGAGCGTGCTAAATATACGCCTCGTCGACGCGACGCGACGTTCCGTCTCACCTATGCGGCGAACTTGCGTGTTTCAGAGCGATGCTCAGCGGTGTGATCGTGGTCGTCGCCCTCATGTGCTACTGTTGTCACAAAAACATACGGAAGAGCCGCCCGCAAGAGTACTCGCAGTACTGGAGAACGGAACCGGACGTGCACAGCCTGGAGGTCTTTTCCACGGAAGCGCACATCGCGGTGAGCGGCCTCGCATCATCGGGGAGCATTAATTCTATCGCTCTCATCACAGAGCCAAGTCGTAATAAAAGGTTGATCGGTGATGACTATTACAAGCTAGCTTCGTTCCTAGTTCGGGAGTGTTTCTTCGATAGTCTAAAGTCGCAGATACGTAGGTAGAGCAACCCGTAGGTAGAGAGCGACACTTGTCGTAAAAGGATTGGTCCTCTCCTACTCTACTGGTATACGTACACCAGTTTGTAATCAGAGGGAAAGCGCCTACGCGCTATCTATTCGTTAAAATGCTTACCTAATATAGTAGACACGTGCTCCTTCCATCAGTAAGCTATTTTTCCCCACAGTGCTGCGACAGACAATCAACCATCGACGGGATTCGCGACGAGAGCACGTACGGGGCCCCGTCGTCGTGCCCGGTAACCCCGAGCTCGGGGCCAGGTCCACCCCCGACCTACGACAGCCTCATCTTCGATCCTCGCAGCCTGCCAGCCAGCATCGACAAAAAGTACAACGGCCCTGACGAGCCCGGGACCATCATCCCATCCGTCATGTCCACCCTGCTGGGTCTGGCGGCGACACCCGCGAGACCCGCGGCGTGCAACGAGCCCGCGGAGCAAGAAACCGCCACCGTCGATGAGGGCTTGCCTTCCTACGAGGCCGCGCTGAAGCTGGACGCGAACGGCTACGTCTAACGACGCGCCTACAGCTTCTTAATCGGAGGGGCAGAGAATTTTACGATTCCCCAAATCGATCAGCGTCGGTTCCCTCGGTCCTTTCCGCTCCACGCGTTGCTTGCTTCGACGTGGAACGCGAACGCGGTTAGGTTGAGACCTCGGGGGAATCGGAACGAAGTTAGGATTGGCATCGATTCTCCTGGGGCCAACGATGCTCCTGGAGCAGGCTGCTAGCTACGCGGGCGAGAAGAAGGTGACGACGGGGGAGATGGTTGGTACCGTTCCGAGGAGGAGCTTGTTCGAGCTTGGTCCGCGAATCCCTTTTCAATTCGGAAAATGTTGGGAGAACGGGGATTGTGGGGGTGAATGGGTTCGCCATTAAGGGTGGTACTATTTATAAAGATAGGAGACGCGACATTGCCGCAGGGGAACTGGGAATTACTTGCAATCGGCGGGACCTATGACCCACAAAGTGTTGGATATGGCGATGCCGGTCTGCTGCATTTACGAGTAGATGCCTACCTCCTTACACAAGTCGCGCAAGTTTGCATCGCGAACGCGTAGGGGAGACCGGGGCAGATTGTAACAAAAAAAGGTTTCACAGTTTTTTCTCGAAAGTGTTTTCCTCAATCAGGAAATAATTTGCGTGATTTACTACTTACATATGTGGTGAACTAATTGCGTGAAAGTACGTGACAAAACCTTGGACACTTAGACATCTAGCTTCATCTTAAACAAATCCGAACCTTTGTTACAATCTGCCCCAGTCCGGGGTAAATTGTAACACATCTGTTTTACTTATTTAAATACAAATATGAACATAAATAACCATTTCTAAACAATATAAATGAAAACACAGATCGTTATTAAACATTTGATATACATGAGTTAAGCAATCATTGCATTCATCTGATTCTATCAAAATCTTCTTCTGTGCTTTCTTTACTTTTGCCTTCATACTTTTTTTTATATTTGTTGGATTCTCGATTGTTCTGCTGTTCGTCTAGAGCATCCTTTTCCGGTGTGTCAGCAAATAGCTTGCTTCATCACCATTTGGAGCGGAGTAAGTATACTAACATGTTACAATTTACCCCGAGGTCGAATTTTTGCGTTTTATCTCAGCAAACGAGACACTAAACATCAAATCACTAAAATGCGTACACATAATAATAAACCAATGTGTACTGATTCGTTTGCGACAAAGAAACAAAAATTCAAATGATTCCTAATGACGGTTAATTGAAATCAAAGTGCTAAGACAACATTTACTTTCATGCTCTAAATAATAAAATTCTGGGCTATTACCACAAAATGAATACATAACGCTCGTTTGTGTCACTAAAACCGACGGTGATAATATCGTCAAGCAGCTCTCGCATGCTGTGGATTACCAGATTTATCGTTCAAAAGATTTTACTTATGTTCCAATTTACCCCGTGTTACAATCTGCCCCGGTCTCCCCTACCTACGTTGATTAGCGAACTCGTCGAATGTTGACGGCGAGTGAAAGGTTCTCTGGTCGATCGCTACAGTGGCCCGAAGCGTGTGCTTCGACGATCACTAAAGAGTCAGGGAAAGGATGCGGAATATGTCTCGAAGGGATGTTTCAAACATTTGTGTAAATAAAGAGGAAGAATTAGCGAGGATAAATTTGCGGATTCTTATTAATCATTTTTATACTTATCGAGGCAAACACTCCTCTGCTCCTTTCGTCAGATGTTAGATACGTATGCAAGTAGCTACCTATAAATTTCTTAGAAAGAACGAGAGCGCGGAATAAAAATCGTGCATCTGAACCAACGAACTTGCGAAGGCCATTTCGACGGTCCTCGACTATGTCGCTGATCAGCTTAAACACCACTTTAGGGAGGCCTGAATTAGGGCTTCGTTTATAACCGTTTGTGAAACTAATCGAGTGGCGCAGACTCGTCTACTTTAGTGTAATAACTGCAATTACGACGGTCTTGCACAGGGCAGAAGAAAGAAAAGGGATATTGTTCTATCGAAACGAATGCAAGTGGACCTCGATGCGAAATCCGCTCGAGTATAATCGAAATAATAATTAAAGAATGATCGCGTAATTTGGTTAAGAATATTCAGAAACGAAGCGACGAAGTGACATTGTTTTTTCTTTTTGTTTCCTAGCGAGCCTCCAGACAACGCGTATCGCGTATGAGCACAAATAGCGCATTATAATTATGGTAACGAGCGTGTAAATTGCTGCTTTAATGCCTCTGATTACAGAATGACCGATCAATTTGGTACTTTTTCCTTCTTTTCTGATACTCAGTGTTTACCCGCTGATTCGCCGCATCATTCAAGTTATATATACGTATCGAAATTGCAGATAAACGTGTTATCAGCAGCATGTAAAATTTGCTCGTCGAGTTTGCAGCCAACCTTGGCGGTCTCCGAGCGATTGACAAAAAGGCAAATATTATCATAATTATTCGTCACTGACGCCCGCCAGCACCGCGCGTGTTCCACGTACACGTTTTCTTTCCCTTCATAAAACACAATCGTACACAACACCTACACAGAAGTCGCGAGATCCATTCGACGAGGCTATTTACGAGGAATTATGCTGTTGGATGTTCGTGAAAGTTGGTAGTCGAAAGCGAAAAAGTTTTAGAATACCACCAGAATTTAGAATAATTCGCCAGCTGGGCTTGCTGGGGAAAAGTGGGTCGCGAAAGAGTCGGGACACAACCCTTGTGTAAATGGTTTAACGATTCGCGTGCAACCGCGACGAAAGTGGATCAGGGTGCGGAGAGCCTAGAATATTTCGTAAGCTTTCATAACGCTCGCGTAACTTGACTGTGTTAACTTTCAAGCGGGGTACGAATCGATAAATTCAGATTTGCTCTCAAGCTCCCAAATAGAATTCTGTGCCCTTTGGGCCCCCGGCGCTGTGGGTGTCGAAACCTATGGATTCGAATTTCCATGGTCACACTTGCTGCCCTCCAAAACGCTACGGATGAAAACGCTTCCGATCAGCCCCCTCCTTCGTACTTGCAGTCCAACAACGCTAATCGCAACGGCGCACAGTGTCACGGCCCGTGTTCAAAAAGCAAAAAATTGAGTTTTAAAATTTTGTATTTCATTTTATGGATTTGATAGTAAACAGTCCTCCGACATAGGAACAACATAACTTAGTAACATAAATAACGGATTTAAGGTTAGTAATTACATTCAAAGTCGAATAACCAAACACAACCTGCCACAGACTACACATAGGAAATATTTACCAACTGCATTTTTGTTGAATTTATAAGTTCTTCTCTTTTTTTCTTTTTGAAAATAAGCAAAATATATCCCTTTTTCGTTTTATTAATTAAAAATTCTCGCATTTAAAGATATGGTTACGTACCAGTGGCTCAAATTATTACTTTTTTTGTCTCATCTTCTAAGTTGTGGGGAGAATTAAAAAAAAAAACGAAACATATCGGTTCTTTCATTTTTTTACTACAATTAGTTCCTTTCGTGTCCTTTAATTTGGTGTAAATTTTTTCTGCTCCCGACTGCTCCCGACTGCTCCCACGCATAAGAAAAAGTACACATAATAAAACAAAAAACTAGACAAATCTGTGCTAGAATATTTAGTTTTAAAAGACACTGAGCTTCCAATTCCTTCAGATTCAACTGATAGTGATGAAAATGTATAATAAGAATGAATAATTTAAAATTTACTATCTATTTAAAAATTTTATTTATTATTAATTTATTAAAAAAATTAATTTTTTTATTTTTATAATTGTTTCATATGTTTGTTATTAATTTATGTGTAAATGTATTTTAAAAAATATATATTTTATTTGTTTTACTTTTATTATGGGCAAAAATATATATTAATGAATTATTTTAAGTTAAAAGTGATTTTTTTTGTGAATAAATATGATTAACATATCAATTACACGTAAATAACAGTATCTTAATGGAAAATTGATTTTTTTTTCCTATATACTCGTTACACTGTGCGGCGGACGAGCTTTTAAAAGCAAGAGAACGCACGCGTAACGCGTAACACCCACGACACGTGAACAACGTCAGCGTAGTAGAGGCCGCCTTCGCGTTAATTTAGCTCCCGACGCCTCCTAAACAGCAATGTAACGTGTTTAGATTAATTGGCCTTGCCGTTAATGGTGTCACCGTACGATTTATCATCCGCATTGACCGCTCGGCGACAGGATGATCGTATGTTTTTCTTTCTGCAACGTCAACGGATTCAGGGCTCAGCGTTGGGGGAAGACCTCCCTCGCGCTTTTCAAAGTCTTCCACCCCGTTGTCCCCGTTTCCTCGCATTCTACACCCTCTAATAGGATATTTTCGGCTAAGGCGACTCCGTGTGGATCCAACTTGCACTTTGCACTTGTGCGTGCTCGTGTGAAAATGCGAAACCCGTCGCAGCCCAGCCCAGCCCTCTCGACAGTCTTGACTCTTCGTCTCACATTCCGCTCCATTGTATCTAACTTATGAGTTACCTAAATTATCCGCAAACAGGTGATGGAGTCGATCCTCCAGCGATATCGCGGAGAACAATGGAGCACCGATTGTCTCGGGCATGAACTCGAATCCTGCGTGCCCTCGAAACGGCCGCGGCCGGCGCGAAGTGAAAACGCTCGCAGCAGAAACGAGGTTGCAAATGCCTGAAACGATCGTGCACATGCCGAAACAAAGTGCTGGCCGCATAAAATCGTACAACTTGAACGGGTAATTCCCTCGGTCTATCCACCAGCTCGACCGAGAAATCGGGCCACGTTTCCCAAGTGTTCGTCAAGTTAGTACTACTTATAGGTAGGTGTTACCCTAATCTCATTCTCGGCAAATCCGGATGTATACATTGACCCAAAGCTCATTATTATCATAGAGATTGAAAAAGAGTTGGTACGAAATATACGTGTGGTTTAAAAATGGCTGTGGTGACTGGTAAACATTTTAACGTTCTTCAGTAGTTTTCAGGTAATAGTGGTCTTAAAAAGTGACGCAATCCAATTTCAAAGTATGATTTTTGTTTGCTAAGTCCGTAGATTCCCGCGGAACCAATAAAAACTAAAATTAAAACAGAATTATTAAATTGGTGGCGGAATAAAAAAAAACTTAAAACCGACTTAAAAAAAAAAAAAAAAATTGCACCAAAAAGTAAAAAATAATTCTTTCCCTCTACGACTCATATTTTTTAAGCCGGCGCCAGATTTACACAGTGCAAATGATGAGGCACCGACTTGAAAAATATGAGTCGCAGATTAAATAAGGGAATGAATTATTTTTTACTTTTTACTGCAATTTTTTTTTTTTTTTTTTTTTTTTTTTTTTGAAGTCGGTTTTAATTTTTTTTTTAAATTTTGTTTATTTGTAACTTTTTAGTTTTATATATATTGACACAACATGCTGAGGAGATATGCGCGTACGTACATAAAATAATAATAATTAGGTGACAATAGTCTTTATTATTAACCATAACGGGCAAAATATTGGGCCAATGTTGACGCAGTGTAGAATGGGACCACCGGGGCATCGCCCCCTTTCGAATAAAAAAAAGATCATCAAAATCGGTCCATATGCTGAGGAGTTATGCGAGGACAAACATATAAATTATTATTATTAACCATAACTGGCAAAATATTGAGCCAATATTGATTTAGTCTCGGATGGGACCACCGGGACATCGCCCTCTTTCGAATAAAAAAAAGATCCTCAAAATCGGTCCATATGCTGAGGAGTTATGAGGGGACAAACATATAAATTACTATTAACTATAACTGGTAAAATATTGGGCCAATATTGATTCCGCGTAGAATGGGACCAACAGGGCACCATCCTCTTTCGAATAAAAAAAAGATCATCAAAATCGGTCCATATGCTGAGGAGTTATGAGGGGACAAACATAAAAAAAAAATAAAAAAAAACATACATACGGGTCGAATACATAACCTCCTCCTTTTTGAAGTCGGTTAAAAACCAGGATTATTTGCCAAATCAAGAATTTTGCGAATCTTAACATAAACCAAGCGGCATTTTATTCAGAAAAGATGGTAGGTACTTTCGGAAAATGCAATAAAAAACATCGATTTTTCGACTGCCTAGTCCCGTTAGGGTCCTCTGGCGAAGGCGCGCCAATCGGCTGGGGAAGGTGTTCGCGGTGATAAATCAAATATCGACAGTCGGCCTGCACGGCCGTTAAAAAACATCGCGAAATGATATACCGGTGTGATGATAAACTCTGTAATTTCTACGCTCATGTTGAGATAACGTATCGCTCCGGGTGAACACTATACATTAGTAAATTTATCGGATTCGCGCAACTGCTGCTACAGGCTGATTCAACGATGGTACACATCAAAGCTATACTTGGTTCCTCCTATTAGTTGCTACGTCGTTTACCTGCAAATTTCTCAACGAAATATTTCTGTCCGTGTCTCATGGGAAAGCAATAAGCTCGTTCCAATATCGTATGACGTATCCTTTTCGACCGTGCGTGTTTGCACTTGTACCTGGTACAAGGATATGTACCACTATCGAGCGGTCCTGTATATCGTCAGCTTCTATCAAGTCTTTCGTTGCCCACACACATATGTGCGATGTAGTCTGTTTCGTTGCCCTCGAAACCTTGAACGATGCGTAAGGCCTGTTGATTGCGCGACTCGTGCAGCTTCCTTGTGCACTGTGCACTGTGCACAGTTAACGGCAACGCGACACGTGCACACTTTTTTTTTTTAGTAGGTACATATGCTATATCAAGTATTCGAATGCTCGCCAAATAATTTGTACAGCAAAATGATGATGCTGATAAGTTCGAGGCGGGTGGACCAAACTTGGTTTTAATCTGATTCTAATCTAGCAATAAGACTAACCCAGATTTCTGCCGCGTCGAAATTAAAGAAACGACGACTTTTTCCCGCTAGCTTAGAGAGCCGCGCGCGTTCATAAATCAGATAATGAAAAATGTTGATGCAGCAGCGGCGACGTTAAAAACCTCCGCGAGCGCGGTTTAAAATTTTCACTAGTCCAGCTTCGGGGAACGTAATGATCACATTCAGGCCAGGCGATTACGTAACGAGATTCAGAGATTTTCAGCGCATCGAAGGGGAGAGCACGCGATTCGCTGTTGGATGAAAATTATATCTCAGACGGTGGACGAGGAATTACAATTTCAATCTCATTAAAGTTAACCTTAACCGGGTAAACGAAACGTTGGGCGTCCTGTCGCCGTTACAGACATTAAAGAATATATACATATGTCCAATAAACTAGGTAGAAATGCTGAAATATTCATCTCCATATTTGTCTTTTCTCTTTAAATTAGATTAAAAAACTTGGCGCTTTAGATGGATTTCATAATTAATCCTCCAAAAGATATAAATAAACGTCCAGATATAAAATTCCGAACGTAAAAGATATCACGCTGTAATACTTATTAATCTATGGAAATGAGATTCGAGAGATGTACGTCGACTATCGCGAACTCCCATTTAAATCGAAATTCGATGGAACCATTACGGCAGAAAGAAATAAAGATGGCGGAAACAATAACCGAGACGAATGCATCTATCTACCTACATCGCGTTCCTATCCGATATTACCAATCGACGTGCAATCGTTCTTGCCCCTCTGTATCTCGCGCACGCTAATTTCTCTTTCACTCGGACCAACAGCTTTGCGATAAAGAGAAACAAGACGTATTACACGAGAGACGATCTATAGCGCGCTCCATCTTATCCAAAAGACATCGGCCCGGTAAATCGGGCGGTAATCAGTCCGCATTTAAACATTTATTCGTGTCAGCCTTTAAAGTTAAACCTTTAAAGGGCCGTCGCAGATTTGTTACGCCGTGAGGCATGCCGGCCGCTACACAACCAACACAGCCGCCGCAAAACACCGCCCGATCAATCCTTCGAAAGCAATCGTGCCCTACTAAACTGGCGATCCTCGTAGTGTCGCACAACCTCCCATTCACCTGCGCTCCGCGAAGGTACGCGACGTAGGTGCCAGCATACGCTGGGGCGAGCGTATAAATAGGTTACGCCTTTGTTCCGCGCGTGTGTGCGTGGACTCTACGAGGCCTGGCCGCGCGGCGGGACAACAAACGCGAGCGGCAAGGAAAGAACGAACCACACCGGGGTCACCGGGACTGCCGCTGCTTCGAACGAAGCGAGCAAAGGGGCTTGGAAGCGTGGTCGCAAAATCGATGCCGTTAAACACGGCATGCGACGCGAATCAACGGGAGCCGGATCGTGCGAGAGACTCACCTAACCTTCCACAGCAGGACCGCTCTCGTTCACTTCCGATCGTCGCCGTAAGCTCCTCCGCGAGTCAAGTTCCATGTAAGTAAACCGTCCCGCCGATTGATCGCTGCTGATCGCTGCCCCGCGCTCGCGGGATCACCCCTTCGACTGAACCGCCGGGGGAGACATCGAGGCTTCGCGGGGAGAAAAAGACCGTTCACGGATAACGGTATATCTCAGCCATGTCGAAGAAAACACAGGAAAGAGGCACAGATTTGATGCGCGCGCGCGTTCCTCCCCGCTCGAGTCCTAGGCGGCACAGAAACTCGTAACGCGTAACCCGCCGCGTGCCACACGTCCATTCGCCTGTCGCGCAAGTTTCTCACGGCAACTCTACGTGGAATAGAGGAGCGCCCACACGCTTTTTTCCATGCCTTGCCCCTCTGTGTATCCCTGTGTTAAGACCAGACCGTTCTGTTAAACGGCAATCCCAACGTCCGGGCCGAAGACACACTCGCGATACACTGATTCTCACTTCTCAGTCCGTCCGAACGTGTCGAGCCCGTGTAGGGACTTTGAGGCGCGCGCATCGGCGCGTACGTTTTCGTCAGGTTCCTAGCACTGAAAGGGATATGGAGAGTCTTGCGGTATTACGTAGCAAGAAGCAGGTAGGCGATTAGTAAGCGTAATAAAAAGAGGTGGTTGAAAGTCACGATAACGAGACCACGACTTGTAAGGAGTTGTTTGTTTTAAATATATACGCTGTTATAAAAAGCCAATCAACGCTGTCGTCATTGATCCCGTGTCACAAGAACACGAAAGATATTTACGTGGGACACGTGCGTAGTACACGCAGATACGTATTAATCCCACACCCGACTGTCGTACCGAGCCATCTCGTGGCCCCTGAGAGAATTAGCAGTGTCGATAGTAGGGCTGGGACTATTTGTCGAATTTTCGGTATTCGAATATTCGAATACTTCAGTTGCTCAATTATTTGGCGAATATAATTCGAATATTCAAGTATTCGAATACTATTCGAATATTTAAGTATTCGAATACTATTCGAATACTGGCGTATTCGAATAGTATGGTGTGAATTATAAATCAAGTTCTTTAGGTTCATTTTTTTACAAGCTTTTATTTAGTTTCAGTTGTGAGTTCGTTAGTTTGTCAGGGTGAAATATTGTAAGCTAATTTTCACCCACTTCAACATATCCGATCGGCTTGAAACTTTGCACACATGTGTAATTCCGATGACAATACAATATTTTCACTAAAAAGCATGAAATACTTTGTGGTGAAATTTTTTTTTTAAAAACATGCTTTTATTAAAATGTACTAAAATGGAACCAATAATTTTGATACCGGCCGAGCTGACTGCCTGAGAAGAATTCCCTCATAGGGTGGATGTACCAGTAAATGAACACGTACCAGTGAATGGACATTTTATATTAAAATGAGTAAAATAAGTTATTAAAATAAGCAACTAATTAATTAGAGACTTCTTTTAATTTCTTGCTTCATATCCAAACAATTTTTGCAGCACGTGGAATCAATCGCGCTGCAAACATAATTTTATAAAAGTGTTCATTCATTAGCCTTAAGTGTTCATTTATTGGTACTTTTTTTTATTTTTATTATTTTATAATTAGTTATAGGGTAAACGCAACAATAAATGAATACAATAAATACATCGGTATTCGAATAGTATTCGAATAATAACATTCGAATACTCAAATATTCGAAGTTTATTCGTAGTATTCGAATACTTGTAAAATATTCGAATAGTCCCAGCCCTAGTCGATAGTACATACATACTTACATCTGTATTTATTTGGCCGACTTGAACTGACGTAGATCTAATATCTTGTCGGGAGTTTTTTTTTTGTAATAGGAGATCCAAGTGCTGGACTGTACTTCCGAAAACCCCCATGCTCCGGATAGACCTATCAACACAGACCAGGTATAGGATATAGACTTATCATCCAATGTAATTTTGTGTCACACGCTCGGGGGGCTCGCGAGCCCCCTTACCATTTTCGTGGCACACCCAACGTTATCGACTCAGTCTAAAATAAGATTACAATCACCATCGACGAAGTATAGAATAGACCTATCACCCAATGTAATTTTGTGTCACAGGCTCGGGGGGCTCGCGAGCCCCCTTACCATTTTCGTGTCACACCCAACGTTATCGATTCAGTCTAAAATAAGATTACAATGCTACGAGTGGTAGGAATTAAAATTAAATCTCATCGGAAGCCTTTAAAATCTAAAACGGCCTGAATGTCACGACTAATTTCAAGAAACATGTTGCATAATTCCATTTACTAATAGATTTTGATTGAAGCATAATTTGCACTTAGGTATTTCCATACATCTCGATCAGAAATATTATATAAATACAACGCGTAATAAACATTTATTGTCATGTAGTATATAGGTTACATTTTCTGTCACTTCGAGGATCCGAAAATCATCTCCTCGAAGTGACAGAAAATATAACCTATATACTACATGACAATAAATGTTTATTACGCGTTGTATTTATATAATATTTCTGATCGAAATGTATGGAAATACCTAAGTGCAAATTATTCTTCAATCAAAATCTATTAGTAAATGGAATTATGCACTTCGAGGAGATGATTTTCGGATCCTCGAAGTGACAGAAAATGTAACCTATATACTACATGACAACAAATGTTTATTGGATATTTCGTTCTTTTACGCTACATTTGTGAACTTTTTATGACTTAACATCCTTCCAAAATATTATTGTTACGCCGCAACGGTATATTTATGAAGTCGAGGTGTGTAATTATTCGTGGTTAAGATATCAAAATTTCCATTCATAACGTCATTTTCTGAGTACATTTCATCGAAATAGTAAGTTTTAGCTTAATTTGTTTATGTTTGCCAAATTCATGCGTTTTATTAGACTCTAATTGATTTTACATTCAATTTTCATGTTTACAGATTTTTATGGTTGATGAGGTTATAGCTGGTTTTGGCATCAATTTTCGCGTTTGCAGGATCATGGAATTGTTCGAGATTGTAAGTAATTTTAGCTTTTATTCTCAAATTCATATCTGTTTGCATGTTGTCAAATTCTAATTCATTTTGGCTTCAAGTTTCAGGTTTACAGATCTGTGCGCTTCATAAGGTTATGGCTGGACAAAATAAGTCTACACAACTCGTTAAACAGAGTAATTATTTATTTGTTAAAATTGTAAGGACAGATGCCCTAAATAAACACCCTACAAAGAAATAAACAAACGTCTATAAAACACCAGTTCTTGTCCTAATGGAAATTTTAATTTCCTAACCACGCATAATTACATTTCTCATTTTCATAAAAATACCGTTACCGCGTAACAATAATATTTGGAAAGGATGTTAAGTCATAAAGAGTTCACAAATATAGCGTAAAAGAACGAAATAGCAAATAAACATTTATTGTCATGTAGCATGTAGGTTATATTTTCTGTCACATCGAGGAGCGGATTTTCTGTCCTCGAAGTGACAGAAAATATAACCTATATGCTATACCCGATTTCCTAAAGATACTGTTGCGGCGTAATAATAATGTTTAGGAAGGATGATAAAATGTTCACAAATGTAGCGTAAAAGATCGAAATAGCCAATAAACATTTATTGTCATATAACATATACATAGGTTATATTTTCTGTCACTTCGAGGCGCCAACCATATAATATTCACGCGCATCCAGCCTGCGCATTTTCAGTAGCGGATTTGAGAAGCGGATTTTCTGTCCTTCAAGTCACAGAAAATATAACCTATATGCTATACCCGATTTCCTAAAGATACTGTTGCGGCGTAATAATAATGTTTAGGAAGGATGATAAAATGTTCACAAATGTAGCGTAAAAGAACGAAATAGCCAATAAACATTTATTGTCATATAACATATACATAGGTTATATTTTCTGTCACTTCGAGGAGATGATTTTCGGATCCTCGAAGTGACAGAAAATGTAACCTACATATATGCTTCATGACAATAAATGTTTATTATCTATTTCGTTCTTTTACGCTACATTTGTAAACTTTTTATGCCTTAACATCCTTCCAAAATATTATTGTTACGCCGCAACGGTATATTTATGAAGTCGGTTATAGCATTATAGGTTATATTTTCTGTCATTTCGAGGAGAGGACCACATAATAATCACGCGCATCCAGCCTGCGCATTTTCTCTTCCGCGGAAAATTGACTTGTGGTCCCAAGCGGGAGAAAAGTTATTTCATTAAATTGTTTATATTTAGTGGGATTATTACTAGGGACTATAGCCATAATTAATTATTTTATATCTCGAAGAACAGTCTTTAAAATTTTAAATAATTAGTTTAAGCCCCCCTGACATTCAATTGACTAACCTGTTAAGAAAACTATTAAAAATGTTATATTACTTTTCTGACTTTCTTCCTGCCATAAAATATGGTAAGATCGGATTTTTCGAGTCGGTCTTACATATAAACGTTTTACAACATTTACGCTTGAGACAACTCAATACAGTATTTCCTCTAGTTCCTATCACTCTTCTAAAATGGAAACATAGGTATCAGGTTTACACAGGTTTCTAAAATTGTTCAGAAGCTACCGACTCTTTATGCCAACATGTTGGTCGGCGCTTGGAAGGAATACAGGGGCATTAATATGCACTATCCTCTAATAAAAAATATTTTTTTTATATTTTTCATCATTATGCAAACATCTGTATTGTATGTCAAGTTTTTCTACTAAAATGAAACCAATTACGACGCAGTTTGATATGAGGAAGGTACGGCAAAAAATTGGTACAGAGAGAAGTAATATAATAACATTTTTTTAAAGCCCAACAAATAATACGATAGCGAACGTTCAGTCGAAATGCGGCATTTTTCTCATCGATTGTTGAGGTCCGGGCCCCCGAAAAGTTCGTCTTTCTTTTTAAAACAAATGCCGTTCCCAGAAACACGATGCACCCGAAGGTAAAAATCGATATGACTTGAAATGTCTTGCAAGCAGAGCTCGCTAAATCAGGCGCTTGCTCTTAACGAATCTTTTCTAGTTCGTAGCACTTGTTAAGTCAAATATGCCAATAACACTTTTTGCAAGCAGATGGCTAGAACTTGACAGGATGTTAACAATTAAAATTGCACCGTCTCTAACATTCTTAAGTATGTACATCTGTATGTATGTATGTCCTAAGTAATTATGAGTTTGGTGCATCGGTTGAGTGCTGACAGACGTGAGACAGACGATGCGTTGATACATTGTCTCGCTCTCGTCTTTCGGGCGTCTGATACTGCATCCTTCACGTGCGCGGCGGGCCTGATCGCTTATTTATACGAAAAAAATTATTCGTGCCGCAGCTCGCTCGCGCGGCCAGGTAGCGATTAGTAGCCAAAAGCGGGAACGCGTGTTAGACAAAATCATCTATACTATTGAAAAATGAAATTTTTATATTTTCTATTTTATTTTCATCACAGTATTTGTAACATATTGTATTAAATTTTCCAGTTGAAAGGAAAGCCAAACACGACGCCCTTCCTACAATTACCCCGATTGCGCATGAATCCGTTACTTATACTTCCTCCTCCTCTTTCTTCCATTAAGTGATAATGTAATATTTTATTTAAATAACTTACAATTAGAATTTAAAGTATATTTGGAGACTAGTAAGAATGGTATCTGAAGAATACATTTCTGCTTTGATTGCATGTTTTTTGTTGATATAGGTACATTGAAAAAAACAATTAAACCCTAAAAAATTATTTTAAAACTAATGAAAAAATTAAACCGCGCAACATGAACTTGAACTCGCACCCCAGGAAAACGAAGTTAGAATTTTTTTTTAGAACTTACACTCATTTCGAAGCCCAGCTATATTTCTGCCAATTCTGAGGCAATTCTTTTTACAAATGTCCACCGAACCAGAAGTGTAGATTCATCCCCGAAAGCAGTGTTCATTAGATTTTAATAATTAAATAAAAAGGGCATATTTCATATAAAAAACAGTTCGTTTCTTTCAGCACCATCTCATATGTACATACCTACTTGTCCCAATGACGTCGTGTTTGATTTTCCTTTTATAAAAAAAATGTCACTAATTTTCCATAAATGCTCGAATAAAGACGAAACAGGGAATGTAAAAATTTCATCTAACAATTAGCTTAGCATGTGCACACTGTACATACATGTTTTCCGCATTTAGCTACTGATTACTGCATTTGCAGAATTTATAGAAGAAAGTGAAATCTGCTTCAATACGGGCGTTTAGGCATAGCTCGTCCGTGGACCGACATCGACATGCGAAAATCAGGCGCACGGAGAACGCAAGAAGACAATGTATCATACTTTGTTGCCGCTGCCAGAATGATCGTTTGTCGCGTAAAGACCTTCGTGCCGTTTCTCACTTGTTTTCATTCTCTCTTATTCCCTCCCATTTCATCTCACTCGCGAGTCGCGACGTCCGTAAATCCAGAACCTTTTTTTCACTTGTGCTTTAAAAAGTACAATAGCTGTGTTATCATGTGTACATATCTAGGAATAATCAAAACAGACCTTAACGCAAGCGATACGCTCGGGTACTATTTACAATTTTTAAATTCATAAAATAGTTAATAAGGGGAAACGGCCAATCAATTTGTAACGAAACATAGAGTTTTAACTACTAATCCACCGTTCCCAAGTAATAAATAAACTATTGCAAAATATCCTCGGGTCCCGAAAACTACGAATACAAAATTTTACAAAAACGTTTGGATTCCTTGTTCTCAATGATGTATACGTGTCGTAGGATGGGCACCGTCTATTTAGACATGCGCGGAGTGCGGAGATTTGCGGGAATGTCAGTAACAGCGTCAATTTTTAATATTTTTCGACGTACGACACGCGAAAATGTTAGTTAAGTGTTCCACAACACGTAAAGTACTAACAATCAATGTCATCTTGCAATTTATAGTTTGTATAAGCTTTTAAGAAGAGCCATATTTCGGCGCCATATAGTCTTCAGATCACCGAAATAGATTTTCGACAAGCCGAGTCAAAGCGTAGCGTAACGAAAAACGAAAGCCTGCCCTCTATGTCAAACAGTCACTCTGAACAAGTCACACGCATACAAGCACGCACACACCTTTCAGCATTTCAACACATTTCAGAGTAGTTCCGGAGTTGGACGCTGTTCATGATCAGAGGCCGCCAGATTCAGTCCTCGAGTTATGGGTCGGTAACACAGTTTGGGTGGTGACACCAAGTCCCATAAGGTGATAGGTCTATTCTATACTTCGTCGATGCAATCACCGACGAGGTATAGGATAGCCCTATCACCGTACGGATGTTCGTGTCGCCACCCAAACTGTGTTACCGACCCATAATTTGAGAACTGAATGTAGTGACATCTGCTCATGAACAGCGTCCAACTCAGCAACTACTCTGAAATGTGTTGAAATGCTGAAAGGTGCGTGCGTGCTTGTATACGTATGACTTCTTTAGAGTATGAGTTTGACATAAGGGCGGGCTTTCGCTACGCTACGTTTTGACTCGGTTCGTCAACAATTCACGCGGATTTCTCTCCGAAAATCCATTTCGGGGATCAAGACACTATGGCGCTCAAAAATGGTATTTCTTCAAAGCTCGTGCAAGCTATAAATTGCAACATGACATTGTTTATTAGTACTTTGCGTGTAGTAGACCCCTTTCACGTATCCTACGCCGAAAAGATAAAAATTTCGATATTTGGGCTGCCCAAGACCAAATGGAAGCCCTCTTGTAAATTAGAATTCACGCGACTAATAACTCTTATTTCCGTAGAAACTTTAATATTACGAAAAACATAATCTCTAATCTTAAGTCTGATATTATTTATAATACTTATAAAAAAGAAAATGATACGGAAGAAGCATTAGATATTTTTGGTGAATTTGACAATGTTTCTAATATCTTCTAAGTCTTTTTATTTTATAAAACAGTTTATCATTGTTGTGTTAAAATGTTACTTTTAATTTTCACATCAGTTTTATTTAAACTTTCTTTTGTTCAAATAAATATTATTTGTTGTATCTAGAAATAAAGGAAACAGTTCCAGAAAATATTAAGGAAAGATCTAAACATCCTTTTCATCCAAGATATTTGAATTTTGGCGCTTTTAGGCTACTTTTCCTACGCCATCTGGCGGCTCGACATTAAAACAATCTGGCAAACGAGTCGGCTGTGTGAGTGAGAGTAATCTATTTTTAATGGAAGCTTCATTTCATTATTATACCTCATTTTCGGTTCTATCAAGTGCTTTAAAGTCTACTGTGAAAAATCCATCGTCGTTGAAAATGGAATTAAATGACTAATATCGAATTTGCGGCGAGTGTCACGTGAAATCGTACAGTGCATTGTAGGTTAGGTTAGGTTTGCGAAATGATGTAAGAACTAATTTAAGGCAGATATTGCAACATGTTTTTATTTCATATTTGTTGCTGATAATAAAACGATATACATTTATAAACACTTAATGTGCATCTCAGTTAATATTTATTAAGAAACCCATGGCTGGTTATTCTATTAGCTATTTAATCTTCCTTTCGTCGAATAGTCATAGTCTACTAAGCCTCGATCAGCGTAATAAGCGATAGGCTGTACAACTTTAACGATATTGTGCTTCGGCGTCATTCGTTCGATATAAAAGACAATGCTCCGCACAGTCGTTCATTTTCAATTTATTAATAATTGGTGTATAAATTTGTACAGAACAGTTTATGCATTGCATCGACGCATACTTCTAGTCAGTTTGTGAATTGACTTGCAAAACTGTGTAAAAAATATATACGTGCTATGTATAAATATAGGAAAATCTCTTTGTAAAGTTTAACGGTGGTATCGGGAATGCAACTAAGCGTGCTCGGATTTCTATCAAACAGCACGCAGATAGAATTGTTTATACAAACTACTAGGTCATCATTCGCTCAAATAAGTCTCGCTATTTCTTCGCGGCATGTTGCGTATACAAACGTATATACCGCTCGCCATCAGAATAATCAGTGGAAGGCCGACGCCGATTGATATAATCATAATCACCAAGTAGGAGAATTGTTCGTTGGGTGGTGTACCGTAGCCGATTAAAAAGGTCCTGAAAAGGATATTAATATTACTCGATCTGCTCTGAAATACAATGGCTGCGTTCAGCGGAACAAACCGCTACGTAGCCGCTCGCTGAGCTGAACGGTGATCGGTTCTGGTTCCGCCGAACGACACTTCGCAGGGTAGTGACATTTGTAGCAACTCAACACGTTCCGTAAAAGTAGCGGAGTTTATCTACGCTCGAAAAGAATGGCGACCGCTCGCTAAACGTGTCGAGCGCTCAGCAACCTAGCGGTAGCGTTCGGCGAAAAATCAGTGAGCGGCTACGTAGCGGTTTGTTCCGCCGAACGCAGCCAATGAAATAAGGACAGTCAAGATCAAACCGAGAATACCATGTAGAGTAGTATGTCCTCTTATAAAAGCCGTCCCCTTTCATTCCCAACGACACGATAATTCTTTGCGTAAGCAAATCGTTAACCTTATCGCCGTAATAACAATACAGCATGGAATCTTTAATAGCGCTTGTGTGGTTAGCTACTTTCAACGGCGGATACTGCATTATCTCTGTCCAATTTGTTACGTCGCGAGACAGACTCGTATAAGATATCGGCATCCACTGTAAATAAGCTCCCTCCGTCCGGAAGTTGTCCATGCTTTTATAAGGGGGCGTTCTAACTTCGACAACCTGAAGCAATGATTATTTTACAACACTGTACGCTCAACCGAAGGCACGCGAAGGGAAGATCGCTCGGTAAATATTACCTCGAATATGCCAGGAGTGTGCTCGTCGTCTATGCTTTTCCTAGGATTGACGAACATAGGTATACTCGGGTTCCCCTCGCCTACTACTAGCAACTCGATAGCGAATCTACTATGGGAGAAGCTTTTGTTCGTTTGCATATTGTCGAAAGTAATATCAACCTGAGTGGAATTCTCAGTGTGCAGCATGCGCGGCGTAACTTCCGAATGATCCAGGGAACAGAATCCTCTCAGCTGGAAACAGGAAGCTCCAAAGTCACTCGAATCGCGCATCGACGAATCGCTCGTCGCATATGGGTCGTGGAAAGCTTACAGAAATCTTTACGGTCCCTTGTCTGCTAATATTCGCCGGAGTATCGTTATACGCGCCGCCTTCCATGTCCAAGGAGACAAAGTCGTTATTCCGCAGCGGAGCCTTGCGCTCCCATTGGAAAAACTTTGGGTGCAGAATATTAGTATTCGCGACATTGGCGATATTTATTAACGCGGTGTCGTTTAGATCGTTGAATTCTATAATCTGGAAATCGAATGAATTTTAATTAAGACAGAGAAAAGTATGATTATAAGGGTATGCTGACCTTATTTAGAGCTACTCCGAAGGTATACGCAGGTTCCTCTGAAAACGTTATTGAATTGTTTCGCCTGTGGAGGAAGTCTGTCCAAGCTATGCGGAGAAAAGCCGACGGCGAAGTGAGAGCTAATAATATGGACGGGTTGCCGCGAAAGTCCCACAGGTAATGCAACGTGTCGTTGGGACCGTCAGCTCTTAAATACACTGTTGTTAAATTGTCTTTACATAATTCGTCGCAGTCAGGATTCACCCATGATCGTAACTAGTGCCAGGCAAATTCTTTTATATAAAAAAATGTAAATGTATTGTTTACAATTGTGCATTTAAATGGAATAACATTATAATTTGTAACCCTAATTATCATGCAGTCTTTTTTTTTTTTTTTACTTCAGATATTCGCGCGGTCGTTATAATTAATTGACATCCTGCGATTAAATTTCCGTGCGTTGTATCGTTACGAGCGGTTCGATTAAAGTTCCCACGTTAATTAATAAATGGGTCATGGGGATCGCGGGTTCCTCATTAACTAACGCGCTGCTCCCAATTACCATCGAATTGTTATTCAACCAGCGGTCCCAAGATATCGTCATAATAATATCTAAAATGGACCACGGATGCGAGATAGAATAATCACCATGAATCACGGTACACCCGACCTTTGTTTTTTACGTCAAAGGAGATTGATCCAAATTACTGAATTAATAGAATCCTGTTGTTACTATTAACGCTGTAATAGCGAAATATTATTACTCACAGTTCTGTGCGTACAATATCCGAAGTTTACTAACGTAACAAACAGCAACAACGACATAAAAGCATTATCCATGCTGTCAGGCGTCTGCAAACGGCAGACCAGACATTCGCTGACAGATAACGCGACTAATGACGCTACTGGATCGCTACTGACAATGAGACGCGATCGCTGGGATCAAGATGGATCTAAACGGCCGCGACGCTTCTCGAATGTGTCGTCAGATGGCTACCAACAATTAATTATATCTTCGATAGTACGAAATACGATTAAACAATGGAATGATATCTGAAAATCTTATGTTCACGACAGAATTTACTGTAACACGTAGGTTCTGATACAGAAGCAGTCTCCGTTCCGCCCACTTCGACCTGAGTCATCTAGGGACGCCATAGATCTTTATCTGTACCACTGTTTAAAATAGAGCGTACAAAATCTGTATAGTTGAAGAATTCGTAATTGTAAATTTATTTTAAACATTTACCTACGGAAGCCAATATACCTGTGGATACATTTATTAGTTTCGCACTTGCCACGTAGGTGACGCCACATTCAAAAACCCGTCGGATTCGCATCGATAGGTATCGATACTATTTCAAATTACACTTTCAAGTAATCGGGTTTAAACTTAGAGCATATAAACATGGAGGAAGCATGCAATAGGCGAAAATGTAGAGGGTGATAGAAAGAGAGAGATATACATGTGGGACACCCCCTCTCTTTCTAGCGCCAGGCGGCGCCCCTGGCGTTAGAAAGAGAGGGGGTGTCCCACATGTATATCTTTCTCTTTCTATCGCCCTCTACATTTTCGCCTATTGCATGCTTCCTCCATGTTTATATGCTCTAAGGGTTTAAATTACTAAAATCAGCTATTCTGGTATTAAACAGGTTATTAAGGATCGATATACTTACTGAAATACTTACGCGTATGTAACACACCTAAAGCTTAACGTTAGTACATCCCCAGTGAAGCGTTAGTCTGTCATAAAAACAGAATTAATTACATTGCCGATGTTTTCCATGTTACAGTTGCATTTCGCGCCGAGGGAAGGAAACTCGTACCCCATTGGCCATTAGATTCCGCCAACGGTGGTGGAGTTACCAATCCTCGACACAGTATTCCGTTTAAAAATTCGTTCTTGAAGATTTCAACAGCGAAAATCGTCGTTAAAATATGATAAGGCATAAATTAAATACAAACCTTTACAATTAAGCTCATCGACAGCGGACAAAATGATATTGACCACGATTTCTCTTGTTAAAAAACGATGAGTCTTTTATTAGTTCGTATCGAATTGAATGAATATTATTATAGAATATATTAAATAATTTCCTTTATTCACAGTAGCCGTTCGAAATTGTATCGCACGGGCAGACACGAACCGCCTGTTCTTCGAGACACCGTGTACAGTCGGGAGGAAAGAGAACGTGCAAAAAGAGCATTAACTTGCAGACTACGACCTTGACCGAAGCAGTGTCCGCGCCTCAAGCACACACACGCGCGCGCGCACACAAATACAGGAACGTCTAGCGTTTCAAGGAACTTTGCGTCTTCGGGTGCTCGCTCGGCTCTTCCCTCCGCACGAGGTTCCTACACGCCGAAAGATCCTCAACTCGATTAAAAACTCGTTTAAACACAAAAACGTCGAATATAAATAAACGCTTCTTACGACGAGCGCGGCGTGCTTATATCGTTCACTGTACGCAGTATCTGCGGTGTCCAGTGGACTAGAATTTTTCTGGGAAGCCTGCTCGCGGTGTCCGAGGCGGTCACGGCCAATGCTCTTCGACGATTTAACGATACCACGCTGAAGGTCGTCGGTGGAAGTCGGGATCCGCGGGAGAATACAACCGCCCTATGTACCGGGTAGCTCGATCCAAAACTGGTTCCGCCTACTCCGTATTCTTTCACAGCGTTTCCACTCTCGCGACGAAGTAAGAAGCAAAGATTCTAATATCATTTTAACCACGATCTTAAAACAGAAGAACCGAACTGTTCGTAACTCGACTCCCGGTGCTTTTCAATAAACGAGGGACAGCTTGAATAGCTTGGGCATTTATTTGGTTGAATCTTACCTTCCACCCAACCGAGTCACCGCTGACGTTTCTCCGATATCCTCGCCGGCGAAACTTTACAAAAGCACACCCACCGATTCGCCGGCACGGCCCGTGGTTCTCTTTCGTGGTCGTGGCGCGTTACAGCGCGGCCAACGACGGGCTGTAGCACGGCTGGAAGGAGCGCGACGGATAGGAACGGGGCCCGGGATCGAATTCGAAAGCGAGCGTAATAATTGCAGCCGGCGCGACGGCTGAAGGACCTCCGACTGCACGTATAAGTTGCGCTCGGCCGGTTGCCGGCTGGTCGGCCGAACGAAAAACAGACAAAGAGTCTTCTTGCGCCGTGAGTAACGCCGGGTCTCTCGGCCAATCAGAGGAATCGGCACGATCGCGGCCTGTGTTCAATCGGCCGGTCTCCTAGACGCTTGATGACGCTGCCATCGTCACGTTTATCGAGCCCCCTCGCTCGAAAGCCTCGAAACCAACATCCATCCTTCCCCTTCGCGGATAGGCGAGCTTCTTTCCCGAAACATTTTCTATGGCAACGTAGAGAGACTTATTGGAGAGCAATGCTTCTGCTATTTAGGCAATAATTGTCAATTTCCATGCAGCGGATAGATCGACGCTTCTCGGTTTATTAGAATAAACGTTTATGAAATCGAAAATGGTAGGCGTCTATTTCGACTGGTGTTTTTCATCGACTGTTGGAATGCTGCCTAGTAGATGCATATTCTGATGCACCATCAATCACCGGGTTCGTTGAGGTACATGTCTGAAGATGGCACGGCGGGGAAAGTTTAGATATGTCGATGATACAGAGAGATGGAGCACCAGGCTATGTCGCGACGATTTGGACGAAGGACTGAGAAGCAGTTTCACAATACTGGGAACATTAAGCCATATTGAAAATCGAATACCAATACTACCAATGCGATCATTCAGCGATGGGACTATTCTAATAGAGACAGTGCCTCTATATTCTAAACCATTGAACTGCCATCTATGGTTACCGGATGCATCCAGCGTGCTCGATGCGGTCTCCTTGGCCGCAGGAATCACAGACAATTAATTACGGAACCTGGATGAGTGCTCGTTAAGCACCATCTCTACCGAAGTATACCAAGAAGGAAGACACATATTCTTAATACAAAGCGTCTATCTTCTGGTAAATGCAGAATGGATACTAAAGTACCTCGGTGCTACAAAATCACGCGAGGGCGATATGCAACATTGGCGACATCGAAATAATGCCGCGTGTCCTTCGGCCATGCCGTATACTCCCGTTCGTGTGCGTCCTGCACGTATACAACCCGTGTAACGAGCGAGTATGCGCGGCAGTAGTACCAGCCGATGGTTACACGTCGACTATACGTCTTTGCAGGGAAGAAAAAAGGGAAAGGAAAGAAGAAGAGAGGAAGAGAGGAAGAGAAGAAGAGAAGAAGAGAAGAAGAGAAGCGCGCGCAAAGGAAGAACCGGTTTCATGGGGGGTTTCAGCCTCCACAAAATGATCCGCCTGGCTTGCCGGTTCGACTCGACTTGCCTCCCGCGAGAGCTCTTGCTCCGCTGCACCACCTACCTACCAACCCACCTACCTACCTATCTACCTGTTTCTTTCCCGCGTCTCTACCCAGACCTGCTGACCAACGTACCTGATTCGACTTCAAGGGTTCTAACTCGCGGCATTCCTGAACGAAACGGCGGCTGGACACATTCCTCGCGGGGTAAAGCGAAGCCGAGAGTAGGGCCCGGACTGTTCGCTGAACTTGGAATATTCGAGTGGTTCGGATGGTTGTAAAGAAGTTTGGGACGGCAGATGAAGCTTGAAAGAGACGGATTTAATTCGCGGTTCGCGTTATAATATAATTCTAAGGATTTTAAGAATTCTGCAACTTTTAGGGCTACTGGGTGAATGTAGTTTCTTTTACGATATCCTTTAGGAGGGTGTAGGGTGAAGAATTCTAGATTAGGAATGGTACCTTTTCTGTTAAAAATTCCTGATTACCTTCGAGTTAATAAACCTCCTGTTAGGAATCAGAGGAAATGTATACGCCGACCTTGAGGACTAGAAAGAAAAGAGTAACGAAAAACGAAATGCGCCTCGTATTACGATGTACGAACGAGACGCGAAGAGAGAACTGGTTTCAGGTGCTGGAGAATGTTCTGGTAACATTTGCATTTAGTGTGCGTGGATAGTTTACGAGTCCATCAGCGTTTTACGGGCAGTTGCTTGTACAACGCAACGGCGGGAAAATATGAAATTCACATTTTTAATGCAGTCCAATCGAAAGAGTCAAGAACTAGATAACGCCTGCGTTCTTCCCAACCAGCTGCAGTTTCTTCACGCTGCCGTCGAAGTCTCAATGCATGAACTATTTAATAAATAAACGGAATTAAAAGAGTTTCGAAACACTGATGCATGATCAGACTCTGTAGATTGAACAGGGATCTTCTTCAACGTTCTCCATATTGAGTACGCCCCTGAACAAGATGATTTTCGAGGTACAGCGCACTTAAGGCCCAACTGTACGGTAAATCTAGGAATTTTATTCCGGAGAATGTGTAGCCAGGCGTAGAAGTTCCATGTACAGTAAATTATACCTCGCTGTATAGCGATAAGGCCCACACGTATTATATATCGCCATTATATCACGGGGATTAGTGTATAGTCAGCTTGGGCCCCGACACTGACCTTGGATTCAAGCCTGCAGCACTGTCTCCCCGAAGAAGTTCCTCTAACGATAAGTAGCCACGTACAGCCTCCTTCGACGAAAGAAAGTGCGAGCAATATTGCTGCTCTTCGGCCAGGGAATATCTAATGGTGGAGAAGACTTTCTTTTCCACGACCAATGTTAATTAACATTACGAATATGACTCGGTTAAGATCGAGGAGGTGATTGAGTGGCTCGACTGCTGTGGAAATTTCATTTCACTGAGCTTCTTACTTTTGGTAAGAGCACAGTATACATTAATTACATTAGCAACGATGGGCCAGTCGACGAGCAATAGCCGCCAGGGCCCCTGCCCATGTTAAAAAAAAATTATGATTTTATCCAAACGCTATATTTTTTTTCTAGCAAGTTTTTTAGTTTTTACTAAACTACCGCCTGACTAGGTATAACCCCTTAAATCCGCGATTGCCCTCTGGGCCCATTAACTGAGAATTCGTTTCGCGTACATTCATCGTTATATTCCCCGTAACGTTCTCCAAGTTATAATTAACGCTCGATCGTTAGTCCAACAATATTCTCAGTCCCAACGGCTTCACGCGTTCGGGAAAATGTGAACTGCTCTGGCACTTGCAGGAAGCGGGACAGATGTAATACTTAGGTAACTCTCGATAAACGATATTGATGTGTCTACTTTTACTACTACGTCTGCTACGAGTCTAACCACTGCAACTATACAATTGGGACCAGTCTCTATGAACACACGCAATCACGTAATTTACATGTATAAACAACACGTGGTTGCATCCAACAGGTCGGATAACGTACCAACCACCTCCGCTACCCATAAAATACAATGCTAGTATTAATAGTGCTCTACCACAACAACAATATTAAAACTACAGTGTGGTAGTGCCGACACAGTACGCCACTGTTACCTTCAATACCTGACAACGCAAATACTCTACATAAACTACTCCCACTGGGGTGGTGCATAAACAGGTCATTGAGCTATCAAAGTCCCTAAGTTTACAGCTTTGAGGTTTTGGAAGAAGAGTTCTAGTCACCTTACCTCCCTCCAAAACAGAGGCGGATTTGTATGGACAAATTTGGGGGAGCGACAAATTTTGGGCGAAGCAACTTTAAAAACAATTCATTTTTCCCATGTAGCGAATTAGCAAAGACTCAAATGTGAGTTGCCATATAGGGTGAAAGCACTAGTAGTCGACCACTTAAAGCTAAACTCGAATGAAAAGTACTGAAAAAAAATAAACTATCAATGTTATAAAATATATAAAATGTATTGAAGTAATTCAAATGTATTTAATGTATCACTAAATATTTTGTGTTAGTAGGAAAGTTCGGGGAAAATAAATAATTAGCGTTAAAAATAAAGTGTCCGAATGCTTTAATAATCGACCGCTTAACTCTAAAAGTCTACCGGTCCGATAGCTAGTAGTCGACCACTTTTTTTAATATGAAATTCAAAATAGGTTATGTGCGCGTTACAAACTAAAATTTATTTTTAAATATAATGTGCAACATCAGTAAATAATTAATAATGCCAGGAATAATGCGTAATTAAAATAAGTTCTTTTAAAAACTTTATCAAAATTTTAATAAGAAATAGAAATTATTTTTTTTTCCAATGTAAATTAAGTTTTTCGTTTTTAAGATAGGAAGCAGTAACAAATTTTAAGTTTTTAAAGTAGGTATTCTATAAATAAATTATATAAACTTTGTAGAACATTAATCCATAAGAAACGAATATACAATTTTAATTATCTTAAATATAATGAAATCCTTTCTTGTTTAATAACTCTCTGTTACAATTTTTTAAATTTTTCTTGCTTCTTCTTTTTACATTCTTTTACTTTATCCTTTTTTATTGCTATTTTCTTGGATTTTTCTTCTTGATTTTTCAATCTTTCCTCCTTTTTCTGACGCTTTGCTATTTCAATATTTTCTTTCACTTCGTGTTTTTTTTTTTTTTTAAAATCGCGACATTCAGCAGATGAAACTGCACTTGGCAGTTTTTCTTTTGGAGATCTTTTTTTACTGCTTTGGATAGGAGCAGGATAGAATATATGTTTGCCAAAAGCTTTATTAAGAGCCTCTTATATTATAGTTAATACGTGGTCGACTATTAGCATTCATTGTGAATGCAGTTAGCTTCAGAAGTCGACTGCTGTGGTCGACTATTGAAAATTGAAAGGGAATGATGATCCAGTTACCGGCCTCCCATAAATAAATAAATTATCCCATTATTTTTAAATTTTTGAAGCGCATATAAAATTGTCGATGCTTTTTCAGTGGAATAGCATAATTTTCCAGTAAAAAATGTATAGAACTGAATTACATTTGTCGTTTCTATTCAAAGCACACTTATGTTTCTCGGGTTAGGAAACAGCAATGGCGCATGTAGAATGAAAATTAGTTTACAAATCACTTTAAAAGCATTTATTTTTTTTACCTATGAAGGGCGCTTTTTGTCGTATTGTAAAGTTCAAAATATAATATAAAATTGTCATTTAATAAATTCTTTATTTCAGTACTTATTTCTTTAAGCTATATAAAAAGAGTGGTCGACTACTAGAGGGTGGCCGTCTACTAGTGCTTTCACCCTATTGAATAAAATTTAAAATTACCTCAGCTCTATGAAATTAAGATACTTGATGATATTTCCCTTGAAGGGCGGCAGACGCTTGTTATCCTAGGTGCGCCAAATCCCAAAATCCGCCATGCCCAGAAATATCAAACCTCTTCTTCCAAAACCTCAGAGCTGTGAACTTTGGAACTGGCTACATCTCTTCCAGGTACTGTACCACACCGAAGCTACTATTCAACACCGGTACCGCCGAAACTACACAGCAGCGGCACTGCATTACAGCGCTACGCCATAGCTACAGGCCCTTCCAGCCCCGTTAAAGCCTAGCTCGGCCTGGTCCGGATGAGGTATCGAGAAGGATGGAACCGTCCAGTACCGGGATACCAATGAAATTGGCGGCCGCCGTGGGTACAAAGAATCCGCGTACCGGCCGAATCGTTTCGCGGGTCTCGTGTTCGCGCGGGGAACACAATTCCTGCTGACCGATGGAAAGTTGGCCTGCGTGTTGCTCGTACCATAGGAATTTAAACGGGGATATAGGTATAAGAACACGGAGACGGGGAGTCGTTCGCGGTAGTGTGAGGCATAAACGCGCCGGCACCACACCCAGCGTCACCACCATTTGCGACACGGGACACGGCCATGCGCGTCGCGGTGATCGTGAGTACCCCAAAAACGTTCCATTTCTTTTCTTCTCTTTTCTGGCGAACCCATTAAAGCCCATCATCCCGCGGCATTAACCCGCAACATCTCCCGCTTCCCCCGCCACTCCCTCCGCAACCCCTTAACGTCACCCACCTGTCCAGCCTCTTCTGCCACTGACGCACGCGCTTTTTAGAAATTAAAAAAAAAAAGAAACAAGGGGAAATGGTTCTGGGCTAGGTCAGCGTGGCCGGTGATTTGTCAAGCTCGCTTGGAAATATCGAGCACACAGCTTTGCGTATGGTCGGGGGCTTATGTAGGGCGGGAAACGGCTATAAGCAGATATTCAATGGACCGTGGTACGATTAAGAAACGTCGAGACAGGTGAGGTGCAGGAGAATTGTAAAGAGACGCGGTGATCCGAGCTACTATGCTGTTTCGCTGATTAGAATGATAAAAGGTTGGAAAGTAGAGCGCGATAGATGTTTGAACATCATTGTGCTACTCGAACGGGAACGCCCTGCGCAGCTCGGTTCCATTTTGTCTCGTCCTCTGTAAGCACCCAGGTGACGTTCTCGAGCCATACATTTTTACAGATCGCCTTCTCCTTTCGTTTTTTTTTTTTTTTTTTAAAGACTCTGAGAGTACGAAGTGAAAATGTCCGGCGATAATTGAAGTAGGGTAAATCCGGGAGACGCGGTCGGGCCGGAGAGTTGGTCGTGTCGCTATATTTCAGAGTCTATACGTAAAAATGCATTAAAGTGCAGACCAATTACTTCTCTAGAAGCCAAATAGTTTAATGAATAGCGTTATTTCGCTTCCTTCTGTGTTTTTCTGGATTTATAGGCTATAAAAGGTAAATTGATGTTACATTTAACCTCTTTTGTCAAACAGCGGTTGTACAGAATCGTATTTAAAATATACTTCTAAGTTTATTTTCCTTTAATGTTTGGAATAATAAGATAGTAGAGATATCGAGGGACAATGCAGCCAAAGTATTTTGCCATATTAACTCTTCCTCTCAAAGCTAACGAGAAGACCATGTCTCGCTGCAGAAAGGTGAGATGGTCGAGTTATGATTTTTTTATTATTTTTTTATTTTTTATTATTATTTTATTATTATTTTTGTTTATTTAGTTTATTTATTCACTTTTGTATTCATTTGCCATGCTAATCGCCAGTAGGTAATTCACTTTTTCTTTGATGTGTTCTTTACTTGTTTAGCGTAAACATATTAAATATCAATGAATCCGTAGTTGTATTCACTCATAAATAATTTTGCTTTATCCTTTGTTAATTTTCCATGAATAATTATGTGAGTGGTCTCTGCCAACGACGAAAACCATTTCTCCCGGCACCTCGGGTGAGGTGGTCAGATGTCATGACTTTAGTTTTCAACCCGATTTACAGTAAATATTGTCTTAAAGCAAATATCGACCAGTTTTTCTGAATCGGCATAAAATTCTGAACATATTAGGTTAGTTCTGATAAAACAAGTAATATCTATATTCGTTTTAATAGCCATTTTATATTAGGTCGACCGCGTCTCCCGGATTTACCCTATCCTTCTAGAAAACAGTGTAAGTGCCAAAATTGAGAAAATAAGTTTCTCGGAAAATGTTCTACGTGAATTTGGAACTCGAAGTAGAATTTAGAAGAATAAGAACTCTTTGATTAAAGCGTTCTCCAAAGTGTAGGACTTTAATAGATCTTTAAAGCCGGATGCAGGGTGACATTCTTCGGCCCGTTTCAGTTCCACCTTTAATCAAACATTCTTATTTGAATGGCATCTTAGCAGTCCAAGTTTGCCCTGCTTTTATGGCAGCCTATTCGCATAAAAGCTTCGCCAATGGAAAGGAGGAGAGGGGGGGAAATAGTCGAGTAGGAGAGACGAGTTTTTAGACGAAATGCATAAAGTGTATCGACTTACATATAGAGTTTCCTTTATACTTGACAATTCCTTTCCATCAACCCTACCAGCGTCCACCCGCGTACGTTTTCTGTCTCGACCGGTTACTTTGTAATCCGTGGTCATTGCGTAAGACCCGCGCGAGCCACGGGCATACTCTTCCCTTTATCAACTTCGGCGTTTCGCCAGGTCGGCGGCTTTAGTGGCTCGAAATGAGAAATCTCGCGAGTCTCGGCGCAATTAAAACGGAAACGGTCTCGTCCATGAGTGGCGCAGAGGTTCGCCGAGGTCGCGCGAGAGGTATCTCGCGTATTCGTTTTCGAAAACGTGACGCCCATCGTAAGAGCCGGGCGATGGATCGGGGCGAGGGCCGATCGCGAGGGGAGGAAAGTGAAAGTACGAGGGAAGTGAATGAACGATCGAAGGCGAGTAAGTGAAAGAGAACGAGAAAAAAAATAAAAAGAGAGCAGGCAGCCGCGGTGGGGGGGAGGAATTGTGGCGAGATCTTGGACGCATTCCCGGGGATCTTCGGGCACGGAGGACGAAAAATCGGCGCGGCAGACGCGAGTGAAAGTGGCCCCCTCCCCCGTAAGAAAGTCGATTTAGATTTTCAGCCGTATTCCCTATAAATATCCGCGCGTGCTTCGACTCGGAACGAAGCGCGGGCCCCCCATGTAAGAAGCAAAATTCGCGACCGCTGCGTTCGCCAGTCTCCTCCCCCTCTTCTCCGGACTGCATTCCTGCGGGCTGCAGAAACCGTCGGGGAGAATATGGCGGGCACTTATCAGTTCCAGCGTTTCAAATTTCCTTAACCCTTCGCGGTCACGCGGGAGGTATCGCACCCCAGACACCTCTTTTTCCTTTTCCAATATTTCTGTAAATTTCTAGACCTTGACGCTAAGATTTAAAAATTTGCTGAACTTTAACCAAAAGAGTCGCTCTTTTCCGCAACTTTTTTTTTTTCAACTACAAATTTCAACATAATTCCAGAAAAAGACTATTACAGCACGATTGTATGCGTACCTGTTGCGAATGTAGATAGAATTATCACTGAAAAGTCAAAAGATTCAAAGATACGAAAATGGTAGATACAGTTTGGGGCGCAGTGAATCCCACGTGACCAATCTGTGATTATAAGCTGTGACCGCTGAAGGCTCAAGACGACTAACGGCCGATTTCTTCACCTCCGGTAATCTTCCGGTCAGTGAACGACCAATTGGATTAGAGCATTTATATGCTCTAAGCCAATTGGATGCTATCATTTGGCAGTTATGTGGAGCATAACTCTAACTGGAAGATTACTGAAGGTGAAGAAATCGGCCGTAACACGCGAATGCTTCAGCCAGCACTGTCGCCAGAAGCAGGTAGATCGAAGTCTCACCACCAACCCCCCGTCGGACACGCTGGTCCCCTTATCTCCTCCGTTCCTTTCCTGTTAGATAATTCGCTATAATTCTCGCGGGGCAGGGGCGACGTTAACAGCTACGCGGACCGGTATTTCATATCCTTGCGCAACGAAAATTGCAGGAGGAAATCGCGAGTGCGAGCGTCGCGTTCGGTACACGTTACCGGGCGGATTAACAGCGGCCGTCGAATCGCCCGTTCGTTGCTGCGATCGCGATTCGATTGTTCTTATTTCGCGCGTTTCTGCTCGCTCGATCTCCGACGTAACAGGTTTCCTGCGGAGGGGGCGACTGGTTCTCCGGTATCGAGGTGTTACCGGTCCGGGAATCTGGTTTACGCGTTTCTGAGCAAGCGTATGCACCTTCTACGCGCCGCTGATTAGCCTCCGCGGCTCGCGTTGCGCGTACACGGGAGATTCGTCGAATCCCGTGGAAAAGGGAAAGCGATCCGATACCGATACGACGCCATCCCCGCGTGTACGCGTCCGCCGCGACGCGCTATGATTCCAACCGAGCTGGCGCACGTAACTAATCCCGAGCGGCTGACATTTAAGTCCAGCGCGACAACGAGCCGAAAGAAGGAACCTGTTAATAAGTGGAAGGACGCTGGTGCGAGGCGCGATTATACGCGGAATACCGTTTACTTTCGCGATCATCCAGCGGCCGACCGATGCGCTAGATATTCGTAGAGAACGCTTCCGCGGCGGCTGCGTTGAAGGGGGTGGACGGGGACACACTTGTTAATGCTTTTATTTGACTTGGGAGGAACATCGGGTGGTCTGGATGCGTCGGTAATAATTGTAGCTTGAATATGGATACGTTGAATTATATACCGAAGGAATACTCTTTTTGTAATTTCTGAATGCAATTAGCATTCGTAACTCGGAGACGTAACCAGGATTTTATTTCAGGCACGGGCAATAAATAGTGAAACAAATTTTGTTCTTACAGCTTGCGTATAACACAGTCCAACAAAATGAAACTTTTTTTCTGTTCCGCAATATCCATTGGGTGATTCTTGTAGAGTTTTGCGCCCTGAACACGAATCCGCAAACCGTTTGTCGCCATCACCCTCAGTTTTTGAGAAATTCGATTTTGAAAAAAACGTCAAAATTTCAACTTTGAACATTCTTTGTGTCGAAACGGTAATAGTTATTCGGTTGTTCGTTGCGTCAGCTTGTTCTACGAACCCTCCCGAATACAACGATATAAGTTATTATTGCATTATGATCATTTAAATTTGTTTAAACAACGATCAAAGGGAAAATGACACCCGAAATGCACCCATTTTTGAAGTTATCTTTCAATTTATTTCCAAAACTAAGGGTCTTAGAAAAAATCTGACTACTCCACGCGATGCAGCAGACATTTTTCCTCTGGAAAGCATCAACAGAAGTGGTAAGTCACGTTTTGTTTTCAATACAGAAGCGAAATAGTTTGGCAAAACGCGCGGTGCCAACAGTGGTACTCAGGCGCGTTAAGCGATTGTGCTACGCTGAGCGGCAGTGTACCGCGCGCCGCCATTGACTACCACTGTCGACACCGCGCGTTTTGCCAAACTCTTTTGCTTCTGTATTGAAAACAAAACGTGACTTACCAGTTTTGTTGATGAGTTTCGAAGGAAAAATGTCTGCTGCATCGCGTCGTATGGTCAGATTTTTTCCTGGACCCTTAGTTTTGGAAATAAATTGAAAGATATCTTCAAAAATGGGTGCATTTTGGGTGTCATTTTCCCTTTGATCGTTGTTTAAACAAATTTAAATGATCATAATGCAATAATAACTTATATCTTTGTATTCGGGAGGGTTCGTAGAATAATTTGACGCACCGAGCAACCGAATAACTATTACCGTTTCGACACAAAAAATGTTCAAAGTTGAAAATTTGCAGTTTTTTTCAAAATCGATTTTCTCAAAAACTGAGGGTGATAGAGCATTTCTGCTTGCGGATTCGTGTTCAGGGCGAAAAACTCTATAAGAATCACCCAGCGGATATTGCAGACCAAAAATCGTGTTGGACAGTGTAATTAGATAGACTAAATGCGGAGCTACATCACAATTTAATTTATTTCTATTTTGTAATAAATTAATCTGATTTTGGACGAACGACTAATTTATTATTCTTTTCCTATGCCAGGGGGAGGGCAAGCATTTACCCCTGTCCCAGCTTGGCTACGCCCATGGTATCCCTTATCGAACTAGCACTCCGCTCGCTCCAGATTTTAAGCGGGGTACTGCTGAGAAACCATCCAGCTGACTGTAACGAGGGCAAACAAACGCTTTGTTCTAGTTGTTGGCGTGCCTGACTGCGTTGGTCTCGGCCCAGTTTCATCAGGATGTAGACGTCGGCGGTTTGCCGCCGAGAGGACTGCCTATCCCCATACGATCGGCGCGGCTCCAGAAATTACCATCCGCTCGACCAGCAGTTACGACTCAAGCTGCGTTCGTCAATCAACGAATTCGTCGCCCGGTTTCCTTCAGGTATTATAGATCCCCAGAAGCTTCGTCCACCGAAGTCGATAGGAAGACTGCTAGAATAGAATGCTCGCTTGACGGCGCGTCATCACTCGTCGCTTTACTCATCCATTAATGTTGTTGCACGCGATCAGACCGAAGGGTGCAGAGGACTCCCTGGCAACCGGTCCAGGATCGTTTTCACCAGTTAAACCGCTGCGGCCGAATTTACCCACGGGGCTAGCGTCAGCCCCAGCCCTGCCACAACCGATTAAACCGGTGAACGAGGAGCAAGACGATGAAATACGAAACCGCGAGGGAGGGCGAGACCACGATAGCCAGGGCGACGATATCGAGTTGAGCGACGAGCAACAAGATAGTCTGGAAGACAGCGAGGAGAACATACCACGCGGCTTGCCGAATTTCGGTGGCCCGAGGACGTCGGGGCTAGGAGGCCCACCATCCGCTCAACAAGGCCCTGTGCAATATCGGCCCCTTCAGCAGCTACCACCGCCAACTGGCAGAGGAGCTGCAGCAGCAACGCCACCCCCGCCACCTGTTCAATACCGTCCAGCAGTGAAACCTAACAAACCAAGGAAACCGATAGAGGAACCGTTCAAGCAACAGGCGAAGCCACCTTCGAAACCTGTGAAACAGGCGCAGTCTTACAACAGTCGTGGGAAGAAGCCTGTTGCACAGGTTGGTTTATATTAGTGTTTGATAATAGGAGAGGGATATAGCCTCGGGGTTTTAGAGTTATTCTGGGGGGTTTAATTGAATTTGAATTGGGGAATTTTTGAGGCATTCGTTTGAAGCCGAGGTAGGAGCCTTGGGGGATTTTCATTCTCAGTCTTCGGCTGAGTTTAAGTTTGGTACTTCAAGGTCTCCGGCTAAACTTAAATTCCAGATGTTGAAATCTTCATCTGAGGTGAAGTTGGGGACCTTAAGATCCCCATGTGAGCTGAAGTCGGGAACTTTTGATGAAACTATTTAAGAACTAATGCAAAACGACATCCAGAAATCCATCCACACTATCAGTTATGCAACAAATGTCTCTACCACTGAATACAGAATCGTGAATATGAAATTAAAAAAATCGCCCTGGAACCGGGAACCGATTTCTACCAATATCTCCTTCATTCTGATTTATTAGCCACTTAAAAGTAGAACATGCAACTTGTAATAGTTACGTAATATTAAGAGAGAGTTGATCTGACATATGGCATATAAATAGAACTAAAAATCAACAGCACTGACTTTAAAAGAAAATGCATCGGTGAACGTAAATAAGATTCTGATAATTATTAGAGCAAATGAAATATCTCTTCTTAACCCATTAGGACCCGAAATATTTTCTTTAGAGTTTATGTTTTTAGCCAATCATTTTGTCATTGAAATATCCCAATGGTACTAGTATGCATAAACCGAGTGCACTTAAATATATTGTTCCGTAACAGATCATCAGGCGATATCGGAACGACAACGCAGACGGTTCGATCACCTGGGGTTTCGAAAACGACGATGGATCCTACAAAGAAGAATTAATTGGCATCGACTGCATAACGAGGGGTAAATACGGGTACATCGATCCCGATGGTATTCGCAGAGAGTACACTTATGAAACTGGGATCAAATGCGACGAGGAGCAACGAGAAGAAGACGAAGAAAACGGTTTTGTAGATTACCAAGAGAACAAATTAGTGCTTCCCGATGGTAAAACAATAGACCTCTCCTCTATGGGCAAGAAGCAAGCACGCAGGCCTCGCCTTAGTATTAAAAATTAACTTAGTAACCGAGTGAAACTTTATCCCCAATTAATACTCGAAATATAATACTCATAAAATTATTTAATTATACCACTAAACGAAGAATCACAACTTTCTAGCAAGTGTTAGATCAGCTTCTGCTTGTCGAATGACTTATTTTACAAAACGTTCGAAGAGAAAAACGTCACATCGAGGAAAATAATATTTCGTAGCACGTCTCGTTAAATAGCGATGTAGCGGAGTCGTGAAGCTTTCTCACAACGATTACCATTCTGTTGTCTCGGAAGTTTCAACTAGGTTAGTTAGCTTGTAATATCTGTATCGTGTACATATGAATGTAGGTACCTGTACGGGGTCGATCGAATAAAAATAACAAGACACATGTAATACGTTGCGTAACATCTTGATAATTGATAAATTATAACAAATTATCCTTATCGCTAGCTTCTAATACTACATATAATAACGACGTTATTTAAATAACTTAGTTGCGATGGAAATGCATTTAAAAGCAATCTGATTCGTTATTGCATGCTTCGTCAATCTTCTCCTCTGTTCAACGGGCGTAATCGCAAAGTAAACTGAGATATGTAATTACCCGCCCAACTGTCGCTGCAATCAGCGATCGAGTTACTGTCGTACAAAATTAAATATAAAACGAGTACAACTATTCGAATATCAGCGACTCTATACCATGAACACAATACTGATTAAACGTATATTTCTTATACATGTATACAAATATATGTATATGTTGCCTGTCCAAAAATATTCTTTCAGTAACAACGGACGTTAAAAACTCGGGGACATAATGTACAACAATACGATCAATTAATATATCCGTATATGTAGTGACATGTACATATACGAGAAAGATTCAAAAATAGGCGCATATTATATGTATATCGTCTCCTTATAGTACAAACACATGAGATTATCGAATATATATCGTGCTTAAGTGAAATCACACGTAGGTATGTTCGGGAATACATACGTATTTAAATAAAAATAGCGAAATCAATGATTATTGACAAATCCGTTGTGCCCTATTCTCACCGAGTCTCTTACGCTCAAACGACAGAACCAATCGTACGGAAATACGCGCGAGATTTATCGGAATAAATTGAACGCGTAGAAGCAACGATATGTATTGGAAAGTGGTCCATTTACGTGATCTACCTGACTATCTTTTGCTCGCATTAAAGCTAGTACGCGGGACTCGTGACCGTCGAGGTTTGCTTAGGGCTGTGCTGACCCTGCGCTAAAGCACCGCTCTTCACTGCGCGAAACTTCAGCCAAGCGTCGTAGCCGTAAACTACCATGGCACAGAATCCGAAGAACTAGGAGAAAACACAGACAGGTGTACATGTAAATAAAAATCACAGTGTTGGGATATTTATTTCGAAGAGAATGTATCTGGTCGTGGTCTGGATTAGGGCTTTAACGAATATTCGAATAATCTAAGTATTCGAATACCACAGAATTCGAATAATTTCTTCGAATATTCGAACTTCGAACCTTCGAACCTTCGAATATTCGAATATTCGGATCTTTCGAAGTTATGATTGCACCGAATACCAATCTGAGCATGAGATATTTATTCACAGTTTATCGTGAAATTCTTTTCATATTGGCCTTTACAATTATTTGTTTCTCAATCGATAAATTTTTAACTTTATTAATCTTTGGTAAATTTATACATTTTGAAACGAAAACAACCATCAGTTATTAGTATTATTTTTATAATAATGAGTGGACAACCCCGACGGAATCGGCCAAGGGCCCTCTCCTCTAGGCCCACCCGTGTCCCATCATAAGCGGATGACAAACATTATAAGCAGACTTTTTTGTAGGAAGCTAAAACCCCATAAACGATTTTGAGGAACTATAATATTTTTATTTTTCCTTCGTTACTATAACGTTATTTTTCTAAATTTATAGAGTATTATTCGCTTTACAGACACCATCTTACTAATTAATAGCAATTTTATTCTTTCGCAAAGAAACGAGACCGCGGTATGTCTATTGTGCGACAGCCTCGCACGAAATTATTGTTTTCAGAAACGAAATATTAAGGATTCGAAATGTGACGGGGTTTATGATGCGGGCGTGATTCCTTCGCTATTTTTGAGCTTAAGAATTTAATTTGGCACCATAACCGGAAAAGACTCCGTCACTTTAGTGACGGCTTATGATTCAACATTTAAATATTTTAAATACCCTAGGTCCCTAAATTTAAATAGAATTTATACTTTTCGCTGCAAAATTCATAGAACCAATGATTAATAAAATTCCAAATTTATCGTTTGAAAAACAAATAATTGTAAAGGCCAATATGAAAAGAATTTCACGATAAACTGTGAACAAATATTTCATGTTCAGATTCCTATTCGGTACAATCAGAAATTCGATTGAGCAGAATATTCGAACGTTCGAATATTCGAATATTCGAAGGTTCGAAGTTCGAATATTCGAAGGTTCGAAGTTCGAATGTTCGAATATTCGAAGGTTCGAAGTTCGAATGTTCGAATATTCGAATATTCGAAGAAATTATTCGTATTCGAAATTATTCGAATTATTCAAATATTCGAATAGTCGAATAATTACAGCTCTAGTCTGGATAGTCGATGCAAGGCAGTCTTTTCTCAAATGTTCAGCTTAGGGGAAGTAAATGGATTACTTAATTGGTAAAACCAGATTGTCCAGATAACTTTCCTTCCCCCGATAAATGTGCGTCGCACGAAACTCACCGCTGCTGCTCCAAAAGCTTCGTCGACTTTGGCATAATCTGCTGCGAGGGAGGCAGCGAGCAAGTAAAATGCTGTCCAGATCGTGCAGAATATGAACTCCTGCAAATAAGAATATAAATTTCGCCCACGTAATACGCCGTTATTTAACGAACTTTCGCTCAGGTGATATTACGTTCTAGCAATAGCAAATTGTGCACGAGACGAGAACCGACGGTTGCTTCAACTTACAACTTTTAGCCAAGGAATTTTCGAGAACTTCTCAACGATATGGAACAGGTAGAAAACTAGTAATATTCCTGTGAACCAAAAACCAGCCATCGCCACCGTGTTGAACCATCCTCCACGGCTAGAGTTGCTCTGCCTCGACACTGTGATGCATATAAATCCCAAGAGATTTAAAATCTGCAAGATTGCGAACAACTATTATTAACAGTAATAACAGCTACTAAAACTTCGTTAATGTCAATAAAACAAACATCGTGCGTTGTACAAATTGTACAAATTAATTCGAAGCTATGAAAATAAACTGATGCTGCAATGCAATCTGCTTTGTGTTTTCTGATTTATTGCTTTAAAAATGTATTTACACAAGGGGCTTCATCGAAAACAGAATATTGTAAAGAATTTTTGCACGTCTTGCATTGAGTATCGCACACGTGAGAACGGGGCTTCAAGTTTCCCGCGCTCATGCGTATGAAGCCTGTATGAGAGAGAGAGAGAGAGAGAGAGAGAGAGAGAGAGAGAGAGAGAGAGAGAGAGAGAGAGATAGCATGACGCACAGATCGCGCTCTCTCTTTCTCTCCAATGAGTTACCCTGTATACAGCTAACCTTAATTACTCTCCAAACAAATAACGTTCGAAAACAATTGGCCCCGCCAGAAATTCGCGTTGAAAGAAATCACCCAACCTTTCGCTCCAAATATTTATTTTCGTGTATTTGACGGTCGTAAAGATAAGCAGACGTTCTGTTTTTGACAGAGAATTTTGTATCATTAGCGCGATAACTGGGAGATAATGAATAATATGTATACACCGTCCTTGCTACTACCACCGACTGTACGAACGTATACGTGAAAATTCACCAATGATTATTCCTATGGAATTTTCATGCATCACGAAATATGATACAGTATTCTTCGATTTAACGAAACATCCATTGGCGTGGGAGGGAAACAGTATCGCGTGACAGCGGGCGTAAACGAACTTACCACTTGTGCATGTTTCAGCATGCCAGGCACCGTCCTCGAGTAAGACGGATCAAAGCGAATGTTCGGTTGTGTGGTAGTGGTCGTCGTTGTCACCGTCGTGGTGGCATACTGTCCTGGAAATCCTTGGTCCATCGTCTTTGGTCACTGAAACCTTCACATTACACGATGCTGTTTAACGATTCCGTTGAACACCGGGTAAATCAGAGACACGTAACGTCTCTTAAACAAGAGTATCTATTTACTTGACGAGATCTCCGGGCGGTCGGTGTAATTATATTATGCGAACGATCGGCCTTCGAGGAGCAGATGAAAAAGCTACGATCTAAGTCTAAGGTGACGAATGTAAGAAAGAGAAAAATGGAGAAGAATGCCCGGCGGATCGATTACGAGCTATCGTGCAGGCGCAAAAGCCGTCGACGGGCTCATCTCACGTCAGATGCTTAAGATCGGACGATCGCGTGGTATTTGATGCAGGATCTAGTAGGAACGAAAATTATGTCACATCCCGGCGTGGTGCTGAAGGAGCTACTTAATATTACGGCGTGAAGTCATCTGGACCGAAAATAGCGAATGACAGGCTTTCTATCTGGTCAGGATGAGGAAGAACGCGTGTGATGCACGGAGAGAATGCATCTGCGTGCATATGTATGCGTACACGTCACTAATGCATGCATTTACGCATCACACGCATGTGGGCGGTGGATTCGACTGGTGTGACAAGTTATCGCGGCAAAAAAAAAAAATTCCAGAACCAACTGCGAGCACTAAGAACAGATGAGATGCGAGAGGGGTGTAACACCGTGAGGCTCATTGAGAAAGCGTAAAATGTAGTAAACATGGGAATAATGTTTTTGCAAGAGGACGGTATTTTATGGATTGTATATTGCAGCGGTCAGCTTAAACGTTGTTGGTCCAATAAGAAGCATATATCATGATCAGTGGGCGTTGAATAGAAACGTTTTTACAAATCACGACGACAGATCTCGTTTTTTCCCACGCGTGTTTCGATCGACAATGAATTAGAGACAAAAATAATTCGTGACCTGGACTTCTGTCCTTCTTTTTGCGTTAGCACGAAATAGCGGGAAAGGAGTCACTTAGCATTCTTAGTGTGCTATTAAAATACTGTTATCGTAGCTCTGATTATTCTCCTACGTTTTCGTGCCTGCTGAGTGTACCCTTTCTACAACGTTCATGGTTGTGCTGTCTTTTTTCGATGTTGTTACGCACGACGAATGTGTAACCGTAGTTTTCCTGTAGGTATATGTATGGGATGTGCAAATCTACCTGTGCCTTGACAGGCAGATCTATACGTACGATTTCTTTCGGTATCCTTTTCCTTCTTCGTGCACACGAACTGTAATTACTCTGTCCTCGAGACACCTCGTAACGAAAACCTCGAATCTGATGGTTTTATCGAATTGGAACGCATGAACGTGCAACAGCGAAAATAACACCGCACTCGTTTCGAAACAAACTACACCACTACGAATGGATCTATGGAACGCGGTAGGTGCGTGCTTACGAACTGTACGATTCACGGCCCCACTTTTACATTCAACTGTAGATCTCTCTACCGGAATAATTTGTAAGTAACTGTAAAAACGTGGTGGATAAACAGGTACGGGCACGCCTGTTCTAATTAATCTGCAATCGATGCAGCTGTTATTAACAGAAGGTATAACATAACGTGTTACCACAGGCGAGTTCTAGGACAGACTTTATCTTATGGGAGTTCGTGTCACACGAACTGAAATACCGACTTCGTGAAAAATCAGAAGTTTTCACGCGTCCTCCATTTGTAGGAAGGGTAACTCTGTCAACGAATGCAACACAATCGCCGAAGTAGGTAATTGGTCAGTAGCAGGGGCGGTTTGAAGATTTGACGCCCCTAGGCTAGCATCTGCCGCCCTTTCCGCGAATTATCAAATATTTTAATTTAAAAGAGTCGAGAAAAGTTCAAAATAATTCAATATATGGCAACTCACATATGAGTCTTTGCTAATTCGCTACATGGAAAAAAGTGAATGGTTTTTATAGATGAGTCAAGCTTCTCTATTTAAACCTTTTCTAATTTCTTTCGCTCAAAATTTGCCGCCCTAGGCTGCAGCTTACTTACTTAGCCTCTACCCAAATCCACCCCTGGTCGGTAGTTTAAAATAAAAATTCTTAACCGGTTAACTGGCACGGTCCTTTTCACTATTCGGGCCCAAACTGGTACCATCGAATAATTAGGTGAATCACACAAAATTTGGTATACAGGGGTTTTTTGAGTCGCTGAACCGATTCCGGGGGTAATTTTTTTCATCTGACACCCCCAACCCCTAAAAAAATAGAATTTAGGGGTGAGTTTGTCAATTCTTTACTAAACCTTTTTTTATTTGTGAAGTTTTCTTGTCTATAATTCGATTGCAGCAGTTACTTTTTTCAATGCCACCCCCAACCCCTGAAAAATAAGGGTTTAGGGGTTTAATTTTTTAGTTTTTTTATTTTCTACGAAAAAGTTTCGAATAATTTTATACCTGAATTCTTCATCCATAAATTCCACCGCAAGTGCTTTTTTTTATCCGCGATCCCAAAAACCCCTATATACAATTTTTCTATATCCCGATAGTATTTCAATATTTGGCGGCCATTTTGGTTCGCCATTTTGAGTCTGCCATATTGAATTTTACAATTCCAATGCCAAATTCAGATTCAGCGACCCCAAAAACCCCTATATACAATTTTTCTATATCCCGATAGTATTTTAATATTTGGCGGCCATTTTGGTTCGCCATTTTGAGTCTGCTATATTGAAATTTAAAATTCCAATGCTAAATTCAGATTCAGCGACCCCAAAAACCCCTATATACAATTTTTCTATATCCCGATAGTATTTTAATAATTGTCAGCCAATTTGGTTCGGCCATTTTGAGTCTGCCATATTGAATTTTACAATTCCGATGCGAAATTCAGATTCAGCGACCCCAAAAACCATTACATACCAAGTTTCATTCAAATCGATTGAAAAACAAAAAAGTTATTCCATTTAATCATATATGATACATTGCCAGAATTGGCCAGATTTTTGTTTGATCATATATGATACATTGCCAGTTAACCGGTTAATACCCAAACACAGGAGCTTCAGTTAAGGCGAAGTGATTGCGTATGTGTATTCAGACCATCCACAGTCTTCAATATTTTGTTGGCTTCAAAAACAATGAAGATAATTAAAATCTTAATGCAAGAGTCACCCTGTGTACTGTATACATATATTATATAGATTCATCGGGAGCATATGTGGCTTTGCATAACATATGTATAGTATTCAATGGAAGCTGAATGAGGATAGAATAAATTGAGCTATTATTCGCATGATCTTCATGTTGAAAAGTATTTTATGATAGAACAGAGAAACTAAGGTAAAGAAACAATAATTTAAAACAAACTGTATTGGGGAACATACATGTTACATCGTGTACACTGTAAATGCACTAAGCTACTATGTATTTACACATGTAATTTACGAAACAAATTAAACTCATTAAAGATGGTCCAAATTCATTACTGAAATATATATCGCGGATAAATCAATTTCATCTTAAGTGATGCTTTTCATCAAATTTATCCATAAATTTAAGGGTCCTTTAAAATAACTGTGAATATGAAGTAGATAAACTCCGCCTTTAATCAGTTCGTAGATTGTTGCATGCCCTGGAATTTATATGTTCCCGATACACCTACTTTGCCGCACTTGTACTAATTCTGAGATTTTTAATATGCCTGATTATGCAAATTCCTACTGTATTTGAAGAACAGAAAAACAAAAGACGTTTTCTTTTCATAATTAGCAATTATAGAAATGTCTCTAATTCGTTTTATATATTATCTGTAAACGAACGTAATTTATTCTCTATAAAGGTGTACGTGTAGTGCGCGAGCGCGCGCGCGTGTATTTGTCATCAATCGTAAAAATTTGTTTAAAACTTAACAAAGGCCGTGATATCATACATGACATTAATATAAAATATTCTATACGCATTTTATAATCTACTCGTAGATACCCTTAGTTCAACATTCACATAGTATACTCATATGTGTGTACACATACGTTTATCATATATCTTGTTTAGATTCCATGGAAATAAATATGTAGTCAGTTTAAAAAAGGCGATTAAGTTGCTTCGTGTCAAAACGAATACTTCTTCTCACATTCGTACAAGAGTAAATGTTTAAATTTACATCGGTTTGGAACGTAACAACACATCGAAACTCTCGAATAAAAGCTATGCTTGCATTTGCGGGCTACCTTTTTACTTGGAAAGAGCTAGTGTTCTATTATCTTTCACATTTGCTAAATTGGTGCTATTCAGTTATATTTTTAAATCTTACACGCTACTTCGTACAGGGTTGCTATATTTACTAGCTATCTTAACAGACACTCATCTCGTTAACAATATAGACATCGAACCACAATAGGGGATTAATGATGGTCTTGTATATATTTTTTTTTTTCGTTTTCGGGTCAGGCGATAATTATCCGTGACACGGGCACATCTGCGAATTAATTCGACCACCTCGTCATTTGTCTGCAATAAATGTATTTCACCTTGTTATTTCTTTTTTTTGTTTTAGTTCACTTAAACCTAAGAGTAGCAATAGTAGTTTTATAGCAGCGGCGGCGACAGCAGCAGCGATAATGATAATATTTATAGTATCTATCGTTAACATATTTTGATAAAATTATATTAATAATTATAACTATAATCATTATGATTATCATTTATATACATATACAATATTTACGTATATACGCGTACATATATGATAAACGCACGTTACAGCGTCAAAGGCTCTGCGCGATCATGCGTGTACGCATATGTTACACATGCTAACCATTTTCATAAGAAATCTTATAGGTATGTATGTATCAATTCAGCTCACGTAGTTGTTTTGCTCTACACTTTTCAAGATCGTAGCTTAGATCTAAAATTATAATTTTAAATGTGAACGTAATCGTCAGCGCCGCGTCGCATAATTTCCATACCAATTTAATAATATTATTTCCTTCGATCTGCTACGTAAATTTATTCGTTCGATAGATCACATCGATCACAGTGCTTTATATATATATATAAAGAGAAATCAAACTATTAGAAATTTCGAATTAACTTCTCGGGAAACATTAACGACTCCACTTATAATACTACACGCCGTCGCGCTAAAGCAAATCGACAAACATGTATAACTTTTAAAAATAGTCTCTCTACATTGCATGATATGTGTAATACAAGAACGTCTTTCTGAACAATCTTCAGTGAACGTTAATTGTATTCCGATCTACCTTCTAGAACTGAAACGTTCGGAAATCTATGCAGCGCGGCTCGCGACTCTTACCTCTGGGAGGAATTTAAGGATACGTGGAAATACTAACACGCAAGTATTGTGGGCGCATCGAGAGCAACAAATTATTCAACTACCGTATGTTTTTAAATAATAGCGACTTGTTGAAAAACGCACTAGCCTTTTGATAATAGAAACACGAGAAACGAATTCACCGTTTTCCAAACGTATGCGATCGATGTAGAACGTTTTTGGAAAGCAAGGTAGATCTCCGGCGATATGACGATCGGCAAGGCTCGAATTGATAGAGAAACTCAGAGGTAGTTGAATAAATGTACATACTATGAATTTGACAAAAATCTCATTCCGTAAAATTATCTCTTACTGTATCGATCACATTGAACCGTGAAAGAATTTCAATTTCATTCGACGAGGAAACAGCATCCGAGGGATGGCCAAACGTGTCTACCCACAAATCTTAATTTATTTCTAGAGCTCCTCCGTAAATGCGATTGTACTTAATGAATCATGAGCAAACTCTTTTGCGATGATCTAATTGTTACGCTAGGTGTGTTCCCGACCCGGTGAATATTCCTCCTCACATAACCAGTTACGCCTATGTGGTTCGGAAACAACATAGTATCACCCCACGACGAAGGACATCAACGACGAGTCGTAAAGATGCAATTGAAAAGGGCAGTTCATACTGTTCGCCGTACCCACTAAGAGAGCATTACAATGTTCAGAAATAATGTGTTGAACGTATTGCTCGACCAGCCAAAGGCCAACCATTGGAGAGTCAAGTTATAGCACAAACACACGATATAAAATACAACATAGTCACTTGCGCGAGAAAGCCAAACGGGCGCACCTCGGCGTGAAATATTTTAATTGTACTATTCGAACCGAGTCGCTCCGCGAATTATCGCGCGCAGCGTTGCCGTTCGCTGTTCCGTCTAATTCCGGGCGGCAATTATCCAGTGGTGTACATACGTTGAATTACCTTAAATGAAACCTAAGGGGACCGAGGCGCACGTTTTGGACTTCCGAGCTCGACGTAGTATTTTTCGAAATGCGCAGGTACGCGAATGTACGATCTGACCTGTACATCTATGTGCTTGTCCAAAGTTATCAATCTCTCCAAGACCTAGCAGGCACAAGAGTCACCCTTGCCATTGTTTCTTTGGTCGTTGGTTAACTTAATTTGGTCTGGGAACTCGTTATACAATTCCACCTGGAACAATAGCGTGTTAATATTATACACCCTTGAAAATCTGCATACGTGCAGGCGATCGTATGTAACTCACTTCGCTCTCCTGAGTCAGAGCGTTCTTCGCTATCGTCTGGAAGGCTTGCTCGACGTTAATAGCTTCTTTAGCACTGGTCTCAAAGTACGGGATATTGTTTTTAGACTGACACCATTGCTGCGCTCTCTTACTATAGGCCTGCGACGTATTACATTATCAGCGAAAGTGACGAGAAGAATAGCGTAGAATGGCGTTCGATGGAAAGGCGTGCCAGCGGGTTGGCGTCTGAAATATTCGATTACGCTCTTACCGGTTTGGATTCCAAATCGACTTTGTTCCCAAGTACAACGAACGGAAAGTTGTCCGGATCCCGGGGAGAAGCTTGGATCAAAAATTCATCCCTCCACGAGTCTAAGGATTTAAAGCTAGTTGGCGCAGACACGTCGAACACCAGTACACAGCAGTCGGCGCCTCTGTAGAAAGCAACGCCTAGAGACTGAAACCTTTCTTGGCCCGCTGTATCCCAGATCTACTCCGAAATCGGAGGGAAGCAACGTAGGAATTAGTTGAAACGAAACGGAACTGTTACCGCTGCCGCTTTTATAAACCAATGCATATTTACCTGCATAGTAACTATCCTATCGTCTACCATAACTTCTTTGGTAAGAAAATCTGCTCCAATGGTAGCTTTGTACTGGTTGCTAAACTTCTTGTTTACATATTGGTTCATCAGCGATGTTTTCCCAACTCCCGAATCACCAAGGATAATAACCTTAAGCAATACTTTCTTACGAGAAGCCATTGCTAACTAAAACCAAAAAGGACTTTTATTTCCCAGAAATCTTGTTAATAGGTCGTACGCGCGTGGAGCTATTAAACATTGTTTACGAACGTTACAGGGCGCACTGTTTACGGAATGCGCTTTATTTACACGGAAAGAGGCAAAATAGATAGAGGATACCAAAATGTATAGCTATGAATCACAGATAGCCTCTGCAATCAATCTTGTGTATACTACATGTGCATACATTAAAGATAACAATAAAGTTCGAATAATAAAGTTGGTGTATATGTATTCCGCACGAATTATGCCGGCAAACTAAATACAAAGCGTGATTCTCGCCGCAGAAGGAGAAAAAGTGCGATACCTTGCGAAATAAGAATGACAAATCGAATGTTCCGTTGTAAGATAATTTCCGCTTCGAAAGAAGTATGGTGTTAAATTACAGTAACGTCGAACGGAAAATCACACCGCGAGACGACAGAAACGGGGAATGACGATCGGGGCACTACGAATGCATGACTTTTCTCGTGAATCATTGAATAGGAAAACTACTCCCCTTGTAATGACGTATGTACAATGTATGTACATTACTTAAAAAAAATCATTGCGCAAAGATCTTTCGAACACGCATTTTGGCGGTTAACGTCTACGATGCTCGAGCGATATTATCGCGAAAGCATAGTGCATGCCAAGAGTGTGATTAAAAACAAAAAATACGAAGGCACGATAACAGATACGATCGTGTGGGGATAAAATAGAATCCGCTTAACTGCGATGCTTGAAAACCTGTCAACACGCGATCGCGACAATTCAGATTTACTAGGAGGATTCGACGAGTATCCCAAGAAACATACGTGACGCCCGACGAGAGACGCGGCCAGTGTTCGAACGGGCAATAAAACACTAATGGTGTCTCGCGTTACCTTGAATCGAGTAGAAAATAGTGAGCGAAATTCTTCTGGGCCAGCACTTCACACAAAGAAAATGGCGTGTTATGAAATCACGAGTATGACAACGATGTCGTCACCTGTTCTTCGCCACCTTTATCGACCGAGTACGATAAAAACTCGATTGTCGAGATCGATTCAGTACTCGACATATACATCTTCGATTAAAAGGCGGCAATATTTGAAAAATATATGTATTAACGAACAAAGGTATTAGAGTTATAAAATACGACTTTAGGGAACGTTCTTAAAGCTTTGCCTTTATTTTTACATACATGATGGAAGAAACACAGGGCGTTTATAAACATTTTAATCTGTGGAACAAAAACCTTTTTTGTTTGTTTGTGGAAATTTGTAAATTCCACATACAGTTGAAATGTTCGTTTTCGAGATATAAGTGGTAAGAGTTTTAGAGCCCAACTGCAAATATAGTAATATAAGTATAAAACTGTAGGGGCTAATTAAATAAAAGGTGCTTGCATTTAAACAAGTCGCGGTGGAAATGAAACCCACAAGTCTACTTTGCGTATCTCGACAGTGAAGATTTTTAACATTGTAAAAATGGCCTCTTCAATTTTTACGCGATTTTTGAGTCACCCTTAGTAAATAATGTATGTACTTTTACTGTAGTATTAACAACATAACCGTTACTCGTCGAGACAAAATCTCCTTTTTTCTGACCTATTGTCAGTAGAATCCTCATTCTCAGTATCGGACATACGACGTCTCTTTTGAGGCGTATTCTCGTTAGATGGCTTTTGATGCGTATTCTCATTAGATGGCTCTTGGTGCGTATTCTCATTAGATTGTTTTTGCTGCGTATTCTCATTAGACGGTTTTTGATGCGTATTCTCATTAGACGGCTTTTGATGCTTATTTTTATTAGACGGCTTTTGATGCGAGCTCGCTTCCGGTTGCAATTTATCTCGCGGATCTCCTGAATCTATCTCCACCTCTTCCTCGGATGATATTTCTTCCTCTTTCAAAGTTTTTATCACAAATTTAAGTCGGTCCTCCACTAGATAATGCCTAATTGCCGTGTATCCGCTACAGAATACAAATACATTATGTACGATCATACAACAGAAGTGAAAGAATATGCGTATAAACATATTTCTCGCATAAGTACATACTCGTTTTTACGATAAAGTTCATAAATGCCTCTGTTGTTACTTAGATCGGCCAGTTTGAGCAAAAACGTTTCATCGTGGCTAATGACGATTAACTGAAAGCTCTTTTGATTTCGTGACCGTAATTTCACGACCCTTTAACAGATAAGTAAGCGGCATGAAAACTTGGAACGACAATGGTCGTGATTATTAAATGAAAACAGGACATACGTAGCCAATGCACTTGCTAAACTATTGGCATTCTCTTTATCCAAGTTTGTCGTTGGTTCATCCAACGCGAGGATCCCGCAATCTTTGCAAAAGGTTTCCGCTAAAGCGAGTCTTATAATTATCGACGCTAAAACCTGGAACAAGGTGTCCATGAATTACTAAATTGATTGTTCTCGATGGCACTATTTTCTGATGAAATAAATATTACTCTTTGGCCAGCGCTGCAGCGACCTCTCATATCGATTTCATGGCCATGCTTTGTTTGGACTACTTTATAGTTATACGTTCTTCTTCCAGATCCTACGCCATCAGTAGCGCTGGTACGAATTTCTATGCACGTTGTATCTGATCCAGTATAGACAAACTTCCACATTTGCTTAATGATTTTATTAACCGTTGTCATACGCTCTTCGTGGTATTTTATCATAGCAACATCTAATGCTTTACTATAGGCTTTTAAATTCAATATGGCTTCCTCGGTTACCTGATTTGGACATAAATTACCACGATATCACGAATGTGAAGAATAAGCTGTAGTAAAATAAATCGTTTGAAACACATTACCTTGAATTCGATGCACTTGCGCTTGAAATTTTTGCGGGATTGCCTGTACATGTCTTTCGTTAAATCTTGAGTAAACTGTTGCACTATCCTTTCCAATTCTTCTTGGTTACCTATAGCCACGTTTTTCTAAAAACGAACGTACATCACATTGAAATTTCTATTACACAAATTCTCCGATGACCATATTACTTAATCTACTGGCATGATTCACCTGACGGAGCAAGGATTGCTGTCGGTTCTGAGAGTTCTTCAATTCATCCATTAGTTGGGCATAATTTACTGTACTCAGCTTTTCTTTTAAACTTGAACATTGTTGTTGTAAGTCTTTAGTAGTTTCAAGAGTTTTTCGATACCCAACGTTGTCGGACAATTCCCTCTTCCGCACTTCTTGGCGAGCGATATCTTCCTTCAAGTTACTTATCGTAGCTTCGATATCGCTCTTTTCACGCATAAGTTCATCGATTGAACATTGATGATTCTTTATCTTCATCTCGGAACGCTCCGAAGCCTCGGGGATTTTACGGTGCACAAACGCATCAGCATCACATTGTACTTTTTGTAACTCGGATAAACGTGTAGATCCCTCCGTCACTGATTTTCTATCGATCTCCTGTTGCTCCCAATTATGTTTCTAAACAAAAGAACGATCACACTTCAAATTCTGTATTCTGAATTTAGCGAGACTTACATAATTTACTATATAAAAGTTATGTACGCGCCTTCTTTTTCGCTAATTTATCGATTCCTAACTGTAATTCGCTTTCTGCGGTAATCGCTTTGTCCCTTAACCCTTCTAGCACCTTTCCAACAGCAATTTCTCTTGAATACAATTCTTGTTGCTTCTCTCTCAACTGTTTTAATTTTTGTACGTCTGAGCGTATTCTCAGCTGTTCCTCGTGCAGTGCATTTTGCTCCTCCCGCGCATTATGCATTTTGTCATTCTGAATATTTATCGTAGACTGTATATTTTCAATATCGATGCGGATACTTTTTAAAAACGTCTTCAATTCTTCTCTTCGAGCTTGAGCTTTTTCGAGGCTAACTTCTCCCTTAATTCCTGCGAGCACGACACATGTAATTACGAATATTATACTCAACTGCAAGAAATCAATTTCTTTAGGATACCTGCAACGCTCATGCGAGTTTGGAGATGATTGATCTTTTGTTCAAGTTCAGACATTTCATTGATGTATCTGTCCCATAATATAATATCCCCCATAATGTTCTTGCACATCGTTAATTTACTATCAGGACTGGATTTAGTTTCTTTCAATTCCCCTATAGACGTTTGTGACATTGCCAATCTGTTTTTAGACTTCACTAAATCATTCCTAAGAACAGTTACCCAAATTATTGTAAAATTGGCAACAGGAAGGATAAGCGAAGGTGCAAAATGTAATTAATAATTTACAGTAATTTTTCCAAATCAATTTCTTCAGATTGCGTTATTTTATCAGCTATCGGCTTCAATTGCAACATCTTATCATATTTCTCTCGTTGTATCTTCAGTTCCGTTTCACATCCCTTCAAGCGGCTCGGATGACCTTCCATTTCTGCTTCCATTTCCGTCAATAAATTCGCAACAGATTCGCGCGTATCGAAGCCTCTGTGACATAACGGGCAACAAGGATCTGTTTCTTTCAGTTGCCTTATATAGTCTTTATAAGCAACATCTTGATGAGCATATATCCCCCTTTTGTCTTCAAGATCTTTCACTTTTTTCGATTGCAACAACAAAGCTTCATCGAAGTCTTTGTAATTGCAAATCGACGAAACTTTTGCTTTATCACCTAACAGGAAAAATCTCTCGTTAATTACAAACATAACGATGGATTCTATATCGTATCAATTTCTAACATACACCCTATTTCTCTCTTTTTCTTTTGCAAATCGCGCTCAACGTGCGATATTGTTGTTTCCAACGTAGTACTGCGATGTTCTTCCGTTCGAATCTCTCGAGTAATAGATTCTATTTGGCTTGTCTGAAATTAACGACGGTAATAAAATTAGTAAATTAGATACACTATTTCTATGCAGCCGATTGTACTTTTAAATACCAATTCTTTCTGTAATGCATCTAGATTATTTTTTAATCCTGTGCAAGGTAGCGCCGTAATATCCAATAAGTTCATTATTGTGTCCTCGTGTTTATTCTTCAATTTTTGTACTTCTTCTTCTTTAGAGATCAAGTTAGATTTATGCAATTCTAATTCAGCCTGCAACGAACTTTGTTTCAGCAATGAAGCTATTTCTTCGTCAGTTGTGTTTAAAAGTGCTTCTGTTTCATCTCGTAATTTAATTTTAATTTGAAGTTCTTTCTTTTCGGTTTCTACATCCACCGCTTCGCTCAATTGCTGGACCTTATTTCTCACTGTCTGAAGTTTTGATTCAATGGAGTTTAACTTATTCGCCGCTGCAGCAACCTACGAATGAAGTAAATAAATAAGCAAGTAAAATTACACTCACATAAATAAAAGCTTTAGATTTTTCACAAAATAAATATGCAACCTTCATGGTCTCCGTCTTTATCTCATTAATTTTATCCCTCGTTTCAGCTACTTCAGTTTCCTTCTGGCTCTTCTCCGATTGCAATTTGGAACATTCGTCGCGCAAAACATCTACTTCCGTCTGCAGCTCCCTTTCTTCGCCTTCTCGTTTTAGTCTGTTATCTTCTACTTTATGCTCTAACTCGCGCATCTTCTCGTCCAGCCTTGTAGCAAGAGCTTTTACTTCTGACGGATCGAAAATATTTTATTCGCATAAATGTCTATGAACTTATATCTATTCTTATTTATACGATGTTAGACCCAAACCTATTTCAGAAACATCTGAATCCACGGTCCCGAGATTCCAGGCTGATAACGCCTCCTTCAATATCCTATTACGAAGAATAATTTTTCTTTCTTGATCTTTAATTTGTTGCTTCAAAGAACCACTGGTTACTCTTTCATCAGCTAACATATTCGATATCTTCGATTCTTCCTTAGTTATGTCTCTCAATCTTGTTTCAAACTAGATATTTCAGAAACGAAACAGAATTCAAAGTTTAAAATTTCTTTATCGCTTTAGTAAAAAGCATAGAATACCTCTGTGATTTCAACTGCCTTTGTGACTAATATATCATCGTACAATTCAATCTGGGACAGCAATTCCGTCATCGTTCCATCAAAGATTGTATGTATATTTGCTTTCAATCTATTCAATTGCTCTTTGGACATATCATATTCTGCTCTTTTCCTTTCTAAAAAGGAATTAAAAAAAAAAATAGTAGATACATTTGTATACGAGCTTTAATTACGAAGAACATTATTTATGTATACTCGAGGAAATATTACTTTCTTCAGCTACTAAATCTTTGTAATCAGAGTTCATTTGTTCTATCCTTCTAATCTTTTGATCTATAGGCTCCAATTCCGTATTAATGTCCGCTATCTTTGTTTTAGAAGTCTCCAATCGTTTTTTATGATCTTGGAGCTTCGTTTCGACATCTTCCACTTCTTTTACGATCACCTCGCAGCTTCGTCTCTGTTCTTTTAGCATTTGCGACCTGTGTTGCAACTCTTTAATCTGCTTCACGATGCTCTCGAGAGCTGTGTTATATTTAACGCTATCGAAAATTTCATCGAACTTCTCTTTCAGTTTTTTACCATCTTGAAATGGCCAATTGAGATCTTCCTGGTGGCAAAATATCACATAATCCAAAATTGGTTTGGAAACGCCCAATATTAACGCGAGCTCTGCATCGGCATTAGCACACCGGTTGGTTATCGACACCACCTGTACGAATGAATAAAAAAAATTCACTCAGAAATCGAGAATAACGTATGAGAAATACCATTTCCTCCAAAATTATATTGAATATATCTTACTACAGGCCTTCCCAAGTAGGGAAAATCTGCTCCCAAAACAGATGTTTCGGTTCTCCCTCCAACGCTGCGCCTTAGCTGCTAAGGCCGCTAAGGTGGGACGAGTTCTACTACCCTCTCTCCGAGGGCACAGTAACGTCGCTGGGAAGCATGTTGGGCGCTTTAGGGCGAAAGTACCAAATGTGTGAAATTTTTATAGGAAATTTCATAATGACTTAAAAATAGTAGGAAAAATTAAAATTTAAACTAGCATTTCAAAATGACGTAAAAAGAATTTAAAAAAATGTATTACATACAACGATACAGTAATACAATAATCGTAGTGATGTCTTTTCATTAGAAAAATATATTCATTTTTATAAAAATACAAGTAGTAGTTATTTTCTAAATTTTCGTACAATACATAAATACCTACATTTTATATTTTAAACAACTTTCGTACAATGCAAATGTGTTATACATTTTATTCAGTTTTATGAAAATGCAATCACTACTTATTTTATAAATTTTTGTACAATATATACATATTATATACACGTTATAGAAATATGCATTTTATACACATTTTGTGTATAATATAATTTTATTCCATAATAGTTTTGAATTAAATATCAACGCTTACAATATGAAAGGGTCTAACCGGGTAAGCTTAGGGAAAACGGCCCCAGCACCAATTTTAATATTTATGTGTTCTAAATAATGCTCTTTGCCTTAAAAACAACTGAGAGAAATTTCAGATCTCTACCCCCTCTCGTTAGGGTGATATGGGGATAACAACCCTAAACTTTACAATTTTTTTTCTCAGCAACTACTTAAGATATTTGAATGTTTAAAAATGCAAATAGTAGGTACTTTTTAGCTCTACCACATATATTTTTTTCGAAATTGTAGATCAATTGTTAAGGGTGGAAATAAAGGAATTCCTTTTCAGCGGCAGTCGTCGCAAAGCACTTGAATAATAATTGCCAAAACTCGTTAAATATGTAATTTTTACAACGTAATGACATTTAGGAACATATATTTTCCTAAGCTTTCCTGAAAAAGATCCTAAACATGCTCGATTTTTGACCTCCCTATTGGTCATGCGGCCCATTTAGTACAATATGCCAAGAGATTTTATATACGTTTTATTTTTTTTTACTATGTTCCACCAATCCGACCCCTCTGTAACTTAAATAGATAATACCTAAGTAGTGACGCTTTACTCCTGATTTTTTTCGTAGGGGTCACTCAAGGGGTTGTTTGCAAAAACAACCCCCCAAAAACGAATTCCTTTATTTCCACCCTTAACAATTGATCTGCAATTGCGAAAAAAATATATGTGGTAGAGCTAAAAAGTACCTACTATTTGCATTTTTAAACATTCAAATATCTTAAGTAGTTGCTGAGAAAAAAAATTGTAAAGTTTAGGGTTGTTATCCCCATTAGAGCTCTTACTTTTTGACCCGTCGGGTACCCATCTACCCGAAACAACTTCAAGCCATTGAATGTGGTATTGTTCGATCATTTTTGGCTAACATCAGACTATACCACAGACAATCACAGACAATACTACATTCAATTGCTTGAAGTTATCCCGGGTAATGTCCGGGTACCCGGGTACCCGACGGGTCAAAAAGTAAGAGCTCTAATCCCCATATCACCCTAACGAGAGGGGGTAGAGATCTGAAATTTCTCTCAGTGGTTTTTTAGGCAAAGAGCATTATTTAGAACACATAAATATTAAAATTGATGCTGGGGCCGTTTTCCCTAAGCTTACCCGGCTAGACCCTTTAACAAAATTAATATAAAATTCACATAATATTATACCGTTTTACTTTTTACATATATGTACATACAATAATATTTTTAGGCTTTACGTTTCCGCGAGAAACGTTTCTGCCATTTTTCCTCTGTCAGATTATAAATATTGACGTCCATGTCAGTTAAAGTTTAACTTTAAATGTATAACACATTTGCATTGTACGAAAGTTGTTTAAAATATAAAATGTAGGTATTTATGTATTGTACGAAAATTTAGAAAATAACTACTACTTGTATTTTTATAAAAATGAATATATTTTTCTAATGAAAAGACATCACTACGATTATTGTATTACTGTATCGTTGTATGTAATACATTTTTTTAAATTCTTTTTACGTCATTTTGAAATGCTAGTTTAAATTTTAATTTTTCCTACTATTTTTAAGTCCTTATGAAATTTCCTATAAAAATTTCACACATTTGGTACTTTCGCCCTAAAGCGCCCAACATGCTTCCCAGCGACGTTACTGTGCCCTCGGAGAGAGGGTAGCAGAACTCGTCCCACCTTAGCGGCCTTAGCAGCTAAGGCGCAGCGTTGGAGGGAGAACCGAAACATCTGTTTTGGGAGCAGATTTTCCCCTACTTGGGAAGGCCTGTCTTACTACGTACGCACCTCTTTTGTAATTTTATCCTGTCTGCTGAGGGCGCTGCAAAGAGTTTTGAATATAATATGTACATTCCTCTTTTTAGCTTCGATTGTTCTGCATATCGTATGAATGTTCCCCGCGGCGTCGAATATTTCTGCTTTTACAACACCTCGTACCTGATGGAACAAAGATATTACCCAAGCGGCCAGGAAGCTGACACTTCGCTACGTTAATGTTTCTTAAATTTCTAATACAGTCAGACAAGTTGCAAGGATAACAAAATATAAATGGTAAATCACAATGACCGTAAGTACGTAATAACAGCGGAGAATTATACCTCAGAAGTGTTTGCTAAAGTTGGATCGTGAATGAAGAACTTTCCCCGCTCGGAATTAGGCGGAAATTCGCCGCAACAGGCGTATTTGAGAGCCTCGATAATAGTCGTTTTCCCGGTGCCATTTGGGCCAAGAATAAGCGTGATAGGACGAAAAAATCGAATTGTAGATTCCTCATTCTCGTCGCCGAAATTACGAATCCCGCGTACCGAGAGTCTTCTTATCCGCGACATCCCGCAAGGTACAGCGAATGCGGCACAGATTATTACGAACGAATTCAGCGCTGTAAATCGCAAGAATACGTGAAATACAGAATCATATTCAACAGGTGTGCCAGGTGTGCGATAAAATAAGTACATTACGTTCTGCTAACAGCGTCGATCTTCTTGACTACCTCCGTTTCAAATTCACACGGACCTATATTGCGACTTTACTTTTAACGCTACCATAGCTCAAATACTGTTAGTACGTTAACTGAATGCACACAATTGGAATATGTAGATAGATACTTTTATAAAGTATTCTCCTTTTTGTTGAAAGTAGAATAATGGAGAAGTAACGGCTTAACACCGCACAATGATTCATTACCGTGCAACATGCATTAGGTTTATTGGTTTATTGTTTATTTTTTCAATTTGAGGTAAAGCCCTCTGGCAGTAAGTTCCCGAGGTTCAAGAAGCCTGCTATACATGCAAGATTACTGTATCGTGTGTAACGATGTGCAACATAACCGTGTGTGTAGTTTAAATTTTAACTCCGCGATGGATATTTTGGAAACGTAAATTACAGCATTTTCTAAATGACAGTATAGCCAGTATGGTGCATTTCAACTTCGTCGCACTCAGAACAACACCATTTCTCTGTACGTTAAAGAAATGCAAGAAAACACTGCTGTCTACGGTGAAAGCGACAGTACATAACCGGTATCATGCCGGTACCAGAGACTCGCACAGTACATCCAGAAATGGTCCATGGAATGTGCTATTCTTCGGCACGGATGAATTCGCGGTGGAAAGCTTGAAAGTTTTATACAATAAGTAGTGAGGAATCTTTGTCTCACAGTCTAAGTCAAACACTTCTGTGGCTCTTTTTTAATACATCATCTGTTACGCAGTGAATCCAGAGCTTTGCAGCGATTGGAGGTTGTTACTGTGCAGAAGAGAAAAGAGAACGCGGTCATCAAGTACGCGAAAAATAAAGGAATTATTATAAACGAATGGCCGCCGCAAATCAATGTATCCCAGTTTCATATCGGGATAGTCGTTTCGTTTGGCCATATGATCCCGCTTAACATTATAAACGCATTCCCATTGTAAGCGATTTGTTCGTAAAGGGATTCGAAACGACTTGTTCGAAATTAACCCTTTCGGTACGGCGTACATTTCCGCGAAAGTGCTTTTGACTAATTTTTTTTTTTTTTTTTTTTTTTTTTTTTAAACTATCGGAAATGGCGACTAAAGTCGGCGCTAGGAACGACGGCTCGTTCCGTGACGCCGGATATATCCGGCGCTGGTACCGAAAGGGTTAAGGGCTGTTAAGATGTTGTAGCTTAATCGATCGATCTTCCACAGGGGCATGTTAAATGTTCATGGTAGTATGCTACCGAGGTGGAGAGGAGCGGCGCCAATAATTTATTCATTAATGAACGGAGATCAACAGACTGGAATTACCATAACGAAAATAATGCCTAAAAAGTAACAGTTATTTATACGCGGGAGATTTCGTTTCGTAGAAAGTATTATACTGGCATTCTCGAAATATCCAAAGATTCAATGTTATTTCAGATTCGACGTAGGGAAAATAGTGCTGCAAAAGGAAACGGACATAGGCGACCACGAAACATTGCCAGAACTGTATAGTAGATTAGCAAAACTCGGGGCAAATTTGTTGACGGAGACGTTTGAAAATTTACCAGAGCTGCTGGACTCCGCGTCGCCTCAAAACGAGGAAAATGTGACATACGGTATAAATGTGCATTTATGTAATCGAAAATGTAGATAAAAACGCGCGTGTTGCTAATTTATTTTACATTCTTCAGCACCGAAAATAACATCGGAAATAGCTGCGATTAAGTGGAATGAAATGTCTGCGAAGAATGTGTACGACTTGCATCGCGCCCTTTTGGGCCTGTATTCGTTAACTGCAACATTTCAGGATACGAAAATAAAATTGCGCGATGTTGAAGATATAGGAGAACCAATCGCAGCCATCCTTAAAGTAGAAGCTCCAGGTAAATATATGATTTTATAAATAATATCGGAATGTACAAAAATATTACTGACGAATTGTTTGTTTTTTTTTTTTTTTTGAAAAATCGTGCCCTTTCAGGTGTCTCCGTATATGATAAAAAAAGCGAGGCGTTAATTATAAAATGTAAAGGCGAGAGTTGCATTTCTGTAAAGGAAGTCGTTTTTCGTGGCAAATGTATGAATGCACAAGACTTTTATAATGGTTTTATAGCTGGTAGGAATAAAACGAAAACTGCCTTTTCGTGAATTCTGTATCTGTCCTAGCTTGCTTTTGGGAGTCTGTATATATACGCTTTACATTATTGCGCAAGAAGCTTTTAATTTTTAAGAAGCGCTAAACGAAAAATCGGTTTATTCACGCTGACAATTATAATATTAAACCTTTTTACGTTTAATGTCGAGTTACATCTTACGTGGAATGTCGATAATGTAATTTATTGTAAATACTGAAATAAACTTTGAGATTGTAATGTATAATAATTTTCGGTTCCTGCAAATACAAAACTTTGTTGCGTTTCTCCAGCTTGTTGAAAACATTTCTTCTTACCTTTGTACTATTAGATTATACTATCCGGAATTCTTGATACAACCGCCATACATGCGTGTAGAAATATAGAAATTATAGAACACTGAACAATGCAACCAATTGGAAATAAGTGCGAAGAAGTTTGCTGACGAAACATCGAAATTATGAAACGTATTTCTAAGTTTTATAAGCGAGATTTGCAGTATGTATTTTCAAGAAATCTGTTTGAATAGGAGGAAAAGATTTATCTATATTCTGTGTATTTTACAAAAAACATAATGACATTCAATGCCTTAATTTATTTAAACGTAGAATTATAGCTGCAGACATAAAATTGTTGATATTAAGTCTCAGATTCAGAGGCCTGAAATAAAAGAAATATTTTTACTATTACAGATTCCTTCTTTTATTGAGTTGATTTAACTTCAATATATATTATCCTAGTGACAATTTTAGATCAAAGATAAAAGTATCCATAAATAAGTTTTAGCCTAATTTGTTACTTTGGCCTGCTTCAAAATTATATGAAGTGTAGGTGTATTATCCATCTTTTATGAAGAATTGTTCCCATTTTCTTTTATAAAAGTGAGATTTAAATTTTTTTTTTTTTTTCGTATTAATAACTAATTGCCATTCGATATTTCGTAAATCGAACCGTTGCATTCGATTATTCAATAAATAAAGATGGGCACAGCTTTTACTGAAAATAATTAGTTAATGTTAGCAACTAGTTATTAATAAGATTGTTCTTTCTACGTTTACGATCATTCAGAGAATTTATGGTTTACATGTGTTTTAACATTAAAGTACTTTATATTTCGTCACGTATTCGCATCGATCACACTTTAATCTAGTCTCTTCTTACAGAAATTAGCATTCGGTATTCACGAATTTATCTTCTTTTTATCTTTGTCTTATCTTATCTTGACTAAATAAAAAGTACCTTAAACATATCTTGGGGGGTAAGTGTTACAATAAATACCAGATAATAAAGAATAATCAACTTACACTAGGATCGCAGTCTGCACAATGCCAAGAATAGCCTCTCCTTTTGGGCGATTTTTTAACTGGCGGATCAAGACAGGTGAAGTGGTAGCATTTTTTACATTCATCACACCTGAGATGCGAAAAGTGATAAAGTCATGAATTCGGAATACACTTGAGATACATACTGAATATATATCTATATAAACTAACATGACGAGATTTTGATTGGTGCCGGGCATATCACAGACATTGCAATGCGTTAAAAGGTCTGTATCTTTCCCCTTCTTTGCATTCCCCGTAGATACCCTATTACTCGTACTATTGGTAGGTACATTTGCCGTTACAGGTGTAGTATTCGAAAGTAAAGGCGGAACAGGCGGCGGTGGTAATTTTGGCGGCGGTAGAGACGTGATTTCGGTACTAGTAGACGTGGCGATGAACATCTGTGGACTTGATTCAGATGCTACTTCGCCCTCTGGTCTTGGAATTGGCTTTATCTGTTTAACGGAATAAATATTACGATAAGAGAGAGGATAATGCGACCAATTATAACGAAATATCGAAATTATACTTTTATTGTTATTCTCCTATGAACTTCCGGCTGACTTTGCCCTTCTGGATTCTCTACGTCAAGACTTTTCCTTTTATGTTTTCGCTTCCTTTGCTTTACACCCGTAATTGGATCAGGAGTATACCTTTTGTGCTTCTCCCTAATAACACGCGAGAAACTTCTATAGTCTATATTCATCCGTAAGGCAACATTTTACGAACCTTCTCCTCTTCTTCGCGCTTCTTTGCGAAACAGATTCTGTACCATCCGCTGAAGCTACCATATATTCGGGCGATCCTTCCCTCGTCGCTATTGTCACGTTATTAATAGGTTGGTGATTGTACACTGGTTCCCCTGACTGAATGGGAGTCGAAGATAGAGGCTGTGGTCCGACTGGTTTTATAGTCACCTGTGCGCGATTCGTTTGCGGATATGATTATGAAATGCAGTGGAAATAAAAACAATGCTGTAGGAGAATAATAATATAGAATAGTAATTACTTTCGGTGTGGTTGGTGTGTCAGGGGCTGTGATATTTGCTACACTATTAAGACTAGTGGAAGAATTTTTCGATGTGCTAGGCGTGGTTGGTGTTGCGGGCGCTTGCACTTCTTGCGGGGGTGTTGACGTTAAATTAGAGTCATCCTTACAGTGCCTTAATTTACGCGGAGCCGATGTGTCGACGCGTTCAACCTCTGATCCAGAGGACTCCTTATCGCATTCGGAACATTGCCTTCGAAAAGACGATAAAGACGAGGATTACTTCGAGAATTTTATGAACTTCGTATTTATATCTTAATGCAAGGACATGTCGATAAATACATTAATACGATAACGTACGTACCATCCCATAAGCTTTGTTTTCTTAGGCATACGAGAAAGGGGCGGACTAAGACAAGATAAATGATAATGAAGATGGCACGTATCACATTTTGCAAGGAGATGCTGGTTCGTAGATCTTCTGCATATCCCACATTGATGCCTCAACGTCAGTTCACCCTTATGGTTCTGATCTTGTGCCTGGCTGCTTAACACTCTACCTTCGCGTACTCCTTCTACCCCTTTACCAACTGGTAATGGAAATCCGACCCCCATCTTTAGGGCTGCTGCGGTTGGTACACCTAAACCTGTACCTATTGCAAATTATGATACACCTGCACGTCTCGCGTAGCACGTACCTAACTTACCTAGAGTTGGCGCTATCCTCGGCTTCGCCAAGTCGGTGATTTGTGGCAGAGGCTTTCCGTAGCCACTATTCTGAAGCACTTGATGATACATCTCTATCTTCTCTTTCAATGTTACGTTCACTCGAATTTGTTCCTCGTTATCTTTCATCACTTCGTCGTATTTTCTATCTAGCCTTTGCTGCTCGTTAAGTAATTGCGAATTAATATCAAGAAGCTCCTGCAATCGTCTTTTCATAGATGTTACTCGCAAATTTCGATCCAAGTAGTAACCAATGAATTCTACACTGAAAGCAGGCGGAATGTGCCACTTTTTCCTAACGTCCACTAAGGCTACAAGTTGTGCTTCCTGTGCTTCCAATGCAGCCGTATCAACGCCCATAAGTTCTGCCTTCCTTGCTAACTGCCGACAGGCGGAAGCGGACGTGGTTAATAGCCTAGGCATCTTCTGAGTTGGTACTGCGAATAGCGAGAATATTTTCTTATAATATTTAGCATCGCTTCTGTTACATTAGCTAGCTTACCCCATGGCGGTGGTCGCGATGCTTTGTGAGCTAAATATTTATGCCTATGCTTGGACAGTTTCCTTTGAATTCTACGCTGTTCTTCGGTGTCCAAGTGATTGGGTTGCTTTAATAACTGTTGCCGGTATTGAGCTCGCAATTGCAGAGCTAACCAATTGCGTCTACGCCTACGAACGAGAGTTTTATCGGAATGAAGTTTACAGTGCGCATAGAATGGATCAGCTTGATCGACCTCTTCGCTATGAGCTTCGGATAATAGACCTTCTCTTTGTGCACTGTAAAAACATGATGTTACATCGTCAACATCGCCTTAGAGTTTATTATCTCTTCAGCTATGCACGCTGTAAAGATTTTAGACTCTTCGTGAACCATTCTTACCAGGTCACGTGAAAATACGTATGACACATTCCTGCATCACATTCTATGCAAACGCCAGTGCGAGCGAAACGTGCATCCTCGCATAAAGAACATTGCTTTGCTCCCCATTTACTATATGCCATTTCGAAGAGCGTGACACTCGATAAACGATCCACCTAAAATAATTACACATACGTATGTACAGCGTAGTATATTAATTAAGGGGGTATTCTGGTCTGACGAGGCGTTTCCGTCGCGTTATTTCGGAATTTTTTTTACAAAGAACCCATCAATTTTATTATTATTTAGTTTATTGCTACATGTTTATTGATGTTTGAACTATCTTTACAAATTTTGTCAATGGAAAAGAATTAAAATCAAACGCAGTTGACTGTTTTAAAGTAATGGTGAAAAAAAAAACATGGTGTCACGGTGTCCATGATTGGGCTCGTTCTAGTGATCTATAACAAAAACTGAAAAGAGATTCTATATCTGTATGCCTGTGGCTATCGTCCCTACCAGAATTATGATAAAATATTTTGTTTTTAAACTTTCACAGACCTTTAAAGTTGAAAAATTGTGCGAAAATCGAAACTTAATTTTCAAACCGCCGCCATTTGCTTAATTTTCAATATTTTTTTATCATTCTGGTAGGGACGAAAGCCACAGGCATACAGATATAGAATCTCTTTTCATTTTTTGTTATAGATCACTAGAACGAGCCCAATCATGGACACCGTGACACCATGTTTTTTTTTTTCACCATTACTTTAAAACAGTCAACTGCGTTTGATTTTAATTCTTTTCCATTGACAAAATTTGTAAAGATAGTTCAAACATCAATAAACATGTAGCAATAAACTAAATAATAATAAAATTGATGGGTTCTTTGTAAAAAAATTCCGAAATAACGCGACGAAAACGCCTCGTCAGACCAGAATACCCGCTTAAGCGTAGATACGTATGAAATAAAATTTCGGTACGTTCGTGATTTAATAACAAGCGAAACCGTCACATACTTCTCCGAAAGCAACGCCGGGTACATAAAGCGCGCATACCAAATGGACCCATTTGCCTACATCAGTCTCTTTAAAGATTCCACCCTTGTTCGGGCAAAGTTCGCAGGAAGGATCTTCGATGCCTGCACTGCAAGCTTCGCAGAACCATGGCGCCGACTGGCATAAAGAATCTGTGCTTGAAAAGCTTTCTACGTCGGACACACCGTAGCATCCTGAAATAAATTCAATTCTACAATTCTTCCGTTCGTATTCATGTCTATAGCCACATGAAATCTACCCTTCCAATACTTATACAAATTAAACGATGTTCCATAATTTTTACCTTCGTGCACGCTCACACCACACCCGTCGCATTCAACAATTTCATTAATATCGTCGCTTCTGTCCCCTAAACAACCGCAACAAATTAACATTTTATTTAATTTATCATCGAGGGTGCCTCCTTTCTGCGCTTGCTGCCTCGCCTGATCGATCACGTCTCCCACGGTCAAGTTAGGATTCTCTTTTCTACCGAGCAACGGATCCTCCAAGGAGTCGTCGGATTCTTCCGATGCATCTTCCTCCTCTGTTTGTACATACGCACGAATTCTATGTTAGCCGACTTCGATCATCACGCCCGAGCTCGCCGTTGCACACCAGATCCTTTTACTATACTTTACCTTTCCCGATGTCGTTGGAATCCTCCGAATCGTCATCAGATTCCTCGCAGTGATCTTCGATCCTGAAATCACTGTCGTCGGAACTTTCGCCTAAATCGAAATCGAGCAAAGGCGCCGTTCCCACAGGCTTGACCCTCCTCTTTTTCGGGTCTCTTTCGACTGAAAGGAAGGATGCGTATTAGAATTCCTTTCGCGCAGAATATTTTAAACCTATCATTGCAGGAAACGGGAATGACGGCGAAAGATTGCCCACTGAACAGCATACTTAATCGAAAAGATATGCGCTTTCGCGAAATCTATAACAAGATTAAGTTTTAGGTTATGAGTTTTATCCACAACAAATACATACAGAAACTGGTCATATTAGCCTTAAAATGACACTTTTCGATAACTCCTATTGGATTATTTTGTACTCCTCGAGTTGCACAGGCTTATTTTGTCGTTCGGTTCTACTGACACATCGTACACGACTATATGTATAGTTTTCAAATGTCCTCCCACTACTGAATGAACATGACGAGCCGTCGCTTCATAAACGCTGACATACGCGTAATATGCCGGCTATTGGAACAGGTTAATCTTCTGTATACGATCTCCGCTATACTTTACCGAGCATTGAATAAATATTTATTGAACGACTACATATTTATTAAATCGAATTTATAGTAACAATATTTTCGGAGGAAAAAACTATATGTTTAATTAACGCCACGATCGTTTCGCATAAAGATAGAAGTGTATGAAAGAGTATGTAGGGTAGATTATCCTAAAATATATTTCTCGGAAGAATTAAACGGTTATTTACATATGTGTATTTTTATAAAATACTGTATTTTTAACAAGGTTCTCCCACATGTTGTTATAAGTACATTAGCAGATAGTTGATGCTTATGTTATTAGTTTAGTTTTAGAAGAAAGCTCATACATTTAGTGCTAAGTGTGCTGAAATTTTATTCGCGTGTTATCTGATGCTTGTTTGAACGGTACGATGTTGCATTACTCTTCAAACTTACTCATTGTTTTGTACAAAAATCCTACGTCGTCGTCCTGGGACATTGTTGATAAAAATTCTCTCGAACTCAATGGTAAAAAACTTTTAATGCACCGTCAAACATATTACTTTTAAAAGACATACATGGAAAGGAACTCTGATATGTACATTAACGCCGCAGCATAAATACTGTATCGTACTTATATTAATGAGAACTTAGACCGTGAATAACTCAATTACAGAAATTATAAAACAAGCTTCCTTCGCTAGTATTATCCTTCTGACGCCGTGGTGTATCTAGTCGAATCAGTAATAAATCGCCATATTGAATTTCTCGAAATCCTTTAGCGGGAAATACAATCAATATACACGTGCTTGATAAATTATTCATTTGTAAAATAATATTAATTTGCGTGCGCCCGTCGAGTGAACGCTGCTTCCCAAATATTACAGTAATTATTATTTTATAGACTTAAGCTTCTTACGTATGTATAGTAAGTACTTCGTAAATACGACGACGGCCCAAAGTCATACAAGTCGAAATCTACAAATACTTCGATTATTTACAATTGCATTAAATGTTACAAGAGATTGAAATATTTTTAAAATGAGTAGAATAACAATATAACCACGAGGTAATCGTTACTGCATACAATATGCATTTTATAATCACTTTTGGATTCTCGATTACCGTTAAATCTGATGCGAATATCGAGAGTGGTGGGAGCGCCATTAAAGATAAGGTTAAAGGCAAGGTTAAAACGCCAAAAAAGCGTCGGGGCAAGAGAAGGAATATAGTGAAAAATGCACCCGAAGTTCCTGAATCGAACAAAAATATTCTAAATATTGGTGAAATGTTAGGGGAAATACACGTCGAATACGATCTCTTACCAGGTTATACTTTTAAATTCGATTGCCGTTGTTGGGATACTGCCACAAAGGTATACACAATCTCTGCATTCAATTCTGCTTTTCTTCGAAAACGTTGTGCAGAAGAAATTACTGTACAATAATAATACACGTTTTTAATAGGAAAATTACATATATTTTCTACTTTCTCGTTTTAGTACAATTAATATTACAAATATTAGGAAGTCATATTTATCTACTAAATTTAAATAATTCTAAACATATAAATTGTTTAGGTACATCTTTGTTATTTATCTCTTATCGTTTACATTTTAAAATAAGCTTGTTTCCTTAGGTATTCGTGTTCATCATTTCTGAAATTGGTTTTAATGTACATACTTATAAGGCAATATAAAATTATTTATATCTTAAGGATCTTACATGCAACTTGTTATTCTTTTCCCTTATTAAATGTTTCCACTTATGTAAAGACTAATTAACTAATGGAAATGGCTTGGTCATAATGAGCTCAACTATTCAGATATACACTGACCACGGTGATAAGTGCATAAGACCCGTTCCATGTCCGATGGAAGAAAACACATTCTGGGTCATGTTCTCCGTTCATCATTTGGTTCATTTCAATGAAGCGCAGTTACGAAAGTTCTTTAATTATGCAATCTCCTATCGCATGTTTTATGGGAAAGGAAAGCTTTCGGAAAGGTTGGTGGAGTTTATAGCATCCGAGAATTTCAATGCTTTCTGTACAAATTATTTTGGCAGACAAATATATTTTGATATAAATTTCATTAGAGTAATGCACGAACCAGTAAATGTTCTGAGCATTCCTCAAATTTTTAACGAACCACAGAGCCAAGAAGGACAAAGTAAAAGGATTTTATATAGGCGATGAATCTGTCGACGTCGGTCGACACGATTTTCTTGAAATATATCCTCTCGATTCGCCTGAATCTGACTCCGTTGCTAAACCGTTACCTCTGCCAGTGCCAGAACCAATAACGATAGCAGATGATACCGATGGTGATTTCAGTATAGCCACGTACCTCGATGCGATACCAGGTATCAAAATATTACGACATTCGTCAAAGCCTTCCGGATAGAACTGTTTTACTAAGAATTTCATTAGACAAGACGCACCAATGCAAGTTTTGGAAGATGCTAAAAAAAGATCGCTTCCCATCGGAATCATTGAACATTCAATTGCCTACCATCTCAACTGAAGTTTCAACAGAACAAGGACCAAAATCGAAAAAATCGAAAAAATCGAAAAAGCCTGTTCGTACTAAAAGACCTGAAAGAAAGAAATCAAAAGGACGAAAGCAAAAAAAGGAGGTTATCCACGAAATGAATTTACCTGCAGAGACTTTGTTTTCTGGTAAATCGAGCATTCTACTTTACCTACTTTAATATTTTATAAGGACTTGTTAACAAATGACGAACCATAACATTAAATGTCGGTTCCAGTAATAAAAGCTTCACAATACTTCTCAATACACACTGTCACGCATCCTCCGCATACAACACACACGATTGTTATGCATTAATAATACATATTTGACGTCTGACATCGAGTACAGTTGTCTCCTTTCAACACACACGCAACTACCTTCACGAACGATCGCGGTTGACTGCAGTCGATTGTCGCGACGCGGCGCCACTGGTACCAGAATCGTGGGCTTATCCCCACTATGACCTGCCGACGTTCTCCATTTTACACCCAACGCACTGTACACTGTACAATGCACACTGCTTCAGAAAACCGCTGCAGCTGGCGTCGGTGACACGCTCCGTGACTCTCCGGGACAATGTGGGTCAATCTGGGACATACCAGAACACTTTGGGACACTTTGGAAGTTCTACGCGGCCTGGTCATCTAGTTGGACTTTGATCATTTTTCCGTTCAAAAATTGTGACATTGATCGTTCTTCCCCGCACCCAAAATCCTTTGGTCCCTAATTTTTCTGGACTTGACCCGTTTTTTCCTCGTATTATATTACACTTTGATAGCTTCTCTTAAGGGGTAACACCAATGTAACAGCTTGAAAAATAGCGTTTTTTTGGCAATTTTTCTTGGATGGAAGGAAAGGTAATAGAATAACTATACTGGAGGAAGTTATTAAGCACATATTTTGTTATTAAAGAAAAAAAAAGTTATGGAGAAATATTACAAAATGGCGGCACTGAAGCCATTCTCGTGAGGCATGTTGAAGTTTTAGCGCTCTGCGGCACGCAGTGTAGCTGGTGCAAATTTGAATTTAAAAAAAAAAAAAAATATGACTTAAATCTACATGTTTATAGCTAGAGAAATACGTAGGGGATTGTAAAAATATTGATTTTTGTGTGATTGGTGAGCATTTGAATGAAAAACGTTCAATTTTCTATAAAAAGAGGGCAATCATTTGTTAATAAGTAATGTTTGAATTAACTTATCGAAAATCCCGTACGTATTTCTCTTGAAAATGTTATTTTAAAGATATTGTTAAAAGTTCGAATGAAAAGAATGAAAATTGTTGGAGTTATGCTGCGTGCCGTGTTGAAAAATCGTGTTTCGAGAAAAACGCGTTTAACGCCGGTAGTCGTTTCGAAGCAGTCCGATGCGCTTGGGGAAGAGCTCGAAATTTCAAGGAAACAAATTTGTTTCAAGTAATACAGTTTTTGCCCCATATTCTAAAAGGTTCAAACCATCTTTTAAGCAAATAAAAAAAAAAATCAATTTTCCGAAAAATCTACAGTGGTGTTACCCCTTAAACTCAGACACATTATGCTAAAATAGACTATGATCGTTTTCCCCCTGGCCTCTTCATATACTATGCATGTTTCGTTTCATGGGTTACATCCCTAGTAGCATTTTTGGTTGGCCAACGGTTTCCAACAGTTGGGAATTAGTTGGGATATAGTTAGTGTTTGTGCCTACAAATTCCCAACACAGGGCCTACGGCAAAAAAGTTACGACAGTTTGCCAACGAATATTCAATGTTGGGCCTACAATTGTTATGGTTGGTTAATTAACAAAAAGTTACGACAGTTTGCCAACGAATATTCAATGTTGGGCCTACAATTGTTATGGTTGGTTAATTAACAAAAAGTTACGACAGTTTGCCAACGAATATTTAATGTTGGGCCTACAATTATTATGGTTGGTTAATTAACAAAAAGTTACGACAGTTTGCCTACGAATATCCAATGTTGGGCCTACAATTACTATGGTTGGTTAATTAACAAAAAATTTACAACGATGATTAAATGTCGTCTTACAAACGTCAGAAAATTTGCTACATCAAAAAACCTGTTGTGATTTTTCTTTTCTTATTTATAAATACGTAATGAGGACGTCTGTCTTAAGACAAATGTGAAATTTTAAGGAATGAGTCTAAAGGTCGGATGTTGATATTTTGTAGAATATTTTGTGTCACTGCGCAGTTTTCATAAACAATTAATACTAGTTATGTAACTAGAAATTATAAGTGTTTACAAGGAAGTGTATTGGTCAGTTGCGAACAGCGGTTGCTTTGTAAGCGGAAAGTTTGGGTTCGATTCTCCTCACCGCGAATTTTTTTTTTTCCTAAACCAGACCTGAAGAAGACGTATTTACGACGTCTTTTGAAGTTCTTTAAGACGCCTTCTGGACGTTTTTAAGACGTCTTTTGGAAAGAAGCCTTCAGTTGGGCCCAGTTGGGCCTATGGAAAGAAACCTTCGGTTGGGCCTTCGTGTTAAGTGACGTTGGGCCTACGTTGGTTACAATCGTTGGCCCATTTAAAAATAGCGCCCATTTAAAATTAACTTCAACAGTTGGCCAACGGATAACACGTCATTGGCCCAACAAACTCCCAACAAATAAATGCTACTAGGGATATGTATGTGAATATATCTACACTTATTTCAGGATAAAGACATAGGTATCAATAATTATACACTGTTTCAGCTGGGAAGGCAGTGACATCTTTTATCAATATACTTATATACAACTTTACAGCAACATTAACTAACAATAAGTTCTTGTCTTTAGATATGGGTACAATTACTGTTTACAATAAAACGCCTCAACTACCAACCGTCTCATCCATCTTGATTTACATACAGTGCGAAGATATTTTGTCAAACAGACAACTTCGAACGAGATTGAATCCTATATCGATTAAATTGGAACAAATGTCAAATTTCCCCGATGCTACAGTGGTTGCAAATGATTACCAGTATCTTTACGCGAAAACTACCTTCGTTGATCGTACAGTTGTTACTGCGTACTACACTCCTGCTAGAGCAATATATTTTGAATTTGTTAAATGTTTTCTCCGTGAAGATTTCCGACCTGAAGAATTGATAAGCTTCATCTTAACGAAATTCTTAACTGTTGAAGTAAATTAAATATAATAGTATGGTGATACTTTTTTTGAAAGCATCTGTAACTTGAAACTTGAAACATGCGTTTGGTAAATCCAGATAATCGGCGTTCGATTTAAAAATGCGGCCCGACCTTTGATTTCTGCGCCTGAGGAGTCAAATTACGTCGCATCAGTGGAAACAAAATCATCGAAAGCGCCGGAAGTATCGGTGCAGGAGGTGTTGCTTGGTGTGGCCACATTCGATTTATCCGATTTCTTAAGAGGATCTTGGGAAGTGAGGTTGGCGGGCAGTTTAGTTCATCCTCGGAGTATATACTGTCCCAATTTGGGTGACAAGAATGACGAGAAAGTCTCAATTTTGGAAAAAGATTCTCCCCTCACCAGCGACTCTCTTATGTCGTTTGGTACCTCCGTAAAGATTAAAGCTCGTTTGGCTTGCGATCTTCGGACAGTTTATGAAAATGTTCTTCTGCGCGATGATATACGGAATCGAATTTTCATGATTTTAAACAATTTGAATTTGGCATGGGATATCTTGGACGAAGTATCTTCTCACAATTCTCATTTATCGGTCACGCGGGGATCTTCGAACGAGAGTTTTGAAGCTGAGGTAAAGTTTTTATGCAACAAAAGTACGTTAACTTTAATTTTTCGAAAAGTGTCCTTTTATAATTATATAGTAAGCAATTCTTTCACAAAAAATGACACTTCTTTGCCTTTACAAAAATGGTACTTTTTGTTCTTTTACAAAAAGATTTTGTATTTTTAGTTTTTTTTTTACAAAAAAAAAAAAGATTTTGACACTAAGTATTAAAATTCGTCAAGTTTTCCTTTAATACCCAAGAATGATTCGTCATTTAATTAATATCGAATAACGCCAACATTTCCGGGAAGAACATTTTTTTAAGCTATTTGCAATAGGTTCTTTTTTAACATAATTCAAAGTACAGGAAGAAGAACATTCCAGAGACACTTTAACTGGTTTCGTTATTTATTGCTCTGACAAGTACTACATATTCTTCGAGGGTTTAGCCAATGGATACTTGTTGAATGTTTGGGAAAAAGTGGCCAAACTGCCCATTGAAGATGGTCGCGTTTATTATAATAGCAGTTGCGTGTTTCTGAGAGGACTTTATGCAACTGTCACGCGTTTCAGTGGATTTGTCGAGATTAAATTGAGGTAAGCAGAATGTGATTACCATACCCGAGAGAAACAGGAAATAAAAAACACTTTTCTACCACTTTGCCATTTATGAAATCATCAATTTGTTAAAAGCGAGCCTTTGGAGGTGCACCTCTGCAACTGTAGCCTGTACATCGGTAAAACAAGTACAACAATTCCAGCAAAAATCATGAGAACAATGGGTCTGATGAAGCTTGCTACAACAATGAAATCCCTGTGTCAGAATTGTTTATTCCCAGATCCACGAGACATAAACGTTTTGATCGATGAATTCGTGAAGCTTATTTATAATATGCTAGAAAAGGCGCTGATCTGAGACATAAATCGTAAGCACCGGAAAATCAACTATGTAGTATCATATAATAATAAAGCACTACATAAAAGTGTTAAGATTTCTTCATTCTGGTATGTACTTAAATTTAGTTCTTTCCTTAAAACCTTAAGATTTGCTACCGTTTTTCTTTAGCACTATATTGTATGTTCTGTGTAATTAAAAATAGTCCGAATCAGGTCGAGTTTAGACTTATTTTAATAAGGAGGATTTCACCAATCCATGTATAATAATATAATGCTGTCATAAATATTTAATGGAAGATATAGAATTTTCAACTCCCGTTGGTGGCTGACTCATCCGCGCGCTGGCCTTATCGCCCTCGGCTGCACGTGACTCGCGCGAGCGAGGCGTTCCTGTGGCGGCGAACTACAAAGCGGGCTCCGAGCTCGGTTTGTTTTTAAACCAAACACTGTGGGACCCTCGGGCGCTACTTTCGGCGCTTTTGAAAACTGATCGGTGTGAAATCACGCGATAGCAGTGCACAGGTTGCACATCCCAGGTCGCGAAAACACGCCGACGCCAGTGAAACTGTTAATTTACGACGTCAGTATTGTTTTTCCAGCTGCTGCAACTAAGTGAATTAAAAAATTGTTATACAATTATAGCGTAGCGGTAGGTGTAACCAGAGGTCTCCGAGTAATTTGGCAAAAACAACGCGTGCCTCCTCGGTAGTATAGTGGTAAGTATCCCCGCCTGTCACGCGGGAGACCGGGGTTCGATTCCCCGCCGGGGAGAATTTATTTTTTCATTTTTTTTTTTTATAATTTTTGCTCCGAGATTTGTTTTATTCTTCCTTAATTTATCTTTAATATCAATCTTAATTGAATAAAAATATCTCACGCGTATACTAATACCATTAATACCTAACACATATAGTCGGTGTGGTGGTTTAAGTAAATGAGATCACTTGAAGAATTACTTACTGTGTATCCTTACGATGAAATAACGACTATCTTGTAAGCGGACACGTTCTTATTTCTCCGGCTAATGAATTCTGTCTACAGAACTTGAATGAGTTTTAAGGGATAGGTGCGGGCTAAGTTCCCTTATTAAATTACACAATATATCGAACACTAGTTTTTATTCAGAGTGTCATAAACCATTTGCACGCCAAATCACAGACCAGGTATAGGATAGACTTATCATTCAATGTAATTTTGTGTCACACGCTCGGGGGGATCGCGAGCCCCCTTACCATTTTCGTGTCACACCAAACGTTATCGACTCAGTCTCAAATAAGATTACAATCACAGACGAAGTATAGGATAGATCGATCAACCGATATAAATATTTGACGAAAATTAGATCTCGCGATGGCTTCTCTTACTTATATCTACTTTCCATGAAGCTTTCATTACCTCTCGTGCGAATTACTAACGCCTCACTATGCTCACGCAAATGTAGGCAGAATGAGTAGTCATTTTATGTGCCAATGGTAACACGGGATTGGTATCTCGACTGTATCGCTGTTGGTTGTGGGGTAGGCGATTAATTAAAACAAGTCTGTTGTTACTACAATCTAAAACTTTAATTAAGAAAGGAGCTGGAATATACGTCTGTGACAGACAAGTCGCAAATAACGAATGGCTCCAACGAGAGCCGAGAGAAAGAATATCGATGCCCACGCGGCTTAATCAGAAAAGGAACATCTTTCCTTCTTTAAACAATAAACCATAATCGCAGTATCTCCTCTTGGAGTGTTGATTCAATTTGGACCTTTACATTCCATCATGCACTCACGGCAGACACGAAATATCCAACAATCGCGAAGCTTGTAAGGCCGCTTATTGGAAAACTTTTGTAGCAGAAAGGTGATAGGTCTATCCTATACTTCGTCGATGGCCAAATGTTCGTACTTGGTAGTGCCGATGGCCGCTACAAGTTCTACGTTGGCTCTTAGTGAGTTCTGTTAGACACCAGGGATTGTAACCGCCGCCTAACCCTAACCCGAACCCGGTTAACCGAGCGAAGGTTACTGTAACCCATAGTAACCCCGAAGGAACGGCTCCCAAAGAGTACAGAGAGCCGGTTAACCCGCTCGGAGCGGGTTACAAGTGACATACGACATTCTACGTCCAAAATCCGACTATGCATATTGGTTGCTCCGCGCGCGTCCACCGCTGCTATGCAACTGCAATTTTAACAAGAACCGGGTTGCATGCAATGACGTCAATTACTTGCAGGGTTTTGATTCTCCATGTAATTTTTAATCTCTCGAGGAAAAATGTTACGAATTTTCTTGAATTATACCCACGACATTACATGCAAATCGTTTCTTGGTCAAATTGCATCACCGTGTTGGATGAATGGCCTATAACAAATGTAACAATTCTGTAGAAGTTCGAAAGGTAATTTATTTATTTATAATAAAAATAATATTTTGTAACACAACTATTATATATGAAATTTACTGATTTGTAAGAAAATAGTATGCAAGTGTTAAAATGAAAACACAATGTTTATACTATACGGTCATGGAATATATTAAGTACATTTTTCAACTTTAGAAACATGTCACCCTCGAGGAGAAATTTGCAAAATAAAAATTTGTTTATAATTTGACGTTACATAAATAATTTTACAATTTAAAAAAAATATTATTCAAATAGACAAAATCTTCTGCATTAAAATAAAAAAAGGATGAACCTAATGCGATAGATAGTTTTTAAAATAAAAATTCATAAGTACAGGTCGATTTCACAAAAATAGGGAAACACTACGCCCTCTACCGGGTAACTCTGTGCCTAGATGCCTCGGGTTACCCGGTTATGTAAATTAGTCTACGGTACTGAGAACCGAACCGGCCCAGGGTTACGGTTACAATCCCTGTTAGACACTGTACTGAGAGTTCTCTAATGTGATATGATTGAGTTCTAAACGGATGAGTTCTAGACTGTTCTAAACTGCTTCTAAAGAGATCTAAACTGTTATGAGTTCCGCAATGGTGCTACCTTGATGGGTGGAGCAAAACTACGGAGACCCGTAGCCAGACCCTCTCAGGGGTGGGAGTTTTCGTCGCGTCATGCTGGCCACATCTGGTTAAGCTCAACCATACAGCCCCTTTTATGAAGTGGTGCCTGGAGATTTTCTAACGAACAAGGTTTCAAAATGTGGTCCCATACATAGAGCGCCGGGGCCTCAGCTAGTGCCATGTGGCGAATGCGGCCCTGAGCCATTACCTGTCAGCCAGATGAGATGTACAAAACACAGGACACCCTTACGGGCCCTCGAGTTGTACGAGGAGACTTTCTCCCGCCACCAAAATCATTTAACTGAATGTTAATGTTAAGGTGGAATCAGACGGCGCGTGAATCGCCGATCCACGCGCCGTCTGATCAGTCATGGCTCGGCTCGCCCAGGCTCGCCAAGCCGACTTGACGAGCTAGACGAGCCGAGCCAGCTCGCCAAGCCACGCGCCGTCTGATCGGTCATGGATCGTCGAGTCGGGCTCGCCAAGCTGACTTGCCGAGCTAGACGAGCCGAGCCAGCTCGCCGATCCACACGCCGTCTGATCGGTCATGGATCGTCGAGTCGAGCTCGCCAAGCTGACTTGCCGAGCTAGACGAGCCGAGCCAGCTCGCCGATCCACGCGCCGTCTGATCGGTCATGAATGGCCGAGTCGGGCTTGCCGAGCTAGACGAGCCGGGCCAGCTCGCCGATCCACGCGCCGTCTGATCGGTCATGAATCGCCGAATCGGGCTCGCCAAGCTGACTTGCCGAGCTAGACGAGCCGAGCCAGCTCGCCAAGCCACGCGCCGTCTGATCGGTCATGGATCGCGAGTCGAGCTCGCCAAACCGACTTGCCGAGCCGAGCAAGCTCGCCGATTCACGCGCCGTCTGATTCCACCTTTAGGGTAGTGCCCAGTAATTAAATTTAAAATCAATACCGCACCCCATACGCTTCAGTCAACAAACGCCACTTAAACTGTCTTGTAGGTGTTCTTTATTCTTTGTAAAATCATACAGCAAAAGCGACCGGAGTCTACACAGTGTAGTCAAGCGAGATACAAGTGACATGATCGTTCAGCGGGCAAACGACAATTCAGTCCGCGCCTTCCGTTTCTGCGGCGCTCTCGCGATCGAGGGGACACCTTCTCTACCGCCTCTGCAGAATCTAACGGGCACCGCTGACGCGCCGTTCGCCCCCGAGAATACGGACACACACACATTTGCAAATTCAGGTGGCTCGAAACACGCGATGTCTCTCGTAAAAATCTTACACAGAAGTCCTGCCGTCCCCCGCGATACCAAAAACTTAATGATTAGCTCTGAAAATACGAACGTGACACACGTACACCTAAGCGCTAAGGAAAAAAAACTAGAATCGTCTGCCGGTTAGTTCCCTAAAATGCGCAGGTCGCCTCAAACCTCGCGGTACAGTTTGGAGAAGGGGGCGTTTCCTTCGAGGAGAAAAGAATTTAGAGGATCCACTTCGAAGGTACGAGATGACGTCTGCCGTAATGGGACTGTGTGCAAGGTAGAGATATCGAAGTATAATTAAACACACTTATCGCGTATCCAAAATAACTTTCCGACATTCGAGAGCGACTTGCTCAGCAACGAACGGTTGCACGAAAGAATATTATCGCAGGTCGTTTAATTTTCCCAAGAGGGATCACTTCCTCCCCGAATGTACCGCAGATTTTCTGGCACGCTTTATGTAATACCTAAACGATTGCCGACTGCACTGCACTGCGGGCAATTAAATATCGAGCTCTGACAATGGACCGATACAGTCGAAATAAACGGCTTTTATACAAATAGCTCTGTGGTACGTAAAATTTGATTTCCCTACTACAATATAGTTATATAATATACATATATATTTATATATATTATATATAATAGCTAATAAATAATCCTTAATAGTTTATATCAGTTGAATCTCGTTAATCTGACCGGTGCCTAAACCAACGCTTAAAATATTAAATCGCTTACACTTTACGGCTCTTTATTTTCACGTTCCGCCTGGTAATTTCTTAAAAACTCGCCCACCTCTCTATTATACTTCGGTTACCTACTTATACCCTTATACTTAGCAATGATTCACGTCACGTAACGGCGTCGTGTACAATTCCTCGCCGATTACATTCACCGAATCGACGACGATGGACGACGAAAGGTAACGCCGGGTCGCGGCTCGTTTTTTTTTTTTTTTTAATATTTTGTTTAAGCTACCCGCCGAAAGTGAATGCAAACGGCGACGCGTGGCTGGAGAAAACACTGGTGGCTCGGGGGCATTCACGGTACGAAGTTTTGTCCACCGCAAAAAACGCACGAGCGTCTATGCAAACTGTTTCCGCGATGAGTAGCTAAATTTTGCCACAGCGTGCTACTGAACGATGGAAGTTGCCAGAGTCTTAGAATTAGTAGAACACTTCTGCCAAATTTTAGCGACCCGTTTTAGAGAACAAAGCGTTCGAGCGATGCTTCAACGCTGGAATTGAATTCTAGCGCATCCTGGAACACAAGTGGCAAATCCTCACGTCAAAGAGGCGATAGTAGCAACGTAACAACATAGTTAAGTAACAGAATGATTGCCTCGTGGAACAATCGATAAGAATTTCATTTCCCGTGCGTTTGTACTTGAAACCAAATTGAATGCTCGTTGCAGGGAGAGGCCTGTCGCTTTACGATGCAAAGCTTTGATGCAATGCCAGGCTGATACCTTTTATTATTTGAAAAACAGTCGGAAGGTGTTGCAGAAACGGAGTTGCTTTAGTAAAAGGTAATTGGAATCGCAGAAACTTTTAAGTTTCATAGCTTACAACGATATTTATTATTGCTCGCGCAATTAACACACAGGTGCCAGAAATAATAGAAATAAAAAAAAACACCTTAGCCGTCTGATTTTCAATTACAACGCGCGCATACAATCATCGATGTAGTTTCACTAACGATTGAATACAAAATTAGAGAATTATGTACGATTATGCTGCGACGTTAAAACAGACACATCTTTGAACATTAGAATTAGTGGCTACACTGAGGGACAAAAGGTAGATTTTCCAGAATATATAGATCCCCTACGATTTTTGCAGCGACAGAATCCCTTCGACGCGAGAACAAGCAACCCTTTCACCCTCTTTTGTTCTTTTCCCTTTAATTCCTCGCCGCGACTGTTCCCTCCCATTATAAACATATACGCGCGGTGAATTAAGCTCGAATGGACGCTGATTTTCCGACCCGCCGAACAAACCTGGCTCACGAGCGGACGAATCCTGAAATAAACGAGGGAAGAAAAGAGTCGACAGAAACGAATCGTTAGAGACGTACGCGTTAAGAATGCGATTTAATTGGACCATTGATTGCATTGGAAACGCTAAACGCGCGTGCTGCGACGGTATTCCCGTCCTGCCGTAGAAGCGTGCACTTATTATGTACAAAATGTACAAATAATCGCGCGAAAATGCGGCCGGCGTGATAAATGAGTCGACGAATGAACGATAAGTTTAATGACGTCAGCGCTGAGGTTCGAGGAACGCGGATGGATTGAATATTAAATCCATTCAATCGCGCTTCACGCGCGCTTCTTTGGCGAAGGGGCTAAAATACGATGCTCCACGTTGCTCGCTTGAAAATTTAGTCGATCTCTTCGCACTGATCTTTGAGTTGGGAAGTTTGACGAGTTGAAGGTGTTTAGTAATTAAGGTGATATGAATTCCCCTCTGCAGACTGGTCGACCCTTGATACGAATGGCACTTAAAGACTATCAAAGCATCGAAGAAGTGACGTTTCGAGTCTCAATGTTTTGGCAATTGCAGCAATATCGATCTTTGGTACAGAGTTTTTTCTCTCTCGAGGATAGTAGACGCGAACTTAGGGCCAATGTTAAGTAGCGATAAGCGATCTGGCGTGGGGACAAAAAGAGTTCCAATAAAATTAAACGTGAAGCTGTACAGTTTCACGGTACTTTTGTGTCTTTCGTCGAGCTGATAAGAAAATGGCTCGCGTGGGTGTTTAATCGTTGTTGGAGTTTTTTTTCTTCTGTATCGCCTTGTTTCAACGTTTCCTTCGAGTCCAGCTAGATCTTCATCGCGGATGTGAGAATTTGTCGCGAAAAGGAAGCGCAACGACCAGGGATGGCCATAAAAAGAAATGATCTAGCGAAAGGAACACAAGGGAACGTCGGATATGCTGTTCTTCCCGAACGCGACACTTTTGCGGAGGAGTTCCGTGCGACATTTCCTCGCGAAATTCTGTCCCTTACATATCCATTCACACTGTTTGACAGTCCCACACGACCCACACACAGGCATGCAAACGTGCACGCACACGGCACAGACGCACGCAGAGCTGCGAATATGCGATTCGTTTCGGCGTATGCTCGAACAAGCTGAACATTTAAAAGACGCGTCTACACGAAGAGAATAGAGTCTCGCTATTTTTTTTCATTTTTTTTATATCGTTTATCGGTTAATCCTCATCTAACGAACAAACAGTGTTTATTAGAGTTTATGTATACTTTATATATATATATATATATATATATATATTATATATATATAATAATAATTCGTAATAATAATAATTCATAATATCAATTCATCCCAACAACAAGTTTTTAAGGTTTCATCTGATAGTGTTTCTGTGTGTTTTTTTTCTTCTGTCCCGTTTTTCTCGTCTTTCTTCAAATCGTACTTTCTTCCTCGTCAATATATCTCTGTTCATTATATATATATTTATTTATTTATATATACTTTTATTTATTCATTTACTTCTTTTATATATATGTATAGACTGATATCAACACGTATAACATCGAATTCCCTATTAACTCTTCATTTATTCCCCATTTCCGCGCAGAGAATCGCGGGTAGCTGAATGCGTATCCTTAACTTATAAGTCTCTCGTTCTAACGCGAGCGAGACGACCGGTAGCGCGCGACAAAGCCGCGCCTCCCGTTCGCTCGGTGTCTTTTTTTTTTCCCTTCTTTCCCCCTTAAAGTTTCGGCGTTTCGGTTTCTAAACGACTCTTTTGCCCTTCTCCGTCGCCGCGACAAGTGCGCCCTCGCCTTCCACTTCCGCCAGAGGAAGCGAAACTTCGGGGCATCTCTGATTCCCTCCACTTCGAATACTCAGGTTCCCCCACCCCCCCCTCCCGCCCCCTCCCTGCAAACCCTATTATGGGAGTCTTTGATCTGACTGCGGTGTTTTGATTCTCACGGCCCTTCCTTCTCCACGCTCGAGACACGCGCGCTATCGTCGCGATTACTCGTGCACACAAATAGCTAAGCTCCTACTAACCGGGGGAATGGAAACTTTTGCTCGGTGATTCTTGCCCTCTCACGTTCGTTTTAAAAATCACGCGGCTCGCGAAGCAGCACACCCTCCGCGATCCCTCGGCTGACATTCGGTTGCGGGTTCCAAGCGTAATAGCAGCCAGCTATTAAATCGCCCCCCGTGTAAACTGGCGGCAGCTGCGAGATCGCAAAAGTGGTGGAACCGAGCCGCGCCGATAGTAGTAAAACGCGAGCACGGCAGTAATCTCGATGGCGGCTCGACTCTGACGCGATGCGTTGGCATTGATGACCCTAAATATATGTATATGTATAGATATATTAAATATGGTACTGTACAATCGTTGAGGAAAAAGAATTTCTGAAAAGAGTATTTTATGGTGTCACGCGCACAGTCTGCTCGAAGGAATCGCGACACCGAAAGAGCGAGTCACGCGACCGAAGGCTGCTTTCATCAATACCTGCCTCGCACCCCCTGCGTTTCTAAAGGTGTGCCACTGAATTACTGATTTCGTAGACTTCGCGCGCCAACAATATGTAATAACGGTAAATACAGGTGTAGCGATATGTTCGTAATCATAATTATACACGGGAGGGGTGCTTTCAGATCCAACTTTTGATAATCGAGATGCTGCGCAACGAGAAACATATCCTGATACATACAATTTGAAAGGAAGAGACCTGACATTCCGCGTGGTCCATACTTCGCGTCGATCTTTCAAAGAAACTACCCACTTGCTCTCGCGCAATTACATTCCGTCGCGTGGACGTAACGGCGCGATTTACCGCATTTGCTGCCAATTACCAGAAAACTCACCTCTTGGTCCAACAACCATAAAATCGATGGAATAGCACGAAACACCTAATCAGGACAATGACGGTCCACCGGCCGAATGAAGCACAACGTCCCCCGTGCCCGCGAGCGCCTCTCGGAGGGCAACGACTCCTTCGAGTAGACTGTACCATGTCGGGGAATGTGATCAAGTCGCTACTGTGTAAAGCTTCGCGCTCCTTTCGACGATAATTGTACAAAAAACTCGTTTGCAAGCCTGTCCAGCCTGCAATGCGACGTGGCAGTATTATCAGTAAGTAGACAGTGTAGTACGATATGATACAGAGAACAAGTGTAATAGCGAGTCACCTCTGGAGCCGCGAGCGGCGCGCCGAGAGGCAAAGCGAGCGACGCCGTGGTCGATGGTAGACGTTGGGCGTATCCTGTATTCAGGATCGTCTGGCTCGAACTCGCGCGTATGTACATCCACAAGGTTGGTCGAGCCGGTCTCCGGTCGGCAAGGCGTCCCGATCCGCGTGCCTCGCGACCCGACTCGTCGCCGCGGACAGAAATGACGCTCGCACGCATACAGGCACACACGCACGCACACACACACACACACACACACGCAGAACTACAGCGCATCATTGGTAATGAAATCGAAGTACCACAATTAGGCGAGACGTATTTGTATATGAAGGTTATGGCCTGAACATCGGCGGCGTTCGAATCCGAGCTGACGCGCACGCGGGGCCATTTGCCCCGCTGCAGCGTGTCAGCGTGGAAGGGACACGGGTCCTCGGTCCCGTGAGTTACCGCGGCCGTTCCCCGCCCGTGCAGACGGCGGGAACGCCCGGAAACGCGCAACCGAGCCGTGACATTGCAGCTGCACCCTGAAAGGAAAAGCGTTTCTGTCAGCGTAACGAGAAACTGAACGATACAGACGGCCCAAGGAAACGCCATCCCTCGTCGCCCTCGTACTCGAAGAAGCATCCCCGAAAAATCTCTCTTCTGCCTCCACGCTCGTCCCTCGTTCGTTACCCTCTCTCCACCTTTCTCTCTAAATTACTTGGTACGGTTAATTAATTATTTGGTACGGTCAACGGGCGTCTCTAAACCGCGAAGCTGCGCCCCGCCGCGCGATCGTCACTGCTAAATGTCTTTTTCTCTTGCGGTGGGGAAGGGGGGGGGGGGGGAGGAGTGATAGTAGGGCCGCGTTCTCGTCGCCGCGGAGACGCGCCGCGAGACCCCCGACACGCGATCCCTATCGGTACACGATCAGATTTCAAATCAAGAGAACCCCTAAACGTCACAACACCCGCCCGCGCGCAGTTATATAACCATTACCCGAGAACGATACTGCGTGACCGCTAAATCGTACGCTCCTCGTTTAAGCTTCGACCGTTTAAGTTGTCAGCGGTCCGGGCTCTTGATCGGGGCGGGAACCGCGATGCCCCGTGTAGATCCAGCCAAGAGCCCCGACCCAGAGTTAGTTCGTTCGTTCAGGATCGTCCCCGATCTGTCGATCGTGCCCGGCTGCTCAGGGAACACACTCGCTAGGGCTCTTCTTCGGGGCGGAGGGCGAGAGCAAAGGCCCACGGGCGCAGCTCGCGCGGCGTCACTCCGAGGAACGCGGACCGGTCCCGGGCCCGCCTGTACCCGGGCCACGTCGGGACCGTTCGAGGGATAAGTGGATCCCGACGAGCGCGCCCCAAGACGGCCGTCGTGCCAGCTGGTCGGGAACGCGCCCCGGCCGGCCGCGCTCTCCTAGACAAGGACGATCGGAGACGGTCCCGAGATAAATTCCTAGGTGCACCTATGACAGACTCTCGTTGGGCAGGCGCCCTTAAAGCAGCCACTTAGCCACCAGGATCATGAATAAATGCGGCGCCAGGCACACGACGGACGCGGCGCCCGTCACCCTCACGTCGCTGTCCTTCAGCAGCACGGTGTCGATCACGTGGATGATGCCGTTGGTGCACTCCACGTCGGGACGGTACACGCGGATCCGCTTGCCCTCCCACTCGATCTGGTAACCTGCAAAGAGAAACCGTTCTCGATCAGTGGATCTGTAGGGATGGTTGGGCGCAGCGCGGCACCTCCTCTCGCGGAAGGGGATGAACGAAGCGAATTGCGGATGTTGCAGCGACGGATGAATGGCTTCCGACGAGCTTTATGGGGCATGGAAACGGGCGACGCTAATTAAGGTTGAATCGTGTTCTGAGGCTACGGAGCACGGAGAGACGCGAAATGCACGTGGCTGCGGACTCGTACGGCTGACCCTTCGTTGACCGTGCCACTTGGACGATGCTTCTGATGCGCCGCCCTGTGGCTGCTTTCGTTTAATGCTCGATGGTTGGGTCGATTTGTCGTTGGTTATAGCAGGAACAAGATCAAATGGCTGTGTTGCTAGTTACGTTCAGGGGAAAAGCTGGTTCGTGCGAAGAATAGGAAACTGACGAGTCCTTAGCAGTCTTTTGATTCTGTTCCGACTATTTAGTCGAAAGTGTGCTTAAAAGACAGCTTGAATTTCAGAAGCTTGCAAGATTGAAATATGGATCGTTGGTTGATAGTATTAATACCGTATGTCATGAGATGTGGGGGCATTAAAATAATTGAATAATTATGTGATGCGGGAAGATTTTTAAGAAGTATCTTAGTAACTCCCCTAGTAGCATTTATTTGTTGGGAGTTTGTTGGGCCAACGACGTGTTATCCGTTGGCCAACTGTTGAAGTGTCGCGCTATTTTTAAATGGGCCAACGATTGTAACCAACGTAGGCCCAACGTCACTTAACACGAAGGCCCAACCGAAGGTTTCTTTCCATAGGCCCAACTGGGCCCAACTGAAGGCTTCTTTCCAAAAGACGTCTTAGAAACGTCCAGAAGGCGTCTTAAAGAACTTCAAAAGACGTAGGCAAACTGTCGTAACTTTTTGTTAATTAACCAACCATAATAATTGTAGGCCCAACATTGAATATTCGTTGGCAAACTGTCGTAACTTTTTGTTAATTAACCAACCATAACAATTGTAGGCCCAACATTGAATATTCGTTGGCAAACTGTCGTAACTTTTTGTTAATTAACCAACCATAACAATTGTAGGCCCAACATTGAATAGTCGTTGGCAAACTGTCGTAACTTTTTTGCCGTAGGCCCTGTGTTGGGAATTTGTAGGCACAAACACTAACTATATCCCAACTAATTCCCAACTGTTGGCAACCGTTGGCCAACCAAAAATGCTACTAGGGTCTAGTGAGAATTTCTTTTATCAAACATTCGAAAGCCACTTTAACAGAACTGTACAAAATGCTCGGTGGCTCTTCCAATTGCCAATGAAGCCTGCGAAATGTGACCCAGGAAGAAGCGTCGTGAATTCAAGGTTCGTTCGTTCGAGCTATCGAAATGCGGACGAAAAATTGAAACGAGTAAAAGAGTGAACAGAAGAAAGAGACGCGTGTAACGGAAAAGTCCGCAGCTAAGCAGAGTGCAACCAAAAGGACCAGTTAAAAGTTAAAACAAATCTCATCGACCGTCTATTACTCTCCCTGTTTTTAAGCAGAGAGATACGAGATACTTCGGATATCACCCTGCACGTAATTGGGACCGTGACTCTTATCTCGCCCCCTTTCCTCGCTTTATTATACCTTAATTACGTTATTATATTTTTATTTCCTTTCTTACGAAGAGAATGTCTATTATCTTCATTCCTGCTCCCATCGTTGTCCCAGTTTTCCCACTCCCACCCCCTTTGTTAAATTACATCTCCCGCCATTGTCCCCGCCCCTCGTTAAATTACATTTGTTGTTATCCAGGGCGCCTTCTCCCTTTCTCCGCGCGGCTTCTTTCCGTGAATTGCAAAAAACCGCGGGGCTCGCTGTAAACAGCCTAGAACGCTTTCGGCAATTCGCAATTTGCGGCCGAGCGGATGACCGCGCGAGCACGTAGCAATTAGCACCCAGGGGTAATCAACGGATTTGCATTTAAATGGTGGTCGAAAGGTGCATAATAAATCGTCTTGCAGCCTCGGCCTATAATTGTGCGCGCTCTTCCTGCCCCCCTCATCGCCCGGCCGTCGGGCATGGCCGGAAGCAATCGAAATTGCCATGCACTTGGCGATACGACGATTTTCTTCGCGATTTCGCGTCAATTCGCTCGTTAACGCTTTACGTGCGATTCCTTCGCGTGTATGTTTAAAATGAAACACCTCTGTCACTCCGGGCGATTTGTAATCGCTTAGCTAATTGTCATCCATTTAATTATTTATTTACTTTTCACGAAAGAGTTACTTGAACACGAAAATGAAAGTGGTCGACTATACGAATTTATGAACGTAGAGTGTGGCAAGTAGGTTTGCAACAGAGGAGCTTGTCACAGGTAATTAATTTATTTTCTAAAGACAAACGCGTTTTGCAGGTATTTCTGCAGAGAGAAATTGTGAAACGTGGGGAAATTCCAAAATGTACTTAAAGATTTCTTATTGAAACACTTATATTTTTCTTATCACCGATTTCGGTATTCTAAAAGTTCGAATTTCCGAGTAAAATGTAACTTGACACGAGGGGCGCGATTTAGAGATGCACAGCGTTGCGTTTCGTTTCGTTCGCAACAGTAAAGTTGCAAAAGGAAGCGGCGAGCAATATATTTCTCGCGGTAACGTTTGAAGCTATCCAAGTCCGTAAGTTTTATTCGTGGCTCGTCGTATTTTATCTGGCACGAAATAGACAGAACACAAATTTACGTGCAAATCTACCTACCGTTTGTTTAGATAACGCGACGAACGCGCAGCGGCGGCAACAAATAAATTTGCAACTTTGGTTATTTTTTGCAGTTGCTTCTGTTTTATATCGATAACGTAGGCAGATCGATGGCGCCCTGAGCAATAATACATGGTAAATGTACAATACCATTTTGGTAGAACTGTGATATATAATTTTCATTCGCCAGAATTAAACGCGGGACTTAGGGGCTTTAAATGGATTCGTTTATCTAAATTATACGAGTAACATCATAACGCGTTAACGTCATATCGTATTTCATCATTTCATACGTTTCAATTTCCATGCTTTTACGCAAATGAAAATTACACGATATACTGTATCACCGTGACAGAAAATTTCACGTGACTGAACAAACGGAAGAATAACGATTAGTGGGGAAAGTTCGTTTAAAACTTGAAACGAAAGAAGATTTCCACGGTGCAATTAAATCACTTTTTAATTCATGATTAAACAGAGAGAAATGACATAGAAAAAGACATATCCTCGGGTGCGATACACCCCGTGTGACCACGAAGGGTTAACTATGAATGATACTTTTGAGTAAAATGACGACGACGATGAGCACGACTACAAGGCGAAAAATATTCGCGTTTTCGCTGGAAACTGACTCTATGTTTACTCTGACAAGCTTAATCGACTCGTTTACGTGACAAGCAGCGTGTAAGATAATTACGATAAGTCGCTATCTTACGAAACTCGTAGGGATACTCACCGTGCAAAGAATCAATAAATTCTTAAGGGTACGATACACGTCGAAATCTGTAAAACTCTGCACGTTAGTCAACTGATAAAATTGTTCGCCTCTGATAAAGGAGCCTGGTGAAATCGCGGCGATTTAAAGATATTGATCTATTAGCGTACTTTATCAAGCATTACGAAGTGCAACACCAAACTCTATCGCCCGCAATATCTCTGTCCCCTGAATCGATAAGAAAAATATATTCTTCCTAACAAGAGCACACGTGATGTCGATAATTAAATTTTTTTATAGGATACGACGGTTATTTAAAATTCTGTGAAACAGCATTGGCCGTTCTAGTTTCGATAGAAAAATAACTGAATTTGGAGAGTAGGATACCGCTGACAAGTACAATTAACTTAACTTTCCCTTTGGCTCTACCGCGACGAGAAAAGGAATGGAAAATGGAACGAAAGAGACTTAAAAAAAAAAGAGAACGAAACGTAGATCGAAGGAAGAACCCTTGTTTTCGTGCAGGCGTACGACCAACAAGCAGTGACGTGAACAATTGTGAAAGCAAAGCGCGATCTACGTTATTTTCAGGACAAAAAGCATTCCTTTCAAGCACTGAGCCTGCATGAAACGCGCGTACTTGATCAGACTCGAACGTAGCCGTAACGAGGACACGTGGTAAGACGATTCACAAACAACCATCTCGTGCGTTAGTGTTTGTGTGAATTTTGTTAATTTATAGAAGTGTCGAGTAAGCATTTGTTGCTACTGACCGCGGCACTCTTGACAACGATCGATTCATAAAATTGCGAACAACCACTTGTGCACGCTGAAAGTCCGCAGAAATCTATTATTTTTATACAGCAAGTAGAAACAGTAATGGTCCTGGATTCTACGTGTCTAATCGTCCGAGATATTTTCCCCAAAAATCTGTTGCAAAATTCATCTTCTACTTTTATGCATTCGATAAAAAAAAAAAATAATTCAATGGGACCGTATGTCTTAAACGAATAATTCTCTCACAGTAAACTTTAAAGCTTCAGCCAGTAAATAGTATACTCCACGAATGGAGACCTGTACGTGTTTTTCTCCGGCAAAAGAGCAACAAAATGGAACGAGCTCTCCACCCCGGAAAGTAACTCTACACGATCTAATTGGACAGAACTTTGTCAATCTTTTGCGAGAGAACGGTTCGTTTGCGACACAGGATTCCTTTCCAACTTTCCGCTCTCTGGTCGAGTAGAATATTCGTGGAAACAGAGAACAGAAACGCGATCCCGAATTTCATGGCCAAGGTAAATTCAAGATAAATATTACAGCAGCGTTTGTGGAGAACCCCGGAAGACCCAGGTGGAAACCAAGGCTATTACCATTTTCGCATCTTGCACATATCTTAATATCTTTCTTGCACGACACACCGAGAATCTAAACTCTGTGGTGTTGAAACTAACGCGTTCACAGGCAACAACCGTCAGAAGTGTTTCACCTCTCTGTGGTCTTTTAAACTAGATTGACTCGACCAAACGGATCGCACCCGATCCCTCTTATTTCGACCACGAGAGCCGACCTCGCTGCTAAGCGAAAGCCAGCAACGCGGGCACGGGTGTACGCGCGTTGGACGCGGTGCGTGACAGTGCGTAGAACCGTTCGCAATTGGACATCGTGCGCTGCGTCGTACAGGTGAAAGCACGTGTCGTCGCTCATCGGCGACGTCTAAACACTGAACTCACTCACCGAAAGTTTCTGGGCGGATCGCGTTTTCGTCGTACTTGTCATCTAAATACAACGAAATAGCAACAGGTTTGAGATTGAACATAGGGCAGAGCTCTCGTACGGAGCCTGAACGGTGATCGATACATATTCATCCGGCTCGCTACCAACAACGACAACGACAACACTCCCGAGCACACAGTTACGTTGGCAAAGTGATATATCTGACGTAAACGTTGAGTGTACATATATATATATATATTGAGAGTACTTGGATATGTATATCATAGCAATTGCAAGAGAGTGCTTATGCAAATTGATCGGACACAGGTGCGCGGGACACTTACTTTCGCTGTTCTCTCGGACGCGAAGCTTCAGGCTGTCTCTGACCGCTGTGAGGACGATGGTGTCGTTGTGCTTCATCTCCTTCAGCTTGGCCATGGTGTACGCCTCGTTTGCTATCACCAGATGTCGTTCCAGGATCTGCTTCGTCTGAAATCAGTGATAACAGGGTTTTTTAATCCAATGCCCAATTTTTACAAAACACGAGAAAGAGAAATATGTAATTATTGTCCGTGACGCGTGTGAAATCTAATTTTGATTTATTCACATTTCTAACGATAGGGAGTAAGAAGGCTTCTACTTTGGACCCAAATTGAAGGAATAAAAATATTTTTTATGTAAATTAAAAAAAAAAGCATTGGTTAATTTTATTTAAAGAATAAAATCCAGGTTTCTTTTCTTTTTGCAAAGCTCTAGAATTACTTTTGTGGTGGTTACATTAATCGCCTTTTTTCTTGTTTGAGGGGTGCCAGGGCTCCTTGCCCCCCTCAGTAATTTAGAAGTGTTGAAATTGCAAGTCGGGGGAATTGCAAAGTGATTGTTTTGTAGCGTTTACGGTGGCTTCGGAGGAATACTTACGTGGTAGCTGAAGTCAGGCATAAAGAGCTTCTTGGAGGTAGACGGGTAACTGATAGCAGCCACGTCCCAGGCGTAGTTGCGCGGAGCGAAGTACGTGAAACGCTTCGTCGTGTCACCCAGCTGCTCGTTGAATCCGCGCCGTTGTCCCAGGAAGTACGTGGAGCTGGAAAATGGTCGGAGAAATGTTAGAAATTTGTCAGCGATCGTGGATAACCGAAGTCTCTGAAAGTGTCCAATTATCACGGTCACACTTAATCTTTCACAATTCAACGAACATGTCGATGGCTTAGCGCACAAACATCGTATATCCGCTTTGTGTGAAACTTGAGTTTTTATATGCAACAAATAGTTCTTCACTGTCTCTTCATGTTGTATAAAAATCACATTTATACCTGTTTCATAAATTTGTCAAAAATAATATTCTTCTTCGTTGCATGGCCCTGAATCTTATGTACCATTGCACGTTTAAACCTGTTCTTCTCGAAAACATTAAAAGTGGACATAGGGTAGATGTCCCAATCACTGCCACCTTAAGATTATAACCGAACTTCATTTAATCATTTCGCGTGTTGTGTAACTTAAAAATTGTTTCAATTTGAAACATAATATTATTTAACATCTCTTTCATTAAAAAAAAATAGTTTTATGAATTAAATCAGAAGAATGTATTAATAATTAATTAAAATTCGCGAGCGATCCTTGTGTACCTATAACTGTCACCACAAAAATCATCTTGTCCTAGGTACATATGAGTACATATATTTTTTTATTTTAATGTAAATCAGAATCTCCATTTAATAATAACTATTTTTTGTACCTTTCTTTTTATACGTTACGCTTTTATTACATATAATAAATCAAGTGGCAGTAATTGGGACACTGGCAGTAATTGGGACATCTACCCTAGCTGACATTTGTGCACTAAGCCATCGATGTATAAATAGTTGACTTATCTCCAGGCACGGCTCGAGTCTTTCTTGCGTCCTTCATTTATAATAAGGTACATTCCTTTGAGCTTTTCGGTAACCTCGCTCTAAACATTTATTCATAGCTTAAAACATTTGTAGTGCAACTTGTAATATTTAATTTAAAACTTTACTTTAAAAGATGCCAACAATGGAAGGATCATGTTCCGCCCCTTGTCAACCTTACGCCCCAAGCGGCCACCTTATCCCCCATCCGCCCCATAATGCCATTCCCCAGACATAAAAGTGAAAATTGCAATCAAACAGGAGGACAAGCTGACGCGACATAAAAGCCAAATTCTCGGCTAGCACAATTCGCGTGGAAGAAAATAGCATAGTCATTCTTACATCCCTACTAAACGTCCACAAGCTGGCTAAGCACGGGGATCAAGCAGATCGAAGTGAAGCCTCTGGCTCACACTTGCCTTCGAGCAGCCATTGTTCGTTTCATGGCTGGTCTGTGCGCATAAAGGTCCATGGGAAACGGTAAAAGGGTAGAATGCAGAGGCAAACAAATCGATGATACCGGATCCCGGTGTTCCTAAACGCACGTGAGTGACGTATCGCCGGTAGGGAGATACTGGTATGGATGGGCTCTAGCGCGGATGTCATGGTGTGGGGTGATGGAATGCTGACATCACCATCCATCCAGTGCATCGAGTAAAGATACCTATCGTATAAAGGGTCTAATGGCATTAAAGCCTGCGCACAGCCGACCATTTCCCAGACGCCCGTAGCCCCGACGATCCCCGATCTATTGCAACAAGATGCCCTGCTTGCTGGACGTCGCGACGTCCAGCAACAATGTTCGACCCATCCCGCAGGCGAACGCGCGCCGCGCCGTCCAGCGCTTCGCACACGATCGTTATCTAAATTGCCGTGATATTTAACGGCCGTTCGCCTGAATTTTTTTTCCCCTATCTTTTTTTATTGACTCTTGGAGCTATCTGCTCGGCACCGTATGATTTAATCGAAACTTTTGATCGGCCGAACGTTGTTTGGACAAGCGCCGCGCGAATGTTTAGTCAACGGGCGCGTTATTTAATGGGATTTTATCGTCGCGCAAGTTTATTTGCCGGTTATTGGGATATCGTTTAATTGGATTTTCCATTACCGATGCGTCGGTAATTGAAATAACGAGGGGGGGAATGCAGGCTTTTCACGGGGGAACGCTGATGCACGCGGGCCATTTATATTTCAACGGGAGCGGCAGCGAATGTTGCCACCAGCGACGTTAAAACAATGGCAGGTGTTTTGTAGCTTTTTATACTGAACGTCGAAATGGGCTCGGTTGCGCGTTGTAATTTACGCTTTGGGGTTCGCCTGGAATTTAGTGGGTTACACGAATTAATCCTTTCCCCGGTAACTAGGATCGGAGATGAAATTTTCAAATTTCTAAGTGTCTTTAATTTTAAGTTTAAGTTTGAGTTTAAATTTAACTTTTAATTTATATTTAATATATACACTTATAAATTATAATATTATAAATGAACTTTTTAGTTTCAATTTAACTTTTAATTTAAATTTAAATTTTCAGTTCAAATTTGAATTTAACTTTTGGCCATTTTCACAGAATCCAGTGACATATGTATTCACGACTCAGGACGGCAAACTTCGTTTTGGTCGAGGCAAACGACATCCCCGATCGAAATGCCAGTTAAAAGGAATTATTCCGATACATCTTCGAAGAAATAATACAGCTTATTTAGTTTCTTGACCCGGCTATCACATTTACGGTTGTGAGGCTCTTAAATCGCGACCCATTAAGTTGAACAAGGGGATAGTATCAATAAGGTATCAAGGACAACAGTGTTCCGATACGAATTTAATGGATCGCCGGTGGAAACATCCAATTCCCGCAGTAAGATTCTCTGTTTATAGTTTCTCGGTGGAGCGGGCTACGTTCACGGTAATTGGAATGGAGATTTGTTGCGTTATTTTAATTAAATTCGAGGCAGGCCAATGGGATTGAGCCGTGGAGCCGAGGCAAACTTCTTTCCATCGAAAGAAACGATCCAGCAGCAGAATAAATAAGACTATCTTTTCGAAACCGATGGATTTTAAATTTCAACGACGCCTGTTCCTTCGCGCAATCGATACCTATTCGTAGCATACTCATTATTTCCTGGGTGTTCTTCCTTGGATTTGAAGACGCAAGAAGTATTTCACTGAAAGCTGAATTCAATCGTTCGCTATAAACTTCAAAGAATTCCTCATATTTCTATGACGAACGTCTGCTACTTTCTCTGGATTCCAGAGGGAGAAGGAGATTTCAGAATATCCTGGCTTTGCTCGTTCGATGCTCGTGAAAGATTAAGCAATGGTGACTTGGAGTGGGCATTCTCCTTTGACACGTTGCAGCCTGTTGAATATTAACGCGGAGTTTTACTTACTTCAGCATGGGGTCGGTCCTAAGCTTCTCGAGGACAGTGGTGTACGGGACACCGAGGACCCTGTCGATGATATGAATGATTCCGTTTGTGGCAGCGATATTCCCGGTGACTACTGTCGCGTTCACACCGCCACCTTCCACGGTCACAGTCTGGTTTCCGCTCGGTGTTTGGACCACGTTGAAGTACAGCTTCTTCCTGTCCGCTGCCGTGGGCACCTACAAGAAACGAACGAATCTTGAAGGAAATGTTCACGAGCGCACGTGACACGCCTGGGAAGCAAGCGATGCGTGCTTTGCATACGGAAACACCGACAGAATGCCACAGAAAGAGAGGACCGATGATCCGGTTCTTCGAATAATTCGCTATACTCGATACGCCACACTTTTTGCGTCGGCTGCAGGTCGTGTGACATTTTTACAAGCAGCCTCAGGCAGAGAATCACTGAGCTGAATGACGATATTCATACTTTATGATACGCTAGATAAAGGGATAAAAATGTAGAAACCTTCACTAATAAAAAATGCTTTTAATATAAACTGGTGAAACTTGGAATTTTTTTGTAAACTGATTAGAACATTTACACGCTACTTTAGCCGCTTGTTTACCTCGTGGATCAGAGAGAACAGTCTATTGCACCGCTGTTTCCATGGAATCGAGTGAAGCGGCAGAGCTGAAAGTTGCTGGATAATTTATAATTAACGAGACGGCCGTGTCGCGATTTTATTCAAAGAACCGTCGAAAGTCAGCCTCGTGCAAATAAGAACTCGTACATATCTAACTGCCAGTTACGACGAAAGACGGGAAGAGAGTTAAAAGTTACCCGGGTTCCTCTACTTGAAAGTTCCCCGTAGAGTTTAAAGAAGAGAAAGGTGGGGAACGTCGTTAGACAGTTAGCAATAAGTTCGCTTCGTTATGTGTGCGTCTATGCGCACTTAAACGGGGATAGAAAGAAGGGCTGTTAGAATAAGTCCCATAAAGGACACGCGGTTGTAGAATATTTTACGAAATGGAGCATTAAACGGTGAAATATTTTTCATTATTCCGCAAATCTGCAGAGTCTCCTCAGACTCGGCGTGTGCGAGTGGAGATTTTAACGAACGTTGTAATCATTCTTTAGAAGGAAAGCAGGTTGCATTCGGAAGTGGTTACTCCGCGAGAAATGGCCACCGTTTCGAGCAGTTCTTACGAAATCTGTTTCCCAGGATCTGCACTGTGTGTTTCGATCAAGGGTTAATAACCCAGCCGGGATAATGAACTCGCTAGTATAATTTCTATTCACTGTATACAGAAGCCCAATAAAATTTTGCAGCTCGTTCATTACTTCTGAATCCAAACATACGCTTTTCGGTCCCATCAAAGTATAGCCAGAGTGCGTGAATTAATAAAAGCCATGGCGAGAGCCTGAAAAGGAATTCAGAGATGCGTCTGCGAAGAATTCGGGAGCGTAATTCACGTATTCGACTTGCAAATACCGTTTGAAGTTGAAAATTTGTTTCCTCATCGTGGGGCCCCGCATTTTCGCAGAAAGTTTAATGAGGCCGGAAGCGGAGGAGTGAAAAAGAAGACGAGGAAGAGAAAGAGGAGGGAAAAACAGAGACGAGAGAGAGAGAGAGAGAGAGAGAGAGAGAAAGAGAGAGAGAGAGAGAGAGAGAGAGAGACAGGCAGAGAACTTAAAGGCAGTGATTCCTTTTCCGGTTGATCCCTCTCTCATGAATTTTCCGGCTTGCACTCCGCGCCACTTCCGGCTACTTTTCTGATCTGCAGTTGCCGCTGCATCCGTAGATAGATGCATCTTCCCGAGGCTGCCAGCTTCAAAGAGCAGATCGAATAAATTCCGTGAAAATCCACGCCCCTTACAAAGAATTTTCCTATAAGCCTCTTTCTCGGGGAGATCGCTACCCTTTACTTTCCATTCCTCCAGGATCATGCGCTCCCCTACTTTCCTCATTCGACGTCTCATTCGATTTACTTCCTCCCCTCTTCCGCCCCTTTATTTGCACTTGCGCGTAATCTTGCCACTTCTCGCGAGCTAAATCCATTAACTTCGAGCGCACATGTGCCGCCATAAATAACGACGCTGTTCGGAGGATCGAGTAAATAATCAAGGACATTGACGCTGAGACGAGGCACGGTAAAACGTGTACCTAATTGTCCCGCGGTTGGGTGGAATCGAACGCTGCGTTAGAAGACAGATTAATCGCGAACGAAGCAACGGGGACGCGACGGAATTGCGTTCCGCGGAATGACGTCGAATGAATTAATTACGGAAACGCGCGCCTGCTCCGCGGCACGGAAGAAAAAAAAAGGAGTCGCGTTATCTCGCGTATGAAACTGAACGTCGCGTTACGAGACTCGGGCCTGTTATTTTCTTTCCACCGGTTGTTTTACGGGAGCCGAGCAGCCCGTCATAAAGTAGGGAACCGGCGTAAAACATATCCCCCGCGATAAATTGGCGCGGAAGCACGGGGCCCGCGCGTTGCTTAATGCAAATCGGTCGACACCTGGCATAAAAACGGCGCATATTTTGGTCGGCCCGCCGAGCGACGCACTCGAGGAACGATTAAAGGGCGAAATAAAGCTGTACGCCGCGCTGCTTTATCGGCCTCCTCGTCCCGCGTGTAGCCTGGTAACGCGTAATTAAATCGACCACCTCTAAATCACGAATTTCGGAGAATCGCTCCTTTGAATCGGTTGGGGACACCTTGAAGCACTCTAGCAAATTGTTAGTATGCTGTGTAGCGTTTCATATAAATTCAGGATTGCGCAAAAAGTTATCTTGTAATAAATAGCGTGTAAATTATTCAAACGAGAAATGTACAGGTGACTGCAAAATTTGAAAAGGCGCGGGTTCGTGGAGCATTATAGTATACAAGAAACTGTGGGGATTCCAAATTTTAGTGAGTTTCGAAGGATTCCGTGGGAAAATTTAATTGGCAAACGCTGGCCTATAGGAATGAAGAGACCTTCGTTCACATACTCTACAGGTTTCAAAGGTTTCGAGTGCTTTAAAGAGTAGCTGTGAAGCTTACGAGGGACGCACCTTACTTAAGGGGTTAGGCCACCTTGGACGGAGCAAAATTCCAGTCATTTTCGGCATTTTTTTTTAGGAAGATAATAAAATAAACAGAAAATTTAATATGAAGCGATTTATTATACAACTCTCGCCGGAAAAAAGTCGTATTTTTTTTCTTACGAAATGGCGGCGGTAGAGCCGTGATACGCAAGATCTTGTGGAGCGACGTTTTCCACGGTGTTCAATCTCACGGCTATACCGTTTGACTTAGAACAAAAAACCAAATAGATTTATTTTCTGCATGCCTAAAACTATGGAAGTACGTAGGGAAATCCAGAAACATTAATTTGTCTCGAAATGGTGACCATGGAGAGAAAAAGTGCATTTTTTCTTTTTATAAAAGTGTCAATTGCACAGAACATATTCAAGATATCGCAAAACCGCTACGTACTTCCATAGTTTTAGGCATGCAGAAAATAAAGCTTTTTGGTTTTTTGTTCTAAGTCAAACGGTATAGCCGTGAGATTGAACACCGTGGAAAACGTCGCTCCACAAGATCTTGCGTATCACGGCTCTACCGCCGCCACTTTGTAAGAAAAAAAATACGACTTTTTTCCGGCGAGAGTTGTATAATAACAGGCTTCATATTAAATTGTCTGTTTATTTTATTATCTTCCTAAAAAAAAATGCCGAAAATGACTGCAATTTTGCTCCGTCCAAGGTGGCCTAACCCCTTAAAGATATGCTGAAACGCTGATTCGTGAAGTTTTAATGGGTTAATGTTGATTTATTGTACGAATGCTGGTGGTCACTCCACAGATTATATAATATTCCAAATTTCAACCCTTTTCTTTCTTAATCACACATATCGTCATTTTCTCTACCGAGCTTTCTGCTTTAGTTAATAATGGAAGGTATTCGACTGGTTGCAGTAAAATTAACGATAATCGTATGAAGAATCTTGCGCACACCGAATGCAATGCGGCAGAATGAAGGTTTAGGGCGCAATGCCATGAGTTACACATTCTGCAGGCGTTGGTATCTCCGCTCCGTGGTCGGCTGCTATCGATTTTGATCTGTGAACGCAATTACGCGAAATCACCGATATAGCTAATTACTTCAATGCCCGTGCTTCAATCACTGGGCACGCTGATACGGAACTGCCTTTAATTATACGCTCTGTCTGTTAATAAATTAACATCCTACCCGGGCAAACAAAGTGCAGTAAACGCGCATGATAAAGGCCTGGTTCTCATTATGCGTCCAATCGACGCCAGACAACCGACTAACGACCGACAAAATATTGCACCACATGTACAGGGTGGTCGATTGGAAACACCCGGAGAACTTTGTCAGTATTATTCCTCTCGACAAAGGCTGACAATGAGTCGGACAGAAAGATAAAATCAAAGAGTGACGTTCTCACTCTATAATCATTAAAGCCTTGCTTTAACATTTATACTAACGATTTACAAATTGATTCGGCAATATAATCCACGATTTTCGATAAGAAGGTATAGTTATTTCGTACTTTAAAAGTCTCTGCATCTATTAGAAACTGGCGCAAGTGGTATAGCTCCGTGACAAGTCAGACTTGTCAATAGTAGACAGTTGTGGCCAGGGACTCCTACCGGTACGTAAAATACCGGTATTATACCGGTATTTTTCGGTTGTATCTTCGTCTGAGACTCAATACCGGTATAACGCTCATACCGGTATTTCGCTATACCGAAACCGATATCATACCGAAATAGATAAATACCGAAAACAAAAGGTTACCGGTAACCGAAATAAATACCGGTATTTTTTCGGTATTCTTTTCAGTAACATGGTAGGTTTCGGTGTTCACCGAGAAGAATACCGAAAAAATACCGGTATTTATTTCGGTTACCGGTAATTCCGAAAACCGATTGTTTTCGGTATTTATCTTTTTCGGTATGATATCGGTTTCGGTATAGCTGTATTGGCGAAATACCGGTATGAGCATTATGGCAGATGGACTCTTTGGACAATCCATACGTAATATGCTGACTCTTATGAAATAATTTAGCCCCGTATTAAGAACTGGCCCACTCTCAGCCCCATAATCTGATTATCCAAATCGGGGCCAGAGATTTATCTATCAGTTAATGAGCGGGCAAGGAGGAGGTCTGCGAAATGGGAGCCTCGGCAGCGGCATCAATTAATCTACGAATGGATTATGATAAAAGCCCAGTGGATGCGCACTAATATCCGGTCGCTAATTGCTGGTTATTAAACAACATCCACCAGTAACACGTGGAGCATTTATTAGCAGCGTGGCGTATGAACGTTCGTCCCAATATTGACTTCGCCTGCCTTCGTTTAACACACCACAATGCGCGTATTAATTACTGTAAACAATGAGCAAATCGTTCTAATCACGAGTAACGTAATTTCCCTGCGGCCGGTTGGTATTTTCGCGCCCAGAGGTGCTATCGGTTATTAAAACAGCGAAACTCCACGGACGCGACAGCGATTCGACGCTCAACAGACTAAGGCAATAGGAATAATAGCCATTTGTCTTGGAAATATTGACAGAGAACAATCAAATTCAACATGAATGAAAAATTTTTGTTTCCAACCGAACCAGTGGAAATTCGCTGAACCCTTTTCTTCAAATCGCCTCGTACACGTAGCTGAAATACCTATAAAACAAAATGCTCTTGACACCGCAATTGATTCAATGAAGACAAGAGGGAAGGATCCCTCCTGAATATTCAAATTCCTTCCGTCCCGTTGTAACAACCCATTCGCGGGGGCACAGATGTATCGCGCTAACTTACAGTAATACACTGCAAATTATAAGTTCGTACAATTAGTTGGACGCGTGTTGTTTTTCATTATCCACCCACCCTCGCCGCCGCAATTGGCGCGGCGAAACAATCGCGAACTCCAAGTATCTCACCCGCGACCGTTTTATGAAGAGGATTACACGCGCGCGCCGTGTTTTCCACGGGGCCGCTCAGCCGTTTATTATACCAGCAAAAAGCGCGATTTTTCACCCCCCCCCGCCCCCGCCCCCGCCCCGCCGCGGGATTTGCAAAAACCGCCCCGGCGTGGCACTATAAATTCGGCGTTGTAAAACTGAGCGTGTAAACAAACGGCAAATTCGCGAACAATGCGACGAGAGGGGATAATACTCGTTCGAATGTATCCGAAGGCGGGGCGGAATTTATAAATTCACACGGGGAATTATTCTTTCACCCCTTGCAGACGGGCCCTGTGTATCGTTTCGATTAAGCGACTCCCATTTCCTTTTTCGCGCGGTGAAATGTAGTTTTCGCGCGTCCGAGGGAAACGACGTAATCCACGGGTTTAAAATAAAGTGTCCTTTAATTGAATGCCGTGCCGCGGCGGTTTCCGAGTGTGCGTGCCACCGGCACACGCAGAAGCTTACTCGCTTGTAAATCGTACCCGCGAGAGCTGTGACCATTATTCTTTTACATCCTGTACAAGGTCGCTTAAAATTCGGATGGAACCGGGGAATGAATTCGTGCGAGGTATGTTATTCAGGAGGAAACAGGCATATTGTTCGAGAATCGATGGGTGCAATAGGGTGGAGAGCGGGCGTTCCTTCGATCGCGAAGGAAAACGGCAGAAGTATTCGAGGAACGTTCATCCAGATCCGTGAATTAATCTGCTGGCGAATGAGCTGCAGTCTGTTATGCGACGCGCGTTATTGGAGCTGCTAAAATATCGACGTCGAATATCGAATTCCGCGACGAGTGTTACATTAATCGCGCGTTATATAAACGGTCCCGGAAGTTCCGGGGGGGAGGGTGTTAAATGAAAATGAGCCTCCCTGCTCGAACCCGATAAGGGGTGGCTCGCCTCCTCAGATTAAGTGGATTGGAAGGTAAAAGTTTGCCGAAAGACGCCTGACGTCATAACAACGGAGGGCTACGCGCCGTCAAAGTTCCTTGGGAGTCGGCCGAGGGACGCTGCTTCGTTTCCCCTGCTACCCGTAGCTCATTATCATCCAATCAGCATGGCGAAACTTTTCGGCGGAATAACAGAGAGCCCTCTGCTGTTTTAACGCGATCCGTGGGCCTGCGAGCGACGGAACCGAGCTCGATGTTATGTACTCGAGGTTGGCGGCTCAGTTGTGCCGTCGAGTTCGAGTCGAGCAATAATTGTACAAGCACAAATGCCGCGCAATATAATTTGCTTAACAAGCGTTACGAATAGATCGTTCATTTCGCGTCTTCACACTTTTGCGGGATGAAGAATCGTTTCAGTGGGAAATGTAATATTCGAGTGGCGGCGGAGGAAGTTTAAATCTCGAAGGAAATGATTTGAAATTATTGTTTCTTGTTGTTAATTATACGAGCTGTACAATTCCATCGTTAACCTTTCGTTAACCGTGCCCTAGGCTTCTGTTTCAATTTCTAAGTAGTATATACTTAAAATAGGGAGACCAGCAGGACTCACGGTCACCGTTAGGGCGATTTATATGAATTCTCTTGAATTTTTGGTATTTGCAAGGTCGGTGAAGCCTCTCCGAATGGTCGAAACTTTCGAGATACTTCGTACTCTAAGAATTCGAAGGAATTAAGGGGTTATTAGGGTAGTTAGGATTATCGAGATTTAGTGGAGTGGCAGTGCTTTGGGATTTCGTACCATCTTAGTGACTATTAAGACCGTGAAGACTATAAGGACGTTCGAGGCAGCTAGGACCTCGGAGACCGCTGGGATTCTGGGGCTACTCCGAAACTGCGGTCTCCCATGATCTTGAGAACTACCGGGATCTTCGAACTTCTCATTAAACTGAGGATTACAAGAATACTTTTAAGCAGCGGGGCTTTGAAGAGGGTCTAGTAAAACATAAAGATCTAGAACTAATTCTGTTCACTTAAAAGATTTTGAGGACTCCTTGCACAGGGTGATCACTTCAACGCAATGTACGATTTCTTAGGCATTTTCGATAATTTGACTAAAAAGTGTTTCTAACAAAAGTTAGATTTTAAAATTCAGAAAAATTCTATGGTGCCCCCTTCCTCATGATGCCCTAAGCACGTGCTTATTTTGCCTAGTGGTTAATCCAGCAGTGCTCTCACTTAATTATAGACTACCAGAATTTTCAGAATCAAATAATTTTATCTGTCTAAAATCCACTATAAATTCAATGATTCCTGGATCATTGAGTACCAACGAGATTTTAGCAAATTAGTGGCAATACCAAGTGCTGCCCAGACCACGGGGTCTTCTTAGAGGGTTTGTGAAGTACTTGGATCTAGAACCCTATTGGGGTTCAGAGGAGTATCGGAATCGAAATGGCCATTGTGAGTTTCCAAGCCATTAGACTTAGAGTGTAGCTCTATTGTGCACTTCGAGACTACTTTGCCCTTCAAATCCCCAAGGCTTTCAAGTCTATGTGACAGATCTGAAGCCACTTGAGATTTTTAAATGTCTCTGAAAATTCCCAAGGGTGTCAAGCTCTTCATCACCGTTCGAAGCGATTCGAAACTTTTAATTATACGTTCGAGATGACTCGAAGGATCTACCGCTAGAAATTAAGCTAGAGGATACACAGAGTTGAGTGACTCACCTGGCTGACGTTCTTGTTCTTGATTTTGTCGAGGGGCAGCCGTTCCTTGACGTAGTGGAGGTTCAAGATCTCCTTGACCCGTTCCTTGTCCTGGAGGATCTGCTGGACACCTGGCTCCTCGAGGGCCGCGTTGCTCGGCGCGAACAGGGTGACATCGCGCAGCCGACTAATGGTGTTCATGATATCGTCGCCGAAATCTCGAATGGTCTCGTAAAACTTGTACACTGGCCCGTCCTCCTTTTCCTAAATGGAGAGAAGAGATTTCTGTTTATCGATTTCGAGGTGCTGGCAGGATGATTCTACGAAGGGACTGTTAATAAATGAAAAGAAAGAAATGAAAGTGCTTAATAAAAAAATTGTAACGAAAGAGGATGGAGAATCTCGATGCTTAAATAACGCGAAATTTGCGAAGCTGTGGATTTTTATTGCTCGAGAGGGACTGGAGGAAGTCGCCTTTGATCTGCACAAACTGGTGCGAGTTAAATAATTATTGTCGAAACGTATGGATGGACCATTTTTGTGACTGCAACGTGGCAGGTGAGAATGAAAATTTACTGGTTAAAGTTCGGTGTGTAATACAAGATAGATGGAACGTGATGGTTTTGCTTTTTTCCACCCTTGAGGGATATAATGTTCCGAGGTGTTTATTAAATAAAATGGCACGGTCCACTTCGCATATTTCGCTTCCGCGTGGAAATGACAAATAAAATGCTCGCAAGGGACACGGGGAAAGGTATTGAGACACAAAAATAAAGCTTCAAGCCGTTTGGGGCAATTAAGTCGCGAAAAAACTCAATGTCGATGGAATCCTCCGAGATACGAGGTGCTTTCTTCAACAAACAATTTCGATTAAAGTTATTGGACATAGAGTGTTACAGAGTAATTCAGGCGAGGGCGATAGGCCATATCTCTTCTCTGTTTCCAAACAGAAAGTGACTAAAAAAAATCAACGTTTTTTTGAAAATAAAAGTTCAAATAGAGAAATTCTATTCTGTATTTTGAATTTTTTCTTCTACGAAGCACTAAGTGTGTATTAATTTCTATTAAAAATACAGTCATTCGCCGATTTTTTTTCTTAATACAAGTCAACCCTTTATTCTGCACGCAGTAAAAATATTATTCAGCCACATTCCCACATGTATAGTGCAGAACACAACTCTGACTTCAAGTAAATTCAACATTTCGGTATAATATCACATGTGGTTCAAGGAATTCAATTTTACTTTATATCTCAATTAAAGAACCCATCAAGTGCCATTTTTAAAATAGGACACCTTCCACTCGGCTCGTGTGCTCCAGGAGTACGACTTAAGCTACTCAAAACATTTCCATAGTCACGAATCTGTCCCGTCGATGGAATCTTCGACCGTGCTCCATGTAACAGCAATTCTTTCCACTTTGAACGGTAAAAGAGTTACGACCCATTCCAGCCCCGTGAATCACCCTGTACAATCAAAGGGAGGGCAACATTTACGTTCGAGACGTTCCCCCGTCAACAGTTGCTCCTCAACACGACGGAATAATCCATTCGCCAGCGAGTCCTTGTGCATCAAAGTCCTGCTAATTAATAGTCAATTCGAAGCACGAAGGGCTTACGCAATGGAGACGAACGTCGCCATTGTCCTCCGTCGGGCGTCGCGACGTCGACGCACCCTTATCAAAATCACGATTTCTTGCCCTTTTGACCGCGTATAATCATTTAATTTGAAAGACAATAATTTAAAATGTATTCTTACTATCTAATAATCCACTGTTCAATGGACTTTGGGAGAAACTTATTAAAAAATGTTTCGATAAGGGGTTTGTAATCTTTTGGGAACGGGTATATTAATAATTACTTTGCACTTTGCTGCGGGATAAAATGATAGTGAGAATACATTATAAAATTGATTGGAGGTAATTAATCGAATTGTTTGCGACACCTTATTCGTCTCTCGGTGCTCATCGACAGGATCAACGACTGGCAAAACAGACAATAAACAACCAGAAAACACAAGGAAAGGAGGGATACGTGGCTGCATTGGTAGTCATTTTTAGCATTCCACCTGTCTTCCATTGTTTTCCTTTTTTCCTTTTCTACAGGCTGCTTGGAGCATTCGGAATTCGAAGATCGGGAGCCATGGCCGAGTGTTTGGTGTTGATCGAGCAGAGGGGGATTCAATATTAATGGAACATGATTGTTAATTCTCAGCTTACAAATCACTTTCCTTACAAACAGGCGTAAGTTTCAGCTGGCAAATTCATTAGGTCTACTCTGTCAGTGGAAAAAGTCACCTGATATTCTTAGCTTCGAATTCTGAATGTCTAGTTACTGAATCGTACCAATTGATGAGGAAGTAAAAGGCCATTCTTCTGTTTAATGGTTTCTGTACTCACTCAGCTAAGGAGTTTCATAATTCACAGCTACTGAAATTGTTCAACACTCAGAATTCCACAGATCTAAGAAAATTCTACTTCAAAATCAATTTTCGCAAAATCTGTTAAAAAATTTTCTTCACTTTTTTCAACGAGGAACCATTTTCTTTTCGTAGTTACAATGCGATCTACGCCGGATTTCCTGCTTGACCACTCAATTTCCTGGCGTTCTATAATTCCTAGCTCCATAACAATTTGAAGGTACTCCGTTAGTAGCCCAGGCAGACACAGTTGGTCTCCTTTTCCCAACTTCCTCTCAAATGGAACGATTCGTCGCGTCGGCCCGCACGCTTCGCGCTTGTCCGTTTCCTGTTAATCTTCCTTTTCGCGCGTTCCTCGAGGATCTGACCGGCGGGAGGCGACGAGAGGGAGGATCAACAGGGCGTCGTGGTCGTTACGAAGAAACAATATCGACACTGGGTAGAGGGAATAACAAAGGAGAATCGGCAGCTTGTTCGCCAGCGGAGGATCGTCGAAATAAAAGAATTGTCGTGAAACTAACATCGGTAAGCAGCGGGAGTCTAACAGGCCTACTTCTAAGGTTCCTACGTTAGGGAACAAATTAACGGGTTGGAACCTTTTTGCGAACGACGTCGAGCCTCGATCGAAAAGTAAAAAAAAAAGGAAAAAAAAAAAGAAGAAACAGGAGGTAAAGGGGGTGAAGAAAATTAAAAAACTGACTGGTCGAATTGGAAATGTTTCCAATCGTTGGAAGGACTCTCGTTCTGTTGGCACTGCCGCAAGCTGGTTTATTAATCAGGCCAAAAAGACTTTAACCGGGAACGTCGAGAGCGACGGAATATTTATACGCGTTAAGGGTATTTGCAATCGCTTCTCACCGACTTTGTTGGATTTTAATCGTGTCGCGGATTCACTCCAAACGAAAGAGTGCAACTTGTCCGAAGAGGTTGAAAGGCAGAGTTCTCGAAAAATGTTGGTCATTTGCCTCGAGTTAACTAGTGGCGGTGAAAATCGAGAAACTATTCCCTTGACATATTTTCTCCTTCATCGCGTTCAATTTGAATGTTCATCTGTTTGAAAACAGGATGGATTCGAAGCTTCAGGTTTAAAACGAATTATTTCTTAAGGATTCTATCGATTTTGTACGCTTCGCGATCATTTCAATCTTCGATTACAATTACCACGTGGGATTCTAAAACCGTTTTGGCTCGACGCTTGCCTCGACGCTTCTACCTCTTCGTCAAATAATATTCCCGGGAAGCCACTCGGGTCGACCAGAACGAAACGTCCTTCCCCATTATTTCTCGTGGACGATCACGCTTTCGTCGCAGTTACATCTAAGAAATTAATCTAAAAAGTCAAGTGCAGTAAGTACAGTCGGTTCTCCGAAAATCGATCGAATAGATCCTTTCAAAAAGGGTGAGAGGAAAAAGGGAGATTCTCAGGCGCTCCAGGCACTGTGCCCGATCTGCTATATACGTTTAGAGACTACGCGAATTTTCCGAGGGAAAAGGCAAGTAACCAGAGAGGATGTCGAGTGTCCCTTCGATATAATCGAGCACCCAGCGGCGGTGCTAGAGAATTCTAGAGCCCATCGATTCGACGATTCTCCCGACTGTTCTTACACGCTCGCTACCTTCTGCACGTTCTCTATAAAAAAACCAACAGAAGCTTCTGATATACACGGATCTGATAACGAACGGTCGATCTAGAATCGGCCATTCCGACTGTCGCGACGCGACAAACGCGCCACTACCGTAGTATTGCGGGTGTCGTGTGTATTCGGTAGTCTCTGATGAGTTCATTTAATAAGTACTTACGATGCCCTATATGACATGCAGAGTCCAATAGAGACATGCAAAGCACCACAGAATAACATCATTGAGTCAATATTAAGAGTAATAAACACATGTACACAATTGATAGAAAATTCGATCGGCAATTAGTTCGAGATAAAGACAGTGGGGTTTCTCGCGCGGATCTCGCTTCTCTACTCTTTAAGTGCTGGAAGAGAGTTTCTATCGTCTACCTTCTTGCACATCTCCCGCCGAAGAACGCCACGACGAAGCAACCCAGTGCCATTGGTATCGTTCTCGTTCAGGCAAAGCTCGATTCAACCCGATATGTGCGCGCCGCGCGCGTTCAAGCTGGGCTCGGATCTGACAGGAGTCGAGCAGACGTCGCGTCGACGGAGGACGAAGGTCTCTGCACACATCAGTTCTGTGTCGGTTTCGTGACAGTGGTGAGAAAAAGAGCGGATAGAGGATTTCTTCTTTTTACCACTGGTACCCCGACACGGAAGTGATAAGTGTGCTCAGAGCTTCAGGGGCGTTCCTAGTGTGACGGATGAAAAAAATTAATTTTTTGGGAATTAAAAAAGGAAACAAGTATGGGACGTATCATGTTGCACGCTTGTAGCTTCATTCTATCACCTTTTCAGACTGCGAAAAAAAATTTGTAAGTAAAGATATCCATTTATAGTGGAATAGGAGCGTTGTGAAGAGAACGATATCCTTCCGGATGCCAGACCTGATTGCCAAGAAACCAAAAGTCCCGATACACTTCAAATATATCAGGCATGCTCGGTAGACGTTACTTCATCGCTCGAACTAGAATTTTGCAAGTACTTACAATTTTTTTTCTTATTGTCTTGAAAGGTGATGGAATAAAGCTACAAACGTGCAATACTTGTTTCTTTGTTTAATTCCCGAAAAATTCCGTTCTTCCAGCCGACACACTTACAACACCGGTTAAAGTGTCGAAGAGCGAAACTCTTTGCTGGGAGGGCAAGTGGTATGAATCTACAAAGCCAGACCGTTTCATTTCGACTATCAATGGACGAAGAAACGCGAGATTGGTGCAGTAGTATGAAAGAGGTTCGGTAAGAAAGATTTTTCAAGACCTAGATGGAACGAAACCAATTGGCTACTCAAGACCACCGAGGAGCTGCCTCCCTCATCTTCTTTGGCTACCCTCTCTCTGCACAATCAACTGATATCATCTGAACTGAAGATGTCTGAACAGAAATAAAATGCATGGCTTTTGAAATATCTAAAACTTGGGGATTGAATTACCGCTCATACCACTTGGCACCAACACCGAGGACTCAAACCTTACACTACCATCCAAATCACTCTTCCCAGCTTGAACGGCTTCAACAGTGAACCAGAGAGGCGCGTAACAACGACAAAGAGGTCCGTTCGATTGGGGGATGCTAGAAAACCGTGTAGAATCTACGGGACCGTACTCGAAAGCCGCTGTCGGTGTATTACGAGCAATAAAAAAAGAAAATCGTACTCGTCCTCTAACGTCTGACCACGGTCGACCAGAATTTCGTATCGGGCGAATCAAACGGGAAAGCCCTTGAGTTATCGACGATGGCCGGCAATAATTGAAATTTTAATCGAATCGTTGGCTTCGAGCGTGCCAGTGTTCGCGACACGCGGTGAACGGAAAAAAAAAACAGGGAAAATGGAAGAGAAAATCTAAGGGGAGAGGGTGTAGGGGGTTAGAAAGATAGCGAGCACAGCACGACAGTGTAATTGCTTCCGTTCTTTTGTGCACAGAAGAATCGCGCGCGTTAATATCGGGGTAATAGAGCTGGACACGTGGCCGATAGTAATTTAATATCGGCATGCAATTAAACGCTCGATCGCCGGTTACGCCGATGAAAATCGTTATCGCGATAATAACCAGCCGCGATCGCACGGGCTATCCGGTCTAGTAGTCGCGACAACGACACGGACTAATATCGTCGCCCCGCGGGGAATTAGCGAATTACAGGCACGTGACTGCGAACGCGTTTTTCTGCAACGTTTCCGAATCACGAATATACCCGCTTATTAACTGTGGTGATCGATGGTGGAAAAAGGGGACATCGGCTATGTTGGTCCTGTCGATATCCAAGTAGATGCAATTGAATCGTACTGCTTGCCGGGGGAATGATATGGGGGAGAGGGTGAATTTGCGGCGTCCTTCTTTTATGTATCTTTCTACTATTATTATTGTTCTACTCCTCTGGAAATTCGTTCGTTGTCACCCCTCTACTCTTTTAATCATGTTTTTTTAAAACATAACTACCCTTGGACATAATCACCGCTCGAGGTCCAAGTATTGTGCATTTCATTAATTATTAAACAATGGGCAGACTTACTTCACTGTCAGGAATTATGGAACTCTGCTTGGGGCCCGAATAAATGACACACTTGCTTGGTACTTGAAGAGGACTTTCACCTTCAAATTATTGGGATTAAATTCATCGAACGTGTACGCAAAAAGGAGTAACAATCGATGGTATCGAGGTATCGATTTGGCTCGATGAACTGGGGAAGGGAGTGGAATGGAGGGTAGTCCTTAGACAGCACGATTCAAAAGATCAACGTGTACTTTCGGACCTGTTGAGTACCTACAATGGTTCAATGCCCCAACATTCCGTTCACTGATAGCGCGCGAACGTAAAACGAAAACTCCAAAAGTATCACACGTCCTTGGTATTTAATCAACATCCAAGTACCCGGCAAAATAGATCCCTAGGTGGACTCGAACAAAAACTCAAAGGGGAACTCGATATCGGGTTGTTCGCTATAAAATCTGTCTAATAGCCGGAACAACGCCTTCTTTGTCTGTACTATCATTCTCTTTCACGCTTACGCTTGCGGTCGGAGGTACATATGTCACCCCGACGAAAAGTCCTGTAAACAGTTTTATAGTATATAAACCATATGAATACCTTCGAGGATCACATCGCGACGTCGCGAACGGGGATCGGCCGAACGACGCGACGATCAATCTTGCCGATAGCATCATCGCCCCGGCGATCATTCGATACGGGGTGGGCGCGCACGATCGACCAACCCGTCGATGAATCGTTCAGATGTACAATTTCCGGCGCAGATTTAAGCAGGCGAACGGCGACCGGAAAGGGCCCCTGGACCCGTCGGGGCCCCAGAAAATCGCTCGGACTCGATGGAATCGCGACGTGACAGAATCTTCCATCCCCGATCATTTTACCAGCGCGCTTGGTGGAATTCATTTTCCGCGGAAAAAAAGAGGCGGAGAACGGACGAGCCTCCGAGAAAGAAATTCACCAGAGATCGATGGCGATTTACGTGTTGGGAGCCGTGTCGATCGGCCAGTTCACCCCGTCGCGATCGCGCACCATTGCAACCATGTTTATGAAAGCTAGCTGCAGGCTAGCTTGTTCCAGCCGGAGCGCGTGTGATCCCGAAGACTAGAGTGATACTCTCTCGACGGATCTTTGTGAAAGACACAATAGTTTTAAGCTACGAGAATTACAAACGTACTTTTATGATAGTGGTATGTTACGTAGACTATTTTAGCGATAGATCAGGCGTGATGAGATGATTCGAAAAAAGGGATGAATGGCAACAGCGTTCATGATCGAATGCACTGATTTCATGTCTCATGAGATATCTGGTGGCTATGCCGTTTTGTGAATGTCACGGGGGGGGGGGGGGGGCTATATAATATGCTTCTCTATTCATGACCGTGTCGACGAAGCCGTCCCCGCGTTTCGTCGACCAAACATATCGTGTACCGGTGCTCTCGTCCTTGACAACATGCGACATTCAAGGGAGCTAACAATCAGAGGCTAGCAGTGCAAACGTGCAGTGCGTACTCTCGCTAGACACTGGCGATTTACAAGGAAGATTCCACTCCGGATCCATAAGTTGCTGGTTTGCTTGGCTTCTAGATCGGGGGCTACGAGACTCGCTTCGCTTCCCGGTACGCTTCCGATAGAAGCTCCTTGGAGGAGGTGTCTTCGAGTAACGCGCGGGTGTTGTGTGAGATACTGTCGTTTCATCAGAGACTCTAGACCAGGCCTGCCCCATCGGGTGCAAATACCTCCTGAAGTTCTGGGACCCGGGCAACAGCTGAGCGCGGGACTGGTTACGTTGCTAACCACAGCATGGGTTGCGGGAGAACTGCATGAGTGTGCGGCCGTTCATGCAGGCTCGTACCACCATGCAGTTCTCTCACAAATTTCGCAACGGGTAGCAATTAGAGCTCTTACTACCCGCCCGCCCGGGTACTCGAGTACCCGGTGAGACCCCGGGTAGAAAAAAATTACTCGGGTACCCGGGTACCCGTGGGATACCCGACTACCCGGGTACCCGTGGGATACCCGACTACCCGGGTAGACAAAAATTGCCCGTGTGTCCATGAGATACCCGAGTAACTGAAGTGTGATGAGATAGTTGAGAATTTCGATTTGACAGCATATTCCGTTCATTACTGAGGTTAGCCGAAAATGATCGAAAGTCGAAAAACGATCGGCTGTCAAATCGAAATTCTCAACTATCTCATCACACTTCAGTTACTCGGGTATCTCATGGACACACGGGTAATTTTTGTCTACCCGGGTATCCTACGGGTACCCGGGTACCCGAGTAATTTTTTTCTACCCGGGGTCTCACCGGGTACTCGAGTACCCGGGTACCCGGATACCCGGGCAAAAACAATAGCTCTAGTAGCAATGGAACAATCCCGCGCTCGGCTGTTACCCGGGTCCCAGAACTTCAGGAGGTATTTGCACCCGATGGGGCAGGCCTGCTCTAGACGATGCGTGGTGTCGGAGCTGCGAATAGTGGATGGGCACTTTGTACGATCCTACGAATTTTTTTCCCTGCGAAACGCTTGGAGACAGAGATAGGCAATTCCCTTGTCAGATATTAGGATCGTAGGGTAAAACCATGCTCCGAGATCTAAGGATCGATAAAAAGGGATATTTTTTCATTTTCAAATTTCAAGAGATTCTTCTTCTTACTTTGGAAATAATTGTAGCACTATGTGGTGCATTTAAAATTGACAGCAATCCCAATAGCAAGTAGATGGCTTTAAAAAGTGAATTCCATCTCTGTTTCGAATAGCTTCAGGGAGAACAATTCGTAGCACTTTACGCGGGCCATATTGCAAAATATATACAAAGTGGGGGCACAAAGAAATTAATTTTCAAAGACAGGGATATCTGAAGCGTTAAATATTACTGCTACTCACGTTGTTATAGTACAATCGTCTATTCAAATGCGTTACCGTGGTCTATCGCAAAAAGAACAAGTGTCTCGCTGTTAAACGTTGCCTCTAGACAAAAAATTTACCGAAAACCCGGTTAAGTGTCGCTCGATAGAATGCAATATACAAAGCGTGTGTGAATAAAAAGATGGAGAACGTGTGAGAGAAGTCTCTTTCAGCGAAGCGCAACTATTGTTTCGGCGAGACTGAAAATCGGTTCGGGATCGGTCGGAAAACATTTGTACCGTCGCCGCAAATCTTCCTTGCAAGAAACGACGGTGCATTCCTCAGGCAATAACTAAGAATTCATTCGAGCGCTGTTTCCAAATCACCAAAAAAAAAAGAAAAACAAATTATGTTCAACAAAACTGGCCAGATTTTCAACATTCTCATCATCGCTATCTAACACAGTCGTTCTAAACTAGAAGTCAATCGAACGCAGTATCTTCGAAATTTACACTTCGTTTTAAGTTAAAGAAATTGCACCTTTTAAAGTGAATTTTCACTTTTTGATTAGGTCCCTTTCACGAATTTTAAACAGGGCTTTCAACGTTACATTTCTATAGACATTCAGAAGGATTAGTATTTTGTATAGATTCCTTTTTAAGGACTTCCAAGTTATTGTGTATTTAGATATTATATTTATATTTAAGATTGCACGCGCAAAAATAAATAAAGGAAATTTTATTTTAAACCACAATTTCACCACCAGTCTATCTATCCGCATTTCTTTACTGTTGTGATGCATAGAGTAGACAAATGATCGGATCGCTTAAACATCCCACCTTCTCATTCGTGATTAAACGAATATCCTGCTTAACGTGGCAAAATATACCTGATTAAGGCTATCATTTCCCCGGGAAAGTCGTTCGATAAATTGCTTTGGCTCGCGACTAAACCGTACCGAAAGGCTTTTTGTTCGTCCCTGGATGGAAAAGGGACCAGGAGAAAGGAGAGCACGCGAGTATGGGAGGGGGGGTCCAGCACGATTACCAAAGGAACTTTTTTCGGTGTATCGAGAAAGTAGCTAACGGCCGCAGAATGAACGGCTGCATCGAAATGAGATTTTTTCCCCGAGGCTTTTAAGCCGTCCCTTTTCGCGGCAAAGCAATAAGGCTCGCCGCTTCGTCATGACAGAGAAGATAGAAAATGCTTCCCTATCTTTCCACCGCACCCCCATCCCCTTCCTCGTCCAACCCTGCGCGCAGCTTTTTGTTTAACTTGGCCTCATTCAATACGCGCCCGGCCATCTTTCTCGAGCCCTTTTCAATGCGGTTTAACTCCTTACTGCGAGGCGTTCAAGTTCCACATATGTAATCCACCATTCGAATGTTCCCTGCTCTTTGTTATATTTATATACTCGTCGAATCTATGCCAAGCCTTCGCCAAGTCTAATTTAACTCTGTCTGAGGTGTGGATTAAAGGATCGCGCTACCCGGGGACGCTCAAAACAGCACCAAATTAGACGATTTTTTTGTTAGGACACTATGAGGTTGAAAATTAATTCTAAAATTATGTCAGAAGTATTAAGAAATGACCGAGTTATGTGTTGTCCCGCGAAGCCCTAAATATAAGAAGTATAGAAATAATGTTTAACCTCGTAGTATCGTAAAAAAAAGTTCATCTAATTTGGAGCTGTTTTGAGCGTCTCAGGGTGGCATAACCCCTTAAAGGTAGGTAGCTAATTTACAATAATTTCTTATGAGTAACAAAAGTTAATTACGATCACTATCAGTTTAAAAAAAAGCGTAGTTTTTGAACTGCAACTGTTTCCTAGCTCAGAGTATCTATATTCTGAATTTTAAGAGTACCTAGGTTTTAGGAAGGTATTTCAAGTACCTATACTTGTGGGGTTGAATTGAGAGAACGGTAATGAGTATTTAGGGAAATGGGTGGTTCGCGTTCTAATAAATTCCGTTTTTCTCTCGATGCTTAACAGATGAGCTCCTCCTTCCTTCCGCGGCGGTGCCGTTTCTCTAGCCCGGTCGCATAAAGCAGCGCCAGAAAATACGGAGCTGGAACAGTTAATTGCAAAGGAGGACCGCGTTCAAACAACGAAATATTTACGCGGGATAACGAATGCGGCCGCACGCGAACACAGTCGGTTGTTCTGTTCTATCGGACTGTTCGTTGCGGAATTAATTTCCATTGCCGCGGGACAACTTTTAAATGAAGCTTCCGCCCGTTTTGTAAACTGCTGCTGTTGCTGGTGTCTCGTTGGACAACGTACAGAGTGCGGCGTGTAGCGTTGTCACTTCGAAATGTTCCTTTGAAAGGCACGATAAAAACTATTTCCTACAACGGAGGATATGCTTTCTACGTTCCTTACGATTTGTGTATGGAGCATCATGCTAAATTTTAATGGCTCTTGGAACTTTAAATAACAGTCGAGCATTCCATTTCGATTTTAATTAATATTATATCTTGGTGATTGCGGACCACATATTCTTCACTGCACAATGTTTCAAATGACCATCAGGCAGAATTAACAACGAATGTACATATTATATTAACGAAATGTCGATTATAGGTTTCAACGAAAAGGAAATAATGGAGGTCCTATATTGAAGGTTGGTTAAAACAAAGTAGTTGAGCTATCGACCGTATTTTTAGAATATAACAATAAGTGGTTTCGGCGCACTGGTTCGGTCAGTTAAAACAGTATTTATTAAAGAAGAATATTTTGTAGGTATTTTAGATATTGAATGACCGCTTCAAATAAGTTTCTGCTAATATTGGAAGGGACGTAAAAACTTTAATCGAACGGGTACGATTGAAGAATAGGAAAAAGGAACGCGCGTACTCCGAGAACGTTGCGTCCAATTAGCGAATATGTATTTCGCGCTGGTTCGAATCACGCTTCATTGTGGTAGCGAATAAGATGCGAATTTTAATAAAAAACGAGGATACTATGATGCTGCAAATGAGAAATAAATATGCGCATGTTGTTTGTTGATTAAAATGAAGAAATGAAGCAATCGTTAAACGAGTTAACAATGTACTCACAATTCATAAATAAAATTATTCTTTCCAGGAACTTAGCAAATATGGAAGGCAATTGCTCGTTTCACTGTTACGTGTAACAGTATTGAAAGAATTTTTTAAAAAAAATATCCATTCACTCAAACCATTTCAAAATGAATACTTGTTGACCGAAATCAGAGGAACGTCTGCAGAACAATTACAATTTCGTCACTGTGTAAACAAATAAATATTACAATACTCTCTGCATGATATATTGGCATACAATTATTATATAATGCTGCATTATCGATTCTATGCATCACAACAATGGAAACATTTTCCACTGCATCCCCTGTTATCGAAATTATTTTATATATATACGCTTGCATGTCTAAGGGAAAAGAATTTTAAAAGTAATGTCACGCCGGAGGCGTGTAGAGACAGTACATCCGCGATATCGAAAAATTCGTCGAGTTGGAGAACAGACGTTCTTTTCTCTCCAGTTGCGAATCCCCACCGCGTAAGATTTTTAAGAAAAGAAATATGGCTGCATTTACACCTGATGAAGCACGGTTCTCTCCTCGAAGGAGCCGTGGCCTCGGAATTTACGAGTCTTGTTTGTAGAGCGTTGTCTCTGCTCGGGAGAACATTCGCGGAAGATTCTTCGCTCTACGCGATTTCTTTCCTCAACTTTGATCCACGACGCGAAATATTTCATTGCAGCCGCGGCCGTATTTCTGCGAGTGAGAATTCCAGGTTCGTCGAAGGTGGGCGGATTAGAATTTTTTTATCGAGTAAAGCTTTTTGATTCGAAACGTTATTTCGATGAGATATAATAATTTGTGATAGTAAAATTCTCTGAGAAGCGAACTCTTTTAGAAATAGAGCTCCTGAAGCAGAGAGGAAGTTCAATCTCTACCACTCATACTTATTTGCCCATTCAAAACTGTTGCCATAACAAAAAGTCGACACAAAATAACTTGCCCAGTTAAAAGAAGAAATAATTTTATAAATTTCGGTATACCTGAATAGAACAGAAAGGAGATTCAAATCATTCTTATGACGCATCACTACTATAACTACAAGTGAACATTTGATTATAAACAAAAGAATAAAAATGAAAAGGACAGGAATAGAATTTGAACTTCCAGCTTCACGTAAAATTTTTAAGAAAAGCAGAGCTGTTTGATTGGGCAAACGCTAATGAACAATAGTATGAGCGTTTTTGAATTACACACGAAAGTTCAAAACCCAAGTTTCCGATCAGAAGACCATCAGCTTCTCTTTTGTTTATTGCACCGACAATCACGGTGTTGTTTATCGTGGGAAATATATTCATCAAGGTAGACAGTGACCAGCTATGATCTCTGTTCTATTTTTTCACTCGATATTGGACACGACCAGGAAATAGGAATTTATCGACGACAGAAGCGCGTGAATCCGCGCGTGCTGGACACCGAGGATATTACAGTCGTCTGTCGAACCGTTCGATATTGTTGTCACATGCATCACACTGGAATTATGTAATACAACTCTCACAGTTTTTCTCGCACTTCTTCGTAGAATCTGCACACACTAAGTACATCTTGGACTTTCCTACGAGTTAAGGGGGTATTCTCGTCTAGAGGGACGAGATCCTCTATCTTCTTTAGGGACGACGCATATAAAAACACTTCGCATTTCAGTAAGTTATAAAAAAAATTCAGCCATATATAATAATAACTAATGGAGATATAGGATTTTCTCAAAACGGTGCTTTTCATGCCGATGCGCACGATATCTCAACTTCTAGTGGGCCAATCTGGACCATCTTTTCGATACACCTTCAGAAAACATATAATTCTAGTTGGTAGAAGAGTTGAGTCGAAAGAATTTTTTTTCGTCCCTGAAGAAAGCCAAAAAGTTGGCCTTTCAGACGAGAATACGCCCTTAAGTCGTAAGTCATCGCGGTTCACTCGTCCAGTACTTCGTTTAAAAGCAGTTAACCAACTGCTGAATGATGTAGGAATCTCGTTTTCTTCAGTAGCGATGTATCAATCTTAAATTGATGTTTCTACGTCGCCAAAGACATCAATCGTGTGCATGTATTGTATGTACGCACGTCTGCACAATACGGAGCAGCAAGCATGCATAGAAACGAGTAAAAGTTGAGCAAGATTCTTTGTAAAAATTCCCAAGTCACTAACAACTGCATTTTCATTCGAGTTCTCTTCGATTAACGACTGCATTATAGAACCTCATTCTTTCATTCTAGTCCCTCAGAATTACAACTTAATCCAACATTCCAGGAAGCGAGAAGGGTTGCTTGCCAACTATAAAATGCCCAACGATCATTCCGCAGTTTGTCAACAGTTTTTAATTGCTCCTCTGCCTCATCTACCACAGAATTCTTACGTTAAATTTATCCAAAAAGTCTTCTTCTTTATTTCAGTAGAGCAACACGGACTGGACAAAAGTGTCAAAGAGTGATCCTACCCTTTCAATCTTGAATAAAAAAGATATTAAACATACCAGACACCATCTAACCACCCACTCAATGTAATTCCCAATTTTCACTGCAACTAAATTATTCAAGGACCGCTAAAGTCAATTCCTACCCCTCGTTTCAAAACCTGTGGAAAACAACCCTTTCGCGAACCTTCAGCTTGTTTCATCGATGCAACCTGGATCGTTTCAAACGAGCAGCACGTGGCAAGCATACCTATTTACGCAATGGATTCAGGTACATCGATCGTGCATGCGTGTCTAACATCAAGGGACGAAAAGGAGACGCCGAAGGGTAGCGGGTTCGAAGGGAACAGGGGACAACAGCCACATAGTGTAACGGTGCATTGGGGTGCATGGGTCGTGCACGCGAGCCACGTCCTCAGGTTTCCACGGGCGATTTTCTGGGGGGAACGAATGATAAACGAGGGAGCCAATCTTCGCGAATGACAAGTTCTTAGACTTCGTAGGCCGCCTGCTTGCCGCAGCTGGAAACGTGGCGAACAAGTTGCTGGCAACTCGCGACGGTTCACCGTGGTCAACGCGTGCCGCGAACAATCGAACCGCTTCGACCCGCGCTGGCGAAACTCCGTCACGAAAGAATTTACCCCTGTGCACGCGAGCTTCCGTGCAGCGTAGGATGGCTCTGGCTTCCGGCACGGGTATAGCTGCTCTTCTGGGCGAAGCTGCAGAAATTGATAGAGGATACGTTGCGCGGTTTAATGGGATCTGTCTCCCCTTGATCGTATATTCTTCTCGGGGGGGTTGTAATAATGTGCACGTGAAACTGCGATATTTGTTTCCTCAAGGGAAGCCTGATCGTCGCAACGTGCGATTTCTTAGGCTTTCCCGATAATTTGGCTAGAAAGGGATTATCAAAAAAGTTATATTTTAAAATTCAGAAAACTTCGATGGTGCCTACCTTTCTCCCGATGACCCAAGGTCTAAATAGATTTGGAAATAGATCGGGAAAAATCATCGGATCCCCCGGAAATACCCCCGAAGACGGGAGGTCGGTCGCGACGGAGGTTCGCGCACCAGAGATCGAAGAAGCTCGCCCGCACCGCGCAAAAGTATTGCCACTGTGTCTATGAATGGTCGCTGCCGAGAAGGGGGAATAAAAAAAATACTACGAACGCGTCGATTTGCATGGTAAATCGCGGGCCGGGAGGCGCGTGGTAAAAAAAAAAACGGCCGGAAAAATCGCGTTGGCCGGGCGGAAAAAAACGAGTTGGGGAAAAAGCGCGATTCCGTCGGGCGTGGCGGGCGAAAAAATAAAGAGCGTGCACACGCTGGCGCACACGTATCGTGCCGCGTGTGTCGCGCGTGCAGTACGAGACCCGATGGACGGCGCAGCGAGAGGTGAAAAAAAAAAAAAAAAAAAAAGAAGAGAGGGGCGATGATGCGCGTGAAAACGCGGTGCTATGAAATGCAAAATCAGCACACAGTGGCGTGGCCGTGTTTCGAAATCGATACGGTGCCATTTCGTCCTTTGCTAGGGGCAAGAGGGGAGGGAGGAGTCGTGCGCGCGTAGAAACGTGGGGAAGAAAGAATCGCGGGCACACATCGAAAGCATCGCGATAGCTCGGCCAGCTGTGCTCGCGTTTCTGCGTGTTCTATCGTGTATTCGCGCCGCGACGTGCTTTTGTCCACTCGTGGCGCTTTTCCCAGCCAAGCGTTTTCCACTGTTGGAGACACAGAAACGGCTCCTCGGACGGCCCGACTGTGCCGGGCGCTGTCTATTTGTCCCGCTGGGCGTCCCACATTGATCGATTCGCGGGAGGAAGGCCGAAACTATCGGGGCCCTTTTCACGCGAGACACTTCCAAGGCTCGGGGTTGGCGACTCAGATGTGTTCACTTGGCAGAGGCGATGGCAGCGCGAGGGAAATCGAAAGAGATGAGAAATGTGTATGTCAGAAATGCCAAGTGATAGCCTCAAAAGTGTCTGGCGTGAAAAGGTAGTTACCGGTTTGGAGAAATGTTCTTGATAAATTGGGCGAGGCTTTAGGGGCTTTAACAGCCTTTGGAATGTTAAAGCATCTCTGCTGCGCAGTGATCTGTCTCCGATCACGTTTAAATGGTCGCTGCCTACTTCCCCAAAAATCTTATTTACGTATACTTTTCTATCTAACTCGTACCCTTCCCAGTATTTACACAATAAAGATTCTGTGATCGCGAAAGTCGCTTCTTATACCTTTTCTTCCATAGTCCAAAGTTGCAACACAGTCAACTCGCCCGGAGTTCACCTCACATTCATCGACAAAACCGGATCACGCATGAAAAGCTCCCCAAATTAACGTTACAATAAAACTCGGAGTGTCGGCGATTGGGCGATGTATAATGAACATCCATCGGATTGCAGATCACCCTGCACTGTTTCTCCGTCTCCAACGAGGGGCAACGAGCACGCGCGACGAGGGGCGCAAAGGACGCGTGACGCGCCGAGGTGGTATATGCGCAGAAGCGGATGCACTAAACGGACTATTATCGAGGGTGAGCGAGAAAATGTTGCGTCGCGCGGCAAGGAAGCGCATGAAAGAGATATTGGCAGCGAAATGGCAGAGACAGAATGAATTAGAGTCGTGAAATGAAAGAGAGAGGCGAGAGAGAGAGAGAGAGAGAGAGAGGGGGTAGAAAGAAAGATGCTCGATATAAAACGTTTGCGAATGATAGACGTGTGGAGAGACATCGTAGTGTGATGAATGAAAAATATGTATATATATGTACATGTATATATCGAGACACAGAAAGATAGAGTGATAGTGCGAGAGAGAGAGATAGAGAGAGAGAGAGAGAGAGAGAGAGAGAGAGGGAGAGAGAGAGAGATAGAGAGAGGTAGAGAAGAAGAAATGGAAGAAGAAAACTAGAGAAAAAGCTGGCGGCGAATTACCTTGAAGGACTGCACAGAGAAACCAGAAACCAGGGTTGGTCCGTAACATAAGAAGCGAACAGAAAACAGAAAAAAGGTAATCTTGTAGTTAGGTCGTTCGCTGTAAGAGACACACTTGCTTGTGATATGAGAACAGTTTCGATTCGTTGGTTGGTGGTTGACAGGGGAAGACTGGGTACTCCGATGCTTTTTGTCCCTTCGATCACGCGCCCATCTAACGTCCACGTGTTTTCGCTCTACAGTACTCCTACTGTGCGTGAAGCACGACGAAGGGTGATCGTTTCGGGGAACACGTGGAGGTCAGAGGAACGCTGTCTGCATAGACTCAAGAAAAGCGGTTGCAAGTAACATCTTTCTGCGCGGTGCAAAGAGAAGGGTCAGGGGAGGTGGTTGAAAAGTCTCTTGGTGTCTTATCTGTCGAACGATGGGTCCAGTGTGTACTACGGGGTGCTGTAAAAATTCTATATCAAAAGGCTGTGACAATTGGTCCACGTGTGGTACCTACCATGTACGCTCGAGAGAAATTATTGGTGGCCGCTGCGCAATGATTTTTGCACACACAATGATTTTAAGTTTCCTTGTACTCGACGAGTCGTTTGAATAATTTCTCTCGACGCTACGAGGATCCTCGTCGGCGGAGAGTCTCATTGAATCGTTGCACCGACGAGGAGTAATCGCAGCTTTCTCTTTCGTCACACATACCACTGCGCCTTTGATGCCTCCGCAAGGTTACAGACGCTAGCGTTGCAGTGATATCTGTGAGTCTGAAAAGTTGGAGAATCCGAGAATACGGGACAGTACAGGTGTGTGAAAAGAATTATCGTGGGCCAGGTGGTGGAAGTCGAGTGTATAGATCGCAATTTCGAGGCTTTAATTATCCCCCGTTTCACCCCGGCTAGTGGAAATATCTCGCCTCGGTCTGATCGCAGTTTTCTCTGCTGGTATCGCGTTCCGACAACCCGGCGAATATAAAATTCTGCGCCAACCCGCGGCCAAACGTTCGGGAGTTCGTTTGCCTCTCTCCCGACAGTTTGACAATTCATTAACGCCTATGATTTTGCAAGTGTCAACGTGCCACGTTTGACGACGGTTCCCAGCTACTGAATGCGACGTACGGATGCGCCCGACGTGTCAATTGCACGGGCGTACACGCCATAAACAAACGTGGAGGCGTGTGTGCAAGCGCAGGCGAATGAACTCCGCGCGATAACAGGGTTCGCTGTATTTTTGGATTTCTGATAGGATCTGCGTGGAAATAAGTACTTTCGCGCTGGATAAATTAATTGGATCGACGCGACAAAGATGAACTTTCTACTCGAATGTAGAGGCTTCAGATTCTGTTTCAGAAATCTTTAAAAGCGAATTCTGATAGAGGTGTATTCTGCCCTCTTTAGTTAAAATGTCCTATCTAGCATTTTGAAACAACCGAGAAAACTGAAGTTTTATCATTTACTTTGTACCGTCCTTATTTTCCTTTATTCACATTAAAACATGTTGTCATTATTTCGTAACAGCCTAATATATTTTTTTGTAATAGCTGTACCGGTAGGTAATGTATTATTAACGTACCAATTAGTTAATTGTTTTAGATAGGATATTTTAACCATTTGGAAATAAGTTAGGTTAAATACATTAGACTGTTTATAAATCTTTACGAAGCACTTAGAGTTTTCTAACATTACTTAAAAGGTAAAAGACGTGTGCTACTTCAAATATTTCAACATATCTCACAAAATGAAAAAATGCTAGATAGGACGGTTTAACTAAGGAGGGCAGTATTGTATATGAAGAAAGTTGACCAAAAAAAATGAGTAATTAAGAAGCTGGAAATTATTCTGTTAAACAGATGAATAGAGAAAATTCGATTGAAAGCGTTTTTATTCTTTCGGAAGCGTAGGTTCCATGAATTTTGTAATACCTAAATCACGAAACATCGATTCCCCTGGGCTGCATCGAGACCTGTTTGGTAATGCAATTCAGACGTCGTCGCTGAAGATGGAGGAGACGCGAGAATGCAGTTGCAGACGGTATTGTACACGTTTCATTGTGCGTCGGCGTAATTTGATTTCGTACATGATTTCATCAAATAAAACTTTCCCGCCCGTAGAATCACAAATCGCCTTTGTATCTTCTACGAAGTTTCCTAGAAACAACACTGCCTCTCCTTATCGAATAAGAAAATTAGACGCTTTCAAAAGCGGAGCTACTGAATAATTTCTAACATGTAAGATTTACTGGAGAGTGTCTCGTATTTAATGCAAAGCTCGTCCGGGAGTATCTAAACTATAAATTAATTTAACTCCTCTTCTCGCGAATAGATTTCCGTGTTATCAATTTCGTGGACGAAGCAGGCGTCAAACGTGCCCTTCTTGGGCGAAGGGTGTGATTACATTTCGAGCACGTCCGCGGTCTCGAGTCGAATCGTTATTATTCACGAAGTAAAAGTCGTTCCTCGAGTAATCGGGGGAACAGCGTCAGGTGCGCGTTCCAGTTTCTCCTCGTAATCACGGACGGTTCAACGGATCGCACGTTATCAGTGCACGCGCGATTGCGAATTCATGCACGTGAGGTGTCGAAGACAGGAGGGACTCGCTCGTACGAATCAAAAGCACCTTCGCGCCATTAAAGAACCCCGAAACTTTCGAAGCAATCGTATAAGTTCAGCCTCGATCGAACTTTCGACAGCTCTGATACGTTGGATATCTTCGTCGGTGTACCAGGGGTAATCTATTCGTCAGAACCTTGCGGAAATTCTTCCACTTGCAACTCCGTCTTTGAACGAAAGATGTTTTAAATAACTAGAAGGAAAGAGATTTAACTCTCTTTTTGGTTTCCCTTATATTATTTCATAATCATCAGATCCCTAAACGTTAAATTTAAATTCCCAGAAGAAACTCTGATGTACCTTCTGCCTTCAGCCAACTTCCAAACCAGTTCCCTTGAAAAAATTCCTCATCATCAGAAAATCACTGTATCTCCCCGCGGAAATTAAGCTCCTGCGCGTATCGCTGGCCCTCACTGGGAGGAACTTTAACGCAGTTGATGAAGAGTCGTTTCACCGATCGGTCGGATTTTTTAAAAAGTCTACAACAGAGGTCGTAAGGAGGGAGCGGTTCAAACGCTCGAATATATTAAGGTAGTAACTCGCGGTAACGGAATCGCGTCGTTCCGCGGAAATTGTTTTTATTAGATGGCCGAATGCGCGCGGTTGCAACCGACAGAAATGAATGAAGGAGCAAGAAAACGGAGGCGGCACAGAGGCAGCCGAGTCGCGGCATAATGCGAGGTTTATGCGATCCTCCTTTAATTATTTCGCCAGATGGCTCCGCGGGGATAAGGGAACGGTTTAAGCAGGGTTTTAAATGGCAGCGGGGAAATTTAAAAGGCGGTCGGACCGCAGGGTCGGCAATTTGCGCTTGCCTCCGTCCTTTAATTGAAAGGTCGAAACGCGTTATTGCTTTTTCCGCGGGCCGCCGTTTATATCGGTTCAACATTCTTCCCTGCGGAAACTGGCGGAACGACCGGGCTACAGTTGCTCCCGGCCAGAAACTCATTCATCGAATAAATCAGCCTGCTAACGTGACGATAACGAACAATGAAATAGGAATGAAACTTTATAGCCGGGAGAAGGGGAGGACGATGGAATCGTTACAAGTAGAAGGGATAAAGGAAGGGGCAGACATACCCTTCGTTTTTAATATTTCAAATGATTGATGACGAAGGTAAATGGTTTTCAATACTGAAGAAGGGATGGGTGTTCAAACTCTTAAGGAAAATTAAGAATTCCCATCGGTCTTTGAATACGAATTGAACAGGACGATCGTGTATTGGGACAACCCCAACTTATGCAAGTCACAACTCAAGTTGCTTATACTTTGAAAGACAGAGAAAGACAAGATGAGAGAAGGAATGTTTAAATTTTGGTAGCGGCAGCCAATAAGTGGGTTTGAAAGAATTAGAAGAATTAATAGAGCTGTAGTGAAATGAAAATAGGAACAAAGGTACACCAAGAAGAGAGTCCTGAGAATTGTTTTTAATTATTTAACATCCTTCGCACACTATGTCCACGTACAAAACTTTAGCAATGGGACATGGTATGAATGGCAGGTCCACTGTTCAATGCAGAGTGCACTTGCCTCGAGTAGCTGACGAATAAATATTCTACGTTACAATATCAACCAACTTGGAGCCAGTTCCGAAGTTCGTTATCCAGACAAAATCGGGACTCTGTATTCAGACCAGAGATTCTCATTCCTGCAGAGAAAGTCCACGCGGTGCAACAACAACAGACCAGTTTTCGAGCAGCCCCGACTGCTCTGCATAATTTTCGATTGGCTTTGCCCCAGGGAACCGATAATGCAAACATTGGACTTCTTCAGAGAAATCTGTCGATCGTTTAGCGGCCCGGAAGCTTTCAACTCGTGTAAGACGAATTGTCTTTCTTCTAAAGGAAGCCGCGGGGGAACGCGGCTGGAGGAGCAGCGACGAAGGGCAGCAAGTCCTCGCACGTTCACGAGTAAGAAACTTTTCATGACCTCATGAAACTTCGTTCATCCGACCGGAGCCACGTTCTTCCCTCTTTACCTAAGAGGAGGGGAGCTTAAAGATTTTATTTCGACGAAGACCTGTCACCGACTGTCCAAACTGTGCTGGAACGGCCGACGAAAGAGCACAGGGAACACGAAATTTCTTATTCTCGAAGCGGAGCCACGTTTTATAGGGTACGCGTACCTGTTTTGCTTAAAAAGTGTCTCCCAGAACGAGACACGCTTGACGTCTCATACCTGCGCATCTGTCACGAAATATTTCACACATTCTATAAAATTCACCTTCCTTTCCCCCTTCAATGCCATAATTTTGACCTCCATTTAACTCAGAGAAATTAATTCGTCGCGTCAATATTGCGAGGCACATTCTACTTAATATTCAAGTCTGTTAAAATATTCTGCCTCGTGTTGAAACACGGTCCAATCTTAATCTACTTCATCAAACCACCGGCAGCTTTTTATAGCACCTCGAATGCCCAGCAAATTTCCATGCTAAAAAATGGATCTCAGTCGACTTTCCCATGATAAATCGGTGGAAAAATTTCGGTGCCATTGTGATCACACTGTACGCGTCACGAGCTGGCAACTCTTTCATGTCGATCAATAGTTTATCGTCGACATTTTAGCCGGCGTGAAAATTAATAATGCAGCACGCTACCCACAGCCAGGGATGAAATGATATTTCTTTCAAACGCTTTTGTAGCCATTCACCGCCGTCCACGTTCATTTTCAGCGCTATGAACGTGTCCTAGGATTTTTCAACGCTAACCCAGCACCGACCACAGCTGATCCGCGTTTATATACCTTGCGATCGTTACACTCGACCCGCACCGTGTTGTCAAAGATAGATAGATAGATAGATAGATATATATGTATATATACAAATACATACGACGGGGGGCACACAATTTCAACAGCCTTATGGCGAATGCACGAAAAGGGAGGTTCGGAACTCGAGACTAGTGTAAACAGGCGTGAACGATTCCCAAAGTTCTAGAAGCTGCTCAAATGGGATGCTCGCTATGATACAAGTGGGGCAACTCTTAAATTAGATAATAAGCAGACGGAGGAGGAGTAGCCTCTTTTTCTTTTGATTCTCTTTGATCGTGGGGGTTGGACTCGAATCGGTGATCATGTGTACGGAGGGCTCGTATGTATCTATATACAAGTGTACTGTAACGTGTTACCATTTCATGTGTCGTTACCACCGCACACGAAAAACACGAGGGAAGTACGTCGTTCGCCTTCTTGTATTTTCGTTTAACTGTAATTTCATGAATATCGTTTAGAATTTTCTTATATCTGAATCGCCATTTCTGTCAAACACTCGTAACGAAGGTAGCACGCGTTGATAATTAAAGGCCGCGTATGACTACTTGATGTCAGAGAAAATTATAATCAAGTTACAGTTCGAATTGCAGCGTTCTCTGAGCTGTTAAGGAAACTTAAGGCAGGATACCACCTTTGACTGCGATTTTGGAGGCGTTTTTCATGAATTTTTTTTGCATACAAAGAATGCGCAGAAACAAAATCGGTTTCAGTCATTCATTAATGTAACTTTAATCTGTAATTACACATTTTTTGAAACTGAAAAAGTGAAAAATAATCTCTTGTAGGTGGCGCCAAAATACACTCCTTTGGAGGAACATCGTTAGACGGCGTGTCAAATTCCGCTTTGTACGTGGCTCTTAGAAAAAAAACAAAGAATGTTCCTATTGGCAACAATATTTTTTAATGCTGTACGTAGGGATTTTACGAAATTTCGATTTTTAAGAAAATGGCGGCCATTTGAACAAAAAGGTCCATTTTTTTAGGGTAAAAAAGTTTAAAGAAGTTTATAAAATTGCGCACCAAAAGAAAAATAACAACGCTACAGCAAAAGTCGTACGCACATCGTTAGATTACACCACGGGGAAGAATTGTGCAAAGTTTCAAGTCAATCGGATGAAAATTATAGGAGTAATCTGACACGCCGATTTGGAAAACATCGTTTCGAGAAAAACGCGTTTAAAGTTTTATATAGATTTATAGCTGACGCGCTCGACGCACGTCTTTGGCTAAGCGAAAAATTCTCACCTAAAGGCAAACGCATTTTTCTTTTCTATTCTTCTTTCCTTGATAAGGGTCACAATCAATGACCGAAACGTCGGAAATATATTAAAAAAAATCGCAAAACAGCCTTTATATTAATTTTCTTTTTTTAAATTGACCGAACCAGTGCGCCGAAACTAATTGAATTTTGAATTATCTCATATATACGGTCGAAATTCTAATCAATTTAGATTTATATATCTGTTCCAATCCGGTTTTTACACAAGAAAAAGGTTCCGGTCACCTTTCTAATGAATGAATTTCGATTCTATACACTTGAAAGAGTACTTTGAGAACAAAAAAAATTTTCAATTTTTTTTAAGTGCGAAGGTGGTATCCTGCCTTAACCAGATTGAATATCAAAGTTTTAAGAGTATTAAATCACTGATACAATACTTTCCGCGGGCTCGCAGTGTTCGAATGTTTCGCAGCCACAATTTCGTTCCACCAATAAACCTGCAAGGAAGAGAACCGAACGACGGATCCTTCCCTCGTGTCGCCGTGCTATAAGCACCCACTGGAAGTCAGTGTATAATCGCGTGGGCGCACGTGCGAGACGTGTCCCTCGCTCAAAGATGCGTGAACGTAAAGGCAAGAGAGCACAGTTGAGTGGGGTCGAAGGGGGGGTGAAAGATCTAACAGAGACAGGGTGAATATTGCGAGCAAAGGCGAGAGATCTGCGGTGAGACACACGAGGCGGTGCAGTGACGGCAGAACACGGGTTCTCTGTGCTCCCCTACACACCAAAGTCGTTACTGTGTCTTTAGCTGTCTTTCATTCATTTTTTTTTTTTTCGAGTCTTTCTGCTTGTCTCGTTCTGTATGTCGATTCGACCGAACCTGAAAGTAAGTGGTTAGTACGGCGCCACCTGAAACGGTCCCAGCGATCTCGAGAATGCCCCGCGATATCGGACCCTCGCCCTCTCTTTAACCAGAAAGCACGATAATCGTTCGATGCTCCTAAACGGGAGAATAGTTAATCCCAGAAGGGGCGCACTCTCGAGTGCCGGTTGCCGTTCCGGGTGGCTCCGGGGCACAAATACACAACACAAAACGGGCCGTCGATTGGGTCAAAGAATGCCACGAGATATATCGCGTGCATTGGGAAGCTTAAATAGTCTCGGCGGGGCCTCCTTTCATCCAACGTCCAGCCCGAGAGGATCTGGTGCAGACAGTAGGCGAGACGTGCCGAGGATCATTGCTGAAGAACAATCGATATATCGCATGTGACGACAGCTGTCTCGTGAACATTCCATTGCTGTCCTGTGTAAAACGTTTGTATATATATATATATATATATACTCTCATAAATACATCCATATATGTCGTACATGACACGTGTTACGATCACGCGTGACTGTCAGCCGCGGGTGAGATGGCGTTCGATACGAGATCTCTATCGGGGAACGAGTATGGATGAGCAGTCGGTGGCGAAACGGCGAGGGTCGAACCGACGGAACTGGATCCGACGCGGTTCAGGGGGACTTTTCGAATTTGCGGGAAATGTGAATTCGAACGGGCGCGTCCAAGACAAAGTTATCGCGGTGAATCTGTTTTTTTCGGACGAAAGAAAGTTTCAGACGTTTGCGATGCATTGTATTCAGCTTCGAGTCCGATTCGCGCCGAAACGTTGAGAACGAAATTTTACAAACGTCGGTAAGTGAAAACATTCTCGTCCCTCTGAAGGATCCATTTCCGATACCGCGATAGAACGAATGAGTATTAATGGAATGCAATCGCGCGTACAATTTATTTTTGTTCCTCGATGTACTCGACCATCGATCACGCGAATGATTGGGAACGAACGTGCTGGAACGTTTCTGCAGGTTTAAGCTCGAAGGGCTGCTCCGTTTTGCCAATTTCCTGGACACCGCAAATTATATTTAGCGATAGTTCCAGTTCTATATTGTTCAACGGTTTTATTCTCGAGAACGAGTTGTAACTTGCAATCTGCTTGGCGAGAGAGAGATTAAAACGATAGCAGTTACTGTTCTGGCGATCGGTTTTTCTTTACATTCACAGTTCTGAGGTAAGTTTGTTGGAATGTAAATCGAGCGAGGTATGGTTATTTCTCATAGCGAAGGAAATCAGAGCCAAGCTTTGTTTCGAATGCAATTAAAATGGCCACGCAACTAACGAGAAGGGAACTAATGTTGTGCCCTTTGATACATAGTCATAATGGAAAGTCCTCCAATTTGCATTAACTTATCCTTCGGAATGTGAAATTGAAAAATTTCACGGACTGCAGAACACGGCACGTATATCGAGTAGAGTGTAATTTTTAATTTTTGCTGCGCATGTCCCCGAATATCACTATTACTCTGCGGACCCCATTAATCGCGCTATGGGTGAGTTGAACCAGTGCCCTGCCGATATTGATCTGTGCATGGACTCCCTAACTACGTTTAGGGCTCTACTTCTGAGGAGTCTGTCATCTCCGTAATGTCCGTTCATTTGGTTTAGTCTTGTTGCGTCTTTTTAGACTGTTATGTTTGTGTTCATTTTATTTTCTGTTACTTTATCTTTATCTATATTTTAATTTTATATTTTATACTTTTTATACTTCTTGTACAATGTGTCAAAATTTTGTAGTCTAAAGGGTTCTCCCGTTTATATAATAATAATAATAATAATAATAATAATAATAATAATAATAATAATAATAATAATAATAATTAGAACACTGGGTAACGAGTAATGCAGTTTACTTCTAAACTAGCAATTTAAATTCAATATCTTCCCAAATTTTATGATAAATTATATAAGCTACTAATATAATAATAATAATTTATTCACGGGACAAGTCCATTAAGAACAATGATACTTATAGTAAAGGATAATTACAGCAAATTACATAGCAATGAAATAAATAGAAAATTAAAAAATTATTAGAAAATAATAAAAAAAATGATAAAATGAAAAAAAAGAAAGAAGCGCTAGTCGTGAACAAGATTTCCAGGTAGGTAGATGGGGATTAAACTACGATTTCAAGAAATGCCTTCCGCAATATCTGACGGTAGCTCTATACTAACTCTCTTCAACCATAAAAATATAGATCCCTTTTCTTTTAATTTGATCATCTACAAGTATATTTTCTAAGATCAACGAGAAATCGTCCAAAAGCTACCAGATAATTTCTCACCAGAATCATCCCTCTAAAAACGGCGCCTCAAACAACGTCCAACCACGGAATGCGCATGCCCCACGCAATAGAGGGCTAAAATACGACGACAAAGGGTGGAACCACGCCTACTTCCGTTCTCCAGCGGCGTCCAATAACTCCGTCGTTGTGGAAGCAGGAGATGAAGAGAACGAACGCAGGATTTAGACGCGTTGCCAGAGGTTGAACCAGCGAGGACGTTAGCTCGTCTTTGCTATTAACTCGTTTTTACAATGTACACGAGGCGCGACACGAGACTGTAATCCGATTTACCAAGGAAGTACAAAGGTACACACGATCTCGCCACGCCGCCGGAGTAACGCGCGCAGCCACCCCGAGTTCCGCCGGGCGAGGGAACAGGGAAACGGATTACCCGACGAATAAACCGTTAGTGTTAATGAAATTGGCCAACCACCAGGCCGATATACAACCGTCGGTCGCATTATCGCGCATCCTTCGCCGCGTCTACGCGCTACTAAAAGCCCGCGAACACCGCCGAGATTAGAATCATTACGGCGGGCGCCCTGGACGGATAGAATCTTTACGAGCTTACGCTCTTTTCCCAGTTTCCGCCCGATGCGTGCCTCCTTCAAAACGCGCACCCTGGCTTATCTCGCGGACTGGGCATGATGCTCCTGTTCACCTCGCAAATTGATAGCGCTGTAACGGTATCTCTGCTCTCGAGCGTTTTAGGGGATTGAGCGCGAAGGGCGCGTCGAGATTGCTTGTGGAAGGAGGTCTTGTCTTAGGGGTGGCGTGACCTTTTGAGAATTCTGAAGTCCCAGAAGGAATTCGGTAATTCAGTTTATTCAGTTGAAAGTTCGAACAACAAGCACTTGCTTAGTAGTTCAAGTGTAGTTTACGGAAGATGGCGTATAGCCTAGGAGCAATGAAATGCAACTAGAATTCACGGGGCGAAGAAATCTGTGTTTGAAAAGTAAGTCACAGTGAAGCTACTTAGATGTGGGAAGCTAGAGTATTCTATACTGGCGAGTGAGATTCATCGCGAAGTGAACTTTCCTCCTTCGAAGAGTCGCTTGACAATTTTCGAGACCCCAGGGTCAAACACCCCTAACTGAGGCCACTGCGATCGACGTAATAATTCCAAAGCCGATCCGAAGGCATTACATTTTCGACCGTGGCGTCTGTTATGAATTCAGGCTGCACGATGCATTAGGAGCATTAGTATTCGCGGTTTCGACGCGTGTGTGTACTGTGAACGTGACATGCCGCGTGGTAGGATGGGCTAATGTCAAAGGATCCCCGCCGTATTGTATAGATACGATGTAATACAACGCAAACGTGTAATCACTGCCAGTTGCGACGGTTGTATACATATATTTTGACACATGTTACGCGGCCACGAAAGCCGCATCAGTCAAACTGAATGGGGTAATCGTTGCTGCGCGAAATTTGATGGACTGTTCCTCCGAAATCGTACAGCATGTACCGCATTGCTCGCGCACTATTGTAGTCGGCCATTTGTCGCTCGAAATCTTGTTAATCGAGCTTCACATCGATCCATATGTTACGCGGCTCTTGTCACACTTTTTTTTTTCCACCAGAGTTCCCCTGACTCGCCACAGATTGCTTTATCTAATCTATAAATACAATTTGATGACTTAAAACCATTTATAACTGGTAGGATATTCATTGAATGGAAGAAATTTTATTTATATAAAATACTTGCTTAGAGATTTTCCTAATTTCAACTGAATTTTACGAAATCATTTCACCAGTGTTCTGATCCACTGAAGTACGATGCTTTAAACTTTGGTTAAACTTTGAACGTTTCGCCAGCGCAGAGTCAGAAACCCGCAGGCGATTCTGGACAAAGCCAAATCCATTGTGATCGAAGCTTTCTGAGACGTGAAACGGGGAGAACGAAGAATACCGACGTTTCGACCAGAGACAGTTTAAAAGCATTTCATACAGATATCAAAAGGATCTCGCGGAATAACGCCTCCGATAATGGAGGATCTCGCCATTATTTCTTCGCTGACCTACCATGCTTGAAGATACAATGTGGAACATACACAATGAATCCTTATACCCTGGCATCTTAAATAACACCCGCATCTCTGACTTAACGAAAGGGCAGCTTAACAAAAACTACATGTATCGATTTTATTCCTAAACATTTTATCTGCAGCTTCTCTACTATTTCTCAAATCATAGCACACTGATTCCCGCGCCATGCATCCATTACCTCGATCGTTACTTTGCAATAAATTACAAATCCACCTTCATTGCCTTTCGAGCTTGCACCTGTCGATTCCATTATATTCGCCACATCAAGTTCGTTCGTGACGAATTAGTCCGCGACTGAGCGTCAGGACTATCATCCTACGTCGCAGACGTTGATGTATGCTGTATGGTATGATTGGGACGTTGCAGCAGTATAAGACGCGTGATTGTCACAGTCATTCGATTTCCCATGAGATTGATCATCAATGTCTAACTAGCGCGTAAGAGACGGAGGGATGAACGGAGCACTGACCTCGAGGAAGTCCTTCACAGTGGCGTCGACGACCATGAGCGGTCGCTGAATCAGATGCACCACGCCGTTTCGCACGGGGATGTTCGCTTTAACTATCTCTGCCATCACGACTCCAGTCGGATGACCCGCGTCGCCCACCAGGGTATTGGACTGGACGTAAACTGAAAATAACGCTTCCAATTATCCGCCGAGCGATATATTATGCCCCGCGCTGGAAGAATGCTAAGCGCCATCGGCGAATCGATTACGAGATGGAACAGCGAAGATTAAATAATTCGCGCATCGAGCAGAGCGCGGCGCGGCGGTGCAATTTATATAGCCGCGACACGATTCCATTTCGCCCACTTATTACGAGCCCGGGCGAGAAAATTGCGGTAAGCTTAGGCGCCGATGATCGACGAAACGGCGACGTCCTGCTAATTGGCAATTAACGAACTTAGTAGCCGGCGTTAGGCAATTGATAGGCGATGTGGCATTTAATGTCCGCGTATAAATAAAGTGACACATTGATCTGTAGTAAAAATATTGTTCCGAGTCTCTATTCAGTAGGGTGGAACGAAATATAGGGGCAAAATATTTTTTTATTATTCACGACTTCTAATAGTGGGCAAAAGTTGCCTTTTATAATGTTACTTAAGCTGTGAAAGTTTGATCTTGATCAACAAATTTTTTGAGGTGCCGCAAGCCATTCAAAAATCACACAATCAGTGAATATGAATTTTTGAATGGCTTGCGGCACCTCGAAAAATTTGTTGATCAAGATCAAACTTTCACAGCTTAAATAAGATTATAAAAGGCAACTTTTGACCACTATTAGAAGTCATGAATAATAAAAAAATATTTTGCCCCTATATTTCGTTCCACCCAACTGTTTAGTCGTCCGGGTCTGTATTCTGTAAAGGTGATTCCATTCGCATCGATTCAGAGCGATTTGTAGCGACGGTCAGACTATATTCTGTTCGTATCACTGACTCATTCTGGTACGCAGTAATTTCTTGTTAAAGTATGCTGATTTTGTGACTGTTCAGAGTTTAAACTTTCTCTAGACCATTATTGTATGACGTAAAGTAAATTCTCACCTTTATCCTGCTCCCTGCGGAAGCTGACGGTAACTTTGACGTTGTCACTGAAGGCGAGGGTCTCGTAGGGCAGATTATCAGGCGTGGCCGCTGTGAAGAGGACGTGGTTAGGTATCACGTGGCCATCAATTACCACGCGGTCCACCTTCTCCGGCCTCGGTGTTGGCTGCAACGGAATAAGAGAAAATTCGTCAGAGAAAGGCTTACTCAACTAGACTCGCCTATGATTACTACGTCGATACCTGAGGCTCTAATTAACCCTTCTTTGATTCCACCCAACACTCCTTAGTATTACTTCTTTCAAGAGGACAAGAATAAAATTCCAGATGCTGACAACATCGAGGTCTGTCGTAAAAACTTATCCTGAGCTGCGTACGAATATAATTAAAGGGTCGGGATGGACCCTCTCAAGTTATCCGCCGTCCAAGGGTTAATATACTACTACCCAAACAAGCGACGACGAATACACAACGGCTACGCGACGCATATACATATAGACCTCGCAAGTGACTTTACCCATCAGACAGATTAACCAGGGGAGGGTTAACGCAAACCCGAGGAAACATCGGCCACGCCCCATCGGTGCATCAAGACCGGTGGAAAATATTTAATTAACCCCCTGATAAGACACCGCGTCCCCATTAATTACGCGCCCAGTTTCCGGCAACAACGTTTCAGCCCTTGTCCCGCAACCCTCCCCTCTCGCCAGCCGCCGATTCTCTCGCGGGGATTCTGGGCTGGCGGGTACAGGTCCCGTGTAAACGGCCCCTAATGCGGTGTAATCGCGTAAAACCGCGTAGGCGGACGGTTACGTGAAAGACGCACCGCCAAAGGGGGTGGTAGGCTCGGGCGTAACGCGTCCTAGGGTCACGGGGGAGGCAACGAGCCGGTTAAGGGCACGAAATAACCATCCCCTTCCACTCCCTCTCACACACACTCGTGCCCTCGCCGACACGCTGGACTGATGATTACACGCTCCTCGTTACCTACGTACCCCGGGGTAAAGGTCGTTCCGCCGTAAAGGATGAGGAAGCCCGGGCATGAGCGATTGATTTCCGATCCGTGATAAGGCACGGGGACACGTTGTTGCACGCGATTCGTATTAACGGCCACCCTCCGTCGCAACAACGTTCCGGCCTGACACAGATAAAGCATGTCGTCCGTTTACAGCGACACAGGACTTCCAGGACGCCTGGGAGGACCTCGTTAACGCGCGTCCCCTTTTTCGTCGGACGTCGGGGTAGGTGCGCTGTGCTCTGTGACGTGTATGCTGCTCTGTCCCGTGATGGACGAACTACTTTGGACCGTTCGATGGCTCATTCCGAATTACTGGGGGACGTTAAAGGTAAGCTTCAAGGAGAACGGAAATGCAGTGGTATCGCGATAATCATTTCGTTGCTTAATGGAGATTGAGACGATCCTCCGTGGAAGCGTTTAATTGCGAATCATAGAGCAAAGCAAAGTCGATCAGATCACAAAGGCAGGAGCGGAAAGAGCAAGGCCGGAGGCAACGATTCTGAGGTAGTCAGTCCTCGGTTCATTCGTCGTTCCATCCTCGAATTCTATCTGTACCCTGCTCTCTATCTTCTCTCTCTCTGCCTCCGCGGCTCTCGTATGTAGCTTCTCCGGATCACCCGAGGCAGTGGACTTCCCCGAACAAGTAGCGATACAGAAGTGGTTCCGTCGTGCAAAACCTCAGCCGCTGCTCGCTCCTTCGTTTTACGTTGCGCGTCTGACTCTATCTCCGAGGCGAAGAGTCACCTGCACCTCTCTCATCCGCCCCATTTCTCGCATTATAGAGAATTCCGGGTTTAACAGTAATATTATTCCAGGGCCCGAACACAGCCGACATTCTTCCGCCGCTTTTTGTTTCTCGCTCGAGCGGCTGGCCTGACCTGGTATTTCCTGGGATCGTCTAGAATTTCACCCCGCTCTATGCACAGGGTTCGAGTCTTTCTTTCAGCTAATTCCAGATGCTGGCTGCAAGCCGTACGTGCCTCCCAGTATCGCGGAATTATTCACGGTATCATGTAAGATGTAATCACGTAGACACAGCTACCGACGAAACGATTTCGTTCCCTCTGTTTTTCTCGTCCCTCGTCGTCGCTGCACCACCCGCGAGGAAATTGCTCGCGCCGCCAGCCGAAGAAATAAACTTCTTTTGTACCCTTATCTAGCTCCTCGCCGTCTTCCCTTTCCCGTCCATTTGCTTGGAAACGCCCGGGAAATGGAACGCACGGGCTAATAGTTCATTATCGCGGATCTGGAGCGTATTGTCGTTGCCGATGGCGCACGTTCCGTAAGTTATACGTTAACACCTAGCTTCTGTGTCGCTACTTTGGCCTAGAGAAGCTAATTCGTTCTTCATTTTATGTCTTTGTGCGTATTGTTGCATATTTAATACAGAGAGGAATGAACGTAGAGTGCAGAACGAGAAGACGAGGTCTCATTTATCCACCATTTCCTTCAATTACACTGTGAAAAGTGGGTATTAGACTATTAGTATGAGATCTGACGAAGAACATAGTCTCGCGAAACCCTTGCATGCTTAACCCTCTAGGGACGGGGATGTTTTAAACTTAACGTAGAATTTTTTTGAGCGTTAAAATAGTCTATTTTATACTTCGGATTTGGAAACTACTCGTTAGTTTTTTTTTTTTTTTTTAATTTTTTAATTTGTTTATAACAATATAACAAAAAAAAAGTTTAATTTCGGGTTCTGATGGTACAACAGTTTCTTCTCTGCCTACTAAAGGTCACTATACCTATCAAATCTCGATCTTATTGATGGAACGTAAATAAAAATGTGTTAATCTGAATGGGACTCTGGAGTCCTACTCGTCCCTAGAGGGTTAATAAATTCGCCAAAACCAAGGAGCACGTGCTTCATTCAATTGCAGTACCTAGTTCAGGTTTAAGGGATGATGAGTACGATAAGTCAGACGCCTCGTGGATTTTCTTTGCAAAGTAGATTAGCCACCACTTCTCCCTCGTTTTATTATAAAAAAGAACTTCTGTCTACGAGACCACATTGTCTCCGATATCACTTCTGCCGTTACCCATCGGAAACAGAAAGAATCTCCCCTCGTTCGATTCATTTCCCCCTCCCATTATCAATTTCCCCAGCAATCCGACGGTATGAATCGTTCAACGATTTCTCCTAGCATCGCGGTGCCGACCAGCGCTCTCTCCATCGGCTATCACCGGCGAGCTTTCTCAGCAGAACTTCGTTTTCCGAAAACACAAAAGCCATTCTCGCCCCTAGCGTTCTCGCCGGCCGTTATTAATTCGACTCTTCTTTCTTCCCGCTCCCAAGCGGTAATGGCCGCGTTGACGACCCCACATTCGAGAGGAGAAAGCTCCAGGGCTCCTTACATCCCAGCATTGAGGCATCGACCGTCGTTCGGTTGGAAAAGCCCCGACGACGAGCTGCGCCGAGTGCTTTTCGATACGGTTCGATCGCTCTCGCCCGTGAACGGAACGAGGCTTTTCAGGCCCGAAACTCGATTCTGCCTTTTTCCTTTACACCGCCGCGACCAGCGCGCACACGGGCGCACTCTGTACGATCAAGGTACGAATGCGTATCCGATATCCCCCGACATGCAGCACGAAACTCTGGGGCGAAAGTCTAGGCGACCCTTGAGTAATTTCCGCTTCCCCGCTGAGAACGTGTTTTCATTTTCGAGCGGACTGTCCCTTTCCTTGCTACGTCCTACGTTGGTCATTTGGCACCCTTTAAATAGGTACATACGCGACAGTATGCACCTATTTTATTCGAGGTAAAGAATTTATTCGTTATTCTCGAATAACTTTTGTTCGAAATTTTTATTCGAAGATCATTCGTATAATGCCGAACTCTGCCACGGACACACGTGGTATTTACGCTGTGCCGCGTATACCTGTATCGCTCAGAAAGAAACGAAGAACTCGAGCGACTAGGAAAGGAACGGAGATCTCGAGCGACTCGATTTCTATGAGCTTGGGGATTTTAGATCCCCGGCTAAAAGGATCAAGTTGCACGGAAGTCGCGGCACGAGGAAACGGTGCACACGGAAATCGAGATACGAAGTCTACCGCGGCACGGTGCGCCGGATACGATGGCCTCGTTTCGAGCAACTTTCCAAAATTGCGAACTTTTCGGCACGGTATCCCTCCCCTACGTGTCTTTCACAGTACACGGGTCTCTTTCCCCGTGACACGCTAAACCCCATCTCCACCTCCCCCATCACGCCCACATATTCTTGTCCGTTGCGTAGCGAAGTTTCTGGAAGTCGCTCGGCGAAAGCTCCCCCGTTGCGCGTCGATTTCACGCCCCAAAGTTTGATTGCGTGACCGTGGAGACCGATCGAACGCACGCAACTTTAATCGCGGAATTACGGGAAACCGGCACTGGTAAATTGCAGATCCTATCTGGGGGAGCTGTCGCCAGGTTGTTGTTGTTATTAAACCTGCTGGCTACACGATCATTTAATGGGGTCGTTGGCGCTACCAGCTACTTTGCGTAATCTTCAGCGCTACCATTTAGCGTTTCGCCTTTCTGATGCAAGTCGAGCGGGATAAGATCAACGTTCGACGACGAAGTTTAATTGAACACGCCGTTATTAATCATTTTCCGTGCGATTAATGGCTTAATATGAAAACTCGAGAATCGAGAATTACATGGCTGTTACTAAGCTCTTCTTCTCCTTTTTGTAACTAAATATTTTTGATTTATTCGATTCGCTGGGCTTCAATTTGGTACAATCTAAATATTATCATGGGTAGAGATGGCTATGTTCATTATTTGTCGCTCATGGATGATTGCTACTTAGATATTGCATCGATCAAGAATAAATCCATTGATAACAGAATTTAATCTCACTGCTAGCTTTATGGATTCTGGATCCATCTTGAACCTAATCGATCAGAATTTGTCGCCTTCGGTGACGAGCAGGAGGCGCCGCCATTGCCCGAATCTTTTCAGGGCTTCGCAACAGGGGATATTAAGGTATTTTCGGGATGATCGATATGGGAAGGTTGCTAAGCAGCTTACCTTGAAACCCTCCTCAACAGGGATAAGGAAGGTGTAACGTCCGTCTGCCTTGAAGACCTCCTCCTTCTTCTCCTTGACGACCCGCTGTCGGAAGGTCCTGCAAAAAAATTATTGGTACCCGTTAAATGCGTGGATTTACATCTGGAAGAGTTCAATTGATAGTTATTCGGTAAATAACACGTGTTTCTTGATTTAACACAAGGAAATCGTCATTTCGAAATTGTGCTCTTCGAATCGAATGAATATTCAATTATTCGTTTGAATTTTTTCGTTTTTTTGGTTTAATATCCATTGGTTATTAAATGAACGTGAAAGTACAAGAATTATACGAACCGAGACCATGCTTGGAAAGTAAAGTTTGCGGTTGCGCGACGAAACTGGCGAATCCCCGTGAAATGTTGTACGAAAAAAATTTCCGCGGAAGTATATTGCGGAAGTTTTTAAGCCCCGGATGCCTTACGTTGCACGAACAAGCGAAAACGCTGCTCAGAACGAACTGGTAAATGAAATGCAGGCGAGCTTGAAGAAGTTTTGGAAGGACGAGGCTAATTCACTCAAGTTTTACTTACTCGGGTGGCAGGCTCCACGGCGGCGTGCCTTTAAATATCGATAAAGACTTGACAAAGTGAGCATCGAAGTTACTCGAGAACAACTACGGAAGTTGGCTCTATCTTCATTTTCCGGCGAACGTGAACGGACTTCGCGGGTATGTTTCATTTGGAACTTACGCGAGAGGGAGGACATTTCTGATAAGATATAAGAAATACCTTGCAGCGTGACAACGAAGAATTCTATGTAAAAATACAGCATGCTCCATCAACTTCAATTTCTATGCATATTCATTTTCCACATCACGAGTATAGTTACTGATATATCTAGTAAAATTATTGCACAGGCGTCCCTATTATTTCTGGGACTCAAGCTATACCTAACATCCACAATCGAAAAACGATAACACATTTAATAATATTTCTCATAAGGAACGCGCGTTTTTCATTAAATTTTTCCGATTCGACGCGCAATCAAAGCGTGCTTTTTCGCCGATACGTGATTGCGTTTCAATGGCTGCAGCACGAAGGACAATACACACAATCATTCGTTTCGCAGAGCATGCTCGTTAAAAAGGGGCGAAAGAAGACACTGTTACGAGGAAAGCATTGTGTCATTGGTAAAAATGTCCCTATTTATTATTGAAACGCTTTTGCTTAATCTGGCGAGCAACGTGGGAAGATGCATTTGTTATATAAAACAACTAAGACGCTATTCCTCTTTGAAAGAAAAATTTTTCCAGAAAATTGTAAAATAAGTGTTATAAAAAACATTTATTGTGCCTTAAATCGAAATCGAGCTTTCCCTCCATGCCCACAGTGAAACTAATGTATTTACCTATTTAAGTAATACAGATAGAAACTGAATAGATACTCACCGAACTCGGTGAACACCCAAGTCAAGATTCTCGCTTTGGTTCAGGAACTCGAAGGCATTAGGGCTGTAAATCGGCATCTCCGCGGAATTCGAACGTACTGGCTCCAGCACTTCGTTTATTATATGCAGAACCTGAAACAAAACGAAAGAAGCACTCCTGTACTCAAAATTTCCTGAATGTTTACTCGAAATCGTATCGAAGAGGGACATCGATTCATTGAAATTCAATCCAGCGATATTTATCAGTGGATGAGTCGCACAGTTTCGGGTAACTCGATATACAAAGTCCACATCAATGAGATTCTTCGGTGTATTGCGCACCGCGTTCGAATTTCGACCTAGCACCGAAGTTACTCGATCTAGCACCTGGCACCCGCTTTTTGTTTACCACCTTTGAAACACTACACTTTACTAGGATCACGTGGAAACTATAAGCGCCATTGTCAATTCGGCCACTAAATAGATAAATCTGCTCGTGCTAACGTATTTGGTGAACTCATAGTGGCGGGCTAATTTCGAGCTTTTTCACTAGCTCGTTCTTTGTAAACGAGCCTCCCAGCTATTCCTCGTGATAAACGCTTCTTTCTGAGCATTTCACTGGTTTGTTAAGTAGACTACCAAAAAATGGATCTTAACCTTAATTTATTCGAATAATTCAAAGTGTTCGAATTTCAGATGGTAGCGAATACGAAACTACACGTTTGAAAAACAAATAATTGTAAAGGCCAATATGAGAAGAATTTCACGATGAAGTGTGAAAAAATGATCATGTTCAGATTCCTATTCGGTACAATTCGAAATTCGATCACTCCGAATATTCGAATCCAAACTCCAATTCTACTGGTGCTCGAATACATAGAATATTCGTAACAGCCCTAACCAGGGCTTGAAAAGGTTCGAAAATAACTGTTTCAAACTGTTATATAAAGGTTCTGACTGAAAGAGTTATCAAGAACCTTTATTCTGAATAACCGTTATAAAGAACCTAAATATCAGACTATAACTTTTATTTTTTAGGTTCTATATAAGTTCCAAACGGTTATAGAACCGATTCAATAACTTTTATTTTTTAGGTTCAATATAAGTTCCAAAGCGGTTACTGAACCGATTCTTCTAACGATTGTACAGAATTTTATAGAAAATGAAATGACAACATATTACAACTATAGACTACTGTGTATAACCAAATTGTTTAAAAATTATTATAAATAAGTAAGTAAATATATATTATCAACACATTTGTACATACGAATAAAATTATTTTGTAATATGAAGTGTTCGTTAATATAAATGTTTGGTTGTTATACCGATGAGGGTCTAGCTCCCCGATTTGAATGATATTTTAGTATGTTGTCAGAATCATGATCCTGATGGTGAGGTGGCCCCTAATTGAAAAAATGAACTTGACAAATAAATGTTTCGATCTATGGTATTAAATATTTCTTGCACTTTTTGTTATAATACAGAATAGATATTATAAATTATAATTTTTAGCTAGACCCTCATCGGTATAACAACCAAACATTTATATTAACGAACACTTCATATTACAAAAGAATTGTATACGTATGTACAAATGTGTACATAATACACATTTACTTACTTATTTATAATAATTTTTAAACAATTTGGTTATACACAGTAGTCTATAGTTGTAATATGTTGTCATTTCATTTTCTATAAAATTCTGTACAATCGTTACAAGAATCGGTTCAGTAACCGCTTTGGAACTTATATTGAACCTAAAAAATAAAAGTTATTGAATCGGTTCGGAGTTATTGAATCGGAATAAAGGTTCTTGATAACTCTTTCAAGAACCTAAATCTTTATAATAACGGTTTCAAGCCCTGGCCCTAACACGAAGTCGACATCCAACGCATGGTCGTTCAACGATTAAACATCTTGTTCGAGATAAAGCTGAGGTGAATGGAGTGTTAGCGATTATGCCACACGTGTTGGTTATGATGTAGCCACTCAACCCTCTTCAGCCGCCCGTCAAGAACTCATCAGACACCTTCAACCCTACCATCCTATATCCTTGCCACTCGAGACTAATCCTTCAGAACGCTACACAAGATCCCTTAATCCTTCGAAATAATGAAAAGACACTGCAATTGCGGGTATACAGACGAAAGGGGTGGCTCGTATCCCGCGGCCGGCGAGGTGCCGTTTCAAATCGACAAGTCGAACGAGCCCGAGGAGAGTGAATTGCCGGCGGAGATCCGGGCCCGCTTGTAAACGCTAGGGTACACAGTTAATCTCGTGAAGCTGCGAGGAGCCGAGCGATACAAGCGTGGCGGTGGCGTTCACGGCGAAGATATAGTAAGACAAACGACATCGCGGTAGCGACTGAAGGAAACGGGGACGCGAAAACGATGGAAGAAGAAGATAAAGTGAGGAACGAGAGGAAAAAGGGGCACACCAAGGAACCCAGCGGGGTATTTATTCTGCGGCGGAGGAACGCAACTATTTCATGGGTGTCGAGTCGAATACCCCCCCACGGCGGAGCTGGGGAGGACGGTGCCTCCTCTCCAGCTTCCGCCCTCATTGGAAAAGGTGCACCGCCATTTACTATCCAGAGTTCGCGGCTGGAACGTCCTACCGCTATTTATCCGCTTTTCCTCACGATCGCCGTGATTCTTTTATCTCTGGGCTCCTTCTTCTACCCGATAACACTCTTCTTTTTAGGAAACTGAGGGACGCGACCGTGCAGAATGATAGACCGCAAGCGATTCCAGGGGTTCCGTAGAGTCTGCGGCTTAAAATATCTTAAGTGCCCAAGTCTGTTTCATTTCGCGGCAAACAATGCTGCCGCGAGCTTGAAATTCTCCCAACGCCCCGGGATAACTCGCTCACTTTCGTCGAGCTGCATGCCTGTCTCGACTTCGAGCCTTACGCAAACTCACGATTGCGGAGTCCATCGTGCACCATCGAGCGGTCACAGTGAATCGCGAGGAGAGGAGGAAACCCGGATGGCTGTCGATTCCAGCTTATAAGCCGCTCCTTATGGAAACATTTCTTGCCCGGAGGAGCACGCTAAAAGCTGCACAGTCGGTGTTCAATAAAGAAAAGGGGCTACAGAGATTGTACGATAACAAAGAAAATAGGAACACTGGAGGGAGGGGTGGCTCGTGTTCCATTTATCCGAGGAGGACGCTGCGGAGGACGCCGCGCCGCGCGAGAGAACGGGGGGTGGAAAAAACAACGAGACCCGCGTTTGTATGCTAGACCGAGTCCCTAGAAATGAATCGTTTTGCCCTCTCTCTCTCTCTCTCTCTCTCTCTCTCTCTCTCTCTCTCTCTCTCCCGCGAGAGAGACCGGGGAAACTTGCCGCGCTCCTTTGACGACCATTTATCTTCCCCCGCTGGACACGAATCATTGGCGAGGGAGGTTCGAGGCACCGAGACGAATCCTTAATTCCTCGCGCGATTGATACGTGCACCTATAGATATACAGACATATGCTCCCCGGGCGAGCAGGGGAGTCTGGCAACTTTTAAATTCGATTGGCTGCGACGGACAATCCTTCTCGGCCGCCAGCTCACCCAGCACGTATATATTTTCTACCCCCTCACGGATGAATTTTACAGGAAACTGTTACGTGCGCGAAAGCCCCCGCTCGTATCCTAGAGACACGACATTTCTTGAGGGTGAACTTCTGGGACAACGGACGTACATCTTTCAGGGGAGACGGTCTGCTATTTCTCTTGCCGCGGTTAGGGGAATGGTTCCGTGCGGAACTTGGCCTGTGAAATTAAAGAGGCAGCGTTTTCGCGGGGTGTTTATTCTTTTATGGCAACGTCGCGGATTCGAGGACGCGGCGCCTGACGGTGGGGGATGAACGAATATTTCATCGGGACTTGATCGTAGGAGAGGCTGGGATACAATCGGTTAAGGACGAGTATCTTTTATTCATTCGGTTAAAATGTAGATTCAGTGTTTTCTCCCCCTTATCGGTATAATTATGTTTACTATGGATTGTTTTATGTTTTTACGAATTGGTTCCATTATGGGAGTTTGAAATGTAGGTAGTTATAAATACCTACTGTACGCTGATCGAATAAAATAATGAAGTATTAAGAGACATGTTTTTCTGATCGTTTGCACCCCCGAACCAAATTAAATTAATTACGCCATCCAGTTTGCCAAATGGTAGAAATAATTGACGAATGGAAATGTTATCAGAATTCGGTGTGATGGCTAAATCAAATTAATCGAAATCAATATGTTTACCCTGCGCTGATATAATTTTCGAATTAGGGAACTAATGAATCACGCGAACAATGAGTTACAATGTTAATTAGAGACTGAAATACAAAATACCAATCCTTCAATATTAATATAATATAATAACCACGAAAGCCAGACATATTTTATTACCAATCTTGTTACAAAATGGTACCCTAACAGAATAGCTGAATGATAATTAAATATCGAGTAAAATAATCATTTAATTCGACGACAATATGTTCTGTGGTTCTGTAGATTTGGCATTATTATTTCTGCTTAACGAAGTTAATAATAATTATAACCTTTTGCCGATCTAACGATGTACAAACTGATTCTTCGCAATAAAATAAAATTTCCCGCTGGAGTACCTATCCTTTTTAGAGCGAAATCACTTTACAAATACTAAAGCACAATGTCCCTGTATTAATACTGTTCGATCTTCGAATGTATTGAAGAGCCTCGCGAAATTCCATCGACTATTATTGTCCGAACGACAGAGATATTTCGGTACTCCGATTTAAATGTGCCTCATTCCGTCGCCGTTTTTACAGATGATAGAACACGAGGAGAGGGAGAGGCTGAACGTTCCGCCAAGAGGTCGTTAATCCGAAGTTTACCCCATCCTGGCCGCCGTCTTGGGGCCGAAGTCACGTTTACACCCTCGAGCGCGGCCATTAATAAAAACAGGCGAATGGTTCGTTATGGCTATTCGTAATTAATTGTGTCTTCGCGGCATTCCCCGGGGACGTGTAATTTAACGAATGCTAAGTTAATGGGCCGGAATTTTACGGCGACTTCGAGTGTCTGCATCGCGTGGCTACGAGCTTGCGTATATGGAACGTTCTGCATTAAACAAAATTTACATACGACACATTGAAACGCGGAGATTGAAATCGCACCCTCCCACATTTTGATATATTCTAAATCTCGATAATAAGTATAATATTTTATCGCCACCTAATTCCTAGCAGAAATATACAGACCTTTAAGTGCCGCGTCCCCTTCTAATTTACATTATTTCTGTTATTTTAGTCTGCTGCCGAATCAATTTGAACAAAGGTGGAGCCCTTTCAAAGCAAGAATAATCCCTCGTTATTTTGCCAGCGTTAAAATATTCACCGAAGAAAGTCACCAGTGTTTCAATGGCGTCGTTCAAGCGCGGGAGCTCCTTCTGGGTCACGTCGAACAATTCATTCGGTTCGCTCCACTTCCGAAGGCCATTACTCCAGGAAGAACGGCGGCGCGACGGTAAGCGATACGAAGACGTAAAAACACATCCAGCTCCCGATTATTCCCCGCCAATCGGGCCGACAAACACGCGCAAGACCCGCGATAAGCAATGGATTGCGCGAATTGCGAGCGTAAAGTAGCGACTCAATTCCGCTGGGTCGCTGTAAGGGCGCGTTTACGCCGATGCAGCGGGCGACAGGGTTTTGGCGTTCATTTCACCCTTAGAAATAGTGAACGCGACATTTGAAGCTTTCAAAATTAAATTTCAGAGTACAGCTTCCTAACGCTGCCCACGATATTAATAATTATCGCTCGTTGTTAAGAAAAGTGAGGGGTTAAATTTTAAATATCAGTTTTCTCAAACGTTTAATGAAAGGAGTCAGCTGTTAACAACCCCCCGAAAAGAATAATTTCTGCACTCATTATCCCTTGAAATGGAACGTCAAATGTAGAGGCACCTGTTTCCTCGCTTTGAAACATGGCTAGACCAGTGTTTCAAGTTCCCTTTCTGAATTGAAGCGCGAGGCGTGTAACACCATCCCCGTCCCTTTACTCCCTTTAGAATCGACCCTTTTCAAGGGTTGCAAGTAAACACATTTTGCAAGAAAATACTGCAAGCAATGTAACTGTATACTAAAGCTCTTCCTCGTTCTGTATAGTAAGTCTGTAAGCGGTTCTGGGGTCGATAGGGTGTGGCGTCGAGACACCATGGCGCCGATCCATTTCCTATCGCTATCTTCCCTCTACTATGCGCGAGGATGTTACGCCAGATTAAAACCAGATCGACCGTCCCCTGCTAATCCCCATCGGGAACGGAATTCATGACGTTTTCTTGCTGTTCGCGCTTCTGGAATGCTCGTGGCATCGGTTACTTGGCAGACATTAATGAACTAGCCACTGTTGGCGTTCGGAGCGATCTAGTGCTATGAATCTCGATCGAGATGTCCGACGAACTGCAAACTACTCGATGTGCTTCTTCAAGATTAATGAAATGCCATGAAATTTGTTATAATAAGAGCCCATTAGGGTTTATACAAAAACCGACTTTTGAAAAAACCGGTTTTCGAATACCACTATTTCTAAAAAAACCGGTTAAACCGGTTTTCGAATTTTCACAAAAAATATAGTTAAAATAGTAAGTAAATATTTGTACTTATTTTAAAAAATCTCAGTTTCCTTAATATTATGGAATTACGAAAATATAACAAAATAAAATATACTCTATCTATAAAAAACCAAATAAAAAAATATATAATAATTAAAGTCCGTACAAAATATAAATATTTTAAAAGGTGTTACCAAATTATATATCTTTATTCCTTTAGTATTTCTTTTTTGAGAATATGATTAGTTTTACAGTAAACTGTTACCTACTACATAGTTTTCAATTAAATAATTAATTCATTTCTGCATATTAATTCTAGTATTTATATAAAACCGGTTTTTTAAATTTAAAACCGGTTCTCGAATTTTACAAATTTATAAATAAAACCGGTTTTTAAACCCGGTTTTTTAAAACCGACAAACCCTAGAGCCCATGCTTCAGGCGAAGACAGAACAGTTGGACATCATGTGCCCTAATCCCTTCAGACGATCATGGCGACGTTAATTATTCTAACTGTGATCGCGCGGCAGCACGAAACGACACGTAGAACTTCGCGTAGCCACCTTTTGAGCCGCGATTCCTGCTCCAACGGTAATATGAAGACGTGAAACGAGAAAGCGCAAAGAAACAGCGTAGAGCACAAAGACTGCGAAGGATCTTAAACTCCACCCCCATCCACTACCCTCGAGGCTACGTTGCCACGTAGACCACGCGATTGTAATTGGCTGGAAGCAGTTTAAGTGAATCAAAACACCCCGTGGAACTTTAAATCTTCGCCAAGTTCGCGCAACTTTCGATCGCGATAATAAAACATTTCGTTCGTGGCAAAAAAGGGGAGAGTTTCCAAGTTGAAGCCCTCGAGTTCGGGGCGGTCGCGCCAAAGAATACAAACGAAATTATCCGCTTTAAGTCCACGGGAGGATTCATCGAACCGGGGCTGCAGTGGGGAGGTCCGATCCCTCATCCCTTAAGAACCAACGCGATTTTTATTTCATCTGCTCGGCTATCACGCTCATTTCCTTCCCCCGCGCGAATCGACCCTCTTCCACTGACCCCGTCCTGGCCTTCCCAGATCGTGTTCCCATCGCTGTGCCATTGGAAACCATCTTGCCGCGTTCCCTCGTGGCGTGCATTTTTTAACAAGCCCGTAACGGCGCCCCCGCCTTGTCCCTTGGCTCGAAACAGATTCGGCCGGCGACATTCACGCCGGCGAAATCTCAGCTTTATTTCGTCCCAAATCGAGTTACCGCGGCGGAGCCAACTTCCCAGATACTTCTTCCCTTTTTGTCCCGTCGCATTCCACGGGCTCCTGGGACAAGTTTCTCTACGGGCTGCCGGAGTGTCTCGTAAAAGGGAATTGTGCCATGAAGAAAACGCAAAGTGCGACCACGGGAACGGCCTTGAAACGCGAAATTTACCTCCGCGGGACGAGGCTGTTCGTAATGTTAATTCCGTCGTTGCTCAATTCACGAGCCCGGCCAGTTCGCTGTCTAGCTTTAGGCGAATACTGCATTCCCTTCTGAATGGAAAGTGAGTCATAAAGTTATTGGCACTTCTTTAAGGGTTGAAAAGCTTAGTATACCTATACCAAATTTAACAGGGAACTCGTTAACTGTCATATTGAAGTTCTTAATGATTACCGCTGTTACTAAATTGTGTCGCGGCGATTCCTCTTTCAATTAAATTTCGAAGTAGGGTAGGGTGGGGCTAATAGTTCCGTTTTTTGTATAAACCTATGTAAAATTTAGTACTAACAATCTAGAGATATCTGGTGTTGTTTTGTATAAACTATAACTATTATGGTTTACGTCAGCGAAGTTCGTTTGTTGATACTGTTATTTTCTGTTGAGTTATACCACGAAATGTTTGTCAATGCAAAATGGACTTCTTGCCCCACGCACGGGGCAAAAAGTCCATTGCATAGGATAGAAAGTCCCTAATGTCTTTTCGTTTAATATTAAACTAAATAAGTAAAAAAAAGCTCTTTTCAAATCAACAAATATTTCTTCTTTAACAAAAAATAAAAATATAAGTCAGAGGCTCACATTGAACTAAAAACTAAAAAAAATCGCTGAACTAAGATAAAAACAGTATTTAAAGACTTTGGCATCATTTCTTTATACTTTGGCCATCTTATTATGAAAACAAATAATAAAATATATTTTTAATATATTGTATTATATATTTTCAGTCTGAGGGACTTTTTGCCCCAATGGTACCTCTATAGTTTCTGCGATATATACGTTAGAAAATATTATCATTCAGCAATAAACAATATCATGCACACATTACTAAAGGAACATACAATCTTAACGTACTTGGCTGATACGCTTTTAAACTGTGGTTTACTTCGTGTAAAACAATAAAGACGACGTATTTCTTTTAGTTTGCGATGCATAAAATAACGAAGGCGTCGTGTAATTCGCACGACCGTCCAGGAGCGACTGGCGATTCTATGGTCACCTCCGTTTCTTCTCGCCTTTTACATAGTGTAGGGGAAAGGTGGGATAGTCGATCACAGTTTTGCTTTTTTATTGAAATAATAATAATGGTTTGCTTTGTTTCTATTTAATTATGTAAGTTGTGATTCTTAGAGTATTCTCAATATACTTTGACAAATTTGAGAGCTGAAAACTAATTTTAATGACAGAATTTCAACATTTTCTGGCAGTGACGTTATCCCCCACTGAAGGGGAGATTTGATCAGTGAACATTCAGAGTAAATAACACATTAACTTTCTAAAAAATATTTATTATCTTCGTCAATAACATGAAATAAAGGGAATATCATAAAAAGAAAGTAAACTATAACAAACTTGAAGGAATTACTGAAAAAATGAAACCGAAGAATTAAACTCTATGACATAAAACAACATAAATGCATTCTTAAAAGACATTTCACTTAAATATCATCTGATTAAGATGATGATAAAGAAAAGATTTTCCTTCTCACTTTCTATGCCGTATTTTTCTGTTTCATTAGCCGTTCTATGGTTCTTTATTGGAGCATTTTCAGCTGTTCAAGTATCCCACCTCGCACACTGATCATGTATCCCTCAATGCACTCGATTTGAAAAAGATGAAAAATTAAACTTACCTTAAATATTTAGATAAATCAATAAATACCATTAATTGACTCGAAATTGCCGTTTTTACTTAGTATATTTTAAATCGTTGAAAATGCAACATTTACTCGGAAAGGAGGAAGAACAAGCAGACCGAAATATTTACGTTTTGCCTGCAAATAAGATCGAAGCTTATAACAACATTATTCTATGCTCCCAAAAGAAAACTGCAACGTGAGGTGTTGCGATAATGTAAACATTACCACGCTAGCGTGACAGCAGGCACAAATTGCCAATATATTAAGTAAAAAACTGATGTGATCATGTATCCCCGCTGATCAACTATCCCACCTTTCCCCTACTGCGAAACTCAATACATTGTTTAGGAATAGAGATATTCAATTCGGGACTTTTTACCCGCCGGACTTTTAGCCCCACTCTACCCTACTGATAGATATAACACCGAAAATACTCAAGGTATTTTCGTGAATATATTATTTAAAATTTCTGCATCAAGTTTCTGTCTTTTTCTTAAAACTTCCCTCTCGTAAAACGTGACCAGCAAATCTTTTTCGTGTTTCCTGATAATATCGTAAACAGAAGCTTTGAATATTAATAGTTCTCACCCCATTCGCATCCGCATAGTTGCATAACAATTGAATGGCGACATTAAACAATCCGGCATTCTAGTATCGTTCAATTGCTTCGACTTTCCGCGAACAATAACAAGGAAGCTTTAAATTGTCTCGTGTCGTAACTCGCGATAATATCCTATCGATTTATCGATGAAATATTTCGCCGCTCCGTATCCAGTTTGCGCGAATACGGCATATATTTTACATATCTATCGAATTGAAAGCGGATATGCGCGCATTATTCCTATAGGCGTATTTCAAGCACAGGCGTGCATTCTATATTCGTTTATATCGCATCGGGATGAACGTTGAATTTCACTGCCGACGGAGATAGCTTTTTAAAAACAAACCTACTGTGTCTTCGACGTTTCCTTCGTCTCCTGACTTTATGGTGTTTGTTCTATGCAAATGATGTAATGAATAGAAATTGATCATAAATTTAAATTGGAACATTGCTGATGTGTATCTTGTAGCTGAGGCCACGTCGAATTTACTCTATCCATTTCTTATTCGATTTCTGCTGTATTATATTACAGTCCTGATTTGACGTTCATTTTTACAGGATGGAGTTCTTATTTAATGTTGGATCCATTCTTTTCTATGTCTTAATGGCTGTGATTCAAGCCTGGCTGAATTATTATTCGCTTTTCATTTGGTTGTGGTTTGTTTGTTACTACTTCGAGTTTAGTTTGATTTCAGTGTGATTCTTATTCGACTCGGATCCGATAACAGGTTAATGGTTATTTCACTCCGCTACGATGCCCATTCGATTCAGTTCAATGTCCATTTGATTTCACTTCGCCTCTACTTCGCTTCAGATCCACTTTAATTTACCTCGACTGATTCGGTTGATTGGAGCTAATTTCACAGTACCTACCACTTCGTTCACTTCGGTTAAATTCGTTCGAGAGTTTCCAGTACTTGACATATCATAATTTTCTGTCCCTAATTCGTCTACGTTTTAATATATTCGTACTTTTAGTCGAGAGAACTACAGCCGCGGAAATACGCGTTGAAGTATTTATAAATTTATTTTAGAACTGAAATTGATAATCACGACTCGCTGACAGAGAATAATTGGTTTAGTCAACTTTATTTCAATGTAATAGAGACAAGGGACGTTTTCCTACTTCCTTTCATCATTGGGCTTTCATAAAGTATTTTCTAAAGGTTATTACGTCTTCATTTAAGCTCCAAGCGAACCTATAATATGTATTTATTAATCCACTTGATAATATCTGCGAATCTCAGTGTGTCCTCGATAATTTATTATTGCGGCACATACATTTAATTTGCATTTAGTATAAATTCCAGTTATTAATATTTGACATTATTAAAATGTTTCTTGGAAAATAAATATTTTTTATTATTACGAGATAACAGCTTTAAATAAAACCGAGACTCGGTGAAGTATTTTGTTTACAAGCATCTGCGACAATATTCGCTTCATAAAATTCATATTACATGTCGTTGCACGTTATCATTTAATTTTCTCCATTGAAAGTAACGCTTCAGTTTCAACGGGTAGTGCCAATGTAAATGTGCCAAGTAAAATGAATTTATAATAATCCTATTCCCAGTATAATCATTGTTGAGAACAAAGTCTCCGCTTAACGTTTGTGAATTAGTAATTAGCATCGGCTGACCTGTACATTCTACTGGAACGTACATACCACCCCGTTAGCCTAACAAAATTAGTTAACCCACTGTTTTACTTTCGTACTTATGGAAGGGAAACGACGAAGGAAAACAAGAATTATAATTGAAACACAAATTTACTGCACCTTCACCATTATTATTTCAAATCAAACTTTTCCCTAATATCTGTGATTTCTTGGTTCTCAGAGAAAATATGATTTCCCTGTATTTACATTCTGCGGATGCTTTTAATTCTACAGAATTTTCAGGTACCCTATCGTAATTTCTATCTCTTGTCGTTTTAAGCAAATATATGGCTACAATTCTCGTCTGAAAATAGAGAAATATGGAAATAGATCCCAGATTTATTATAACCCTCTGCAAACTCACATTCACACCTCCCCTTCATTGACACTAATCGACTTCAACGCTGCTACTTGCAAACAAAATGCCACCATCCCACCCTCGATGGTGCCCGAAGCCTCGATAAAGGAATTTCCAGATCCAGATTCCCATCAACTCATTTCCATCCTTGCCTCCCAAAACTGCCGACTTTACGACGCCTCCAATCCTTATCGATAAAATCACAAGGCAGAATAAACCGCACCCCGGATCCTTCGCAATAAAATCCGCCTTCTCCCATCAGAACATCCCGCTCCTCCATCAAAGTGCACCCTGATCGCCGGGAATAAAATTCGTCCACTAAAAAATACCATCCCCATGACCGCGCCACGAGCTGCCAGCGATAGCCCAGACCACCCTCGATTTATCTACCATAATACTACACCACCTTTCTTACCGGCATCTGGAGAGGGTTGAAAATAGATTACGTGGAGTGTACAACGGTTGAAATTAATGTCGCCGTAGGAGCGGGACTGCTAAGGGAGCACGGCGGACAGAGGGGGGCAGACAGCGTGAAATCGTATAAAAATATTTTCCGGCTTATTTAAACCGCCCTGGCTGTGTGTTCCGGTGCCGCGTTCCCGCGGAAGTGTATCCTCGGAGGAACGCGAGATCAACTCGGAAGCACTGTAATAACTGACAAAGTCCCGGCACCCGTTAACGTTTACGATCTCGCCGAGCTACATCACACGGCCGGCGGATCCAGCGAAAAAATACTCGGAGCAAATTCCCGCAGCCTTCGTTGTTCTGCCGGGAGAACGGCGCCGCGCGCGGAATTCCACGATAAACGGGCGTGGGCGATAATACCGGGGGAGGTGGGTGCGAGGTGGGATTATTCATGAGCCGAGAAACTTATGAAAAAGCACAGATTAATTCTACCGTGTGGTAATTAAATAAAAGAATTTCCACGCCCGTCTGACGAGTGATGCATAATCTGCGCGCTGGCTAATAGATTATAAGTATCGAGTATTTATTTGCTGATTTCGCCGAGCCCCGTGTGTGTTCAAGTATTTGTAGAAATTCATCGACGAGGTGAGATGAAAGTATAATATGACACTCGTTAAGCTACTGTAGCATGCAAATTCATAAACCTTCTGTCTAACTACCACTATTTCCTGCGTTATAAGAAAGAAAGGGAAATATCGCCCGAATGAAATTGGAAGTATTTTAATATCCCTCTGCCATCTCCTCAGGGACTCCTACCGGTACGTAAAATACCGGTATTATACCGGTATTTTTCGGTTGTATCTTCGTCTGAGACTTAATACCGGTATAACGCTCATACCGGTATTTCGCCAATGCAGCTATACCGAAACCGATATCATACCGAAATAGATAAATACCGAAAACAAAAGGTTACCGGTAACCGAAATAAATACCGGTATTTTTTCGGTATTCTTTTCAGTAACATGGTAGGTTTCGGTGTTCACCGAGAAGAATACCGAAAAAATACCGGTATTTATTTCGGTTACCGGTAATTCCGAAAACCGATTGTTTTCGGTATGATATCGGTTTCGGTATTTATCTGTTTCGGTATGATATCGGTTTCGGTATAGCTGTATTGGCGAAATACCGGTATGAGCATTATACTGCATCTCCTACTCCAAAATGTTATATTTAACACACATGTACAGTGGCGGGCGAAAGAAAGTTTACAAGTTTTAAAATCGCATAACTTTTTTACAATTGGACCAAACGACATGAGTTTTCCAATTCTAAAAAAGTTATGCGACTTTATAAGTTGTAAACTCTCTTTCGTCCGCCACTGTATCTACAAGCCGACGCGTGTCTCCCAGGGTAAAGAATTCTGTCGAGGAGACTTTAAATCTTCTATGCGCCTCGGATCTGTCCACGATGAAAGCTAAGTCTAGACTCCCGATCATCAAACGGGAGATTCCACGATACCACACACGCCGCGGCGGAGGAGTCTGGAGCGACGGTGGATAAGCGGAGTCGCGAGGCGCAGAGGGGGGCAGCGTCGTTTTTAATCTCAGAAGGCTCGCGGGGTTTCTGATCTCATTAGACGCTGCTGGAACGCGTTTCCTCCACGCGTTGCCCGGGGCGAGCCAGCCATGCCTCGTCCCTGTTTCTTAACAATTTGAAGGAATTCCAGTCCGAATAAGTGCGCCGACCCCGCTGGCCCAGGATCGCCTAAAGAGTTACGGTTAATGGAGAGGAAATATGGCGGGCGGGACAGGGTAGAGGAGCCCCGGCGAAAGAAGAACGGATTGAAAAAGCGCGGGGGATGGAGCGTCTCAAAGCGGCCGGGGGTAAATTGAAAATCAGCCAGCGGCGCGGTCGAATACTTGGCGAATAGTTTCTCAGCTGGGCAGAGAGGAGCTGCGTGAGAAGATTTCATCGAGTGCGTTCAGCCGAAGGGGAGGCAAGGCGCTTTTGTCCGAGCCGCGATTCTGCTGGGAGGATAATGGCTGGAAGACAGAGTTCAGGATTTTTGCGGACTGAAGCTTGTGGCGCGGAAGCGGTGCACGAAATTCTATTGCTCGATTGATTATTTAAATGCAAGGAGATCGTGATTGTTTCCTTTGACTTCAGAAATGGATAAGCCAGGGGAGAAATTTCTCGAGAATTTCCCATTTGTTGAATAAAGTGTCGCTAGTGTTTGGACTGTGTCGAGTAGGGTGGACCTTAGTTACTCTTGTCGAAAAATAATTTTTAAATTTTTGGCGGGGACACCCCCCAGTATTGTGCCACTGGGTGAAAAAATAATGTGTGTAAAATTTGAAATCGATCGGACAACGGGAAGACGTGCCTCATCGCAGTTGAAGTTTTTTTATTTTTGAAACTCGTTTTTCTCCATTGTAGTATATCGTTAATATACATTTTTATATATCGTTGAATTTGTCTTTTTACGCTCTGTAACAATATAGAATCAAAGTATAAGGTCACATGAAAAAAAAACATCATGACCTTGAAATCTCAAAAATTGACCTTCAGAAAAAACTTTTTTCTTTGGCATTATTTTTATCTTGCCAAACAGTACAACTTTTGTCTCAGAAATTTTTTCATATATTCGCAAATGAAGGTACTTCAATTTTTCTCTTTAAACAATTCCCAATATAATATAATATGTATACTATAATATACTTATAATGTAATACATAATACAAGAAAGTAGTTTCAGAACTGAAAAGGTATATTTGGAGGAATAAAAAATGAAAGTATTATTTTCGAGTAAATATCTTATATTTCTTTTAATAGTGACTGTTTTGTTACATCCGGAAACTGTTTTCTATGTTCGGAAACAATTTGTAATATATATTGTTTTTCCTCCTCGTTTTTGACCAATAACTGATTGTATTCCTGCATAAGTTTAACACCACGCTTAGCAGTGTCATTAACAACTTTTAATCCTTGAACGATGTTCAATCCGTATAGAAAATCGATCTCATTTTCCATACATTATGATCCTTTTTTAAAAATTCCATGGGAATTGAGAATTGTTCGAAAAAATTTTTGAACCTTGACAAAGAAAATGTTCAATTCCTATTTCAATATAGTTTCCTACATCATTTGGATTAATTGTAAATTTTTTGCACGATTCGTCGACTTCAGTATTAAGCCGTTTTCAGCCGTTTCAGTAAAAATGCTAACGCTCTCGTTTCTGTTGATAAATACCATAAATGGTTGCACATTTTTTTTACAGCTATAAGGCTTATTTTTTCATCGATTTTGCGGTACGTATAGAGTTTTTGCAAAAACTCTAAGTCTTGTCGTGGAGCTTCCGCTGTCATTGTATGCATATATAACGAATTCCAGTTTCTTCTTCCACAGTTATTGAAAATTGATGTTTAAATAAGTATATTTTCAAGCAATATAAAGCTTTTGCCGTCCATCGAGCGTGGTGGAAAGCTCCTGAGGCTCGAAAACTTATATTTTTTTGGTGGAGTCCCACCGAGGAAAATAATTATTAATTGTAAATTGATTGTGTTTCACGAAAAAGCAACGATGCGTCGTCGACAATGATACATTCAAGAATGCCCCTCGGCAACGCAGTCGCCTCGAGCCTCCCTTCTTTGGGCCCTGTCGCAGTCCCCGAAAGGGTATACAGGGTGTCCGCGCGTAGAGTGAACAGCTCGATTACTCCTAAACTATTGGAGATAAAAATATAAAAAAAATATGTAATTAAATGGTTGGATGGGGCTACTTAATTAGCCGCGGCGGATTTTTTTTTCGATTATTATTTTAAAAGATACGATGGTCAAGTTCGGTTTTTCAAATGGCACTAACTTTTTTGAAGTCCTGGGTTGATAGTGCGTTCCAATACGAATTCAATAAGCTTTAATGTATACACTTGATTTCCACTGGTTTTTGAGATATTGCGCTTGCAAATTTGCTGATTTTCACTTGAAAAAAACCTCTGGAATAGCAAGGACCGGGGACGGTCGTGCTGGCCCCACGGGTGGCATTGCCTGTTGTAACAGATACCTACCTGCCAAAGGTCTACGCAGACCCAGGCTGGACAATTCTTTTCCGTCAGAAATGCTACTTAGGTAGGTACATCTGCGGTATCGAGAAGCGCACCGTTACTTTTATTTCGCACTTGCTTCTACGCTCGGATGGCCGGTTATTTTGGGAGGGGTGCAAGTTCGATTGGTTAGGTTAGGAGGTGTGAAAGTTGCTAGACTAAATTTCAACCATAGGGAGCAGATTGTATTAGAACCAATCGGATTTGCATCCCTCACAAACGGCTGCTCTCTTGAAGAGGCCCTCTTCACAGCAATGCCCACCTTCAATCGCACGGAATACGTTAACGCATGCTATTGTTTTGATATTGAAGCTCGTGTTTATACTCGAGAGGACCACGCGTCGACAGCGGGCTACCCCTTTTCTTCCTGTGTCTCTCCACGAGGAGTATTGCCGGTGGATTGTAGGAGCGTGGATGTCTGGATACCAGTTATTGAATTCAGGAGACGATAGAAACATTTTATTACAAAACACACATGTACTATAATTAAAGTAAATCGTATTCCTCTCGGGCAGGAGTACTGATAATGATCGAACTTGCGCCCCACTTCGCGCAGACCGATTACGCGGAGGATAGTCGGGTATCACACACTGCACAAATGATACAGGGTAATTCTGGAGCAACGCCCGTCAAGGAGATGCGGCCTGGTACCCCGTGACGAGGACAGTCCTTCGCAGTGCCTCGCCCGATTTTTATGGCTTTTTTCGGAAAAAGGTAAGAATCCTGGGCCGAACGTAACGAATTGAAGGGTTTCGACCCTCGAAGGGTTTGGAATATCATTAAGAAGTGAAAAATGTACAGGATTTCAAATGTTTGCTTCTTTTCTTCATCGTATCGAGAAGGAAGTGACGCCAATGGATTCCTTATGCTTTTCCGATGAAACTGATACCAAGAACGACGTAATTCGGAAAATAATGAAGCAAATGAACAATTCATTTCCATAACCTCAAGCTAATTTCGTTAATAATAGGCCGATTTACGTAAAATTTGGTATGATTTTCATCGGAAAAACATAAGGAATCCAGTGGTGCCACTATCATATCGATACGATAAAGAATAAAGAATTAGTTTATTTCCTAAACAGATACAGGGTAATTCTGGAGGTACGCCCGTCACCCCGTGGCGAGGACAACACCCCGCAGTGCCCATCGAATTTTATGGCTTTTTCCGGAAAAAGGTACGAATCCTGGGCCCAACGTACCGAATTGGGGTCGAGTCTCCGCAGTCGAGGATGAAATATCCATTACAGCGTATTAAGAAATTCTTTTCCTCATCGTGTCGAAAGGGAAGTGACGCCAATGGATTCCTTATGTTTTTCTGATGAAAATCATACCAAATATCACGCTAATCGGATTACTTTGACACAAGCTATTTGTATTCCATATGCAAAAGTTGGCGGATTTACACGACATTTGTAATGATTTCCATCGGAAAACTCCAAGGAATCCATCGGCGACACTCCCATATCCATACGATAAAGAATAAAGAATTAGTTTATGTCTTAAACAGATAATTCTGGAGCTACGCCCGTCACTCCGTGGCGAGGACAACACCCCGCAGTGCCCATCGAATTGTATGGCTTTTTCCGGAAAAAGGTACGAATCCTGGGCCCAACGTAACGAATTGAAGGGTTTCGACCCTCGAAGGGTTTGGAATATCATTAAGAAGTGAAAAATGTACAGGATTTCAAATGTTTGCTTCTTTTCTTCATCGTATCGAGAAGGAAGTGACGCCAATGGATTCCTTAGGTTTTTCCGATGAAACTGACACAAAGAACGACGTAATTCGGAAAATAATGAAGGACATTTCGTTAATAATGGGCCGATTTGCGTGAAATTTGGTACGGTCTTCATCGGAAAAACATAAGGAATCCAGTGGTGCCACTTTCATATCGATGCATTAAAGAATGAAGCATTTCTTACTACGCTGAAATTAATATTTCACATTTTCACCCTCGACTGCGGGGGCTCGACCCCAAATTCGTTACGTTCGGCCCAGGATTCGTACCTTTTCCGTAAAAAAAAGGTAGGAATCCTGGGCCGAACGTAGCGAATTGAAGGGCCTTCGACCCTCGAAGGGTTTGGAATATCATTAAGAAGTGAAAAATGTACAGGATTTCAAATGTTTGCTTCTTTTCTTCATCGTATCGAGAAGGAAGTGACGCCAATGGATTCCTTATGCTTTTCCGATGAAACTGACACCAAGAACGACGTAATTCGGAAAATAATGAAGCAAATAGACAATTCATTTCCATAACCTCAAGCTAATTTCGTTAATAATAGGCCGATTTGCGTGAAATTTGGTACGATCTTCATCGGAAAAACATAAGGAATCCAGTGGTGCCACTATCATATCGATACGATAAAGAATGAAGCATTTCTTACTACGCTGAAATTAATATTTCACATTTTTACCCTCAATTGCGGTGGGTCGACCCCAAATTTGTTACGTTGGGCCCAGGATTCGTACGTTTTTCCGGAAAAAGCCATACAATTCGATGGGCACTGCGGGGTGTTGTCCTCGCCACGGGGTGACGGGCGTAGCTCCAGAATTATCTGTTTAAGATATAAACTAATTCTTTATTCTTTATCGTATGGACATGATAGTGGCACTACTGGATTCCTTATGTTTTTCCGATGAAAATCATACCAAATTTCACGCAAATCGGCCTATTATTAACGAAATTAGCTTGAGGTTATGGAAATGAATTGTCTATTTGCTTCATTATTTTCCGAATTACGTCGTTCTTGGTGTCAGTTTCATCGGAAAAGCATAAGGAATCCATTGGCGTCACTTCCTTCTCGATACGATGAAGAAAAGAAGCAAACATTTGAAATCCTGTACATTTTTCACTTCTTAATGATATTCCAAACCCTTCGAGGGTCGAAGGCCCTTCAATTCGCTACGTTCGGCCCAGGATTCCTACCTTTTTTTTACGGAAAAGGTACGAATCCTGGGCCGAACGTAACGAATTTGGGGTCGAGCCCCCGCAGTCGAGGGTGAAAATGTGAAATATTAATTTCAGCGTAGTAAGAAATGCTTCATTCTTTAATGCATCGATATGAAAGTGGCACCACTGGATTCCTTATGTTTTTCCGATGAAGACCGTACCAAATTTCACGCAAATCGGCCCATTATTAACGAAATGTCCTTCATTATTTTCCGAATTACGTCGTTCTTTGTGTCAGTTTCATCGGAAAAACATAAGGAATCCATTGGCGTCACTTCCTTCTCGATACGATGAAGAAAAGAAGCAAACATTTGAAATCCTGTACATTTTTCACTTCTTAATGATATTCCAAACCCTTCGAGGGTCGAAACCCTTCAATTCGTTACGTTGGGCCCAGGATTCGTACCTTTTTCCGGAAAAAGCCATACAATTCGATGGGCACTGCGGGGTGTTGTCCTCGCCACGGAGTGACGGGCGTAGCTCCAGAATTATCTGTTTAAGACATAAACTAATTCTTTATTCTTTATCGTATGGATATGGGAGTGTCGCCGATGGATTCCTTGGAGTTTTCCGATGGAAATCATTACAAATGTCGTGTAAATCCGACAACTTTTGCATATGGAATACAAATAGCTTGTGTCAAAGTAATCCGATTAGCGTGATATTTGGTATGATTTTCATCAGAAAAACATAAGGAATCCATTGGCGTCACTTCCCTTTCGACACGATGAGGAAAAGAATTTCTTAATACGCTGTAATGGATATTTCATCCTCGACTGCGGAGACTCGACCCCAATTCGGTACGTTGGGCCCAGGATTCGTACCTTTTTCCGGAAAAAGCCATAAAATTCGATGGGCACTGCGGGGTGTTGTCCTCGCCACGGGGTGACGGGCGTACCTCCAGAATTACCCTGTATCTGTTTAGGAAATAAACTAATTCTTTATTCTTTATCGTATCGATATGATAGTGGCACCACTGGATTCCTTATGTTTTTCCGATGAAAATCATACCAAATTTTACGTAAATCGGCCTATTATTAACGAAATTAGCTTGAGGTTATGGAAATGAATTGTTCATTTGCTTCATTATTTTCCGAATTACGTCGTTCTTGGTATCAGTTTCATCGGAAAAGCATAAGGAATCCATTGGCGTCACTTCCTTCTCGATACGATGAAGAAAAGAAGCAAACATTTGAAATCCTGTACATTTTTCACTTCTTAATGATATTCCAAACCCTTCGAGGGTCGAAACCCTTCAATTCGTTACGTTCGGCCCAGGATTCTTACCTTTTTCCGAAAAAAGCCATAAAAATCGGGCGAGGCACTGCGAAGGACTGTCCTCGTCACGGGGTACCAGGCCGCATCTCCTTGACGGGCGTTGCTCCAGAATTACCCTGTATCATTTGTGCAGTGTGTGATACCCGACTATCCTCCGCGTAATCGGTCTGCGCGAAGTGGGGCGCAAGTTCGATCATTATCAGTACTCCTGCCCGAGAGGAATACGATTTACTTTAATTATAGTACATGTGTGTTTTGTAATAAAATGTTTCTATCGTCTCCTGAATTCAATAACTGGTATCCAGACATCCACGCTCCTACAATCCACCGGCAATACTCCTCGTGGAGAGACACAGGAAGAAAAGGGGTAGCCCGCTGTCGACGCGTGGTCCTCTCGAGTATAAACACGAGCTTCAATATCAAAACAATAGCATGCGTTAACGTATTCCGTGCGATTGAAGGTGGGCATTGCTGTGAAGAGGGCCTCTTCAAGAGAGCAGCCGTTTGTGAGGGATGCAAATCCGATTGGTTCTAATACAATCTGCTCCCTATGGTTGAAATTTAGTCTAGCAACTTTCACACCTCCTAACCTAACCAATCGAACTTGCACCCCTCCCAAAATAACCGGCCATCCGAGCGTAGAAGCAAGTGCGAAATAAAAGTAACGGTGCGCTTCTCGATACCGCAGATGTACCTACCTAAGTAGCATTTCTGACGGAAAAGAATTGTCCAGCCTGGGTCTGCGTAGACCTTTGGCAGGTAGGTATCTGTTACAACAGGCAATGCCACCCGTGGGGCCAGCACGACCGTCCCCGGTCCTTGCTATTCCAGAGGTTTTTTTCAAGTGAAAATCAGCAAATTTGCAAGCGCAATATCTCAAAAACCAGTGGAAATCAAGTGTATACATTAAAGCTTATTGAATTCGTATTGGAACGCACTATCAACCCAGGACTTCAAAAAAGTTAGTGCCATTTGAAAAACCGAACTTGACCATCGTATCTTTTAAAATAATAATCGAAAAAAAAATCCGCCGCGGCTAATTAAGTAGCCCCATCCAACCATTTAATTACATATTTTTTTTATATTTTTATCTCCAATAGTTTAGGAGTAATCGAGCTGTTCACTCTACGCGCGGACACCCTGTACATATGATACCCCCAAGTGCCGCTCACGCTTTTTCTTTTCCAAAACCCTCCACGACGACGGCTAAGTGACCGCTTGGAAATACATCGAAAGACAGTCGAAATCCCATATTCCTTACACTATGAAATTCTGTTTTTTATTCCAAAGGCCTGACCCTTCCTAAACCTTCGGTTCTGGATCTTCTGTTCAGAGCAAGTCGAAAACTAACGGATTCTTAGAGGTTCGAACTGATGCAAATACAACTGCATTTACAAAATTTTCATGACCATTTACACAATCTATTCCGCGCGTATAAACTAAAAATAATATTAAATAATTAGAAACAATGTAATCTTGATGAAAGTATCAGTTACCTCATTAAAATTTTGAAATCTGTTATTTATAAAAATATGAAAAAATTTCTTAGACAAAAGTTGTACTGTTTGGCAAGATAAATATAATGCCAAAGAAAAAAGTTTTTTCTGAAGGTCAAATTTTGAGATTTCAAGGACACGATGTGTTTTTTTTTAAGTGACCTTATACTTTGATTCTATATTGTTACAGAGCGTAAAAAGACAAATTCAACGATATATAAAAATGTACATTAACGATATACTACAATGGAGAAAAACGAGTTTCAAAAATAAAAAAACTTCAACTGCGATGAGGCACGTCTTCCCGTTGTCCGATCGAGTTCAAATTTTACACACATTATTTTTTCACCCAGTGGCACAATACTGGGGGTGTCCCGAAAAAAATTTGAAAGTCGAAAAATAAGGTCCACCCTAGTGTCGAGTTACCAGGTCATCAAGCACCCTCGTTCTCGACAGTAGCCTCATCAATCATTTCATAAGAATCACACGATGCAGAAACGAATGTGGGTCAACGACCGCTCGCTGGAAAAGTATCGCGGCTCCCGACGAGTTAATCTGGAGATCGCGAAAGGAAGTTTCGCGGGTTTATCGCGGAACCTTGGCAGCCGGAAGTTGGGCGGATCAGAATGTAAAAAGTTATTCGATTAGCCCACTCTTGTCTACATTAATTATGATCCGATACCTTCGTGCTCTGTTAACGAGTAACAAGTATCGGGTCGCGATGGAACTTCTGCGTTAAGTGGATGAGAAAAGTTTCTGTAATACTACCAAGCGGCTGAATCAGAGGGGCGAGGGTGCGGGGAGGAAAAGGATTCGTAGCCCGGTCGATTTTCATTGGCAGGTGATACTTGATCTACAGATTAAAGGGTTCGTTTGATAAGTCGAAATTGGGGTCCATGCTCGCTGGAGCAAATTTGGAAGATAGGCGTGAGAGATAGTATTGAATATATGATGGGAACAAGATATCGGCTCTCGAAACAGTTTCCCTTGACTGCGTCTAATAACTCTTGTGTCTTGCTTGGAATTAATTTGTAAGTCGATGTTGAAGCCACTTTAAAGGAATTTTCAGTAGAGACTTGATAGATACTGGATAATCGAAGCTAAAATTCGCGTGACTCTCGAGGTAACGAAGTTGGTCTAGAAAGTGGGTTGCATGGAGTATTCCTTTCCTTGCAGCGTTGCTGTGCTCTAGATTCTGATTCGCGAGACAAACGCCCTATCGATAAGAAACATTCCACCCTGTGGAGGGGTTGGAGGTGAAGAATATTCGACGAGCTTATCGAAGCCAACGATATCCATCAACGCAACAAACTCGTGGCCAAGGCGAGCCGGTACAGCTCATTAAAAGCTCGTTAGAAGGCGACCGCAAGCTTGGAAAGTGCGGCTTGGACCAACTTCTTGGGTGGTTGCAGTCCCGAGGAAATCGTGTTTGAACGCCGGAAGTCGTGTTCACGCAAAGCAGCACGTAAACTAACCTAATTACTCGCGAGATTACGCTCGTAAAAAAGTAATCTGCGATTAAATTAACCGCGACGACCGCGGCAGAAAAATCCACCGGAGACGGGGAAGACCGAGGCCCGCCCCGGCGAGCGATCTTTTTCTCCCTGTAATCGCGGCCCGTCTTAATCCAACTTGCGGATTAAATGTCTCACCTGCGTCTTCACGTCCCCGCCGACGATCACCTTCGACTGGAAATTGCTCTGCTCCGTGAGGATCTTCGCGTTGTTTATGTAAACCTCCTCGCCGTGCGTGCCGGTCCTCCTGGTGACCCATAAGGGAGGATTACCCTCGAGCTCCGACGAGATCGAAGCCCCCAGGTTCTCGATCGTCTTTGGAAAGTTGGCTGAAACGAAATCAAAAACACTTTATACTCCCCGCTCGAGCCGCTACGACGTTCGCATAATCTATTTTCCACGATAACGCTGGGGATTAATTAATATTTCATTTGGGTGGTCCACTGATTGATTCGCTGCTAGAATTAGTTCGCTATTTTCCACGTTAATCGTTTTTATACGAAAGAAATTAATTTTCAAATGGAGATTTGGTAGATTAAGAAAGTTCCGGGTAAAGTTTGATTGTCCTGTTAACTATGCTGGAAATTGATGGTAGGGACGGATAACAGTTTTGAGGGGTTAAAGTCAGGTGTGCCGGGTGTTCGGAGGTGGAAGGTGTACTTAAGGGATTTCTAGCGAACGAAGATGGAATTAACTAATATAGATGACGAAGAATGAAATGGTTTTGATCGAAGCAGAATCGAATTTGATCGCACAAGGAACACAGGAGAAAGGTTAAATTGGTAGCAGGGGTGCATATGCATCGATGCTCGATAGTATCGAGCTTTGAAAAATAGGTCCCGCATGAATTGCTGGTGGCGAATTGTGTCCAAAATTCCAACATTTCCCTTCGAAATAGGTAAACAACTCGTTTCGAGATCGAATTGTTCGTGCTGAATGGAAGATGAGTTCTATACAGCGGTTTTAATTGAGAGTAGAGAAACTGCGGCGAGAAAAATTCATGCGGTGCCAGGAACAACACAGTCAAGGCTGCACTTTTGTAGAATGTCAGAGGCAAGCTTCGTTCGAAACTTTTAACTAAATGAACTGGTAAAAAAAAAAAAATAGGAATCTCCAATTACTATATTAATTTGAAAAAGTCTGTTGCGAGTAAAATCGCAAAGGAACTCCCTTCCACCACGATCAGACTGACCCTACACGGGACAGAAGCTACCGCTGAAAGAAATACAGAACTAAGAAAAGAACGGAATAACACCAAATGTACAATTTCCCTGTTTTATCACTACGAAAGCCGAAATACAAAGGGGTTTTTCGTCGCCCAAATTCAAGCACAGACTCCCGCCATCACGCTGGCGAATTTCACCTCGAAATCGTCACGACAGAGCCGGCCACGAGAAACAGGGACCCAGAAGACTAAAAAAAAAAAAAACCAAGGAAATGGGTTGAAGCTCGAACAAAAGAGGAAAAGCACAAGGCAAAAGGGTCTGCCGCGAAGCTACAAAGCTGGTCCGCTTTATTATCTCGTTACCAAGTGGAACGTCCTCGTAATCCTGAGGTTTTTCCAGCCTCCGAACGCCGCTGCGAGATATCGCTCTGCATTCTGCGGAGGGACGTTCAATCTCGGCGTAAGGGCGGAGGGACCACGGCGGCGAGGGCAACAATAGCGCTCATTACGAACGCGAGGAATTGGGTCCTGTTTCGTAAACTGCCAACAGTTTCCCATCCCAGGCTCGAAGAAACCTGGCGAGGACAAGAGACTCTTGTTTCCCGCCACTAAAGGGACCTGTCGTTCCGGAGGAAATCATTTTCTGCGGCTGTCCACCGCAACGGCCATCCGTTGGACAGCCCACAACAGCTTCGACAAGTTCCTGACACGATCCCGCCCTGCTGTTACTCTCTGCCTGACGGCGGGCCAAGCGACCGTTTCATCATCGTTCCAGTGAAAACGCTCGCTCGCTTTTTACCGAGTAACAGGAAACGCGGTCGATTCTCCGTTCAGTATCGAGTCGGTGTTCCTTCGACGGGGATCAACGTTTTTTACGAGGCTCGGCCTGGGAACTTATCTGGGAACGATTCCTTCACCGGCGGGGATCGGTCTTGCCTAGATCGTATGCAAATACACTCTGTGATTGACGAGACATCTTGAGGTGGATGGGAGGTAAGAGACTCTGTGGGGATGGGTTGCCCTGAATCCACACACTAAAAGGCTCCTTCATTTTTCATTCTGCGAGGAACGAATGATTCGCGAGGAACGGAGTGGTTTGGATATCCCATTTAATAATCATTTAGATTGTACGTAGGTATATGGAGATACTAGGAAGTAGGACTACAGAGAGAGTTACAGAGTTATTGGTATATTCTGTAGAAATAACATAATCTTCAATTTTATTGATAGTTGATAAATGAATTGTACGACAGATGTCTCGGAACTAAGTAGTCTGAATTGATCTATTTGAACTTTTACCGGTTAACTGGCAATGTATCATATCGACGTGCGTTACGAAAAGTAGCACGTTTAAATTTTCTTACGAAAAGTAGCACGTTTGCCTTCCTTATCACGAAAACTATCACGTTTCGGTTTTCGCTGCGAAAACTATCACGTTTGAGCGGTTTGCCACGAAAAATAGCATGTTTCGCCTTTCGCTGCGAAAACTAGCACGTTAGAGCGGTTTGCCACGAAATATAGCATGTTCGCGTTTACCCCGCGTTCGCAATTCCCGCACCCTCCCTTACTTAAATTATGTAGATTAAAATTTTCATATGTGTTGTCTTTTGGAGATTAGATGGAATTATTATTTATTAAACGATATTTTCAACAGTTGAATTCTTTTAAACTGCCCACGCGCTGAAACGCGATAGTTTCTGCAGTCTGCAGTATAATCCAAAACGAGCTATTCTTCGTGGCCAAACCGGATAATATGTTAGTTTTCGCCATAAATTCCCAAACGTGCTATTATTCGTGGCGAAACAGTATAACGTGCTAGTTTTCGTCGCAACAGTACGAAATGTGCTATTCTTCGTGGCGAGGCAGTCAAATGTGTTAGTCTTCGCGGCAGAAGACCAAAAGTGCTAATATTCGTCAGAAACGATGGAACGTGCTTCTTTTCGTGGCAAACCAAAACGTGGTACTTTTCGTAAGAAAATTGAAACGTGCTACTTTTCGTAACGCACGTCGATATATGATCAAACAAAAATCTGGCCAATTCTGGCAATGTATCATATATGATCAAATGGAATAACTTTTTTGTTTTTCAATCGATTTGAATGAAACTTGGTATGTAATGGTTTTTGGGGTCGCTGAATCTGAATTTCGCATCGGAATTGTAAAATTCAATATGGCAGACTCAAAATGGCCGAACCAAATTGGCTGACGAATATTAAAATACTATCGGGATATAGAAAAATTGTATATAGGGGTTTTTGGGGTCGCTGAATCTGAATTTAGCATTGGAATTTTAAATTTCAATATAGCAGACTCAAAATGGCGAACCAAAATGGCCGCCAAATATTAAAATACTATCGGGATATAGAAAAATTGCATATAGGGGTTTTTGGGATCGCGGATAAAAAAAAAGCACTTGCGGTGGAATTTATGGATGAAGAATTCAGGTATAAAATTATTCGAAACTTTTCCGTAGAAAATAAAAAAACTAAAAAATTAAACCCCTAAACCCTTATTTTTCAGGGGTTGGGGGTGGCATTGAAAAAAGTAACTGCTGCAATCGAATTATAGACAAGAAAACTTCACAAATAAAAAAAGGTTTAGTAAAGAATTGACAAACTCACCCCTAAATTCTATTTTTTTAGGGGTTGGGGGTGTCAGATGAAAAAAATTACCCCCGGAATCGGTTCAGCGACTCAAAAAACCCCTGTATACCAAATTTTGTGTGATTCACTTAATTATTCGATGGTACCAGTTTGGGCCCGAATAGTGAAAAGGACCGTGCCAGTTAACCCTGGAATGCTACCCGGGGTGGACCTGTACCCCACTTGCTACCAGTAAACCCGAACCATCAGCCGGAAGATGTGCATTCTGTGAAAGGTCGAGGGACAGAAAATCAAGGATAAAATGCGCTATGTGTAGAAAGTTCATTTGTTTAGAACACCAAAAGAAAGTGTGCCCTAATTGTTCCTAACTTTTTTTTTCAATTTTTTCAATTTTTTCAAAGTTAAAATATGTTACAACATTGCTTCTTTTATGTTTGTTTTGAAAAATAAAAATCATATGAAGCTTATTTCTCACATTTATTATTGGGGTACATATGTACCCCAGGGTACCATTCACGTCATAAAATGATGGGTAGCATTCCAGGGTTAACCGGTTAAGCAGCGCAAGACCTTAAACACAGAATTATCCATGGTACTCGCTCGAAGGCGCTTGGAAATCGTTATTTTGGATTATGTGGGGAGCAGTTTCCAAAAATACGCGCAATAATTCATTTAGAGCGACGAATGCCGCACGCAACGGCCAAGGAAACTAGACAAATATATTCCATGGAACGATCAATAGCTCCCATGATCTCTGCATCGTTTTGTCCCAGACGTCCCTTTCAACGAAGGCGGATGATTAAGTCCCCGATCGAATCCCATTTATTTTCGCCGGGATACCCCTTGGGGCACAGGTGCGATGGCCGACCACAAAACGAGAACATTCGTACAAAGCTGCTTGTGCAATCGATTTATATCCCTCCCCCATTCCGCTGCCAAAATGCCCCCCCTTTCTCGAGTGCGCTTGGCTTAGCTCGAAGCTGAATGCGCGGACTTTCGAGCTGACTTCGAAGCATCGGTTAACAAAGAAAATACGTGTCAGGGGATTAACGATGAAACGAAAACACGTTACCGTCGTTTGCATATCGCACGGTGCAGCGTGAAAAGCGTTCGCTATAGCGCCAGCACGGAGGAACAAGTCCATGAAGAGGCATAATGCTGTTCTAATGCCTACTTAGTAAGTAACTTTCTTGTGTTTCTGCAAAAGAAAACGATATTTCTACTATCCCTTAATGTTACGAGTATAATACTCGGTATACTCCTGAGAGCCTTCAAGGAAAACCGAACAGAGACCTCGATTAACCAGCTTAATTGGAGCCAAGGTAGACTGGCTAAATTTGTATAATTAAGACTTGCGACGTGTGCAGCAAGAAAACACGACCATTTAGTACTAACAACTGAACGACTCTCCGTGGAAGAATACTGTTACTGTTCTCGCTCGAAAAGTACTGCTATTTGCACTATTTTTCAAAGTGCAGTGGTGGCCAAAATTTGTATACAAATGCAAGTTTGAATAACGAATAAGAGTTAAAAAATTTATTCGTCATTGGTCGAATAAATTTAACTCGAATAATTTTTTTAACCTTTATTCGTTATTCGACATTCTATTTCAATAAAAATGTAATTATTGAAATTTACAGATAAATTGAAAAGGAATTGAAAATTGCGTTGAATGAGATTTTGCGACAACAAGAGGTCGAAATTTGTTGTCAAGTGATTTGACATGTTAATGATCTGAAACCTAGACACTGGAAATTTCCTCGAAAGAAGGACTACCGAGCGGATTTTCCACGGAACTCATAGAAATGCTGAAGCGAGGTTCGCAAGTTCGGAATAATCTCAGTTTCGATGGCCGTTGCACGGCCGTTTACACGGCACGCACACCGACGTGGATGTATTCTGGTACATTTCGAGGCACGAAGCGCGGCATCTTGTTTGGACACTTCTTTAAATCAATTACGAGTTGCTGGCAGGCAAGTTCTGCGGCCAGCAAGTAGCACGGTTCGCCCCCAGACGAACCAGTTCGACGAAAGTTCGACGACCACCCTTTCCCCATCCCCGTCGCCCTCCCCCATCGAAACGTGGCATCAAACTCTCGGTTTCCGGATTGTTTGCTCGACCTCGGACGAATTCAATCGACGCGATTTGCGATTCAGATGATGATCGTGGCAGCTTACGCCCGCGAAATTCGGGTGACACGACCGCTTGGCTGAAAATTCGCTCGTTGTCCCTTATACCGTTCGGTGAATATCAAAATTACCTCCGTTTGCAAACTGGGGAATTCGTTCTGAATCCCAGGTTTGATTGTCAGCTAATTGTAAAATTTCTTCGCTATAAAAATCTATTTTTTGAGTGGAGAAATTTGTGAAAATTGTTTAAAGATTTTTCGGTTGAATACAAGCAAATTATTATATTGCAACTAAAGTATTATATTAGGTGCACTGGTTGATGAATATCGAAGTTTGTAGAGTGGAAATATTGTGGAAGGCCCTAGCTCTTTTTTCTATTTCCGGATGAGTATCAAAATTTCATATTTTGGGCAATTTAATTTCATATTTTGGGCAATTTAATTTCATATTTTGGGCAAGTAAATAATCAATATAACCCGAACGTATAGTTCATTAACTAGAAAACGAGACTCAAATTATACTCCTACAAACTCGAATCTGATAATTTTCAGTTTCTCTACGCAAGAAAAATGAATTTGAATAACAGATTATAAAGAGTCTAGCAGGGTAAGCATGGTCAAACGGCCCCCACGCCGATTTCTGGAGTTGTTATTTTTTAAACAATGCTCCTTGTCTGAAAAACCATTGTGTAAAGTTTTAGATCGCTACCCCCTCGTTTAAAGGTGATACGGGGGTAAACGCCCTTAACGTTATTATTTTTTATCTCGGTTACTACTTAAGACATTTGAATGAAACAAAAGCGACAAAATAGCTACTTACTAGCTGTACATCATATATTTTTTTCAAAATTTCAAATCTATTATTAAGGATAGAAAAAAAAAAATTAATTTTTTGGGGGTGGTTTTTGCAAACAACCCTATGTGTGACAACCACCAAAAACTCAAGAATAATACTCTATTATCTAACTATCATGTATAAAATTGTAGGATGATCGCGTTGGTGGAACATACTTAATAACCCCTCAACGACGGCGACCGCGTCCCTCTACTCTCCATACGACGACGTATCGAGGTCGCCATTGAGGGGTTAAATAATTATAAACAATAAAACTTTCAATACACGTATAGATAATAAACATTTATTTGTAGCGAACTAAAACTTTACATAATGGTGTTTCAGGCTAGGAGCATTGTTTGAAAAATAGCAACTCCAAGAATCGGCGTTGGGGCCCTTTGCCCATGCTTACCCTGCTACACCCTATTAATATCTGGGAAGTATTCGTATTTAGCGCATGCGCGTTGTTCCGCAGCTACCTTCATCTTCACACTTCGATCTCCCAAACGAACCGCAATCGTTTCTTCCATTCGCATTTAAATGACACGTACTCAGGCTCGCGACAAGTACGCTTTATCGTCACAAAACCCCTCATATTTAAAATATAATGATCTTCTTTAAATTATTTAACTATGTTCCACCATCTCGACAATTTTCGGGATTTTTTATATAATAGCTCGATAATAGAGCATTATTCTTGATTTTTTTGGAGGTTGTCACTCAAAGGGTTGTTTCGAAAAACCACCCCCAAAAAATTAATTATTTTTTTCTATCCTTAATAATAGATTTGAAATTTTGAAAAAATATATGATGTACAGCTAGTAAGTAGCTATTTTGTCGCTTTTGTTTCATTCAAATATCTTAAGTAGTAACCGAGATAAAAAATAATAACGTTAAGGGCGTTTACCCCCGTATTACCCTTAAACGGGGGGGTAGCGATCTAAAACTTTACACAATGGTTTTTCAGGCAAGGAGCATTGTTTAAAAAATAACAACTCCAGGAATCGGCGTGGGGGCCGTTTGACCATGCTTACCCTGCTAGACTCTTTCAAAGGCGTCGAAAACGCGGGACAGTGCAATTAACAATTAAAAATTAATACTAAGCACTGTTAACTTTAGCAGTAAAATTCGCTAGGAAGACCCGCTCGAAAGGATCGACAACGAGCGGGCTTTTGGAACAGAACAATTGAACGTCTAATGGCAGATCACGTTGACGAGTAGCGCTACCTAAGTGCGTCTTCGGAACTAACCATGGCGTCAGTCGCGAAAAAGGCGCGGGCTCGTGTCGCAGTTGATTGTGTTTCTTATCTGTCAGTTGAGTGACTTGTTGTGCTTCTACAGTTTTCAGTCACTTAATTGATATCCAGGATTTCTACCGAGCTTTCCCATCAAAATGGACAACGTTTCGGTGTCAAAGGTACTGCACAACTTGTTGCTTCTATCTATATAACCTCGAAATGTAAAAACGACACTTCAAACCCGTTACGAGCTATTCGCTGGCTACATCAGTTTTAACACCGGCTTATCACTACTTTCCCAGGATTATAAAGCTCGTTGTCGCGAATAATATATTCGCTACTTGTTGTCTGTTAACATACATTTAACATAAGCTAACTTATCAACGAACTTAAATATTCCGAGGATCCCTACTCGCGCGTAAAATTATCGATCTATTATTCTTCGTTCCGAACTCTTTCCTCCATTTTTTGGCCGGAGTTATTTTTTTGCAATGAAGAGTTTCCAAAAATGTTATTTATAAATTTTATTTCGACCGTAATAATTAATATATGTGATTTCGGCGCACAGGTTCGGTCAATTTAACAAACTGAAAAACAAACTATTTAGCAATAATAAATATATAAGCTCGCGTGTCGTAGGCAGTGCCATAGCACTGTGACTCAATTCTAAGAACAAAAGCAATATTCTAAACTTTCCTGAAGAAGATCTAAACGGAGATCGAAACGTCGAAAGCTTATATATTTATTATTGCTAAATAGTTTGCTTTTTAGTTTGTTAAATTGACCGAACCTGTGCGCCGAAATCACATATATTTCTAAAAATGTATTCTAATGCGCTTTTGTTTGCTGCCGTTATCTTTCGTTACTGTCTCCTTTGAAAATGTGGTCGTATCTTCTAATTTTACTTTTAAGAAATGTTTGTCGCCTCTCACGATGATGTAACTTGAAACGCGTTCTAGGGTGTCTTTGCGCATAAAGGTAGTTACAAAATCGGTGATAAAAGGGCAAAATTCAGATCGCCGGATTATTTCGAGGAACCATGGTATCTCGCTTACAACGAGACGTGGACTAGCATCGAAAAAGCCACTGAGGTATTGTTGACGGGTTAAACGCTATTGCGCGAGCAAGCCGTGTTCGATTCCTTCTAAGATGAATTCTATTGAAATTTTAGGACATAAGGTCCAATATGTTCCAACAGATTCTGATCGACTTAGAATCATTTGTTTCCAAAGCCAAAGAAAAGCCAATAGAGAGTCTGGAGAATGAAATACAGACAGCTATTCTACTAACAGGTGACGATCGCTTAGACTAAGCTGTTTTGTCGCCGTGTATTTTGACGATAAATATATTGCAGGAGTTAATGTTCCCGATCATGCGATAATGTTTGAGAGAATAATTTCTAAATTGGGACCGATAACGAAACACGTGGCAGTTATATGGAATAGGGATTCGAATAATGTAAGAACCATCGTAGAGGAATCAGTTTCTCAGCTGATGAACGTCGGGAATGTGGTCAGTCCTCCTCGACACAAGTATTTTACAGACGAAGGAAATGCGAATGGTATTTACGGCACAATTATTTGTAGAACGAAGACGCGCACGTTAAAAAATGTCACTGTACGATGCGAGCCTTAAAGGAATGGTATCAGGAACATTGCGAACCGAACGATCCTCTCGTTATAATTATAACTGACTTCGAAAGTTCCCTCGCCGCAGTATTACACGATTTCATTTTAATATTGAGGTATTGTAATTCTCCGGATGAATCTGTGGCATTGTCATTGATTTCGTATCTCTTTCAGTTCATATTCAAACACAATGAAGTTCATCCTTATATTCGGCGTCGCTACTACCTTGCACGCTATACACAGGTCTTTATCGTACGACGTTACATCCAAATTAAATGTTCAAGTGAGTAGCGAGCATCGACTGTTGGATAGTTTCCAAGGGGAGGCTTGCTTGGAATTGTAATTTTTTTTTTTTTTTAATCAGGTTTTTCACACGCAAACACAAATCCATATTTTGTCCGATGTATTAGAAAACACTGTCTTCTGCACTCAAATACCATTTAAATTGACTGGACGCGCGTTTCAGCTGTTAACGGACATCTTTTTGTTTTATGATTTCTCAGTGGAGAGTTTCTTGCAAAGTTACAAGGTTCGCTACTTTTCAGTTCTTAAATTCTGGTATTTTAGGCGTCAGCCCTAAATGTCTTCAGAGCGAATCTCCTTCAAATTTAGATGTGCATGATACAACATTTTTACGCGAACAATGTGAATTCTCTCTGCTGCCAACCGCAAGAGATAAGAAGCAGAATCTCCACTTTAACTGACGAGGATTTCAATGAGATCAGAAAGCTACCTTCGATAGAAAGGTACATCAATCAACTACAGAAAGAGGAGCGTGAAAGTGGGCCGCTTGATAACATGAAGTTTGAGGTACTTGTAACATAGCGAACGAAATTTTCAAGCAGCGATTCAGTGATACGAAGACTAAACTTGTTGTAGGCGATATTAATCTATTTGTTGAAACAATTTCATCGATACATGCATCGTTTTCTGATAATCCTGAAGTGTCTACACGATCTCATGGCGACATTGCCAAACTCACCAATGGGTAAACAGGTACAGAGACCACGAACCAATTAAACAGACACCCTTAACACAGTATAAACAATCCACTGACGACGATAATTTACGAAACGATAGTTGCGCGAATTCTACACGAAAGCGGTTTACTTGAACGATCTGGGGGAGTCTCACGAGTACAAAGAGTGCTTGCAGCTCTTGGGCTTTCTATCAAAGAGGGAGTTTCTCGCGAAATTGAACTCCGTTCTTGGGATCATGGACAGATCGAGGGATCCGGTTATGAAGAAGCTTAAAACGGGTCTTCAGGGTCATGTAGCGATCGTCGAGGAAGCTAGTTTAGAAGCGGGTGTAACGCCCGCAGATATCCTCACCACTGGTGAGAAACTCAATCGACTTCAGCTAAAAGAGGTTCGGAATGCAATTCACTATTTGCAGTAACGCGCGAATCAAGACCCAGCGCCGCGACTCTAGTATCATCTGGCTTTATCGTTTAGAAACTGTTGAGAATGTCCCAAACGCAGTCACGGTCGCCTTACAAACAGGCGCAGCTAGACGCGATCAACTACCTGGACCAGAATGTGTTTTCCGTCCACCTGGTTAACCCGAATCACATGCCGGCCAACGAGATATTCTGCTTCAACGACGGCAATTTAGCCAAACAGCACATTCGTGGATCATTGAGAGCCGCGGTGCACAGTGGTTTGAACGATCCACACGTGTACTTGAACGTAAGTCAAAGAGGCTTGGTTTTTACAGCGTGAGTGCTAAGAAATTATTTGCACGGGGAAATCTTTTTTAATCGATTAAAGAAACAAGACAAGCCAAGGCATGCAAATTATTTACGAGAAAATAAATCAAGAATTCCTTCAGAAATACCAGCAATTAGAATTTAAATTTAGGAATTTTTCAACCAGCGAGATATTACTATGAGATGCTAATACTTCGAAAAATTAATGTTCACTAGAACACGGCGCGATAATGAATAATTCGATTTAAAAAATTTTAGTTAAAACGAATGTTACTTCACTATTAGGCCACTAAAATTTAATCATTTCTTCGATGTAATAGAAACGCGACGCGATAAGCATTGGGCGGTGTGTCTGCTCATAATACACCAGGTATATCCTATAAGAAATTGCTGAGTGGTAGTGGTTCGGTTATTCGTGTGCATGATTTACGACGGGTTCAGGACAGGAAATGTTCGCGTGGTTTATCTTTCTTTTTCGTTAGTGTCTCGCATCGTTCAGTAATGAAAATGACCGGGAGTTTTTCCATCATAAATCTTGTTTACTCGTACTATAGACATTCCTTCGCGTTTCCTAATTACCCCACATTTTTCGTGTATTCTGAATTTCCCTCGGAAATTCAAGCGGCAGGTCACATTACGACGTGCGTTACGAAAAGTAGCACGTTTCAATTTTCTTACGAAAAGTAGCACGTTTTGGTTTGCCATGAAAAGAAGCACGTTCCATCGTTTCTGACGAATATTAGCACGTTTGGTGTTCTGCCGCGAAGACTAACACATTTAACTGCCTCGCCACGAAGAATAGCACATTTCGTACTGTTGCGACGAAAACTAGCACGTTATACTGTTTCGCCACGAATAATAGCACGTTTGGGAATTTATGGCGAAAACTAACATATTATCCGGTTTGGCCACGAAGAATAGCTCGTTTTGGATTATACTGCAGACTGCAGAAACTATCGCGTTTCAGCGCGTGGGCAGTTTAAAAGAATTCAACTGTTGAAAATATTGTTTAATAAATAATAATTCCATCTAATCTCCAAAAGACAACACATATGAAAATTTTAATCTACATAATTTAAGTAAGGGAGGGTGCAGGAATTGCGAACGCGGGGTAAACGCGAACATGCTACTTTTCGTGGCAAACCGCTCAAACGTGCTAGTTTTCGTAGCGAAAACCGAAACGTGATAGTTTTCGTGGCAAACCGCTCAAACGTGCTAGTTTTCGCAGCGAAAGACGAAACATGCTATTTTTCGTGGCAAACCGCTCAAATGTGCTAGTTTTCGCAGCGAAAACCGAAACGTGATAGTTTTCGTGAGAACGAAGGCAAACGTGCTACTTTTCGTAAGAAAATTGAAACGTGCTACTTTTCGTAACGCACGTCGATTAAATGAAACAAGGCTTATAGAATCTTCATGTTCGGGTTTTTCCGATAATTTTAGAAAAACCCCTATCGCAAAAGAAGAACAGCAAAAGTCCCCGAAATGTTTCACTTCGTCTTCCACCATTTACCATGGCAATCCATCTCGATTTGTACATTATTCTTCCACCCCCCCCCCCCCTTCGATCCAATTAATTTGTGGGAATAATTCGTTACTTCCGCGAGCCCATCAGTTCCCGTGATTTTTAACTCACCACGGGCTATCGATCTGTGCAATCAGCGGCCACGACTATCGGTTATGAGCTCGCCCTCTAATAGAAAAGTGTATCGAGGCGCTGTCGAGGCGAGGGCCAAAGTTAATTGGAAATACATATTTCAGTGCGAGTGCTGCAAATTGGAGAACGACGACGCCATTCCGTCCACGCTGCTCGACCTCAGTATAATTTACAAGCTCCACTTGGAATCCAGGAAGCTGATCAATATGTACGACTGGCTGCAGGTAACAATCCGTTCGTGCTCATGTTTACAGGTTAATTCAGGTTACACTTACGGTCACGCACCCGCCCGTCCCTGTTTCGTGATTTTAATCGCTCCTACCAGCGATTCACGCGAGCACGACATTGTAAATGGGCCTCCATCCCCGTGGAGCGGGTGCGGAACCGTTCTATAGACTGTGGCTGTTAGAACCTCGAAAACTCACTGACCAAACGCAACCGGCTGCTGGTCAAGGAAAACCGGGTGTCTAACATCATCAAGTGTTAAACAAATATCTGTATTATTACTTGATAATTGGCATGAAGCTGGGAACTGTGGTAAAATGTACTTATATTGGGTGGGCTGTTCTTTGGTCAGACTTCACCTTGAAACCTAAGACCACTCTTACAATCACACCCCCTCAAGTTGTACCACGTGTTCTCCTACTCTGTATAAGTTTCAAGTGAACGATCTATCTCCCATCTATATTTCCTCCACATTCAGCTTAGCTCTTCTACTTTACCGCTTTCGTTTCGATTCTCTTCGCAAATCCAAACTCAGGAGATCTCATCTCTCGACCTTCTTACCGTGTACTCTCTAACACTTCCAAGAGCGAATCTCTCGCAACCCTCGTCCGTTCCAAAGTTCAGTGTTTGGTGGTAGTGGGTCGACACTCTTTCGTGGATTAAACGCACGTTTGCAGGCATTCTTGATCATCGTGGACCCCGGGAGCAACGCGAAGGAACAGCGGGACGTGGATCCGAAGTTGCAGTATCCTTTTTCATTTAGCGGCTCTAGCCACACTTGCCGCTTCGATGGTAATGGAGTGCGACGGAGATTTGTCTAACCACCGGGACGGCTTGGAATTCATATCGTAGCTCGTGAATGGCGGAATCGTGGCCGGTGGAGATAACTCGCTCCAACTGCGTGTACCTCTTGTTTGAATAATTCACACGTGCTCCCGGTGTGAATTTTATCGCGTGGCCAAAGGTATCCTTAACGGAGATTTAGAGCTCGTTTTACTCAAGCGGTCGCCGAGCTGGAGTTCCTCGGTTTCATCAAGAGTTCCCGAAGGAAAACGGATCACGTGAAACGGCTCATGTAAGGATCATCGCGTTCATCGATCCCCAATAAACTCCATCCGCGAGCATCTTCGCGATTTCATTGTACCTGCCAAGTTTTTTTACCATCTTGCCATGTTTTTCTAATAAAACCATTGGAAACGATGTCATTCGATCTTTATTTCTCCTCCCAAACGGCGTGTAACATTTGGAGTGCGAGAGAATGATCAGTGAGTTTGGATCGGTGGAGATTCATCGAAACATACGCGCAGTTCAGTGCATCCTCGGCTCGAAATTCAAGGTCAAGCTTTCCATTCATTTTCACGTACCCCACTCGACGGGCGGGGGTGAAAAATTCAGAATGAACGATTCATCGCGGGCCAGCCGTTTTCCACGCAAGCCTATTAACCTTTCGTTACCCGCGCTCCACTTTTATAACACGGTCACACGAGCGTTGTATTTTTTACATCATGATTTTATAGTGTTTTTTTTTTTTAAATTTTTACCGTTCTTTGTTTTATTTGATATTCTAAATTTTTTAAAGTTAAGAATACGACTGTCCTTTAAAAATAATTTTATATTAAAAACTAAAGAGCGATGTAGTTGTCTTTAAAAAAGAAAAAAGTCGGAACAGAGTAAAGGGCTACTATTATAAGTCAGTATTGTTTTATGTTTTATTAATTATTTTTGTGGTGTTTTGCCAATGAACTTTTACACGCGCGTTGCACTTTCTACGAAATGACGACTTTTTATTTTCAACGCCGTACATGCAGACTGAAAAACTGTAGTAAAAGAGGCGGGGATTTTTCATAAAAGTGCAAGAGGCATAGCTAGAGGATTAGAAAAGGGTTCAAAACCGAATGATCGCTCTCAGGCAGAAAAAAAATTCGCAACTGTTGTACTTCTAACAACAGCGCGTGTAACGAAAGGTTAAACTGTGCAGTTCTATCTGAGAATAGAGGATTCCCCTTTCATTTAATTTATATCGAATTTGTCTATAAAAACATGATTGCTTCATTGTAGCTAGCTTGAAACGAATTGAGGTTTCAGTGAAAGCCAATTTATCAAGGTTACCAATAAATCCTATAAATTCGTGATAAAAGGTGTGACAAGAATATTGGGGGTTTTTGGTTGCACGATTATTCCCCGAGTATCTCGCGCACGTGCAGCCGAATGAAATATTGCAGGCAGTAATCCGACAATATTTAACGCCAGCGGTGTTATCACGTGCACTCGAGTATCAAACGTGTGCATCAACGTAATGCACATTTCGCGGCCAATTCAAAGCGATAATTTTGTTACACCGCGGAGAGCTAATGGCGATTGTTTCCGACGTTGACCCCGTTGCATTCGACACCCTTACCGAGGCTTCGGCCGGTTTCCCCATCGCGCATACAAATTTCGCGCGTCCCCTTACAGAACAGTTGCGGCCTGATTGAAACTTTCCTAAATAGAGCTCGCGGTATCGGCGCCCGACATTGGATGGCACAGAAACTTAATATCTGTGCTGTCGAGGGGCAACGATTATTCCATGCAACCTGTGGCTCACATCACTAACTTATTCCAACGATCGGATATCTTGTTAATCAATGGGTATTAATTGATAGTGGTTCCATGAGAATCGAGGAAACCGCTGTTGCTCGAGGAAATATAATCAATGGAGGTAGGTACCTTTCCACCAGAAATACAGAACCAATTGCATGTGGTTCGATGAGTTAATGGAAATGCTGATCTAGGTTCATATGCATATAGAACTGTCCCAGGTTTATATCAACCTGGCATCAAATACTATTTATAAGTAAAAATATCAAAAATACATGTGTAATCTATTTCCTGAAGTTTGCTAGTTAATTGGGTGGATATTTGAAGTCATTCTTCTGAAAATCTGAAACTTAATTTATAGATTCTTTATCACCACACGTGGTCCTCTCCGTAGCCTCCAGATTCGCCTTTTATTTCTGCCAAGTCCATTGAAATTCACTGTATCGTGCACGCATAATTCACACGCGCACATATCACGGCCACGCTGACAGCTCCCACATTTGTAGTATCCCCATGTTGACATTAGCCACATGTGTCGGCCATATTTTCAATTCTGTCTTTCGGCGACTTCGTTGCATAAAGGCTCGTATAGACCGGGCAACAATCGCCGGCAACTTTGTCGCTGGAGTCGCTGGCGAGTCGGTGGGATAACCGACTTGTCTCCAGCGATTTGTATCCGACGACTTGTGTCCGGCAACTTGTGTCTGGCGAATCGTCCTTTAAAGGTTAAGAGATACGAATAGACCTGGCGCAGTCGCCGGATACAAGTTGCCGGCGACTTGCAACAATCTCTGTGGGATACAGCAACTCGACCCGTGCCTCAAACGGCCTTCTAGAAATGACTGTTGGCCACATGTTCCCGAAAAACTGTATTCAAGTGGTCGGTGAGCAACATCGCCCGAGTGTCTGGTTACCTAACCTAACCTAAGTTTGGTTACCTAACCTAACCTAAGTTTAATTCAATGGAGATGATTTTTTTGCGTGAAATTCGAAAATCTAAGTTCAAATTCGTTGTTAGCAGTCCGATAATTTAAACCAATATTTCCAGGGGTTTTGCTGACTGCTAACAACGAATTTGAACTTAGATTTTCGAATTTCACGCAAAAAAATCATCTCCATTGAATTAAACTTAGGTTAGGTTAGGTAACCAAACTTAGGTTAGGTTAGGTAACCAAACTTAGGTTAGGTTAGGTAACCAAACTTAGGTTAGGTTAGGTAACCAAACTTAGGTTAGGTTAGGTAACCGAACTTAGGTTAGGTTAGGTAACCAAACTTAGGTTAGGTTAGGTAACCAAACTTAGGTTAGGTTAGGTAACCGAACTTAGGTTAGGTTAGGTAACCAAACTTAGGTTAGGTTAGGTAACCAGACACTCGGGCGATGTTGCTCACCGACCACTTGAATACAGTATTTCGGGAACATGTGGCCAACAGTCATTTCTAGAAGGCCGTTTGAGGCACGGGTCGAGTTGCTGTATCCCACAGAGATTGTTGCAAGTCGCCGGCAACTTGTATCCGGCGACTGCGCCAGGTCTATTCGTATCTCTTAACCTTTAAAGGACGATTCGCCAGACACAAGTTGCCGGACACAAGTCGCCGGATACAAATCGCTGGAGACAAGTCGGTTATCCTACCGACTCGCCAGCGACTCCAGCGACAAAGTTGCCGGCAATTGTTGCCCGGTCTATACGAGCCTTAAAATGCTCACGTGAAAAATGTTTCGCTGCACGCGCCCGGGCATACTGAAGTCTGTGGTCAAGCGTCCAATGTGGGCGAACAACGGAAAGGTGGTTTTTTAAACGAGGCATAATAAGTTAATTCGCTGTTCGATGCACGGGTATGCGACGTTTCATCTATCATAGGCGAAGGGGTGGAACCGCTTTTGACGCATCTCCTACTAATCCCCCTGTGCCTTTGAGCCGACGCATACGGGCTGGAAAGCATGTTTCGCAATACCAGTATGATCCATACTGAAGATTTTCGTGTGATGCGAGACTGCGATTCAGTAGCTAGCTCGCATTGTTCTGATTCCAGCGCCACTGTGGCTGATGTAATTTCTGGATGTATGATTCTGTTTTATCCCGAGATCGAATCATTTCCTCGTCACCACCACTCATAGAAGCTTGATTCGCGAAATTACCATTCGATCCTACCTCTTGCTTTATGCATCGATGATTTGGTCTTCGATTGATGGCCGATGGGTTTGTTCTGTAATGGAACTATTTGAATTGCAAGTTGACTATTATATCTAATGATTTCCTATTTTTCTGTATAATTTATATTTCTTCAATATATGCAGTATATTAGGCAGTATTAACATTCTGCACCAACAATTTTACAATATCAAAATCTCATTTTCGCGCGAAGCTGCGTGTCTGTCCATATATTTCTCGGTGTCTGGCCAGTCACTGACCTGCTCCACTTGCGCGCGCCACACCCCATTTATTCCTCTCCCTTTTTTCTATCCACTTCTCTAGACGATAACCACTAGTATCAGTGCGTCATCAGGTTTAATCCAGACCCTTGGCGAAGTCATCAAGGCTGCACCTATTTTACTCCGCCAGCTGGGGGTCCAGGAACATTAAACTAGGGTACAAAAGACCCCAACTTTCCAGGCTGCTAAACCAATGATTCCATTGAACGCGTCGCTCGAGATCGCCGCGGGAACCATTTATCCACGGAATAATTTACCGTCCTAGATCCATATTGATGACGCGTGTCGCTCATTTGCATACGGCTGGCTCCAGTCATGATACGATTTTCCACCGTCCACCCTGTTTTCCTCGGTCCCCTTCTTTCCCTCGACCGTCGTCCTCCTTGCGAGCAGACTCCCTCCTCCATTCCGAAAGCCCCGAATATCAATCGCCCTTGAACAGGGGAGAATCAACGGGACGCTCGTTTCCGAATGCGAGAGAAAGAAATAAGGCTGAGAGTAAAAAGAAACGAGACCAGCAAAAGCAGTCGCAATCACTCGTGCATTTTAACGTCGACGACGACGGGCCGAGCGAGTGAATATCGAGGAGAATTAATTGAATTCCCACGGCGGATTTTTCCGTCTGACGTGACGCGGACAAATCGCGGGCCAGTCGTTTCAATGGAGACTTTGGCTTCTGTGCAGCAAGGATATACAGTATTTCCAATCGTCCACTGACACTCTTTCTTCATTCTGTGGATTCTGGTTTCGACGGGATTGGAATTTAAAAAAAAGAGAGAGAGAGAAAATAGTCAGGTCGTTGGCTGTGTATCTGTCGGAGGCTGGAAGAGTCCTTTGCAGGCTGTTGATGAAACGTTTCAGCGTTGCCTGTCAGTGAAAGAATACCGAAGCGATCGTTGGAGGAAACAGCGACGACGCTCGCGTCCAACTGGCGACACTTGCGTTCGATTAATTTCAATGACAGTCCAGTTTGCAATAGCGTCACTTGCAGCATCGTTTGTTCCCGCGAAGTCTGCGGATCTGGATAATCCAGTCTTCAGAATTCTTTAGCTAGTAATTAAGCATTCGTATGCCCGAGCGCTTCGATCGAAGTAGGGAGAAGGTGGGTTTTATGTGGCGTCTGAGCCGTCACTGATGGGTGTATTATGATGATGAAGTTAAAGGAGGGAGTTGTTTGAACGTGTTAAAAAGTTCCTTGATTGACGTTCGTTCGGGGCGGGAAAGAAGGAGCAGCGTATCTTATTCTTCCTTGTAATTAAAACGTCCACGGCTATGACGAGACGTCTGCTGGCCATTGTTCCCCTGGTATCAGTACTAGGTATCAGCTTGCAACCTGCCTGAAACATTATCAAGTCGTGTTGCGTTTCAGACATAACTTCCTACAGGAGGCAGTTCCTACAGTTATGTAACTGAACTGCTTAAGATCTCCAACACCCCTACTGCGCATTTGCAGACTCCTTTCCCTCAGATCACTTTGTTCCTGGTCACATACAAACAGTAATTATCTTAACCGAAACTGTTTCAAACCTCAAAGCTGCAGAGCTGCAGAATCTTGCGCATCCGGTAGCTCTTTACCCAGAACCCGATCATCGTATTTCGGATTCGGAACGCGAGGAAGTCAGAGGTCCGGAGCAGCCATGCAGAAAGTGGTACAAAATGATTTGCCCGTTTTTTTGCCGCTGATTCAATCTCCGTGCACCCTCGTGCGGCAATCGATCTCCTTACGTCGCTCTGTCCGAGCTGGAATCCATTGGCGAGAAAAATCTATGAGAGGTGCGCTCTCCGAGCTCGGTCGAACAGTCGCGATGAAAGGGAATCGGTTCTCCACCCTTCGGGGCTGCCTTAACCTTCTGCAGCATTCGTGCTCAATCGCCGCGACCCCCCCACGATATCCTCTGGGCATATCCTTTAACGTGTCCGTATCGCCGAGCGGAATCTGCTCGGCGACGAACGATGCCGATCCTTTATTCTAGTCAGGGCGGATGAACCCCCGCGCGAATATATCTTTCCCGCGGAAGGCAAATATCTTCGCGGTGGCCGGGTCGAATATCAAACGGTGATCGTAAATTATTAATGGCGCAGGTTCGAGGCGCGCACGATCGCGGGCCATGGACGTCCGAGCTTTCCACCGGCTCATTTTTCATCGACAAAGGAGCAATTGAATGTACAGCAGACTGCGTAGGTCGTTGGGTACTCGGGCGTCTTTGGAAACATCGAACTGTGTTAGAAATTGTATCTTCCGTGGTGGTACCGTTCGGTTTTCGTAGAATTGGTTCTGTGGAGTTATTAGTGAAGGATGAAATTGATATCTGGGTGCTGATGATATAAACGGAGATGTACGGACTACAGTCTGTCGATGATAGCTTTTTAGTATTCCTCTCTCATGAATCGTTGTTTAATGTCAGTTAGTGGCATTACTTTGGTAATAATCTAACTTGCTTTTGTTTATTAAGGGGTAACACCACTCGAGAGGCAGAAAAAAATACCTAAATTTGACAATTTATTTTGGGAGTATGACAAACGGAATAGAATTTCTTTTCAGAGGGTTTATTTAACACATATTGAAGTACGAAAAATAATTTTTTTATTGTCATTTTCATACAAAATGGCGGCGACAGAGCCCATCGTCGAAACCACTTCTTTCAAACTGGGAGGACGGATTTCTCGGAGACTATTGCATGGATCGATTTGAAATTTTACAGTAGCTTCGCAACAATATTCTCTTTGGAAGTACGTAGCCGTTTTTTGATCGAATGTAAACTTTTTCTTTTATAAAAAATTTAATGCTCATTTTTAGGGCAAAAAATCGATTCATTCCTTAAAAAGTGCACCACGTCCACAAAAATTGATAAAAAAAAAATCCTACGTACTTCCAAAGCCAATTGTGTAGATTATAAATTTTTTTGGTATTTTGTTCCACGACTCATACATGCCGAGAAATCCGTCCTCCCGTGGCGGTGTTTTAAAAAAAACTGTTTTCGACGACGGGCTCTATCGCCACCATTTTGTATAAAAATGACAATTAAAAAATTGTTTTTCGTACTTCAATATGTATTAAATAAACCCCCTGAAAAGAAATTCTATTCCGTTTGTCATACTCCCAAAATAAATTGTCAAATTTAGGTATTTTTTTGTGCCTCTCGAGTGGTGTTACCCCTTAAAACTCAAGATTCGAAAAGAGAACAGAAGAGAATTCTAAACGAATCCTTCGACGATGGGTTCAACTTTTAAATGATCGAACGCAATGCCATTCTTATGACAGCAATAATTACTGCAACGAGTTGAAAAAATACATCAGACCTAACACAGCTCCTCGCTGTCGACTGCAGCTCAATTAACCGCGCACTGCGCGCTCGAAAAGCATTTTTCTGAAGTGCAGTTGAAAATTATCGGCGCGTACGCTTGCGGTTTGGTTCCGCGAGCAAATGAATGGCATTGGTGGTTCTGGCTTTGGTGGCGAGCGACATTCGCGTGTGCGTGCAATTACCAATTATAATTGCGCGACGACTAATTGGTAAACAGTAGTAATAACAAGGGACGTCCATCGATCAGCGACTAGGGACCCAACCGTGTCGCTCGTGACAATTGTCAGCTCAACGAATCGTAGTCGAGTGGTATTTCATGGGTGAAAGGTTTCTAAACGGGATGTGCTACCGTGTGCACCACCTACCTGTGCCTGCTGCTTTTATTTCCTTCACTTACATTTCTGTTTCACACCGTCACGAAGCAATATCATTAGACGAAGCCATATATCAATAAATATTCACGACTCCCAAGATATAATTACCCTCTTCTCTTTTCTCATCATTACTTTCGTTCAAAGGCACACAATTAGGTGACCCTAAATCAGCTAAACGAGCACGAAAAAAACACCAATGGTACGGTGGTGCCATTTGATCCCAAAAAATTATTTTTGTATTTTTTCACGAGGCACCCTGTCGATATGTTCACCCCTATGAGTAAGTAATGTGGTATTAATTTTATTTTTCAGTTATACATTAGGGGTTGCTACCAGGCATTGAATTTTGTGCTTTTTAAGAATAAAAATGCAATTTTCTTTTCGACGTATTATATTCTTAAAACACATTAATTTATATGGGGTCCCTAACTAATGGGGGATACGTTCTATTTGGATAGTATATTCCCAATGAACAGGGCCACGCAGCCTTAGTTCAGTTTGCACCAGCGGAATAGATGTTCCGCGGCAGATTGTTCCAGCAGCAGCAGATTCCCCGTCACAACGGGCAACACGCCGCCCATCGTTTTCCTAGACGAGGCGTGTTCGAGAACCTTCGACAGACTCCGTTTTTCTTCCACCTCCCCGATATTTTCTCTTAGCCGACTGCCGACGATTTCCAAGACGGCCCCTCCGCGAAAGGATAAAGCCAAGAAAGAGCCGGAAGGGTGGCTCGGAAGATGCGGTCGGGTGCGCTTCAGGTGTGATGCGAGATTGATACCGGAAGCTGTTGAGATTGATTTTCGCGTCGCAGAACGGATGATGGCAGTCTCTTGCAATCCCCGCGGACCCTTCCTACCTACTCAGAGCCGTCTGCGAGGACTGCGCTCGGTTCTTTTCCATCCAGGATGGAAATAAGTCTGAAAATGAAAGGAGAATACCGCCCCCCATGGGAAATGTAACCTTCTTGTTCCCTGTTTCATGAATCTCCGGGACGGGACTTCTCTGCGGCGTTCTACATAATACAATGAATAGTTTCGGGGAATACGGAACCGAGCGGACGAATCACGATTCTCGGTGTCTGCTAAACCTTTAAGTGCACAGAGAATTTTATTGCCGATCGTTCCTTGGTCGGGGAGGTGTTTCTGAATATTCCTTTTTGGCCAGTTTTTTCAGATTTTTCTTTAGCATTTTGGAGCCTCGGCATATAGGGTAAAAGACCCAATTACTGTCAGGTTAAGGATTGATTCTGACAGTATCGCATAGTTTTTGTATTTATTGATCACAGGCATAAGTTTATCTATTTATTTATTATTATTTAATATGTTTAGTTGAAGAAAAAAATTTGTATGATTCTTAAAATCTCTATTTTTATTAATAAATTTATTAATTTAAAAAATATATGACGGGAGCTAATACTGTCACCTGTGATATGTGTTCAATCGAATTACTGACATCCCAATTATTGTCAGTTTTAAATTCTAGTTCAGCAAGGAGTAAACGAGAATAAATATAGGAATTTTGTTATTTTAATAAAAGATGTCAAAGTACATTCTGTTATAAATATTAACAATAGTACTTACAAAACGTGTACGGTTACGTTGTCAAAAATTTCGAAATTGGACAAGGTTATGTCAATACGCGCACGCACGTGAAATGGTAGGAATGACAAGTGACAATAACAGCGTAACCAACTTAAAACTTTTTACCATCTTATCAAAATTAAAGAAGAAAAAATTAATTCCTGCTTTTCCTCGCATAAATTACAATTTTAAATGTATGTTAAAATTTTTTCGTGTATGAATTCACATGGTTTAAGGCTTATTTTAAGTAAAACAGCATAGGGCGACAGTAATTGGGTAGGTGACAGTAATTGGGTCTTTTACCCTACGTTCTTCGTATTTTTATTATTACATGCATGCATAAGGACGACACCGCTGAGTCGAACGAATCTTTCGATAAAGATTGTAATGTAAGAGGATCGGAGTTTCATTTCTGCGATACCTGCGGCTTACAAAGATAACCGCCTACTATAGAATTTATTACGAAATGCTCGCGACAGGAAATGAAATGACAGGCGACATCGATAACGATACCTTGTCGAGCAGGGCGCTTTGGACAAGGTCGTGGACAGATAATTGGATCAGGACACTCATTGTTGCAGCTTTTTCGCGGAATAATAGTTCGCCATCTATGAATTATAAATCTCCTCGAAGTTCGCGTGGGCCAGTCATTTCATCGAGCGAACGTGCCGCAATTTCTTCCAATTTACAATCAGTCCAGCTTATTCGTGTGTTATGATAGTGTTGAGAATAATCGAGCCCTCAGGAAATGCAACTTTAGGGTACTTCCTTTAAGAAGTAGGATTCAAATTAGATCTAATTTACCTACGTATATCCATTACGAAAGGTGTGATCTTCTTTTACAAATCTATAATACCTTTCGCTTCACGATTTGATTTCACAAGCTAGTATCTACCTTTAATAAAAATACAGTATAACGTAATTTCCTATCTGCACTCTGTCTGCGCGTTGAACTTTATCACCCCCCTCCCGCTGATAATAAGTAATAAATTATACAGTTGAAGTCTAATGACCTGCCTTCCAGCGTGGGCAAGTAGACGCTCGAAGATCGATACGTCCAAGCGTCTGTCAAGATCGATAATGGTCGTGTAGCCAGGCTTAAGCGCCACGCGAAACGTCAAGCTATTTGCAAGAGCACACAAACATTACAAGCCTAAATTACGTGTCGCCGACAGGGCAAACATCTATTCTCCCAGGATATTGTAATGAGGAAACACCTGATAAACGTCGCGCCAAACTCAACGCTGTGCTAAATATCTCGGCAGGAAGAACAAATTGAATAAGTCAGCTTTGGTTGACATACAGGATCATACGCCGATCATATCTTATAAAAACCTCTGTCGAATTCGATTTTGCAAACGAAATAAGCTTGACAGCTGCACTGCTGTGCTCACCAGCTCATTGATGAGCGTTTCATCGAAGCATGCCAACGTTAAAAAGATTGGGACGCAATTTTTAAGGCTACGAAGATCAGATTTGTTTCATTAAACGTCTCTAAGTTTGATGTAACTATTAAATTTCATTCAGGCTGGAATTTCTTGGCACTGTGGTGATTTCAAACATGTGCGCGAAGAATTAAGGAAGCAACTGCTCCACTAAAAGCTCGCAACTCAAGCTTTTACCATTTCCAACCTCAGAAGCCGCGGAGCCCGAGGAATTAAACAAATCAACGGGAATAATAACAGTTTCCATTGGTGCAGTTTAAGGAGTCTCGTTTTTAGCGTTCGAAATTGCGCCGGTAGCAATCGCGCCGTTTATCTAACGAATAACGTCCTTTAATTAGCGTTATCTTTCAGAAGCAATTCCCTCAGAATTGAGATTTAATTTGTTTTTGTAGTCTGTGCACTCTGCAACGAGGGGGGAAGACAGTGTGAGGAGGGGGTGGAGAGAAAAAAAAAGGAAAGGATGGAAATTGCTAAGGGAAGAAGGCCGTGAAAAAAAGAAAGGGAAGAGGGGGTTGTGAGGTGAGCGGACAAGGGAATGCCGAGTTTCACAGGCGGAGGTGAAATGATAAATTAAACCGAGCACAATAATGTTCCGCCGCAAAACAAGACGGCTCAAGCTGCAAAATTATGGAAGTTCCAAGACTAATTGCGAAACTTTTCGCTACGTGCGAAATTTCTGTGAGCTCGCCGCAACGGTTATGTTTCGGTCAGCCTCTTTCGCTCAGACGAATAGATGTTCAACGCAGAACATGAACATCCTTGCTGTTCTTCGACGGAAGAAATTGTTTACCGTGGGTGCAAGTACGGATGGGATTGAACGGATTTTTATTTTACCATCTAAAAGAGTTTTCAAATAATTTAACTTTTCTTTGGACCGCAATATTTGTCAAACCTCGGGTTCTTCTAAGAGTCGCCGCGGTGAAGTTAATTAAAGTGCTTCTAAGATAATCAATTGTAAGGGCCGAAATGGGATGCGGGCTCGCACCAGAGAAGTTCTAGCTATCATAAAAGCTTCTGAAGACCTCCTTCAATATTGCAGTATCACTCAAAAAGAATCAGTTTTCCCAACTGGCAACGGTTTGTTATTTAATCGAGAACAGAGATTGCAAAGTTCATTGGCGCAGCTCTGTTTCTTCTTTCGCGCGGAAAACTTTCCGCGAGTTCTTTGTTTATTGGCTCGCCCACGACCCGCGAGAACTTGGCGGAATTTCTTGACAACAAGTGGCATGGGATTTCTCCCCGCTTCGTTCTATCGAGTCGTTCTTGCAGTAAGTTCCTTTGAAAAATTGCCTCCGGCTGAATAATATTGGTTCAGTCGTTTTATTTCATCGAACTCCGTGGACCTGTCTTCAATTATTTACGCGGAGGCAGACCGCGTGGTCTCTGGAGAAATTCAAGAAGGCGGCTCTCGATAGACAATCGCGAAATAATTCAAGACACTTGAGCGATAAAAGGGGGAAAAAAGCGCACAGCCTACGAACAAAATTATGCAACTGTAATTGTTCACATTCTTCTCTCTCTCTCTCTCTCTCTCTCTACATGTACCACAAACAACAAGGTAGATTTCTTCTAAATATCCAGTGCCCCGAAGATTACACTTTCGATCGAATAATTTCTCAAATTTAAATTCAGCAGAATTCTTCAACCGATTTTTATTATCATACTTTTTAAGAAATCGATTACAGAATTCTACCCTTGAATTCGCAAATGAAGTGGCCATGTTCCCCATGACGAACCCAGTGATCGACTGCTTCCACGCCGATGTGACCCAGCCGGTCGAGTGTGTTCGAAATTCTCCATCCGGTAACAAGACAAACAGAGGCAAGAGGTTGGCTTGGCCTGTGGGCTAGGAGCCGCAAGATGTGTCGCAGCCCTAACCGGCTTGTTCTCCGCTACGTCGAGCACCGTGTAACCAGGTTCTTCTTCTTGGTTAGAGCTCCTTCAAAGTCCTCCGTGTCTCGTCTACCCCTGGCTATATACGGTCCTTAAGTTTCACGCGAACAGCCGAACAGTTAACTTACCTCCGCCGCCCAAACTTCCCGTTCCCCTTCGTCGCTTACACTTACCACCGCCCTCTTTTCGTTTCTCTTATTCCAACACAACCCTGATTCTCACCGCCCCCCCGTTCTGCCGCCCTTCCGATACCGACGACGACGTCTTTAACCCTCAGCGACGTGAATTCGCCATCGCTCGAAGCACTTGACATCACAGACGGGCGCAGTTCGCGATGGTTACCGAGTGGATCGTGTCACCCACTGTCTGCCGGGTGTCTTTGAAGTTGAAACACTTAGTCAGCGAGGGTGTTTTTCAAGAACGAGCGTCGCTGGATTGTTTGGAAAGGTTGCAGGCGACGTCTGCGCGCGGCACCGCTGGTATTCACGCTCGCGATACTTTCCTTGCATTATTCGGACGGTGTTTCTTAATAATCGCTGAAACTTGCGAAGCACGTTTGCGAACGTATTTCGACAAACATTTCTTGCGAAGAAACCCGCCCGACGTTTCTGAACAGCTTTCTTCGGGCAAGGAAGTTTTTGCGCGGCTTAATCGAGCCGCGCTCCTCGTTACCCCCGCGACGGTAGAACCCTCGAGCATTCCGAGCGTCGAAGGGGTTGGTATCCATGCACGCAGTCGGGAGGGAGCCTAAAAAGAGATCCGCCTCGTGAATGACGATTATCCGTCAGTGACTCGGCTTGGCTGCCGGCGACGGAGGTTACAAATACCCCGGGGCACCCTTCTTCGCGCGAACAACGCGGCCCTTGTTTCACCCCCCTAGACGCGGGTATTCATCGCGAATTAAACGCGAAGAAGACCTAATGAATGTCGCCGCCTCTTCCTCTTGTGAAACCTGCGAGAGTCTGGCGATAAGTGCCATGCCTGCCTTTTTCTCGGAGTTTCCAAGCTATTTCTGTGCAGACGCTCGGAAAATCATGAATATGTACTGCTTGTTCAAAGACGTTGTCGGTCGATTAATGCATATTTGCAACGCTGGATTATCGATTGAAGGTGTAGTTTCGGAATAGGTTGACCTATTCCACTTGCTGGCTGGCTCGCGCGTCTCTTCCACTTGTCTGACTAGAATATGTACGACTTCACTTGCCCCGTTAGACGAAGCCCGAATTTATTTATTTTATGTGCATATGTAGTTGTTTGGCCAGACTGCACGACACTTCACAACTGACTATTGTACGTCTGACTTCACTTCTCTGAATAGACTACGTCTGACTACTTTCGTGGACAGATGTGTTCTTATTTTGCCAGACTAACTGGTTACTTCGCTATTCTACTTTTCGTGGTAGATATTTATTTGTGATACGTATATGTTAAAGGAAAGTTTGAAATTATAATATATGCATAAATGTTAATATACTCCTGCCGCTGACTGGTTCCTCCTTGCTAAATTGTGGTACTTGCGTTACCCTTCACAGTTTAAACTTTCCTTCCATTCTTACAGAATTTCTAAGAAACGTGAGAAAGTTTGAAACATTTTTAAAACCTTTAGTTACTCTGAAAAGTATTTCTAAAGAATCTGCAGCGGTAAAGGCTGCACTTTTTTTTTTTTAATTTCATCGCCTTCAATCAAACTGGCACAAAGTGAACGTCCCCCCGGGCAAAATACGCACAATATACGTTTGCGAGTAAGGAAATAGAGACTTCAGAATAAATATAAAGACCAAATCTACTATCTTGAAAATGTCAATTACTGTGTATGCAAGTGACGTTAAGAATCCGCCACGTCAAAAGGACAGGAATTTCAATAAAACTGTCGTAAACCGTCGCGAGGCATATTTTCTTCTTTTTTTCTCGTTCGCCGACAAAATTGAACTTGGAATGAAATTTTTGTCGCTCGTAGGGCAACTTCGAGCGCTCCCGGAGACAGTCTCTCATCCCTTCTCGCTCGAGGCGTCTTAAACGGCGGAAAGGAAGTTTCTTCATAAAGCGGCAACGCCCTTCTTAATTCCTTGTTTCCTTCGCGTGTGCATTTTCCTCGTGGTACCCGCGAAGACGCCTCGGGCCACGAGGGGTCCGCCGGATATAGGAAATCGTGCAAAAGAGGATTGCGACTATAAAATCATGGCTTCGCCACGCCTACGTGTCAGCCGTTCCCTCGTTCATCAAGTGCATGTTATGTACAAGAGCTCGCACGTGAAACAATCAATATCTAACGGAGCATGACGCTTTAGGATTACAGCCATCTGTTTCTATTAGTAACTCCCCTAAACTGGGTGGCAAAATTAAATTAATTATTAATCTCGTTGCGCAGCAGTTGGAGATATTTTTCGAACTTTGAGTTAACACATGTTTCAGGAGTATGACGATTTCGATAATTTCTGATATTTTTGATAATTTCCTTACCCTTTTCAAGTGTTCAACGCTTTTGGAGTTGTAGAATTGTACATTCTTTTTAATTTCAGATGGACTTGCAGGGTCTCGACTCCCCCCGCGCGTTTTTAAATTATTCCTAACTCATCTTTCAAATTTAATAATTTTGATTCAAGTTTACTACGATGGGCGTGCTTTGTTCACACACGGCAGCGTCGAAAAGTTTACCAAAGGCAATCGATTCAATTCTGATATCGCAGTGCCCCACTGATCGATGCTTGACAATTAGAGAAGTCTATCCTTCACGGTGGTTGACTGCTATAGTAGTCGAATTCGACTCTCGAATGGAATCGAGACCGCACGCGATTAGGTTCTCCCTTGGTCGCGTTATCCCGCCGTCTAAGGGAAGATCGTTCCGACCCTGTCCTTGTTTCTTCGTCTGTGTCAGTTGGGAAGCGTTCCTTCCATCAGCGTAGACAACTATGAACGACTATCGGCGGTGATATGTGTGGAACGATCACGTGGACTTAATTGAAATTAGCCAGAAGAATTAGAATCGTCATGAATTGTTTGCATTAAAATGGCTGTGTTTAATTTTCTATAGTTATTTCTAATTTAATTATTCATTTCCCTCTTTCGATTCTTCTTTTCACGACTCTAAAGAAACAATTTAGATGTTCTGTACATCCAACTGCATTCTGCATCTTGTGGCAGAATTTTGGATCCAATTTTCCTACCATCTGTTCCCATCCAATTCCAGAACTAAAATATCTACCACAACCGTACCCCTCCAATATTTGAATCTCCCAACTTCGTCCGATTTATATTTCGCGTGTACGTCGAGCGTTCTCATCAGTGAAATGAAAAATAAAAAGCGCGGGTGCACGGCGTTCCAATCACGACCCCCTCGTTCCCGCGGTTAATCGACACCCCCTCCGGGGAACATTCGAACATTTCGGAACTCTCAATCACCGCGGTCGCGTAATAATTAAACAACCTGCGTAATTGTGCGCATTAAGAGTGTTTGATGTGATCGTTGGAGCTGTCGGCGGGATTCGGCAGCGAGACGTTCGCGGTAATTGACAAAGCGACGGGGCAACGTCACGAATTCTGACGGGCTCGGGAGTTGCTACCGGGGATTAGTCGATTGCAATCAATCGCAATAACGCGCCCGAAGGTGCAGCGATGCGTGATTGCGGAGGTGGCATCGCGTCAGCCAAGAAAGGGCGTGTCTGGGAAGCTTGCGGAGGCTCCCGTTGGGTATTAGACACAATTGATACGCTCGTCGATGCACACGGGACACTTTGAATTGCTAAAAAGACGAGGGCGATGCCGACGTGCCTCTAATTACTTCCAATTACAAGGCGATTCAAATACCAAGGACTTGGCTAACCAAACTGTCTCTATGAATATGGAGATGTTTGAAAGATCTTAAAAGAAAAGCTCTGTAGCATGAAACATAGAGCAGCGCAGGTAGCCACAATTTGCAACAATAATACTCAATGAGGTTCAATTCTGCTCGAAGCAGATCCAAGTGGAACAGATCAGTGGTTGGCGCCGCAAGTAGAACAAGGAGGTATTTAGTCAGACGCATGGAAAGTGGATGCACAGTGGAATTATCAATCAATTATGATGGGAACTACAAAGTACATTCGGCCGGCTTATCGAATGTAATAGTCCTCGGCCAACTAACTGTTACAGGATAATAGATTTGTGAACGTAGGGTGACTGTACCTAATATCGCCAGGCAAAAAATTAAGTCGCTGTCAATTGAATAATAATTGATATTTTTCCATGCAGTTCGTTTCAAAGTAAAGATAAATTATTCATCTTTCATGTAGCATAAGTTAGAATCGTTGAAACCTACAAATTTTTAATTAGGACTCAAAAAACGTAAGACACGCAAAAATCGGGTCCTGAAAAAAGTGTACCTAATATCGCCTACTCAAGAAATATGGATTAATTCATGTATATATGAGTTTTTAAAGTCATTTTCACATGTGCTTTTATTATTTCTTGCTCTATAAATGTCTTTTTATCCATCTTTGATTTCATTTTTATTAGAATAATATAGAAATTTGAAAATATAGATTTGTAAAATATTTTATTTTTTACGTTCCGATGTACATATTGGACAAATAAAGTTTATTTCGGTTGCTCCGCACATTTCGTGACCTCACCTGTAACTAACATTACATCGAAACCATTGTTCTCCGGTAGGCGGTATTGAGAACACGCATACTGGTAAAAGAAAAACGCTATTTTCATTACGAAAAATGTTTGAATCGATTTCATTTCTTAAGTACATCATTAATTAGGTACTTCTAGTAGATATTCCTGCATTCACAGAATTATTAGACTTACCTTCTCCGAATGTGATGTAAAATTGTGATAGTCCAATAAATTTTTACACTATTAAGATTCTCTAAAATCCTTCCCTTTCTGTAATTGTTGATCACATGCTGCTGCAATTATAGTATGTCTTCCTACATATGTTTAGGTACTAATTCAGTGCATAACCGATAAATTTTAGAGCTTACTTTGCGAGATATAGCGAGTGGCGATATTAGGAACACCGGCGATATTAGGTACAGTCACCCTACACATATCGTACATGTACCACGATTATAATACAGGAGGCACGAAGTGCTCCAAGGGAGACAGCATCGATTGGTCGTCAATTCGGCCACGTAACCGTATCGTACAGTAGCAAATGTGGCGGATCATTCACGTGGCATTTTCAGGGGCATCGAGGAACCTTGAATTATGGGTGCAGTCGCTGGAACCTCTGTGCATGTTCGATGCGTCTTTAATCGAATCACCCTTTGCGAGCGGGCGCACTGCGCCGTTCCAACCCGCGGGGCGGCTTCGCGAACGTACGTGCATGTATGCACCTGATCACGAAGATCAAAGAGCGACGCGTCGAATTTCCAAGTTCGCGGGAGATTAATACGCCAGTTAGACCCGCCGGCTCTATGCAAAACTGCTGCTGGGAGCAAAACACTGTCCCCCACTTTGTCCCCGTTACCGTGAAGCACGAACACGCTCAGTTCATGTCCAGGTTGTATACGTAGACCCAATACAAACCCAATACGCTAGCCACAGGAGGACAAAACCGCATAAGAGGCTTTGCCCGTGGACAGGACTGAGTTAGACCAATACGTGGGTATAGGGGAGCAGGGAACAGGCTAAACACGTTCGACGAGCCACGAATACATCACCGAGCATACAAAATATACGTACACCGTCGTCTACGAGACATGAGATATATGTGTGCATAGAAGATTTTTTGGCAACATTTGGATGACGTTGGGAATGGATCCTGGGGGATTTTTATTTGTGTGAAAAGATTGATCTTCTGTGACAATTATTGCGTGTTGTACGAATGCATTATTAAGCGATGGAATTAATATTTGGGGTGTTAATATAGATGAGGGCTTAGAATCTTTCTGGGTACCTCTTTTAAATCTACCATGCTATACTGCGTCTTTCCCATTTCCTGTGTTACGAGGGAGCAGAAATTCTTATTTCGTTAGGTGTTCGTACGTCTCTCTTAAATTTTATATATTACAGTAATTATTCGAGCATAACAGTTCTCCACAGAACAGATATGAAATACATCAACGCACTCAAGATTTAGTCTTGGGGGGAGCCAAGTTGAGCGGATAAAAATATTTTTAATGCAGATTCAATAAAATTCTTTAGGTGATTATAAAAATTTATTTGAAGAATAAAATCCAGTCTTCTTTTTTTTTTACAAAGCTCCTTCTTTGGAAGGTGCCAGCGCCCCTTGGCCCCCCTCTGGGCGCGCCACTGAAGTACATCATATATGTTTATACGAACATCCATCATAGTTCGCAGTTGTTAAGTACCGAATTAATTCCCGCAGTCGTGCAGCCAATACCTTCGAATCTGGTAACAAATGTCCGGAACAGATTTCCATGGAGCGCGCTAAAAGCCGCGTTAACAGAGGCCCGTAAAGACTAATATCATTCTGCAACTTCCGCCCTAATGAAAGTTAACGCACACGCGAGGGCGGAGGTAAACTACAACAACACAAACAGTAGTTGCATTTACGGTGCATTTGCGTGCGCGGCGGAGGCTTCTGTAATCCGAAACCAGAGAGTATCAATATTAGGCAGGCATTAAAGAATCTAAAGTCAAAGATATTGACTTGCTTCTAGGGAGGCACGTTACAGGAGTTGCCTATTTCCATTGACATGGAAAACTCGCTAAAAGAACCGAAGAGGAAAGCGAACATTCAAATTTCTAAATTCTTTGCGAGAACACTGGCTCGCAGTTCGATAAGACTGTCTGATTTCCAATCGGAAAACTTATACCCATTAGTGTCTACCTAATTAATCCTAATTAATCTAATCCTATTAACCCTCTAACGCCCAGACCCTTGAATCGTTATTTTTCAAAATTGTGACTGATACATATGTTGTATCTTGGTATTTGGAAATGAAAATAGCGATTTTTTTTATTTTTTTATTTTTTTGTTTTTATTTTTTATAATAATCCACAATCATTTTTTGACGGGTATGTTTGATTTTCTAAACCGGGAACATTGAAATCTACATTACCACCATGAAAACTACGGATGGTTGCTAACAGAAGTTAAATATAAAAATATAAAAACTTTTAAAATGAGTGTTGCACCGGTGCAACTCTGGGAGTTAGAGGGTTAAGGGGACCTTCCGGTCTAAAAGTCGATTTTTTTTTATTTCATTTTTCGAATGTTCAACCTTTTAGGAATACGTGTTTAAAAGGATTTGTTGAAATTCGTGAAATTCCAGAAGTTATAGGCATTTGAGTAGCGGCAAATGCATGAACAACAACCGGGCACTCGGCGCTCACGTAAACCTTTAAGGGGACCTTCCGGTCTAAAAGTCGATTTTTTTTTATTTCATTTTTCGAATGTTCAACCTTTTAGGAATACGTGTTTAAAAGGATTTGTTAATATTCGAAAAATTCCAGAAGTTATAGGCATTTGAGTAGCGGCAAATGCATGGGCAACGACCGGGCACTCGGCGGTCACGTAAACCTTTAAACGCGTTTTTCTCGAAACAGTGTTCTCAAAACGGTGAGACCTGTATCTCCAAAAATTATTATCCGATTCGACTGAACCTTCTTTTATTTTGAAGAATATACTTCTGGCTAGGGGGGGGGACTAGAAAAATTACAAAAAATGGAAAATTTATAATTTTCAAAGGCGTTGAAAGGACGAAAAGTACAGGGGAAAAGTGTATTCAAACTTCAAGTGTCGTTATTTTCTAAAAAAAATGTAATTTTTTTAATTTTTTCTATTTCCCCCCCTAGCCAGAAGTATAATCTTCAAAATAAAATAAGTTTCAGTCGAATCGGATAACGTTAAATGCCTACGATTTGACTTATATCGTTCTTGGCTGTTTCCTCTCTTTGATAAAAACGCTTTGTATGTGCCTTAAAACTCTCTTGTTCTTTTTGCTTTTCTTTCTATTCTAATTGTGCTCTTGCATTTTGTATGTGTGTTCCTAATAAAGTTATAAACGACGTGTTAATAACAAAACCGGCTCAGACTATTTCTCAACATAACTTTTGGAGATACAGGTCCCACCGATTTGGATCAATTTTTTGACGCCTTGACTTTAACGACTCCCCAGGGCCGTCTGCAATAATTAATTATCAAACAAAAAATATATTTCTATAATTTAAGACATGCTTAATACAATGCAAAAAGTCCCATTAAATTATATATAGTAGTTTTCCTTTAATTAATTCCTAAATATCACCTATTTTTTTGGGCTCTAGACCGGAAGGTCCCCTTAATCTAATTATAAACCTAATTAGACATTACCGTCGCTAAAGGTATTCTCAAAACAACCATTCAAATGTACAACAACGTTTTTACTTACACATGTGGTAGAGCACCAAGTTCTTCGTAGTCCCGTTATACTTCTGGAAAGCTCGGTTCGTTGGCGCGAACACTGTCACGTGACGGTAGGTGAGGGTGGTGTTCGCCACCTGACTAGCCTCCAGCAGTTGATAAAACTGTAACAGAGAAAAAACGAACGTGCGTGTTACCAGAGGCGTCTCAGTGTTTCGCAAACTGATGCCCGCGGACGTTCGCGTGTGCATTTTAACGCGCTGTCGCGTCCGTGGGCGATTGCGAGGCTGCCCATCGATTCCGCGCCACGGGGTCCACTGCGTCTTCGCGCAGGGACTAATACGGGGATCAAGTGACTCAAGTCACGGCGGATTAAGTGCGCGCGGCTGTACGTGCCGAATTAGTGATTCACGTTCCGCGCGGGCAACGGCGTTTAATCCAGCGCGTCGGATGAAATTTGCCGGGGTCTTTCGTCTCCGCGAAAACTCGCACAAAGGAAGCTCGTTAGTTATCAATGCGCAATTAACCCGGAGCGAAGTCGATCCACATGGGGCGTATTACAGGCCACGGGTCACGTTTCTTCGCTGCGAGAAATGAAAACACATGTGCAGGGAGTGGAGTCATGGAAAACGACAAACGAATACGTTATTTCCTGAAGAAAGGCCGCTGGTCGACCTTTCATTAGGCTCTCGGTTTCTCGTTGGACATGACGTAATACTGTCGACTCGAGCACAGGATGGAAAAAGGATAATGGTTTTTAAGGGTAAATTTTGCGCAATTCGATTAACGCAGATCTGGACATTAGCTAAATAAAAAATTATTTAAATAACGGATCGAATAAAAGTTACTTTAACTTTAGATTATTCGACACATGACGAATAATTTTTTTTTAACATTTATTCGTTATCCGAGATTTTTATTCAAATAAAAATGTTGTCCCATCTCTGGATTAATGTTGAAGAATGTGGTGTAAAATTGATTATAAGCTTGTATGTGAAGGTTAGTTTAAAATTGTTTTTATTATTTTTGAAGATAGATCCTGGTTCAAAGTAGAAATTCTAAACACACGGAGCACCGTATTCGGTTGATTAGAATTTAGAGAAGTAATCCCGGGCAATTAGAAATGACTCTGCGCACGTGAACGTATCCGAGTGTCTATTAAAATTCTATCACAGGCCCGTGCACTTTCTGCGCGCCGGAATGTTTAATAATCCAGAAACTGAATGTAATATATCGTAACAGAATGGCGCGAGAACGTGCACACATCGTCTAAATAAAAGTAGTTCCGCGTTCCACGGTTAAAAACACTGCAGCACGACGCTAAAGGATTTTCGCCAACGATGCGTACTTCAACGAGTTCAGCCGTTTCTTTTTCGGCTACCGGGGTCGCATTCGACGTTTCTCTCTTTTAAACCCGCCTCTCTCCTGCCGGATGGGTCGGAAGAGCAAGAGATGTCTGGCTTTCACGATGCTACATCAAATTGTTGCTGGCGGAATAACCTTTGATTTATTCAACTTAGTTTGCTTTGAGCCTCGCGCCTTCCAGCGCGATTTCAAAGGGGATCCCGACTCTTTACCCAGCGTTATTCTATGTTTTACGGTAACCTGTTTATCAAACTTCCACTATACTTTTTTTTGCAAATCGAACGCCCTCGGAAGGCACGCTGGCATCGAAGACGCTAAGAAAGTCCGGTGTTTCGAGCGCAAATATTTCCAGAACGTAACGAGCCGGCGAACAGATTCCTGAACTTTCCGGTAATATAAGATCTGCTCTGACGGCGGAAAAAAAAAGAGAAGAAAAGAAGAAAGGGAATGTTTTACTCAAACGTAGTTGGCAACTATGGAACAATGTAAAAGTCTGACTGAGCGAAGCTAACGAGTTAACGAGCTTCATGCGCTTTTTGATCGCGTCAGAGGAGACGGACCTTTGGGTCGAGTAATTATTTTTCCCGTCCAACAAGCAACGTCCAATTGAATTTGTAGTTAAATCGATTGATGGCCAGCCAAGGCTGGGCCTGCCTATTAGCCAGCTTAATTAACATGTCCCAAGGGTCCGGAAATAGGGCAGCCGTAACGACGTTTACCAACGTCATCGCACTGTACGCCGTTCGAACGTGCACAGCTACTTTAAGCAATCGAGCAACGACTCGAAAAGACTTTTTAAAACATCAGCTGCGACGGTTGAAAGAAAAGGAGCCGTGGATGCATTTTCCTCTGAATAATTGAAGGGTCCTTGCAGAAAACAGTGTAATTGCCGAAATTAGAAAAAAAAATTTGATGGGAAAATGTTTTATATACCAATGAATTATCATATATTAATACTATAGTATATTTTCTAAAAGAACTCTTCAATTAGCCATGTTACGTGAAATACTTCACGAAAAGGCTGCGAAAATGGAACTTTATCTCCCTTTAACAGGAAGCTTTCATCTGATCGTTGAATCATTTGAAACTGATGAAGACTTTATTTCGACGTGCGTTACGAAAAGTACCACGTTTCAATTTTCTTACGAAAAGTAGCACGTTTTGGTTTGCCACGAAAAGAAGCACGTTCCATCGTTTCTGACGAATATTAGCACGTTTGGTCTTCTGCCGCGAAGACTAACACATTTGACTGCCTCGCCACGAAGAATAGCACATTTCGTACTGTTGCGACGAAAACTAGCACGTTATACTGTTTCGCCACGAATAATGGCACGTTTGGGAATTTATGGCGAAAACTAACATATTATCCGGTTTGGCCACGAAGAATAGCTCGTTTTGGATTATACTGCAGACTACTATCTACTACAGAAACTATCGCGTTTCAGCGCGTGGGCAGTTTAAAAGAACTCAACTGTTGAAAATATTGTTTAATAAATAATAATTCCATCTAATCTCCAAAAGACAACACATATGAAAATTTTAATCTACATAATTTAAGTAAGGGAGGGTGCGGGAATTGCGAACGCGGGGTAAACGCGAACATGCTACTTTTCGTGGCAAACCGCTCTAACGTGCTAGTTTTCGCAGCGAAAGACGAAACATGCTATTTTTCGTGGCAAACCGCTCAAACGTGCTAGTTTTCGTAGCGAAAACCGAAACGTGATAGTTTTCGTGACAAACCGCTCAAACGTGCTAGTTTTCGCAGCGAAAGACGAAACATGCTATTTTTCGTGGCAAACCGCTCAAACGTGCTAGTTTTCGCAGCGAAAGACGAAACATGCTATTTTTCGTGGCAAACCGCTCAAACGTGCTAGTTTTCGTAGCGAAAACCGAAACGTGATAGTTTTCGTGGCAAACCGCTCAAACGTGCTAGTTTTCGCAGCGAAAGACGAAACATGCTATTTTTCGTGGCAAACCGCTCAAATGTGCTAGTTTTCGCAGCGAAAACCGAAACGTGATAGTTTTCGTGAGAACGAAGGCAAACGTGCTACTTTTCGTAAGAAAATTGAAACGTGCTACTGTTCGTAAGAAAATTGAAACGTGCTACTTTTCGTAACGCACGTCGATTTCCCTTTAACAAGATTGATACGTCAAAGTTGATCTTAGAAGTATCATTCGCCACCTTTCCCTTACAAATTTGTCTTGTGTCGTTGAAGAAGTCAAGAGGCACGAAGGATCAATAGTGGATGAAGAAATTGCCCTGTTGGAAAGAGTACTTGTACTGCAGCAGCATTATCGTATCAAATAGTGCCAACGAAATTAGGGTGAAATTCTGTAAACAGTTCGATAGCTTCAGAATGGGATCCAGCCTCATTACGATAGAGAGATAAAGAGGATGGAGCAGGTAGACGCGGAAATGCCTTCGAGAACTTAAGTAGATTTCATCGCTGGAACTTTGTAATGCCTTTAACGCTGGAAGAGGATAACTGGGAGGGCTAAAATCGAGGTACAAATGGAATTAGAGTGATTTCTCGTGCAACGATAAGAGGAGACAGTAGGATCGTGCTTTTTACAATAACATGCTTTCCTTTTATAATATAAACGTGGCTACTTCGATATCTTTTGAGGCCAAGAATCTTGACATGCTCGAGTCGTTTGTAGCCAAGTGAACGTCTAATTAGTAATTTCTGTTCATCAGTAATGATTAAAGTGTCATCAACGTGCAAAGAGAGTTCGTGGTATCTATTAAGAAATGAATCACAGCAGGCACGAGTTCTTGAAGTAGTTATGCCACTAGGCAGCCCTGGGCCTTTCGTGTCCGAACATAACTTTGTACCTGCACTGCTCGAAAGCCAAATAAGAACGGATAGTGCCATTGAGCTCCAGATGTCCTCTAGGCACCAATTTTTTCTAGGGTTTAGGTAGAAGGACATTTGTTGTCCTCTACCATTTACATGGAAAAGAAACAGTGACATAAACGACATAGAGGGCATACTTCTTTTCGCTATTACATTTCGCATCACGATTCTTGGGAGTTAAATAAACTCAAGCTTTCAAATATGCATATGACTCCACATAATTAAGCATAGAATGGGAATTGTTAAACTTATGAATCTCATTGTCAGAGTCTCGAACTCAGCAACAAATCGTTGAAATTCTCTCATTTTGAGAATAATACTCGCGTTAAAATGTTATTATCACGTCTACGGATTAAAACTAGAATTTTTAAGGACGCAGCGTCGAATGGTTGGAGGAAAATTGACGTAGAAAATTAATTCTGTGTAGCCTTTTTATTCTGCGTTGCTATTCAGTGTTACGTGAACGCAGTTATATCGTTTCCAGGGCAGATCGAATCGGATTGTCATTTTCTTTGACGTGGCTGCAAGGCGTTTCCTATAAACGGATAGGGATAAGCTAATATTATTGCGCAACACGAAGGCAGACCGATCATTATGGAATATGGAGCTACGTCGTTCGACCGCATCCCAGTACAGCTTCCACTAATTAATCTGAAATTTCCTGTCAGCTTCATCTGACCGGGTTGGCAGAGCTAATAGACCTCGGTATGAATTCATTTCCCAATTATCTCGTGGCGCACTGGTTCACGTGCACAAGACCAAGCACAAAGTTTCTCGGTTGCGTATAATAAATTGGTGAACGTTAGATATCCGATATGTTACAGAACATAGACTGCTAGTACGTAGATTCATCAATTTTCTTTGTTAGACAATTACAAGTTGCCGAGCTTGTAATTTTGCAGTACATTTTGGTAAAAAATTGAAGTAATTCTGTTATGATATTTAAAAATTGATATTAGTTCTAATTCTTCTCAAGTGAAAATTCAAAAAAACATTTTCTAGATTCAATTCCTTTTGTACTCCCAAGTGTAATTATTTTCAGTGTAGTATAATTCTTTAGCTATTTCTTTTCCTTGGATATATCACTTACAATTTGAAGGGAGTAAGAGACCCCACCTCTAATTAGAATTTATAAATATTCCCTATGATAGATGGATAAATTGAAGATGCTGGGAGCTAAATATACGGAGATTCTTAGAGAAAAATACAGTGTAGCAGCCACGCCAGTATCGTAAACCTGCCTCACTGCCTGCAAACTTTTGCGTGGAAAATAAGGAAATATGGGGGAAGAGATCGAATGAATAAAAAGCGAGCAAGCCACGCACAGCGTGTCGAGCTTTTCCTTCTTTTGCAACACTATACCTACACGGGCCAATTCAATCCTCGCTGGACGCCGCAGCTTTGCAAGACCAATTTGTGAAAAATAACGACGGAACATCGTTTCGCCCTCCTTTGTCTCGCCCTCCTGTCAACCTCACTGCCCACTTATCCTGTAACGAAGCCCTTGAGTAATGGCGGCATGTTGTGTCTTCGGGGCAATTAATGCGAGTTCATTCATCGGGACGAGCACGAGTGGAGAAAAATAAGGGTCCACGACGAGGAGACGGAGAAGGTCCAACGAAAACGTCCCCGATAAAGTCTGGATAGTCGAAAAGGCTTAACATTATTTACTTAAGTGCCATTTGCAATGCCCGTCCCACATTTCAAAGTGTCTGAAGGGAATGCTGTGACCGTGAAAAAATATTACAGAACATTTGACACGTAAAATTGAATTTTCCACCTTCGTGGATTATGCGAGGACAGTGAGAAATATGCATGGGACGAGAGGATCTAATAATACTGACGCGTTTCTGCAGGACCGTAGATTTTTGAGGCTCAACAGCAGGGGAATACTCGGGTGAACAGTATTTCCTGGAGGAGCTGTGGATTCACGCGAGATAGAATCACTCGTCGCATGGAAAATGAATATACACGGGTAACGGTTGGCCATTTACGCCACCGACTGCTGGGATCCGACAGATCTCATTTAGTAGGATAAATTACTCCAAAATCATCTCGCGATCTGCTTGAAGCCTCGGCAAACTCGGCGGTTATCCAGCAGGAGGTTAGGACCCGAAATTGTGCCGCGAGGTTGTTTGCTGAATTGTGGTAATCCGAGGCCGAAGGAAGCAGAGATGCACGATTAAAAAGGGCTAGTTGGAAATTCGAGTGGGCAGAGCACGGACGGGGCTGTAATTCCGCCGAGTATTTAGTTTACAAAGCGCCCCAATTCAAAGTGCGGGACGTACGTTTTACAATGCGGACAGTGGTATTAGTTGAGATTTATGGGCAGCGGGGGTCGAGTCAAAAGAGAGTTTACCATGTGAATGGTAACAAACAGACAATAAGTTCAACAAGAAGGAACTCTATTCCGCAGAATATACAGGCTGGTGAAATTTCCGAGAATAGTGATAACAGAAGATGCCACGCATATGCAAAGAGTATCCCACGAGCTGGTGAGTAGTGTTCTTCCTCAACGTGCTTGATAGATCAATCTGGATCTAGAAGATCATAGATATCCATTATTTGAGTTGTCCCATTGCTTTTGTTTATCTTTTTAATATGACAGCCGTTGATGGAGCCAATGTATTCATCTCATATCCTACACATTCATTACGTGTATTTTGATCTGTCCAATAGTGAACGTAGTAGGTAGCTGCTGCTAATATCACTTTGATACCAGCGAACTTGCTCCCTCGAAATCCCGCATTCATCGTGTAACATAAAGTGACGAGGAATGTAGGAATATAGGATTTGGATACAGTCACCCATTCAGTCGCAGTAGCTCTATTGTCGCCGTTCGAAAAATCGTAGAAAAATAGAAATGCCAGTGCATTCCGTATTTGAAAGCACGCACTGCATCGTGCACAACGAACAGAACTAGACCACCCAGAAATGCAAGCAGACAGGGGATACCAATCTACATTTTCATCAACAACTAGCAGACTTAATCGAGTCAAAACAACACTTAAATCTCCATCCCCAAATGGAAATACAATCCATTATACCAAGCACGTGGAAAAAGTTTCTCGACTCCTTCGAATCACCACTCCGTACATTCCTTCACATCCCTTTTTAATATTCCCCCATCCTAATTATCTCTCCCAAGCTTGCATAATTTCTGCCTACCAGCTTTTCACCGCGGAGATCCTTTGCTCCCTGTAAGTAGCAGTGATGAAATTTATGCTCGAAGAAGCAGCCACGTGTCCGTCAGCCTTTCCTCGAGCCAGGGGCAAGACGTATCGGTGGCGCGTCGGTTAAGTGCATCGAGATATTGAGATGTAAGCCACGTATTCAATATAAGGGCTTTTACCGAGCCCGAAGCAGGCTCACCCCTCTCGCCTGGCCGTTCAGCGCCCAACGCCGCCACCCTTCGGGCAACATTTCCAACAAACGCGCACCCGACCAATTTACAATAGAGCCGGTTCAACGGCGCGTGCAATAACGCGGCGAATAATGCATCCGCGCCACGCTTGGGATGTGCATCGTGCATCGCGTCGCAACGACAGGGACGACATCGAACCGCGAACGGTCTGCACACCCCCCGCCGTCCCCCGACAAATTCAAAGAGAATGCCATCGCCCGCCTGACACCGTCAAGTCTCGCGTCGTAAATCTGACGATCCGAGATATGGCTTCAACCCCTCGATCGGAGAAGTCGAGTCAACTCGCCCCGTCAAAATGTCGCCATACCGCGGCGAGACTGGTTACTCCGTCGCCAAAGTTTTGGTGAATAGGTGAGTTTGAGTCGTACAAGAGCGACAAACAGTGTCACAGAACATTAGCATTTACCACGCCTAAGCGAAATGGATTAATTCGCCTATATGTTTGCAAAAGATTGAGGATTTTAGAAGGGTGGATATAAATTCGTGGACTTCGAGATGTCGCGGAGATCCATTTACAATTAAATCTAATATAAAATTATTTAATTTTATTACATATTAATTTAATATATATAAATAAGATCTTCTAAGTTCCGACCTACAAAGTTCCATTGTTTGAAATTTTAGTCACATTTTCTTGAAGGAATTCAGGACTTTCGAGAAGCAGAATGGAGGACGTCAGCCGTGAACTCGAACCTCGAACTGCAATTAGTTTATCTCAAGGCGAATTCGGGGTGGCTACCCTAGAAGTGTGAAGGAAATGCGCGACGGTGACTTTATGGCGGTAGTCGGATCATCCGCGCGTGATGTAACGTGCAATAATATAATATGCAGATTAATAGTGTGCACGTTCCAGCTCCTTGAGTCCACGCCTGCCGGGCAATATTTCCAACAGAAGCACACTTGGCCGATTTACAATGGAGGAGAGGGCTCAGCGGAGCATGCAATAACGTGGCAAATAATGCATTCGCGATGCGTTTTCGATATGCGCGCCGCATCCCACCGCAGACGCAACGAAAACCGACAAAGACGATACGGGGTGGTGAGCAGCTTTTGTATACCCGCCTTGAATTGAACGGATTCGGATGAAATTTGTGCGATTCAATCCATTTTCCCCCTCTGAATTCAATTTTTTTTTCCAGATCTGCCTCGATGGAGGGGTGTTGGTCTTGGTTTTAGTTAAAAGTTCCGCTGAAAGGGGGAGGGACGTGGAAAGCTCCCCCTTCGCAGCATAAAGTTATTACCAAATTAATTCAAATTCTTATCCAACTCCTGGTTCTTCTGGTGTTATCGTCCCTGTATCGCCCGCAATTAAAGTTCTCCCTTGCGTGTTTCTTATCCCTCGTCCGCTCATTAGCCAGCGTTCTCTGCGTACGTTAATATCGCGAAAGTAAACGCGACCGGAGAGCAACGGTGAAAGTGAAACGAAAAGGAAACGCAACGCACCCCTTAGCGCCGCGCAGGTCGCCCTTGTAGAGAAAGGGGTGAATTCAGGAAGAGGAGCCACTAGACCCGTGAGGGGTCAAAAGCAGGGTCGTGTTTTTCAGCTCTTATTGCCACCAAATCGAAAAGGAGCCGCGCTCGATCCTACCATTCGCACCCGTTCTTCTTATCCACTTTGATAGAAGAAGTGAGCTGTTGAAATAGATGGAACTCCTCGTGCGCCAGAGATAAAACTTTCTATGCATATGAAACCGTATTATTCATAAGCACAATCAAGCCTAGCTACACGATTTACGTTCCGCTGAATATCCAATCGCGAGAAACTTAGAGGAAAGATAGACGACCCTAGCTTTTGATTCGAAGCATCAATCCTTGCTCGACGACCCTTGAAACACCGAGGGGTGCAGTATTTTTCTATCACGGATCGCGTGGCCGATCTTCCAAATTCCAGCTATCAGTGCGCAAGGGGTGGATGCGCGCATTTCGTAATCCCCCGCTCGTAATTTCTGACGAACGCGAGATACAGTCGGGAAATCCGCGCAACGTGGCCGTGACTCATCGTCGGGGCATCCCCCCCCTCTAAACAACTCGAAGAAATGAATTTTCGTTGCGGAGTAAGGTCTCCGAGTGGCGCCAACCGGGCGACCCCTTAAATTCCACCCCTCTTGCGTGGATCAGAGTTCCCCTGGATCCTCCGGGTCTCGCATGACATCTCATGAATCCTTCTCCCTTCGCTTGGGCCCCCTTGATGGAATACCCTTAAAAGGGGGATGATCGATTGCCGATTCAGGCCGCGCCTGTGACGCATGGATAATTCGAAAATGATTATCGGGATGCTTAATACTGTCGAGGCTGAATCCAGCTTGATTGGTTGCCGGCACGCATAAACAAGATTCTTTCGAAACAATCTGCCGGATCGAATACGATTTTTCTATAAAAATTGATTTAGGTACCCTGCTTACTCTGAAAGATATACGATCTCGCGACAAGGTAGGGGAGAGGTGCTATAAAAGGGACACTTTTGTTTAGCGTCCATTTCTGACAATGTCGTTATAGGTACTTAAAAAACAACTACATCACAAGAAAGCGTGTTTATTTCCCTCCAATAAAAGTATATTGCAAACTCATCAATTGTAATAGAAAATAACAAAATCTTCGATTTTCAAAAAAGTGGGAAATGTCCCTTTTACGACTAGGTGGTTTTAAATGGGACAGTATAAGTCATGAAAGGGACACGTTAATAAAAATAAACTTATTAAGTATTACAATTATAATTCTAAATCTTAATGATACAAAACAACGAAATCTACGAAAAAATTAATTCTTTGTAGTATAAATCATCAATATTTTATTATTAATGGCACATGGAACAGAAAAAATTGAATGTGCCTTTTATTCCGCATGACTCATTGGCCCATTTACCGCAAATTTACATACAACTGTTGCAAATTTATAACTTATAACGAGGGCTAATTTATTGCCACACATTTTTTTGACGATAAAGTTTGTCGCTTTGAATAGTCACTTTATTAATTCTTAAATTTGAAACAATACGCCATCAACTAATAATTCATAATTTAAAACAATGTCATCTATGTATCAGATGATACACTAATAACTTTACAGGAAAGTATAATACATATAGTGTCCAGCAGTACATGTGTATGAGAGGGACAGCCATGAAACGGTCGTCCCATTTAAGACTTGTTATGCTGTCCCTTTTATGACTATAAGTGAGTTTAATATAAAATAACCGCAAAACAAAGAAAACAATTAATTAAGCTTACCTGTTAAGCGCTTTCGTTTCAGTTGAATACAGGCTATTTTAATAATATAACACTTTAACACTTTGTATATATCTTAATCTCAGAAAACGACACAGAAAACCAAAGAAAATTTCACTTTTACTGCCGAAAAACATCAACCGTGGATTACTACTCTGTTGCAAGTGAGACCGCAGCGAAGTTTACGTCAAATGACTAGGCACTAGTGTTGCCATAAACAGGAAAATAACTTGCATGTGTAATGTGTTTAGAATTTTGGAAATTCGATTTGTCCCATTTAAGACGTGTCCCCTTTATAGCACCTATCCCCTATATACCTAAATACATCTGTGCCTAACTTTACCGTCCGATTTCATGGAAAATCAGGAAGCTATTTTAACTTTCACTAATCATACACCAAGTACTCAAGCTCTTCAGTAATTCCAGAGGAATATCTTCCTCTGTGCTTCCTCCAATACCCAATAACGCTTAACATTCATGCCTCTCCGATATTCCTACCCCTCGTTATCCTCACTACTGCTTGCCACCACATTTTCAAGTTCACGTTGCTCTGCAATTCGCTACTGTGGAGCAAGGATCTGTACACGGTATTTTTAGAGAATCACGCGGATCACGCGGTTGAAGGGTAGCTCGTTTTCCTTCGCAAACAAGGCTGCGCGGGAGGGAAAGTATTTGCGATTAGTTAAGCTCAACGGGACCATTCGCAGGAGCCCCGAGCGTAGATATTCGACACGCGTGCGGCTACACAACATTAAATGTCGGCCGTGTCTAACGCGTGTCGTGAATCCGAATGCAGAAATGCTATTACGATTATTTCGGTAGGCTTCCTTCGCTTAACGGTCGCATTAGCAGGCTCCGGAAGCGTAGGAGCATTACTGGCATCGATATCCCCCCGCGGCTTTAATGGTCATGCTGAATATTGATTATCAATTAGTGGCATAATCAGCTCGATCCAAATAGTTAATGAGCACCGGGGTTAAGTAGCCCTATTCTGGAATTACTCAACTGGTACCCTCCGCGGTTATTAACAATCGTTTCCTCGGTCTTCGTCTGGGCTACTTGAACTCAAACGCTGAGAAAATGTTGGGCTCTTTTCTGACAGCTCGTTCGTTTCTAGAGATCGATGGTATATCGATGGTAAAAAGATGTTAACTGCCTCGGAACCTATTCTAACATAGGCACACCCTAAATAATACCTTTCAACAAGTTTCTCTAACCTTTTGCCCAATCTTTTGTGTCTCCTCTGAATAAGCCCAGTCTGGACCAGGTCTCGGTCTGGTGGTTCGCAAACAAGCGATAATAAAAGCGAAGTAACCAAGAGGCGTTCTCGATCAAAATCGGACGCGATCGATAGGCCAGGCGGGGAATAGTGGAACTGTTGAGTTTCGCCGAGCGTGTCTCGTTGACCCGATTTTTACACACTCGGCGATTCAGCGAACGTCCGCGCGAATTTTATTGGCCCCGATCTCGCCCGCGAGGAATCGTGCTTTTTCCCTGCCGCTGACGAACACGACGCCCGCGACGTAAATTCTTTTTCACTTGTTCGCCGCGGGCTCTATTTTACGGTTCGTTTTAATCACCGGGAACCCCGCTCGCCGAGATATTTATTCGCCCTTTATGAGCGGCCGTGAATAACCAATCCCACGAATCACGCCGCGCTTGAAATATAAAGCATTTAGATTCAAAGCTTTTAACGGTAATGGTACTCTGTTCTAGTGTTGACGCAGCCGCGTCGAGTGGCCGAGATGCTCCCTGAAAGGATGCGCGGGCGCCATAGCTATCTGCAAGAAGATGTCTTTGCTGTGCCACGCGCTTTTTCCGACATCCATCCGCGGAGGCGATATGTATGGTAAGCGGACACGATATCACTGTTCAGCGAACTTTGCTATCAATGCTGCTTTAAATATGCAATGGTGTTTGCGAATCGTATTCATGTGAACATGGTGAATGGCGAGATTAACGGTGCAGATAGCTATTTGGGGGTTGAATACGTATATCGTCTGATTCCTTAATTAACATTAATATTCTATCAGCTGATTCTCAAATATTCAAGTCGTATTGATGAGATGTGACGTTCCAGTAAAACTTAGGAATCTCAGTAGTTCTGATTATTTTGCTTTTATTCGTCATATTTAGAGATGCTTTTCCTTTGGTGTCGAGATTATTATAGAAATACATTGGGAGTACTCTTTGTTTTTAACAATTTAATGTTAAAATATATTGAATAGCGTTTTCGTCAATCTTTTATTCCAAAATTCTCTGTGAAGTTTCTATCTGTGCCAATAATATTAGTAACTCATTCGAGGCAGTATTTATAGCATAATGAAAATAATTCCACTCATTTCGCGGTTTATCAACGGTTTGTCAAAGTGCACATATTTTAACCACCCGAAATTCGAGCAACATTTCCTTGATTACATTCATTCCGACAGTACGAAACAAATACCTACCCGAATTTTATGAATGCAGCGATCAATCATTTCATAGGTTGCCGAAATTATTCCTCTTCCTTCAAAAAGCAAAACGTCCATATTTCACCACAACTGCATTGCCCCCCAGAAATTCACGCTCATATTCAAACGCGGCGAACCAGTTTCGAGGGAATTCCGGATTTCAAACTTTTATCCGAAATCGACCAATAATTTCCGCCTATTACGGTTATGGATATGATCGTAGTTAGAATAATTCCAGAATCAGTAGCACTCCCGTTCCGCGCCGGTGCCTCCGAACCTGGTCTTTTACTTTTACGAAGGAAATTCGTGGCCGTAAAATTTTATACGCGCTTAGACGAGGGGAGGGGAGGCGTTTAAAACGTCCACGGGTACCCCAATCGAAATAATTGCATTCCTCGAAATTATCCTGACAAACGGGGTCATTCTTCGACGCGTGCACTACCTATTTCCGCGGGCGTTTAATTCTTTTCGGGGCGCACGCAGCGAAACGGTTTATTCAGGCGCGGGAAAGGTTTTCTGTTGCGCTTCGGTCCAGCAATTTCCCCGGATCGAAAATTTGTTCAACGCGGACCTTGAATGTGGCGACGCGGTATTTTGTCGACGTTCGAATCGAAACGGGGACAGTTTCAACGGCCTCGAGGCATTTTTGCGGCCGCGCGGAAAAAAAGGAACACTGCGATATCGAGTTTATGGACACGGCTCGTCATGTTTCGATCCTCGTCGAATAGGTACTCAAAATACATGTAGGTACAGGATAATGGTAATAATTAAATTACACAATAATATACAGAGTCTTCCACGTAAAGTTTGCTATGATATTTCAAAACGTACTTTTGGTAATAAAAAGACTGCATCTCCAGGGATGTATCCATTTCTTTAAAAGAATAAATATCAAACAATTTTCAATTTCCCTCGAAGTTTGAAATAATCCTCTGACAAATATACGACCCAAGTTATAAAAATCACAATTACTTTGCATGCATTTACCAAAATTTCATCTCTCCCGTTTGGCGAGTAATGCCCGCCAGAGTGTCAAAATTTGAAATAAACCCACTGAACAATGCATTTCAAGCGGATAATAATTTCGCGAATTCGCCTGCGAATTGCTCAGCCACCGAGTGACGCCCGCGTGTATATTAAATAACAGACACCCCGGGGGCTGTGCATTGGGGAAAAAAAGCGCGCTCCATTTTCATTGCAAATTATTAGCGCCCTTTTCCTCCTGAGGCATTAAAGCTATGCCACTTCAGGAAACTCCGCTTTGTAAAATTGCCGGACAAACAGCAGGTACAACCCCGATCTCGCAGCACCCCGTTCGACACGGAAGCTGGGAGAAGCGGGGAACGAGGAGGACGAACGGGGAAAGGAGCCAACAGGGGTCAGAGGAGCACAGGAAGCACAAGGAACGGAACTATGACGTGTAACAAAAGCGAATAAGAAAGGAAATTTCTGATGGCCAAACAGAGGCTCGTCCGGGGCGTGCAAACGCCGAATGTAAATGGAAAAGCATTGTCCGAGACGGGGTAAAAAGTGGAACGGAGGACGTGGCAGGGATTGTCGCGAGTGTGAATCTCGATTGGGCAGGAATCGAGCGATTTGCCCATTGACAGGGATCGCACGGTCGAAAAACAAGCGTGCACAGGTGCAGGGGCACGCGCGCGCTCGGTTGTCGGTGCATTCATCCTTCATAAATATTCAAATGTTTATACGAGCCGCGGGAGCGTATTTAGGTGATGCGCCGCCGTTGCTCCCAATGGCGTAGGACAGGCACGGCGATAATGAAGATGAACGAGGAGCGAAGCTCCTCGTGGGAACAACAGATCGTCCTTGATAGAGTGCAGCCATGCTGAATCGAACGTAAGCCAGCGTTTCCACGTCAAATTGTATCCTGTTTCCGACGGAATGCCTCTCGTCGCTGGATGCAATTGATTGCGCCATAACTCGGAGCAACTCTAGGGCTGCGCGGCTTTCCTGGGGGGAGCGGGGGATGCAATTTGAGGGGGTGTCGCGGAAATGGAAGTTTTGCTACTGTTGGGTGTTCGAAGAAAATATCAAAGGGAGGATCACGTGACAAGTAACTCCCTCGAAGACAATTTTCCGATTATTCCTTTCCCGAGAGTCGTGCAACGGTTCCTGCGCGCTGAATAACCCGCTGGATGTTATCTGTGCACTTGAATTGCTATCAGGTAAGTAGAGAATGCATCTAACGCTGCGAAGTTGAGGGAGAACTCCATCATGTAACAATCAAGGCTCCTGATTTCTGCGGCAACTACTTCCCATATCACTCGTAATTACCTTGAGAATTGTCCTCGGGACAAAGACGTTCCACCGGCGCTGGCGATCAATGTTGGATGCTCGGGGACGTGTCACGAGGAACCGATCTGCAAACGTCCTGGACCAAGAGCTGTGTAAATAGGGTGCGCGCGAGCTGCGCGGGAAAATAGAGGCTGAGTGGACGGCAAGCAATTGGGGCGTAAAAGATTCTTCCAAGTTTTCCGGTAACCAGCTTCCAGGACGGCGCAAAGAATCGAAAGGGTGGAAACTGGTCGCTTTCAGCGGGGCCGCAATCAGTTCAAATGGTTCGATAAATCAAACTCCGGCCGAAGTTTTAATTGATCGCGACCGACTTGAGAAAGCTGGGTGCTGTCTCTTTCTTGCCAAACCCCTCGCAGCCTACTGTCCTCCTGAATTTTCGTTCTGGCTGCCTGCTGGATGGTGAAGTGGATGGGTTACAGTAACTCCATGGGTAACTCTCTCCATCCAACCTCCTCGCCGCAACGACTATCGGCGTTTTCAAAGCTACGCCGGTGCTGCCTCGATTAACTTTATAACCACTCGATAGAACAAAGAAAAAACGAGCTCTCATTAAATCCACGTCCCGAAGTTCGCGGGAATTTTTTACCGCCTTCGCGGAAATGGAGCGCGGAGCGTCGACTTTATTTGATTTCGCGTGTACAGGCACGCGTGGAGAAAGGTTGACTGATTTTTTTGAATATGATGATTTTGGTGAAAATCTAGCACCGCTGTAAGAGGAACACGGCCATCGTTATGCAGAAGAATTGGACCTAAACAGTTATGCAGAAAGCTACAAACTCTCAAAATGAGAAAAAATTTAAATTTGCAAAGATAGAACATTAGTTTCTTCTAAAAACGTACACCTACAAGTGTTTTTAAAAGGAAAGAACTGACACGCCTGAAGTGATGAAAAAGAGTTTGCAATGTACGAGGCATCGCAGTACAAGGTTTCACAGAATCCATGCCGAGCACCGTATTCATACAGTCGACCCCGTTTGTTACGCGATATCGCGGTTCCCGACCAACAAAATGATTAGTCGAGTTCAGATATCGCGCTAGTTTATGAAATGCCCGATATGCTGCAGGTGAGCACAGAGCAATGGACGGTTCATTAGGTTATCTTGGCCGAAATTTGGATGCGTTTTACGACGGCAAGAAGGTGCTGCGGCGCTCTGGGCGCACCAATTCCGCGGTTCTTGGCCACATGAACGGTGACGTAACCTCGAATACAGCGTTTCTCGGCTGTTTATCGGAGTCGATCGATACTCCAGTTCGGTTAAGTATCTACTAAAGTCTCGAATAGCTCATTACGCGCGCACGGTAGTAAGTGTCTATATTAATCCCCGGTTAACGTTAGAATCTGCGTCTAACCAGAGTGCTTCAATGTACGGAGCATAACTTCGAGCCATTTTTATTTTATGTCCTCGGAACGCTGCAACGAAACTCCTCGTTTAAATTGATCTATCGACTAGACAGTTCAGAGGTTACAACCCACCTTGAAATCATTTGTTTGAAAGAAAACAACCCCCTTTCACGCCACAGTAGCAATCTCATTCAAAAACTTATTCCTCGCGACCACAACATCTCAATTGCCATCGCAAGAAAGTTGCTTCACACTAGATTAAATCCTACTGCGACGTTAAAAACTTCCACGGGGACGTTACCGGAAACTAAGAACCAGCCGACGATATTGCTACGAAGGAGATGAAAGTTTACGAAGCAAAGCACACGGAGATGGCACGTCGGACATCTTGTAATCGTGCCTTTTAACCTTTCAAGGCTGTCGTTCGCGTCGCAGCTTAAACAGAGTCCTCTTGCGCAAAGGGCGAATTCATAGGCCGTTAGAATATCGCGCGGGGGGATGATTTGTCAGGCGACAAACGAGAATATATCGTTTAAAAGTTGTCGAGTAAAGAATCAAAAGAATCTCTCTGGCGAGTACCAGGGTCCCTTGTTTACCGCGTCCAAGTATCCCCTTCGCCCATCGAGACCGAGGGTGGGATCCGAAGTAAATCGAGTTTCATCCCCGTAAGAGGTTTCACCCTGCCGCGTTTCCCTCCCTCGGCGCTTGGTCGGGATTCGTGGCGACGTTATTGGCACGAGGGATGCGTTTATTTACTCGGCTTTTAAGCGGCTCGCGCCGATGCCCGGCCGCGTATTGGTCGGCCTGATGCGAGGGTTCTAAATCAATTCGATCGTCGCGCCATAAATTATACCGGAAGAACGAATCGTCGGCCAGCTTTCCCGCCACCCAGGCACCGGAAGGACTGCCCAGAAATCACTGCCGAGCGATGATTATGGAGAAGATTACTTTTTTCATCCCCCTTTGCTACACTCTGCGATGTTCGTGGCTCTAGTCTCTTCCTTCGATATAAAATAATTGTCCACAGCGGGTGCAGAGTTTGAGATCAGGTCTCGGTGAAGGATAACGAAATTCCAGGCAGAAGGTGGAGGAGTCTCTTCAAGGTGTAGTGCTCTGATTCCAAATTGTAGAAGAGAAATTTCAAGATGCTTTGTTCTCAAGAGAATGTATGTACATATACGCTACCATGGATACGAAATTTCTAGCGATCTGAAAGCCACCGCTGTCTCTTGAAGCAGAATCGCAGCTGTAGGGTAAATCCGGGAGACGCGATCGGGCCGGAGAGTTGGTCGTGTCGCTATATTTCAGAGTCTATACGTAAAAATGTATTAAAGTGCAGACCAATTACTTCTCTAGAAGCCAAACAGTTGAATGAATAGCGTTATTTTGCTTCCTTCTGTGGTTTTCTGGATTTATAGGCTATAAAAGGTAAAGTGATGTTACATTTAACCTCTTTTGTCAAATAGCGGTTGTACAGAATCGTATTTAAAATATACTTCTAAGTTTATTTTCCTTTAATGTTTGGAATAATAAGATAGTAGAGACATTGAGGGACAATGCAGCCAAAGTATTTGGCCATATTAACTCTTCCTCTCAAAGCTAACGAGAAGACCATGTCTCGCTGCAGAAAGGTGAGATGGTCGAGTTATGATTTTTTTATTATTTTTTTATTTTTTATTTTTATTTTATTATTATTTTTGTTTATTTAGTTTATTTATTCAGTTTTGTATTCATTTGCCTTGCTAATCGCCAGTAGGTAATTCACTTTTTCTTTGATGTGTTCTTTACTTGTTTAGCGTAAACAAATTTAATATCAATGAATCCGTAGTTGTATTCACTCATAAATAATTTTGCTTTATCCTTTGTTAATTTTCCATGAATAATTATGTGAGTGGTCGCTGCCAACGACGAAAACCATTTCTCCCGGCACCTCGGGAGTGGTGGTCAGATGTCATGACTTCAGTTTTCAACCCGATTTACAGTAAATATTGTCTTAAAGCAAATATCGACCAGTTTTTCTGAATCGGCATAAAATTCTGAACATATTAGGTTTGCTCTGATAAAATAAGTAATATCTATATTACTTTTAATAGCCATTTTATATTAGGTCGACCGCGTGTCCCGGATTTACCCTAATGCTTTTCTTCCCAAACGCTCCTTTGTATCGTCACCATCGACGGAAATATTTTGGATCGCCGCGACAAGGGAGGCGCAGCTTGGGAGAACGATTTAATTTCTAAATAGCCCAACACCCGCGCCCGAAACTTGGGAAACCAGCGACTTCGTTGATTCGAACTCTACAAAGACGCTCGGCTGAAAGGCGCTCGCTCGAATAACGAACGGAGTAAACAGACATTTTCGCGGCAGCGGCAGCTCGGGCGAAGAAAAAAATCAATGGCAGAAGGCAAAAGGATGAGGAAAATGCGTCACTTTGTACGCGCGCCAGGCCTTTCGCGGAAAAGGGGTGAAAGCCATCGCTCTTACGCTCAAAAATAGAGGAAGGGGATTTGTGGCTCGAGAAGCGAGCGGGTATTGTTGCCCGAAGTCTCTGTGTTGCTGAACGTCCCTCTGCCGGTTGAAAAGGGTAGAGCAACCTTTCAGCGGAAAGATCCGTTGCCCTTTTGCCGTTAAAGTCTTGCCGTGGAGGGTGCTAGACGGGTCGAGATTTCCATTCGAAGTAAACGGGACTATAAATCAAGCCTGTGCCGCTCTCGGACCCAGTTGCGAAGAATTAATCAGCGACCAAGCGGTAATTATGCATTCTGCTGGCGACCTGTGCTGCTTCAATGGCTGTTGTCTACGGTGGACGAGTCGAACCTTTTTCCTTCGTCAATATCCACTTGACGCGCTGATTAAGTTTTAGGATGCCAGGCATTAAAGGGAATGTCTAAATTCCAGTAGGAAATTCATATTACGAGGATAATTAATGTGAGCAGGATAAAAAGTTCCAACTTATAAGTAATTTCAGACGTCAAAAAAAAAAAAACCCCATCAAAATTATACTCAATGAATTACTGAGTACACCACTTCCAACCTTCATCCCCCACACATTTCACTCGCAGCTTTCAACAAATGAATAAGAAGAACTGACGAAGGGGATGACGTCGACAATGGGGGCTTACCCTAAATGAGAACTACGAACAAGGGTGTCGAAGGATCTCTCATCGCGGAAATTCAGATAACAGAAAATCGGCAGATTAATGGGGATGTTTTTCCTGCTGCCACCGCGCTGCCAGGGAACAACAGCAACGAGACCGCAGATTTATTCTGCTTCCGACTTGGCCAATCTAATTTCTCGGATCCGATATCATCCATATAACGTAACATCCGGTTGCAGCCGAGGAGAATTCCAGCATCCCTTTGGCCCCGGCTGTATGGAATTCCCCGCGACTCTAATATACCGTGGAGCACGTTTCTTTGGGCGAGCTAATTTGTTTTCCTTTTTGCGCCAGCCGTACTCCTCCACGATATTCCGTGCACGCTCCAGCAAAATCCAGCTTTCTTCTTCCCTCGACTCACCCTCCCGCGCCCCTTACCGGCCCTTCTCTTTCTTTTCCGCCGTTGTTCCCGAAACCGTGGGTTAACGAACTCCTCGCCGTCGCCGATGGCGCAACAACAAAGAGAGTCCGCTCTTTAGACGCACTTATAAACCTCCTGGAACCACGCACACGCCGCGTTTCCATCCCTTCTTGCGGGCGCTCGTGAATCAAATCGCCCCGCTGTCCGCGGAACACTGGTTTCTTCAGCATTTCCTTTGGGAAGCCTCGTTACACCGAATGTATTTGGTGGATTTTTAATGGATCGGTGGAAACGGTGAAATCGTCACAGGTCACGAGGCAGATTTCAAATGCCCCAGTATCCGCGCGGTGGGAACTATGTGTACAAGGAATTTGCGAAGTGCTGACGTCTATGGGGATAAAATAATAGGACTGGAGAGATTTAAACGAGGTCAGCAAATCCCCGCTCATAGAAAATCCTGGTCTCGGTTATCCGATCATAATCCGTCCTCCCTGCTCATCCGCTCGTCCTTTTTCGCGTCGTCGAAGCCTCGAAGGATCGACGAAAGGAATGGCCGGGCCGAAAAAAGGTGACACGGGCGAAGAGGGGTTGGATTAGAAGCCGAGGCGAGAAAAGGGAGCACGCTCTACACCTGTGCCATCCGGGCGCACGTTGCAAAAACTGGGTAAGTGATGAAAGAACCAATCGTGGAATTCCCTATTCTCAGAATTCTAATTACTGCAGAAACGATTGCAATTATTGGACGTTGCTGTAACCACCGTTTCTGGGGGGGGGAAGTTTCTTGGGCTTGGTTTCGAAAATATATCTGTCAACGCGGAGTCCAGATAATAAAATTCTTTTCCTTCACAGCTGTCGCGAAATCGCAAATCGCCGCTGGCTGGATCGACCACCCGCCTCGCGACTAATCCTGCGACTAATGAATTATGCCTGAAGGCGTGTAAACATGACTTCGGTCATATTCCGTTTGATTGATCGTGCAACTGGACGCAACAGATGCAAAAGCAGATGTGGCGTATCAGCGCGGAAAGTAAATCCAATCGATATTTATTCGGGTGTTTTTTATTTTCGAAGATATTAGGGGCGTCCAGTAGATCGTGCTACTAGCGAAGCGAGGGTGGCGTCCTAAGAGGCTTTCTGTCCAAGGAACTCGATTTTGCATGTGAATATCGGGGATTATAATAGAACATTCTTCCATCCCCTTGTGTCGAATTTCAACCCTTGCTCGAACCTCAAATTCAATCATCACGCGTGACAGTTTATTCATAGAAATCCTCCAAGCAACCCCATAATTCCCTCGATGTCACTTTCATTCGTCGCCCGCACTCTGCCTTCAGTTAAACACATTTTTCTCACCTGCCCCGTAGCTTTTCAATTTCCTCGAAGCACGTAACGAAGTCTCACTTATTAAGTTTCCCTTTTATAACCGAAGAATTCAGCACTTAATATCGCGGAATTCCCTTCGAGTTTCTCTCGTGGCCCGTGTACTTTGCCCCGAATCGGGAGAGAAAAAAAAAAAACGACGGGGAGAACTAATAGCAACGGGCAACCATATCAAGCGAGCACAGCGATCAAAACTTTGAAAGGAAAGTTCCGGGAACGCGACCCACCGCAGGCTTCGCTAGTCTTGCCTTGTTCGAAACGACCACAGTACTTTTCTCGTTAGTTTTCATCTCTCTTCTTTTTTAATTAATACGTGTTACCCCCCCCCCCCCCCCTCCCCCATTTTTCTAACTGCTGCGGGACGAAGTTACGTGGTCCACTCGAGTCTGTTTCCCAAAACTGCATCTCCTCCGCAGACACGACAACGCACCCGTTTACATCTCATTTACAACCAGAATCCTGCAGCTGTTTAAAGTTTCAATCAGAAGATCGAAAATTGAACGCGGTACGTTCCATATTTCATGCCACAGAGTCAGCGCACCGGACCATCAAACATTCAACAGAAACCATCGATATCGTATTTCCTACGTCGTACCCACGATTTACGACCCTCGTTTTCATGCTGCTTATATTTTACATCGAAGATAACGTGTATTTTGAGCGTTCCTCTTCTATCGTACCTACTAAGAATTTTCCGAAGCTTCAGTTTACACGAAAAGCTAGAATTCAATTTGCAAAATAACTGTGGAACGGTTAGTCGCTACCTTCTGCCAATTCCTCGCAGTTCTATTTACGAAAGAGTGATACATAGCTCGTTCCGAGTCCCTTCAATCATCCCGTACAAATTTGTCCGATGGTTGGATGATAAACCGAGAGAAGATCTCTGGTCCCGTTACGCGGGAAACACTTGGCCATGTTAATTCATGAAATATTCAATAATAACTCGGCGGGCTGTGCTCTCAATCGGCCGTGCATCACCGGCGACCGTAATTAAATAATTACCCGCGGCACGAGTCTCGAGACCGCGTGTGTCATAATTTAATTATGCGCGGGATCCCGGCAACGGGCAGATAATTAATTCGCGCCACGATAATTACGCGTTTAAAGTATATTTCCGTGGCCGGGCAGCGGCGCGCGACATTCGAATCCCTGCCGCGCTGATCTGCATATTTCGACGGCAGATTCGGGTCACTAGCGGAATTCTAACGCGATACGACGCCGTCGCAGTGATTTTTACTCGTCTGGGCGGTGCTCCGGCGCGTAACGAAACAGCCGATGGCGACATATTTCACTCGGGATTGTTCCGCGCGCGGCAACGATAACGACAATCGGTTTGCGGCGTGTAAAACGACGTAGGTACAAGTGGCGTATGCTGCGTCGCGTTTCACCTAAATAGCTGGCGAATAGTGCTGCGTGGCTGAATGTAGGCCAGTGAAACGGTCGTAGATGGAGAAGTCCATGAAAGGACTTTTTAAAACGTCGAACATCTACAAATCTAACTTTTTCTACAAATTTCAAGGATGTTTTTATATCGACAAAAATTTTCTACGTTAAGGGAAGAATTTTCCTCCCTGCTTTCGCAATATCCTCTTCTATTTAAGCACAATATTTCCCACCATAATCAACTGGCAGTTTAATATCAACATCCACGAGATCCCGCCGTAAAAAGCAGGAGACAATCCCTAAATCACGGTACGCGAAGACCACGGCCATCCGTGGCCAATCTCCCCACACGGGCGTGAATCTCTCGCACACACGCGTGGAGATCGGCGAATGCATCGTGTATCCGCAGCAGGAACCCTGTGCGATGCCTCCGCGCCCCCGTTCCAGCCGGAATTTACTCGCCATTGTGGAGCTTTGTCGCGTAATAGAGTGCCCTTTGGCGATGTGCTTCAGCCGCGATTGTTCTTTTCCAGAAGGAGGCAGAGCATAGTTGCGCCAGCTCTTCTGGGACCGGCGCTGACTGTGTCTGCAGCCCCACGACTCTGCCAGTAGTGGATTTCAAAGGCGGCCAGCCCGGCCCGGCTATTACACATTTTTCCACTGTTGCCCGATTCGCAAACGAAAGACGCGCGCGATCCACCTGGTCCCGGCGATCCTTTGAAACGCGAGATAAACAGGCTACGGTCTCTCATCCTCTTCCAGAGGCCACATATTCAAACGACGAGCCTGCAACTCGGTGGGAAAAAAGGCAGCTAAATCCTTTTCTTTAGCTGTTTATAACGCGCCCGTTCCTTCGGCTATTTGCTAGCGAATCTTCCCCTCGCTTGGAACAGGTGGATGTCGAACGGGGTGGTTGTAAGATTGCTGGTAAATGATGCTGATATCAAATAGTAATGATATCTAGTTCTAATACTCAGTAGAATATTAATATGAAATAATTATTATTATTATTATTATTATTATTAAATCGACGGGAGAACCCTTTAGAATACATATTTTTTTACAAATAAATACAAAGACATAAGTAAATATCGCACGATACCATGACATAAAATAAGACAGAAAAACGGAAAATAGAAAGTACAAAAACAAAACTAAACAAAAACAAACAAAAACAAAAATATTAACATAACCGTCTACAAGCGGCGACATCACTGTAGACAGCGATAACGCAAAATAAATTAAGCAGGTGGCAGTCTCCTAAGCAACTGGCCCCTGAACGTGGCGAGGGAGGCTAAGAATAAATCCAAGTCCGCTGGGCACTGGTTTAACTCGTCCATAGCGCGATTTATGGGATCGACAGTGTAATGATGATATTCAGGGACGCGCGGAACAAAGAGAGGTCTAGGACGCAGTGACCGTTGCGGAGCTTGGAAACAAATCAGTGACACGAGCTCGTGACAGTTTATATGTCCGTGGAAAACTTTATATAAAAATAATATGTCCGAACAGACACGGCGGACGCTAAGGGTGGTAAGTCTCGTCTTTCGCATGGCTGGACTATAATCGTGATCATCAAACCGCATTGGGCAACCAGACACCCGCATGGCAAGCCTGAGGAACTTGTGCTGGACCCTTTCAATTGCACTGGCGTACAACTTATGTTTGGGGCTCCAAATAACCGATGCATATTCAATCTGCGGCCTTACCAGTGCGACATATAACAATTTCAATGTCCTAATCCTTTTGAAGTGTTTCGCAAAACGGGCGATAAACCCGAGGGTTTTCATTGCCTTACAAGTGATGTTACGATAGTGATTACGAAAATCAAGACCGCCCATAAACGTAACACCGAGGTCTAAGACTTCCGTTACCGCAGTTAAATTGGTATCACTCGATATATATGTCGAAGGAATACCATTTAGGGGAAAGGTGGGATAGTTGATCAGCGGGGATACATGATCACATCAGGTTTTTAATGAATATATTGACAATTTGTGCCTGCTGTCACGCTATGGTAGTAATGTTTACATTATCGCAACACTTCACGTTGCAGTTTTCTTTTGGGAGCATAGAATAATGTTGTTAGAAGCTTCGATCTTATTTGCAGCCAAAAAGTAAATATATCGGTCTGCTTGTTCTTCCTCCTTTTCGAGTAAATGTTGCATTTTCAACGATTTGAAGTATACTAAGTAAAAACGGCATTTTCTGGTCTATTAATGCTATTTATTGATTGATCTAAATATTTAAAGTAAGTTCAATTTTTCATATTTTTCAAATCGAGTGCATTGAGGGATACTTGATCAGTGTGTGAGGTGGGATACTTGAACAGAAAAATACGGCAAAAAAAGTGAGAAGGAAAATCTTTTCCTCGTCATCATCTTAATCAGATGATATCTAAGTGAAATGTCTTTTAAGAATGCATTTATGTTGTTTTATGTCATAGAGTTTAATTCTTCGGTTTCAGTTTTTCAGTAATTCCTTCAAGTTTGTTATAGTTTACTTTCTTTTTATGATATTCCATTTATTTCATGTTATTGACGAAGATAATAAATACTTTTTAGAAAGTTAATGTGTTATTTACTCTTAAAGTTCACTGATCAAGTCTCCCTAACCGTTTGATCAAGTCTCCCCTTCAGTGGGGGATACTTGTGCATAACTGCACTGCCAGAAAATGTTGAAATTCTGTCATTAAAATTAGTTTTCAGCTCTCAAATTTGTCAAAGTATATTGAGAATACTGTAAGAATCACAACTTACATAATTAAATACAAACAAAGCAAACCATTATTATTATTTTAATGAAAAAGCAAAACTGTGATCAACTATCCCACCTTTCCCCTACAGCCCTATGAGACCTCAATAATACACACTTCGCGGTATTTAGCTTCATCTTGTTGGCGGTACACCACTGCTCGAACCTACTGAGATCAGACTGCAACAGAGCCACATCAAAAGCCCCACCTTATAGTGCGGAAGTTATAATAATGATATCTAGTTATAATACTCAGTAGAGTACTGATATCAAATAGCAGATTTTAATATTGAGAAGGATCTTCCAAATCACCAATTTCTGAGTACAATTTGAAGTTACTGTAAGTCCACTCAAGTGAGCCGAGGGCGATAGAGTAAAAGGGCTCAGTAACGATTAGCTTCGATAGTGTTGAGGTAAATGCAATTTTCGAGTGTGATCCCAACAGCGAGCTGTCGGCTACAGCTTTTATTTAATTTCCCAGATACGTTCCACGCCGTTCGAACGGGTTCCAGCGGAAGCGCGTGCTGCGGCCATCACGATATCCGATAATTCTTCCGCGATCTTATTTTCGCAACAAGAAACTCCAAATTGGCTTTCCACTTACGCGAGCTTCAATTTGCCAGTTCCGCGTGTTCCCTTTCCCCTGTGGCGGGCTTCTTTCTCCCATTCCTTTTCATCTTTCCCCCGCTGTTGTTCGATTCGTTTTTGGTCCTTCGGTTACTTTCCAATCTGTCCACCCGCCACCACGCTGCCCCGAACCATATCGGCTTTATTACGTTTCTACACCTCGCACCATTTTTCCCTCTCTCATCCAGTATCCTAACCAACACTTTCCTTTGTCCTGTATAAAATCAAATCCACTGGGGCCACGAGCTGTTCTTCCGCCATCCCGAGGAAGTAAAGTCGTTTTCACGGAAGCCTCTCGCGCGAACACGTGTATGTTAGATTCGATTACCGGCAAGGACGATTTTAAAGGAATACGATTTCGGTCCAAAGGTTCTGAGGGAACTGCTCATGTGGTTCCTCACAGTGCTCTTTCCTGAAGGCACCCTCACTGCCTCCACTCCGTAGATAGATCCTTAAGGAAGCCCCTGTTCAGTAGCAATATGCCGCCTGGTTGCTTGCTGTCCCATGAGGCTATATAATTTGCATCGAAGCACCCTTCTATTACTCCTCACTCACAATCAGTCAGAAACTCTTCTGTTTGCTATGTAGCATAGAGTTACCGATCTCCTAAGCATTCTTAAAATAAATAGAATAGGAAATTAGATGCGCTGTTAATTACCGGCGACCGAAATCGAATCGACGCACAGTGGCGAAAATGCCCGAAAACCTGGCCAAAAATCATATTTCCAATTGTAGGGTAAATTGTTGAAATATTGTATTGTAATATGACTCTAAGATGATAAACATGTAATTTTTTAACGTTAAATATTTAATTTGTTGTACTGATTAAAATTATAATTCTTAAAAATATTAAAATTTTTGTGATTTATATATATATGTAAAATCATTACTATGACATTTATATGTGTGTATTTGTAATATATTGCACGTAATAGACATAACATTACAACATTAAAAATCATACCTAATTTTAATTTTAGCTATTTTCTTCATCCTCAGACATTTCGATGTCACTGTCGTTTGGCACATCAAAAAACTGGATAACATCCGGTGGATATTTTTTCATTTTTTTCGCAGGTAATTTCCTCATACTGGTTATGTATGGATCTGAAGATATTAATAAATTATGAAGAATATCCTCCAAAGACTGAACTGAGCGGAAATTATACTCGTGTCAGTGTGTACATAAACGCTGATATTTGCCGAAAAGGCAAAAAGTGACAAAATTTTGCAACGGCGCCTTATTACGCATACCTTGAGTTTCAATTTACAAAAAAAAAAAAACGGTGCGGCATCTCGCGGCGTTATCAACTTTTTGCTTAACAATAGACCAAAAATGTATATGTTGTCAGTACTCATTTATAACAACTTTCAGAGAGTCTGCAATTTAAAACAAAAATAGTGCATGTGACCCTACATCATAATATATACTACTTACTTTGATAGGTATACTGGATAATCTGAAAATAAATCTTAAAGTAGCGCGTTAAATTTCGATCGTCAACTTTGAACTGACATATCATCAAAAGGACTGCAGTTAAAAAATTTCAATTAACGGGAAATTGTGCACAGATAGGTTATAAACGAATTGCACTAATTAGATTTGGCAAATTAAAATTGGTGTATTTGGACTTTTGGCCAGGTTTTCGGGCATTTTCGCCACTGTGCGACGTAACTATGCTTGACGATGGTGGCGAATAATTTTCAGGACAGCGGATCCGACGATGAAAAGGATGAAAAAAAAGGGAGGAGGAAGGTTAACGGGCGGTAACTGTGCGCAATTTGCTCGAAACGAACAAACGTTCCGCTGGCGGATTTACATAGAGGCCGATGTGCATTTAGAATCCGCGCGAGCATTTAATTGATTTTCCCGGTCGGTGGGACGAAATTAAATTTAGGCACTGGTTTACGGGACATTTGTTTACGTGGATGACGAAACGCCTGATCAGGTTATCAATCGTCGGTGTTCGCCTAGCGCTGCCGGAAACACGAAATATTATTGACAGCAGCTTCGTGTCTTCTCCGACACCCTCATCGCTCCCCTTTCTTACTGCTTCCTATCCTCATGGTGTCACTTTATGGAGATTTTTTCCACAATTACCTGTGGCAATTTATAAAAACACACCTCGATTCAGACACACATTTCATTTCCATATTCTTAGGTAGGAAGTTTTGAAATTTGAGTCTATTTCTACTCAAGTCTCTCATTTTTAATTCAGAATGGCCCATCAGCCCTGCTGCATAATACGATCCCATAAACGAAGAAACGAATGTTCAATGGAGGACCTTACACTTGCTCAGCAAACAAAGTGCAGGTACTCCGTCCAAGTACGCTGTAACAAATTGCTCGGGAACGAAACCCTTTCCCGTTGATTCAGCATGAATGCTGAACGCCAGATTGAGCTAGCCCGACGGACGAAAGAAAAGCAAATTTATCCAAGACATTAATTCCGCCTCCTTTGCAAGTGCACGAATAAAAGCAGTATTTCAAACTCGTTTAATCCGACACGGGTGCGAAGTGTACGAATAACGCATCATTTAAAACACCACGAAATTCTGCTCGACTTTTCGCCACAACATTCTTCGTTCGGACTTGACCGTTACAAAGGGATGGTCTTCGCGGAACGGTGTTTCATGAATTGTGTATTACTTGGATGTAAATCCTCCGTCGCTGCGAGGCGTTAATCCCGTGAATCTTCGCGCGCTCAAGTAGAAAGAAGTATACACCGGGCAGAATTCTATCATTTCTGAAGTTAGTCAAAGTAAAAGTTTCAGCACTCAGCCGAATGAGGAAGCGATTAAAGCACTTGCAACGCCGGCAGCACCGCGCTCGCCCTCCCCCTCCCCCGAAGATCTCATTAATTTGAGATTTTTCACTTAAAACTTCCGTGCGCTTTAATCAATGTTCGACCAAGTTCCCGGCAGGTCCCTCAAATATCTCCGCGCTTAATATCGGACTGAAGTACTGAACACGCATCGTAACATTAAAAGTTAGCTCCGAAAACAGAGAATATCGTACCTACTATAGCATCGCGAAAGAATTCAATTAAATTCCGATCTCGAACAGTTCGGCTATGAAATAAGTAGCCACCACTCTTTAAGGGGACCTTCCGGTCTAGAGCCCCAAAAAATAGGTGATTTTTAGGAATTAATTAAAGGAAAACTACTACATATAATTTAATGGGACTTTTTGCATTGTATTAAGCATGTCTTAAGTTATAGAAATATATTTTTTGTTTTATAATTAATTATTGCACACGGCCCTGGGGAGTCGTTAAAGTCAAGGCGTCAAAAAATTGATCCAAATCGGTGGGACCTGTATCTCCAAAAGTTATTATCCGATTCGACTGAAACTTATTTTATTTTGAAGATTATACTTCTGGCTAGGGGGGAACTAGAAAAAATTAAAAAATGACATTTTTTTTAGAAAATAACGACACTTGAAGTTTGAAATCACTTTTCCCCTGTACTTTTCGTCCTTTCAACGTCTTTGAAAATTATAAATTTTCAATTTTTTGTAATTTTTCTAGCCCCCCCCCCCCCCTAGCCAGAAGTATATTCTTCAAAATAAAAGAAGGTTCAGTCGAATCGGATAATAATTTTTGGAGATACAGGTCCCACCGTTTTAAGAACACTGTTTCGAGGAAAACGCGTTTAAAGGTTTACGTGACCGCCGAGTGCCCGGTCGTTGCCCATGCATTTGCCGCTACTCAAATGCCTATAACTTCTGGAATTTTACGAATATTAACAAATCCTTTTAAACACGTATTCCTAAAAGGTTGAACATTCGAAAAATGAAATAAAAAAAAAATCGACTTTTAGACCGGAAGGTCCCCTTAAAGGTTTACGTGAGCGCCGAGTGCCCGGTTGTTGTTCATGCATTTGCCGCTACTCAAATGCCTATAACTTCTGGAATTTCACGAATTTCAACAAATCCTTTTAAACACGTATTCCTAAAAGGTTGAACATTCGAAAAATGAAATAAAAAAAAATCGACTTTTAGACCGGAAGGGGTCCCCTTAATTCAGCTTCGGTGTGAAGCAATTCAACACCGTTCTTTGCCCCAGGCGAAAGCTGAACAGCTCTCGTAAGCTAGACACCAAGCACTTGGCATCCCATACGTGACTAATCGACACTTGTGATGACTCCAGACGTTCCACTCGAATGGTGGTTGCCGTCTCCGGGGATGGCGCGGCGGGCCCCCTCGTCTTTATTTAAATGGCGGGATTTTCTGACATCCATTCCCCAGGCTTGATAATGCGACGCCCGTTTCCCTGACGCCTCTACAAATTCCAAGCGATCCCGTTATCGGGGACATTAATAACGTCAGCGTGCCCGTTTGCACTCCAAAAGAATAATATTTCCCCGCAATTATCTCGAAGGCGTCGGCCGACGGGGGTCGCGCCGGGGGGAGAGGGACAGGGAGCGATAGAGAGGAAGATGGATGGATAGATAAAGGTGGAGTGGGCGGGAAAAGTTAGATCACACACAAGGGTCTGGAAGTTTCCAAGTGTCTGGGTGGAACCCAGGGTAGATCCTACCCTTTGGAATTTACGGAAGGTACCCTCTTAATCGCTGGCAAGTCTAGGAGGTGCTTGACTGGTTGGCTCATCTCTGATCGTATATCGAATTAGGGCACGTTATGGGGGGTGTACGAGCGCTTTCCGTACGAGAATTTCCACGCTCCAAGAGGTTCCCTTTGGCGAGGGCGCCCGCCAAGATACCCAAAACACGTGGCAAATCTGAAAATTGGATTCGGGAATTACACTACTCCGCCAGTGGCGCGCCAGAATCTTCCACGCTGATTGTTTTCAGAGGTAACAGATGCCACCAGTAACACACCTACGAATTGTCCTCCTAAAACACATTCCATCACTAGGCGACACGCGCAATCAGAACTACCCAGCCACCGTTTCATACCTCCCTCCGTCCGAGAATTAAAGACGGAACACAGCGGAGCAACCGACTCGTCGCTTTATGCCGCACGGATGCCGAAAAAGAAGAGGACAGGTGGGGGCGTCAGTTTGCCCAAAAGGTTGGCCGGGTTGCGCGAGCACGGGAGACTTTTAAGCAAGCGCGGGGCTGGCACACGTCACCGTAAATCAAGACGCCCGCGCGGAGGGATGCAATCATGCAGCGTGGGCCACGCATACGTGAGCGTGCAACGGGGCGGCGGGGGGGGCGGGCTCGTTTACGAGCCGATGCAATTACACACTGTCAGGTTGGCGTTGTAAGCGGATTAGACGAACGAAATGTTTAATCGTCCGACGATCAAACGGAAGGATAATGACAATGGAAGCCGGGAGCTTCGTAGCAGCGGGATTTGGTCGCAGCGCGCGCGGCAGCCTCTGTGTCTCGCGACGGGTGCATAATTAAATCTCCGCTGCGCCCGTGCTACGGCCAGACGAATAATAGTCCTCCTGCAGCGGCTTGCTTGTTTCCTACCGCTGGAAATTATTCGAGGATTAACGTGCTTCGTAAAATCGACGGATACGTTGTCCGCCTCAATTAAGTCTCACCCCGGGGCTTGACCGTGTCAAACGCGCCGCCCCATTAACCGACGAGAATTCGCGTTACCTCGGCGCTGCGCTGTTGCATCAAGTTGTCGAGCTGTTTTATGGTTGGTCTTAAGTCTCAATTGGGACGGCGAACGCGGCTTGATGTTACATAGTAGTGGATGCATTGCGAGAATTCCTGGCTTGGTAGGGTTTCCTAGATTGCACCGGGTTTGAAGTTTTAAGGGAGGGACATACACCTAGAGGGGCTTAAAACGGACGTGCTTTTAGAGTTTTTTTTTATTTGAGAAAGCATTAACATTCTTGCAGCTGTAAATTTTTTTATTACATATAAAAGAAGAAAATCAATCTTTTCTATATGGGGATTGGCTATTGGTGGATCAGCTTCGTATGGTGTTCACATGGTCCTTGTGTTTCCCCGCACTGACAGAGATAAACTTGTGCCCCTAAGTAGTTCCCCAGGTTCAAGTAGGTGGACAAATGAATTTGTGGCGTCTCAGGTGGATAAAGGATAAAGTTTCAAGGCAATGATTGTTCAGCTTCACTCGCCCGGAGTGCCTACTATAAACCAACCGCGTAGCAATGCTGGAAAAAGGGAGCTATCGACTCATTGAATGAGCTTTAACGAACCGTGGTTCTGTCCCTCGTAAAGCGTTTCCATGGAGGGTCTCGTGAAAGCAACGAAATCGTTCGACGAAGATATCTGTGATAGCCGTTCAGTCGTTTCCCGTGATTAATTTCGACGAAGGGTAAACTCGGGAATTTTTCGTCCCACTGCTCTTTGATCATCTACTAACTGCTCTTCGCTCGGAATAATGGGACTGCGCGGGGTCACCGTTCCTTGTGATTCGCCTTAATTAGCGTCCTCATTAATTGGAACTTGAAGAGCCGACCGAAAGTTCGATTCTGGAACACCGTCGAGGAAATCTTCGGTCTACTCACCTCTTTTTCCCCGGTTTTATGCCGCGGCCTGTTCGAGTACTTCGAGTTTCCACGTTAAATCGATCGACCACGGAACGCGCCCGCTATGACAACCATGTTTCAGGATTTCGTACATCTTATCGCGACGGCTTCATCCATCTTCAACGATACGGTGCATTAGGCCGGTCCTCCGTCCCCGTTAGATTTATCGTTAATGTATCATCGACGCCCCGATACAGATCTCTATTGTCGAGCTTCCCGGAGCACAGTGAATGAAATAGAAACGACGCGGAGCTCTGGGAAATAAATTCTCCACGGTCTGGTTCGCAGATGGATCGAGGAATAACCGATGGATAGAATCAGCGGTATCCTTTGACGTGTAAACAAGTATTCCTTGAGTCCTCAATTTACTCTGCACGGAAGAAATATTAGAGTGCGCTAGAGTGTCGAGACTCGCGGACCCAGGAACACATTCGCTTTCTCACGGTTGTTCAAGGAAAATTCGCCCATCGACGTTACTAGAGATTACGCAAATTTGTGTACTCGTTCAGGGAGCCCCACGGATTGCAAAGGCAATACGTTTCTGGCGCCGATGACCGATGAACGAGAAGCATGTAAAGGAAGAGGCATGCTCCCGTTTACCATGGCATGTTCGTGCACCGTACGATTGCGATGAAGTTTCAGTGCACTTGCAACTCACTCGGCGATAACGCTTCGGAGTCCATCGGACGGTTACAGTGGCAAGTAACGCGGCTTCCTAAGATCCATTTGTTCCCCCTTGGCATCGTTCCCCGCCATTGCTCGGCCCTTCTATCCCGTGGCAAACGTTATCGCGAGGAATTCCCCAAGCTGGTCTACGCGGGGGTGGTGCCTGCCTAACGTCTGCTGCTCGTAAGTGCAGCTGCAATATTGCCGTGAAGCACGCCGACGTCCGTTTTTGCGGTTTCGCGGCTCCACGAACGAACGCAGCCCCCGCCAGCTTGGCCCCCCTATCCAGCGTTCTTCCGAACAACGTGCACGGCCGGTGATCAATCTTTTTGAGAAACGACGGACTTTTTTTCGGCGCGGCAAGTTTGTTTCTGATAGCCCACGGCCCTCCTATAATCGACGGAAAGAAATTAAGCCCCCGTCTTGTTTCTTCACCTTGCTATTTCCATCGTTCCCCTGGCTGTAATTGTATCTTTCTTGAACCGCGAGGCTGTCAGGCTGGGAATTGGACATTCGAAGGGAAACCAACATAGATCTTTTAATAAGGATAGGAGATTCTTTAGAAAGCGTTTGGTATCTGGATGAATATCTTTGTTATTAGTCTTCGGTTGTCACACCAATTTTTTCGAACGTAAGTTGTCACACTGGATCGATTCGACCCAAGCCAATTTTCAACCAGCTGCTGTTTAAAAGCAATCTGTTAAATTAAGTCGCAAAATCTCTGAGAATGTATGCTCATCATTGAAAATTAGCATTTAAAGTATCGTGTAGGAAAAAAATTTCATAGGAAGAAGAGTTCCAGAAAAAGCTTTTATCCTTAAATAGTCATAACTTTTTTAATTTTTAATAATTTTAGCTGAAAATTTGTGATTATACTCTCGAGATATGCTACTTTGATAAAAAAAAAATAAACACCATTTTCTATTCTCCGTCATCTCTATTCACGTGTTTTGTGACTTGACTCGTATACAGTCCAAAGAAACATGTGTCTCAAAACTAAAACAACCGCGCAGAGCTGATACGACTCCAGCCATTTTGGAGATCCTCTGCTCCCCGACGTGTTTTCCTCGAGATAACATTGAGACCCATTATCCTCGATCCCGATCGCAATGTTCTACGGGAACAGATGCCGACGTCGACGTACGAAGCAGTCGTTACGAGGGAGGATTGAAGGAAATCGGGCGATGTTCCCCAGAGATATCGGGACGAAAGATGTAATGGCGGCGTTTGGCGTCAGTCTTCGATCACTGGCGATCACGTAGCCGATCCCAAGGAGAATATCGAAAACGCGTTACCGTACGTCGTATGCAACGTTACACCTCGTCGATGTTTCTTCCCCCTGCTCTCTTCGTGACTGTTCGTTGCAGTTGCGTTCACGTTTGTCTTTTGCTTTTCCATGGCAACTGACTGGTGTCAACTTTCACCGTTAACTAGTTTCCAACTATTTTCATCCTTGGTCTACCTATACTCTGTTGGTTTTTCGTTTTACGTACAGAGGCAGAAAACTGTGCTTCCTTCTTCTTTACTTTTCCTCCCTCGGGGGGTGGTTGTGCGTTTGTCAGTGTTTAGAAGAAACTTGGGGGATATAGTTCTTTTCTTGGTTGTAGGTCTGGTACTTTTCGTAGTACAGGTATTTTACTGGTTAGGTAACTCTAAATGGGAGTGGAAGATACTTGTTTGTGGATGCCCCATAGGTTCTGCAAGAGTGTTACTTTGAACGGTTAAATAGTTTTCCATGATCGATTAATGTGAAATTAAAGGGATGCTTGTTCTATGGAGTATTAACTATGAATGAATTCTTATGTAAAAAGTTCCATGTATGGTTTACAAAGAACCCAGCAAAGCATTAAAATTAAATTTATCAGTTCGCGAGATCGAATCGGCTGGAGAAAGAAACTGTGCGAGCAGTAATAAAAGCTGGAAACCGACCCTAGTGGAACGTGTAAGCGCAAACATTGACCAGACCACTTAGTAAAACATCAAGCTCGCTATTCGCGTTTCAACTGCTCTAAACTGAACGAAATTCACGCGCGTATGCCGCAATAGTGGCCACATTTTCCATGAGGGAAGCGTTCCTGCACACGCCACCACCACGAACAAATATTCGAGGACCGTTGAGCCTCCACGATTGTCTTCTGGCTCCTGAATGAACTGTTATTCGAATAAACTGTGGACGTTGATGGGGGACGAGATCGCGTTTCGATTACAAATCGACCGCTCGATTAATATTCTGTCCAGGTCACTTGAAATCCAAGCAGTTAAACGTTCGAATAAAATACTCGTACCCACATCAGGAGTTCTCGCGAAACGTACGGAAAATCGTCGATTTTTATCGAGCAGAGGACTAGAAATTTTAGAAACCTCCGACTAAACTTCGAGCTTCTCCAAGGTATGAAATAATAATCCACAGAAGCAACCACTTCCACATAAAGTCAGTTTCCTTCGTTGTAATCAACAGTTGGCACGAGGAATAATTTAAAGAAGGAAAAACAGTGGACATAACTATTTGCACACAGATGTACACTCAATCTATCAACCGAAAGGCTCGAGAAACGCGCGGACGCTTTATTCTCCCAGCCATGCAGATGGGGAAGAGATAATGATGAAAAACGATCTGTTGACTGGCAATAACTCTTTCCCGCCGTCAAGAACCAGCTTGTGGCACCTGCAGCGACCACGACGTTTGTTTTCACGATCATTTCCGCGGGGGGTGCGACAGAAAAGGGCGGCGAAACGAAACAGATGTCCCACAGAGTGGACGTTCCAACCCTTCCTCGTCCTCCATCTCCAAGCGACCGTAACCCTATAATTTTCAACGCTAACCTGCTCGACTACCGGACCCAGTAAAGTACCAAGTGTTCCCCGCTATGTCCCTCCCATCGGGGACCTCGCATTTGCACTTGGAACAGTATCCCGCTTGCAATCGACTTAATAAGGGTTGCGGTTCGATGAATCATTTAATCTCCACGGGAGTTCTACCAGACATTGTCTTCATCGGAGTTTTCACGTTTCAAAAACCGTGATTATCCTTTCACAAGTTTCTACGAGTGCCCAGAATATTGTCACATCGCGATGGGCTTTACAAAACTGTCACTACCCAAAAAAATTGTCATCTTTTTATGCCTGCAGCAATTTTTCCAGAATCAAACAGGCACGTTTTACGATCCCGAATAGCATGTTCTCCATACAAGTTGATTCCGTTACCAGCACGTCATGCAGACGTCCACTGTGCGTCAAGATTAAACGACTGGTTCGGACATTTTTTCGTTTTTCGCCTCTCGAGTACAGTTGAGTCCGAAAACTGGGGGGGGGGGGGAGGGGATTTGTAACGAAAATTAAAACGTCAACCCTGGCTTCGGTTGTAAAATTCTTCAGCACGGTACGACAGCCTCGAAACGTTCGCTTTTACATCGCCGGTATGGGAAAATTGAAATATCAGCCTAAAGGGCAGTTCACCGCGTGTGCGTTGAATTTTTGTTGAAATATTTCAGGCGTATGAAAGCTTTTAATGGGCTTTTTTAATTACCCGCACGCTTCTACTCTTACCACCAGTACGTCCGTTTTAATCAATTTACAGGCTACACTACTGGCATCGTTTATAAGTTTGTAGACACCTTTTAAACTAATTTACATTCCACGCCAGTGATCACTAATTAAATTCAAATCCTCTTTCGGGCAACGCAAATCAAGTGTCAGTAGTAATGTCAATAATGTCACGATTCTAGAATCCTTTATTTTGCAGGGTGTGAAGAATTTATATGCCATGGCTCGCACAGATGATGGATATCTGGATCGGTGGAGATCTGTTAAAAAAGTGTATCGCAAAATGGACCTTGACCTTGAAATTCAGGGTTAAGAAACTATATCCCAAAGAATATTTCAAATGAACGACGAAAATTACAACACATTAGAACAAAAAAATTGGATTTTGTATTTCGAGGTCAAGATCAACTTTGCGGCACACTTTTTAACAAAAATCTCCACCGATCCAGATGTATAGTATCACCTGCGTGAGCCATGACATACAATTTTTTTTACACCCAGTGCATACCACCATCCCCTTTCCAGCTACTGACTACTGACCAGGGCTTGAAAACTGTTATAATATCGATTTCGGTTCTGCAAACGGTTATGGAGAACCTTTATTCCGAATAACTGTTATGAAGAACCTAAATGTCCAACTATTATCTGTTTCGGTTACGGTTCTTATTTCCCTCTTCATATCGGTTCCATAACCGTTATTATTTCGGTTCTATATCGGTTCTCGGTTACGGTTCTTATTTCCCTCTTCATATCGGTTCCATAACCGTTATTATTTCGGTTCTATATCGGTTCTGAAACGGTTATGGAACCGATATGAAGAGGGAAATAAGAACCGTAACCGAGAACCGATATAGAACCGAAATAATAACGGTTATGGAACCGGTATGAGGAGGGAAATAAGAACCGTAACCGAAACAGATAATAGTTGGAAATTTCGGTTCTTCATAACAGTTATTCGGAATAAAGGTTCTCCATAACCGTTTTAATCAGAACCTTTATATAACAGTTTTAAACAGTTATTTTCGGAACCGTTTCAAGCCCTGCTACCGACTCGCAAACAATAACCCTTATTCGTGATCTAACCTGGAGTACCAAATATTTCACGAAGGATCCTCCATCATTACAATCTATCACAACGACCCCTGCGCCCTCAGTCAGCCAACTATGAAGATCCCAATCCACTACACGTCCAACGATGGAGTTAACCAACACTACCCAACCTCCACATACTTTTATACACATTCAACAACCCCCGCCAAGGAATTCAATTACCGAACCTCACGCCATCACCAACCACCCAAAATACAAGAAGTAATCCAGCGAACGAGCAAAAAGGGTGGTTGCACGAGGATGCAACGAGGGTTGCCAGCCAAAAGAACACGTTTTCTCAGCCAACAAGGATCAGCGTAGGCAGCCGGGCCCCGTTCAGTTCCTTGCAAAACTTTTTCCTCGGAGGTGTCGGGGGCCCCGTGTAAACGGGGTATCTTCGCCGCAGGTGGCGTGGCCGTCTAATCCCGTTGGTGGCCGCGTCGAGGCGCGTTTATCACCTCGACACGGGATTTTCGCGGGGATTAATACGATTTCGCGGTAATTGGAAGCACTGGCGTGCGCCCCGACGAAATTACGCCACGGTGCCGAGCCGTTGTAGCAGCCTGGGCTACAGGCTAAGCCGGGCGCCCGAGTTTCCTATCACATATAAATAGTATCGGGCGCTGCGTTAATTATCAGAAGGGATAAGCCACTGCGGGAGAATGGAGTACACAGGGTATAACGCGTAACGGCCGTTCGCTGCAGCTAGAGATTAAAGGACGCCGAGGATCGAGGAAGAAAAGGAGGCTGGGGATCACGGTGGAAGAGTGCTCTCCAGCGTGGAGTACCGTTCGAAGCGGGAATGGCTCATCTACGAAGCTTAAGGGAGATCAATTTATCTTTATCAGGAGCATGTAGAACACTGGGTGTTTAAACGGACGCAGTTCATGGGTGTCGCGTACACTCGCTTTGATCGACAGGGTATAGGAGACTTAATGTAACGGAGCGGAATGATGCGAAATGGTAAGGAATATGGGTTTGAAGGGAAAGCAGTTTCTGTAGCCTTGAACCCTGGCCCGTAAGAGTTCCAATCAATCCTAATCAATTTCGTAAGCTAAATTCCAAGTCTAGGGAACACTTCCAATCGGCCCGCTACGCGGTGAGCGAAAAAAGGATTGGACGTTAATAACGCAATTACGATTCTGAATAGCTTTTCCTTGCATCGAGCCGTTGAATGCCACCATCGCCAGGGAGCATTCGGAACCACTCCAGATTCGATTCCGTGGGAAAACCAGCGGCATTACCGACACGACGCGACGTCGCCGATAGACGCGAAGCTGGCGTAATAAATCCAAGGGGAAAGGATGGAAAGTGGTGGGAAGACAAAAAGGGAAACGCGCCGCGAGAAATCGAATCGTTCGCCGCCGCTATTAGCCGTCGTTCGCCGAGCGATTGAGCTTTAATGCAAACGGCTGGGGCGAGGGTGGGGGGAAAGCAAATTAGTGTCTGGTAGGTAGACGGTGTAACAGCGACCGACTTATCCACGACTAGAAGGCGTCCACTATCGACAAGCTCTTGTCTCCGCTCTCCTGAAGCCGATCTCGCCGCGACGAGTAATTTACCAAGAGCTTCGAACACCTGTCCCCTTCCTGCTCATCCGTTTCACCGAGCTTCTTTCTATCCGGAAGGCTCTTTTACATGTTACTTCTCGTTTTGCCGCCGGCCAGGCCAGGCTCTACCTTTCCTCGCTCGATGCCCCTTCAGCGAGCATGACGTACTCGAAACTCGCCATCGCCACGAGAGCGCGATATTACGCGGGCAATCTCCTCCTCGACGGACGATTCCGCTTTTTTCATGCTAATGTCGTTAGTGCATCCCTTTTTAATCTCGAACGGGGGCTCGACAGTGGCTCGACGCCGCTGTCTTCCCCTAGGGATGAACGCAGGGCTTGGAAAGTATACACGTAGGTCTTGAAAGTGGTGTCTTGTATTATTTTTCAATATTTTTGTGTTAGAGCTATTTGACGGTTTTATTCATTAATCACTCGAGGATTTAAGTGCGAAAATTTGCATAGTGCTTCTTTATTCAACGAAGTTCTTTATAAGTCTGGTCCTATGATATAATTTAAGCATTTTTACTTAAAATTTATATCAGAGACAGTAAATATTTCATCAACTCATTCATACAAGCCTTCAATAAAAAGACTAATATTGTTATGCTACCTTTGTAAACCCTGGAAATCTATAAGCAAGCCTCGCTACCATTGTCCTTCCAAATCCTCCCTGCGAAGAACTTCGTCCACGCGGAAAGCACCCAGTGGATTTCAGGTCGTATCTTAATTTGCCCCGATTCAGCAGAACTGGAGCGCGTGCAGGCAATAAGAGCCACCCTTGACAGATCGGACGGACATAAATTCGAATTCTGCGGGGGCGGTGGTGGAAGCAGAGGTCGATCGGGCCGTTACAGGAATAGGGCGAGAGCCCAGGGCGCCGGGCGGGTCGAGGTGGTTTTTCCAATTTTGTAAATCTGTCATAAATAAAGGCGGGCGTGCATCGCGTCGCGGCCAAGTGCTTTCATCTGGATTTCGATGGGGACGCGCTCACGTGCCGCTGACGTTTTCGAGCGGTATCGTGATCTCGAGGAGGATCGCGCGGTTATTTATCGCGCCGCCGTTATTTGATACCACGGGGACGTCAGAGGGACGATTATAGCGGCCCTGACCCGCGTGTTGAGAGGATCCTGCGGTGAATGCGACACGTATCTTCATCCATGGCCCCGATAAACCCGTGAAAATAGAAAACTCAGCCATTCCCACGACGTGATCCTCTGAAACGGGCTTTCCAAGGCTACCGCAAAGTCTGCAAAGCTAAGTAGTTACTTACCACGCATCGTACAAAACTCCTTAAACGAACACGAATGGACTCTACGAGCGAGGGCCAGGGAATTCAGTGTTCGCGGGTGCTGTCCGGTCGCAAAGCCTGAAGGATGCAGATCTAGGAAACGTCCTACCCAGCTCGATGTTTGAAGGCTCTGAATGCCCAGTTGCAACAGACACCGTGCAGCCTCGACTCGCAGCTGAAAGGATGCTTTGAAAACGGTCTAATCTTGAGTCGCTATAGGGCCATTTAATTCCAGTGATGAGGGGCGTGCTTATAAAATTGGCGTTAAACAGTTGCCCGTTGTGGTTTGTAAGGATGGTTGGTGACAGAGGGTAGGAGTTATTAGCGATCCTATCAGGACCACAGCTCGGGAGGCACACAAAGGATCCCATCTAGCCTGGAGCCGGATCCATTATCACCGAGCGTTCTCGATTTTACAGTCGACGATCGATTCGAGCGCCATTGAGGAGCTCTGCGGCCGTGGCTGCGGATATAAAACGAAAAACCGGGTCCACGAGGCGGTGTGGACAAGATTATCTAGAGTCGACCGAGAGGGGAGGTTCTTTCCTTCTCGGCGACCGGCAATGACGTCGGCCACTGCCATTGCCGTGGCCCCATCGCGAGGACTTTCCATTTCCACGTTTCTGTAGCTGGACTCGTGGCGGTGCAACTCGAGAGATTAGCGGCTCCGTCGACGACGACGGAGGCGGCGCGAGGACGAAAAGGGACACCGGCACGTCTCTCTGCCTTTACCCTCGGGAAATTACGAGAAACCCCGCTACCTAAGCAACCTATCCTCGACGGTCCCTTGCACATCTGTTTCTCCCTGTTCGCCTTTCTCAACGGGCCTGTCCTCTTGGCTTTGTCCCCTGCCACTTTCGCTCCTCCGCTTCTTTCTTCCCTTTCTGGCCGACCGAGGACAATCGTGCTCCAGCACGGAACATAAGCAAGGATGATTTGCCATCTTCCGACTCCCGTACTCTTGGAGATGTACTGGGTGATCTGGGGAACAAGTGGGAGAATCGTAGGACTGTGGGCGATGGATCAGTTATGTATGTTGTACTTTCATTTCAGCTTATGGTCCTCGTGAGAAACTCCATCGAGAATATCGGGTCATCCCAGAATAAAATGGAGATGGCAAAGTAAATATTCCTAATTAGACACTTCTGTATTATCATGAGTATTATTTCTCTGAACTTATCAGTAAACTCATAGTCGCTTTCCTCGGAAATTGTATGACCTGTTCTACAATGTTCACTTGCCTTCCTAAAGCTTCACCTACTCGCGGACCGTGCCCCACGATTTCCCAGGCACCCTGTACCGTCGAAACTCCTCGACCCCCTTTTCAGGCCGCCAATAGAGCCTGATCCTCTATCTCGACGCGACGGCGGATGGAGTAGCCGAATTCCCAGCTACCCGTCGTGTTTCATTCCGCGCGGCTAATTTAACCCTCGCGACCTTCCGGCCGATTTCTCCCGAATGGAAATCGAGCTGCTAGCAACAGCTCGGCCGAACGGAATAACCGTAGCTTCGGCACCACGTCCAGCTGAATGGCGGACATTCGAAAATTGCCTGCCGCGAATACATTTTACGGCGCGATTCTCGAGGCTGCCTCCGGAATGCCCGTCGAAGGAAACAGAGGTGGAAACCGATAACCGTTGATCGAAACGGAAACTCGATTCCGACAAGTCCAATTGGGTAGCACGGTGCCGCGACAAGGTTTATGCAAAAGCAATGCTATTTTTTGAGATCAACGGATCACCTTGGGTCCAACTCGGCTTGAAAAACTGCGGAAAGCATTCTGGATGCTTCTTGCCTCGAGGATCCGCTTCATCGTATTGGCCACTGTATGTGCACCGAAGCCAAAGTCGTTTTCGAATAATTGCGAATGTGTTCTGTATTTAGATGTAGATACTTGGAGGGTTCTATGTTACTTAAAAATTTTACTTGGACTGATTTCTTTAGATGCAGAGTGTTTTATTTTTTAATACATTTTGTCGAAATTTTGTCGTGGAACTGACAGGATCGGGCTGGTGAGCCATGATATTTTACACGTTGCACGTGATTAGGGAAGGTACAGAGACACTTCGTCACGTTCCCCGCTCGACGTAAAGGAGGGCACGTTAATCCACGTTATTTGCCAAAAGCTACTGCTCGTCTCTCGCATCCGCGACAAGGATATAACTCCCCCCGTTGCGATTCTTCTGCACCGTTCTTTCCCTTCGTTTCGTACCAGTTACCGATGAAAAACTTTGTTAATTAACCGAGAAGCTGCAGCGAGCGTTCGAATACCTTTCGCAAACGAGTATTAGCCTTGAAACTGTAAGGATCTTTCAAACTTTTTCATCCCTTCATTTATCCATTTTCCCGTCCCAATACTAAAGAAGACGAGCAGCAGCAGCAGCAGCAGCAGCATTATAAGCGACTTAAATATTTATAAAACAGTACCAGACAGGAATCGTTTAAAATGCCCCTCAGTCTCTGACTATATCTTCAGTTTGCAGTAGCTACTTAAAACTGCAAAGCTAAAAGTCTACCGTCCCAATATACGTTCACGCCGAGTCAGTCGTACAATGACCCAACCTAAAAGTATCAATCGCAGCGATGATTTATCTGGCACCAAGCACTCAGAAACCAACCTACCAAAGCCACGTAACATCGTCACACGTCAAACCATTTATTTCACGCTCCTGTACGCCACCCTGAACTCCAGCACGATCTTCTCCATGAAATGGTTCCGAGCAACCGCCGAACCATCGTCACCGCACTCCATTACTAGATAGCACAGTAGGAGAGCGTGTATCGAAGACGTTGGCATCTCGCTGGATGCACGGGGCAGGTGTGCATGAAGCAGCGTGGCGCAGACGTCGCATAAAAGACAACAAGACCAAACACATCTTCAGCATCCAGCGAGGAGGAATGCCCGGGCGCGCAGGAGGAACGTCTCCATATTCCCCGACGAGCGTAATACTGAAAAGGAATTCGTCGCCAGCCCCGCGGAACGAAGGGGTCGCGGATTCGTCGCGGGGAAGCTATCTAATCCACGCCATTTGCAGCAAGCCTCTCTGCCGCTTTTCTCTTACCGACGCCACCAGGAGACCTATATTCCTGCCTCCTCGGAGACGTCGCTACTCCGCCCGCGCCAACCAGCCGCCCATACAACCCCCCGTCGGGGCAGCTACCATTTTCGTCTTCGCTCCCTTCGGAATCAACCGCTCGAGCCCATCGGCGCAGTTATCGCGCGGTCGTTCTTTCCGCGAAATAAGTACGTGTCGCGCGGGAAACAGGAAGCAATCTCGGCGGGCTTAAGCGACCAGGGCAATTCCTGCAATCCCGTGGAGCCAGCGGCGTGCGCCGGAGAAGGAGAGCGAGCCACCGATTCTCCGGATTCCAGCTTCAAAATCGCCCACGAGATTACCCGCGACGCCGGCTTATCTCGATGGGAAGATCGGTGCCCCTCCCCCCCCCCCCCCACCTCGCGAGGGAACCTTTTTATTGAGTTCCCCCCCCCACTAATTTAATCCCTTTGGGACGCGATTCTTTCAGACCGTGATATTGTGCTGGATGGAATTGCGCTGCTCTGTAGGAACGTAACGCTCGAGGTTGCCGTCTTTGGGCTAGGTTAATAGCAGCACACGGCTGCACCTTGCGTTTCTTCGTCTGTTGGTTTATGATTCAATTTCGTGTATTACCTCAGTGCGACGCAGATAGGTTGTTATATTTGTGAAACATTATGCCTGGATTTTTAGTGATTGAGTGGTCACACGGGGTGTCGCAGCCGAGGCAATTTTCTTCCAGAAGTATATGTCTTTGACAATATTTCTGTAAGCTTCTAGACGTTAATATTGAAATATAAAAATTTGGTTAACTTTAAAAAGAATAGTCGCTTTTTTCCACCACTATTAATAAAGATTGAAGGGTGTATGCTACACAGCACCCCGTGGCGTTCGTCGCGTAGAAACCATTTTCAAGGAAGGATGATATGGCCACGGTTGTTATATAATACTGATTTATCCACGGGAATAAAGTGAATCGTTATACGTCGCCTAGTAATGGCAGAATTTATGTATCCAAGGTAGCACGAAAACTGCATCGACGCGTTTCGCAGTAATAAGACCCCCTGTGTCAGCGACACTCGCCTCAAGTTTCGAAGTCGGAATCCGCTTTTCGGGGATTCCAATTTCCTGTCGATTTCCTGTACACGCGAAAGTTTTGCGTGCCCGGCGATCCACATAATGCAAACAGGAAAATACACTAGGTGCAGTACTGTATATTAGATTCCACAAACTAAGAAATAGAATACTAAAATTTAGAGCGCAGGTACTTTAACTTTAATGCTTCTATTTCCCTGGAAAACACACGGTTGCACGAAATTACAAGGAATAACCAGCGCAGAACTAGCAAGGCTGCAACAAACACTCGCAGTAACCTCCTAGCCGAAACGAATAGATCAGCAATAAAAAGAGAGGATCAACACTGGGATTTGCATTTTCCTTTAAATTCGTTTCAGCGAAAAATCGTTTACCCTGGCTCGGCCTCGACAGTGAAAAAGGATGATCGCGATGAGCACAGGGAATATGTATAACGCGATAATGGATTCGTAATATCGCCAATACTGCGCCAGCTATTACAAGAGGGATCTCTGCGAATGTCGATTGCGCAGCTTTCACGGGAAGGGAGCGAAGTTATTCACCGAGCAATCCATTAAAGATCGACCGTGAATCAGCAAAAATACTCGTGGATGTAAAGGTCGTTACTGGTATGAAAAGGGGTGGTTAACGAATTGAAGGATATTAAAAAAATTCTTGGATTACTTCAGACAATCGTACTCTCTGATATCGATCAGAGTTAGCTGCGACCTTTATAGATTAGGGAAGCAGCAGGTGTGCTAGCACCATAGTGCACGACATTCGAAGTAATCTTATTTCGATCAGAGGTGTAACCTCTTATCACCCTGGCTAGGGAAAACGCATTCAATATAAAAGCTATGGGTATTCTGAAGTTACAAGTAGTTACAACTCTCATTCTGGAACTTGGTTCCATCGTTGAAAAACCCAGCACGCGATGAGTCGATATTACGGGCTCCTCATGCGTTACCATAACGTTTGAATGAGGGCAAAATTTAAAAAAAAAACCTGTAGGTACTTTTAAACCCTTTCTCATTTACAGTAAATGTGGTTTCAATCTACTACCACAAGCAAAAAGATATCTTCACTGCATTGCATTACATACTATCGTGCAAGTAGTTGCAAACGATGGTAAATTATTATTATTATTTATTACGATTTTATTACTTATTAAGTGGAAGATATAATACATATAGAGAACTGTTAATAGGCCTAACCATAAGAACATAATACTAACAATTACATAATACTAATTATTACCAATAAAATGAAATGAACTTAATTCACTCTTATAATTTCTACTCTGTAGCAAATCCTGCCCTGCCTTGCTTTATAATCCTATTACAAGAAGTATTACAAAACACGCTCCTATTTCGAGAACAACGTTACTAATGCCACAAGTTACGACGCGAGAGGAATAAACGTAAAGCACAGTATCGTGGAAATAATTAGAAACGGTGCTGCGTATACGAAGCCCACATCGCCAATAATGTTAGTCGAACTTCATCGCTGCCATTCCCCGCGCGAAGAACAATGCCACGGGTTTGGCCATTCTCCAACGACCAAAGTCTAGCCACTTTCTCTGGTGCAGGAAACTTTTTACGACCGCCGATTCGGGCATTGCTTAACTCATACGGATAATGCACGATAGAAATTCATACGATGCGCCGCGGAAAGCACGAAGGCAAAACTTGGCTTGTTCTTTTCGCTCGAGGACGCGAGATTGGCGTGAAAATTGCTGTGCCTTGGCCACAGCTCACCATAATAGTATCTACTTGAACTGTAAGCACGCGGAGTGGCACGCCCGCGAAAAGGGACTTAAGGGGAACGATAAAATCGATATCCATCATTCTCAAGATATTTTAAAAGTAACTGGATGCAACTATTCTGGGATACAACTTTGTACTTGCATTCAAGGGTAAGTGGTTCTCTAGCTTCTTCAGTTAGACCGCCCCTCGTTCCTTTTTTTCACGAAGTTCCTCAGCACATACATATATCCCTCGCGCTAACAATTACCATGATAATCACCTCGTACGATAGTACACAAGAAACACACTGCCAAGTCACGACACAGATCCACTACGCACCAAGTGCCATTTGCCATTTGGAATCCGGAGAAAATATCATCAAAGACAATTATCAATCGTCAACTCTGCGGCCAGCAAGTTCGTCGGCAGATGAGCGACTGGAAACGCAGGCTGCGCCCAGGAGCGGGCTAAAACGCGTTAGTCTAATTAGATTCTAAACAGTGCCGACGCGGCAGGCATTCTGACGCGCAGCTAAGCCGGCGGCGTTTGTCAACATAATTTTCTGCCGCAGACCAAGCCACGTTAATCCGCTGTAAGGAGAACCGAGATTGAAGTAACGCTAAACGAGCTGGAACGGATCGTTTCGCGCTGCTTCCTCGTCGCGGCCAATGAAACCAGTGATTAGACGGCGCACGTCGACGGCGAACGGAACAGGAAACGTAATGGCTTGAAAACGTAATCGGAAACCGGGTCACGGTTCGTGGAGGCCGCTGTCGACCCAGTTCCGTGTACGTGGCAAACGAGATTTCTGGCTGGCGTTGTCTGGGGCCGTTAAGGGTTCAGGCGAGGGGGTTAACTGTGTTGCAGGGTCGTACATTTCGGGGCAGGTTCCAGGCATGTCTGATGGCCTCTTTCTTCGAATTCCTAAAGGACTTGGATGGAGATACATTCTACTCTGACTTGCAAGTGAATTTCAAGCTATGCATTGTATAATTTTAGTATTCCTGTAGAAGACGAAACGTAGAAAGTAAAGTTCAAATGGTAAACGTAGAATTTTCCACGAGGAAACAACCATGAGTCGTTGACGATACAGTCACGAATGCCTTTCTGCGCCCCAGTCCACAAAGGGCTAATTTATGACACCCCCAAGTGTCGATCGCTTTCTCTTTCCTAGTCCCACGTTCGTGACAGCTAAACGACCGTATGGAAACACTTCGGGGAACGGTCAAAGTCTCATATTTCTTAGGTACGTTTGATCTGGCTATGCGGCAGTTGTTTTGCCACGTCAGAAGTGTATGGGTGGAACTAGAAGATGCCAGTGACGCTTATGGTTGGAAACTCGAATATCTCTGTTGCTTTTGAGGACCCGAGTACATAGTCGTGGCATTCGTCTTAATAGCTTGATAGCACCTTAATATAGCAATCAAAGCCTTTAACGGAGAAGTAGGGCTCCTTCCGCTAAAACACGATTGCCAGAACAATTCGCTCTAATATCAGCCAGAAGACTGGCATTACTCGCATTCATCGTATCTGGAAGAACGGGCGATAGGTGGTAGTTAACCTGCTTCGCTGACCTGACCCACCGACAGCTTGTGCACGTGGGTGGGGCCAGTGATTTACGGGGTAACCTAAATATCCGAACCCGTGCTGCCAGCAATTACACACTATCGGCATAGCGCCGTGAAAATAGCATCGTTCTCGTAACCACCGCGCTCGAGGAACATTAGGGACACGAAACACGTTCGCAACACCGTGATCTGTCCGGTCGCGTGCAAGTTCCACGCCATCAACTTCCACGGAGATAGTCAATCCCATTTTTCCTACGCGACAAAGCGTAGGTAAGCCTATGCACTTTGTGACCATTTCTCACACTCGAACACCTCCGTGTACGGTCGCGTGCAAAAGCTTCCAGCACCCCATAACTCCATAACTACACGTTAATAAAATTGTAATAGGTAGTTTGATGATACAACTCAGTTTGCAGGACTATAAGATACAAATTTGTTTTGCCGATTCCTCAAGGAAAATATTCCCGACCACTTTCCTAAGTTCTGATGATAGTATCGTCACTATATCAAGACTCAACATCCCTAATTAACTTATGACTTATGCACCCATAACTAGTGGCAGCTTCCTAATATATTGATAAGAGCCTAAGTCCTTGGTGGAACCTGAAGACAGTAAGCTGGCAGGTGAACCCCGAGGCTTGTGCCGAAGTTACCAGAAAAGTGACCAAATCGTGATTTCACGGAGGAAATTGAGCGTTTAAAGAGCGGTTGACAGGATAGCCCTCGCCACTTTACCGCAGTGTTGTCTATAAGTAGTGGCGGTGATACCGCGTGGAAGAGGAAGGGGAGGAGGGTAACTAGGTTGCCGCAGAGTGACGTCACAATTGCCCTAACCTAACCCACTTTTGCGGCGGGGTCATGCCACCCTTATTCCACCGTACACCGCAAATATTGCTTGAAAACTACGCGTCCAAGGATCGGGACACCGCTGGCTTTTCCATTCAGGACACGCGAAATTAAAAAGCCAAGCCCGGAATGTTAATTCGCTGGACCTACGCGACCTCGATGACCGATATTTCCAGCCAACTTCCCCCACATACAAATTCTTCCTCCATCTGGCCTACATTCTAGGTCCTGGCCTGCGGGAGTCGAACCTCTCGCCAGACTACGTCATCCTGCTGCCAGGGTTGCGCAGTCAGAAGATCCCTAATATTCTTAGAATTCTTATCCTATTTTTTAATTCAAACGATGTAGCTGTCACGAAGAATCGACGACCTGAATGTTTAGGGTACTTCCGCCGCACCTCATCTCCCTCGACCGCAATCGCATTTGAAATAGCCAACAGAATCCTCGAGAAGCTTCCCCAGACGTCACCGCATACCGCAGCACCGAACTGCTCCGACGACAGCCGAAAAAGGGAATCGTTAATCAAACTACTTGGCGCTGGAGCCAGCGAGCCCAAAACGGCCCCGCAAAAACCCGGCGCAACAGCAGTTACTCACAGCTCTGTAAAGATTTGCGTACCTCCGTGTCCGAAGCATTCCGCGGGGGACGTTTAACTCGTACGCAAGAAAGTCGTTGAAACGGTCGAATGGAACGGCCCGTCGCCGGAATGGAGTTCCGCCCCATTGCTCGCGTCCCCGCTGGTATTCACAGGCACACCGCCGATTATACGCGGCCATTTCCGCGGCGTGGGTGGGACACGGCGGAGCGTCCCGCCGCGATGACGATACACCGAGTAACACGGAAAATAACTTAAGCCGCGGCGGCACGGGCAACGACGGGATTGTTTGATCGCGTGCCAGCTGTATCGCGACGGTCTTATTCGAGTTTTCCTGTTTCCTGGCTCGGCCCTCCGTAGATCCCTGTCGCGGGATTTAAAGCTGCGCGACGAAAACGGCCGGTTAGGCGCGCCGCGGAAGATCGCTCGGCCGAGTTAAGGAATCAAGACCACGCGAGCCGCGATCGGATTAGGGTTGATCGGTCGGGAGAAACCAGGGGGAACGGTGCACGCGATTTACTGACCCATATTCCGCGACGTAAGCCAGAACGATACGTCTTCGCGTCCCGGTCTTCTCGTTCCGCAGCGTATTATCGGGTAATTGTATTTCCACCGGCCGCCGCAGCCGCACACGTACGAATTCTAGGCTGGCAAGTTCGTGGCCCCTATATAACGCTGTCATCCGCGTTGCTCCATGGAATTGTTTCGAGACAATTACGCGGGCAAGATATTGTCAACCCTAGATCACCGGCTGATTCGAAGTAATTAGACGTTGGATTTAGGGGCTGGTTGTAAAGGGTGTGACCGTGATAATGGGTCCCTGGGAGTGTGGATGAAGTTGGCAGGAGATATTCGAATGTATGGGTGGCAATTGAAGGGTAAGAAGGGGGGCGGGGTTTCTTTGTCGGGTGAGAATGTTTGAGCTCAGGGGTGTTTAGAACCTTGATGTTTCAGGGAAATTCAGGAAGCTTTTAGTAAGGAGGATGGAAGGTACATAAGCAAAATATCGATGGCTCAGTGCACAAATATTGTACTTTTTGCGAAGTTTGAGTTTTTATACGCAACAAATAGTTCTTGGCTCTTTCTTTATGCTGTATAAAAATGATATTTATATTTCATAAATTTGTCAAAAATCTAGTTAAATCTTTGTAATTCCATAAATATTAAAAAACTGAAAAATTTTAAAATAAGTACAACTATTTATTTTGTATTTTAATTACATATTTTTGTGAAAATTCGAAAACCGGTGTAACCAGTTTTTTTGGTTATAGTGAAATTCGAAAGCCGGTTTTTCAAAAGTCGGTTTTTCAAAAGTCGGTTTTGCATAAACCCTAATTGCATGTTTAAACCTGTTTCTCTCGAAAACGCTAAAAATGGACATACATTATTTCTGCACTAACAAGGAGAAATTTTTTTAGTTGTCCGCCTCCGATCATTTTGATTTTTGGATATGTTATAGAGGACCGAAAAATAAGAAATACGTGTTTTTTTATTTTTCCCCGTTTTCATATTTGGGGGGTGAAAACTGCGTTCAAAGTTAGGGTTAAAAACTCATTTTTGTGGAATATCTCGAGAACTATTCGAGATAGGGGAATAGTGTCAATGGACGAATTTTGTCTTTGAATGCGAAATATGACTGATTCACCAGATTTTCAAAAAGTCCACAAAAATGATTTTTCACCCCTAACTTTGAACGCACTTTTCACCCCCAAATATGAAAACGGGGAAAAATAAAAAAACACGTATTTCTTATTTTTCGGTCCTCTATAACATATCCAAAAATCAAAATGATCGGAGGCGGACAACTAAAAAAAATTTCTCCTTGTAAGCCACCGATATGTTTCTGCATTTTTTATAACTTTCCCATCATATCACCGGTAAATAATTGTACTTTTACAATTCCTTGGGGCCTATGGAACCATGTTATTAATATTTTAAATCCCTGAGCTACCCAGATTTACACCACATCCTACCACCCTCTTTTAGCTAATGAATTCTGATGTTTCACTTGTAATTGTTCCTCTGTGAGACCAAATACCTAAAACACCAACACCACGCGAGATGCAGGGCTTGTCGGTGCAGCGTGAAGGCATCCTCAAGTTTCTGCCGCGAGCGAGACCGTTCTTAGGACAGAAATCGGTTTACATTAGCTGGCAAGCTCGATATTGGGCGAAGCTGAGTGCTCGCCGCGAAGCCGGGAGACGCAACTGTAATATTCAGCTGTGTATATGCAGCCACAGACGCTGGACACGCGCTGATTCAACTGCATAATGTGCAATGCGCCGCGGCTAATCCTCAAAAGCGCCGGCTTACCAAGTCAATCGCCCACCGATCGATCCCCTTCTTGCCGATTTCTGTGGATGCGCGCTTATCTGCCGCTCCACGAACCGCGTGCCTCCGTCATCGAGTTAGGGGAACGTGACGGAAAGCTATGCAAAAGAGAGGCCTTATCATTTTCACTAACAGATAGCCATATCATGGGTTCATGTTAGATCCGGTCTCTAGGACTTGAGAAAACCTTGAATTATAGAATTATCATCGAGATGAGGTCTACTTTCAGCGATGGAACGACACTACTCTTTTTTAGTACTATCTGAGCGGTTTTACTGAAAGTTCTTTGGTAGTGAACGCGTGAATATTTCGATCGATCTGCCTTTCTGCGTACGCAGCGTGATATCTGGTCACGCGTATAGACGTCAGTGTGCGTTAAGCTGAAGAGGGAAAATCTACAGAGCGGGGAAATCGAGGGACCGGGTGGATTTGTCAGCGGGGATTAAGCAAAATTTATAAAGTTGGCGCGACACTAAGTACCGTTATTAAGTCGTCGCTTCGCCTTCGCGCACCACCCACGATATTTCAAGCCCTCCTAGAAGCGCACCCCCTCCATTCATGCTAGCCCCCCGCATGGCGTTGCACCCTTTCAGGCAATGGCCTCCCTTCGAACGTCAGTAAACTACAGATAAAGCGCAGCCAATTTCTCCCCTCTTCGATTCCTTGCCATCTCGCCACCTTCCCGCCGCTCAATCTCGGCTTTACGGGCCGAAGCTAAGATTCCAAAAGCCATAGTTGTCTACGGCTAATCCAGCTGGGGATCTGGTAAGATCCACCCCCCACTCGCTCCCAGGATCTCAGTTCTATCGAACTAAATATTCAAGACTGGTTCCAGTCTAAAAAGCAAATGAAGTCGTTGGAAGGATCCCTGTAGCATAGTTGTCCATGGCGAAATCAACTAGGGATCTCTTGAGAACCATCCCCTATTTGCTGGTGGAATCTGAGTTCAATAGAACTAAATATTCAATGTAGCTTTCAGTCTAAGAAGTAAATGAAATCGCTGCAACGGTCCGAGTGTCATAGAGATCTAGTAAAAACTACCCCTATTTGACTGAATCTGAGTTTTATTGAACTAACAAGGGATGTTCGGTTGCCTGGACACTCCGATTTTTTTTAAACTGTCCAGGTTTGTAGAGGACCTCGATAGAAGTATCAGGAAATTATTCCTATGTGCCAGTTTTCGGTTCTTCTGGGTGAAAACACCCCTTAAAGGTTAACGTGTGATTTCCTATTTAAATTGTAGTGGATATTAAAAAATTATTACAATGAAAACTTAACGGCTTTTTGCGTTCTATGAAGTTATGCAATCGAATTGTTTAAAATTTGGAATGATGGACAAGGTTTTATTTAAATATCAATTAGCTTAGTAATAATTAGCTAGATTATGTATAACGGTTCTTCACGACCGCCCAAGCTGTCCTTGCCTTTTTTGTTTATTTTGTAAAGAAGAGTACCTACACAAGCATCCAACATTCCTTACCGTAAAAATAGTCAGCTTTACTTTCAGCGCAGCTGTTCCTCTTCGTTATTATTACGACCATGCGTAACGCTCGCGCTTATTAAGCCTTACGGTTACTGTTACGAGTATTACTAAGACGAAATTAAGAATTGGCCTGTACCGCGTAACTAAGGGTGAATTAGAAAGCAAGCTGCCCGCTGCGCAGTGTAAGAGCGTTAGTTTAATATATATCAAAAGTTACACTTCGTAGGTGGAAACTTTCATCCCCCGTGAGCTCCTTATTACATTAGAAGTACCTTTTGCTTTTCCCCGGCTATTTCATTTCATCGCCTCTAAAAAATCATTATCCTTCTTCGCTTTAGTAGAAAGAATTAAAGGGGAACGGGACTATTTCGAGGTGAAACGATTACGAAATGACACCTAACGACTCTGCCAGCACTAGCAGCTGAGTATGAATAGGTTTACAACTACTCCAGACGAGTACTTCGTAAGAAGACTTACAGCACGAGTCGCTTCCATTTTTCAAGTGAACATCCAGTTACAAACTCGTAGGAAAGAAGTTAAGCACCAAATATCTTACGTTACCAAATATGGAAATCTAACACCATTCCAAACATCATCCATATTATACAAAACACAAAGATTCCTTCCACCATGAAAAGCAACAAGACTGGTAGTACTTTACTTCAACTAGAAAACACCTTTCTTAACAAAATCCTCCACGATCTCCAATCCAAAAATTCACGTGTCCGTGATCCATAGATCACGCAGACTACGCCCCAAGATTCAAAGCACCTTATGCGTGACACCGCTGTCAGATGTACCGTGTAGAAGCCAGGGGGCGCAGCAAAGTCACGCACAGTCTGTCAATTTGCTGGTGCATCTAACGACGGCACCGTGCAGCGCACGGTGCACGTGGCAACACGTATGTGGGCCGCTATTATGCCGTAATATAGTCGCCCGAACCGGCCTTAATGCGAGATATCCTGTACGAAATTGTACAGGACCATGGCCGACAAGGGGTTGGGAGGGACAGCGACACAGGGGCACCAGTTGCGACCGTTCCCTGGCCACGGTGCCACTGCAACGCTATTAACCTCGGGCCGGCCACTCGAAGAGACAGGACTAACGGCGCTAGCAACCCTCCATTGTCCAATTCTGTCGCGATCTATTGCCCAGCCCTCAATTATCGAGCCCACCCCCGTCGCGCCACGTTGTTATTTCCGCTATTTCGCGCCACCTTCCAACGCGAGCCACGCTTTCCTCGGGATCACCGTGCAGCTTCGACTACATCACCCGATTTCTAAATATCCCCTATTCCCTAGCACGTAGACCGATTATCCAAACGTCAGACAGCGTAATAGATAACGGATGATGCACTGAATATTATGTTCGCGAGGTCCGGCGAAAGCGGAACGAGAAACTTGATGATTTTACTAATGCAGTAGTGTTTCCGCAGTGGAACAGGTCAGGCATTAGTCAGGCGTGCTTCTGAAATACGATATATGTACTCGCATGTTTTGAGGGGAATATTGTTGAAATGGGGAATGATATCGAGGACGCGGTGGGTTTTCACGTGTTTTTCGTCTCAGTAGGGCCAGCCTGTTCATTAATCGTGATTAGTAATGGCGTGAGTAATTACGACACCGATCATCGTTAAAGGCATCCGTTACGTAGTCGTTCGCCTCGTTATTACAAGGGACACCGTGGCGACGCGTATGTCATTTAATCAGGCAACACCGACGTGACGTTGGTTAAACAATTGCAGATGCGCGCGCGTTCCGCACGTGGTTATTAACCTCGTCGAATACTCCAGGAGGCACACATCGCGCTTTACCGTGCCCATAGTCCAATTTCATTGCGATCCGTCCTCCAGCAGTCGATTGTGCACGCCTGCGTCACTGTTCTATCATCATTTCCGGCGCGCCACATTGTCCACGTTCATTGTGTTTCAACGGGGCTCCTCGTGAACGGTCCTGAATCGTTTTTAATTTCACGCTCAGCCTTTGACCGTGCATGGGATCGCGCGGCTTCGGCAATTAAGCTGCAAACTTCCACGAATTCGAAAAAAAAAAAAATAGAATTTAATACGATTTGGGATAATTAATCTCCTCGGGGTGTCAGACACTGTTGTGCCTGGTGATAAAGTTTGAACGGTTCGTCAGCTTATTTGCGTCTGCTTACTGCATTTTACTGTTGCAATAGAATTTTTTTTGTACTTGCTCGTCCATCAGTTTCGAAGAACGGTTAATGATGATTTAATTGCGATTCCTTTTTTGTAAATTACAGCAGTGATTTCAGCCTTCCAGATCCATCAATCTCCTGTTTAAATTTTAATTTCTTCTGGTTCGTAAAATTGACATTGCTTCCCATTGAATATTTTCACCTGCAAATTAGATGGAATACGCGGTTCTTGCTCAGCCCGCTTTGGTGATTAAATTTCACAGCATTGACAGTTGCATTTGTCGAGAATATGCAGGTGCGGTGGAATATGATGCGAAGAAGCCGATCGGAGCGCGCAATTATTTATGTGACGAGGCTACAACGTATGTGATGGCATTGCGATGCTATTAACCGTGTATGTACGCCTGCTAGTGCAGCCATAGTTTATCCCTGTCGCAATCTATCGCCGAACCCTCAATTATATGCATCCACGGCCACTGTTCTGCAGCTGTTTTATAGGTACTTGCTCGTTTCCATCCGTCACGCGATAATCACTTGGATCTTCACACTCTTCCATCCACTTTATATACGACTAATAGATTTACTTCTGGGCTTCGCCTGACATTTAGATTCTGACTTTATAAAAAAAAAAATTTTTTTTATTTTTTTTTGTTGAAATAATCACATTCAGCTAGGCATAACGAGCTGGGACACATTTCGTGACCTCAGAGTTTACCGTTCGAAAGTTTTTAGGTGACAGACAAACGCACAAACACTTTCTGCTTTACATATTAAGATTGCACCCTCTCGAAAAAATATATCTGTGCAATCCACGTTTTCTTTTTATAATTATCCAACTATATATGCAATTAGGTTTCTGCTCAAATTACGTTATTCATTTTATCTCCAAAAGTCACTTCTGAGACACTTCTTGAAACTATCAATAGTTCAAACTAATAATAGTTCCTCTCAATTCGATCACTCTAGAGTCAACAAAGAATAAGTGTCAAGAATTTCACCCCTCTCTGATACTCTTCCCCTCGTTAGAGTCTTCATAAAAGAATTAAGGTCCCTCTTCGTGATAACTTTGTCCACCACTCACTCTACTTCGATCAATACACTCAGTGTTATTCAATAAGCTCACTCTAAAATATCTCCTTACTAATCACATTATTTCGCGATTTTCAGGGAGGGTAACGAATTCACGAAATGGAAACTTCACAGCAATTCTTCACTGTCAATCATTCTTGATTACAAAGTGTCGGCAACATTCTTTATTTAATGGAATCAAATAACAGACGAATAGTTTGAATACCGTAACAATATCGTACACCGACCTAAAGATAAAGTGGACTGTTAGTAGGCGAATTTTTAATTTGCCCGCCCATGAAGGGTACAAGTCAGAGTTATATGTCTGTGGAGGTTCCCTGTTCCACTTTCCCCTGTACAGCCGAAAGCCAGGAAGCTGGAAGACGCTCCAGAATGCTTTCATATTTCCTGGGCCGTGTTATCCGTGCAATTTTTTTATTTCACTCCCTCCCTATTCATCACTGCCAAGTCGCGGCGGTCTAATGTAGCACAGGTGGTACACTCCAGGCGAAACGTACACTCCACGGTGATGCATTCAGGTGCGTTCGCTTTAAAGCTTGTAACAGCATTTTATATTTTAAGTGGCACTGCTCTCGCCATCCCCGAACACGTTTTGTTTCATCCGTCAACAAGCGCCGCGCGCGAGTAGGCAATTGTTCCCCCCCCCAATATCTAAACACAATAGAAGCAACTGCAACTCGAAGCGCAATGAAAGCAACAGCTGCGCTAACTGGTCACGAATATATTCTACAGCGTGGTGTAGTGCTCCAAAAACGTCCCTATGACACGAATATACCAAAAAATGGATCTACGGGGATAAAATAGATCCGCGCACGGCCGCGGGAAGCTTGCTTCCGTTTAAATTGACCACTCTCGCAGAAGCCGGGCGCAGAAATTCGTTCAAACTCCCTGTCCCACGGAGTCAGCGCGGGGCTTACAATTTCGTAGAAAGTTTTTTCTCGCTGAGGCAGGAGAAAGAAGCACTAGAGTACAAAGTAGATGACGTGCTTAAGGAATATCCTCGTCGGTCGTTTCGCCGCTGTATATATATATATATATATATATATAGACGCTCTCTTGAGAAAATTGAAGCAGACGCGGACAGGTAAAGCGAGGCGACGGGGGAAAAGGAAAAGAAAGCGAGAAAGGATGAAGATGTTGGAGCAGTTTGCAGTTGTTCGCGGTACATCAGACGCTGTGTCCTCGCGGGTGTTTCTGTTGCATGGTAAAAAGGAGCAGCGGGAGAGGATGTAGCTTTCACGCACCGTTGTAGCAACGGGGAGCGTCGCAGTTATTAAATTATATGGAACGTACATCGAGGTATGAACGTACATCGCCTCAAGGGACATTTAGACATATCTTGCTGTGGAGACCAATGCATAGACCACTTTTATTTGGTTAATATCAACTTCTTATTAAGGGCAAGGGAACAAACGAGGAATGTCCATTTTTCATGATTTTGCGATTTATAGGAACTGTCGAATCACAAAGGGTTATAAAGTCCAAATGCCTCCGTAAGATAACGTTAAAGTTTTGGTTAAAAACAGGTAATGCCCACTCTGCAGTGGAACAGAGGATTCGATACCCCTCACAAGGGGTTAAGGAATTCTTCGAGTCTAAATATCAAACCTTTTCATGTCCCAGTAAATAATTACTGTTAGATTCCTGTTAGACGCGAAGATACATCTGTTTAGTTCATCGAATCTGCTCTTCCCCATAAGAAATCGATGCCAAAGACAGATCGAGAGTCCCACTCGCCTGAAATAGAAGCGTCTACATTGATAGATCACTGCTACTCGCCGAATATTACCACCAACCGCGTACACGAGCTCGCTGTGCTGCAGGTGCGCGTTAAAACATCAGAGGGGCATGAATTTGCACGTGCCGGAAATTAGTTGGCGGAGCCTTAAACGCTGATAAATCCAGCGTGATTACGTGAGCGAAACGAGAATGAAATTCAACCAACAGGAGATGAGCATCGGAACGTAACTCGGTTAACACGCGAGGAGCCAGTGGCTTTCTCGGAATAATTCGGGGAAATCGACTGTTCGTTCCGTGAGACATAGGGAAAGCATTCGTTCGGAGGACGCTCGCGATGCGTCTCGCATTTCTCCAGAATGTTTTAAGTGCCCGCGGGTGACGAGCAGCGGAACTGAAGCTGACACGTGAAGGGCGGAGGAGTTTTTCGCAGGGCATGAAATAGCAGGTGAAGGGAGAGGATTTTACGAGGCCGCGCGTTAGACGAGGGCGAAAGAGTTTTCGCCAGAGACCAGAAATAACAGTTATTTTTTAAATTTTTTCGAAAAAAATCATTGAGATAAAGTTAATTTTTATCTAAATAGAAGTCAGTCTTCAACAAATACTGCATAAATTTTCCGAAAAATCAAGTGATTAAAAAATATTAAGATTTATCTCTTTTGGTTACGAATAACCATTACCGATGACCAGAATTTTTTTTTGGTTACGAATAACCGTTATTGTTGACGAGAATTTTTTTTGGTTTCGGTATAACCAATATCTGATGTAGGATTTTTTTTTGGTTACGGTATAACCAATATATTTTGCGGGAATTTTATTTTGGTTACGGTATAACCAATATATTTTGCGGGAATTTTTTTTCGGTTACGGTATAACCAATATGAATTGCGGGAATTTTTTTCGGTTACGGTATAATACAGGATAGACACCCATTCAATGCCACTATTTCTGTCGGCCTGGCCAATCCAGGTTTTTCCGTACCGTGTTTGCATTCCAGAAATTTTATAGTTCAATGAGTATAACCAAAATCGCTTGCTGGAATTCTGTTTTGGTTCCCGGTAACCAATATCGATTACGTGAATTCTGTTTTGGTTACCGGTAACGAATATCGGTTGCGGGAATTCTGTTTTGGTTACCAGTAACCAATATCGATGGCGGAAGGTTTATTTTGGTCACTCTAGGGCATCATTGGTTTTTAGGCATTTGTGTTGCTAGGCTAAAACCAAGTATCGATATCGAATCGGACCGAAAAGCTTTTGAGGGATCCGTGACAACATATTATACCACCTTTCTCCCCCTTAGGGGTTGGTTAGGGCAAAATCCTGAAATGAAGTTTTAGGCATTTGTGTGGGCAATCATTGTACGTGAAAACCAAGGTGATATCTAATCGGGCCTAAGAGATATTAAGGAGTCCGAGAAAATACAGTTTACCCCTTTTCACCCCCTTGGGGATGAAATTTCCAAGAATCCTTACTTAGTGGGTGCCTGTGTCATAAAAACAATGTACCTTCCAAATTTCACTTATCGGTATTGAATATTACTGAAATCTATTATGTTAACAAATTGTTTAATAACAATCAATTGTTTATAGTAATGTTACAACAAAGCATGATCAATTTGATTGTATGAAAGGGATTTCACTGTCACTTTGTTAAAAAATTGTTTAAACAAATTATTAATAAACAATCTACTAACATTTTTTATGTCAATAATCTTTATTTTCGTCTCCGATAGATATCAATGGTTAGATTAATCATGTATTTGCAGTATTTGACGCGGAAATGATAAAATTAGTAAATAATGTTGGTTTTTTTATTGTTATCTACCATTTTTTAACAACTATTCTTTAGTATAACATTCTATACAGTATAATGCAACTTTCTAGACTCATAAAATTAACAGTTATAGTTTTAGGACTTCAAGAAACAACGTTTTTCGTTCGTATGATCCCTATTTTACTAGTTTTGGCCGAGTTTGGGCGGCTATATTGGCTCCGCCATCTTCTTTTTCAAAAAACCCGCAACGGGGTCGTGATCAGCGATACCTAATACCCCAGTATACCAAGTTTCGTTGATTTTCATTTCGATTTGGCGTGGGAATCGATTTTTGACGCCGACTGTGTCATTTTCTCCCACTGTGCGGCGGTGCAATTTATCCGAACAGAATTTGCAAAAATTATTATTTGTAAAGCTCAACACCGATTTTAGGCCCTAGTGAATAAAACATATAATTATTACGTATGTGTTTTTATTGATTAAAACGTATAAATTCTATAATTCATTGTACATCGTTCATAAATACAAATTATTCGTAATAATATTTAAAAAAAAATTATGCCCTAGAGTGACCAAAATAAACCTTCCGCCATCGATATTGGTTACTGGTAACCAAAACAGAATTCCCGCAACCGATATTCGTTACCGGTAACCAAAACAGAATTCACGTAATCGATATTGGTTACCGGGAACCAAAACAGAATTCCAGCAAGCGATTTTGGTTATACTCATTGAACTATAAAATTTCTGGAATGCAAACACGGTACGGAAAAACCTGGATTGGCCAGGCCGACAGAAATAGTGGCATTGAATGGGTGTCTATCCTGTATTATACCGTAACCGAAAAAAATTCCCGCAATTCATATTGGTTATACCGTAACCAAAAAAAAATTCCCGCAAAATATATTGGTTATGCCGTAACCGAAAAAAAATTCCCGCAATTCATATTGGTTATACCGTAACCAAAATAAAATTCCCGCAAAATATATTGGTTATACCGTAACCAAAAAAAATTCCTACAACAGATATTGGTTATACCGTAACCAAAAAAAATTCTCGTCAACAATAACGGTTATTCGTAACCAAAAAAAAAATTCTGGTCATCGGTAATGGTTATTCGTAACCAAAAAAAAAATTCTGGTCATCGGTAATGGTTATTCGTAACCGAAAAGAATTTCCGTCGTCAATAATGATTATTAGTGACCAAAAAATAATTCGGTCGACAATAACGGTTATTGGTGACCAAAATCATTTAAAGAAAGATATTAATTCTTATACCATAACTTTTCAAATTTAGGTTATAACAGTTATGGTCTCTGGTTTTCGCAACATCGACCACGGTTCTTTCGCGAACAAAGCGAAGCGTAAATCTTCGCGCGAGGCGCGCTTTGTTGCTGGGGGGAAGGATAAGCAAACGGGGTAAAATCATGCTTAATGATCTCCCAGCGAGAGTTGCTTGGGGTGCGAGCGCTGGGATCGTGGGGAAGTTACAATTCCTCTTCATCCCCCGAAATGAAATACAAAATTAAAGTAATTCCAGGGGATGGAGAAGTGTTTATGAGGCGGGAAAGCAGCTTGAGCCTTCGACCACTTAGGGCGCATGCGGCGCGTGTGCAGTCTCTGCACTCTCGTAACGAATCGGATAGACAAAAAGGGAGAGTCGAGTGGGTTGGAGGAAAAGTGAATAACGAAGAAGAGAGGAAGCAATCGGTGGCAGTGCACGCTAGGAATAATACCCTTTCGTATACTAGTTCGAGTCAGCAGTCCATAAACACTGCTAGCGAGTAGGACAAAGAATGGAAGAGCCATTTCGTAGCGGACGCTATCTGCGTTAGTCAATGGAAAAAGTTGTAACCAGTTGGCGAAGTTGTCGGCTTAAATGAGGCGTCCGTCCGGCTATAGTTTCTTCGCACCATCCATTCACTCTTCTCCTCGCTTTCCATTGTTTCAGCATCTATTTTTCTTCGCCCTCTCCAATCCTCTCCCTCGCTCCTAGGCTAGCGTCTTCCAAATATCTGGTCTATTTACCTATTAATCCTCTTGATACTGATTTAGCACGCGTCTTCCGTTCATCTGGCGAAGAATCTCGATATAGATTGAAATTTCGTGCTTCCGTTCGCCGTCCTATAACCGCTGCTAACCGGTACATATAGCAGCCACGGTCGAGAAGCTCAGGGTAATAAGGATAATTTCGTGAAAATAGGTTTTTCTATCGCAACTCGTGCATCACAGCGAGCCTTCTTCCGCTGGCGTGCAATTAATCGGGTTGCTGGTTTATCTCATCTCTGATTGGAGATTCCAAGTCCAGATTCGGGGCTGGATAAATTTAGCCGATGGATTTTTACGAGAAGCATCTTTCACAGGGCTTCGAGGGCCATTATTTCACGTCATCTGTTCAGGTTCTAAAAATAGCAAGTGTCGAAGGTATCGAATCCAGGCTCCCTTTTATGTGGTCCCTCGAGAAATATTGGAATCAGAAAAGAGTCCGAACACAAACGACCTCCAGTCTCGTAATACTTCGGGGGAAAAAAAAATTAAACAATCCAATCTGCAACGCCACTTCATCATTACTCGACATTCAACCTCGGTAATTCTATCATTACAACGTCCCCTCTAATCCCGTTTAAAGTCCCTCAAATTATCATCCAGTCGATTAATCAACACTTTACATCTCTCACGTCATCCCCTGCCAAAGCAATTCGTAGCGGAGCACAGTTTAGAGTAGACAGCAGAGATGGAACGACGAAAACTGCTCACGGACGAAGCAGAGACAGTAGTACGAGGCGCAGAGGCAAATACATTATGCGAGAGCCTCTTACATGCGATAATCTTCAAGCGGGGTGGGGTGGTGCGGAAGGGAAAGGGGGGAAGCGAAAGTAAGCGAACAAGTAAAGTGAAAGAGCAGCCCTTGTGGAAGACCTCCGATGAAATTTATTCATAGCCGAGAGATTGTCGTCTTCCTAGCCCTCCCTTGCCTTCTGCCCGCGATTAGCCACGCCCAATCCTTTCCTCCCTCCGTCTCCCGCCTCCCCGGAGGACCTCTATTTTTTACGCCCGTGTCCCAGGGGTGACGGGATAATAAACGGGCGGCTACGTTTATAAACTCCCTGTCAAAGCGAGGGGGTGAAAGTTTCCAAGCAAGTGTCCCCAGTTGCGGCGCGAAATTATGAATGGACGTTGTTGCTTCCAAGCCTAATCTATTTCCCTGTCTAACAGCCAGTGAACGTTGGAATTCACGCACGGGAGTCCTTGTGAGCAGCGTGCTATAGCTTCTGTAACAGGGTTGATCGGAACACCTTCGTGCTGTCTGAACCCGGCTGCCCTGTGTTTTAAATGCAGCAGGCACTTGGATTCTTCAGCGGATAAATATTTAGAAGAGGTATTAAGTATTTCAATCCCGCGAGCCCACAGCAGTAAACCTTTTCCAGGCGACCTCTTCCCCTCCGGAATTAATGTAACATTTCGCTCCCAGATTACGGAAACACGACTCGTTAAACGAGGATTAACGGGGACAGTTTGACGACTGGCCGTGCTGTACAGTCGAATCGAGGAGTTTCGGTCCGTTTAGACGGTTGAAGAGGCGAGTAACGCTCGTCATACGGAGCTAAATCGCGGAAGACGAGATTAGACCGTGGGCCCATTAGTCGAATGAATGGAAAGTCTACCCTGCTCCCGTCTTGTCTCCTCCCAACAGCGGGGCAGAAGAGTCCACGGGAAGCCTGACTCATTCCGCGGGACGGAATAATTAACTCGGCTGAATTGTCCATTAAAAGGTCGCGACACTGGGGGGTTCAAGGCGATCCCGCGTTGCGCGACTGGCTGCAGGTATCCAGGCCGCGGGGATCGCCCTTCCCAGTTATCTCCGCCGCATCGCCGCCCTTCAGCCCGATACAGGCCATCATTAATATCACACCGCGCAAAGATACAATCCGTGACTCCCCTTCCGCCATAGATAACTTTCAGTGTCGTAGATTTATGATGCTCGCGGACAGGAAAACAGTGACCAGCTAATTACTCCGTGGTCATTAATTATTGCAATTCCTGCCACCAAGACGGTCATTCGACTTCTGCTGTAATCACATCCCATTCTGACTTTTTCACCGCCTAATTCCGCCGCGCGGCATGCTCGGAGCGTCAGGTTATCGAACGGAACACGGGTCTCGTCGGGGTGTTCCGCATCGAGTGGGCTGTAAATACTAATTGCTAGCCGGCCAGGAAGGAGCAAGCCCATCCCCAGCCGCGCTGTAATGCGTTTCTTCGTCGATACTTCGCAACGAGTGGCAGGAAGACAAGTAATTTCCTCGGGGCTTCTCGCTTCTTCGGCCCTTGTTGGCCCCCTCCTCTCTGTTTCCAAGGCTGACGCAAACGACGCTTTCGGGGGGCAACGTCTCTCGCGCATCGGCGATCTGAAGTGGGGCCGAATCCTCTTGGAAGTCCATACATCTTGTTGATGGATGCCGCTAGGGTCCGGCGATTGTACGATTTACTCATCTCTTGCCCTCTCCCTCTAGCCGCTGCTCCCAGCGACTCTCTACTCCACGCTAGACCACTTGGTTATCCTTCACGATTTCCTCCTGCATTGTATATTGCACGCGCCCCCGTCGCTGAGTTTGCATTCCCATCGAAGCCCATTGTTCTCGGGGCTCGCTGGTAAAAGGGACGCGGGAGGGAATGTACACTAACGAAAAGTTCGGCCATGGCTCTTTATGCGGGCCTGACCTGACGAAAATGTGTACGATGTACACACGTCCTCGCGTTTCATTATTTTGGGGAATGTCGAGGAGTTAGGGCACAGTTCAGAAGTTTATTTATTCCTCAGTGCTCTTCTTTTCCTGAGAAGTGTTCTGTATATACTAACTTGTGTGGATAGCCTGTTGGTTTTGAGGAACTGAATTCATAGGGATTTATTGAGACAGATGCGTCGCGGGGAACCAAAGTTTTATATAGCTTAAGGGGACCTTCCGGTCTAAAAGTCGATTTTTTTTTATTTCATTTTTCGAATGTTCAACCTTTTAGGAATACGTGTTTAAAAGGATTTGTTGAAATTCGTAAAATTCCAGAAGTTATAGGCATTTGAGTAGCGGAAAATGCATGGGCAACAACCGGGCACTCGGCGCTCACGTAAACCTTTAAGGGGACCTTCTGGTCTAAAAGTCGATTTTTTTTTATTTCATTTTTCGAATGTTCAACCTTTTAGGCTTTTAGGAATACGTGTTTAAAAGGATTTGTTGAAATTCGTAAAATTCCAGAAGTTATAGGCATTTGAGTAGCGGCAAATGCATGGGCAACAACCGGGCACTCGGCGCTCACGTAAACCTTTAAACGCGTTTTTCTCGAAACAGTGTTCTCAAAACGGTGGGACCTGTATCTCCAAAAGTTATTATCCGATTCGACTGAACCTTTTTTTATTTTGAAGAATATACTTCTGGCTAGGGGGGGGGGGACTAGAAAAAATTACAAACAATTGAAAATTTATAATTTTCAAAGGCGTTGAAAGGACGAAAAGTACAGGGAAAAGTGATTTCAAACATCAAGTGTCGTTATTTTCTAAAAAAAAAGTCATTTTTTTAATTTTTTCTAGCCCCCCCCCCTAGCCAGAAGTATAATCTTCAAAATAAAATAAGTTTCAGTCGAATCGGATAATAACTTTTGGAGATACAGGTCCCACCGATTTGGATCAATTTTTTTACGCCTTGACTTTAACGACTCCCCAGGGCCGTCTGCAATAATTAATTATAAAACAAAAAATATATTTCTATAACTTAAGATATGCTTAATACAATGCAAAAAGTCCCATTAAATTATATATAGTAGTTTTCCTTTAAATAATTCCTAAAAATCACCTATTTTTGGGGGCTCTAGACCGGAAGGTCCCCTTAAGGGGGGAGCCTGGTGTAACTAGCTGGAAATCGAGGCATTTTTCGGGAATTTTTTTAAAGAAAGTATTTAATCGATCTTTCTGAAACTTTCAGGATATTGTATTATCAGGTTAAGGAAGATAAAAAAAAAATTTTATTAAAAATGAGCGGCAAATAACAAAATTATAAGGGCTTATGCCCAGTCCGTTGGCGACGCAAATGTTACACTGCGGGCAACGTAGCGTCTTTTGGTTTCATCTAATACCAAAAATCGAACAATTTTCGTTTAGTTTATGAGTGTACGCACGAATCGTATAAATTCATATCTTAAAAGGTGCAAAATTGAACAAATGGCGGCCTCTTGAAAAAAAAGTTCACTTTTCCAACGAAATTTTGCCTTAAATGTGTAAAAAAAGTTATTTATTTAAACAATATCGTTATATCAATAACTTAGCTCTATGAAGAAAATGATCACAAATATCCTTGCACAAGGCCAAGTCGATTGGTTGAATATTTTTGGAGTTACATTGCCCGCAAACTGTAAAACTGTCGTTTCGAGAAAAACACATTTAAAGTTTTGTGGTAACCTGGCGCTCCGTAGCAAAACCGGCTATATCCGCTTTAATTTTTCGAATATCGTTTTGCGGCTTTGGGAACATATTATCATGATGTTCAACTATTGATTTATGCAAAAAAAAAAATCGATTTCTTCGACCCGCTACACCAGGCTCCCCCCTTAAGGGGTTACATACGTTTAGCCACGGCGAAAATGAAGGATTGTAGGAATCGTTTGTAGTACTTTTATTAAGAAAAATAAAGCAAAATACTTATCACGCATGATTTATTAATCCACAACGCGCGCGAAAGAATGCATTTACAATAGTTTTTGTATTAAATTATTTATGATTTTCGAGGTTCTTTAGAGCACTGCAGAAAAAATGATCAGCATGGTATCTCCTTTAAACGTCGATGGATCGGAAGAATAAAATGATATGCTTGTAAAATACTGCTGCCATTATGGGCTGCCGGGCCAAATTTTATAACTTAAAATAAATAAACAATTTATGGCACTTTAAAATTAAATGATTCATTTTCGTGCAAAATTATTACAATACAATAATCACACTGTCCAAGAGATCCCCCAAGTTTCCCACAATCCGCAAACACTCCAAAGAAACCGAACACATAAAGCTAGCCTGTCAACCGGAGTGTACTAAAAACAACCCACGCAAATTCACCCCAATTCCACTTAATTCCCCCAATTATATTTACCAGCATTTGCCCCACTATCCCCGACCTCGCATACCGTTGCGCCGTCGCAACGTCCGACCGCGATAACGCCCGAAAATTCGTCCAACTATGTCGCGTGCCCGGCGACGGTCAGACTCCCCTCTCGCCACCCCTCGCAGCGCTATCCGCGAAATGTCCCCGTTTCTACGTCATAAAGGCAGAAAATGCTTCCCACGCGTCGTAAAGGGGAGTGCAGGGGGAGAGAGAGCGGCGGCGGAGCTCGCGGGGCGCGGAAGTCTGCGAGGAATTCACAGCAGCGCGACCGGAGGATCTGACGCGGTGAGAAAGAGGCTGACACCCGTCGGGGTGGCTGGCGCGATAGCGGGCCGGGGGCTGAAAAGGACGCTGCGGGGGTAGGAAAATCGTAAGACCGACTTAACCCGGCCAGCCACCCGACCGCCGCCCCGTGGGCTGCTTCGAACGACGCTGGAAGATATTTACCGGCTGCGGACGTTGAGGATTGTACGGGTCAGATACCAGAGCGGTAGGGGTGGCCGAGAGGGGAGGCTACCCAGAAACGTAGCGGCCCGGATTATCTCGATCTTTACGACGTTACTTTTTGGCGGAGCCCGAGGGCGGCGGAGATATCCACGGGAAGGAGATGGGGCGAAAGGCTGACGACGTCGACGAACCGGGCCGCCGGAGCTCGGCGAGCAGAAAATCTTATGCGGAGTAGTTTCACCCGACGAGTTCCTGTTCCCGGGCTGTCGATACGGCGACGACTGGTCAAAAGATCAGACCGCTTTACACAGCTCCCAGCGGAGGAGTGCGGCTCCTCTTTCCGGCTGGAATATCGTTAAACGTGAGCTTCGATAACGCTGCCCGGGAGGATGGTACTCCATGCCTCCGGGACGTTTCTTAGGTTGAATTAATGGAAGACGGGGAAAGATTGATGAAACGCGGGGGCGAAATTTTCGCGGGCCTTGGGTAATTCGATCGGCGCTTCCTGTTGCACTGTTTTACTCCGCGCGGAGGGATAACGAAGTCTGCCTTGTAACGCGCTTCCAAGTATCTCGATGTAATTATCAGGATTCTAATAAAGGTAGCTGGGGAACTTTTACGGAATTTCGAAGTGCAGGAAATCTTGCGAAGGGAAAGTTTAAATTGTGATCTGAAATAGTTCTGTTAAAATTTATATTCCACGTATCGAGGGGTTGCTGGGATAAGTTGGTGATACCCACATGATACTTACAGCATAAATTACGAGTTTTACACTTTCTTTTCACACAAGTGTAAATAATTAACATCGTAAACCGCGAGAGCAAACGGTGAATGTATTTGTTACGAGGGACTAGGGCAATGCCGAGATTTTAATATATGAACGTTTCGCGGGACGGTGCATGGTTGAACAGGGAAAGCAGCGTAGAAAGCTGGTACAAGTGCTGGGAAAGGGACAGGATGCTTCCAAGGCACTGGATTAAAAAGCGGGAAACAAATGAGAATTGCTTCCAGCGGGTTGTCTGCATCTAGATAGCTGCTTACCCTCGATAATACCCGTGGGCCTCTTTTTTCCATCCCCTTTCGTGTCGGATGGCACGACTGTTGGCTATCTACTTGATGGTCATTCCTGACAGCTATGTTGAGAACTCGTTAATTGAATGTGGAGCACGACAGAGACATCCAAGCTTGTATTTTGTGGCTAGGGTATTTATTTCTTATATTTATTAGAATTCTGGATAATCTTCCGCTGGGGATTGCTTGTAAAATATTATCGAGAATTAAATGGACTTTACGTGGTAAAGTTGTGCCGTACCATCTTTCTTAATGTAGAGCGGAGTCGGTGAAAAGTTCCGTGTTTGAATTATAAATTTGAAGTATAAATCGAGCTCGGTTTACTATCTATTCTTTAACGCGTCTATTTCGCTGGAAACGTCGGCTTCCTGTCGATAATTAGTTTCCAGCGGCAACAAATTTGCGGGAAATCCCAGTGGCGATGGAGCTCGTCAGTCTCCCGGCACGATAAGAAACCTATTCCGTTTTTCACGCGGGAATCGACGTTCCGGGCGAAATTGCACCTCGGAAGAATCGCGAAACTCGGCGCGGAGAGGCATCAAAACAAGTTATCGGCTTCCCTCTCGGTGCCGATTTATCGACGTACCAACTTATTGCGCCGCTCCGCGCTCATAAATCACCGCTGATCAACGATCCAGTCACGAGCACGAGCTGCGCGCCCAGCTTCTTCACCAGGGGATCATTGTTGCCCGAAACCAATCACAGTCTGGTTACTTAAAACTTGAAATCTAATCTACCCGGTAATTCTACGTTCGATATCAGATTGTTGTTACGACGAGCTTCCTTGATAGAGAAACGATCAATTCTCGGTTCTTCTAAGATACGATAAATTCGCCATAAATATGTTGTAAATATCTTCTTTAAAGGAAGTGCATTTAGAAATATTCCATTTTCAAGATTGTCACATACTTACATACGCTTTAAAAGTGTCACAGTACTATTCTACGATAAAACATCTTCGTGCCAAATGTGAAACGTGCATCGGCAAGGAGTGACAGCAGTCGCGATTCCTCGGAACAAGGAGGAAAATGGAGGTCCAGGTTAAAAGAGGCTAAGCGCCATGATGTACCGTTGCGCAGCTCCGCGGAAGTAAAGAACAGGAGAGGTTTTGGCCAATTTCACGCCGACCAGATATAACTTCTTGCCCCCGAATGCAAATTTCCCCGGTGCTAATTAACTATTCGGACAGGGGAGCCGCGAGTGAAACGGCGACCAAGGGCCAAGTTAACTGAGTAGTGGGCAGGAAAAGGGGGTTAGCTGCTGAAGCAGCGTCCACTGGCGTGCACCGCGCCAAAAGAGGGAATTCATAATTGCTCGACCGGCGTTTGTTCAGCCCGCGCGTTCTACGCTATGCCGCCCGGCGGTTTAATTCGATGCGGCTGAAACCATCGCAAACCCGGGCAAGCCTATGCCCTCTGTGTTCCTCGGTCACCAAAACTGCCCGATCGGGTAAACTCGTTTCAACGTTTCATTCCAGCATCCCCGGCGAGGCTTTGCTGTGTCGCGGAGCTTTGGTCACGCGCGAAGGCTGCAGGATTTGAACAAAGGCGGATGGATGCATTATGACATCGCATTAGCAAAACAAGATCGCTGGAAAGACGGCATTGTTGGAATGTAGGGTAATTGTGGGAGAGGTGCCGCACTCGGAGAGACGCCGCACTATCGATATTTCAGGGATGTCGTCGATAAAACAGACCATTGTTCATTTCATTTATTTGCGACTGTTGATCTAGACCAGTTTACCAAGCACGAGCGTGTTTCCTGCATTATTATTAAAGATTTTGCTGTTTTTCGAGGTAAGCCTAGCGCGCTTCGCCTGAATAGTTATACGTCACTTTTATTTTTACTATCATAGTATTTCTTAATACAACTTTTGTAATACGTTAAAGGGACCTTGTAGAATATTTCCTTGGTTGAATAGGTTACCTTCGACATAGCATGTGGAAATACGAAAGTGCGGCGCCTCTCCCGGCCATTTCGGATAGACGCCGCATTTTTTCTTAGGATAGATGCCGCACATTGATAACGTACTGTTTCGGAAACTAAGTCGATTTAAATGATGTATTTAATGTTTAAAATACCAAAAAAGTTTTTTAAAATAGCTAACGTGGTATCTCTAGGCAAATTATTTATTTCTAAATGAATAATCTTATAATCCACATATATTTGTGGACTATTTACTCTTTTTCCACATTTTTTTATTTTGATTTCAAGATGCCAACTGAATATAAAAGAAAATCTAACGCTAAGCTTAAAGCTCAGTGGAGTGAAGAAACTTTGATTGAAGCATTACATCGAATAAAAGCTGGTGAAATCGGCAAACGTGAAGCGGAACGATATTATGGAATTCCGGCAAGAACTTTAGGAAGACGTCTTGAAACTAACAACACTACGAAAACTCGATTAGGACCTGATTGCAAGAATCTATTGACTTCTCTTTTATTATTATTTTTATTAATAATAATTTTTTATTTACTTTTTTTACATACCTATTTTAGGCCTTTTGGGATACAAAAACGAAAGACGTCTAGCCGAACATATTATGCGTTTGAGCGAAGTGGGCTTTTCTCCCGATATAAAATGGCATTTCGGTTTGCCGAATCTTTGGGAATTAATCATCCGTTAGAGTTTACAAGTTTAAATCGAAAATTAAACGTTTTTCGAAATGCGGCACGACACCCTCATGTGCGGCGTCTCTCCTACTAAAGAGATGTTTTTAGTTTCAATTTTTTAAGGGTGACAAATATTAAAATTTTTATTTTTTTTAATGCTAGTAGAATCACAAGATGTTGAACTAATAATATGTATCCTTGGAAAACATTTTCATTGCAAAATTTAGACACGGTGACAATTTTGCGTAACGTGCGGCAGCACTCCCACAATTACCCTACGATAGAACTGGGACCACTGAGAAATTCTGGCAATTCTGCTTTCGACACAATTGCTCCGCGACAAAGTGAAAATGGTTCCCAAGACCGTCGAGTTTTGAGTTCGCCTTGAATAATTTATGTTAGGCTACATTTTCGTCACTCGCGTTACCAGTTAGTTAAGCGCAAAGGAGGTGCAAGAGTGAGGAGCTTCCAAGGGCGTTGAGCATTCGTGTCACGGCCGGGGTCCATTAAATTTGTAAAAATTACACCCCCTCGGTGTTTGCTCGCGGTAACCACGGGGGAGCGCGACGAGCGCCGAGGACGCGGGTCCTCCAAGAAGAATCCCCCATGGCAGATGCCGGTGGACGTGTCCAGCGCTAAAACAAATCCCCTGATCGGGGGTATTTCAGTTTGACGAGCGGCTGATTTTCATTGTGGACACGTTGCAGCTTCTATTTGCTTGCAACGCGTGCAAACAGAGGAGGGTGACGGAGGCACACACACGTCTGGCGAAGGAAACACGCTGCTTGCCATCAGGAAGGTGCACGTCCAGCTTCGTGTACGTGTCGCGGTGATTCGTTATCGAAGTTTGCGTGGGATTTAGCGCAAGTACGACTGCTGCCGCCTAACTGGCGACGTACTCGTCACTCCTCCAACAAATGCTCCGGCTAGGTAAACGAAATTAGGTCGACTCGAAAAAAAATGCACCAGGATATACATATAGTAACGTCACTCCGGTTCCTTCTGGAGCCAACGTACAGCTCCCAATTACCACGACACCTTTCCAACACCCAAGCGTTCCTTCACACTGCACGGCGCTGGCATCTGAAACACAATTCCACCGCGGGCTTTTCAGCTCGAAACCACCCCCTAGCAAGAGCATGATCGTCAGTGGCAGCCTAGGGTCCTGCTAAATGGTTACACAGATGGGCCCGGCCGACGTGTCCCGACTGAACCGCGGGCAAATTAATTCCCGGGTGGCTTTCGGATTTAAAATTCATAATCTGGAAAATGCAAAACCCCGCGGATAATTTCGTCACCGCGAAATTACGCGGCGGCCCGGTCCCTGCGCACCCATAATCTTCTTCTTAGCACGAGCCGTGTCCATATGCCGCACTGCGCCACGGGTAATGTTTAACAAAACGGTTCCAGAGCCCCGGGGCCAGGAGATGAAATGTAAATTTATCGCCTCGGGGAAAAATAAAAAATGGTCGGCCGGAGGCTGGGGCGGTTGGCGCGCCGAGGGAACACGCGGCCGGGGGGGAGACACAGGGGGGGGGGGGGGGAGGGAATAGGCCGAGAAAAGCAGAGAAAGAGCGGGTTAATGCCTGAATATTAATTATGGCGACCAGGCTGCTGGCTGGTCGGTGTTTTGTTTCCAGCTGCTTGTTTTGTTCGGTTCCTGTACTGTTTCGCCACCGCACACGCTCGTTTCGCTCCTCCGACTTGCTAAACCGCTCAACTTCCAGCATTGTTCCGTGGCACGGGTGACCGACAAATTCGACTTCGCCCCCCGCCCCGTCGCTTTTGGATCTCGTTACAGTTTATGGCGCACGAGCAGCCGTTGCACGGCGGAGTTTTCTTGCGTGGCAATCACCGAATCGATGGGAAAAGTTGGACCGTGGCGCGGATATACATATAAAGGAAGCCGCGGTGAATTAGCGGCTTCCATGCCGCCTCTGTTCGTGGAATTGCAGGCGTGCTTTAGGAGATTATAGCTTGCAATATTTTCATTTCTTTTGCGTGGAAGGTGGTGTAAAGTCGATACGTACACGTATCGAAGAGGAATGGTGTATCTGAAGGTGAATTAAATACCTCCCATGGACTCCCTCTCTTTTGTTTTCCCCTCTTCCTAGCTTCCATACACTTCACTATGCCTCATTGAGGTTTCTAGTCTCCACCAGATAGTGGGGCAAGAAGAACTCTGTATTGTCTTGGAAATACAAGAAGTTCTCTAAACACACGAGACATTAATTTGCCCGTAGTATGCCCTGTGAACCTCACACCCCGGAATCTCCCAGTGCTGCCTGAAATCAACGACAGAGGGCCTCTCGTCAGAGTACAAATTATGCACATGCCCCCTTCATACGAGTGATCACAGGAGACACTGGGCGAAATCACCTGCCTGCCATCCGTCGCCCACGCGTTCCCCGCTAAATGTGACAAAGCCCTCAAACGGAATGCGACATTAACTCGCGCGACGGCGCGATGTAGCCCCCGCCGTTGTTTCCCCGGGGAAACAAAGCCACTCTTTCTGCGCGTAATCCGGCCGCCTCTGATATTATAAACAGAATCGCGCAGCCAGCGGCGTGACGCGGGCGTTTGTTAAGCACACGGAGGCGCTAACATCGCGGCGACATTTTTAACGACGTGTCAAACACGCTCCCACTGTGTAAATAACCCCGGTGCCGACGAGTGTCGTGAAAAAACAGCGTAATCCCAGGCCAAGCTGGGACCAGTCCCTTCCTAGCGATGGCCGTAAAAGCGGTCGTATGACACCGGGGGGGGCTGACGTTTGTAAAAACTCGCCGTCTTTCTGCCGCCCTTGAAACCGCGGGGAAGGGAAGAGTGCGATTGTTACACTTATTTGCATGACAGAAGGGCAAACAGGGGTAACGAGATTTGCGGGTTGCAGTCTTGACGCGCGACAACTTCGGTCGTTCCAGGGTTAGGAGGGTGTTGGCCAAACATCGTGCTCCAACGCCACCCCGTGTAGACGAGGGACGCGGCGACGGTGAGAACGGGGCAGGGGGGCCCCTTTAAAGTGACACGGGTGAAAAACTTGTCGTCGATGGTCTCCAGCCTCGCTGACAGCCTCTGATATTCTCGATGCTCCGTTTTCGGTGCCACTAGGCGTGTCTATCGATGCGGGGTTCCTGAATTATACGTTGACGTGATTGTGTACGGGGTTGGAAAAGTAATGGGGTATGCGCGTTACACGGACTGGCAATTTCTGAGGTGGTTCTCCCGGGGGGGTTGAAAGTATTCGTAGGAAGGGTGAGTCGATGTGACTTAAAGTTTCTGTACTTATGATTAAATTTCGGGGATTGTGGTAGAAAATTATTATTATTATTATTAATCGTCTTTATTACTGTAATAAAAGAAACTGGAATATTTACAAAAGGCATAGGCAAGATTTGTTATGATATGCCAGCTGAGAAAGTTCAATTATCAATCTATCTATATATATATATATAAAATTCATTTTCTGCCTGTTTGTCCGATCTCAGGGTACTTTTGCCGACATTTGCGTACTTTCGTCTATATTTGGCTACTTTTGCCAATATTTGGATTCTATCGTCTTACAATGCCTCCTAAAAAGCGTGGCTCTATCGGGCGTACCAACTCAAATGCTAAAAGAGTGACGATAATACTGTCGGCTTTATTTTAAAATATGAATTAACCCGGGTAGTGATTAATACTCTTCTGCCTGATGATAACTTTGATACTTTACCTTGCAAACATCTGTGCATCGGCCACAAAAGCAAACGTTGTCGCTCCCATGTATTATAAATGATCCCTTCTGCGCAGTCGAACTCCAATCCCAATGAAAACATGGCACACTTCCCTACCTACTGTGACTCATCAAATACCTAAATCTCCAGAAACCGTCGAACCACGCAGTAGAACAGATTTGCACCCCTCCCGAGGCGAGCATAAATACCGCCAAGATTTACATGTTTGCAACTGTTTAATGCCCCTTCGCAGGCTTCCCAACAGTAACGTAAATATGCAAAAAGGTTAAGAGGAAGAGAGCAGGACTGGGAAGAGCGAGGAGGAACGAAGCTAGACACATGGCAGGCACACGGTTACACGCATGCAGAAGGGTGGAAAGAGGGAAATAGAAGATAGAGAGATAGGGGAAGGGGGGGAGGTGGTTACCAGGGATTAAATTTGATCCCCGCATACTTACCGCAAGCCTTTGTACACGGACCGGTGTGCACATGCAACGCGTGTATGCGGTGGACCGCGATGAAGAATCTAAACATTGCGTGCACATCCGGTCCCGGGTTGCGGTTTTTCGGGGAGGGACCGGGGGACGACGACGCGTTCGCCTCTCGTTGCCACGGCCACGAATTTCGAAGGGTGAGTTCGGTTCAGTTTCTTTCCGCCTTTCTTTTGTTTTCTTTTTTCCCCTCCCGTTCCTTTCTGTCGCGATGTGCGGGGATCCCGTGTGTCGCTTGCCTCGAACCAGTGGCGAGCAGATCGGCGAGATTAACTACGGCCAACGATGGAAACATCGACGCCCGGTGTTTCTGGGTAGAGTGCCAACAGAATAGCAGAGATTCCAGTGTGCCGCGGAACTGGATCAAGAGCACCAAGGCAAATTAAGTGGTACATGAACCTCGATGGGAGAATGAACGCGCTTCTTCCGCAGTAAATAGTTATCTGTCTATGTAGCTGAGAGGGGAGGCTGGGTAGGTCGTTGGGTGGTGTGAATTAAAGGGCTAATTGCAACGAAGGTATCGGATACTTGGATGGTACTGATCGAAGCTGATTTAGAGTTCAGGTTTGGGATATTTGTAACGAACATTTTTTTCTATTTTAATCAGTGGAATCTGATTGATTTTCTGAATCGCGTATTGAAGATTTTTCTTTGCCAAGAGTCGCGTAACGGCAAACACTGTGCAGTGTTAGGAATAAAGGGGAAGACTTGTGCTGGTTTATGCAGAGCCTCTAGTTTAAACGTCCATGGTGTAATATTCAACAACGAGGGTGCAAATGTACGAGTCAGTGGTTAAACCATCACAAAGCACCAGGATTTCCGCCTGGTGTTATTCCACTATTCGAGGCTATATTCGCATTTGACAAAGCTGTCGTGTTCCTTTGTCACCCAGCTCTTTGCTATTCGCGTATTATGTTCCATTAGTGTCGCGCTGATACCTTAGCTTCTAACACTATCACCCGTGTCCACCGTTTATTAGCGCACTTTACGTTACAAGCTACGACGTATTTGCATTAAATAAACTTCCGAAACCTCGATTCTGCGCAATATAAAAATTAAGTGACTTGTTGCAAAGCAAGAACTGAACAAGGAATCGAGATCAGATAAGATTCAGTCACTTTTGGAGACAGCAAAATTCGGCGAAGTATCTGTGTAGGGTCAGCGCAATGCAAAACCAGGCGCCGTAGATTTCTTTCGACGCGCCATCCTCATCAAAGGGGTACGTCAGCCAACAAATTTCAGCTTACCATTCGTCTACGTCCGCGGCGGAGGAAAGGGAAACGGAAGTAGGAAGCAAGAACGGGATCGAAGCCACTGCTTCATCGTCAGAACTGCTTTTTTCCCCGTTCTGCTCGTTGTCCCCCGATAATTTCCGCGGAAAAAGAAGAAACCACTGTTCTATTCCGGATGGCGGGCTCCAACCCTCCATTCGTATCTTGGCATTGTTCGGAGCGACGAGAAGAACCGTGGTGCCGTGGCCGTCTGCGCTAGTTTTATTACCGAGCAGTCGATTATGGACGTTTCGATGGTGAAACAGAGCGGGAAGAGGCACTGCCTCGTAATCCAGCCCCGACGGCAGAACCAAGGTTTTGAGGACGACTGGACCACCCGTCGAGGCCCCTTACGACTTGGATCACTGGGTTACGAGTGCGCCGTCCCTCCTCGATAAAACGGCCGACGTCGTAAAGGTAAAATGTCCTGTCATCGAGATGCCAGACAACAAACCAAATGGACATAAATTCTACATCGATAAAGTGAGATCAATCGGGGGCAGAGGTGGAACGGAATGGGCTAGGTCCTCCTTCAAATGCACTTTTCTGTGCAAGCTCGCGCAGAAGTTGTGCAGAAGTTTGTTCAAAAGAGTTATATTTTTTACAACACGGATAACAGAAAATTCCTCTATTTTAAGAAGACCCTAAAATGTAGGAAGTTTAATAAAAAAGAGGACGCAGGAACCGATTGTTTCGGCGGGGGCTATAGTTTACGGACTTGTTTTTCACAAGTTCTAGCAACTTCTTCTGCATGCACGCAACGCCATCATTGTTGACGACGGTTTCCCTATAGCGTAACGTTTTCAACGATCGTTCGCGGTAACGAAAAAGCGACAAAATGGAACTCAATTCCCCAAGTTGGCCTGTTACTTCCTCGAATGGAACGTTCTCCACTGGTTATGAAAATGTAATAAGGCTAGCACGTCTTGTGGAAGAAGTTTCGCAGCCGCTGCGCCCGTAGCGACGTTTCCATATTCGGCTATTCTTGGGAAACGTCAATAAGGAATTCTCAAGGAAAAGGGACTCCTTTTGATATCTAATTTGACCGCGGTAGTCAGAAGAAAGTGCAACAAGTTCACGCGTGATAGGTGCTTCAGAATTCCCTAGAAGACGCGACACGTGAGGTCTGGTAAGAGAATTTCCAATTCCACTTTAGCATTCACAATTCTTTCAATCGAAACCAATCCTTAGCCTATTAATCAGATTACGTATCCACGTGAACATCGGGATCGCTCCACCGCGAATTCAGTTATCCCTCGTCTGCCAATCGAACCGCAGACATGCAAATCTGCCGGCTCGTGAATATGAAAAGTGGCCAGCGAGAGAATTCAACCGCGAACAGCCGAGAGTCTCGCGAGCCGCGGGCATTTCGCCATAATTTACATTCCAAGAAAGATAATAATGAAATTATACGCACGACTTTATCCAACGATACCCTGTCCCTCGTGGAAAACGCTGCTGGCTGGACCAAGGAGGAGAATTAAGAGAAAACGACGTCAGTGGCGGGCGCCGTTATCATTACGACGCCGGCAAAACGACGTCCTGGGACTAACGAGCCACTTTAAGTCTAACTGCACTCCAGAAACATAACTTTTTTCCGTCTATCGTTGGCTGAGATCAGAACTCCAGTTACTCGTCAAAGTCAACGGTATCTCTTGCGGAATTACCATCCAAATGAATATTACAAGATTCAGTTTGGCAACAGCAGAACGCAAATATTTCAACGGGAATTAATTTGAGTTACATTAACGCGAGGCGCGTTGCACGGCATTGCGTGTCGAGGAGAGCCGTTCAAATGCGGCAAACCGAAGCGGAAAATGGCGAAATTCGCCAGGATGTGCACGCTTACGCGATTCTTCTCCGTCAGGGTGGATGATGTACGCGTCGAATGGAGATACCAGGCGAATCGGTCGCGTCAGGATCGATTCGTGTCCCCGTAACGTGCCAGTGACAAACGACGAATCGCAGGAGATGCTTCGCCACGGATCCTTTTTTTTTTACCACCAAATATTCCGTCACACGCGATTAATCATTGCTAGACTTTCGATACCTGCGCTGCTTCGGCCATCTACCATGGTGGATGTTTTAAAAAGCTTGGTCAAAGCTTTCGGTAGAAGCGCCATGTATCAAAACGAGAAAAAGTGGTAGCAACATGTGTATGGAGGACGTTACCTGTTGTAGCTTTGATGAAGAGGTACATATAGTAAACTAGGAGCAAGTACTCAAAATATGTTTCACAAGCAGAAATCCGAGGAGGATTACAGATCGTTACACGAACTAAATGTGGATGCCGCAAAGATCTATTTAGAGCAGGCACGTCTAAACTTTGCTCTTGCGTGGAGCAGCAGCCTTTGGTCCTTGTGAGCAGCCGTGAGAGGAACGCCACGAGCAGCAGCCGCAGAAGAGTGAGAAGGGATCGCCGGTCTCTGCGTTCACAATAGAATCTGATTCTATTTAAATAAAAGTTTCGAATAACCAATAGAAGATAAAAAAAATTATTCGTCATGCGTCGAATAAAGTTAAATTTTTTTATTCCTCGAGCGATTCAACTTCAGCGTCGAATAAATTGTTCAACTTAAGTTAAAACGCTCGTCAAATAATCTGAAGTTAAAGTAACTTGTATTTGACCCGTTATTTAAATAATTTTTTATTTAGTTAATGCCCAACTCTGCACTGAATTACACATTCCACGTTTTCAACTTAGAAATCATCTGTGCATTCTTAAGTAGATCACAAACTTAAATCGCAGACTATAAGCATTTCTTTCCGCTTGCCAGATTGATCAGCCTACGGCCATACTTATGCTTCGATAAGAAACACGTCAAGCTCGCATTGCACCCCGGCAGGGTGGCAATAAAGTGCAGTGTATAACGTGCAACCGTTGCAGCACCGTTCCGAGGAAGAAGCCCAGCTCGGATCCACGGTTTGACACCTCTGGTCACAGCGAAAGCACAGTGGAGGCCAGGTAACCATCGTTTACAAGGCGATTATGATTTTGCACCGGACCAAGAGGCGACCGCGTCGTTTGTCTGGATCTCCGCGAGACCACGTCCGAGGCAGCGGCAAAATTTATTAGCTATTACAGCAAGGTTCGAGGGAGTGTGATCGATAACCATGAACGCCTGACGACCTTGGAGATCCGGCACGATAGATTGATGGATGAACCGATGGAAACGGCACCACGCTCTCTATCCACGCCAGCCTCTCGTGTCTACAGGAAGGCTGGCTGGCAATGTGCCGGAAATTCTACGGAATGGGGTGTTAACGTTTACGAACATGATCAGGAAAAATGAGACAAGAATCGACGAGATTAAATCGTTGGGCGAAAACGGTAACAACACTCTTTTCCTGCCATCTCTGGCGGCCTCTACTTCTACAGCTGTAGTTAGATTGTTGAGGCAGGGGAGTAGCTACGAATAATTGTTTATCGTAGAGTGGAAGTATCGAATAATGGGTTCTTTATTATTGAAAAGAAATATTTGATTTAAGGGGATATTATGAGAGGAAGAAAAATATAGGCATACTTTTTAGTTACGAGGAAATTGGTATGTATGGTGGTACGTATGTTGTCTCTTTGTAGGATTAATAACGGCACCCAATTCTTAGTAATGGAAGAATCGCGATCTGCTAAATTTTAGCATTTAGTTTCTCTGGTATTTTCACTCTATAATTGTAGTAGGATTTTCAAGAGTGTAACTGCTTGGAATTACGTATTTACTATTTGTTCTTGTATAGGATTTGCATACCGTGATAACAGTTTGCTGTGGAAGCAGCAAGCAAATGTGCATTGCCTCTGAGTAATGAACCACTTGTATTGATAACGAAATGTTTCATGTAGTAATGGTGTGGCCTGCGGGGTGTATTTTATTTTTATTCTGCGTACTGATTCGTGTTTCAAAGGGATTTGATAGTTTGAGAACTCTTTTCAATAGTTTTTCATAGAGAAGCTGCATTTTCTGTGAGGTTGAATAAATTATACACTTAATGCCGACCCTGCTGTATTACCATAACCATTATTACTTTAGGAATAATAGGTTCTCAACTTTCCTAACTACTGCAAATTGTTTTCGTACGAAGCTCGTTACGATAATTATAATTTTTCGTGGGGCAGGCGCGTGGAATACGAAAATAGCTTCTAAAAATCGAACAACCTCCAGCTCTCCTTTCGGGCGGAATTAATGTATAACGAGTCGAGGCGTGGCGAATTCCGTCCTGTTTTATTACACTTTCCATGGCACCTCGTTTAAACGAATATTTTTACTAATAAGCTCCGCCAGTTTTTACCTCTCCGTGCACTGACACGACAGTCTCTCAGTACACTGAAGCTCCAAAAACCTACTTCTAGGTGCCTTTTCTTCAGATACAATGATATTCAACGAACGGTGTTAAAACCATGACAGACAACAATACACTGTATCAATTATCGCTTCGTTTATTCATAGGTCCACAATTTCTGCAACTGTGCTTTCTAAATTCTCCCTCGCAGAACAAATTAACCCCCTTTGACCACCAAACTCTGGGACCGTAATAGTACCTTTGTCACTAAATTTCAGGCATTTATATCCCACATTACGGCCAATTCCCCTTTTTGTCAAACCGTGGCGTTTCATTCCCCTTTTTAATCCTTTCCCTCCAACATCACAGAGTACCTGAAAGGACACGCACGATATCAAAGAGTGTCGATGTGCCAATCAGTTCACGGGCCATCCTTTAGACACGAAACGAGTCGATAACAGGCAGCCACCTCCGCGCTGGAGCCGATATATACCGGTACCTCTGCCTACTTTACTCGATCTCCGTGTAATTAACGTCCTCGCTTGTCGAGGCTAATGACGTTTAACACGTGTCTGACGAGAGTGAATGTCGATCGATCCCCCGCTACGCGTCTCCGGTAATAAGCTGTGTCGATGAGATCGCTGGCCTGCGTTCGTTTGGATTTTAATTACCAGCCGTAAATGCGTCGGGCTAATTGTGATCCCATTACACCGGGCTCGATGACACGTCTGATTATTGAAACGTTTCGAAACTTCCTAAATAACGACGTTTAATTTATCCTGTGACGCCCGGGGAAATGAGGGATCGATCGTATCGCTAAACAAAGTGTGCAATCTTATTCCTCACTGCTTTGCAGCATTTAGAGGAAATTAATGGAGGTCGATGGCAGACTGTGATTATTGTTGAAAATTAATTCGAAGCTTTAGAAGGATACTGTTCATCGAAACTGATCCTGTTACTCTAGATGTTGCAATTAGTGTTATTAATTCTCCCTAATTCTCCTGGCGTGCAGCGCTAAATAGGTAAATTTGACAACAAGTCAAGATTGCTCCTTTATCTTTCACTGAACAAGTAGAGAGTCTACGCGATGCAAATCTAATAAGAGGAAATAATCAAATTTCTGTAGCAAAGTACAACAAAACTGAGCCACTTGCCTGCTAAAATCTCCGGCGCAGAATGCAGCGTGTCTGTAATAACTTAAAAGGAAATCGAGTGGGTGGAACAGTGTACACGACCTCTCCGGTTCACCACCGCTTGTCTAGTGTAGCAGAAAGTGTGCTACCTCGGCGAACACCCTGTATACGCGCGTACACAGGGTGGATACGTGGCCAGGCAGGTACACATATTCGCACGTGCATCTCCTAGTAGACGATCGCATCACGTCCTAGGGTAATGCCCTTTGGCGTCGACCGGAGTTGCATACGTCGAAGTTAATGAAGGCACGTTCGGTCATTTGTGCATCGGCGACCTTATACACGGCACGGCTCGTCATGGCCTCGCGTTTAATTCGTCCAATCACGTTAGTCACGCGATAAGCGACTAAATTGTCGTCCAGGTTGAATCATCGGTCGCCCCGTGCTTCCACTCCGTCATCGGCCAGCGAGTGTGTCATCCACTGTCCGTCGAACCCGCTGCGACGGACTTTCATTGCGATTAATCTTGTTAATTTCTATCGGTACTGGGCCGTGCATTACGCGACGAAAAGGAACGCCCGCCGAGAGGAGTACGTTCACCCGTATGGAACCAGCCTCTTCAATTTTCGTGTTAATTCCGTGGAATAATAGGCAATATCCTTTGATTCTTACCGCCCCTCGCAATAGATGCTTAGAGCACTCGTTACTTTTCGGAGTTTAGAAATATACCGAGAGCCTGGATCCCATAATGCTGTATGGAGCCGTTGGCACTAATAGAAGCTGGAAGACTCAAGAGTGTCTAACAAATCCCGTTACAAGGTCTCCTGCATCCTGCATCGAGGTTAATACGAAGTGAACGAGAAGTGACATGCTCCAGCTAACTCTTCAGCTTCATGTATTCACCTGCTTGTAAATACTTCTTTCGAACTCGCTGTACCTCTACTGATACCCACACAAGTATTATGTACATTGATATTCTTGAAGGTAGAAGCCAGCAATGTGTTCTTCGCTACTTATAACAGGGCTGCACTCATTTCCTCGCATTCCTATGTACTCCAGGGTTCTGCGTACCCGTCTGGAAGCATACCTTCAAAAAAACTACTGATGGTAACGCGTATCCAAGAATCATTCCCAATTCCAAGAGTATACTCAATGATCCCGCTGCCCCTGCCACCTGCTACTCACGCCACGTCACTGTGCCCGCGCAACGCACGCTACAGAGGTCCTCCACTTCGTCAGGGAGTCAACCGTCCGCTTAATGCCCCTGTCCCGCGACGAATATCGCGTTTTTCCTCATCGGCTGATGCACGCGTAAGCGACGATCTGTATGCAGCCGCGTGTAAGTGGGGGCCATAAATTTCACCATGATTCTTTCACGCCCGGGCAATATCGGCTTTCCGCGCGGAAAGGCCGAGCGTATGCGGGCATTAAACGAAATTGCTACACGCGGGCGGGAGAGGGGAGACGCGATAGAGACAGCCGAGCGTGTCGTCGAGACCACGAACTTCCAATTACATTACAGGTTGCCCACATGCCAGCCTGACGTGCACGCTTAAACTGGAATTCATAGCCGCGGCATCGACCATTCCAGCGGAACCATGAATTCAAAAGACGCGCCTGAACGCTGCTGCGCTCTCGCGTAATTTTCACCTGCGACGACAATTGTAGAGCGGAAGCACCAAAGGAACTTAGCTGCTAAATAGTGTCAACTCGAGTTGCGATCGCGGAAGGAAGGAAGCAATTAATTTTCTTACCAAAGCTCCACGGCCACTATGAATTTCGAAGAGTTTGCCAAGAACGCTGCGTTTCCAGTAGTATGACTCAATAATTAGGTACGCGAGGAGTCTAACGAAGTTAAGCTGCTCGTCCGCGTGCTTCCTGAGCTATCTGATTTCAGTATCTTGAAAAAGGGGATCTTAAGTTTGTTTCGTTGATATTAAATTGTACAGTAGAATACTGAACAAGTGATATTGCCAGCATTACAGTATTATATGCAAAGGGCAATTAGGCGTAAGATACTTCTGCACCCAGCGACTGCAATCCCCAATGCACTCACCACAGTTACATCTCTTTTAATCTTTTAATTTTCGCCCAGCCCTCGTCAAGCCACCATAGTTTGTATCGTCGTTATTTCTGCTAGAAATACGCGAACGTAACGATCGACGAGATTCTGCATGTTATTAATTCCGCCGTGCGTTACTTATCATTCCAGCGTCTGGGGACCAGGGCACTCGACGTTCCACCGAGATTTACATCCCCGTTAAGTGCGTCATCGTCGTTACGAGTGGCGAGTTCGGTGGATAAGTTCGTCGCCACCGTCGCCAAGTTACCAGGCTATATCCAGGCCGGCGGTGTCGCAGGTGAGAAAAGAACAATATCGCCGCACGGAGCTGCTCCGCGCACTTTCTCCGTCGCGACTAGGGGCGTTACACGGTTTTCTAACCAGTTGTGTTTCTTCGAGTTACAGCCGTTTATACTTCCGCGGAGAGAGATTAACGAGCGGCTTCCCGTTTCGCAAACTATGGCAGTTGCGAGCAGTTTTCCTTCTTCTCAATTAACCTTCCGCGCGTCCCGGAATTTCCATTCGGCCAACAAATTACCCCGGGGAAAATATGAACGATCCCTCCAAGCGGGACAGACGTTTCAAAGCGAGACTAACGAGACGCAAGTTTCGCGCAGTGACTAAGTGAAATATTAATCCGTTAAAACGCGTAGACAGAGCGTGCTCGCAGCTGCGAGCGCGCAAACTTCCCGAAGGCGCTCGTTAATTGTGTGTACAATGTTCTTTAACCGCCTTCCAGACTTTTATCAATTACGACACCCGATGCAGCCGGTTAAATCGGTTGCGCGCGCGTACCCTTAAGTCACTCTGAAATAAAGTCGCCAAGAGTTTGGATATGTGGGATTCCTATTAATTAATTCTGAAGATCCGATCATAGAGGGAAAAGTTTCAGAGATTACGCTTTAAAAACTGAAAGGTATCCTCAGGAAAGGATATCAATTGAGGACCTTGAGGACCATTTTTTTACATTTTTTCAGTTATGACATATAATATACGTAAAAAAAATCTACATCCACATCCGATAACAACTGAGCGATTTATTGTAAATAAATAAAAATAGAAATATTAATATTTTTTTATTATAGAATATTTTTTCGCCAAAAATAGAAATTAAATTCTAATTTAAAGTAAATTTCTAATTTACTCGAATTTGGTGGAGTTGCACCCTCTTGCTGCAAGATCCTCAATTTCCTTCATCTCTTCATAAAAAATTCCATACCTCCCTTGCATACTTCTAAATCATCACTAAAATATTACTCACTTTCCCACGACCACGTTCTACACATCCGATAACGCAGCAATCCAGCTCAAACGCCAGCTGTATTCAGATTTCCATACCAAGTAGCAGCAGTTTCGACGAGAAGTGTCCAATTCTCGCTGCACTTGGACCGCGAGAAGCGGAAAAACTGGGCAAACAATCGCCGCTGGTACGTAGAGCCGCGAGCCGCGAACGAAATCTCGATGAAATCGCGAATCCCAGGGAAGCGGCGGGGCTTTTCAATCTCACTCCGCCTGGGGACGTCTAATACTACTTAAGCAAGATTATCAGTCGCCGTGGACGGAGCCGTTGCTCGGTATTCATGTTAACTAGGGACGGAAATGGCCGGCCGTAAGGTCGATTACACTCCGACCTGGCGCTTCCAGAATAGAAGACAACGTTGATGCGGCAACGATAGCAATGTGGAAACCTAATTGAAGTGGGCGTGGACGATAATAGCTCGGCTATACGAGGGGCAACCACGCGAGCTTCCCGTCCAAGACGCATCGTTTGCCTGCCGCCGTTCTTAAGAACATTCCAATTGGGTCCAATACCGTGACACTTTCATTCCCTGAACGCCGTTCGCCAATCTTCACCGAGAAATACAGAGGATGGAGGGTGAATTTAGAACCGAACTTGAAAGTAGGTACCAATTCCTTCAGTAACGATAAATCGAAATCATGTATTGTATTATTCCAGCTACCCCCTTTAGATTTTCACTCACACCCAAGCTCAGAGTTTAAATACACATCGAGTATAATCAATAGTAGAGGCAGAGAATTACGAAAGAGAAGCACCTACCATTATCGAGAGCAAAGGCAGAACCGAAGAAGTTGCATTCCCCATTTTCGACCCCCTTCGCGACCGAAGTGCCCCCCTTTTGATCGGTGGTGCGGCGACGAATTCCACAGCATACAAATATCGCGCACGATTCACTTGCCACGCAGCACGCGGGCTGCTCGGGGTCCCGGCAGAAATCGAATCGGCAGGAGAAAGACAGCCGGTGTTCGGATTTAATAAAGGAGACATGGCTGCAGACGAAATCGGCACAAACGACGGATAGCTGGGGGAAAAAGCGGAAGTCGTAAATTGTCCCGGAAAAGGATCGTGCCGTAAAACTCGACGGAGGAGGGTTTTATCGATTCAATATCTCTCTTTCCTACGATTGGCCTGGCAAGCCAGCCAGCAACGCTGGAAACGCCGTTACAAAGGCAGACACGATTCCGCAAAGGATATTCGGTATGTGCTGTCTATGCTCCTGCACGATGGTGGGAGAGCTCTGCCTTCCTCCAGCCACGGATACCTATATCCTCTCCCTTCGTCGCGAGGTATTTCCAACGGCGTCGGGCACAAAACTTCCCTCATGGACGCGCCCTCAGGATCGAATAATATACGCGCGTCGCGTTAAGGAAATTTAGGGGGTGTGGGGGGGTGCCGAGCAACGCCAACGAAACCACCGCCGCCATCGCCACCTCTGGATATGAGGCTCTGGATTTATTTGCCTGAAATATCGCCGAGACTTCGCGCTGGATACCGCGCCACCAACCGTCAAACTCTTCTAGACCATACATCTCCCACGCACTGCTTTCTTTTTATATCCTTGCTGCGCCCTTGGTGTTTTTAAGTATTCCCTTCCATATCCCCTGGCGGAGTACTTTCAAATGACCCCACAGAGTTGGCAGTGTCTTTCCTTTTGATTGCATTTGGTCTGCCATTAGGTTTGCTGGCCTAGTTTCACATTCAAAGTCGTTGAGAGTATACTACTTAGGGGATTTTATTTGGCCGAAACGTTGCGCGTGCAGGGGGGGTTCCTGCCGGTCGTCAATTTTTCATCCAGCCCCGAAGAAGTCGTGGCTTTGAAATTCGCCACGGTTTTACGCCACGTACGTGGCCCCGATGTGTATGCATTAGGCCGGGGCGAAGCGGGAAGCAGCCCGCTGAAACGATGAGAGCAATGGAGATCGATACGAGCGGAAGGGTGGCCCGAAACATTCGACTATGGTTATAAATCTGGTTAACGTTGATTTATCTTGCAGAAAAGTTACGGGGCCGTGCTCGAACTTAAACAGAAAGGCACAAGATCTATGCTCCGTTGTACAAAGGATACCGAGCTATTAATCCTTATCAATCGTGAGTCACACCGGACGGGGAATGCATCATTCCTATCACGTACCGCGTAGTCGTCTGGAAATATCCTATTAGAGAGAGAGAGCTTCTATTGTCACTGCAGGTATACCCGGTGTGCCACTTGAAATTAACACCTTCGACACCGTCGATTTTATTATCGCCACAGAAAACTGTGTGAAAGGAAAGCAGCGTGATAGCAAGGGGCACAAAAATCGAAAGAAACGGAATCTTTATAAATTTCAAATTGTCACTGCACAGACATTCATCCAAGATACGCGATACCCGAATATTTAACCAACAACTTCGTCAAGCTTTCCATCCAATCTGCTTGTCAAGCACGTTGAGACCCCACAAGTAGAAATGAAATAAGTTTCTCCATCAATTACCTCCCCATACCAAGGCAGAGTATAATAGATCTCATATCACTCCCAGGTATCCATTCACACCATGAATCCATTAGAATTCCATGAAGCACGGGAATCTACATTTATATCAAGCAACCTGTACGCACAGCCCCCGCACAAGAATACCAAAGTAGAAACACTGAAGAGGAAGCCAGGAGAAAGGAGCGGTATCCAAGAAAAGGTGGGCGAAGTGGAGGAGAAGGAAAGAAATGGCGAAGAGATAGTCAGAGGACACCAGAGGCCACGTAATTGCGGCTAGGAAACGAGAATAAGTGGCCACTAGCTCCGAGGAGCAACTATTCACGGTTACCAGGATTACGCTCGCCAGGTGGATCTAATCAGCCAATGAGCGGAGAGGGAGAGGCCTGACCGCGTTTAATACGGAGGATTCCCGCTCTAAAAGATAAAGACCGTGGAAGAATCGCGAAGGTGGAGCTGCGAAGGGCGGGGGTGGAGGCGGGCGTTCTCTCAAACGTTGGAAACTAATGAACCGTGTATTCCCATCCGAGCCTCGTGATTCCTATTGTGGAATGGCCTAGCTGGACAGACGGGAAGGAGAGGCAAAGGAGTCGGGAGGATCTGATGAAAGAGACTGCTCTCTATCTTCTTGTCTTTCCCCATTCATCTGGGCGACGTTCGCGAGGCGAGTGGGGGAAGAGGGGCACAGAACTGAGGGGAGCAGTCGTTTTTGGCACGGAGGCGCTCTTCATGCTCGGATAATTGTTAACTCAAAGGGGGGCACAAAAGCCGCCGCTGTCTGGCTCCTTTCTTCCTGGCCCGTCCCGATCCGATTCCGATCGCTGACGCCCGTTGTCGTCGCGCTCTGTGGACGGCAGCCGCTTCATGCGGCATTAATAGGATTTCTCAGACACGAAATTACGTTCCGCGGGAGGACGGCTTTCCAGATATCATCGGGTCACCTGGGATACTTCTTGTGTTTTAATTACTCCAGCGAGGGATTCTTTTGGTGAAGGATCCCGCCGTCTTTGGGAACGGTATCTCGGCGAAAGGTGGGTGCGGTGGTCGGAGTTTGCGGGTGGCCGGTAGGAAGGTAGGAAGGTAGGATGGGCTTGGTGCTGTTGGGCTCTTACGGAATTCGCGATAGTGGGCTCGTGGTTGTGAGATTTAGACTTTAGATGAAGCTTGAGGATTCGAAGTCACGGACCGTGGATGGAGGGCATAGAGCGGGCTACTTGAAACACACTCGGGGAGTTGGCGAAGTGTAATTTTTTAGGGTTTAAAATTCTGTTCTCGTCACCTAGTGACTACATCAAATTATCCGCAACGAGAAAGAATATTCCCACAGGATCTGGAAATATAGTAGGTACCTCTCAATGACTATGTCCAGAAGCCCACGAATTTAAAGTACAAAAGACATTCCTTCGACACTCCTTCCACAGCCTGATCACGGATTCAGGAAAACGACATCCTCTCGTGCGACGATGACGAGGCAACGCGTGCTCCGATAGTTAATTGCCACTGGCGCGGTTAAATGGGAAATAAAGCAGAAGTGAAATATAATGGGGCACAATGGGGCGTGGATTGCGCAGGCCGCTGGGACAGAGAAAGAAACGACACGGCCGAAGATGCAGGCTCGCTGGCAGATGCATTTCACACGTTAACGACTTCGGTCACGGTGTCACTCCTCTAGGAACCCCCGTGACATCTGGTAGGCCGAGCGTATAATGAAACACTGTAAGCTCGTGATCGCTACCGTGGAGCCGGCTCAAGGGTGGCCGACAGGAAATTGACGGTGTCGCGAGGGTAAGCCCGGCATTCGGTTGGATTAAGTGAAACCGAGATGACCGTGTCATTTTTTGGCGGAACGGGGCCATTGTGGTCGATAGTTAGGCGCCGTGAAAGGGGCCGCGCTGGTAAAAGGCAGGAAATTCTCGCGGGGCATTCATCAAACCGTAATTTCGGGCCCCCTTTGTCAGACCGATGTCTGACGATCGATACCCTGATCGGTGGAAAGTCAAAAAGCGCTTTCAGCGTGCTCGAAAAACTCGTGGTGATCGAAAATAACGATCGAAGGATTCCCTTTGGAGTTCTCGTCTGTGGTTTTCTCGTTTTTTTTCCTTCTTTTTTTTTTTTGGTATTCTCGATGTTCAAAGGGGAACGAAAATGAATGAAAAGGCCGCGGTGCTCCGCTCGATGATCGTTGGAAATTTTATCCTTCCGCGGGGAATATAAGTTCCAGGCACTGTTTTTCATTTTCACGCTTAACGCGTGGCCGGTAATGCTAATTGCTCCTCGAGCGATTCTTCAGCATCGTTGGGCGATTCATCGCGCATAAATGAGGGGAATTAATTGAATTGCAAAGTAATTGAGGAGCGTTTACAGGCGGAGCCTTTTTTCTGCTGAAATGCTAGGAGCCTTGCCAAGAAAAAGCAGCGATAGTGACTCTGAAATCATTCTTACGAGGGGAGGCCGCGAATGGGACGAGCGATTTTTTAACGAAACCGGGCAGAAAATGTTGAGGCCGATGTGTATAAACAAATTCCAGAATATTAGCTGTGAATGGCCGGCCATTTTTATAAAAAAATGGCTTTAAACAGTAAAATTATGAAGTCGTCGAAACAAAAATGGAATTTTCTGGTTAAATTATTGATACTATGCCAATAACACATAAGACTTTTGTATTCCTTTCATCAAGATCTACCACTTAATGAAGTATAAAATCGATTCGACGACTTCATAATTTTACTGTTCATAATTTTTTATAAAAATGACCGGCCATTCACAGCTAATATTCTGGATTTTGTTTATACACATCGGCCTCAACATTTTCTGCCCGGTTTCGTTAAAAAATCGCTCGTCCCATTCGCGGCCTCCCCTCGTTAGTGCTCGTTTGAAATTAAAGAAGCATCCCTATAACAGGAAAATAATTAATATCCCTATCAGTGAATCTTAGAATTCGTAACCCTTGCACTGGACGCAAAAAATTCCAATCAAATCAAGAGAATTTTAATATGGAAATTCCTTTTCCTCAATTTTCGTGGCGATATCCTAAACTTCATTTTCGTGTGTAACAATTAAGTAGCACTTTTAGATCAAACGAACTCGATTCTGAATTCAATCTGTCGCTAGCAGAGATCCTAGCAAGGTCCGAATCCGTTTTTCCTGTGGGAGTAGCATTCTACCTGAACCTTGGTACTTATGGCGGTCGTTAAAGGGCGAATTCAATAGAAAAGTCTCTCGGCTCGTTCATTACGTTCTTAGGAGATCAACCTTTGCGGATTACGTCGCCATTACGAATTTTTCCCGAGGAAGGACGGGTCAATCGTCGGTAATCCGACCAGGAACAACACTTTCCTGAGATATCACCTAGATAGCAAAACGTGGGTCGGCATTAATGAAGATTTCGAGCTTTTGCTACTGCTCGTTACACTCTACAGTGAGTGGCCCAACGAGAGCAATTCTACCAAGTAGACTTCACCAAATGCAATTAATTTCACGTTGCCTCCAACAGCGCGGACAATCCAAAAGGCGAAAATATACCGTCGAAAGCGTGTGATCTACCATTTAGAGAATACACAAGATGTTTTATCATCAGTGGGCGTAACTTCAGGAGAACACATATCTTCCCATCTTTTCCCGCGCAGCGCAGAAACAGTTTCCAAGTAATTTGCGCGACTGCATTTTCAGCCCCGACATACTAAACTTTTCACGACAAAAGAAGTATGTACACGGGCGGCGTCGGCTGCGCGCGGCAAGCTATTCAAACTGCTCGTTCAACACAAAAGAACCACGAATCCGTTTCGCCAACTGACGTCTACACGATGATGTATTAGCCAAGAATCCTCCAGCAGGCAAATCTTTCCCTCGCATGCCGCGACATTATTAAAAAAGGATTTAAGCGGTACGTTTAAGGGGCGCGATACCAGGTTGCGTGCTAGCCAGCCGAAGAGCATTAATGGTAACCGAGAGGATGACAGACGGTCGCTGTGATTTCAGCTGCCGTTTAAACAGAGTGCAAATTTAAGGCGAACAAATAGGCGAGTTCAAGCATGCCGAGTCGCTTCTTCGAGAAACCCTTCAGGATTTATCTCTTAATTAAGTAGACGGCTTCCGACGTTTCTAATTAAAAGCATCTTTACGCAGTGCAGCTCTTGCAGACGTATTGCACAAGTTCTAAGGCTCATCATTATTTTTAACACGCGCCTTAACAAACGTAACTTCAGGGGTCATTTCCGTTTCCCTGTACTTATTGTCCGGAACAATTATATGAATATTCCTCAACCTTCTACAATACCTCTCCACATTCATAAACGAAAGCAGGAATTCTCTCATGAATCAAGCAAATCCAAGGAACTTACGACAACATCTGAAAATCCATACCAATAAACTTCCTTACACTACACACCTTCGATAAAAATTCGCAGGCGTTACCGAACTTTCGGTCACAGCTGTGTCCTACCTCACCGAAACCACAATGATGGTCAACAGAACGTTTAGTTGACATCACTGCATAACACACTCAACTGGTTTACAAAGCTATTAATTAATTTATACAAAGTTTAAACGCAATTCTTTCTAATGGAACTGTCCCGATCCTGTCCCTCTTCGCAGCTTAAGCTTCCCTCCAACCGCTGCTGTATAATCTCGGTTGACTGACGGACCGATTCAAAGCATCGACTTGCTGTTCCGCCTAACAGGTTACCCGCGATTCATGCATCCACGTTTGCTGCAATTGAAGCACCTAACACGATCACTCACTTTCACTGGCAAGCAGTATCGCGGAGCTTTTGCGCCCCAAGAACGCGCGCGGCCGCGCAAGTGTCGCTCGCCTGGCAAATGAATGCACAGGGATGCATCGGAGCAGGCTAATTCGCGAGCGGGGGAGTCTCTTTAGGAACAGAGACACAGCCTGTAGTGCGAGCTCGTGCATAACGTTACGCTCCTGTTCGTACGTATTTGCCTTGCGCTGGGGGGATGACGGGGGACGGGCAATCAGTTCCATCTACTGGCAACGTTTACACGGATCGTTTACAGCAGCGTTGTGCAGCTTTCGGCGTGCCAGGTATCCCGATACTCGCGCAGGCACCCTGCAAACGTTACGCTACACGTACCAGCGCCGCACTTATTGCGAATTGCGGACGATCCCGTTTCCCTACATGGCTCGGCCTCGTGCTGGGGGCCCGGGTCTACGGTTGTCCTGGCACCTCGCGGTGTCGCCACACGTCGTGCAATTCCAAGTGCAATTGATGGAGTGGAGAACGAAGATCGTCTGTCCCGTGGAATCTCGAGAATGGCTATTTCAGCGGGAACGGAACGGATGTACCCAGGGGGCTGTAACGCGGTAGTGATAACGCTGGAAGTGGAGGATGATCTGTTGTTGCTGGTGTAATTGTAGAGGGGTGATCTTGCTTGAGGAAATGGAGGTTGAATAATTGAACTGTTGGGCTGAGTTCGTTACGCGTGAATTTACAAGCAAAATTGCAGGGAATTTTATATATTATTAACGTAGGGATTAGGCCAATGTGGAACTGAATTTTTTAACACTTCGCGGAAGCAGTGGTAACAATATTAGTTGATTAATACATACTTCGTTTATATTTTACTAACAAGGGGAGATCCCCACCGCGAAAATTAAAAAAATTATGAAACTTTGAGGACATGTAGAGGATATATAGGTATGTATTATTTACGCAGTTTTTGTTACTCAAATTCGCTCTAAGGGGGTGAAATTGACCCGTGAAAATCGGGCATATCTACATATACTCGAAGTTTCATAATTTTTTTATCTTCCGGGTTGAGAATTTTCCCTTGTAAGGTTTACGTGGATGTGACATTTGTCTGACTGAATTTCAATTTTCCAAAAAGCTTCTAGGATTGGAGCACGCAGGGTATTGCATTTTTAACGCTGAAGAATGTTAAATCGTTAACAGTGGTAGGTACGAAGATTGAATGGACCCATACCGAGATTGCTTTACGAACAACAGTAGTAGACGCGAAACGGAAGATCAAAGCTACGATGACTTCGTTTAACTTCATTCCCAGAAGCGACTCGCCCGTTTCGTTCTCGATTTTCTTGCTACGAAATCCTGTGGACGTGTGTTAATATTTACGACCTCATATGGGAGAGCCTCGAAATCTGCAGGCGGCGCAGATATACGGCTGATTTCGAATTCTTTTGGCAAAGGTGCCCCGGGGGGAATGCAGATTCCACCGAACGGCGCGGACGTTCGACTGGAATTGTGAGCAATTCGAACCAGAACATTTCTCGAAACAGAAAATGCCTTGCACCTTGTGCTCGAACGCCCAACCACGGGTAACACTTACAATGGAAACGTTCGGAATACATTACGCGCCCAGCATGTTTATGATTTAATAAAAAGTCGCGCGCATCCAGATTTTTAAAGCGCGGAAGAACTTTTAGGAAATGAAAACGACGAGGTCAGTACCCTTTAACTTCAATTCGACTTCAAAATTATATCATCTTTATCTGGTATTAAAAGAAAAATTGCCAAGAATTTTGTGAAGAGATCTATCTCAGGAAATGAGAAAAGAAGAGCAAATATATGAAGTCGATAGATAGGAAGCTTTTTTCTCAGAAAGAGAATATAAAATTCAGATGAAGTTTTACTTACAAATAATCACTGATGTGCATTAAACTGATCAGGGGAAGATATTCTTAGGGATAAGTAACACTGTACCTGGAACAAACAAAGCATAGTATTAACACTTTTTTTATATTAGTGCTTGAAATTCTAGGTAGTCCACTCGCATGTGCAATATTTGGTTGAAAAAATAGAACTGAAAAAGTACGAGTATTACCACGCACTCTTGATGCACTGCATGGTGAAACATTCGTGGATCCTGTGATGACAATAATGGTACAATGGCTCAAATCTGAATAGCATTTTGGACAGTGGATGCAGCAGAGAAAACACGATCCGCTTTTCTATTCAGAAGCTTTTACATTCTACGTAATACCATGTTAGCAGTAAGCCATGTGTACTGCATTACGTGGACTGACTTTTTAGAGAATTGACTACGGAAATAGTAGAAAATTTTGGTTTCCAAACGAATATAATTTCGAGTAATGGAAAATTTGTAGAATTAAGTAGTGGTATTACTGAATGCCAGTAATGATATTACCAGTGACAGAATTTCTCGATAATTACGAAACCGTAGAACCCTCAGAAAATCGAGTTATTTGCGATATTTATTAAAAGCCCTGCAAAAGGATTATTAAAAGATATAATAAACGTTCCATGCGAAAATTACGCTTGGAAAGTGTAATTTTGAAATATCGGTAAACTGTTTACATGAATTTATCCCCGATGTAAAATTGAATTTTCATCGTATGAATATTAAAATTCTGTGATTTTTTATTGGACAGATTTATTGCATATTTTTGCGATAAAATTATTCAGTGGATATGGGAAATGAGCCATAAAAGGACAAAGCCACGAGAATTTCTTTATTGAAAGCTTTACAATTCTGCAGTGCATACAAATTTTCCATACACATCAGGGAAGCTTTGTCCATTTGTTTAACAATTTTTGCAGAAAGACTTCAATAATTTCCGCTACGTTGCTCTTATTATTTAAAGGGTTCGCGTTTTAAATGATGGTGTTTATATACTAGAATTTAACTAGATTATTTGATTAATGAGACTTAATAAAAAGATCACAAAAGACTTAAGGCAGGATACCACCTTTGACTGCGATTTTGGAGGCGTTTTTCATGATTTTTTTTTGCATACAAAGAATGCGCAGAAACAAAATCGGTTTCAGTCATTCATTAATGTAACTTTAATCTGTAATTACACATTTTTTGAAACTGAAAAAGTGAAAAATAATCTCTTGTAGGTGGCGCCAAAATACACTCCTTTGGAGGAACATCGTTAGACGGCGTGTCAAATTCCGCTTTGTACGTGGCTCTTAGAAAAAAAACCAAAGAATGTTCCTATTGGCAACAATATTTTTTAATGCTGTACGTAGGGATTTTACGAAATTTCGATTTTTAAGAAAATGGCGGCCATTTGAACAAAAAGGTCAATTTTTTTAGGGTAAAAGAGTTTAAAGAAGTTTATAAAATTGCGCACCAAAAGAAAAATAACAACGCTACAGCAAAAGTCCTACGTACATCGTTAGATTACACCACGGGGAAGAATTGTGCAAAGTTTCAAGTCAATCGGATGAAAATTATAGGAGTAATCTGACACGCCGATTTGGAAAACATCGTTTCGAGAAAAACGCGTTTAAAGTTTTATATAGATTTATATATCTGTTCCAATCCGGTTTTTACACAAGAAAAAGGTTCCGGTCACCTTTCTAATGAATGAATTTCGATTCTATACACTTGAAAGAGTAAGGTAAATGTACCAATAACGAGCCATGCACCAGTACCTAGCCATCTGTTGAAATATTAATAATTGTTAAACTATGCACGTAAGATAAAATACATATTTGGTGTAATTTGCATTATTTAATTGTTCGGTTTAATATCTGAAGTTATATCGTCTTGTTTTTTTGTCTAGATATTTAGAAATACCATTTATAGTCTCGAGGCCAGATATATGACGCGTTTTCAGACATTCGTTACGATATGGCTAAGAAGAGCGTGCTTCTTGTTAAGAGCATAATTATTATAGGATAATAGTTTTTTAGATAGAAAAAAGGGTTTTAGAATCTTGAAAATATTTGTAACACATAGAAAGAAAAAATTTGAATATGAAAACTATTTTTTATTTGAATATTTACATGGCTATTTATCGGTGCAAACAAATCTTGTTAGCCCAGTAACTAACCACGTGTTCAATAAATCGGGTGAAGTGAGTTGCAAATGTTAATCGGCATCGCCAGAGCAAAATTACGAAAAAAGTGTGAATTTCTGACTCGATATTTGGAATAAAGCCGGTAAGTATTTTGATCATAAATCATAATATAAACATTATTTTTCTAGATAATAATGATAGCATTTAATTTAAGTTTATTAAAGTTTATGTATATGTACAGTTTAATGAATTTGGTGGTTGTTTTGAGTCTTATATAAAATAACCACAAACTTCTATTGATAGTGTAACTAAACTTATTCTTTTTTGCATTTATTTTCTAATCTGTTTATTATGGTTATTTATACAATAATTTTATATTTCTGTACTTCTTAATTTTCCTTAACAGATTTTTCAATTTAAGGCAAAGAATCAGTTTTTAAAATAATTTTTACACGATTATAAAACCTATGGCTAGGTACTGGGACATGAAAATCGGGCCGCTAGGTCAATCGCGTGAGGTTGGCTATATATTGGTACATTTACACGTACAAATATTCTTGTTTATTTTACGTTAAATATATAAAAAAACAAAATTTTGTTACGTGAGTACTGATGAGAAACAACAAAATCTTTATGAATGAAAAAAAGTTTCACTTAAATTGTTAATTTTATACACAATATTCATTATACTTTGTCACCGTTTCCTTAAACGGCTCGTTATTGGTACATTTACCTTACTTTGAGAACAAAAAAATTTTCAATTTTTTTTAAGTGCGAAGGTGGTATCCTGCCTTAATAGACCCTTGTAAACTCGCGTTCTCCAAGTATTCGGTACTTCAGTTTACAATCAATGAAATCTTCTACAATTACTCAAGTTGTAAAGTGACGTAGTTCTCCAAACTCGAGAACATCTGCAATAGCTACTCACTAAATAGCTTCCTTCGCAACAATTACTTCTATTTAAATCGTCAATAGCATCGAGGCTCCCCCAAGCACCCACGATTTTCCACCCAATCCTCAATCCATACTACCAATCACTCCTCTCACATATCTCAATCCCCTTACTCCATTCCAAGTTCACATTATCAATTCAAAGCGCCTTCCAATATTCCCTTGAAAGCACAAACTACACAAACCATCACCTGCTCGCACCAACCATAGCGCAACAAGCAATCCACCACCTTCCAAACTCAAAAACCTCGCACCTCAGTAGCCACCAATTAGCTGTATTAATTACAACCGTTCTGCTGCACCAAATCAGTTGCATTAATCAGTTAAACTAATTACCCGCAGTTCAGAGACGGCTTCTATAATTAGTACAGCTTTGGAGCTGCGCTCAAAGGGTTATACCCCCAAGTAATAATAATAATTCTCTCGCTAATGCCGCGACAGCCTCGCGACGTTACTTTCCAACCGTGAGCCCGGTGTCAGAAGACGCACGAAAGTGTGCTCACTTACCATATCGTTCTGCTCGATTTACCGTGCAATTACACCGCGCTTACAAATCCCTCTCCCCCCCCCCCCCCACGATCGTCGATGGTGGTTAGAAAATCCCCCCTCGGGATTTCGTGGGGCACCCTCCTCGGCCCCAGGATGCGCTCCGAGGAATATCTCTCCACGGCGGGCTCGCATTCAATTTCCTTCTTCGGCAGGAGTTTACCAGAGCCGTTCACGTTATGTCGAGCATATTAATAGGCCGGTATGTGCACATGCTAACCACGTAGTAGCGGGACGACGTAGCGCCGCCATTAAACGCCCTCGTATGCATCGCGAAAACACTGTATACGCGACGTTTAATGAGAAAATTCTATTGTCGGAATGATTGTCTGTTGTGCCGCGAAGGCTCCTCTGGATACGAAGCTACTTTGACTAGTGCAAGCTTGAGAACACCGTTTTTGGTTTGAAAATCAGGTTGCGAGCATTCTGGAAAATAGTCTGCAGTTTCAGAATTTCAATATGTTGCATCCAGTTGGAAGTTCCTCGAGTAAAGCTTGAGGAAGTTTTGAATGGTGTCACGTCCTCTACCCTTTTCGTGCGAGATCGACGAGTCTGCATATTTCGTTTCGTGCGGAAGTGCCTTAAGCGATGCTGTTGCAGGTGGAGACGCCAAATGTGCCTCTTGCGCCCTCGTTGCAGGGCTTACCGGCTATGTTCCGCGCTGCAATTTTGTCGGAGGACAAGCCAGAACGACGAAAGGAAGACTGCAAGCGGACGTAGGAAAAAACGGCTCCAGTAACATTTGAATACACCGTAGGAGGGATTCGGGTGGCGTCCACTCAGTGGCTATGAATATGCACACGTCTGCCTACAAAGTGTTTTACAATTAATATTTTTTTTGCGCCAGCTTTCGGGCACAGAAGAGTCTCGGGTAATGAAAGCGGAATTGAGCTCCCCGTTTGCCCGCCTTTTATTTCGGCGCTGCTTCGAGAATATCTTCCTTCCGCGAACGCTATTTCTGCAAACATTTCTCTGCCCTCCCGCTTCACGCGGGGACAGATAAACAGCGTCTATTTGGACGGCCTTGTACTATAATTGGAGAATCCTATTTCACGGGGAAGATTGATTTTGGACGCCTGAGTAAATGAAAAATATCGTACACATCGAAAGTATACCCCGATGGAGAGACAAGAGAATTTTTTAAAACCAAACCTTCAACGGGGATAAAAAGATAAAAACCGCCTAGAAAGATACCGCCACCGATGCTCGTTTAATGGAGCCTGCGGTCAGTCGACCTTGATGTAATCGCTACGCTGTAATATTCGTGATGTGGTTTCTGTTCTCGCCTCAGGGTACGTCGACGAAGTGAATAGGTCAATCGGGTGCTCGTGTAACTTCATCCCGGGCAGGGCACGCGTTTGGGAGCGCGTGGCGTGCCCGTTTCACGTCCAGCGCACACGCTGCAACCGGCTGCGGATGTGCATTCATCGCATGCATTATTGCTGCGTGGGTGGGGCCCGGCTGACGTGACTATGAATAGAGAGCAAGTTTAAGGCTACGATGGAGTGCGTGTGTGCGTCTGATACAAGCCGTCGGGGCCTCCTTGACAGATTTACACGCGAATGCTCCCTCTACCGTGATACACTTCGCTGTGAACGTGCAAGCGAGTGCAAAACGCGGATGCCTATCCGTGCATGCCCGCTTCCGTCTCGCCGGTTCGCCTCGCGATCTTAACTCCTTCAACGAGGTGTCCCGCCAGTAACACGTGGCGGAATCATGCGACGTTTCCACAGAATACCCCTTCACCAGACCGTTTATTGGCGCGACCACCGCACGTGTCAGGGGCGAGACACAGGGTTGGTCGAATGGAAAATTGAAAATTGATAGCTCCACGTGCGTAATATTTTGAGAAATGTCAATATCGCGTGCAGTATAAACAATTCTTATATTTTAAGTTTTGATCTTCCTCTCACCGTTACAAAGTTATAGGGTAAATCCGGGAGACGCGGTCGACCTAATATAAAATGGCTATTAAAACTAATATAGATATTACTTATTTTATCAGAACAAACCTAATATGTTCAGAATTTTATGCCGATTCAGAAAAACTGGTCGATATTTGCTTTAAGACAATATTTACTGTAAATCGGGTTGAAAACTGAAGTCATGACATCTGACCACCTCCCCCGAGGTGCCGGGAGAAATGGTTTTCGTCTTTGGCAGAGACCACTCACATAATTATTCATGGAAAATTAACAAAGGATAAAGCAAAATTATTTATCAGTGAATACAACTACGGATTCATTGATATTTAATTTGTTTACGCTAAACAAGTAAAGAACACATCAAAGGAAAAGTGAATTACCTACTGGCGATTAGCAAGGCAAATGAATAGAAAAGTGAATAAATAAACTAAATAAACAAAAATAATAATAAAATAATAATAAAAAATAAAAAAATAAACAAAAATAATAAAAATATCATAACTCGACCATCTCACCTTTCTGCAGCGAGACATGGTCTTCTCGTCAGCTTTGAGAAGAAGAGTTAATATGGCCAAATACTTTGGCTGCATTGTCCCTCAATATCTCTACTATCTTATTATTCCAAACATTAAAGGAAAATAAACTTAGAGGTATATTTTAAATACGATTCTGTACAACCGCTGTTTGACAAAAGAGGTTAAATGTAACATCAATTTACCTTTAATAGCCTATAAATCCAGAAAAACCCAGAAGGAAGCGAAATAACGCTATTCATTCAACTGTTTGGCTTCTAGAGAAGTAATTGGTCTGCACTTTAATGCATTTTTACGTATAGACTCTGAAATATAGCGACACGACCAACTCTCCGGCCCGACCGCGTCTCCCGGATTTACCCTATTACAAAAGGGAATAAAGCGATAACTTTAAGGCAGTGATTCCCAACCTGTGGGTCGAGAAGTGTTTTCTGGGGGGTCGCCACGGTTTGTTTTTAGCTGACGATTTTTAGCACTTATGTATTTATTTTAATATGGTTTCATTGCCATATTTTATTAATGATGTAACGCTGATTTTTCATCAATGAAAGGAAGGAAATGTTTATAAAAGGGGATCGCGTCTCAAAAAAGGTTGGGGAACACTGCTTTAAGGGCTGATTTCATCCCTTCAGAGTGAATTTTAGCTGAAAAAAAATTGCTACTTATATACCTACTGTAATATGAATTTTTGGGATTGGAAATGTTTCCTCGTAAGTATTAAGCAGCTGTTCGAAACAGTTCATAGATCCTTTTGAGAGCAGGAACTGCGAAATTGCATATGAAAAAGCAGATTCGATTCTCCGCGGGGCTCACCATCAAATTTTACTACACCCCACCAAACTTTCTATTACCCCATTTTCAATCCCCCATCGACGATTCGCAGTACGTCGGATAGTGAAACGTAGCTGCCCTTGGCGTTTACGATACTCGAGTCAAGGGAATTGATAATAAACATACTCCATCGCGTCGTTTCTAAGCCGTATACACGGGGCTAACGCGCACACACCACTTCCGACATCCTCGCGCCCATAAATCTTCGGGGGTTGTACGTCGCGCAGGAAGCCCGCCGACCACTCAATTTTTGTAATCGTCGATAAAACGGCCTCTAGCTTCCACCCCTGTCTTGCACGCAGCGCTGGTCGAAGCAACGGCACTCTTTAAGTGCCTCTTAACCCCCAGAAAGGTGAACAGCCAATCTTTGGGCGGAACAAACGCTGAGTATTCCACTGATATCGTGTCCATTCTAGACTCCCTCACTGAGAATTGTACAACTTCATTAGTACCAATTATCCGAGTATAATATCTGTGATTTGAGAGATTACAGAGCCTTCATCAACCTTTTCCACTCGAATACACTAATTACTACATCTTCTTATATATGTTATTTATTCTTTCGACTGGTTTGAATATTTTAAGAAAAGCAGCACAATTTCTCAGTGCTCAACTACTTCTTCTGTGCCTCCACGCTTTTCTTGTAGCACGGCGACTACTTCAGAGCTTCTCCTTACATTTCATTCTCAGCTCTTGAAATCACATGGCTGCAGTGTTCTTTGCTCCACCCTTCGAGAAACAGGGCACCCAAAAAGTGAGCAACCCCGAGGAAAAAGGCGCTTGATATTTCCGACAGAAGCGAGGATCGGTCAGCGAATGGAAAAAGATATGAACGAGGGGGGGTTCTGGTGCTTGCAGTCGACAGAGTGGTTCGGTGCAGGAATGATGGCCACTCTTTTTTATTATGTCACTGGCTTGCACGAGGGTAATGGCACCCAGCCCCGTGTCACGATGGCGTCAACTATACTCGCGTAGTTTTCGCCACACGTTCCCAGGGGTTGGTCAACTTTTACGGAACCCGTGGCTGCTGTAAAAGTGCGACGCTCGTGTCGTAGAAAGAGGTGAGAACGTAAACGTTAAGGGGGCGTTTAGGTAGATGAGCACGTCGAGGAATGCTCCGTGGCCATCCCAGACGCCAAACTGTCGAACTTTGTCCTCACGGTCAGGCTCGTTAATGGCGATCCTTCGAGGCATGCTTGAAAGTTCAAACTAGTTTCCACTTGTTTCCGGTTCCACTGCTGACCCCGCGTGGCGAGATTTCACGTGGCCAAATAACGGTTAAGTTTCATTTACATGCCCTTTCGCTCACACTTGCGTCCATAAGTATACTTTACGTAATTCTAAGTATATTCCCGTTCAAATATAATTTGAACATCTCTTCGAAATTTAAAGGAATTACTAAAACAGTAACGAAGTGCAAATCATTTCATAGCCTCCGCAACAGAGTTTATTATCTAAATAAAAAATTATTTACATAACGTATCAAATAAAAGAAACGAAAAGATTTGAACTCAAATTTTTTATATAAAATAAATTTTGCCCATCTCTGCTCCACAGTTACCTGATCTTAACCCAATTGAGAAATCGTGGGATGAAGTAGATAGGAAGATAAGAAAAACGTGCCCAAATTAAAGGGGTTGTGGAAAAGATCAGAAGGTTCCTACCACATTTCCAAACTGTCCAGTGACTTATGACGGGAAGTGTACACACTCGTAGTGTGTTTCAAAACAAATTTCATCCAGTATCGTAACATAATAAAGATTCTATCATCCTAAATCTCTGCGCGAAAAACGCGACGAATAAAATCACAGCGATACAGCAGAAAATATCAATAATCATCGACCAAACTGTTTCATCTCGTTCCCGCGAAACAGCATACCGTATTTCCATGCGAGCCGGGCTATATTATCAATGCAAATTACCCTCAAGTCTTTGGCAACTGCCGTTTCATGTCTGCGGCTCGAGCTTTACGCTCCGTGCAGTTCGCGGTGCTTCATTTTCCCACGATTTATCCAGTAACTAGTGCACACAGGCTAAAGCTGGCTGACGCTATGTCCTCTTGTTAAGCATTTAGGATAATTCAGGGTGGGCGATATCGCGAACGATGATCCTCGTGGCGTTTTAACATCGCTGGCCGCCAGTAGTGTCATTTTCATTTGACAGTAACCGAGTTACGCGGCAAATTTCATTCGGCCTGCAGAATTTCATTAAAACCGACCGCGAAAACGAGAATTTCATCGGGTCGCGCGTTCGTCGGATTCCATTTCGTTCGGTCGAATCCATTCCGCCTAACGTTCGACTCCGGGTTCGGCCACGCTTGGCGCGCGGGTGCAAACGGAATAGTGCGCGCGGTATGATGGTCGAAAAGTTAAATAATAAACGGGGTACGAGTGCGTGGGTGGTTATATTCGCGCCGGGAACAAAGCGGGGGCGCGCGGGGCGGGGGCAGGCATAAAGAATGAGAAGATATTATGCACCTTGTTGCGCTGTACTTGGCGCTGTACTCACGCGGATATACTCGCACCTGAGCCAATTTGAACGCGTATTAAGAATTTACGGTCTTTTTAGCTGGTTAAAGACTCGCCGCGTTGGCTCCTTCGCGGGAATAAAAGGCGGAGCCGTAGAGCCGTCGTAAAAAATCTGACGTTTATTTTAGCGGGGCGAAATGCTGGCGCGGCGCGGGCACCACTGGATGCTGCGAAGTCCTCTGGTTACGTGGCTGCTATTTATGGGTCGGTATTGCAACGGCGACGGGACAGAAAAACGGAATGGGAGAGTCAAATGATTGACTGTGGTTATTCGTTGTCATTCAAGCTGTTTGATACTCGCGTGGAAACCGCGGGAGAGCTTTAATAGCGTGCGGGTGGGTGTTTTGGGAAAATTAGTGTTGATGTGACGTTTGTGCGGGTGAGGCTCGTTGGAGTGGTATTATAATAAAAGGTGGCGCAAAAGTGATCATCCGATTTTCTTAGTCTATAACGATGGTTTTAAGTGAAACAATGTGGTGTTTTTTTTTTGTGGTACAATTTATTGAGACTTATAGATTTTATGACTACAAAATTAATATAAACCTCCACCACGTTAAATCCGCCCTGCTCGAAGATCGTTAAACGTGCAGATTGCCAAAGGTATCTTCCCGAGTAGTGTGACTCAACGACATCTGCACCATTCTACGTCTCGGATAAATATGTTAATCGAGCCGAGTTTCTTATCATGGAAATAAAAGCGCGCGAAGCAGGAATTATCGAGATTTCAGGAAGAAGGACGCCCCAACGAATTGAAGTTACGTTTCGCAGCATTCGAGCGTACAGAACTAAAGCAATTTCCGTTGCCGAACTTAGAAGCATTTCCAAGCAGACGGCCTGGAAAACTTCTGACTTATGCCCCCGCGGAGCAGCTTGGGGCCGTCCGAAATGTATTCGACGGGATTCCACGGGCTCGTGTGCGTCCACGTCGCGGCAGAAGTCGGCGAATAAATGCGCCGCGTCCGGTCAAGACTTGAGAATATTTTTGCCGCTTGTGGGTGGAGGGGCCTCTTCTTCTGCACGACAGCTGCGAATTGAGACACACGTGCTGGCAATGACGCGAAGCTGCTCCACTGGCCGAGAGGAACTGTCTGCCAAGGACAGTCGTCGGGATATTCACAGACCGAAGTGACAACCGAATTCTTCCTCTTCTCTTGCGAAGCAGGGCAGATTTGTCGGTGCAGGAAGAGTGGAATTTTAGGCGACGGACGATATTTTCAATAGTATATGTATCCTTTGAGTCTTTCTTGATGGTAAATTCAGTAGGTACTATTATAATTTATAAGGGAACGGAAGGTTCTATAAAAGATAATTGTGAAGTGGAATAAAAAGGGATTGATTCTGTAGCATTTTATAATTTATAAGCACTGCAAAGTGCACGGTTCTTATTTTTTAGGGACAGCCATATTTCTTGGTCTCTCATTAGTCTCCTTGTAATTTAACGAGATTTCTTTATGCTTATTCGAATTGAACCGTAACGACCATATAAGCACACCTTTCGTCCCATAAAGTGTTATATCCGTTAAAGTAAAATATATCGCTGCCATGAATCGCGGTATTAACCCACAGACAGCTCGCCATTAAACGCTGCTCCCGCGAATATTACCGATCCGAAACTTTTGGCAGACATTGTACGTTATAATGGCCGTGGATGCACGGCACTACATTCGCAAACGCATTATTATTCGTGACGATAATTTCGCGCGTTTATCTTATCATTAAATTCCAGCTGGACGGCGCGTACACTCTCGTTAAACCAGATAAAATGTTTAGGATATAGACATGACGGTTATTCCGCGGGTTCTGCCGCCGCACGGCTGCGCCGGCCGATAACCGCGCGCGCGCGCGGCGGTTAACCGTGCGCCACCGATTAAAATCGTGACCGATTAAACATATTACGAAGCAACTGCGGTTTATGCATTTCGACCGCCGTTCCCGACCGACGCGTGACAGAAGAAGCTTCAAACTGTCGCGACGATTACGCGCCCGCGTTTGTTCCCCTGGTCGGTCCCGTGAAACGCGGATTAGGGGATTTTCAGCGGACATTAACGCGTTGCGAACGTATCCAGAGGTCTCTCTCTCTCTCCCGTTCCCACTCGCGGGAGAATTAATCACGCTATTCACTGAAAATTCTCGGTGCAGAGTGCTCACTTCGTGTCAGCGTTCGTGTCACTTGACAGCGTCGTTCAACCAGATATGTTAAGCACGTACTCCTTCCACAACAAGCTGAAACTTGACCCTGTCTTGCGCGAGTGCTAGCGCTACGTCGAGCAAGATAATGATTCGGGGGGACACAGAGACTTTGGGGCAAATTTGCATCTGTTATGGTAGAAGCCATTAATAAAAAGGGGACACATACATCGAGGAATCTGATCTTTAATGCACTTACCTGTGCCCAAAGACTTGCACAGGAAAAACACATACGCCCCCGAAACGAAACGAAATTGGAGAAATAACTCGATTAAACTCGGCCGCGCTAACGAGCCGCGCGGCGCGCGGGCAAGCAGGTCACGGTGAAATTTCATCGGGCTTTTCCAAGTAAGCCACCGGGCAAACATTGCGTTTCGTTCTGGCCATATTTCACCGTTCGCGGATGCCCTGCGCGCAACCACGGACAGTCGCGCGTAATTGAGAATCGATGGGGGAGAAACGCAGCCGCCACGCGGTGAAACGGGTGAAAGTACGGAGAACCGGTGGGGGGGGGGGATGGAATGACAATGGAACGGGGGAAAGAGGGAACCGAGAGGGAGAGGACGGGAGGGGGACACGAATCGCTTAGATTTAAGTGACATCGAGCACCGCACAATGGTGCTGATTGCCGAAATTAGCTGGCGCAGCCTCTGGCAACGGTAACTGGCTCACGAGCTCGTCGTCGGGCGAGTTAGCGAGGGCGTTAGTTAACGAGAGAAAGAGGAGAGATTGCTGCATCGAACGAGGCTGGCGGGGGTGTGCGGAAGGGAGGAAAGAGAGGAACGGAGGAGGAAGAGGGGCGAGACGGTGTTCTCCGCGTGGCGTATGGATAGCGGAGACAATTGCAACTTCCTTTGCAACGCAGGCATCTGCAACGAGCCTAGATGTTATGCCACATAGAGGCCTCTGGATTGCTTTCGTTTTCGATGCTCTGGCTACTTAAGAATAATTGTACTTTGCTAGAGACATCGTAATTGGGCAATGTCTGGATTCGTACCGGAGCTCTCGAGGTTGTTTGAGTTTTAGTTCCGAAACACTTGCGCCACTTGGAATTAACGCGTAATTTTTACATAAAAAAATGTTTGTTTACTCCTTGAAATACATAACAATGTAGCCAGAAAGTTTTAAAAAGATTGCATGAATAGTTTCCTTACAAAAAATTCCCCAAGAAGAGCCTTGATTTCTACCGATTACACCACGTTCTCCCCTTAAGGGGGGTCAATCAAGTGAAAATGAACTACCAGTTATTTTACAGATAAAAATTTGAAAATATGTATTTCCATATTATTTTTTACGCTGAAATGAATTATGTAAGAATTAATACAGTGACATTTTTTTTTTCAAAAATTTAAAAAAAAATTTCGAAAAAATTATTCGATTTTAAAATCCATACCCTTATCTCTGTAGTATTGTATACAAAGACTGCAGAAAAAATTTCAGCTCGATAACTTCATTTTTGTCCGAGTTATAAAGTTTTTATGTTTTGGCGTAGTAACTAAAACGCTCCTGCTCCGTACGTTGGACCGACCAAAATGAACTACCAGTTATTTTACAGATAAAAATTTGAAAATATGCATATCCATATGATTTTTTACGCTGAAATGAATTGTGTAAGAGTTAATATAGTGACAATTTTTTTTTCAAAATTTAAAAATAAAATTTCGAAAAAATTATTCGATTGTAAAATCCATACCCTTATTTCTGTAGAATTGTATACAAAGACTGTAAAAAAAATTTCAGCTCGAAAACTTCATTTTTGTCCGAATTATATAGTTTTTATGTTTTGGTGTAGTAACTAAAAGCAAAATGCTTTGGGATGATTAGTTTCTGCACTAATACATATCGTGTGGAACTTTGGTGGCGAATTTAAACAAACATTGTAAAAGTTACACACGAATTAAGTTTTTTCCACACTTTTATGGGAAAAAAATCGTCTTTAATGAGTTATAAAATGTGTTTACAAACATCCAATGTTAATGCGGAAATTCCACACGATAGGGAAAGGAATTCTACAGCTCCAGTTAAAATTTTAAGTGAAAATATTAATTCGTTCAAGAGTTATGATGTACACCGTGTTTGAAAATGTAGTTTCTAGATAAACGGCTTCAAAGTTAAATCCCATACGCCAATACCGCTCTGCGAGGCCGTTACTCGACGGTGCACTCAATTACGTTCAGCGCTATAATTTCCGTAATTATTCGAATTTCCTCACGATACATTGTTGTAAATGTTCACAAAGCATGGCACTTTCAGAATTAATAATGATAAAAAAATCGATTTCTCGAGATTTCAATAGTCCTATACCTCCTTAATCAACACTGTATATCCACATCCCGAACTCGTTCGGGATATCTCCCGAATATTTCGTTTAAGAAGTTCAGAGAAGACTAATTCCGTCACTCGAAGTAGCATTGCATGCTCCAGTATAATGCACTTTCAGTCGACAAACTGTATCGACTATGACACCCATTCTCGTCGCGCTGAATTACGGAATGCCGTACTTAACTGTAAGCCGCCATCCGAACTCCTTCAAGCGTGCGTCTGCTTGATGGAAGCTGGGACTGGAAGAATAGTTACAGCCGCCATAAAATCGCGCGCCGACGGTGCCTCGAAGAGGGCGAGAGCAGACGAGCTTCCCAACGCGAGAAGCTCCCAAAGAAACGGATCATTGGCCCTGGAATGTTTTTTTTTTTTCGTGTGGATCCCCTGGTTCGACTGGTGTGCGCCCGGGGAACGTGATGTCACGCACGTGCAAACTCCTCCGTAAATTCTTTTGCTCGACGGGGGACGAGCTTTACGGGCGCAATCACGTAGCGCAGTCAGACAGACAGCGAGAGGGGGCTAAGGAGCGACAGAAGCGAGGCGAAGGGACAGGGCCACTTTAAAGGACGAGGCACGACGAAATTCCACGGGCCGGCGAATTGAATTACCGAAAACTTCCCCTCCAACGGCGAACGTGCCTGATCTGTCACAGGCTCGACCCGTGAAATACTGATTTACGAGTGGCCGCTTAATCTTGGCGCGCGATAACACAATCAAATGGAAATTTCAGGGAATCCATTTGCCCGCGGACCTGCTAAATGAATTCCCGTGCGCCGACTGTTATTTGACGTGCCACTGAACTGTCCAACTTTTTCAACACGCTTGGCATTTAAAACAGCGAAAGTGGACGTGGGATCTAATTTATAATTAGAAGATTAATTAAAGATGTTACCATAAGATTTATTTCTAGAGGAACTGTATGTTTCGAGGATACACGGAGACCTTTGTGTATTGAGATTCTTTTCTAAGGAAGAATTCTCAGAAGAAATTCCTTTCCTTAGAAGGGCACGTACGCGGTGAAAGCAGAAGGGACAGGTACAAAGGCACGTGCAGACGTACGTGTAATTCTAATTACCTTGCATACTTTTCTAACTAAGCTCGCAGAATGCACGTCCACTTGAACTTGTGAACACGTACCGGGCCTGCATTGTATACGGTTTGTCCTTACTCTCCTTCGTTAGTCCACTGTTCTGCACGTTCCCCTAATTATAATTATCTTGTCCACGGTCGCTTTGATTCCAGTCTTCTGTGTACCCAAGTTAATGAAATAGATTCTGGCGCAACCAAATGTCGATCCTTTGATTAAATATCAGGACCATTTGTGCCATTTTCATACTGCTTTCAACGGTCACTTTATTTTAGATTTCTTTACACGAAGTTTGTATAAAGACGTTTTCGTGTGAACTGAAAATTCGTTTCTCTGTTTTTAATAGTTTTAAGCAGATTCAGTAGTTCCCTGTTTTGATACGAGAACCTGTCGAGAAAGTCTCCGAGCTTATGGAATTGTCGAATGGACATTGTTCGCGCGATTTATTCGACCAACGAAATGCTGCGTCCATTTTGCAGCACCAATCGTGTATCATGTGCCATGCCGTGTGTCTTTCTACTGCACAATTGTGTGCAGCTGCAGAATGCCATTCTCTATACGTAATGACGTGTGCACTCCGATTAAATCTCTGCACGTACAGGTTGTTCAATTTAACCGGACAAACCGAAAGGTACGACGTTGTTACTGATGACGGGAACAACTGTCGCGCGGAAGTTCTTGATTTTGGGAAGACGATTTTCTTGGTTTAGAGAATTTGCTTTGGAGATTTAGTCGTCGATATACCCATAGCAAGAAAATTATATTTTATTCCACACATGTGACTTTACTAATTTCTTTCTATATCAGCCCTGAAAGTGGAACAAAGAGAAATATGGTTTCATTTCTCAATTTTCTACGTACCACTGCTTCAAATGAGTGATTCTTCCGAGTAACTTATCGTTTCCTCTTCTATAGGAAAAATAAAGCTTCCGGTTCCTAATTCTATTAGGGTAGACCGGGGGCGGTAGTAACACTTTGACTTTGGAATACGATTACGCAAAAACTATTACAGTTACAACAAAAGTTTTTTTACGAAAATGTTACTTATTTATCTGACATTATTTGAGCCACAACAGTTTCGCTGTATGTCAAGTAATATTCCGGTTATTAATAAAAAATGAGAAGCGGAGAAAGTGTTACAACCGTCCCTGACCCCGGGTCGGTTGTAACACTGCATGGAGTCGATAGTAGCACAAATATAACTTTACAAAATTAAAATATTTATTGATTTAAATTATAATAATAAATGAAAAAAGTAAAATCTATAACAAATTATGTGGTATCGCAATTGTGGCAGAAATAAAAGACGTTTTCGCTGGTGCATTCCTCATCTGCTCAATCCTTACATTCAGTATATTGCACCCATTTTTCATTTGGTTTGCTTGTGCTATGCTATATGATTTCATGCAAATAAGACAATATTATTCGCCTTCTTTATCCCTATTCGGTTCTGTTGCGGTAAAACCGACCCCGACTACCGATGTTACAATCGCCCCCGACCATGCTTTTGAACTTAAATTATAAATTTTGACTAACGAAACGCTTAAAAGTGCCAAGTAACGATCGATATTAGTTTAAAAAAGGTCGAATTACAGATTAAAAAATCGAACAAGCACATACTTGCAAAGGGAGTGTTTATATTACAATTTTAAGTCAGTAAGGAAAAGTTACTTTGGGGTATCGAAAAGTTATTTTCTTCACTATCCATGTCTATTGCGTATCTGTACTCTTAGGGCATGGATGTGTATATTCCAAATGTCATTCTTCATCATATATCCAAAATCGGTGTTAATATCTATTATATGTTTTGAGATATTTAGCGTGTTACATTCGCCCCCCTGTTACTACCGCCCCCGGTCTACCCTACGTTCATCCAGCATTATTTACGAATATTTAACCCCGATTGGTACGTCTATCGAAGTCCCAGGCAATCAAAGCCTTAATCGACTTATTACCGCCAGGGGTCCGTACCAAGCATCCAGTAACTTTGCACAAAACTCCGAAACAGTCATTCAGTTGGTGTACATTAGCCTGCTGTAGGTCGTTGAAGCATGTAGAGAAGTGCCATAACCGTTGCAGCCGAAGTGAAGCAACGTAATTTCGTCGGTGCAGAGAAAACATAGAGTATGGGTCCCCGACCAAAGGCGCAATAACCAAACATACCTACAACTAGATTCGATATGGATAATTCGAGGAGCGGTTAATAGAAGGCAATTGGCGCGACGCGCACCGCGTAGGAGCACTCCAACGAGGGCTGTATTAAGGTCGAAGGGATGATTCGGTCGTTCGCCACGCGATAACGTGAGAACCCGGCATAAGGTGTATCCACGCATCTGATACAACGTCCCTCGTACCGAGAACGCAAACTATAAATATTCGGCACCGTCCATTCCTCACACGCGGGACGAGCACGCGAACGTGGCCTTCCCTCTCTCTAGAATTCGATAATGCTATCGCGACGTCTCGGGTAAATTACATTCGGCGGGAGAAAGAGAGGCGCCGTTTAACCGGAACATCGTTGAAAAGTTGCGCAGATAGCGCGGGATGCTCGTTCCGTAACATTCTCACCTGACAAATTGGGATTTCTGAGACGAATTGCCCGATGGGGCGGAGAACGGATCGGTGCGGGCTGCGATAGGGAGAAATCATGGGGAAATACATTCCGAAGAAATATTGTCACACGAAGATTCCTCGTTTTTTAATGAAAAAACGTCTCTAGAGTATTAACAGTTAGTTACAATTACTGACAAATGCAGATGATTTCCTGGTTTACCTCGTCGAAAACCCGGAACTTTGTTTCAGAGCTTCGCGAGCAATTCACCTGCGACCACCTTGAACAAAAACAATTTAGAAATATAAAATGTCCCCCACTGCTTGCAACGCAAGCTTAACAATCACCAGCCACCAGTCTGCAAATCCCTTACAAACACATCCCCCCCCCCGTATCTGCCCCAGTTGCATAAAAAAATCACTCACCAGCCCCTCAACGCTCCCTGCAGAAACAAACCAAGAGCCACTTGAACGTGCAGGACGACAATCACGCGAGCAATTCGCGGGGATCCAGTGGAACGCAGGACCCCGACTCTTGCAGGGGCTCGGAGTGCACGTCGGCGAACCCTTAAAACGGGACGGGGTCGAGTGCAATTGCCCAAACAGACTCCCGAGGAATGAACACGTCAGTGTCGGCGGGAGGGATTTTCTTGCCGGCATACAAAGTAGCCAGGACCATGCCAGAGAATGTAACACGGAGGACCTCGTAACCAGGAGCGCCTCCTTCTGCGCCACCCCGCTCGCCGCGGTGCGCCAGGCGAGGCCGTCTTCCACGGTTTTCCTCTATTTTCACTCTTTCCGCCGTGGCCGTCACGAGGCGGGACGCTCGCCAACCCGTGGTCTACACCGAATACAAATGATCCCGACAAATTAGGTCGCTCCTGAAGGGATTCCTCCGGCTGTCCACGAGAGAACGTGCACCGCGATAGGCCCGGCTCGGGGCCCCGGAGCCTCGATCTCTGCCGTGATTCGAATCCGATGCACACGGACGAGGATCACTCTTTGAATTTCCAACGCGTTATCGCGTTCACCGTTTGAGCAGCCTATTTTACAAACTGCCTCGAAGGCAAGGAAATGAAGCTTGTAAGGGTTCAAGGGTGTTTCCTGATGGATCGCCCGACTCACGAAGAGGCACGTGTAGGATGGTAGGTTTTTTTTTTTTAGGAAATCGATTTTGCAGGCAAGTTTGGCACGCGTGCACTTGATTGGGAATTGGTAGGGTGAAGTAGATTTCGAAGGAGAGATGAGTGGAATTTTCCTTGAAATGAAGTTGGATAATTTTCTTTCGATAACTTCAGTTTGGTACGCGGCAGAGTTAAGGGCTCTTGGAAGTAAGCTCTTCATTTAACAGTGCCATTCCAGTTAAGACGCGTCATAGTTTGAACAGTGTCTAATGCTCCGATAGTGCGTCGCTGACGCTTCGTTTCGGGAACTACAATAAACTTTGATTCTCTCGCATAATCGGAGCGCTAACTTCCCGTAAACTTTCGGCAGAATTACACGCAGGATCTAGGCATGCGCGGGTGTAAAACAATCCTGCTGCGATTCCGTCTGTCCTGAATAAGACATTTATGTTAATGTCGCCCCTGCGCGGGGCTTATGCAAAATTAGTCAAAGCACTGGCAAGGATATCGTTCGCCGTCTCCCCTACAATGTTGCGCGTTATTTGGATAAAAATTCGGTATAATTAACCCGCTACCATCGTTCCATCCATTTTACGCAAGCTTTCATATCTTTCGGAACTTGCAATCGCAAATGAAAACAAATCTACTACACAAAATGCTGCACTTGCCAACGAGGGGTAGCTAGCAACGTGCAACTGAAGGCGAATTTACACGGTCCACTTTGGTTGAACAGTGCGGATGATTCAACATCGGAAGGTATTATTTCAGAAGCGTCGATGTATTGTTTGTAAACAGAGCCTGCTGTTTCGCGAAAGAACATTGTTTCCAAATGCAATAAGAGTATTATAAATAATTCGTCGTACCTCTCGATTTTTATAATGGTGTATAAATGGAGAGAAGAATAGCCTCGATTATTTCTCGCTTTCTCTACTGCGTTTTCTTTAGCTTCATTTTAATTCGCATCGTCGCCACTTTTAAGCGAACCAGCGTGCGAAATTTCATTGAAACGCGTGAACATTCGCGTTCGAATTTCATTGTTTCAATTTCGTCGAATCAGCCGCATTGCTGGACCAAAATGGGCCGTGCAAAGTCGCCTTAAGGTCAACATCGGGGTGGCCAGGAACGCGTTACCGACAAACCATCGCTAATAGCGAAATCCCTATAGACCCGTGGACCAATTCGTGGAATTCGAGGGCGGGATTTGCGGAAATCCAGACCCAGCAAAGGGTGTATCTCCTCTTTCTCTGTTGCTGGCCGCGACCACCGCCGCGGTAGACCGCGGTGTGCACGCGTGTGCGAGCCTATATCTGATCGGGGCTTGCTTTGGCCCCCGCCCGATCATCTCTCTCGTCATTGAAACACGCGTCAGTGGCTGACCATGTAACACACAGGCCAGGTTTTGCGGCGAGTTAGCGCACGGTCCTGCGTCTCGCGCCACCATCCCCCCCCAAAGTTCAACCCTCGCGCCGCCCCTGCCTGCTCGAAATAATACGTGATTTATTCGAATCACCGGTGATTTATCGGCCCCCGTCGCCGTTTGACTCGTAACAGGTCGGTCAAAGTCAACGGTTCACCGCGCCCTCCGCCCCTTCCTCGTGCAACGATCCTGACGACAGTCCATGTTTTTTAGATATTTATGGCCGGCACTTTTGTTTGCCATACATGGTGACAGGGGAAACGAATTGGATCCTCTTACGTTGCATCGTTTCGGTTTTCGACGTCATCCGGTTGGAATTTTAGTCGATTTCACACGCTGGTGGGCATCGAGGGCTGCCAAGATTTGAGTAGTGGACAATTGTATTTGGAATATTTTCACATATCTCCTGTATTGTAATTTAATTCTGCAACCAGGGTCACTGCTAAACTAACAAAAACTTATTTAGCTAAAAAATTATGGGTTCGAATAGAAGATAAAAATTTTGTTTATTACTCGTCGAATAAGGGTAAAGTATATTGATATGTTATTTAAATAATTTTTTATTTAGACAATTCCCAACTCTACGCTAATTCAGTATCTCTGCAAGATGGAGAAGTGTCCCGTGTGCAATGGTCCGCAAATGACTTCAGCATAGCTCAGTAAGCGTGAAGCAGAATGATAATTGACTATTGAACGTAGAACACATCTTTCGTTTGAAACTGCATTTTGAATTCATTGCTAGGCAGTGGATGAGTTTCGTGTAATTGTCGATAGAGGATCGTATCTAAAACGATTAAAACTTCGGCACGGTGTATACCGAGAACAATCTCTATTCCTGAATAACCTTTGACAGGACCCTCCTCGCTGGACCGTATCGCGTGAACCGATAAACGGTCCGATGACAATGGCGATTAACCGAATAATTATTCGGTTAGGCCAGTATCGGTAGGGATTCAAGGGAGAAGAGTTAGCTGGCGCGGACGTGGCTAGAATTAATCAATCGTCTGCGCTCGATATCCTCATTATCGATGCCAGACACTCTGCCATTGGCTAAAGTGTACCGATATTCTCGCGGCAACTTTCACGTTTGGCCATCCTATCCTTTTTAACAGACTCCACTTTCGGAAAAGTGTGCAAAAATTGCAAACTTCGCTGGCCTGTATTTTTTAAATAAATTCGGGACCAGCGAACTGATGACTTAAACCCCCCCAGTAATTTCAGAAAAACTACACCATATTTCAGTTTCATCGTAATCCCAGACGTCCACCGCAAAAGTGATCGATTTATCGTGGAAAACGATTAATTCGATAAGCGTTTACTTAAAAAAAAAAAAGACCCAAGAAACCGTGGCGCCCCACCAGAAAACACTTCGCGACCCACAGGTTGGGAATCACTGATTTACAGTGTAAATTTTAGACTCATCGCCATCTAACGCCGCCCCTCATCTCCCGCATTCGAAAAACCACACCATAAAATGATCGACAGCTTAACGGGCTGTTTTTCACACTGTCCAGATATTTTCGCGCCAAGTCCAGGCACGTTTCCCACCGATGAAATACAGCGCGTGGGCCAATAAAGCTGTATAACGAACGACCGCATTCGTCAAAGTCATTCAAACGTTTTCCCTCGTTGCGGTCGCAGGATCGATAGAAATTGCGGAAGACGTCCACGCGGGCCCATGTTGGCCGTCCACTCTTTCCCTCGGCCATCAACCGGGGTCAGATATCCCTCGCGGAAGAAAAGCAGGAAGGCGATCGATTATCCGCGCGAAAGTTCCTCCGTTGCTCGCGCTGAGTGGATTAAACGTTCGGCGATCGCGCCTCGCCTAAAAACGGGAAAGCGCGCTGCCCGGGAATGCAAGCTCGGGGAAAATGACTCGACGCAGGAACAGAGGGGCGAGAGGGGGTTAGAGCAGGAGACTCGTTTCCCCTGGTTTTCTGTCTTCTCGACCATTCCCTGGGCGGACGCGTCTCGCGAGAACGAGCACAGGCGTGGAAGTTCGATTCGAGGAGCGGGGGCTTAATTGAGTGAAGTTAATTTTACGAAAGTTCGTCTTGTGCCGGGGTGCTTAGAAGCAAGAGGGCGGCGAAGAGCCCGTAGAGAGGTCGGGAAAGAAGGGGGCGAACGGCGAAGCGGGACGGACGATTATTTTCAGCGCGGGAGAGAGGGACGAGCTCCGCAGACTAGAAATCGTTCGACGCATTAATGAAATTCAGTCATGGCTCGGTTACCAGCGTGAAACCACCGTGGCATCGATTAATGTTCAACCTACCCGCTACCCTCCCGAGGGAACTTCTTCGTCTTCTAAACCTCGGATTTGTTGTTTCCTAAAGGATCGATTACAGGGGAATGCACTGAACTTCGAGTGCATCTTGCTAGCCATGGGGGTGTTGCGGGGTTACGTGCGAGAAGGAAGTTGATACAGCTGAAAGTTTGCGAAACTGGTGCAAAGATTGGTGTTACTTGAGGGGTTTCACTGTTTCGCTACGGCTTACTGATAAGAAATGGTGAGATCATAAGTGGTCAGTTCAGTTTGAGGCTAGGGTAGAACCCCTAATTACTGACACCTACCCAATTACTGTCACCTTAAGCTATTTTACTTAAAATAACGAATAAATAAACGTTGTAAAGTCATACATAAAAAGAATTATGTAATTCAACCTATAATCTATACGCTAGAAAAGGCACCACTTAATTTTTTTTTTCATTAATTTCTATAAGACGATACAAAATTTTAATTTGATGACAACAGTGGAAATGGCGACTGCCTTAGTAGTGAAAGAGAAAACAGGGCACTAAAGAAAGTGCTATAATTACTATATTTAAATTATTTACATGATAAATAATAATTTTTTAGTAGAATATAAGTATCATAGAAAGTCACAACGGTTGTAATATAACGATTAATTAAGCCTTTTTAATTAATATTTGGGTGACAGTGATTGGTGACAAGCGTTTCAAGCATTTTGGTATTACTGTCATAGCAGTAGTTGCTCATGTACATGAGACGACATAACCGTAAAATGAGATAAACAGTATTAGGTTAGCTGGCAGTAATTGGGGTGTCAGTAATTCAGTCACACACGTTTTAAAGGTGTCAGTAATAGATCTCGAAATATGTTTTTTTAGATTAATGAATTTATATTGTATAGAAATAGAAATTCTAAGACCCACAAAATGTTTTTCATGAAGTAAACATATTAAACCATAATAAATAAAATAAAAAACTTATACTTTTAGTCAATAAATACAGATACTATGCAATAATATTAGAGTCAGTCCTCAATGTGTCAGTAATTGGGGCTTCTACCCTACTTGCTGCAAGTCATGTTTCTTTGGAATATTCTCGCAACTTACTTTTAAACCAGAAAACAGACCGATTGTTCCAATAAACACTGCACTGTCCTCTTGCAATAAAATTGTGCAGTTCCCACGATCAAAGCTAGAAAAGCTACGCAAGAAAATCTCAAAACTACCCTTAATTAACGGTCACCCAAGTGACCCTTCACCGGCCTCGATCGCACCCCCTACAATCCCACCAGCTTCTTAATCTCCTCTTAAGGGGGTATAGGACTATTGAACGACTGAAATCGGCGGTTTCTTGTCGGTTGGATTGCTTAGATACCAAATAATCACCATACTGGCACTTTTCACAGTTTTTTATTTACGCATTAACGAGTAATGTAAAATAAAAAAATTGTCAGAATGTTGCAAATTATTGAATTTATTTGACGCTAAAGATGGTCCCGCGTAGCGCGCAACTGTAATTGGTGTACATAGTCCCAGGTGAACCAATCATCTAAAAGCAAAATGCTTTGGGATGATTAGTTTCTGCACTAATACATATCATGTGGAACTTTGGTGGGGAATTCAAACAAAAATTGTAAAAGTTACACACGAATTAAGTTTTTCCCACACTTTTATTGAAAAAAATCGTCTTTAATCAGTAATAAAATGTGTTTACAAACATCCAATGTTGATGCGGAAATTCCACACGATAGAGAAAGGAATTCTACAGCTCCAGTTAAAATTTTAAGTGAAAATATTAATTCGTTCAAGAGTTACGATGTACACCGTGTTTGAAAATGTAGTTTCTAGATAAACGGCTTCAAAGTTAAATCCCATACGCCAATACCGCTCTGCGAGGCCGTTACTCAACGGTGCACTCAATTGCGTTCAACGCTATAATTTCCGTAATTATTCGAATTTCCTCGCGATACATTGTTGTAAATGTTCACAAAGCATGGCACTTTCAGAATTAATAATAATAAAAAAAAACGATTTTTCGAGATTTCAATAGTCCTGTACCCCCTTAATCAGCCCCCTCGACCTTGCTCCCGAAAACTACGTCCCCCTCTCCGAAACAACCCCGCACATACGAATTTCCAGGAAACGAGGGATTTCCACGCGATGCCGCGACCGCGGGCATCGCGACAGGCGCCCCATCTCCTCGCGCGTCGCGTGCCACTGTGCAAAGCTTCCGCGCACGAGCTTTGCGTATAGAAAGAAGCTAAACGCGTGTCGTGGGTGTGGCCCAGTACTCCTGGCACGGCCGTGGGGTTGAGAAGCGTGTGGCGTGCCCGATCCGCGGGATCGATCGCGAGATAACGCAGCCAGGTACAATGTACCGATCGTTTGCGTACAAGGAAACGAGCCGCGGGGGCCCCCTGTGTACACCGGACGTATGTATTCCGCGCGGTCATCGCGGGGTTGTGGAGCAACGATCGCGTGTAAAGCGGGACACCGTTGGCTGTTGGCCGTGTCGTGTGTCGTCGACGAAGGAAGCCCGCTGTTTACAGGAGCTGAGCCGCGACACAACGGCGGGCCCGATACTGGCCACCGGGAGCTTCAACGGTTTCCAGATTATTCTATTACCAGGGGGGATCGATTCTGCGACGCCTTCTAGCTTACGCACAGGGGGGAGCCGCCATCATGGAAACGCTCGCCCTCGCCGTTTTCCTCGTCAGCCGACGAAATAATTACGCCCGTCCCTGTGGTTCCCCCTGGTCTCACGCTAAACGAGACTCTTCTGCATAATGCGTACTATGCTAGTTGGTTTTTTTTTTTTTTAAATTGCAGGTTAATTGATTGCGAGGGGTGTTGGATCTGCGAAGGTGGACGCAGGGGATGTAGGAGTGCGAGGATTGTTAGTGGAGGAATGGCTGAACTTGGAGGAACCTCCTTGGGGAAATGATCTGGAAATATTAGTTTGTATGATGCGTCAGGGTGGAATTTAAAAAGAGATACTTTTGAAATGTAAAACGAAACCATATTGTAGCAAGTAACTATATTTTTTACGCAGTGGAGATTGCTATCGGAAATTCTCAATGGGTTTAAGGTAAATGTCCCAGTCCTTAAACATGGCCCAATAATTAAAAATTGAGAAGAAATTTTATTAATAATAATAGTTTTACTAATTTGCAACGTTTAAACTGTTCGAAATATAATTGCAAAATGTATTAGCTTTATATAGATACAATTATAAGCTTACATAACTGAATAGTTATATCATACAAAAATATTATTGTACAGTAAAGCTTCAACAGTTTCAATCTCGCGTCTTACCTAATGGGCTCAAGCAAGCGAGAGAATATTTTTGTTAAGGTTGTAATTAATTATTATTTTATAATTTTTGAAATTATACAGTTGTTTTGGATTTATTATACATTGAAGAATTTAAAATGAATTGGATCTTTTAATAATATTTTGTTTTTAATATTGAAATTGTTGCGCTTATCCACTAGTATACGGTAACATGACACGTACCAATCATTAAACGTGTGTTCAATGGTCGTTTAACCGCGGTGTTACAGACGTCAGTGTTTAGTAGTTATAAAATTATAAATATTTATTGTACCAAAGTAAATATTTTTTGTATCCTATATATTTACGTTAATAATAACTAGACAAAAATATAATACTGTTTAAGAATTATTAGGATAATTAATCTTATACTCGTTATAATATTAACATAACCTAAACTTTTATAATATACTTTTAATCATTTTTTAACTGTTGCAGACATAAAATCATGCCGAAGGTAAAAAAGATAACCAAGAAGAACTACAGTCAGTTGATTTCTTTTCATTAACTGATAGAAATAGTTAAATTAAATACATATTCAATAATTGGGACACTGTTAATTAATGACTGGGACACGCTATGAATTTTATTTAATTACTGGGCCATATGAACAGTTTCATGTTTTAATTAATTTAAAACTTTTGCTTTAACAAATGTAGATTCTTGTTACGTTATGTGAAAGTAGAAATTTTACGCTTTCGAATAATTATATTTAGTTATAATTTTATACTATTTAAATATAAAAAAAATTGCAATCATCTCAACTGCTTCCTTAACTGTTTCGCCATTGGGACATTTACCTTATCAAGCCTCCACCTTTGTCCATGATTTTCTACTCAATTTTCCAAGAATTTTGGAGATCTCAATTTTCCGCAATGCATTCAGTAATACAAATAATGTAAAACTCTTGCGTAACAGATAGTCGTGCAGCATTCCCTACCCACCGTTCCGTAATAATTGTTTCTAAAGGTTTCAGTTATGGATCGAAGACGTACTAGAACTGCCAGCGTTCGTAAGGTTTCCGAAAGAACGGCTGATCCATTTTTAACAAACATTTACGCGGTGGCGCGGAGCTCAGCCGTCGTTCACTGCAACGGGAATCGAGGCAGTGGCCATGCGTTTTCAATTACGCGCAATCGTTTCGTCCCATTCCATTGTGCACCGAGCCACGCTTGATCGTTTCAATTGAAATAACGTCAAATCTGCGAATTGGCAGCCGCGCGCGGCCCAGCTCTGGGAGCCTGCTTCCCCAGAGATTTCCCAATCTACCGTGCCTTAATTTGGAAAAATGAAAATTCGGTTTATCGTTTCTTTTTCGTCAACACAGACTGCCGATCTGCTATCTGGCTGTTCCGTTTTAATCACGCGGAGTATTCGATCCTCCCCAAGACCATCCAATAACAACCCCCCAATTCAATCTTCCATTTCTCATTACCAACGGATTAACCTCCGCATCCTCCAAAATCTACGTATCAACGCAGTAAAATTCAAGAAGCGATGCGCGACTCCTACGTTCTACAGATCGGTTTTTACCACCCAATAATTTCCCACTGTATGTGCCTTCCTCCCAGAACGCGACACTGCAATTAAACGCGGTTCATTCACCGCACTCATAGGGCCCACTCAAAGGATCCATTATTGCGTTACACCGGCCAACTTGATCTATCTATTCATGCGCCGAATTTTCAAAGCACTTACCCCCAGCTACACCGGCCAAGAGGAAACAATCAATGAGCACCGCTCATCATGCAAACTCTGGGCTCGCTATTGCCTATACATTACACGGCTTTCGGCCGGCATTCAATAGATCAGAGATGCAGCTGCCTTGCATTCCGTCAATAAGCGGCAGCGCGCGTCAAACCAGCTGGAATATTCGTTTCTTTTGATGTGGCCGTGTTACCCCATATCTCAACCGCACGAGGCACGCGGGGCCCCGCCCTAAAGCCCGACTAAGGGTTGTCAATACCCCCGGGGCAAAACACTGGTAACGCCTTCCTTTTCGTTTACCGTCTTCCCCGTCGCCCTTGCACCGTTCACTGCTCGCCGTTAGGGGAGAACATAAATCCCCGAAAAGGGGATTTGTCGTACGAGTATCAATGAAATGGAGGAACACGGGACGCGCACGGGTATCATTGTACGATAAGGGTATGCCAGTAATTCGTTCGGGGGACTCTGCACGGCCACGGTACCGGGCAGAGGGCAGGGGATACTTATCTCTTGCAGAAAATGTCAATTGTATTGCTTGTGTTAGTTTGGTTTTATCGCTGTCGCTTATAGTGTCGGGTTATTAAATAACTGAAGTGTAGATGCAACGAAAGTTGAATGGGAATGGAAGTCTCCTATGTTTCTGAAAAACGTGGTGAAGAACAAGCTTGATTTTACATTTTACATAAAGAAGATGGCGTGGGAGGAAAAACGAAGCGAAGAATGTCCTACAAATATGGTGTCGAATGCATATCGACGTGCGTTACGAAAAGTAGCACGTTTCAATTTTCTTACGAAAAGTAGCACGTTTTGGTTTGCCACGAAAAGAAGCACGTTCCATCGTTTCTGACGAATATTAGCACGTTTGGTCTTCTGCCGCGAAGACTAACACAATTGACTGCCTCGCCACGAAGAATAGCACATTTCGTACTGTTGCGACGAAAACTAGCACGTTATACTGTTTCGCCACGAATAATAGCACGTTTGGGAATTTATGGCGAAAACTAACATATTATCCGGTTTGGCCACGAAGAATAGCTCGTTTTGGATTATACTGCAGACTACAGAAACTATCGCGTTTCAGCGCGTGGGCAGTTTAAAAGAATTCAACTGTTGAAAATATTGTTTAATAAATAATAATTCCATCTAATCTCCCAAAGACAACACATATGAAAATTTTAATCTACATAATTTAAGTAAGGGAGGGTGCGGGAATTGCGAACGCGGGGTAAACGCGAACATGCTACTTTTCGTGGCAAACCGCTCTAACATGCTAGTTTTCGCAGCGAAAGACGAAACATGCCATTTTTCGTGGCAAACCGCTGAAACGTGCTAGTTTTCGTAGCAAAGACCGAAACGTGATAGTTTTCGTGGCAAACCGCTGAAACGTGCTAGTTTTCGCAGCGAAAGACGAAACATGCTATTTTTCGTGGCAAACCGCTCAAACGTGCTAGTTTTCGCAGCGAAAACCGAAACGTGATAGTTTTCGTGATAACGAAGGCAAACGTGCTACTTTTCGTAAGAAAATTGAAACGTGCTACTTTTCGTAACGCACGTCGATATGAAGGGTACGATAACGTTAAAGTTGTTAATATTCTCGATAAAGCGGTTTTGTGACGTTCCTGGTTTTTCTCCACACCCTTCATACAAAGTATGTGATAAGTGTTAACTCACTATTTTACAGGGCAGCCCATATTTGTTCCTAATTACACGGGGTGTCTATCAATATTTGCTACAGTTCCACTTATTTGACAGAAATAAACATGGAAGCAGATTTACACTGAACATCCGTTAGCAATGTTTGCCTCGGCTCGAGTTTATCGGTGCACGCGCATCCATGGCTCCGGGAGCAGAGATATCGCTAAAAAATTGAACTCCTATTAAGATCCCGCGATCCATTTCTCCACCCCTCCGCCACTCCCCATCATTGTAGCGACCCAAAGCGTGGCAAACAAAAATAAATTCCCGTTAGCCGCTCCGATATCGCTATCGAATTGGACAAATTTATAGTCACCGGTACGAGGCACCATCGCCGCGTTACATCGTAAAATCTTCCATAAAGTGGCGCCCGATGATCATCAGCAACGAGTCGCGGTTTATCTCGGCTGTCGTATCTCGGCCTGGCAAGGCGTCACGGCCCGTCGAATCGAAACGAGCTCGAGCGGAGTTCCCTTCGATGCGGAATAAAACCTGACACGGTTCGCTCGACGAATTCGTTATCGTCGATAACAATTCATAGACGAAACCATCCACCGATGCCGTGGCCCGTGGGAAGATAGCTGGACGAGCACGAGAACCGCGAGGGTAATGACGATAAAAACCGTGGAAGAAATGTTTCCCATCGTGCTCTTTTTGGACGCAGTCACAGTCGTGCTCCAGGGGATGGAACGAATGTACGTAATACGCGGAGGAAGAAATCGCTGCTCGGAGGATCTTCCTTCGTCCAGCGCCATTTTGCCAGAGATTCTACGGAGGAATGTCTTCGACCACGGGGAACGTCCCAGAGGACCTGGACAGCCGAGGGGGCTTTCCGTTTCTCGACGGATCTTTCGATAAAGCTTCGAAAACGACCGGCTGGGTGGAGGGAAACGAGTCACGTAATGATCGACCAGAGAAACGGGGCTTCCCTCTGTTGGCCCCTGTTCACAGTTCAGAAGGGATGCGTTTCTGGACGCTCGCGGAGGAAAGTATTATTCGCTGTAGCAAGGAGACATATCGATATGGCGAATCGACATTCCAGGCGACAGGTATTTCGTGGCGAACATGGGCCGCTGGTATCTTCGAGGGAACAGCGGTGGAAACCGATATGAGAATTCCAGAAGATTAAAGTCGCGATGAATGCTTTAGATCGTGCCACTGGCGAAATAGATATCAGATATCTCCTGGTTTTCCATCGAATACAAGAGGCTGAACTAAAAGTTTAAAATTGGAAGATAATAAACACTTGTCCAAGTTACATAAAGCAATATAGGATAGGGTAAATCCGGGAGACGCGGTCGAACCGGAGAGTTGGTCGTGTCGCTATATTTCAGAGTCTATACGTAAAAATGCATTAAAGTGCAGACCAATTACTTCTCTAGAAGCCAAATAGTTGAATGAATAGCGTTATTTCGCTTCCTTCTGTGTTTTTATGGATTTATAGGCTATAAAAGGTAAATTGATGTTACATTTAACCTCTTTTGTCAAACAGCGGTTGTACAGAATCGTATTTAAAATATACTTCTAAGTTTATTTTCCTTTAATGTTTGGAATAATAAGATAGTAGAGATATTGAGGGACCATGTAGTCAAAGTATTTGGCCATATTAACTCTTCCTCTCAAAGCTAACGAGAAGACCATGTCTCGCTGCAAAAAGGTGAGATGGTCGAGTTATGATTTTTTTATTATTTTTGTTTATTTTTTTATTTTTTATTATTATTTTTGTTTATTTAGTTTATTTATTCACTTTTGTATTCATTTGCCTTGCTAATCGCCAGTAGGTAATTCACTTTTTCTTTGATGTGTTCTTTACTTGTTTAGCGTAAACAAATTAAATATCAATGAATCCGTCGTTGTATTCACTCATAAATAATTTTGCTTTATCCTTTGTTAATTTTCCATGAATAATTATGTGAGTGGTCTCTGCCAACGACGAAAACCATTTCTCCCGGCACCTCGGGGGAGGTGGTCAGATGTCATGACTTCAATTTTCAACCCGATTTACAGTAAATATTGTCTTAAAGCAAATATCGACCAGTTTTTCTGAATCGGCATAAAATTCTGAACATATTAGGTTTGTTCTGATAAAATAAGTAATATCTATATTAGTTTTAATAGCCATTTTATATTAGGTCGACCGCGTCTCCCGGATTTACCCTATAGAAATATTGATCAGCACCGCACAAAGAAGGGAAAAGAGTATAGAACGAAGAAACACGAGTAATTTTCGCGTCAGCTAAATAACCACGTGACCAGAAGGTGAAATGCCTCTCAGGTAAGTGCTGTGGAAGTAACTACGAAGTTGGCTTCCTTCTAAGACAGCTTCGTGTCACGAACTGGTATTATCTCGTTTCGATAAGTCGACCAAGTTGGCGTAGCCACGGGTCTCCCGATGGGGAGTTCTCTCCCTTATCGTTCGCGAAGCATCGTACTTGATTAATGAAAGCGCTCTAGCCCTCGCTTATTTTTATCGCCCCCTTATCGAACTGCCAAGTCTGACGGAACTACGAATTCATTTCCAGTCGCGATGATCTTAAGACGTCGATCAGTCCCTTTAATTATTACCAGAACACACCCTCCTCGCCTTCCCCACTCAATGTCTAACTCCCCCTAGAAACAAACTCCTTATTCTTTAGCAATACGACATCGAGTGATTTACCACTGCCAAACTTTCTAAACAGCGTCAGGTCACACCCGGTACCTATGCGACATTAAATCACTACCCTGTATCACTACCCTTTAAATCACTACCAGGCTCTATCGCGGTCCCGACCCAGCCATAAACCCTGCTAAAGCGAAACAGCGTCTGGCTATCTGTTTTCGACCCATCTTTCAAACACGCGGTCGCCTACCGTGTGAATAGAAATTGAGCACGCTTGATGGGATCAACAGGATCGATCAGGATGCAGAGCGCAGCGGACGGGGTATTTTGCTCGGCGTGCAGAGGGGCAGGTCCCTGGGATTTCCCGTGACAGACAACCTCGTTCCTGTAAGTAGGCGTAAGTGCACTCCGGGGACAAAAGTAAGGAGGACTGAGGGAATCGGCGACAACGGGGACGGCGGACCAAGACGCCACGGGGGTGGCGGAAGGCAGCGAAGAAGAGGGTCGACCGCGTCAACGGCAAAGACAGTTACGACGTAACCAGAAAAGCTTCGGGGACGCATGGGCGCCAGCTTCCGCGGAAACCGCCGCCGGAGATGCATAAACGCCGCTGGGATGAAGCAACATCTTCAACGTCTGAATTTTGAACGTCCAAGTGGGTGACTTTACCGTGGCTGTCATAGGAACATAGAGGTGGATTTAAGCGAATAATAATTTGCTGTGCAACTCGACGTACATTGTTGAAGAATTGAGTGGACAGAGAAGATAAAATGAAACTAAGCTCGCAGATTTTATGGCATATTTGCCGCGGTTGCTCCCCTTTCTAATGCATCAAAGCGACGTTAATCTGAACGCCGCTAATTCGATTTAATCCGTCACTTCCGTTTAATTTGAGCTACCCTGTCTTCCAATTAGTCCGAATTAACAAGGCTTTGCTGCAATTATGGTCTGCGTATATAGCGGCACAAATGTCATTAGTTCGTGTGTTTAATTCGTTCAGTGGCCAAACTGCGTTAGAAATAATCACTGGGGAGGTTGTTCAAAGTAGAAAGAAAATCGATGTTGAACCGTGGCCAGTGCCGCGAGTGTTTCAGTCAGATTTTTAAGGAATGCTTTCTAGCGGCGCACGAACCAGTGTACAGGAATTTAAGGTACGAGAGGAGGTTTCGTAACCGTCATCGAATTTCACCATTCGATGATAAACGTATGGGGGAGGAAAAAGGAGCCGGGCCAGAGGCTCCACTGTTCCGCGATCAATTCCAAAACGTGGATTTCAGCAGGGGAGCACGATCAGTTCTCACGGTTGGTCCATCCCCTAGTTGGATCGATGTTTCAGAGTTTCAGAACAGCTATCGGGCCAAACCGAGCACTAGACTCTGTTCACGTATCGCTAGTTCCACGAAGACCGTGCGAATAAGTTGTTACGGTTTCCAAATGCGACGGAAACAGATTCGCGTATCGCGCAGCATTTTGGAGCGGACACAGTGACGTTTCTGTACATGGAACTATGGGTGCTCGTTAAATAAATATCGACGAATTATATTCCGTAGCTGGCCGTGTGAACGAACGAAGCAGAAGATTGAATTAAAGTGGAAATGACGGGGAATATGATATTTGTTAGATGTGATACTCTACTTTGCGAAGTAAGTGCTTCAACTACTTAGGCCTTAGGCAATAGTGTTCATGAAAAGGAGCAAAGGGTTCCTACGCCCTGAATTCTCAAAAATAGTGGCTCAGAATCTACAAAATTTGATTACCTATCTGAAGAATCTAATTAGGCTGCCTCTGACGACCAAACGCTCGTTACAATCTTACAATTAAAGAAGAATTCATAAATTTATCGTTGAAATGCGACTTGCGCATGGCGTCTAATCAAGAAGAGCGCTTTTGTTTACCAGAGGAAGATGATAATTCAATAGAATGAAGATGAGCCGAGCTGAAAATTCGGATTTCGGGGCTGAAAGTACCGCGAAGACACGTGCAAACGTTGCAGCCCGTGCACCGACACTCGGCTGAATAATTCATCATCCAGTTAAGCGCCTTTCGCGCAGGAAGATGAATTCGCGCCGTTAGAACGTACGCGTGGCGTGTGCGCGCCGACAGGCGTGTTTCTTGAGGATCCATAAGCGCTATTAAAACATTCCGTTGGCAACAATCCTGCTTGCACGCCAGCTCATTGTTCTCGCAACAGGCTCACGCATTAGTACAGTGCGCCAATGGCCGAGCGATTCCTCGTGTTCAGTTTACCTGTGAATCTGCATAACAACGATCCACGTATCAGCCGCGTACAACACGGAGAAAATATTCCGGCGACTCGTTTCCACGCCAGTCACGGAAACCCTTGAAGAGAAACGATAAGGCGCGTGTGAAGAGACGCCTAATGAGGATATAATGTCACTGATTGTCCGAGACGCTTGAAAGTCTTCTTGGTGAACGCGACTATTCTTAGCTTCTCGGTAGCGATCTCAGCGGAAGTACGATAGAAGTGTTATCGCGAGTAATCGCCAAGTTTCTGAAAGGAGGAATAATATCAATTCCCCGGCGCAGAAGGGGCTCGGCTAACGAGTGCCCTTGTAGGTGTCTTCCTCGAGTAGCCGCCATTATTCTTTCCTCCCCGGTACAAAGAATGTTACAGAGGAGCCGTGCACTCCCCGGCATCGTTCGGGATTTACAATCGCGCTGGAGGTCGACGGTGCAGCGGACGCCCCCGAATTCTGCTCAAGTGGCCCTCGCGAGGCTGGAACAATCGAGACGAGGACAGCCATGGGGGAAAAGGCAGGAACGGCGTAGACATTCCCCTCGGATGCTTGCCACTGCCAAACGGGGATTCAGACTGTTGCAAGAGCGGCCAGCAAAAACTGTTACGCGAAGCCGCCTGCCAGAACAATGACCAGAAATCGAAACAGCTATTATAGAAGAGGAAACCTCTTGGGCACAAATCAGCTCGAGGACGCGCCATTTCGGTATAGAGTGCCGCGGGAGTAATCGAAACGACCCCAGTGACTGGATATCAAAATAAGCAGGGAATGCGAGCCGACGCCAGCTGAACCGTCAAATGAAATCAAACAAACGCGATAGATGGCAACTGCCGGGGCAACTCGTCCACGGTAGAGGGAATACAAGCGCCGCACTCCAGACAATCAAAGTTCGAAGCGATCACTCGAGGGGGAATAACGTTTACGAATATATTCTGCAGGAGGTTCGACGGCGGTGGATATCGCGGCGAGAGCTCACGGCCGATTAGAAGTGCCAGCCACCCTCGACACTTTCTCCTCTTCCACTCGAGGCGAGGCACTCCTCGGGGGTGGAAGGCAGCGGAGCGAGTGCACGCGTCGAAACTGCGCCAGTTCTTGGCGGGAGTGCGCGGCGACAAATGCTTTTGAACGGCAATCGGGACCTCTTTTCAAGCCCGCCTTCTGCTTTGCATTCGACCCCCTTTTTCCCGCGGCGCCACCCTTGCGACCGTCAGCCCAACCCCCATGAATCACGAGTCCCTTCCGACCTACTGCTCGTGCTCTATCGCGGGGTGGAAGGGTCTGGCCTCTTCAGCACCGGGCAACGTGCTTTTTTCGAGCTGCAACCCTTGACCACTCTTTTTCTGCTCGACGAATCGATGAGTCCTCGGTCGGAGGCTTAGGGTGCTGCGACATGGCGTCGCTCCGACCGACCTTGTGGCACCTGGGGCGAACGCGGCAAGTTTCGTCGTAGCGCAACCGTGGGGATGCCGTGTTCGTTTCGTTGACGAAATATGGGTTTAATTGGTGCTGGGATATTTGGTCTATTTAGTGCAATTTCAATAGCAACTTGAGCTGACTATCATCCAAGGTAGGGGAGACCGGGGCTAGTTGACTGACGAGGTTAGTTGACTAATTCCCTTTAATTCTTGTATTATGGAATAAATTATGCTGCGATTCGCAATATTGGAGCATATGAATGACCAGCTTGCCATTTAATGTGTCGCCGTGACAAAAACTTGCGTGTTCTGTCAGTGAGAATGAAAAATCTAAAAAGGTCGGCTGGGAGTAAATATTTTCGTTTCGACTATTTATGAATTTTTGTCCACTTAGTACTGCTTGATGTTATTTCATGAATATTTTGTGGAAACGTGATACCTTGACTATAATTTACCGTATTTTATTTTATCCGGCGCGTGGAGGTTTTGTACCTACAACCCTTAACATGTTAACAATGTCGGACGGGGTTACTTGACTAAGCATAGGAATACTACTAATAATTGCATTTTTCATCCTCAAGATGCAGTCGAGGCAAAGAGTTTAGCTGCTCAAGTCCACTTCCCCCACCACAAATCCTTCCAAACTCACCCCTACCAGTTTTACACCCTATCCTCCCTTCAAACTCTCAGGCCTTCCAAATAGACCATAATAAACCAGTACAAAATAATTACAGTATCTTAGACCATGATAATTAATAAAAAAAAAATAACGCTGGAAGAATGAAAAAAAAAATAAAAAAATTTATTGATCGTAGTATACATATGTACGCGTTTCGTATACTATATTGATGGAATTGGCAGCGTATATATACGTTTTTCACATTATATTAATGTACTGTGACAGCGTATATATACATCTTTGGCATGCAAAGGGTTAAAACTGAAAAGTAAATGTCAAGTCAACTGACCCCATCATATATGTCAACTAACCCCGTAGCCGGGGTCTGTTGACTTATTCGTCTCACTATTCTAAATACAATATTCAAAATTATGCCTGTATACCTAATGAAATTTGGAAACTTTTGGTATGCAGTAAGTTAACAAAATACTAATGGTCTGTTTATAAAAATCAGAAATGTCAAAAATTAGTCAACTAGCCCCGGTCTCCCCTACAGTCATCTTCGGCAGGACAGCTTCTTGAGATCTCGGCAGGTAGGACTTCATTGTAACACCAGTTTAAATAAGAAGGATGAAAAAAGTTACAAGTGATCCATATTCCAGGATATTCGTAGAATATCCTTAGAGTCACAGAGGAGCCCTTTCGCAATCTTCTATCTCCAATGCGTTCCGTAGTTTTCTCCAATATACGGTCCACAGATGTGCAACCCATTAATAGATTGAAGTAGTACACTACGTATATTTCATCGGTATTCGTACGCGCATTGAGATATCTCCGTATAAGTACATGCACCGCAGGATTCAATGGCTGTCGAAAGCAGCCGCGGTTCCGTTCATAAATATCTTTGTATCCCTCTTTTTCTTTTTGCTTCCCACCCCCTTCATCGAGATCCCTCTGTCCTCTTCACTCCCGGCCCGGCACCGGCACCGGCGCCGATTTCCTCGGCTCGACTGTTATTCATTTCGTTCTATTTACTCGGATCGAAGCGTACTTATCGCCGTCGCCGTCCTTGCAATAAGCCAGCTCCAGAGGGGCGCTCTTCTGCGCGGATAATTCATGTTTTTACCCCTCTTCACTTCCCGTAAACGGTTCGACATCGCTGCCGAGCTTTTTTCGCTCTGGGGATAACGCGATATCCCCCGTCTGTTTTTGCTCGGGATATCGGAAACAGAAATTGCAGAGAACTCGTTGTGAAAGCGCGTTGAGGAGAGTGCTCGATTACCATCGCTCGTCAGTCGATATTTCGCTACATTATCCCACGTAATGTACGATTCAGTTTTAATACACCCACGAGTCACGGCTTTCATATTGCCTCGGTATCTTACTCCCTAATTAATCTTCTCGTTTCTGTGCCTATTCTCCAGTGCACTTGAATATCGAAAGCTTCTTCATAATGTTATCCATTATAAAGTTCCCTCAAGCCCCAACTTCTACTTTCATAACATTCCACCGACTTTACTACTTAGATTTCGTGAGATGTATTCATTATTACAGGTATGTATGTAAATTACAATTCCAATGAATCTGCCTCCCCCTCCCCCCAGAAAAGCAGCCGAAATTTCGCATTCACAGAGAATTGGAAACTAACCAGCAGCGTTCCTTCGCCGAACGATCTCCATCGATGAAAAAATGGTGGCTGAAACACGCCAAGTGCAGGGACAGCTGTGTGCATCCACGTAAACGGAAAATTCCCATCGATCCGTTGCGTGGAAGGCTTCCCACTGTCTTCCACTGAAATATCTTCGACACTTTGGACAAGCTGCGCGAGCCGGGGACCAAGGTGGCGCGAAATTTCCTCCATGGAAATCAAGTTTGCTGTGGCAGGTGCACGGGACCGTGCTCGTTCCTCTCTCTTTGTGTGGCCCGCCGCGAAAGCTCTCGATCGAGCATTTGTCACGAACGGCCCGTGTGAACACGAACGATAGAAAGCAATTGTCGAGACGTCGATTCCTCGCGGGCGGGAATAAAAAGCCGTGCTGAGTTTCATGTTTTATCCCCGGGGGACCCCAGCCCACGGTTTAATCGACGTATTGTCGCGGCCATTTCGATACGGACGTCTCAATCGTTTCCGCGTTAGCGACAAAGAATCCTACGCAAACCGAGCCAAATCGAATTAATTATTTTCGCAACTGTGCCTCCGTTCGGCGAAATTTAATAGAACCAATTAGTTGATAAGTCGGGTCCCTTGTTTCTGTAATGTGATTAATACTTCTTAATTGTCAGAATCGATTTAAAAAAATACATCAATGGGTATGCGAATTTAGTCTGTAGAGCAGGGAACACGTGAAGAAATTAATATTGCAGATATTATGCTCAGGTTTTGATCAAGATGATTTATTTAGGGGGAAATCTCTGCTTTAAGGGTGGGAGTGAATTATAGATTAAATTGTTTCTTTTGATATTAAGGAACCGATAAACATATTTTCCAGACCAACTTTGAAAACAAATTCGAATTTTCTTTATTTTCTACGAAGTTGCAAGAGTGTTTAAGAAAATAGCTCTGATTATCCAAAGCACGGCTTAACGAGCATCTCATACCTTATTTATCAGATTATCTGATTCTCTATTCAGGATCACAGTAGTATAGCACTGCAATTAATTGATTTTGTTGGGTTCACCAATATGGTTGCTGATCGATTTTGCGGCTTCACCAAATTCGCCAATTGACTCAATTACTTGGTTAATTAATATCAGTGTCGGTATCGATACATTGCATATGTAAGTCGATGCTTGCCGTCGAAATTAGTTTCCAGCTCATTGCCGTTACTCTATTTGGTGTGCTGTGATAGCATGGAGGAACTGGATCCATTTTCACACGTATCAAATAAAATTACAATCACCCTCGATCCCTGAAACCCGGTGCAAATTTCAGGGTTTTTTTTTACGTCACCTGAAACAATGTTGCCTTCAATTCCTATTAAAAAGACAAACCTGTTATCCACGAGATACATCACATACATATGTAAGAAAATTCGATGGACGCATATTCGAATGGCGCGCCGAAACCGCGGCCTGCCGCCCGGAAGCCCAAATACACCGCCTGGGACCGTTTGCGCGGGAGAACTTGGGGAAAACCCAGGCCCGAGGGATGCGTCGCGGGCAGGACGCTACGCTTTGGCCGCCAGGACGCGGGACACTCTTCTACAGTCTTTGGGACACGCTGGTCGCCATTTAGGAAGCCCCTCCGCGTTTTATGTTACGACTCGCCCTGTTCTTGTAGAATATATCACAGAGTGTTATCGATAGTTGATTCTACGTGCGTATTGTTTATTGTAAGAAAAACCCGTCTTACACATATATTGTTCTCAGAAATATTTTGGACTGTGTGGTTCATCACACTCCTCTTACCAGAAGGAATGCCCTCGCTTTCTCCACTCCGTGGCCTGACCCTTAAAGTACAGAGACTCTATTCTTCAGCAATACAACGACGGGCCGTTTGCCGTCTCTAAATCCTCTACTCTTCGTTCAAACAAACAATCCTTCGACACCCAATTGCTGGGCGACCCAATGTGGTCATCAGCCATCGCCCGCCGTCAGAACTGTTTAGTCTCATTCACCCTCCTCCAAGACCTCACGCAGGCCAAGTCCCTGTCATAAAATCCTCGAGCGCAGAACAGCACGAGGCTATCCGCCCTCGACTCCACTCAAAAACACATTAACGCTAACATGCTTTTCACCAGCAAAACTGAGGGGGTAGAAACTTCCCCTTCTTCCTCGCCCTCGTACCATCCTAATACAAACATCCCAAGCTACAAGAATCACCTTCGCGCGCAGACGCAACATTATTCGTCACCGAAGGAACAATAAATCTCGACAGAGCATCACGCCGCTGCTTATCACCGCCATCCCCGCAAACCCCGGCCAAAATAATAGTCGAACGCGATTACCATCGACGCCGTTTTACGGCACACTAATTCAGCGCGCGTCCCGATCGGCGGATAAATCGCTTGACCCGTTAGGATCACCTGATACCCGAGCGTTTAATACCGCACTTTATAGCCGGAGTCTCGCTAACGAATATCTCCTGCGCAGTCTATCGTTCTCGGTCCTTCTGCATACACGCGTCCTCCCCAAATACGCGCGCCGTTCGAGCACCAACACGCCCGACCCCACCCCCGTGCACACAGGGCGCAGCACACGAGCAACAGAAAATCCGCTTACGGAAATGAGGGGTTAGTTTCGAACGTTTCGGCGTGGGCGATCGTACCGTCCTAATTCGGTACACTCGGCCGGAGTATTACGACAGCGGGAGGAGGAAACGGGTAGGTACGTAAACCCGTTATACCTGGCGCACCAGCTGGCGCATGGAAAAGTAAATAGATAGACAGCACGGCGTAAAATTTGACTAAATTGGAAACTTTTCGCCGCCAGCCAGCCAGCCAGCCAGCTGCCGCTGGTCGAAACGCCGGGTGCCTCGCGCCAGTCATTCCTACACGCGGTCACCGCGATTATTAATTCCTACGTTTAACGGAGGGCCGGGGAAATCGGAATCCGCGAAATCTGGACCATCGGGCGGGGGTTCCAGGGTGCCAATTACATACCAGGCCGAATCGGTGGTTAGGTTTAGGATATATATGTAATGAATATAATAATCGTTCGTGGCGAGGCCTGGATTGGGCTTCTGTGGGCGATGGGAACAGTGCAGAATACAGGCACTAGGTGCAGGAGATTGCGAATGCTGTTTACTTCGTTCTTACAGGGGGATCGGTGTGTGGAGAGCTGTTCACAAAGGACTCTCCTCTGACGCAACTGTGTCGCACGTGCTACCTGTCTGGAGATATTGATCGTGATGCAAGGTATATCCAAGTTTGCTCGAAGCCTTGGGGACACCCCTGTACCGGCGGCGGCTTTGACACTAAACCCGGGGTTAGAGATCTGGATTTGTTCTTCATCGCGACATCATTCGTCCATTAATCTTCTTTCTATGGTCCTCGGGAGACTTGTATCGGCTTTTATTAATACTCGAATGGAATTGGAGGAATTACTCCTCCAGCGAATGTAATTGAAATAAAATGCAACGGAATGAAATCGAATGTTTTGCACGCAAACGACCGACGAATCGCCCCAAGGGAGGGGCCAGTTGAGGAATACAACAGCGACAGGGAAACGGCACGCGAAAAAGGGTGCATCGGGAAGCTTCATAATTGGCCGATCGCAGACGAAGTGGAGCGACCGTGTGCACAGCGATGGCGCTTGGGAAATCAACGTTCCGCGACACATGCGACGTGCAAAACGAAGCCCGGGATGCAGAGAGCCAGTCCAGGATTTTACGAGCGAATCAGGAACACTCCCTGGAACCTGACTACCTACACGGGAGCCTGCAAAGACCATTGAAACGTTGCCAATAGAGAACGTTAATCCGGATCGTTCGCTTGTTACTGACAATTTACTATGCTTCGCCTTCGAGCTACAGCTCACCTCCGAAATGGATTTACCTCCGAAGCTTGGAAACATTCTGCGCTCAACTCTAACGAATACCGTGGCACGACAAGCTGCACGCGTGTTAGAGAAAGGCTACCAGCGGGTTTAGCCCTGTATGATACCGATGGGAGCGATGGCAGCCGCTGGACTTCCTCTTCAGTGTGCTTTTGCTCGTGATTTCGAGTTATCGTGGCGTGTTTGATCGAGAGATCGATCCTATCTTGTGTGTAAAGGAATATACAAAGGATCTCTAAATATTACGAGAGGAACTTGCTAGGGTTCCAAGAAATTTGAAGATCGACAGTAGGCATAGGTAGGCTTAAAAAAATGCAGGAGAGGAAGTAGAGAATGTTAGGGTTACTAAGAGAAATGAATTGAGTAATTAAAAGTGGAAATTAGATTAAATAACGATTTTGGGGTTCAGAATCGCAGTGCTGGTTATTGAGTTTGTAACGATGAAATTGCTAGGGGTTCGAGGAGATTTTCTAGACTACATAATTTAATGTAAATTCAAACAAAAGCACTGGTCATCGTTCAAATTCCGCGCAACTGTAATTGCAGCGGGATCGTTAATATTCGCGCGGCAGTATTCGCGTATTAAAAGTATGGAAATTGCTCTCCCCTCGGTACGTGACCGTCATAAAAGTTGGTCGAGGTGCAAATGCAGGCTGCTCCTAAAGACGCGTGCATAACTCGTAGACAAACGCCTCGTTGAGTACACTTTCGGATGTGCAATGCGCGTGAAAGCATTATCGCGATTTTCCGCGCTTCTCTGCTTAATTTCTGGCCCCAATGTTCACGAACACCGCGCGGTGCAGTAGAAATAGCTAGAGTAATGTGGAAAGTTTTGTCACGCGAGAGAAATTTTCTGTCAACGCGATTCAAATAAATTTCTTGTCTATTTGATACCACTTTTTGGGATGGGAAGCACGCCACAAATTATCGTTCCTAATTCCCGATTGAACGCGACGATTGTTGTCACTCTTCTATGTATCTACTAATTGGTAGGAAAGGGAAGTTTTAAATTTTAATACGTTCCCGAGTCAAAACGAAGGGGACAAAGACGAGGCAAAAATAGGCCATGGAATGCCGTGTCCTGTCGATGGCCATTCCTCCGCGATATCGAGAATATCGACAGGAGCCTTCTCCCATCTGTCCTGGCTACCAATCATTTTCACAGAATGCCGACGCGGGACGCTAGGGTTTAATTAAAAAATACTTGAGCGCCGATAATTACCGAGGCCGACAGTCCGTACGCGGTTAAGGAGGCTCCCTAGCTCGCGTCAAGTTTCTGCCATCTTTCTCGCCTCTCATCCCTTTTATTGATCCTCCAGCCACTGGGTACCACGTCGAGGAATGAAATATAACAACTTAGAAAAAAAAACAAAAAAACACTGGAAGAAGAAATTATACTCCTCGAAATCGTCTGCCATTGGAATTAAAGCTTGCAGGTATACCTATAATAAATTTACTGATACGTATCCTGCTTGCTTTTTCTCTCTGAACATAGCGTAAAGGGAAGCCCTAGGTATTCCTAAAAGTACTGCCTCGTTGCTGTGGCCAAGTTGTTTTGCAAAACGAGTACGAACTTGCTTCGTCTAAAGTCTCATGTAGGAGAATATCTCCATTCTAAGACACGCGGCATTCTAAATTCATTCGGAGTTCCACGATGAAAACACTTTTCATATGTATCTCGCGGAAGAGCAGTTGACCAAAGTTCGTTCTACAGAATTCGATCCCCGGATTAAATGCGATCGATGCAAGCGTGCTGACCTAATGCACGTGTTTTCGAAACTCGAGGGTGCTTGCCTGCATCCTCAAGCAGCCACGAGCAGCTGGCACGCAGAAGATGCTAATATTTTGAAAGCAGAAGGGATGCGCGCCAGGGAATCGAGAAGCTAAGAAAACTGGCGATAGAAACCATTCAATTTCAGTCGATCAAAACGTACAATGCCATCGCCCGAGCTGTTATAAATTATTATTGTATAGTATAGGGTTGCAAGGGAACTCGAGACCCAATCGTCTGGGACGATAAAGTGGCCTGGCTGAATTAATTGGCACCTGATATGATGTATCTCGCGATAATTAATCGAATTCCGCGAGGGAAGCCACTGCCCACGCTCCTTACAAGGAGATCGATCGAAATTTCTGAAATCTGCATGCAGATTTCACTACAAAATAACAGAATGATGCCCAGAAACAGTGAACACAGCATCCAGGAGCTATAAAAATTACGGCACATACTATAAGATCGGCGAAAGAACCTTTCGTTTCGTGTACCTATCAAATTCAAGGTAGTAAAATGCGAGTTCAACAAGAAATAAACCTAATTCCCGTTCAAACTACCACTTTTTAAAGTATCCACGGTGTGCAGCGATACTGAGGATACAGTAATACTGCCGCCTCCCTCTGCCTTCCACTTGTTCCGTGCTTCTGGCGAAGTAGCTTCCGATACCGAAACTCTGCTCGGTACCACTGGGATACGACCGAGTCCTTTTCATGCTAACATCCCATATAATGCCTTATCCTATCGTCCTATCGAATGCCCCGAAGCTGTGCTCCAACACGTCGTTACATATTGCAGCAGCAGCTTCAAACACCTCCGAAGAACAAAGCAGCTGGCCAACGTATACGTTTTCGTTCTCTTGCAGCGAGATTTTATCGGGGATTCCTCTCGGTGCTTGTGGATTTCGATCAGCCCCAATACTGCAGACGCGATAGCTGGAGAACCGAACCGGAGAAACGCTGTCAGATGTCTAGAAGTGTCTTTGCGCGTGTAAATGATTCAAATATTGAATCTGTCATCGAGACGTGGAAATATCGAACGAAATCTGTGCTCCTGTCGTACGTAGCCAGCTGCACTCGATATCCCCCTGATTATCGTTTTATAACAGCATTCGAGTCACGAAAGCAGCATCAACCGCGATCATCTAGGAAGTACAAGCGGGTCGTCAGTCGCAGCTGCGCCAGGAAGTTGAAATTTTGCTTACCATCGCACAGGCGCATTTATCGCGGGGATGTCTGTCTCTGGCTGCCTCGCGTAACGCAGAAGTTGCGATTAACGTTAATCTGCTAATGTCGTGGGCCGAGATAACTGCACTCTTCTTTTGAGCCTCAGCAAGTTGTATTTGAAAGGCCCTTCGAACTCGTTACACTGTCTATACTTTCTGGCGAATAATACTACACCGTCGCTTGCAGAGGGTATTTACAAAATGCTTGAAACATCTAGGAGGACTGTGCGCATCCTACAGCTATTACAAACCTTCCATTTTTCTGATTCTAAAATTCCACAGAATTCACACAATCCTGGCGCCTGAAATCAACCCACATTACCAGAGTGAAGAATTAATTTAAAGCAACCTACCCCGAAGCACCGAAAACTCCATCATTCAAGTACCGCCATTCTCGTGTTCGCGCGGCAGCTCGTCCACCTCATCAGCGCTCCTGCTTTCGGTTCCTGCAGCACGACGAGCACCGGTTCACAGGGATCGCGCAATAAAGCAGCGCAAACGAAGTGGCGATAAACTCCGGTGTAGCAGGAGGGTCCGCGGTATAGTTCCACGGGATCAAGATTTCGCCGGTCCTGTCGGGGACTCCAACATTCGGTTGGCCCATAGATATTTCACGTGCCGCTCGATTTCTCGTATATCATCCCCGTAACACATGGCGCCATACCCAGAAGGGAATTGCTCGAAGCAGAGCGGTGAGACAGCCGGGGGGAGGGCACGAGGAAGCCAAGGGAGGGTGTGTCTCGCTCAAAAGCAAAGGAGCAGTCGCGCGTGTGGGGCGCAGCAAGGATGCTGCCTTAATTTATCACCGTTCCCAGTGTGACCCGCGTCTTCTGGAGACGTCGCCACTAGACATGCTCCCCCTCCTCCCCCTCGTTGGCCACGAGAATGCCTCTTAATCAGCTCCGATATAGCTGTCTTGTCCTCAGTAAACACCGCTCTCCATTGTGAACTCCTCCAGCCCCGCGCGCACTTCCGGGGAAATTCTGCTGTCGTTCGAGGAGCCGCGGACAATAAAACCGATTGGCAAGTGACGACGAGGGAGGTGGCGCGGGCTAACATTAATTAAGACCTGGGGGGTAACTGCCACCTCTGTTTGCGTACTGCGCCAGGGTACTCCCGCCACGTGTGACTTTATACGGAATGTTGTTTTGCACGGTGGTTTTTCTTCCTCGATAGCCTGACTCCTCGGGGTCACTTCGAAATTCATTCTGGAGCAATTGCTGGTTATTCGGGGATAAAAGCTGATGTGGCTGTTTCAGGTGGGATAGAAGTCCAAGAATTCGCAGGAAGCGGGAGGTATGGTGATCTATGATGATTGTAGGCTGGAAGAAACGCGAGTTAGACTTCTATTCCTAGTTATACAGTTTAAGTAGTATGGGCGGTGCGTGGTCAGACGTCGAGACGGTGTAGGATGTCTTTACGATGGACCAAAAACTGTCGGTTCTTTAATAACATTATGTTTCACTTGTCAAATTATTGAGTGAGTTGTAAGACAACTATCCTACTCGTCCAAGGGTAAGATTTTAAAACAGCAGTTTGCTGAATCTCGCTCATTACACCACAAAAAAGACAACTAATCATGTATTAATCTAACACAATCCTGCAACAACCGAAAGTCGATTACTTCACTGTAGCTTTGATATATTGTGAAGGGTTAAGAGAACGAACCAGTGTCCACATCAATGGCCGGCCAGAGGTATTCAAATCACTCGCAAATGTCGTTTCGCTGAGCCCGACGAACTTTTATCAGGAGCAGATACACGCCAACTCTGGCGTTCCCACGTGAAATATGCGTTCGCTATGGTTCGAGTTCATCAGGCCAGCGTACTATAACATTAGCATATATTCACCTTCGAGCCATGTCGCTGGCTACTGACCACGACGACCATGGTAACTCGACTTTGTCGTCGAGAGCCAAAAGTTACGCCGATAACTTCTGCTCGACGACTAATGAGCTCCACTGCGTATTCAAAAAAGCCCCCGGAGTTTCGTTGTCCGCGTGCACTGGCTTAAATCTAGCTTCCCTCGCCTAAAGAGTATCCGCTCATTCTTGCGCGTAGTTTGTTTGATAACTAAGTCTGCACATAGCTTGTGCTACTATTATTAAATTCATTCTTCGATTGAGGTTTATCAGATCTGTTGGTGATAAGTCTGGAAAGTCCGAAAATTCAAAATTTATTTTTCTCTCTATTCTGACCAGATGAATAATGAAACTTTGATAATCCATGAACACCGTCTCTCAGAAGCCAACGCAACACTCTTAACGAGATGACCGAGCGACCGTCACGGGGCTCGATTGTAAAACGTTTTTAATTTGAAGGTGCCTGGAGGTAAACGTACAAATATTTCGAACGAACAAATAACGAAATAACAATCGGCAAACTGAGCCCAAGTGGAATGTACTACTAGGGCTCCACGTGTGGGAGGGGCGTTTTCCTGGGCGCAGCCTGCCGCTAATTGCTCAGCCACCTGTCGTTATTTAAATTTGCTCAGGGATCCCGTTTCGCTCGAGCTCGTCGGCGTAATTTAAGAATTTGTATCGTAGGTGTTTGCAAACGGAACGAAGCTCCGCTCTATTGCGAACAGAACGTTCTTCGCTGCTGCGTCGATGCGCCCAACTTCCGCTGCAAACACTGCTGCTCTGTTTGGCTCTATTAGACTCGAGTCAACTTTCATTTTGCTCGTCAAACTGCTGCTCGAATATTTTATTAGGTTGCTGCAAAAGTTCTCGTCGTTAGGAAACTTGAGACAGGAATTCTAGAACTCTATCAAGTTTCGAAATTATTTTTAATATATCGAGCCAAACACCAGAGTTCGTTCACAGCGATGCCAACGGGTCGTTGATTCGACGTTAAAGTGACGAGTATTTTAAAGTGAGAATTAAATGGCATTGGTTATAGGTTTATACACCAACATTCCAGCGGATCTCGACAGAGAGAGCGGTGCTTGTACTCGTATTAACCCGTTCGCGAATGAATAATCCGAGCTCATTAAAAAACTTGTGGCTGATGACTCGGGATCGGTATATCTACCTGATCGATCGATTTCCTGTATTCCAATTTTCACGACTGAAAGAGCGCTTCCGCGTCTTCAGACCATTTACGGCGCACAGCCAACCGTAAACAGTTTCTCGACTGCGCCTCCGCAGAGGCGAAAAACGCCCGTTTCTCGTCGCATGCTTTAAGCACAAAGGAACAAGGGGCGTGTAATTAAAGGTAACCAAGAGCGCTGCTCGTAATAACGACCGGCAAATGGGAAAAGTTATTGTCTCGTGCGACCTCGTGAAACTGCACTCACAGAGTTCGACGATGAAAAATAACAAGATGGAAGTGCGTGGGAAGCAATTTAATGGTTCGTCGCTTTAAACACCTGTCGCGTTGCTGTCATTTTCTTCCCACGATTAGTGGAATCTTTTTACTGCTAAAATCGATCTAGGTTGATTCAACCATTTGTTGAAACTGTGGGTATTACTCACAGGAAGAAGGATACCACTTTGATGATTTCGGGGTGGAATTTGGGGGGAGGATGAACGATCTCTGGAACATACCTGAAACAGAAAAGAAACTTGTTTGATTAGACGAAGGAACTGTAGAGAGCTGAAAGTGTGGTTATAAAGAGGGACGATGAAACTTTTAGATAGTGGTTCTAATTAAGGAATTAAGGATCGAAAGTGTAACTTGGGGGTAGAAACGTAAGTTGAGGAGCCAGGCATAGAAGTATCATCGCGAAGGAAAACTGTGGCGACTCGCACCACCTCCCACAGTCTGCTTCTTTGTTTGCTGACCCAAAAATAGAATGAACTCTCCGAAACTGTTTTACTGGTTCAGGGGCTAGAAGGCTGCTGTCCTGTTCTTGTCCTCAAACGGATGCAATTTCGACGAAAATATCGTATTCTTCAAAGCGTGCGATACTATGAATGTATTCATCACAAAATATTTAGTTCGCATAAAATAATGCGTCTGAAAAAGAATGTCCACAAAGAAAATACTTTCATCGTCATTGACAGTAGTAAACATAATTTTCTAGCTTCCCCTAAAATAATGTTCAAGACATTCATCGGCATTTAATTTACTCTGCCGAACAAGAACTAGCATTTAGACATTTCACGAATTTTCCTTGCAAGCAGCCGTAAAATTCCCTTAAATAACGTCAGCGATTGTGACTTAACATTCTGTCACTCCGGCGGAAGAAAGAGCATCATAATTCCATTTACGAGATATCAAACGATTCAGCTGCCGAGTACGTTCTATTCCAGCAAACCGAAACCTTCCGGGAAGCCAAAAATGCCCGTCGAGCTGTCGTTAAAGGGATTGAATCAGAAACTCGACATAATCAACGCCTGCCACGGAGCCTGCGGTCTACGAAGGGCGAAGAACATGTCGCGGATCCGCGGGAACGTGTTCCGGGGCCGATGAATACCAGGGGGAATTAGGTTCGCAGGTAACAACGGACGTATTCAACGGGCAAATCTATGCGGAAACACAGGTATGTCGATGCCGAAGGAAGTTCCCGAGGGGAACAGGGAATTCCAACGCGTTGAGCAAGCAATGGCGCATCGGAAAGGAGCTTGATGATCGTTGTTATCGCGATTCCGTAGAATTTCATCCCGAATTCGCTTGCAGAGCTGCCTGAAATCCGTCGCTCCACTTTACTTCCACTTCTTAGACGCTAAACCTCGGATTACGATAACTGCATCACACAGGTCAAAGATCACAAGTGTATCCTGTGTGATATGAAACATGAAATCCTACCCACTCTGCTTGACTGACATATATAGGTAGGACTAAGTAATTAAATGAACTACGGTGAACTCAAGACTGTTCTCTTCCTCAGAGTCTTTCTTAAAAAAATTCTCGAAATTCTGAGCTACTTTTCAATTCCCTTCCGAGCATAATCCGCCAGTTCAAAAAAATCACATCACCACCCGACCTTCCTTTTGTATCAGATCCGCCGTTCAGAATTCTTAATAATCCAGCAGATTATTACGCAAGCCTACCGAATGCGCCAGAATTCAAAGGAACGTTGACTCGAGCAATCCCAATGGACCACCAGCAATCCCCAGCGGCCACTAAATAAAAAGCGAAAGAGTTGGAAGCCAGGCGAAAACATTACCGTGCCAGGAGCTCTGACCGCGCGTTATGCAATTGATAAAACGTTGCTGCGTAGCCAGCGATAGGAACTTCCCCCATAAAGTATCGTTCAGTGAATATATACGGGCTGTACCGCTAGGAAATCAAGCAGAAGGAACCTCTCCCGAGACACCCGATGCATTTCTATGCACTCCGTGTGCCGACGGGTTCGGGAATGGCTGTTTCCTCTATAAAACACGCGCGACGGAGAAGCAAGCGGAAGAGGAACGGGGTAATCCCGCGGCTGCTGAACAAATCCGTGGCACCCTTTCAGAAACTTCTTATCACCACCGAATGCACGGGCCCCAGGCATCGTCAGAAGGGAATCACTCCCGGCGTACAATGCGTTTCGGTGCATCCATCGAGTTAATGCGATCGCAGACAGATTACGAGGATTTGTGTGTACGTAGGATAACATGGGAGCGGAGTTGGGATTGAAAATTCGGTATAGGTAGTAGACTTCAAAAGCCACGGGGCATCCAATCGTTTCTCCATATTCAAATGAAATTAAACTTGAATAGGTACCAGAATATATGGCTCGCAGTGTTAATCTTCCGCGCTACGTTGCTCTGTGTCCCGAACTGCTGTTAATAATCCGGCAAGTGCAGGGAGAAAGAACTCTGGAAACATCTTCAATAGCTAAAACTAACATTTCAGCAATGACGAATGTCATCACACCGACACGGCGGCGCGGCAGTGTGGTTTAAAGAATCCCTCTTAATTCGGTTCTCGGAAACAGAAGCGAGGCTGATGGCGGAAAATGTAGCGCGTCCTCGTGCGCGCAAAACGGTGCTCGCTGGTGGGCGTCGTCGTTCGTTATTAAAATAAAATTAATCCGAGAGCGGCGTGAAAAAAGAAGGCAAGCTCGGGGGCGAACTAATTCAGCATAGCGGCACGTAGGAGGCCGCTGGCAAAGATCCACTCGGTTCCTCGCGGAGACTCGCGCCCCCTTAGGCACCGCGTCGACCACGAAACGGGATACGCCGGGTAATATTTTCAGTGGCCGCGACGTGCCTAGGGTAAAACGTCGCGAGGGGCTGGGGACGGCGGCCCACGCTGAAGGGAGGACAGAGAAGAGTAAAGGAGTAACGTAATCCCTGGTAATTTGTCATCCGCCGTGTAACCCCCCGCTTCTTATTTTTCCACGCCCGGGATACGGGCTTCCTCGTCTGGCTTCGCCTCTCCGTGCAGCGCGAAAAGCCGAATGGTATACATATCCGTTGGTGGGGCTCCCATCCGGTGATCCCGTAAGTAATACGAACTTTTTCAAAAGGCGACAGCGCGGCGATAAAATCTGCGGCCAGAATCAGAAAGGAAGGCCGCGGGGACTTGGCTGTTGCGCCCACAGTTTATTACACCGTGCGCGTCGAAAAGATACCGTTAAACGGGGGTGTGTTTTGGCGCTGCAGCTCCGGTGGTGAATGGAGGATAAGGGAAACGTAAGTAGGAGAGTCAATATAGTGTTTTCGGGGGTGTAAGTCGACTGTTCCTTGCACTTGGAACAACTGTGCCTTGAGGGTTTAAAGGGTCCGTGGGGATGTTGCCTAGGAAAGATTATATGAATACCTGTGCAAGCAGCGTTAAAGAATTGAAAAGTATCGATTGTTCTGGGGTGGCCAGGATTTTCAACCGCTTCGAGTATGCGTTTAATAGAATGAAGAAAAATATGCAATCTTCGCAGAATGTCCCGATGGTTGGTAACGAAAGCAACACCGTCAGGTGATACCAGCGTAAAGCAATCTTGGGCACAACCCTATTCCCCCCATGGCCAACCGCCGTACAGTTTAGGGTGGTTCACGCCTAGCCACGGCTCGCTTTCCCCCGTCCGCAAATAAGGAGAGCGTGAAGCAGCCAGCCCCAAGGCCCGCATCGTAAAGTATCGTTAATATAAGTTTGCACGGTGATTCACGTTCTGCAGCCAGTGTGACCGAGCTACGTGGTGTTAGGGTTGGAATTACGGCTGGGGGTAATACCTGCATCGCCAGGCTTTCATGAGCGTAAAAATGGAGGCTGATCGTTGGATCTTGTTCACCAACACGTCCGTATCTCTGCCAGCCTCCGGAGCCGTGCTCTCCACCGTCGTTTCCCTTTTTTCTCTCTCTCTCTCTCTCTCTCTTTCTCTCCCTCTCACTCCGCCGTTCCGATGGGCCAGCAGCCTTTTTTCTTATCATTTATCACGATTTCCGTGGTGTCGCCTTTCATTCGCCTAAGAACGATATATAGTCGAGGGGCGCCCGTAGCTGTTTCGGAATCTATCGGGAACTGCAGCCGTTCTCCTCTGGCTCTCTCGGCAAACATTCATCTTAATTTCGCCAATCGAATCTCGTCACTCATTTTGCTGCTTGTCCGCGTCGCTTTCAGATTTTCATGTAGATCAATCACCCTCCGTGATATATGATAATTTAAGCGACCCGATTCCCCATTTTATCGCCAGACACAGCGACACATAGTGAAATATGAAATTGGAGTGGACGGGATATCTGGGCTGAAGCGATGGTTTGGTTTCTCTTGCTTTTTTCCCGCGTTTCGAGTAATTTGTCGCTATTTTTGCTTCTACCGTGGAATATCGGGTTGACGCAGAGCGCAGAGTTTAATGTACCTATATTCGTTGGAACATTTTTGTGGATGTTTTCTGGTGTCAATAGCACGTGGGTATTAACTGGGCAGATTTTTAGTGGGAAGTAGAATGTATTCACTTGACATTAATTTGTTGAACACTCGAAACATTAAGATAACAGGCTCGCTGTAAAATTCAATATGTTTGATATATTCCAAAATTCCCTTTAGGACGACTGGTGCGCGCATTTATTCGAGGAAACAGAAGGGCATTCTTCCAAATCGGCCAGTGGCAACCTTGACAGTGGAAACGATTGGTCGCCAGATGTTCGTTCGCTCCACGACTCGGCTATTATTAGTTATTTCTGTGTGAAATTGGACGGAACACGCCGAAACGCAGCAAATTTCTGACGGACCTTATAACACATGAATATTCAGTAGGGAATTACTCCGTCCCTCGCAAGTTACAGCAACACTAACCGTTAACTGTCAACTACAGGATAAGTTCAACTCAGATGCTTCCTATATCGAACCAGCCGGAACGTCTGAATTGAACATGATTACCGATGCTTGTTTTATTCAACAGGCTATCCTGGCTGAGGGAATTTTGAAATACGCGAGGAATGCTAGCAACACAATATTCTGTCTGGCTAAGTTATGCATCCGGAATAATTGATAGCTAATACCAATTTCAGCGGAATCTCCAGTATCTCCCGAAATAAATTATCACTTACCCCGAACCCCTGACTACGCTATAACATTAACCACAGAAACTCAAGAAACAGATGTAAAAACAAAGCGAATAATAAAAGACAGTGGCGGATTTAAGGGGGTTACGTACACCTATAGAATGGCCGAAAACATCGATTTTTTCAATAAAGAATTCGCAGAAGCTACACTATCCGTTCCTTCCTGTCACTCTACTAAATTTTACGGCTCCTTTTCCTATTGTTCCGCTTTTTACTATAACTCCCTACCATCTGAGATTCGCTCTGCATCCTCTTTCGCATCCTTCAAGCATGCAGTGACACTTTTTCTTGCTAATCAACATTAACGTTTAATTCTCAAGTTTTACTTTGTCATTTCCCAATTACTCGCTTTTTATTATGTTATTTGGCTGTTTATATTTACTTCATATACTCTATTGTGTTAGTTCTTAGTTTTCAGTAGCTTTAACTGGTAAGGTTAATAACAGCTGACAGCTGTACCTCGCCTTTTGCACTCCAGTACGGTCCTTATGTGCTATTCATTTGCTTGTGTTCTCTTTTGTAATGTGCAATAAAGAATTATTATTTTATCAACGGAAGGTCAATTCTATGGCCCCAGAATCGACGATTTTCTGTAAGTTCGAATAAGAAAAATTATCTCACTTTAACCTGTACCTTAACCTTTAAACGCTGTTTTCTCGAGACTATGTTTTTCAACTCGGTGCCCATGATATTTCAAAAACTACCGAACTGATTTGAATGAAACTTGGCACGATTCTTCTTCACATCAATATCTACTTAGTGTTTACCATACCGATTTTTTTTTAACAGCCACAGTTTGTTTTTAATCGTTAAAAAACTGATGAAATTCCTCTGAGAAGAGCAGAAGAGAACATTTTAAAGCAAATTAATCAGAAACAAAGTCAACGTACAATTACCTAAAACCTATCTCCCTTGTGATTCACTTCACAGAAGCATGCCTCGAGGAGTGTCTGGCACAATCAAGTCTTCCAATAAATACTTTCACTTGGAGCGACAAAGCGACCGTATTATCGCGCGACCTCTCATAGAGACACCAGTCTCAAAGAAGCTGCAAGCTGCAAGAAATACCAGCTGACAGCTGCCCTCGGAGACGCTCCTTTGAGGCGTTTCCGAGTTCACCAGTGGGAACGAATATAAAGTTGACCAGAAACACCAACAGCCGCGATTTCATGGCCTCTGTATGCAACGCTGCTGGTCGAACACGCTTGATCCCATTAGCCTGGAAGCTCGTCAAGAGAATCAGTGGCAGACGCGGCGCTTTATAACGAAGACGGGCGTCGTCGACGGCGATATTACCCATCGAGGTCGAACCTCTCCTCGGGGAAAAAGCCGACGGCGTGACACGACCGACCTATTTGCCGCGCAAAAGAGCGGAAACGATAAGCGACAGTGAAGGGAGAAGAAGCGAAGCCGACCGTGATCAGGAACATCGTACTCTTTGGCACAAGGTTGCTTTGAAAAATGGAGCCTCCGACGACGTCGCTGTCACCGACTTTACCGCCACGAAATTTGAATGTCGATGGAAGAGGGATTCGAGTGCGCCTTTTGTGGCCACGTTTTTGGTCGTGTCAGCTTGGGGGAAGGAGGACGGGGCTAGGATAATGGACGCTGAGAAGCTTCGACTACTTTTTAGTCTAGGGGAAGTGGAAAGTAATCATGACTCTCATATGTGATTCTACGTATCTGAAGTTGATGGTGTCCGTCAAATTAAATTCAAGATGAACACTGATCGGCAGGAATCGCATAGTTTTTAATTAATTAAACAAGCTTCGATGATTCAGCTGTTGTAATTAAATGTGAATGTCGTTTCCATTACATTTATAATTGTATCTCGCCGGGGTCCACAGCTTTATTCGCTCCAGTAAGCTCAAAATAGCGTAAATTATATTACATTTATTCATCGAGCGTAAGACACAGTAACATTCGCACGGAAGTAAAGAATGCGAAGTGCCGTTTGAAATGGTGCTGCACGATTATTCATTCATTACTTTATTTCACTTAGAAACTGGGAATGGTTAGAGGGATATCGACTACTTCCTACTGGCAGAAACGTTCATTGATTCGAGGACGAACATAAAGGATGCATCGGTTCGCTGGTAGTTTCGAGAATAGAATCGAGCTCCGGAAATTTCACAAGACACGTATATATGTCAAGTGAATCAGTGTAATCTTCGGGCATGTTGGACGCCGAACTCTGCGAATGCATCACTGACTGATGCATGCAGACGTCGTTAAGGATCATAGAATTATATTCTTGGCTTCGAGAGAACAGTAACCAAGTTCGGGGAGAAACGGATTTAGATAACAGTCACTCTTCATCAATTAGACACATTTTGACGCGTAGCAAGACAACATGTCGCACCTTGAGTTATGAACGGGTTGATAGAGTGATCTGGTGATAGAGGAAGTTCCTGAAATGGAAGCTCCTAACTTTTACGCTGCCCCTATCTTTTTAAATCCCAAACTCGGGAATATATCATCTCTATCAAAATTTAGCACATAAATAATAAATCCATTTGTGAATAATGAAGTACTTTAAGACGCTTAAATAACACATCCATTTTTCTCGATTCTGGGAACATAACCCTAATAAATATTTATTCATTTCTATTTCTATTGGTTACCCTATTATTAATTAAAATTAACCTTTCACCATCGTCCGATATTTTATATTACCTCTTTTAGATTTAGTATTCCGCTGCCACAGGATCGACTAACCGCGAATGTAAAATGTAAAATGCAAACACGCACATAGGGGTAATGCAATGAGTGCGGCGCACGTTGATGATACAATCTCGAAGTAGCAGGGTACGCCTGTCATTAGCCAGGCCGTTCAGTCGCTTCGGGGTAAGGACAATTACAGGGACTTGGCCGGGGGCTGAGAAATTATTCACAACTATAGAAAGAACGCGCGCTATCGCGCACTTCCCGCTGCTCTTTGTAGAATGAAAAATGCAGAAACGTCTGCTGACAGAGAAATGCTTCGCTCGGACGTTCTTCCTTGTTATCGTCGTTTGATTACCTATGTTTCCATTCCGCAATGGGAGAGCGGACAAATGAGTCGGTTACATTGCCGAGGCAGAAGATGGCTTCTCTTACGCTTGGAGAATTTTAACGAGTATCACAGTACGTACAGTGCCGCGATGGCACCTTCATCAAACTTCCATCACGAATTCCCAGCTTTCTGCAAGTTTCAAATTAGACATCGATCCGCGCGAATGCCTCGACCTTCTCAATATCCAATGCCTTCTATACCAACTTTATTAATGTCCTAGGCCAATGAACCGAATATACGCTTGTACACGCTTCCCTCTTCTTCCAAGGCAATCACGCAGTGTCCATGAAAACGAACAGTAGAGTGCGTCTTCGAGTCTATCCATTCTCGTTATTCCGTCGAATAAAAGGGCTCAGAAAAGGTCATCCACTACGAGCCACAATAACCTTCTTTCTTCCCACCTTATCTCCCAGCGAGTTCATATTCAGAGATCATTTCTCTCAGAAACTGGCCGATGAATAACAGAAATCTAGTCTACATTTTTTACTCGTTTTTTCATTAGGAGTCACGTGCTCGCCAATTTCGCCGCGCTTTAAACCCCATACTCGCGAATACCGGCGCGGCAACTTGGACCCGTCGTTAACGTGGTCAGCGATCGTTACGAAACTCCGCGTTAAGCTCGCTTCCGCGTAGGTTCAAACGAATTAACACGCGACATCGGGTTAATCTCGGCGCGAGAGCACAAAGGGCCGAAGAAGGAATACCTCCGCGTGAAGTAATGAGCTTCGAGGCTGGACGGGGCCCGTGGAAGCAGCGCTCTTTCACTTTGGAAACAAGCGCCCAAGTGAAATTGAAAAAAGTTCCGCGCGATTATCTCGATAAAGGAGTCAGAGGTTCTTAATCCATCTGGCCAGAACTTTCCTCCCGGGATGGTCGCGAGTTTGAGCCGTGGGGGAATGATCCAGCAGTGTCCTATAACGTGTCTGGTAATTGTAAGCTCTCTCTGCCCGTTGTAACTTCAATTATCTTCGCCTCCTTTGTCCACGGGACAGTTAACTTTGATCGAAACTCTCGTCGGAGATCAGAGGGAAGGAGGGGAGGGAGGGAGGGGGGGAGGGCAGAATGAAGGGAGGAGGGCTTGGAGAATCGAGGCAAGATGATGCATTTTCTTGTGCTCGAGCCGTTTAATTAAATTTTTCACCAAGCGACGTTCATTAATGATAAAAATTCATCGACGCCTTCGATGTGGCGCTTCTCAGCAGTCTCCGTCTAGTCCTGTCGCCTTTGGACTGGGCTAATGTGATAATTGAAATTACTTCGTCGACGAGCGCCGTGGAACCAAAGATGGAGGGCATCGATGAAAGAGATCACGTTCAATCCCATTAAAGTACCCGTTCTTGTTAACGAAGTGCGCTTTTAAACGCATTCTAAAGTAAACAAACTTGAATATAGCCCTGCTGCCTTATTTTTAGTAACAATTACTGGGGCCGCAGAGCTGTGCATTTGGCACACGATAGGTATAGAAATTATTTTCATCACGGATTATAAGAATATAAATCTCCCCTTCGTTAGTATTTTTCCCAGGGAACCAGTGAATCTAGTAACTTCGTTCATACGAATCTCATTGATATTGATACTATTCACCACAGACTCTACCACATTCATGCCTAAACGACATTGCATTTAAAAACAACACCACCGCGAAACTACCCAGGAGTAACAGTTCCTCCCTGCGTCCAGCAAAGCGTGTATCTTTCACCTCGCGGTGTTTCCTCCAGAGGACGCCCTATGGAAAATTGAAGGAACGGGAGTGAAAGGAAAAAAACTTCAGCAGCGGAAACAATGATACTCGCGCTACGTGGCGCGTTAGCACCGCCGGCAAAATGTATCTCGCCTCGTGGCGAGAACAGCTGCAATAATAACACGCTCTGCAACAAATCCACTGAGAAGATGAAACGGCGGAAGCGCGGACAAAGAGAACGGGGGCGACAGGAAGAGGCGACTGGCGGACGTTGACAATAAAGTTACAAACGACGCGGCGCTGGGTGTCTTCCGCGAAGATTGCCGAATATTTTTTCTGCCCTTTTGTTTTTTCGTTCTTTTTTTTTTTCCGTTTTGCACTCCCTACGTCGAAGGGATTGTTCGCTCGCCCGTCGGCGGATCGAAGGGAAGCGCGGACAGCACGTCGACGGAAACGTTGGAGCTTCCGGCGTTAGGTCTGACTCCTGATGCATTGTCCTGCGGTGAATCGATGCCGTTCTATCGAGACGTAACATTTCTGAAATTTACGAGAACGTACCGGAACGCGGAAAAATGACGCTTCGAGGGCGGACGGGCCAACGGCGGTGATTTCCAAGTGGTTCGTTGGGACAAATCGTAAATGAATTGAGCGTATCTGGGCAATTCAATCGCGTAATGGGACGCGGATGCTTCAGTGTTCGCGCCGAGCCATTCACTGCTACTTGAGTTTTATTCGGGGGCTGCGGAATTGTGGTGGCAATTCAATTCACGAAAATGAGGAATATTGGAGAGGTTTGGAGACACGCTAGCTCTCAAAAGTATTTGAACAATTTGTTTATTGAAAATAGGACGAAGTAGAACCAAGATTTCTACCTCTCGCGGATGCTGTGCATCACCTTGCAAGGGATTGTTGCAACCAAGTTTACATTGGGCAAACGTCTAGACTTTTAGAAAGACGGATCTACGAACACAAAAGGAACATTTTCCTACCACCCCCACAACATACTGCCTTAACGAAACACGCATTGGAATTTGATCACAGATTTGACTTCGATAATGTTAAAATTATTGATAGAGAGGCCAATTGGAGTCGCAGAATTTTGTTGGAGACGTTGCATATGATTAAACAACCAAGCGTAAACCTTAGGTATGAAACACCTAAAATACAAGAGTACTACGCAACTTTATTAAAGCAATAAGGCTTTATGATGTAATTCCTCCAATATAGTCTTCACTTTAATTGTGACCAGTATAACCAGTTCATCTATACATAATAAAATTATATTATGTAATCAATTGGTCATATATCCTAATGCGTTTGGCCTTTACCACATGAACATCAATTAGTGGTATTTTGACAGTAGTTGTGAGGTTGAAAATGTCCGTTCTGTCAATAATTGTTAAATTCGTTCGTAATATTTAATGGTCTTTCTTTTGACTCCGTTTCTAGCCACAGTTTTGTTTCACCTTTAAATAGTCCTCCAAGTTATGTTTACCTCAGTCATGCTACAACCGACTCGTGTGTTACACGGCATACCAAACGTGTGACTCTAAAGCAAACGGAGTATAATTTTTAAATATCTTTCCTTGAAAAAGGTCTAAATCGCAGACCGAAACGTCGGAAATTTATAATTATTAAAATTGCAAATTAGCTTCTAGATTGTTTAACTGACCGAACCAGTGCGCCGAAACCACTTATTGTTATAAACCCTATATAAGAACACTTCCTTCCAGTTGAACAGGTTTTACAGAAAACTTGTATTCTTTTCACAGTTGAAGAGTCCTTGTAGAAAGCACTGCAAGTGCCAAGGATCAACAAATTCTGTACTATAATTCTGCACGGTAAATTTTTTTTTTTAATTTTGGCATTTGCAGTATTCTCTACAATCCTATTTATTAATCCATATTTCTTCCTATTTTCCATTTCGAACGACTCAAAGCCCATAAACATGGGAGCACAGTGACAGAAGCAATCGCCGGATAGAAGGGAACGAATGTTAATCACCGACATTCAAAAGCAAAGTGGAGCACCAGCGAAGGAACGGGAAAGTTTGCTAGCACGGTGAATTTAAAACAAGCGGCACCGTACGTCCTTCGGAACTTGGTAATTCAATTTGTGGGCTGCCAGTGGAAAAATTCAGGCAATTCGCGTTTCTGCCCGCGTCTCGGGGTTTCACCGTCAATTTCACCCGCACATTTTCCCCGTCGAGATTTCTGGTTGCATTTACGCCCAGCCTACTGCCGCGAACGCAGTATTTAGTTCTAAAATTCATTGACACTGGTACTAATTAATAACTACTTAGTTTTCCCTGAGGCCGAGGGAAAACGAAATGGAGAGGGAACGACCCTGGAAACCATTGCAAACCTTCACATTCTTCTCGCAGGTGGGACAGTGTGGACCCAGAACCCAGCTAATCAAGAAGTGAATACTATGATTGACACAATAATCCCTATACTTACATAAATATTCCAAGGCTTTTCCTAATTGGGAAGCAGTATTTTACATTTTAAAGAATTTTACAGAATTTTTATATGTAGATTAATTTTATAGAATTTTATTTTTATAGAATTTTTCAATTTTATAGAATATTGAATCTATTAATAAAACACTATCTTTATCACTCGATAATCAGTGCAACCCCTTACACTAACATCCAGCAACAATAGTTAAACGCGAAACGCTAGTTCATAATTCAAGTCCTTTGAACTATTTCCGAAGTCCCAGCAACGAGTTCCTTAAATACCATCGAATTAATCGCGCGAATTAAAGGGGTTTCGCCAGGCTCGCTAGAATGCAACCAGTCAATTTAACCAGGCCGTGAAGTGCCCCTCTATCGCGGCAGCCACAGACATCCATCGAAATTCTTGACACAGCACGGGGCTCCACCGTGATAGACAACCGACGTAAGATAACACAATTAGCGCAACAATTCTGCAAATTGCAGCAAGAGATGCCGATGAACTTCAGCTGTCGGTTATTCCTGGACGTGATGTCGATACAATATCGCTGCTGCTATCTGATCAAGTTAAAGCGTGAATTAACTATCTGTCTGGCTTCAATGGGATCTCCGACGGAATCGACGGAACGGTGTGAATACCGGCATGCAAAATTCATTGAAGAATGTTTCGATGGATCGTCGCTTCATATTTACCCGTCTGGGCGGATAATGGAAACCCGACCATTTTGTGCGTAGAAGTACGGCCGAAGGCTCCAAACGAACCAGACGAACACGTACGAGTGTTCCCAGATTATACCTCGTTGTGTATTTCTCTTGGTGCTCGTTTGGCAAGAGATTCGCCGGCGAAAGTCAAGGATCGTCTGCAGAACGCAGACCCACCCTCAGGTACTTCGCGCGTCTCCTTAATTGAAAGACGGCTGCAAAGAAGTATTTATAGCGACACGGTGCCTCATTGCCTGCACAAATACCGTGATTCATCGTGTCGAGCTATCGACCATCTTCCTTCTACCAAACGGCAGCTCCGCAGTTCCTCAGAAACGAATTTAGTGCTGTGTTTCCGATTTGCGAAAAATCCGATTCTTGGCAGGGATTGTAACCGCCGCCTAACCCTAACCCGAACCCGGTTAACCGAGCGAAGGTTACTGTAACCCGTAGTAACCCCGAAGGAACGGCTCCCAAAGAGTACAGAGAGCCGGTTAACCCGCTCGGAGCGGGTTACAAGTGACATACGACATTCTACGTCCAAAATCCGACTATGGTTGCTCCGCGCGCGTCCACCGCTGCTATGCAACTGCAATTTTAACAAGAACCGGGTTGCATGCAATGACGTCAATTACTTGCAGGGTTTTGATACTCCATGTAATTTTTAATCTCTCGAGGAAAAATGTTACGAATTTTCTTGAATTATATCCACGACATTACATGCAAATCGTTTCTTGGTCAAATTGCATCACCGTGTTGGATAAATGGCCTATAACAAATGTAACAATTCTGTAGAAGTTCGAAAGGTAATTTATTTATTTATAATAAAAATAATATTTTGTAACACAACTATTATATATGAAATTTACTGATTTGTAAGAAAATAGTATGCAAGTGGTAAAATGAAAACACAATGTTTATACTATACGGTCATGGAATATATTAAGTACATTTTTCAACTTTAGAAACATACCCTCGCGGAGAAATTTGCAAAATAAAAATTTGTTTATAATTTGACGTTACATAAATAATTTTACAATTTAAAAAAAATATTATTCAAATAGACAAAATCTTCTGCATTAAAATAAAAAAAGGACGAACCTAATGCGATAGATAGTTTTTAAAATAAAAATTCATAAGTACAGGTCGATTTCACAAAAATAGGGAAACACTACGCCCTCTACCGGATTAGGGTAACCCGCTCCGAGAGCGGGTTAACCGGGTAACTCTGTGCCTAGATGCCTCGGGTTACCCGGTTATGTAAATTAGTCTACGGTACTGAGAACCGAACCGGCCTAGGGTTACGGTTACAATCCCTGATTCTTGGGCCCAATTCCAGGGCCGCCGCTTTAGGTTGGAATGATTCTGCCTTCTGGTGTATCGCGATTAATTAAACGTCCCTAATCAGAAGAAAGAAGAATATTTCGAAGACGTCAGCAAAGTGACACTAACACTACTAATTCGCAAGCAGTTCAGATACGAAAGGAACATCGTTTTCCGGGATATGAATCTACGTTAATGGAATATTTACCCGGCAAAATGTTCCAGTCGATAAAAATTTGAAACGACCCTCGTGTTTACCTGGAAAGAATAAAATACGCATCGCCGGCGTCGCCGTTGACAAACAAGCTGTGTAAATATTTTACTCGGTGCTTTCGCTCTAAACCAGAAACAGTGACAACACTATGCCTGGAAGCGAATCGAGCCAACAGCCCAAAGCGAAACGTGCATTGTAATCGACACTGTTGAATTCATCGCGTTTGAAGCTTAAAAAAAGCCATGAAACGCTTCGATTGCCCGTGCACGATAACGCGGCCATTCTACACCGTTCGCCGGTCGAGGATTTGTCGAAGGAGCGCGAAGAAAGGCGATTTAAATGCGCGCGGCACGGTGACGCGGTATTTCAAACAAACAGCGACGCCGTTTCAGCCCCTCGCGCGCGGTGTAATATTTCCGCGGTTAGGTCAACGTTTCTCCAATTTCGTCGCTGTAAAATGCCTCGCAAATCCTCCGCCGCCATTAATCACGGGCGCAGGCGGGGCGGTTCGCGCGCCCGTACGTTTGCGCGCGCAATAATTCAACAAATTTACTAACGTCCCGACCGACCGAATCAATTCGGCGACAAACCGCCGCGATTACGAAATTTCGGCCAGCATCTCGACCCGCCGGCGGAACAGGGCGAAACAGGGCGAAACGTATCGATTGTGGGGGTTGACGCCGGCCTTTCGGCGTCAGCATCAAAAACTGCATTGCGTCTCGACGAATTTCCAGCCACGTCATCGCTGCAGGTCGAACGGTCCCGCGGTACCAGAAACGCTGGTACTGTCCATTTCCGTTGAACTGGTTAGCCGATGCTTATCACGTAAATTGCGTATGTTTTTACTTCCCTCGGGCGATAGCCATGACGCTAATTATAGTTGCAACTTGAGTCACATATTAATATGAGAAGTACATAGTGTGCATTGAAGCGTGCTACGAATCTGTTATTTCGGTAGAGTGACTGGTGATTCAGAGGAGGTGATTTAATCGATTTTATACACCTTGGCGTAGCTTTACGTGACGTGCAGTGGATTAATCATTGAGATGCAGAATTTAGAGGCTGCACCGTGCAACAGAAACGTGGCTTTCGTGCACCAGCAGCAGCGCTCAAACGAAGCTACTCACACGTGTTACAAACGCAATTAAGATACAAGGGCACGCGTTAACGGAGCGCCGAGCAGAATGAAAGCCCGCCGCGAAAACCGTGGTAGTTATTCGGATCGTTGACAAGGAGGAGGAAAAAAAGCAGGCGCGGGATAAAATGATTCGAGCGCGTGCACGCGCGGAGCCTCCCTCGGGGAGTATTCAAACATCGACGGGGCGCCAGAGTAAACGCATTCATTGGCATAATGCGCCACGTCAATTTTCCAGGGCCATTGGGACCGATACGGCCAGAATGGATACGCGCGATACCATCGAAACAGTCCATTCAGCTGGTCGCGACTGAATAAGCCTGGGCTTTAAAACGCATCGCGGACTCGCAAATCCGCTAATTTATCCGAGACAAGCTGCGCCCCGATCCCTGCAAAACCGAAAACCACGGTTCCGCGTTGTAAACCCGTTACACGCGGAACACCCTGAGTCTCCGACGTTTCCCTGCATCTCGTGCAATTTTCGAGCAACTTGCAGCGAATACGAATTCGTTGGACCCGATTGGGGATGATTTAACCGCTGATGCATCGAAACTGCTCTAACTAGGGGATACAGTGCAGGAACGTAAACTGTCCCAGAAATGAGTAGCCTATATTGGGGAATTTTCTTTACTCGCTTGGTAGAAACTAGGTTCAGGGAATTTCGCTAGAAGGAATAGTTAATCAGATCAAGAGCTGTTAGTATTTTCCACCAGTATGTAGAAAAGTTTCTAGCCATATATAGTGGTAAAGAGAAAATTTAAACCGTGAACACGGTGGCAGAAATAATATGGTCCCATTAGAAAGAATTATATGTATTTCTAAGTTGATATTCCACGGATTGGGGGTTATAAAATATACTAGTGACACCAGCATAACACGGAAAGCCTCGTATTAAGTTAATAATGCAGACATGTAATAGTATGAGTTTTATTATTTCTTTTAACCTCGAGTGTATGATCGCAGTGTATGTCCTCATCTGCAGAGTGAGTAGAACGAGATCCGATCTGTAGCCACTTGTTTCTGGGCTGTTAATCGAACGCCGGGGACAGTGTGGAATTGTTTCGTTTAACCAATGTCGATGATGCAGCTTGATAAACGTTTAAACGGGAAAACCCAATGTCAGAAGTTTTACGTTAATTAAACGCGCGACGGTCGACCGTGTAATGTTTCATTTATTCAGAGTTCGCTTTGACATCTCCCCGTTTCGTCGCCCCTGTAACCTTCCATCCGTTTTTCAGGTCGCCTTTGCGTAACAGCCCGACGTAACGCGGTTAATAATATCGCTGGAAAATGTCAAATTTGGCAAACATATCGACAATTTAGAACGATTCCCTCGACCGGTTACTTTTGTAAATAACGATTAAAATCCGCGAGCCTCGGTCGCTATGCATTTACTTTGAACGCGCAAATAACACCGACAAACATTATTAATGAATTACTTTAATGGTTGCTTTCAGCCAGCTTCGTATAAACTCGTTTAATTGGAACTTGTATTAATTTTGCAGTTTTTTTCCACCGAAAGGTGTGATACACATAATTTAATTTCTTCCAAATTATCCATTCGAATTCACGAAGTACACGAGTATAGAATCTACAGATTGTTTGAGGGTCAATACACGTTTCAAGTGGAACACGAATGGCTAGGTTAAAGAAATTGCTTCGCCTCTGGAGAATACAGCTCGATGTACTAGATAAAAAAATTTGGAAAAAATTAAAATTTTGTTCCTTATTTAATCTAAGACTCTGAATTTTTTATGTCGGCACCAGATTTACACAGTGATGAGGTGCCATGCACAACGCGCGGTGCTGAGAACTGAGAACCTCTTTCTTTTTGAAGTCGGTTAAAAATAGAAAGAAATTAAGGCAAGAACAAAGCTCCAGAAAAATGTTCGTCATTCCCTACCTTTAAGCAGCATTCATATGTAACCCGTTACATAACCCTTTACTTTTGTCGCAATGATGGCCTACTATCGCCTAGCATTCGACTGCGTCAGTCTATCGATTTCGCCAGTAGTTCGTGCAGAGAACTAGTTCATGGTAGCCTGCTCGGTTTTTCGAAACATCAACCCTTAACCATCGTATCGGCCATTTAATCTAGATTGAAATTTTGCGCCAAATAGTCTCCTATGAGTATCAGCAAATTTGTTAGTAGTGTGACGTGAAACTTTGAACCGCTTTGCGCGGAGTAGTCCAATAGAGGGTCTTAGTATTATTTGAAAACAACAGAGCATTCGAGGAAGAAATGGAGCCTCCACTTCCCCAATTCCTCTCCATCATCAGCTATCATCCCCCAGGCGACAGAATTCCCCAGAAACCAATTGCATAATTTCGACTTCGTTAAAATCCCACACATCGCGCAGCTAAATAGCAATTACTCGCGAGTAAATACAGCCGGCTGTATTCCGAAGTAATAACAGCGACGGAGTAGCCCGAAACTTATGACCAGCGGTGTGCAGGCAGCCCGGAGAGGAACGCGGACAAATATTGACTCGTTTCTGACGAATGGACAGACGTAACCCAGTGTGCATTTGGTCTTTCTCGAGGAAGCCCGAGAGGGCATCGTTCGAGCCGAAATCCGCTGGAAGAAAGGGCCGGGGCAGCGGGGGGTGTCGCGCAAAGGGTTGAGACACGCCGATAGATCGCGGGATGACGCAGTATGGCAGCCGAAGGGACCTCGATCGAGACTCCATGATTCATTGGGCGGAGAGACAGTCCATCGGTTATGCCAATGCCGCAGTCCCTCATCCGTGCCTTCACCCCTTTTCACGTCCCCCTTCACGGGGGGCGAGCTCCACCCCTCGTGGCACCGACAAAATGTTCCAGGCTGCAGCGACATATTGCGTATGATCCAGGGAAAGAGACCCGAAAACAAATGGCCGCCGACGGCCAAGACGTTGCCGAGCCCCCTCGATCCGGGATTATTCGAAGACGAAGGGGGCAGCCGCGCACTACCATCTGAATACGGAACGGCGCCATTATTTCAGGAAGTTCTTGCGGAAGTTCGCGCGGGCCTGCTTAAGCGTGTAATTCCGTGAGCGAAAGCCCGAGCCGCGCGATTTACCTTTCGCGCGGCGAATTTAAAGCGGAACGGGGAATTTTAAGTTACACAGAGACATCATGCTGGACCCCAAAATGATGGCACGTCTTAACGATCAAATCCCTCGTTCTAAACGTTCCCCGGTAGTTTCAGGATGAATTCACCTTCTATGGTGTCTGTACGTATAGTTATATATTGAGACGTGGTATTTTAGACTGCTCCAGGTCCCTATTTAAACCTACCCGATCGTAGAGGAAGATATCTAATACACAGGTTTTTTATATTAATGAGTATCCTATTCTCTCTTCGCCGGAACTGCACCGTATCTTTATCCAGTTCCATCTAGCCATGCTCGAGCAATTACCCGCACTTAACGTCGCGGCACACGCAACGACTTCATTTGTCGACAGTTCATCGCCACGACCCGGGCGAGCGTGCGTCGATGCAACGATCTCCAGCAAACATGACATGGGATCGTATTTGTAGGAGTGTTTAAATGCTCCTATAATTAGCCGACTGTCGGGTCGGTGTCATCGAATTTCCACGACCTCTTTTCCCCATCCATCCACCGCGGGTGTACGAATATTCCCTGACCCAGTTCCGAGTCCACCCGGGTCTATAATCATTGCAGCGCAAACGTGTCCCGAATTGCACGGGGACACGAAGATTTTAAATTGCAACGCAACCCCTGCAGAGGTTGTTACGTGCTCGGGGAAGCCTCGCAAGGTCGAACAAGCCTAAAACTCGGTCGACCCAGGCTCGCCGGGTCTGCAAATCCTGCGCCAATTCGTGCAACGGTAGTGTGAAGCAGAAAACAGCCTGGACCATATCCGCCCCCCGACCTCCTTCTCGTACCCTACCATCGCGAGAGCCAGTTTAAAAGTGGGTCCCGTCCTAGTTACACCTGCCCAAGGACTGCACGCGTCATCCAGGATATCGAATTATCTCGTATCCAGGTCGTGCTCGGCCCGCGATCCTTTAAGGACTTGGAACGTTTCCGTGTCGAGGCTGAGCGCCGCTATAGGACACTACTGACGCAAGCTGGTACCGACCTCGTGAACTTCGGCTCCTCCGAATCGATACCGAACGACCTTGAACTATTTTAAGCTCACCCGTTATATAGACGAGCCTCTGCAGAGAAAACGGGGATTGCACTGCACCATTCTGGCCCCAGCCGAAACTTCCAGACCGAATTTCGCGAGCTGCCACCCAGCATTTTGCATCGATTACAACTGAATGCAATTCTCGATCGCTGCGGCAACGTTTCCTCTTCCCCTGATTCTATCGCGATCTATTATACGGGCTGCAATACTCGGGGCGGGGAACGGGGAACAATTCGAGCGATTTCTAGTTTAACAACTTGCTCCTCCATCTTAGAAGCACTGCCAGCCAGCGCTTCGGGCTACCTGGTCCTGCTGGAGAAAAGAAAACGGCGGGGTGTGTATAGGAATCGGAGGATCGATCTCTAATTTCAGTGGCATTTCACTCACAAGTCTCCAGTACATCCGTCCACGAGACCAAAAACCGTGGGCTCCTTCAGTAGTACCTGAAGGATTTTGCACCGACTTCGGTAACAGCGTGATAATTACGTCCAGCGTACCCGCGAGTGAATCAGCGGCCCCTGTTCCTTGCACAAAGACGTGCCACGGCCAGCACGAACGTTTAAACTCGATAAAAGGGACTCGGAATATTTTCAGCCGGCCGAGCGGTATTATTAAGTACGAGATAAAAGGGAGAGAGCATTAATACGGCGCCGCGTTAGTCGCGGTACCCTCGGCAAATTAAACTTAATATTATTTCCCTGGAAAATGCGGCTGCGGTTGGCGCCTCGTCGCAGCTTACGCGGAATTGCGCGCACGCCTGCCCCCGCTCGTGAAAGCTCCAGATTAGGAAAAGAAAGCGGGATCTCGCGCGCGTGGTCCTCGTGGCTGTGGAAGCACTTCAACTTTCCTCCCCGTAACTTGATATCCCATTAATGTGATATAGGGCGAAAAGTGTTTGATGCCCCACCAAGGCCAAATCGACCGCCCAATATTTCGTCTTCGTGGGTGTCATATGCTGTGGCGCCCAGGGGTATTGTGTTTCTGCTGGGCGGGCTGTTGGATTAAAGGGGATACAATATTAAGAAATCGTGTCTGAGTCGAGGTTTCGAGCTACATAGTGTTCTTGCTGAGGAGCATCCTTTGGGTCTTTTGGAGATTGGAAGCTTTGAGTCATCGGCTGACAAGGTGTGCTGTGTCGCGTTTGATGTCTAGTTATGGCACAGAGTACTTTCTATTTCGTCTAATTTGTACTGATTTGTAGTATTGTACTACAGTTCTGATTGAAAATGAGAAGGGAATGAAGAGTTTGTGTAACTGGAACGTGGAAAGTCTAACTGTCCTTGCTAATAGAAATTCAAGCAGATTTTTTATTATTATTTCTCACGGAGCAGAATTTCGGCATCAAACGTGAGATCTGAATCCCCGGTTCACGAGAACACATACTATCGAAGAAGAATCCAGTGTGTCGCTGGGGAAGAGGATAAACTTAAATACGAGCTGAAGCTCTCTGCTCTCTGAAAGAGTTTCCGAGTCGTTGGTATTTAAATTTTGCTCCCTACCCCACGACGAGATAAATTATGGCGCAATTATCACGTTTTTGCTCTTTTTCCACCGGAGAATGCTTCACGTTTTATAAGTGTCCCCGCATTCCCAGCTACGCGTGTGCTCTGCTAAATTTATTGTTCAACGGGTTCAATGTTTAACGTCAGCCAGATCGTGCGATGATATGGTAATCTTTGCTCTACTATACACTCGAACTTCCGCGAATAATTCATTTCAGAATTTTAACTTAATATCGTATAATTCAGAAGAATCATTTGTACCAAAAATTCTCCACGTGACGAACTAGGGTTAAACCAATTTTAAATACCCCATCGTGCCCTAATATTGCCACACACAGAATATGCCAAAAATAAGCGAAAAATAAGCTACAAATGTGATTCCACTTTGCACAGATCAATGCAGCATTTACGCCATTTGGTTTCCCCTCAAATAGACGACCCATAGTGCACCAATTTCGCGTCGCAAACCACACAGAAAATAGTAGCGACGATAATGGTGAATGGCGAGGGAAAAGTCGCGCGAAGTGTTTTTCTGTCCCACATGGATAAAGCTGATGAATTTATCAGAGAGCAAATGCTGGGGACGAGAAAGCAATCTGGCAACGCGTTTTCAACAGAATCCAATTATTAATGAGACGGGAAAGAAGCAGGCAGAGATCCGACGTGGCAAGAAACCGCGGGATCGAAATTTGTTTCAATTTCAGCGCCGGTATAAAAAATTGAAACGCACCGTGGCGGCGCATAATGTCATATCAAACGTGCAGAAAATGGAAAAAACGGCCACACTTTGGTCATTCGAGTTTCATACCGCGTCCCACCTAACGGCGCGCGAATTAACGACTGGTAGGGGCAAACAAGGTGTTTCGCATTTTTTTTAAATTTCAAACGCCGCCACTGAAGGGTACTCAACACGCGTGCAAACGGGATTTTTCCCATAAAATATTAGCGATGTTATTAATACGAACGTGTATAACGTTAGGTCGTTGAAATAATAAAACGGATTCCATATATTTCAATTCTGAGCGGAGTAAAATTTTATTAGACGCGAGATACATCGTGCACGATTAATGTTTTTAGTACGATTTACGGTCGTTGAAGCGCAAGCAAAATTCTTTCGGTGTGTGAAATGGAGAATTCACAGCAGAAAGCCTGGAATTTCTTTTCACCTAAAGACCTTTTTATAAACTCAAGATCCTCTACGTTCGTGTACTAATATAATTAAGGAGACACTGTTCGATACGAACATCCAATGTTTCAAAAATATTTGCCAAAAATATATAGAGCATCTTTGAGAAAAATGAATATCGACTATGTATTTTAAGGGATTTAATTAAATTTTCAGGAAAGCCAATTTTCAAAGACCTACGAAACACACTTGCTCACTTCACACAATTTTTGAATTCTAATTACATTCTCTTAAAGAATACTTAGAGCTCAAAAGAAATGCACTCCTTACATCGAATCAAAGTATTCTTAAGAACTTCTTCAGCACCAAAGCACGTAACATCCCAAGTACACCTTAGAAATATGTTCGAATTTAAATGTGGTTCTGTTCAAATTTATACAGTTGAGAAGCTTAATTGCTACACTATGTATTCCAATCTCGGTGGGGCCTGAATACTTGATACACCCCCAGCTTTATTTGCCCAGGCGGAGGAAGAGCGTAAGAGTTTCAGTGACATAGGGGATGAACGACGAGATGAACAGGACCGCATAAAGGCTGAAAGGGTCATCCGAAACCCAGATACTACCCGTATGAGCTGCCTCTGTATTCTGTGTCCCCGATATATCCACTGGCTCGTTGTTGGCGGCAGTATCCGCGTATCGAACTGTACCGACCATTGCCAGCCATCGATACTGCTGAATATTGAGGTTGACCAAAGGGAAGCAAAGGAAGCTTTCTAATCGCTTGTTTTGACATCATACAAAAAGAAAACCCGTGCCCTTTTCGCCCTAACGCGAGATACCAAGTCCTGGAATACCTTATTGTCTCTTTCACATCTAGGGAAATCTAGGGGAAATGTTTACGCTACCTAGTTCTATTGTACACTTTTAATTTAGGATACTTGTCATTTCTGGAGGACTATAAGGAGCACGTGGAATTTTGGGGAACACCGCTGGAAGGATTTGTGTATAATCGAGGCTGTTTAGTTGTCAAATTAAATAGAATACTTTCCTGGATTATCATTTGTTTCGTAGAATGGAAGGAAAGTGAAGCTAAGCAATGCCATATGACAGAAGTGGAAGGTGTAACTCTTCGGGTTCGGATGTAAAGTGTGTGTACCCCGTTGGCCGTGCTTTCACATTTCGTTGCCCTGCCAGGTTAGCAGGCACGGAATTCTGCGCCCCTTGAGAATTTCAGGGCGATACGTTATCTGCTCAGGCAGGAGTATTTAATATCCAGGATATTAGAGGAGGGAACTTAGCACGAACCCGCCGGTAGACCGAGGCAGAAATCAGGGGCATAAACGATCATTCTGTTTCCCCCTATGGCAGCGATTTTGAATCAGAATTACAGCCGCGATAAATACTTCCATCCCCCGTGTTTATCGGTGTAACAGTTCCCAGGGAAATCCGAAAGCAACACAGTATCGCGCGTTTCAACGTCGGAGCCATATTTCGGGGCATTAATATTCGACCCTTGAAATGCATACGAAATAAAATGCAACCGCCAATCCCAACTGCAAATGAAATTAAATTAAAAAATTCTTATTTCTGTATGCATAAAGATAGGTAGCTACGTTCAGCTGACAGAAAAGATGCCTTCATAATATTAAATGAAGAAATAACAGATTCCTCAGCCGCAAGGAATTTATTAAAGCGCAACATTCTTCCGAACCACTCAAGACGGATTATTAAAATACTTAAGGGAGGGAACGAACGCTCTTCGCTCTATAGGCTCATTATTAAACGTCGGAGGAGACTGAATGCTTAAAAACCAACCAGTTGTAAATAGTTGAGAGAACTCTGAAACACCGTGGAATTCGGAAAAAAAAGGCTGATCGACTTGGCTGGTTCGGTTCAACGATGTGGCAGCAATAAGCTTCGGCTCGGAAAAGAACGATCGACGTTCGTTTATGCAAGATCCTCCGTTGGGGATCCGCTCTCCTTCCGGAGGTCTTGGAAGCAGAGTTCCCCGAATGTAGGTTACACATGTTGTACGTGCCTAATGCTCACGAAGATTCTGGTTCTTGGACGAGAAACGTGACTCGAGGGTTCTTACCGCAACCCAAGCGCGAGGATAGACGAGGGAATCCAATAAGAACTTCCGGATCTTCTCGTACTTATATCCGATTTTTCTCCCTTTTCCGTTAAATTCGTCTTGCGGCATTCTTTGTGGATCGTCCGAGCAGAGGGCCGCGCATTTTACCTTAGACGTTAAACGAATATTCCTCGTATCACGGACACATTAGGTCAGGCATTAGCTCGAAGGGAATCGTACAAAGCGTGGAAAGGCTAAGTTGAATAGTATTTATATTTAACCGAGACTGCACTGATACATCAATCCCGTTACATTTTACGTCTAACTTTGCGGGGTTCTAAATTACGTACGCGATTTAAATTAGCTGGCAAAAGCTTGGACGGTGAATTTTCGGGGCAGAATATCGCGCGCTCTTCTCTCAGAGCATACGCCGTTTCTCCTGCCAAGGATTTCGTTCCTTCACACGACGGGTCGAAAATTTCCTCCTTTGTTCTGCTCTGTAAGCTACAGCTTTTTCCAAGCGGTTTACATTTTGCTGAGAAGTGAATGGAATAAATCATAGGGACACAGAGGGAAGTTTGCGTATGCTGTTATGCAGATATAGATTCTCAATCCCGAATGGACTATTTGAACTTGAGGAAATAGATTGGAGGTGGTCTCGGAGTTTGGGTTAAGATCGCCATTAAGCTTTTACTGATAGTAACTTTCAGGTATTCTTAGATTTAGGTTCGAAACATGTGAGAAGCATTCGGTGAAAAATAGTTATCACGCAACAAATCACGAATTTAGACTTTGAAATGAAAAGTACGATGATGAGAATAACTGCTACGCGATATTTATTTTATCAGCCAGAAGCTTCGGTTCTGAAAGGATGATGGACGGATGTGACAAGATATAATTAATCTGAAACTTTTGAACGCGAGTCCCGAGTGTATTTCACGGTTTCTTAATACTTCTGGTTAACACGAGAGACACGTGGATGAGGGGCGAATAAAGGTAATTAAGATTGCGCAGCAACGGACAACGTTACGCGTTCTGACACACCTGAAAGTGGGGCGGTTGCGTGTGCCGCGGGGGATGGTGGTAAAGTGCGCGATCTACCGTAATGAAATTTCTTCCGGTTCACCTTCCTCGTTTCCCCGACTCAAGGACCCTCGTGAACGCGAACTTGTAAAGCTGTAAAACTTATTAGCTCACCAGCCAACATTGCTCCGTGTTCGACGACGTCCTCCCGTACTTTATCGCGTCGCGAACATGACCGTGGAAACTTAATTCTCGACATTTATTTAAAAGCGCAACGAGGAACCGTAATTACACTGCGTTATTCGCGCAAGGTAATGAATAAAGGATGCTATTACTCACACCTTCCATCAGAATTATACAGCTTAATGGTATTAAGAATTGAATAGGGGAGAGGTGCTATAAAAGGGACACTTTTGTTTAGCGTCCATTTCTGACAATGTCGTTATAGGTATTTAAAAAACAACTACATCACAAGAAAGCGTGTTTATTTCCCTTCGATAAAAGTATATTGCAAACTCATCAATTGTAATAGAAAATAACAAAATCTTCGATTTTCAAAAAAGTGGGAAATGTCCCTTTCACGACTAGGTGGTTTTAAATGGGACAGTATAAGTCATGAAAGGGACACGTTAATAAAAATAAACTTATTAAGTATTACAATTATATTTCTAATTCTTAATGATACAAAACAACGAAATCTACGAAAAAATTAACTCTTTGTAGTATAAATCATCAATATATTATTATTAATGACGCATGGAACAGAAAAAATTGAATGTGCCTTTTATTCCGCATTACTCATTGGCCCATTTGCCGCAAATTTACATACAACTGTAGCAAATTTATATCTTATAACGAGGGCTAATTTATTGCGACACATTTTTTTGACGATAAAGTCTGTCGCTTTGAATAGTCACTTTATTAATTCTTAAATTTGAAACAATACGCCATCAACTAATAATTCATCATTTAAAACAATGTCATCTATGTATCAGATGATATCTACACTAATAACTTTACAGGAAAGTATAATACATACAGAGTGTCCAGCAGTACATGTGTATGAGAGGGACAGCCATGAAACGGTCGTCCCATTTAAGACTTGTTATGCTGTCCCTTTTACGACTATAAGTGAGTTTAATATAAAATAACCGCAAAACAAAGAAAACAATTAATTAAGCTTACCTGTTAAGCGTTTTCGTTTCAGTTGGATACAGGCTATTTTAATGATATAACATTTTAACACTTTGTATATATCTTAATCTCAGAAAACGACACAGAAAACCAATGAAAATTTCACTGTTACTGCCGAAAAACATCAACCGTGGATTACTACTCTGTTGCAAAGTGAGACCGCGGTGAAGTTTACGTCAAATGACTAGGCACTAGTGTTGCCATAAACAGGAAAATAACTTGCATGTGTAATGCGTTTAGAATTCTGGAAATTCGATTTGTCCCATTTAAGACGTGTCCCCTTTATAGCACCTATCCCCTACTCTACAAACTAAAAGTAAAAGGTCAGATGTTATTTTCAATGATACAAAAATCAGCATTCAAGATTAATTTAAACTACATTTTTTCCTTTCCCCTTTTCCATGGTTCCCTTTTCCCTGTTCCCTTTTTCCTTTACATAGTAAACTCATAGAGGTATTCGAAGTTTGACCAGAGCAACCCCATCCCCAGAGTGTCTTACATTATCAAACAACTTCATTCGCACTTCCCACCTTTTTCACGATACACCGATCTCGCAAGGAGAGTATTCATCATGCTTCTCCCTCGAAACTCCCCAAGTTCCATTCCACGCGTTTCCCTGTAAAATCCAACAGAGACATTCGCACGCCCCGTGCAGTTGCGACACCACCGAGAAACTTGTGACTCGTAAGTTGCCCCCCCGCCCCGCTGAAAATATTCACAGCTAGCAATTTTCTGTATGTCTAGCTTGACCGTGGAAATTCAAAACGCCCGGCACAAAGGCCGATCGGCGAGCGTCCCCTCGCTCGGGCAGGACGGCGGCGCGGGGGAGCGCGTAAACGCGGAAAAGTGCAAATTGAACGGCGAAAAGGGCAGAAAGCACGAGCGAATGGGGAGCCGGGGACGTCGCTCGGCCATGTTGTCGGCAAGATTTCCGGTCGAAGGCTTTCGGTAACGATGATCCCCCATTCCCACCGAGATTCAGACCCCGACACCGCGCTTGCCTGTCCCCATTTCACCCTTCGAGCCCTTTTTCCCTTCGTTTCCCTCCCTTTCGCCGTTCTTCTCCCCCATCTTCTCCCCTCCTGTTCCTCTGCCGTGCATCCGTTCCATTTCCGGGCCGTTTCGAGACGTCAGCCGCGATACGCGCACGATGAAGACAGAAAGTAGGATCGCTTAATAGGATTTCTCATCTCTGCGATGCCCAGAGGAGATCCTCTTCCCTCCCTTCTTAACTCCTTAATCGAGGAACAGAATTTTTGCGAGCAGTCCCCTGGCTGGAGAGCTATATCTAACGTTCCAACCATACACACGGTGTACCACTGAAGTATCCACTCCTTCAGGGGAAGCCGACTAGACCCGAGCTTCTTCCAGCTTGAACAACTAAAATTCAATGGAAACAACGAAGATGATCAAAGTATGCAATCCACCATGTACAGTCTATTATCCGTTTTACGAGGAAGATACGTCTGCCTCCTCTACTTAGGGAGTTAACCTCCAGCGTTGGCGAGATTAAGAGGCAAGATATTTTGTAAAAAGTTGCCCTTTGGAGCCATTTTAGGGTCAACTGACGGAGGCCATCGTTTTGCATACCTATTCCGAAAATGTCATCATAAATCGAGGCAGAAAGGATGAACAGCCATCGTGTATCAGGCACGCGATATAATATTCCTGAACGCTCCACCGGAGATTTACATCGAACGAAATTTATTCATTATGCACGCCGCGGAAGTGGCTTGGGGAAACAATTTTTTTGGTAGCCGCAGTCTAGAAATCACAGTGTGGGAGTCGCGAACTTTCGATTGGAATAGGAGGAAATATGAATGTGTAATTCCATTGGAAATGCGGATGAATGGGAATAAAGCTACTCCTCCAAGAAACGAGTCCTAACAATGGAAATTGAGAAGACAGGCTAACAACCCCTTCGGCACGCCCGATACATTCTAATTACCAAGAAAGCATCTGAATTTCAGCAAGACAATAACATCGCAGTTGAAACGTACCAAAGAACGTCTCATCAACTAGATGGATCACACGTACCGAGCAAAAATCCCCTAAATGCTATGCGCGTCCTCGCCGCCGCCGCCGCCGCGAAAATGGGGAAAACGCAGCGGTGCGTGTGCGTATTTTCGCAGCCACGCGTGCGAATCGCGCGACAGCACAATAGACGGCTACAAAGACACGTGGCAAATTATATCGCGCACTTTTACCACGCTACCCACATATTTCATTCGCAAATGAATATTGTATCGAGCTAAAAATACAGCGGGATGAGAAACGCCTCTGAATCCGTGCGCTTGTAATTTTCCATGATGCATTTTCCTTGCTACCTGGTAGTAGCTTGTTACCTGTCCGTATAACAACCCAACCGTGCTTTGTTTCGCTGCAAGACGATCCCCCACGGGAGGAAAAACATTTTGGCGAAAATGTTCCTGGGAACTAGCTTCCCTGCGCCTCGCCGCCGCACAGTTTTTGGGGGTTAACGCGAAATATGCAAAGTTCCGGGGTGCTGTCGTATTACACGTTTACTTTTAGGGGTTAAACGAGAAGACGCAAGACAACTGCGCGGTGTTAAATTTTACTAGCAATATCAAGGATTATAGGGAGCCGCCCTCGTTTCTCTAAACTTTTAAGCTGCACAATCTGCCAAAAATGCGAGGGCAAGTCGTTCATTACGAGGTCGAGCCTCTTGCACGGGCTCGGCGCTGATGAGCCAACTCAGGTACCCGGTGATCGCCTGAGGACAAGCCCTGGGGGAAGTGAAACGATACAATGATTCCGTAAAAACCAAATATCAGCGTAGACTGAAATGTATGCTTTTCGAAGCGTGGCTACAGAAGCAAGCTCGATCGTTGATTAAACTCCAGTGTCGATTAACGCGAAAGGCGTAGCAAATATTTGCAGCGCGTTTCTCTGTACACCGAGCTCCCAATATCTGAAAGCTATCAAACAAGTTATGTGTGTAGCTCGATGCAATCTTGAATCGCCCGCCCAGGAAATTCAAAAACAGTTTACGAACGTGAAATTTGCTCGTGCTCTGTGATCTCCACTCCGATCGGCCAATCGATCTACCCGGATTAATGGTCTTCGACGATACTCTGGAGCCTCGCAATTGGCTGCCTCGGTAAGCGTAAGGAGCACATATGTTTACAGGGCACACACCGCCACCGGCGCTTTATGGTGTTTACATTGATTTCCATCGACGACAGATCCGCGGCAAATATTATCGAAACGAGGGCGCCATGGCTGCCAGAGTGGAGGAGAAAATGCTAACACGGAACGGCGGTTTATTTTCGCGGGCTGCGTAAACGTTATCTGAGTATACAATAACAAACTGTTGTCACCACCTCTGCGAACGGTTGGGGAACGATTTGACAAACGTTCTAGCACGCTGTCAAAACGTCACGCTGCCTTTTTTACGCGAAAGCACACTTTTCCCGCGTAACTTGCATAGGAAATATTGATGTCAGAAATGAATTGTCATTCTGTAGGGGATCGCGAGAGGAAATCGATTAAAGGGTCCATCGCGTTGGTGCGCATGGAATTAGGTCCTGGAAACACGAATCGCGCTGCGAGCTAGAATTTCTAGGACAGTGTGGAACGGTGAATGTCTGAAAGAGGGGGCAAGGGGAGAGAAGACAACTTAGTTCGACAAATCCCTACTAATATACTTGTTCTATTAACCAGGCAGAACAGTTTCCAAACCTCGAGTACCAGAGTTTCTGATTACATGTGCGAGTGATCGACAGTCGGGGGATCAAGGTCCACGCAATGTCATCGCTTTTAATCTCTCGTACACGTTGATGCCTCTGAATTTCACTTCGGTTTATGATCCGTTTCAACGCGAACAGTCATCTGCCACGGGAAACCCTCTATTGCTCCGTGTTTCCTCGAATCAAGGCAACAAAAGATCGAAAGGATACGCGCCATTGTCGAAGCGACGCCCCGCTTCGGCTGCCTATATAACAACGCGAACGCTTTGAACTTGCTTCCGTTTCCCAGCACTCGCCCACGTATGCGCTCGATCGATGCACAATTTCTTCCTATTCTTCATACGACAGCCACGCGTCAGTAACCCCCATTTAACGTGACCCGCGACTTCGGGAAGCTTGTCAAAGGTCTGCACGCGTCTCGCCGGCGCGCCGTCAGGCACGGGACTGCAAATGTGATAAACACATGACAGAGCGCAGGGACGAAAAAAGAACTCCACCGATCGAATCTAAATAGCTACGAACCGAGCTGAGCTCACGTGTACAAAGGCTGCAACTACAGTGATGTAAGAAAACAAAACGTCGTCTTAAATCCATTTCACAGACATCCCTGCCTCGAACCCTATTCCGAAAGGGCGGCTATAACGATCGACCTACTTCCGCGCGAAATCACTTGGCAAACGTCTGCCAGAGGAACACAGGCAGAAAGGTACAAGGAGGTTGTTCTCGATGATTTTCGAGAAGAACGGGTACTTTCGAAGCAGCTGAACGGGCAAAGGACAGCCGAGTCTACGTATCCGAACCGAAGCCGATTTATGCGGTCACGATCCACCTCCGACTTCCTTTTATTCGTTGCCGCGTCCTCGGTTTCGCCAGCGATCCGTCCGGCAGTAAAGAAAACGGGCGTAAACAAAAGCACTGGACGTGGGCTGGGACTTTGCAGCTTCGACCCGCGGTGTGTTACTTTTTCTCGGCCCATCGACACGTCGTGTTCCGATGGTCTCGTAAAATTGGGGCGCACGACAGGGCGAACAACGGCCGACGCCAGCTGTAATGCTCATCGATTCGTCGCGGACGACCCAGATGCATGCCCTCGGTTGACAGAAATTTTTCGCGGCAACGCGGGTCGCTCCATAAAGTACGGGCGGCTTTATGCGCGACACATCGAGTTATGCTCCTCGGCTGGCAGGATAAAGCGGTGCTTCGAACCTATCGATTATGAAACGGGGGTGCAACACGCTACGCGACGGGGATGGCGCGGGTCTTTTCCGCCCGCGCAGGGAAATAATCTATCATGCACAAAGACTGGGAACTTAAGGAGAATTTAAATGGGTGGGCTGTTCGCGCGGGCAGAAGCGTGTTTGACATCGTAATCTCGCCAATTTCGCGCGTTGCATCTTTGACGATGCACTTGGTTGTCTCGGGGCTCTCGCCGAAGGGAAATGAAGAATGGGGGTTGGCTACGGCCGAGGGGCAATTCTTCGCGCGATGGACTAATCTAAATGGTCAGAATGGTATTGTGAGATGTTGGGAGCTGTGTGATTCATCACGATTCTGAGAAACGGTTGCTTGGCTCCACTCTTGCTTATGACTATGAATCACGTTATCATTACTTTTATTGCAAGTGTGGATTCGTCACTGAGAGTTGGGAACGATGGTCGTGAGATTTTTTGCAAATAAGGTTCTCCCAATTTTGTTTCTTGAGTCCACAGCCTACTACTGTTTTATATTCCTAATTGGATATCCTTACTAATATATAAAAGTGAAACGTTGTCTGTTTGTTTGTCCTTCTTTCACGCCTAAACGGCTGAACGGGTTTCAATGAGATTTTGAATATACATTAAATACGCCCTAGATTAGATTATAGGCATATTTATAAATATGCTATCTAAAATAATAAATAACCAGCGGCGTTGGCCGTGATGGACACACCGGTTCTCGTTAGATCACCGAAGTTAAGCATCGCGGGGCGGGTACTGGGGAAAGATGGGTGACCAACAACCACCTTTCTCCCGGTACGACGCTCGCTGCTGGGACCGGAGGGAGAGGAGGAGAGGAAAAAAGATATACGACTATAGTTCGTTGAGCTATATAAGCGGACAATGTTTGAAATGCCATCCTGCTAACCACAGGAAAAGCAGAAACAGAAACAGAAACAGAAAATAATAAATAATAATAATAATAATTCCCGGGTGAAACCGGGTAACGGGTCAGCTAGTACATTCATAATTCTTAATAAATGTAGAATTTTGTAAAATTCTTATTAAATCGTAGTGATTACTATTTGCACGCGATTCCACCAGGTAATTACTCCATCCAGGCGTGTCCCCGCGCATTTCGCCAGAAGCAAAGGGTTGACCAGCAGCGAACTGGACAACGACAAACCGAATGCTTCCACGAGAAAGACAGTGCCGCGTCTATCCCAACAATCTCATTACTTTCGAGTAATTAAAGCCGACCTGTTTCAGGGGCTAGCGCGATAAAAACGTTTATTCGAGACGAAAGAGCCATGGTCCGTAAACGAAAGATAAACAAGGTGGACTCGCAATTTATCCGGATACATTCAAGAGAGATAAAACGCTACAATCCCTCGTGGCGACAAGCGGAATTCAAGCTATGATTGCATCTCGCTAATTTCATCGATAACCCAGTGTAATCAGCCATTGTGGAATTCACGGTGAAGCTTAGCCAACAATCTTTGTGCAGCTTCGCGAGAGCGAAAGACGAGTTCAACTGGGATTACCTGTTGGAATAATTGCAAACGAATAACACGGGAATATGCACTACTCGTAATTAACGTTTCGTTCCGTAATTACGGGTACAAAGGGTAGATTAAACCTGCTATCAATGCTACAGAGAGAATTAACTGGTGAGCAGTTTGGCATGGATTGTAATAATGCGTAGGTAGGTAACCGAGAAACTGTGGTATTCAAGTGTGTTCTGTTACAAGAAATGTGATTGTCGCCAATCCGAGAAACCGTATGAAAATAGTGATTATTATTAGTTTGTTGTGATTGTCGCGGGTAGACGCAGGCTTTCATTAAAATTTTAAAAGTGCACGTAACGAGCATCAATAAAAAGAAACGCAATTTTGCTGTTTAAAGTTAAATTCGCACCGGTATATCGAGAATTGATGCAAGGAAATTTGCATGTTTTATCGTATTGTACGAGCATGCCTCGAATGCAAAGAAATTTGATTAAAACATCCATTAAATGTTGTGGAAAATGCCTTTCATCAATTCGCTACGCAGAACATCTCTCGCTGATTTAATTCCACTGCGATTAAATGAGATGCGTTGTTTCGTTTGTACGTTAAGCCCCAAAATCCCCAGAAATTTCTTTAGAGGAAACGTAAGTAATAGAGTCACATGAACATTTTCGTATCGCGACCTTCGAGGACTTCAGAATAATTCTTCGATTTGCAGAATTTGAAAAGAGGAAAAATAAGGTTGAAACTCAACTGGGAAACGAGCAGCCTGATTTTTAGTAATAATTAAAGCTCCTCGAACGCTTCTACATAACACAAAAGTGTGTTCATTGCATCGCCAGCAAAATCATAAAACTCCCTTGAGAAACTAAAAGGAGCTTTCCAGTCTGTTGGGTGGACTTTTGTAAAGGATTGAAATTTACGAGCTCCTCATCAGATTTACCGTGAGCTCTTTCAGTGGCAAGTTTTCTTAATTTCTCCGTGTAACGAGAAAGCATTGCCAAGCATACAAAGTCTCGACGCTGTTAAGTTCTCGTTAACTAAGGTAAAGGCACCAGTAGTTGACCATGTATCAGTAGTTGACCACTTTTCAGAAAAACGTGAAAAATAAGGTTTTTAGAAGCGACGATCTTTTGAAAAATGTGCAGTTGACGTGCCAAGACATCTACCGACTAAAATCTAAAACACTCAAGTGTGAAGTGCATTATGAATAGTATTGGTGAACGTTTATTTACATCAAGGTGAGTAGTGTGTTCCCACATCGTTATTTCCTTAACCCTCTAGGGACGACTGGGACTCCAGAGTCCCATTCAGATTAACACATTTTTATTTACGTTCCATCAATAAGATCGAGATTTGATAGGTATAGTGACCTTTAGTAGGCAGAGAAGAAGCTGTTGTACCATCAGAACCCGAAATTAAACTTTTTTTTGTTATATTGTTATAAACAAATTAAAAAAAAATTAAAAAAAAAAACTAACGAGTAGTTTCCAAATCCGAAGTATAAAATAGACTATTTTAACGCTCAAAAAAATTCTACGTTAAGTTTAAAACATCCCCGTCCCTAGAGGGTTAACGAATTTGTTAAGAACAGGTGTATGGTTCAGGTAAAAAAATTCGTAGGTTATTAACTCCTTATGACCGATTTTCACTTGTTAAACTCTCATAGTGTTCTATATTTGATAAATGCACCGTTTTTGTTATACTAACATCAAAAACACATAGCTTGCGGGGTGGTCTAGTAATGACTCCTATCATTCTAATTGTTTGTAGATGTTGACAGGTATGGCGCACAAGAAACTGGGTAAATGCACGAAAAAGTTGTATATATTATTAGTGGTTTTTGAAGTTGCTGATTCCGAATCCGACATAGGATTTATAAAATTAATTTATTTAAACAATTTGTTTAACAAATTATATTGTAAAAAAGTTTTAGAATGAATAAAAAAAATTCGGAGACATATACATATTTGTTTAGTTACTTTCCCCGCAGAGCACGATTCTATATGTACCAAAACATGTAATTTTGCAATCATTTGCTTAAACCTTCGAAAGTAAGCAAAACTCGAAATGTCTAATCTGTTCCTGAATTGGACTCCTTATGGATTTGAAATCTTTTAATTTCACATTCCTTTTTAGTTCTAACTTGTTCTAAATTATTGACAATAAACTGAGCTAAGACGATTACCTACATCATGGCCTTAATTCTCTTTCTAGTATGGTCAATTACTGACCAACATAGGGTCAACTACTAGTATTTTCATTGTCAAGGATGGTCTACTTCTGAAGTAGTTACTGAACTTTGAAAAACGGTTCCAAAATTTTTATAGCATACGTTTTTGTAAAAATCGTTCTCATTACACAATTTAAACAAGCTTAAAGAGTATTTTTAGGCAGCCACTGCCACTATTTAATGCCAGAGCAATTAGTTACTATTGTTTACGTGAAGGATTTCTCTTAACTGGTCAACTACTGGTGCCTTTGCCTTACTTTCAGAATACATCGAAAATTTCAAGCACCTAATAATCTACTAAATCTTAATCTCTCTACCAGGTCGCAGGCCTTAAAACGTTTTATCGAATTCCACCTGGCCCGGGGGCACACGCGATGGCTTCCTAAAATTTGCGCGACCTAAAAACGCGAGTAGCCCAGAGAAAGGGGATTGAAAATAGAATTACATGAGGCGACAAAGTTAGATGGGATGACCTGTGTAGGGGGATATCACGCATTTCCATCGCAAAGCAGCGGCTGATCGATGCGTCGATGCTGTACGCGGGGCCCAAGTACAGCCAGCTATCGTCGGCTACACGAGCACATCCAGGAAGTACCTAGCGGAGTACATACTCTCGTGTAACGAGTACGGTATTTACCAGCCGCTGCGCGAGCACCGGCTACAATGCGATGCAGCGGGGTGGGCGAAAAAGTGCATAAAACGCTCTTTCATCTCGCAGAGCCGCGGCAACGGACAACACGTAAGTTCTCAGTTATTTCTTGCGTATATATACCGCGCGGTGGCCAACCCCCCTCGTTCGAGCCCGCGACGAAATACACTGCCGAATGCGCGTTTACCGCCCGGGTTGGCAGTTGGACACGCTTAATTTATGCGCACTGTCCGTGAAGTTCGCGTCTAATGCTAATGAATTGCTCGCGATACGATTGCGCCGCTGTTTTCGTAACAACGTAAGGCCGGGGCATTCCATTTGCACGCTTATAATTCGCGTGTCAGACGGAAGATGAATCGAGCGTGCTCCAGCTGAAGCATCGCAAGTGGAGACCTGTATCGATCTCGCCTTCACCCCGAGCGGAATCTATTTGTTCTTACGGGCTGCTGTGAAAAACTGCTCCAACGGAAGTCGCAATCAAGATAGAAGTCGCCTTCAATTCTTTAAGCGGGACGTTCGATCCTCCATTCAGTAATTGGAGCGCCGAAGGTTGAGAGGGGAAATATTGTTGTACGTGGAATCGAAGCGGGCGGTTGCTTAAATGTTAGGTAAATGGTGGAATTGACGAGGTTTCTGACGATTTGTATAAATGTCACTTCGAGTTTCATGTTTGTTGAAGAAATTGTGATCTCTGGGTTTCCGGATAAGGGAAAGAAATTTTATGGTTTCTGGAGGAACACCTTTCGTATTCCTCGATATTCCACAAATAGAATATTGAGTCGGCAATTACGTTTGAATAAAACAATAATCTTTCCAACCAAGACACGTCAGACCTCGTTTTACTGGAAATTTATTGTCCCATTCGTCGCGCGAAGTGTGCAGGAAGTTTACACGAAGTTGTAGCCCCAAGTAACCTGTAATCGGACTAAGCAACTTGGTTAAGGACTTAACGCGACTTACAGTACGAAATAGTAGCTCTTTATTTAATAATCCGCTAATCGTTGCGTCCTGTCGGCGAATGAGATTAATGTAAGTAATCGCCTGCGGAATTGCAGGCGCTGTTTCGTTGCCCTTGGACAAAATTCCTACGTTATGGAACATTTCTCTTAATTAACCACTTGCCTGAACATAAATTAGATGCGGATCGCTTACTGCACAGAAACAATCAACAAAATTTCCACATACCTAAACCTTAATCTAGCTTAAATCCACATCTTGTCTACATAGCTGCATTAAATTAATTCTATCCTGAAAATAAATCAAGCAGAAGGTATAAAACAACATTGGTGGTTGAAAAGACCACCGACATTCATATTTTACAAGGTTTAGAGGAGGAATACCTATATAAAACAATCGATACCACAGTTATCAGGCACAAAGCGGAGAATGGCCAACGGAAGTCAAAAGAATTTTGCAAACAGGATTAACGTCCACGTATCCCGTGCAGTCCGATAACGTGAAAAACATCTGTCGAGGAAAATCCATTTGGCGTCCCAGATATCGATCGCCCGTTATATTTTACCTCGGAACGTCAAAAAACATACGTAAAATTCAATCCCGTTTCTATACTGCCTTGCATATCGACGAAATCAGCGTGCGTGCCGTGTGCTTTTTTTATATATATTTTTTTCCCCCGACCTTTTTATATCGACTGAACTAACAAGTTTAATCGCGATAACGGTGGCGCGTGAACGAGTAGATCCGATTCGATCGTGTCTCGACTTCGATGCGACGTGCTACCGGCGACCACATTAATTTAACGACGATGCGATGGATAAAATTGTAGGCGATGGAGTTATGAGTATTCACCTCTGGTGTCAGAAAAAAAAAATATTTAAAAGCAGATGCACGATAGGACAGAAATACTTCTGCCTTCTCTATAAACTACTACAAAGATTTATGAATGAAAAATTAGTACAAATTACCGCAGAGTTCGCTGAACGTATGAACAGCTGCCGCGCTGCATTTCTTTTAATTATTTTCCTCTCACAGATCAACGAAGGAACCTCGATTACTCAAAAACCTCGCAATTCCGTAAAGCACTCTAACCCAAGCGCACTTCCCCTCCCAGCATTTCTTCCCAATGATCAAATCCTGCTCCAATTTCCCCCCTTTTCCCTATCCCCTTCGATTTTACACCCATTAACTACACTTATCACAAGCAACAACTGAATTCCCTGCCACCCATAACGAAATCGTCACGCGACCCTGATCACCGCGGACGAAACGTCTTCTACTCGCCTCTTTATTCACAAAGGGGGAGGTCGATGTGCGAGGCGATGCTTTCAAGCTCTACCCGCGGCCGAGCCAAGAATCAATCAAACTTCGTCGTGGAAGCGTGGACAATTGCGGTCCGCCGGGGGTTTCGGGCGCTGTTTGTTAGGTGAATCGGAACGAATCGCCATCGTTGGTGACGCGATCGCCGTGGAACTTCTACGATTAGCATATAAATCGCGGGCTCATTTTTTTTCGGCCGCACCAGACGACAGCGATACGGCGCCGCGTGTACGCACGCGATTTCATGTTGGTTTTTCCTCGCGAGGCCCGTTGCGTATCGATCACCCTCGTGTTCCACCCTCGCCGTACCCTGTCTCGCATGACGTGTCGCGTGACAATAATCAGGGGTTAACTCGAAAGGAAAAAACGATAATACGCGCGTACGAAACGTCTCGTTTGATCGCAGTTGTTTCCCTGGGCCCTGTTACCCGTGCATGCATCCGTGCCAGGCGAGAAATACGCGGCTCTCCCTTTCCCCGTTTCCCTCTGTCCCTCGCTGCCGACCGTGCCAGTCTCCTTTGGCCATCCCAGACGGGCTCTTTAATTAACTTTACTTCGTTCGAGTCAATTGTCTCCCATCGAGGGGAAAAAAAAAAACAGGCGCGTGCTTGCACGTCCGCGCTGCGTTTGGCGAACGCGATCGATGGTGTCATAACACTATTTCACCGCTGCTGGAAACACGCCGAATTCAGAACTGAATGCGTCGTGCAGGCAATTAATCGTTTGCTCCGAGGTAAACACTTGCAACAGATATGAGGATATATTTTTTTCGTACCTTCAACGAGAAGGGAAGAAAATAACAGGGTGTTAAGATAGACGTACTTAAAGCAGGTATCTTGGCGGGGGATATTTAGCGATCGTAGAGCAGGGAAAGCGTGAGATTGTATGGATAGGAAGAAGGAAGGAATTGGAGGCTTCATCTTAACACTGGCACGTGTCGTGGCGACCAACAAAGGAGCTCAGTTGGTATTCGAGAGGATAAGCATCAGGAATAGGGTCAAAATCGGGGAAGGATCTGCTTGAAACAGGTCTGACCATAAATGGGCCCCTTGCGTCGTTTTGCCCTCGCGTAGGTATACTACACAAATTGCCGTCGAAACGTAGACTGGCTTTTGTATAAAGGATAGGGACTAGGTGTAAGGTAAGTCAAGGGGCACGAGAATACAGGTTGAGACCTGGTGCGAGGGCGAAACCGGGAGAAGAATTGTAATAACGAAGGAATCGGGGTTTCAAAAGCAGAAGGAATGTAGCGAATAAAGGAAATAGGGGATGTACTATAATTTGTTAAAAATTGATGAGACTGTCGATAATCGTACTACGAATCGAATAAAGGTTTGGAATTTAATTGGAGGAAAATGAAGGATCGACACATACCTTATTTTTGGTATTGCCGAAACCGATAAATGTAGGATATTCATTCAATCTGGCGTCGCAGTATTTCTGAAATGTTTAGTATTCTTTATAGGTATTATTATACTACGTAGCCATTATTATAATATGGCCACGTTGAAGGAAATGAATTACGTGGCGATGGGAAAAAGGGGTAAACTATGGTACCTATGTTTAAAACTAAGTAGAAAGTATATAGAGACCATACTGCTGAATATAAACCAGGAAAAGAGCTTTCCGTTCAACGAAACGAGACGCTTATTCTTGGATTGGTGGATGCTAGAGTCCATACTTCGCGTCCACGTAGATAATATCGTTCGAATGCTTCTTTTTCGAAATATGACAACTAATAATAGAATATTTGACTTGGGCATCAAAGACGATAGCTGACTACGTGTTTCTTGTACCGTACCAACTAAGTAGAAACTAATCCAGCTGGATTTATGTTTTATCCTTTATGACGAGGGAACTTTATGATAACAGAAATTAATTGTATTCTGTGAATGATCTAAAAGTAGTATTCTCGAAAACAAGAGTTTCCTCGCGGTCATCGTGTTTGCGAAAGTGGTGTGCATAATATTCGCCGTGTAAATTGGAGGCAGGCTACGGTACTAGATGAGACTCGTATCATGACACACTTTAGTCTAGACTAAATAATTTAGAAATCACCACCACTTCCTATTGCGCGAGCATCCCATCCTCGTCGCCTCGCTTTGCTTTCGCGATAACCACACAACGGGTGGCTCGTACTTTCGTATTTCCATCGTCAAGTCACGAACGATCTTCACATCAAAGTCTTATATCCAAACTAAATCCTCTAGGGTAAAGGACCCAATTACTGCCACCTAACCATTTACTGTCACCTTAAGCTATTTTACTTAAAATAACGAATAAATAAACGTTGTAAAGTCATACACAAAAAGAATTATGTAATTCAACCTATAATCTATACTGTAGATTATATACTATAGTCTATTTATTCGTTATTTTAAGTAAAATAGCTGAAGGTGACAGTAATTGGTTAGGTGTCAGTAATTGGGTCCTTTACCCTATTAATGATTTCGTTGATTCGGTGCTAGTCGAATGTTTTGTGGAATAATTGACACACATTCTCCAAGGTGTTTGGTGCAACACAGAAACACAAACTTAATGTAATACGATATAAACCAATTAAAGCAGAAAAATTTAGTAATAGAGAAACCAGATGAGCCGAATTATAATCTCTAATCAATACACAGAAGCTTATCCATGAAGAAAAATGAAACTAAAGAAGTCTTGAATGCAAACAAGTGCATAATCCATGCATAATTCAATACTTGCTCGATGCGTTGCAACCTCAGCAGCGTTTCCCTTCGTGCAAAAGTGATTTTGCAAAATTTACACTCTTCTGATCACGTGTAACAAAAAATATACTACCACGTCGATAATTCCTTCCTAACGAAAGAACATACCACAGAAAGAAAGCGTAATATCACGACACTAACCAAGAGAAGGTGAATTGCATGGTCATTAGAATAGTTTTTCGCGTAAGAGGGAGCAGAGTGGAATAACGTGAAATTTCACTTTCGCGGACTGCAGAAATAGGATTGAATGAATCTCGTTCAGGGTATATATGACGTTATGAATTATGCGAAGAGGATAGCATTGAGCGGTAATTGAGGAGGTAATCATACCCCATCCTCACCCACACCTCGCTAGAGCTCTGACACCGTACAACGATGCCCCCCCATGCATAGTTCACACTTCGTTTCTGCCAATTAGCGTTCGCGGAAGATATTTTGACCGACGCGAAGGCAGCCGGGGTCAGGGAAGTAGTCGCCACCCACGCCTCACACATTTTCTGCAGCTTTCGCGAAATTTCACCGTGACGCCACGCGCTTCATCAAAAGCGGACTTAATGAATTCTGTACACGGTATGCCTGGTTCAACTGTGCACAGTGGTGTCTTTATCATGCCACCCATGAGTCTATAGAATCGTCAAAATTAATGGGTCGTTTCTTCATAGCTCGTGCTTCTAGTGTTAACTGGCATTTATTAGAAAACAAAGGAAGCCAGTACGAGATATTCTAAAAGATTCTGAACATCTCCTCGGTCGAATCCATCACTTCGGTACCGTACTATTCGATTATTACCAGATTTAGGCAACTAAATTTGCATGATTAATTATTAACTCATTACCACCCACCTTTCTTTCGCTGGCACAGTAACAAACTATCCACATATTAGTATCTAACCCTATCTCACCGGCAAAGTAATTCACAGAAAAGCTAGCTTCTCCAGCGCCAAATCATTGAAAGTTTCTCTTAAAAACAAGCTATCTTCTCAACACCTCCGAGCGTTAATGGTCTGATCTACGACCGAACTGCCTAAACTGTCAAAACGCCAAACTACGGCTAACTATACGTATTTATCAGTAACGTCATCGTTAGCGCCCAGCGGAGCCACGAAGCTGGATCATCGGCGGAACGAAGCGACGAAACGTAACCAGCTCCTTTCATTCTACCCTCGAAGCAGCTTGAGCGTTCTCGGTTTCGAGTAATTATAGCACTTAAACTATCCTGTAGCGGCGAATGCTGCGAGATTGACTCATCGCGCAGGCACGCGAAGTTTGTCCCTGCGAATGGACGAGCCGCGGCGGGTGTAGATTCGGGGAACAAAGCGTAATTTCTCGGCGCTCGACGCTCTCTTCGTCACACGGGCCAGCCGCCCAGCTCGTCGTGCTTCGTGCATAGAAAAGTACGAAAGCACGGGAGAATTATTATCGCAAACGAGTGTTTGAAAATAACTTGTCCGCGACATCCGGCTGGAACAGCGCGATTTGCCCGTCGTTCTTTGGAATTATGCAGTGTTGCCTGACATCTTTCCGATATCCTCGGAATTATACATTTTTGAGCGGAGGAAATGGCTGACGGGACAACCAGGTCATCTTCGTTTCCATTATTTATCGGTATTCGGTACTGGTAACGAGATGTACGATTCTGATTCGAGATATTTCGAGATGGCCTTAATGTCTTCGTTACACATATTTTTCAGAAGGTGGTGGGGTTTGGCAGGGATTTGGAAATGGAGAAGGTATTACAGGCGAAGTTAACTGGGATATTCGTTATCGACTTTTACGTGGTAACAAGGAAATGGAATTCCACGGGCGAGTTACGTGAAGGAAATACACCGAAATGAATTTGGATCGTGCGGTAATAATAGAAATATAAAGGAACATGAAATATTGACAACTGCAGCTAGAATGTCCGTACAAAGCTCGTGAAATACGGACTTAATATATCGCGAAGCTGACAGGAAAGATGTGAATATATTAAGGTAGGTAGATGATGTAAAATTTATTTCCAGAATAGTGGATTCTAATGACAGTAGGAAGTATAGAAATAAAGGCATCGCCGATAGAACAGATATAATAAGACGAAACCATCTTTAGCACGAATGAAATAAGAACTGAGAACGAGGAAAATATACTTCTACAATACAGCCAGTTTAAACGTGTATAATAATGTCGTCGATACATTTCTTATTTACTCAACTTCCCTAAAAGAGACTTTTGGAGCAGCCTATGCTGTTACGATGCTATTGTGAAAAAATTACGTGACTTCAAACGTCACACGAATATTCCTGAGAATATAAGTAATGAACCACTGCGCGGCTTTATGCGCCGAACGCGAAGCAACGTGGATATTAATATTAACGAGCCACGTTAATTTTTACACAGCCTTGGGCGAAAATATTTTTGTCACGACCGAACGTAGCTTTTTTAGCCGGTGACGACCTCCTCGCCATGCGCATGTATTAAGATTTAATTTCTCAGATTAGGAACTGGCGCATTATTATATGAAGATAAGTTTTAAACGCATTATTATGTTATTACGGGTGGTCAGATCGTAACATGCAAAAACTCCTAATAACATGCTAGAAGAAGAACGATTTTCCTTCTTTCCATCTCGCTTCAGACGTTTGATCGATATATGGAATTGCTGCTCATTCGTATCGTAGCAGTGTTACCAGAGATTGCATCTGCATTCGTAATGGCCCCGATTACGTTAAACGTAACGACCCCCCAAGGCATCAAACGAATTTCCTTGACAAACGTGTAGAGGGGACCTCTGAAACCTCAAGTTCTCTATCAAAGAACAAACCCCGCATGATTCTATGCCCCCGCTAAAAATGGGGCACCTCTTGAAAGCTCGAGGGGGTGGCTTTTTCGTTACAGAAGCTTTTCGAGGGGTTCGCGGAATTCTGAAAATTAATTGGAATCTAGCGCTAGTTCAGCATCACGAAAAATTCCGCGTGCTTTTATTGTCGGGCTTGGAACTTCTCGAACAAAAGCTCCCCAAAATGCAATCGGATTTTTAGGTCCCCTCGATGTCCTCCAATTTCTCGCGTTACCGCGGAGACACTTTCGTGTCGGGTCCCCGGTCTGTGGGGGTAAGCAGTGCATTGACAGTTTAAGATAGTTCGAATAGCATGCAGAAAGGATCGGCAGTTTGGAATAGTTAGTGACCACGATGAATTTCCACGCCATGCCAATGAATGCTCGTGTAGACGTAGCAGAGGCACGTGCTAGGGGAAGGAAAGTTAGTCACATCGGAGACAGTCTGTGATTTATTAAACCTTCAGTTGCAGAGCTGTCCTATCTTACCCTCGGGAACCTTTTTCCACGATCCCCTTTCGAATTCCACCACTTTGTACGGAATTTTTATGTGAAAAATACAGTTACCTTCGCAGATGCGCAAATATGTTTATCGAAACTGAGAATATGGAATATTTAATGACTCTACCGATGAAGTGTTAAATAGAACCTTGGTTATTAGAAACCTCTACTATTCTTCCACTCAAATATTTTTTATGACGATCAACAGTGATTCTAAAGTGAATCTAACACAGAAGTTTAAGTTTCCTAAAGTAAGTTTGCTAAATCTTTGAAAATTCTTAAATATTATCAATTTCTACGTATCGAAATAATAGTTGCCAGTACCAAGGCTAACAATGACGAAACAGTATGCTATTCGATCTCCTGCAGCTCAATCTTTTTTAATCCCGCGACATTACTCGTAAGACGATAGCTTTCGTTTCCATCGTCTGGAAGTACCCTACTATAAGACACCTCGTAACACCAGATACTCCATAATCTCGCCCTATAATGACTTCCATAACGACGGTATACGAAGTGAACGTCAATTCGATATAATCTGGGGGGGGGGGGGGTAGAATTTTAACGGCACAGCGTATGGATATAAACGATCAGATTTCCGAAACTCATTTTCCAGACAACGCAATTAACTAATCACAACAACCATTCATTTCCCGCACCTTAACATTCAACCCCCCATAGGGAACACTTACAACTTCACAGAACCGCCCATAATTGAATTCAACTCCATTTTTCACGACGGTGTTTGAATAACTCAATGCCTCACCGAATGAAAATTAACCTTTCGTTGACACACCTCTCTTTTCGATCAACTTTGACATACCTGGGTGGCTCACACCCAGAACAATTTTTGAACGACTGCCATTCTCATCTGAAGAATCCAATCGTTATGGAAAAAATCATGGGTCAATTTCAAGATCTCTAAAATGTATTCTAATAGCTTTTTATTGAAATTTTATCACAGTTTTTGTAAAAAAAATTCTAGATTACCATGTGTCGAGAAAACACGAAGAAAATCTTGAATAAATTGTAACTTTTACAAATTCAAATATTAGAAGCTAAAAATCTACAGAGCTATTATCCAGATATAATATTTGGAGAAAAAAAATTGCTTGTAAGTCGACTTTGGAAAAAAGGTATTTATTTTGAATATAAAAGGCACAGAGTGTCAAAATCAGCTTATGGGTGGTTCCCACCCAGAGTGCCAACGAAGGGTTAAATAAGCATGTCTACCAATAACACAGATGAATACTAAACAAGTTAAATTAAAATGCAAAAACTTCCGCGATGTTTCCTCACCGAAGGAATCGCGCTTTTACAAATTCCTCGAGCCGACGAGTACCTAATTGAGTTTCGCCGGTAAGAATTCGAAGATTCGTGAATTTTAGTCAGCTGCCCGGTGGTTCGATAGCGGCCACGGGCCAGGGAACGTTGACAAAGCTCGGGCATAGATTCACCGCGGCCATAAATAATTCCCTATCCAAAAAGCGGCCTGGAAAGTTTAGCCAATGTTCCAGAAGTCGCGGCGGTATGCCCATTATATCACGGGGACGCATTGTGCTGGTATGCCAGGAGACGGTGGGCTTGGCGTAGGTATAGCGCGTATCACTTATATAATTTACATCGACGCGTATTATAACCTGCTTGGTGGCGGGCGCGTAACAAAGTGTACCGAGCGCATACCGGATGAACGTAGGTTACGGCACCCTTTCAATGGAATTCGTAACTGTGTCCCACAGGCTCGATTTCTTCGTCTCTCATGCATAATTCCTCGGTGCCCCTGTTTACCACCGCGCAATCGTGTCAAAGGGGGCAGTTAACACTCTACCTGTCGCTCTCAATTGAGGACCTTGCAGCAAGAGGGGTGAAGCTCCATCTTTACAACACTTTGAGTAAATTAGGAAAAAAACTCTTTATAAAATTATTGCTTTGACTTCATTAAAAAGAGAACACTAATTGAAAAAATATATATTTTCGAATTTGGCGAATTTTTCAAATCTGCAGCTGCCCGAAACACAAATATTGCACGAAGCAGTAATGGGTGCAGGTTGAAAATTTGCAATAAATCGCTCATTTCTTATCGGATTTGCATCAAACGATGTAGAATTTTTTTTGCGTATATTACGAATCATAACTCGAGAACTGCCGAAAATTGAGCTGCACCCCCCTCTTGCTGCTGTTGAACCTAGGAGCTCGATTTTATTTCACACCGATCAGAGATAGAACTGCGAGGTTAGAGAAGAACGAAAAAGATTGGAGAAAGTGAGTTTGCTCGAAAACGTGCGGTGGATGATATTTTTGCGTGGGAACTGGGTGAAATTGGATCCGTCAGAAGTGGATGAGTTCGGGTGAACCGTAGAATAGACTTAGCGTTACCGTAGATGGAATGAATTTAAAAGAAGATATCTTCGACCACTTTGTGAAATGAAGCTTCAATTTTTAACTTTCCTTTTCTTTATTTGAAGCAGAGTTTAATTATCTCCTTTCGAGATTAAAATTCCACTGCACTCTCACAGCACATCGCCAATAATTCACGAATATTGCAGGCGTTGAAACCAATCGGAATTAAAAATTCTAAGGCCCCGTTGAAATTTTTCCAGTGTTAGTTCCATTCTACTTCTACCACCTCTCGGATCTCCGCTTATTAAGTCAAGAATTCAGGCTGGCGGGCGTTCACGAGCTCCGCCAGATTAAAACCTAAAACTAAGGGGCGAGTTACTCCTTAAATGTTCGTACGGCCGTAAAGTTTAGCGACACAGAAGCAGAATTCGTAAATTCGTGGGGCGGAGGCGACGCGACTCGTTCCGAAATTGAGTTTTCTTACGAAAGCCCGCCAAGCTCGTCGCCCTTTGTATCCGCACAGTCACATTTCAATTCCAGCCCGCCTCTCGAGTGAGCTTCTTGCGCGCTGCTCGTATAATTAACCGACTCAATTGCCCGATTTTATTTCGAGGCGTAAGTACGCAGCAGAAATACGCTTTCGAGCGTGTCAGTATTCTGTTCGCCTGAACTTCGCTCGAGGTAACGATAGAAAATCTCGCGTGAAATAAAGGGAATTTCGTAATATCAGAAATAGCGAATTAAGCGAACATTCGTGGAGAGTTTCCGACGTCTGCCAATAAATTTGGACGGGACACGACTTACAGTTCTAACGATTAAAGAAACATTCGATTCGATCTTGCCCGATCACAAATTACGAACACTCGCGATTTTATTTATTACACATACCTGTAATACCGTTCTGGGCGAAGCATTTTTCGTTCTCGTTATTGGCGAATATTACGTAAACACAGCTTCAGAGGTGTGCCATTCATCAGACCAAGTTATTTAATACCAATCGAACTTAAGTGCTCGATCACGTAGATACTCTGCATATACCTAATTGAACGTCATGAGCTGCTGCGGCACATAGTGATGTTGATCTTGACAAATACAAGCCAACCAACCTATTACCACGACCTTCGATGCGTCTAAGATCGATAGATATTCCCAGTGCACGCGGCTCCCATCAGTCGCGATTACATGGGTAACAATGGCCAGCAGGCAACAGATTAACTTCCCTCAAAAAACTGAATTACCCCTATAAATTCTATCACCGATCGATCACAAACTTATCCTGCACAGTGCAAAAAAAAATTGATCCGTGTGTTCAGCGTTTGCACCAGAAACCACCCCCCCTTCTCCGTTGAACCCTGATTTCGCGAGGACCCCGTGCCATCCCTGCAATTACAAGACTTCGCCAGAGCCCTCGCGAAACGACAACAGCAAAGAAGCGGGAGAAGGTAAAGTTCCGCTGCTGATAGTTCAGTTTCAACAACTCCCGCGAACCTCCTCGGGATATGTGATTACCGATCGAGCTTCGAGCAATCGTGGCCCGCCCCACCTTTTTTCCCCCAAGTCGACACTCGGAAACGCGAGGCCGCCTGCTGCTTTTCTTCGCCCCGAATCCCTGTTGGCGCGTTTTGCACGGCAAAGCAGTGCGTCCCGTACGTATATACACACAGAGGCTTTTCTTCCCTCTGAAAGGGAAATCCCCCCGGGCTGTAGAAACACGCGGCGACTATGAGGAAAGGACGCGGCAAAAGTTGGCGCCAGGAAAAATGCTCGACCGAGCGAAATAAAGAAACGAATTCGACGAGCTCGCCCGTGTGTGGGTGGGTTGTGTGCCTTATGGAGACGGAAAGGGAGGGAAAAAGCCCCAAGGAGGGCTAACGGAGACAGAGAAAGGGGGAGAACAAAGAAGGACGCGAAACACTCGGAAAATTCCCGGACGCCTTTTCGCTAACACGGCGCAAGAAAGGAGGGGCGAAGGATGAGGGGGGCAGCTAGAGCTGATCTTTATGGGTTTCCATATTTTACGAGTAACACGACTGGTAGCTTCTTCAGCTGCCCCGGGGCACCTACGGGACGTATTGTTCCAGTTTTCGTGATACGTCCTTCCCGGTATCGTCCCGATACGAACGACGGATGTATCGCGAAAGCGCGCGCGTTTATGATGCCCCGAACCGCTCAATCCCGGATGTACGTGGGCTCCAAGGATCGATGGATCCATGACTTCGGCCATCCCCTCGGAGCAGACACCCTCCGATAGGGCAACACGTATCGCGACCACTTTACGTGAGCGAAAAGGTGGAATCTTCGTTTGATTCGGGGAACGTTCCTTCGTGGAGATTATAAGTGTGTGGGGAGATCCGGAGAATCTTTGTGTTACACTGGTGTATTTGATTGGAAGTAGGTAATAGGGTAGCACGAAGAACGATATAAAGGTCGATGATGATGAATTCGGAATAAGGATTTCTCCGGAGACTGCCTAGAAGAAGTATGAATATCCCAGTTCATAGCTAACTTGGAATAAAATTCAGTTCCTCCCGATGGTTACAAGTAGGGGAGACCGGGGCTAGTTGACTAATTTTTTACATTTCTAATTTTTATAAATAGACCATTAGTATTTTGTTGACTTACTGTGTACCAAAAGTTTCCAAATTTCATTAGGTATACAGGCATAATTTTGAAAATCGTTTTAATCGAGTCTAGGTTCTAGTTTTTATTGTATTTAGAGTAGTGAGACGAATAAGTCAACAGACCCCGGCTACGGGGTTAGTTGACAAATATGATGGGGTCAGTCGACTTGACATTTACTTTTCAGTTTTAACCCTTTGCATGCGAAAGATGTATATATACGCTGTCACAGTACATCAATATAATGTGAAAAACGTATAGGGTAAATCCGGGAGACGCGGTCGACCTAATATAAAATGGCTATTAAAACAAATATAGATATTACTTATTTTATCAGAACAAACCTAATATGTTCAGAATTTTATGCCGATTCAGAAAAACTGGTCGATATTTGCTTTAAAACAATATTTACTGTAAATCGGGTTGAAAACTAAAGTCATGACATCTGACCACCTCTCCCGAGGTGCCGGGAGAAATGGTTTTCGTCGTTGGCAGAGACCACTCACATAATTATTCATGGAAAATTAACAAAGGATAAAGCAAAATTATTTATGCGTGAATACAACTACGGATTCATTGATATTTAATTTGTTTACGCTAAACAAGTAAAGAACACATCAAAGAAAAAGTGAATTACCTACTGGCGATTAGCAAGGCAAATGAATACAAAAGTGAATAAATAAACTGAATAAATAAAAATAATAATAAAATAATAATAAAAAATAAAAAAATAAACATAAATAATAAAATAATCATAACTCGACCATCCCACCTTTCTGCAAGCGAGACATGGTCTTCTCCTTAGCTTTGAGAGGAAGAATTAATATGGCCAAATACTTTGGATGCATTGTCCCTCAATATCTCTACTATCTTATTATTCCAAACATTAAAGGAAAATAAACTTAGAAGTATATTTTAAATACGATTCCGTACAACCGCTGTTTGACAAAAGACGTTAAATGTAACATCAATTTACCTTTTATAGCCAATAAAACCAGAAAAACACAGGAGGAAGCGAAATAACGCTATTCATTCAACCGTTTGGCTTCTAGAGAAGTAATTGGTCTGCACTTTAATGCATTTTTACGTATAGACTCTGAAATATAGCGACACGACCAACTCTCCGGCCCGACCGCGTCACCCGGATTTACCCTATATACGCTGCCAATTCCATCAATATAGTGTACGAAACGCGTACATATGTATACTACGACCAATAAATTTTTTATTTTTTTTTTCATTCTTCCAGTGTTATTTTTTTTTATTAATTATCATGGTCTAAGTTACTGTAATTATTTTGTACTGATTTGTTATGGTCTATTTGGAAGGCCTGAGAGTTTGAAGGGAGGATAGGGTGTAAAACTGGTAGGGGTGAGTTTGGAAGGATTTGTGGTGGGGGAAGTGGACTTGAGCAGCTAAACTCTTTGCCTGGACTGCATCTTGAGGATAAAAAATGCAATTATTAGTAGTATTCCTATGCTTAGTCAAGTAACCCCGTCCGACATTGTTAACATGTTAAGGGTCGTACGTACAAAACCTCCACGCGCCGGATAAAATAAAATACGGTAAATTATAGTCAAGGTATCACGTTTCCACAAAATATTCATGAAATGACATCAAGCAGTACTTAGTGGACAAGAATTCATAAATAGTCGAAACGAAAATATTTACTCCCAGCCGACCTTTTTAGATTTTTCATTCTCACTGACAGAACACGCAAGTTTTTGTCACGGCGACACATTAAATGGCAAGCTGGTCATTCATATGCTCCAATATTGCGAATCGCAGCATAATTTATTTCATAATACAAGAATTAAAGGGAATTAGTCAACTAACCTCGTTAGTCAACTAGCCCCGGTCTCCCCTACCTACTGCATCTGTCGTTGCTCAAAGTTACGTGTAGTGTGGCGAATAATCTTCGCGAAAGGAATAGATGTATCCAAATATAAAAGTGGCAGAATAAAAGCTAATAATTCCTAGGAGCATTCGTGCAATCCCCAAACCGGCAGAACACGCCAAATTTTTAAGGCCGTCCCGTCGAAAGCAGGAACTTTGTATATCTCTCCCCGTATTAGGCGCAGCATTATCAGAAACGTTCAACGCTAAACAAACTATCATTCCTCTCGTTTAAACAAAGCATCGGGGTGTCGCAGTGCGCACAGGTGCGGGCGCGCGCGCGCTTAGTGCTCGCAATAAAGGAACGACCGCAAATTCCGTTTAACAAGCGGGAAAGCGAAGTGCGCGGTGCTTATTGCGCTGCTATCGGTCTATCTGCGCAGAATGGCTACTTAACGAACACCCGAACGAAGGGAAACGCGCGTTTCCCCGTTTCGAACGCTGATTCGTGGGAAAAGCTGCTCCTTTCGCGGGGGCGATGTATCGCGTGCACGCAGCCTAGTGTGTATAAAAGCGCGCCGCGCACAGCGGGGCCACTGTGGCGGCATTGTTTCGTCTCAGCACGAACCGCTTGTTAAAAATATCCGGTACAGCCGCGGGAGGATCGAATGAGCATCGTCGAGAGGAGAGAAAAGAGAGGCTGGGGAGAGCAACGGTTGCCCTGCACTGTTCGTTCACCTCAAGTCGCCGTTCGACCAGCCGAAGGAGCCTTGCCTCCCGCACGCTCGCTCGCACAGCCAGCTCGCGCAAATTCCGCTACTTCCCCTGGGAAAATATTTGCCTTAATTTCGAGCATCGGGGGCCGCGCTCCCTCGAAACGAATCGAAGCTAGTTACAGAACTCGGGGCGTACGCAAATGTTGTAGAAAGTCGCCGGGTAAAAGACCAGGGACGAAGGAACACCTGACGCGCGAAAACACCTTCCACGGCGCATTGTGAATGGAGAACGGTGCGGGACCAACGAAATCGCGTTATAGTACACAGAGGTGCTTCAAAACCGAGAAACGCGGTTGCATGAAAAAATTATGAATATAAGTTCGGTAGTAAGGTGGATGCCGAAGATGCTAGGTACTACGAATTCGCGTGTAAGAGGTAAATGGTACTTGTTCTATCCGTTGTTTCGGGAGTCTACTTGTGTAATAGAGGGAACAGTGGAAATCGAATTTCCATGGAGATATAATAACACGCAGGGTATCTGGTTGGTAGGGGAGAAAAGAAAACTCGAGAATCCCGTGGTCGACATACGGTCCGCCTCCGGGACGAAACGACTTCTGGATACGAGAGAGTTCCTTACGTTCCAGAACTCTGAAGACCATCTGTCGCGCGACGAAAAAATCACATCCGGTACCATGATTCCTCTTTCAGCTATTCCCTCCTTCTGCCACTTCTAACAGCACTTGAGCTGCGAATTATTTGGGTCACGTTGCCAGTAACAACTAATGCAGCACGGAAAATAATAATATTCTTGTCGAACACACTTCTTTGCGATTAAACTTCTTGTAAAATGAAGCGTTTATAACAAAAATAGCAAAATAATGTAGGCACTTCTCAGTCTTTATTTTTATACCGTAGATACGCAACAGTCTGCTACGATTTTTAGCCAATCGGAATTGTTCAACATAGCACGAATAACGACGTCCCGGAGCCACATGAATTTTTCCATTTTAGACTACGCCCGGTGGGTAGTTTAAATTCGAGAAAATTCAACAATCGAACGATTCCACGCACTAACGGTGGTATCGTTAGAGAAGTTTCGATCATCCATTTTCTTTTTAAATTTTGAGGGAAACATTCCAGAGAAAAGGAAAATAAAATTCCATGTGTTCTAATCGCGAAATACCAGGCAGGAAGAAAATCCATTTCCACCTTCTATTCATATAACTATTACCAAAAACTCTAAACTTGTATGAAGTTTTCACATAACACTTGAATTTTAGCAAACAATTTTCTAGATTCTTCGAATTCTCCGAAGAGCAGAACATGCATATTTCCATAAATTCGAATTTCCTATAATTTTACAGCCAGCAATTCATTTGATCCTACGAATCGCCGAGTTCTTCCATTTTTACCAAGTTTAATAGAATCGTGGATCAAAGGTTTCTTTAAAGTTCGGTGTGCGCGAGGGCCGTGCCTGGCCGGGCAAAGGGTTAATATCGAGAAGAACCTTCGAAGGTCGGCAGGGTCGTTATCGTAGCGAGCGTGTTAGTGCGCAACAGACCAGTTCACCTGCCTGCACCTGCAGTCTTCGGCATGAATGGAACAACTTAGCGGGACTTAACGTAGGCACTGTACGAAAAAAAGAGTGAAAGGCAAGGCCGCCACTTGCTGGCAGAAGCTGAGAGACAGTGAGGAAAAGAGGGACAGGGAGCGGGGAACGACTTTGACATTGGCAATGGCCGTTTCAGTTACGCGGCGACCGCGTAACGCTGCTAGTTTCCACCCAAGGAACCGGTCAAGTGGAACGACGCACAGTGGTTTAAAGGCGGAAAAAACCTAAAAGAATCATGTCACAATTTCGTATTGTTTTTTTAGGTATGTTTTTTTATCGGTTATGTATTGGCCATCTCCTGTCACTTAGCCTCTAAAACCGATTACAAGTGCGGAGAAACTCGCACTAAAGAAGTATGGCCAAAATTTCTACATATCACTAAGTGGACCTGTTTTTTCCGGAGTAGTTTTATTACTCATTTTTACATAGTCTCGGACAAAAAGAGGCAGAATTGAAACTGTTGTCAGAATATAGCCATATCTCAAAGAATACCGAGGTGTTTTAGAAATCACCATTTTTTTTCAGGTACCTCCGTCTACCTCCGCAACGACACTTGAAAGGTTTGAAAATACATATTTTGAGGTACAATTCCCATTAAAAAATTTTACCGTCCATCACCGTCTGTACCGTATGCAAAATGTTTATCGAAGAATTAAAACGATCATTTTACGTACTTTGTTTCGACAAATTTGTCTAAACATTGTACAAGTACAAAATCCGTTCAAAAAACGATTATTGTAAGTTAAAAAATAAATTAAAAAATTTAAAAAAAATTTAAAAAAAAACACATTTTAATTCTCTACAACTTTTTCAGTGGACAAAATTACATTGAGGCAGAATATGAGACAGAAATAATGAAAAAATATTGAGAAATGCTGAAGTTATGAGTTTTTTCCATTTTCTCCTCTATGCGTCGGACCACTGTGCGACGCGGCAAATTCGCGTTTTTCTTCATAGCAAAATGATGAATCGAAAGCAAATGGTGCTTCCGCGTCGTATAATCTGTTACTCGCGCGGCTGTTAAATTATTGATGTAATCAAACATTGCATAATAATGTACGTATTTCATCGCGAGGGTGGTTAAGAATCCATCGATTCTGCAACGTGTCAATTTCACATTGCAAAGTATTTAACGATCTGCGAATGTAAACGGTGTTAATGAGTTATGGATTGCCAATACGCGAAGATGATGAATGTTTCGCGACGCTTAAAATTGAAACAGCGTGAAAATTGCCACGGTTCTGCATTTCTCAAGCCTATCAGAATGTAGCACATCGCTTCCCAGCTGCACTTTTGTGGTCTTACACGGTAGTGTAAAAATGATTCTCTACAAGGTCCATTCGAAAGTTTCTATTCACTGGTATGACTTCTCGACAACGAAGCCCCTTAGAAATACATTCTATCCTACATTCTAGGACCAGGAATCACTATTTTCTTAGTTACATGAAACGGGACGCCCACTATTTGTAAATCGAGTTGGACGCGTGTCGCAGAACCGCGGTAAAGAACGTTGCCACTCCGCGCGGCCCATACAAATGAGCCGAAACGTGTTAATAACAGTGGAGGAAACGAAATTACAAGTTCCTCGCGCTCGCGCGCAAAAGAGGGAGAGATTAAACGCGTTAAATCACATTTCCGCCGATAAAAAGAATCGCGGAAGTTCGGGCCGTGAGCGGAACGAAATAAAAGCCGGGAAAATCGAGTTTTCGAGTGCCGTGCTCGCTAGGCAAGTAGTTTGCCAGATCGATCGAAGCTGAAACTAGCCTTGAGCGAAAACGTCCTGACGATTTTTGTCGCAGCAACAAGTTGGTGGGTGGGACCCGTTTCGCCCTGCCTTCGAACCTGGATACGCATTATTGTAATATTCACTGCGATGAATTCAAAGCCGCCGACGGGATCCCCGGGGATTTATTATAGATCAGTCCATTAACTAAACGTTTTTATTGAAATGACGAGATCCGATCAGCGCGCCCGAGAAATCGCGTTTGGCGAAATCATCGTGTGAAAAATTCATTGGATCAACTAGCGGATAAGACACTTTAATCCGTCCGAGGATTATCTTCGGTGATACAAGTTTCGTTGTGATCGATACTTTTTTTTATATTAACTAGAAGCGCGTGTATTATACGCTTCTTATGCAACGACTTGTAATTGTGAGTGACTTTATAATTCTTTCGCATGAGAATACAGTTGATATTAAGTGGGCTTTTCTGCAAATAAAATGAAAGATTTGTTAAATAGCAAGCTGTGCAATAGAACTGCCAATTGAAACTATCATTCTATGTATTTCTTCTCCTGTGATTTCAAAATTTAACTGCATGGTGCGACTGGATTACAGTATCCCTTTTATTATGAAAAGAGAAAGAAGGAGAGAATACTGTAAAGTACTAGATCTTGTAATAAAGACCTTGTCTTCTATTGCAAATAAAATTTCGAAGACTCTTTGTAAAGGAGAATTTGTAAGAAAGAAGCGGGTGAAAGAAAGGATGTCCATTTAATAAGGTAACGCAAAGAGTCGAGAGGCTCACGATTTTATGTTAGCCCGACCCTCCTTTATTACGTCATTAATTAACGGAATGATCCGAGACGATGCGTAAACCTCGCCCATAAAGGTTAGCACTGGAGGGGTCTTAAAATTAAGTGATTCACTCACATCCACAAAAAACCCTTTTATCGTTTCTATTGGCAATTCGATGGCGACATAAAAGGAGATTAATTATGTACACTTCGGAGCGCTTAAGCGCAGAATCGTTCGTGAATTGTACGTGATACGATTTCGTTGGAAGCGTTCGTGACATATTACGCGGAACCAAAAGACAAATCTTTCTGAATAAAGATGATCCACAAGAGCATCAATGTTCCAAGGATACCAAAAACGAAGTAAAGTAACCAAAAGCTCGATTAAATCTTTAAAAACAAAAGTGTAAATCAATTTTCTACTCTCCCGCACGTAGTATTAGCGTCAGCAACTCCGCCTTTACATTCGTCGTTACACAGAAGAACGTTAATGAAAAAACTATACCAATAAAGATTCAATTACAAAGGTCTCTAACGAGATTAAACCCGGTGAATTCAAAGTAACCTTTGCTGGCCGTTAGTGTCGCTGAACAGACGCCATGTTCGATTTCGTAATTCCATCTATTCCCGCGAATTCCCATGGATCGCAAAATACTCCGTGAGATTGTATTAAAACTTGTCCGAGAGCCCCGGCACCAGAAAAGGTCACGGGCTTCGGTCCACGGCTCGAATCCACGGCTAGCGTCCGTCGACGACCGTTATTTTTTTCCAGCAAAGTTGAAGGACGAACCGTCCGGGCACTGTACGTATATAAGTACACAATGCCCGTGCCAGCGTCATTCGCCGTGCTCCGAAGCAACGCGTACACGCAACTGTCGCGAAACCGACGCGAAAATGTCCCGCTGGAAGCGCGCCTGCAGTGGTAAAAAAAAAAGCATCGTTACCTGTGACAAGTCGGAGTCGTCGCGGATCTTGGCGTCCATGGTCTGGGTGGCGATGCTTCTTGTCGCGGCGGCGATCACGAGAACCGTGGCGAACACGCAGCTGGTAGACAGCATCGTTGAAATGTCCGCTGCTCGGGTCGAAGGGGAATGTCACGCTCGCACGAAAACTCACAAAATCCACTGTTTTGCGCGGACAGTCCGACGCGTGCACGGCACAAGAGGTACGCGGACGGGTACGATCGAGGCTACGGCCGATCGATGGCGCTGTCAAACGCAGCCTGTCGACGCTTCGGAACGCGCGATCTGGACTGTTTTGAAAGTTGGCGACCAAACGGTCGCTCGGGCTGACGCGCACTGTCCAATGCACGCGCGATCTTCGAAATGGGAGAGGGCGCGTTTCCCGTTGCGCGTGAAGGAACGGCTGGCAAACTGCGAGGGGCAGAATGATGACTCGGGGACGAGAGAACTGTGACTCGCGGGCCGGTGGGTGAGACGAGCCGCGACAGATGGAAACGTAACGACTGACTCCGCACTCTTTTCGTAGGACGTGTCAACGATACGGAGGATAGCGCGGAACTGCGCCCTCTCCATGCCTGGACCCCCGTGGCCCCCACCACACCGCCGAAACGAGTCTTCGGTCTACCGTACCGTCGTCTCCCCTCTTCCGCGGCCGACTTTCCCCCACTCGCTCGGTTCTCCATACAGCGTCGTTCACCGCGACACACATTCAACACAGAGCCGCGCGCCACGATGGGGACACCTAACCTAGAGAGGCTCGTGAACGGCCGATGGTCATTCGATTCTCTCTCTCTCTCTCTCTCTCTCTCTCTCTCTCTCTCTCTCTCTCTCTCCTCTCTTCTGCGAATGGTATGACCAAGATTTATTTCAAATCATATTTTGCCTGTAAACATTGAAAATAATACGGTGCTGGATGTTTTTGATAAATAGCGTATTTCGAGCGGGTCGAATTGATTGGAACGAATGCTGCGGGTGGGTCGGGGATAGAACGAGGCATGAAACGATTTGTTCAGAGGTGAGGTAGGGTATGTGTCCCAATTACGGAGGGTTAAAGCCAGTTTGCGCAATCATATATTAATTAAACAATACTGCTACATGAATGTCATATTCTGAAAATTAATATGTGTTGGGGAACAATTCTTCTTTATGAAGGACTTCTTTTTAAGTAAAAAAAAAATAAATCTTTGTAATGTATTTAATTAAACAAAAACAGATGTTTTTGTCCCTATTACGGAGCCCTGAAAACTGCGCCGTCCGCATTAGTGGTGGAGAATTATCGATAGTCGTGACTATCGATAGTGGTCGATAGTAATCGATAGTTTGATCCCTACTATCGATAAATTATCGATTGTTTCCGAAACGTCAATTCACTATAATAAGCGTATATATTGAAAAAAAATTAGCAACAGTTGAATATAATTGATGTTCAACGCCAAATAAAAAAGAATGCAAAATAAAGAATATAGGAAGTGCTTAAAAAAAAAATAGTGTACGAAAATAACCATTGATTTTTATTTAAAAAAACAATTAAGTCCACATTTTTTTATTTTATCCTGGACCTCTTTTCAGAAACGATTTGTTTAGTTTTACTGAAAATTCTTTCAGACTCTACAGAAGTCGCTGGAATACAAAGGTATTTTCTGCATAAATCTGACAGTGGTTGCTGTTCTTCATTTTCCTAAAAATATTACAATAGTTATTATTTTAATTTAACAATTATTATCAAAATAATAAACATTTTAAATAGCAAGTTACCTTCCAATATAATAATCATAGCCATGACATGAACAGAATGGAAGTGGGGGGAGAAAACTATCGATCACCATCGATAGTCATATAAAAATATCGATAGCTTTCGATATTAAAAACTATCGATAATTATCGATATACTATCGATAATTCTCCACCACTAGTCCGCATTACGGTGCCCCCCATTACGGAGCCCGCCCGTATAAAGGTCTGCGCACACATATCCGTTCCGTGTCAGTTCCGTTCCGGCGCAGTTCCGGCGTGCCAGTGGTACCCTCTACGCCCCTCTTCTTCTTACCACTGGCACGCCGGAACTGCGCCGGAACGGAACTGACACGGAACGGATATGTGTGCGCAGAACTTTATACGGGCGGGCTCCGTAATGGGGGGCACCGTAATGCGGACTAGTGGTGGAGAATTATCGATAGTATATCGATAATTATCGATAGTTTTTAATATCGAAAGCTATCGATATTTTTATATGACTATCGATGGTGATCGATAGTTTTCTCCCCCCACTTCCATTCTGTTCATGTCATGGCTATGATTATTATATTGGAAGGTAACTTGCTATTTAAAATGTTTATTATTTTGATAATAATTGTTAAATTAAAATAATAACTATTGTAACAGTTCCGGCGTGCCAGTGGTAAGAAGAAGAGACCCTCTACGCCCCTCTTCTTCTTACCACTGGCACGCCGGAACTGCGCCGGAACGGAACTGACACGGAACGGATATGTGTGCGCAGACCTTTACGGTGCCCCCCATTATGGAGCCTATCCACATTTCGGTACCTTTGAATGTCGCTCCTAACGTAACTTTTGTGAAATATGGTTACCTAGAGCTATTTTGATTCATGTTTCCAGATCCACACACGCACTTCGCTTTTGGCAGTTTGGAACAAAAATGAGGTTATGACGAAACCACGCTTCCGGCTTCGAGGCTCCGTATTACGGACAAGATTGAAAATCTAGCGGTATTACGGAATTTAACTTAAAAACAAAAACAAACAAGTTTGTAGGTGCTGAATTTATTGTTTTTAATTACATTAAACCTTTTTAAGATATAATATGCATTTTATACGGTGAAAACAGTGTTTATAATTGATTTATATGAAATAGTTCGGTACAACGTTTCTTAAGGTTTTGGACAAGAAATGCTATTAATTCACCGAAAGCGTGTTACGCATCTTTTTACGAATACTTATAATATTATGACATATTAAAATTGTCGTTTTTTACTTTGAATCTTGTTCGTGAATATTTGAATTTAATTAAAAAAAATTTGTTTACGTTTGTTTATGCGTGGATTTTGTTTCATTGATAATTTTAATAGAAAGGCTCCATAATTGGGACAGGCTCCGTAATAGGGACACATACCCTAGTGATTGTATTGCGATTCAAAACGCAGTGGCGCGCAAGTGTGGCCATTTTCATATCACCGTTCACTTATTTATCTCGTGCCCGTTCAAATGCAAGTCTCGCGTAAACATTCCCGAATGCAATATTATTCGCGAGGACGATTACCGAGTTCGTGACGTCATTCTGCTCATCCACCGTACTCCTCGACCGACCACTACGAAATCCCTGACTGCGTCGCCGACAAAGGTTGACATCGCGTCTGCAGGATTTTCTCGTCCAACGAGAGAGCCAAGAAGCCGCGTCGCCTTTGCTTTCCCTTTGATTCGCCCCCTGAATCCGTGCCACATGCAGCTGCAAGCCGGGACTAGGGAATGGCGATGGGAAAAGGTCGTGCACTGCTTCTTCCACCTTCCTCCTTTGGCTTATTAGCTGGAAAGCGTGCTGCACGTTGTACTAGAACAATGCCTGTACACGAACTATCGGCTAGACTACCCTGAGTACCGCTCAAAGACGGATTTCTTGGGATCTGAGAAGAGCCGCGAGTTATGGACCAAAGAAGACTCAGACAAGCCAAGTATGCGGGGGCGGTGAACATGGGAGTACTCATCGACTGCCATCAATTAAATCCAGCTTTGCTGCTTCCCAACTTCTTCCGTCTTAGCGCGACTTTAACACGCGCCCTCATAGACTCGTGACCGCCGCCGTTAATAATTCGACGAACAAACGGAACCGTGGCAGCCTCGAGATTACTAGTTCATAAAAAACGCTCGCGAAAGTTTCCCGCGGCAATTTCGGGCGGGACTTAAAGCGCTCGGTGGAGCGCGTCGCCACTCGTTAATAGGACACATTAGCGAGGAGCATGTTTGGCAATTTGATATTGGAAAATATTTGAGAAACCAGACGCGAATTTCTTATCGTTTCCTTTGTCGCGAAACTAGAAATTCGGAAACTCAAAGTACATTTTCCGAGCTGTTTCCATGTGACTCAAGATGTACTACAACTTCTTTTGACGACAAGTTGCCAACGCTGTAGGGCAATCGGGGTTTGCTTTTTGGTTCGGAACCACCCTGCAGGCTTGACGTTAACCTTTCCTTTCGTCGTATCGCTCCGGGTGGGCGAGAGTCGATATAATAGTAAACTCGATCGCGAGTTCAACGAGCGTTCCCCAAGTGCCAGTGGACTTGGACCGATTCTCGAAACCTCCCGGGGCAATGAGGATTAAGGAAAGATCCCGATCGCGAATATAAACGCAAAGGGTTTGCGGAACTTCCCTATTGTTCGCCTGCTTCAATCGTACACCGGGAGTCTCGCTAAGTTTGCCCCAATCCCCCACGGTAATTAGTAGTCCAGATACGCCTGTTTGACCTCGCCCACGATCCAATTTGGGGTTACTTAAGCAACTATACCTACTCGCGAGTTTCTACGACTGCTTGCTTGGACGAAAAGCTAGCCCTCTTCACTACCCATCGTGCAATAGCATAACGTAAACGTTCTACTCCTTTAAATAAACAATTGACGAAATTACACCAATTATTAACGAGCAGCGCAATAGCTTTCCAAATATACAATTTAATAATATGGAAATGTGTATAAATTAGATATAATTTAAACTTGCGCTACCGACACCATCTCGGCTCGGCTAGAGCGTTACCCTATCCTTCCCCGATAAAATACGCGTGTCCGTGAAAGCGCATTACCGCGTTCCGTTTCATCTGCTGTGATAAATAACGATAAATATCGGGTACCATTCGCCAGCATTTATTTCAACGCAAGATTAATCTTCTCGGAGATGCAGAGGGAGCGCTCTGACAGACTGCGTTCAGCACCCCCTCTGACAAAAGTCCGTGAGTTGCGTATCGTACGAAGCAATTATAATCCCGCGATTCGAAAATTCCGTCCGAACGATTCCCACGAATAGGCTTGATATCTCACTGCGGACGTTCTAAAACAGAAACAGATAATCTGCGGGCGCGAGCGAGCAGGGAGCCATCGATCACGCGACGTTCCACAGTCGATTGAGCAGCCAACACTCTGCACAGTCTTTTCTGATCGACCGATGCTCCTCGTGTATTGGGCGCGGAGCATTCGCGTGCACGGTTAATTCACGTCTGTACATTTAATTCCAGCGCGATTTCCCGAATGCCCACGGTGCCGGCCCGACGCGAGAGTCATTCGATGAATTTTATCCCGATCCCGGCTTCTGATCTGACGCATCAAAATATCGCGGAAAAGGCATTTACGCGGGGCCGCATTGAGATTATCGAGCCCGCGCCATTCTACGCGAATTACAGCCAGAAATTTTATATCGCGTGAGAATAATCGTGACACGCGGGCGGTTTAATTAAAGGCTTTATCGGGCCGTATTACTTTACCTGCTTTTAGCTCGCCAAAGCGAGCCAAGGTTCAGTTTCATCATAGGGTCAGGAAACCTGAATTTTTTTCACTAAAGCTAGTTTTGTGTGCTTTTGATAGTACATACCATGCTCCCGTCCAATCAACCCTTGACAGTTAAAACCTGCGCCACTTCCGATAATTCGTTTATGAAAATTAAGCTTTCGATAGAATTTCTGGCTTAAACTGAGTAATAATAATAGGCTAGGATTATGCCTGAAATATTCAAATTTATTCAATCAGTTTAGCGAACGTTGCTTACAACGATTGCTTAAAATGTTTTTAGGGGTTGTTTAGAGAATAATTCAAATTATATTTCATTGAGTAACCACTTATCTGTCTGACTGTATAGGAAGATAGTAAAATGATTTTTCCTACAAGCAAATACGAAATATGTGAGGCAATAATTAGAGTCAATTAAGGTAGAAGTAATTAGTTAAATATTTGTTCGGCCCTCTGTTTTACGAATGAAACATATTGCATCCGGAATAACAGAACGCTTTATCGAAAGAGAATGTTTTTTCTCTTGTTTTTTTCATTCTATGTTAAATATCGCACTGGTGTCTGTGTGAGTGATGTAGTTATGTATCGAATATTGCCGGACATGCGTTACGAATTGACAGTAATTAAGATGGAATGAAATGTACTAAAAACAGCACAACAGCTTAAAATTCATATAAAATGTTCATAAAATGCACACACCGAACGTTGGCGAGGGTCGATGTCGATACTGAATCACAAATCGGCGGCCTAAGTAGGAACAACCACTTTTCTAATTTCTTTTCCAACCCATCGTACCTCTGATGATAATCTTGCGTGAACAATTTTCGTTTATTATCCCTATCAACCAATATCTTTCTATTTGTCAGACCGTTAGAAATGTTTTAATTTTATAACCAGCGACCTAATTCTGTTCACAGTACAGGGCATTACATAGACGAGACCTGTCGTTAGTAAAATATCGATTTCGAAGCATTTTAACAAATATTCGAAGAAACGTAAAAGATTAAAACCTTTCACGGACAAATCACTTTAATACTAGAATACTTTATCCAGATGTTCCCAAATTACCCGAATAAATTATCAATAGATGTTTTCAAGCGAACCCTAATATCGAAGACGCAGATGATGCTATTCGAGTACTGCGTCGCCCTTGCCCATCGAACAGACGTAGGCCACGTTACCCCAGCTTGTATAAAAAACCAAGACACTCCAATGGAGAGGAATGGTATATGTATGTCAATGAGAGGAACACGTTGAGTGTCTGGCCTCAAGGCTACGGGGGTGGTCTAGACGCCCTAAACAATAGCGGGAACGACAACGTGCAAACTTGGACGGCGCCATTGTCCCCTTCACGTGATCTACAGATGTTTACACCTCGGGGATAGCTACGTCCACGCGGGGCTTCTTTTGCGAAGTCTATTAGCCGAGAGAAAGTGGTAATAGATCCCGAAGCTCGTGGCGGGGCATATTCTTCGGCTCGGCCACGAACAGGGCAATTGTCCTACGAAGACGACACGTTATACATATCGTATATACGTTTCGCGTTACCCATCTGTCACTCTCGTGCGTCCCGCGGCATCCCGTATCCCTTGCGCGGCAGCTTTCTCATCTTTACGATATTCCCCGTACACGTAGCGAGGAATGCAGCGAATGCAAGGACATGCTGGTGCACTTCACAGCGAGAACCCGGGCGGGCTGGCTGGATGTTCGGAGGGGAATGTACATCGAGGAGAAAAGGCAAGATATGCCTTGACACACTTTAGCGTAACCATTTCTGCGGCGGGAACACCGGGCCGGAAGCCCCCTTAGGGGACTCCCTGCAAGATGCAGGGAGTCCAAGTTTGCCAGCGTTACTTGCTACTTCCGGTAAGGAAGAACGCGGCCAGAGCGTGGAGCTGCGGGGATGGAAGGCAAACCTTACGGACGGAGGGGTGGTGTGGCTACATTGAGAAACGTATTTGTAAACATACATCCTACCCATGAGGCTCGAGCAGCCCGTGTCGCAGTAAATCCCGGCACATTAATATTAATGCGTCTTCGGCATGTACAGCACTCGTGCCCTATCCTCAGCTGGTTCTCCACATCGCAGAAAGCACGAGAGTTCAACAGAGTTTACAGCGCCCTGAGCACACACCACCTTCACCCAAGGCTCTTCACAAAATCTGCGCTCTCGTATCGCCCCCGCACTGGCTGTCCTTTATCCCCCGTTCTGTGAAAATCGGATCAGGTCGTTCTGTACTTTTTTCACAAATTTACGAGTGTCGAGAGATGTTTTGCATCACGCTGGAAGACGCAGTGTCTTGTTTGCTGGAAATCTATACGCAGGTGTTTGTTTCGAAAATATATTGCCAACTTTTTTTAATCATAATCATATTCCGCGATGCATTCCCATCGAAGTTGATAGCAAAGTCCATCCATTTTGCATTCACGGGTAAGTACCCATGAGTCCTGCAGAGTCGTAACTCCCGTAGGAGAAAGAATTGAATTTTCGAAAACTGTCAATATCGATATGGCAAGAAATGTAACTTTACTAGAATTCTCAGAGTATAATTCAGGAACTGTCGCGTTCCCTGTCGGAGAAAGACATGCCCCAGTCCAGGGCCCGCGCAAGGATCGATGTTCCAATATCAATCCTCACTTTTCCTGGGTTAGTAGGTCCTACAAAAGAAGGGTCTGTGTCACAGTCCGTTTCTAGACGCTCTTGCTGTAATTTATGGCAGCCAGATCACCCCCATAAACTCTGGCTTTCAAGGTCCTCCAGCCTCCAACGTATACCATTCCTCCAGTTACGAATTTCCTGTTTTCTCGTAGCCAGTAACACAAAAACTCCTTCGAGCCTTTCTGTACGTGGACGGGAAAGCTCCCGACGAATAATAACCAAATGTGTCCACTCTGTAATGAATTAGAATTGGGCCTAGTTATGCAGAAAGCTACCAACCCTCAATGATACGAAACTGAGTAAATTTAGTTTCAAGAGTTTAATTGTTAAAGAAACGTAGCTTTATTCTATTGGGTATATTTCATTTCTTGTTTTTCTTTTATAATAGGTTATTTAATACCGAGTAATATAATTAATAGGTATTTTAAAATTTCTATAGCTTTTGTTTGTTAAGCCTAAAAGGCTTGGTAGTTTTAATAATTATATAATGTAAGAGTTGTTCTATGGGTTGGTAATTTTTGCAAAATAAATATTATAAAATTATGGGATTCACACTGCGTTTAACTAATTTTTTGTCATTTCGAGGTTGGTAGCTTTCTGCGCAACTAGGCCCAATTGGTGTAAAATACACAATTTTCCCCTGAGTTCTGAAAGAGACATTCAAGACTCTGCTCGCTTTGAATCTCGTGGCGAAACACGTGGATATTTAAAAAGAAGAGTTCGCTTTCGGATCGTGAATCCTTGCGTGCTGCCAGCGCATTAAGAGACAGTCTGGCGTATAACAATTGCACGCGCGCATGTTTGTAACTCTTTCCGAAGGGGCTCGCGAATCTGTCACATAAAATAACCATATCTTTCGACACATAAAACTGCGATATTTCTCTGTCTCTCTGACCAACACGATTCTCGATGGAACATGGACTTCCGCGGCGTCGCTCCCGACACGGATTCCCTTGACTCCGGAAAATAATGATCGCATCCGATGACGTGTGCACGTCGTGGACCACTGTGATGCCTCAGATTTTTATGTCTCGGCTTTTCCCCGTAATCCTCCGTGGATTCTATTCGCGCCCAGTGACTTGTTCCTACGAAATAGACAGGGCGGGCAGCCAGATTGGCATCGCAGAAAAGTTCGGAATGCAAACGAAGAGTGGAACACGTAAAATTATACACAAAGCAGATGTATGTAATAGAATGGCAGAAAATGTGACTTCTGGGAAGATTAAACAAATAAGATAGAGGTACATATTTGAATGTAAAAGCCGGTCCCCGAAATGAATGAGCAATCTTTGGAAGCTTAAACCTTAAGGAGTTACGTACCTTTGACAGGTCGGAAAATAGGGTTATTGTTTTCATTTTTTTTTTTCATATAAAAAACCGTTATACTTAAAAATCAAGACATATACCTAGTTGTGTTCAAATTAAGCTGTGCTCTCTCCAAAAATAATTTTGATATCTTAAGAAGTGGTGAAATAGCAACCCCTTCTCTTAATGCCTCTACTAAACAACAATCGATTACTGCATTCTAATTTACGACTTTACTTGCAAAAGAATCTAATGGAAGACAAGCGTAATAGCATCAGAAAGTCATGGAAACGTGTATATTTAATCCCAACTCGTTAGCAGCGAACGTCCACAGGGCTAAATCAACAGACATAGCGGCAGAGACACCGGTGCTCCAGCGTTTCCTGTACTGCGATAATCGCCTACTTGAAAAATCCAGCCAGTTGCCGGCGCGTCGGTGAAGATCCTCGTGATACACGCAGCCGATCGATACCGCATCAGGATCCAGGGTTCACGTGCGCTGCCATGTGTGCTCGGTGGTGCAGTTGGTGGGATAAGGGAGCATCGTTCCGGCGCGTGTACGTCCGTGTGTACATATAGGTGGCACGTTATTAAGAGGTCTAACCCCGTGTGCAGCCCCCGGAGCTGGTAGCTGCATGCACGGCCTAGATACACCTGCAGGTGCACGGGCATATGTGGGTAACGACACGATGTTCGACGCCCTGGCTGAGGTTTCTTCAGGATGGCTCGTTATGCCGAGCAAATTGCGACGTAGAAACTGAATTCCAGCATCGGGGTGGGACGACTTGACTCTGCCAACAGGGCGTTATCACAATTGCGAGCTCCACTACCATGCGCAGCCTGAATGTCGCTAGTCGTGTAAGGAATGTTTGGATTAGTTTAGACCCTGGTAAGCCATGTTCCCTCTTTCACCAAGCTGACATCTCGCTCCTTGTCCCGCGCCAAGCAACGAAACGGCACCCAGCACGTGTACAGTGCCGTGTCAAGAATTAATACGTCGGACGTAATGTCTCGTCAAATTAACGTCTCGGCTTGTAACAGCTTCGGCTCGAGCTTAGCGCGCGCTCTCTCGCGCGGCAGGCAAAGGTGGCACGCTGTAAAATATGGCGCACACATGAACTTCCGTGGGGCTTCGAGGGGTTCGTCGTTCCTGTAATCGAAACAGGGGTACACATCGTAAAATCTACTACTTCTTCTGAGACGTAGATTTCTATCCTGTCTGAGGAACTTTACAAAAGTTTGAAATGCCCCCTTCCCACGTGTCGCTGGCGTGACGATGTAACATTACCATTGCATGGGTGATTCAGAGAAATTAGAATGGATCTCTGAAAATTTTCAATTTTAAAAATAACCAGTCACGGCGCACTGTGATAAGCAAAGCTTGGGAGTATACCGTGCCTGCGCGCAGGTAAGTTGACAGCCATGCGGCATGCGAATACATGCTTTTATATCGGAGAATCACGAAATTGGTGTCACTTGCGACACGAAAAGTGGACGGACCTCAAACAAGAACTATGCATCGATTTCTCGATATTCATTACGAAATCATTGAGACATTATTTATTGATCCACCTTCGATCACTGATATTCGGACCAAATTAATAACCATAGTTCCAAGCGAAAGAAATCCATTCAACTTGCGATTTAATTTTTGAAGCCAAGCCATCCACACCTTTTACCCATCAATTCTATTTTCACTATTTCCACCGTTAAAGGAGCAGTAAGACATTGCAGTTTCTGTGATCATTCAACACGTATCTCTTTAATCCCCTGAGTTGCGAGCAACATAGAAACAACGTGGGGGGGGGGGGGGGGTGGGAGGAAGAGAGATGGTATCAATTAAAACAGCTTTGCCCTACATCCGATCATTTTCGCGTGGCTTCGGTTTTATGGTCCCAAGCAACTAATCGTATTAGCAATCTTGGCGCAGAGTGATGCTGCAACCCCGTAATACTGCAAGCTAATTTTCCGCTTGTAAAATAACAGAGGCCGGTATCGTAATTAATAACCCGTAAGATGATTTACGGACTTTGTGTCTAATAAACCGCCCGCACATCGTGGCCCGCGCGAGCTTGTTTTATCCGACCCGCTTGAAACTTTTTCGCGGAATACGAAAGTCATATATCATCGGCAGGCATGCATTCTCGAGGAACGAGTACATCTGGGTCGAGGCAGTTTCCCGAATCAGCTCGCCGTCGTTTCTTCACTTAATATCGTCGCGATACCCGGCCGTGATTCGAATCGCGACAGATCCATCTCGGCGCACGAATATCTCGGAATGGGTTTCTGAGACGTCGATCAGCTTCGAATGGAGCGACTCGATCGGACGAAAATGAAACAGGAGGAAGCATGGTGCTGCGCTGAAATTTTCGTACAAGTTCGCGTGATTATCGACTAATCGTGGCAAGCTAGGCGACCGCTAATTGGCTCCCAGCGGTTATTAATTGACCGATCGATGGGATCACCGATTACGTTTAGTATGCGATAACCCGGAAAGGGGCTTAACAAATAACGAGGAGACTTTTGCGAGAAACAGATCGATGGTTCGACGTGGGTGTTCGGGGATTATAGTTTCCTCGTAAATCAATATCCGTAGCAGAAAGTTGCTGAGTCACTAAAGAACGCAAGGTAACGCGACAAGTTCGCGCAGCGAAGATCGTCTTATTAATCATTTAGCCGTGACTCGTGCGAACGGTTATGCAGCGGAGGAAATGAAACCTGAGGTGATTCAATACTGACGCGGCAAAAGGTTTAATAAGATCTCACTACTTAAGTAGCACAGTGTGCGAATAAGGTGTAAATTTTTATTTCAAGAAATGTTTATTATTTCAGTACTCCACTTTCATCGTTCACTTTTAAGTGACAAGCTTTATTGTACACACTGTAGTTTCTTTCAATAATGGAGACATTTTGGGATTTATTTTTGCGGAGGCATAAAAAATTCAAAACACTTTGCTGGGGGTGGAATATATTGATGCATAGCAATTCCTAAAATAATCAATCTAGTCTCTCGGTTTAAATAACAGTGCTGTATTTAAGAAGAATCTCCACAAATTCACTTAACCAAATTCATCAAATGCAATATCAAGCTAATAATAAGTGAAATTTTCTAGTTATATACAAGAGTATATTAGGCACTCCGCATCTGTCCACTCGATTAAAAAATTTACATCATTTAAGAGCATATTCGTGTCCGCTCTTCAAGTTAATATGAAAACGAACTGGAAATATCGTTTCTCTTATTAATATCACGCGGGTATTGGAAACAGGGTTAGTCGCCAGGAAAGGGGGTTAGCATTTGACAAATGTCGAAATCGCGTGTAGCGCCCGTGTAGAATCGAAGAAGTTTCGGTGTAAGAAAGGCACAAGTGCACGGAAATCGCGTATCACGGACAAACGCCCTGGTTTGGTCGACCACCTCGATTCCCACTGCATTCTCGTTTTCTCAGTCCCCCGTGCAATTAAATCGTTTACGTGTTTCCTTTCCGAAGATTCTGGTGGAATCTCTTCTGTAAACGGATGTATCGTATCGATAACATCTTCTAATCGATGAAAAATTACATGAAATATCCGGCTTCGCCAGGAATCTGGATTTCTCTCGTTAGGCATGTGAAGCTAATAGGAAACTAAAATGTGGAAAATGCATCGAATTGATTGGAAATATCGAAGACCCACTTTCTATTCTTCCTGCATTCAACTGATGGTTACAGTGCTCCACATTCGATTATTTATGCTAATGAATTAAATCTTGTGATTAATAATCCATTTTTATTCGAATAATGTTCGTGAAATATTTTAATTAAATTTAACGGGTTTTACGAGTTGTAGCTTTTGGATCGAGATGATAAATGCAGCTGGTAGAAATCCCTCGGAATTCTTAAAATGCGCACTAACAGAAAAAATTCATTGACATTCGAGACTGAAAATAGTTTATTGGAAGCTTTTATAGGCGCTTTTATCGCAAGCGCCAAATCGAATAGAGTCGAATATTCACGTGGTGATAAATGAATGTAAATCGGCAGGCTTTCGTCGGGCATTGAAGTTTTACATGTGGACTACGTTGTCCATAAAAATTTGTTCCCACTTGATAGTAGGCGAATAAAGCATAATACTTTATTATGTCTTTTGCGAGTGGTTTGGCGTATATGAGCGAGAACACAACGCCGAAATAGTTATTGTACTCGTGAATGCCAGTTTGTAGTTTCTATTTGAAGGTTTCGCTTAGTTTCAAACCGAGAATATTGAGCGAATGAATTATTCAAAGGACTGGCTTTGATTACGGAAGTATAATTACTGAAATGCGTTGTATGCTGCATAATGCACCTATTACAGTTACTTATTAGCTCGGTCACTCATCGAATCTTATGTTTCATTTTTTTAGCTGATTTAAAGTCCACTTCTGGTCCATCGAATAATTTCTAATCTTGTTAGGTGATGTATTCCAAATTCTGTTTCGTCGAGGTAAAGCTGAGGATACTTCAATTAACTGTTACGATCGATAAGACTTTGAATATTTCTACAAACTTTCTATGATCGATGGGATGTACGATATTTAACTAGCATACATTCTCCTTTTAGTAATCATTTCACTTATACGAGAGTTTATTACCATTTCCCTTGCCAGTAATCTCGAAATACCAATCTTCAAGTCCAGTTTCAAAGGTATTCCCAGCTGACTTTCAACATGAAGGTGGTGTCATTCGATTTCCCTTGCCAAAACCATCTCAAAGGTATATAGAAATCGCAGCACTCTTTGATCACAAATTACTCTGTGGTCCCAACATCCTCCTTTGTTCCTCTGTGCTACATCAAAGAGTATAAACTTCGACTTGAACCTTCCTTAAGCAGTCGCGACTAGGGACCTTCTCTTCTGGATAAGAACTGTTAATTTATGACCTCTTACATCCTCCAATAGACCTTTCTTGCACCCTGCTGAATTTATCCTAACGGTGTCCCACAAACGATAAGAATGAAAGAGCATAGTGTCCAGCGTCAGGAGTCCAGGACCACAAATTCAAGCGACTCCAAAGTGTCCGTTTGTTGATTGCAGCTGGCAGAGTCAATATTCAACCGATTGGGGCCTCTCGATTCACAATAACGCTATTATATTAGGAACAATAGATCTCAGTCGATCATTGTAAGGTGGAGATCGTTAACTTTTCCACGGTTCTGTATAACGATCGCTCGTTAGCTAGGCTAATTACTCTGGTAGTGGGCGTTGGACCGTGAAAGTTCGTTAGTTAGTTAGTACTACAGGTTAGTGCCCAAAGAGGTAGGATTCATTTGGGCTCTCTCCCTCGCTCTCCCCCATCGCCCTTCCTCTCTCCCTCTCTCAGTCCCATGGCCTCCTCGTTCTGTCCTGATTGCTGACTTACGAAAACCGCAGGTGTCGCACTTTAACCCGCCGATTCAAACTCGACGAGTTCAAATACTGACGCAGAGTTCACCCTAAGGTCCAACTACTTTAGGCGAACAATGCATCAGTGTTTGGACAGGTTTTAAACTGCCCCCTTTGATATTTCCTTCGCTCTCGAGGCACGTAAGGCTTGTTTCGTCTTCTTCTATCGAAATTAAGACAATAAATGGGCGTGTTTGTCGACAGAGAAGCTCGATTTCGAGGGAAACGATGTTATATAGTTCTTGGCTTGCCTCCAAGCTTCTGTCTCCATTCTCCATTATTATGCCACGAGAGGTGCATGCCATGTTAATTAATGTATAATCAAACTTTGTGCCAAAGAGCGTCCCTGGCATTCTGCGATTAATATGCTCCAGATTGTGAAGAACCTCGCATCAAAGGTACAAAACAGATAAAGGGGGCCACAAAGGCACCGGCAAGGAAGCAGGACACAGTAGCATCGTCATCCAAGAGTTCCAATGATCCTTTAATCGTATTGTTCCAAGCAACAATGCCGTGCGTGCAAACGTGAATACATAAGCGGAAAGATGGAGTGTGTTACCAACTGGATTACCATGTTTCACATGGCGCAGTTCATCTTCGTTTCGGATATCGTACCGTTGAAGGATGCTGCAGAATTCTGGAGGAAACGACGCCGCGCGGCATGTCTAAACGAGATCAAAGAACACACTGGATGCAAGCTTCTGGAAATAATAGTAACAACTGCACGTACAACAAATGTCAGTGAACATGCAGCTGTCTTTTAAATAGAATTCTGCATTTTATTGAAAGAAGCGTCACGCTTTCTCCAAAATCCCTGGTAGCATGCGCGAAAAGTGGCCGAATTGCCAAAATCTGTTTCGACCAACAATCTCTTCGCACGAGGAAGAAAGCGCGGAGCGTATCTCGAAGAATTTTCGCAGGCATTCTTGCACCGTTTTATTAATCTGCTCGCGAGGCAACAGAGGGAAAGACGAGGGAAACTTGCGGTGTTTAACTCGTGTAAGTTGTTAGCGCTAAAATTCGGGAATTCGAGGGGAGAATTTCCGTGGAACTCGTGGAATTTCGAAAGAAGGAAGCAGAAGCGTATCGCTTTATCCGGCTACTCGTTTCGCCAGCAAACTTTCCAACGGAAAACAAGTGCAAACTTGCTGCAAATTACATTACGAAATGCTCGCAAGAACAAAGATTTATAGACGGTTGGATGCGTTTAAAAAAAATTTCCCTTTACTTCACCGTCTCTCAGAAGTGAGAAGAACTATTTCCTTTCACACTGTCGTCGAGTTCGACCATAACTCGTTCTAGCTTCTATTATCTGTCCTCCACGAATCACACAAATTTCCTGTCCCCTACTTACCGATAACGAAATCCAATTTACCACGTGACATTTTAATACGTTAGAGATACAAATACACTGTAGTGACAATTAGTAACCAAACGAAAACAGACAATCTCGCGAATTTGCGAGGCAGAAGCAGCGGTTGCAGCAATTGCAAATTCGAAACAGATAGGCTCCCGTCCGTCGTTCACGGTGCCCGAGCCGAGCAATAAAAGAACGCGACAGTAAAAAAGTAATTCGTTTTCATTTCCGTTTTCTCGCCGGAGCTTCTGCCGAACCGTCGATTACTCAGCTCTCTGATAACCCGTGATCACGCAACACAAACTCCGCCGAGAATTTATGGGGTATTATGTTGTACGGGGGTTCGGGCGCGATTTACACAATATTCCGCGATACGATAAATCACGAAGACGATGAGATTGACGCTAAGTGATCGCCGTTGAATGATACGCGACCGTTCGTTCCACTCGACCGGAGAAATTTTCGTTGCTCCTCACTTCTCTCTTCTTTTTTTCTCCCCTTTCTTCCCCTTCATCCGAGCAGCCTCGTGGCGAATGATCGATCTCGTTGATTTATATGCGGGCCAGTAGACACGTCGAGCAAAAATGGGCGAAACAAGCGGCTCTTACAGACCTTCTTTCGCCAGCCAGTTATTCGGCTCGTCCAAACTTAAAAGGATAACCTAGTTGGTGTCAGGCCAACGGACAGGCCAGGAATTTTAATGCAATTGGAACAGGTTGTTCTGCGCGTGACAGTGGAAGGGCTGAATTAAGCGAGGAGAGTTTTCCAATTTCACTTTGGCCTCTGAAATGAGCCACGCCGCAATTTTTTTTTCCGGCCTCGTGTTGGGACAACGACGCGTGTAATCCTCCATTTTTCCAACGATATCGTCTTCCACCTGCTCAGCTAATCGGCTTGTCGACGCGCTTCAGATATTGTCAACCTTTCCCGAAGGTAATTGAAATTTTCATTTTTTGCACTCCTTTCTCCTAACTTTGAAGTTTGAAGAAATAAACTGTTCCTCCATTATGTACTCAATGCGGCATTTTAATGATAGGACTTGCCTTCTGACATATTGAATTCCATCTGCACCAGTGGAACAGATGAAAATATTTATTGAAACGCCCATCCCAAAGATCCGCGTGATAGCGGTAACCATAAGTGTGGATAACACTGGTGGTAGATACGTAAGTCTAATGGATAGAAGGTAACTTTCATTAGGATCGATAACATTCAAGCAATTGATGGTTGAGTAAAGTGAAGGGATCACGATCGGTTAATTACCGAATTTAAGACGTCGGTGCAATTCTCTGGTTAATGGAAAGTACCACGATCGCGAACTCGTTTGGAGCTAAAAGGAGATTAGTCACGAAACAGTGAACGTTGAACTTTGCTATACATCTGGATCAAAGGTCCAGCTTTTGAATTTACCGTTGCCATAAATTAATCATCGACAATTGAGATTTCAAGGTTTTTAGGAGTATACATTAACGAACGATGAAGAAGTTAAGGAAAATAAAAGGGGAAGAGTGTAAGGGGTAACGTTGCTGGATAGGAACTGGGAGATGATTGTGTATTTCTTACGATACAATCGACCGCCCTGCTTCAGAGTTATTCGATTAGCGGCCCAGGGACCACATCCGCTTCTGAAGAGGGCGTCGATTGACCCGTGACTCTATAATTGAATATTCCTCGGCCTTTCTCCCTTAAGTGGGCAAGATGTTGAGAAGGTTAATAGGGGAAATGGATAAGAAAACCAAAGTCCCTTATCCTTTTCCTCTCCTTTCGGAGCGAGAAACGTTACCCATGAATGGCGATACTGGAATCGTCCAACGCCACTGAATTCCCCGGCCTTTTCTTGAGTAAAAGGGTCCTAAAAATAACGGCGAGGAAAATGAACGGGTCTCGCAGTTCTTCGAGCCTTTTTCCAGTCCCCGGGAAAGCTTTCGTAATGTTTACATGTAAAAGGCCGGCGAAGCGACGTTCCGTTCTAAAGAGGATTGGAAAATTCACGAAGCACGGCGGCAAACGGCCCTGTGAGTTACATCGAATGGAAACGAAAGGGAAGAGGGGGATATTGTGTCAGCAGACAGCTAACGATCTGCTCCAAGGATCTCGTTCCTCCGTCACTGTTGGTCTTTCACTCGTGAAACTGCAAAGGGGAGATTTCGACTGGAAGATTGCAATTGTATCTGATACAAAAACCATTCTCAGAAATGCCATAACAGATCATTTAATTGAATTTAGTTTCGAAGTGACATTTAACGCCAATCCAGAATGGAGTATGATGACTTAAAATCGTCGAGTTTTGGGGGCTGTTCGTCTGTTCGAATAGATCGATACTCTGTGCTATTGTTATTAACAAAGGTACGCAAAGTTATTCGCGAGGACCCTTCGGTGACGATGGCGTCCAGGCGCCGCCATTGCGAAAAGTATCCGCGAATCGCGTTATCTTGGCCGAATAAATGCGACCAATTATTCCGCGCGCGTTCGCGTCGTGTGTAATTTCAAGCGATAAGGGAATGTTGCGATTACGAGACGCGGGCGAAATAAATAGAGATAAAGTGGTTGAAAAATAACGGGAAAAAGTACGATCCTCCTCGAGCAGGCGGACACTAGATACGCGATGCGATAGTCCGCCGCATAAACGATTTATCATGCTTTTCCCTACTTTATTCAAACTGCATCCAGACACGCGCTGTTTCATTTGCCCGCGCGCGCGGGTCGGGAAAGCAGTCTCAAACGGCGAACGAATCGGCGGCGAATGGAAGTGCTAACATTAAGACAGACCTGACTCTAATTCTCCGCTCTTTGAGTCGGCATCGAGCTGCGGTGGATCTTTCTTCGGGCGGAATTAAGGTTGCATGGAATTATGAACATAGAGGGACACGATTTTCCGAAGCGTTCTTCTGAAGGAAACGTATCTCCAAGACACGAATGTTTCCCAGAGAATGTAAGCAGTGTTTCAGAAGCCATTTTTCGATTTTTGTTAGTGTACGTAATAACAGGACGATCTTGGCGATGCACTTTGCTTGTATCGAAATTTGATTGTTTTCTCGTTATTGGATGGAATGTTTTATTCATATGTTTGGGTTAGAAAAGAAGGCGGTGTGCTGAACTTGTTAATTTTTAAATACATTATGCATACCCACATGGAGTCAAGTGACTGTTGATACTGTATAGTTTAATGCATAATGTATTGTCGAGGAGCAACGAGTGGATTCTTAGCAAAATTATGGAAATTTGGCTGATTCGTATCATGCAGCAGTGGTTTTATCGCCCCTACCTCTACTCATCATCGATTGAGTTTTCAATTTTAACTTGTACAAACAAGCATACCGATTTTGCATTTCGCAAACGCGCCTTCTGATCCGTTAATAACGAAATATCGCCCGTCCGAAATGGGCGTTGTATTTCAACGCAGTTTCCATCTGAAATCTCGTTTTTAACGCGAGCCATGTCCTCGTGAAGTCCATAATCTATCTGTTCTCTGCCAATTCGCTAATTGATTGTTTATCCTGCTCTCCAAATGGAACTTATAGCGTTCATTAGCCGAAATTCATTATCCCCGTCACGAAATCTCACGAATAGCGGTTCATCGAATCTCTCTATTGGCCAATTAGTCCTTTAAAGATTCCTCGATATTTACGTTGTCATGAGTGCTTTCGATCGTCTACCAGATCCCGAGTAGGGGAGACCGGGGCAAAGTGAGACGGAAAAAGTTTGAAGCCGAATAAAATTTTTCCCTTTCAATAAAAATGTGTGCAAATAGATTTATAATATAATTTGAACATTACTATTGATAAATGCTGAATAGCAATACTTAAAATAAACTCGAAGTATATTAAAATTCAGTTTGAAAAAAAAATGCAAAATCGACCACTTTACTCCATATAGTATGGGGTAAAGTGAGCTACTATCTGGGGTAAAGTGAGCAGAAATAAAATAGGTGTTTTAATGAAGGATATATAATTATAAAATTAACTTTATTAGAAGTTTTAAACTATTTAAACTATTTTTTCAAAAATATATTTCATTAATACAAGTTTAACATGAATAATTTGTACTTTGAAACTTTGTACTTTGTGTAAACTCATTTTCAGAAGAAAATTCGTTCGAAAATTTTTCGTTCGTACGTCCTCATTCTATTCTGAAAAAATAAATAAAAGAAACCTATAGTTAATTATGCATATAACAGGTTTCGTAGGTTATAATATTTATAGGTAAAAAAATGAATTAATTTATTGACGTAATGAAAAACATTAATTCATTTATTAACGTAATGAAAGAAATGAATTAATTTATTGACGTAATGAAAAAAATTAATTCATTTATTAACGTAATGAAAGAAATGAATTAATTGTTTGACGTAATGAAAAATATGAATTTATATTACCTGATATGTTGACAAGAATTATTTGCGAGGACGCTGCAACCACCACACCGCGTCGTTTCTCAGCTAGCTGACAGGTTAGGTTATTGCGCACATCACTCGCGCATCTTTTCTTTGCAGCTCAGTTTACCCCGGCCACTTTGCCCCGAATGTGTACTCAGTGGAAAATTAATTATTTAATAATGTTAGGATTAATGTTTTCTCAAACGCGTGTACATGTATGTGTATAAGCGTGTTATAAACACGCAGAAAAAAAAAGAGTTAAAATAACACATTTAAGACATCATTTATCCAAAAAGCTAAATTGAAAAGAAAACCAATTGGGAGGCTCTAAAACTTCATTTTTCATTTTTTAAATGAATTTCCATTTTTCGATACCTGAATGTGCATAATTATCATTGTAGTATTACACACGTTTATTAAGTCACCCAAATTTGTAAATATATTCTATTGTTAAATAATAAATTAAGGAAGCTCATTTTACCCCGGAGTTCACTTTGCCCCGGTCTCCCCTACGTCATTCATTTCGTTATTGTCAAAATCCTACCCAGCACAAATCCCGCTTATTAGGGGAAATATCGGATAACGATCGACTCTTCTTAGAAGAAGTTACTCGTGTGTCAGTATGCATAACGGCTTACGAGAAATGGAATACCCGATCGAAAAGTTAAGGGTAGAATTTATAGAATTTCAATGGGCAAATATAATGCAGGAAGAATATTTTCTTGAACAGACTCATCTTCAGGGTTTTCATAGTTAATGTGCTCTTTCTAAGTGCAGCTACGTGGCTTTAACTTCTTGCCTTGTATGTCTCACCCACTAGTATGTAAAACGGACAAAAAATTATCACGTTTTTAAATCGAAATATTCTTCTTCCCTCACAGTACCTACTTTCAAGTTTATTCGTTCATTAGCATGTAATTTAAAAGTTGATTCGAAATCAGTACACCGTTGTCGCTTTAAACCTCCGTTTCTCATTAAAAGTTTCCGAAATGGGTTGCAAAATGAATATTACCCATCGTCATAACGTCGATATCGAGGAACGGATGCAGGGTAAACGACTCCGTCGTTACGACGTCAAGTCATACAGCGACGTGGTGCGATAAACAGCGTCGTGCATTATGCAGAAGTGGGTATTACCAGAAATCGTTCATGATATTGTTAAACAAAAATTGACACAGCTACAGTCGTAACGAAAAATGAAAAACTATCTTCGATCAATTAGCCCACCACTTAAAAATTCGATGACCGAAACAAGCAGAGAATTTCGGCGAAGAAGAACACAGATCGCTCAATCACTGAACTCAAGTTATATTTTACAAGCTACCTAAAATCTACTTAATCACTAATTCGTATCTAATTACACGTATCAGAGTACCGAATTTAGTGCATGAAGCAGCATTGAAACGGCGCTTGTCGAGATGTGGAGCCAAAGCTTCCACCGACAACCCAGACTTCCAAACAAACTTTCGATTTTCGTAAATCCTGAAATGCCTGAAAAATTCCGCTATTTGATAATTAATTCCCCCCACACTCTGGCAGTTTTAATCGCCCCGGCGAAAGTCTGACGACGAAGATTCGAAAGTCGTGGCGGGAATGCTGACGCGCGAGGGCGAAGGGCGCGCGCGAGTTAGAAACTGGAGGCAGGGGTGGATGATCCTCGTTCCTTTTCATCATCCGGTGGCTTTGGTGTCGTTCCTTTTCGACAAAGGCCAGGTAATTTTTCATTGCTGCTGGCGACGTCCCGGTATGCGCGGTATTACGTGCGACAGAGCTCGACGCGAGGTGGTTTGAGGGAGAAATGGGGAGCGGCCCAGAGCCGATATTAAAGACATCCCCCTGCTGACAAACGAACGCGACCGCTTCCCTGCAATTACGACAAAGCCACTTACTAATTTCGCCGGCTGATAATCCATTATCCGCGGCCACCTACGTACTAATCCCGGCTCCGACCTTCGGCAACGGTAACCTCCACACATCTTCGTACGGAGATCTATCTCTCTCGCACGGCTGCCTCTTCGGGGTTTGTTCCTATGCGCCACGCGTGGCCTCGAGACGATATGTTCGCCAGGTCTATCTGTACAAGCTGATTCTGCAATGGATGGTCCAACTTTGGGGGTGGGTTCTATCAGACCGAGCCAGGGACTACGTGTCCTACTCCGCTGGATCTTACACACCCAAGTGTTACTTAACCGGTTCACTGTATAATTCGGGATATTTTGTCGTTGTTTAAGAAGAATGCTAGGGGGATTCTGTTGAATTTAAGGGGTTCTATTTGCTGCCGATTTTGTACCTGGAGGACGAAATTTTTGGGGATGTTATTGAAGTATTTCTTCTTGCATTAGGATTATTCTTTTCTTCTCTGTAACTATTTCTATAAGACTATTTTTAAGCGTAACACAAGTAACGTTAAGTTAACTTTGAATGTAGTTTTTCATTCTTGAGGGGAGTAGAATATATGTACACTTAAATTGTGGCTGATTGCTTGAGAATCAGCCTGTAGAACCGTAGTCGTTAAATACCGGCTCCAGTACAGGTGTGCTCGCGTCTATTTGTATTAATTCTGGTGCAAGGTTCAGTACTGTATTCCGAGGTGAAACTCCCGGATGTTGAGGGAAGTAATACGAAATTTACGCGTAAGGGATCTCTTAATTGGACGAATTTGGCAACGGATTTGGAGAAACTGCGCGCGTTATTTAATAATTCCTGCTAAATAGCCTGCGCTTTTCAAGTATGGTGCTTAAGTCAACTCAACGGCTGCACACCTTTTCCTGCGAACAATGGTTGTAATTGCGTTTGCTTAAGTATTAAGCATTCTCGTTATTCGTATCTACTGCGTTAGTTGCCTCTACAGAAGCATTTCGAAGCATGCAGAATAATTTGTTCAATAAAAAAATACATTTTTCTCAAGCAACTACAATTTCTCTTCTACCAAGAAACTATCTTATATTATTCATCGCCGAAAAAGGAGGTACCTACTCCATTTAGCTGAAAATCGATGTAGTTTCTTGCTCAGAGCACGGATAAAAGGATCAGAAATGAGTTTTCTTTAAAATGTTAACGCGCACATTCATATTTTATACCACAAACGAAGCACTTAGACTAACGTGGATCAGATTCCTTTGAAACCATCATCTCTGGGATGTGAAAGCATATATTAAGGAAGAAGTTAACAATGCTCCCAAAAACCTTGGGATCTGCATTAAGTAACAGCTGGAAAAACAGCTGAAAATTTGTAGAACGTATCCTCCGTGTAAGGGAAATAGGTCAACAGTAGCTATATACGAGAATGAAACCACAAGATATTACTTCGTATTTCTGAAACGTGGACCACATACGAATTCGCGTAATTCTTCTTCAATCCATCCACCGTAGCCTCCGTAAGGCCATTTGCTATATTTCAGCCAGCAAACCAACCATACTCCCGGAATAAACCTTTTTACAGATGGATACGATGCCTCGTTGTCATTTTCTGTACCGTCATCTTCAGTATCAACGATTCTGTTTGCGCGTCTCTCTACATTTTTTAACCGACTTCAAAAAGGAGGAGGTTATGTATTCGACCCGTATGTATGTTTTTTTTTTATGTTTGTCCCCTCAATACTCCTCAGCATATGGACCGATTTTGATGATCTTTTTTTTATTCGAAAGGGGGCGATGCCCCGGTGGTCCCATCCTACACTGCATCAACATTGGCCCAATATTTTGCCCGTTATGGTTAATAATAAAGACTATTGTCACCTAATTATTATTATTTTATGTACGTACGTGCATATTTCCTCAGCATGTTGTGTCAATATATATAAAACTAAAAAGTTAAAAATAAACAAAATTTAAAAAAAAAAATTAAAACCGACTTCAAAAAAATAAAGTTGCACTAAAAAGTAAAAAATAATTCTTTCCCTTATTTAATCTACGACTCATATTTTTCAAGTCGGTGCCTCATCATTTGCACTGTGTAAATCTGGCGCCGGCTTAAAAAATATGAGTCGTAGATTAAATAAGGGAAAGAATTATTTTTTACTTTTTAGTGCAACTTTATTTTTTTGAAGTCGGTTTTAATTTTTTTTTTAAATTTTGTATGCTCTACTTTCCTGCAGTCACTCTTCGTATTACGAAACAAATAGGATTCTACTTAAACAATTCTAAAAGGTAGCTTAATTCAGTGTCTCGTCTTCAATTAAAAAATCAACCACGCTTCTGTTTCTCGAGAGTCATAAGGGACCATTTAAAAGCTTTCAAATAATAAAGCAATGACAATGATCAAAAAATAATTTTAAAAAAGAGATTATTCACATTAAATTCGAAATTCATTTCTCTTCAAACCGAAGGTTCATTCCTAAAACCTTTACATCGCCTATGAAAAGAAGACTAGGTCTTCCAGACCGAACACTTTCAGTGAATAAAAAAAGTGTCTCTTTACCCATAAAACAACTAACGATCTTTCACACCAGACACTTCCCGACTTACAGCCCCTATCTCCTAGTTCACTTGACAGAAGCCACACCGCTCTAAGAACGCAGAAAGAGTGAAAAACAAAACACTTGAATATCCCGAAAATATGAGCCACCAGAATGTCATCAGAATGTGTCAGAACACGCCAAGAATCTAGCAAAATTGTTTCGATAACGATTAATGCAACTCGTGTTTAGCGCGTTGCCAGGCGGAAAAGTTGAATTTCCCTTATCGGTTTTCCCGTGGACACGAAGAGGGGTCGTGAAAGCGCGGGGTGTCGACTGGGTGGACGCGTGCACGGGCTGCACGATCGAGCTCGCGTGCAATCCCGCCGCCTGCATATGTTTGTATTAACTCCCCGTCTCTCGTGGCTACGATTATGCTCGGGGCCGAAACTCTGCGCCGTTGCGCCAAGTAATTCGACATTTGTTTGGATACTCGCAATTGAACAAATAGCGGCGGGGCACGACGCTGGTGCCGTGCGAATGTTGAGAGCAGACGTAACGCGACGACTGCTGCGCGCCACTCGCGGACGTGGCCGTTGCTCCGTTGCGATTAAACGTCGTCGCGTTGCTTTTCCCCGTTGGAATTACTTTCCGTCGCCAATTGTGATGCCTCTATGCACCGAGGCTTCGACACGGCGGCACGAAACGTTCGGCGGTCGCGAAAAACGATAATGGACACGGGTAGAGAGGGATTTACCATATTTCTCACCTTCGCGCGCCACGGTGACGTTCCTGCGGGTGACGGACCTGGTGCAGAGGTTTTCATAAGTTCTCTTTTTAGAGGACTTATAGCGTGTCTTTGATTCTGACGGGTGGAAAGCTGTAGTGGTGGTCGAAAGAAAGTTTGGACCGGTTTGATGAGCGGGGGTTGAGCTGGGCGATATATACCCAAATAGCACAAAGACATCTTATGGACGTCCGAAGGACGTACTGTACGTTCGGAGAATGTCCCGAGAAGGTCCATATATCCTCTGTACGTCCTCGTTAAATTCTTTAAATGTCGTAGGAAGGTCCTATTTACAAAGTGGAACTTCCTGAGGACGTGCTGTGTCAACATTCTCAGAACGTTTTCCGAACGTCCGAAAGTAAAGTTAAATACGTCCAAAAGGCGTCTTAAAAACGTTTTGCAGATGGTTTAAAAGCGCCTTAAAGACGTCTTCATCAAGTCTGGGTTAGGGCATTAAGAAAAAAAATTTGGCGGTGATGGGAATCGAACCCAGGACTCCCAGATTACGAAGCAACTGCTTTTCGCAACTACCCAAGACACTTCCTTGCAAATAATTTAAATTTCTGGGTATATAACGAGTATTAATAATTTATAAAAAATGTGCATTGACGCGAAATATTCTACAGAATATCATCATTCGATCTCTAGACTCATTGCTTAAAATTTCACATTCGTCTCAAGACAGATGTTTTAACGACGACTTAAGACAGACGTCTTGAACACGTTGTAAGCTATCTGGGAACATTTCAGCATTTCAGCGTCTTCATTGCACAAAAAAATAGCGCAAAGGCGAGGTTCAGTCGTAAGACTGTTTTGCAACCGAACCTGAATCATCTGCAAAACCTACAAGACGGTTGTTCTTCGAACATCTGAAATTTAGGTATTCTAAAGATTCACAAGACTTACGAGACGAATGTTCTCGGAACATTCGAAATGTAGTCGTGCAAAACAATCACGTGACTTACAAGATTGTTTGATGTTTCTAGAACAGCCGAAATTTAAGTCCTAAGTACGTCCGTAGGACTTAAGAAACGGACGTTCCTGGGACAACCGAAATTTAAATCCTAAGAACGTCCGTAGGACTTAAGAAACGGACGTTCCTAGAAGATCCGAAATTTAAATCCTAAGAACGTCCGTAGGACTTAAGAAACGGACGTTCCTGGAACATCCGAAATTTAAGTCCTAAGAACGTCCGTAGGACTTAAGAAACGGACGTTCCTAGAAGATCCGAAATTTAAATCCTAAGAACGTCCGCAGGACTTAAGAAACGGACGTTCCTGGAACATCCGAAATTTAAGTCCTAAGAACGTCCGTAGGACTTAAGAAACGGACGTTCCTGGAACATCCGAAATTTAAGTCCTAAGAACGTCCGTAGGACTTAAGAAACGGACGTTCCTAGAAGATCCGAAATTTAAATCCTAAGAACGTCCGTAGGACTTAAGAAACGGACGTTCCTGGAACATCCGAAATTTAAGTCCTAAGAACGTCCGTAGGACTTAAGAAACGGACGTTCCTAGAAGATCCGAAATTTAAATCCTAAGAACGTCCGCAGGACTTAAGAAACGGACGTTCCTGGAACATCCGAAATTTAAGTCCTAAGAACGTCCGTAGGACTTAAGAAATGGACGTAGGACGTTCGGATATAAACTGGACATGAAAAGGACGTCCTTGGGATGTGCGGTGCTATCTGGGTAGTATTGAATAAAAATGTCTGCGTGTGCAGTAAAGCAGTATTCGCAGTCAGTAACTAAAGCAATCACACTTTTCAACGTGGCAAAGAAATCTTTGAAATCGTTCCAACAGTTTTCTGCTCGAATTAAATGGATTAATATCATTTTACCACTGCAACGTTCTTTCTCTAGCCTTCCACTTTTATTCACTGCCCCTCTTGCATCCCTTGAGATCGTGGCTAACTCTGCCTACAGAACAAAAGGGATCGTGAATCACCGGCGTCCACGTGTGCTTATCACTCGGCAGAATGAAACGCGTTCCCCGCATAATGAGGCCCGAAAATGGACGTGTAATACGTAATAAAGCGCGGCGCGCAACAAAGGCTACGGGCCGCGAGGGAAGGCGGGAAAAAGTGGCGGAGGGGTTGGCTCGACGATAATCCAGCATAGTATCGGAAAATCCGGGACTAACCTCCGACAAGCTTATCTACCTCGTTAGCGCGAAAATCCTGGAATAATTTTTCTTCGGCGAGTAGATTCAGCGATGCAAATTCGTTATCCCGTTAGAGCCGGCGTTAACGCAATTAAAGTAAAAGCGAATCAGATTAATGAAGGCAATTAGATGGCGTCGATTTACTTTGATTGTAACTCCAGGGACGTTGCTCGTATCAAAAGACCGCCCTCTGCGCGGTAAATTCCCTTCGGACGAGCCTGCAGTCTACAACAGTCCTTTAATTCTGAAGCAGCTGCTCGCAACAACACTTTTCCGATCAAGGAACAACGCTTGCCGATTCACCTTCAATAGATGCTGGCACAATAATTGAGTTTGCAACGTCTAATATAGAGCTTCCAGCAAATTGGCAACTTACCTACGTGGAAACAGTGTTACAGGTAACAGGTTGAATCCGAGCTGCAACTAAGGAGGGCGTTATCAGTTGACCTTGCAACTGGCCATGGTTCTTTAATTAAATTTGTGAGTTTCAACGGCTCTTCGATCAAATCGACAACTCGTGGCGGTGCTTCGGTCGCACCTGTTACTTGTAGCTTTTCAGCGTAGGCCAAAGCTTGTGGTAATTAATAGTTGACCTTGCGACTTGCGGCGGTTCTTTAATGGAATTTCCAACTTCTAATTGCTCCTCGGCCACATCTGCAACTTGTAGTAGTGTTCTTCGCCGGAAGCTTGCACTAGATCTTGGCTGCAATTTCTACTTTCTAGTAGATCACCGATTGATGTTGCAGCGCGCATTGAACGTTCTACCACATCAGCGAAATTTCAATGTAACATCAAGATTTAGCATCAGCACGGTGTCATACCTCTGTAATGTTAAACTGGTGGCCCTGAAATTGCGTGAAATCAGCTTTTTGATGGGATATTATAGCCGTAATAAAGGGCACACGGAGGCGCACCGACATTAAACGCGAAAATAAGAATCGAGCCCAGCCGGGGCAGGGCAGCGTTATTGAAGAACAGCGATAACCTTTATCACCTGGGAAGCACAGCAGGAGAAGGTTGCGCGCTGCGAAACGGGGCTAAAATCAATAACGCAGCTAATAATAAGCCGCCGAATCCCCTGAAGTGATGACGTTACATCCAATTTGAGCCCCGCTCCGACGATAGCGAGGCGCAGTGGCTTCTCTTTGCGGGATTTGCAGGCGATCAGCCGGAAGTGAGGGGGCCCGGAACCGACCAAAAGACAACACTACCCGATTGCATGAAAAGCGCATTCCGCGGCCGAGTTGCACCCTCAAACTTCCTCCGGGATGGCGATCGAGCCCTCTCACGGCACAGCTGCTTCAAGCTTACAGGATTTCCAGACGGATTTGCGAAGCTTTGCGACCTTGACTACGAATCAGTTGCAAAACTCTTACGCCTCGCCTCGCGATTACTGCAGCTGCCTTAGGTACACGATCGCTCGGTTTCATACGAAAATCCAGGGATTTCTACTGGAATTTTTAACACTTGAAGAATTTTTATAGAATTGCAGAGGTTATAGAGTATTCTATAATCGAGCTCAACTTTCAAATTTCTGACATTTAGAGACACTTATCTGTCGGTGTTGAATGAAATTTTGAATAGTCGAAGCCACCGGGGATTTTTAAGGGGTTAGGCCACCTTGGACGGAGCAAAATTGCAGTCATTTTCGGCATTTTTTTTTAGGAAGATAATAAAATAAACAGAAAATATAATATGAAGCCTGTTATTATACAACTCTCGCCGGAAAAAAACCGTATTTTTTTTCTTACAAAATGGCGGCGGTAGAGCCGTGATACGCAAGATCTTGTGGAGCGACGTTTTCCACGGTGTTCAATCTCACGGCTATACCGTTTGACTTAGAACAAAAAACCAAAAAGCTTTATTTTCTGCATGCCTAAAACTATGGAAGTACGTAGCGGTTTTGCGATATCTTGAATATGTTCTGTGCAATTGACACTTTTATAAAAAAAAATATGCTCTTTTTCTCTCCATGGTCACCATTTCGAGACAAATTAATGTTTCTGGATTTCCCTACGTACTTCCATAGTTTTAGGCATGCAGAAAATAAATCTTTTTGGTTTTTTGTTCTAAGTCAAACGGTATAGCCGCGAGATTGAACACCGTGGAAAACGTCGCTCCACAAGATCTTGCGTATCACGGCTCTACCGCCGCCATTTTGTAAGAAAAAAAATACGATTTTTTTCCGGCGAGATTTGTATAATAACAGGCTTCATATTAAATTTTCTGTTTATTTTATTATCTTCCTAAAAAAAAATGCCGAAAATGACTGCAATTTTGCTCCGTCCAAGGTGGCCTAACCCCTTAAGGCGGAAGCTCGATATCTGTCAGGTAGTTGAGGCCGGATCTGATCTATGCGTGGTAGAATGTAATAAGGAAACGCGATCGTCGGTTCTTGCACCTTCCGCTTCAACTCCTGTTACTTGGGCAGCGTTCCACGATTGTTAGACACATAATGCGGCAAATAGTTTCAGGTACCGGCTGCTAGAACAGAGAAACAGGAACTTGCGCTTCGTTTTACGGCCCGTGCAGCCTGTCCAGGACAAAGCTGACTGTTGCCTGTGACACGGCTAAAGGGTATACATAGAAACGCGTTTGAAACCTTTGTGAAACGTTTTTCGGTATATTTTATTCCCGGGGCGAAAACAGACGTTACAGGTGGAAAGCGTGAAAATCGATTTCGTGGATTTCATTGAGGAGCCCGGGCGCGAAGGAAGACGGCTATCGACAGTGTAAGTGACGAGAATGCTGGTTCAAAGTAGTTTAAAATATTTGCACAGATTGCTAGGACGACCCATGTCATTCCTACCAATCCTAACTTTAAGGGAACAATTTCCGCGACCTCGAGATAGAGTTGAGGCTGAAATTGGTTGGATTGGATGTTTATAGAATTGCAGGAATATTTCAATCAGGAAAATCTTCTCCAGTTATATTTGTACCTACTGAGTTTATTCTATAAGTAGGGTAAATCCGGGAGACTCGGTCGGGCCGGAGAGTTGGTCGTGTCGCTATATTTCAGAGTCTATACGTAAAAATGCATTAAAGTGCAGACCAATTACTTCTCTAGAAGCCAAATAGTTGAATGAATAGCGTTATTTCGCTTCCTTCTGTGTTTTTCTGGATTTATAGGCTATAAAAGGTACATTGATGTTACATTTAACCTATTTTGTAAAACAGCGGTTGTACAGAATCGTATTTAAAATATACTTCTAAGTTTATTTTCCTTTAATGTTTGGAATAATAAGATAGTAGAGATATTGAGGGACAATGCAGCCAAAGTATTTGGCCATATTAACTCTTCCTCTCAAAGCTAACGAGAAGACCATGTCTCGCTGCAGAAAGGTGAGATGGTCAAGTTATGATTTTTTTCTTATTTTTGTTTATTTTTTTATTTTTTATTATTATTCTATTATTATTTTTGTTTATTTAGTTTATTTATTCACTTTTGTATTCATTTGCCTTGCTAATCGCCAGTAGGTAATTCACTTTTTCTTTGATGTGTTCTTTACTTGTTTAGCGTAAACAAATTAAATATCAATGAATCCGTAGTTGTATTCACTCATAAATAATTTTGCTTTATCCTTTGTTAATTTTCCATGAATAATTATGTGAGTGGTCTCTGCCAACGACGAAAACCATTTCTCCCGGCACCTCGGGGGAGGTGGTCAGATGTCATGACTTCAGTTTTCAACCCGATTTACAGTAAATATTGTCTTAAAGCAAATATCGACCAGTTTTTCTGAATCGGCATAAAATTCTGAACATATTAGGTTTGTTCTGTTAAATTAAGTAATATCTATATTAGTTTTAATAGCCATTTTATATTAGGTCGACCGCGTCTCCCGGATTTACCCTAATTAATTACGACCGCGTTGCTAATACTGTGAAAACTGAATGTCTATATTTCCCAGTCGATTATTGCGAGAATTTCGAAAATAATTTCGTGATCCAGTTACGATGATCCAGTTACACTCCCGCTTATATTACATCGAAACGCACACACAGAACACTTAATCAGTCATGCTATAAATGAAACACCATGATCCGTCGTTAACGTTTAATTTAGCAACACCGAATTGAATTAACCTAATTGCAAACCAGATTTAGTGTGCGCGCTTAAATTGCTATTGGCTTCATGCATACTTTATTACATGACGGATCAAGATTCGCGTGTGCGTGTTACTACGTACGCACTTACACGAGTGCAGTGTTGAAAACTTTTCGCTAAATAACCGACAATGGCATTGTACAATACTGAAGCACATTCACATAGGTGTAATTTTGCTGCGCGTACATTCGTGGACAGAATCTGTGTTACACGCAATACGTGTTTCAAGTCATTTGGTGGCGAATTTTTCGAATTTCATGAGCGGTGGCTCAAATATTGTTTAATAAATATCCCTTCACCGTTGCATTTGATAAAACGATATTTAATCCTGCATGGGTATGAAAAGTTAGCAGTTGAGTTGCGATATCGATAAATTGTATATTTCAAAATAGGAATGCTATTTTTCGGTCGAGACTGATTTGCAAATATTCGGCGAGTTGCTGACAGTGTTGGTCAAACGTAAGTTTAAAAATACTATTTTTTAACATATGTACAAGTGACTTTTAATACATTTAAATTGTTACCCTTAATCATCTCCAGAGTGCCACTGGCAGCTTCTTCTTCACAAATCATGGTGTTTTCATTGTCTTTTACGTGTCAAACTCTCAACCACCACTGCATGTTACAGGAGAAATTAATCCGCTGCGCCTTCAATTGCAACTGTGTGATTGCTAGAATTTTCTCGGTCGTAAGAGGGATGAAAAACAGAATAGTGGACAGGTTCTCTGTTACTCGGGAATAATCGCACGTTTTCGACGCAGCCGCCACCGTTTCAGCTGAGAAACATGTTGAAAGCCCGTCTAGAGCCCCAGAGATCAGACTCGATAGAAAGAGCACACGCGTGTCTGCACACGGCTGCGACCGTGGATTTCATCCATTCGTGCTAGCGAGATACGATTCACAGGCTGTCTCGAGATTCTTCGCCGTCCAGACACCTTTTTAAGGTGTATGCCACTCATTTCGCGGTTCTAGTTTACCCTCATCCACTTCGCGCTCTCGCCGCAGTAGCTGAACGACATTTTCGCCGCTTTAAAGATGATCACCGCGTTTGAAATTCTCCTCACAGCGACGCGCCAAGCCTCGTACGCGAATATTTGTGCAATGCACATTAAATTCACGACGCTGCAGGGCTTATTCTCTGTTTAACAGGTCGAAATGCTGGTTTAATTTCGGAAAAGTTCTTTATCGAACTCTGCGTTAGTAAATTGTTCTGGGAAATTGTCAAATGACAGTGGGAGAACGGATCACAAATTACAATGGATGTTCCAAATATTTTTATTAGAGAATCTTGGTGTGCAAGAGGCCTGGAGATTCGCGCAAGTTTCTCATTCGTTATCAAGCGGAGGGTCGACGAAAGTATCGAGTCATGAGGGCTGAGCACGTAGTCGATGTGTTTCATTGGAAAAATGCCTCGAACGCGGCTGTACAAGTTCTTGAAACAGAGAATGCAATACCGTTGAGCCATTCGACGTGTTCAACAGATCCATTACTAGTGATGGGATCAAGCATTTCGCAGGCAGCATCGGAAACCTAACGGGATACGTGCGAATTCTGTACCGCTACCTTAAAAAATATCACGTTGCTGCCAATGCTGTACCCAGCAGTACAATTCTATTACTGAACAATTATTATTCACAATTTCTAGCTATTTCTCGTTTTCCTTGAAAAACGTAATGCTATCAGAATAATGACTTCAGACATCCTTAAAAACTTGACAATGTTAAATTAAGTTTAGATGAATAATTGATCATTAATTCACAGAGTGGAGAGTCTACATTGACTGGAAGCTTCCTATATTTCTGAATAGGTACCATGTGCCCCAAATTCTTTTCTCTCATTTTAAGACCACCCTCAATCTTCCACTGGAACTTGCATATCTCCCACAGAAACCACAGAGAAAGTTCGGAAAGAACCTTCTGTAGCCGACGGACCCCCATACTCAGTTGAAATCGGATCGCCATATATTCAGTACTCCAGTGGTACTTACCCGACTTTGCACAAGCGCTTAATTCACCTCGCGTCAACTTGATGTGGCCTAATAACTCTGATCGTAACCCTTAGAGTATCCAGGAACTCGCCCAAAATGCATCACACTGTGAAGTATAACACGTTCCGAAGTTTCTCGCCTTGAAAACCAACCACGGCGCAGTCAATAACAAAACTCTCCTACCTACATTCCATAAATGTGTAATACCATAATGGGCAATGGTAGTTTCCACTATTCTGATAGCTGTGCTCTGATGGAGGATTGATTTATCTAGGTTTCTGCAACTCTCCGATGAGTATTTAGCTAATCGGGCACTGTATCTGCATACGCATCGAACTTGATCCCATCGCTAGCTATTACCAGCTATTGATCGGCCCGCGAGGGAATAACGCTGTCAGATAAATCGAGATCTTTCCCCAGGTCTAAGCGTCGTTTCACGTAATTAATCGAGAGCAAGTTCGTAAGAGTACTTGCACGTTCCCGTGGAGCAGGCCAGCTCTCGTCCGCAGCGCGCGGGTTAACGTCAGACCGCCGCTAGTTTCTGGCCCGTGGCTCGTTCTTCAGCGACGAAATACCGCTTACGTCACTGGGCATTGTTCCCTAGGAATTCTCTGGCCTGTCGCATAATTCCCCGTGTTTGCTCACCAGCGTGCCCTTTTCCTCGGGACCCCACACTCTCCACCCACTATTCCTCCACTTTGGTGAACGACTCAAGGATTTCGCATTTTTTTTCGCAGAAATTTCGCCCGCTTAGCGAGTGATATTTTTAGTGATGTTCTGAATGGGCGATACTACGGAGAAATAGCTACGTATTAGCTGTACTTAATACATTTTTTCCGAATTGTAAATCAATTATTACGGGTAGAAAAATATTTTGCTTTTGCAAACAACCCTTTGAGTGACACCCACTAATAAGATTACCATTCTCGAATGGTATTAGAAGAATCTTCGCAGCGATTTCTTTTCTACAAAAATGGTTCTGTTAATGGAAATACCTCAAGCTACTTATTACACATACAGTGCCTTTAAATTGGAAACCCGTTTTCACTTCTGCCCGTTAAATCCGAAAGAAGATCCGGTCTTCTAGCTTCCTTTCAGCGATTGTCCTCGCCATGCGGATTTCGAAAGAGCTGGGTACGTATTGCCAGAAGCGCACTTTGTAGCTGCACCGTTTGGATCAAAGGGAAATGGCGGTCAAAGTGGGAGCTGCGAATTCGCAATCGCGATTCGAAACGAACGCGCGACGCGGATGAAGATTCAGGAGCTACGATGCACCAACCTAAACAGAGCCTTTAAACAGAAGAACCTAGTCTGCAAGCTAAGTGCAATTTCATTAACCCGCGAAACGAACGAGCAAACAAATATCGAACTTAGTTAACGCAGTTTCATTGATAACAAAATCTATTAAACGTTCGAGCTTCGACGAAGGTAAATGGCGACGTCATTAATTGTTTCAGTAATTTTTAAACACTTTTTCATATTCAAATGGCCACTTTGGTCTACATAATTTTGACATGTAACGAATAATATTTCAAGAATTTTTAATTTCCGTGTATTTATTTGTGTAAATATTTCTAATTTATTTAACTTGTCGATTGCTGCAAACAGGCACGTGAAATGGCATTGGTTTCGATGGTTCTTCAGGAGCTCGGCTTTAAACTGAAATATTACTAACCAGTAACCATTGCTACCGCATTTATGAAGAAATAAATCAATATTTACGGATACCTCTGGAATCGGCGTCGTAAAAAGTTCCGCGCCGTCCATTGAAGCGGTTTTTCTGTTTGAATGTTCCGTATTGCATGCTCGGTACTTCTTTGCATTTGCATGTTGCGGATGGTACAATTCCGTGCGTACAGCAACGATGGGGGACGGGCACAAACACTTTCAGGAAATTTATTAATGTCGTCGTTTTCAATATTGCTGTCCACGATTTCGTTTGAATTTATTTTCGAGATGCGATTGAAATATCGCGCTTTCGCAATTAAACGGCACAGCGGGCAGCTTCGGTGCTGCGATGCATCTCTTTGGTTCTTGAGAGTAAAAGTGAGCAATGGAAATTCAGTTGTGCAACATTTTACATCGTCGACTTCTTTCTCTGGAGTTTTATAACGCTTCGTGTTCCACTTGTGCAACGAAATAAATAATAATGTGTAAAATAGCGTGGTTGGAAGAAATGCCCTGAGCTTATTCTATTTATTTTAGAAATGCTATAAAGTAGCCGACTAAAGATTTAAACGAAAATGCATGGAGATAAATAACAAGGATTGCCTACTGAATTTATTTGAATTCAGTGATTTACCGTAAACTCTCGTTTATAACACGTACAATTTAGCAGAATATATGCCGCCAATTTTACTGAACGCCTGCTTTCAAATCAATTTAATGTCACTAGCACTCCTTGCTTATTATTATAATATGTGTATTTATAGAACGGTTCACTTGTGCAAATACAAAATATTGACCAGTATTTCATGACAACATAAATCCGGAGTTGTTACTGTTAACAACGTATCGTGTACGCGATAATGCAAATCGACCAGCTACATAGGTATACCTATCAGCAGTGTAATCGAGTATCATAAACATGGTAAAAAATTGATTTACCAATAAACACGAAGCGAAACAAAGTTGTTCAGCCCACATAAAATGTATTTAAAATAAATACATTTACAATCCACACAATCGAAATCCTGCTTACACACAGCAAGCATAGATTCAGATGCGCAATCAAAGTACCAATACATGTTCTAATGTACATCGATTTTCTCCCTCCATTTATTAATAAACCAATAATCCCTCTTTTTAAAAAAACATGACCATACTCCCCTTTAACTTGAATTCCCGTCCTCCACAAAGCCAACATCTGTTCGCGCGTTGCCACTGTACACGCAGAATTTAATTGCGCCGTGGGGTACGCTAGAATTTTCGTGGCCGACTGTACGAGCAGCGAATAAAAACCACGGATAACTTACTCGCTGAGAGAGGCAAAGTCCCAATATCCCGGCGATCTCGTGCTTGCACCGTCAGAGAGCCGTCTAAAAATTGTGGTCGAGCGGCGGAACCGTTTCCACGCCATTACGCGGGCCAACAAACAGCATCCGTGGTGGTTTTTCCGCGGCAATAAGGGGACAGCGACAATGAAGATGAGTGAAAAGCGCAAGAACACCGGTAGGAAAACAGAAGCGGCTGAGAAGAGCAACGGAGGGGTGGGAAACGTAATAAAGCCAATATCGGCGAGCAGATTGGAAAATAACCGCTTAGCGCGGTAAAAGGACAACGACTTCCGCTATATCGAAGCGGATGGACATTCTGTCCGAGCGTGCACGGTGATCCGGGTACACAGCGCGGAAGCGTGGCCGTTGGAGAACGGCGACGCGAGGACCGCAATACCCACTCGTATCCGACCAGATTCTTCTTTCGTTTTTTCTTCCGCGGATTCTTATCCGCGTCGGGGGCCGAAGCATATTAATGGAATATGGCGGCAGTTCCGGTTTTTGCGGCACACCGACGCGTTGCGTAAACGAATAAACAGAGACATGACAATGGGGAAAAACTCCCCTGTCGTGGAGGGGGTAAAAAGGATGGAGGGAATATCCCTGCGGTACACGTTGTCCCCTACGTGAACGAATTTCTACTTTTCTCTTGCTTCGCCGGAGAATGTTCTTTATGCGACGCGCGAGTAGGGTAATTGTGGGAGTGCTGCCGCACGTTACGCAAAATTGTCACCGTGTCTAAATTTTGCAATGAAAATGTTTTCCAAGGATACATATTATTAGTTCAACATCTTGTGATTCTACTAGCATTAAAAAAAATAAAAATTTTAATATTTGTCACCCTTAAAAAATTGAAACTAAAAACATCTCTTTAGTAGGAGAGACGCCGCACATGAGGGTGTGGTGCGGCATTTCGAAAGACGTTTACTTTTCGATTTAAACTTGTAAATTCTAACGGATGATTAATTCCCAAAGATTCGGCAAACCGAAATGCCATTTTATATCGGGAGAAAAGCCCACTTCGCTCAAACGCATAATATGTTCGGCTAGACGTCTTTCGTTTTTGTATCCCAAAAGGCCTAAAATAGGTATGTAAAAAAAGTAAATAAAAAATTATTATCAATAAAAATAATAATAAAAGAGAAGTCAATAGATTCTTGCAATCAGGTCCTAATCGAGTTTTCGTAGTGTTGTTAGTTTCAAGACGTCTTCCTAAAGTTCTTGCCGGAATTCCATAATATCGTTCCGCTTCACGTTTGCCGATTTCACCAGCTTTTATTCGATGTAATGCTTCAATCAAAGTTTCTTCACTCCACTGAGCTTTAAGCTTAGCGTTAGATTTTCTTTTATATTCAGTTGGCATCTTGAAATCAAAATAAAAAAATGTGGAAAAAGAGTAAATAGTCCACAAATATATGTGGATTATAAGATTATTCATTTAGAAATAAATAATTTGCCTAGAGATACCACGTTAGCTATTTTAAAAAACTTTTTTGGTATTTTAAACATTAAATACATCATTTAAATCGACTTAGTTTCCGAAACAGTACGTTATCAATGTGCGGCATCTATCCTAAGAAAAAAATGCGGCGTCTATCCGAAATGGCCGGGAGAGGCGCCGCACTTTCGTATTTCCACATGCTATGTCGAAGGTAACCTATTCAACCAAGGAAATATTCTACAAGGTCCCTTTAACGTATTACAAAAGTTGTATTAAGAAAAACTATGAACTTTAGCTACTATGATAGTAAAAATAAAAGTGACGTATAACTATTCAGGCGAAGCGCGCTAGGCCTACCTCGAAAAACAGCAAAATCTTTAATAATAATGCAGGAAACGCTCGTGCTTGGTAAACTGGTCTAGATCAACAGTCGCAAACAAATGAAATCAACAATGGTCTGTTTTATCGACGACATCCCCGAAATACCGATAGTGCGGCGTCTCTCCGAGTGCGGCACCTCTCCCACAATTACCCTATGTCTTTTGCTTTCTTTTTAATCTAACTGTATCAATTAGTGCGGGTGCTTCTCTGATTCTACAATTTGCGTTATCGTGCGCGCGGTGTGTTATCAACCGTGGCAACTCTTTCAATGTAATGTCCCTCGGCCATTTAATATTACATTCGATATTAATCACGTCCGTACGACGTTTTAACGTGCATTTGCGGATCACTCGATAAGAACGAGCCGCGTTAATGATTTATTAACGAAGTGCAATCAATTTTTGCGTGTAATCATTTCCCACTCGGCGGACGGTAACATATTGGAAATTGTCATTAGCGATTGCGACGGTTATTCGAACTTAATTATTCGAAATCCATTTAAATGCATCACTCGCTGTAACGCGGTATGCTAATCAATTCTATTTACAATGAGGACGCGTGCGTGGAAATTGTCGGCGCGACGAGTGGCGGCGCACTTTTTCCATCCCTCTGGCGAGCTGAAAAATTAAAGGGTCGAGGGATGGAAGCGCGAGGTGGCGGGCGAACAGTGCAGTCAGCGGCAGATTCTGCGTAAGAGTAAATAAATAAAGGGTAAGGGCATTCCATCAAGGCTGATAGAAATGAATAATAGAAGGGGATGCAAATAGGGGTGTATCCAAAGTTTTGATCGGTATACCAGCGTCCACTGTGCCGGACCCTCTGGGTCAACCACCCCCTCCCCCAGGGACCTCCAATTACGCGGCTATTACTTGGATAATTAATAACCGATATCCAACAGCCGCACGCACACGCCGGATAACCGGGATTTCCGTAGGCCAGCGAATTATATCCAGCCGAAGTTCAATGCACGACGATACATTATTGCGGTTGATTTAAGTATGTAAAGGCTATTCGATTTTCCCCGCCCGCGTATGCCTGTATATCAGCTGCTACAGGATATCCGATTCAAACGATAAATTCCGACCCGTAAAACTCGCGGCAATTGAATAACGGCACCCCATAGCTTCTCGATTTCCTCTGCCTTATTTCGAATCTTACTTTAGCATTATCGGCCGACAGGTTTAATCAAAAGTTTACTCGCAGGGGATGGTACACTGATAACTTTGAATGAACTCGAAATGGTGTCCATAATATTTGCTTGGTGCATATGAAATTGCGGAGTACGGATAGCGTGGAAGTTCCTTTGTTTATGGCGGAGCTACAATAATAATAATCGCTAACGCTGGCTGGCAGAAACTCAAAGCAATGTAGTAGAAAAAACAGTTACAGAGCAAGAAGTATTCATTCAAGCGTCTCATATGCATCAGCCTAATACTTCGAATGTATCAGAAAAATCTCGCAAATTCACTCTACATCTCTCATATATTCTAAGCTCCATTCTCCATAAAGCTTAATTATTGCCCGTGCCTTGAAAACATGGCCTTAGATCGTAAAACGATAAGTCACCCATTTCTTATTCCACGAGGAATTTGCATTGAGCTTCGACACCCGGCCCTGGATGAATGCAACCCGCCTGCTTGCACCGCGATCTTCCACCTACCAGCACGTAGTACAGAATCTGGATGTACGACGGCCACGTGCACTCATTTCAATCGGGATGCGGTACATTCTTTATTACAAATGGGACAAGTACGTTACTCTTTTCATTCTTTCGTCGTACGTGAGCCCCGAGCACGCCCGGATACATGGATGTGTTTGACAGACGACGTCCCTCGACTCCCGAACTCTGTCCTCCCGCGAGATTGTTTCCTTCGGAAGGGTGTAAAGTTCCCCTGACAATTTTTATCCGGCCCCCAAAGCTCAGACTTTCCTGGAGGACCCCGTGAAGCGCATTTCTCCGCAGCGGTGTCTCGCAGGAAGGCGGCGCAGTGCACGTGACGGTGATTCCGGACCTGTTGGCAGGACGTTTTGATGGATCCACCTCGGACCGAGTCACTACTACCTCCTGTTCAATTTTTCCGTCGCCAACCGGGACGCTTTTACGGACCGATAAAACATTCGTCGATTGATTGCACTTCTGGACAGGGGAGGAATACGCTGGAATTACGTGCACGACGCGTGGACCTGCAGATCATCAAACTTTTCTTTGGGCGAGACTTTGTTTCTGGATAAGTGGGGAGTGGGAAATGTCGAGTACGTGTGTAAATTGTAATTAAGGTTGAGCAGTAATAATTCATTATTTTTAACTGTGATTGTCCTCAGCAGTTTAGGCGATGTTATAGTTTCTTAGGAGTTTCTGATTCTCTTCGAGGTTTTTAGACGGAAAATGGTAGAGGTGGTTGGAAATTTGAATAGGAATATAACCACGCGCTACTTCAGTAATTGGGGTGTTTTATATTCCAGCATACGTCGTGTTTACATTAATCTTAGTTTCTAATTTAATTCAATTTTGATATGATCTTTGATAAGTGATCGAACTGCTTCAGATTGTTACGTAACTTGGAGAGGTTGTAGGTGGAAAAAGTTTATGTACTCGGAATGCATGGCATTACTCATCGAAATTACACTATTTGCCCGAACAACCATCGAACTAACAAAGTTCATTTAAATTTTTATCTCCGCTGGCTCCCCTCCAGTGACTTCCCAACGATTTGAGACGAGAAAAATCGTGGCGCACAGACGGAATGAGATACAGTATCCATTCCTGAAACAATATTTTTGCATTTTACGAGACAATCTCTTTGCTCGTGTGTTTCTGCTGAGCATAATTCCGATTGTGTTTATCACCTCGCCGAACAACTGAATCTCGATGAAAAGTCGTTGACCAGTGTTCGGCCAACGTTACCCATCCCTTCAGACGTTTATCACAAATATTTACTGTAAATCGATTCGTTCAGCTTCGCTTTGAATCATCACAGAAAATTCATTTAATTCTGCGTAGATATTTCAACGTACATTATGGCTACATTCGAAATCGTGCTACAAAACAAAGCAGAGCGTGAATTCGAGTTCCGATTAAATTGACAGAAGCTTTTGTACATAAAATACTGACAGAAGCTTATCGATTTGTACGTTCTGACAATAAAACGCGAGATTTCATAAATGCTCTACAGTTACGGGCAAACATCATATTTTTCTGAGCACAGTGCGGGTGATAAAAAACCCCATTAACGATGGTAAAGCATAAAAACCTAATTACCATCTTGTTTCATTTAATAATGCACTTTTTCCTTACACAGTATCAATCATCTGTTTCTCAGCATTTTATCATACTTTATTTCGCAACGAACTTTATGACACGAAAACTCTGACACAAAAGCTGTACAAGAATGCTAACAAAGGTCGTTTCCTCCTTGGCTTCGACAATGAAGTCTGAGACAAAGTACATTCGACATACGAATAAATAATTCCCTTTCCTGAGCATCCACCCCTTGCTAGCTCTCTCGTCAGCAACGGAATCTCGCCAGACAAGGCATTACAGTAGGCCGCCTCGAAAATAACTGCTCGACGATAACGCTAAAAGTCAAGAACTGCATAGAGCCTGCTAACAAAAGCCTGCGCAATAATTTAGACAGGTGGGACACTAATACGGAGCTTTTTCGGACCGGTCGCCCCCTCAGCGTTTCGCAGGGACGCATGCGCTATTGCACGTGCGTGCAATATCCATTCCGCACGCTCGTGAAACATTAAATGCACCGTGAAAGCCCGCCGGATTATATTTGCATGTATTATCCCGGCTAGAGAGAAGCTCTCGAGCATTTCCTGTCGCGGCCATCGCGCCCCTTGACCTGTGACTCCAAGCGTGCATCAGCGCAAGAAAAACTGACAAATTTCGACGGTGAATACCTTTCCAGAAATGCTCTGTCGGCGTCACAGACTCGGAGAGCTACTGTACTTCACCCTATTACGAAGTTTCAAAGCATTCCGTGAAACGTAAATCTCGAGGAAATGTACCCAGTCGTTCAAATTTTATGTCTCCACTTGTAATTAGTGATTAGAATCGTGAAACCTTCCACAGGTACCGTTAAGGAACTAGTTTCTGATCAGTTTAGAAGGTTTCCCGCTTTAATATTTATTTTTAACCTAATGCAACATTAAACCATAGACGTTTTTTATACTAAAAGTTGAATTAATGTTTAAACTTCAAGGAAAAATTTTGAAAAGTTGAAAATAAATATATAATTTAAATACTTAGAAGGTATGGAATAATAAGGTGACTAGGAACTAGTTTTTAATCATCTAAAACTAACAATACTAACTGCTTTCACAGACAACACATATATTTTTGAATTATCAATTTTTATGTTAGTAATTATTTCAAACAATTATTTCTTGACATAAACTCAAAAGAACGATTTATTTCATGAACTGATCAAAAATTAGTGCCTGATCAAGAACTAGTTCCTTAACGGTATTAGTTCCAAGCAATATCGATTTTAGTAATCGTTCTGAGATTGGTAATCGGATGAAGGTTATTCAAGATGCATCGTATATTGCAGATGATTCGAAGCGTCTTTAATGTATCGGCAAACGACGGATCTTGTCAGTGATACCGCAAGTCAAAGAACGTTCGCTTAGACTGAAGATCGGTTTAATAATCGATCGGCACTCAACCGCTGACGAGACTTGGATCGATCGAGCTGCTTCGGTTAAACTCTGCTCAATAATGGAATTAAAGCGAATTGTGTCAGCGCCTTGCACCGATTTAATTCATAATACAGCGCGCAGAAGGTGCGGTGCCGTTAATATTCTATGAAACGAGCCTGGCTAGTGGAGAGGATTCCATTCTTGACTGAACGTGTTACGTGGTACCTGAAGCGAATCTGGTTTTACGCGTCCTATCTGTTGCGTAAAATTTAACGAACAAATTTATTCACTACAGCCTCCAATAGTATACCTAATACTTCTTTATAGGAAAAATATATGCAGAATCATATCTAAAAAAAAATTACTGACAATTCATCAAGCAACGAAGAAAGGAAGAATCATCTTCCTTTTCAAAGCCTTAAAATGTTTAAAAAAGCAGATAAAGGTTCGTGAGAAATGACAATAAACGAGATCGCAGTATGTGATCACCGATCGCGCCGCCGGACAAAAGGAGATTTCGGAAATCCGCGGTTTTCGAGCGCTCGCGTTTCGCAGCCAGGTTTGCGGAGCCTTTATAACCCGATATAATGGCCCGAATGATTTAGCTGGGGGCATAAATAAGCGCGAGTGCGCGTTAGGGGAACGCCGCAGCCGCACTCATGATGCTTTATGTCGCAACTTTCCATTGTAAAAACTTTATGCGCCGCTAATCCCGACATCTAAGTGAGCAAGGTGCAGCGATCAACCGCGATTTTACAATTAACCCCGGGCTTTAATAATCCAGCCAAGTCTCGTGGAAATTCTACTGCGAGCAGAGCAAGCTTCCCCTGTACACTGCGCGTTAATCTTTCTGCCGCTGCAACTTTCCATAGACGTTCGATCGAATCGTTTATTCCCTAAGACGTAAGAAGCTTTCTCGAACCACGTTTTTAGACGTGGCAGCGTGTCAGGATTTAATCTGTTATTTAAGTGTTTCCCAACCTTTTGTGAGTCACGACACCACCCCCATATGAGATAAGGTAAATTTAATAAAGTAAAGAAAACATATTAAAAATAGGTATCCTTAAAGATATTTAATATATTTTATTGTCTTATTTAGTGTGATGGTTGTTCTTGAATCTGGGCAACCAGCTTCTTCCTTTTTTTCTTTCAACTTGCTGATCTTAACCTGCACGACCAAGCATCTTTCGTGAGAGCTGGTACAATTAGAAGGGTGGTGGTTCTACGCGGAAAGAACGAGCACAGGATCCAGAAAGAGATTGATTCATACGCGACTCCGTTTCCGCGGAATCCGATTTCGAAAATCCGTGGAGCACTCGACTAATTGGCAGGGCGTAGCAGCGAACGCGGCAGGGGGAGGTGGAAACCGTAGAATACCTTTTTCTCCAGCGGGGCTTTGTTTCCGAGAACATCGATTTCGAAAATTAGTCGAGCACGCGCGGCACTTGGCTATGGATCGGGCGACTAGTCCCAAGGCAAGCTTTTAATTAATCTTAGCGCTAGCCCCGCGATCTGTACTAACCGCTCCACGCTTCGGGCAGACACGACAGCCCTGTAGCTCAAACAGGGGGAATCACTATGGGAAATGGAATTCAAGAGATGAAGCGTTGATTGCGCACAAACTGCATTTCAATTAACAGAGATCGCATTGTCTGGCTGAGGGGAGCGGGGGCGTTGGGAGGGGGGCCGGTTCCCCGCGATCTTCAGCCGGGGGCGCTTGTTCAATTTGTCGGCGAACATATTACACGAGCCCCGTAGACGTGTTCCTCGGTGCTCGTGGGATGTCCTTTTTTTCACGGAGCAAAAAAATCCCTCGTTGTCGTTGTTCTGCCTGTTTGGGAGAGGACGACGAAATGTTTGAATGGGAATGGGAGGACACTCGTCTCTGCTGTCCTTTGGACCCTTTGGTCGGCCCGAGGCAATTAACGAGGTGTCCAGGTACCGAGGGGAAGAAAGCGTGGCGGTTTTTGGGAGTAAAAAGAACGGGAAGTGGAGCAAATAGATTGCTGGGTTATCGATGGGCTACGATCAGAAGTGGAATTGATTCGACCACGAATCGGCTCCTGTTTCCAAATTTTCAGTGCGCATAGTAATTGTTCCAAAGCTTTTGTTCTCTGAACGAATCTCTTCTAAGAAATCAAGTAACTAAATAATCTAATGCTTCGAATGATTGAACTGGCATACGGTGATTCGAACTTTTAAAGGCTATAAGTCTGCCAAGAAAAAAGTGGATTCATCGTTGGCTTAATAGATCTGAGGGGGAAGACAATGGCCCAGAAAGAAACAGAAAGAAGGAACCTCGACGACAAGAGGAAACTTTTGAAGAATAAATAATGGGACGTAACGATGTTGCGGAGAGGAAGGAAAGGAAGCAGAGGAACGCGTTTGGTCTTGGGCCAACTAGTTGTCTTATCGGCAAGGGTACGTAGCAGATTTCTGCCTTCAACACGTTACAAAGATCGATCTCTGCCCGGAGAAATCTAGAAGTGCCACCGCGGAAATTAACACACTGCACGTCAAATTGCTATTGCTAATCATCCGCTTTTAATTACAATTTCCAACACTCCACAATAATGTTGTTCACATTTACAGCAGAACGTTCATCCTTCTCTCAAGGAAGGTGTTTATGAAATCCGCCATAATTGCGCCCCAGCCTTTACATTTTCGCGGCCCATTGTTCCCCAGACAATCCCGCGGAATGCCTCGGGGAAAAAATAGCCGAGATAAAAACTTTGATACGAGCAGGTCCAGTAAATCAGCCAGGAAATATTGTCGGTTGCTTCCTGTCCCAGACGAATGCCCCGTTTCGCTGTGTCAAAGCGGCAGCGCGGCTGATTTATTCGTGGCCGACTTTCGTTGGACCCTCTCCACGTTCGCAGTAGCGTAGCTCGCGCAGTAGTCAGGCCAAGCCTCGCCGCTGCCTCCTGCTTGCTGTTAGACGTATATACTAACGCAGCCGGGTAATAAAGAGTGTCATCGTTTAGCAGAGTCGCTGGAAAGGTCGACGATAAAACCACCGACTGTCTCTGTGACCGTAACTCGAGGCAGAAAGCCGCAGTTAAAACGACGGCCGAAGTGCCTCGGCGATAAAAGTGTCGACCATTCGCCCCAGGATTATCAGGAATTGAAAATAGCTTGACGACTGTCTCGCGAAACGATCGGGAATACTAAATGAACGAGATTATTGTCGGCGAGAGGATTACGGCGTGTATTAACTGCGAACTGGTCGTTCAGCACGAACATGCCTTTTTATCTGTGGTATGTTAAGCTCGGGCGAATTACTTTTCTACTTACCGTGGATACAGGAAAGTTGCTCGCGTGGAAGTTGTTTTATTTGAAGAGGAAAGTATAACGAAGCACTTGAACTTTTTGTGCGACGATTCCTCGCAGAGGCATGAACGTCCACTTGGTGTTTCGAAACGAAGCTTAAATATCTGATGGCTTGCCAGATTAATCAGTTGGAAACTTTAAAGGACAATTTCTGACGATTTCTGGTAAGTATTTCTTTTGACTTCTCGAGGATAAAATTTTACACAGGGCTGGCGATTCAGACGGAAACAGTCTCCTTCCAATAAGACTCGAGAAGAAATGGATCTGCCGTTCTCCAAATTTTCGCACTTTACCTCTTCGTTGCAATCTGCTTTTACGCGCGCGCGTGAAATTTTATCGCACCGTTTGATGGATGACAAAGGCGTGTGTCTAGTTTTATGCAGGCGCATGATTTCGCGAGATGCTCGTGACAAAAGTGCCTCGCGCAGCGTCGTCGCCAATCGAAGATTTTTACAAAGTTGACGGAAGCTTTTATGCAAGCGCGCCTTCGATCCCTTTGCTGCCTCTTCGTTAAGGGGCTCTTACCAGCCTGTCTTCTAGAAAAACACGTTTAAAACGTCGCAAGCGCGATCGATTGCTCGAGGCAATTAATTCCTTCATTCTTCTCCTCAGCGTGGCTGTCTGGAAGGGACATTACAACCTGCCTCGTTACAAAATTTCACGCCGCGGCCATTCGCGCGGCGAAATGTTCGAGGTATCTTGGAACTTTGCCCTTCTAGAACGGAGGACAACAGAAGTCACGTATATAGGCTTCCTTCCGGTTTCAAATAAAAGTTGTCCAATCTCGCAGCTCGCGATACTTAACTTTGTTCTCGTGTTTCGGTATCCTTTCCATTCGCAACTGCTGTCAAACTTCAGTCCTCGGATCCTCGGTTACGTGTGGCGTACTTTTGCCTTTCACCTACTTCTTTCCCCTCTGAACTTGAAACACTTTGAAATAGCCACGCTGTTAACGATATAATCTTCGCAAACAGAAAATCAACCTGCATTTATATTTTCATAATCCCATTTAAACTCGGAGCTTTCACGGATTACGGTAATGCGAATATTCGAATCGATTTGATTCGAGGCTGCAGGGAAACATGCGTAAATTGAAGATAAAATGAGAAAGGATTATGGAAGGACTCTCACGGTCGATAGCTTCGTAATGCAGCAAGATAATCAGCCGAGCGATACTTTCATATTGCGTGAACGATTTTTAACGGGAAATAAAACGAAGGAGGTACTGCGCAGCGTAAAGTCGACGTCTATGTTCCTGAATCTAATTTTTATGGGAGGAGCAGACCGCATGGTGTTTCGCGCACCATGAATATTAAATGACACATTTGCCCGATGGTAATTAAAACAAAGGGACAAATGTAATTTGCACGAGGGTAGGGGAGGAATATAATTAATAAGGCTAATTGAAGTGCACCGCGGGCGCCGCGTGTCTCGTTACGCGCGTCATACGCGAGTGCATGAATAAGACCGTAAGTAGGTAAATTAGCGATCAAATTATTTTTCGCGCTCTCACGTCCACCCTCGACACCGATCCCGCGAGAGTTATTCACCGGTGAAATTGAATGGCCGCGTATCAAACGCGTATATTTCCAGATAGTTTGAAATTCGACGCGACACTCTGTGTATATTGTCGAATTTAAAGCGCGCACGCGTTGGAATTACTTCGATACGGGATCGAGCGAAATTCAATTTCGACGGCGTTCGATTTTGTTTAGAATATTCTCCGCGCGCGTTGGATAACGGAGGACCCCGTCGGAATACCATGTGTTAAAAGTTTTTAATGCCAACTCGTCGGTTCTATTCGTATTTAAGGGGAAAGAAATGATCTCCACCTCGACTTTGTAACTTCGAACACAATTTTTTCCACAAATTTTAAATACCATAGAATTATACAAAATATGCAGTAACTACTTGGAAAGCTCGAACCAACTCGGTGGATCGAAGCTCGTGCGCGAAACGACGGTGAAGGAACGTCTTCAGAATCGATGCGGCGAACGAGTCGTAAAACCGCGTGGAATCCCACGTCAAGATTATAACGAAATTACGCACGGAAGCAGAGGGACTTGGAAGGAGGAGGGACGCGATTTACGAGGATCCACGTTGCAACATCCGCCCGGCATCTTGTGCTCGTGACATTTAAAATCCGTACGCTGGATAACGCCGGTATATAACAGAGGCAGAGCGCGAGGCGTGCGTACGAAACGAGCGGGGGAGTTTCGGTTTTATTGGGCCCGTGGGGCTTCGCGAAACCTTCAACACGAAAAGCCATCGACCCCTGAAGTGGCGAGTTATGAGCGATCGATGGTGAATCGGTTGCCTTGCACTTTTCCGTACGAGGCAAACAAACGCGGCGAATGGAAAGCGATAAGTTCGCGTAGCACACTTGCCGGGGAACGATGGCCTGCCGGGCGAATGGATCGTGAATTTCGGAAGTTAACGAAGCAGTGCGCCGGATCAAAGGGCGTATTTCTTGGTCTTCTAACTTTTACAGCGCGATCTTCGTGGCTCGAAGAAGACTGTTACTTCTGCGGCCGCGATAACTGGGGAATAAAGTGTTCAGCTTTCCCTTGGCTCAGAATTCCCAGATAACGAGTTCCAAACTCTTCCTCGAGATAGTCTTTCATTAACTAAACAAATGTAGATCTTCCGGATGCATAAATGCATTTATAATTTCTATATTTGATCGCGATTAAAACTATGAAAACTCAACTATTATAGTATTTGTATTATTATTATTATTATTATTATTATTATTATTAATCGGCTTTATTACACAATAGAAGTAGAAACAACAACAAACGAACATAAAAGCTGTTAATTTCGCAATTACGACTGCAAATTAACTGACCACCAAATTTCTTACAACACACGTCCCTTATCAACCACCGAGTTCGAACATATTCTCTATCCTACAGCAAACATTTTTATTTCCATCGACCTACACTATCGAACGCGGCTCATACATTTTTAAAAGCAGTCGAGCACAGTGCACTCCCTTTTCCCCTTGTGACCATCCGTCGTCCTGTCGTTGGCCTTCGTGTCTTCATCTTCGCGCTGTCCTTCGACCCTGCCCACCTCCACGAATAATCTCAGCCTCTGTAACCTCGTTAGCAAACAGTCGAGGGGAATTATTATTTCAGGACCAGCGTCAACAGCCCAGCTCCCCGTCTACCGATGCCTCTCTTCATCGCGGACGAATTAATTCAACCATCCGCGCCGACACTTTCGTCCCGCTTAATTATTATACCGGGCCCATCTCGCCCGCCGTGTTTTGTTTATTCAGTCGCGAGACGATCCACCTCGTCGATAGTAGTTATTTCGCGAGCCGGACTATTATCGGTAAGCCCCCGAGCGAGCGGAAACGAGGCTCTCAGTGTGCAAAGGGAACAAGGGTCTTCTCTTGCTCCGGTCTTGATGCAACATAAATGAAGGTGAGCCAGACTAACTGACACACCATGGCCAAGTGATGGCCTGGCACGAAAGCAAAGGATCTTCCGGATAGATGTAACGCGCCTTAACGTGGGTCAGTTAGTGAATTCGTTGGGAAATGTAACTGGGAGGAAGTCCATAATGAACCCCTTAACTTGGGGATGTTCATTCCCTTTGCCTGGTCAGAAATGGGGATGAAATGTTGTCGGTGAGTAGTCTTGAGTGATGGCTGTGGAAGATAGTCGAATATAGGTTTGTAGGTTGTAAAGTGATACGTGATGAACGATGAGGATTTTAATTAATATAGTAGTTCGCGTATTCGTTTTCAATTTGTCTTTAGAAATTCACAATTAGTGTTATCGTTATTATTAATCCATTTTGCGAATATAAGTTCCCTTATTTAGAATAATGTTATTTAAATCGTGGTTGACAGAGGGCTCTAGAGCGACCTAGAGCCACCCTTAGGAACAAACGGTTGCACGCTGTTCCAACCGAGCGACGGTTCGCAAATTTCGAAAGCACATTCGTTACGACGCTTGAATTTGCAAGATCAAATTTTCCAGCATAATACCGACATGATTAAACTGCCGCGTTAACGAACTTCCCAATGCCGTGAATATGCATGAATATTTGGGAATGGTTAATTCCCTTTTAAACAACTCCGGCAAAGTCTTACGCTGCGTGAAGCCCCAAATACATGAAATTATAACTTCTTACTTCGTCTACCGCGATTTTGCCCCGCACAATTACCCAGAAACTTTATTAACAAAGCGAATCAGAGAGGCAAAACGTCCACAGTAGCTGCCCAAATCAAATATACCAGTTCACAAATACGCAATCCATAAATTTTCGATCTTAATGAATTCTGAAGAAGGAAGCTTAGGCATCAGGACATTAATTACCCCACACCTGCGACCTACTTTGCCTCCAACATCCCCCATACCTTTTCATAAGAATAGTTTCAGCCCCCCTTCGAGCATTCCATCCCCTGATTAGACCTCAATTCTTCGAGGACTCAGCGAGCGATCCTTCGCAGCGTTGATTTAAACGGGGTTGCTCCAGCCACGAACAGGGCTGATCTATTAATCCTTCGCGCCGAGGCTTTCGATCATCCCCTCGCCAGGGATGGTATTTACGTTCGAGCGTTATTTGTAATCTACGCGATGCTCCTCGGGCGGCGGAGGAGATCGCGTTCCCGACCCACCCCGTCGATGGAGGCGAGAGGGACGACGAAAGGAAAGCAGAGAGCCGCTCATAAAGCCATCACACGTCAGACGGAGATCGTTTTTCCGATAATCGCGGCAAGGATCTGTGGTGCCGCACATTCGCCAACCCTTATTCAGGGATAATGTCCGGGCCGTGACGTCCTTGGCGCCACACGAAACCCAGGCGTCGCTGGGGGACGTCGCTCGAAAAATTCGTCCTTAGGGAACGGTGTCCCCGCCAATGGCTCCGATGACAGCCGAAAGAATTTTCATAAGAAAACGTCTGACAGTGGGAGCACGCTTTTTAAGCAAGTCACTGCTATTCGATTCGTGGACCCCGACAAGCTGTTTCAAACCCCCATAAAATCACCCCACGAAGTGGGGTGAATGAGCGGATTGTTATTAAGTATGATCGTTTGGTTATTATTATGTAGATTAATGGGAGCATTGTTTGGTTTTTTGGAGGGGAGAATTTATGGATAGAGGGTAATTCGCAAATATACAAACTTGGGGGGTGTATTCTACTGATTTGTGAGTGTGGTAGGTTTGAATTGTAGAATCAGTTGATTAAAGATTCGGTGGTAGGGTTGAAGAGGGGTTCCAGAAGGAGGATGGAGGTGTTACGTTTGGAGAATGAGGTTCATTTACTACTTTTTCATTCCATGCAAAGAAAAGAGATACCTTTTGTTAGACACGCAAACGTTTATCGTGGCACTCTGGTTTTCTTTGCACGGTCCACATTCGTTTCGTGGGACCCGATAAACGTTTCAATTACATCGCGTTTAATTGTGGGTAATTTATTATATCACCGGCCAAAATAAGCTGCCGCAACAGCACGAATTTCAAACTTCCAATTTACTCAATTAGTTTCTCATAATATACCTTCGCCGCTCGCTCACATCGAGACCCAAGTTTCTGCAGACTGAATTAGTAGACGTTTAGTTATTAATTAACACAACACGAACGAACTTCACTCTGATTATTAGCAGTATTCCCATGCATAGGCAGACCTCTTAACTAGAGCTAGGCTTAATTGTGGCTCGGAGTTGGAGACTGTTGACTGATAATACATTATCATACGAAATATTATATTATTCACATACAGTGATGGTTTAAAATAAATTATGTGTAAACTGTGTCAAAGTCAGCAGAGTGAAATGTCTGTAAATGAATCGGAGATAAAATGACGCGAAGTGGAACAGACAATCGAGATTTTTTTTACGAATTACTACCCCTTGTATAACTCGACGCTTTTACGATCTCTCGATGAAATTTCGAGGATCTGTGTACTTCTCGTTAAAAACGTTATGACGCACCGCTTTGTCCACCGTGAAGCGATTAAAATATTCTAAATGAACCCACTCGTCGTTTGTGAGTTAGACGTTAATGAACCACGTGGTGGAGCTTTATCCACAGACGCGCATGACAATGACGTCATTAACTATTCAGGACCATGGCGCTCTATCATGGATTTTCTGGCAGACGTACAAAAGCATTTGGAATGCTCGTTTCGTTTGATTTTCACTAGAATTAAACGCCACGCTCAAGTAGGCAAAAAATGGACAGCAAACGTACTTGTAAGACTTTCTTAATCCTCTGGATAAAGTCTTGAATTCTTAATATTCTAAAGTGTGTTTATACTTTTACTCCTTCTTACCCATGTTGCCATCTCGTTTTGGCCAGGTAAAACATTATAATCGAAATCCTGCACATAACGAAGGAAATCAAAGTTTACTACTAAAAATAGAAAAGGTTTCGTTAAAGAAGTTAATAATTGATGTCCTTTTCGATCTTTAGATATTTTTAATGCAAAGACTGACATGGTCCAGTCTACGTCTCCAAATTTCGTTAAAGATGAAAAGGCATAAGGAAATTTATTTATATGTGGTAATAAATTGAGAATATCTCGGCTTCGACGAATCGATAACTAAGATTTCGTGATGGAATGATGGCTGGTTCGTCGTTAAATGAAAACACCACCCATCCAAGCTCCCGAGCCAAGGTATTCCCATAATTGCGGAGATTTCTTCCCTGATTTGTCTTAATTGGACAGAGGCTTTTTATTTCCCCAATCAAGGTGGTATCAACCACTAACCGGAAGCATCTTTTTACAGCAAACTTTCTTCTTGGCTAAGGCAATCGCCCCGTAGCATCTTTTAATCAAGGAAAAGGTCTTCTCTATTTGGAAACTTCTCGGTTCATAATTTTATTACGCGTTTCGACGATAATATCATAAGTACTTTTTTGTGCAGAATTAATAAACTGATAAAGATAAATGGTAAAAATGTTCAACGAGGATCTCAGAATTCTGGTACTTTCGTACCATTGCTGTCACTATTACTTCTCTTACCATTCCTACCAACGAACAATAAAATACTCTCAAGCATGCAAAAATCATTTAATCTTTCCAGCCTGTTCAAAATTCAGAAGAACAATTAAAACATTCTACTCTCCCTCGTGACAAAAATAAGGAAAACTACCGCGAGACCCTTAACAACCTTCTACCATTAAGATCGTACAGCACCTGCCAAGCAAACCAGAATTAATTAATCTGAGATTAAGTGCAGGGAGCTGAATTAATAATATTAAAGAAGTAAGTGAATTCCGGCGAAGCCTCGGTGCGCAAGGGCGCCCTCATCGAGCCAAGCACAACGAATAGCTCCATTGTTTTACATAAATATTTGAAATCTACTGAAAGACGATGAACTTGGTGGTATCTACGAGCAGGGAATTCTGGGTCAGGCCAAATGGATTGGATTTCCGCTGGCCAAGCGAATTGTACTCACGAACCTGCGCTGCTGATATTGGAAGATCGCCAATATTGTACGACTTCGAAATGGGATTCAATCTGATTTCGGTTTTATTTATAGTCCGACCCGATCGACACGATCACCTTCGATCGCATTTCGAGTCACAAAAGCCCCGTAAAAGTCACTGATAATCGGCCCACTTTCTCCTCGCTTTTCCTTTCGCTGCCACGCGGGGAAGAATCGAACGGATCGTTAAACCAGGAGACCACCGACCGCCCACCGTGGCTATCACAAATTTCTCGCGTTTCTCCGAGACTCGAGAACTCGGAACACCTTGCGCTCGCGCGTGCACGAGCAAGCAAATGAAAAGGAAACACTACCCCTCGTTCCTGCAGCTATCTTTAATTAAAAGCACTACGTATCGCCAGCCGAGCATTGCTTTTTCATTAAGCACCGTAAATCTACTTCGACTTCCAAGGTAACGTGCGGAGACCGCCACTTTTCTGCCGGCTCGAAATGTCGATTCTCCGTGGCAACTGTTCCGAGTCAAAGGGATACCGAACAGCTAGGAAAGTTCCCTTACCGACCTTTAAACGTGCTGGAGCTTTCTTCCTCGATTCTCCCGTGCTGTCGCAGACCGAGCTCGCCGTTCTCGATATACCACCGTCAACGAGCTTTCCTCTAACGATTGTTTCCCTATTTAAAGTTCAATCCCCCACCGACTTCTTCAAAACTTCACTTCCTGCTAACGACTGGATCCGCCGATTTCCGCAGCATTTATTTATTCAGGCCCCTAATACTTTAACCTGTCCGCGGAATTGTTAGCAGGAAATGTTGGGAGGAACTTGGCCATAGGAAGGACCGAGTCCGGGAGTTTATATTTTTAAAATTCCACAGGCTTTGAGAAACTGTCTGCCCTGGGGAGTCCGCGGTGCTTCCTCTGCATCGGAAGCTGCAGTGGCGCCAAAAGGCACGGTCAAGGAAAAGTAAGAATCGAGAGAGTAAATTGATAAATAACGTTCGCAGGGAGACGCTAAGTATTCCGATTCGACTGGCCAGCTAGCTAGCCGCTCGACCGTTTCGCTTCAACGGAGGCATTCAATTACGCAGAATCATTGGCTCCGAGGAAAATGCTAAAAGCAGGAGGAAACTGGGCAGATAAGTAGATTAACTTTTGGTAAGTTCGGGAATATCCACCGTCTCGCCCGAGCTCGTAAAGTTGCTCCGTGTAAAGATAAAGGAATTTCGCGTTAACTTATTCGCGGGAAGTGCAGAAGACACTAAAGTAAGGAAAACCGTGTTGAATAAAGGAGCGGAACCGTGAGCGAACAAATCCATTAACGGTGGCACAGTTTCGCTTCGACTATGAATACCTCGAAGAAAACAGGGAGCCGACATCACTGGCAGAAAAATCTACAACATCACACACGTATAGCAGAACATTTTATTCAGTCATCAGCATTAAACGCACCAGAAATACTTTCCACTCGTCAAAAATTCGTAAAATGAAATCGAACACCCTGTTCCAACTCATGTTACTCTCCACCTAAAAATTGCACTGGCGAGGGAACCGATTGAAAGTTTCCGAATAATAAAATTGGTGTACCAATTCGCCGCACGTGTAACAGGAAACAGTCCCTCGAAGCCCTTCCAGTGTCCACCAAAACTTGTGACTGGTTTTCAAATTCGAGCGATGGAAAGTTGGCGCAGGCGGAAACCGATTTCTGCGACGAACTGTACGCTTTTCACTCGCGAGGGCATCTGGGAGCCGTCCAAGGAGCAGCGACAGGAACGAACAGGGGGTGTGGTGAAAAATGCGACAACCTGTTCGTCCTTTTTCGTTCGGGGCTGACGTTCGTTAAGACGGCCCGGCAAGGAATTCCGTGTCGACGTTGATTGCGCGGTCTAATTATAATTTCCGAGGACAGCCGGCAATTAGCATCCAGCAGCTGCCGCGGACAACTGCACGGCTCATCGCGGCTGCGCGTCTCATTATATTGTCTTTTGTCAGGACCGTGCAAACTGGCCGCGTATTAATGCGCGCTCGAACAACAAAGGCGATGGCTCGGGGACCGCCGTTTAAACTCGTCGTCTTCAGCTATCCCTCCGATATGTTTTTCCAGCACCGGGGAAATAATTACTACGCCCCCTCTCGCACACCCACGCCCACGCTCTGCCATGCAAAAGAGCTCGGCTCGTGCATTCGTTCGTCCCGCGCTCCGACATTTGAATTTTTTCTCGTTTCAGTTTGCCTCGTGGAGGAACGTATTATACGAAACGGTAGCGCGGAGGAAGCAGGGGCAGTTTAATATTTAACACGTGGCATCGATGTCATAGAGGGTGACCTTAATCTTTTTTAAAAAAAGTTGGGGCAATTTGTTATTATTGCACCGTGTGCAGAGCATGCAAATATAGTTTGGTTAAAAATTCTTGTGCTGCTGCTGGATCGTCAGCAGGATTCTTTTCGGTGTACAGACTTGTGGGAGTCGGAGGTAATCAGTACGTGGACTGCTCGAGTATTCAACGACACGCGGTCTCCCCTTCTATTTCGAACACATCTGCGTGGAAACGCTTTCCACGATTCATCCGCGGGGAAAAGTGAACCGTTCGGTTGTCAAACACGATTCTTCCCCCTGCCCCGTTGAATTATCGATATTTCACCGCGATTGATCAGAAAACACCCCGTGCGCCCCGAGGATAGACGCCCCAGGGCCGGGTTTAGGATGGCGGCGTTTCTTCCGAGCCTTCCTCGACGGGACGACACGTAATTTGCTTCCGCCCGCGTGCTCGCGCCACGGGAATCGGGTATTTTGCGTGTTCGAGATGCGAACGGCTTGAAAATCGCGAAGTTCCCCAGCGGAAACGGGCGTCCTCTCGAGCCCCAGCAATCCCCAGGGGGTTGCGATCGTGACGTCTCGCGCCCTTCCCAGCTGCGACGTTCTTTGAGCAACGGCTCAGTCGTTAGAACTTAACTGCCCCTGAAATAACTCCCGCCTCGTATGGCTTGGTGCACTTTGTTTAGGACATATCCCGCCTTATGCCCGCCTCATACCTGATTATTATAGGGTCGAAATAGCCGCTGCTGGGGGAATGTTCCACGCCGTAAACACTCTTTTCAGTCCATCTCGAGTGTGCTGTTTTTCCGAGTAACAGAAGCAGGGTGGAAGATGGTGTCGTCCAGTTTTGCAGAGCAAACTGATCGAAATATTTGCGGTGCAATGCATTCAAGGGCAGCTGCCGAGTAGCATGAACAATTTTCTCAGAGTAGCCTTGCCCAAGTTAGCCGTATCATCCCTTGTATCTTGATAAGTCGATCACGATGGACGACGCGATCTTCGCCTACCCGTCATCGTCATTTCCCTGCCCGCCTCGTGCTGACGCGTAGGACATCACGGCAGGGTCCACTTGCCAATTAACGAACTTATAATTAGCGCACAGTGCTGACAACTTTACCGAGCCGGGATTACAAGTTTCCTCCTGGCCGGGAGCGCGTGCTTTGTCGCCGCCCACGGATAATGACTGTTACGTCCTCCTGAGGCTGCATGTACACCAGCGGGCGAACTAGCAGAAAACAAGCGAGTTTTCGATTGCCACAACTGCACCGCTGTCATTAACTCCGCGCCTCATCCGATTCCTTCGTCACCTTTATCTTCAGTGCCTGGAAGCGTGGGATTTTTTTCGGGTCGCACTATTATTTCGGACATGATTTCTTGTCTTGTAGACGAAGAGTAAAGAGTGGGCAATGCAGGAATTGCAAACGACAGAAGCTTCAATGTTTAAGTACGAAGGGACTCTGTGCAGGCATTACGTTTGCTACTGTTAATCTGCAACGTTCGGGATAAGTAGATCCGAGTGGAAAGCTGTGTTTTGCAAAGAGGACCACGAGAAAATTCGAAATTATTCAAACTCGAGGAGCTGCGATAGTTGCAGCGTATTTTATTCTACCACGGTGCGAAGGGAAACTGCGATAGAAGATTTGGTACAAGGTCGACTGAATTTTTAGAGATTTTACTGAACTCCCCTGGCGATCCTTCTTTTCAACTACACGTTCTATTATTAACGCGCAAGAGTGGCGTTACAATACGTGAAAGATAATGTTTTTACGGTTTCAGTAATTCCCTCAAGTTTTAATAAAACGAACAGTAGGCGACGTCCCTTTAATGATATTACATTAATGAGGCCAGAGTGCTCTTTTGTTTCCGCTGAAAAGGGAAAACGTCTGAGAGGAAAGTTCTCTTCGAACTATTGCAGGCGCTTAAGGGACTAAGTAACCGTTCTTTTTATTACGACAGTTTGTAAAATTCCAGTTCCTTCAGATTAATGGGGTATTTGTGCGATATAATCCTGCTGAGAAAATTGGGCACTTTCGGAATTCAGGGAAGCCTGTTACAGTGGCTTGGTAGTTATTTATCAGATCGTACTCAGGTTATCAAGTTGCGTGGTTGCCGATCTCAATCGATCAAGGTCTCATCAGGGGTGCCCCAGGGGTCACATCTGGGGCCATTGCTTTTTTGTATTTTTATAAATGACCTTGCGGAATTATTTCTTTTCGGTACTCCGTTACTTTTTGCGGATGATCTCAAGTTATTCGCCACTGTAAACTCTATAGATGATGCCCAAAATCTCCAAGGAGATCTCGATATATTGTTTATTATTATTATTATTATTAAATGTCTTTATTCACCATTACAACTAAAATTACAATGGCGAATAGGTGCAGGTTTAATTGGTGCACGGTAAATAGGCTTCCCTTGAACTTGACGAAATGCCAAGTTCTTAGGATTTCCCGGTCACATAGTACATATGAGTTTGCATATTCGTTAGGTCAGACACGATTGGCCTGCATTGAGACTGTGCGTGACTTGGGGGTGACGTATAATGCAGGCTTCTCCTTCGCGAATCATATCATTGGAGCCAGTAACGCAGCGTCCAGACAGCTGGGTTTTATTATAAGGCACTCGCGTGGTTTTCGGAACCTGAGGACTTTCAAACTGTTGTTTGACGCGCTGGTTAGGCCTCTCCTAGAATACGCGTCGGTGATTTGGTCTCCGCATCAAGCTTATCTTATGTTGGCTCTCGAGAGAGTCCAACATAGGTTCCTGCGTTTTGCGTCTTTTCGTCTTGGACAGCCTCTCAGTGTTTTTGATCATGATTACGGACCTGTACGGCGTAGGTTTAATGTTCTAACGATGCAGCAGAGACTAGTGTTGGCGGATCTGTCCTTTCTGTTCAGGATTATAAACGGGGACATCGATTGTCCTCGGCTATTGGGGCTAATCAACTTCAGCGCTCTGTCCAGACCGTTGCGCTATACTCCGCTGTTTAGGGTCAAATTTTTTCGTACTAACGTACGTCACTGTGACCCTATCACTAGGGTTTGTATGCGTGGAAGCGAGGTAGCTGACCGAATAAATTTTTTTGGTCCCTCACTGGAGGTTTTCAAAAGGTCAGTTATCTCGCTTATCAGTTTACCCATGGCATAGATGTTCATTTTTGTTTTTTTTTTCTTTTGACTGTCTGTACACAAATGTTACAGTATACTATTGTATACATTTTTGTTATGTTTCTATGGGCTTGTCCCGTTAAATAAATAAATAAATAAATAAATAATTGCCCACGCCGTTCGATGCGAAGGATCGATCTGCTTGCGTCGGTCGACCAAATTCCTGCGCCCTTTTTAAACAGTTTCTCCATTTCGTTGAAACTGTTTCATTGAAAATTCGAGCTTGAAAGTGACTAATTGTTCGGCTTCCCAAGTTTCAGTGCTCTTAGCCGAGAGGCTGGGGACGAGAATCATCTAGTCGTTATGCTCGCTCGATTTTCGCTCGACGCAGGCCATCGACTTCGATTCTCCTGGCGAGAACGATCTCTAATTTCCGCCCCGGCGGGGATGTTTTCCCAGGCTGCCGTGGAAAGGCGACCAGGAACTTTTCTTCCCGCGTCCAACAGTTTCAAATTCGACGAACATTCCTGGAGAATCTGCATGCTGGGTCTCTTAATCGAATTTTCAAGTTGGCCGAGCCGAACTGCGCTTCAGCCGGGAACTATCGATTGGCTGGCCTATCCCTTCGCGATGTCTTGGGGAACATCGGCATTCGTTTGGAAATCTCGCGTCTTGTTCTCAGAATCATCTGGCTCCGCGGAAAGTAAGCTGATACTTGGCGGTTAGATGGTCGATCGGGGGCAAATTGGCAAGAAAATATAATAGTGCGCCATATCGATTACTACAGTGTCCTCCAGGTAGATGGAAAACAGATATTCAACCCTTCTCCTATGACACTTTTACCAATGGACTTAGTTAGTAGCAACGATGACAGAGAAATTAAACTATTCGTCATAAGCTAGTGGCGAAGACAGAGTTTAAAATTGACATCTGTGTCTAAATATAGAAATTTATGGACTTCGACTTCGACATTTTGGTACCACTGCTGTATTCCATAGAATCCCCATTTCCAATCTCCCCAGTTATTCTCCCCATTTCGAGACGTTTCTTTCCCTTTGACCATCACTGTGCCATTTAAAAGATCGCAGCCGTTCCCTCGCGGACTGGGTGGAAATATGGAAAATCCATTGAATGACATTACACGTAAGGTTTCTGAATCGAAGCGCAAAAAGGGACCAGGCGGTCTCTAAGCTCGTGCAGGAAAAGCTGAGCAGATTAGAGGGGGAGCCCCCGGTGGACGATAATGGAGGACGGTTTCGGGATGAAAAAGGAGCGATTAAAGCATAGCGAAGCATACTTCCTCGTCGCGCGACACTTTGTAACTGGAATGGATGCGGGCGGGCTGGAAACACGACGTCGCTTAAAGTTGAAACAAAGTTCCACGGCGGGGTCCGTGGTCTGGGTGGAGGGCGCTGCTCTTGCCGGAGATGGAACGACACGGGAAAATGGAAATGTTCGGTGTACCCTTTGAACGCGTGCTGCGACGCGACGGGGCGAGGCGAAATAAAAGAATGCATAATTGAATAAATGCAACAATCCAGCCGGGGGGGGGGGCGTGCAGCGGGGAGCGCTCCTTCGAATTGAAGCAAATTGAGGGGGATCGCGTTTTCCACGGGGCGAATCGAATCAATGTCCGCGTACCTACGCGCGAAAGCTCCGACGCGATAGCGTTAAATTAACTCAAAGACGTTTATCGGCTCGCGATCGAAATGGATTTCCCTGATACCATTGTGCGCTGACACTGTGGAGTCGCTTCAGAATCCTCCACCGACTTGTACCATTATTAAGTAAGAATATTGTATTTATTGCACCATCGAAACATTTCTGGTGACTTTGCATTGACCCAATGACAGAAAGTACTTAATTCTCCAGCTGATCGTCACTACCTACAATGTTTTCTTTTTAATTAATGGTGCTAGTAGAGGCGAGAATGATCTACAGCGACCAGCGATCGAGAAGTGGCTTCCGCTTCGTCGCAGTTTACGATCCATTTCACGAACGGACCGAGCGAGACTTTTCCACGGGCAGCTTTCGGTCGCATTTCCATTTAAAATGGCGCCGATATACGCGACCGGCGCTGGCCCATGTTGGTTTTAGCGTTCGCGCGGAATCGCTCGCAGGAACCGGAAATGAAGCCGCGCTACCACTTCCCGCTGATCTGCATTTGAAACGAGCGCCGACGCGTGCGTTGCTTTGTCGTTTACTGTTATTGCAACGGTCACGCTTCCCTCCTTAACAAATTCCAAAGCCCACGGATACTTCGACACCGTGACGCGTTTCGCTCGCCTGCTCCCTTCCCCGATCACGCGGGATGAAACGTAAATATGGAGTTTTCCGTAAATTGCAGAGAAAAATGAAGGATAGCTTCGAGTTAATCTGTTATCGTGGGAACAGCTTCCAGAACAGTTGGTTTGATGTTCTTGTAATTGCCACCACTTTTGAGAGGTTCAAGCTCGCGTTTTAGAGGCTTACATACTCTGCTGCTGCTGTAAGAGTTATGGTACGCGTCACGTTGGAACTTTAGGAAGACTCGGTTGTTGAAGAAGTTTCGAACGACCCACTGGATCGATACTAGCTTTCACGACGCGTCACCTTTAATCCGATTCCCCGGTTCCCTTGTCATTCTCTGCTTTTTTCCCCTGTCCCACTGCTCAAGTTAGAATAATTACGTGGGCGTGAGAGGAAGAGCAGTTACTTGCCCCCGAGTATGCTGCTTGGATAATTACTTGAAGGTGATAATCGGTTTTGCGACTTCCTGACATCGAGCTTTTTGCTCCCTTTCTCAGCAATACGCCATGCAAACGAGTTTCGATCGACGCCCGTTTTTCAGCGGGCCCTTTCCTCCCGAGTGCGAACAAAAAGCCTATTTCCTTTTTACCTCGTAATTCTAATTCACCAACTCGCGGCGCGGTTATTAAATCCACGAGAAACTTACATCGATATCTGATATTCCTTAATAATGTGTCTTATAATACCATTGCAGCAGAAATTAATATTCGAATGAATTTTCATCCCATGCTGCAGTTCTTCGCGGAAAGTATCTTTGAAATGCACCTGCTAAAATTTCTCTATTTTATTTCTGGAACAGTGACTTGATGGAAGTGCCAATAATTAGCACGTGCTCTTTATGTATCTCAATTCTATATTCGGGGTTCCATTATCTTATTCCATGTTTCTCGGAAAACTGTCAATTGTTCGACGCTTACACATCGCCCATCCACTTTGCGTTCTTTACTTATTTCAGAAGTTATTTTCGACGTTCTCGCGGTCTGCACTGCCTTGAAATTTAATTTGATTGCAGAATAAGGGATGAGAGGACCTCCAGGTGTAGAATAGATTCTTAAATCGTATTCTTAGCAATAAATGTGTCATTTTAATCTTAAAATTGTTAGTAAATGAATAAATAAATGAGTTATTTCAATTCTGGCAGTATAAATTTTACATGGAAGTGAACCTTCCCTTCCAATTAATAAATTATAGCTTTCCCAAAAGTAATTTATGTTCTTTGGGAGTTGCGTCTCAAAATGTAGACTCTTACCGTGTGCCTGAGTGGGATTTATGATAATTTTTTGTATAATTAACCAATTATTAACTGTTATCTGACACTAGGATCGGCAAAAACATGGACGTTAAAACACGCCAACGCTAGGATTCTCAAGACTGGCGCGATGCACGCGTTTTAACGCCCAGTTTAGTTCGTACCTTCCATCGCAACGCACTGCTAGTATTTCTGTACAAACTGAATAAATTTTTCAAATATTTTTCTAAGCGATAGACGCACAGTTTTGGTGTTGACAATAGTTGTATAGCAATTTTCAGAGCTGTGCAAGAACCTTTAAATCCGTTGTATCTAGCGACGGCACCTCCTGCTTTTATTTGAAATGGCAGATTTGGAATTTGGATGGGAATATTCAAAAGGAATTTTAAAATGATAATGCTGTTTCTTCGAGAATTTTCCACTTTATTTTCTTAAAATAAATTTACAGTTTTGCAATTAATCATACAAGTATGTTGAAATGAATATTGTAATATTGTGTAATTAATAAGTATAAAATCAACTAATTGCTGTTTGTGTTAGACGAACTGAAATATCGACTTCGTGAAACTTCATTGGCTTTGTCGCGCACTCTACATTAGACAACGGCGGCTCCGAGAACTATATTCAAATCCAAGTACAATATGGTAAGTAGTCAGGTAAGTAATTCAACGCCCCGCGAAAACGCAACAAAGTTGCAAATGTCAAATTTTTTTCAACAGTGTTGCAAATGAAATTTCGGCCTTCGAGAAACAAAATCTGGGGCTGCAACTTTGTGGCGTTTCCGTGACGGGTTAAATTTCTGTTTGCAACTTTGTCGCGGGTGCAGATCGAAATTTGTACTGTCGCGGAAACACCACAAAGTTGCAAGCCCTGATTTTATGCCTCGAACACTGAAAATTTTCAGTTAAATAATTTGCGACATTGTTTTAAAAAATGATGTCTTTTGCAACTTTGTTGTAAATTGCGTTTCGAAATAGCGTACGGACTAGCGTTTATAGATGAATGAAAAATGTCCATTCACGCGATTCCCTGCATCCTATTAGAATGCGCACGAGGAATACTCGTATGCATCGCGTACGTTGAGAATATTTTCCACGATGCTTTTCACGTGGCATCCGTGGGAGACGATAATTCTGTTTCGCAAAGCAAGTGGAAGTTTCGTGCAAGCTTAACGCGGTAAAAAATCGAATTAGCCGACTATTATTCAGGGTCTGCGGCGCGGTGCCTAGTTTGCATTTCACAGAACAAATTTCCATGTCTATAAGGATATCAAGGAGAGCATAAACTACGTCCAACAGGGCAGAAAATATGGCAACAGCATTTTCTTCTTCTTCCCTTTTTTGTCTTAAATTACGACCCACTTATTCGAGTCATAATATTCTATACTTCGTTGCTGTATTTCATGACAAGAAATGCAAAACCTCGATCCATCATACCCCATTATCTCAAATAATCCCGCTTTCATCTAATTTATCTTTATTACCAATCCAATACGACGAAATTCTGAATGCATTGCACCCTCCATACATTAAACAGTGCAGAATTATTCTATAATAACATACCGATTCCAACCAGTGGAAGATCGTTATATTGGGCATTGTAAGGGCAAGCTCGCCCTATTACTACCTTCTCTACAAGGTCTTCGATCTACTCAGCATACCAAAGGTCTTTTGATCGACTAATTACCTGAATAACGCCGAGCTTCTACTGCGATACTGCCAGAATGGAGCTGCAACTCCCTAGGTATTCCCCAAACGCGGCCTGAATTCGTGCATCCCGTTGTAGAATTTCCCAACGGGCCAGTCACGCAATTACGTATTTCACGTCCGTCTCGTTAAGAGCAGTTCGTATCGCCGTGCAATTTTCCTGGCAACTGACGCGAAGTCCTGAAAAGTGGCACGCGCACATGGCCCGAGGAAGCGTTTCTCGCCCCCGCTGCGACACTCCAGCCTCGACTCGATCAACAAACATCCCGGGGAAGATATCTCGCGTGACAAGCCCAGCTGGGTAATTACGAGGATCGCTAAGTAGACGCGCCCGGAATTAAGCTGCCGAAGAAATACGCCGAGGATCATTAAACAGATTACCGGGTTCGCTGCGATCGCTCCCAAAAGTAACACAAGCGGTGATCACGAAGGAAGTATACCCCCGAGGCAATGCGACTTCGGAGTTCGCGCTGAATTGTACGTAACCCTCTTGGATTTACAACACCAATACCCCATCCTGTCGTTCCCCGCTTCGCAAATAGAATTTCGTTGGAAATTCCAGCCACGAATGGATCCCCGATCCTTCGCAAAGGGGAAACACTAATTCCGAGCAGCACAAACAGTCACGATTCCGATACCGAAGATACGAGCGCGCCGAGTCCCGGTAGCCGAACTTCCGTACCGAGTCGGACACGCGGAACAAAGTCGAGGGCGCGAAGCGACCGTTTTCATGTAAATTGCAAATGCGAGGGCGACACTTACGGGGGAACCACCTGTGCAATTTGGGGCACAGCTGTGAATCGCATAGCGAGCAGCCGAAAACTCGACTGAGACGGCTGAATCCGGCGGCAGCAACTCCCGGAATCAATTTGCATTCAATAATCCGCGATCGTTAAGTCGAATATACTCGCCGGAGCATGGATAGCGGGGCTAACGCGCACGACCACCAGCCCGGAAATCGGCATGCGGATTAGACGCTCTGCAGCGCGATAAGACGTCCCCCATGCCCGTCTGCGCCAATGCTCCCTTGTCAATGGGCACGGTCCCAGGCTGGGCGAACGCGTGCCTGCAAACGACTCCATTCATCCACTGTCTAAGCGTCCAACTAACTACAGATTCGACCAGCTCGTCGCGCTTCCAATTGTGACGAGTAGAGGCGACGTATCTGGGAATCCATCCTTTCTTCCTCCGCAGGTTGAATGGCATCGATGGGTCGCAGGTTTTTGGGGTACAATCTTGTGGGTTATAGATCATTTTGGCTTTTTGGTTCCCTTTCGCTTGATTATCGAATCGAAGTGGAGGGTAGTATTTTTGTTAAGGGGACCTGCCACTCTTGACCACCTCGAAATTACCAAAAATGAGCCTCTTTGTTGAAAAATTGCAGGAAAAAACTATGAGACATATTGAAGAAAGTGGATATATTTCTGAAAGGGCTAGCCTTACACAACATAAAGAAAAATAATTCAGTCAATTTCACCTCTGAATAAAACCACAGTAGTTCAAACCGCAAACTTTCACTTTTGAGATGATCACTGCTGGCCGACATGATATCTCAAAAACCGTTCGGCATAAAGTCTTGAAATTTTCAGCACAGCTTTGGCACACCCATAGCTACGATGTGACCTACAATCATCACTGGGAAAATTCTACAACCAGTTTTATAAAGCATTTATAAGTTTATGCTTGAGATATCATGTCGGCCAGCAGTGATCATCTCAAAAGTGAAAGTTTGCGGTTTGAACTACTGTGGTTTTATTCAGAGGTGAAATTGACTGAATTATTTTTCTTTGTGTTGTGTAAGGCTAGCCCTTTCAGAAATATATCCACTTTCTTCAATAAGTCTCATAGTTTTTCCTGCAATTTTTCAACAAAGAGGCTCATTTTTGGTAATTTTGCGGTGGTCAAGGGTGGCAGGTCCCTTTAATTCAAGTACTGCATACTCATGATTACCTCGCGTGTCAGGTGACACTGTATAAGGATTCTTTAGGGATGCTTCGGCCCTAAAAAGACCCTAAGAGGGATAACACCTCGACGTGGGACGTCACATACCGCCCACCAAGAAATTTCACCCACTTACAAGCGGCGCGCCAGGAGAAAAAGAATGGTCCACCATATTTTCCCAGTTCGCCCCGCGATGCTTGTAACTTCGGTGATCGAACGGGTACCGGTGTTTCCATCGCGTCCACCGCCGCTGGTAATATGAAGTGACAGCAAGCGCCGAGTACAGGGAGGATCAGGATTCACTTTGTCCCAGATATTTACATAGGGTTCGTAATGAATGAAGAAGACAGAGACGCTGGGAGTATTGCTTTTTTCGACAGTTTATTTAAACTTCGTGTTACAATATAAGGCTAGCAGCAAGGCTTTGATCGTGCGCGTGCAGTTGAGTCTCGTACGTATACAATAGAATACGTGATTACCTGTGGTGTGCCGGAGTGCGTATGCGAATACGTTGATTACAAGAAGAAGAACGCGTATTCGAAAGGCCGCGAGCGTGACAAATGATTACAATATGCCATTTATTTTTTCCTTTTTCTTTTTTGTCTAATTAGTCTGTGTCACCCGTTTTGTCACTCTATCCGCCTACTGACCCTCTGATCAAAACGCTCGTCACTCATTCTACACCATTCGATCCCCCTTTCACTCATCTTCTTCCACCCACACCTCGCGAATCGATATCCGCGACGTTCGGTCACACGCTCGTACATTCATCTTACGCTACATGTACAATTCCACGAACTATTAGAAACAACAGCGAAGACAATATTTACAGACTGATCTCGTATGCTAATTAATTAGAAGAACGTTTCGTTAGTACCTTAGCGAATATTACAGTGGAGCGACCGGGGGATGAACGGATCAATGGTTCGTCGACTCTTCAAAAAGGAGAATCATCCCCCGATCGTTCGACTAACGCTCGGATGGAGAGTTCCATTGAATCGAAATCGCGGGGCAAGTCATTACCTCGCGATGTCATTCGGCGATCTCGAACGAGGATCCTCTGCTCGAAGCAGCCGTGACACTTCGACGCGTTCGACGACGCTGGACTTATACACTAAACAGCGTGCAAACGCTACAACGATAAGAATGTTCAACGATTGGACTTTGACATAGGGAAATGGCAAGTGCTGAAGAAAGTAACGTGGCTGATATCATAGACTTGTTAAGCAAATGGGTACAAGCATCCCTTCGTGTATTTTGAGATTGATCGTTAAGAGCTGGTAGCTTCTACAGAAAGGTACGCTGACCGTTGTTTCGAATGATACCTGATTTAAGCTAGGTCTGAATTAGATCTAAGTTGACTGAACCGACATTAAATTTGCAATATATCTATCCAGATCTCTGGATTAAAAGATTAGGTCTGAATTTGAGCATTCACTATGTCAAAGCCCCACCAGCGCTATATATAATTTTAAGCACACCATACATTGCAGGACCTACATGAAATCGACGTGCGTTACGAAAAGTAGCACGTTTCAATTTTCTCACGAAAACTATCACGTTTCGGTTTTCGCTGCGAAAACTAGCACATTTGAGCGGTTTGCCACGAAAAATAGCATGTTTCGTCTTTCGCTGCGAAAACTAACACGTTTGAGCGGTTTGCCACGATAACTATCACGTTTCGGTTTTCGCTACGAAAACTAGCACGTTTGAGCGGTTTGCCACGAAAAATAACATGTTTCGTCTTTCGCTGCGAAATCTAGCACGTTAGAGCGGTTTGCCACGAAAAGTAGCATGTTCGCGTTTACCCCGCGTTCGCAATTCCCGCACACTCCCTTACTCAAATTATGTAGATTAAAATTTTCATATGTGTTGTCTTTTGGAGATTGGATGGAATTATTATTTATTAAACAATATTTTCAACAGTTGAATTTCGATAGTTTCTGCAGTCTGCAGTATAATCCAAAACGAGCTATTCTTCGTGGCCAAACCGGATAATATATTAGTTTTCGCCATAAATTCCCAAACGTGCTATTATTCGTGGCGAAACAGTATAACGTGCTAGTTTTCGTCGCAACAGTACGAAATATGCTATTCTTCGTGGCGAGGCAGTCAAATGTGTTAGTCTTCGCGGCAGAAGACCAAACGTGCTAATATTCGTCAGAAACGATGGAACGTGCTTCTTTTCGTGGCAAACCAAAACGTGCTACTTTTCGTAAGAAAATTGAAACGTGCTACTTTTCGTAACGCACGTCGAAATATTCACCACAGACATGGAAAATCCGTCTCAATCACGTGCTCTATTTAGTGCCACATTCAGATGCCGTCAAGTTAACGCGAAGGTTCATTCTCGAGCTCGATGGCACCTTCCTCCGAGCGTTTCCTTACCTAACATTAGGACAAGTGTCGAAATATATTAATATTACTCGTAAATTTCTTACATCTCGCGAGGCCACGAGCCGCCCTTGGTTTCCACGGTGTCTCTGGGCGCGGAGGTACACGCTTTCAAACGGCAAAAGCGACAGAAATGATTCGTATATCACATCCTCTCCACCGTTCTCTCCCATCCATTCGCGCGAATCACATCCTCTCGGAACGCTCTCTCAATTACAGACGATATTCGACGCGACCGCACGAAAGGGCCCTGGTCAGCCGTTCCTCGAATGGCCGCCCACGGCGATGCTAGGTAAAAATAATATTTCAGGAAAAATCTCGGCGACCTCGGGGCGGTGATTGTCGCCGAAAGATTCGTTTAAAGCGGCTGCCACGTGACACTGCGATGGCGTGTCGCGCACCTCGACGCTGAGAGAATGATTTAGGAGCAAAAATGAAACGTTCTTTCTGTAAAGAAAGAAGAATTTTTTAAAAAATAATTACTCTTATTTATCTAATTAATTTATGGAGGAAAACGATTGCCTTTCGACTTTTACGTACTTACGCTAAAGAGATTTACTTTAATTAATTACGAATCAATTCACCGATTGTTGGTGAAGAAAGAAATGTAAAGGGATTCTCGACTCCATCCCAGATAAATAATTCGTATGTTTAAAATTACTTGAAAAATACTGGGACATTTTGTATTCCTAGGTCTTCTCAGATTTGCTTCCGCATTAAGTGTCCCTTGTTTAATATTCAGCGAGTACTTAACTCGACGGTTAAAAATTTAAAAAGTCGACGGTTTTAAAATACTTTTCTGAAGCCGGAAGCCACCACTGCCGCCCGAGGTCGTTTCACGCTTTCGAAATACTATCTTGGATCCTTCCAGCGAGATACTTCGACAAACTGTTTTTAACGAGTACGATTTCGAGCCTCGTCGACTATGATGTCCGTCAACGAATTTCTGGATACACTGCATGTCTTCCGATTACATAGTTACGTTATATATATATATATATATATCACGATACATCGGCGATGTCTCGATATTCCATTTTTGGTGTTCCACCTCGCAGCGACAACGCGAGCAGAGTTCGCTTATTCTCCGCGAAGCACGAAGCTCCACGATCGAGATTCGCTCGAGCCTTTCGCTGGGCGGCGGGTGTTTTGCAGCGTCGCGTAAAAGCGGCAGAAACGCGATTAACGTGGAAAATAATCACGCGCCGTGAACGAGCGCGAGTCGTTTGCGCTTGAATGACGCGAATCAATCGTGATCGCCGTTGCGCTTTCGCGCCGGCGGATGCTATCTCCGAAACTGATTCCACGCTGAACGTATCGAGCAGTTAATTTCCATCGGCGTTCATGAAATGAACATCCGAAAGAAGAATTGACGATTGAACAGGAATTAGTCGCGAATAGAGAGTGCTAGACCTAGCGTGCATTACCGATTTTCTGTCGATCGACAGTTTAATCGGCGAGAAAGTCAAATTGGTGCCCGACTGTTTTTTTACCAAACACAGTAACGTCTTCCTGTTCCCTTAAATTGGAAATAGGAGATTATTGCTCGACTAAACTGTTTTGATCGACGAGAAATCGTGAACAGTGCTCGGTTTGAGTGAAGTTATTTAAGATGAAAGCAAAGAAATGAACGACTCGATTCGTGTGGTTTGTATTTATCGAGACCGAAGACATGGCGGTTAAAAATAAGAAAACGAAAGGATCGAGGCCTGGGATGACGTTCAAGCTCGCTGACCTGCGAAAAGGGAGGGCGCAAGGGCACTGGATCCACTGGCGGAAGTGGTCAGGTGCGATTCAGCGGGTTCCCTGGCTTCCGGCTGGGAAAACGAGACACTTCCTGGTGGTCTGAATGCGCTCGGAAGGGAAACAGGAAGCGAGAGCGGAACGGCTAGGCTGCTTTCGAAACCGAAACCGCGGGACTCGACCGCGAAAACGCGCAGGAAAGTAATCGATGGCGTTCGATTATGGGAACATTCTCGTCCATCATTCGCGCCTGTGTTTCACACGAAACCTGTTTTTGTTTCTTTAAGCATCGGACATTTTTCTAAAAAAGAATCCTCTCGGCTGAGGTACATCGAATGTGTTGAAAAATATTAGCGAATCTTGAAAAAGGTTGAAATTTAACATTTCAAGGCACTCGGAATTTTTAAACGAAGCTTTTGAAATTTGTAGAATTTTTTAAGCCTCTTCCGCCAGCGATATTACCTAAACGGGTACGTTTTCTGTATTCTTATACGCTTTAAGTCTGGAACGATATATTTTCAGCGAGAGAATAACTTGGTCATCGTTGTCGCTATCGAGGTCGAAGCCGTGGGTCGTGGGCACAGGTGATCATCGCTGCAGGGCCCAGCCGATGGTATAGTTACGGGAAGTCCTTCCCGTGCGGTGCAGCCGATCTGTGGAAAAGAATTCACCCATCGATGGCCCCGTGTGAGAACACGCTCGAAAGATCGCAGGGTCGGCAATCAGTGAACTGAATCGAACGATCCGGTGACTTCGAGTCCTGCATTTCCTCTGAACAGAAATTACTGAACAACCCCTCTTAACATAGAAGCGAAAGAAAGAAACGGTAGATTGTGTACATACCGTTAAGGAACTAGTTTTTGATCAGTTTAGAGGGCTTCCCGCTTTAATATTTATTTTTAACCTAATACAATTTTAAACCATAGACTTTTTTTATTCCAAAAGATGAATTAATGTTTAAAATATAAGGAAAAATTTTAAAAAGTTGAAAATAAGTATAATTTAATTATTTATAAGGTATGGAATAATAAGGTGACTAGGAACTAGTTTTTGATCATGTAAAATACATGGGAACTAATTTTTTATCAGGGTCAGGAACTAGTTTTTGATCATCTAAAATACATGGGAACTAATTTCTTATTAGGTAAGGAACTATTCAATGTAAATAATCGGATACTAATTAAAAAGAAAGTACCAAATAAACTTATTTTTAGTATTATACCATCTAAATTTAATTTTTTTATAATTTTATAATGTCCTAACCTATTTTGATCATCTAAAATACATGGGAACTAATTTCTTATTAGGTAAGGAACTATTCAATGTAAATAATCGGATACTAATTAAAAAGAAAGTACCAAATAAACTTATTTTTAGTATTATACCATCTAAATTTAATTTTTTTATAATTTTATAATGTCCTAACCTATTTTTTATTCAGGTGATCAAAAATTAGTTCCACAAGAAAAAATTGGAACTAAATAATGATCAGTGACTTTTAAAGCAAAGTGATACATATAATACTAAAATTCTTGCTCTACATTGTAAAGTAAACTATTGTAAGCAAAATGTATGAAAATAACCTTTAATACCACAAGAACCAGCAAAGAAATCGACTGTGGCGTCGATAGTGATCTATTACTTCGAACAGTAAGAGATGGCGTTCAACAGGGGCTTCCGTCAAGTGGGCCACCTTACACATTTATTTCCACGAAAACTAACAATACTAACTGCTTTCACGGACAACACATATATTTTTGAATTATTAATTTTTATGTTAGTAATTATTTCAAACAATTATTTATTGACATAAACTTAAAAGAACGATTTATTTCATGAACTGATCAAAAATTAGTGCCTGATCAAGAACTAGTTCCTTAACGGTAGTCTTGATTAATACAAGGTGGATGCTGCATTCACTTGTATTCTTATCGTGATGTTTTTTCCATTTATGTGCTTCACTAGTGACGAATGCGAGATTCCCTTTTTCTATACTACTTATTACGAAACAGAGGTGGAGAATAATGTCACTAAATAAAACAACTACTGTCGCCCTTGTTCAGACTTGAAACCTTAGCTAACGAAATGGGTAACGAAACGTTTCGCTTCGCAAATCTTTATGGCTAATAGGGGTCGTCTTTAAATTACGTAAGGGGGGTCGCGAATTTCTAACGTTTTATTATCAAGGGAAGAGGGAGTCAGGCAGCGTCTTACGTAATATTTTTTAACCCAATTTTTAGTTGGAGTAACTTAATAAACGATGTTACATCGCAAAATTACCCTTGCGTAATTTAAGGACGGCCCCATATATGACATATGTATCACAAACTTCAGCGTGCATTTTAATGCAACCCTAGCCCCGCTCGACATGAATAAAATTATTGCCAAACGTTACTTCGATTTATCGAGGGACCCCCAAAATAAGCAACGAACCGCGAATCGCCTTCGATCAAGTGGCAAGACACCCTCGACAGGCATACGCGTGCGACACCCGCAGGAATGTCGCGGAATCCTTATTACACGGGATCCGAATTACAAATGGAAGTGAATGCGGCGTGTAATGAATTATTTATGTCCGAGCTGAGTGTTACCTCGACGCCGTTCACCCGCGATCGTCGACTGCGACGATATAAATGGATCCGAGGCGGAGGCGGGAGATCAAAGCGGCGCGACGGCGTTAAAGCAGAACGAGAGGAATAAAAAAAGTGGGAACGATGAGGGGGAGCACGAAAACGAGTAAAAAAAATAGATGGTCGGCGGTTTGCATCGCGAGCATCTTTCGAAGGGATGATCTACGCGCGACGCGCCGTGTCTCTTTTATTCCGTCTCGACGCGATTCGTAAAGCTTCAAGTAATTAACGCGGCGGCGGCGGCGGCGGCGGTGTGCGTGCCGCGAAACGCTTATTTTTACGATGAAATTTCTCGTTTGATGGCTCGGAGCTTACTCTTCGAAAAAAAAAAGAACTATCTCGAGTGTTTTATTTCAGCGAGATGAGTATAGTCTGGAACGGCTGTGGGCGCAGTTAAAGCTATGTAAACGTATGCAATAGAAAAGAAGATGCAAAATGGAAAAAGTGGCATCTTCATTTTAATCGCCAATAATTGAAATTTGAGGTTCGAGGTACTCAGGAGCAAAAGATTTTAATCTTCCACAGAGTGTACTAAAATGTTGAAAAATTATTTCTGTGTAATCAGAAGATTGTATTTAATTTATGAATTATGGAATGTGTTCGTTACTCTACATTTTGTTCCACTTTCGAATTTCCTTGCAATCGAGTGGAAGTTTCAAGTTTTTTTTTGCATCGAATCCCAGTAGCTGCGAAATTTCAACTAAACTACGACTCGGTCGGAAATTACTGTCTAAAGCGCGCAGTTACGCGCGAGCATTTTTAACGTGTCACCATCGTTTTCGCCAATCTCGATAAGCAAAGAGGTTTCCGTGGCCCGCGGCGAATCGATTTTGTTGAAAAGCGCGGCGTTATTACACGGGATATTGTTTAAAACGCAAACACGAGGCGGGCGTTGGCCCTTTATTTAATGGCAACTGCGCGTATTAACATCCGCGAGGTGCGAGAAAATTTAGGGCGCAGTTGGCGAAATTTTATGGCCGTCATTCGCTATTTCACTACACTCTTAATACATCACAAATAAGATCACTGTGGACTAAGTAGCCATGTCTCTCGTTTAACTACTTAAAAATAACGAAGAGATTGTTCATTTATTTAAGCACACTGCACTTCCCTTCCGAATGAAAACACTATTGGTTTGCGGTAGGATTGTCTTTAAACTGAAATGTACACACGTCTATATGTAAATGCAGATTTGAAAGAACGAATTAAAGTACAGCATCCAACCGCAGATACTGGACCATAGTATAGCTCGCAAAAACTGCCTGGATGCTAGCTAACAAATAAATTCAACTTGAATATAGAAATGACACCGATAGTCGATATTTGAATGGCAAACCGTGGTCCCCGTATTGCTCCTACAAACGCTACTCCGATTTCGCAACGGTGACAAATGAAACTGACATATTTCACGAATAAATTGTTCGTTATTCAACGATTATAAATACATTAATTCTCCAGCGTTTCGCGTCGAAGCCCGTATCGCGAAATATCGTGTTTACTGGCTCCCTTTCCTGCCACTCGTAAACGTTTGATTCGCGACAGGACACGCTGGCCTTTCTCGTTCGACTGAATTTATTTCAAAGTAAGTTCGTACCCCGTAACATCTATATATAACACCCTTTTCATCCACGAGAAATGGAATAGTCGAACAATTAGCGATTAGCCACGTGGCTGTCACTTTTTTTTTTTTTTATGAAAGTCTGATGATCGAGCGTCGATGAAAAGGAGGCTTTTTTACCTCTCCCACAAATCACGAAAAATTGCGAACGACCGCCGTACGGAAAACTTTCGGTGGAAATCAGATTTATTGGCGCGCCGTAATTTTTTGCAGAATACGGAGCGGCTGTGTCTGCCAGCGGGAGATAAATGAAACGCGGCCGCGAAAAGTTTCGCTATCCAAACGGCGCGGTGAGTACAGTCGAATAGTATTTCGAATATTGATCGAGTATTAAACGGAACGGGAGACTGACGAGCTCTCTAGTTCAGATTTATTACAACGTTTCAACGTCACTCGTTGCCGAACGACAAGAGTTACTTCCATCGCCGCTGACGGGTTGGAGACTAATTCAGTCGGGGTGCTATCAATTTTTCAAGAACTGTTCGTAGGGAATTCAGGCACTTCTTTAGTAAGAACTTTGGTTATCATTCAGTGCGCACTGTGTCTAACCATAATTCTTTTATCCCTGTGTTTTTTGTAGGTCTGGAGGTTAATTTTAGTTCTCTAATGGACCTTTAGCTTCTATCTTTATATTTTCGAAGTTTTCGTTAATCTGGATGAATTCTGATTCGAGGAATTTTGGATTCGAGAAACGATGCAGGGGAATTCAGCACCTGTTCTGCTGGGAGCAAGGCGCGTCTGACCGTACATGGACCACCATCACTTAGAGAAATGCCACGGACCGTATTCTTTCTCGTATTTCAGTGATACGAGTCAACCATATTCCCGTACCATTTAGGATGACACTTTGGGACTTGTTTCGAATGAAAATCGCTCAACACTTTAAATGTAGGGTAAGGGGAAACACGGGGAATGGCACAAAACAGCTTTATGGAGAGAATTAAGGTTTTTTGTTCCAGTGCAGAGTGGACATTTACCTGTTTTTAACCAGTATACCAAAACTTTACCGTTATTTTACGGGAGCACTTGAACCTTATAACCTTTTGCGATTAGGCAGTTCTGTACTGCCAGTTGCCACCAACAAAATATCCTATAATATAAATCGCACAATCACGAAAAATGGACATTCCTCCTTTCTTCCCCTTACCCTTCAAATATTCCTATATTTACAATATATACAACACTAGATTCTCCTGGACCAACTGCTTTCCATCACAACGCACATTTCAGCCAACCGAATAACCCCGCAGAATTCAAGCTCTAGGAAACTGTTCATTCAAAATATCAACTTACGTATCACCCTACACGAGCTACTTTGTGCGACGATTAAAAGGTTCTTTGTACAGGAGGTACAGCGAGACACCAACGAACTAGTACCCGCAGTTTGCGGTACAGTTCACAGGATCCCCTGCCGGAAAAGCCACAACTCGCCGGACGAAAGGACATTCTATTAACCAACGTTTGTCACTAAACCCCTGGTGTCGTTTCGCGCGAGCAGAACTACGCGTCTAATGATAAAGGAGGCCGGGGGCCCGCGAGTTCGGAAGCGAGGAAGACAAGAGGAAAGTCCTCGTTTCACGGCACATTAAGTTCCAACGGGACGACCGAACCGGCGGAGGCCTGGGAGGGCGGGATATTCTTAAAAGGTTGTTGCATCGAGGACGCGAGCGAGGGAAACGGATGAAGAGAAAATGGCGGGGTAACTGCTAGAAGCTTCTCGCTGCAGAAGATGAAACCTAGTGACGCGTCAATCGAGTGTGAAACGTCCGTCCCCGGCGATTCCGAAGTTTCCTTTTCTCGTTCCTATTGCGTCAGAGGGGCAACGTCGTTCCCCGAGATCCTCCACCCGTTCCTCCGTCCACGACCGACGGCCTTGCCGATTTCACTTCGCCGGTCGCTGTCACCCAACGTCCCCTGAGAATTGTTTTCTCGCCGACCAATGGTGCAAGCTCGATGACGCTAAAACCTTTGCGTCGATGTGACGTTCGACGGACGTGAAATTTGAAGGCGGAAGTCTGGCTTCGAGAATGATCTGTGTGTTTTTTGAGAAACGGGTCTTCTAAGGGTAAAGAAGTATACAGGACAACTTTCAATTTTAAGAAAAGACTTCACGTTGCAAAATTCGAATCGCCAACGAAAAGCTATGAAAAATTAAACCGCGCCCTTGTTGATTACAATCGGGTCTCTGTCTGAGCATTCGAGTCGGGTATAGTTCGATCAGAAGCAGAAGATATCTGAAGACTTCCACCCCCGACCAGAGATCTCATCAACTGATGAAAAACTTGCTGAGCAGAGTAATTGGGGTCAGCGTGTCGATGATCAGACTTAACCCAGCTTCGAAAGAAAAAGGGGTGCGATCGATCTTAACGTTAATGTAGCAGGCCAGCCAGAGTGGCGTCCAAGTTTCCACAAAGAATAATATCTTTACAAAACGTTGCATAAAGGTCTAAACACACTTGTCAGTTCCGTGTCAGTTCCGCGTCAGTGTGCCAGTGGTAAGAAGAAGAGACCCTCTACGCCCCTCGTCTTCTTACCAATGGCACACTGACACGGAACTGAGACGGAACGGAGATGTGTGCGCAGACCTTTAAGGTCTAAACACACTTATCAGTTCCGTGTCAGTTCCGCGTCAGTGTGCCAGTGGTAAGAAGAAGAGACCCTCTACGCCCCTCTTCTTCTTACCACTGGCACACTGACACGGAACTGAGACGGAACGGAGATGTGTGCGCAGACCTTTAAGGTCTAAACATACTTGTCAGTTTCGTGTCAGTTCCGTGTCAGTGTGCCATTGGTAAGAAGAAGAGGAGCGTAGAGGGTCCCTTCTTCTTACCACTGGCACACTGACGCGGAACTGACACGGAACTGACAAGTGTGTTTAGACCTTTAAAATTCAAGCATGCACTTGGGTGCACTCGGTTGCCTTTACTGCACAAGCGACACACGGTGCAACGCGAGGGTGCCAGTGTGCCAAAAAACGCGGATCGATCGCTCGGTTTACGTAAACGCATCGGTGCCACACGAATGTGAGCCGCGTTATCGGATCGAGGCATTGCAGCGTCGTTACGTAACACGTAAGCCGAACACCGAGCTGCAGGACGCCGAGGGGGAAGGGCCGTTAATATCCGCCGCATTACGGCTCTCACCGCGATATACAACTGCGTGCCCTCGACTAGCGAGATGCCGTCGTTCCCTATTTTACGGGGAATTAATTATTAGCGCGCGCCAGCCAGGAGGCGACGGCTGTTGCACGGCTGTAGGATGAAACTGCGAGTGCAATGGAATCGCGGTTCCCCGGACGATTGTCACCGTGCTGAATAATTCTCCCTGTCTCGCGTGTATAATTACATTGCCCCGCGTTTCTTCTACGTGCTGGAGGAAAAAAGGGAAGTTTCAGCACTTATCACGTGGCGGGCTTGCTGCAGGGGAAGAAAACGAATTGGGTGGTGAAAGTCAGTGTGAATTGTGGATCTTTTCACATATTTGCGCTGGTCTGTGACATCTTGGATTTGGAGTTGTCTGAGGTCTCTCGCGTGAGACTTGCTTTTGAAAGGGGAAGGTGCAAATCCACGATGCGGCAAAAATATCGTGTCTCACGGCAGACTTTAATCTCATGGGACAATTATTTATTTATTTCATCATCTGTATTTGAAGATAACGGAAAGGCTGGTTTTATATCAAACAAGGATGTAAATTTAATCGTGAACGCGCAATGAAGATTGTATGAGTAATAATGCGCGTGTTGTTGAGTATTTTATGTGAAAGATGGAAACAATGATGATCCTATCACCGTTTCATATTATCGAGTACGTGAAAGTGCAGTCGGGTAACACAAGTGTACTATCTGCATGGATATTGAAATTGGTGTACAAACGAACAGGGAGGAATGGGAGGAGCGTGGATATGCCAAAACTATAGGCGAACAGACTAATATCCTGTGAAAAATTCGTTCAGCTGGGAGGAGGAGAGAAACGGCGGAGAAAAGTGGCAGAGTATCGATGATAGCGTAAAATCCAAAATAGATGAGAAGAAATGGTCGGCGATGTCTGATGGAGGGCAGAAGCAAAAAAGAGAATGGGGAAACCGAAGATAAAAAGAGCAAGTCGACGAAGAAAAAACTCGGTTGTATGCAGCTCGGGAAAAGTAATTGAAGCCTCAATTGCCGAATAAATTGGCTGGAATTTCTATCGCAAGTCCTTGCCTGCTCCCCATTCCCGCTGGCCCCGCGTTTATCCACTGATTTTACAGGACAAAGTAACGCGGTGTGCGGCAAATATGAATACAGAAACCAATCTCCATGTATGATGACATGCCCCTGTGCACGCGAGCACGAAATACGCTACTACCTTAACTACTTCAATGAAACGTGTCTCCAATGTTAGCCCGGTAGGTTCTCGTACTTAACGAGAAAGGGGAGCCACCAGAAAATCATATTTTGAGAGGTATAATGAAGGGAAAGTTCATAGTAATTTCATAAAAGAACAGAATAAATATTTTTGCACCATTTAGTGCAAGTTTGCATTAAGCAAAAGTGTATTTAGTATCACTTATTAATGTAGATTGTAGTTGATACCGTGTGTTAATTTCTCACCTACTACCTATTAAGTAACGCGCGATAAATGCGTTTTAATTAAAGTTCTCGAAATTTAATTTAACCCCGACAAAATATTCCTTCAATTACTGTCCACTCACAAACACGCGGCAGCCAGTAATCGACTTCCCATACTGAAAATAATTTCCCTACGAGGTGGACGGCGTCGTTTCGCATTCTAAAATTTAATGCCAACTCGAGTATCGAGGAGGGACGAATTGGCCGTACGACTGAATACAAATGGGTTCATTTGCAAAGGAGCGAACAGGGTGTCCGAGCAACGGACAAACAGTTAGTCGAACCCCATTATTATTCTTCCGACCCTCTGTTTCTTTTACTTTCGTTTCCTTATCAAAATCTACGTACAATCAAGCGGCTGACAAACGGCCGAAGGGAAACTCGCATAAAATCGACGTAAATTCGATTAGCTCCGTACGCACCCATTCTTCTTTCCACGCGAACGAAATTGCACCGGGGTGCTTTCACTATCGTCGGATCGTTCGTTCAGTGTTTCAGAGTTTTATTCACATTCAGCGCTACAGATTAGTCAACTTTGACATGAATGTGCGTTCCTTTACTCGTTAATTCTACAGTGCACGTTAAAGAGATAACCAGTAAGATGCTACTAGCACTTGTTAACCAGAATATCCTACCGTGAATCGTGACCACTAAACAAGAAATTAACAATATCTGCGTTAATGTGCAATCGCGATGCTTGTGCGTGAAATACTTCCAAGTGCAATGAATGCGTGCACGTTAAAACAAGAAAATATATTCCTTTTAAAAGAACGCCAGAAAGGTGGATTTTCCGCTGCATCGGCGGCGGGAAATACAGCGGAAGAACGTATCGGTGCCAGGGTGGAAACAAAATGATCGTGCAACGAGATTCTCGTCGGTGTTCAACCAAATACATAACTCCAACAATACGATTTGCATGTTTGGAAAAACACAGTGCTCCCCAGTTATGATCGAGAAAGATTAACGTGTACACGGATCTCGGTAAATCCGAAAGCTTATTGAATTTTCTGCACGCGGGTGCGGGCGAAGGAATTTAGTAGGTATGCACCCAGGGTTGCCACCTCTCCGGTTTTGGCCCGGAGACTCCGGGTTTTGAAGCAAATCTCCGGGTTTTGAAGCAAATCTCCGGGCTCCGGTTTTACTGGAAAAATCTCCGGGTTGTGGAAAAAATGATATAATAAGAAATTGTAGTATTATACAATGGTATTAATTTTGTATACAATAAAAGTTATTAATTAAAAAAAAACAGATAATTTCAAATTCTGAATTGTTTGGACTTAAAAGAATTGCACATCTGTTTTCCGGATATTCGAGAACAAAACTTTTTTTGCTCTTTCCATCTCCGGGTTTATATGGTGATAAGGTGGCAACCCTGTATGCACGGTGTGCAAGAAGCGGTGGCCTCGAGACGCTTCGAGTTGGATCCAATTCAAAGGGAACACGTTTACATTTTAGATCTCTTAAGAAATTTATTTATATTCCACTTCAAAAGAAAGAATCGACTTGCGTAAATCATCGATCAATAATGATCGCTAGCTGACCATTTCGGTGATCTAAATTTGTTACTTTACGAACAATGACTACCCCCGTATGAAAATCGATTCTCTCTTCGATTTCACCCCTTCAGGATCCCAGAACATTCAAGATCCTCAACAGCTACCGTCGAAACTTAGAAGATTCTTATAATTTTCGGGCATTAAAAGGTATTGAAATGTGGTTAATTGGAACCCGGAGCGTTACGCGTGCACGTGGAAGAAAATTGCAGGATAAAGTTGGAACAATGGGAATCGAAAGGCGCGTCGCCGGAGGTACGTGGCAGGGTGTAAGTCCTACGATTACCACGATGGGAGCGTCTGTCGGGGGAGAGGGCTTTAAAAAAGTCACGGTGGATAGGTTTAAACGCGCTATTATATGAAGTAACACGTGGCCCGGCTGGCGCGATACAAGCTGCATGTGGTTAACTACTCGTTGCCCGTTGCAATCTCGAAATCGACCGGGAGCTTTAACTTGGGAGCACGCACGCCGATAAAAAGGGCTTCCGGGCGGCGCGATATACGCGCCGTTACGCCCGGGAAATATTTTCCCCCGTTATCGCCGGCGAAGTTTCGCCGGGCACCGACTAACAATTAGAATTCAGAGCCGGCAGATCATATTCAACCCTTAAACCGGTAGCCTAGCCTCGAATGAATGTCGAATCGGTGTACGCACACGCGGTCTTTTTATCTTGATAGAATTGTTGCGTCCACCTGACAGGCCGCCTCTGCGTAACTGAAACTTTCTACTCCAAGATGGCAGATAATGGAACGTTTCACGTTGGTACGGTTTTAAGGTTGTTTTCGCTTCTGCGGAGTGATTTGGTTAAAATTAGGGGTGGGTTTCACGGAGCGTCGAAACCTCGAAAGCCAAGAAAATTTCGAGTTTCGAGAATTCGAAAGTTTACACTTTATTCGCGATTCGAAACTCTCGAAACCCAGATAAGAAAAAATATAAAATATACGGTCAATACAGATTTATGCAAACATTTTTGTCCACTTCAGTTCTTGAAGCAAGATATTCCACTTACAAAATAGAATCAGCACTTCGAGTTTCCAGTTTCGAAAGTTTCGAGAGTTAGAAGCCTTACAAACTTTCGTTCTCGAGTTCCGAGAATTTAGAGATTAGCCTAGAACCAACCCCTAGTTAAAATTGAAGTGTGATTAAAGAATCAACGGAACGTGTAGTATTTTTCCGCCGAATGTAGATGGTATAGGTGTACTGGTACTTTTGATTAATAGTATGTCTCGGAGTAAGTGCTAGAATGAAGGGAAAATAGAAATCTTGCGATAGCTGTAATTGACGGTATGATTTGACTTAACATAACAACTCAATTTGCAGAAATGGCTGCAACAGAAGCGATACAGTTGTTTTGACGTTAGATACCTTCGTTACATCCATTTCCCATGAAACCTCAACAAATTGAGACCGAGTTTATTCACAGACGCGACACATATCGGTGGAATACTTACATTTCGCTCGAATGCGTCGTAATAATTTATATTCAAATGCACCGAACAGCCAATGGAATGAAAAGTTCAGTCTACTCGAGAGGAGGAACAAGGCGAAAGCAGCATTCCATGGACAAAGAGACTGACAGTGCCTCGACAATGGACAGCGAAGGGGAGAATTGGCTTAAGGGTCAAATTCGGATCGTCGCTCGCAGTCTGAAAGAATCATTGATAAAAGAGAAAGAGAACCATACGTGAAGCAGGTAAACAAGGCGGGGTAAAGTGCCAGAGCGGTTTATTTGCGATTCAATTTGCGCTAAAGTACAGATACTCATGCAAGACGAACAGTATGTACAGCGTGGATGTGCTCGTCCTCGAGCGAGGCAGAGAATCGATACAACGAAAGCGTGTGGGGAGGGGAATTAAAAAAAGAAAGAAAAAAGAAGAAACTTAAATCCTAAATTCCGAACTCGACCTTCGAAAGCAGATCTTCAAAGACGCGAACCCACCGTGACAGTTCGTTGGGATTGAAACAAAGGCCGGAGAACGACAATGTTTATTCTGACACATATTGACAAAAGGCATAATTATACATAAAATGGAAAAAGCTTCCTCGATAGGTACGTTTGTCGATCCCGAATTAACTCGTGTAAAATTATAGCGGGAACAGTGTGCCGCGAGCGATGCATGAAAGTAAGTGGTGTTCCATATCTTATATATATATAGACGTATAACATATGGTAAATAAATATATAATATATGTACAAATAATACCTAGGCGAACGCCACTTCGCGTTAAGATGTCGCCACCCCGAGCCGGGACTGCCGTACTGCAACAGACACCCGAAACACTGTCATCATATGCGCTCAGCCTTCGTCAAGACAATTAAAAAACATTCTTCGCCGATCGGTTGCATGCCGGCGAAGAATATGCATGACGCGGACAATTCAACACGGCACACTTTTTACGCCAGGGATTGAAATTGTTAGCGAAATAATTCCATTACAAAGCGAAGAGGATCCCTATGAAAAAGCGTATCGAAATTGTCCTACACAATTCCTTCGTACGAGGCTTCGTTTTAGAGAAAATCTGTCTCGAAGTTGGATGGAGCGGTGGGAATAAACGATGCGGAGCATATGTCTCCTGCATTTTCGGAACATCGATTTTCTCAGGAACAAAACAACGTGCAAAGAATTCATCGTACACTTTCAATTTGTTCTTCTGTAGAGGATCGGCCACGATATTAAAATAATAGCTAAAACGGCACGGTAATGCGTGCGTTCTTTTTGCAACCGTTACCGTTTGCCATGACGGATTTCTGAAACCATTTGAAAACCCAGAATTTTTATTATTTCAGCTTTCAACCCCTGCTTTATATACATTCTTCGCGCGCTCGACCGCGAATATTGCAGGCGGAATGTTTCCTCGGTGAACAGAAAACCCGAGTAACGAACGCTGCAATGAATCGTATTAAAAAATGTTATTCTCTTACTGCTACTTGTTTGCCTTCGATTCGGAACCACGGGGAACGAAAATAAATGTTTCATTCGCTCAGGGAATATGGTTAGAATTTTGTTTCAGGGCTTCTAGCAATACCGTTCAGTTAAAAGAGAAGCTTTCTCCCATGTAACATTGATTCTCCCAGATCATTGCTGCAGATGGAGATTTCTAAAAAGAGCATCGGTCCAGTAGGTTATTTTTATTCCGCAATCGCGCCTCTGTATGCGGGAAGTTTTACGCTATTCACGTGTTTGTTACATTACCAATGGAATGGAAGATTGAAAAAGGCCAGCTATTTATTTTTCATTCGTTATTCATCATCGTGCCGATGTGATCAAATATCGGTGAACAAATTTCACAAACGAAACTCACTACTCTCTAATACATCCATGAATTATCCTATGCAAGTGCTCCTCTAATTTGTTATATTTGTTTGCTTTGAACGAGATAAAAATTCAAACAAACTTTTTGAACAGTGAAACGATCCCATTCGGAGGGACGGTGTCTACTTTATTTTCACATGAAAACGGAGCTCTCGAATCAATTATCATCATTTCCAGGGGACAAAGAACAGCGCGTGACTCGATTAAAAGGGTGAAATTTTCAAAGCATCGCCGGGCCTTGCTCGCAGCGTAATTCGGCCCGGGGAAAATTGCAATTTTCCATGCTGGCCAGGAATAATCGAGCGGCGACGACATAAAATACACTGTAAAGAGAGGGAACGAGGGAGCCGGCGCGCGATCGTTGCCTTTTTAATTGTCTTCCATTCACTTTGAAATCGTGCTTCCCGTCGCGAACATTGCTCTGCTCTTTCCACCCCACTTCCAGCTTGATACATCCATCATCGACTTCGTCCGCGAATTAAACAAGTCCCGTCTCGAAGGTGCAAACATTCGTACAAGGTTTATCCAAGCGCGCCATAGAGAAAGGAAAATATCCCTGTCCTCGCGACTTTTCACCTTGCAATAATTCAGTCGAGCGGTCGTAGAATTCGAACCGAAGGTTTTCGCTTTCCCTTGGATGTCTTAATGTATGAAAACTGAATTATTCATCGTCAGGTTCTTCGTGTCTTGGAGATCGACCCGCGTGAGATTGATCCCTCTGTAATCGAGCGTCAGACACAGACGATTTCCCGATTCAAAGCTATCGCTTGTTCAGATTTGAAAAATTGGAGATCAGTGCTTTCTACAGTGACATTACTTGAGATGTAAATGGGAAGCACCGAAAATGCGAAGTCTTTCGGTTCGAAGCAATATTTCGTACCATCGAAGCTCCTTTCGCGTGGTCTCTGTTAGAAAATGATACCTCGTGGACCCAAATGCAAACGGAAACGAGGCTTTGTTGGTTTCATGCAAAAGAAAGAAGCTTCGAGGTAAATTTCAGCGACGTATCCGTCGCTCTGTTAGTGATAAGAAATCCAGAAAGAACTGCAAGACAAAATCGGTGTTAATTAAAAGGACAGTATCACGCTGTTATTCTCATAACAATTGATAAAACACTGGTCGTGGACACTGGTTGTATTAGTCTGTACACACGTCGATGCACGTCACATTCGATAACAGTGATGATAGAATAGTGTTTACTGCAAGTTGGTGTAATTTTCTGCTAAATGTAGCTCCTAAAGTAAAACTTTACTGCGGTATAAGAACATAGAGATTAAAAATCTAATTCTAATAGATTTTTACAAACATAGGGACTGTATGTTCTGTTTGTTATTTTACTCGAAAACGGTGGCCAAGACGGACAAATTTTTCTCCATATTTTCGACCTGTTTTAGCCTGAATAATCAACGAATAAATTGCACGGCATACCTAAGTTCGTTGAAACGCAAGAAGTTAATAGCGAAAAGAAGAAAGTAAGGGACCGAATACTTTTAAATGAAACGAATGTCTTGCACCAGCATCGAAAGTTATTCGCGTGACAGAAAGGAATTACTCCCATTTTCCTACATACGTAAGCAGCTAATCTGAACTGCAAAGCGGCAATCTGGCTACCAACTTTTCTCCAAACGGCCGGCTAATTGAGTTGTACCACCCCCATGCACGGGGGGAGAAGTTTATCGTGAGCAGCTCGCGGTTGATCCAACGGAACAGTTTCAACGCGATTTAACCTGCACGAGGTGTCAGCGAGCGAGGGTGAATTGAACTACACTCCGATCAAAAGTATGAAGACAGAGATCGTAGTAAGAATGAAATATTTCTGAGAAACGTACTTCTAGAGCCTGTATAAAATAATTCAACTGGTGAAAGGTAAGTGTGTTTTTCGAACCCTGCATCCAATTACTTAAAAGGAACTTGAAGCTGAACTAATCATTTTTCTTCAAATTTTTGTGAGGAAGTCTGTATGAAATGTAACAGTGTAGGTATGAACTATCCCTATTACATAATTTACTGTGCTCCAATAGAAAACGAATGCTAAGAAATAATCTTGCTTACCGTAAAGGAAAACTACAATCACATACCTAGTCCCTTACTTTTGATTTCTAGTGTACGTTTAGTGATGGGATCGAACAGTTACCCAATATCCTACTGTATTATTACCACAAATGGAACAAATGTTATCTTCATAAGTACTGCAATCAGTAATACCTTCTACTCCACTGATTGCCATTAAATATCTAAATACAAAGTATTATTCTCACCTAAAATATGAAATAGGTATATTATTAAAAAATCGTAATCTACAGAAAAGAGATTCTTAAAGAAGGATAGATCTTTCTGAATTGTGCAACATTTCCCTCTGCTAATCTTCCCAATGCTTTTGCTTGAAACAGCTATCCCCAGGTTGCAGATTCTACGGTCAGCCTATTCTGTACCCGATTTTGATTCTACTCACGATACGCTTGATCCCATCACCACCTACGTCGGCACGTGTTAAGCTGCTCGACATTTAACGTCGAGAGGACGTCACGCAAAGCGAACAGAGCTGCTGCAGCCTTGCGTGGAAATTAACGCGTCACGACTTCATCGGGTTTGATAGGATGTACCTAAACCTAGCAGCGGGGCCGTCGAGCAGAGTTAAAGCTTGTCTACGAACACAGATTCGCAGTTAACGACGTGTCAGATCAAGCGCGAAACTCTCTTTTCGGCCCCATTATCGGCTGCGCGATAGCTACGATCCATTCCGAACGGGACACTTAGCGTAAACCGATGGGTGAACGCCCCTGTCCACTTTTTAACAGACTTCCCTCGCTGATCAAGTCGTGAGCACTTAGCAGAAAGCCTCGTCTTCGATATTCCCAATCCGGACAGCTGCTCGATCGAATAACTCTGCGCAGTGTTAGTCTCGATTAAGGTATTTGTAAAGATAGTCGATACGTCCTAACAAAACTCATCTGTAGAATTGAAGACTGCTTGCCACACTTAGAATAGAGTTTGGTTAAAGAATTGGAAGACTCGTGCAAATAAGCAAGCCACCGTGTTATCGCCTTCTAGCACAAAAGATCTACCATAGGACTACCTAATTTACTTTGATATTCCGAAGATCGATGACCGAGGGTTGGAAAGTTTTATTAAAATCTACTTAACGATGAACTGTTCCGTTTACTCGGGATCAATGAGCTATCGACCGTTCTATACACTATCTGTCACCTAAAACTGCGTTTGTTTCGCTCCGTTGGTGTTGTTTCGGATACGCAAGGGCGTCTACTCAGAAGCGGAATTAGTGAAGCTGCAAAAGTGCGAATAATGATTAGAGCTGGTTTAAAAAGAAAACGACAACGCGCAGTTCACTCTGCTGATCGAGCACCACTCAACGTGTAGCTACCTTTCATTGAATCAAGGCAGGTTTCCTGTGGTTCATGTTAAAGAATCGGAACTGTAGCCGCAGCGTTAGGTCTTTCCGTACTGTTGGGAAAGAATAGAGGTGTCGTAAGTATAGATCGCAGCTCTCACTCGTAGAGTCTCTCATCGGTGGGTGGTAAAGTCGTGTACACTATAGTATAATTGGCCTTTCATGGCAATGGAGAGGTCGAAACGAACTGAAGTTACTACTCCAATAGTATTCCTACATACAAAACAAATCTCGCCTTCTACGTAATTCGTGAAATTGTCGTTTCGAGACCTCCTTGCACGGCCGAAGGTAAACGTGGCACGCCATAATGGTCATTTCAGTTTATCATCGTCAGCGTAGACGTGGAATACAACAACAATGAGATGATACATTGCAAAAGAAAGTGTATAATGATCGATGCAAGAATTCTGCTTGAAAATGTAATCCGAGATATGCGTACTGAGATAATGTGGTACGTTTGTGTAAAGTGCCCTTTTCCCTTCTACCCGCATAAATCCCTCGCGTTAGTGTTTTGTGTGGCGTTAGAAGGCGTGCAACAGGGCGGAAGGAGAAGGAGGAGGATGCGAGCAACTCAAGATAAAATCGTGCGAGAGATGCATGAACATGAATACATGACGGCAAGTTTAGTTTACGTTACTGTTCGTACTAATATCATATTACTATAATGAGTAGGTAATCCTGTGATCGTTTCTGAAGTTAGTATTACTGCCAGTGTTATTGCCTCCACATTACTTTTGCAGCTAACAGTATTATATTACTAGCGCTATAGGTAATTGGTGCTGATGCTGTGTCACCTCGTGTCTCGATATTACTACTATTACGAACATTCTTTCATAAGACAAGACAATAAAAGTGTCGTCACTGTTAGATCGAAATATAATGAAAAAACACGAATGAATTTCTTCGATACAAAATGCACATACGAACAGACGCAAACAGGCAGAGAAATTCTTTCTAACGTTTTTAATCAGATGCTACTACTTCGACGGGAATCACTTCGACTCGACATTCATAGACATTCTGGACATTGTCACGGACATTTTGTGTGGACCAAGTAAAACAGGCATCAAAGACAAGTTCTCAAAACAGAATTGGGGTAACAGATATTTATTTTTGAACAGTTAAGTCTACTCACTGCGCTAATCAGCGCTACGTTCTGTCTTTTACGCTGCCTACGGGGATAATGAAATTTTTCGCAGCTGCACCGCTCTCTGCCTTAGCGCGTTCCACACGACAGACTAGCAAAACAAATAATCGATTGAGATTCTCGACACTATTTGAAATAATGAGTTTTTGGTGATATTTTCACGATAAAATGCAGGAGCTTCGCGTGTGCCTGTTATGTATTTTCGACTATCGGGTGTGTGAATAACAAAGCAAAGGGGGAAAATAAAAAAGCTTGCATTGGATCGGGTGAGGGACGTGTGAAACATGCTGTAAAGTGAATACATAGGAAGTAAGATTCTGGCCTAGAATCATTTCAAATAATACGGCTTGTCTCTTTTAAATGTGCACACCGAGAACGCGGGAATAGAATAGTATTTGCGCGTGTGTCGTATCAAAGAAAGCTTCAGCGAAACAAATACAACACCGAGTACTTTGTCCCGTGAAATACTTCAGGTAATCGAACACAGTTTTTGTCTCACTAATTAAGCGAATATACACAAAAGCATGAGTCATAGCTTCTATCTGCTGTCTGGATTGTCGATGTTGCGTAAGCGATAAGCAGTAATGGAACAAGGACGATGTAAAAAGATTCGTACCGAATCAAATGCTCAAGTACTCAAACCTTTGGTTCTGTGCCTGGTTGAAAATTGAAAATAGATTGGCCAATGAATTCTCTAAGTTGCGATATCTTTAATGTGGACAGTTTGAAAAGAAGTGTGAAGTGATTTGGTGGAATAAAGCGTGAAACAGGAAGAGTGCATTGGAGTACGAGAGTCGATTAAGTTTTAGAACCGTTAGAATCAGTGTACGGGAGATTTGGATTTCGAATGGGTGCACTCTAGGGTCTCATAGTTACCTCTATGCCACTAGCTAGAAAAATAATAAACGAATTTAGCGGGATGAATGGATGAATGATGATGTGCTAATAAAGCGCTATGTAAGACTACGAAGCAGATTCAGAAGAGTTAGAAGCATTTCGTCGTATGATCTCCATGGTCCCCCATACAATTGCTCCCATCTAAACGAAAAATGAACAGTTTAAATATCGCTCTGGCGCGAATGAATGTACGAACAAGTCTCTTTAGAGTGTAGAAGCAAATAGCTTCGGTTAAAGTTTCCAATGTGGCACATATCTCAGGATAAATATTATAAGTAACCGTTAAAGACTGTTTTCATTGTCGTGGGCGTATAACGTGAGTTCTTGTAGTATGAGTATTAAAAATATTTTTATACGACATGCCTGGAAGAAATAGATTAATCGACTAGTCTAATAAATATCGATATCGCTGATATAACTGGTGTTGTACCAGAGATAAGCTGTTGACACTTAAGATATGACTGATAAATGGTACTTAAATTACAAACAATAAAATTACTAAATAATAGAACTGTACCCAAGAAACATAAGAAACGTTTTTCTTATCTTTTTCGGATATACAAATGTCTGTTTGGAATCTTACACATTCCGATAGATTTTACTTAATTTTTTTCACAATTCTGTGATCAGAATCGAAAATTTCGCGAATAGAATACTTTTCGCAGATACTGTATTTGTACTCACTCCTATCAATGTTGCGTTGCAGATGCGCAGCCACGCGATGTCTAGCGTCATTGAACTCCAAATGGAGGCCGAGTCGAAGCAACGTTGGGTTTTGCTCTACCAACTGTGTAATTTCCATTTCAATTTTGTTTCCCAACACTTGTGACCTCTACGCGCGCAAAACAGGAACGACGTATATTAGAGAATGCAAGAAGCTGCATGTCGCAAAGTAATACAGCTTGGATTTTAACGATTATCTACCTGGTTGGAACATCGAAATTCTTCGATCGATTTTGTTTTAAGGAGCGCCCTCATCAGCCTCACTATCACAGCTGGACTTATGAAGTTTGTTTCCACGCTAGAAAATCGAAGTCTCGATGTGCAATGATGTTTCATCAGTCTCGCTACTTAGTAAAATCAGTAGACGATATACTAACTTGAGCACTCTGAGGGTAGAATTCTTCTCCAATGCCTCTGCCAACCTTTGCGCAGTCTTATCCGTGAGTCCCACGTTTGTTAAACTGAAGGATTCGAGATGTGTATTCATCTCCAGCCCTTCGAACAGTTGCATGAACTTTTCGTCGGATATATTCTGCGATACGACGAACGAGCATTAATAACAAATACAGCCTGTGCAATTAAAATTGTTAACATATCCGATTCTCACTTTAATGTTATTCCAGTTTAATTCAGTCAACGAAGCATTATCCTCTCGGACTTGTTTAATAGTGGCATCGATGTCCGTATCATTGGGTGGCTCCATTGGGTAAGGTTTCGGCTGACTAGCTTTTGTGATCCCATCCCAACCTAAACCGACAGGCTGGCCAGAATTCAATAGAGAGGCATGATACTGGTCTTGATTCATCATGGAATGGAATCCGAGAATAGCTGTGCAGAAGAAAGCCGGTATTAAATATATGTAACAACGTATCGCATTAAAGATTCCAGTCGCGACATACCAGCAAGATCAATAATTTCTTCTTGGGTAGCACTCGATAATGCTTGTTCGTACTCTTCTCCAAGATCAATAGCGATTTGCTCGTCCGCTTCTTTTTCTTTCACAGTTTCTTGGGGAGGAGGCACCCACTGGAAAACAACAGCAGAAACGTGTATACAGATACCGTGCAGCTTCCACGCGTCAGAATATAATCGCTTGCAAGGGATATGCACCTTTTTGCCTCTAATAACACCAGGCACATAGGGCTTCAATTCGGGTATATCTGGTGTCTCTAAAGCCTGTTTGTTGATGTGTTCGATAAGTTTCTTACGATTTAGCGGGCCTGTCGGGCTCTTGTCACATTCGTAGCTACAGCGTTCCGAGGGTGGCATGAAGCTGTCCTATAAGAATACGACGAATAACGATTAAAGGCTACGGAAGATTCCCGTCGAGGCTTATCGCCGACGATATTCTTACGTCAGGATCCACTTCTTTGGCTAGTATATTGATTTCCTCCGGTGTAAGTTGCGCCAGCAATTCGTCCACATCGACATCGTCGTACTCGCTCAGATCCTTGCCGTACAGCTTAGCCGCAGTCGTCATAGTGGTTGTTTTAGTTGATGCGGAAGTCTGGAAAGTTTCCCATGGTTCTTGGTCAACTACAGAGTATCTCCGTGACATCTTACTAGTCGTATCGTTAGCGCGACTAATCGATTTTAGAAAACAGACAGCATCCAATCGCTCTGTTAACGCTAACGCATCTCCCACCGCTATTCTACGCCTGTTATTATTTTCTTATTAAATATACACAGAACAGTCCTACTGCTTCTCGATACTCGTGAAATACTGTATAAACTATTAATTTCACTCTCGTGAAATCCACGGAAACGACTGCACTCGATGTACACCGAAGCAATTGAAAGGAGCTGAAGGCGAGGGCAGCGGCGCGTACGCCAATGGAATTAGTGCCGGAATAACGAATTGTATTCTTTCGAGGGCAATGATATCAGCGGCGAGGTATTTCGTCACGATACGCGCTCGTCACTGGGCGCAAGAGTAGAGGCGGACAGTGTTCCTGATCGAACGATCAGCAAATCGACAACAGGCATTTAAATTCGGCAACTGTCCAACGGGGCTGATGCCCTTTGCCCCAGATAATTCGGGATCGATTTTCATTGACAACTCATCTGCCAAATCGACAACCCACGCTAAACGGAGATACTGCGCCCGATTATTGCGGGATAGTTATGCAGAAACGAGGAGCGGACTTACTTCTGCGCGAATCGTTCAGCACGGGACCGTTCAGCCGTCAGTGGTTCCGTCAAATACGGAATTGGGTGGATCGCTAATAATCAAATACCTCACCCACTTCTCACGGCAGACGCACACTTTACCGACCAGTTCACCGATTGCGGCTGATTGCGGCAGCGCCCTTTGACGCTTATACCATATTCGAGCAAAGAATCAATCGAACGGGCCCGATGTACAGTTTGTCGTTTTGCAACTAACTTTCTTCCCGCTTGCCGAATACGATGGGGGTTTGTGGCACGCGAGAGAGATTTATTCGGACTCGATAATCGTCCCCGGGGAAAACAGAACATTCATTCAATTGTCATTTTACTGGCTTTTGACACCAACTTTGCGGGGATGTTATGCTGCATGGAGTATAGAAGCTAGCCCATGGAGAAAGTCTCTGCGCGTCCAGCGTCGCGCAGGTATCGAAATTATCGAACCTGTGGCGGCTCGTTCAAAACAGGCCCATACGTGGCAGCGACGTAAATTAGTGGATGCTTAATAAATTTGGATCAATAGCGAGTTCGTGTTAGTAAATTATTGCAAGTATCAAAGGAGAGTGGTGTTTATTGATGTCCCTCAGGTTGTAGAAGAATTAAGTTGTAGTGTATATGAAAGATGGCATAGAAATTTCAGCAGGTTCATTTTGCATGGAAATGAGTCTTGGATTATTCGCAAAGATTTAATAACAAGTTTTTTACTGCGCCTCCATGAATTTATTTCCACACGCGTTGCAATTGCATCCAAAGGTCTTTCCCTGACGTTCGATGTTTACTTCCCACTGTTCTATCTAATTCATCTCGCCATTTTTCAGTCAGATCAAGATCCGCCAATTCTGAAGGCTGTTTGATCATTCGAAGCTCGGCACTGTTTCGTAATGCCTTAAAAAACTTTTACAAATAGTTGCGCTACTCTTGGATTTGGTTTGCCTTGCATAAAAAATGATTTTACGGGGAGCATGAGGGTGCAGCCCGCCAACACGGACCCAGGGGCCCTAATAATTTGGTCGCGTGAATGTTATACAATTCTGATTAACCGTGACGTTACGCGAGGAGGGTCAGCAGTCGAAACCGCTTTCTAAAAGGGACGGGTTGAGCGGGTGGACCTCACAGAAGGTAATTAACACGATAAATCAATCCCCGCCCAAGGTCACGCGCAGCACCGGCAATCGGCGATGCACGGACGAGCGGGGAAAATTTGCGTGCATCAGGTGGGAGCACTGCGCAGGCCTGCTGCTTCATTGTCGGGGAAAGACATGAAGCGGCCATCTCTGTCGTTCCTCGGCCGTGCAGTTTTGATTAGAGAGTGTCTATCGCGCGCGTCGTAGCGCTCGTAGCGGCGACAGGCTCAAAAATAGCTGAGGCCTCCTCGCAGGCTGGCAAACTCCCAACGGTCTATACTTGGACATCCCCGCGCCATGATTATTTATAGTGAGCGCGAGCGCGGCCACTGGCCTTCTCGTGAACTAACTAGCCGCCACCAAAGACGATCCGTCGCCCGTGACCTAGGCCCGCATTAATAACGATTACACCCCTGCGCTCGCTAATACCAGCAGCTTAATCTCTCACCGCTGCACCCAACGAGTGCGCACGCCTTTTTGCTTGATCGCGCCCGCTTATGAATGGTTCGCGTGCACCTGGGGCACGCAACGCTTCTCGCGGCGTTTAAATGGACACGAGCGCTAGGTTTAGATTGAACGTTCAAGATCAGGATTGGTGGGAAAGTCGGGCTCAGCCGAGCTGCTGCTTTAGGTGAAAGGATATTAGAATCTGTAAGCTCGCGAGGCTCGTATAAGGCCTTCCCAGTGAGTCGCGAGGCGATTCCGGTGTCGGCGCTGGGCTTCCTGGTGCGATCCAGTCACTCAGCTGCTGCTGCTACTTTCCTGCTCTCGTATATGGCCGGGATTGTCCAATACTCGCTCTTTTTGAAAAAAAAAGCGAGAGGCCTTGTTGTAACGGGGGAATAATGTTAATTTCGTGTATGATAAAATGCCAAGTTGCGCGAAGACTTTACTGTACTTACTGTACTTCCTGCGTACAGTTACAGGTATGCTTCTTTCATATGACACAAGAATTTTATCAAGAAAGAGCTTGTCCAACGAAAACACTCTCACACAAAATTATATTCATTTCATCCAGTGAAGATCTTCGCTACCTGGGACCGATGAGCTTACAACTGTGATGATGTAGTACAAAGACCACGGTTTGCAATTTTATTTCCAATATTTTCATCCCAAAACTCTCTCTACAGCAAAGTCACGCAATCTTCGAACAAACAGTTCATTGTATCAATGCTAGCACTCATTTCCCCTGTATGATGCAATGCGAGGCTTCTTCCCACCGAATAAATTCTTCGGTTTAAACGCGAGCGGCGTTCATTATGGCTCACGCGAGGATAACAAAACGGCTATGAAGCCAAGAATCTGATTAACAACTTCGATACAGATCTTCGAATCTGCGATGATACTTTCAGCGTTGCAATTAACGCGTATGCTCTCGCCAGCCGCGAGAAATCTACCTGCTAATTAGTCGGTACAGCTTCCAGGCAGGTTTACTTCTGCGTAACCGAATGAAAACCGCTCGGCTTACTTTCACGGCCGCGGAAAAAAGGTGAGCATCGTTCCCCGTCTAGACGCGGCTATAATTCCGCGCCGCTTTAACGGGCTCAGCATCGCGAGGGGGCTTTCGCGTGAAAGCTCTTAAAAAAGAAACAACCCGGGACTTCTTCGAACACGCGCCCCTAGGAGCAAAAATTTATCTGTTTCGCGCGGTATTTGAATGCTACTGCTGTCACTGTTTCTAATAATAACGGAAACAAAGCGAGCCGCTTGACGCCCGTCCAGAAACCTGTATTGCAACGATCCGCTTGGACAGTTTATTCCACGCGACAGATATTACCTACCCCTTTGGGCCTAGTAAAATTATTGGGCCAAATAGAATCGCATTCTTTGGTCGGTGGGCTTTGGTTGGAAGTGGGAAAGCTCGATAGAGTATTCCCGCGTGGCCCGCAAATTTTTGCCCCTTTTGGGCCATCGGGGCGAAAAAAGGAAGTGGGAACTTGTTCTCGGGGAGGGCATCGCGTGTAGATTTTGATAAAATTATCGAGTTGTGGACAGTGAAGAGTGTCAATATAGTTTTCATATACATCACAATGACAAGAAGCTTAAGGGTTATACATATACTTAAGTCAAGAATAGTTGAGAAAGTGCTGAAGAAGCTCTGTTCACATCATCTGAAACATTGGCCTAATAGTTCCTCAAACTATATTAATGATTCGCCATTGTAATGACAAACACCTTTGAACCTGTCTATAGAATCGATTTCGAAACTCACGTCGTTTGCCCAAAAGCTACTTTTCCCGCGAGTGCGGTGCCTCGAAATTAGGTCGGTTTAAGTATCGGAAATTAAATGTGCAAAGGAGAAGCACCTCAATGGAGACGATCTATCCTGCGTCAGCGGTGCGCTAATGAGCCATGCACGCAATTAGGGGTCGGCGTTTCTTCAAAAGCGCGTCTAATGACCCCACAAAGCCGACGTTTCAGTCAGACGAATCGGGATCCACCGCGCCGTGCATAAAGGAGATCGAAAAATAGAGAGGGCCGATTCCTGGGAAACGTGTTCAACATATTTCGGAAAACACGTCACTGAAACACTACAGAATTCTAACGCATGAAATATCCTGTAGGTTGAAACAAAAATCCATTAAATCCACCGATTAAATTTCTGACTATTTCCTTTTAATAACCAATTTGCATAAAGTAATAAAGAAATCCGTAGCATTAAAACAATTATATAAATAGTAAAGCCCCGAGTTTCCAGCAGAAATGTTTGCGCACAGAAGTGCGAGTAATTAAGGAAGGTGCAGTGGTCAAGCTTAGACACTTTAGTGTAGCCAACAGCGACCACTACCAGATTTATGATGGCTGTACAGTAACATCTCCTTAATCCCTCCTATATTCTCTCTTAATCCCTATATCCAAGTCGCTTTGGACCCTACACGCGATAATAATAGCAAGACCAGCCACCATGCAACAAGAACAGTGAAACGAAGAAAACTTCACTCAGAAATAGTGTATGAAAACAGTGCTATTAAGCCGAACCCCAGCAAAGTAACACCAGTCATTTGAATGAGAAATATCCTCGACCAAACATTCAACTCCCAGCCCCCAGGATATATTTTATAAAATAGCACGTACCGGTCCACGATGGTATACTAAAATCGCATCCACGTTTGTGGAGGAGATTTGGACGACAGTCGTCAGAGCAGACAGGCAACGCCCTGTTCGCTAGCAGACGCGGAGAAAAACGAGGAAACGCGACCGCTGCGAAAGGCTGTGTATTTTTGGTGCTCATTCATTTCTAAGCCGCCTCGGCACGACTATTTATTTCGAACGAGCCGATCGCGAATGAAATATCGCCGGCGGAACATTGCCTCTGACAGTGCCGAGGTTTTTCTTGTCTGCCCGTTGACAGAAAATGCTCGGGCGCAGCCCGCTCGAAGCGGATGGATCGGCGCTGTCTCGTCCTGGAAAGACAGTCAATCAACCGATGGGCGATCCTATCTTTGACGAGGAGGAATAAATCCCGTCTGACCGGACGGTGTTAAGAATTAACATTGACAAGACGCCGTTAGGGAATTGAGACTTCACGCTTGTTGCAGGAACGCGCACCGCAAAGTAACACACACCTGAATCCCGTTAATTCTGCCGCAAAATTGCTTTCAAATTTTGAAAGTCTAGTCGCCGCTGTTTGTACTGTCAACTTTAGGAAAAATCCTTTCCGCTGTATGAGTGTGAAGCTACATGAAATGTAAACGCAGTGCCATGAACTTAGCGATCTGTCGACCTGTTGGAATAGGTCTGGTTTAGGTTCGTTTAGCCTTAATTGTCTTAAACGTGGCTTGACTTGCAAGAGAACAGATTAAATGTGCAGTTTAGATAGCCAGTGGTGCGATAACAGGGAGCTGAGCGAGAATTCTAAAGCGGAATTTTAAACTGCCAGGTGGGATTGTATTTAGGGTAAATCCGGGAGACGCGGTCGACCTAATATAAAATGGCTATTAAAACTAATATAGATATTACTTATTTTATCAGAACAAACCTAATATGTTCAGAATTTTATGCCGATTCAGAAAAACTGGTCGATATTTGCTTTAAGACAATATTTACTGTAAATCGGATTGAAAACTGAAGTCATGACATCTGACCACCTCCCCCGAGGTGCCGGCAGAAATGAAAAAGAAAAAGTGAATTACCTACTGGCGATTAGCAAGGCAAATGAATACAAAAGTGATTAAATAAACTAAATAAACAAAAATAATAATAGAATAATAATAAAAAATAAAAAAATAAACAAAAATAATAAAAAAATCATAACTCGACCATCTCACCTTTCTGCAGCGAGACATGGTCTTCTTGTTAGCTTTGAGAGGAAGAGTTAATATGGCCAAATACTTTAGCTGCATTGTCCCTCAATATCTCCACTATCTTATTATTCCAAATATTAAAGGAAAATAAACTTAGAAGTATATTTTAAATACGATTCTGTACAACCGCTGTTTGACAAAAGAGGTTAAATGTAACATCAATTTACCTTTTATAGCCTATAAATCCAGAAAAACACAAAAGGAAGCGAAATAACGCTATTCGTTCAACTATTTGGCTTCTAGAGAAGTAATTGGTCTGCACTTTAATGCATTTTTAGGAATAGACTCTGAAATATAGCGACACGACCAACTCTCCGGCCCGACCGCGTCTCCCGGATTTACCCTAAAGAGTTCTGGAAGAGTAGAGTGATAGTTACATTTATTCCCACTGTCTTATTATATGATCTAGTATTAAATTGTATTTAGTATCTGATCCAGAGCCTTTTATGTACAGACGCATGGAAGCAGTCGGTCCAAGTAAATTGAGAATTTCAGACGGTTTACCCGGCGAAGCTCCGAGAGGCAGTCGGTTTGCAGAAAAATTGCAACAGCCCGGTGTCTGAGGAGCACGAAGTTCACGGTTGTGCAAGACACGAGGGACGCGTCGCGAACGTAACGCTTAATTAACCGAACTTATCGACATGTCCCGCTAAAGTCTAAACGGAGCAACAGGCGTCGAGCGAAAGACCTTCTATGGTCGGGCACGGAGTTACGAAACTTGGACTCCCGAGGATTCCGAAGCTAATCGAGAAGGTGCAGCACTTCTTGCACTTTCAGGTGAACATAGATGAGGTAAGAGCGGATTTCTACCTGCTGTACCGTCGAGAGACATTCTCGCGCGTTATTCGCACGCGTTATTCAGGATCAATGATATCCTTGGGAGCGATCGCTAGCCGCGATTATTCGCCACCCACGCGCGATGGTATCTGCGTGTCGATCTGCGCGATTATGGTCGAGGTAATCTGCTTACCTCACTGAAGAAAAATCGACTTTTAAACGAACACGACAGATCCAGGATTCAGGAGAATTTAATTTGCGTTCAAGAGTACCGATTTATGTTTCGATCGCGGTTTTGGGGGTTTACTTTGATACTTTAATTTGAAATTGGGCGAAGCACGGAGTAATGGAGACATGTCGAAGAATTCTAGGAAACGCGAAGCTTTTCTCTCGATTCTGCTGAACTCGGTTAGTCGGTTTTTAAGTAAAGCTCGGTTAGGATAACGGGTAATGTTCACAGCAACGTGCTTCCGTAATGACAATCCGTTATTTTGTGGGTAGCCGTTTGCATGTCGCAGCGTGCAATCGTCATAGTTTCTTTGCGTATCGTGCCGTTGGCGACTGGATCGACTCGGGTTTCCGAGCGCTGAAATTGGAAACTCGACTCCCTTCGGTGTCTTTCTCCCATAACGGACCAAATAGTTGGAGCTGTTCTTGTTCGAGGTACACGATTGATATAAATCGCGAATGCAAACAACGCCTTGGTGTTCAGTTCGAGGGAGAAGTTGGAAAGCTACAGGAAAATAGGAACCACAGAAGAAAAAGTAGAATTTGCGTTTCCTTCCTTCCAATTATACCGTCCTACTAGGTGTTCAGTGGAAGAGGAAACGGTTTGAAAGTTTGATACTCAAATAGATATTCAGAATATTGAGCGACGACAAGTTGCACTGCTTAGGACATCTGTTGTATTTGCAGAAAATGTGATATTTGGTACAGATTTAATACATTTCACAGCTTCTATTTTCTCCTTTTAATTCAAAATACCGAATAGCATAAAATTTCTTATGAGTTCTTCAATAAATTTGCATCGTAGACAGAGTAGGTGTCCCAAGTCCCAATAGCTAGTGTAGTTAAGTTTTGCAACGTAACAGAGATCGACAGCGTGCAACCTGTTATTTGATGAAATAGCGGCCCCAGGTAAGCCGTTTTCTGCCTGAAAACAGCTCATCCTGCAACAGGAACCGTTGTCGTCACGCCGCGTGGAGTTTTAACGACCGTTACGTTGCAAACGAACCTCAGGGGCCATCGAATGCGCCCGAGGTTCCTTCGACCAGAGGGAGTTAATGATTCGAGATGCATCGCGGCTCCAACATATTTTTCGAGAACGCCGAATGAGCTCGTTCCCGTCCTTATTAGATTAAGTTAGAAAATTAATTGGTTCGTTACTCCATGTTCGTCGCGAGCCGAGTAGGCACGTCGTAATGTACGTAATTACTTGTAATAATGTTATATTAGAGGCACGATCGAGGTGCACCGAGCTCGAATCGAGCCGAGGGTAAAACGTGAAAGTAGCCGTTTCAGTGGCGGATCTAGTTCTTTTCGGAATTCTTTTTCTGTGCTCTGAAACGAGATGCTCAAGTTGACGCGAAATTTATGTGTGGGTAAGGCACACTTTCTGATACGCTGAAATATATGGAGACTCGTTTAGCCAGTTTCGTGTAAGGCAAGCTTGAATTTTCATTTGGTATTCTAGGATTGTAGATATGTTCCTTAGCGCTGAATATAAGAGATGCTTCAAACTATACTGTACGAAGAAGTAATATGGCGAAATGGATCAAGTTACCGTGAAAAAAAAATGCAAAGTGTATGGAGTAGTTGAACCACAGCCGCTGTATGAAATAGTTCACAGTTTAGTATCATAACCGTGTTGCAAAATAAAGCATGATTGGAATCTCTAATTAGTGATACTTGCGTTCCAGAATCCATACTAATAGACGCCATTACACATACAGACTTTGCTTCGCTTTATGTTCTACTCGAGAATTATAACACCAGATATTATCCTTCGGAAATAAACCTGCTGGCCCAACCAACACCTGTACAAGTGTAATAAAATTGCAATTTACTGTCATTCAACTAGTCACGAGCAGTATTGTAACTAAAATCCGTTAACCAGCCCCGATTTCCCTCTATACACCCGCGATTCTCGTCGATAAAGGAGTCAGCTGGCAGCATAAATCATCGAAAGAGATTTATTGAACATGGCAGTAGCAACCACTTCCGCCAAAAAGCGTTGCACAACCTCTTGTATCGAGTTGAAGCGGGGCGAACGACGTTTATTTGGCTTCCACCGATTTTACATCGAAATGCATCTTTTGCAACAGAGAGACTCGCGCGATCGATACATTCTGTCCGTCGATTTGTGTATAAACAGAGATCCTGATTGGCGAACGGCCAGCTGCTCCGTCGTGCTGCAATTCAGCCCGATTTGGCCTCGAACGAGCGTAAAAGGTCCCGTAATCGTGAAAGTGTATCGATCCCCAGTTCCGCGATGTGGGTCATCGTGTCGACTTTTCAGTCCCCGCGATCGCCTACCAGGAAATGGGCCCTGAACCTTCTTTCTCTTCCAAAACGTGACTTGGGGAACGAAATCGCGCGGAAACGTCGAAATTTCAAGCATCTTGTGCACACCGAGAGCCCGCTTCAGGGGAATGCGCCTATCATCGACAGACACGTATTTCTTCGCTGTTATCGCCAATTCCCATTAAGACGCGAGAATTCTTGAGTTATAGGATAAGAAATTGAGGCTTCTAATGATTCCTATTACTCTATGGTTTCTCAATTATCTTCTATTTCAGTTTTATTATACAATTAGCGCTAAGCGCTTCCGCCTTGGTGCACTTATTACTTTTATAGCAAATGTAATCCATGATACCAAGCATAACCACATAATCTACATCGATAAGAGATCAAATAGCGTGGCGTTCGATAATAATGAGAGCCGTACTGTACTACTGATTTCTGGCTTATCAATCCAGATTAATTCCTATATTTTTCATATCCATAAAGTGCATCAATCTACCATTCATCGGATATCCATCGTTACGTTCTACCAACATCTTCCCACTTTCTTAGCAACCTGTCGAGTTGCACGCGTCTAAATAAGTGGCTAAGAATGAGGCAGCGGCATTCCTGGCCGCGGCGACTTCCTGTTCGCGACCACGCCGGTTGTCGTAGGTCAGGCATCCCCCGATACGATCTTCCGGTGTCGGTGTGTGACTTATAAATATCTCCGGTGCGTTTTATCGACCGATCGGCCGACGCGACGGGGGGATCGACTTGGTGCGTATCGAGGCGCGCCGTAGAACGCGGGAAACATTTCTGCCCCGTTTCGGCCGGCAACAATACGCGTCGGCAAGGAAATTAAATCAACGAAAACAACGGGCACGCCGGGACGGCGGCGGCGGCGGCGGCTGGGGGGAGGGCACGTTGTTTGATCGATCGAGGCATTTGTACAATTAATTGATGCGGCCGTTTCGCTGCTCGCCGCTGTATTATGTCATGTCGGCCGCCGTGATAATGACACGCGAAACGAGCGGCCGTGGGCAGAGCAAATATTGGGACGTCGTTAATTAACGGCACTTTTCTTTAATGACAATACCCTAGTCCCTCCGCCGAATGCAAACGCGTCCACCAATTATCGCGACGGATTGAACTGCGCGGCATTATGATTCCCCGCGCATCGAGTGGAGCGAACGGTAATTGAGAAGAATGGCCATGCGAGCGATCGAGCCGGACCAACGTTCGCGCTACGGCGAACGGTTGCATAGACGCCGATTGTGCAATCGGTTTCGCGAACCGTTCGCTCGTGTGGGTGTCTCGCGGATGTTTTTCAATCGCTCGATACAGTGGTGATTATTGATGGAGTGGTTGCTCTATGATGAAGCTTGTTTCAGTGAAATTTGTACGTTCAGCTGTTATTGAGTGGCTGCTGCTCTATGTATTTTAAATTGAAAGAAACTGATTAATTTGCTGGGGAAGCGTGATCCTCGGTGTCTTATAATAATTCACACTGCATGCCCGTAGTTTTAGAAAACTGTAGTTAAAATCCTTTCTGTCGCATTCATGCCGATTCCCATACTACATATCAATTCAACTCAACATAATTCATACACCCAAATAGCACTCAGCAATGAACTGTTCAATAAATACGAGATGAATCTTCGCGAACCAAACACTGTTTACTCATTTCTATCACGCGACCCCTAAAAACCATTTCTGCGGCCCACCCACCGAGCGTATATTCGATTAGTACTTACTCGAAAGGAATTATGGAACGTCTGTCACCAGCTAACGCAGCCTTCGATCGATATCGAATGAAACGGATTAGGCCGAACGACGGCGAGATTAGAGGTTCGAAGAAGACGCAGCAGGTAGGAGTGGCACGCGAGCCAACACGAGGCCTCTGGAGCTGGAGCACTACTAAACAACTGACTTTTATGCTGGAAGCCCGATGAGAGGACGCCAACAGGAGTAGTAGTGGTATCGTGCGACACGCTAGCTAGCAAAGTCTACAAACAACCGACGGTTGCGTTCAACGACTTTCACTGGCAGCCTGGAGGCGGTCCCATACACGGACACGGCTGCTTTTTATTTTCAGCCATTTCACTCGAAAAAACGGAGCCTGTAATCGTCGCCGAGCACGCGGCACTTAAGGGCCATCCGGTTTTCAGGTCAAATTAACTCGATTCGCGGCCATTTTCATTAATAACGCTGGCCTATTAGCGCGAACGTCAAACGCGCCTAGTATGCTGGCTTTGAATGACGCTAGGGGTGAGGCTTGGGGATAATTTTTAAATAGATGCATGCATAGAAATTCACGTACGATTTCTAATTATCCGGGAAGAAGGGAATATGGTGTTATAACTAATTTCAAGTGCTGTTTTTCGAGCTAAGGGGTGCTTTAGTACCCCTATGATTGGAACATGTATATTCAAAGGTTATTTGAAAATTCGCAATGGAGATGTGACAGTGCGAAACTGGAAAATGGAAGTCGAGATAAAAGAAGTCTCATATCTCTAACGATAAAGTGATAAAGCGAGCAGAGAAAATGATTTTCAAGGATAGATAAAGCTTCAATTAGATTACCATTAAGAAACCATTTGTTGAAGAAATATATCGTAAATATTCCATAAAACCGTGCATATGATAAAATACATAAACAACGGCACGGAAATTTGTTTTCCACGCCGACATACATGTTCCCAATCTCTCCTAAAGACCAATTTAATGTTCGCGCGTAAAAACACTAGGAAACCTGAATCGATTCGCAGCTGTGGACAGTGCGAAGGCATATTTGCGCCGTGCGCAAACGACGTGAGAAAAACAACTCGGTGACGGTCGATAATCGGTGGAAAGAATGTCGTGGCTCGGGCAACGGTAGAAACCGTGCCATCGCCGAGGGATAAGGTGAGATGCGCTCGCAAAAGATCCTGAGATTTCCGCGGTATTTCTACCTAGCCGCGAGCACGTAGGTGCGATGAGCTCACTCCTCGAGTCTTCGAGGTGACATCACTCGGATTTTGTGGAGCAACGAGCTGTTTACTGACTCGAAAAACGTTCTCCGAACGCCACTGTTATTAAACGTCCTTCTTTGAAAAAAGAAAGTACTATACATAAAACATACGCCCACAGTGTATACAGTTCGTCAACCCTTCCCAAAGAAAAACAAGAACCCTCCAAAGGAAGCATTTTAACCACTTTGCCCATTGTTAACGACGCGTTTCCTGTCTTCTCGAACGCACCCTGCAGTAGAAAGTTGTTGCGCGATAAACAATCCGTTTAAACGGTGAGAACTGGGTTACCAGTCGGGATCTAAATAAACGGAAGAGGAGCGACCATATGCGACAGACGGAAAGTATTGGTGAAAAATGTTTCCTGTTAAAGTTTCAGTGGGGGCGCTCCAGTTTTCGGAGGATGAAAATCGCGAAACGCGGAAGCAGAATATGTAACCTGTGTTAAATGTTTATACATAGATACTTGATGTATTTTTAGCAATAATGTTCAGCGGGTAGCGCGTTGCTCCAAGTAAACGATAGATCTGGCCGAAATGTCACTTTAAATGCCACCGGGCAGTCATTAAGGACGCAGATTTACGTCATTACGTCGATAACTAATAATATTGCTTTCGCAAGCAGACGCTGGCGAAGAAAGTTGGCTAGCTTGTACGCGATGCAAGAGTTACTGGATAACGCGAGTCGAGGCTGATGAGACTCGTCAGCTTCTTATCTGTGGCGTCTGAAGGGAATTCCCTAGAATCCCTGCTATTCTTAGCACGCTTTTTATCAAGCTTTTATCACCATTCATGGCTATCCACGATGCATTCCTCGGATGACAAGCTAGCCTAGGTAGCTGGTTAATTAATTGCGAGCACCTCGTTTCAGCGCAAACAACAATACGTCGTAACGAAAGCGGAGGGGAATTGTACACAACAGTGACCTTTTCACGAGTTAGTTTCCCACGCGTGGGTGGCGAACTTGTCCGACGACGCAATGCTTCACCAATCAAATCACGACTAATGTTTCTATTCACGCATGTTCAATCGTAGGCACTTCAACTTCTGCTCCATTGAGTAACAACTCTGTGATTAGCACATGTCTGATTCGCCTGAAAGCAAGGGTAGCATCCCTTCGAGATAAGTATTTTTTATAGACCCACAAAGGGAGTCAAAAACTGTGAATTATCAGAAAAGAGTATCTAAGCTGTTGTCCTTTTTTTTTGGATCTACTACTGTTAACTATAAGAAAAGGAAGAGGAAAAATTATAGACCACTAAAGGGAACTGTGAACTTGAATTTAAACTTACAAGTAAATCACACGGTTCCCGAAAATTCACACGTGCAGCCTGACTTACCCAAGTATCAAGGAAATTCTATTCTTTCGCTGATGAACGGTAGGAAGCACAGTAGCCTTACGACAGTCACTGGTGCGTGACGGATGAACGAATGAATGCCCCGCGTAACGAGAACGCGATTGTCATTTGGTCCGTCGACGATATTAGACACGTCGTCCTCAGGGTCTATTAATTTTGTCCACAAGGAGAGAGGACCGCATCGAATGCATCTGAAATGCGTTCCGAGATAGATTCGGCGCCGACAGAATGCGGAGCAAGGCTTTTCACGATCGATACGCGGCGGGACTGCGTTGCACGCGCGTGTTCAATGTTAAAGCAGCGTGGAATGTGAAGATACTGTGACAGTGACACGCCGTTAATCCAAAAATTGGGCTTCGTTAGTATCTGGCACACAGGCGTACGCGAGATTGCCTGGGCAGGTGACTATTACGTTATTAAAACGTACGTTTCCGTTTCTCTGACGTTTTTTCGTGGGAAAGTACCTACTACAGATTATTAGGTCGTCAATTTTTTATTTCATATGGTTCGTTTGAAATAAAGATGAAGCGTTAGAAAATTTCAAAGGTGACATTTTAAGAAGGACTTACTTCCAAAGTGCCTTTCTTGCTTGTAATTAATATTTTTAGACGGTTACTTTACTATCTGCACTGCTGGTTCATTACTAATGATATTTCAGAGGAGGGAACTTTTTGAAATTTGACAAACTGTTTGAAGAGCTCTGTGCTCTTTCACTGGCATTCACCGACACAATCCCATTGGACTGATAATCAGATCTATAGGAATTAGTAAAACTGCGCTCGGCTGTCTTAATAATATCACGGTAATTGACATTCCGCGAGGGAAGTATTTAATACCGCGCAATAATGTTTCGTTTAACGGTTAATGCGATGAAATATCGCGAATACATTGGTAGTCGCGGAATAATGAGCGGAATTGAAGAGGGAACGGATCGCGGAATTCCATTCGTTGCGGTATCAACGATCCGAATCGCGCGGATTCCACGGATTTTTTGGCTCTGCAACTTCTGTTAGATATTTACACGAAAGATTCTTCGGCATCTCGATTTCTCTGCATATTTCTCTATATTTCCACCGGCCAACGAAAATTCCGCCCACCGATTTTCGGAGTTCTAGCTACAAATATTTATAATGCCATCAAATATTTATAATACTCGTCGGCTGCAAACAGGAATGCAGCCGAATGAACGACCCCATATCTCCTATGCTATTTTCCATTAAATGGTAGCGCACTGCTGACAGTGTACCTCTGTCTACAATGTGTTTATTATTCATGAAAGCTTCTCCATCTTGAGAAGTCCTAGACACCTGAAGGCAACACCTGAATAAAGATTGCGAAGACAGGCAAACACAGATGCAATGTTTCTTCCACTGCGTGTGTTTCAAATGCATAGAAGCACTCAATTAAAATGCCTACACCAGTATTATTAACGGATTAGTGATTCAACGCTGAATCCAAAATGGCAACAACAGTCCCCCGTTGGTCACCAGTCTCATCATCGGTGCTTTCGAACAGTGCACACCAATGTAAACGATCGTCTGAGTCACGGCTCATCAGAATTCTCATCGTTCTGCATGTTCCTTGGATCGAGGGAGAGTACAAGTTGCCATTGATCGCTGGACTGTCGCGTGCACTGACAATGGCTCGTTCTTTCTTCTCGATCGCTTATTCATGGCCGGAAGCTCGCCTCCATTATATCGCGGGCCACGGGGAGTTGCTTCCAGGTATCGTTGCACGCCGCGATGAATTCGGCCAACAAAGAGGCGGAAAAATAAAATTCCACGCGCGTCACTGTACTCTCCGCGAGCAGCCGCGCGAGAACGCGTCTCGCGTGACTCTTTGTCAAGATTTGGCCCTGGACTCGCGAGGTCGAGATGCCCTTCTCGCCTCGTGATTTGTACTTCCTTTCATCCTTTAAATGAATTTTCTGGCACGATGCTTCTATGGATACCTACTCGTTACAATTTCCTCTAAAAGGCGATGGAGATTATTGAAATTGGGTGGGAGATGGATGAAGAGTTGTTTTCTGTCGCTAAGTAAGGATGCTGGGAAGTTGCGAGTGTGTTAGTTGATTGTGAGTACCAGATGTTGCTGGGTGAAACTAGTTGTGTGGAGGAAGCACGGCGATTAGAAAGTATAGTATTTTGAAAAATCTTCTAAGGAGAGAATGAAGACATTCTTCTTGCGGGCTGTAGATTGTACCAAAGATTTCTACGAGTCGTTCAAGACCCCACCACTACTATCCGCTTTTACTATAAATGCCAACGAGATAAATATGCGAGTGATGTATGGGAGGAACGAGAAATTTATGCAAATGATTGAGCAACTGAATGTCAATGCTGCACAGCTAACCCACTGCACTACATAACACTTTGCTGGTGCTTTGATTGATTTGCTTGTCACGCTCATTTCGCGCGAGACGTGCGAATATTTGAATTTACGAGCGTTGTAAGGTGCGTTTACGAACGAGCAATTAGCTGACTAATCAGTCCTCTCGACATCGTGGGTGTAGGAAAAAGTGAGCGATAAGAATCAATGTCTACACTCAACTCGCTACGAATTTTCCATGTACTCTATCATCCCGACAACTTCGAAATTTTCTGCAATCATTTCTCAGAAAAATGTGCCTTCCCTGAGCTCGCGCAGAGCGAATAAATATTTGTAGAAAACGAAACGTAGCGAAAGAACGGCGAAATGGCTGCCTCGAAAAATAAAAGTCACCCGCTTGAATCTTTATTCGCGTTTCTGTACCCTCAGCACAATATAAAATGCAAAAACATATTTTGCATGTTAACGTAGACCCACGCGAGATCAAAATTCCGAATAGCACGGGGGAGAGATTTTCCTTGAAACCGTTTCAACAATTTACTGCGCGCGCAAAGTGAAATTTAAGCATCGGTATTCGAACGAAAAGCACAATTTTGTTTAGTCTCGCACGTGCTTCATTCCGCGAGGTGAGCATGTTCGTTTGGCGATAAAAACTCGCGCGGAAATTGCGACTCCCTTCCCGTATTTTTATTTAAAACGCTCCGATGTGACGTCTGGCGAAAGCTTCTCTGACCTACACGCACCGAAGGTGGATCAGAAATATTTTTAAACGATGGCCAGGGCCCACCGACCCATCGCAGCTCGCTCGAGACGTTTCCGTGATCGATTTTCCCGAGCGCGAGGCGCGGGCTGAAACTCGCCCCTGCTAAATTTAAGTTGAATTGACACGAGGGATTATTTACGTGCCAGTCAACCCAGATCAACGATGGAACGCTTGCACCCAGTGCATTCAGCTGCATTGTCTCTGACCTATTCTCTTGTAATTGCATCTGGTAACGTTATTTTAACTGGGAAATAGACCAGCGATCATTGCTGATGACAGAGGCCAACCATACGACAAGCACCGTCGAAATACAGTGAAATGTGTTCGAATTCTGTACAAGCATCTCATTACAGAAAACTAATAGCAGTAATTCTAAGCAGAGTGAAACTCTAACCGCTTAATAAACTTGAATCACAGTGAAATCCACTAAATTCGGATACATCAGGACCAGAATACTTCGGCCCTATTAAATCACTGCCCCGACGTGAGAAATTTTATGGCTACTTTCACAAATAGAACTTGCCGAACGAAAGTATGCATGCGTCATTAATTGATGCATAATCTATAAGTCCACGGAGTAGCGATGATTTCTTACCCATTACAGAAAAGTTTGCATGCAAATTACAGAAGATTGTAGTGAAAGTAACTCTACGTACACGCGTAGAAGTCCATCAGTGCGCTCTATCAACCAGTGAATGGGTGCAAAGTCCTTTGCAACCGTAATTGCAATTCATCGCCACCGTTTACGACGAAAGTATTTACGACAAATTGCAAGTAGGGCGGGGCAAAAGAAGATGGGAAATTTAACGAGGGAGATCTACTGCAAATCCTTTCGTTTTTCTAGACACCGAGTGACATCCGTATGAGCAGGGAAGTACAGTGTATTCTCATCGCCCAAGGTCGCCCAAGATCTGAAAATACACCCGTGAATCGATCGTATGGGTCGAAATAGCAGCGCTGTTCGCGGATGTATTTTTATAAACGAGTCGGGGGAGGTGCCCGTCCAGCCTCTTTTCACAGAGCAAAGATCAAAGACCCTGTCTTCCACGAGAACTTCCACCGCGACGGACTTGAAGAGCTGCACGCGTTGCCTTAAGTCGCGCTCCCACCTGTGCAACGTCGTGGAGGATGCACTTCAGACTTTGAGTAACTCTTTGACAAGAAACAATATTTGGATGGATAGGTACTCTATGTTTCGTCACAATTTACTTCCGTCTAACCATCAGTATTTGTGTAGATGGGAACTTAGGATTTCGAAGAATTGAAATCCCAGGCGATTGATGGATGTAGGAATAATTAAATGGAAAATGACGTAATGTAATCTGTGACATATGTTTCCACATTTCCTGCCCACCAAGTACAGCTACCCGATTTCAAAGGGAACTTGAGTAGAAGATACCTCTGAAGTCAGACACCGATATTCAACGTCACCCTAATCACGTATTTCTAATGAAACACTTGATGAAAATGCACATACAATACCGAAGGGTAAGAAACTATTCAAAGGCTACAATAAAATTCAAACTCTAGAGTACCTGTCTAAAATTAACCCACGAGGAAAAGAGTGTCAATACACTCCAAAATGAATTCCCTCAAAATCCCGTAACTCAGATTTCGACGTAAAGTTTTGGAAGCACGTTCCCCAGACTTCGTGCTTAAAGAAAAACAGGAAAATCCAGGACATCGATTCTTCCAGAGTGCCCGCGTGGGTGCAGCTCCTCGAAGCGCGAAGAAGCACTGCAGTGAAGTATCAGCGAGCGAGAAGCTCTCATTGATGGACGCGAATATTTCGACCCAGTTCCGACAGTGCTCGCGAAAGCCCGCGGATCTGCGAGTTCCTCGGTGCCAATAATAATATTGATGCTGGCTGCGATGAAAAAATAAAGCGGGCCAGCTGCTGGCGGACTGTTGAACGTAAGGAGCCACGTTTTCGACCGTTCGCGCGTTAAAAATACGAGCCACTATCCCAGCGAGCGAGCGAGAAAAATTCCCGTTCCTCCGCGATCTCCGCTGCGCCCAGCCACGGGCGATTCTACTTGACGCGTGCTGCTCGCGAGATTCCTCCATGGCGTCTAACTACCCTCGCCTCTTATCTCTTACAGTTGCTTCGACGGCGAGATCGTTCCAAGAGGATCACACGCTCTTCAGACAGGGGCCCCGTATTAGGAAAGGCAATTTCATGTTATAATTCTTTTATCCGCCGCTACTTGAGATTTTTAACTCTCCACTGCCGGCATGCTCCTCGTTGCAAGCGGGAAATGCAGGCTGGCACAGTTTGTTCGCTTAACGAGTGGATCGCAAGTCTTCTCGCCGGGGCCACTACCTTCGTGGAACTGAAAAATTGTGCTTCAATATTCTAGGTTGTAATATTTGAAACGTTTCTTCAAATGCAACGAAATTCAATAATTATATTACAGCATTATATTCTCTCAAGATTCTTGTAACGAATTTCTACTTCACGTCTATTCAGATTGGGAATCATTGAAGGGAATTAGCACACCAGATGACTAACACCCAAAGCTTCTATTCTAAGCAGTGGTTAATTCCTGTTTAATGATTTTCGACTTAGAAAGTCCATTGGCACCGGAAGACGAGCGGATTCGAAGTTGCGATGGAGCATCATGGCGCCAGTCGCATGCAGGATTAATAGGTGTGCCTTACGTCTCGTAAATAGTTCAGGCAGGCGAATTTCGCGCTTCGCCAAAATCCACACGGTTAAATTATACCCGTTCTGAACTTAAACTCGCGGGATAAACGTGGCCTCGGGAGGGATGCAGACGTAGAAGGTTTCCGATTCAAATTTCCTGCTGAGGAATGGACCAGTTCGTTTACTAAAATAAACAAACGAGTATCGTACTCACGAGAATAAGAATTTTGTAACAAAAATAAGGATAACTTGCAAAGACACGAGTTTTTCAGAGTTATGCACATTCACCTACTTCAGGGTTAGTTAATCAAATAATGTTTTGAAGCTAAACTACTCTTCCTGATCAAGCAGCTGTACTCTTTTCGACACTCCTGCACAGGATACTAGGGTCCTACGTAAACGAGGAAAATCTCGATTAGGATGGTGGTACGTCGGTGCCACCAGCCACGGAACCGTCGTCGAAACGACAAGCGTGGTACTTGGAAGTCACGGCGTTAATGGGATTTTAATCATCCGCGTGATTGCAGGGGGGGAAAGCAAGCTCTCGTTGGCGGGAGCCAAAGAAATCGTGCCAGGTGTCGGGGCGAAGCACGCCAAAAGGCCTAAACTTTGTACTCGTGTCGAATTAACGAGTTCCCAGCGACAATTTGTCGCGGTAAGAGGAACCAGTCGCGTTTCGTCTCTAAGCAATAGATGCACCCTCAGACGCACGTTTCCTGCTGCTCCTTTGACAGACGTCCACCGGAACGTCTGTGCGTAGTTCGCAAAACTTCCATTGCGTAATATTCCCTATTCTCCATCATTTCACCGACCCGCTATTTGTGGTCGAGTTTCGTGCCAGTTGTCGCATATTTCGGCGACATCTAACCAACCACGGGGAAAAGTATGCGCACGTGCTCCTTATTCTTATTTCGCGAGGCGGATTTTCACTGCGGAGACCCACCGTTCGAATCTTGATACTTATAAGAATTATGCCGCGAAGTGGAAGAAGGATGATTTGGGAGTAATGAATCATAGTCGACTAATTGAATCGTGTCGAGAGACATGAATTTTCTTGGTTTATTACGATAAGATAATTTCGCAAATAAATTCTACGAGTTTTCTCAACGAAATGGCACATTAATTAGTGGACAGTTGTACGTATCATACACAACCTGACGTGGTAATCGAGACGACAAGACGCAAGATTGCAGATTAAACGTGTTCCTTATATAATGTCACCTAGGACATTGTTTATTTCGCCGGCACTCAAGGTTGATCGCAATGAACACTCAGGATGCAAATATGTGCACCATGCTAAAAGAATATACGTAGTAGATCAGAGTGCCAAAACTCTTTGCGTCAAGCTTTCAGTACCGTAAGACGAATGACAGACAACATCCGTCGCTGTCGATATAGGAAACTCTAACAAGCTCGCGTCACTATTTAAAAGATCAATACAGTTTGCTCCACGACAACGGTTCACCTCCTGTCATCCGACGAGCAGCCTTTCATCTCCTGACAGCGACCATTAGCTACCTATTAGCCCCAATATCCTTTAATCACGAGGATATTTCTAACTGCAACGACTTAGACACCGAACCTAATCAACCACATAGAAACGTACACTCAATCTCGAGCAGTTAAGACCCTCCCATCTATTTAAGCTGGACAAACAGAACAGGGACTTAAAATACTCGAATCCCCGAGCGTCGTTGTTGCACGGATTCGTGACACTTGTGACGTTTAACTCGTCACGGTAAACAAAGTCGATGGTAGCCGCGAATAATAGTTTTGTTCGCTAAAAAAATTGGCTCCGCGAGGCTCGCGGCAGCTAACAATATGCGCCAGCCTAATAATACCCAGACCCGAGACGTGCACAGGTTTCGAGCCCACGAGATGCCATTCCAACGCAGAAGGTGAATGCTAGAGTACACCTCAAACCATTTATTTCGTTGAGCCGCGCAAGCTCACGGTCGGTCGTGTCTATTAAGTCATACTTCTATTACGATGCGGCAGCGTCTTCATTTTTCATCCGTCGGACACTGCCAAGACGTATAAATTCGCGAAGCAACTACACGACCAGATTCTGCCGCGAGCCTCGTCGAATCCGGTCCTTGATCCACCTCCACCGTCGGGCGTAAATCTTTTAAACGGCGAGCGATCCTCCCCCGCTGCCGGATTTCTCGAGCGAATTTTAAGGTGAACGCCAAGAGATCGCCCGGGAGGGGAGGACCTACGGAAGACAGCCTTTAGGGTCGCCTGGTCCGCCTCGTGTCCGTTTATCATCCGCGCAGATGATGCATCGCTGGGCAGGAACGATGCATCATAACGCGCCTTAATTATTCCCATAACTATGAATCTTGGGGGAACAGTCTTTCCGAGGAAAGTTAAATGGCGCACGACGAGCTCTTTTACGGCGACTCCTTTCGCGGATCGTCGTTGCCGCACGGCGGGAAGAGACTTGCCGCTTGCCGTCGGAGCTTAACCTCACGGTGGAAGACTGATTTTTCAGGGTGGCTAGTAATAACGACGTAGTCCAACTAAGTCTTCCATTTATTGGTTTAGCTTGTGCCATAGGTGGGTGAATTGGTATTGACGTTCTTGTACCGTATGGTCTCGTTTCTCCTCCTCTTCCGAGGCAATCTTCAAATGTACACCCTCTTCTTACTCTACAAGTTTCATCAACAGTACCTAGTAAACCACGAAACTGGTGGATTCTGGGTTAAAAGGTGTGTACAATAGGGGTTGCTAAATTCGAAGGGTTTGTTTTCGACGAGGCTAGATGTAGCCTTGCAGAATTTCAGGAATTTGTGAGACTACTTAGTTAAGGCTCACAGATGAAAGACGAGGAGGAACCTTGCCATTTCTAACGACGACCGAACGAAGGCCAGAACGGAGATTTGGAACGAGACTGGTGATCTGGACCAGAGACGCGGCAATCGATCGGCCCACGGAAGATCATCGAAGGTCTCCATAGACGTTTGCGGTTTCGAAACATACGATATAGCGTGTTAGCTCGTAGACGACCTCCGCTATTTCCATCGGCAGAGCCTTCGTGCAGGCTTTTCGCGCCGACGTTGCTCCTATTTAAAATAAGCAGCTTTACGGTGCATCCGCGGCTCGCGCGGTGCAGGCCTTCACTCTTGTGTCACTCTTCTATTTCCAGAGGCCTCGCGCGTCTTTCATCGCCGCGACGTGCCCCCCGAAATCGGGCGAAGAAAAATTCAATAACCCCGCGCGGAGGAATCCCAGAACTGACAACTAACGAACAGCCGCGTGGCGATCTTTGTTATTCTCCCGCGAGTACAACCCGCAACGGCGAAACAATGGCTCCCATCGCTAATATAATTAACGAACGTTGTCGAACTTCCTTCCAAAAGCTCCTACTTGCGTCACGCGATTAGTTGATGGCACTTTGCCGTGAGCCTGGCGCTAGCCTTTGGAAGCTTCGCCTAAAAAGCGGAACCTCGTCGTTGGCAAAAGTCAGACAATTAGAAGTTAATGGAGCGTGAAATCAAAGTTGCAAAACGACATTGTGTGTTCCAAACACGAGGTAACCCACTTCTAAAAATTCTAAAGGAACATGTGACTCCACCCACAACTATCGGACCCCTAAAGTGGCCAAAGAAGAGTCAAGCGTGTCCCAACAGAGTTCTGTAGCACTGACAGTGCTAGCCCAAGGTTTCAGCCCATTGCTACCAAGATCGCCAATTTTTCGGGACAAGCGGAGGAAGAGTGGACAAAGGAACACGGGCAGCCAGCAGCCGCGATTACTCATCGCATGCGCCCGCGATTTTCACGGGTGTTTATCACGGTTTTAGTCGGAGAGGCAGATCGGCCTTGGGTCCTGGCAACTCTCCTATAAACGCAGGAACTTCTCCGAGAACGCTGCTTCCAAAGGCGTGGCTGCGTTACGCAAATTACCCGCGGTTTCGAGCTGGATGTCCGTGCGCGCCGCAAACGTCACCCGTCCCGTCCACCTTTATTTAGCGGCCATTCCGAGGTTCGAGCTGGTATGCATCTTTGATCAAACATCGCGGAGGAATGTCAGCGCCGGGTAATCCAGCGATTGCTTTTATCGCGATGTTCCTGATGCACGAGGCGACTTCGAATCCCCTTCGATGTGCTCGCGCAGAGATACAAGCAGCCGGAAGATGCGTACCTCGGTTTATTCGCGCGGCGAAGAGGGGGCTGAAGCATGCGCTATTTTGATTGGGCAATCTTCCTATTTCACATTTAGTTCCACCTGGTTTGATTTATCGCCCTGTACAGGAAATTTATTTGGCGTTCCCCTCGCAGTAAAAAGTTATTCGGACGGGTCGCGGTTGGAGGAATGTATAGTAGCGGTTAGAATTTCATTATGTGACGGAAGAATTGCGGTTTAGTCCCAGAAATGTCTAATTTTAGGGAGATTAAAGGTTGTATAGCGCACTGGCGATGTTGACTATGAAACAAACGCGATACGATCTGGTGGGATTAACTCGTTCACTATAAATATCGATAAACGGTGCGGGTACTCGTGATGCAAGTGCTGTTGGATTTCGAGCATCTGTGACCAATTTGATGCTTCAGAAATAGTAATAGAGATCGATATCTTCGCGATGATGCTAGAGAGATATCCGCAGTAGAAGATCGAAGTTTCTCAATACTCTATTTTAAACAGAAATTCAAAGATAACTATTCAATGGCAAATTTCAATTGACCCTCAATGCTCTGACGTCGATAAAATCGCAGGCCTGCAAAATGGTAATCGATTAGACGTGTAAACAATTTCCTTGGAACTTTACTGCCAGAAGCTCTCGCGAGAAACAGTTGTTAAGCCTTCGAATGCTACTCGCGAGAATGTGTTTACACGACAATGCAGTCTGAAGCCAGAGCCTCGTTTCTCAGGGCATCCATGTCTCGCTGTTTGTAAAATACGTCAGTAATAACAGCCTACACTACCTACTTAGCTAAAATAAAGTAGCACGACGGTAAACCATCGGGTAGCTAACTCTCGGGCTTACTTCACGTCTCAAATAGACTAGGTAGACCTTACAGCGGTTGCTAGAAGCTACCGCGAAGAAGGAAACACCTAAATTCGCTGGCTAAGTTAGTAGAGGATTGATTCGAGCCCTGCAGCGGAGTTATCCACCGTCTTCGTAAACGATCTTACCTCCCGCCTGGTCGTCGTGGTGGTTTTACGGGTGGTGCTTTTCCTGGTCATGGAGCTGATGGTCTCGTGGGGCGAGTCCCAGTCCTGGAAAACCTCCGTGGTCGCCATGACGACTCGCGCGGTCCCTCAGACTGAATGCTCACTGTCAAAATTTCACTGGATCTCGCCAGAGAGTCCTAATCCCTTCACTGAGCTACGATACGCACTCGAAAGGTCTTGCACCTTGAACGATAATCCTTGAGCGGTAATCCAGCCGTTCCGCGCGTCGACAAGCGAAAGCACTAACAGCGTAATCGAGGAATCCTTCAGGCACAAGATGGTGGAGGTCTGAGATATTTTGATCAGAAGGGTTCCGGTGTTAGGGCTCTGAGATATGGGTATGCGAAGGTGGATGTTTGTTGATATTTCTCTGGATTTCAAATCTGAGGACTTAGAATTCTGGAATCTTGGAAGCTTGAAATCCTGGAATCCAAAAATCGTAGCACTCTAGAATACTAGCACTCTGAAATCCTAGCACTCTAGAATTCTAGGACACTAGAGTCCTAGCACTCTGGAATCCTAGAATCTTGGAATCCTAGAATCCTAGAATCCTAGAATCCTAGAATCCTAGAATCCTAGAATCCTAGAATCCTAGCATCTTGAAAACCTAGAATCCCAGAATCCTAGAGTCCCAGGATCCCAAAATTCTGAAATCCCATATTCCTCATGCTTTAGACCACTAGAAAAGTTCCTCAGAGTTCTGGATCATCAGATATGAGTTAGCAAAAGAAGGTGCTTCGTCCTCTGACCAAATTTCCAGAACGTTCCTCGATTACGGGGCTCGAGGATCGATTGACTCATCGCCCACGATCGATACCTACGTGCTCGCCCCATCGGACGAACCCGGTTGCCTACGAGGACGCGACCAATCGGCGATACGACTCCGCGGGTGTTTGTTTCGTCGTTGTGGACGAATGCGCGATACGAGGTGGATCACGCGCGACTGAGCTTACGAAGCACGCTTCAGCTTCACCGCGAGTCAACCGCTCCGCGCCCCATCCGCAGTCTAATTCCAGAAATACGGAGAAACATGTATAATTAGGACGTCGACGGCTACCACGACGTCGCCCCGACGCCACGCGAAAAGAACCGCGATCAGAGCTCTCGTGATCGCGAGCCTACGTAGCTGTCGCGGATGGATCTATGGAGCGCGCAATGTCAAGGGATTACCTATCGAGGCACCGTCCACTCAGTGCTCTTCTGTCGATGGATCTATGGAACCTTGAAATGAAAGAAATAGTGCACCTTTCAACATCCTCTGATTGAAAAATCCATCTATTCACATGGTCCTCGTTACGCGGAACAGTGATATCAAAGGTAAGGATCCTCTACTCTACTCTCACTCGTATTTAAGTGGAAATGATTGCCACTAAATTGAAGATACTTAGTCTCAACTTCGATCCTTAGAAGTCCATGACAGAGTAAGTTATACGACGCCCGCCAGAAGCAAATTATGCACTTCCGAAACGATCCATAAAATTCGTGCTTTGCATTCACATTCGCCAAGTTACAAAACACTTGGGTAACAGATTCAATAGCTAGCTCCTTCCATCCCGCTCTACGCCATCCACGTATTTCGCGCATCTCTGCGTCAAGAACCGGTGATAAATCACGGCACACGCGGGACAAGGATACAGGCGGCGGTGCGGAGCATCAGTCTTCCAGTTTCAAAATTTCTGGCGCAAAGTGTTCGCGATAGCAGCGGCGAGTTTTCAATTTTCCCTCTATCCGCGATGGATTGCGCTCCCGCGGCCCCGTCCTCCAGATAAATTTCCATCGAAATTTATCACTGGAAGCGTCGATTGGTTCTCCTCGAGCGCGACTCGTCAAATATCCAGCGCTGCCCGAGCTTAAGGGAAACAAAGGGCCTTGATTGCGAGGGCAGAGGGGGCTGGCGGAGGGGTGGGGGCGGACAAAACCCGGAAAAACGAAACAACCCAGAGGCGAGGGAAGCGTGACGCGCATCCGCCGAAGAATAATGGGAGCCGTGGTCTCTATTTCGGCCACGCAACCCGATAAATAAATCAAATATCGACGTTATGCCCCCGTAAATCGAATTCCTCTGCAACTGGCTACGCTGACAGCCGCGACAGTATGAATGAACTCGTAAGACATTTCTACGTTTACGAGCGGGGCCGCTCGAACCGCTATATTTATGTCGATTTTATGCGTCACTGTCGAGAATGGATCTTTTGTGGAAAAGGAGTGACGATCGGGAAAGAATCGAGGACTCCATTTAACTCCATAGGAAATAGGAATATAAAAGAGGACATTGGTGATGGGACAGAGTCAGAGAAATTTTTCTTTCGAATTGATTGGTATATAACAAAAGTAAACTGAAGAGTTGATATATCATTAGTGTGGGAACTTGATAAATTATTTTTGTAATCTGCAAATTTCAAATTACTTTACATTATTGAATACAAGCTGAGCAGATGTAAAATAGTCGATGATTTAATTTAAAGGCAACTACTCTTTGGAATCGGTGTCGCTATTCGGTTAACAAACCAGCGATTAATAAGGTATTAATGCATCGGTGTCATCGCGACACCAAACTTCGTACTACGAGCCAACCTCGTTTAACTCTCCACACACGCGTCCCTCTTCCTCGGAATTGAATTTGGCACTATCTTGGGGGATAATTTATCCGATGCTCTAACATCTTTGTATTGAGAGACTTATTTGAATCCTAAAGTTCACGACAACCCACTCGAGAAGTTTGTTTCTTCCCACGTGGATAATTGGATATATGGAAGTAAAAAAAAAAATGTATCGTCATTCTTCAAACAGCAATGTATCTTCTTGTATGTCTACGTTTGTAGCCCACTTTTTGCCGCGTGTATAAGTATAAACGTGATAATAGTAAAACCGTCGATAAAAGTCGTTAACCGTTCAGGTCTTATTTCGAGGAGAGAGCAACAAATTCTCGAAATAACACGTTGCAAATACAATGTTCAATATTAGAATGTTCTATTTATTGATAGCAATCGGTATTTATAAACCAATCTCAGCTGTAACATTAGACGCGCCCACGGCTTACACTACTAATCTATGTCTGACCACATACTGAGCGGTTCCACTTGCTCGTCCTACGAGCAACCAGTTCACGGAGAAAGAAAACTCCACGCCACTTATACATTACTTCCTGCATATAATCTTCTTCTAATCCCGACTATGTTACATCATTTTACTCGTCAAGAAATGGGCTACCAGCGTAGGTAGTTGAAAATGTGTGTCGCTGTTTAAAAAAGTCAAGATAATGTTGACATAAAAGGATAAACTCTCGTGACCAAAATAGTTCCTGGCAAATATTTGACATTTCTCTTAACTCGAGATATATTAAAGTGCAACAGCCTCAATTTAATTATTTATTTTATTTCTCACCCTGCAGTACCTGTTGCACATATATTTCAATTCACTTAGAAGCTTCTTAATAATTTTGAAGTAATTATAAGTAAATCTTTGAATGCTATTTGTGCATTGCAAGATTAGCGGATCCTGAACCCATCTGAACGATAACAAATCGTCTATTCTCCTGACTGCTACTCGATCCAAAGAAGCGGGCCTCAGACATGAATATTCATGAGCGCAGCTCGTTCTACCACTATACAAACAGCACCAAATATGGCTGCGTACAGGGGGGCACGTGGATGCAGCTGCGCAAAACGCATTGCGAAACGTCAAATTCTTCGCTCGGGAGTCACTTTTAAGCAGCTTGGCGCTGTGCAGCGTTAGCGCGACATTCCGGAAGCGTCAGTTTCCAAAGGAACACAAGCTAAGCCTCGAGACAGCAAGCCAGGTAGTCGTCACCCAGACGACGTGAATCCTCATCGTAAGCCATCCGAGATTTCTTTGGCAGCAGCCTCGGATGTGGTTGTGCGAGCCGCGGTCCCTATAGTTAATCTAACAATTCGAACACGGAAGAACAGCTGGGTAGGAAGACAAGCGAGAAAAAGACGGCACTCTCTGCGAGCGATGAATCGCTTCGGTCTGGGCATTAATTAATGCCATTGTCGACTGAAGCATTATTAACAGGTTCGCGGAAGACTTACACGATATTCGCAACGTCCTGTTTGCTTATCCCTCTAACCATATCCAGCGGAGGTAATTTGCAGATTTCTCTGCCCCCATATAAAATCTGTCCGCTGGATCGTAAAGTGGGTTGAAAGTTCTTTGATGAGGGCAGTCGCACCGTACAAACATTAAGCGACTTATGCCTTGCGTGTCTACTATAAGTACACTCAATGTTTAAAATTGTAGACACATTATAACGCTCTCAAAACACAGCACCAGTAGTATCGCCGCCCTAAACGCGCGAGCCTTGCCAAACTACGATGTTTATATGAACTTCGGACTTTTACGCGCATCTAATATTGTACATCCGAATAGTTCATAAAACGTGAATAGGAAGTTATTTGCGGAATATTGCGCCCACTTTGTATGTACTTTTTCGTGGAAAATCCGCCGGATCCGCTGCCCCTATGCTTCATGGGATATCCTATGTGTTACGCAAACAAATCTCATAACAATGTTCGCCGGCAGGGTTCCCTTAATTCTAGCGAACCAATAAACGAACAGCCAATGTTCAGTAGGCTATGCAATCACACAGAACGACGAGGAAACGGAGGGGGAATCGCGCCAGCAAAGAATGCAACTGTACGCGAGCGCGAAGTTAATATGTATATCGAAGATCCAAGCACCGTCTGGCCAGGTTTGGTTCCGCGATCGCGCTTCATGGCAGATTTATAGCGCCGATGGATCTTCGATGTTAAACGACGGGAACGGCCAGTAACCACCCACAAAATGGATTATTTATAAACGTAATTCCGTTTCGTCCACACCCAGATAGATGGCAACACCAGCTGAAAGCTTGTGGGGAGAGAACCTGAAAGCTCGCGGAGCGGGAAGCTTTGCTCGGAGAACCGCCAGATGGAGGCGAGCTTACGTCCTGGCTACCAAGACGCAGAGTCCTCGGACGTTCATCGAATAAATCTGTATTGGAAGGAACATTTCTATACAGATTTGGTTGAATAAATTTTCTTTGAGTTTAGGAAGAAGTAAGTTTTTCTTTCCCTTCGAAATGGATTCTTAAATTTTCTAGGAGTAGGATATCTTTGCTGATGTCGTGATCTTTGAGAGAGACGAGAATTTTCGTTCGAATAAGTTTTCTTTGCAGTATACTAGTGAAATGTATGTGATTATTAATGATGAATACATTTAATTGAGAAAGGGAGGAAATGAATTTGAAATTCTACATGTAGCTAAAAGATTGCTTTGAAGGAGCTTTCGTATAATATTCTGAAAAAGTTTAAGTATTAATTAGCCTCCCACTTGCTGAGCTTGTAGGAAAATGAAGCTTGAGATTTCAGAAAGGGCAACGTGCTTCGAGTTTCGACCGCCTTTTTGTTTCGCTTAATGTACGTTTTCTTTATTAAAACCCGCCTAAATCCTCGAACGGTAATAGGTATGAGGATCCTGGTGACACCAGCTTTATTAAACTGTGGGCTACGTTGCCGCCCACAGATGCAATATTTTTCAGAGATAAATGAACGTTTTGGAAATGTAGTCCTGTACGTCCTATCAGTGGATTATTAAACTCGAGTGACGCTTATCCCATGTGTTATGATGCTCGAAGGCTACCCTTATGTAATATATGATGTATAGGTTCATAAATCAACCTACAATGTAACTCTTTTGACTGGAATATAGCCACCCAAATAAAAATTGTGATTAGTGACCAATATTGTATAGTACCAGTAATTCTAAAAGCTTAATTTTAAATTTTCGGAACCCTGATAAAGGTGAATAGAATATCGAAGACTTTCTTCCGCATCTGACATAGGTTATTTTTGAATATGCTTGAAATTCAAGTTAAGTTTAAATTAAGCCTGTGATGAATTAGCACTGGCCGTTGTGAATTAGAATAAGTTTTAATTAGATGTAAGATAACTCTAAGATAACACTTTTAGGTAACGATTACAATAAATATTTACCCAATAAAAGACTAAACATCGAAACCCATTTCCCGATTCTGTGACAGAAAGAACGCTGCCTTCGGATCTGACAGTAATAAACAGCCAAAATACCTATTTACAGAACGAGTCTTTGAACTGCGATACATCAGATTTGGCAAATTGCAGGCGAGCAACTTTTGGCAGCGTGATGTGACACGTAAATATGAAAATATCTGAGAAAACGTCCAGCAAATATGCAAGCTTCATACAACAAACCGGGTCACGTCGAATTCTAATAATTTCATCCAAATAGGAAAGAAAATCGCGAACCTCGCGATTGTTCCATTAAACGAACGCAGCCATAATTAGTTAAATAGAGAAAACGCATGCACGTTCTCGGTCGCAGTTTCTTTGACGTTCATTCTGCGAGTAATTAATTCTACTCCCTAATTAGCCTCGCGTTCCGTGGATTGTTCTGGCTTCTCGGGTTCGGAATGGTTTAGAAACTCCGCGGTATAAATTTGTTGGTTTGAAACGCGGTTTGATATTCGCAATTCCAGCAACTCCGTCTCTTCCAACTTCATCCTTTAATCAGAGGATGTCACACCTACTTCCACACAGCTTTGAATCTCAATTATTTTAACACTAACTGTATTTTAAATTTCTACAATCTTTTCTAAGGAACGGGGAAGATTTAACGAAATCTCTCACGAATCTTGAGTTGCTCCCATGTTCGCAGGCCGCTGCGAGAGTAGCCGAAGAAACTTTCCACGGTCGAGAGGGTTTCGAGTAGGATGATATTTTTATGTCCCCTTCCACTGACTCCCTCCCGATGTTGGTATCACTTACGTCAGAGGTCTCGCGGTCAATATGATTGTTTTCGTCCACGTTACATCGAAAGAGCTTAATATTTTGGGACGTGGACCTTCCTCAATCGATTTCAACTACTTTCTGCTGAATTCCCCACACAAATTATCGCAATTCCAAGTCGATTAAGTAAAAGCTGCAAGTGACAAAGACGTGCAAGATGGACGTTGTGAAAAGTAAAATTAACATTGCAGAATGCAAATTAAAGTAGAGATTAGCGCTGGACCTTAGAACCATTCTCTTTACGAAAGCTCTGCAGTGGAGAGACACGATTTCTCGGGCGCGGTAATTGTTTGTATAAAGAAAACAGCGGAGTCGTCTGTCGTGGGCCACAGGCACGTGCACGTTATTGCATAACAAGGAGCCTTTTTATTGAGAACGCGTTATTTCTGTCGCGAGGTTATATTTTGCGAAAGCACTTTCAACGGAATCGAGGAAAAATTCGTCGCGACGGACGCGAAAGTGTGCGCCCCGTGTCCACTCTCAGCCTTTGATTAAAAATACGAGGACCTCAACAAAAAAAGTGTATTTATTTTTATTCATAGTAGACGCACACGTTTCTAGCCCAGAGAGCACCGACACCAATGTTTATGGCACGTGCGACACTTGTTTCAGAAACTTCTTTCAGTCGACTTTGAATTGCTGCTGGAAGATGCTTCTTTGACTTCGCGAAGTTAATGTGATACGGATTCTGTCAAATTTACGAAGTTGCCTTCTGTTTTACGGTTCAGTTCAGATTTGCTAGTGTAGACGCACACAATTTTCTATTCTTTGACTGAAAATGTTTGGAGGCTACGTTCGCATCTTTCTTCGGACCAGGGAATATTCTGGGATTTGAAATATTTGTAGAAATCGAATTAAATGGAGGAGGAGTGCAGATGTGACAGGTAAATGAATTTACTAAAAGTAAGACCCTTCCTTCTCTTTGAGACAATAAATGTGCTCCATAGTCCTAGCAAGCGTCTAGAGGTCTAGACACTCCCTACAGATAATCTTTCCAAACTTCCCTGCGCATCTTTCAATTCTCTAAGCACATAAACTCTCCAGGGGCTGTGTGTTAATAGAAACTGTTAAACATAAACACGTTCGTGAAAGCTTTCGCAGTGCTTTGAAAAGGTTTCGATCGACTATCTAGCTTTCTATCCACACGAAAGCCTCGAAAGTGGAATTACCAACCAAAGAACTGATTTTCTCAATCGACTATCAGTTCGACTAGTTCAGCACGATTCCATTGGAATAACGAGTAACGAGCAAGAAGGAGGAATAACTGTCTATCCATCGGGTATAAAGTACTTGGTAAATATGGAAGACTATACTTGATAGAGACGCCGACATTTCCGATGACGCGAGAAATGGCGAATTCTTCTGGCGTAAATCAAGCCAAAGAAGCGGCGGGCAAGGTGTCTGCACGCTTTCCTCGGCGAACGAGGGAAAACCTTCAAAGGAGAGCCGTAAATCTTATCTGCGAGATGTAAGTACAATCCTCTAAGCTCGTTTGGTTGCTTTACGAGCATGCGCGAGTGGCCTCGCCAGAAAAGGGCCTTTCTTCCGAGGCGAAATCATGGTGGAAACAAAGAAGATTCGAGGAACGAGTAGACAAAGCAAAGTGTGAACAAGTACGAAGACCGTGGCAAGCCGAGAAGAATTTCTTAGAGGGTGTTAGAAATTAATTTCTTCGAATTACACGAGAAAATGGCGAAATAGTGCATCGACCACTTTCCCGAAGTTGCGCTTAAAGTGTATTTATAAAAAACACCATTTGTTCTTCTGTGGTTCAGATTTTCGATCCGTCCCCAATTAATTCGCAGTCCGCACCTATTTTCGTTCGTTCGTTAAAAGGAGAGAAACAAAAGGATGAAGAATCATCGGAGCTTCTGAGAAGAAACAAATCTCAGCGCATCCACTTGGGAGCGCACAAGGACAATGACACTGCAGACCCACTGAGGACATGGCAGTGGTCCGACGCGACCAGCTGACGGCGATTCGTTACCCCACATATTGGCTCGCCGAACACCATTAAAATTGACGAGTACGCGATCGCCGTTCCCACTTGCCGTCGTATTTCCGTCCCGATTTCAAACGCGAATCGTACAAGAAGCTCCGTCTAAGTTTAGGGGTATACGATCAGTTTACAGCGCTCATCGACGGGTCGGGGGAAACGAAGAATTTATTTCCTTTCGCTGAAATTGTCTGACTTAATTATTAAACGTAGGTGGAGTATTGTAGTAATTCAGATTCAGGGATAAGTGTCTGAATAAATTGACTTGAGCTGATAAAAGGATTTTAACGGTTGGCTGATGGGTAAAGAATAATTTCTATCTTCCTGCCCAAGACTCTTCATAGTATTCGCTCACCTGTTGAGTGAATAAAAGAATACTAGGAACGGTATACCTAATTGTTCCCTTTGGAGTTGAAGCTGCGGGAAAGAGTCTTGTGATCTTACGTAACAGTATATCACAGGTCGTCGAACTTATTTTAAAAATAACTGTTACTCTCTTTAAATCTCCTTTACAGCTTTATCTACATCGTTCTGCGCACACACACACTATAATCTACGACACCTATGAATGGTTTCGTTTAAACAAAATACATGATTTTTTAAAAGAAATCCTCTTTCTATCAAATCAATCAACGCCAGTCACAAACATTCTCTCACACCTTCCTTCCAAAAGGAAGAAGAAAACTATCTGCTAGCAACACATTCTGTACACTAAATACAATCTTCCTGATTTGACGACACCACCCGACACTTCGACCCATTCAAATTCTACACTAAACACCCAATTTCCAATTTAAACCACTAAAAAAAATAACCACTCTCCAACTTCATCCTCCCGTTATCCACGAACTGAACAAATCCAATACCGATTTTCCTGCTCCCGCCAGTCGATTCAAGGGCACACCGCTCCATTTCGTCGGATTTCCAAAGGCGACGGTGCAGATCGAGCTGGACCGAGCGGTGCAGCGTGAAGTCGATCGGGAAGGAACCGATGTTCCAGGGGTAGGTAGCCGCGGGCGGCCTCGGGGGGACATAAAATCGAGGAAAGGATCAGGCAGTAAAGCGAGGACAGACAACTAAGCGAATCTATTTCGAGAATCGGCCGCGGATCGGCCTCGGTGCGTCGAGCATGACCGAGCACCCAACGAGAGAGCGTTCGCTAATTGAGACGCCAGAGGCATCGACCAGAAACCAAAACGGAAGCCGCACACCCGCTCTTCCCTCGTCACGGACACGCCCGCCACGCGCCCGCGCGCGATCACCCACCGACGAAATTGCCCCTGGATCCCAGCCTCGACACTCGTCTGTCGCAGACGTACGTAAAACACTGCATCCCCCTGTCCCCGCCATCTTGATTAAGTTTCTTCTTCCACGAACCGCGCGCTCCGGGCGCGTTGGTTGCTCAGCTTCGAAATTCCATTCGAAACCCTGCAGGGTGGATAGGTTTGAACGATGGGCGTGGAGTTTAACGCGGAATAGAATGCTGAAAGGCTTTAGGTGTGGAGGGGTGCGTTACTTACGATGAACAGCTTGAATATTCTTATTGGAGGTATGGTGAAATATCTGATGCGGAGGAGAAGTTGCTGGAGAATGGATTGAGGGGTTAGATGTGATGATGGAAGGTACCTTATGGGTTAGGCTTGGAAGTAATTGAGCACACTTTAAGTTTCCTGGATGCTTGAATAATTAACACCATCGGAGGATGGATCTTTTTCGGAAGAATAGTCGAACTTGGAACACGTGTATACGTGTTATTATTAGCACTAGGAAAATATTATTGCAAAATTTATTTATTGCAAAAATGTGTAACTGGTTATCTCGGCCAAAACAAGTGTTGCCCAAGGTAAGACTCATTTTGTCAATCATAATGCTAGGAAAATTGTGCGTACCGCGTAAATTCGAGTGATGCAATAAGTATTTCTGTGCTTAACGAATATGCGGGAGGATTGAAAGAGCGTGTCACAATGTTTGCAGGTTTCCTTTACGCTGCAAACTAAAGAAAAACATCTGCAAGTCGTACATTTCCTAATTACCCTGTACCTCGGACAAAAAGATAGACAATCGACCTGAAATCCTAAGATAAATTTTAATTTAATATAACTTCCTCCTCCCTCTTAAGGCAGGATACCACCTTTGACTGCGATTTTGGAGGCGTTTTTCATGAATTTTTTTTGCATACAAAGAATGCGCAGAAACAAAATCGGTTTCAGTCATTCATTAATGTAACTTTGATCTGTAATTACACATTTTTTGAAACTGAAAAAGTAAAAAATAATCTCTTGTAGGTGGCGCCAAAATATACTCCTTTGGAGGAACATCGTTAGACGGCGTGTCAAATTCCGCTTTGTACGTGGCTCTTAGAAAAAAAAACCAAAGAATGTTCCTACTAACAACAATATTTTTCAATGCTGTACGCAGGGATTTTACGAAATTTCGATTTTTAAGAAAATGGCGGCCATTTTAACGAAAAGGTCAATTTTTTAGGGTAAAAAAGTTTATAAAATTGTGCACCAAAATAAAAATAACAACGCTACAGCAAAAGTCCTACGTACATCGTTAGATTACACCACGGGGAAGAATTGTACAAAGTTTCAAGTCAATCCGATGAAAATTGTAGGAGTAATCTGATACGCCGATTTGGAAAACATCGTTTCGAGAAAAACGCATTTAAAGTTTTATATAGATTTATATATCTGCTCCAATCCGGTTTTTACACAAGAAAAAGGTTTCGGCCACCTTTCTAATGAATGAATTTCGATTCTATACACCTGAAAGAGTACTTTGAGAACAAAAAAAATTTCAATTTTTTTTAAGTGCAAAGGTGGTATCCTGCCTTAAACCTGACACCATATCTACAACGCTTTTGCCATACATCCTTAAAACCAAGCGTCTGCAAATAAATCTAACTAAACTGGACAATCACCACAGAAAACGAAATGACACGGAGCCATGCATAACGCGATGCTCAAACCCCGTCGTCAAGTTTCCCAAAACAATTACCAAGTCGCCCTGCATTCTGAAAAGGAAGCGCAGCATAGCCGCGCAGTTAGGCAGCCCATATACAAGCAGTTGCACAAAGTGACAGCGCCGACCCACTCGTTTTCATCGCGACAATCAATAACGCGACTTACTGCGCTTCCTCCTACACTTTTCGAATAAAGCGATCATCTCTTGAGCGTTAGCGGGTCCACATTAATTTCCTCTAGATTGTGCTCGCGCGCAGGGGAGCGCCGCGGCGCGGCGCGGCGCGGCGCGCCGAGCCCGGTAAGAAGATCCCCGAAAATATTTCTGAACGGGTCCGAACGTCTCAGGGCCCGCCGGATCCCGACGCTGTAATTCACATCGGAAAGGACGTTGCCAACGGGCCGACCGCGATGGCTACCCGCTCGCCCGTGCATAGGGAATTCCAATTCCGGCTGCAACAGGTCTAAATAGTAGCGACGGGCACGCTACTCCGCCGACGAATATAAATAAGTCTGGCTGCTAGTAATGACGTGGGATTACGGCGGAGCAGACGCAGCTATCGACGTCAGACTCGCGACGCACGATTATCTATGGATAGGTCCATAAACGCTAGCTCGAAATATCTTTTGGATCGCCCGGCTCCAACTGTCCGGTGGCTCGCACCTAACGCGCCTCAGCTAAATGCATTTCTGTCAATAACGCCTGTCGACTCTTGACTTATGAGCACCAGCTCCATCGGGCACCTGATGACGTATTATTGGCGAAGCTCAGAAATCAGCCGAGTATTTCTGCTGAGGCCGCTGGGGTGCTTCGTTGTGGATGGTATCTGTGCCTTTTGGGCGCAAGTTTTTTGCTGTACTAATTTCGGTTGTTCTGTACTATTTTATATTACACGAGAGCAGGTATTTTGATGCTTAATATTCTGTGAATTAGCACTGTTCAGAAGTTTGTACAGAAAATTTCTACGCTAGAAATGAATACGTTTTTAATTGGTGACTTCTATGGCAGTCGACGTGTTAATTAAATTGCAAAGTGTTTGTTTTGTGGGGAAATTTGTCGAACAAAAGCTGCGTGGTATTAAAGGCAACGTGTTGTAATTTGTTTCTTAATTACCCTACATACCTTGCTTTTCTACGGCAAGTATGAAGGATATTAGAGGTGGAGACTTTCTGATGAATATCAACGACGATTACTTTGTAATTTTAGAGTGCTTCGAGCGCATGACGCTGTGAATCGCGACAATTGCAAGATCGGCGGACGCTCGTGTACGCAGCGAGGCCAATGAAGTCTGGGTCGACGATTTTGGCGGAAACATTAATCGCGCGCGATGATGTCATTGCGGATAGCAGCTACGCAAGGTCATCGCGGCGTCAACGATGCTGTCACGAGTAATTCGAGAGAAATCTACACCGTGTGCAATCGATTACAACACTTTAAAAATGACTTTCGACTTTCAATGATTTTCCGCACTAGATGAGGATATTAGTATCTATACTCACTATTCAACCATTCTAATCTACACCGAGAATTTTCACAGTCAATTTTCTCAAAAGCGAAGGAATCTTATTTTACGTGTTCTACCTATTTTTTTTATAAAGTAACCACCTCCTTTGAATTTTGTCATTATACTTCTACCAATCGATACATATAAAATAAACACAGCCACCTGTTAACTAGGAAAGACGACTTAACTCGTGGAAATTGAACGCTTTGCACTTCAAGTACTTATGCCTTCCACACACGTGCCATGTTAAATTAACGGTACTTTGACTGTAGTATACCTACTTTGAAAAGTGGAAGAATTCATCATTTTTAGGATTGAACGGATAAAATTAATCTACTGTATGACTCCCTAATCCGAAGTCCAAACTACTGAATAAGGGCAGCCCCGAGCAAAAATATCTCTGCTGATCGATGAGGGAATAGTAAATTGAAGCGCGATGGGTTAATTATCACACTCGTGCAAATTTTTCGCCTCACTCATCGACTACGAACAAATTATTATTCGACTTAACTAACGAGTAGTCCGTGGGATTTTATTTCTTTTCATTTTATTTACGAGAGGAATCCCATTGGAACAAAATAAAGTACAAGTATAAATAAGGTCGCAATTATGAAGGTTAGTTCTGTAATATTTTCATAGAAGGGTGACTATCAAAATCAATAAGATTAGTACAGTCTAAAGTAAAGTTCAGAATGTTATACAGGAAGAGTAATTAGTAATTATAAACCGGTGGCGTAATGACAAAATCCCAAGATGGTTAATTATTTGTGGCTGTACTTCCGAAAGGGACCGGTGGCCGATCGAGATGAGGTTTGGGGGGAGGAGAGGGGAGGGTGTGTGGATCCTAAATCTAAAATTGTTGCTTCGGGAATTTATTAGTTTCCGAGATATTAATAAAAAAACTTTTAGTATTTCTGTTGACTTATTCCGACATAACGCATTCCACTTTTCAACTTTTTCTGGATATTAGTATTGGTTGGGGCTAGATTAGCGCGAGGGGTGCGCGCCCGTTTGCGGGCGCGTAAAGCATGGTAGCGAACCGATGTGAGTTTGGAGATTTGAACCAGCAACTTGCGAATGCGACCCATCCTACTATATAGGGTGTTATTCTACTGATAGTCAATATTCTAGGGGGCGATTCGACAGGCCAAAATAAGACGAAAATATAGAATACAATTTTTTAATATCGTGCTTCGTTTTCAAGAAAATTGACTTTGAATTTCAGCTAAATACGCGTGCCTTTCCGGTGCCTGAGGAGCACGCGGAGGTAAGGGGAACGTGTCCAGCAGTTCGTAAAACAGTTTGCGGGGACGGGAGGGTCGCCGGGTAGGGGTGCCCGCACCTACGTACAAACAAAAGTTCAAAAAAAAAAAAATTAACAATAATTTTTTATTAATATTTTGGAAACTAATAAATACCCGGAGCTACAATTTTAGATTTAGGGTCCACACCCCCTCCCCACTCCTCCCACCAAACCTCATCTCGATCGGCCACCGGTCCCTTTCGGAAGTATATCCTTATTTGTTTATCGCGGCTGTTTGACACCAGAGGATGTTACGAATGCTCAGAATTTTATCGAAGGTGTGAATTACAGGGGCTGCGGTGTCGTCACCTTACGATCTCCGAGGCGCAAGGTCGGACGGCCTAAACGCGGGTCGAGATTTTTGTCAAGACACCGTCGCCCGTGCCAAGAATTTCGCGATCCACGGGATACGTATTCTAATTGCACACCGTTCTTTCTGCGTAAGAGCGACAAGCGTGTTTCTGCCTCCCTCGTGTCTACGGTATGCTTGAAAAATAGGGTACGCTTCGGTGATCGCTAATAGGTAAACGAATAAATTCTGCATGATTTTCGACTTTGAGTAAAATTTTATTTAAGGTACTTAAAACGTGTAATCGAAAGAAGAATTCAATAGGCAGTTGAAGGAACAGAAGGAAAAGTAAACCTTAATTCTGTTACGTCAGAAAATCTTTCTTAATAAACTTCTAAAAATATGATCCAACCGAACAGTAATTTCTCGCTAGAAAATTACGAAAACTTGTGTTTCATTATCCTTATCATTAAGCTTTTACATTGTATATAAAATCTAATGTAATACTAAATCATTAACGACGCCACAACATATACTACCCGCCATTAAATACCATGACAGGTTAATAAATCCACGCTAATATTCTCCACAAGGTTCCCTGTTCTAATTACCACAACAAACTGTTTCTGTTTCAATGCAAATATCATTCTATACACCAACCACGCTGTATTCTGCAAACGACATCCGCTCGAAATGCATTTGTTACTAAAGCTAGTTGTCAACTAATCATTACTCACAGTCGACACTGTGTCTCAAGATCCCCGGAGACGTCAGTCAAACCAGAAGCTCAGCTCTCGAAATAATTAACGATATCCAGATCTTATTGCCCCACTGCACGACACGCCGCGTATATTGCAAATTAAGTTAAACGGGATAGAATCTACTGTAACAAATTGAAACGGTCACTGAATGGGATTACAAGCTCCAGGGGGGCACGCATCCGTACCGCTCCAAGTGATAAACAAGACTGACCCTTATCCAGAAAATTCAGCAACCAGGGATAGAGGGGATAATGTCACGCGGCTGGAAACTCTGGTGTCGCCGTTCCCTTATTGGCTAAATGGCCATTTCAGAACCAACAGCCTGGACGCTTCATACCCTGCCCCCTCTCATTCGGAGGATTACAAGACAGTCCTCAGATCGAGGTGCAAATAAAGTCTGTAGGCTTGAAGAATATACCTTCGTTGTTTATGCAAGGTGAATGTCAACGAAACATGGACACAGTGGCTACAACTGTTGGCTCTATGATTTTACTATTCTAGGATAAGCAGAGTCACGCTCTCTGCCAAAGGAAATTCTGTCCACTTTTACAATATAAGTTTAACTGTAAATTCAGGTACTGATAGAACAATGACAGGGCAATTTCAGGAAACGAGAATTGTTTTTTATAAAATATCTGACCACCATCGATCCACAATAATTTTCGTTACTTAGTAAGGTTATCTAAGAGGAGACTTCCGTTGTATGAAAAAATTCGTTTCGTCGTATAAATGCGGCAAGAAGAATCCAAGACCATGGGTGCGTTCCGATTTTCGCAGTGAGTGCAGAAATCGCAGCGCAGTCACTGCGCGCATACGTATCGTTCCGTTTCGTTACTGCGGTTCGTGCGCGCTTGAAATTTAAAAATGCTACTATGGAAAAAGAAACGTTTTTTACAATAACCTCGATACTATTAAATAATAGCGATAATGAAATCAGCAGCTGTGATTCGTCGAATGAAAGCAAAAATGAAGATGATATTAACTTGCCATTTAGAATCGGAATTAATATACATATCATTAATTGTAAACAAAACACTCGGACCGATTATGTTTGCCTAAAAATTGACAGATTATGGAGAATATTATGGAGGTTATTCCGGGATATTCGATAATAAGTATGTAATTATACATTTGTATTAAAAAAAAAACATCACATGAAGTTTCTTCAAAATAATAACGTAAAAAAGTGGCATTGTAATCATGAGAGAATTAATTGTTTTTATTACTTTTCATTAAATTGTATCAGCTATTTCCAATAGAGAAATTCAAATAATCAAAGATTGGACAAACAAATACGCATGCGCGCGCGCGCGCAGTGACTGCTTCACCTCTGAAATTCTGCGTTTGCTGCACGCTCGCTGCACCGGAAGTAGCATCGCATTGGTGGAAAGTGAGAGAAATTCTAGGGAATCGTACGATGCCACCAATTTCATGCACTCACTGCGAAAATCGGAACGCACCCCATATTTCAGTAACAAGTAAGAAACGCGTTAGTCCAGCTCGTTCTGCTTAATTAGCAGATGAAAGAAGTTCGAAATCGTGTTAAACAGCGACGGAAACGGCGGAGGAAAGTTTAAAAGTGATCGTCGTTTACGATTAATCGGAGAAATTGTATAAGGAAGCTAGACGGGACGGTCCACGCGTAAATTCGATGGCTCTTTCGTAGTTCACGAAATTCGTCGCACAAATTACTCTCCCCGTGCTCCTGACGTCCAATTAATCATCGTAATTTTCAATTACTCGTCCGGTTGACAACCGTTGAATTATTTTCCAGCCCGACGGAGAAGCGATTTAGATGGCTCCTCTTCCACCTTGCGTCGCTGAGTTTGCGCTACACATTTACGTTACTTGTCTCGGGCTTCCTTCGAGGAAATAACCAATCTGTGGTTTCTTTAAAAAGAAGAGAATTATAATTTGACGTCAACGCCAATGGATCGGCCGAAGGATAAATCTGACTTTCACGTGTCCACGAACTTTTCTACTATTTAGTGGACAAACTTTTGCAGAGAGAATAGAAAAAAGTTGGAATACAATATTACTTTATACATTTCTCGCCGATAGCCGATCGCTGTTCGCTTACAATCTCCTTGCTATTAGAACGAAGGCGTTCTAAGCGATTCGCAGTTCATTTCGCGACGCGCTCCAACATCGCCAACGATCTTAATTCTCCACGGTACGTATTCCCATTTGCACGCCGTGTCACTGGAAGTTCGCGAACACGAAAACGACCGGCTGTAAAGCGTTTTTGCCGGCGGCTAACACGATGGCCGGTGAAATTTGCAAACCGTTGATTCAGAAGACGGATGGAGGGCAGGGAGGGGGAGAAATTATACCCGGCGGTGGTTGTCCGGGCATCACGCAACTCCTCGAGCTAGCATCACCTCATAAATCCACCGTGTTTTACCTTAAGGCGAGATTAATAACCACCTAGCACCAGTATTTGCATTTAAACGCGGGGCTAATGCGCGTCAACCAGATTGCAGAGTATTTTGTCCCCGTGCAGCACAGTGTCGGTATAAATCCCACCGAACAATCTGCTTTTACCCGTGCACGGATTTGTCGCCGCCAGCAGAATTATCTTCCAACCGAAATCTACTCGAGATCGATGTGTAAACTGTATAAAGCGGGCCCGCGATTGATACAGCCTTTAAACTGGGACCTGTGTCGCTGAACGCCACCTATTTCTTTCCAATCTCAAGTCAGAGAGGTAGAATAGCCTCTCGGAGATTAAACGTTGTCGTCTTACGAATGATGAGTTCACGATGCTGAATGGGGTCTGCGACGCAAACCCATGGTTATTAATATCACGAATACTAAAATGTATAGACAGAAGAGATCGAAAGGGCCCTCGAAAATCCGAAACTCCACTGAACAGGTCCCAACGTGGAAATCTATCCTCCATCGAACTCCGTCACGAGCAAGTAGGGGAGACCGGGGCTGGTTGGCCCCAGGGGTAGGTTGACTAATTGTTAATAACTTTTCACTAACGTGTGCTCTACTGCTGAGCGATTTTCTGTAGAAACAAGTCACTTCTACTATGTCATTCATTTGTTTCCGACACCACCATTAAAGATTTCATGTTTCCACGCTTTATATAGTTACAGTAGAATTAATGCGAAGGGACTATTTTAAAGTTTGTTTATTAAACGACCTACTGAGACTGCGTTTTTGATTTTACATAAATAATTAAAGGTTATATAGAGTATTGAAGTCAAAATGATCGTTCGGGGCTGGTTGACTAATAACGTTCGGGGTTACATGACTAAGCTGGTCAACCAACCCCAGTGATGGTTTAAATTGTTATTTATTATTAAAAAGTAATAAATATTTTATAATGAAACAACTCTCGTGACATTGTGCTATTTTATTCCCATTCAGATAAGTTGCTAACAACATTTTCTTCACTGATTGCACCTATAGTCAACCTACCCCATACTGTTAGTCTACCAACCCCGACCACGGGGCTGGTTGACCAGCATGTAAGGTGTTAGAAAAACATTAAAATGCCTTAATTGTTGTCACATTTAGTCAGCTTTAATAATTTAATCAGATAGCCAAATGTATGCCCTATCAAATATACTAACCGGTTTAATGATATTTCGTCCACATAATTTATTAAAAATCAAAAACTGAAAAACTGGCCTACCAGCCCCGGTCTCCCCTACACTCGGAACAAGCGCGATGGAAGAAGGCTGGATGGGACGTGGCTTCCAGCAGATATTCAGCTGATGGATGTTAGAAAAATCCACGAAACGAGGGGCCGATCGAAGGCTCTGGTTCCGCCCTGGTGTTCTATTTTAAAAGCGCGTCAGCGCCGGCTGTCGATCTCGCGCGAATCCGTGGCGCTTGCAGGAACGTAGCGGGGAGATTTATCAAAGGAACGTCTCGGATTCGAATCGAGAAGCTGCTAACTGTAAGTCGCGCGGGTGGAGAGGGCCCCGGCGCGGCGCGGACTCCTCGTTGCTCTTTTGCGAGCGCGAAGCAATCGTTGGCCGTTTAGACGCCGACGCGACGGCGAGGGCTCGAGCCGCGTTTGCTCGACTTAAGCGGTCTCATCTGCAGGACAAAAGGACGATTATCTGTTCTCGTTTGCGCCGGCACGCCGATTCAAGTCGCAAATTGCGCGCCTCCACTCGATCCGGACAGCCCGCCCTCGCACCCCTCCGTTTGTTCCTCATAATTGTCATCGCGTCGCTGTCCGAGCGAAAAAGTCAATCCAACACTCGATCGAGTCCGTTTTATACCCTATAATGGAACCGCGTGAATTCATTCTGCCGCTTCCTGTTTGCTATTTTAGTCTGATAGATTTAGTGAGGCTCGGAGGGAGAGGGACGGGGCGAACGTAGGTAGCGGACCGAGGAATCGAGCAAGTATAGAAGCGTAACAACTGTACCGCGAGGTGAATAGATGATACAAAGAGGGGATCGGATGATTTCTCAGGAGAAGAAAATAAATACGTTGAAAATGTGAGATTAAGGTTCTGGGAAGATTGATTTTGGAAATTCGCGGGGTGCTCGGGCTGCGATAAGATCTTTAATTGGTCCCATGTTCCTCGAGCAGGAAATTCATAGCGCCAATTTGTACATAGGGTAAATCCGGGAGACGCGGTCGACCTAATATAAAATGGCTATTAAAACTAATATAGATATTACTTATTTTATCAGAACAAACCTAATATGTTCAGAATTTTATGCCGATTCAGAAAAACTGGTCGATATTTGCTTTATAACAATATTTACTGTAAATCGGGTTGAAAACTGAAGTCATGACATCTGACCACCTCTCCCGAGGTGCCGGGAGAAATGGTTTTCGTCGTTGGCAGAGACCACTCATATAATTATTCATGGAAAATTAACAAAGGATAAAGCAAAATTATTTATGAGTGAATACAACTACGGATTCATTGATATTTAATTTGTTTACGCTAAACAAGTAAAGAACACATCAAAGAAAAAGTGAATTACCTACTGGCGATTAGCAAGGCAAATGAATACAAAAGTGAATAAATAAACTAAATAAACAAGAATAATAATAAAATAATAATAAAAAATAAAAAAATAATAAAAAAATCATAACTCGACCATCTCACCTTTCTGCAGCGAGACATGGTCTCGTTAGCTTTGAGAGGAAGAGTTAATATGGCCAAATACTTTGGCTGCATTGTCCCTCAATATCTCTACTATCTTATTATTCCAAACATTAAAGGAAAATAAACTTAGAAGTATATTTTAAATACTATTCTGTACAACCGCTGTTTGACAAAAGAGATTAAATGTAACATTAATTTACCTTTTATAGCCTATAAATCCAGAAAAAACACAGAAGGAAGCGAAATAACGCTATTTATTCAACTATTTGGCTTCTAGAGAAGTAATTGGTCTGCACTTTAATGCATTTTTACGTGTAGACTCTGAAATATAGCGACACGACCAACTCTCCGGCTCGACCGCGTCTCCCGGATTTACCCTATATACCCGATGCATTTTCGAAACGTAATATTTCCTCGAACACTGGGGCTTCGCTCCACACTTGTCGATCCATAACGGTAACGACTGAAACCTACCTACGAGACGGATGACGGGAGAATAGAAAAAAGACAGAGAACGGATGACGTGGATATTAGAACATCTGTTAAAACAGTGTCAGAAGCTGGGGAGTCCGTTCAGAGCAGAAGGCAGCTGGAAAAATACAGACACAATGTGCCGGTGTAAAGACCATAAAAATATTCAGATAATACTGCCTCCACCCTGTTGCAACCCTTAACTGCCAAGAATTTATTGAAAGTAATCATTGCTCGGATCGCAGTGATTTATTAATGAAACTTCGTTCCAGCGAAATAACGCGTGGCCCGCGACTCCGGGGGTACCAGTCTCAGGAAGCATCGCCGCGTTAGATAAATATTTATTTAATTAAAGCCACCGCGGCGGGGGCAGACGGCCGGTGGGGTCGCTCGAAGATTTCAATAATAACTCGGCGGATCGGTAGGCTGGCAAGAGGATAATTTCAGCCGGTTGTCGAGCGGACGTTCCATATAGACGTGTCGAAGATAGACATAGTTTTGGCCGTCCAGGAGCATTAATTCTGAAACACGTGCGCGGCCATGCTGCACGCGGCCGTCTCCAAGCCGCGGATAACCCGAGAGTAAATCATCCCCATCGTTATTATCATTCGCGCGAAGCAAGGGGGCAGGCGTTGACTTATCACGCCGCGTAAATTTCTGCCCCTCGACCCCTTTAATAGAGAAAGAAGGAAATTGCCTTCGATCGTATGCCGCTTGATGGAAAGCCTGTTCTTCCCGTTGCCGATGAACAAGCGACTTTCGCCAAGAAGAACGAAGGAAGAAATCGTCCCACTGCCACAGGTGACCAGTAATAATGGCGCAGAGGTGGTCGGTAGGAAAGTATGATTACAAAAGGGACTAATGAGGTAACAGTCGAGGCATACCGTTAAGGAACTAGTTCTTGATCAGGCACTAATTTTTGATCAGTTCATGAAATAAATCGTTCTTTTGAGTTTATGTCAATAAATAATTGTTTGAAATAATTACTAACATAAAAATTGATAATTCAAAAATATATGTGTTGTCTATGAAAGCAGTTAGTATTGTTAGTTTTAGATGATTAAAAACTAGTTCCTAGTCACCTTATTATTCCATACCTTCTAAGTATTTAAAATATATATTTATTTTCAACTTTTTAAAATTTTTCCTTGAAGTTTAAACATTAATTCAACTTTTAGTATAAAAAAAGTCTATGATTTAATGTTTTATTAGGTTAAAAAAAAATATTAAAGCGGGAAACCTTCTAAACTGATCAGAAACTAGTTCCTTAACGGTATATCAATTTACAACGAGCCTGGCGGGTATTCATAGAAGAGACGCCTATTCGACGATCGCGAGTTCAGCGTGGATATAGATCACCGCGAAACATAACGCGATTATTGTTAATCGGAAGTCCCAATCGCGAACGGTGCTCGACGAGCATTCATCAGGCGGATTTACGTTCCGCTCGTTTCTCCGTTCGAAGCGAGTTCGCTGCCAGATCTAAAACCGTCTAACCGACAATGACGTAGAATCTGAGTAAATCGCGCCCGTTGTCCCTCATTTCGCATTAATGCCGGCCGGACTAATCTTTCTTATTCCGCGTTGCAGCGCGTCGCTTTGTCGCGTCCACTTAATCTCATCTTTCCAGCGGACCTTTGCCATTAAACATCCAGCGCGCTCGCTGCTGAAGAATCGAACGCCCGGAGATGCTCGGCATCCTTGTGTTTCGCACGTTCCTGGGGCCGAGTCTTCGAGATTCTGTGTGAAATTCAGCGCGGAGAGAAGGGAGAGCCTGGTAACTAGGGTAGTTTGCGAGCGAGAGAAACGTTGCATCGGGGAATTGTTACTTCGGAGGGCCCGAGAAACTTGAGGGAAGTAAGTCTCGCCAAATCTGGTGTAAAGTAAATTCAACGTAGATACTCGGGGTGAAAGTTCGTACATTCTATTTGAATGGGAGTGTAATTGAAAGTAGGTTGCACGGGGAAGGTTGCTTGGTAAGCGAACCTAAGGCGGACTAGAATTCTTCTAGGGCAGAAGGCAAATGGCCCTCGACGCAATTCTGACCAATGCGCGACCGAGAACATTGTAGAATTTCCAGGAAAGGCACAGCGCAGATTATCTGCCCCTCCGACGGAAGTCCGAACAAAGAAATTCGTTTCCCCGACAACGATATCTAGTTTAATTTACCCATCGCTTGCCTCGGCAACATTATCGCAACCGGTTGCACGATTAATGCCCCAGTTTTACGAATTGTCGGCTTCCAGCGATAATTTTACTCGTTCCACTTCTCTGCTCGCCTTTCCACGAATATAAAATTGAAGCACACGGAAAGAGATTACCTACGCGTGAAAGAGAGGAAACCTAGATCGACGAGTAAACCATCGAAATTCGAGAACCAACTGTTGGAACTTTTGTTTCGAGCCGATCTAAACACTGGCGCCCGCATTCGCCAATATTTTCGGTCGCTGTTCATTATGTAACTAATAAAGAGATACATCCAAGTCCTCCTCTCGACTGGCCGCCCGAATTATTGAAAGAAAAAAAACGGACCTCCAACGAGCGAAACCTAAAAAGCCCCGTTGGTTCCGTGGTAAATAAAGTGCGAGATCAGGGAAGAAGACTTCGAAGCTAGAGATCGATATGCAAATAAGATACGCGTGAGAAAATTCCAATTAAGATCCCCCCGGAGGAGGGGGGTCGTCGTTCGCCAAATGAAAGCTCGGAATTCTGTTTGCGCGCGAGTTTATTCACTGTTGGCGTAAAGCAGGCATAATGCCCGAGGCGCGTCGAGCGCGGTTACGCGCCAAATAAAGTTGGTAAATCCCGCCGAAATCCGCGATCGAAATAAGTCCGTTTATCCTTGACGAACATCAGAATGAACCGTGTAGAATACTCTCGCGGTGGCTGGCGCGGAGGAACGAGTTTCTGCGTTTATTTCTGGCGAGCGCGAATCGCGTGCCGAAACTCCGCCGACGAGCGCTTTAAATCCCTAATCGTATCCCGAAAGCCCAGGGATAGTAGCGGCGGCAGGCCGCGAAGAACGGGCCGAGAAGCTAATGCGCGACAAACGGTCCTCGTAGTCGTAGCTGCGATTTAACTACGCGTTGGTAAGCACGGGCTACTCGTTCGCAATAAACGCCCACGTAGGGGCGCCAGCGACGAGCCTTATAGCCCCTGTAATCGCACGTGTCACTTACGAATGTCGTCACTTACTTCTTGGATCTTATAGCTGGTCCTGATGGTCTTGCGTTTCGTCGTCGTCACCTCGTACGTCTCCTCGACGGTGGGCGCCACTTCGTCCTCGTTGTTGTTGCCGCCACCGTTATTGTTTACGACCGCCTCGACGTCCCCCGGGGCGCCGTTGTCCAGGGCGTCCGTGGCGTCCGTGGCGTCCATCGTCGCGTTCTCCGTATCGGCTTCCAGGGTGAACGATCGGTCGGGCGACCAGCGAACAGTTTCAGAGATATCGCTGGTGTACCTCGGACGGCTTCGGGGGGGGCGACGGGGGACCACCAAACGGGGGGCAGAAGGCGCGATTCGGGTGGCCGCGGGTCGACCCGTGTGTCAGCCGCGCGAAAAACCTCGAGAAACGTACGAGCAACCACCGAGACTATTCCGGGATTGGCGATGCTGCGCACGAAACGGAGAGACTGGCCGTACTAAAGCACCGCGGTTCGAGAAACCCGCGGCGAACGTGTTCCCGCGCGCCTTTCAACGGCGAAAATAGATTCTCAAGTTTTCCCGATGGAACTCCACGCGTTCGTGGCCGACGAGTGTCGATTTCGTCGTTCGCCGCCGCGATAAATCTGCCCCCGACACCGCCTCCTGCACTCGCGTCCCGTACGAGATCACGCGCACAGTTACCACGCTCGGACACGTCTGGGAGGGAAGCTCGCCGCGAAGCCGCACGACTGACAATCCAGCAGACTTATCGATCCAAGGAATAATCGATCGTTACGGTTGCCGGCCAGCGCGGCGTGGCTTCGGTCCTCTTATTTCGCACCGGAGCTCAATGTTTATTGCGTTTAATCGAACGATCACGCCGATCGGCTCGCAGGCGATTTCTGGGAAACGTTCGAGGTGTCCGAGGATTGTTACCGCGAATCGTCGGATCGTCGAGGTTGGAGGCGGTGACGCTGGAGCTTGGATCTACACTCTTGTAACGCGCGAAAGTAAGTTAGCGACGCGCATTTAAATATAGACGTACGAACATGCGTGCCGACTCGCGTTAAAGAATCCGTTTTGTGTTAAAATTAAATTGTTTACGCGCCGGAAATGTGAACACGAACGAGCGGCTACACCGGGTCCGGTCGAGTTTCAAGTACGAACTGCCACCTGGTGAGCGGCGGGCCTATTACGCAATCGCAACATCCATTCGAGTGTCGACTTTCGATTTATCCTGTATTTCTTACAATCTCGATCTCGCCGATCGGCATACTGCTTTAATACGATACAAAGTGCTCGTTCGAGACATTTATCATGGAAAATATATTTGTAAAAATCACAGTGAAGTTAATAAGGCATTCCTAAACGCAAGCGCGTACATGTCCACGGCGTGATACATTCCTCCCGCGTTCTTCCAGGGTTAACCTTTCAAATAAGCGTAACCTGCCAACAATTTAATCGTAACATGAAGTTTTTCTTTTAAATAAAAAACAGACCAGCCAACAATTGTTTTTTAACATTGGAAGCACCAATTAATTCTTCGTAAATGCACCGATAAGCTTTAGCCGCTCGCGCCCATCTACGCTTTATGAGTTCTCGTAATTCTTCAACTGTATCAGATCCTCGGGCCTGTAGACACCCACTTCCGTGATGATCCCTTTGATGAGACTAGCCGGAGTTACGTCGAACGCAGGATTCCAGCACTGTATTCCAGGCGCGGCGATTCGTTGGTCGTTTATGTGGGTCAGCTCCCTCTCCGGCCTCTCTTCGATAACGATGTGATCGCCGCTGGGGATGCTGAAGTCTATGGAGGTCCGTGGGGCCGCCACGTAGAAAGGAACATTGTGGTACTTGGCTACTATGGCGATCTGAAAGATTCCAGGAAAAGTTAGAAGCGCGATAAACGCCTGGGAGCTAGTAAGAACCTTACGCCGCGCGAATTACCTGATACGTTCCAATCTTATTGGCCGTGTCGCCGTTCGCCGCGACTCTATCGGCGCCCACCACCACCGCGGATATATTTCTGGACTTCATCAACGCCGCCACCATATCGTCGCAAATCAGAGTGGCCGGGATCTTCTCGTACACTAATTCGTAAGCAGTCAGGCGCGCTCCCTGATTGTAAGGCCTGGTCTCGGAGCAATACGCGTGTTCTGTAAATTGAATTAGTACTTGGGACTTTATCGAAACCTCCCCGGATATTTAGAAACTAAAGACATGCAAACGTTACCAAGACTATTTCTCTTATGAAGCGATCTAATAACACCTAAGGCTGTGCCATAACCTGCTGTCGCAAGGCTGCCAGTATTACAGTGCGTCAGAACTCTGACGGAATTGTCGCCGTTCACGTTCTTCAAGATCTCTCGCGCCCCAAAGTCCCCGATAGCTTTGTTATCGGCGATATCTTTCTCCAGCATAGCTTCTATAGCGTCGAGAAACCTGCGAATCCCATTACCAACGGTAGTGACATCCACCCTACGACTTATCCGCGTCCAGCTGGGCTTACGTACCTCCCCTTCATCTCCGCCACGTTAACGGACGCGTCCTTGCTCAGTTTATTGGCTAAGTGAATTAATTTGTCCGCCGCGAGCTTCATGTTAACGGCGGTGGGCCTGGCGGAGACCAAGTAATTTAATTTGCCCTCCACGTCCTGGCGCAAACTCTTTTTGTCCGTGGGTTCCTCCCTTTTAAGCTCCGCTGCTAAACTCAGGCAACCGACAATGGCAATAGCTGGTGCGCCTCGAACCTGGAACAGCGTATAGAAGCTCGCGTGAGAACCGACCGAGCCGTCGAGGCTAACCGCAGACGCCGCCACTCCGATGTTGAATGTCTACCTGCATTTTGTTGATCACCTTCCAGCCATCCTCCACGCCGTTGACGGGGACGTACCGCGAGATCGCCGGCAACAGTATCTGATCGAGTATCTCCAGTCTGCCGTTTTTCCATTTAATAGCCTGCAGCGTCATTTCGATCCGTCCGGAGGCGAACCTCGTGTCTTGGCAGCAGGTGGAAAGGTACGGGGCAGATTCGAGGCGCGGCTAGCAGAACCGCGGCTTCTTAGTTTCTGAATGAAACGGGAGCCCGTTCATTTGAAGCTCACGTGCACTTCGGACGGCCGTGACTCGAAGCCTATCGTAAACGCCTATCGTATCGCGAAGATATCACGTGTGCCGGAGCGCAGCTCGCGTGTGTGCATACGTATGAAAGCCTGCGCCAGCGACACCTGTACAACCACTAGAAAACTACGCCTTCCTCGGACCGGAAGTCCTCTTCGGCGAGATTATTCAAATTATATTTGCGACACCGACGGCACCGCGGCTGCGACGTTCAGCCGGGCTAGGAGTTATCGCAGAAATTCGGGGAATGTTTAATAACGCGAAACGAACGTCTCAAATAATTCAGCTACGTTGCTTCCGGTAGTCTTTTGGACAGTCTTTGACGCTGCGATGGAACTCGGGACCCGTGCCGTTCTACTTATTTCGCTGGGGTTTAAGGAGCTCTTAACGAGCTTCGTGTACTTTCTAGCATTTTTTTTTATAAATAGAGCAATCTCCTCTTATTAATCACGCGCAGAATTTTTTTAAAGAGACCCGTGTTCCCTTGTACAACGCGGCATCTTCGCAGAGTCTTCTGCGAAGCGGACACTTTACTTGGGAGCTTCTTTTATGACGAGTATTAGTAGTAAAGTGGCGTTAAGCGGAGGTAAATTGTTTCGAACGTGCCATCGAGTAGCTACGCGCAGAGATTCGATGTTTCGTTTTTATTCTATTTTGGTCGGCTCGTGGCATTAAGCAAGCCCGTGTTTTTATCTAGCTCTATAAAACGATAAAACGGGCAATATACCGATAAGAATTATCGAGGAGACGCGGGTGCATACCGCGACTTTAAATCAAACCGCGCCTCACCGCAAAGGAATCGCTCTCGTTCCTGATGCAATTCGTCGCTTTGATCCTTTATATGAATCCTATGTACGTGTGCTCGCTGGTGACCGAATACTCGCAGCATATTTCGAGTGCAAACTATCCCATCTACTTGCCGCGCTTTTTTAAAAAAAACCTTTGCATTTGAAAACAGACTGTACTTCTCAGCTGGCCTCACCTGCTCACGCGGAGGAACACATCTCGCGCTGGAAGTGTAATTCCGTCGGGTGAATTTCGATCGTTTTCCGCGAGCTTTTCGTCTTTCATTCCTCGTGAACGCTACTCGAAAGCAATCGCGTTTGAAGCATGGATGTTCGCCGGCGAAACGATCGCGCACTTTCGAAAAATAATGGCTACTCCGGGACGCAGGATTGAAAGTGAAACTTAAACGAAACACGTTCAGACTTCGCAAGGCTACTTCTATAATAAACGTTTGTTGGTAACCAAGTGTTTGTTCGCAGATAATTTTGTTTGCATGCGTGGGCGGAGGTATGCACAAGGTATACAACTTTTGCTTCAAATATGCTAAAGATAATCCAGCGCTGTTATTGTAACAACGGAACTGATTCTTCTATTTGGGGAATAGTTTCCAACGAAAAAACTGCCGAATATCGGAATTCATAGTACCCACTACCCAGGGTCCCGATTTCCATATAAATGGGATCTAAAGCCTCAAGTAGCCAGCCACCAAAAATTGCCGTGGCTCAAATCATTTGAATAATTTGATTAACAGAATGTCCTCCAGTAAGAGAACGAGGTGACTTATCAATTAATTCCTTTATTTATTAAACGAGATAAGCTCTTTGGTATATAAGAACAACAAAGATAAGAGCACTGCACTGATTGCGTACTTACGATTAGTGAAATATCGTGTCGTACGCTAGCAGAATCACTGTGGCGACTGCATCAACTTGTACCGGCTGAATATCCCATAAGAATTAACATTCCAGATAGATTACAAACACGGCCTCAATTTCATTTACACGCAGAAGTCGCGGAATACAAGTGGCTTAAACTGGGACAGACCTGAACTGGAACAGAGATCTGGTATGGTCTTAACTGAGTCTTGCAATTGTTATGAATTGCACCGCCTAAGAAGCTGTATAGTCTTTCAAAGAATTCTGAAATAACAATGCAGCACAGATTTAAGGAACTGTGTGAGTCAGATTCGGTAGCACAAAGGATGACGTAGGAAAAGTTTTAAGTGTGATTAGAAATATCTGCATTCAGCATGCAGAGATTAGCACTCTGCAAATTCAAGGAAAAATAGTTCCCACAGCTGAAGTAACGAAATTAATTTAATATACGCGATGGAAATTAAAGGGAAAACCTCTAGCAAAAAAACTAATTATTTAAAGGGCCAAGTTAGCGCCAGAAGGTGCTAGAAGTCTACCGTTGTTAGACCATGAGCGGTAAAGTTTTACGAAGGAATAGTAAGAGGAAGTTCCGGATATCTCTACCATCGAATTGCTCTGGCCCTGTAAAGTATTACAACGAGAGGTCGATCAGAGCAGATTACTGGATTTTCGTCGGAAGGTATTAATTCGATTGATGCTCGTGATCTCGCGTCGATGTTCGTTCCATCGCTAGCAACGGCTAATTGTAAGGAACTTGTCATCGTGTCTCCTTAAAGGAAAGCAAATAACTTTGTGCGCCGAACTCTGGAGTTGCAGTTAGTAACGCATGAAATGCCATTTCAATGCTTCCATCGCGATATCTGTGTTGTAAAGTTCCTTTCTACGAGCAACTCTTTGTTCAAACTATGCGCGGAAGGAACGGGCGCGGAGTTCGATTTAAATTTCATGTTCTGCTAATGGAAAATTACGTTACTCCCGCGTGCATTTAAATTTATCGACGAATATTTATTGGCCGAAGTTGGGAGTTACGTTAATGGCCACTGATAAAAGAAAGATAATGTATAAACAGTGATGGAAGAAGTGAAACGCAAGGGCAAGTCTGTCGAACCAATGGCTACGTTTCGTTCTAAAGTTAAAGAACAATCTCTCCGGTGCTCGAAATTATTTTCGTAACTGAAAACTGTAGAATGGAAGGAGCATCGCACAAGATATAAAAGTCACGTGCCCTCAATCGTATAACTTCCCGTCCTCGATCGCCAAAAACGATGCCACGGCATTGTTGACAGGAAATATTTGAGCTGTTTCACGAAGTGCTTGATCGCCAACCAATCTCAGTTTGTCCATTCACTTAAGACGTTCCCAGAAGCGAATTCCAATGGTATCCCCGAGATATTCGCACACGTTGCATCTTCTGATCTTTGGACAATTATAGAATCGCTGATAAGATAATGACGAATAGTTACAGCCAGTAAGGCAGTGCTTTCCAAATCGTAAAGAAGGTGCGCACAATACCCGGCTCCTAAGCAATTGTAAAATTTTATTTCCTCAAAAAAATAATAAAAGCACTGCAACGTAAAGTGTGAAATGGAATAGGTATGTGTATCTGAATACAAGCGTATTTATAACGTTCGGAGTGCGAAACAAAGTTCACCGAAAAATATTTATAGCCTCACGCTCCGCGGGTCGTGTTAAATCGTTTGTAAATGGAAATGGCCACCACAAAGCAACTTCACCGTACATTCACGGGCGTCGTGTTCATAAGTCGATACTTTTACCTCTTTATTCGCACACGAATTGAAAGTGGACCTCAAAGAATAATCACTCTGAATCAACATTATTAAAACAGCTTCTCTGTGTATGTAGGTGCTTAGGAAGGCATAATATGAGGCATTGAGAGCACAAACGGACTAACCCACATTTTTTTGCGAAATTGAGTTAGCAGCAATAATGAATTCCAATAGGCTGTACTAATCATGTGAAATTAGAGCTCTTACTTTTTGACCCGTCGGGTACCCGGGTACCCGGACATTACCCGGGATAACTTCAAGCAATTGAATGTAGTATTGTCTGTGATTGTCTGTGGTATAGTCTGATGTTAGCCAAAAATGATCGAACAATACCACATTCAATGGCTTGAAGTTGTTTCGGGTAGACGGGTACCCGACGGGTCAAAAAGTAAGAGCTCTATGTGAAATAGGAAAAATTAATTTTTTTTCATTGTGGGTTAGTCCTTTTTTGCTCTCAATGCCTCGTATCTAATTGTAAGTCGATGATTTCTTGCCTTTACTCATACTTGAAAATCGACACTAAGTTGATACTAGAATCGAAATTAAAAGAACCAGCTAATTTACTTTGTTCAGAAGTGGCACGGGATCTGAAATGTGGTCGAATTTAAAAAAACTATTAAAATGTACCGACACATCAACAGCGCTACAATAACAGAACTGAAAGTTGAAAATCATAAAAAGGTTGGCTACGCGTCAGTTCCTATTCTCCGTACAAGATCAGGGGGAGAGAAACGAATGATCTACACAAATTCATATTCACTTTAATTAAATATATCTATGTACATTATAGGTACATCGTAATACATTTACCATTATGACGACTGTACAGCTTAGCAGCACTTTCAATACTGTTCACAAAAATACATCGCATATAAACGAGCAATTCAGTTTATACGCAAGGTCGGCCCAGGACTTGCGACCGGACAGAGCGTCTCTATTCTTTCTTTCCTTTCGGACCCCGTGGCCCCGAAACGCAGGATTATGTACAAAAAAAAAAGCGATTTCGGCTCGAGTCGCAGGTCGGGCCAGAAGAGGAAGGAACGTGCCGCGAGAAAATGTACGATCTTGCCAGGGATGGAAACTGCCACCGGAAACCACCGTCGACGGCAATGTTTCGCAAACAACTCCCTCCTGAAACGGCTACGAAGTGCCGAGATAACGGCTCGGCTGGTATATACAAGCGGAGGCAGCACGAATCAACGATTCGAAGATGTCGAGGAAAATTCTTTCGCGCGACACATTCTTTTCGAGAAAAATCGATTTTGAAGATGCTTGGAGCATGCGCGCTTCTAATCTTCGCTAACAAGGTGGCATTGCTATAGCACAACTCACGGCAGAGTCGCTCTGCTAAAAGTAGCGAATTGTAATTGTAGGAAAAAATGTACACGTGACATCCATTAACCCTTTAGCTGCGAATAATTGCAACAAAGCAGCGTCCCGGGTCTTAACTATCCTTTGCATTTTCCTTTTTCTGCTGCTTATCGCAGCTAAGCAGTTACTATTTAGATCGCGTTGCAGCTGAAGGGTTGAATTCGATCGAATGGTTTTCGCTATCTACATACAGTGCCTGGTTATTTATATTCCTATTTAATAGAACGAAAAAGGCATGAAGGGATAAATTACAGTTTTTTTAGCCCCTTTCGATCCCCAAAACTTTTATACTCCGGTTAGGAATCTGGAAGCTAGAAGCTCGCCAAGCGCGCTTGCTCCTAAGTAGTATCAAAGTTGCTTTGCCTTAAAACCAAGCCCCGTGCTGAAAAATTATACCGCACATTTTCGATTCATTGTTCAGTGCAGGCTCGCTACATGTATCATACACGTTGGATCTTTTATAGAATTACTAGTAACATCGCCAATAGTTCCGATCTCCGTGGAACCGACATTAGAACGCCAGCCGTCATTTACGCAGCCCCTAATATCGGCTGTTCGTAATATTTAACTAAGAGGATCCTTCGAGAATGTTTCAGAGAGTGGTTGGTTGTTCCAGCTCCCAATCCCTGGGTGTTACGGAAGTACTATTAACAAACAGCTGGGCGGCCCGAATGGGCCGCAGATTAACCTTAAGTACCATCGAGAAACACGAGATATTGACACTTTTTTCATACCGATTATTTTATACAATTACATAGATTGTGTGCGATCCGACGCGCGGCCGTCGCGGCGTGAATCGCGTCGGTTCCCGCGGCGTCGGGTATCAAAAACTAGCTGAACCCGATCAAACAGAGAAGCCTGGCGCGTTATCGCGAACGATAATGACGGGCTCAGAAGAAATCTTATCTTGCGACACAGACAGAGTCAACTCGCGCTCTCCGAACACCTTATCACATATTTTCGTTCATTAATTCTTTCTCTCACTTTCATCTCGATCCCACAGTCTCACACTCTCACACATCGCCGCGGAGCGCTCTCCAGGGGGGTCCGCACGCACCTCGCCCATTCACGATTACTATGCGATAGAAACGATTTCGCGAAACAACTTAAGGAACATTTGGTATCGAGGGCAATAATTCGGTCGGGTGACGATAGGCTGGTGCGAGAGATCGAGTTTCTTGTCCCCGGCCTGACCGCGTAGGAACCGTTTTCGTTTCGCCCGGTCCTCGGGACCCTGCCACCGGCGACGTTTTAAGTAGTACGAGTGGACGATGGAGCCGACCGCGGACACTCCTGAATTGTAAAAGCTACGGCGCGAACGGAAGTACGTTTGCAGAATGCAGAATGAACTGTGAATAATACTATATGTTCCTCGATTATTGAGCACCTTTTTTCTTTAACATTCTGCGCACCCAATTATTCAGGAAACATTATGCTCAACGTAATTCGAAAGACTAGTCCTGTATAACGATCGAATAAATATTCTATGGAAGTAAGTAGCTACGTTCCATTAACTCTGCGCAGATTTCATAAAAGAATGGAAAATCTAAATAGTTTGGTTTGTTTATCAAATAGGTGATGGCTTTTATAATATCCGTGTTTTTTTTTTGCGGAAAAAAGTGACTGAAAGCTTCATACACGGGCGGTAAAAATATTTCGCGAGCGCCAAAACGAAAGAGCCATCGACATCGATGAAAACGTTCATAATGGGTTACAAATACTGGCTCGTGGAATTTTTAAAAGCATCCGTCACGTGCATGGGATGTTCGCGCTGATGGAAATCTGACGGGGAATCAAAAATCGAAAATTCTCGGCTGTCGGCGCTGGTAAGCCTCTGTACTCGAAACTGATGGCTCCCGAAAAATTACAAGTCTGATAATCGTTTCTAGAGCCGAATCACAATCGCTACAACGTTATATAAAATTCTACTGTAAAATGCTAATCTAAATAAATGTTTAATTATCGAGTAACTTTGAGAGTATTCATTGATATTAAAGTATGAGTTACATTTTAAATGTACTTCGCAAAATTTTACTATCGTAAAGTCTCCTAAAAAAATCGAGCACTACTAAATCACAAACCGCTATCTTTTCGTCAACTTTTCACGAGTATTAAATATGTGCACTGGAAATAGACAACTTTTCACAAAATCCTACAGATAATCATCGAACAGTTGATACACCGGTATACAAAATTTACCAACACTATTCTATTCGATGCAAACTGCTTGAATTAAACTCTTCCGCTCGTAAAGGGAGCATTGCCCCACCTTTTAAAAATTTGGATGCAAAACACAGTATGTAAAAATATATAAAAAGAAAGTTGTTTCTGTCAGAGTATTCGCCGGTATCAAAGCACCACAAACTCATTTAAATGTTTCTTTTGCGGTACGTATAAAAGATTCTGCTTATGCATAAAAAGATAAAGAATGTCTGAAGTAATTATAAAACTACCGTGTCTACGAGGTTCCCGTTTTACTCTGACCGCCCTGAATATCTCTGTTGTCTATGATACAAGAAAAAGTTATTTGGTTCTCACGTTCAAAATCAGAGATACAGAAACCTCTGTCTGACGGACAGAGAGCACGTGGCCTGCACGATTGCTGTCTGCCTCTCATTTCCCACAATACTACACTGCCTCCTTGAAAGTAACCTGTTTTGTTAATACCTACATGCTTTTCGAGCATCGCCTCACAGAAAATATCACGCTGATCACAGTTCAGAGCCCTCCTTCGTATAGATGAACGTGGACGGCCCAGAAATTTCATGAGTTAAAAGAATGCCGTTCGTTCAAAAGTTCTTCCCCTGACACTTTTTTCTTACTCGTCGAATGCAACAGAGATATTCAAGACACAAGAATGGCCCCGCGAAAATTTCCCTATTAAAGGCCGCGATTAAAACGCGGGAGCCACTGGCTCGTTACACGTTCCCGCAAAATCAACGGAAAAGATAGAGGCCAACGCAATAAATTGGCCCCGCTCGCCGGAGCGGGCCAAGTTCACTTAATTCCGCGCTAGGTTGGAACTTAAGAACGCCTTTGGTATAAAGCACCTGGGAGCCGTTAAATTGTGAGTTAATAAATTCCGCGGGCAGAATGGCGGCGATGCATCGTGCGCATCGCGGGGGCTTGCCCGCCACGTAGCGTTCTGATGGATTTAAGAGCGAGCCCCTGAAAACTTTCATCCCCGACATCTGAAATCGTGGCTGTAACGTATCGACGGAGGGGCAGTCGATACAGCCGGGAAGTGAAACACAGCCTTGCGCGAAGTCGCGATTCCTCTGCTGCACCAGACTACCGGCACGTGGATGTGTATAAATATATGTATGTATATACAGGGTGGGTCGCGGAATTGGGGCAGGTCCTGGCTCCAGTTTCACTCAACATACAGGACAAATAATAGGAGAAGCATCGAACGGCAGAGTGAGAATTGTAACTGCACTTCTTTCATATAATCAGTACATCGCAAAGTATTAGGTTTTATGAACTGTCTTTTTATACGATTCACCAGAGAATCAGTTTCCTTAAGTACTCCGTAAAGCTAAATGAATGGCTTACCTCTGCAATCAGGCGAATAGGACGATAAACTTTCCGGCTGATATTACTTTGAAATTTTGAACAGAGATTTCCTCAGATTTTGATACAGCAGTCGATGCCTTTCTCCCTTAGTTTCATCAATCTCGAACGAAACACGAGCTAAAGCTAGCTCCGATCGCACGACTCACCCTGTGCACGTACATATACAAACACGTGTTTATATTTATGCGTATAGGTAATTTGTATGTGTGTATCATATGCATGTATAATCTAGGTTCCATTTTGGTCGTGTGCACAAGTCCGATGACGAGCCAACACCCGTCCAGGCTGATCGAGCAAACGTCAAAGTTCCATTATCGTCACCGGGACGACACACCGCTTCGATCGGCGGTCTTCTATTTACAGCACCCCGGCTCCTCGCCTAGGACAGGGCGATCTCGATCAGCTGGAACCCGGCCACGTCATTGGACAGGGAACTCACTTTGAGTCGAGCGCGAATCATGGAATTCGAAAAAAGGGAAAGCCACGCGTCCGCGGTAAAGAAAGGGAGAGATGAGAAGTTAATTCGCCGAGGCTGGATCTGAAATGCTGTCGGACACCGTGCGAGTGAAGACGCGTGGCTTTCGCTTCGAATGTCGCGAACGTCGTCAACAACGTCTCGTTCCAATCGGCGTGCAGAAACGGCGTCTGTTCCGGCACCTTTACCACGCGACACGTAAATTAACCTTAATTTATCGGCCCTACGGTATCACATAAGTTCCACGCTGACTTGACTCGAGCTTCGCTCGACACTCTACGAAATAACTTAGGAACCACACGCTCGAAGATTCTTATACCGACGAGAGGTTTGTTAGGTACTTTACGAGCCTCGACAATGATTATTACCGTTTAGTAGACGAAGAATATTGGTCCAAAGAGAAATGTAATTACACGTAATATATGGAGGGGATCCCTGGGTGTCTGGCGAGCTTCGGGGGACGTGATCCCCGTCGGGTATGATCGTGTACTCAGGGCTCAAAAGACTGCTCCTCGAAATAGGATCCGACGGGGGGAACGAATCCTCCGCTCCAAGGCCCCGGGCCCCGCTCCGTTCTGTACAACTTTGTTTGCTATTGGACATCGTACACGTACGAAATACTGTCGACGATCAACACCCGAGAACGTGTCTTTCCCGCGTCTAACCCCCCGCTCCACGTGATCGTAGAACAGAGCTTAGTGGCCTAACGAAACGTACAACATTTAAGATACACGTAACAGCGATTACGACCGCGATTATAATTCGTAGTACCCTTTGAGTTTTCGGTGTTCGATGATCACAGCGCGCGTTTCAGCCTTCCATTGCGTTTAAGAATTAGACCGTTAAGTTCGAAGCTCGCTGGACTTTCTGTTTCGCGTTCCTGCCGCGCGTTCCTCCCTCATGCCCGACTCTTCTCGCTCGGTCCCGTTCGACCCTCGGTGTCCGTTTGTCGTCTCGCGACCGTCCGGGCCATGCGATCGAGGGGAACTGAGAAGAGAGGCTGCAGGGGATCGAACGCGATCGAGAACGTTAGCTATTGCGCGGAGGAAACGGAACACATCAGCCGATGATCGGGATTCAAACGAGTCCGCGAGTCCAAACGAGCCAATCTACGAGACTTGGATATTATTTACACGAATCCTAGCGAGTTTCGGTGTCCACCGATTTGTACGATCGTTTACAAGCGGAGTGATACAATCGATACCAGCCGAGAAACGGAGGTTAACACCGCACCGAGCTCGAGGAGACCACTCGAAACGTTTTACTATCGATCGATTGTCCTCGCAAAATTCTCTGACACCGTGCATCCACTATACGCTTCTTCTTCTTCTTCTTCTTCTTCTTCTTCTTCTTCTTCTTCTTCTTCTTCTTCCTCCTCCTCGTCTTCTTGTTTCCTCTTGCAGACCTGGTACTCGCGACCACACCGATCAGAGAGATCGCGAGCCGTGCAGAAATACTGGCGAAGTATATTCGCGCGATTACCTATCAGAGGCCGTTCGTTGCATCGATTTGCCCCGCGAACCGTGTCTTTAGCGATTATAGTCAAACTGTCACAAACCGAACCGAAGTGTCTCGAGAGAACGTCCGTGCCCGCGCGAATCAAACGTATGAACTGGTGTCCCACATCCTGGAAGATCCTCTTTCACGGGGACTGGTTTAAGTCCTCTAAGTATACGCCACGAATGTGAGTCGAAACTGGGGGGGTTGCGAACAAATTTTTACGGAGGGTTCGTAAAGCTCTTGAAACATCGAAGTCACCCAAGCGGCTGTCGCTGCTGGCACAGGAACTCCTGTCTTTCAAGAATCTCGAGTCTCTTCAATTCATTAAGACTCTGATACCTTCTAAGATTGTTTCAAGAAATGAAATGGTACTTCAATTATAGTTAACTGAAGCTTATCGAGTCCTCGATCACTCGACACTTTTGGAGGTCTTGAAACGTGTACCGATAACTAGTGCTGGAAATATGTATCGACCTATTAAAACAGTTACACGAGTACAGACTATCGAGGGAATGTTTTGGGAGTGAAACGATGAACCCGAATCACTACGATTCCACCGTTAATTCGGTATCTGTATACCAAGTTATCCCCATTCATCGGGACTAAAACCAAAACCCTGTTACACCAAAATATCCCCAATACCTATAGCCACGAGACATGAAGAATTCATCGAGCTTCGAATAATCCCATCGTTTCAAGACCTTAAAACACTTTGTCGATAGACGAAACATTTCGCGTGGAAGAAAGAAAAGAAAAGAAAAGAAAAGAAAAGAAAAGAGAAGAAAATAAAAGAGAAGAAAAGAAAAGAAAAGAAAAGAAAGAAAAGAGAAAGAAGAAAGAAGAAAGAAGAAAGAAGAAAGAAGAAAGAAGAAAGAAGAAAGAAGAAAGAAGAAAGATACAGAAAAGAAAAAAAATGGAAAGAAAACCGATTTAAACGGCGGAGAACCTTCGCTGAAGGTCCGACTATGCGTTCCTCTCAAAGACAGTTGGGCGTCATCGCGCGGATGGTCGATGGCGAGCGTCTAGGCTCGGTCAGGGCAGTCCGAATCCGAAGGAAGGCGTGATGAGCCTGTCGTCGAAGAAACGGGGTGGCGGAAGTGGCGGTGGCCGCTTCCTTCGCGGGGCAATCAGCGTCCTCTACAAGGACCGTTTGGCGAGCACTATCTCCCCGTGCTTGGTGCGTATGTGCGTGCGTAGGGTGTCGATCCTGCTGTAGTTAGCCGGGCAATAGGGGCACGGGAACCTTTGGGCGGTGTGTGTGTGGAAGTGGTGCCAACGATTGGTCACCTGTTTGCCGCAGGCCCGGCATCTATATAGCGGCGGCGAGCCAAGCGGCGGCGGGCCAAGCGGCGGCGAGCCAAGCGTTGGCGAGCCAAACAAGGCGAACATCTCGTGATAAGAGAGACCGATTGGCACGCTGGGCATCGTACCTGCAAACCCAACAGGCCTTTCATGCGATATCGTCTCCTCCAGCGCGACACTTTCCCTCTCCAACCCTATATTCATTCCTTTTGTTTTACTTGTTTTTTGCTTGCTCTGTTCGTGTGTGGGGTTGCGTGATTTGCTCTTTGTGCGGTGGACGTGTCAGGTGTGTAGCCGAAGGGGACGAGCGTGTCGCGACCCATCGATGCGCGCGGCCAGCCCCGCCAGTCTTCCGGGCTAAGGAAGACTGACGAGACCCATCCAGCATCCTCCGATCGCGCACCGACGGGGGCCAACCCGAGTAATTATCGATTCTTGTACACGGCACGCAGTCGAGTCTGGGGCAGCTCGGGCGGCTGGGATTTCGAAAATTTTCACCCGTCAATCTTTCACCCGGTATCAGCGCGGATGAGCGTCGTGGACGGGGCGGTTATAGCGCTCCCTTCATCCAGGTCTTCCGCCCCGCGCTACGGAAAAGGGGTTGAAGCGGTGTGATGGTGTACCGTGTGTCTGTGTGCGTGTGGAAAAGGAGCAGGTGTGCGTGGAAGCAACAAATAAAGAGACTCTCAAACTTCATTCACGCGTACGAGCGTCTCATCCCTCTCACATCTCTCACGACACAGAAGCCTCACAAACGTTCCGGGATACTCACGTTTCGTGGCGTCGGCCGCGATCCTGGAGCGAGAAAAAAAAAACACTCGAACGCTCGCCGATATTATCGCGGGGATTACTGGAGAACGAACCCCGCCTCCGCTCCCTCTAATCCGTCTATGGAGGATGTGGCGAAGTTATGATTGCGTTAGGCGGCGATCGATACAGGGAGACGCTTACATATCGGTCGCCTGATCGTCCTACGCTGGTTAAATCGCACCGATACCACTTACGAGCGCGGTAATCCTTAAAGATACGAGCATCGGTCTTGTTTGCGATGGATGTACCATCGTACCTGGTAGCCACTCGCAATTCTGCAGCTGAGCGGAAGAAACTGGTCTGGATTCGGATTGAATTCTGAGGGGGATGAAAGGTCCAAACCAGTTTCTTGTTGTCCATCTAGTTTCAGACGTGGGCACTTCTTTCCGAGAAGGGCAATGAGACTTGAGTTTTACTTCCATACGTGCACTTGAACTTGGAGACGAGGAATCTACCCGATTGCTTGGGCGATTAGGTGAAAGCAAAAGCCGAGTTGGGTATTATGATGAAAAGTAACCCAAATGAAGAATCGAGAGGAAAATAATTGACCTTAATCCTTCACTCCAGGGAACTGAATCGTCCGGATTAGCTTTACTCGCGAATGACGGATAAACGGATTTATCCGAAAGCAGTTTACCAAACAGCGGAAGATAAGAATTATACGAATTTTGCTCGAAACTTTAAATAGCTTGCCTGGAATTGAAACTGTGAAAATACGCGGAATGTTATTCAAATAAACTTGTAACAATTTGGAAAAAAAAGTCGCTTCGAGCGATACAAAATGAAAATTCGTTCGAAACGTCAATCTAGATACCTAAAAACATTGCCCATCTCTGAAATCGGTTGACTGTTGGATAAACAAAGCTCCAACGAGTCCCACATCCGATCCCCTTTTTTTCCGATGAAAAATGTGTATTCGAATCCTGATCCTTGGTCTCCGTGAATCGCACGAATGGCACAGCTCCATTAGCGAGATCACTCGTTTGGCAAACGAAGGAAATCGTAAGATCCATTCTGATATCCCCGTTTCCAGTCCGGTATCCAAGTTTCGCGTGCTGCCGACCCCCGGACTCCAGCTAATCTCGAAAGAGCAAAGGTGGATCAGGGAAAAACAGCAGTTTGCCTCGCGTAAACCGCGAACGCCTGTTAACGAGAACTAGGGGTGTACACGCGGTATCGCGCCGTTGAATATTTCACTCCGCCAGGGAGTTTACTAGGAGGCAAACGCTCGCCGGTTCTGATAATCCACGCCAGGAGAACACAACTATACCGTCACGGTTATGCCGGCTGGTTATCGACAACGTGTACGGAGAAGTTTACACACCATCTATCGAGCAGCACGCCGCGAGTAATCCTATTTGAGTCTGATCGCTGAGAGCCGGGCTTGCCGCGCTCCCGATACATGCTTGGTAAAATTACTTTCTCGTCGAAAAGGCTCCCCTCCGTGGAACGCGGGGCCTCCCAGATTCTCCGGCACCTCCGCCGCAGTATCGTTTGTCGTGCTTTTCCAGAGCTCCGTCGAATTCGTCTGCTGGCGAAAGGTAAACGGTCCTGATGGGGCAGCTAAGACGAATTGGACGTGCGATACTGACAAGCTTCAGAGAGGCCTGGCCTGATTGCGAGCTTTAGAATCCTTTACCTTCGCGAGCACGTTTGTAGCGTGATAAATAGATTTGGATCAGACGATAAGACACCGATGTGTTCGCGTTTAGAAGAGGCCTCTGAACTGAAGTTAATACCACGAAGTATTTAGGATACAATTGGTACGCAACCTCGACGGAGCGTCCGTTTCCCTAATCCTCGGCTCCTCTACTGACAAATCCCAAGTCTCAGCTCGCTCCCCACGATACCTTTGATGGAAGCTGTTTATTGCACAACCGTATGTCCATATATTTCCTCGCGATTGTATACAAAATGTACAGTGCAGTCTCGATGTCTTTGAAAGAACGATTAAAGTGATCGCTTAAACCTAGTTATCCCCTAAGTATAAAACTGTGGGTGCGAGTTCGTGACAGAACGCACAGGCCCCATCCGACTTCTCTTGCTGCGGCTGCAAGGGGGCCTCCAAGGTACAAGTAGTAGAAAAGTACAGTTTCTATGCTACTCTTTGGAGTCTTAACGCTCGGCGCTGATTATTTTCTACCGTCCAGCCGTCGTGACATTCGTCGAAATCGTAATAAATCGCTCGCGCGTCGCGCTCAGCGTTTTTGCTGGATTTATTTTGCATTGAAATCATCCTGCATATCGCGCGATACGAGACGATCTTATCGAAATTTCCATCGATCGCGCCGCGCCGCGCCACGCGTCCAGCAGGTTGCAAGAGTAATATAGCCAGAGTGTGCTCGCAACTTTGGATTTCAGACGAGTCACGCTGGGTTTTAAACGACCGTACTGGAAACGCCGTTAATGGGCGAAGATTTACGAGCGGAATTGGAGAGAATATCGCATCACGAGTTGGGAAATATTAAAGCAGAAACTTGCAGAAGTCCCGCGTGATATACAGCCGGGAATATATTGCAAATTTAGTTAAAAGTACAGTCGAATCGTCTGTAAAATGTTCTCGCCGAAGCACGGACTACGTTTATGTATTTGAAATCTTGAATGAGTTAAACGTTCCATATAATTTATAGCAATCGAAGACATTCCTGGTGCGCTATTTCTCTCTAATGGTCATTGTTGAGTATAATTTCCACGCAAGAATGTCGCCTTATTAGTAACGTTTCCATCACGGTTTCACATTGGCAATACTAATCGTTCCAAATCAGAAGTTTGCAGAATGCAGACACTTCCGAATTTATTGAGGCGTTTAATCGCAAGTTGGCCAAGCAAACCGTATTTGCATTGGCTCTTCTCGTTTAGTCGCTGCTTACCCTTCAAATAAAGTCGGAGACATGTTCGGATACAGGCTATTTCAAAAGTATGCGTCGATACTTAAAAGTACAAGCTTAAATCGTTAATTAGATAATGCATGTAGGTAACAGGTGTATATAACACTTTGTCCTTCCCACTGCTTCATTTCTTACCCCTTCCCTCCACCCACTGTGTTTGAAGAGCAGACAACATAAATCAGCAGGCGAATGCTTGGAATCTTTCGAAAGTAAAAGCAAGCTCACATATCATAAGAGCAGCAGTTGCACAGTTGAATCTGTTCCAATTTAATTTGAAGCTTATACAGGGTGACGTAAGACGTATCGATACGTATTTCTCTTCAAACAGATATACGTACCATTCACACAACCCCTAGAGGTGATAGCCAGACAAAGCTACCCCCTCAACGTCATAAATACACATACCATTCACAAATAATTTCAACACCTCTTCAAAACTCCCCGGCGCCAACTAGCCACCTACATCCATACACTTTTCAATCTCCATTCGTGACTCGGCTTCACCGTTCTCCCAGAGTATCGACACACGCCTCTGAAGCAGCCTGTACACATTCAACAGCCCGCGCCAGAAACTGGAGGGACTTGTTCGCGAAACGGGCGGAAGAAGGCGAGACGGTGGAAAACGGAGGTGCCAATATTTGCCAAGCCGAATCACACGGTCGTTACGATTAACGGGGGCACGCTGCGGAATCTATAGCGAGCGGGACCGAAGAAGAGGGAAAGACGCGGAGAATTAGGATTCAACGTCGATCATCCCGCACACCTGAAAACCGTCTCCCCGCGACGTTTTCCTTTAAATCCAGCTTTCCCCGGGTCGTGCCCCGTAAAACGCGCGCGCCCTCCTATTCCCGCAGCTCCTCTGTTCACGCCGATTCCCGTAAACGAGCGAGGATTTGTTTAAATAGCCCACTGAACGGCTAATAAATGCCCCCCCATTCTTATGAATTCGCGGTAACCGCGAGAGCTAACTCGTCCCGTCGCTCGGATTAGGTCGGCGAACCGCGTGAATACAAATAGAGGGAAATCAGGATTTTTCTGCCATCAGGGACATTCTATTACGGTACTGTACGCTCCGTGGGGTGGAGGTATAAGGAGGAATCTCAGGGTGTAAAATATTACGGTGTTATTGCGGTTATTCTTACGAAGAATGGTAAATTCTGGCCACGCAGTGTTGAGAAATTTCGATTCCATATTGTCCGATAGTTATGGATGTTCTATCGGCATTGGTAATGGCTGACCCAATTCATAGTTGGATGACCAGATACAGCTGTCTACCTATTCTACTGGCAACTCGAAATCAACCCTCCAAGAAACTTTCACGTTAGATATATCTGTAAAGGGAACACACTGGGGCGATGCTTGGTAAAACGCTTGACCCTGTTTCTCCTCGTTTTTGGTCTATATCCACCATAAGAAAATGTTGCTTGAATTCCATCCCTCTGCCGTGACGTTTTCTGTATAAAAAGACTGCCGATGACTCCGTCGTGTGCACCGCGCCAAAAACAGGAAATCCGTGCACCGATGCCAGTAGAATTCCCCAACTTTAGTGCGGCGTAAAACGTTTAACAGTGGCCATCAAATTTTCCGCTGGCACGTTTACGGTGTTAGTAACGCGTCGGGGCGGTGAGAAGTCGAGCGGAATCGAACCGTGCCACTCAGGATTAATATCCCGGGAAAGCAGCAGCTCGCTATCGATGCAGTAGATTGGGGGCCTCGAGCCCGAGACTCCCGGGAACCAAAAGGGCATAGGTACCTTCAATTATCTAGAAATCAACAGCTATACTTTTCAGAAATAGAGATGCAACGATGGGTGTTGCGGAAACTAGGACAGGCGCCATTTTTCCCGCCCCTGGTTAGACGAGCTCGAGAAGAAGAAACGAGGCGGTTGATTTCCACGGTGCTGACGAGGGAAGTTTTAACTCGAAACAAGAAGAAGCCTCTGAATATTCAACTAATGATATCTTAACGCGAACAAATAGGGACGCTCAAGTTCGCGGTATGGAAAATCAATGAAATAAAGTGGGCGGTAGCTCGCGTGCTCGCCACCAGGGGACTTTCATCATAAAATCCTTGGTTTCATCAAGTTTCACGGCTGGCTATTAATTTGTTCCAGCAAATCGGCTGTCTCGATGGCAACTGTCCCCAAGTCTGAGGTGCGAACGTGGCGGGCGAACCTACTGCTCCTCGCCGTACCTCCCTTCACCTTCGCTCTTCATCTTACGCTACTGTAGGTATCATAGCAGACACGTAGGGAGTGCTGCGTAATAGTTTCAGAAGCTTCTGAACAGTTTATCACACGCCAGCCTGCTCGTTGCTGCGCGATTGCAACTCAGGGGATCCCGTTTCCGTAGACAGGACATGATATGTGGATGTGATTATTGAAGAAGGCAGGAAGTCTATCGTCCACGAGGACAAGCTTTAAGAAGCCTCCAAACGGATTATCAAGAATCAGAACTTCTGATCACGTGTCAGCGTACGTTTCGTTGCTCGCACATTAGGAGAAGTCCATTTGCTGCAGCCTCAGCGACGGATATACCAGAAAATCCCACCGCGGTGTTAATCCTGGACGAGAGCTGGGTGTTGGACATCGCGGGAATTCGAGAACACGGAAGCTCTGAAAAGTTCTCGAGACAAGGTATCAATTCTTCCGACAAGGAACAACATCGTATCCACGAAGATGAGTCCTGAAACGCGTTGCCATAGCGAATACGTTGCTACTGTCGCAATACGAAGACGAGAGGGTGTGTTTCGAAGAGATCTCGATCCTGAAGTTACAGATCCTATGAATTTCATTGCTTACTTGCAGCGGAAGCATCCTTTTCCTGCAACCTTCGTTGCAGCTCGTAGGAGCTGACACCTCGATCGAAACGGAGCCGGGGGGGGATGGAGCTCGACGGCACTGAATCGCGAGACACAGGAGCACAGAAGAATCTCTCGAATGGTTCGCGCACGAGGGCTAGCTACGATTTCCGCGAGGGCGCGCTCCAGAACAGAGGTGTTATCGCAGATGCATCGCCCTTAGGACTAATTCGGCGCGCAGAAGGGCCTGCTCTGATCGATTCGAAGGGATCGTCGCGCTAGATCCACGAGCTATCGGCACGTGTGCGTGCGCTACTGCGCGTGCGCGTGCTTGGTACGCGTGTGCGTGAGGAGGGTGTCGCTGCGCGTGTAAACCGCAGGGCAGAGTCGGCAGGCGTACTTTCCCGGGAAATGCACGTAATAGTGATTGCGCACGTTCGTCACGACCTTACCGCACAACGAGCACCGCCTCCTCTCGTCCGTGTTACTCTGTCTCTCAAATATTTGCGATATCCGCCAATTTTTCAGCTCTGCAACAACAGAAACCACAGGGTCAGCAAGCACCCGACAACGAAATCGCCGCGCGTCGACTAGGCGCCGCATCATCTCTATTTCTGGCTCTATTTCTCTTTAATCCTTTCAACTTTTTAACTTTCCCCCGTTATTTCATTCGCCTCCTCCGCGCCCCGACGCGCGCGCGTGTGCGTGTAAGGCCGCGCTGCCACCTGGACGGACACAAGCTCGCGACCGTACCTCGCTATACGCCCGTTCCACGCGTCGAAATGCCGGACGAGAGAACGTGAAATGCACGCAGGCTTTCGAAGGTGTACACCGCGATACATACATGAACGCGGGGGTGGACGCAGCTGGCTCTCTTCTTACATAAAGATCTCTTAATCTCTTACAGTAGACGGAATGTTGGGTGGAAGAATAGTACGCAAGAGTCTTGAACGACGAGCTCCGCGACTGGAGACCATTCGGTTGGAATGACTTCGGCATCCTCGGTGATTCGAGTCGCGACCACTTACTAGCAGCACCGGGATCCGATCCTTGGGAACTTGTCGCCTACCGATGCGGCTCGATGAGGCGAAAGAAGCAGTCGCTGACGGGCGTCTCCTCGATTTCCTGTCGGAACGGTGAGAACGTCCCACGAAGACTGCCCTGTCGATCGCGGATATGCGTCGATGGATCGATCGGGGCCGCAATCGTTATTCCATCAGAAGGAATGTACACGGTACAAGAAAGGCAAGTAGATACAAGTGTAGCTTATTTATAAGACGCGACGCAGAGGATAGGTGCGAGCACCTTTATGTGTGTGTACGAGCAGATGTAGGACAGTGTTCTATTGAAAAATTCATAGAGGGATGTGGCTGCAGTGAACGAGGATCGAAAGGGATCAGAGTTAACTCTAACAATTGTTAGAACCTAGTGTCTGATCACGTGTGTAGGAGCGCGTAATCCAAGAAGATGCTGAATATTCAATTTCAATACCTGCGGATATAGTATGGAGAACAGTGCGAGAGGCTATTTAACACACATAGAGGAAGATACAATGGTACACCGGATAACACACATTTTTACACCGTGGTGTTATCAACGGATAGGAAAGTTACCTAAAAAATTATTCTATCTGCTTTGTCCCAGAGTATATGAATTATTACACACCATCACTTCAAATCTCGCAACATTCTTGCATCTTAGCAGACATACTGTGCACGGCGTGACTGCTGTAACAGTGACGTTGGGTTACGCGTGAGAAATGAGAGATGAATCTTAGATGAAGGAATTATCGGTAGCATTGATCGAGCAGTGATTTCAGTTTTCCAGACGCCGATAGCTACGTCTGACCGCCGGATCCGACGACAACAGCCGGAAATGTCGGCAGACGAACGGAAGTATCGTTCGGCGAGATACACGGTCTGAAATTGACAATCGAGCAGGATATCTGAAATCGGAGCGTCTCGATAAAACGGCCCTCGCTGTGAAAGTTTCCCTTGGAAGCTTGTCTGAAGAAATTTCGAAGCCCCGCGTAACGTGTGTAATGACAATGATTTCGTGTCCACTCACGTGCATCGTTGCATTTTGCACGCTTAAATGCCCCTCAGCGATGCGTTAACTTCCGTACGGTGCTCTACGAGACTCGCGGATCTTCGAGCGCGGCGATCCATTCTGTTTCCCGTCTCTGCTTAAATGATCGACGGACAAGCGAGTGATCGAGCACAGTACGGCAGTTAACGGCAGGGAGTGATCAATGATCTGGAAGAAAAAAAGAAAGATAGACGGCTCGGTTAACACACAATTATGTTTAATCAAAAAATTAGTATGAAATACATTAAATGCACATGTGATTAATTCTCCATATCTTTTTTTTTTTTGTTTCCTTGTTTTGTTTCATTATCCTCATCATCCATATATTATCTACACTATAATTAAAGGTGTATATAATAATTGCAATCGTAACGTAACACTTGCATGTTAGAATAACCATAAGAATAAGAATAATAATCGTAGTAACAATAAGAAGTAGTAAGAATAATTTCTCGTAATAAAATCGATTACGCCCTATGATCGTTAGTCCTTGTATCTCTGCGTGGTCAGCGGTTATCGCTATTCGTTTCTTACTTTTCTTCCTTCTCCTATATATCTTTTTCCCTTTTATTCTGCTTTTCATCGGTAGCGCGCCCTATTGTACGTTTATCGGAGCCAAAGACTGTTACAATGATTCATTCGGAATAGGAAAACGATGGAAACTCGCGCGCCCGTCGCGTGACCGTTCCCGTCGTCGTCATCGTCGTCAACGACCACCACGACGACGTCACGGGGACGAGGATCCGTCGTCCACGCGAACGGCTGACGGACAGCTCGCCCGCGTCATCGACATCCTCGTCGACGTCGTCTGGTCGACGCGATGCAACAGCAAAAGCCTCGCCGTACCCCAAAAAGCATCCCTGTCACGTGAGATGTCGTGTCCCTTTTCGAAATGGTGGCGCCTAAACTTCCTACACTCGAGCGTCGCTCGATTACGCTGCCTTCTGCCTTGTGTGTCTCCTTGTGTGTACGTGTCTGCGCGTGTGTGTAGTGGCCCCTGTGCATAAGTTCTCTGTGTGTCGCAACGAAGTAAACGAAGGAACGGAAGAAAAGGGAGAGAAAGAAGCGAGACGGTAGCAGGATGTTGACGGACGACAACATAAGTGGTCACATGGAACCAAGGGGTCAGCGAAATCATTCTCTTTGGAGGCTTTGGGGTTTCAGGATTGGTGGTGTAAGAAGGATATCCCGTGTCGATTCGATTCCTTCTTCTCTGACACGTTCCCTCTAACTCTCTCAACCTTTCTCTCACTTTTACTAACACACATGCTCTCTTTCTCTCCCCCTCTCTCTCTCTCTCTCTCTCTCTCTCTCTCTCTCTCTCTCTCTCTTTCTATCTGTGATTGTGATGATGTGATTTAATCTGTCTCGCCTTTCTCACCCACACGTTCAATCTATAGAGGCTCTTTTTCTCCCTATTTACACATCCCGTGCAGAATCACAACTTTCAGTCTAACAATCGCACCGATTTTTATTCTCCTTATCACTTATTTACTCGTGTGTCCCTTCTTATTTATTCCCCTTTTTTTCTTATTTTTTTTTTCAAATGATGAGTAGAACACGCTCAGTAGTCGCACGAGGGGTGGAACACCGATCACCCCACACCCCTCTGTGCACGATTTACAATTATTACAGTTTTATATCATCATCCCCCGAGAAAAATAACAAAATGTATATGTATATATATATATTTATATTTAAATTTATATTCATATTTATATTCATATTTATATTCATATTTATATTCATACGAAGATAGATATATACATATACCGTGTGTGTATATACATATATATCCATAATTATATCCGTACTTTTGTATATATTAATATATAAAGAGATATTAATAATAGTACTTTTTTTTCATTTAGTTCGGTAATGTACAATGGCGGACGGGACGCTGTCGCTCGCCGAGGTTTGAAAACGAAACGCGTAAACGTGCCCCTTATCCTATGATCAGCTAAGCCTAGTCCCTAGGTAACACCTACACCTATGTAACTACACTCATAATGTTCACTTGCACAGCCATAGTTTCTTTCCTTCTCGTCGCTTTTCTTGCACTCGTCTAATCTGTCCCTCTCCTCTGAACAACTTCCCTCCCCTCCCCGCCCCCGACCAACCTCACTCACTTTCCCCGTCCCACCCTTTCGCTCTTTTGCCCAGCCTTCGTGTTCCATTGCCGCGTGGACGTGGCGGGCTCGATCAACCGGCCCGATACCGTATCTCGCCCCGTCCCGTCGACGTGTGCTAATTTCGAGACGAACGATCACCGACGACGCTCGAATAATCGCCCGCGGCCCGACCCCCTGCGGCCAACGAAATTTCTCGGGATTCGCGAGGTTACCCTTGGGGAACGTCGGCATTGGTCCCTAATCCGATCGAACAATCCAGCAAATCGTAGCTACGATCCCAACAAAAACAGGCGAATACAGGTTTCCAAGAAGTACAATCAGTTTGGGGGGAGGGGGGGATCACTCTAACCGAGAAAATCAATCGAAAGTGTGAAACGAATAATCGGACCGAATCGTCCTCTACTCTACCATACTACGGAGCCTCGAATCCCTTCGAATATCGTTTCAGATTCGATCTTTCTGAACACATGCTTAATCTCGAGAAACCCGGCAGCCTCGATGAACCCCTCGGGACCCGTCGGGAGCGCCGAAACATCACGACCCCTCTTAACGATTAAACAAGCAATAAAAAGTATCACGATCGCTACGACGTTTCTGCTCGCGCAAACGATAATTCGCAATTTAACGCCGCGTTGCAATTTAATCTAATCACGGTTAAAATACCTCGTAGGAAATCACCGCGTCCCGGCAGCCCTCCCGAGGCAATTAGATCCATCGAGGGTCTCCGGTCGAATCTGTGAAGACTCTTAAACGCCCCTTTCGACTGAAACGATACTCGAGAGTGTTGGCGCGACCGAATCGATGGGGCAGCAAGAACGTTGTCGCGCGAATGCGTAACAAAGACTCGGGCAACGGGCGGCAGTATCGGTGGGGTTGGGGGGGGGGGGGGCGGATGAAAAAGAGAGAAGGGAAGTCGGGGGACAAAGAAATTTCGACCTGAAAGACGGACAAGAGCGAGCGTCGCGTCCGGTCCCGTCGCGCGGTCGCGATCTTTATTAGAAATAGCTGTACATCGCGGGGATCGGTCTCGGGGCCGATATTGTCGCGCGACGACTCGTAAAAGTGAACGGAAACGTGATTCTCACTCGTTTGTTTCCTCGTTTTCTTTCTTTTCTTTTTTCTTCATTATGTTTCTTGTTTGTGCCTCGCTCCATTCCCGCCGGTCCCACCACGGAGAAACTTAACTTTATTCGGCGAGCGACACCGCCGCGCCCCCCTCCCCCCTACTATCGCAATATTGCACGATTTTTTTCTTTCTTTAAATTCATTTTCAATTTCAATAAGGTGTTAGCACCAATCTATTATATCACAATGTTCCACTCCACACCACGCAACTGTAAATATATAAATACCTATACGTAATAGTAGTAGTAGTAGTAGTAGCAGCAGCAATAGTAGTAGTAGTAGTAGTAGTAGTAGTAGTAGTAGTGGTAGTAATAGTAGTAGTAGTAATAGTAGTAGCAGTAGCAATAATAGTATTCATAGTAATAGTAGTACAATAGTAGAGATTTCCGTTTAATTAATCAAGGTTTCGATATAACAGCCAGGCGACCGCCAGCCGAACGTGCGAAGCACGCTTGGTGCAGGTCACTTCGATATTCCCTCAACTTCTGTTTAATATGTGCCAGTGTATTGTGTCGTGTGCAGTTGTGTGCCGAGTATTTCCCTCTTTCGTTAACTGTTCGCCACTGTTCTTCTCTCTTTCGACTAGTCGATGCATGCACGTCGTGTTTCCGTGTGCCTTCCGCGCGCTTCTACAGATCTTTAAATTCTGCCCTGCGTGCGTGTATCTCTATGCGTGCAGGCCTCTGTGTTCGCCGTTTCGAACTATCACCGAGACGAGGTACTTTGGACGACGGACGTGAAGAATCACGGCGAGAAAGGGAGTCGACTCGCGAGTTGAAAAGAACGTATTTTCGTGGCTTTTTTTGGTACGTGAACAGTGAGCATAGAATTCTCACCCCCTTGCCTCCACTTCTACCGTTACCGAACCAACGAACTTTCCACCCGAAACTTGTCGCGTTTCTTACAGGGGGTTATCCAGCCTCTTCTATCGCCGATAGCCGACACAAAATGACAGTAGACAGGGAAATCCGGTTAAGTGCTGACGCACTGGCTGTCCACCATCTTGGAGAACGTTTAACTGGAGCCGTCAGAGCGCGGCGTCGACGTCGTTGACGGCATCCGTGTTTTTCAGCGAGCTGGTATTTATTAACGCGAAAGCCCCTTACAGAATTAAAGCTCGAACGCGGGGGACAAAAAACTGGCGGCACTCGACGCCAAGCTTCTAAACGCGGCCGTGCAACTTGGCAGAACTGCAGTTTCGTCGCAGCCGGGGGCGGTAGGAGCACTGCCGGAGAAGACACTCGAGGAAACCGTGGCCAGATAGGATATTAACGTTTACGAAAACGATCGCCGGGTTGTTCACGGGTGAAAGGGTTTGACATCGGGACCAGGGGAACGACCGGCGACCTAACTTTTAGCCAAACGAGGGGACGCGACTTGGGACGGCTCGCTGCGAGGAGACGGAAGCGACTCGGTGTAAGTTACAAGTCTGGTCGCTGAAATGGATTGAAAGTTCGCTGGTTCGGTATCGATGCGCAGCCAAGACCAGTTGTATCCGGATTTCGTGGTCGATTCCCTTCCCAGTTACTCGCGGATCGGTATCGGAGGAGATCCTCTTACCGAAGCTCGCAGGGTACTCCTCGCGTCATTTTCCCCGTCCCTCCCTCCTTTTTCGCCCGATCGGCTCGAAATACGTGGCGCGCCTCGAGTGATTCGCATACCGATCGAATACTGAAGGCGAAACGAGAACCCTATACGTCGATTCGCGCGGATGCCACCGGAGATATTTGCGTGGCTGCGCGCGCGTGCCACGGTGCAAGCCATCCCATGCACGGGAGGATGTCTCGGGAAGCGGGCTGCTACTTTTTGCCAGCTAATACCAGATTGATAGGTTAATTAACGAGCTATGAGCGGCTAAATATCGATTGATCGTCGGCTGGTCGGTTTTATCGGAGATGGAGCAATGCGGGGCATTTTTCGTTCCGTTATGTGCAAGGGTAACTCGCCGGCAGTGGAATCGGTTTAATTCCATCGACTCTACCTGATGTTTCATCATTCTTTCGGACTGATTGATTCCAACAGCTTCGAAGTGTTATCCGCACCGCCGGACCACTTCCAAGCGAAAAAGTATTAATCGCGACTCGACGCGAGAGGGAACTCAATTTCGACGTCATTTTTCTGACACCCCTCACGCGAACAGTTACCGCAAGTTCGCGAGAGTCAAGCACAATACACAGCCTGGTCTGGAAGTTTGTCACGAGTTGCGGACAATTTTCTCCCGGGGTCGGGATCGCTCCTCTCGCGGCTGGCAGGGAGGGAAACAAGGTTCGCCGGTGAGATAAATGCATGCAGACCGGAAAGAGCGGAGTAGGAAAGGTAAACGTAGGATGGGGATGAAAGGGCAAGAGGGAATAGCCTGCAATAGGGGGAGAAATGGCTGGAGAATAGAGGAAAAATGTCTGCGACTTGTGACACCCTTCTGGGACGTTACAGAAAGTGAGCGACACATCACGCTGCATTAACAATACAACTAACATGGAATTCCTCTCTCCCAGAGGAGCGGCGACTCTGTTACGAAACTGAAGAACTACGGCCAAAAACTGGAGAGATTCCATAGAACGTAATCAGCATAAAACTCCAAGTACTCGGTAACTTTAGATCTAACAATTCCCGGTAACATAAGATATCGGAATACCAGAAGAAACTATAATACGACCCGAATATTCACCCACTCAAAGTTTTCCCTGCCCCATCCGCCGACGCTACTCCTCCAACTTCGATCGTCCGTGAACACAGGAATGTGGACCCCGGACAATCGATCCGAACATTAATCCCAGGATCAGTGCTCCCTTCTGCTCTCTCATTTTCGTGCCCGCTGAACGTCGCGTCGCTTCCGTTCGCGATCCCGTTTACCGTTCCTAAGTCAACCATGTGTGCCTTTTTTTTTTTTACCCCTCCCCGTTTCTCTGAAAGCGCACGGCGAAGAAGTGGAATCGCGGGCACGTAACAACGAGGACGACTGGCGCAGAACGATTGCCTGACTCGCTGGTGTAAACTACAAAAGGCTGGCTGACGGTGCTTGTCTAGATGGCTGGTAACGATCCCGTGGTTCCTCGAGCCTGGCTGCTCCGCGAGTAGCTAAAGCGCGATTTTACTCGTGAATTCTAGATGCCGCGCGTCTGCCTAGGGCACGAGCCCGAGAGCTAGCCGTGGGATCGGTTTGTGCGTGCTCCAGAACGCGGCTTGATCGCCGATCGACGGACGATTCGTTTGAAATCCTCTCTGAGGGCGTCAAGGGAGGCTTCGATCGATGGTGAGGGGGCTGTTCGATTTAAAGGCATCGCGACGCGATGGACCGGCGTCTATCCGCGCACCAGACGGACGTTTCGTGGTCTCGATATACGATCGTCGCTACGTCCGGTGATTCGCGATTAACCATCGACCGTTCGACGACTTGTGCGTGGACAATCCCGGAAATTGGCAGTGCTCGAAACCGACGGACGCGTCCAGACGTATTAGCGCGATTCAAAAAGGGGACGACGTCGAGAGCGCGCGATCGATACCGCCGACCGCGGGGTTAATTATATATATATATATATATATAGCGTCGACGCGATTCTTGTAATAAAATACCGCCCTGCCGTGACGAATCGTCACGAACGCGTCAATCCGCGCGACTAATTCCCTGGCACACCGTATCAGAAGCGTGACGATAAGAACGGCCGCTCGTAAAATTTCGAGGCGGCTCTCGATCGCGACGCCTCAACTTCGCGTGGGGATTTACGAAAACGAGGGGAATGTACGAGGTACTCCTTCGCGGCCGATGTAATTTAGAAGAAACGGCTTTCACTGGGCAAGAAATAGATGAAAAGTGTGTACCAAAGTTTCGTATGTCAGGTCGCATTATTGGGGAGATTGAATTTTAATATTCACGTGGTAGGTATACGAGCGGGTAACGAAAGTTGGACTTTGCGGATTGATTTCACTCGAGAGACTGAACCGGAGAAGTTGTCGAAGAAATTTTATTCCACATTTTTCATCCACTTTTTCACGATGAATCGCCACCCTCGCTATTGTACTATCCCTGCACGCTGAGCGTGCAACAATAATCGAGGCTTGACGCGCGAGAACGAATCGGACTGCGCGGCATCGGCGATAAAAAATCGGACAGCATCAGGGAAACATGGAAACTTTGTTTTAACGAACTCTGCCGTGGGCTAACTGTCACTGTCTCCGTGGAATATAATTTTCCGCGCGGCGCGAAACTTCGGTCCACTCGGCCGCGACGTTAATCGAATCCCGTGTTACAGAGATAAAAGATAGAAATCAAATTTCGCTGGTGAAACAGAATTAACTCGTAATTAAGTACAAATATATGTATATGTAAAGCATGGACGACTGCCACGGCCAGTTAAATCGCTTCGGCGTCCACCTATATTTAGGTAGAATGTCGAGCGGGAGCTCGAAGTAACGATAAAAAGCTCGAGGAATCTTCAACGAGCGTAACTGCCCCGGGTTCATCTAAAAGGTCTTGAAACGTTCAAATCTTTCATACTGATATAACTGTAACCTTTTGTTCGCATGGGAGATAATTTTAATCTCCCGTGGTCCTTCCTCGGGGGCCTGGCTCGGCGTGGTGCTTCACCTTGCGCCTGCCTCTTTTATTCAGAACACGATATGAAAATTCTCCAGCGGAAGAATTCCACTGCGAGTGGCAGGATTTATTATGGTGTTCAGACGACTGAACGCTCTCCTCAAAGGAACTTAAACTGTCCATGGACGTGAGATAAGGAGCTGCGAGTGAAACCGGAAAGAATTCATACGGACTCTAAGATCCAAGGAGTCCACGCGTTTCGGGTCCACCTTCGGCCTTGCTGGATATCTTTAAACTCCTCTCGTTTGCATTAACAATTTAAAGGGGGAGAGAAAACTCCGTGGCGCAGAATTACTGAAAAATGTCTAACCAACAGAATCGACTGGCTGTATTTAGCCAGATAATAAATCTACCACGCGATCGTCGCCTGTAATCGAGCGCAATTTCGCGGCCGCGATATCATCTCCACGTAGATAGAGCCGGCCTGGGCTGCAGGGCCTTGTAACGGAAGGGAAAAATCGAAGTTCCACGTGAAACGTGTACCAACAATTACGTGTAACCGTAACCTAACTATAGTGGGGCGTAATTTCGTGCGCGTACCATCGACCCGCTATGAAAGTTAGTCGACAACCGGTGTCGGAGTAACGGAGGTGCTCGCGTATCGACTTGGAGAACAGCAGGAGAGACGGACCGTGCGGGGTCAGACACGCGGATCCTCCATGTACGAACACACACGGAGTACATCCACTTAGAACTTGTCCACGACCGATCTGGCTCTCCTTGATCTCGCGAACCTATAAAAGCCGTGCAAGCGGCCCTTTAAACGCTTAAAAAGAATTCGTTCTATGCAGAGGAAACTTCTCCTTCGATAAGCTTTGGTTCATGCATACAGGCTGTTTCAGAACTGCAGGCGCAAGCTTGAGTGGTCGATACGAAGTCACGAAAAGGAGCAATAGGTAACGGCGCAATCGTTAATGAGATATTCAATGCTTTTTAAGTTATAAACCCGTAGTTCTTTGTACGATTCCGTGTACTGTAGAATCACCGATGTCTTGAGATGCTGGATGCGTTAATGATTTAATGATCGGACTGGGAACTTTTATCGTTTCCTTTTCGGAGTTCTGTTGATCCATCAAGCGTGTACCACTGCTTCGAAATATTCTGTATTTCGAGATGTATTGGTTAGTCTTTGCCACTGAAGTTTCCGGTTCGTTTCTCTGTGATCGCAAGTTCCAACTATTAAAGCGTCGTTTCCACGAAAGTAAACGCGGCTGACATAACGGGAGCACCCTGGAACCATGCTTAAGACAAACGAGTCTCGATATTTCGATTTGTCTCTGGAACGGATGTACGGAAAGCATGGAAGCGTCGGAAAATTTATTTCTCTGGATCGTGGATTCTAAAGCTAAGATTCGAAATTCGTGTCGTTATGAAAATTTTTCGTCATCAGCACTCGGAACACTCGGCTAGCGTATATTTAGTGTGAATCAGTGTGAGATGAAATCAAAAGAAAAATAAAATATATAACTGCGATCGGCGAGTAGAGATTGGCTCTCGTTATCGCGTCGCAAGGAAAAACCAGTGGGAAAAAAAGAGCAAACGAGGAGACAACGAGAGAAACGTAAAGGTCGAAAGGTAGGCCTGTGTAAGTGCACCTAGACGCAATCCTCCCTGCCCCCACCGTCGATTAATAAATAATAAACTCTGCGTATACTGTGTTACTGTGATATAATAATAATAATAATAATAATAATAATAATAATAATAATAATATGTGTTCCTTGTGTTTTTGTGTTGCGTGGTAATACATAAACAGTGAATAACACATATATAAAATCATTAAAACGATAAAACAAAATAGAATAAATTATCCAATATATTAATTAATATATACTTAATCATCTGCGTAATATATTAATATTCTGGTTATATGTATTTATATATATATATATATATATATATATATATATTATTTAAATAATAGGTGTATGGGTGTTCGGTAATAGCCTTAACTACGCAAAGTGCCCTTTTTGCAAAAGAGAGAAGATCGACGGTAATATCATTTGATCACAATATAGCGGTTTGGCTCTTTGAATAGCTAGCGGACTCGACTCGTGTTTCTGTGTCGACGTGTACTCAGACGGGCGGAGTACACGCAAGAGTACCGTGGGAGTACTCGGATGTCGACCCACGCTTCCTAGCTAGAAAACACACGTACGTATGCGATTCCTCCGCGCGCTCCACCGCCCAGTACATTTGTATGCGCGTGACGGTGGAATCTCCACGTTTACGCATGCGTATGTGCACGCGTGCATGCATATGTATATGTGTAATATGCATTGTATATCCTCTGCGTGTTTACAGGTTCGAAACCTATATCCAGTTATTGTTATACGTGTAAGGAAGTAAATATTAATATATGTATATATGTATATATATATATATATATATATATATATATATATACATATATATAAATTTCTCCGCGTGAAAAACAAACAAAGAAGAAAGAAGAACAAACAGATTGCACCCCAACCAATTAAATATCAACATGTAACGATGCGGTTGTACATCACGTAACCATCCCTCCTGAATAAAATTGACCGATATTTAAACGTAACTATCTCCAACCAGTGTCGATTACTACAACAGTAGATTATCATAATAACGTTATAACGTATATATGTATGCATATGTATATATAGTACTAAAAACTCAATCCGATACAAGTTAAATCCTTATCATTTCGTGTCTGCCTATGCACTTAAGTCCCGAATCTGTGGAATGTCTCTCATTGATTTCCACTATTTTATTCATCCGCTGCGTATATAAACCGCGCGCGGGTGTTGCATCCTGGATCGCAAAATATCATAGACTTTAGGTGTTCGAGTAACAAATATAATAACGCGTATTTATAGTGTAGAGCTCATATTAGAACTGCAAAGCGCCGCTTCGTATCTCTATTCGAAAGAAGGGAAAAAAGACCTTTAGAAACGATGCATAGGACTAAAAAGATTTCGTTGTTAGTCGATCGATATAATATTGCGTGTGGCCGTACCCCCGTCGTTCCGGAAGTACGCGAGGGTGTCGTGTGTGTGTGTGTTTGTGTGTGCAATCGTGTACTATCTGTATCTGTCTCATCGTGTGTGCGTGTATCTCCATATACGTACCTATACGTATATCATACCATACGTTCAAACCCTCGCACTCATTCAAACCTAATCCTCTATCTGTCGTGTGTCCGTGTGTTTCCTTGTGTGCCGGATATATCATCCCCCCCCCTATCACCCCCTAACATATAACCAACCCCCCCCCCGCCCCCTCGAGCGGAAAGCCCGCGAACTGGCTCGTGCACGTGCGCGGCCCTGATATTGCCACCTAACCCAGCGATCCCCGAACGCCGATCAGACACACGATTACACTCTAATATGAAGTCCAACTATAAACTCTTCAACAACTATACGACTCACCCTGCGTATCGAATGAATTACCTCCGGTAGAACCGCGTTTAATTAATATTTAATTAACTAATCGATTATTTATAGTTGTTTCCGGCTGCCGAACGGAGGCTTGTGACGCCCGGCCGCTTGGCAACAGCAACTACGGGAGGAATTGGCACCACGTTTGCTCCCACAATATACACATATACATATGTATATATGTATACATATATATGCATAATATATATATATATATAATATTGTAATTCCATTAAATCTCCCATTATTAATAATAATATAGTAATATTAATGCGCGAATCGTAAACTCACCCAAGCTTAAACTCTCTTTAGTATCGTCGATCGGCGCAGCGCTCGTTCACCCGCGAAAAAAATAAAGCTGCCCGGTCTTTGGACATGTTCCGAAAACAGCGTAACGCGCTGACAGCCGGCACGTCTGTGACGCGCGCGTTCACGCGTGCGCCGTGGATCGGCCCCGGCGTGGAGGGTGCGCTCAACGGCTACGGGGGACGTAGCGAGCCGAGGATTAAAGCGACCCGCGCCAACATTCGATTCGCCTCGGCCAGGCGCGCCCTCGGATGCGCCGATCGTCAGTGAGAAAACAACAACAAACAACAAACGGCCAGTCCGCCAGCAATCGAGAAGGAACTTTGTCGTCGCATCGATCGTGAAAAAAACCGGTTCGAGTCGCGCCAGAGACGAAACGAGAACTCGATCTGCTCGTGAAAAAGAAACGTGTTCCCCGTGATCGATGCGCGCGCCCTCGTGGCCGATCTTTCGCGCGCGCGGTTCGCTCGCTTCCATTTAATACCCCGCAAATCTTCATTCACCCGTTCCTTTTCTTTGTTATCTTCTTTTTTTTTTTTTGTCGTTTTGCAAATCCATTTTTCTCTGAACCTACGACAAGCCCCACTCCAACACTTCGCGCACTGACACCTGTACGCATCAGTACGATTTTACAAAAAAGAAACTGCTCCCCCCCCCCTCCCCCCCCCAAACCCTCCTCCCACGCATTCCCTATCCGGCGATCCCTTAAGCGTAGAACCTATAAAAGATTTGGTGTTCGAGAAAGAAAAAAGCCGAGGGAGACCCGGCCTCCAAACGTGGCCATGACACCAGGGCCGTATCGTGTGATCGAGAAATTGCGACAACAATACCCCCCTGCCGGCGCAGCCACCCGCGCTCTCTGAATCATCTCATCATATGCACATATATATGTATAATATACATTATCCATTGTTACTTTTTTTTCTGATTTTCCTCGCAATCGCTTCGCGTGCGTAGATATCGCGCTCGTATACATACATATATATATGTATATATGTATATATGTATATATGTATATATGTATATATGTATATATGTATACGTATGTATGTATAAGATATATACAGACGCGTGTGTATCCCGTTCCCGCGCGTTTTAGGACAGCGTGTTCATGGTATCGTTAGTCATCGTGGAGAGCGCCAAGGTGCCCGTCATGAACTCGTTTAGATCGATCTTTCTTGCCTCGGAGTGTTTGAATTTAAAATGCGTGCGCAGGTTGTCGCTACGTGTGTACGTGGCACGACAGAGAGGACACTCAAACCTGCCGGGGAAGTGGACGTGGTAGTGGTTCCTGATGTGCGTCACGACCTTGCCGCACAGCTTGCACCTGTGAAGGTTGCAGCCGCCTGGCACCCGGTCAAAGGTCAGCCGCATGTGCCAGGCTTTTGAACCTGCAACATCAACACAAGACAAGTCACTTTCAACTGTTGGCCTCCCAACGCGACCTACGACGACGAGCCGCCCGCGGCCCACTCTGTGTCGACGGCGGCTCGATCGCTTCTTTCTCTCTCTCTCTCTCTCTCTTTATATCTTCCCTCATCTACTCTCTCGCGCTCTCTCTCTCTCTCTCTCGCTCTCTCTCTCTCTTTCTCTCTCTCTCTCTCTCTCTCTCTCTCTCTCTCTCTCTCTCTCTCTCTCTCTCGTTCTCTCAGTCTCAGTTTCTCTCTCTTTGCTTGTCTTTCTAGCCTCCTCCTCCATCATCTCCATCTCCATCGCCTCCACCTCCATCTCCACATATCCACCATTTCCTCCTCTTCCTAAAACAAGAGCCTCTTCTTTACCTCCCCTCTAATATTCCCCTTCCTTTACCATCCTACTTACGAGCCACGGCCGTGATCGTGACGACCGTGTCACAAGTTACAGACGTGTTTCTCATCCCTTTCCTCAGCCTCTAGAGACCTTCTCCTCCGCCACCGCATCGAACCTCCTCCCTGCGACCCGTCCGAGGTCGAGGTCCCGCGCGAAACGGAGGGTCGTCGGCGACCAGGGGCATCGATCGAAATCGCGGCTGCACGTAACGAGATCGACATGGGAGGAACGGCCACGAAGAAAGAAGAAGGGAAACGAAACGTTTCACCCTGTGCCGAAGAGCCGTCTCGTGGAACTGCGATTAGCAAGCGTGCGATAACCGAGAAGAGGACTAACGTGGGAAAATGTTGCAGTTTGTAATTACGGCTAGCGGTGGGATCAAGCTTCGTGTGTACTTGCGGATATTAATTACTTTCTTGACGAACCGATTAACAAACACTAATAAAAAAATAATATTTAAAAAATTGAAATCCCGGCTTCCTTTGCAAATCTAAGTTTAGAGATCTTGACTTGACGTGAAAAATATTCATAAATATTGTGGAGTATGGTAGCAAAGGAAGATCTATAACAGAGGCAGAATCAATTGGTTGTTGTAGATCACTAAAGACTTGCCCCATCATACTGTAGATACCCCTAACCCTAATCATAAATTTATCTGAAACCACTGAATTCCAAGAGATATAATCTAGATTCGTTACTGTCCGAGATATGCCTGATCCCACCACTGATCCCGGCCACGTATTGCCGACTGCTACAGTTACAACCCTTCGAGTTATCATTTCTATTGTCCTTAACCGGTTAACTGGCAATGTATCATATATGATCAAACAAAAATCTGGCCAATTCTGGCAATGTATCATATATGATCAAATGGAATAACTTTTTTGTTTTTCAATCGATTTGAATGAAACTTGGTATGTAATGGTTTTTGGGGTCGCTGAATCCGAATTTCGCATCGGAATTGTAAAATTCAATATGGCAGACTCAAAATGGCCGAACCAAATTGGCTGACAAATATTAAAATACTACCGGGATATAGAAAAATTGTATATAGGGGTTTTCGGGGTCGCTGAATCTGAATTTAGCATTGGAATTTTAAATTTCAATATAGCAGACTCAAAATGGCGAACTAAAATGGCCGCCAAATATTAAAATACTATCGGGATATAGAAAAATTGTATATAGGGGTTTTTGGGGTCGCTGAATCTGAATTTGGCATTGGAATTATAAAATTCAATATGGCAGACTCAAAATGGCGAACCAAAATGGCCGCCAAATATTGAAATACTATCGGGATATAGAAAAATTGTATATAGGGGTTTTTGGGATCGCGGATCAAAAAAAAGCACTTGCGGTGGAATTTATGGATGAAGAATTCAGGTATAAAATTATTCGAAACTTTTTCGTAGAAAATAAAAAAACTAAAAAATTAAACCCCTGAACCCTTATTTTTCAGGGGTGGCATTGAAAAAAGTAACTGCTGCAATCGAATTATAGACAAGAAAACTTCACAAATAAAAAAAGGTTTATTAAAGAATTGACAAACTCACCCCTAAATTCTATTTTTTAGGGGTTGGGGGTGTCAGATGAAAAAAATTACCCCCGGAATCGGTTCAGCAACTCAAAAAACCCCTGTATACCAAATTTTGTGTGATTCACTTAATTATTCGATGGTACCAGTTTGGGCCCGAATAGTGAAAAGGACCGTGCCAGTTAACCGGTTAAGCTGGGATTCCACTGAGGCAACTTTTTGGCAACCGGCAACCGACAACATCGTCGCATCTTTTTTTCGCATGGAACACATGCGATCACAATCGCAATCATCGCACGCGACACGTTGCCTTGCGTTGCCTCAGTGGAATCCCACCTTTACGATACCACGGTTCCTGCTATAAAATGCTCTGCTGGGGATTTCCTCTGAATTTATCGTATTTTAGCCTCAAATAGAGAAGCTAGCCCTCTCCTCGGCCAGCACCGCCATTTCTCTTGTACTCGGCCGATCTATCGCGATTTACTTTGGAATTCTGCTCGGTCCGATCGTTGCGCTCCTCAGAGAGCACTCCATTACGGTTTCACAAATTATAAGAGCAATCTACTTCTTATTACGGAGGCCATATTCGTTCAGCGTGTCCGCGCGTCGACAAGGTTCGATCTTACTTAGAACGTGTTAATCGCACCGATGACGTGCCCCTTCCCTCACCACGCGAACGACTCAGCAACGACAATAATATACTATCACACGATTAAACGGAACACTCTGTACAATTGGGATCAAGTGCAGCACACATTTACTTTGGCGCAGAGCTTCGGTTAAAAGGCCGTTCAAACTTCAAACCAGTGCAACGAACAGAAGTGAATGCATGGCGGGTGACGTGTACAAGTTTTAGTTACAAGTTCTGTGCATAGGCAAAAGCGAGCTCTCCAAAGATTAATTCGGACCTGTTGTTACGGTTACGCTCCATCATCCAAATAGAACCAGAAGTAAAACGCGCGTCGATCGTTAGTGAGGCCAAGCAGCGATTTTCAGCTTTCCAAGCTCCTCCAAGATGTCTCGAATAGTATGTACAAGTGCGCGCAGGGACCTTGAAGTACGGGATAAGAACCGGATTAGAGCAACGCGTAACGGAGCACTCTCTAAGCTGAGTACACGCTAATGGCTCTCTTAAGAACAAACTGGTTGACATAATTGCGAATATCCCAACCTGGCGATACACAGAACACCTCTGAGCACCTATCAGGCTCGTTCCTTCGTTTTAAATTTAGCGTTCCTTTCCTCTCCGCCACCGCGAAATGTATCGACAGAATCTACCGATAAAATATTTCCTCGGGAGCACCACCGAACGAACCGGCAACTACTTATTGGACGCGCGTCGATAGAAAGCGTATTAGTAATCGTCGACTGGGTCTTCCGAGGTGCGCGTGGTGACGGAATCGAGTGGTACTGCAAGTAATATCCACGTGAAACAAGCTTTGAATACTGCACGAGTGTTTAAGGCTTAAGGGAATGATAAGTGCGCGTGTAATTGGGGTCGAACCGTAATGGAATAATGTTCGAACCTTATACGAGCGTCTCGAAAAATGATGAAACTACTTGCAAGCGGAAGTGGAGCTTGGCCAAACGTGTTCAAACTATATCGGAACACTTGGACAGGCCTTGGATAATATATAGGCTGATCTAAAAATGAGCTCGAAGAATTTAAGGATATATGGTACTGTTTGCAAAAATGAACGAATGTCTAAATTCGCGTTGGTCTGCGAATCAACCCTGCCGACATAAGTGACTTTGGTTTTCATTCGTTTTATAGTTCTTTTTGCGATGATAATCGTTAATTTGCAATCACTGGTATTACTATTATAGAACAAAGTTCACGTTCTTATAATAACAGGGACTGATTTTCGGACCTTTCCAACAATTCACGCTACATTATAAGGTTCGAATACTCCTGAAAGATTCTATATTTCGCTACGTCTGAGGTGCCTCTCGTTCGAACTCTGGTATCGTCATAATAGAAATCGATCTGAGGAATACATTTGCACTGATTGCAAAAATCTTGATACAATTCTTCGTCAAAGATCAGTCGTCTCGTAGACAGAATCGTCCCCCAGCTGAATTACATAATTCCTATCCCTGTCCTCAACACTTGCGAACTTGTCCCCAGTAAATAGAAGTGCGACAGAAATAAAATTACATACGTAAACATTTCTCGGCCCTGAACAATTGATTTCTCGTTTGCGACACAATCGCCATTCCAACCCCACGCGACCCGACCACAATTCAAGTAACAATCGCGCCCCTGAACAAAAGCGATGCTATCTTCGCGAAACGTATCAGACTTGTGCAATCAGCCCATGCTTCGGACGGAGTAATTATCTTCACGAAGGCGATTCGACCGGAACGATGATGCTGAACTGTTGAATTAACTTGTACTCAGAGTATATTTGCTCCCATCGCTAGCCACTAGCGGAACGGAGGTTTTCATTCGAGGTGTTCTATGATCTGTAAAAATGGAGTCCTGCGAAAGGAGGCGAGAAGATCGAGAGAGAGAGAGAGAGAGAGAGAGAGAGAGAGAGAGAGAGAGAGAAAGGGTGGAATCATCCGAGGGACCGATCGATGTTCTCTCAAAGACTTAAATGGTTCGCGCTGCGTGGATGCATGTAGTTCAAGGTGCGTGTACCTGTGTCGATAACGAGAACGAGGTATCTTTTTATTCTCATCACTCCAAGGGGGATCATGCTTCCTCTACTAGTGCTCGATATAATAGTGGTAGAGACTCCATTTTAATAGTAAGTACCCCAAAGCATGTCTCAGTATGTGTATGCATATATGCACGAACGAATTTGCGCGCGCGCGCGCCTAGGTACCTCGAGTTTGTCTACGAGCGCAGGCGTACGTATGTGTAGGTATATACGTGTACGTTGTGTCAAGTATCTGTACTCTCGATAGAACGTGTCGACGTATCGATCAACATCTGCGCTCACGCTACCTTCTGTTCCTCGATTAACGTGCAATTTGAAGAATATTTGCGTGATATGCTAGGCACTAGACTCCTCCCGGTGGAAGGTAAAAGGTCATTTCGGTGAGTTCCGATCGATGAGCGTCGAAGGGCAGGGCGAAGGGAGCGAAAAGGGGGGGGGGAGGAGGGCGTGAGGGGCAGCAGGGCTGGGAGTGGTTGGGAACGTTAGGCAAAAGGGGTGCCTCGGCCGCCGGCTCAAAAGACGTTAAAACTTCTGACGTCCCGCAGCTGGTTCGATTTTCAATAAAATCTGATTTCCGACAGAGTCCCGTGCGTTTTTATTTCGAGGGATCTTCAAAGGTAGCGGGGGAGCAGCCTGCACACCCGGGTTACAGGGTTTAACCGCCGGCCCGCCGACGACGTCGCGTTCGCTGCAAGAGAACTTTGTACAACGCTCCTTTACACATTTATGTATATACTGTACAGACACCGGGCTGCCCCGTAACAACCCCCCGCAACACGGGGACGAGGCGATTCTTCATAGAAAAAGAAGGCAAAAGGATACGTGGAGCAGAATTTTTTCGCGCAACGCTCCGTTTCGAGAAAATGGACCCCGAGAATCCGTGCGGAAGGATAAGCGTGTCTTTGCGTGCCTGGTGCTGACTTTACGTAATAAACTATCTTGTTATACAGTACATTTTTCAGGAACGTACGAATTTCTTGGTATATTGGGAGACATAAATAAGTGACTCGATTTTGGGAGCTCCCAATGCTCTTTTTAGTTCATACAGCTATTAAAAATCATTTACTAGAACAACGATCTTATGGATTTTTTCGAAAAAGAACTGTTAATACTATGCACGCCCCTTGAAGTTATCGCGAACATCCACGAACTCGTCTGGCACTCGACGGATTTCGAAATCAATCGTCCCCAAAACGAGCGTCTATACGAATAAAAAGTCCATTCTACAATGTCGATGTACCTCTTTGACGTAGAATCGCCTGCTTACTGGATGTACCACCCATCACAGGACATCTTGCACACAAAACTGGTAAGTACAAAAGAGTATACCACTGGTTAGTGAAAGGATTCTTCGGTTAGATATGTTAGATTCACCGATGGGAATGCGTTAGCGTGAGTTGCTGTTAACGGTTACATTGCGTGTGTGCCTCTCTCAGGATGAACGACAAAGGCAGATACACATCTCGTAAATACACAAATAGGAAGAACGACAGACAATGAAATAGAGAATGAGCCAGAGAGAGAGAGAGAGAGAGAGAGAGAGAGAGAGAGAGATGTATATATATATAGATAGATATGAGATTAATAGACATTGAAAACGGAGGGGAGAAGCAACTGTTTCAAGAAAAGACTGTATGTCGGGGAGGACGTACTCTCCAAAAGTAAACGAGAATCTCCTCTTTTTCCAGACAAAACATGGCTTTTTCCCGTAAACGTCACTGCGCTACCGTTCGCCTCACGGTCCAGCGAAAGAACAACTTCCGCGCGTGTATCAGCAGCACGGCGCGTCGAAGCGCATCGACCACGAAGCACACATCCCCCTCTTTTTCGTGTCTCTTTATTCCACCCCTTTCCCAAAAATAGCCCCAACTCGAGGTGTTTTGCAACGGTATCGAGCGACAATTCCCGTCAACGATAAAATACAGACACACCCGTGGCCCCACGGTGGATTGGATTGCAGCATAAGTATTTATTTCACAAATCTGGTCATCAGTACAAAAATATTACAATATATATATAAATATATATATAAATATATCTAAAAAAAATTTCTTGTTTGTTTTATTCGATTCCTCGTCGCTTATCCATACCTAGTTATTATATATATATCTATATAGGAATTTTAATTGCTAGGTACATTAAGTGTAATTGTTAGGTTCTCCAGAAGCGGTTAATTTAAATACCTTACGATACTTGGCATTAATCTACGCTGGTGCAGACAGTCAGGCGTATATGGCACGTTCAGTTTTTGTTCTCTTTTTTTTTTTTTTTTTTTTTGAACCCTCGTTTGTCGAACAGGTCAGGAAAAGAGGCGGAGCACTCGCGCGACGCGAACAGGCGCGGTTCGCGACGGTCGACGATGGGTGGCGTGCCGGATTTAACAACGGACGGTGTAACTTCGGTCGAGAGGAAAAGTCGTTCACGAGGGATCGATCGCCGTATCGACTGTGAAACGATGTCGGCGTTCACGGTCCACGCGGCGGCTGTAAACTTCCCAAGATTTGTTATAGAGATTCCATCCGAACCAGCAACGCTGGGACCATTCGGTACCAAGCGTTTCCTAGCTGAAGACATTCAACGCGTCGGAGTGAACAATGTATGTAAATCGATAGATCGCTCGGCACACGCTTCGTTCGCGCGATACGAAATTCGGTATTACGTCGGAGCGATACCATTGAAACGGGAACGATTTCACTTAGGAAAAATCGCCCCGGCGTTCCGGACTTTTCAGAAAATTTCGCAAGCTGTTTGTACGTAACCAATGGATCTCCGACACCGATGCTTTCAGCGGCCAGCTTCGTACTGCGAACGCTTCCGCCGATATTTCAAATTGAAACGCTCCTACAGAAGACTGGGGTGCGGTGCGAGCACTCTCCGCACCGCCTAGACGAGATCAAAACGGCGATGTGAGAGTTTAATCGCGCGGAGAATCAGGGCGAATGTGCTTCCTAAACCAGGCCAAAGTCCTTTTCAGCCTAAGCTACCGATGATGCAGGTGCACGCGTGCCTCCTCCAGAGGCGCGTTCCGGCAAATAAGTATAGAGCGGCAAATCGAGCCGAAAACGGAAAACTGGCAAGCCCAAGGGCTGGCCAACCAAGCCGCCTTCCGATACGATCCATAGCTTCCGAGCTCGCGTTGCGGCTATCGCCGCTTTCGCCAGCTGTATTAGCTAATCAAGCCGATTGCAACTTCGATGCGGTCCGTTTCGAATAAACGGTTCCCCGCGAGATCGCCGCGCGGGAAGATGAAATCATTCGAGCTCCATCTCCGTTTCATCCTTTGTCTCGCAGAACCTCTCCCCCTTGGCTCCGAGGCACGTGAAATTTCCAGGGTGCATGGAAACGTTCGCCTCGTGGCGATCGTTTCTGCGAATAAACGACATTACGGGGGGGAGAAGATATCGAGAGGCCCGGAAGATACTTTCTACCCGGCAATGCTGCGACCCGCGGACCTCGGTGTCGCCAAAGTTCGATTACTTTTCAGGGTTATAATTGTACCTCCCGAGAAAGAGAGGCTGTTCGACCAAGGTGCTGCTTTTCCGTAACGCTTTCCAACGTATTTATACGTTCCAGCGGTGGAAGTCATACACGAAAATAGAAAGAATGCCTTGAAAAAGATGCTCTTGGAATCGAGACAGAAGCGTGGGACTCTAACGTGTGTCTATCCAGAGGTACTGGCTTTGGGGCTGAATTTTCTGCAACTTGGGGGAATGGCGAGTGTGGTATGTGAGTTTCTGTAAAGGGTGCTACTCAGGCTTTAACCGCGTGTTTAGATGAAAGATACTAGGTATGGAGTAACTATTACAGAGGTAGCACATTGCTGTATGCCTGGGTGATGAATGATCGCGAGGATTAGGTTGAGTGTCTTTAAGTCATCGTTGCGCGTCGTCGCGAAACTGCAAAGATAGTGGCGATTTTAGACTGATAAGGGTTGAACCAGAGATGGGCAAAAAATTATTTTAAATAAAAATTTCGTGCACAAACTTTTATTTCAAATAATTTTCTGCCCATCTCTGGCTTGAACACGACCTGGACGAGCAATTTTTTTATGGAAATGAGTTCGGCATGTAGGAATTGATGAGTGTCAATAGCTACTAGGATATTAGTCGCTAATGGTCAACTATTTTTGGAAGTTTCCTCAGAATTTAACTGGTTTTCAAGTTTGAGGCTATAAGAGACGTCGGTTGCTATTGGATACTTTTGAATTTTACTTAAGAAGAACGAGCAACGAAATGTTGTTCTGTATTCTGAAAATTGCTCTGTATGGTTCAACGTAACACGCTAAGTAGTATGAAATAAAATGAAATAAGGGAAACGTAGACGATACTACCCTTCACATGGTGATTGCACTGCTTGAAAACCACTTACAGTGGATGGAAGAAATACACTGATATCATTTTTAAGGTGAACCTATTATGAACACCAAAGTGATCCAGGCATATTAAGCCTACGCCACCCTATAACGTCTGAAGGAAACCACAATTAGTACCTCGCGCTCTAAAGGATATCGCGTTCACTCGAGTGCCTAGTCACGACAGCTTTGTCATACGCAATACCCCAAGTACATTTCTTCCACCCGCAACAAGCTCTAACTCGAACCACCGCCCAAATGATTTGGAGACTTATCATTAAAATCCGTCCCCCCTTCGACGACGGTGAACCATTAGCGGCTAACAATGGAGAAATGGTTGACACGCATCGACCACTGCATCTGAATACCGACTTCCATCCAAGAGAGACGGGTCCAGGTCGTGACCTACCCTTCTGAGCGTGATCTTACGGGATGCCGTCGGTTGCTGACCGACTTGCCACAATGGAGGGCAGCTGTGCAGTTGAGAGAACGACATAGAACCGTTCCCAGTTATCCGGACAAACATATCGTACTGATGGCCCGCACACCACCACCACCAGTACGCCACACCACCACCACCGCCCGTTCTCCCCTGCACGAGCATTCCGCGGCTCGGAAGGTTGCAAGGGCGGAGGCATCCAGCAGGGCAGCTGGAACCCCTGCTGCCTGACCTTGCGGGGCAACCCCCTCTCTCCTCAGTGAGACACCACTGGCCAACACTGTAACAGAGAGAGAGCGAGAGAGAGAGACAGAGAGCGAGAAAGAGGGAAAGAGGGGTGGAAGTTGATTAGCGTGCGAGGGAAAACGAAAAGGACAGAGGGATCCCTTTCAGAGCTTAACAACGGGGCGATCTTCGCAACGCGAGACCCGACAGTTGCATACACCGACATCGATCATCGCGTTTGCGTTTCCCCGCAACTGTGCCGCGGAAATTAAAAAGAGAACGAGAGTGAGAACGAGAGGAAGAGAGAGTGTGAAGCGGTAAGAAAAATGGAGAAACTAAGTAGGATAAAGATAGTCGGTGAGAGTAACGCTACATGTGCCACGACCCCTCTCTCCCTCTTCACTCTGTCTCTGTACTCCGGCGGTGCGTTCGGCTTCCCCTAACGTGCACGCAGGGGGAGGCCAACCCCAGCGTCGCGTACGTGTGTGGATTCAACGGAACGGCCGTGCAACTGCCGTAGAAACTGTTTCGGGAGGCTATAGTTCGACGACGCTTCCCTCCGACTCTCCGCATCGCGCGAGCAAGCCCCCATGGATGCTTTCCCCTCGTTGGAAAACCAGGTGACACGGTACGCTCGCGCCAGGGCGATCTGAGGCACAATAGATCGGCGCGCGACTATCAGTTGGGAGGAAATAAAGATGAAGGGCGGCTCACAGACCAGCCACCTCGTCCCCTGGGTGAAAAGGAACAGAAGAGAACTCGCGGCTGGTGAACCACGTAAAGTTACGTTCGTCTATCCAGCTACTCGCGAACATGAATTGAGGAGATACATATTCATTCAAGTAGCTTCTGAGCAACCCGTTAGCATTTAACGGTCCCGAAAATATCCCGCTGCAGTTCCGTTCTCTGCCTGAACGTACGCGGGACTCGAACTGGACGGCGATACGCTAAAAATAATCCCACCTTCTCACGTGCACGGAATCTATAAATTTTCCGCGATACTTTAGAAAGCATGCCCCTCATAACCTATCATTTCGCCTAAGTCAGTGGAACCGGGCGGGCAGGAGTCAATAACTAACGCTGATTGATCGCGCGCAGCCAGCCCGAGCGGGAAGAACGACACGCTCGAGGCTTTGCGCGAACGGGCAAACAAAAGGGGCAGAGGAGTTTGAATATAACGACTGTTGGACACACTGTATACTATATGTTTCGTAACGGACAACTATGATTTTCCATGAAAAAGAACTGCATGGGAAATGAGTTCTAACATTTGTTGAAACGATGCTTCGTATTGGAGGAAATCAATTTTTAATTCTGAAGGAATAGTGTTTGGCTTGAGGACGTGATTCCATGATTCCATTTTAGTCCAGTATTCTTCGAATGTATGACCATAAATTGTTGATTGAAAAAATACGTGTGCGAATGTGTAACAATTGAATAGCAATAGTGTAACAATTCTCATCGAAGAAATTCATTCTTTGTAAGAAGATTCGCCTGTCCTATGCAGAATCTAACACAAGCCTATATAGAACTCGAGCACGTGGCTGTAGAGGCTCGACCAAAGGAGAGAAGCCTAGAGTTCCTCGGTGAATTTGAATCGTGCGTTTAAATCTGAATTTCATATTGTCCGTACATTTTAGCGTGCAAACATTTAGTTTGAACAAACGTGCTGGTCGAAATGCGACGTTCGAATAATGCCCGTCGTCTGAATAATTCGAGATTCAAATGACGCGGAATTCTAAAGGGATTAACAGCTATTAAATAGCGTATTAAGCCTGGGGAAATTATTATCGAGAGCATGGCGACGGCTCGAAGCTGGAATGAAACAGGTGCGCGCATTAAATCGCTGAACGCGGAAGGATGCAGCAATTTAATCAGCGTGTCGAGGATAACTTTTTCAATCCAGCTCCGAGGGAGAGTCCGTTATCTACGGCATTTAATCTAGATACGCCCAAATCCTGCCCCGCTAAATCGAACTGCTAACTGTCCAGACACTCTCAGCAAGCTACTGGTCCGTAACTCAGTAATGCTGCTGGAAAAATACACACATGCTGGAAGAAGTTTTACGAAAAGTTTCTGAATGGCAGAAAAATCCAGAGGATATACTGGCCGCAGCCACCAGGAATAATTGCCGCGCGGGGATCTCGGGAGCCCGCGAAACTCGGTCACTCGGATGTCCATGCCGTCGCTACTGTTCCGGGAAAACAACCACGCGAACGAAACAAACTCTGTCGCGCCTGTACAGGGGACGGATCTCGCGATTGTCTCTCGTTACAGGTAAAAACGAAAAGGGTTACAGGGTCGCAGGGGCGAGGCACAAAAGAGGAGACCCAGCTAGGCGACGAACTGTTTCCTGATGTCCTAGCTCGCAGGGTGGCAAGTGCTCACGATAAATCACGCCGAGGAACAGGCTACTTTCGCGAGGATCGAGTTGCTCGCAAGTTCTGACGAGCTGGCTGTCTCGCAGACACGCGACGTTTAGTTTCGAGGCAAGTTGAAGAACGAGCCACAGGAGCTCCTCTTCTCCATTGGCTAAGCTAGCAGGGTTTAAAAGAAGCGCGGGCACGCTCGAGGACGAAAGGCGAAAGCCTCTTGTCGCGTGCTCGAGAAAACGAAACTCTTTGCAGCGGGGTACGCCTCCGCTTGGTGATCCTCTTATTGAGGACCTCCGCCGACTCGTACTCCGATCGTTCATCCGTGAAGCACGGCCCTGTAATAAGGGCGAGAAGATATGCCTTTAAGGAGCTTATCACGGAAAGGACCTTCCGCCTCCCGCCCACGAGTTTCTTGGTCTAGTAGTCTAGTACATTACCCCTTTTGCCCTCCAGACGGAGGCGGATCTCTCCCTCTCTCTCTCTATTCCTCTCCCCCCGACCCCCTACTCGAGAATATTAAACAACCGATAGCCCCGCGAACCGTCGACAGCTATAATACGCCGTTTCGTCCTCGAAGCCGCTTTGTTCGAGATCGATAGACGCTATCCCGCGCGGCTGCTGGTTTGCACGAGGAGGCCAAAGAAGTGATTTTCGATGCGGAAGTAATAGTATCGGGGATGAACGGTCGAGCGAACAACGCTCGAGACGATGGAAATGGGTGTCGATCGGAAGGAAAAATCGACCACGGCTAAGAACGTTTGTTGGTGGTGAATGACTTGCGTAATTGAGGCCACGGAAGCGTTATCACATCGCCGCGGAAATCCGACAGGCGAGCCTGTCGCGCTGGCTCCCGGTGCAACGGAATTTTATTGGTGGGTACGCTAATGTGCAACCGCGAATGGGGTGGACGTTGAAAATGGAGAACTCCTCGCGGTTAGATACCGCCATTTGTCGCTAAACTGGGGATGATGTTTCCGCGGATTGCGAACTAAGTCTGTTATTAGATCCGAGGGAGTAGAATGCGTTACTTTTAATCGGTATGGGTAGAAATGGGCAAGGCGTATCTGGAGTTACTAGAATTCTGAGTTGAAGAATTTCGGCCGCGGTAGCAGTTCGGGTAAGTTCGTCGTTTCAGGTAATACAGAAAGATGTTTGGATGGAACAGCGGGTCCTGTTTGGCCAAAGTATTTAGCCAAACTCTGGAACCGTGTTACGCTAAATGGGAATGGAAATGGAAATGGAAATGGAAATGGAAATGGAAATGGAAAACTGTGTCGCGTAAATCGGGATACACGAATCTACCATTTCGAAGCGGCGTCGCTCGAAATTCGATGTTAAGGATAGTGTATCGAGCCTTTGACTTTTGGTATGCTTCCTTAAAAGAACAATGGATTTGCCTCGTGTGTGAGCTCGAATTGGTTGCACCTTGAAAAAGTAATCGAACAAATGAGATTAATACCTCGCACAGCTTCTGCAATGTTTATCTTGGTATTTCCTGTCATACACAATATCGTGACGCTAAGGAAAGGCTTGGATGACCCACGACATCGTGACCCTAAAAATGATAAACTCTTGAATATATATAATGTCATACAACAGTCAACCAACGTATATTGGTAACGGTGTTTACATTGCAGCAAAATCTACCGTACTGCATAAAGGAATGAATGAAATACAAACATTCAGATCCAAGATTACCTCGACATCGTATCAGCAAAAACAGCTATTCCAACCATTTTGACGTATTGGAAAAGTAAGACTTGCGAAGATCAAAAGAACCGCATTTCCCTCGAACAATTTCTACCGCACGATGACGGATAAAGGAGCTGTTTAAGGTGGTAGTTTAGGGGGACCCTGGCTGCATACCTAACAAGCTGCCAACCAGGAAGACGCAAGAAAATAGAAAGGAGCAACGACAGCTCCCGAAGGAGATCGATCGGCTACGGGCGCAAGATGCGCGGAAAAAGAATAATTACGTTAATGAAGGGAGCCCGATGTAATTAAATGCAACGGGGGGCGGAGCAGATGGACCGTGTCTTCGTCACGGGCGGGTGTAAAACGACGGAACGCTTTTTATCGTTAACCGTGAAACGCCCTTTGACCGGGAGGAGAACGGTCGCAAAGTCGCGTAAGACTAATTTCCATTTGGCTTCTACCGGCGTCGTTGCTCTACTAATGCACGAACCCACCGATTCCCTGCGCCGTTAAAGGCCGACGGAGGAGTTGCGGCGCGAAGTAGCTCGTCCTAGTCGAGATGTGACAACGTGTCTCGCCTGATGACGCCCAGGTGTAGGGAAGAGATTCGCCCTCGCCGAGCGTCGCGAGAAATTCATGATATTAATCAAGGTGTCTGGCGAATGGTCAATCAAAGCGGAGCAGAAATAGGCTGCGTGCCACTTCCATTAACCGACATTACGATTCACTTTTTCCTTTCACACGGTGAACGACTTTTCCTTAAGAGTTCTCTCATTGGACACAGGCGGCGAATTACAGACTATTCCTAGGTTTTTGATTACTTCGGTTCTTGGTATCGTTACCAAATATTGGCATAAATTCCGGCACGCTCGTCGGTCCCAAAATCCGCTTATCTGCCGCGAGAAGAGATCGATACGGGTATCGAGACACCGCGAATTTCACCGCGTTTCCTTCGATTTAATAAGTACTGAATCACGGGGCCGAACACGTTGAGACCATGTTCCTCGGTCGCCCCGTCGTAAAAGCTTCGTAATTCGCGACCGTATTGCGTGACTAGCATCGCCGTTCGAGCGAAAGAATCGTCCGTTCCCGCATGGTTTACGCGCCCTACGTTTCTCGTGGATTATAACTTAGAACGACCACGTTTTCACCGTGAATCGCTGTCGAACGAAGGGAAGTACCGGCGAAACGATTGTCGAAGGTCAGTCGCGCGACGCAAACGAAGTGCGAAAGAAGAACGACCTCTGACCGCGTGCGACGATATTCATACGAGCGATATAAAGAAACAAGAAGCGTTCAAGAATTCGAGAGCGTAACGAGTGAAGGGTGAAATGTTGTTCCCTGTGAGTGACTTTATTGCATCTTAAACATAAACCCTCCAATCGGTTTTCTTCGATCTTATAATATTAAAGGGCAAGCTGTGAAAAACGCTCTCCTTCCTAGGCGAATGATACTAAAAAGCTAAAGGCGAAGTGTACGGCGAGATATCGGTGGCGATCGCACGACTCCCCTTACGCGTTCCAATGACCACCGCAAACTCTTGACAGCCTCTTGCCTATGCCCCGCGGGCAAAAATGACGAAAGTAGAAGACAAAGGCGGAGAGAAGCAAGTTCAAGCGTGCAGAGTTGCCCAGTGGACTTCTGCGGTATTTATATCTCGGGGTGTTTCTGTTTTATGTGACCCTTCAAATTATCCAGGCGGGTCCTACGGCAACCGCACAGGGGGCATACGTAATTGCCCGGGTTGTGGGTCAAGTAATGATTCTTTGCGTTCGACACGACCCGACCGCATATTTTGCATTTGCTAGTGTACGTGTACGGCAACTTTTCGAAATAGTCCGACAGATTAACTTTCTCAATGTACGTAAGCGGCGCGCACTCAGTGCCCTGAGATGTTAAAAGTGTCGTATCTGCAAATAGAGAAAAGGCGTGTGTGAAAAACGGCCATCAACGGGGTGATTCGATTGGCGCTCGGCCTGCTCTCCCCCGAGCTCTCTCTTTTCTATTCGCTTTGATCGGATTCACTGCAAGGGAAGGGTTTTTACCACCCGACACGTACAGGAGCGGCAGGGCAGTGTGCGCGCACTGGCGTCGCCAGAAAGATCGATGCTCGATTATTAGATGTCATGCACTGTCGATAGAAGAAGGGAACCGTGTCGCGCGCCCGTTACACATTACACGGGGCGTATATTATATCCGTAGTTATTTATTATATTATATATATATATATATATATATATATATATCGATTATCGATTATTGAATAGTCGAGTATTGTACTTAAAAAGGAAAGGCACCATAAAAAAACCCCCTCTATGAAAAATCTGTTCTTGCAACAGCCTTCGGGCTACAGAGACTAGTTCATCATGACTATTTTAGAGCCTCGCCGGCCCACAAGAGAATCAGTTTTATACTCAGTCTTCGACGTCTTTCACAACCTACGGTATAAATATTAATAATAATATAATATATGATCTATTAAATATGCATATAAATAGTTTTCGCTTAATACTGATCTCCTCCACCTGCGGAACAGGACTGGCGTGTACCTATGCGTATATATGTATATATTACGAGATACAGGTTTTGATCGTACACCGGGCATGGAACTGGACGAAATGCTCCAACGGTACACACACACACGCACGCACACACACACACACACACACACAGCGTCTCGTTACTTGCTAACGAAACTGTAGTAGCAATTTCGAGGGGAATTTCCTCGCGGTTGGAAATCATCATCCCCCCGAAAAGCATAGAACGCGCCGTGCACGTTTAACCGTTCGAAGTATCTCTCTCTCTTATGCAAATCTAATCAAAGGCAATATCTCGAGGTTTCTTGCCGGGCGAAATTCTGTGGCAGAAATGAATGTCTGAGCTGCGGAGGCGCGGTAAAACTCAGTTCCATGCGCCGCGTATATTAACAACGACCGCGAATTTCGGGGCGGAACCATTCCGTTTCGTTCCGTTCAGTTTCCGCGCGGTGCCGTGTAAATAACACATGGAAACCGTGATTTCGCGTTGCTCGACAGAAAAAGGTACTGCTTCATCGCGCGTACGCGACGATATCATCTGCTGGAGGTAGTCTACGAACACTATCAGACTTATATTTTTTTATTCTATTTTTCTTCTCTTTCTTTTTTTTTTTTCTTCCATTTGTACTCGAAGCACTCCGACGTGAGATCTCTAGCTGATAGACTCTACGAGCGTAGGGCAGCTAGCGGTAGGTAGCCTCTAATTGTTCAACCGAGGCGCGGACCGAACACTTATCTCGCAAGTAAAGGAAAGTAAAACCCTTAAAAGTAATTAGAAAGTAGAGACGTACGACAATAAATAGTTTTTTTGATGCTTTCGTTATGAGAATAATTTAAACGAAGAACACGACGATTAAAAGTAAACCGAGTGGACTAGCTCGGCGAAGTGATGAATGCCGAGTTACAAAACAGACCCGACGAACAGTAGATTAACACTAATCTTGTCCTCCCTGCGTCACGGAACGCGAGAGCAACGAACACCGCAGCAATTTCTCGGTTCAGCATCCTCTTTCGATGTCCCGCACGCACTATACATATCCATATGCATTCCCCTCCGTGAAAACGTTCCGCTAAAACGTTAGACTATAGACGGCCTGGCCCCGCGTTTTACTCTCCGCCGTTCGCGTGCGTGCAGGATACGTTCTAGGTGAGGTAAGCTGGTTCCGATTTCGCTAGAAAGTGCTTGTGCTCTAAACGCATGAACGGCGATATCAACGATCCCTCTCGTATTCCGTGCTTCAACTTAATATGCCTTTTCAGATTATCCGATCTCGTTAACGATATCATGCAGATCTGGCACTGATATTTATCGGGGAAATGCGATTTCATGTGCTTTTTTATGTTCGCTACGCTCTTGCCGCAGAGCTTACAACACTCCGTGGCGAGGCCCGAGGGCTCTAACTTATTCTGACTGTCTTTACTTATATCCTTCTCTTTTTTGCAAGTTCCTGATGTTCCTGGAATATACAAGATCATCCCGTTTCAATGTATAAATTTTAGTTGGATGCCACTCTGATTACCGACAATCTCTACCAGACTCATCATAAGATACAAGACGTAATAATATAAAGGAAACGTGTAATACACCGTTCAGAGAAAAAGTCACACTCTACGTCAAGTCAAAGAGTTGCAGAAAAGAGGGGATTCTCTCAAGTCAAATTACGTTCTCCAATCAGAAATTACGAAGGTACAGAGTCTCAGAAGCACCGCACTCGGTGGAAATATATATATATATATATATATATATATATATATATATATATATATATATATATATATATATATATATGTGTGTGTGTACTCTATCTATATCAGATGCCTACTCGTAACAAAACCAATTTAAACGTCAAATCACGTAAAGAAAAGAATAAGCGCACACCTACTGGTCTCATCACTGTCAAGAGTACAAATAAACGCAAAAGCTAGCACAAAACATGTCGTCACACAACCGAAAGGAACAAATCAACATGATGTAGAATAGAACAAAAGCAAAAGAATGAAGGGGGAGTGAGAGAGAGAAAGAAGACCAACAATAGAAAAAAGAATAGAAGAAAAGAAGATGAAGACGAAAAGATAGTTAACGTTAAAAGAATCAACGCAAGCGGAGGAACCACTGGTGAAGAGAACTGCTGACAGTGTAATACTTTCCTCGAGCGAACGCTCGTATTCGTAGGATCGGGGGTGAAAAAAGCGATTCGAGTTATCTGAAAAGTTCTTCCTACCGCTATTCCTCTTTCATCGACATGGCTCCATACAAGAGACCCATACGCGCGGATTACACGCGGAAACGTCGAGATCTGGCGCAACGTTGCCTACAGTAGACGGACTCGGTTCTTTGTTCATGACGAGCAACGACAGCTCTCGAGTCAACGATCATGAACGATGAACGATGACGATGACGACGACGACAACAACGACGACAACGACGACGACGACGACGACGACGACGACGACGACGACGACGACGACAACGACGATTTTCAGCGAGATCGAGCGCCAACAGGTTCGGAAAAGATTCAGACGGACACCGTCGCGTTAGCAACAGAATCCCCCCACTTTTTTTTACCTTTTCCTCGCTACTGACGCCACGACGAGCATACCCTTGAGACACTCTCGACGAGAGCCGCCTCAAGAGTAATCGTTGCTACCAGCAGAAACGATCGCGTTATGTCACTCTTCTTGCCATCGGATCCGGTGACGTCCGTACCGATCCGTCGATCGTTTACGTAACGCACGCGGGGCGCTGTATATTTATTTCGTTACTATAGCATCTTTCCGTTTGCTCGTGTACATGTATGTCTATGCCTGTGTCCTTCTGTTATGTACGGGCGATTAGTGCCTTTATGGGTGTACTCGTGGGTCGAGAGAGAAAAAAAAAAGAGAAACAGCGCAAGAGAGACACGTGAGAACGTAATATTAAAAGATCGGTTCTGGCGCGGTGATATATGTAAAGATGTGGTGGAGTAAAATAAAAGATACTTTGTAAGAGGACAGAGAGAAACAGTGTGTAAAAGAAAGGACATGCACAGAGAATCCCGCTGTAGTGATGTATATATACATACATATACATATACGTTACCGTTTACAGAGTTACACCGTGATTTATAATCTACATGTGACAAACGTATATACATGTTCTGCCGCCAGAGTTGGGCATTATTCGACTAAATTGTTCTCGACGAACCTTCGAATACGAATTTCGAATAAATGAAGTTATTCGCGACTAACGAATAAATTTTTAGTCGACTAAGTTTGTATTCGATGAACTGACTAAATTTTAAGTCGACTAAATTTTTAGTCGTTATTCGTTCCTCCTTATTCGTTAGTCGGAGGATCTCCGTGGCGACTAAGCGTCACGAATAGGCCGCTTCGACTAGAGTCCCGTGGCCCTCGACCTCCGGTCGGGCCGAGGGGAACGCTTGTCGAGTGTAAAGCTGGATTCACACTAGCCGTCTAGCGGCGGCCCGCTTAATCCCGCTTAAGGTGATCCGCCCGATACCCCGTAGCGAAAAAAACCGATTAAGAAGTGAGAAATTTCAGGCTCCGCATTTCTCATCAGATCGTCGCAAAGGCGACGCCAAAAGACAGTATAGCAATGATCTTAGAAAATAATTTATTTAGTAATTATTTATTTGTACTTAACAAATTTGCTTTCAGTTCAACTCGTTGTTCAAACAGCTTGTCCGATAGTCTGTTCGCCTTAGGAGAATTTGTAATCGTTGCAAACGAAAATAAACGCTCGACTGGCGCAGATGACCTGTTTGAACCCTCGGAAAATGTGTACATTTTGTGGATTTTTTACAAGTCAACGGCTTGATGCAGATTTCCCGTTTTTGACTATCTTTACATAGTATTATCAACTACTCAAAAAAGTTTCAGTTAAAAAACTATTGTTTTTCGGAAGTTATGGATACATATCCGAAAGTCTCTCGATTTTAGACGGCTAAACGGTGGTTATTGTAATATTATACGTTATTACAAGATCTTCGACCTCTATTGTTGTGCAATAATACAGAACGGAATTTACAATCTTGTGAAAATTGTTAAAATTGACGATATATGTATAGTACGGAATACCGAGCAGCCCCTGGTAGGGGCGGTAGATACACTCGAAAAGCGTTTCCCTTGCCTCGTGATACCCCCCTCGGCCCGGCCCGAGTCGGGCCTCGGGAGCCGAGCCGGGGCGGCTCGGTTTCTGACCCCCACTTGTTCGTGTCGTTTAGTCGCCACAGCGGGCCTTCGACTAAACGAATATCGAGGAACGAATAACGACAAAAATTTAGTCGACTAAGAATTTAAGAGTTTAGTCGACTAAATTCTTAGTCGAATACAAATTTAGTCGACTAAAAATTTATTCGAGTTCGTCGAATAAAAAAGTCGAATAAAAATTTAGTCGAATAATGCCCAACTCTGTCTGCCGCGCGGGCAACGCATTCACACACACGCGTGTCGCACTGCCGAACGATTCCGTAATAGTATGTATACTCTGTCACGCATCATACACCGACCCACCGATGTGTATGTATATGTATAGGGTAGCAAAAACAGAAACGCAACACATACGGGATACCACGTACTCGCAATCATCGGTCACACACCGTCTCAAATTCAGCCAAACGGGGAGTACTGTCCATTTGCTGATACTAACAAAATTACTGCCCTCCACTTTGCCGATACCATTTTGCCCAAACCATCGTATTTGTTAGATACTCCTATACGTGTATATTAAAACACACTTACGGGTTTGTAACTACCACAGTGAACATAGCAAATGCACGATACCATCACCACAACACCAAGGATATATATATATCTATATATATATATATATATATATATATATACACAAGCACACACTGCCCATGTATGCATATATGTATGTACATACACATATACAGGACATACATCCATCCAACAAGAAAGTTGTTTGTGTTTTCTAAAGAGTAGTTACCACTCACTACGCTTGCCAGACTCGGAAATAGAGGGATGCTCGCTTCGTACGCCTATGTACGACTCGACGCGCAAAAATCCTTGCAAACGTGCATGCACATCTCCCTCGATTTCTTAGATATCACGTATTTCCCCCGCTGCTCGGTTTAACGGCCATCGAAAGCCGCGTCGGGCACTTGTTGATCCGCGGATGACAACCCGCGAACAATCGCGGGAAAAACCGATTAACGACGGCTGTATGCGTTACTTGTTGCGTCGCGTCGGCTACGAGGCTTGGGGCTCGCGCGGCGCGGTTCCAACGTGCAGAGGGAAGTGCGTGATATCTAAATGAAAGTTTGATCGTAATGATAGATGTTTGGTGGTCTTACCATCGAGTCCGTCGAGCATTTCTGGGGGATTATGGGGTTCGGACGATTCGATCCCCGACACGCCATCGCCGAGCGTGCCCGATGTGGGTCCTCCTTCCTCTCCTAGCAGCCCGCCTGGATGGCCCTGCACACCACACACCATCCATATTTTAAATACCACTGAAAATGAATGCTGCAACGCGCCTAACCAACCATTCCTATGCCATTGCAGTCGGTGCTTGGTTATTGTCGCGTTCGTGTTTTATAAGGAAATTAAGGGATGATCTGGAGTCAGAAGTGTACGAGCACTTTCAAACGTGGAGGATCTGACCAGACGCGAATCATTTATAATGTCAAATACAGATAAGAGTGAGAATCACGCATGCTGGTGGAAGGAATGACGAAGTTATGAATTCCAACGATATTTATTAATGAGAATAGTGTCGACGAGATTCTTTTTCACGGATCAAAAGTATTACAGAAACTCGATGGGTTTGAAAATGTTTGAAGACGATATAAATAAAATTCTCGGTAAACAACTCGTGTATACGGGTAATAATGAATGGAATTTATAATAGTCGTTCATTTATTTGCTATTTACATCTTCAATCTTAATTATAACAAGTGAAGGGGAAGATTAACTTATCGCGTTCATAAAGGACAAGCCGCGATAAAAGTATTCAGTTTTCGTTTATATTCAACGCGAGAATATCCATCACAGAAGGGCAACACTTTTAAAATGCAAATGCTTTGGCAGTTCGTTCTTTTCTAACATTATTTCGGGATTAACAATGCACAGTGACGACATTATAAATAGCGTCATAAATATCGTCGTGTGGAAATACAGAGTTCAAAGATTTCTATCCATATCTAATCGACTCGTAAAGGCACAGTTCGTCTACTTTAATCGTTATTAGATACATATTCATTTTTACTAAAAATATATTATTCCTCTATGGCCATTGATAAAATATTAAAGAATACTGCTACATGTACATATTAAACCAGAAGTTACGAGAAGTACCGAGCCTACAGAACACAAATAAAGTCCATTACTCTATGCGTCGACGTTTTCGTAATTTGAATATACACAAATACTTGGGAAAAATATATCGATTAAGCTACTTCATTTACGACAATGGATACTTTAAAAATTCCATCGAAAAAATGCACATTTCCGAGTTTACGTCCAGACGTGAATTGCGCGTGGTCTTCACGCGACTCGCAAATATATATTTCTGTACTGCTTCGATGTTAAAATAACGTTGGGTATAATAGAAAACGGAATTATTGTCCAACTACTTACTATGGCAAAGTCATACTGTGAAGAGGATGCACATAATACACACTCATGCTGCATAAGAATGTGATATGACTGTTAAATCACTCGCACAGTCTTAAATAATCACGAACATGTAAAACATGCACGCATGGCCTTGTAATAATTGAGTGTAAAAAATTGTCGCGATGAATGAAAGCCCGGCGAATTTTAATTGAGCGTAGCTGATCGCGAGCCAGTTGCGACTGACGTAAAATCAACAGGTATCCACGATATAGGTGTAACTATCCTTTGCTTCACTTTCTTTGGCAACACACAAATTGTGTGCCTTACATTTATCATGATGATTCACGATTTCGAGTCTAAAATTACCATTTCCTGCTGCGAATGAAGTGCGTATTTCAGGAATCGAATCGCTCCACTTTCTACAATATTTACAAAACATAAGATTCGACCTTTCGTCGTACCGAAGCCAGGAATACATGTCTAGCCAGGCAACTTTGAATCTGCCGGTTTTTCTACTCGGCGGAATAGACCGATGGGAAACATTGCACAGAGCTGATTGAATTACCGACATCCCCTGTTGATTCACTATTATCGACCTATGCGCATCGTCGTTATACGGGGGTCTTTTTACGCTCACGCTGTCGGGCAACGAATCGAACAATGGGTGCGACACTGCGTTATTGCTTTTGCACGAATACGATTTCAGAGGCACAGACTGATTTTGCGAACATTTCTGGGAACTCCCGTAACAGTCGGCTGTAGTCCCTGACATATTGATAGACAGAGAACCTCCAGCCATGATAGTGTTTTCACGAGAAACTTGTATCAGAATGGAATCTGGTTGGTTTTGGGTCATATTCTGTACATCCATAGTTTCGTCACTCTTCCCATCTCCCCGAACCTCCCACTCCACACTAGTCTGTCAACAGAGAAGGAAAGGATATGTGTTTAATCAACACATCTTTCATTTTGCCTTTCAGCATATAAGAAGCAAATTTTTTTTCTTTTTATTGTTTATTTCAACATCCCTTCCTTCCCGTGTCTGTCCGGACTGAGTAGTTGTAGGAACACAATATAGAATTATAGTCGTGGGAACAGTAACGAAACTATACTTGTGGCATGATATGCTTGGCATGTCTCATTGGTTTCACCAACAGTTCAGAAACTATGGTCGAAGCAACAATTTTCTTCGGCAAGATATATACGTGGATTACAAAATATTATAACGAAAGAAGATAAGATAAAATAACATGCTGAAATGAGAACAATACATGATACAAGAAATAAAGTCAGTCGAAGGATGTCAATATTTAATTCTACGCTACCTGAAACTACGTCAAACTACTTCTTCGATATTATATACATATATATATGTAATAAATATTGAAAGAAATTTAACACTCAAAATATTCGTTTCAATAATGTAATAAACATCGCGATAAAACAATATTTAAACATATACAATGTAAGAGCTTCGAAATATTTAAAAATCACCAGATTCCGATTGGATAATCGCTTGAATTCTGTAAATCACTTCCAACAGATAAATTAACTAGATAAATAAAGCATGTATGTAGGAGAATAATAATTTATTTTAAAATATAGATATTTTAAAAAGAAACAGGCACACCGATCGTAGAAACACAACTACAGATTACTCTCCAGTGTACGCTACGTACGTGCTAGGAATTATATACCGGACATGCATGACGTACACGATATTTTTACAACGATACGAAAAGATATATATATATATATACACGCAAAAATACTCACCGGTAGGGAGATGTTGTCATGGAAGTCCGGCAAATGATGGTCTAGCTCTTGTTTGATAGAAGGTTGCGGTTGTGACACGGGAGACATAGGTCGACCACCATCTTCCACTTCGCCTCCCAAGGCATTATTTAACTTTGGAATCACAGGAGGGCTTGATTTGTAACTACATTGCGAAGATGCCTGGAAACAGTAAATCAAAAGTGTGCCCACTTGAGAAATACTGAAACCATCTGGGACTGTGATTTGTACGAAAGCGTCGCAACAATTAAGTCGTACGTTATGCGACTTACGAGGGGAGGACGCGAATGGGACGAGCGATTTTTTAACGAAACCGGGCAGAAAATGTCGAGGCTGATGTGTACAAACAAGTTCCAGAATATTAGCTGTGAATGGCCGGCCATTTTTATAAAAAATGGCTTTAAACAGTAAAATTATGAAGTCGTCGAATCAAAAATTGCATTTTCTGGTTAAATTATTGATAGTATGACAATAACACATAAGACTTTTGTATTCCTTTCATCAGGATCTACCATTTAATGAAGTATAAAATCGATTCGACGACTTCATAATTTTACTGTTCATAATTTTTTATAAAAATGGCCGGCCATTCACAGCTAATATTCTGGAATTTGTTTATAAACATCGGCCTCAACATTTTCTGCCCGGTTTCGTTAAAAAATCGCTCGTCCCATTCGCGTCCTCCCCTCGTTAGATCGTTTTTATGCAAATTTGTAAATAATGCAATGAAAACTGTTTCTCGCCGAATAAAATCGAAAATTACCTTTGGCTATCAGAGCATCAGAGAAACTTCTACTAATATTGCATTGGGTAAAACGGACGAGAAACTACGAGCGAATACTTCCGATATACCGAAACTTTTCGAAGAAAATGCCGCGAGAAAAACTTCGATACCGTACTACATATATTGTAGCGCAGATTAGATGTTCACTGTGTATGCAAGGTTATAAGTACATACATATGTAATTAATTGATAACGACGTACGATTATTATCTCCGAATTTTAAGCGCTACGCGTAAGAAATGTTTGCACGGACAGGCGTGTGTCTATATATATGTGCTAAGGTGCACGCATGCACGAACGCACGCGCGCAACCGCGCGAGAACATATGCTTTGAAAGTGTTTGTCGGAAAATAATAAAATTCCGGCAATCTCGTATTGGAAATTCTATTTGTAAACAACGCGAAGTATACGTAATTTTTAAAGCATTCCACGCGTATAAACAGCGATAAAAGCCTTAAATAAACAAACGAATATAGTTTTATTCATTATGCTGGAAAATATGGTAGATTTAAATATTCTCGAATACACGAGAGCCACTTAAATTAGGAAACGCGAATTTCCTACTACTCTCTATTACGTATCGCTACGCGAACACCAGAAATCCATTAATTAATAACTCGGAAGACCAAAACGTGCGGAAATCTTAAGAATCACCGACGACGATCCGCTTTATGACGAATTTATCTTACGCGGTGTCTTTTTTAAATAGAAAATATTGAAAGAATTTATTGTAATCCATATTCGGAAAGGAGGAAAATTCTAATATTCTCGACGGGCCGTGTGAAAATTTACTTATACCCTCTTCGAATCGTTCCATCGTCTAAGCTTCCGCGAGAAGAGCAGAAATTACAGCGAAACGAAACGTAAACGACAAGTAAATTGCTTAGGAATAAAAACTTAAGCGCAGCACGGACGAAACGAGAAGACTTATATACTTAAGTACATACCTGAGAATCGGACATGAACCGTTCGCTGGGTGGACCGCTAAGGGAAACATCGTAGCTGCCCGAAGCCTTTCTTTTCCTCTTTTCGGGAAGAGGCTGAAGGTTAGGCGAATCTGTATGCCTAACGCCGGTTTGCGTTTCTGGCTCTGGCGATGGACTTTTCTCTTCCGCCTTGTTATTTACACTATTATCGGTGAGGCCTCTAATCTGTAACGCCTCGGCTGTTTTAAGGAACATCGGTAGTAGATGCTGACTAACGTTAACTTCTCCCTTATACATAAAGTGCAGCAACGCCTTCATTTCCGTGTCATTGACATCCTTCAGGAATATAATTGGATGGGGATGGGTATTCTGGAGGAAAATGCTCTCGAAATATGGACTGCACGCGGAGAGTATCGTCTGGTGGGCCTTGAATGTCTCTCCGACACACGCCAGGGTAACGTCGCAGAGTGCCTCTCTGGCGAGCAACGAGCTGAGAACGTCTGTGAGGTTGGCTGGATGATTGTTCCACCGTAGACAATACTGTTGGTCCATCTTGTCTATCTCCAATCCCGTCCCTACAACCAAACTAGCTGCCCTGAGCTGTCCACACTAGAGACTACGATCACCCTGACTACAGGAATGACTCCCTAACCCTTAAAACGTTAACTCACACGCCTTCGTCACGCACACTCTCCTATATCGGCTTGACGATATCTCCTCGGAGATTATATCGCAACTCTAGACCCACACAACTTCCTCCGTGCTTCTGCAAATGTGCCACATTGCAGTATAACTGTAAAACCCTTCAGGGTTCACGCGTCGCTACTATGCGTGCCGAAAACATTTTTTCGCATAACCTCGGAGATGAACGAAACACTTCTGATCGGGATTATAACGTCGACTGACGTAACGAAAATTACAAGAAGGTTAGAATATTAATTGCGACGTAGTACGTGTCAGCGGCGGATATGATAATATCCAATATTCGAAGATAATGTTTTCGGCAATGTCAATATTCGCGAGGCTTGGGCGCCATTGTCGGACGTGCTCGTCTAGCCACGAGCCTTGTCGCGAAAACTCGATTTGTTGATGCTCGATTTCTAACCATTCAAACACGCTCACACGCGGCTTTATTTACCTAAACCCAGCGCCAGCTAGCTAACGTACCGTATACACCAACGTTCCGCGCTTGTTTATCGTCCCGACGATTACTCACCTTTCGCAAACTTTTTGCCATTACAACGCCACCCGACCCTTAACGTCCACTGCCATACCAATCTGCCAATGCCTACGGCCTTATTTTTAAAATACTTTTGACCTTCGTGCATCTGCCGTGGGGAATGGCGCGAAGGGCGCTCAAATTCAAACGTTCGTAGCTACGCGACAGAACTTCTCTCAACAGTTTCGATTGAACTGAACGATTTTACTCTTTGAAATTCGCGTAATCTTCTATTAGCGCTGTCAGGAACGTGCTTATGATATGCAGCGTAGCGACGAATTAATAGAGCCGTCGATTTCGACGTTTATTCGTCTCTCGGAAGATGCTATAAGTAATTTATGTTGCGTATTTATTCTCTTTGATTCGGAAAAAATATTTCTACAGAAATTACGATGCATGTGATTATTTGACAAAGTAATATAGACTGTGAAGTAGAATAATTGCCAGTACGAACGGTGAATATTCAAATGAGTAAATAAATGTGAAGTCTAATTACCTGCTACACGAATGTAAAGATAAGCGCGTTTATCTAATTGACTAAACACTGACTAAAGCGAGATAATTTAAGGAAAATTGTGTCCTGTTTAAAGAACGGGGGTTTACTTCTTTCGCTGATAAAACTCCTTTAGCGTCATGTCGGAAACACAAATAAGTACAACTGCAGTTTAGCGTCAAGGTGCACTTAAAATTTTTAAATATTTCCACAGTCACCTCGGTAAGCCAAATATACAGGGTGTTTCAGAATTATTGGTACAAACTGGCTAACAGAAATCACGAAAAGAAATCAATAAATTTTACTAAGTATAGGCTCGTAAATTAATTGTTTTTTATATCCTCAATCTTTCACACGTACTATTGAATAATTGATCAATAATCGGCGATCCCGGAGAATGAATATTTAATGAACAATAGGTTTTGTTATGGAATTAATCAGATTTATATATTCATTAGCTTATAATTTATTCACAACAGTTGCAGCTCTTGAAAATTCGATTCTATTATTGTTGAAAAAGCATTTCAGGATACAACTGAGTAGGTACTTCAAAAACAATTAATCGATAGATCCAACTTTATTAAGATATACTTTTTTCTTTTTCTGATTTCTATTACCTCCTCAAGTTTATAGCCATAACTCTGAAACATCCTTTCGATGAAACATTTCCACGACCCTGTCAAGAAGCGTTCTAATACTCTCGAGCGTATTACACGGAAGTACGAACCTTTGTAAAATGCAACAAACTACTACACGTAACCGCGAGAAGTTTTAAACTTGTCTATCGCCTGCTCCATCATTGTAATGTATGGGATCCATGTAAAATTCATGGATCCTTTAACAAGATGCGATGGCGGGGAAACTTTAAAATCCGTTATACGACAGACTTTGCGAAACAACAGAGCTGCTCTAACCGAAAGATCGCCTGCACGCTTTGATCTCGGCTGCTCCGGCGATTCGCGCCCGAATAGTTTCCGTCTCTCTTCCTCCGCAGAGAGGGGTTTACATGTCGCGGAAAATCATCGAGTGCGAGAGGGCTGATTCGGCTTCATTTGACTACGATAAACGGTAATTCACGCAAATTGTCAGCCTTCTGATATTAATTTCGGCCGCCCGCGAGCCGTACGATAATCGCGTTAACCATACGAAATCAATAGGTAGCGGGAAAATTGGAAAATCTTCTTAATCGGTTTTCGAATATGGATTTACAAGCTTTGCCCAGCCATTAACAGATTTAATCCACGCTTTGATTGGCACTGCGCAAAATTACAATCCGCGGCGCTTGTCCTCGGCGGAAGGTACGCGAGTGGGGAGGAGGAGGAGGAGGAGGTGTGTTAGTAAATAGGAATTCGGTGTATTAAGCGGATAACGCGATAAGCGTAATTGGATTTATCTCGAGCGTGTTTCTAAGAACTGAGGACGTTAGTGGTTACACGCTGTAACCTCGTCATTAGGCGTATGACCGTGCCATTTTTTCTAACGCCAAATTAAGCTGGAAACGTTTGAAACGCGATACATAGGTAGTAGTTCCCTGTGACCAGCGTCGCCATAATTTACGACAAGACATCGCAGCTCCAACGAAAAGCTTTCGTTTAATATAGCCGTGATTTACACGAGAAGGAGAATAAAGTATATTAGGAACTACAATGGACTCGAAATACCCTCTGCGAGAAATTTATAGTGGTCCAGCTCAAATCTGCTCGCGTTCCGTCGCGCGTAACTCTATTTCCAGAAAATTTGTCGCGACGCCTCTCTTTTTTCCTCTCCCTATCCGCGCGTCCGCGGCGGAATTAGCCGAGAGCGCATAACAGCGGGAAAGGAAAAACGAGTAATCGCATTCGGGCTGAGTATCAGGTTGGATTTTAGTTGTTCCGGCGCGGGATAATTACTGAAAGGGCAGAGTAGTTAGCTACGGACACGTCCGGGCGACCTTTAATCTCGACCGAGCCGATTTCATCGCGCCAAGAATGATGTACCTATCGCCAATAAAAAGGCCGACCGCTCGGCTGAACACTAGGCAACACCATTCTCGATCAAATAAACGGTTACGCAATTAATTGTGCGAACCGGTTCCTTGAACGAGTCGCCTCTACTCCGCGCGGGATGGCTTAGCCTTTTCGTAGCATCTGCAGGACTGACAATGAGCGAGTGGCGAGCGTGTAAAAAGCGTACGCTTGGCCGGCGATATTGTCGAGCAGATGACAATGTCAATAGCGCGACGTTTAGGTGTGGGAGATCAAAGGTGAACGCTGTAAGGACAGACACAGAGAAGAAGAAGAGTGTAAGCTTATCTTTGGCAAGGAACGGACCTGTAGATCCTCCACGCAGCTGGGTTACCGGCGAGCATCACCGTTATCTGCATAATTATCTCGCGGTGGCCTTGACTGTTCCACGAGGAAAACATGTCGAAGCAGGCACCGCGACGTATCGTGTCCCGATACGCCAGCATTTCTCGGGCTATAGGTGGCGGCCAGCAGTCGCGCGACGAGGCGACGTAACGCGGCGACAAAAAATCGTTTCTCTGTCTTCCGTGCGGCTGGCAGATCTTCAGGGACGATCTTCGCGCGATGCACACCGGAAGTGCAGCGGTGCCACGCAGCTCGCCCGATCTATTCGCGCCGCGCATGCTCGCGGGCTGCTGCGCGCGCAGCTACCGATCGTCGGGGAATTCCCGCGGCGCGAGCAATTCGACGTTTTTAAGCGGCTTGCCAGCCTATTTGCCTGTTTCTCGGCAAAAGATGCGTCCAGACGTACCGGCAGCGTCAGGCTCGTTTAGCCGAGTAAAATGTAACGCGCAACTAAAGGAGTCCGCATGAAATACGGCCTCGATAAAAGACGCGCGCTGCTGCGCTCGGCCATGCATTTTCCCCGGCGACAATACAGCGGTGCAGCTCAGGAGAAGAAAGAGCACGATTTCAACGTTTGATCTTCAAACGCACGGCATGCTCCTCGCGATTCAACGGGCATATATCGACGTACTTACGCGCGTTTCATCTTCGAGTAGGTACGCGTTACGCTCCGTACGGGCGAAGATCGCGAGCGGTTGTTATACCGCAACGAGTTTTCCAGTTTTCCTCCCTCGCGTCTCTTATGATCGAAAGGTTCGATTGGTGCGTCGTGTTAGCGATGCTGTACGTCCCATAGGCGAATAGACGAAGAAAGAGACGACGGTATTCGATTTCTATTCGGCATCTCTGTCTCCTTATTCCTTTCCCCCTTTCAACCATAGACTCCTCGTCTTTTCCGAACACGATCGAGCGTGAACCCGTTGTTTGGCGTCGATTTATGCTAGAACCTTCGCCCAACCCGTTTAATAGAAAGCATCGTCTGGCACCCGTTGCGACGCAGAATGAACGATAATGGCTCGGTGGCTTGTAACGCGAACAATTTTCTACGCTACGATAACTTTTTACTTTAATCTATGCGAAACTCGAAATACCGGGCGACTCTATGTGCATCGCGATAAATTATGAATCGTCTCCCTGCCCCACCATCGCGGTGGATTAAAAATTAATCTTGATATACCGTTATTGCAATATTTGTCCGCTGCTCTGCACCATGTAAGAACTTATGGCACGCTCTATTTGCACACGGTACAACAGCGCCGGACAAAATATTCAGCAAACGATTCCGTAGATACTCGAGTAAAAACCGGCGTGCTTAAAATTTCTTCAATTTGCATTTCGAAGGTAAATGCGGCAGTGAATTTCGGGAATTTATGCGCTGGAATTTGTTGAAACTGGTTCCCGCAGGACTTTAGATGTAATATATGTATTACTACCTTTCGAGTATTTAGTTTCCCGTTTATCCGGATCGAACCTAACTTCGCCGGATGCGGATAAACGAGTTCTGGTCACATGGTCTTTTTTTTTTTCTTCAAATTTTTACTCAAACAGAAACATGGAAAACTTTTGCTCAAAGATACAGCAAGCTTCCCTTCGGTTCTCTATGAATAAAACGCATAAAGCATAATAGGTACTAATTACACAGTATACGAGCATAGTTTTTAAATGAGGACTAAATAATCAGTTGCCTTCGTAATCATGTAATCAGATTAATTCCAAAGCTGCAATTGCAGTACGTAATCAGTCGTAGCGTTTATTCGTTGCATACGTATATACACACGTATCTATATACATTTCGATGGAAAATACTTCCCCTTACTGCACAAATATCGTAGATCGGGTGCGCAATAGATATCTACAATATTTTATTGTCAAAAATAGTCTCTATATTATTGGTCCTGTACAAACCAGCTTATTGCATGGAATTGAGCAAAAGTCAGTCTTTGAGCTTATCAAGTCGCGCGTATACCGCCAACATTTCTCTAAATCTAAATCATTTTAAGAGAATATGTATACATTTTATTCTTCGTGACTATCTACCCATAGAACAGATGAGAATCGCGGAAATTACAGCGGTGGATAAAACGGGGACGCTTGTTCCCGCAGATTCACGAAAATTGTCAATCGCGTTGCCGCGCGTTTTTGCCCCGCTACGGGCCAGATTATGTTTCAATCGAGCACGGATCCAATAAATGCAGTCTAGTTTACAAAGCACATTATTGAAATCCGTTAAGCTATCCAGTTTCGCGTATCGGTTTACGGAATTTCCCAACAAATCCGTATTCTCCCCCGAAAATTCTACATATTTCCTGTGATCGATCGCGAACCGTATCCGGTATTATCGGCTGGCTATAAAACCAACAACGAGAGCAATCGCGAGGACGGCCGTATCGGCAAAGGTCGGCCAAACAAACGGGCCCCAGTCGCGAGCTGATGAGATCTGGACGCAGAGGGTGGTTTAAGCGTTTGTCCGCCGTCTCTTCGCGTCTTGCCCTCTCGGGCATAAATTGGCGGAGGGAGGAACACGCGACGCATGCCTCTAGATCACGCGATCGATGAGCCACCGTTCCGGGGTAGGCCGTTCGGCGGGCCCGTAGAATAGGCGCGTGTCTGCCGTCTCCCATCGAAGCGAGCCGCGTGCAGCCAGGAGGGCCGAGCGCGCAAATCGAACGCAGGCCGACGAAAGTGCAGCGCGACGAGGTTTCCCGAAATGTGTAGGATCTGAAAATCGATGCGCCGATTCCGCGCGGACGGGCTTGGCGCATCGTTACCTGGTTTACTGAAATTCGTGAACATGAAATCCTCTCGGCCACCCGTAGCCGGCGACGCAGATCAGAGAAGGATCCACATTGATCCTCCCTGGGAAGATCTTCTGTGGCGATCTTCCGAAGACGATCCACCCTGGAGGCGAGCTCCTCTTCCCGCGATCCTCTTCTGTCTTCCGTTCACGGTGTAACTGATGTCTCTGTGGTCACGTTCATGGACAGTGGATTCGCGCACACGACAAACCGAGAACGGAACGCACTCGCAAATGTTCACCGGGCAGCAGTGTTAACTCGCCTCTGTCATGATCGAACGGGTCCGACCGAGGGATGCGAGGGCAGCGAAAGAAACCGAGACACAGATGGTACGGCTCGGCTAACGTGCTGGCTCTTGCCCCGTTCTGAATCGGCGATCAATGACGGATCGAAGCGTAATATCGCGGCACGATTGTCTCGCGACCCGTCGCGATGGCGTACAAACGCGAACGAAACTCCGCGAGGGAGGAACAACAAAGTGGCGTGTGCACCAAGTTGGCCGCGGAGCGCGACTGAGGCTAGGGGTGGCACCGAGAGAGAGAGAGGGTGGCGTGGATGCAGGTCGACGTGTACGCTGCACGGGCACATCCCCCCTAATGAATGCACCAGGCATGTGCGACGGATTTTATGTTCGCCGCCGCCGCCACCGCCGCCACCGCCGACGCCGCCGTCGCCGCCGCCACCCCTTTCGCCCCTACAGCCTTCGCCACCACTACCACCAACCGAGAATCGGCCGCCACCCCCGTCGACCAACCTCCGCCACCTCACCCGTCCTCTCCGACCCCCTACCCGCCGCCAGCCACCCTTCTTCCTTCTTCCTTCTTCCGTCTTCCTTCTTCCTCCTCCTCTCTGTCCTCCTCTTCCTCTTCCTCTTCCTCTTCCTATTCCTATTCCTATTCCTCTTCCTCTTCCGTTTCACCCTTCCTACTTCGCGCAGCCCTCTCTTTCCCCGGCCCTCCCTCTCGCTCCGCGGGCCTTCTTGCCACTGCTTTTTCTCTCCAACGAGTGAGCAGCGGGCCACCACCCAACCGAGTCGCGTTGAAGCCCGTTTTCGCGCGCGGTACTCGGTGTGTTGCACTCGCCACAGCGGGAGCAGACGCGCGCCGGTCCCCGGGAAACAGCGTGGGCGGTTTTGCCCCGTTTGCCAGAACCCTCCGCTCCTGGGGCTGTGCCCGGTTTTCGCCTCCTCCTGCGTGCCTGCGGACGTACCCTGCACCCGCGATTGGTACGCACAACTCACCCGCCCGTACGCGAATCCTCTCCTGCACCTGCCACGGTCTCGCCCTCTCTATCGGTCTATCTGCTCCCGGCCTTCCGCCGTCTCTGTCCGAGCGCCCTGCCTCCCTCTATCCGTCTCGCTCCCTGCCCGTCTATTTACCCCCATTCCGCCTGCGCGTATTCCGTTCATCTTCGTCCACAGGCTCTCGCTACTCCCTGGACCACTGTCCTATCTGTGTTCGAAGTTGACCACTGAGAACGTCGCCGAGGTTCGGCTGCGGTTTTCGTCCTCGAGTTCCTCGCACGCTCGTGGCCGAACGAAGCGCAGCCGATATTATCGTTCGATCCTCGTCCACCCCAACACACCCTCCACCTAGCCCCTCCAACTACTCCTCCTCGTCCTACTCGCTCCTAGACCCCGTGCTCCAGGACGGTCGCCGATGCGGTTGTTACAACGGGAGAGGATCCATGTATTTCTAGCTGAGCCTCGATCCACGTTCAAATATACTTGGAGTGTCCATAGTTTAGGTATTATCCACGTCGCCGTTGAAACTTGAGTAATCCGGCGCCCGCTGCGGCCGTACGACTATATCTGTGCCAAACGGTTTGCGAGCGGTCGCCCGTTGCTCCTCGAAAAATCTGCTACCAGGCTACCACCGGTTCACCGACTCGGCTCACCCTGATTCGTGGACCGCCTGCACGGCTGGATCGTCGCCATTCATCTTACAGCCGACCCCCTCGCTGTACGTGATCAGCCTCGGTTGTCAGTGTACGTCGCCGGAGCACCGTGCCCTAGATCAAGGTCCTCAGCATCGAGCGGCGGCACGCGAAGGGTAACTAACTACTAATAGCCAGCAGCTCGTCTGGCGTTACTCTAATATGAACGCAGGGCGACGTAGGCCTCCAAGCACCCGTTCACGCTCGGTTCGCCCCGTTCTCCTCTTGTAAAACAATGCGCACTGCCCTCGAATATCGATCTGAAATCGCGCCGGCTTAACGTGTATCTCGCACGATCTTACGTGCCGCCTCTGATAACGCCGTGCACGGTTACGGCCCCTAAGTCCGGGGGCGGCGGTAAATGGTTGTTACATCGCGATGGTGACGGGGCAACGTCACGATTACCGTACGGACAACGCTGCACGTCACGAGGGTAATCTTTTCGGGTCACTCCGCTCGCAGAAAGGGGCCGTGATATTCGGTGAAAAGTGTAACGCGGATGGTATTTAACTGCAGGCATTAGCTAGACGGGATTTCGTGAGCGGAAACGGGAATTTTCATATTATCTGCCTCCATTTTGGGGAACCCACTCGGGCATCCGTTTCACTTTGTATTCAAGCTAGCTCGCGGGAATCTTAAATTTCTTTTCACCTACGTAATGCCTATGCATGCTTCTGCTACATAATGCACAAGTGTGTATAAATTTCAGATTACATCGCGAGCCAGCGGCCGAGGCAAGCTCCCGAGGCTCGACAACTTGGCCCCAACTTCGAACCGCCCGGTTAATTAATCGCTTCAAGAATGGATTAACGAATAACAGCCGTTTACATCCGCGCATCTCTAGAGCTCTCGGTCTTGAGATGTTGAATCGACGTCCGTCCGTCCGTCCGCGACGGCACTGTACTTTATACGATTGAAAAGATCGTATTGTGGATTCTCTTGAAAATGAGAGACAACGGGTCTCTAAAGATTGAAATAAAGTATTTACTCCGGTTCCGCGAGGATTGTGCCCCTCCCAAATCCTTCAGTAAGACCACAGAGCGGCGACGTTGGATGTCTTATTCAAGGTACATTCGGAGTGGAGTCGCTAACTGGCCGCATTACAACGTTCCCGGGCCGTTCGAAAAGTAAGAGCCACGGACAAAGGGGGATGGAATAAGAAACGGATGGGAAGGAACACGCGGCTTACGTGCAGACCTGACGCTCCATTCAGATGAAATTTCGTTCTTTGATTCGCCGAGCTACAGCTTTAATAAACTCTCCCCGGCTTTTCCGCGCCCCCGTTCAAATAATTACTACCTATTAGCCGTCAGATGCAGGTTAAGGGCCTGGACGAGGCGTAATGGCGCGTTACGCGGGACCAGAGGGCCAGACAACGACGGTGCGATCGTCCAGAAAGAGGAAGTCAAAAGAAAATCGAGCCAACGGCAGAAAATGGAACGTGGACTCTTTTAAACGCGGTGCCCGCAGTCCATCGCACCGTTCCCATATTTTTCACACCGATCGTCGAGCCTTTTTCTTTTTAGCAGGCTGTCGCGTGACTCCGCGATGCAACCTGCCGGTAACTTCATGCCTCGCTGCCACCCCAATGGCCACAAAGTCCCAGCGTCGATCAAGGAAAGGAAAAAAGTGCAGCATGTGCTCGGGGGTGGGAAAAAAACGAGAAAATAAAGACGCAGACGTCTGTCAGTCTATGGGCGTCGCGGTGGCCGGTGTCGTCGGTGTCGTCGGTGTCGTCGGTGTCATTAACGAGGGGCGCAGTGGCATGAAGCGTCCTACAGTGTATCATCGACATCGATGAACAATGGACCAAACGGCCGGCCGTGTTATTCGAGCATCTAGTTATACACGGCTATTCAGAAAATTGTGCTTGAATGAAGTGTGCATCGCTGATTAAATAATGCCAGACTGTGCAATAACGATTTCATCAATTTATTGCGTATCATCGATTCAGCCTAACGCCGGCTCTATTAATTTACCGACACTGGGCCCAGAGGGCATCAATTTGTCGCCGACGGTTCGCTAACAGCTCGCGCAGGACTAAATTGCGATCCCACGATAAATCGACGCCGCCGTGATATACGCTGGTCGCCGGGCCAAAATTCATCTGAGAAATTATAAATTCAATCAGCAGCGAAGGGAAACTGAGCGCGCCCGCCATTGTTAGAGAGGAGAGGGGGTTGGTTTTTTCGAAACCGCCGCGAGGGGCGTTTCGAAATCCGCCATTCGTATCACGTTTTTGCCCGCGTAAAAGTTACGTGTCGGGGATTCTGCAACAGCCTCGCCCGTCTCTATCTTAAAGCTTCCAAGCAAAGTGAACCAATTTGCAACAACGTGTCCCGCGCGCCCGCGGGAGACGCTCCTTCGCGGCCGTGACGGCGGCCGATATCGACGCGACCCGTTCGCTGCCGCGACTATCGAAACGCGAAATGTTTTCGCTCGGCCCGGCACGAAAAGCGCGCGCTAATGAATTTGGGAAGGGCCGGCAAACATTCGCTGATTGCTCCACTCGTACCCGCGCAGACAAACATTGCTCTCGCGGCACACCAGAAATACAGCGGCGCGAGACCGTCCCTGTCTCGCTCCCGTTCATTCCACTTACTCTTCACTTTCGATTTTTCGATTAGCCGCAGGCCCGTTACGTGCACGCCACTCTTTTGAATGTCGCTACGAAAGCAACATCGCACGTGGTCTTGCGCTATGTGTGCCAAGTCGCGCAGATATTTCAGTGTTCGGCCGTAGTTCCACTGGCAGTGGCCTAGTGACTCGCTACTGGGTTGACCTGCCCCACGGGGCACGTTGTAACGCACGTGCACGCTAGCACTGGAAAATATTTCAACAGCAAACAACGCCCGCGTGAAATAAAAAAAACCTCGCGACAACGATGCCAACCACACGTTTCGCCTGTTTCTCGGTAAATACTGCGCCCCCCTCATGTTTTCCGCAAAACATCCACGTCGAACATTTAGCAAATATTTGCCGAGTACAGGTGTGAAATTCTCCTGTATGGTCAGTGCATAAATCCTACGCGTATCTTACTGTCATACAGGCTAGGAGTCTTTTTAACATTGCCAGTCGGTTTTACTGGTCCCCTCAAAGGGCGGGTTCTTCTGCTCCGTACCGTCTCCAGTGACTACTGACTTTGCAATCAACCAGCGTTACAACCGAGACCCGCCGTCGCTCAACTGGCTCGTCATAATTGGAAGATTTCGTTGGCTGACACACCTCTGCTCAGAGGATGCACCCCATTTCTTCGCATCGGAAGCGAGGAGGAAAGGGGGCGGAAAACGACTGAATAGAACGCGAGGAGGAGGCAGACGCAGAGGAAGAAAAACAAGTCATCGTCATTGTTGCTGTCGACAATGTGGCTATACGGTTGCATCGGAACAGGTATCGCTGTGAATTCGTATAGATGCTGCGTTTAAACTGCGAAGAAAAGCGAGGCACGGGCCGTCGTTTGCATGAAAACACGGGGGTGACTTCGCGGGCGGGGTGGAGGAGGCTGGGTGCCGGGAAAATATGGCTGACTCAAGGGGGATGAAAAACGAAATATTATAACAGAAGGAAACCGAGAGAGACGATGGTCTGACTATCACAGCCACTCTCGCTTTGTCATCCTCGTCCAAGTGTATCCCGTTGCATGTCGGTCCTTGGGAATTGGGATAGAGTCCCTGGCAATCAAGGTGCCCAGGGCGAATTCTGGCTACGACGAGAGGGACGGGCGGGGGGTGGCAATAAAATTGACGATCGGAGGAAAGAAAAGTTGTTAATTTCCTCTCCTTATTACCACGCCTTCGATCCCGTCGCTAATCTATCATCGTTCGCTCGCTGCAGTCAACTTATGCACGCGTTTTACTTTGAAAAAGAGATGCCGGGGAATATTAAAAGTTTCTTGCTACGTGCCGCGACGACGGCGACGACATTCCGTTACTCGTCCCGATTACTCCACGGAGATTAATACGCAGCAGTTAATTAATACGTCAGGTATCTTCGTAAACTTTGCTCCCATCGCAAAGTAGGTGTATCTTACGATGTCAAAGACTAATGAAAAGCCTCCGAGGGCGGGGGGGCGGTGACGTTTCGTGGCATCAGCTTGAATCTTTATCGGCGATCCACCGAGATTCTTCGTATTACGGAGCATCTAACGTGACGGAATGATTGTTGCACGTCAGGTGGACGTGCTCTAGAATTCATTAACAGCTTTGACGGACTCTGCTCGCTTCCCTCGAGGGAAACGACACTTGCTAACAAAACAGAAAGAGAGACGCTTCGGTGCAATGGTGGCACGCGAAGATCCTTTGTGCCGCGCGTGAAGCGCGAAAGTTACACGTAGCTGTAGACAAGGATTTCGGTTGCAGGCCTGCCAGTGGGCGTAGGGTGAAGGTGGTAGTAACGATGCCACTGGAAACGGTCTGAAAATAAGGGGCGGAAAGGGGCCACGCGTCGCGAGCCGAGTTATAAGCGGCTGGCTCAAGAGCGAGATAGTCGGTGTGCTTTCTTCCTTTCGTGGACGCCGAGCGCGAGAAAGAGGCTCGAATGGTCAGGACCGGGGGTAGAGCTACAAGTGGTGATAAACGAGGCCGAATCCTCGTTATTACCCGTTGGGGAAGGCTCGAAAATTCCTGTGGAATTCAGCCGACTCCGCCAACAGTTGCCCACCTGCTTTTTATTATCGCTCTTCGTTCCGCTGAATGCAGATTCACGGAGCGCCGTGCACGGAAATTGCACATGTTTACGAGTGCGTTCGGCCTGCCCCGCGACCCAAATAATGGAGCTACTGGGACTCCCCCGGCCGAGAGTAAAAGATTTTACAGCGCGGCCGGGCGAAAACGAACGGAACGCCAGCTTGAATTAAATGATTATCATTGAACTACGGAGTTTCCCGTAAATAACGAACGACGCGAGTAATTGATAAATCACGTGGCTGCGTGACGAATGGGCTGGCCCAATGTTCCAGCAGCGTAAAGTAACAGAACAGGGAGGTTCGATATCCTAGTATGCGCATGGGGATCTTTTTTCTCCGAGAAGCTATACGTTTTCTGTTGACGTCGGGACGATACACCGAGCAGCAGATTTTTATATACAATCTGATCATTCTTACGTTGCAACGGCGACTACGGAAGTAGTGGCCACTATTACAGTGAACGGTTCAAACGGTTGCAATTTCAAGTAGAGCTCTTACTTTTTGACCCGTCGCACAGTGGTTCGAGTATACTACATGCTAGCTGGACAAAATTATTTTTTCGCGGATTTGGGTTTATATGGGGTTCAAATTGTTAGAAAACAAACCTGATTCGTATTACAGTTTATTATTTCACTAAAAATATCAATAAAACAAAAATATGACTAATTCAATAAAGGAAAAAGAACAAAACGACAGTATTGTACTTGAACTATAATTATCAGTTATAACATTATGTCTATTCCCGTAATTTCTGAGTTTTTAAGTTTAAAACCTGTTTTTTGAAATCAGTTTTCTCTGCATCGCTATTAAAATAGTGGTTTACTATATGTTCCACGTCGATCCACGCGACAAGGGTTGAATGTACGGAAAGTAGAGACTTTATAGTTTATTTTAATCAAACGATCGATCTGCAAAAATTTGCAAAACTATATTTTTTTAATTGTTTTCGAGCGCGGCGCTCGGCAGGAGAGATAGCACAGTTGTTATATTTTTTCGCGGTATTGGGTTTATATGGGGTTCAAATTTTTAGAAAACAAACCTGATTCGTATATTACAGTTTATTTTGTCACTAATAATTATTAGTGACAAAATAAACTGTAATAATTATTAGTGACAAAATAAACTGTAATATACGAATCAGGTTTGTTTTCTAAAAATTACAGTTTATTTTGTCACTAATAATTATTAGTGACAAAATAAACTGTAATATACGAATCAGGTTTGTTTTCTAAAAATTTGAACCCCATATAAACCCAATACCGCGAAAAAATATAACAACTGTGCTATCTCTCCTGCCGAGCGCCGCGCTCGAAAACAATTAAAAAAATATAGTTTTGCAAATTTTTGCAGATCGATCGTTTGATTAAAATAAACTATAAAGTCTCTACTTTCCGTACATTCAACCCTTGTCGCGTGGATCGACGTGGAACATATAGTAAACCACTATTTTAATAGCGATGCAGAGAAAACTGATTTCAAAAAACAGGTTTTAAACTTAAAAACTCAGAAATTACGGGAATAGACATAATGTTATAACTGATAATTATAGTTCAAGTACAATACTGTCGTTTTGTTCTTTTTCCTTTATTGAATTAGTCATATTTTTATTTTATTGATATTTTTAGTGAAATAATAAACTGTAATACGAATCAGGTTTGTTTTCTAACAATTTGAGCCCCATATAAACCCAAATCCGCGAAAAAATAATTTTGTCCAGCTAGCATGTAGTATACTCGAACCACTGTGCGTCGGGTACCCGTCTACCCGAAACAACTTCAAGCCATTGAATGTGGTATTGTTCGATCATTTTTGGCTAACATCAGACTATACCACAGACAATCACAGACAATACTACATTCAATTGCTTGAAGTTATCCCGGGTAATGTCCGGGTACCCGGGTACCCGACGGGTCAAAAAGTAAGAGCTCTAATTTCAAGTGTCCGTACAGTTTGACAGAGGTGACGTATTCCTGATTCATCTTCCCTTCTTCAAACGTCCAATATCTATCCCATGTCGTTGCTTTCGTACCTAAAAGTATCTTCCGCTTATTGCGCTGCGCCCGCTAGAAGCGAGCACATCCTAGCCTCTCGTCTATTCTTGGTGTCGGATAAACGCTCGTGCCTTGCTCCGAAGGAGGGCAAGAGAAGCGGTGATCGCGCGGAACCGTTCGCCGCTCAGCGAATTTCACTTGGGAGCATTCTCCCGGCTCTTCCTGCGAGAAATCTCGCTCTATGACGGAAAATGAAATCCGATATTGTAATTCCACGCGCCTGTGTTACGCGAGCCGCTGGTGAAAACGTCGAGAGCGATATGCGCGTCGCCCTTTTACAAGCCCAGCGCTGCTGCACTTCGTGAAATGAATTTAAAGCGCGCGCGTGCGGCCGCGGGAACGTGAATACCGTAATATTGAAACACAAGCGGCTGGATATCGGTTGAAATTCACTGTAAACCCGCCGTCGCGTTTATACGTCCACGGGAACCTAATAATAATGTGCCGCGACACCAGCGTACGTATGAATTTCACACGTGACCAGGCGATACGAAATCAGTTACATCCGAGAGCCGCCGGATTCCCCGAAACTTTCCAGCGGCGGACCGAGGAGGAAATGCCCATTGCTCCGTAATAGCTACAAAACCGTAGGAAATATTGTGACATTTTTCACGTGGATCCGAGCCACGTTCATTCGCCTGCTCTCTAGCCAGGCGTCTGCTTGTCCGTTCGTTATTTCCGTGAATAAATAATTGAGCGTACATGCGCGTGCGAAAGCCTGATGAAAATTTCAATCGATGGCTCTTCGTTCGCTCACCGGCTGAAAATTATTCAGTGATCTCTTTCTCTCAAACTAGACCACCCATTTCTCTCCACCTGACTCCTGCAAGAACAAGGGAGAGTTCTCTCCTAGAGGAAGCTCGTTTCGCCCCGCAGTTTTGCCCGGCTGACGCGCGTTCGTCGGATTTGCAGGACGCGTTTCACAGCTTCGGAACACGGCGACCGATCTGTGTACCATTCAGTGTAAACGGCGAGGAGGTAGGAAGGAAACAGCCTATGAATCCCCCGTTCTGTCGCGTACCGCCTAATCTAGGTCAACGGAATTGAATTCAGAACCGAGCCAGGATATTGTGACTAGCGATCGGATCCAGCATATTCCAAGTTCGTATCGGAGGCTAATGGGGAATTCGCGCTGCAGCGATATTGGAATGTTACTTTCCAACGATCCCCCGGATTGGAAGATATAGTGGACTCGTTGAGTCAACTTCTTTGCAAGTCAAATCGACAGATATGCTCCCCGACGTTTCCTACGAGACGCGCCCGTCCGGCTTGCTCCTCGCGCCTCGCTGTACACCGCTCTTATCGAGATTCGTATCAGAAATATGTCTACCATCAGCTGCGATTGTTTCAACAGCACACGTCCGTCAGCCACAGCAAACAATACTCGGACGATCCGTTGGTATAAACACGGGATTCCGTTTCTCGTGAAGACGCGCACGTACAGGCTCGTCCTCCCGCTCTATCCGGCACGGTTCCCAAGCTCTAGCCTGCTCGCGCGCGACAGCTCGTGTATCTGGCCGGCACACGTGCGCGGGGCGTGTAAATAAGCGATTTTCAGCAGCGCCAGGCACGCGAATGTTGAATTATCCGGCCGGATCGATCATAGTTTCTGTTGCGTATTACAACGGCGGGATCCGCTAGCGGGAGACGCCGAGGCCCGGGCAGGAAGTAATAGTCGAGTGATAGAGTTGAGCGCGGGGAATTTTTATGGGTAAATCGATGTTGCATGCGGAAAGGGCGAAGGGGGACGAGGGGAAGAGCGCGGCGAGCGGCAGCGGGACGGAGGGGAGGACAGAGCGACGGAGGAAGAGAGGAGAGCCGCTGGGAAAGAGCGAGAAAATGTTTTGAACGGTCGTGGGAGGGACGAGGAGCTGCGGAGGAGAGGTGAAGTGGGTGAAATGTGCGAATGCAAGAGAGAAAGAGGGATGAGTGGGTGGCGAAGGCAGAAAGAGCGAGAGAGAGAGAGAGAGAGAGAGAGAGAGAGGGGCAAAGGGCGCTTGAAATCTGGGGCGGGGATAGATCCGGGGGCTTTTGCGCTGTGCACGCGACCTTGAATACCAGCCAGCCTAGACCTTGCCACAGCTCTTTCGCTCGGCTCGCCTAGTCCAGAGACTGCTTCTCTCCACGTATGTACAGTGTTGTTTCGAGCGGCGGCCTAAATCCGATATCTCACTTCCTCCTTCTTCTTGCCTCACCTATCCCCCCGCGGATTACGTAAAAGATGAAAAGTTGAATTATCGCCGGCTGGATCTTGGGTAATTTTGTTTAGAGCTGCACGTCGGCCGGCCGCTGCAATTATTTCTGGAATACCGCAACGCGTCGTTGCGTTGCCTCGCCACGGGGGGGGGGGGGGGGGGGGGGGGGGGGATACGAGACGTAGTTGCGAGGATTTCAAGTCTCGGCGACCGATGGGTCGCAGCTGTGTCGATATCGCTTTAGATTTTAGATTTTAAACAATATGATTATGAGCAACGTGGATTCACGCGGGATGGATGAACGAAACAGCGGCTACTCGAGGCAAGTCGACGTGTGGCTAACGGTGCGAAAGAAAGTAAAGCATAACAAGATGTACTCACTGGGGAGTCACCTATTATTTGTTGACATACAGAATTCTGCGGATGCCAGTGACACGCGGCTTCCATAACACTTATCGAGATCCGAGGAATAATTTATGAATAGACTACGGGCTATTTACAAACACACTTTCTATCTCTGCTTTCTTAAAAGCAAACAGCTCTTGACGCTTACCGCGAAGGACAACTGATCGGCCCTTTATCTCCAGGCAAACTCAGCGACGCGATTTTCAATGTACGAAATGAAACGCTCTCTGATAATGAATGCCTACAAGCGCTCGTAGTTACGCTGCGCATTTCCGTTTCACTGCCGTTCTATTATCTTATTTGCATTTACCAAAGGAAGTGTCGTGTTTGATAGAAACGTTACTTACGGAGAGCGTAGATCTGCTGTCTTTTTTGTGTATTTAAAATTCATGAAATGTATCGATCGCCCACAGCACCTATATACGCGGGTAGGTTGGTGGTTGTAATGTTGCAGGACTAGTATATCTAGTCAGAACATGGCGATCGAGGTTTACGATCCTCTTGCTCGCTGGAGCGATCGCGCTGGGTGGGATCATAACGGACCTTTGGTCGCGACCGCGCCTAGATCCCAATGGATCCAACATAACTTCGCCACATCCTCACTTGCCTTTTTCTGTATTTGCCAAATTGTGCAGCTCTCGAGATCGCGGCGTCATCTGTCTTTAGGATCGCGAGATGCTTTTAGTCACGTGACTACAACACTGCACCGGTTTTGTACTAGGAACTACCGATCACGTGACTCCCCGGCATACGTTACTTCTCAACTAGCGAATTATTTAGAAATTATTTCATCCTCGTTGCCCGCAAAGTACGTCTTTATTTCGCGTGGAACCGCAAGTACGAATTACTTCGGTTCCGAGAATTGCGTGGACGTCATTATTAATGACTTTCGCTGTATCAAGTTCTACATGAGATCTGAATCATGGAGACAATCATTTACAAAGTGCTTTACGCAGTATAAAGTAAGAATTTGATATTTTCTATGTAATAATTAACATTCACCACAATGTATTGTCGACATTGCAACCAAACTTGTTAAAGTATCAATGTTTTCTCACCTACTACTATGTACATAACGTTGCAAGCAACATTGTACTTCCGATATTATATTACCAATATACATATTCATGACGTGAAATATTATGTAGCTGCCTGTTTGAATTAATTATGTACAACCATATTACGCGCACAATATCTCTTCAATCATTAATTAAAGCACACAGCACATTCACCAAGTTTCACTACGAAACACGAAAACTGGTCAAATTAATATTGCACTCTTGACGTCCGGTTCGTTTCAAAAGTAAGAAAATTCAAATATTAATAAACTAAAACAGGATTTTTCGGCTACTCTTAGTCCAAGATATACTGAAACATTTGCGGAAGGAAAATCATTCGAACACTCAACTGGATAGAGTGGTGCCAAATTCCCGCGCATTATCCATTCAAAGTTTCGTGAGCCTGCTGGCGACGCTTTCGTAACACGTTTAATCCAGTTTCATCGCGTTAATAGTCACAGGCTTAATCGAATAAAGTGCATATCCCATTTGGTATTTCATCGAGGCTTATCGCGTGACAAGTATTTTACTTTATTAATCAGAAATTGAAGCGTGTGGGCGCCGAGCTCTTGGGCCGGCACTGGGCTGACATTCAAATGTATGAGGCTGGATGGTTGTTGTCACATGGTCGTGTCGCGACGTGCAGTCTGTAAACCTTTCGTTAGCCCGTGATAGTGCGCTTCTGAAATTAGTGGCCATACTAATTGTCAGTTCACGATGAAGAAGATATTCGGCACGCGAAACGATAATAGACTCCAGCATAATTACAGTTTACCACCAACAAAACTTCGAAACGTTTGTTGCACCCACTGCAAACACCAGTTTTTCCTTCGAGGTAATTGCAGGATACTTTCAACCACGCGTTTACCGGCTTTTTTTGTTATTCCTCCGTATTTAGTGTATTTACGCATCACACATGCCGATAGTAAACGGCAAGTTATTTTACGATTCGTAAGTAGGTTCGTTTAAACGATCGATCCGGAAATATTCTTTTGCATTTATCTTGTTAAATCTGTATTGCTTACGGAGCTTTGTGGCTGGCGGTTTACAAAGCATTGTTAGCGTAATTTCCTTCCCGAACGTAAAGATCGCGAATATAAATATCATAGAGGTTAGAATGATGAATAGCTCGAGGTTGAGAGTTCCTTATATTCCTTCTTCCTGGTGTGTGCGCAAGAGTCGTTTAAACAAGTCGCTTAACACGTTTGTTTCAGAATTCGTACCTTTACGTGGGGTTGTTCCTTTATTATTGGAATGTGGACACGTTATATGTGAAAAATGTGCTAAGACGCATCTCAATAAACCTTGTCCTCTTTGCAATATGACTTCGCACGTCGAAGATATTCAAAATGTTACGTTGCCCTTAAATATGTACGTATTGGGGTTAATGGTCGTGTCGCATAATCGACCAGTCGATACGGACGATCTAGACATTTGTTTCTCCAAGCCGATTAGCTCTAAACTGAAGCAACAGGGTACCCATGGTTTGTATTACGCCGGCAGGCATAGAGTTTCTGATCCCCCGTCGAAAATCAAATATAGCGATCTGCTTTCATTTCCAGGCCTGTGTTACGAATGCGGGATACAAGCAACAATAAAGTGCCCCCAGTGCAATGCTCTTTATTGCTTTGTTTGCTATTCCAAGGTATATATATTTTGTTACAATGCGGTAGTCTTATATTTTTGTGTATAGTAAAATAAAGCTGGAAGCCTTCGATAAACGAGAACCTACCTGTGTCTTTCGCCAGATTCACGGAAGGGCGTTGCAAAACCACACGAAGATCGTATTGTCCGAGGGCAACGACAATAGTTCGTTTATCGTGCGAAACATTTGTTCGGAACTGTGCAAAGAACCCCTCGGATATTATTGCGAAAATTGCGAGATCGCGGGATGCTCTCATTGTATGTTGCGCCTGCATAAGAAACATAATTATCTACCGTTGTCGAGCAAGGTTTGTATGCTAATCGATGTATCTACTAAAAATTTCTTCAGACGTTAGCGACGAAAATAACACTTCTTTCCTTTTCTATTTCAGAACCAGCAGTTGCTGCTCGAGTTCCAGAATGTGCAGCAGCGAGTCACCGAGAGCCTGCAACGAGTTCGTCAAGCAGCAAAGGTGAGTGTTTTTTCACTTCGACTTGTGTCTTCTTTACCCAAAAGGTCATCGTTATGTTGCATATACAGTGATAACATATATAGTAAAACAAAACGATAAATAAATAAATTTATTTAATACTCGCGACGAAATATTAAGTACAAGTTTAAAGTGGGAAATTCGATATACCGCCACATATAGTTTTAACGATTACAAACTATCTCATCGAAAGTGGGAATTTTTAATTCATAAAAAACCATTGTCTCGCGCAAGTGTCGTTGAATATGTTAGGCTGTATATGTGACATCCTTAAGGAAATTAGGACCATCGTTGGTCGGCGTAATGCATGTGTGTAAACCGAGAAATTTTTTATAAAACAGTATAGTATATCCAGTTATAAATAATTACGCAGTACAAATATGACTAGAGGGAAACGAAATACTTATTGATGCTACGAGTTACTCTATGCATACTCCTCCGCTTCGAGTATTCCTAACTGCTTGTCGCGTGCTTCGATAATTCGATTAAACGCCGCAGTTGTATAACATTTCCACGATACAGGATAACTTGATTCTTTCGATACGCTGGTTTCCTATCAAAATTTTTCTAACGTACTACTTATCAATTACACGCGAACCTATCCTATACATATTGCACACTTCCGAGTTTCACAAAATTAGTTTGACATCCGACGATGTGGGAAGCACAACCTATTATTGTTCGTTGCTATCCGTAACAAATAATGGCAACAAGGCATGCCCAATACGAGCTACGCTTAAATCGACAAACTTATAATAATTTAACTAAAGCTTATATACTAATCATTCCTCCTCTTTTTCCGCTTGCGACTTATCTTTGAGCTTCTCTTTTTCTTCTTGCTGTTGTTTCTTCAGCTTCTCCTTCAATTTCGCTTCCATCTCTTTAAACTTGAGCTCCAAATACCGATCTACCTCGGGGCCCGTGAAATCCTCGGGAAACTTTGGCATTACCGGCAATATGTATTTATAGAGTCGTTCGTTTAACACGTACAATTGCGTTGTTGTCTCGCATTTAACATTGAACCACCAGTCGCACGTTAGTGCCACTTGACTGAATATCGTGCCATTCGGGCATAAAAACGATGCTTTACCGCCGTTGAGGTCGCAGTAGTGCCATACCTGTAAGATAACATTATTATCACCATAAAACATCGCAATAGACGCAGGTCTGCAAGTGGGGTGATGGTGAAAGAGAGTTGGAAAAATATATCTCTGTACTTGTATATCACAGCATATCTGGATCACTGATCTATTCCGAGGAACTCCTTGATAGGACACTTCAAAATTTATACTTAAATATTTCTTTTACTTTCAAAGTTATGAAAAAGTGATAGGAATAAGTTGCTCACAAGGGAAATTCCACAAGCCGGAAATTCAAAAAATTACGAAACTTTATGGATATGTATTACGCCATTTTTTGGGGGCTGCTCAAATTCACTCTGAGGGGGTGAAATTGACCTCTGAGAATCCGGCTATTTTCCGATTTTGTGTTATACCTAACTCGCGACCTGTAAAAGATAGAAAAAAAGTTTTCAGACAAAAGTTACTTCTTTCATTTAGGACTATCATTTGGTAAAAGTGGTGCGCGAGTTATAACACAAAATCGGAAAATACCCCCTTGAATTTAGACAGCAAAAAATTGGCGCAATGCATACCTGTATATCCTTTACATATTCCGAAAGTTTCCCAAAGGGGACGTTGATACTCTAATTTATACTTCCTTTCCATAAAATTGTACCTAATACTTTTATTATCCATCGGCTTTCGACCATCACTGTATAATACCGGAAATCGTACCTGGCATCCAGTGTCTGGATCTCCAAAGAATCCCTTGTAACGTTGCTCCTTGCAACTGAAGCTCGTCGGTGGTATGATAGAATAGGCTGGGTAATCAACGTTCGGTTCTCCGCGCGTGGCGCCATACTTCAACGCCGTCTGCGGGCCAGCATGTTTCGTGGTTGAAACTTCATTGGGTTCCGTGTAACTGTAAATTGGGGTTTCGGTGGTGATCGCTGGCGGGGTGAATCGTTCTTCCTGCAACACGTCGTCGCTAAGGTCCTCCGTGATTTGATAAGAATGCCCGGTGGTCTCGTCCGCATGCGGCCTAATCGTTGGCAGGAACACTTCTTTCTCCTTCGCCGCCGGGATATCTTGAATCACGGGGATGTAATATTCCACCACCTTGTTGTTACTCAAACTATCGACGTTATAATTCGGCCGAGCTGCTGGCTGGGGTCCTATTTCTTCCTCGTATGACGATACTTTATAACGTTCGGGATCATCAGTCAAGTACAGTGGATTCGGTGTCGCTTGGAATCGTGTTTCCGTGATCACTTTTGGCCGCGTCTGCGGTCGAACCTTGTAACGCGACGTTTTCTGGGGGAATCTTTGAGACGACGGCGGCGACACTAACGTGGTCACCCCAGGCGCCTGGGCTTGTGGGTACTCTTCCTTTTTCGTGTTGTGCAGAATATTAAGTATCTCGACGAGCGTCTTCAAGCTGTTGTCGATGTTGTCCTTGCTCAGCATCTCTGGCAGACGTTCGCTCAGATGGAAACTCTCAACTAGTTGGTCCAGGTTTACATTTGGGTTTCGGGGTGGCTGGGGAATCATTGAGAGTTGCTTGCCGGGGACAGGCTCGAGGGGTTGTAAGTTAGCGTACGGGGGTGGTGGAAGGTGGCGATGTCCCTGAAAGTCTTTAACGGGATAATTAATAGCGGCATTAGAGGTTGGTCGAGCGTTATAATCGAACAGGTAGTTGTCTCGAATGGTGGCGTGGACTGGCTTCGCCAGTTGTTTCCTTGGCACGTGATCTCTGCCATTTGTCGTGTAAGGTCGTAATGGTCTCACGTTTGCGTAGTACCTGGTCTCCTTGCGCGCGATCGGGTTAGATGCAGGTGTTAGCTCGGGATACGTTGCTGGCAGATCTTGGTAGAGCTGCTGCGGCGAAGAATAATCGTCGTACCCGATTTTCGAGCTGTACCTAACTGGCATGAAATAGTCGTTGTCGCTCCCCATCTTCTGAGGATCGTATTGTACAGAGGGGACGAATTTCTTCTCCTGACTCTGTATATTCGCGCGATGAGCGTTCCCTTTCCTCGGCACGTTGCTGACTCTGGCAAAGCTTTGCTGATTGTTCCTCACCAGTGGGCTGTTCTGCGCCTCTTTCGCGGAGCTCTGCGAAATTGGGCTCTGTCCGCTGACATAGTTGTTAGCCACGTAGAAAGTCATGTACGGTATCAGTCTCCTGTACCTCTCCTTGAACTCGTCCAGAGTTATGCCTGCCAACGATTCATCATCGTCCTCTTCCACTGCAGCCTGCGTCGAGTTCGTGTCCGATGACGCGTCACAGCTTCTGGACAGCACTGTAACAGACGTAAAATGCAATCGATCGAGGTGCTTCAAACGTCCAACGATTTCGAGTTCTCTAACGATCAGCGCGATTCATAGAAATTAGATAGGCATGCTATCTTCAAGCTCCGAACCGCGCTGTAAAGCCAAAGAAAGTTCTTGAGGCATAAATGACTGCGGGGTGGGGACCGCGTTACGATCGAGGCGGTTGGTGCACTTTTAGGGTTAATCTCGATTCAGAGGTGACGCCGATACCCTGAGAAGCACTCCGCGTGAAATACAGTCGAATGGTTTAACGCGGCGGAAGCGGGTAGAAGTGGAGGCAGAGGACGAGATGGAGCATCCGATAAATGTACCGTGAGTTCCTCTAAATTCAAGTGTCGTTTCTGAGTGTGGCGCGTAGTCGGGGGGTTGCGGGCCGCGTAATCAGCGGGGATTCGAAATATTACGACCGGTCCGACGGCGCGGCCCCGTCGGGATAGAGATGAAAATGAACCCGTCGCGTTTATGTTTCCTTATACCGCATGACGTACCTTCCTAATCGCCACCCTTTAAAAAAACTCACCGGCGTGCATCGTTACGTGATGCAGCGTGCATCTTCCAACCCCTCCCCGCTCTTCTCGATCTCAATCTGTTCCCTCTTGCCGCGGATACGTGCGAGGTAATGCGTGCGCTGCACTCCGGCCAGTGAAATTAAATTAGAAGGAAAATATTCGGAGAGCCGTCCGGCGCTTTTGCACGTGCACACCGAGATAGCAAGAATAAAGGCAGCGGATACGTATGCGTACACACACGTTCCCCACCCTCCCTGTGTGCATGCATGCATCCACTCGTGCAGGATATATCCGCTCTGGCACGTTCGAGTGCTGCAACCACTAAAAACGTACCAATCCTCCGGCTCTACCCTCTAGCTTCAACCCTCAACCCTACGCGTACGCTCTGCGACCACCTTTTCCCCTCCCGTTATTCTCGTCTTCCTCGATCGTACAGGACGGCTCAATCTTTCACCCGTTGCTAGACGAGATTCTGTCGAATTCACCGAGACGCCTCTCGATCGACTTGTCGGTCATTATTACTCCGCTCAGCGGGCAATACTTTAACGGTCCGTTGAGTGGAATTCTTTGGCTTCTATTTGCTCTGTTTCACTTGGACCCGGTGCTGCGTTTTGTAGAATAATTTTTAGTAGAATCAAGAATCCAGAAGTTACCAGAGTTCGTCAAAAGGGCGTGTACCAACTTTCATCCGAAGCATAAACCAATTGGTAAAGTAGAGGATTCAATAACACCCCGAAATTCAATTTCATATTTCATTTAAATCTTAACATGTACTGTATTAACCCAGAGACCAGAGATAGGAAATAAAATCCAGTTTTTTTTTTGTGGTGAAAAAGAGGGGTCGCGACAGCCCTATCAGTAGCTGGTGGTTGGGTTGGAAATTTTTCTATAGGGGGCACGTCTTCGTCGGGTCTCTTTCGATTCGTCGGAGCTGGTCGCACGTTGACGCTGGGAAACGTGTGGGCGGATATAAACCCGCCGCCACCTCGCCAGACTCGCCATGAATTTTTATAAACCGATTATTTAGTGGCGATGTAACCAAGTGCGGGGCTGCATGGCCGAGAGAAAGCTCGACGGTATCCGAGCGTGGCACATCAAAGGGACCAGTGCGCCAGCGGTATCTCTCTCCCTAACACAGATATACACACCGTCCCCGACCTGGAAATCCAATTCGATTCTGCATGAAATGAGTCTGGAAACTCTTCGCGTGGTTCGCGGTGGTTCGCGCGCGCGCGCCCGCGCCGCTTTATTAATCCTGTCAGTACGGAGCGTGATTGAAAAATCCGCAAAGCGCGTGTGCCACGGCCCCTAAGAGGTGCTCGCCCTGAAAATTTACAAAGCGCCCCGTGGAACGTCTGTATCTGCATAAAGATGTACACGATCCTTCGGGGCTAACTGGACCCGCTCGACCTTTCTCCCTCGGCCCTCTTTGCTCTCCCCGTCCTCAGCGAATTGGATTCCGCGCGGCGAGTTCGGGCGGTGTTTAGACACGGCTCGCCACATCAAGCACTCGAACGACGCGATGCTCCTTTCCGCCCTCATTTTTCTTGAACAATATTTAACGTCCCTGGGACCAGTGGTGCGACTTAGCGAGGGTCGACCCGTGGTCGACGGTAATTCCTTCCCATTTCCCTTCCTCTTGCATCGTTTGCCATCTTCGCGCTGCAAGATGGCTCGTTGACCAACACACGTGGAAATTCGCAATTCGGACCTGTTTTTATAATGGTTTCTTCAGGGGGAAATGCAAATGCTTTCGTGGAATTCGAGGCACATGCAGAGATCTTCAACCATTCGATAATTGCCGAGGGACGAGCATTTTAATGCATCCTACGACAGCGGCGTTTTGTTTGACCATTAGCCTTTTGCATTGCACATTTGCGGCGTGCAGAAACACACGTTTCCGCGGCGCTTGCCATACCTCATCGCTAACGTAACATATAAACCACTATCGTAGATCAACAGAGTGAAAATTCACGTACCAGAATTTACTGTACTCGCGTCCTCGAACTACTCGTTCGATTGCATCCACATCGTGCAATTTTTTGTTATTTGATTACCTTGTTGTCGCAGTTTCGTTCTGCTTCCCACGAGTGTTGTTTTTTTTTTCCTCGCCGCGTATCCTACCCATGTTGAGGCGTACTAATTCCGTCCCCGACCCGAGGCGCGCGTAATATTTCCCCAACAAAGGCGGACGGTAATTTTTCACTCGTTAAGAACTTTCGTTTTCGCGCGCTGGAAATGAGGAACGGCTCTATTTCGCTGGCCCTGTATTGCTTTCCCGCGCGACCCGGCCCTTCGTTTCGTGCCCCGTGCACGATAAATAAGCCGGCGGTCGCAGTAATTTCACCCTCCCGTCGATTGTGAATATCGACCTGGCCCACCATCGATATCGATTGTCCGTAGCAGTTGCCCCCCGTTTGTGTCTGCCGTTCTGAATTACGATTGCAACGAGTGCTTTATATTATGCGGCCATCGCGTACGTACGTTTTCGTTTGATCGAGTCGCGGACGGGACTGAATGGACAACTGCGTACAAATAGCCTTGTCGCGCAAATACGAAACCATCGAACGGATTGTTCTACACTTGATTCCACAGTAGAGCATCAAGATTTCGCGCAGGCACGACCCTCAGGCGACGTTGCTACGCCGCCTCCCCACTTAACCGCCTATGTTTTTCTCCGTCGCACGGCCTTCTCTACTCTCTCTGTTCACTTTTGCGTTTGGGATGTACCAATTATTCCTTGGAAATTACCACGACCAATCGCATGCGGTTCAAACCGTGGGTAGTAGTGGGAGCTGCGCAGATCGGTCGTAAATCGGTAGGGGCGTCGAGATGCTCCAATGTGGAATCAAGTGTAATGCCTCGTTCAGATTAGTCAAGTTTACTGGCTTCAAGTGACTGGAAGCAGTAAACTTGACTAATGTGAACCTGTCATTCACTTGACTTGAAATATCTTTTTAACTTTCTTTCAAGTTTTACGCGAAATTACTAACGTCAAGTTTACTAACTTCAAGTCGCTAGAAATCATTAAATTTGATAATGTGAACCTGTTATTCACTTCACTTGAAATATCCCTTCAAGTTTCAAGCGAAGTAGAGAGTGTTCCAACTTTTCTTGCCTTGAAATACAACTTGAACAGTGTGAACGTATGTACAAGAGTCACGATGGTAAGCCGACTGGTATACGCGTTACACGCACACCTTCAGCCAAAACGAAACTAACACATGTTTCGTTCGGCAAACGCTACCTTCACTATGCAATCTACTTCAAATTTTGACAGCTTACAGTCAGGTTATAACCGCCAATCCAATTGCCTTGAAACTTTGCAGGCAAAGAAAACTTGAAAGAAAGTTAAAAAGATATTTCAAGTCAAGTGAATGACAGGTTCACATTAGTCAAGTTTACTGGTTCAAGTCACTTGAAGTCAGTAAACTTGATTAATGTGAACGAGGCATAAGCACCTACCGTTCAAGTCACAGTCGATCGGTATATCCTTTGGTAAGGGGAAACCCCGTCTTCTCAGCATGATTTTCCCATAAATTTGTCATTTGCATTCGAGTAGATTTACCCCCCCCCCCCCCTTGATTTTTATATCCGTGAAGGTAGTTTGAAAATATTATGGGAAAATAACTCTCCGCCACTCTACTGCTTCTTAAAAGTATTTATAGAAGAAGCAAGCAGAGGCAAGCAAGCGTGAGTTAATGTTCCGATCAATTGTCCCTTCGGGGGAGAGGTAACAATGTTCTACCTCTAATGGGACCTTTGACTCTCCGCGGATTGATTACCATCTGTGTCTGTTTCGCTTCCTATAACGATATATGTACGAGCGGCAAATTGCAACTGGATTTCAGCGTTGCGCAACATATTGTTGCGGCGCGACACGAAAACTCGACGTGTCCGGCAGAATGTCGTGCCGATTCATCGGTATCTCGATACGGAATATTAATTGGCGGCTATTGGTCTCCCGGATTACGTTATTTCGAGCGCACGTGACTTGGAAGCGTGACGGACGCGCGGAGTTTCATTGCGAGACAACTACGAAGTAGACGCACACGGAATTCAGAAGCTTCCTCTGCCTTCGTGTCCACCATTTCGCCCGGATCCCTTTCGCTAAAACTGTTGATCCAGATATTTCTAATCAAGCCCGATAACTTTCATCTCCCTTCTCCGTTTCCAATTGTCACTTCCATTAGCTAGACTTCGGAATAGAAAATATTTCCTGATCCACTTACTTCTGTCTCTGTTGAGGGCATACTGTTAGATCTATAGTGAATTGTGAGGAAAAGGATGTTGCAAAGTCTCTGAAACCCGCCATCAAAGATGAATAGACTGATATTATTTTTAGGCCGAAGAATAGATTTATATTTGCCGATAAAGGAAACCAAATACATATTCGAAACGAAAGGGTTTCAAGAGTTGCAGCTCTGTGTACGGTTTACAAGTGTATTAAGAGCCGCGGTAAAAAGGAATTGAAAGGGGTCGGGATTGTAAGCTGTATTTCCCCGCGTTGAGTGTACGTGTAATGACCCTTTCGCTTTCGTATCGCGTGCATGTAATTACCTTCGTTACGTGTACACACGCCCGGCATGGAGCGGCGTGCGTATTTTCGCTTTTCCTTCGCCTCGCTGCCACGCATCGGCGTCAAGATGAGAGAATACGCGTTATAATTACACGTTATAAAAGCCCCCATTTAAAATTTCCGATTCGATATCGAAAAAGGTGAGCGGAATGAGCGGCGGGGTAATGCGATCAACTCTCGATAAATGAGGTTTTAACGATGATCGTTTTAGAAACGCGCGCCCGTCGAGCATCATCGGTAATTAATCGTTGTTGCGTGTCGATTTCTTTCCTCCCTTTTCTTGCCGATGGCGTACTTTCGGGGCTGTTGATTCCTGTCGCCCGCATCGAGAACATCAACCCTTTCAGTACGGCGTACATTTCCGCGAAAGTGCTTTTGATTAATTTTTTTTTTTTTTTTTTTTTTTTTTTTTTTTAAACTATCGGAGATGCCGACTAAAGTCGGCGCTAGGAACGACGGCTCGTTCCGTGACGCCGGATATATCCGGCACTGGTACACACAGGTCATCAGATGGATGCCGGATATATCCGGCGCTGGTACCGAAAGGGTTAATTAATAGAGATCACTACCAAACTTGCGATTCGGTAAAGATCTTCGATCGTGAATCGAAAATAACGCGAAGGTGTAGAAATCGAAGGGTAGCCGAACTGCGTCTAAATCTCCGTAACTTTTCCGTCATAGCGACTGCATAGGCGGGAAGGCAAAGTTGGGAGGAAAAAACAACTATAAATGTGTTAATGCGTGGGCGGGCGCTAAGCACGCATTTCTGGTTTACGGTTGACCCATCTGAGTACGGGGCTCTGGAAACCTAGAAAAGCGACCCTGTACCGCTGCGTTTTGCACGTCATTTAATTAAAGCCGGAAAACGAGCCGCGTAACGACACTCGTTCCACTGGCGAGTTGCGAGGCTTCGCCGTATTTGGGTCTCGTGGGTGCTCGTGAGAGCGCAGGAGGTGCCTTGGGGTGATTCCAGTGGAGGATCCAACGGCGACGGATAACGCGGCTGCTAGCAGCCCCCGTGTACAGGGCGGTGTTGCGCAGCTTGTAACTGAAACTGGACCTTAAGGGGATACAAAGCTGTGAAATTAGACGGAACAAGAACGGTCCGTGTGTAAGTTTCGACGGGAGTTGCCGCGCATTACCGCCTCCTATTGGAATACCCGGCGTGAGATGTTCACGGGATTTAGTCGAATTCACCGATGGCCATTCACTGAAACCTTTGGGACAGATTAATTCTCCGGCTAGCATCCAAGATGCCTGATTTTCTGTTTCCACCTTCGTCGCGCTTGTCTTCCCTATTCGATATCCTGGGATATTCGAGTCACTACTATTGATTTTTCAATTCATTCACAATTATTTATTGGGTGTGCAGGCATTTCAGGAAGCTATCTCGAACTTTCTTTACACATTTACATATAGATGTATCTGTTTATTGCCCGCGTTTCTGAAACTGGTTCACGCATTAGGAGCGCTAAACGCTCGTCGTTTGCACTTACTAGTGGCGTAATACCTAATTATCCAATTGCAGGCTATGCACGTTGCAAAACTGTATTCGCCGGATGAATGCAAATGGTGGCGCAGTACTTGAACGAATTCGAGAGATGGTTTCTTAATAGCATAGACTCGTACGAATTTCAATTCTCTTCGGTGGTCAAAGCAAACTTCGTTCTGTGCCTGTCACTTCTCGAATTTTCTTCCTACGAATGTAGATAATTGACAACTCCTGCCAAAGTGTTGAGCCTAACCGAGCCTTATAACGAAACATTGCTTCTCCCCGTGTCTCGTCGATCTCTAAAACTTTCAATCGACAATGCGACAAAACGCGCGGGTGGAGGACGTGCAAACGGGAGGAGTCTCGAGACACGAGGTTCGTTAATGGCATACATGGAGCCGTACGAATTTCGGCCCGTAGATTCGCTGCACTTGTAACCGCCGCAGCTAGGCGACCATTCTTTGAACGCGCGCTCGATCCTCGAGGGGAATACGGAATTTCGCTCGATCGATTGATTCCACTCGATTGTACTGGCGGACAATGCAGTCTCGATTAAGCAACGAAAGGCCGGCAAACGAAAATTAATACAACATAGCGGGCGCGTGTGCTCAATAGCGCGTGCATTCCCGCTTCCTCTGCTGCCACGGCGTTGCCCAGCATTATGCGCTCCTCTGTTGCGCGCGTTAATCTGTACGTTGTACACAGCGGGCCGCGGACAGAAGAATACTTTTAAATCGCGCGGACTCTTAACCGCCCGCTCCGAATCGCTACCGATGTTCCCGTTTATTTTCCCCGTTTTATTATCCTTTTTTTCCAGTACAATCGCAGGATAATCGAAGCTTCAGACTGTACGTTCAGCTCGCGCGCAGACATTTTTCGCGCGGTCCTAGCTGCTCAATTAACCACGCGAAATCAGATCATGTGGATACCGATTAAATAGAGGTTCCAGTGGAGCCTCGCATCGAGATCGTGGTCAACAAACGCTCGCGCTTGAATAGTTTTGCGGAAAATGCGCAAACACCGAGATGTCATCAGATAATCGATCAGTTTGCGCGCTGTGTGCTCGGGGCAGAGCCAAGATCGGCACGATGTAGCTGTAACGGCAGACCGGTACTTGCTGGTCACTGCCAAGGATGGATTTAGAAACTGCCGTTAATAGCGACCTCGATTGTAAATCGGAGAAAATTGTGTTTCCCTCTCTCTTTTGTCTCGCTTCTGTGGCGGCAGAGAATCGGGCGGAGGCGATTTATGTTTTATATTTAATTACATTGCGCACGGTTAATTCGGAATTATTTCGGGCCTGCGGTTCCGTCTGTTAGAAAAGTTAGCGACTCGTAGGATCTCGTTCGGCGGAAACTATTGAAACACACATAATTGCGGCACAAATGCCCTGCTATTATTTGAATTTTCAGCCGACTCGTTCATTTGGCCGAATAATTTCAACTATTCGGTTCAGGTATTCCGCAAATTTAAATCGATTCTACGCGCCCGATCTTATTGACCCGGCCGCGAGTACAGGTAATATAAAATTAGCGATGAAACGCTTTGATAATTGGATATTAAAATCTTGCGATAACTGCACTTTGTGCGCCGCGCCGACAATGCGTATCCTTCCCTTTGCAAATATTTATGGTCCCGCGAATTTGTTGCGGCGACGATATTATTCGATACGGGCGAACCCCATGGTACATATATTTTCTCGTCGCGGATGGAACGAATCGATTCATTTTATCGCGTTGTAAATTGCATTTATGCAGAAGGAATACAGCGGCGCAGACGCGGCATGAATTTTCTTTAGTCGTCTAATGAGTCGGCTGGAACATTATGAAAATATCGAGCGTATAGGGTGGTAAGTGGAATTACGAACACCTTCGTTCAGAGTGGGCAGAGCTGCCCGACGTTATTTAAAATCTCTGCCAAGGGATTTCGAAAACTAGAGGCGATAGGAGTAAAAGTTTTTTACCAGATACAGATTTCATGGGGATACCGTGGTGATCTCATTTAATTGTGGCTGAACCTGTCGTTAAGGCTCTACGTAGCAGAACAAAGCTTAGAGTGCAATTAAAATGAATTTTTCACCATCTAAATAATTATCGCTCATGAAGCGTGACACGAGTAATTAAGTAAATTAAGATTCTCGTCTCTTTAACAAATGGGTAATATCCAACGGGATGGAAAATGGCACTCGACGGTTTAATGCGATTTATATGAGTTTGCTCGTAAATTTAATGTGGTCCTTGTGAACCTATACGGGCTAATGAGGTTAATTGAATAGGTACCATTTATTATATAAGCAATCGTACCTGCAACCGCTAGCATTATTAATGCTCGCCTCTGCACGCGTTCTTGTTCAGTGATTCTACATATCCGTTTAATAAAGTAAAATGGTCCCCCTATTTCGATGGCACCTAGAAAAGTAGAAACAAATCATTATCGCCAAAAGGCTGCCGTCTTCTAAACTTTCCATACTAATTATTATTCTACCATATGCCACGAATCCAGAAAAACGTGATTCACGGAGTCTCTTAATTTGCTACAGACAATTTCCATCACGAGTCATCAAAGCTGTACCGAAATTTCGGCAGTGATAATCAAGTTGCATTCACTCGACCAAATGCTGTGTACTCGTTGAAACGAGCTGGGTAAAGAAAGAGGAGTGAGTCGTGTCATGTGCACACCCGTCCACACGCATTCACGGACGGAGAAGGGGAGCTGTATTAGCTGTGTATCGGTGGCTGGCAACATTTCACGCGAAACTTCTTACACTCGAACGAGCAGTTTCCACTCGGCTCGAAGGCTGCGAATACTGTCTTCGGGCGTTGAAATTACAAACGCGAGGACGGCTTGTCCCCTCTCGTTACGATCTTCGCGACCAGTTCGCGCCACCTAGACACGCCGGAAGTTGAACTTCGCGAGGGGTGCGCGGCTCCAGTTACAAATAACGAAAGTATCCCAGCAGCCTCGCCGCGCGAGTCTGCACACCGAGTTTTACATGGTAATGGGGTGGAGCGGGAGGAACGAACACGAAGCGAAGCAAACTCCAGCCGCTCGTAAAGGGACTTAGAGGGAGATGCTGATTCGTTTCACCAGAAGTATCGCTCTGAGTAATAACACGTTTGCTTCGCGGGTCGAGATATCCCGTCATTTCCCATTTGACGTTGCTTTCGTCTGGCAATAAAACGGATAAACTACTCGCGGTGAAATTTTGTCGTCTACTTCGAAATTCCAGTCTCCCCATTCGCTGCTCAACAGGCCTTTATTATTTCTCCTTGTATTACTTATTATGTTATTTGTATGTTCCAAAGGGCTTCCCGTTAATAATAATAATAATAATTCCCTGCAATTCCGCCATCTTCGTCTTCTTCTTTTAAGACATTACAGGCCATTCGCATCGTGAAATTCAAATACCGTAAAAAGACACAGGAATATAATACTATAACAACTCGTTGAATCACCTGAAACTGCAAGCACAGCCAGCAGGGGACACGCGACAGAGGTGCCTGTGCGCGCGTTCGCTGCGAAAATGCGAAACGACAGGCGCCCCCGGTGCTCGAGTGCGAATCGTTGTGGCTTCGCCGCGATTCATCGTAACGAAAGCAAGTACGCGGCAGTAATTGCACTCGAGGCACCGTGGAACACTGTCAAGGATGCGTTTAATCACGCCAGTCGGTATCCGCGATAAGTAACGAGCGAGCGATGTGGTGCACGCATACCCCCCCCAATAGTCGCCGACCTGCCACCACCGCGAAGAATCGCGGTGTTTTCGCGAAATTATGAAACCCTGCCTGCTCCGCCCGCCACCCAGCCCGTGCCCCCGTCGATCTAATTCAGCTTTTCAGCCTGCACAGCCCGCGCACCGACGCGGCCTTTACTTATCTTCGCTGCTCGTCAGCCGTAAACGGTACGCACGAGGTTCGGTGGGACGACGTTGGCGTAATCGCAACAGAGAGGCGACGACTAATGTGCTTAGCGTAATACCCGACAGGGGATTTCGAGCGTGGAAAGGAGAGCAAGCGTTACGGCCGCGGCAAGGTGAATCGAAAGAGCGCGTAAGAGAGGATCGAGGGCCTCAGACCGACGAGCCAGCGAATAGGGGTGGCACAAGGGGGGTTTTGCGGAGGCTGGGTGGGTGCAATCTGCTCACTACGTCGAATTAATAATCGATGGGTGCGCGCGACTACACCTGCACGAGATGTGCTCTCTGGCTGCGAGCAGCAGGGCAAGCATAGCGACGGAGGCCGAAGGGAGGATGATTATGGGGTAGGGGGTGTACGCGTACGGCCGCGAACGTTGTGGTGCACGCGCTTATCCCGTGAACTAAGTTAGTCGATTCCCTATGGTCACTTCCCTATCGAGTTTCGACCCGCCGAAGCTCCGGCTGAGCTTTTGTTATTCCGTATTGCGGCGAGACCGGGCTCCTCCGCGGGGGTTCGCGCCCGCCTTGTTTCACGAACATCCCCCTATAACGAACTGCGGATTGGTAACTGGCTGTTCTCGCCCGTCACGTTTCGGTTCGGGCTGCTGATGGGATTCGGGGCCGTCTCCAGACACCTCGAGTCACAGCTGCAAGCCCCTGGTGCCTTGAAGCGATGCTGCACTTTCTCCGAAGAAATATCGCAAAATTTGCTGATTTTTCGTGTACCGAATCACTTGCAATCGTACTCGGTTCTTTGTACATGTTCTTTCTAGATGTTACGTCTTCTCGTATGTACGCCCTGTGCATAGGAATTGATTTTTCATCGACATTCGCAAGGACTCTCTTAAGGAATCCAACTGGAGGTCTGTCCCCTCGTTTGGTGCTCGTCGACGGTAACGTAAACGAGCAAAGAACGCCAAAGGACAGTGTTACTTATCCGAAAGAAAGCCGCGGAGTAACGCGGACAATAACTGCTCCGCAAAAATGCTTGCCGAGCTTTGTGTAGCACCACAAAGGGGTTTTCGAGGATCCCGGTGGGGGCGAACATTTGTTTCCCCGGCCATGGAACGGCTGCGAGCGGGCGGAAGAAAAGGCAGCGAAGACGACATTGTCGTTAAGGGAGGAAGCGTTTTCTAATTGCATTATAGACTGTCAAAGGCCGAGCATCATAATTGGCTTCCGTTCGTGCAATTTGCATGTCTGCCGTTGCCCGGCGCGCTTTGTCCTAATGATCGTATCGGACCGCGTGCACTCTTAGAAATCGAAAACCTTCTCCGCTTATATTTGTGCAGCTTGTTTCCGCACCGTTGAATCGACCCGCGCAAAGGGTACACCGTAGATCACGGAAATGGAACGGGGAAAATGCCTAATAGGTGGCGCAGTCGAGCAAAAATGATACGCCTTCGTCGTTAATTGAGGACCGTTGGAATGATTTCCAGTACGCACAGCGCGTCTGACCAAAGGCGAACCCTTTTCCCTTGCTCCCCTCCTCTCACCATATCGCTTCATCAATTAGTAGAGTAAATATAAATCCTGCCTATACTCAGTTCTCTTCCTCGTCATAAACGCAATGTTGCTAAAAGTATTTATTACCAAAATATTCAACTGCACCAAATCAGTTTTACGTCACCCATAAATTTACTTTTCACTTCATTCTGCGACACTGAAGTAATCCCACTGTTACTCGCCAAATTATGCCCAACGATGTCACTCGCTTCAAGCCATCAATTCAAGATCATTCGCTTCACCGTGACTCATGATTCCTTGCTTCCAACTATCTCCTGAGAGATACACATCCAGATTACTACATTTTCTGCGCTATGCATTACGGACACCTTCCGCCTGGCCGACATCGCATTAAACAAAGTAGGTAATCCGGCAAGAATTTGAACGCCGGGAGATAGGCGCGCGATCATGGGAGCTTATTATAGTGGCAGTCGTAACGCATAATTGCTCCACGGTCGGGACAATGCCGTGAACGAGCCTCGCCCGCGAAGCAGCGTGAATCTTAACTGACAATAAGACGGGGACTCAAATAGAATTTAAACGACGGGGGCAAAGTGAATTTCGAGTTGATGCACCGAACAAAACGGACCCGTCGGTGGTGAAAAGGTGCCCGCCGAGCATTACGTCGTCTCAGTCGTTCTCCATCAGCGTGCGGAACGAGAAACGGATTTCGTGCGCGAGCGAAATGTTTTCGTTTCTTCCTCCAATTAGTGGGGAAGGGTAATTAAAAGTGGCCCGTTTTGCTCACGTTTACTGGGCCATTCGAGTTTATTAAACGAGGTGTAACGCGGGTGTTTTCTTCTGCCACGGTCCATCCAGATCGGAAGTGGCGATTTTGACCGATCGAGAAAGTCGAAATGGCCGTGGCTTTATTATTTATGGACGTAACACGCGAGCCGGAGAAAGCGAATGGCTGGCTAACTGTGCCTTGGTCCGTTGACTTTACGGTGTCCAGCGATACGCTGTTCTATTATACTTTCGAGCGAGCTAGATTTTCATACTGTCTACCGATCGATGTTTCGCGTTACGAGCTGCTGCGTTATGCAATCTGTTCGTGATTTCCTTTTCGCCGCGTGTCAAATTCGCGTGGCGCGCAACTCGAGCGTAGCTGGGGATACATTGATAGGTATCTTCCATCAAGTTTCTATGCAGCATGTACTTGCACTTGGATGAACGTTGTAGGGGAAATTATTACAGAATCGTTGGAAGGGAAGTACAATGTTTCCAGAACGATGTCCCGATCGTGTAGGTACGCTAGTAACGACACTTGGTGGTTAACAGAGTAATGTTACATTCCCTGTACATGGTGCTCCGTAACTGCTGGGATAATTGGAAAGTGGGCTTCAATGACCGCTTAAGTGTCGCGTTAGAAAGAGTATTTTGCACGGTGACAGTTCACTGATCCTACGACTTCAACGTTGACTCGATACTCGTTTACTGTCGCATACTACCAAGAAATTCCCACACCAGTCTCCGAGTCACATATTCACTCTTTCAAAAATCTTTCAAAACCCAGGGGCACAGACTTCAGTGCTCGAAAGCTCTCAGCACACATGAAATATGAATATTTCCCACAGCCACTTCATTATAGCAACTAACTCTTAACTCCTACTCTTGTTACTTTTCAACGTCACACATACGACTTTAGTCCTGACTCGCGATTACGTTATTTGGTTATCTACTTAGTTTGCACTCTTTTACTTTCACATGTACTATATAATTTCTAACTATTTTTCTCTTTCTTGTCTTCTTATATGTTTTCATTCGTAATGTCTACTGTGCACTAAAGAATTATTAATAATCAATATCATCGCACCGCAATTAGTGAACTGTACACGAGACTCTGACTGCAAGTGAAACGACCAAACGGTCTGACCACGGTCGGTACTAATTTCACTTATGACCGGAAGCACTCGTGAAGAGACTCGCCCGCTCTTTCTGGCGCGAAACCGCCTGGAAGCTGGACAGAGGGGGCTTGAAATCGCGTGCTCGAAAAGCTGCGGCGAGATGCTGGCAGATAAGGCCCGACAGAGGAAATCTGGCCTTCGGTGAGAGTTTTCGGGTAACGAGCGTTTTTCCGCGCGCGCGCGTTATGCGAACACGTAGACACAGTGGATGCGAACTCTTCAGGCATCCATTCCGTGAAGCGGTTCCCGCGGCGGATGGGATGAGCGTTACTAGCTGGCTGCGGTTTCTAAATGCCCAACTTCGTTCGGCTTGCCAATTAATGGCATCCACATTCCTGCGAGGAGTTGCTAATTAACACACCTTCCTCGAAAACCTTTCTTTCCTCCGCCAGCCCGGCGCCCCTCACTCTTTCACCCGCCCGCCGTTGTTCCTCCCACGAGGCGGGGGATACCTATCGTTATTATTTTCGCGACGACAGGAATCACGGGGGCTGGGCTCTTTGTGTCGCCTGAATGTTTCTGGTCCAGCGTGCCGTGGCAATTCGTCGCGAAATTTCCATTTCGATGGCTCCCGCTCTCCGTAATTGCATTACTCGGGGCGAAACGGCGCTTGGAGTCCTTTAGAGAGGTCCATCGTCTGTGCTCCCCGCGATAGACATTTTTAACGTTCGATACGGGCGACAGGGAAGTGGCTAACGAACGCCTGAAACGAAGAAGGTCGACGTTTTTATTGGTTGCTTGGCAAGATCGTTGCGGAGGAGTTTGTAGGTAGAGGTGGAGGATATCAAGTTAGGAAGATAGTATCGGTGTTTGTATGTAAAACTGGGATCGTTCGTGATTGTTCTTTAGATCCGGAGAAATTCATTTCGTTTGGGACACATTTTGGAGGTAGCTATCGATTCGATTGACATCGGCGAGTTCCTATCGCTAATTAACGGTGCCGCCATTAATGTTTCAATTTCATCGAGCTGCTCGTACATCTCTGTCGGTGCTCGTGAAATAGATCGTTACATCTTTGGAGCATGTACACGCTCGAGCGTGTTCCGCTGCTAACATGGTTCCAAGGACCCCCGCGCCCCCCGTTTGCCTGCAGCCAGCAAAGTAATTTCAGTATGGATGAGAGGTGCTCGGAATGGGGAGGGTAAAAACTCCATTTCGTTTCACATATATTCCCGTTAACTCGCGCGGAATAACGAAAAGTTGTTATAACATTCTCGGGGGTAAGAGCGCGAGGGTGTGTCTATTCGGTCTGAGACGAATCGAATTGCTGCGTGTACTGTGAAGACACGGAAGTCACGTACCCGACTGAAACGATGCTCCCAAACAGTGTACACAGGAGCTCGTGTGTCTGCACGGGGCGAGCCAGAAGGAAATACGGATCCTGCTCTAGTGGATTCCAGAGCTAATTTTAAGTGAACAATTCCATAGCAACTTAGAAGCAGAAATTTCTGCCATTATTGAGGAATGCCCCTCTTGCACGTTAGTCGAACCCTTTGGATTCCTCGGAACTTTCACAAATTTCTTCGTACCACTCTGTTATTTACTGTATCGCCATCACATATTTTCTCTTCAGCTGAGCATCCCAGGTACTCGGTTTAAATCGGCAACCCAGCTGCAGACAGGTTGCCTTTCAGTCTCTCCCCGGGGAACGTACAATATTTCTGCCCTCCTGGGTCTCCTCAAACATCAACTTCGTAGCCACGTAGATTCTCTCGATTTCCCAGGTACATACGATGTACCCGTAGAAGCCACGATTTTTTTCCTCGGTGCACGCGGAAGTCGGCTGAGTCGAATACGAGGACTCAGGCTTCTTGAGATTTTCCCTCTCGCACGTCGGCGTATCGGGAAGCTCGTGAACGACGAGGTGCGACAAATGTTTGCATAGATGGAGGCGGTACAGAGGTCGGTGGAGATACGTACGCCCCTTCGAACGAGAAGTTAAGTTCTCGTTCTGGAAAATTTCAATTATTCGCATCGTCTGATCTCTGACTTTGCGCCTCCCCCCTTTCTTTTCCTTTTCCATCGGCTGCTATCTTCTTCCTTCTCCGCCGCTCCTTCTTCTATGTCCTCTGCACTTCCCTCTCTGCTCCGTGCCAATGTCTTTTTCCTTTTTTCATCTTCCGCTCCTTTCATACCTGTCTGTTTGTTCCAGGCAGCTGTACCCTCCATTGAAATACATTTCTGCTCGTTTATAAGGAGAGCGCGCGCGACTCGCTCAAGTTTCGCTAATTTTGATACTCCTCGTTGCGTAACCCTCTGCCCTCAATGACTTTCGTTAGCAGTTCCTTTCCGCTCTTATTTATGTCCTGGTGGAATTCCACGGGAGACAAAGGGAGTTGGGAATATCGTTTCGCGAGGGAAAATATTCTGCCTGCGTGCGTGCCGTGGTAATTTATTATCGTCGATATGACGAGTTGGGCTCTTTTTAAAACGAATTTGCGCGAAGCGGGATGCTAGGTGGGAAAAATATTAAGTTGGAATGTGTTTCCCTGTTTGCTGTGAAAAATGAAGATTTAAACAGTTTCCCAAAAAGGTAAAGGGTGATTAGATTGGAGAATCTCGAATGAAGTTTCCTTTACGAAGTTTATATTAAACCATGTAACTTCCTTTTGAAGGAAGTCTCAAGCTAATTCTCATACAAGACGATACGCATAGGATAATGTGAAACCCTATGGTTGACTCGTACCACTGAACTGGGAGACCAGCAAGGTGCAAGGGAAAAGGGCTCCTATGTGGTCAGACGCGCTAGAACTGTTGTCACTATACATTTACAATTTCTTACACGTGTATTATTTGCGAAATTCTTTCGACTGAGATTTATTCAGGTGAATAAGACCTCTAACAACATCTACAAATTTTAAAACAATTCTTCTATTATACTTTCATCCACTTGCCACCCTGTTAAACTTATCCCATGCTTTTAACCATATCTTCTCGGTGGTTGTTACTGTAGCTTTCTCAAAACTGATGTTGCTCCACACATATTCATAATCTTCTTCTCAAAAAGCTCTGTTTCCTCCCAATCTACCTTAATTCAGCTATAGGGTAGATGTCCCAATTACTGCCAGTGTCCCAATTACTGCAACTTTATTTATTTTATGTAATAAAAACGTAACATATATGAAACAAAATGTACAAAAAAATGTTATTATGAAACGGAGATTCTGATTTACATAAAAATAAAACAAATATATGTACTCATATGTACCTAGTGCTTAAAAAATAATATTGTAAAATGAAAGTGCCATTTGAGCGTCAAAAACGCGACGACGTTAGTAGGAAGTGATGGCGAAATCGTACTAAAGAAAGGGTCGCAATTTTACTATTCAACCTCTATCTATTGCATAAAATGAATTATTTCGGTCTAGAAGAATTACTTTAATGATGTAACGAATAAAATACATAATATTTATTGTTAAGTTATAATAATTAACGGTGACATCATTAGGGACAAATTTTTTGGGCTTGTCCCTATTACTGTTGGCAGTATTCGGGACAAAAAAACGTGAAGTACGCATAACTGTCATCTCTCAAAGTTCAAATTCTTAACCTCAAAATCACGTGTAGCGTGTGATGCTGTGATATTAAATTATAGATATATATTAAATGTACACATATATTAAATTATAATAAGATATAAGACATATAATTCCAAAACTATGCGTTCGATAATTCTGGCTATTAATCAGTAAAAAGGACTGGCAGTACCTAATCGAGTCTTAGTAAAAAGGACCGACTGTAATCGGGTCTCATTGTCAATAATAGGGACCGTCAGTTATGTGGTCACAGTTATTAGGACCGACAGTTATTGGGTGGCAGTCATACGGACAAGACGTTTTTTGAGGTGACAGTTATAGGTACACTAGGATCGCTCGCGAATTTTAATTAATTATTAATAAATTCTTCATATTTAATTCATAAAACTATTTTTCTTAATTAAAGAGATGTTAAATAATATTATGTTTCACTCGGAGACGATTTTTAGGTTAAACAACACGTGAAATGATTAAATGAAGTTCAGTTATAATCTTAAGGTGGGAGTAATTGGGACATCTACCCTACTTGAAAATTCTTTAATACCATAACAGTCACTGATGCCTCTGTACGTCACTCTTCCTGTGCTAACAACTAAAACATGACGAAGTGGCAGGCTGATAACAGTAAGAAGGAAGATGTGTAGCTCCGCAGAGTGGATAGAGCATTAGTCGCCAGCCAACGACCATTTCCAGCGAAGCAGCCCTTAATAATAGTTTTTCGCGTTCGCCCCGCGGTTCGTATATTGCGGTTAGAAGTGATATTAATAATTCCCGTGGGCCACGGGACATGTAAAAAGCTCGGCCGATGGGTGGTGACGTCAGCGAACCGTCGGGGTTCGCGGGAATGCAGCGCGTAGACCGAGCAAACTTTCGCAATTAGCAGTACCATTGGCTACCTTGTATAATTATATTAAAACGGTACACGGTAACAATTAATTATACCGGCGGCATTGTATTAGGAATTTCCTATACGCGAACTCGCGCCGACAACTGTTAACTCCCGCGTCTCTGCGAATCGCGCGGCGTACAAAAGACTAGCCGCGTTACCGCGTCCCCGCTCAAAATTTCTGTTTTCCCTTCTGTGACGACAGCGGTCGCGCGACAATGCCGCCATAGTTAGCGACTCAATTCCTAACCGCAATAATAGCGAAACAAATCATTCGCGGATTAAACTTTAACGACAGCTAAACTGGAACTTGAATCGCGGATTGTACGAGCGCGCCGAATGCTTCCCATCCAGAAGCTGTTTGGACCGTTCGCTTTTTTCCTTTTTCGTTGGAAGTTCGAGAAACGCTCTTGGACTCCTCTGTTGCGAGCTGGGCGACGTTGCAGACGACGCCACTAGCGCGAAAGACTATGGCTGAAGACTTTCGCCGGCGGTTTCTTCTGTCTGCAAAAATTGGAGGCCTTCCAGAGAAATCCTTGCGTGGTAAAAACGACGTTAGAATGACAATAGCGATTGCACAGGGGAACTGTGTGGGTATTTAGTGGAATTTGAAGCGTGGGTTTCTAGCGAAGTGAAATCACAAATTCCGTTGGAATGTTTTAGCTAACGTTCGCGTCGTCGTTTGTTTTGAATAGAGAATCGAGTTCGCTGTTGACGTTAACTTTGTTAAATTCTGAGTGGTAGTACATATCTCGCAGTGGGCATGCCTGATAACGAGGCCGATCTACTTTCATAATTTGGTTACTGTTTCTAACACTTTCAGTCATGACCAGTCATGAGATAAAGTACATACATATCAAGCGTCTCATTTTAATCTATTCACGCGAATATTGAAAAACGTTTCATGTGAGAGCCGAGGAGTTTCGAGGAGTTACAGTACATAGTGTCCATATTTTTTTGTTAACAGCAGTGCATATAGGTGCAGGCAGTATCGTAGAATTATTGGCACGGTTATATTTTTTCGGTTCAACATTTCGTTCGTTTCCCTCTGTAGTTTTCCATAACCCACCAGAACTGTAGATATGGAATTTCCTGTGCTTCCTAACGCCAGCGCCCACTGCAACCGGATGTTAATCAATTCAATCCCAAATAATCCGAAACTGCGGCTTTCCGTGTACTCCTTCTCCTCACGCACCCTTGCACTTGAGGAAAATCATATTTGTCATCATATTCGTTCAATCATATTTCCGGTGCATACCAGAACCAGCAACACATCCCCGCGCTAATTGATCTTCCAACGGGTCGTCAAACAGATACACCTTGAACACGCCGTCGATACTCGAAAGGTCTGCCGAGCACGCAACTGGGATATTGAAACCGCTGGAAGCTGACCCCCTGACACGATTTCACGTTTCCCCGAGCGGGACGCCGAAAATCCAACCCTAAACCGACGCGTGGCCTCTTTCTTTCACAATGACCTGCCTCCACCCTCGGGTACGGCCTCTTGAACGGCGCCGTAGTTTCGCGCCGACGAGCGATTCGGCTCTCGTGCAACAGGTAGACGTGGCTACGGGCCAGCTGCTACCCCTATTATGCATAATTGCTCGAGGGGGAACGAGGAGCAGTGGAAGACTCTCTCATGGCAATCGAACTCGCGTTCTCCCGCACTTTGTTTCACATTCTACCCCTTTCTTTTCTCCCCCGTCTCGTTTCTCTCCGCCCACATCCCCGTTTCCCTTATCCAGCCCCGTTCGAGCCTCGAGCCTCTTCTCCGACATAATCCATTCAAGATTTAGGTATCGTTATCGGTACCGTCTCAGATGTCCGCTTCGAAGAATCGTCTTCAGGAAGTCGATGGTCTTAGAGGGAACATATGAAAGGTTAGAAGCGTTCCAGGGTCGAGAGCATGGGGAAGCATATTAAAACTTTTTTAATTCCCCACTGCCCTCGAACGTCGGCGTGCCGCTCGCGGTATCTCGTGCAGGTTTTAAATAAATTGTCCGAAGTATCTCCCCGCCATGCTTGACGTTCTTCAGTTCCGAGGAAAGTTTAATTGTCTGCCTGGCTATTCTAAACAGCTTTTCCACTGGCCCCTCCGCGCCTCGCCGCCCCTGTTCCCTTGCTTTTCGAAGCCGTCGAGAGGAATTTCGATGGCATAACGCGTACTTCAATATGCCCTGTCGTCAATCAAACGCCATCGATGGGCTCTAGTGCGTTTGAAATATAATAATGCGTCCGTCGATCCATCCTCTGTGTCACCGTGGCAGCGCGATGTGAAATGACGTATACTTCCATCGAATATCCGCGAGCGTCCCGCGCAGGATTGTCAAATTGTGAAGAATTAACGCTAGAATTACTAATCGAAAGGGAAACGTGTAAACGTGTTTCAATCTCTTCGATCGCCGTTCCAAAAGTTCGAATATTTCGTGTCAACGCTTCCACGGCGACAATATTACACTTGAGCTTTAATTCCAGCTTCTGCAATGTACCAAAATTTCCACTTATCGATTCAATTTACAAATACATATCGCCTCATCGAAAGCTCCAACGTGAAACTCGCCCTCCTCAAGGATTCTCTTCTATTTCTCCAGAATTGTAACTCCATTTCATACTCCGCTCACAATACTACCTTCAACTCCAGGGAACTGTCTTTCACCTCTGGCACTCGATTTACAGTAGAAATAAAAATCTCAAAATTCTAAGTACAATAAACCCAAGCTTCCTAAATTTTCTGCTCCTGCCACACCTATTCTCATGGTAATCCGAATGTCCTTGCACTCAAGGATAACGCGTAATCCCGTATCGTAAATTCAGGCCGTCGCTAACGAATTCAACGCACGATTGTTCGACGGTCATGGGAATTTTAATCGATCTCCTGCTGCCGCGATTTCCCGCGTGTACGCGCCCGTTCGTACTCGATACTAAGCGCGTCTCTCGTCTACCTGCGTCGCAGTGGAAAAGGGATAAACAGGGTGCACTGTGCAGTTATCCCTAGCTGGTTTTACGAGCGGCACTCAACGCGTTCGAAACAGGCGTCTCTCCCTGGATGCAGGGCCGTAAAACTTAATTGCCGTTGCAATCCGTACATACGTATGTAGTATACGTATTTTAGTCCTATGTGCCACGCTGCCTTTATGTACCCCTGTACACCGATCCATCGCCCCGGTACATACATCGTTGTGTATATTCGTCATACACGTTTCTGTCTTTCCACCCCGTCGCTAAACCTCCGCCAGGGAGTTTCCAGGCTTCCTCGCGCAAATTCCCCGCTCCTTTCCTGTCCCCCCGCGTTCCCTTCTTTCTCCGCGACTCCTACGTTTCGTTATTTCGATGTTCAGATCGATGAAAGTCTCTGTGACGAGGCTATCAAATAGTATGCTGATGATAATCTCTTGGGCAGTAGGGTGATCGATCGTCTGACCCTCGTTTTCTTTGAAATTTCTGAAGTAGGGTGGTGTTTCCAGTTGGGTTTAATCTGCGTTATATTTGCAAAAGGGGCATTCATTGTACTCGAGGTTTTGAAATTCGCTCGTGCACAAAAACTGGCGCTCGAACAAGAAATCGGGTTGGCTAACAGTCCGAGGGATGCTTTTTATAGGTGGCAAAGCTTTACGCGCAGGGAATCCTTCGAGGCGGTGATCAAAGAATTATTGGAAGGTCTCTGTAACAGCTATCTTTAGGGTTTTCTAATTAAGATTACAGTCTCAGGTTCAGTGTTGCAGTATAGGGGATGGAGGCAGAGCTTTCTGCGTAGAAAAGCTCCGCCGTTGATGATCAAGGGATGCAGGCTTTCGTAACAGCTGCTTGGAGTTTCTAATTTAACTTACCATCTTAGTTGTATCATATTCAACGGTGCATTGAAAATTCCATGCAGACGCCAATATAATGCGTATACTCTATTTACAATGTTTCCAATATCCTAAGAAACTCATCTAAAGCAATTCAAAATAAGACTTGTCCCGTAAACACAAACCAACCTTCCATTTGATCCGAACCACGAAACCCATTATTTCGGTGGCGCGTCGAATTAAGGGGTAACACCACTGTAAATTTTTCGGAAAATTGATTTTTTTTTATTTGCTTAAAAGATGCTTTGAACCTTTTAGAATATGGGGCAAAAACTGTATTACTTGAAACAAATTTGTTTCCTTGAAATTTTGAGCTCTTCCCCAAGCGCATCGGACTGCTTCGAAACGACTACCAGCGTTAAACGCGTTTTTCTCGAAACACGATTTTTCAACACGGCACGCAGCATAACTCCAACAATTTTCATTCTTTTCATTCGAACTTTTAACAATATCTTTAAAATAACATTTTCAAGAGAAATACGTACGGGATTTTCGATAAGTTAATTTAAACATTACTTATTAACAAATGATTGCCCTCTTTTTATAGAAAATTGAACGTTTTTCATTCAAATGCTCACCAATCACACAAAAATCAATATTTTTAAAATCCCCTACGTATTTCTCTAGCTATAAACAGCTACAGTGCGTGCCGCAGAGCGCTAAAACTTCAACATGCCTCACGAGAATGGCTTCAGTGCCGCCATTTTGTAATATTTCTCAATAACTTTTTTTTTTTAATAACAAAATATGTGCTTAATAACTTCCTCCAGTATAGTTATTCTATTACCTTTCCTTCCATCCAAGAAAAATTGTCAAAAAAACGCTATTTTTCAAGCTGTTACAGTGGTGTTAGCCCTTAAAGGACTCCCGAAGAATCCCATCACCTAATCACTCGCATTCCACCGTCACACGATCAAATGCCCCATTACCGGGCTTGCTAGTGCCTCGAATATTCATCCCCCTCCCTGCTCCTCCTTCCCCCCCTTGTTTTCGGGGCCTCCCTTTGATTTCCCCCTTGAGCACTCGTTTCGCTGGGAGCGCGCAAATTGCAAGCGAAATCGGGATCTGTGTACGTGCGACGGCTCTCAATGCATCGTAGATCCACTGGTCCCCAGGCTCTGCCTGATCGAAGAATCGAGGAGACTGGCGTTCCCGGTACGCGCGGGCCACGGGCGTGGATCGCTGGCTGGGCGACAAGCCCGGCTGGATAGTCGTTTAAAAAGCATAGTCGAGAGTCGCGAAATAGGATTTTGTCTCTCTGTTTCCTTCCAATTCCGGCCGTGTTCAGGCGTAAGTGTTGGTCGCCGGTGGCGGCCCCTCTCCTCCCGTTGTCTCGCGCTCAACAACGGGACTTTACCAGGTAAACGCGGCTGGTTCCGACCACCATCACCGGGCACCGTGATTCTACGGGCTCCTCGAATCCCCGTTTTCACCCGAAATCCGTGAATTTGATTAAACGCGGCCAGGCGAAGGGGGTACCTACGCCCGCCCGCGTATACGCGTTGTGTTCCCCCGTCGTGTCGATGGCGGCCCAGTCAAACGGTGGCTGCAGCAGCAGCATCTCGATTAATCGTGCCACCTCCTCCCTCTCTACCGAATCCCGTCCCACCCGCCACCGATTTTCTCGGGGAAACTGCATTAGCGTGCTTCGACCTCGGCCTCTGCGGTTGCCAGTTATCGCGCCGCGGGAAAGAAACTACTTTCAGAATCCCCGGAATTCGCCGGGCCCCCGCGGATCCTAGGAAGTTTTCACGGTGCGTTTTATATCGCCGCCCCGCGCGCCGTGTTTGCGATCATATTATGGACCGTGCACGATGCTGATACACCGTACTGAGAATTTCTATTAAATAATGCGCAACTATGCGCAACGAATTTCCTCACGGCTGGGAACACGTATCCCGGCACACTGCCCGCGGAAATGGCCAGGGAGACGTATAAATTTGTTCGTCAGTATTCACGGCATTCGATATTGCCCACCCTCAAAGACGGTCGAAACTTTTACTTGGGGTTTTACGATCGCTGACCATCGGCGGCTTGATACTTAATGCACTTTGCCCCGGGGCTGCTGGTGAAGCAATTTTTCGGTTCGATCGTAGTCTGCGGGCGTTCTCGTGTCTCTATCATCAGATTATAGGCGCGCCCCTCGTCTGGCACATTCCTAACTGAATGTAGACGAGTGTACGAATACTATTAAAAAGATTCTCGATACTGCTACATCTACCATTAGCACTCGATACACGTCTTGCCACCCTTCCCCGGTATTTCCCATGTTCAGAGTTCCCTGAGACGCTTGGCGTCGCTTTAAATCCCTCGTTGGAGGGGCGGGGGGGGGGGGCCTGAACGCGTAGCTGACCCGGCGAAAATTCCAGCGGCCGGCTATTTTCGAAGTAAGAGGAGGAGCAGCAGGATCGATCAATCCCGCGTGGAGAGCGGCTTCGGGATTTCGAGTTAATTGCGCGCTCTAACACCTGTTAATGGGACTGGCAATAGGGCTGTCAGGTATTTTGTGCCCGCGAGGTAAGCAGGGACGTGAAACGGTGAACGAGGATGCGACAGGCGGTGGTGTCAGGGCACATACACGTCCGCCGATTGGGCGAACCGTTCGCCGGAGCGAGATAACGGGGGCAGCTAGGCGAAGAAAGAGAAACAATAGAGAGAGACAGGGGATGGATATATAGGGGGATGGGAGGGGCGAAGGGTGCTGCAATCTGTTCCCGATGGCTCCCTCACCGTGCTCTGTGGTTACCACTTTACAGTCCCTCGCCTGTAAAGCCATCCTTGCTGGTGTCTGTGCCCGTCACCCTCTCTCCCTCCCGCACACGTTCAACCTTCCCCACTGCACACCTACCCGCCCCCCCCCCGCCCTCGTCCCTCTTAGCGGCCGTCCTCTCTTCTACTCCCACCTGGGAACCTATCAACGTCAGGGCAACCTCATCTGCCCGGCTGTCCGCAGGACATTAACCGAACTCAACGTTTGGTTTCCGTTTATCCGCGTCCACTTACGCACTGCCGCGCCGCCCGCGCTGCACATACCTACCTCCGCGCCATCAGCCTGCATCCTTTGCGCTGTCATTTCGTTCGATATTCCAATTGAAGTTGGATCGAGTCGCCCGAGAAATTCGTTCTCCATTCCCACCCCCCACCCCCCCCCCCCCCCGCCCCTCACACCCCTCTCCGGTTAGGGCTAACGCGTGTAAGCACGCGCCGCCCACACCACCCCCTCTCGCCCGCGGACCTTGTAAAGTAATTTCGATCGGTTTCTCATTATTTTCGTTTAGCCCTTCGCCCTGCCCGCCTTTTTCGCGGGCTCCCCCCGGTGGCCGGCGTCGATCGCTCGATGCCCACGGTCGCGGGATGAATCGTTAATACCGTCCATGGGGAACGAATGCGCGGATGATGGGATATTTCTTTTTATCTTTCGGCTCCTGGGTAATTGGTTTAGAGTCTTGGGCAGATGAGTGAATTCTGGGGTAGAAACGGTGGGTTCGAACGAGTTGGCTGAACTTTTCGGTACACGCACGCGATGGTAACTCTACTCCATGTTGATTCGCTCGCTCAGTTTCTCTGGGCACACGGGCTCGTTCTTGCAGGTCTTAGTTGAAGGAAGAAACTGATTAGTGGATTAAGGATCGATAAGATCGCTCTTGGACGCTTTTTTCTTGCGATAGAAATATGGACGGATGTGTAGGAGCTTTTTGCGGATAGCAGCGTCCGGTATTATATCGCAAATTAGAAGTAATTGCAGTCGATTCATCGTGAGAATTTATTAGACGCGGTGCAGCAGGGATTTATAGACAGGAAACGTTTAACTTCCTGCCGCGCTTTTGCCGTGCGACTTTACTTCGTCGAATCGAACGCGATTTATGGCACACCTTAGCCTGCACGCGCCTTTTTCCCTCGCTGGTTACTGCTAAAATCGTGGCGTGTAGACAGGAATGTTTCACGCACGGTAAACATATTCGCCAGGCTCGTAAAAGGTGGGGAACGTGTTCTGCGTTCGGCCGACAAATGGCCGTAAAAATCCATCTCGGTGGTGCGAATTATAGTAATTCAGTGATTTACGATGGGCCCCAGTAACGATCTCTAACCGCAGAACCATGGCCATTTGTATCGGGCGCAGCGAAGATATCGATACAGCGTGTTTTGTTGACCTGGTCCCATATCATTGATTTATCTAAATGGCCACAGCATCGTGGAAATCTTACCTTCGGGCTTATCGTTACTAATTTATTAGCATTCCTACATATTACATCAACTTCAAATTAAATAGGTATACAGATACTGTTCAAATTGTGGGATTAAAGTGATGCGTGACGGTGATAAAATAGAGTTTATTAATAGAGAAGAGGAAAATATAATACTAACGAGGGGAGGCCGCGAATGGGACGAGCGATTTTTTAACGAAACCGGGCAGAAAATGTTGAGGCCGATGTGTATAAACAAAATCCAGAATATTAGCTGTGAATGGCCGGCCATTTTTATAAAAAATGGCTTTAAACAGTAAAATTATGAAGTCGTCAAATCAAAAATTGCATTTTCTGGTTAAATTATTGATACTATGACAATAACACATAAGACTTTTGTATTCCTTTCATCAAGATCTACCATTTAATGAAGTATAAAATCGATTCGACGAACTTCATAATTTTACTGTTCATAATTTTTTATAAAAATGGCCGGCCATTCACAGCTAATATTCTGGAATTTGTTTATACACATCGGCCTCAACATTTTCTGCCCGGTTTCGTTAAAAAATCGCTCGTCCCATTCGCGGCCTCCCCTCGTAAGTAAGTAGACTCCACGGAATGTCTCGACAGACTCTGCTTCTCGCATCGTCACTGCGCTTTCGCCACGTGTTCCCTTTTGCATCCCTCACCATTCCTTACGCATATCGATGACCTGTTCGACCGCTACGCATTATCAATCGGACCGTTATCATTCTCAAGTTACATTCGCGCTTCGGTCGCCCCGGCGGTCCTCGAATCAATCCTATAAACACTGCGAGCCGAAAGGCGCCAGCCTAAACAAACTGCAGTAGATGGTACACCCATACCCACAGGATACTAGGTACTCTTATTTGACTCTAGCAAAGGGTGCGAAAAAGAATATAGGGGTAAACAGTGTAGTTGTTGGCCACCTAAAGGCGGGATCTCCTACCTGCGACTGGTCGCTGCCGGTCGCAGCGACCCCACTAGTGCAAGGGAGAAGTATGACATCTTTTTCTCCCTTGCACTAGTGGGGTCGCTGCGACCGGCAGCGACCAGTCGCAGGTAGGAGATCCCGCCTTTAAGTCAGAGGTTCACATAAGCGTTGAATTATAAGTCTTATTTTGCTAGCTTTAGAAACACAATTAGTGTTAATAGCTGTAAACGACTCTAATAGTCTAGAAATAGAATTTGTTTAAAGAAAGAGTAGAAGGATCCACAAAAATTTTACAGAAAATACGTTTCCTATCAAAACACATAGTTATTGGCCAGACGAAGGCAATGATTGGCCGATCGTTTGGCAGTTATTGGCCACTATTTCATAACCTATATGTAACATATACCCTAACTAATTCTTAATGCTCTAAGACCTAATTATGAAATAATGTTAATGTAAAATAATGAATTAATTCGGTTAGATTCAGGATTTAAATTATTAAATAAAAATTGATATATTCATAAAATGGAACTAAATGTAATGTAATATTATTAAAAATATATAACCTATAATACCTTTTCTATTTAAATGTTTCTATATTAGCTAGTATTGCACCTTCTTTTACATTGTATTAATAGTATTTTCTTTTAAAACATAACCTTTTAAAATCACAACACAGCTATTTCACTATTGCTACGACTGTCAGGTACCCATTGGCCTCGTGGCCAATGACTGTCCTGAAACATTATTTACATTAGAGTTCTTGGCCACCTATAATTTCTGCAATAATGTATAATTTTAATGAATAAATAATCCTTTTTTATACAGTTTAAACCTTTATTTGCCTATATAACGAATATGAGAGTTATATATATCATAAATGCATTAAATTATCTAAGAATTGCCTGATGTAACCGTATGGCTATTCAATTCAATCACTGTAGTTTTCAAGCATCGATTTCAAGTCGTCTATTTTTTACACATAGTATAACAATTATTAGCGAAATAGTGATTGCATTCGACGCATGAAAGTAGAAGGTATCTGAATATGTTCATTATAAAAGGCATAATGTACATTATTTCTTAATATTCATGTTTTTAAAAAAAAGGCCAATCACTGCCAGGTGGCCAACAACTACACTGTTTACCCCTATAATACTTTGAGCTAGATTTTCTCGCCAAATTGTGAGTACTGTATTGAACGCGGTTAACACACCATTACACAAGCTGGGCAACGAATACACCTAGTAGAGAGACCTGCACCTGCAGCCTCGCGTTCCTTTAAACTCCCAAAATCCTCAGCGCGAATGCATACATATATCCATCAGTGAAGAACGAGAACCTATGAAAATTGTTTCGCCACAGTTCATCACCGCGACGTAGCTGAATGATCGGTCGTAACGCGGGATAGCGTAGCGAAACGGCGTTGATCTCCATCTCTCCTTCCCCTGATCATCATCGATTTTCAGACCCATCGGCCGCGTTTTCCATAAGCGGTGCGAATACGCGGCTGCATCGTGAACGGACGTCGGGCCCCGTCTTTCGCGTATTTGCTCCGCGTCGATTGGCCAGACCGTATAAGCGTGGCTCTTTTACGAGCAGCGGTAAAATTTTTCTACGCTACAAAGTTATGAATTCGCTCCGTCCGAATCCCTACTTTCCTCCTCCGACCTGCCGCGGCTCCTTCGTCTTCCCCGCCCTCCGCCGTTTATTCTTTTCCCGCGTTCACCATCTTCCGCCTCCAACCCCCGAGCGTGCACGCTATCCTTTGTTTCGCGTCCGTTGCCACGGGGCCAGCCAGCTCGACATCTCGTCCTCCTCGTTTGACGTCTGCACCGTGCTTTATGACACGCGATATCCTTCATCCGAAATATTATGCCTTGCTGAACCTCGTTGGCCCTCGCTGCTCGCCCGATTCACGCACAGAGGCTCGCCCGGGATCATCCTGCACAGCCAGCCTGCAAACGGGGCGCGCGCACACACACATACATAGGTGGACGCGTACGTGGAACGCTGGCGGATTATATTGAAACCGTAGTAAACTTTAATTTTGTCCACCCTCGGCCCGAGGGGAATCTAAGAAGCAGAAACGGTTTGCTACGGCACAAAGAGTGTGTGCATGTCAAAGGACGATGCAGCGCAGGTGGGTCTGATGAAGAACTGTTGCTCGACGTTTCGCGTGCGCTCCGGCGACCGAAACAGTCGAAACGCGGCAGTTTATTAAGTATTCTCCCTATGAAGCTGTATTATGTCGTGCCACTTAACTCGCCTCGATATTCGCTTCGGGATCGTCACTATTCAATGGCACCGTGACATCAGAGTTTCACCCGACTGGGTCTTTCAAATCGATCTTCTTTAAAAGGACATGATGTATTGTTTCCATACGTATGTAGTATAGTCTAATAAGATGAGAGACGAGACGGTTATTCGATGCGTTCGGCGTTTGCAGCCAGGCCACCCCGCGCAGCGTGGACGTGGTCTGTGATAAGTTAAGCAGAAAAGGTACCCCACCGACCCGATCCGTTTTTCACGAGCGAGACCGTTCCGCCATGGGGACTTCCAAAGGAACGGGCACATTCGACAAAAGTTATTTCTGGAAATAACTTTGCCGTAGCTTTTCAACCGGACGTCATACTAATAGCGACCGTATCGCTGAAAGGTAAAAATTCTCCGCCGAACGGATAGAAACAGACATTTTGCGCGGATATTTGTGCGGGCAACGGGGTACGCTTTTTCGCTGCAGAGCTTCGTTCACCTTTCACCTCTATTTTTACCTGCACCACCCACCCCACCCCGGACCGTCCACCCTCGTCGCGCGTTTAGTATTTTATCGCCGAACGTTGCCGCGAGCTGTTTCCTTTTTGCTATCGATATCTCTTCCAGCCCCGACGAAATTAACGACGGTATAAACGACACCACTTTGAGCCGACGTTTTCGATCAACGCTCGATCCGATCGATCGCCCCGACCGCCCCGACCGCCGACCTTCGGGCTAAAGTAAGTAGTTAATCGATTTCTCTCTGTCGCCAATGTCCCGCGGAAGAAGGAAACAACCGACCCTGAGCTCCGTCGTTTTTACGCTCTCTGCTTGCCAAATACCCCCGTCCGCCGCGTCGCAATATGTCGCTCAAAGGGAATTTTTATGGCCAGCTCACAGCCCCGTTTTATCGCAACCACCGCGGCTTTTTATTATCCAGTCGTAAGTATTCCATTGTAATCCGTGGGAATGGCAATCTTTTACGCTCAGGCGGTGCTACCGAACACCGCGGCAGCCTGCTTTCCACCCGATAATCAGATACGTAACGGCGGTGTCTCGCGTACCGTGATGCAAGTTTTCGGTGAAAGGATGTTTACGGATCGTTTGATCGATCTCTTGTCCTCGAGGCGAATGTTTCCATTTTTGACCGCGCCGGGGGATAGTTTCTATCCACGTCCGTTGCGAGATTCGGGAGCGTTAGCCTTTTTAGTTCTCGAGGAGCGTGAAATTCCAAGCAAACACGTTTTGGTCGCGCAGTACGCGTTTCCCACGCTCGTGCAGCCGGGGCATTAATTTTCGGCAGGGTATACTAACATCTACTGCTTCGTCACGCAAGACCCCCTCGATTTAATGAATTCGTTAGGATGAACCGAAGGTACTGGACGTTTGGTTACATCTATCCAAGCACACGTCAGAACGTGACCACCGTCGCGTTAGAAATCCATCTATTTTATCTATGACACGCTTTCCACGACCATATTCACCGACCGTTGCAAAGCTCTCGCGGAATTTCAACAGCCGTGCGCGCGATGGCCGGCCAGCGTTTCGGGCGTTGCAAAAATTGATCATTTTTTTGATGAATATGGAAAGAAAGAGTCGAAATGCGACGGCAAACAGTGGGCCGGCTCGTGTTCTCTGTTCGTACAAATATTATCGGGGGTGGATAGGGGAGGGCTCGATGGATCGAAATCGAGGCGGTACTATCATCTGGCTGCTATCCCAATCGAGCAGTACTTAATCCCGGCAAATATAGTCGGAATTCCAAAGCATTGTTGCGCATACGACAGCCAGATTCGAATATCGCTACTGCGCACGTCCTACTAATCGCTCTGTCGTTCATCCATACGCCGATTAATTATCGGTCGACTGTGTAATCCCGCTCGCTCGAATCGCACTCAGGGCTGTCGCCCAGGGGGCGGGTGTCCTGTGCTGGAATTTTCAACGGAATCGTTTCGGGGATCGATGCCTGCGCTGCCCCGTTCGTTCCACATCCGGTCCACACTCGCGGGCATGCTTTACAAGCTGCGTTCGACGATACAGAAAAATCCCCTCGTCGGGTCGTGTCCCTTTCTGATACCGTGATTGTTATTGTAACAGGGATAACGCGTTGTTGAGTGGAGTCGAGGGCGGATAGCTTCGTGCTGGCCTCGTACTGTGCCTTGGAGGATTTTATGGCAGGGACTTGGGCTGCGTGAGATGTTGAAAGAGGGTGAATGAGACTAAACAGTTCTGATGGCAGGCGATGATATTCGCCTAACCGCCCTTGTACCTCTTTAGGTTTAGCATTTCTTTCCGAGGTAATGTTTTCAGATCTCTTGTTCCGAAACCTCGATGCTGCAAACTCTGGGACTCTCGCAGCTTTCGCGACTACGCTATAATCCTCATAGGCACTGCAAAAAAGGCAGAGGTATCGAAAGTTGTTAATAATTGCCCGATTGAAGGCCCGATCGAAAGCTCCTCTCAAGTGTGAAGGAAACCTCCACCTGTCAGCGTTAGTTTCCGCGATAAATCGCTGGCCGTGCTTTTTTCGATTGCCAAGCACTTGCTGGCAAGAGGGTAAACATTCCGCGGCGTAATGAACACGTAATTCCTAATTGGCCGTGCGTCCCTGCAGTGTCAGCTTGATTAATACCGCTGTACATGCAGTGGAACTGGCTCGAACCCTTCATGGTTAACGAGTGACGACAGGATTAACAACGTCGCCTCCAATCGACGCGCAACTTTACAGCCAGTCAGAATCACACTTGCCGGCAGCGTGCCCATGCTCGGTACTCTGCTCTTTCTTTTGCCAGTGACCCGCGAGCGTTAAGTAGCGTACGACACCGCTCGACGGCTTAATTAACCAGGTCCTCTGGGCTCTTTTAACGCCCTTCCCATTCAAGTATCGATCTACGCGTTAAACGCCAGGCGGTTCCGTTTATTGCGCGCGCCAGAGACGACACGAGCTGCTCATAACATTTGTTACAATTACCGCGCGATGCTCGCCGAAAAATAGGGGGGAAAAAAAAAAAGAGATTGGAGGAAAGAGCTAAAACGAAAATTTGCGCCCGTGTTTTACTGTCACCTGTCACTTTTTATTCTTGCGCGTAAAAAAGCGACGATGCGCCGCGACGCATGTTGATTCCACGTTTAACTATCCGCAGGTCCACGCGCGCGCGGGTGAAAAAAAATATATATAAATGCAAATAATATCATAAATTCTGGCTTTAATTTATTTGGACGTTTTAAAAGCGCCTTTTCATCCGGATATGACGTTATAAATGTTATTGGCCGTCGGTGGAAAACGACACTGGACGCTCCAGTAGTGTCGCCCCACCGGAATTTTCATACTATTCGCGAGTTTCTAGGACAAGCCTCTTGTTATTCCAATTTCTCTTTCTACGAGGCCTAACGAGCTTCCAGGGCCTGTGTCAGCGATGCAAATCTATGACGCCTTTCATTCACTCTTCTTCTCAACTTTCACTGGCTACTGTGCCCATCGACTAGCACATCTTGCTAATTTTAAGGTGTTCGAGCAGTTTAGACGGACGTTTTGCTGCTTTATCAAGATCACGCGCTCGGGAAAGTAAATTCATCTGCATTTAAGACAATCTTTGTCCCCATCTTTGTTTTCTGTCGACGCAGGATTCACTCGGAGTTGTCCAGAAAAATTCTAATCGCGTGTCGTTTTCGCAGAGACAAGACGATAAGGAACACCACTACTTGTTTCACCCTTCAGCTGCCGCAAAATAAGAATCCGCGGCGCATAAAGCAAAGTTCATTAGAGAGAGGGGCAACGGTGCTCGTGGTTGGAGCGCCGCGATCCTGTCGATTTAGCCGTAATTTATCGCCAGACTGTGCACAATGCGAAAAAGGACGCTTTATTGCCAACGATTCCAACCCCGCCCTGGCTGCATCTCTTGCATCGCGCGGCGAACCTTTTATGAGAGTCTACCATAAGCTCGGGAAATTCAAGTGCCGGGGGTATCCACCTCGCTTGTGCCGCCCAGGGAGAACGGGTGTACACGGAGGGGTGGGTGCGAGAGGATTAGGGCGGAGGACTCGCGGGGGTGGGCACCGAGGAGAGAAAAAAGGGGGCGGCGGTAGGTGACGAGAGGGACGGAGGAGCGAAGAGACGGCGGTATGCATTCGATAATACAATTTACGGTCGTGAACGATGGCGTATAAATTTTTATGGTGATCAGATACTACACTGCTTGCTATACCCATGTCCAGCGTCCATGCTGCACGCTAACCTGTGCACCGCGAATGCGAGGGGCACGGTCACGTGGGTGGGTGCTGCACCCTCGAGGGTGCCGCGGAACACATGGCTGCTCAATGCTCAATGTTCTCCTCGCTTCGATCGAACAATCCTTGTTCGCGTCTCTGTAATAAACCTAGTCACGCTGTCCCCTGCCTCCAGGCGCTTGCGAGGGGGACAAGGGGCATTAAAGCGTTGCACGGGTCGGGTGTGACGGCTGAAGGCTGGTGGATTTAGTTTTATCCTTGCACCCTCGCCGGGGGATTCTTGCGCCCGAGTCACGGGCGAATTTGAAATCTGTGCCGTGGAATAGGTATGTAGGTACTCGAAGATTGTTCCCACTTCAAACCAATTATTAGTTAATATTCTAAGAGTCGATTTCATACGTTGTCGGCCACCCTACGGCCAAACGAAACGTTCATCCAAGTGATCATTTCTTGTCCAGCGGCTGCTATCGCATTATCGCAAACTTTTGCGGTGGCATTGAATCAGTAGGACCGAAGTCCGCCAGGAACAAGCCACCTAGTTAATTGCCAATAGTAGTGAATTTCCATGGACATCGAGGAGACAACGACGCGCGATAAAGATCAATAGATTCCCATTGGGGCGCGAATTAACGAGTATGTTACGCGGGTCTAATAAATATTTCCCGAATAAATGACGAATGCACGGCGTTACTTGAATCTCGTTATTATCGGCGCCGATCATTGTACGCCGCGGCGGGCGTTGAAAACGCGGCGAAAATGAATCATCTTCATTGTCAGTCACGGTTGCCAGGAGGCGACAAAACTGAAGCAGCGCGGTAATAGGAAAGACACAGAGGATGATGGAACGGTATTGATCCCCGCGAATTATATTCCCACCGATAACTATCCCGCCACTCGCTCGTTCAATCTGAAACACATGCTTCGTCTGCCCGCGGTGCTTTTCAGCCGCGTGGATGCCAAAAGAGGATTCCAACCCTACTTGCTCGGTGAACGTGCTCGCGTTTGCCCGTGAATCTCCAGCGTCGTCGCGCATAGATTCCCGTTTAACTGGGGCCGTTGAAAGAAAGCATGGTCCACTCGATGATCGCGTCTGCCTCGTAGCGACGAGTGGGCGACCCTTTGAAGAGCTTTGCATAAATACCAGCGCGTTACCTGCGGCGTATCGCGCCACTTCTCTTACGCGCGTCACCCTTTCATCCCCCATTTTTTTTTTCTGCCGCCCCTCCTGGTCACGTTTCCGCTCGGTGTCTACGAGTATCCACGCGTGGCCGATCAATCGATTTGTACTCCAGCGAAATGTATTCTCTCGCTGGCCTGAGCGAGCTCTCCTCCCCGGGATTTTTACGCTGAAACGTGCCACTTCGAGCGCAATTATTCGACCGCTCGTCAAGGACTCGCGGCGGGGACCGAATGCAACCGCATCGATCATTCTCAGATCGATAAGTTTTCGGCTGGTTTACTTTGTTGCCTTCCGTTGCGACTGGGGGTAGTTTGGAGTTTCACTGGGGGGTTGGTGGATTTCGAGATTCTCGTTGCGTGGGGTTCGAGGAGCTTATTTATTCGTCTATTCGTTTGGATTCCGTTAGGACTTAGGGAATACGGTAGGTATGCATCGTTTGTGTATTACGAAACAGACGTCCAAGTGATCAAGATCGATAAATGATATAGGGTAGACCGGTGGCGGTAGTAACAGGGGGGCGAATGTAACACGCTAAATATCTCAAAACATATAATAGATATTAACACCAATTTTGGATATATGATGAAGAATGACATTTGGAATATACACATCCATGCCCTAGGAGCACAGATACGCGATAGACATGGATAGTGAAGAAAATAACTTTTCGATACCCTAAAGTAACTTTTCCTTATTGACTTAAAATTGTAATATAAACACTCCCTTTGCAAGTATGTGCTTGTTCGATTTTTTAATCTGTAATTCGACCTTTTTTAAACTACTATTGATCGTTACTTGGCACTTTTAAGCGTCTCGTTAGTCAAAATTTATAATTTAAGTTCAAAAGCATGGTCGGGGGCGATTGTAACATCGGCAGTCGGGGTCGGTTTCACCGCAACAGAACCGAATAGGGACAAAGAAGGCGAATAATATTGTCTTATTTGCATGAAATCATATAGCATAGCACAAGCAAACTAAATGAAAATGGGTGCATATACTGAATGTAAGGATTGAGCAGATGAAGAATGCACCAGCCAAAACGTCTTTTATTTCTGCCACAATTGCGATACCACATAATTTGTTATAGGTAGATTTTACTTTTTTCATTTATTATTATAATTTAAATCAATAAATATTTTAATTTTGTAAAGTTATATTTGTGCTACTATCGACTCCATGCAGTGTTACAACCGACCCGGGGTCAGGGACGGTTGTAACACTTTCTCCGCTTCTCATTTTTTATTAATAACCGGAATATTACTTGACATATAGCGAAACTGTTGTGGCTCAAATAATGTCAGATAAATAAGTAACATTTTCGTAAAAAAACTTTTGTTGTAACTGTAATAGTTTTTGCGTAATCGTATTCCAAAGTCAAAGTGTTACTACCGCCCCCGGTCTACCCTACCTAGTTCTTCGGTAGAACTCAGTCGTCTACAGTTTCCAAGCTCGAAATAGAATGAAGGCCTGATAACACAGCAAGCCTCTGTAGAGGTTCGTTAATCTTAAAAGTGTCAAGACAGTCACGCCCACGTCAATAAATCCAGCCACTTCGAAAGTCAAAAGACTTGAACGTGTTCGAAATTCTAGCAGACCCTGTGACGATTCTACCAAGGAATCTTTCATCGAGCTTCCTCCAGGTGGAAACATTTCGTGCATAGAAGAATCCTTGCGCTCTCCTTCAGGTGAGGCGTACGGGACACGAAATTAACGTCGTTACGTTTTACGGCCGCCTCGTCGGCAGAAACAGATTCGTTGTAAGGAGAAAAACGAGCGAGGACAGCACGTAACACGGCGAAACACCGTCGCGCGGCATTTCACGATCGCCGAGGAAGCAGGAAATCGTTTCTAGAGGAACGTAGGGGCGCGGGTACGTGGCCCTGGCCAAGGGGAAGAAGCAAATAGAGCTTTTCGAAGACCTTTGTCAGCGTTCAGTACACGGGCGACCGTAAGAATTTTGCGCTTGCGTCGCGATGCACCGTACACGTTTAATGGCTGTGCATCCGTTTTTCCCTCGTAAATTCCGTTGATCCACGAACGTTCCTCGACGGTTCCTCTGAAGGGTCCCCGAACGTGTAACCCGAGAAGTTATACACGCGTTTCGAATGAATTTTTTAATAGAGAATTCAGTTTCCTCGTGTCCACCGTTGAAGCAACCTCATCTGTGCGTGCACCATAAATTGGAAATTGCTTACCGAACGTAGGGGATCGATAAATCTTACACAAGACACGAATAATCTCGCCCCGATATCTGCGCGCCAGCGAAAATCGGTTCCCTCGTTTCGAAATTCGCACGCGGCTGAAAAATTCCGCGGGAAAAATGTCTCCCAGTCCTGCCTTTAATTTGCATCTACTTGCGGACTTAATGATCGGAGACGCGCGGAGTCGTGGCACCGTTGGGGCCAGCGCGTAATGAAATTCGAGAGGAAAATCAGCGTGAACGGGCCGCGCGAACCAAGTCGAGAGGCCGACGCGACGTTTCGAACGTGACGTGACCAGTCCCATCATTTTATGCAAATAAAACCGGAGAACGCTTGATTTCCCTTGGTGTTCGGCGACGACGACGTCCTCGCCGTCGTCGCTGGAGCAGGCCAGACACTGACCGGAAACACAGCCGCGTTCACCTCCCGTTCCGAGTGTCCACTTAATGGGAACAGATACGCGGGGCTGTTGTTCGTTAAAAAAAAAAAAAAAAAAAAAAAAAGAAGTGATGGAGAATTGTGCAACGAGCTTTTCTCGGGCGAGGCGTCTTGTTCAAGGTAACACAACGTGGGGAAATCTAGGTGCATGCGTGTATCCATGTACGCTTTGCTTTATTAATACTTTCATTTCCACATCCTCATCGATATCATCGCTATATCGTACTCATTACCATTCAGGTTAATCATAACATGCTATCCTCGCATGCAGACACTCGATTTTGTAACTTTCGCTGCTTCCCAGAGAATATCGAAATTGAAAGTGCACGATGGAAATCCCCGCTAGTGCAATTACCTTTAACCACTTAATCGACCAAGGTCCAAGTTAATACTCTGATTTACGCTTTCATTCTGCTTCATACGCTTCCTTTTAAACCCGTGCACACCTCTGAACTCTTCCCACCACGCTCCCCCGAAAACGGGACCTCGCACAGGAAAAGCCGCGCGTGTTTTCGGCTGCCTAAACCAGGTCGCATCGATTCCCGCGAGACCACGGAGGCGGCACGTGTCGAGGAATACGTGTTTACACCGTGCTGGTGCTCGTTCAACGCCGCTTCGCCCGTGCGTTCCGCATTCGAGACGCACCCCCTCGTTTTACACCTCTACCCCGTGCCTGTCTCCCCTGGCCTCTTCGCGAGCAACGAACCTGCGAACGGTCGCGCCTCCGTTAAGTTAACGAGCTGCGGCTCAGCCAGCGATCAGATCGATCTTGGCTACCGATTGACGGAAACCTTCGAAACGTGCACTGGTCGATCCTTCCGCGTCGCTGGAGCTCTACGCGTGCCCTACCGCAGCCACTCTGTTACTCACCCAGAACACTCAGCAGAACGTAAACGAGGCACGCGGGAACACTCGGTGACCGCATTTTCCCGTAGTCCTCGAGACACACATGCACCCGCGAGCCGTGTCGCGGCGGAGCTGCGTTTCACGCGGCGCGGATCGGTGCACGAGGGGGGAATAAGGCAGACGCGTCGAACGGCGGTGGTTACTCGACGCGACAAAGTCCACGCGGAAACTGGCGGTTTCCGATGGCACACCGCCGCTAGTATTCCCGGCACTTGGAGCAGAACGGATCGTACGTTCCTCGACTTTTGCTTTTGCTAACGGGTGGCCCCCCCACCCTCCCCCGTGAACGGCGGTACCTGTTCCCTTCGACGTGGTGGGAACGAAGGAAAGGAAGCGACGGGTGGAGGCGCGCTTACATCCGACGCTCAGACCTGCGACCGCCTTCCAGCCGAATGGAAACAGAAGGGGTCCCCCTTTTACTCCGGCCCATCTGATGGGACCGATCGTGTGACGAGTCTCCGCTGGCATCGATATTCCATGGGACCCGTGCTTTCCAATTCTGTAGTATTCTGTCGAAACGCCGCGTTTCTTTATGCGTTCCACGGTCAGAGTCCTTTTGGCGTATGGGTAGAAGCGGGAGCTTGAAGTGTTGCCGAATTTTTGTGCAACAAGCTGCTGGCGCCAGGAATCTCGGTAGGAATTAAGAAAGAAGAAACAGAACTGCGTGTACATTCTTGTCGTCCTTTTACCCCGGGTCCACACCAAGGCGAACACGAACAAAAACATTGTTCGCGAACTTTTTCGTCTGTTCTTGCCAAGTCCACGTCGCTGCGAACATGAAAAAAACTCAGCGTACGTTCACATACGGTTCGTACGCTGAGTTTTTTCCATGTTCGCAGCAATGTGGACTTGGCAAGAACAGACAAAAAAATTCACGAACAATGTTTTTGTTCGTGTTCGCCTTGGTGTGGACCCGGGGTCAGCTTGGAAGTCTAGTGCCCGATTTTCTCACACGGTCTCAGAACCTTGCATCCACATTACGCGGAAAACTCTGGAGTGGTTCAGTAGCAGCGGTATTTCTTTTGTAAGTGACACAGCCCAGGCACAGTTGAGTACATATGTGCTCTTAGGTGGCCCTTCGAAAACGGATCACCTTCGAAAAATCGCGAACAGAAAGGTTATGATCGTACTTGGTAGGGTGGTTTGTTCTGTAAGTTTTAGAAGGTGGAGCTTGGGGGTAAGATTGGTTCGAGTCGTGTTGCTTAGTTGGTTTATGGGGTTGGAGTAGCCGAAATTGGGGTTGAAGACTGTGCTTCTTTTATTTTACTTGAAATTTGGAACAGTGGGTCAGCAGATGTACTAAGATTCATTGAAGGTAGTTCCTTTCTCAAGGTATCTAAAATTTTCCAACTCTCGAAGGCTTCAAGGCGATTTCCTTGAAAAATCCTTGAAACACCAGCAACTCCTTGGTACCCTACCTCCACTGAAGCTTTGCCAATGCAGTTTCTTTAGTGTTCCCCTTTATGACGTAATTTTTCTGCCAGTAACGACTTTCATACGTTGCGTAAGCGTGCCTCTATATGATGCGATCGAATTTCTGTTTCTTTATTGAATGAATGCAAAAATCGTCGTTTCAAATTGCTTCTGATGCATCATATTTCCGTCTGTTCTTTGGAATTAACAGACACTTATGTCAATTTTCTGCCCCTTCAGAAATCGTAGAAGTTCTGATAGGACAAATTTTTTAAAATCTGAAACACGTGTATATGTGTCACAAAGTCACAGAGATTACTCAACTTTTTCTATATTCCCATTGCAATGTGCAATCGAACACTGCCATGTCGAAAGATTCTATACTTGCGCTATAAAATTCTACATAATAGTCATAGTTGCTCGGTCTGTACTTAAGTATTAATTGCGGGACTAGCATTTCACAACTCATAGCACGATTTAGTATTGAAGTAGATCCACGATTTTCTAACACACACGTTCTTTCTGTTTCAGGTACGTACAGTTTTTGGAAAAAAAAAATGAGTAATGCGAAAATGGGACAGCAAATTCGTATCAGTGATTGTGAGTAGTTTGAAATCTTAATATTCATATCATCGTAATCTACAATCTATAATCAGATCAAATTCACTGAACTTTTATTTTCGTCAACACATTTTATTAACCCTATCACTCCATGTCTTAGCTTTCACACACAGAGACACACCGTTACAGTAGAAAATAAAAAAATAGAAATCCTGTCCCACGTGACTCACGGAGGGGGAAGTTTCCTTGGAACAAAGTGTTTCAAACCACTTCAGAAGTACGCTTTTTAATTACCCGCCCATTTTCACACATTTCTACTTTCAAAGTACCATTTTATTGCATAAGTGTCTCCTAGTGCAAACGACATAAAATTTTTACATTACATCCTGCTTTCCTGGTGTTTGGAACTGGATGGATTCGAAAGTGAACCGACCACTTTCCATAATTTGCATAGTTCCATTTTTCGTGTTAACACTAATTCGCGCAGGTTCGAGAGACACGTCCACGCTGTGGTCCATGTAAATATAAATTTCGTCGCTCTGCAAACATGCTTCGATACAGCAATGAATTATATACGAGCAGCTTTTTCCGTGTCGTCTGGAAAGTCGGGGGGAAATTTAGAACTTCGTTAATTTAACACGTAAGTCGAAGTTAATGTTTTAATGTACAGACAAAACGGGACTCGAGTGTCTTGTATAGCTGCCGTTTCTAGTGGGCGGCTCATCATCTTTATTCTCGTCGTTGGCGTTGATTTATTTACCCATTGAGCCACGCTTTAAAAAACGTCACGGCTCGGCGAAAAGAGGGATCTACGTACTAGCATAATTACGATTAATTACACGCTTTTAATTAAACCGGTTGTACCCTTCAACCGTTCCCCTGTTTTTTTTTATTTCTTTCTCTCCTTCATTTATTTACTTATCCGTGCATTAGCGGGGCTCAAAGAGCCGCGAAACGAGGACACTCGTAACATCTCCAATGAAAGTCCCCTTTGCTTCAGCTTGCATTTGAAACAAATTACAGATGGTTTTATGGGGATTTGTTGTGTAATTGGATCTGGCATAGAAATTAGGCGCAAATGTGACTTGTTACAAATTTTTCCGACTATTGCCATTTTCATGATTCTCTGATGCTCACAATCAGAAATGTGGAGAAAAGATTGGACCTCGATCTCTGTTGTTTAAAAAGGACTTTCTACATGTTTTTCTGGTTTATACTCTGCGCTGTAAGAGTGGATATTTTTACTCTATAACATTCTATTAAGAAATGTTTCATTATCTCTCTGACGATTATAGGGCGATCGATGCGCTTCCATTTCTGCCACTAAATATTCCTGGAACTGACTAACGATTGGAAGCATATATTTCGCTGTGTCAGTCTAAACTAGATAAATATACATGTCCCCCTCAGACATACGTGCAATTACCTTTCTGGAGATTATCGAACGAACCATCAGAGAAGCATTTGTTCCGGGCCATTTTTGCCGAGTTCTGTGTATAGATAGTGGACGTGGCTATTCAGCGTAACGTAGGGATGCTAATTAGAAATTTTTGTATGCTACTGCTGCCGCGTATGAACGTATTTACCCAGAATGAGCTTGTTTATCTTATCAAAACTTCCATATCAGATTATAAACTCTTTTCACTGTACCACACTTGTCATGATTTGCATCGAACTGTCTTAATTAACTTCAGTTGCAAGTGTTCGGTGTTGAATACATCTGTCTTCTTTAAGAATATAGTTTCTCTCTGCCGCCTCGATTCGATATGATCACACAGCCTTGGTACTTAAATGAAACGTTTCAAGAATAATTTATTTCATTCTGTTTAAAGTCTCGAATTACCTCAGACAATCACATCACTCGTGACATCTGTTATTTCACATTTCAAATAATGTGTCTGCCCACGTCGGATCGCTCACGAAGCTTTTTACATCAGCAACGTGGCAGCGCTAAGGGGTAGATAATTACTCCTCGTGTTTAACCGGGCAGTGGTTGTAAACAGCTCTCTGTAATTCTGAACTGAGTTCCGCCAGGTAATGGATTTCACCTAACACGTGTGGAATGGAGTTAAGTAATTACTTCTGTGCTAAGTCGTTACGACTTGTAGATAATTTTGCGCGATGGAACGAGAATGTATAATGAATCGAGTGAAAATGATGCGCATCCGTAATTAGTTTCAAGTGATCACCTTGAGCGATTACGCGTCGTTACAGATACCTAATCAGCTATTGCAAAACGTACGTAATAGCGAGTCATCTTTGATTTAATCTCGAACACTTAAGCAGTTCGTGGATCATGCAAGTTGCTCCCTGGCCGAATTCGCGAGCTCCTCTTATGCAAATTTTATTTCTTCCCCGTCCCAATTAATTAACGGAACAAATTTAACGTGCCCGACAAATGCAATGACCAGGAATGTATAAATTATTAGTTTATTTGCGTATTCGGTACAATAATTATACGCTGGGTCAATAGCACTTGCATCGCGATTATAAGAAATAATTCATTGGAAACGCTTGTCAGTATTTTTTTATCCTGACCAATTCTACCCTTCAGCATCTTCCAGGACTGCATAAAAATATTAGTGGCCAAAGATACTCGTCACACGATTCGAAATCTCGAAAAAGTATCTCTATGCAGAGTTAATCGCCTCTGGCCATAAAAATGGTCCCTCTCTTTAAATACACGCGCAGCGAATGTGTTAAACAATTAAAAAAAATCGCATCAACGGTAACAGAACTATCGAAAGCAATTTCCCAAATATCGATAGTCACGAGCGACGCTGTACGCCTCCACCAGCGAACAAATCAATCACCTGTAAAATGTTGATCGTTTCAGTATCTTATCCCGATTGGCGACGATTCGTTCCGATTAATCGATCAGCTGATCGTGTATACACCAACGTGGGTGACGAGCCGTTTCCATGATTCGCGATGGGCAGCGTATAAATAATTCCAATGTGTTGATACGCATAGTCGCGGGTGCGTACGCGCCATGGCCGTTCCCGCAATTTTTCGCGCTTTCATTATGAATGGAAATTCAGGTTCGAGTTTAATCTGGGTTATCCCCGGTGAAAAAATAGTGATGATAACGAGCACATCAGCGGCTGCGATGGCTAATTGTCGCCCCGCAAAACTGTTGCTCTCTCAGCGGTCAAAAAGCTTTTTTCCTCGTCCAGGCATTCCCATTTGCCGACTAATTTCCATTCTCCATTGCAAGTCGATAGGGAACCGTGGCTCGGCCGCATTTCCCCGCCATTAATCACCCTCGCCGGCTTGTCTTACAGCATACAGCTTACAGCATTCGCGGGAGCAGTGTTCGTCTTCCCACCCAACGACCTAATCGCCGATTTTACCGTGTGCGACTTCGCCACGCGAAATACTCCCCAGGAATTCTCATCGAGAATACCAATTTTCATTACTGGCAGAATCTACACTAATTGTAAATACTGTATTTCCAACAGAATGTTCATCTATTTCATCGATAAATGTCACAGATTTGCATTTCAAAGAGCATCCGCACCTCAACCCGCGACCTCTGTTCGCGTTCAAGTCGATTCGTTAACCACGCGCGCAATTTCACCACAATCCTCGCCGCGAGGTCGCGTGTCGACCGTTCGAGACCGTTAATGCCAGCTGAGTTAGGAAAAATTTCTAATTGACGTTGCCACGCGTTGCACAAGGGACGAACCGGTCGGCCGAGTGTTCGACGCGTTTGGGGGCATCCATGTTGTGCGATTTTTATACAATAATCGCGGCCGGCCTGCTAGAATGGCATGCACGCGCAACCAGGATGAGCAGCCATGCGGGGACGAGCGTCGTTCGCATAAAAAACCGCAAAGAAACGGCGGGAGCACGGTTGAACCGAACGATATCTTTGTCCTCCATCCGTTTCAGCGCGCAGGGGCGGAGGGAAAGAGCGAAAAAATATCTTGGCCGACCTAGTCCCGCTGAAGGGCCTCCACGACGAATGCTCATTGTGTCGCGGGGATTTTACATTAGCAGCGAACTTTCGTTTCGAGTTCGCGGACCTTCATCCAGGCTACGGTATACAATAGCCGGGTGCAACCGACTGGAGGTGATTCCTCGCGAAGCAATCGATCGAAAGTGTAAAGTATGTGTTCTTCCCACGAGGCTTCGTCCTCGAGGAAATCGATCTCGAATCTGCTCGCAGTAAGGAGACGAATTAGGCAGTGATCTGTCATTTCCAGATACACAGTATGCGGGGGTGACGCGCTTTCTTGGTTATTAAAAGGATTGCAGACTTCGAGGTTCCATTGTGCCTGGTTTCTTCCTTTTCAATTGCGAAGGTTTCCATTATTTTCTGACGAAAACATCCTACTGTCGATTATGCCAAGGGAATATAAATTTTACGCTGCTGCTGCAAGCGCCTCGAAACTGGAGTTCCCCGTAAGCGGAGCTACGTATGAAGTTTTATTCTGTATTTTCGAGGTATTTTTTCACGGTGAATCCATTTATCGCGGCACACCTTCTATTTTCCCGCGATGCCCCTTCGAGCAAGGTTATTCCGTCGCAGGCGTTGATCCGTCTCCGAGGAAGAACAAGTTGGCACGACGTTCCCCGCTGTTCTCTGTTTCGCAACTCTTTCCCCGAGAGTTCCTCTACATCTCCGAAATCAAAGTCCCCCGAATTGCAAGCGCGGATATATTATTAGGCATTCAGCGAGTGGAGACAAATTACTGAAGGCTGCCGCGGAGAATTCCAAACTTTTCTCATGATACAAGTTCGCCGGAGACGTTTAACGGGGAGACGGGGGATTCCTCCGCAGACTTTGGAGGAGCTTTGATGTTTTCAAACAGGCTGGTTATTAACTTTCCTTTAACTGTCAATGCTGGCGCGATCACAATCTCGATGGTAAATTTCTTGTGGTGCAAGAAATACCGTTCCACGTGTGAAAATAAAGAAAACGTTGACCAAGTGACATGGCGAGGACAAGTCGGTGACATTAGCAGATAGATATCTTCGAACTGGATATAGAAAGTGTATCTCCATTAAAAGGAGAAAGATGTGATTACATTTTGTTCGTATTAAGATCTCTGCACTATGTAGATATGAATCGAATGGAAATAATTTTGATGCCCTGGATATTTGAATATTCGATGTGTTGAAAATGGAATCGAAAGAAAATCATCTAAAAAGGCGAGTGCTATTAAATTCAATCAAGTAATTTTTCTTACTTTCGGGGATGGCTCATGAATTCATCGACACCACTGCTGGCCGACCTGTGATTTATTTTACAACGATTCTTTTTGCGCGTATGAAAATTCATTATGCTATTAGTCGGTAATCGGCTTTCAGAATTCTGCGCTTTGATCCGATTATGTAGCGATTATACAGTTTTTGTTCGACCGCCCCCATTTCGTGGAAAGGATAAAAATTTTATTCGGTGGGGCGGAAAAATACCCAGGAATGGTACCGTTTTCTTCGCGTTATCAATATTATAACAGTGCATTTCTGTGTTACCCCTGACCGAACGAGTTCTCCGTCCTCGAAAGATACGTAGCCTATAGCACTTAATCTACGGGGTGGTGCGTAAAGCAGGATGATCGGACCCTGAGGAGGTCGAGTTTCAACGAGAAGATAAGTGGAAAATGGTGGATTGAAGCATTAATATGCGAGATTTTATTTTCAAGAAAATTCTGCATCAGCATTCACAATACACTTTCGAGGTGGTAATTAACACATTCACTGTCATAATCGATCTTCCTCGACGTAGTAATTTGCTTGTTAAACCTGTGTCATCAATCTTGGTGGATCTAAATGTGTCTCTGCCATTTTGCATTAATATAGCCACGCACACTTGCTGTAATTTTAAACAGAAAACTGAACAGCTTTGTCCAACCCTTAATATACATATCTAGTAACGAACGTATTGCAGTTCTTCAAATGCATTCCTGAAACTGTGCGAATATGTAAAAAAAAATACCAGTCATCAGCCACGAAAGTGTCTCGTGTGAAAAGGCCTTAAGGTTGCATTTCGTTTCACTAGCCCCGGCAACGCCATGCAGCACTCGATTCTTCAAAGAGCCCGTTTTAGCACGCGCTCCCAGTTTCTTACATCAAGCAGACTCTGTTGAATCCTCCACTTCCCACGTGTAATCCAGACCTCCGCCGAGATTGCACAAAAGCTTAATCTCCGTTCTTGCGTTACATTTTTCCCTGTTTTTCCACGACCCACGACAGGAAGCATTAAAATCCTGTAACCAAACAGCCACGAACCTCCCTGCAATTCCCCTCTTAAATACAATTTCGCGATGTCCCCATCGGAAAGACTGAAACTGCACTAAATCGCAGGTAATCGGAGGTCAAACTACTTATCGCAGACAATACGCATATGAATAAACAGTCGTGGAGTAGCGGGCGAGACATGTGTCGCAATGGATTCTCGGTTCCCACATTTCTTATGGAATATTCACTGATACTATCTTTCAGGAACGAAGTAAAACACGGCATGATTCTTCTTCTGACATCCAAATATTCCCTTTCCCGCCGTTTAAGGGGCAACACCACTGTGACGGCCGGAAAAGTAAGCCATTTTTAAGAATTTTTTTTCAGGAATAATTTACAGTTTTCATAGAGAATTTTGATTATCTACCTTTAGTACGCTGTCTTAAGAGACTATACAAAAAATAAATAAATAGAAAAACATCCATAAATTTCAATATATTAATTAATCTTCTAGACCTCCCCACGCGAGCTGGTCGAATGTGTAACTATGGAACAGCAGGTCCGAAATTAAATTTTTTTTTATAAACTATATGAGTGTAGTTTCCGTTGTACGTACGGATTCTTTGATTGCAAACAAATATTTTTAAATACGCTCGAAAAACTGTCCATCTTATTCGCGGATTTTCGAAAATTTTCTTCTAAAGCGTGCCATTTTTACAAAAATAATATGTTTAAGAAATCGGTACGCACAACGGAAACTACACTCATATAGTTTATAAAAAAAAAATTAAATTTGCTTTCGGATCTGCTGTTCCATAGTTACACATTCGACCAGCTCGCGTGGGTGGGTCTAGAAGATTAATTAATATATTAAAATTTATGGATGTTCTTCTATTTATTTATTTTTGTATAGTCTCTTAAGACAGCGTACTAAAGGTAGGTAATAAAACTTTTCTATGAAAACTGTAAATTATTCCCGAAAAAAAATTCTTAAAAATGACTCACTTTTCCGGCCGTCACAGTGGTGTTCCCCCTTAACGGATATCAATTTATAAATTCCCTATTTACTAAAATTTAAGTATCTCGTGTGCCATCTGTCAACGTCGACCAAATTCCCGAATCTCTACGACCGTTGCTATAATCCCCATAAAATCATCTAGCCACGTGAATCATCTGTCCACTGACTTGGTACAAAATTCCACGCTCTTCTGTAATTCCCCACTACGAACTCCCAGTGTGCCATGCTGTAGCCACATCCACTTGTGGCAGATACGAAAGCACCGTGGGGCAGGCTGGAATTTCTTTCGCGTATCCGTAGCGAATTTTACGTAACAGAATTTAATAAGGCCCCGATATAGTCGCGGGGGCGGCAACAAGTTTTGCTCGTTTCAAACGGTTCCGTTGCTGCACTCGTTGTGGCCCTATTGAATTGGGCGCGCGAGAATGTTTTCCATTGGAAAGCGGGGGGTCCATTGTTCGGTTCGACGAGAAGTTCCTGAAGGTGCATACGGGGAGGCACGGGTGTAGCCGGATATCGTGAGAGTGCTCGGACGATTCGTACGAAGCACATATTGCGGCGGATAGAAAGCCGCGGAATTCGGTCGTTGATTCCTGTGGCGGGCAACGATGCCACCCTGGCCTTGAAAACGATATAATTGGAATTTCAAGAACGGTGAAAGTAGCCCAATCTCGTCTGCCCTGGAAAATACGTGTACACGACACCGGTTACCAACAGGTGCGTGCAAATTAGTGGCTGCCCCATAATCCTTAGGGCCTAGTCCTTCGAATGGAGCCGTGGATGTAATTAGATTGCTACGTTAATTAATTCTAAATACGTTTCAATCAAGTGCTGATGTACTGTGGATTGTAGTAAAGAATATTCAAATGGATTCTTCCTGAAATTATGGGCATTCAGTTCCTGTTGATAAATTGATTTTATCTAGTTCTTCTAGATTCTCGATCTTATAACTGTGTGTGTATAGGTTTGGGAGGATGTTGGGCGCTTTAAAGTGTCTATAATTTATGGCGAAGGTAAACTGGAATGTAGTGGTGGCAAGGGTCGTAGACCTTGAGAAGTTATTTTTGGAGGATGAGCAGGTTGATTCGATATTGGTCAGAATATCCTAGGTTGTTGATTTTGAATTGCATATTAAAGCACTGGCTCGTTGATTCATCTGGATATTATGTGTTACCTTAACCACTTATTAGCAAGTATTGCTGCAAACTTGGCTAAACCTCTGTCTGTCGTTAGCACGAGGTGCAAGAAGTGCTTCGTGTAATTTCATGAAAGAAACCTCGCCAGATCTTGCTGCGTACTAGGAATTACGTCAGCCGGAAACGTTTGTCGCGAAAAAGGTTAGCGGAGAACGTGCCTGTAAGCAAGTTTAAGTGCACTCGATTTCTGCCGAAGTGGCTATCTCAATAGGAATTGGAACAGCTTCTTGTTAGAGTTTCATCTATATGCCGTTATAAATAATTACACCACCAGGTGATTCAATAACGTTGCTCGGGTCCACTGGCTGGTCTCATTCTTGTTGGTGCAAAAATTCCTACTGGAATTTCGCTAATTGAGGATTCAAAGCTTTTTCATTGCTGAAAGAGTTTCTTAACTTGTATCAAACATTGAATTTTTACATTTGATTATACTCGAGTTTTCCACGTGCAAATTGTGTCTTCTTGGAAAAAGCTAGTTGCAAAGAAACATAGCTTTTACCTTGAAGGCAGGTTTAGAGATAACCACCGCATACTGCAAAAATTACTTTCATTTACACTCCTTCATTCCCCCATGGTTAAATCTCTAAATTTATATAAAACAATCATAACTACATGCATCTCGAAGACTGCAACTACGCTTGCTAGCAAAATAAACCTGCAACGCGTCGCGTGCACTAACAATAGGAGACACCATTAAACGCAGTACTGTTCAATTTAATATAGGTGCCAGTAGAAAAGTACCCTTACTCGAATCGAATAAAAGAGCGCGAAATGATTTCGCTGCCAGTTCCGCGGTACGCAACAGTTTCAATTCTTTCCCTGCAATAAACGTATTCACCGTTTACACTGGAAAATGGAAAAGCAACCTCCGCGCGGAAAACTGTCGCCGAAGTCCCGTAAAGGTGTGGGTGGTTGAACGTTTACGAGGGTGCAACGATTTTCCCAATTTTACCAGAGTGAACGCAGTCTATTAAGGTTTCTTTCTCCGCGGGAAACCCCCACGGTTATGGAATATCACCAGCTCCTGTACTTCTAACCGAGAAATCGTATCGTGACGTTTCTGCCACCGGGGAAGCCAGAACACTGGTATTTCCTATTCATCGTGGTATTTCTACGATACGATACGAAATCGAAGGAGTTTCACACTTCCACGTCGCTGGCTGAGTTTCAACATATTTTTCGGATATTCCTTTTGAACTGATAATTGGTAAAATGGTTTTGCTCTGTGGATCTATATTCAGATTATTGCATAAATAGGTTGGATGCTTTCTTACTGTAGCTCCTCTGTGAGAGTGCAACGATGCACCTGTGAGATGCACTTGCAATCTCTTTTAAATGCAGGCAGTTGTGTAGGGAATATGGGGAGCATTCAATTAGGTGTATGGCTCATTCTAAGTTACTTGCAGTATTCGTTTAGAAAACGGAAGATTAGCGTCAGAGTTTTTCAGTCTCATCTTGGCAGTTTTTAATTTCTATCAGTTTTAATCCCTTTGTTGAAGTGTTTTACTACCTTGCACGGTAAAGAGACTTTAGTGGCAACTTAGTAAAGTTCTTTCATATTTTATATGCAACGTTACAGTCTGAGTCAGGGCGAAGTGGCTCAAGGATCCTCGAGCCAGTGCCTCGCCCACGAAACGACCTTTCCCCCCAAAAAATCACTATTTGCAATCTGTTTAATACTTTTTTCACCCACTTAGACACGTGTTTTCGCAGTCTGCTCCGCCAGAATTCACGCAGTCGCCAAACTATAATCGATTCTTTTCGCCCTGCAATTTTCAGAAGCCTTCTGCCTTTCGTTTTGGGTTTTGGCCAAGGACGACTACATTTGTCTGGCTGGCCAAGCTGTGAGCAGCAGCCTTTTCGAATATTAGGTTTAGGGAGAAAGGATCGACCGCTGACCTAGATAACTGATTTAGAACAACCTGGAGCCACCACACGAGTACAGTCTCAGTTAACAAACTGAATCACGATTATTTGTCATGCTATGATTTATCGAAGGTTTTAGAAGTGCTGCCTTAGAAGGTCCTATTTCACAGACCTCGGTCCGTGGAATTTAAGTGTCCACGATTTGGCACCGTGTCCACAACTGTACTTATTAGATTTTGTAGATTCGCAAAAATGTTTTATCATAAACACGATCCGTGAAAAGGTCTCGGACTAAGTGGAAACTGGCGTTCACACATACCTAAGAAAGATAGGACGATCCTTTTTACCTGCACCTGTTAACCAAGGAAAGAAAACTCATCGTTTTAACGTACATTCGCATGAAACGACACCGATGGACTCATCCCGAAGTTTCAGTAATTACACTCGGGCGAAATGAGTAAATGTACTCCGTGTCAGCTTCAGCCAGTTGTTACATGTGTTTGCTCGTATTTTTCGTTACTCAAAAGGCTTCGTTACTCTGTGAAAAATAAAGGCCAAGAGAGACCAGGGGCAACGGTTCGTTAGGCGAATGAACTCGTTCGACGCCCGCAGCGCGACGCCACGAATTATGCCTTCCTCGTTTGAATATGCTTTATACGGAAGAGATCTTATTCGAGACAGGAACAGGGGGCCATTTAGTTGCAGCTGCACGTGCAACCGTTGCCTCGCTACCTGCGCGAGCGGCTGCGTGTGCGTGCGAATAAATTAGCTTCATTGCCCCGATTCGTTGGAAAGTAATATCATCCGCGCTGCGTGGCTTCTCTGGATCTCTTCTGACCACCACTCGTAAAACGATCCGCGAGTAGAACTGGAACAGTAACGATCTTGTTATCGGATGCATCAGACAAGCTTCTCGGCCAGAGTCGATGTACGTTTGGATGGGCGGAGGAGATTCGCTAAAACAGTTTCACGCAATTCAACTGGGCCTTAAAACTGAAGGTTCGCATACTGTGCAAAGGAGTCTCAGCACTGCTGGTATTAAACTTCGAAGGATTTGGTGTTTCCAAGCTTTGTGTGGATTAGTTCCCTATTTTTGAAGATTTCTTCCTAAATGATACCACCTTGATCGTGAATTCTAAGATTCTAGTCAGCTTGATTTACGTATCAAGGAAGTTACAGTGCCACGCGCTATAGGCTAATGACCCTTGGATATGGGGAAGTCTACCAAGAACAGTTTAGCCTTCACCAATTATGGTTCAAAGAAATCTGGTGTTTAGCTTCGACGATCATCGCCTCGTACAATTTAGATACCGCAGATATCATCGGTATTCGCCGAGTACGCGGATACGGGGCCTCTGTTCCTGTGTCCGATCGGCTGGTTCTTCCTTCAAGAAAGTGAAAGGATGCCGAGACACCAATTCGTCGTATCTCCTCGTGAAAGCAAGCCACAGAAACGCAGGGGCCGAGTAAAATTCCAAAGTCGCGTGCGTTTAATGCCCTAGTATTATTGGATACCTCTGTCGTATCTCGTACGTAACTCTTAACTCACCCCGGGCTGTCCGAGTCCTCGAATCTAATCGAGTAATGCTCCCATTAATCAAGTACCACTTGAAACAGTTCAAATACTCGAGCTCCATAGGAAACTCGGTGTGTCCAAACTATTTCAACTAAAACAATTCAAAGTTCTTCGAAGTCTTCGATATTCTTACTGCTGCGCATCCAATAAAAGCAATTCATCCGAATATTATAAATTCTGCGTGTATCTGGAAAAGTTTTTATACACCGAAGCGATTGAGAATATTCAGTTGCACAATCCAGCTCGTATGTTCCCAGTGTAGCTTAAGTTCTCGTTACTTGGGAATACTGGAGCAGCCCTGCTGTCCATAACCACGATTCCCAGGTTGCATCGTAACAGTTGCGAAACACGCGTCGGCCGCGGCTGGCCCGAGCGTTATTTTTTCGCGCCGCGCCGGTCGATTCGATAACGTCGAAATTAATGACGAGCGAAGAAAATCAATCTCGCCAGGCAACGCGCGTTGCACGGAGCACGAAATTCCCGTCAACTATTCGCAAATATTGATGGTTAATAACGTCGGGTAGATACTGTTTAATGGAAGGCTGAAAGTTGATCGAGAATTCGTTCCCCACCTGTTCCCCGTATATTCCTCCCTTCGCCTCTCGTTTATCGTTCATTACTCCTGTACGTTCGAATGTTACAAACCGATGTCTGTATAATCAGATTACCCGTGTGCGCGATCGATCGCATATTTTACTCGTTAATAACCGTGGCGTTTATGCGAGTGCGATTTTTGGTTTCGCGCGCCGGTCCGCGCGCGCGGATATTGTTCCCCGCGACCGATTCGAGCTGATTCCCCCATGAACTAGCGTGAAATCGTTGTCGACGCTAATTTCATTTATTCAAACAAATGCTTCGCTCCTGCTCGGAGTGCACGGATATGATAATGTCGATGGAAGGATTATGTTATTCTGATTATCACGGGCGACGGGCAACGCTTTCCTTTGGTCCTCTAATATCAGACACTTGTTATAAACACATTACTGTCTACTTGAAGCCGAAGTATTCGTTATAGAGATTTCTCGTTTCGTCATATCACACTTTCTTTGAAACAGCTCCTCGCTATGCTACAGGTAATCAGCGCCGCGATGTTTTGCCGTAATACGTATACGCGGTGTTAGGTAACTCATAACACGTTCAAATATAAGTAAAAGTTGCTTCGCGCAATTGCTTCGTTTTCAAGGAAATACGGAATTTACCGGGTAAGAAGATACGTAGCAAGGTTGCCCTGGCGAGTGACTGCACGGCAACCGCTTCTGTATTTCGTTGGAATGCACATTACGTTGTACGCGCCAACGAGGGCGCATTATTTAGAACAATTTGTCGGTTAATGAAGTAAGCGAATTCTTAGCGCGCAGAAATGCACGAAATTGCCTCACCGGCGAGTCAAACGAAATACAGATTCGCATGGCACTCGTCTCAGGCGATGCGCGTCAAAATTCTCTCCCTCGTTTCCTACAGCATTCAGTCATCGTTCGAGTGCCGAACGGTCATTTACGGAATAATGAAGCGTTAATAAAGAGGATCTTGACGATCGGTCCTATGGCAGATCAAAATTGTGGAAATTCAAAGCGTGGCCGATTATCACAGCAGTAGGATGCGCTTTCAGCGGGCTTCATGTAAATTTCAGCAAGATTTCCAGCCGAATATTTCATGGGCGGCGTATGACGCGCTGGGAACGTGAGAAAATCCGCTCGTCCCTGCCGGATAATTCGCTGATGGCTAATGGCCATCCAACCGAAGCGGTGCACGTGCAACGTGAATTTAATTCGGTGTACCTGGAATATTGGCGCGGCCGACGAGAAAGCGATCATGCCGAGCTGCTTCTGGAAGGCTGGCGCGACCGAAAGAGCCAGCCAACTTGCCGAATAACCGGTCTCTTCCCTGAAACAGTAGCGAAAAAACGTGCGAAATGCGATTCGGTTACCCATATAGGGGAGCCTACGTAGCTTCTGCTGCTTGACACTCGAGCGCCTGATTACCTTCATCATTTATAAAAATACACTTCACTCATTATCATTTCTACGCCACTGGGTAAAAGTAAGAGTGTCGCGTTTTTCTCTGTGCTGGAGACATTCGAATCCAATATCAGTTCAAATGATATGTAAGCAAAAGGATGGAACGATGCATAGAGGGAATAATAATTTTCTTCTGTATCGTTTCCAGCAAAGTACGATCTTGAAATTTAGTCCACTGTTACAGTAGGTCTCGAGTGTGTTCAATCACAGATAGTGACAAGATTTTGATGAGACTGCAGATTAGCAAAATAGTGAAAAATATTTGACACATATTTTTTGTTACCGGTACTCGTCCATGTCGGAAGGTTTGAAAACAACTCCTGAAGTCGGGATTCGGAAACATATTTTCTGAGATTTTCTAAAAACTGAGCGGTGGGCAAGATCATCGTTAAAAAACTCGCAACATAAAATAAGTGTCAAATATTTTCTATTATTCTGCAAATCTGCGGCGTCTCATCAAAATCACCGTGTGCCTACGGGTTCGATATGTTCCCTTACGAGTGAATTTCGTGTTTCTTCTGTCTTCTCGAGCCATTCTCCTCGGAAATGTTATCTACCACAGTGTAGGTACCCTCGGTAGAGACTAACAGTCCGCGTCCACTGAATTCACGAGTCAACCACTTACAAAAACACCCTCCACAGTGGGCGAGGATTTCCCTAGCCGTTCGCAGACCAAGATTTCGTTTTCCGATTCCGCTTAGCGCCTCGGAAATCCGTTTATGACGCGTCTTAGGATTAGCGAAATCCTCTTGGGGGTCGCATCGACAGCAGAGGGAAGGGAGGGAGGGCCAGCCAGCGCGTCTGGTTCGATGAAAATTTTAGCGGTCGTCGCCTTTCCCGCGCGTTCATTTAATAACACGTCGAGGCGCGCATTAATTTGCAATTTATTTTTCGCGCGGCACGTCCCCCGGCCGCGCAGACGTTATTGGATAAGCGCTGGACGAAACGCGCGTTCCTTTCGGCCTTGTCCCCTCATTTCCCTCCCTCTTCCCGCGTCCGTTTTCGCCCATTTTCCATCCAGAAGCGCGTCTGGAGCTGTTCCTCGCTCGGCGCACGGTGTTTCCCGCGCGAAACGCGATCCTTAACGGCCAGCAATGTCGAGCGTGCAGACAGCCATCCCTCCGTTGATCAATAAAATCAGCTGCGCGCAAATAGAAACGTATAACGGGGGACGATAACTAAAGCGACGGGGGGCTGGTCGGTGTCGGGACACATTGCCGAAAGCAGAGACAGTCTCGGTTATGGCGGTCGTAAAGTCTAAATTACAGGTGCGCACCGTTGGAAGCCCGGCTATTTTGCATCCCACCAGCCGTTACTCCCTTGAGCCACGTCGTTGTAATCTTCCTGGGACCTTGCGCGGAAAAATGGACGCTTTGTTTTTAGAGGCATAACGGGGGCATCTTTTGCTCGCCAGGAATTAAGGGGATGATGCATAATTGATGGACGGCGCACGGAAGTGGATGGCTGCTTGACAGCTTGACACTGAGGGGGGGAAAAGTGGATGGTGTGGCGTGTGGTTGGTTTTGTGTGTCCCTGCTGGATGGTGGTTGCGCTATTTAGGTGCTTCGACGCGATACGAGCGATGGATGGGCTGTAAAATTCCTGAAGGATCGTTTCCACGACGCCACCCTCCCTTGGGATTCTTTTCGAAAGACTGCCCCGGGAACGCTCCCACCCCTATCGCGACGATTTGCGTTTCGCTGCTTGGCTTTCCTTCGGTCGTCGGGTGGACTCATGAAATGTTGATTCTGGATTTGAATACACGTGCTTTTAACGAGTTATTTGATAAAAGTTTCGCGGTGCTTCGCTCATTTTCATATTTAAGTAGCCTATAATTCCGCATCCACTTTCCGCCAGTTTGCATCTCTGTGTAAGACAGGTAGTGTGGATGTAAATCAGGGGGGGACGGTGGGGGTAGCTTTCAAGCGCATCACGGCCGACCAACAGATTTTGTCCCGACAATAAGCGCATCGCACCGGGGGGACACTGCCTGGGTGTTTCGTCAACGGTATCCATAGCGAATCGACGCGGACAACCGCGAAACGTAATAACGAGACCACGAGCGAACCTGCGTCCCTTTGCGGCAGGCCTTTACCTTCCGCCATTGTCCAGCTCGTTGATGCTTATCCGCCTTTTATAGGGCATACAATAAAACAATGTGCCCAAACAGTGGATCCGTGGATGGTTTCGGTGGGACTTGGAAAACAAACGGTTCGATTCCATTTACAGTTCAAAAGGTCCGCGATTTCCAGAAACACAGGGGCATAATAAATATTGTCCCATTGCGATTCCATGACTTCAGTTTCGCAGGTAGCCAAGTGTAAGCGGGGAAAGAATGCATCTACCGAGCTCGAATGCTGATACGCAAATGTATGCACTTTAGTCCCATTATTCTCGTCCAAAGTGGCAATTGCTGATAGAGTAATTAACATCCCCTCGCGCCACCCGAACAAGGAACATAGTGCTTGTCTACTGCCACCTTGCGAGCGCCGCACATGAGCGATCATCGCGATTCGCGGGAAAGAATTGATCGTCTCTGATTCAGGGTCGCGGCGAGAAAAAAGAAGGGTTGGTACGGGGGCAATTTCATTAAGGTAGATGCGTCTAGGCTCTCGGTTGCACCCTCGTTAGCTCGCGTACACGTCTGAGAGAAGCCTAAATGGCACGCGTACGTCCGTGTAATTGAGAATCGAGCACTCTGGTGACGGGACGCGACGAGTGGCTTCGCAGGGGCGAGATAGAGAAAGGCGGAAAGGGAAGAAAGAGGCGCGTCATCTCCATCAGATAAATGTAATTAAAAGTTCCAGTTACGTTTCGCCGTGCTGCGACAGACCTTTCAGCATGCTCGCTGTGCTTTTCTTTCGCCCCGTTTTTCCTTCTCGCCCCCGTCCCTTCCGTCTCTGTTTGCTTGCGTGTAACAAGCATCCAGTCGCCCGAGGGTAACGCGGTGTCGGGCGTATCTTATATGGAAATTATCGTATTCCGCGGGAGAAATGCAATTGAAAGTTTTATTGCCGAGTGGTTTGTACAACCGTTCGTGCCGGTCGCTCGTTTTTACTCCTTTTCTTCCGCTCGTTTCGATCGTGCGCGCCCGCGAGTAGCCCGTGCATGTAATCACTCCCGCAGATAACCCCTCCGAAAGCTATCCCATTTTACGTTAAAACTCGCGCGTAGCCCACTTTTATTCATTCATTAATACACTTGCACGAGCTCTAAGGATCATCTTTGATTCGTTCCAGCGAGTTCTGTGACAGTATCATTTTTCACAAAAGCATCTGAACAAATTCAGCACTACGCTCTATTCTAGCTTCCATTCTCAAGACTGCTTGATACGTAAGAAATGTTTGCCCTTTGATTTTCTACCGTTCTCATTCCAACGCAGACACATCGCGGCGCCCTAAAAAAGAGCAACAGTTCCCGGAGTCTGCTGGGCGATTTTTCCAGGCCGCGCCCCGTTTGTTCGGTTATTTTCTTGAGTCCCGGACAGACAGCGCGAGCAGAGACATTATTCAAATAGGAACAGACGCAATTTTTGCGGGGCTCGGGCGCAGACGATACTCATTTTTAATAACCGGTGCAGCCGGAGAAACGGGGTCTCCTCTGTACCTATCGCGCGCGTGCACCTGTATCGCGCCATCCGTCTGCTCGTTTCACGTGCATACGAACGACCGTTTACATAGACGCGGCACAGTCGCTGCCTCGATCCCATGAAACTTAAATTTCCTTCGAAACGGCCACGGAGTTACGCTCTCGCGAGTGACGCTTCTGAAATTCCTAAGGCAGATATATCTCTCTTCCTCCTCGTTCTCTTTCATCCACCTCCATCGCACCCACCCGCTCCTCCCTCCCTCTCTGCCTCTTTCTCTGTTCCAGCGTCACCCTTTCTCCCTTCGGTGTTGCTTGGTTCACGCGAAACTGCCGGAATTACCGGCTCTCCGGCATAAACTCGCGTGCATATATCGAGTGACGTAAAACTCGAGCTACGTGGGTGGCGGGGAAGGGAGGGCGAGACAGAGGCGATGGGGAAGAGGGAGAATGATAGAAGGAGGGGTGGGTACGGCGGTGGGGGTGGCGGTGGAACAGATAAAGGTGGCGATAAAGAAGGGAGCAGGAAGGAAGCGAGAAGGGTGGTGGAGTTCTGAATTTGGCGTTTAAATCCCCGGTATCTCAACCCTCCCCCCTACTCGGCCGCCCTCCGTACGCTTCAACCCCCGCGCCAGCGTCTCCGTTGCACTCGTTTCAGTCCCCCGCGCACGCACACGCTCCAACCCCCGCGGCGGAGCCGCGAAATGGCGGCCGTTCGTTCTCGCCCGCGGCGGAAATAGCTCACCGCGCCGCACGGGCAAACAGAGATACACGAAGGACGAGAACGCGACGCGGGATGAAGACAGAGGGTGGCGATCGACGGGGGGGGCGAGGAGGGACGGTGAAGATCCGCGTTATTGAAATTTTGAAATCGATAACCAATGACGCCGCCGGTGTTATCGATGCGGCCTGCGCTTAAGGCTGGCAGTGGAGCGCGAAGGATCACCCCAGTTTCTGGCCACCTTTGCAGAGGCTTCAGCTTCGATTCGGGCTTGCTACCAGGTCCTTCCTGGACCGGGATATTTCGTGGTTTATTGGCTTAAAGAGGAAGGTGTAGCATTAAGGTTGAGTCGCTTGAGAACGCAAAGTATTTCTGGTGGGTTCGATGGGTCAGGAAATGTTTGTAGAAACAACTCTGGGCAAAGAGGGATATTCTATTGTGTAAGATGCGCGCTGACTTTTGGATGCTTTCACTGTTCGTCTTACCCTGAAAGAGGAGCACGATAGGGGAGAGTCTTGCAGTACCGACCGCTCTAAGTTTTTTGGTTATATCTTCGGCTAGAGTCGATAAAAATCAAAAATTCAAAAACATGTTTGTAGTATAGATGGTACTTAATAAGAGGAGGCTAATTATTTTTGTGAAATTTAACAATAAGAATTGATAATTCGCAAAAGTAAAAAAGTTGTAATTTCTAGGAAACGAAAAAGTGTCGCCCAGTACCGACCAACTGTTAAATTAGAAGATTTTTAAGTCTAAATGACTAACAATGTTAATAAAAAGACATTTAATTGTTACAATAGAAGATTTTTTCAAATTTTATTAGTACACACATCGCAAATAAAATTATTAATATTTTCCTGATTTGTGCATTCGACGTGTACCCAACCTTCACATTCGATACACTGCACCCAATCTTCGTCAAATGATTCCTTGCAAATAACACAGGAAGAAGGAAGACTAAAGGAACGTCTTATAAATTAATCTCAGTTGCTATCAGATTGAACTTACAGATAAGAAAAATTTGATCTCTACTGGTTGATAGTCTGTTGGTCGGTACTGCACGACAGTCGGATGGTCGGTACTGCACGACAAACATGTGGGAACATTTTAGATCATGATATATTATGTACCAAAAAATATTGTAAAACTAGGGCGTTTTATTAAACTTAATAGACTAGAGACAGTACACATCATAGAGCATAATCATTTACTTACACGAGAAATAAAAAATCGGCTTTGCAAAATAACTTTTAACCTATGGAATATTGACGAATACGTTTAATGTCTCATAACATCAAGCGCAATGGCGTACACGCATTGAGCTATAAGAATACCTGGAGAGAGAACAGCAATGGGAAGAAGTAGAGGCGACAGCGGTCAGAGAAAAATAGAAGATTACGGGTGAACCTATCCTTCTTCTTCCTATTATCCCTCACTCTATACTATCATGTATATAGTAAATGTGCTATGTTCATTGAGCTCAATTTCTCTTTTTCTCTGACCGGCCGCCATTGCTCTGTTCCCTCTCCACGTATACTTATAGCTCAATGCGTACACGATACGACCCCGAAATAGGTTATACAGAATTGTGATTTTTATTTGTTTATTCAAGTAAAAGGCGCATATCTGCCGGAAGAAGCGAGAACTAGCTTTGGTCGGTACTGCAAGACTCTCCCCTATATCGGACCGTTATCGTTATTTTTAATTTCGTCGCGGAGAATTAGTAACGCGACCACTGCCTTCGCATCCACGCACATATCTGAATGGTGTAACTTTTAAAACATTTTTTTTCAATTCCTACTTATACGAACTGTTCCGCCGAGATACGTTGATTTACGGTGCCCCCGGATTATCTATGGTTATGATTTTTTCAAATATTTATCGTTGAAATTGCTAGCCGCGGCAACAAATTGAACTTTTTCTGGCTTATCTGTCTATGCACAGCCCTGCATTGTTTTTTCCCCCTATAAATTGCGCGCGTGGGTGTAGTACACGGTACCTTCCCGCTTTCGCATTCATTATCCGCAATCGTTTGATTCTCACAATTAGCGATATTATAGAAAACGTAGCACTCGAGTTTCGCTTCTTGAATTTGCCCCGACGCCTCTGGAGTGAAAACCGGTGGAAATATTCGAGAGAACCGGAATATTCCGACGTTGGATCCTAATCGCAAGAGCAGGAATTAATCGCCCTCGAGATCGGGAGGGCGGGCTGAATGTTAAGCTAGAGAAAGGTGGGGGTGGAGAAAAAAAAAAGTAGCTCGATCGCATTACTTCTCCGCAATTACCGGCGCGGAGAGCGCGCGGATTTATTTTCGGCCGGAGATCTCGAATCCGCGCGCAGAGGGCGAAGGAAAAAGAAGAAATCCATCGAGTGTGCAAGCTCGTTGCTTTAACGAGAACCTCGCCAGTTTTCCGGCCTACGTAATTGAAATCCGAACACCCTTGCCGCCTGTACTTCTTTCGCTCTTTGCTTCCCGCTCTCTTTCTACTTTTTTCCCTTACCCCCGTCCTCGTTCTCGGCCCCGCCACTTTCTCGCGGGCGGTGGAACGCGCCCTCCATCATTTTCCGCGAGCGGTTCGCCCCGATTTACCCGTAACCGAGCGGCGTAATTTCTCGATCGATCCCCGAGTGCACTCGCTCGGCTCCTCGAGCGATCGAGACGAGGCCAACGGCACTCGAAACCACGCACAAAGCAACAGCGCTATTACACGTATAGCCGCGCGAAACCCGCGCCAGAAAACGCGGGGCTGATCCCTTTTTCCGGGGGTCAGGACCGCCCAGATCCGGGGAGCGAACGATTGCATTGCGGAATCGCGAGCGTTCGACGACAGCCAGAGCAGCCAGGCGACGCGTTCCCATAGAAATAAACCCTATGCCGCTGTTAATGACCTGCTATTATTGTCCCGGTTTTCGCGGCGTACTCTCCTGCCTGACAGTCCAATCAGCACCGGGTTTATTGGCTTTTAATTGATTACAAATGACGGTTTGATTGGCCCTCTCGCTCCCACCCAGCTCGCTCGCTGATTCCGCCGTTCTCTTTCCCGCGCTCGACTTACTTCACCCCCGTGGATCACTCCATCGAGCACGAGCCACGGTAGAGCGTCCTCTCGTCCCCCCACACAGCGTGCCGTCTTGGAATTTTTTATTCGCCTCGGAACGGTAGGTGAGGCGAAATTGATGATTTCCTGGGGTAATTGTCGCTGGTGGGGTGCAGTTGGCTGTGCACTCGGGGAGCATTGGTGGATATAGTAGGGTATTGCTCGTGGTATTTTCGAGGGGGAAAAGTTTCTTAGCAAGTGTGAATATTTTTTCTTTCACACCTTGTAGGATATATTTAATGTTTCTGGATTTGTTGCTGCGTGTAGTGGGATATGGGAATATTCGATTTCTTTATGCGATTAATCCAGTGTCTAATAAAATTTCAAATTCCCGTTCATAAAGTGTATATCTTTTTTCTATTTTCTGCTGCTTCTACCCGTGCCTCGGACGGGATAAGCTGTCAAAGGGTTAAGCATAAAGTGATCAGTTGGTAACGAAGGGTACGCGTCATTGAAGCATTCTGTTCCGCAGAGATGGGTATAGAAAATTGTCAGAATTGGGATGAAACCGCGCGTTGTGAAATGAAAGCAGCACGGGGGCTTTTTCGAGGTGTCCGATATTAAAAACTCTCGAGGCAATAATTTAAATAAAAACCACGGAAACTCTTTTACACCCGGAAAAATCGCGCGCTACAGAGAGGAGATTTTATGGGAGATTGCGCGTCGTTAGAATTCTATTCGTGTATCTGTCCCGCTCCGCCATCCGCTAATTACGATTTAACCCTTTGGCTCTGATCGCGCCGCGGCCGACGCACGCCTCTCACAAAGCTGAAATTTACAATTCCGTTAATGCAGCGTATTAAATGGGAATCAATTATTCGAGTGATTTTATATTATATTTGATCGTTCTTTTCCGCGGTATATTATGCCCGTCGATGATTCCACCAGCACCGGTGAAAAATATTCCGATAACGCTCGCTGCATCGCTGCCACAAACTGCTGTCCACTTCATCGGCTCCAGATATAACGAATTATATTTTATTAAAGCTCCTTACAGAACTGAAAAGGAATAATCGCTGTGGATTAATTGATTCGTCGGCTCGTTGGATTTCATTCGAAACTCTTCCAAGCCTGTTTCTGTCTAAATAAAATACGCAGTACTTTCTGGCAGTGAGAGTCTTATAATAATTACCTTTTTAAAGTGAACTCGAGTGCCCCGTTACTGTTCAGTTCACCTCGCACCTTGCACTATCATATCGTTGCATTACAAAGTTTGCGTTCAGTGACTTCACACTGTTTGGCTTCTTGCGCGGGCTGTTAAGAGAGTTCTAGAAGTCTAGAGTTCTATAGTCCTGCTATACACCGTTAGCAGCACGTTCTGTCGAATGGAATTATAGCCTGTCGTACACGCTGATGGCTTAAACGCCGTGCACATTGGTTAATTCGAGTTTCGTCTTACACCAAACGCGCCATTCGCTAGATACATGGAAAATAATACGTTACGTGACTGGCGCGAAAGACTAATTACACGTCTGGGTTTCATTGAAAACTATAGCGGTATGATTGCTTCTTCAGAAAAGTGGAAATCTACTTTAACATATTTCAATTTTCTAAAGTTTCTAATTACAAGCCTTCGACGAACGACTCTTTAATAAAGTTTCCGTCATAGAATTTATCAATTCCGCAGAATATATTAATATTCTATTAAGATATTACCACACAAATTCACGCAAGTCTCAAACCTTTTAAATCCAATCACGGCCCCTCGTAAGTCCCAGAAACCATTCAGACATCTGCCAGCTTTCCCACTGTTACTCGCAGCATAATGCCAGCAGAGACGAAAGCGAAACTAAAAGAAAAGATACTCGTAGCTACAATCTTAAACGGTGATCCATTTCTGGAGCGACGTCCGTCGACTTTCATCGGAATAATTATGCATTTGCCAGGATCACCCGTGTACTCGTACTTTCTAAATCTCCTCGTGCCCGTTCTGGCCTACGCGCGGTCGCTATCCGGCTATCTGATAATCTGGATGTCTCGCATTCCGCGGAAAGTCGCTCTCACGTGTATGATCCACGCCGCCCGGTTCTGTCTGCAGCTTATCCATCGATTTATACCCGCGACATATCCGTTGCCGCGGTGTGTGACCTTCTCCTGGCATTACGAGCTCCACCTTTCTCACGAGATGCTATCGCTGAAAGGGACTTACGTGGGATTAGATCGAGTCCTAATCACCTGAGAAGGTTTGTCTGCCTATCCAGCGAGCGGTGACGCGTGGCTCTAGAGCAGACGCGCTCTAATTAAACTAACGAACTTAACAGATTACAGTTTGCGTTTTCTGCGTCTCGCGTTAATTTGTGTAATCGTTCTCCATGGATTATAATTATTCCGCAGACAAGTGCAACGCCCCTAGTCAGGGATTCCGAATGTCTTAATAGCAATTTCTCTGGTCGGCGAATTAGAAATCAAGACGAAGGGGGCTAGTATAATATCTCCAACGCCTTGCGATACACGAATAACGAAATATTTACACGCAGAAATATCAAAGATCCGTCATACGTTTCGGCGAATCGAAGGAGCTGCCACGTTCCCCAGAGCAGGATCCCGTGCTTTCAACTCGCGATTCTTGTCGGATTCGTTGCGATTCCTCTCAGCCTCCTTGCCCCCGCGCTCTTCTAATTAAAGTTCCGTCGACTCCGAGAAACTATTCGACGTGGCGCATATTTTGAATGCATCGAGCCAGCCACCCGATACCTCGGTCTATCAGACGGTAACATGACGCTTATTGCATCACGTTGAACGCCGTTTACACGCTTCCGCGAGATACCGTCGCGACGAGCAAAGGGGATGAAAAGCTGCCGCGCCTCGCTCAAGGGGTCGCGCGAGAAACAACGCGGCTGATTCATTTCCGACGATCAACGCCCTCCGCCGGCCTAGCGAGTTCTCCACGTTCCTCGCCTCAGCGTCAAGTTCAACGATTTTCCCCGTGCATTCGGCTGCTGCAGGCCGAAAGAAAGGGACGTTTATCCGTAAAACAGGGCGCCCTGAATGATAGCGATAGATGACGCTACGCGGCACGATTTTCCACCATATATACCCCGGGAAAGAGTCCATCACCGCGCAAGCTCTTCTTACAGGCCCTAATAAACTATGCAGCGCATAGAGTATACCAGTAACGAAGCGTGCAGCGGGGGAGGGTGATTTTCCATGACAAAGTGATGGATCCCACAAAAGTTACCCTAATGGATGGGCATACCGCGGAATTTAACGCCATGGATTTCAGACGATCTTCGTTTCGCTGGCTCACAGAGGGTGCCGGTCTGCGGTATGCATAATTTAGAGCCGGTGCGTATAGCCTGCCCAAGACCGTAGCGAGTTTTCCAGTCGTTCGGCGGAATGGAACCCAGCGCGGAGCTGTCGCTCGCGTTATTCGGTTAACAGATACGCACGGATTACCCGCTCGATTGGTATCCGGGTGATATTTTATCGTCAGCCTCGATGACGATAAATTGCACCCCCCCCCCCCCCGGGTTCGCGTACGTCCCCGCTGGCCGAGGAAGAAAAAAATGGAGCGACGGAGAGGCGCGCGAATGGAAACGACCGTGCACAGATACTACAGACAGAGGCGGGGGCGAGCGGAGAGGGAGAGGAAGCACACTGTTGCTTGGCAAGCCGTAGCGCATTCGGCCTCTACATAGCCCGCGATTCGTGTAATCGCGCTCTTCGCCCCATTCCTCACTATAGAATGCAACACGCGACTCCTGCACCCGCACACGTGCCTGTTCAGTGCGCTACAAGTGGCCGCAAGCACATCGTTTACCAGTCACGTACCCTGTCACTTCGGCTTTCGTTCGTTGTAACCACTCGCCCCTTCTGTCCCTCGCCATTGTTTCGCTTGTTTAAATAATTATGCCTACGCCGCTGGTTACGCGCCGCTCTGTTCGATCGGGCGTCGTTAAAATGCTGAATGGAGAAAGTCTCTTTTGGGTAGGTGCACGGATGGACCCGTTTACTTCGTAGGATTGGTCCTGGCTGAAGTTTGCTTGATGGGGTTTCGAGTTTCTGGCGGTAGGTCCTTGATTAGCCTTTGAACGACGGATAGTTCGGACGTGGGATCCATTTTGGCCCATAATTTCATTCATGTACACCTCGGGGTGGGTAAGCTTTTAAATTAGCTTCTCTTCTTGGTGTCATCTATAATCCTCGGTTTTCGAGATGCGATACTAATAAGTGACACGTGTGCTTTGATATTAGGATGGTGAGTCTTCGCTTTGTATCTTCAACACCAGGGACGAGGGAAGTATATTCGTAGGTCGGTTTATTAATGGTGCTTATGTCAAGAGAGGTGAAAGCAACTTAAGGTCTGTAGGTTGTTCCATGGCATGCTCTCTTCTTCTTCAATGCGTGAGATTTATGTCGATGAGTGGTGTTTGTTTTTCTGACGGTGATACCTCGTTGCTGGAACGAAAGTCTTGCATAAAAAGGTAGACAGTTTCCGCGTTGAATACGGTTATTTTCGCTCATACGCGCGTCCCGTCATCATGGGAAGTACGCCAAAGTAATCCCATCATTGGGAGAGCTATGCAATTTTCAGCGGACGATAATGTAGAACTACGGGGTATCGGTGAATTTACGATTAACGGGAATACGAAATGACAGTCGTTAGCCCTTTGATTAATATTGAATTTGCTGGATATTGTAAATAATTGCACATAGTCGATTAACGGTGCGCTCGGACATACAAACGCGCTCCAAAAACCAGCCGCCTCGCTCGATTATGAATGCCGCGAGCGATGCGAGGAGACGCTGTCGTCATTGTCCAGGTTAACTGCAATGGCAGGCATTTAACCTACAGCTCTTGACGCACATACTCGTTCCAGGCTTGGAAAAATGGCCCTTTCGAGTCGGGGGTTAATCACAGTTCAGAGTGCATAATTGCAACGACTAAATTACTTCAAGGTTGATATCCATCAGCCATATCTGGCGTTGAATAAAAACAAAGTGGTCAAGCTTGTGTTGCGAGTACTAACTCCTAAGAATTTTACGAAGGGACTCGATAAACCTACTACAGGAACTTAAGGCAGGATACCACCTTCGCACTTAAAAAAAATTGAAAATTTTTTTTGTTCTCAAAGTACTCTTTCAAGTGTATAGAATCGAAATTCATTCATTAGAAAGGTGACCGGAACCTTTTTCTTGTGTAAAAACCGGATTGGAACAGATATATAAATCTATATAAAACTTTAAACGCGTTTTTCTCGAAACGATGTTTTCCAAATCGGCGTGTCAGATTACTCCTATAATTTTCATCCGATTGACTTGAAACTTTGCACAATTCTTCCCCGTGGTGTAATCTAACGATGTACGTAGGACTTTTGCTGTAGCGTTGTTATTTTTCTTTTGGTGCGCAATTTTATAAACTTCTTTAAACATTTTTACCCTAAAAAAATTGACCTTTTTGTTCAAATGGCCGCCATTTTCTTAAAAATCGAAATTTCGTAAAATCCCTACGTACAGCATTAAAAAATATTGTTGCCAATAGGAACATTCTTTGGTTTTTTTTCTAAGAGCCACGTACAAAGCGGAATTTGACACGCCGTCTAACGATGTTCCTCCAAAGGAGTGTATTTTGGCGCCACCTACAAGAGATTATTTTTCACTTTTTCAGTTTCAAAAAATGTGTAATTACAGATTAAAGTTACATTAATGAATGACTGAAACCGATTTTGTTTCTGCGCATTCTTTGTATGCAAAAAAAAATCATGAAAAACGCCTCCAAAATCGCAGTCAAAGGTGGTATCCTGCCTTAAATGCAGTTTTGCTCATTACTTATTTTATTAGTCCTCTGACTCCTAATCAGTGGCGGACCGAGTCTAAAAATATTTCAAATCCAATCAACATTCATACTACCTAGTACCATATCCTGATATCCGAACACGCCATTATCTGACCAATCCCTGCCCCCACAAGAGCACCCTTGCTGCCATCGTAGCAATACTTTACAACTATCAAAGCAACCCTCGTAGTTAAGGAATCCACCTTCCCTTCCTTTGTCCAGGTGAACCCCATCGAATTCGCGCCAGGTCCGCGTTACCCTCTCCGCGATCTCGAAGACCCGGAAGAGAGCAAGTGAACGCGAAGGCAAGGGCGGAGGGGTGTGTGTGGGAAGGAGAAAAAGCGGGAGAGGCGTCATTGGGAGTGGAAGGATCCTGTCGCAGCTAGGACGAGATGGAAACGAGGATAAAACGTGGCCACGTTCGAGGGTGAAACGAGGGCGGGTGGGAGGGGGGTGGTGATGCGTGGGAGGCGTGAAGGTGGTGGAAATGTGCGGGGCGGGCGGTCGATTTGACATGGGGCTCCATATAATCAACCAGCTGCCGTATTTATGGTCGAGAGCCACCCCTCTCCCTCTCTATGCTTGGTGTGTACCCATTCCTCATTCCTGCGTCCTGCTCGACACACAGGGCTATTAAATTTGGAAACTCTATACTCCCCCGTTGCATGCATACACGTCCGCGTGATACGCGCATGCAACGCCGGTGTCGACGCTGCCAGCTCAAACCCGCTGCGTTTTATAAGCGCATCAAAGTTAATGGCGGAGGCGCACCCACGCAGTTCCGTCTAAAGCGCATCCCCCGTTCTCCGTTTGTCCCTGCCCAACCCCGGGAAAACACCGGGCCCCGCGACGTCACGTGTACAGGGTGGCTTTTAATATGCGCCAACTGCCACGAAGATGGCCCTCCACCAGCGCAACGCCACGAGCGAGGCTTGGGTAAACACCCCCTTAAAACGTGACGTTGCAACGCTTCCAATGTGTTTCGGGTTTATTATTAATCGCTAACCGATCTGTGCTCTGAACCTGCAGGAATTCGTTTATAGCACTTGTGGTAAGGGAACACTAATGCTCCTTGACTTATGAAGTCGTACGGTAGGGGTTAATGCCTTTTTGATGGGGATTTGATAATATGCAGGGCAGTGGAGTGCACAGGTGTGAATAAAATAAATGTGAATTTGTTTATTTAAAATCGCGATTACTAATGGTGGCAGGGAAAAGAAACGAACTTAAGAAAAGTGATGTGTGTTTAGTAGTAGAGCGAACGTTATTTTATGTCAAGTAACAACCAGCCTCGTGTCTGACTATTTCCCAGCCACTGATTCTCCCATCTTCGTTAACTACAGCCCACAGTCTGCGTGTACGTACTTCGAATTTCGAGATGAACACTGGTATCCTTCTAAGCTCGACCGCAGGCTTGGCCGCGAGAGCAACAACACCTACCTCGCAAAATTGTTACAAGCCTTCAGAACGTATTGGAGTAGTAACTGTTAACGGTGCAACGCGTATGAAAGTGTATCTGCCCCTGTTTCTCAAATGGGAGTGCATTTGCTGCTGACATTTGAAGCTGAAAGTCATACCCCCGAACCTCACCTGTTTGTATCTCGAAAATGGAGCCTCAGTTTTGCAATAAAGTAAAGAAATTTTCGATTTCTTCTGACTGACAATAATTTTATTGTACCTACTGTATATATTAATACAAATTAGGTCTTTTAATCTACGTTTCACTAAAATAAGCAGTGGTTCTTCATATTTATTCAATTTCAACATACCCCGTGGCATCGGTTTTAACACAGAAAATGATACGAAGAAACATTAGTATATATTCTTGAAATCTGAGCACCCTAAGCTAAAACGATATAATTCTAGCCTTCACTCATTACAGTCCCCCTAAGAAATACCCACAGCCTATTCACCATATCCTTCCCCGTAAAGTTCCCCGTCGTTCGGTCATTTAAACTTCCGCGACCTCCCCTAGCAACATTTTTCTCGCGCCTTGTGCCCCGGAATTACCGCCCGGAAACATCGACACGCGATTACGAATCGCCGTGTATACGGCGGCTGGATGCAGGTGGGCAGGGTCGTATTTTTGTTTACAATCCCCGTCGAATCTGTACTTGGAACGAGCTGGAATATGGCCCCGGACCCGCCCCGAGAGTTTTCCAGTATAACGATACCCGGCACGCCGCACTTTCTCGCCCGCGCCCGACGTATAAACGCGCCACAATAAAAGATCGGTGTAATTTAGCTGATTCCAGTCCAGCCAACTTTACTGCAGCTCCGGTCTAGAAAAAGGGACGATTCCATTAAAAGTTGCCGCTCGGTTACCGTACACATATCCCCCCGCCAAGCATCCCTCTTCGCATTCGAAATGCCACTCTTGCTCCTCCGTTACCACTTTCTCCATCCTCCAACCGTGAAACCATCGGCGACCATCGAAACTGCCTGCGCCACGACTGCAAATGACCCCTCCGCCGTATCGTGACGAACATGCCTGGCAACCTTTGCAGGGACATGCCGGTGGTTGCGTAAGAATCTGGTCCTCGGCGGCCCTCGATGCTCGCGGGAGCATCGACTTGACGGGCAGCGTGGAGGATTCAGGCGAAATATCATTCGGCGCAAAGGTGAGGATTATTAATTATTGGCCCGCTAGACGAGGCCGGTATTCATATTCAACGACTTGATGGCGCAATCCCCGTCTACAATTGCGTAAATATTGAGCACCCCCTGTTGCCTGTAAATGAGCTGCATAATTGGGGAGTGCGAGATTGCCGGGGCAACACGCGGCGCGTTACGCTTGCACTTTACATATTTTATACGCGTTTATATTTCTGTGAAGTGCGGCGAAGGGTTGATTAAAAAGTGATGCGCGCGGTTTGCTCGGTCGGGGTGGTCGTTACGGTGGAAAAGAGGACTCCCCTTTTCGCGTGTTATCGCGCGGTTTGATCGATACCCGCTGGCAGATTCGGAGGGCACGGGTATTCCACGGGCATTAGCCAGAAGTTAGGCGCGTCCCTTTGGGGCAGTCCAGTTCTTGAAGGGCGGAGGATCGATTGCGCGGCCCGGTCCAGCGATATTTCGGTGCTCGCAGGGAGGAAACGATCAGCGCCCGTTCAGCGCTCGTTATTGTGTTCGTGGCTATTACACGTTAGCTTGGATGTAATGCGCCGCGATTATTGCGGTTAACTTTGCGAGATAGCTCGTGTTCCGCTCGTGTTCCACTCGTGTTCCGCTCGTGTTACGCTATCCAATATCCGACGCGTGTGAATACTTGATTCGCATGGCTTTACACCGATGCTAATTGGTAATTGCCCGCCTGCTGGCTGTTCCTAAGCGATTAGGGAACGTGTCTTCGGTAACCTTACCGCTTTCCAATTGTTCTTGGCGTTATTGGCGCTGGAGCGACGGGGATATCCAAGTTGGACTTAAGATTCAAGTTTTTCAAATATACGTATATGTAACTTGATATTGAGCCATTTAACATAGAAACTGTCATTACGTCAGAAATTTCCATATTACGAAAGCCCTGCGCACAATTTACGCCGCAAAAAGAATCCTTCGTCGGCAGATTATTGGAATTTCCCGTTGGCAGGACAAGATCGTCGAATTCCATGGATGTCCGATAATATTTTTAGCCGCGAGTGCAGACGATGGCTTATTATTGATCGGGCCGATCGAAGTAACGTCCTTAACTCGACGTGCACGACAGGGAGCGCATATCGAATGGCAATGTCGCTGACAGTCGTGTCTCGCGCAAAAATACCATGAGTGATGGAAGAAACCCGATGATTATGGGACTCTGTCGGCTTATTAATCGACTTTTATAACGCGAGATAGCATAACGTTGCAGGCCCGCGCGTCGGGCTTCTGTCCCGAACAGCGGCGTGATTCGTTATAGAATTTACAAGCGGCGGAGAGTAGCGCGGACGGTTCGATAAATCGATCGCACGGTAAAGAGCACGCAGCTGCTCTTCCCGAATCGAACGATGTCTGGTGGAATTGACAGTTGAAATTCGGGATGTAATATCTTCGCGGGGGAGTGGAATAAGTCTGTGAAAAAAATAGGGAGGAAACGAAGGACACGGGGGATGAAATTTTTGATAAAGTTGTCGGGATGTGTTTAAATTAAATCCAGCCGACTGGGATTGATCCATGCGAATCCGCCGTAAAGATTTCAATTCGTAGCGCGGTATGAAACTCTCTCCTCCGTAGTCCCTTTGGTTAAATCAAGAGTCATCGGCCGCAGATGTCTGGATTACAAAATGGGTTCGCCTTGGCTGTAATTTTTGTGAAAGGAATTGTGTAATAATACAAATAGTGTCTCTTCAAATAGACAATAGGCTCCAAAATTGCGCCCTTTGGATAAAAAAAGGTATCGCGGGTGTCTACAGAGGTGGATATTTTGTAAAGGTCCCATTGCGCTTGTCTGGCTGATTCCTCAGCGTGTGCTCCACGCTGGCTGAAATTCACGCTGCTGAAATTCGTGCTATCAAACGGAATTAGTGTCCTTTTCAAAGGTACGGCTACCTTATAAACGGCTGGTCCTATTATCTGGCATAGCCACTAGGTAAACTCATTTATTTGCCCATCTGGGTTACTAAGTAATCATCGTTTCGAGTTTGTTTTGTACGCTCAAAGTGTTCGGCCTCGTTGCGCGCATTACCACCGAAACCCTGTGTTGGACCCGGTGCAGCCAGAAATTCAGCTCCAAAGGGACTGCGGCTTTGTTGTTCCCTGCCGTGTATCTACTGTGTCCCTAATGATTTGTCATTTTTTCACTGTAATCCTTTATACCCGATAGTGACGTAACGCGCGTCGCGTTTGGAGAAGGATTGCCTCATTGTGCGGCTGGCTTTCAGTCGAACTTGGACCCGTGCAAATTGTCACTTTTTGGGGGGAAATTTAAAGTGATACCCTGTTGCTGTTTCCATCTACATCTCTGTGCATAATCATCCTTTTGATCTCCGTGTTAATGGGGGTCACTCAAGTGAAAATGAACTACCAGTTATTTTACAGATAAAAAATTGAAAATATGTTTTTCCATATTATTTTTTACACTGAAATGAATTATGTAAGAATTAATAGTGACATTTTTTTTTTCAAAAATTTAAAAAAAATTTCGAAAAAATTATTCGATTTCAAAATCCATACCCTTATCTCGGTAGTATTGTATACAAAGACTGCAGAAAAAATTCAGCTCGAAAACTTCATTTTTGTCCGAGTTATAAAGTTTTTATGTTTTGGCGTAGTAACTAAAACGCTCCTGCTCCGTACTTTGGACCTTGTTCTTCTTGCAATGCCTGTTCTCTTCGTGATTGTGCAGTTCGTATCATTTTTCTTGCACGTTTGAATCTTTCTGTTTATACCTGCGTACTCGTTCTTTGTGACGGTTTTGAACAATTTTCAATGATTGTTCGCTCAATTGCATTTGGTTGTCCTTGAATGCATGTAATATTGTTTTCGTCCATCCTTCATTATATTCAGTAACAGCTTCTGCGACTGCAGCTTCAACAAGATATTTGGAAGGAAAAATATCCTCTGGGCACTTACGCCATATCATGCTATGCAAACTTTCATTAGAATTTTGCGTAAGGCATTGTGCACAACGACGGAGCAGTTTTTCATCGCTTAGTCTATTATAAATTGGTAATATTTTATCCAGAAATTTTTCTCTGATACGTGTTCCTATTTTCTTAGCATGAGAACCAGGTTTTCTTTCTTTCGCAATTGCTGATTGGTAGAAACACCATGATTCTTCACCCGATGGACATTTATAATGTTGTGGTTTCGTATCCGTCGAAACTGCGTGGTATATCGTCGCGTATATGGCAGCTTTCGTAGCTGTAATATGGTTTTTATTTCGTAATATAGCTTTTTTATAATAATCTGCCAATTTTCTAATTGTAACGTCTTTCAGGGTACCCTGCCCTTTACCCCCTAAAGTAATGCCTTTCGTGCGCTCCTGTTTTACCAAATCGGTCAAAGCTCTCCATAATCTTTTGCCAGAACGAGTACGCAGGTATAAACAGAAAGCCTCAGAAAGATACAAACGTGCAAGAAAAATGATACGAACTGCACAATCACGAAGAGAACAGGCATTGCAAGAAGAAGAAGGTCCAAAGTACGGAGCAGGAGCGTTTTAGTTACTACGCCAAAACATAAAAACTTTATAACTCGGACAAAAATGAAGTTTTCGAGCTGAATTTTTTCTGCAGTCTTTGTATACAATACTACCGAGATAAGGGTATGGATTTTAAAATCGAATAATTTTTTCGAAATTTTTTTTTAAATTTTTGAAAAAAAAATGACACTATTAATTCTTACATAATTCATTTCAGCGTAAAAAATAATATGGAAATACATATTTTCAAATTTTTATGTGTAAAATAACTGGTAGTTCATTTTCACTTGAGTGACCCCCCTTAACCCCTACACAAATTCATCTATGACATACATAGCACGAAACTCATATTCATGCAAGTCCATTCGTTTCCCTAAGCTATTAAGGGGTAACACCACTGTAACAGCTTAAAAAATAGCGTTTTTTTGGCAATTTTTCTTGGATGGAAGAAAAGGTAATAGAATAACTATACTGGAGGAAGTTATTAAGCACATATTTTGTTATTAAAAAAAAAAGTTATTGAGAAATATTACAAAATAGCGGCACTGAAGCCATTCTCGTGAGGCATGTTGAAGTTTTAGCGCTCTGCGGCACGCAGTGTAGCTGGTGCAAATTTGAATTTAAAAAAAAAATATGACTTAAATCTACACGTTTATAGCTAGAGAAATACGTAGGGGATTTTAAAAATATTGATTTTTGTGTGATTGGTGAGCATTTGAATGAAAAACGTTCAATTTTCTATAAAAAGAGGGCAATCATTTGTTAATAAGTAATGTTTAAATTAACTTATCGAAAATCCCGTACGTATTTCTCTTGAAAATGTTATTTTAAAGATATTGTTAAAAGTTCGAATGAAAAGAATGAAAATTGTTGGAGTTATGCTGCGTGCCGTGTTGAAAAATCGTGTTTCGAGAAAAACGCGTTTAACGCCGGTAGTCGTTTCGAAGCAGTCCGATGCGCTTGAGGAAGAGCTCGAAATTTCAAGGAAACAAATTTGTTTCAAGTAATACAGTTTTTGCCCCATATTCTAAAAGGTTTAAAGCATCTTTTAAGCAAATAAAAAAAAATCAATTTTCCGAAAAATTTACAGTGGTGTTACCCCTTAAGTTACTTACCTAAGAGTTCCCAAGATTCTCAGCATTCCCCGCAAGTTTTACAAAATGCCAGCCACCTTTCAAATTTCAAAAACCAAATACCTCCGACCTGAAGCTCCACTCAAGGAAACCCTTACCCACACTCTTCATCTACTTTCCCGCGAGCCATCTTCTTGCACGCCACACAGCAGTACGAGTCACAGGACGTCCAGTATTTTCATCGGAAACGGTATTACCTATCGCGACAAGGGTATCGCCTGGGTACGCTTGCTGCCAGCCACGCGTTGTAATAATAATAAAAAAATAAAAAAATAGAACGGCAGGGAAAATACTGGGGGCTTTATGTTCCCCTCCCTATAAAATCGCGAGTATCCGGCAGCAAAGTTTATCCGCGATTTTCCGCGCAACTGTATTTCATCCGTGTCACTGTCGAGGTGGGGACGGAAAAATGCAGCTGTCTCCTGGCAAACGCGTGATGCACCGAGCCGAGGGGGTCGATAAGTTTACAGAAGCAGGCGTATGTAGAATTTGGGGTCGGGTTGCGCATACCAGCGTCATTTGTGCGTCGATTAAAACGCGCGATCATAACCCCTCTCGGCGTTTCATTCGACTTTTAATAGAGCAACCTTCTATTTGATTTTGCTTTTTGACCGGGACCGCCGTGCCGCCTCTCTCTCTCTCTCTCTCTCTCTCTCTCTCTCGTACGTGGGCGATCACGATGCACACACGCGCGCAAGCGTGTTTATGCAAAACCGTGGTACGCGGGGTTAAATTTGCACGCGTGTGCGCACCACATCCTAGATAAGCACGTGCAAGTAAACAGCCTTGCGAGGACACCGCATTTCCGTTCCCTTTCCCGATTCCCATTGTTCCATGTTTTCGTTCTTTCGCGTTTTGTGCTGTAATCGTGGCCGTAGAAGGCATTGCACCGCATGCCGAAGCAGTATTCCCTTCGATGGTAGTTGTAGTAAGAATGGGTTTTGGGGGTTATGTGGATGGTTAATGATTTGAACTGGAATTGGGGTAACTCTTGGCCTCTTAGTATTCCTTGTTGATGACACACGGATTTTGATTACTATAGGCTGCTTTTACCCTGCATTTCTTTCTTTATTCATCTCCCCGTGTGTACTGTGTAAGCCGAACGTATGGAAATGTGTCTCCGTGTTTGTAACATGGAGCTTTTGTTTGTTTTCCAGGTATGTGCTGTAACCAGAAAGTGAGCAATGTTGTCTGATAGCGGTCGTGAGTAATTGAAACCATATTCTATAATTTATTGTGGGAACTGAACATAATTAGCTGTTCTAAGCCTTTGAAAGGCTATCCTCCCACCTTCTCGCTTCACCCCACTATCATATTTGAAAGGCAGAAACCATAAATGGAGAGGCACGTGCTCTCTAAAATTTTCACACAACTCTGCAGGCTCACAGAGAAGCCAAAAGCTAAGAGTCACGTATTCGTTTCCGCTACGACAAAATATCCAATTTTACGTCACAAACCATAATATGTCTGCCAGAAAAACTTTCTCTTACAACCCCTGCAGTTTACAAGAAGCGTTCCAGAGCTGAAACCCTGTACAAACTTTTGACTACTCCACACATCTGCGAAGTTTCTCCAAAAACTCGTTGTACACGATTTGGTTGGTGGTCCCATTGTCGAAGTGCAACTGATGCCGCAGCTACATTCTCACCATTCCATCTTCATGCACAACAGCAGAATACCCCTGAATCACTTAAAAGGAAAAATCTTCATACCAAGATCAAGTCACTTTGCCGCATTTCGCCTGAGTCGCCCGAAATTTGGTGCGTCATCCCCCAGAGATTCGAGCTCCGCATTATTTTTCTCTTCCCCCTAGTCATCCATTTTTTTCCCTCCCGCCTGCACAAACGTACCTTTTCCACTTTTCTCGATTGCACATCCCTTGGCCCATTTGCGTCCGCGCTCCTGGCTCTGCCGTCGCGCTCGCTGCTTTCATAATTGACTCGCGGCCAAGAAAACTGGGTCGCGTAGTTCGATCGCCTACCAATCATGGAATAGATCACTCCTTTCGTTATTTTCCCTCCGCGATCTGTTTTTCACACCAGCATTATTTTCCAACTTCGCTGTACGACGAATTTTTAGCCACTACCGTTCGACCAGCCATCATTGTTCACGCAATTACGTTAATGTTGTGCTCCCCACTCTGTCCCTTCTGGTAGATGAATTCGCTTATTAAATCCCCGCTCATAATCGCGGGGGCTGACAAACGCGAGGCAGGAGCTGGCGTGCTCGACCGGATTCCGTTCGTTCTCTATTTTTTCTTTCCCCCTCGATTAATCGCGGTCGAGAGCCGCTACGGCGACGAAAGGCTGCGATTTATGCAAATATTACTGCACCCCCGATGCCTTTGCATTAGCGGGGAAATATTACGGGGGCTGGCAAAAATGACACGATCTCTCCCTTGAGCCGCGGCGTAATTGAAGCGATGGAGTCGTTTTAGCGGCGAAAAGTGTATTAAAATTCGAATGGCGTGCGCGGGGGGCACGCGCACGCGTGTAATGCATTTGCCCGCGCGCTGGTCCGTCAAAGATCAGCCCGTGAAATTGTCCGGCGGAAATGGCGGCGTCCCTGGCCGGCTATATAAAAGTCCCACGTGTGTTTATTTTCGCCGGGCCCCGCCTCGACCTGGCCACCCCCATGTCGGCCGCGCGACGGGGCAACGAATTATGGAAAAATATAGGAAAATAATCTGTCCAGTGGTCGTTTAAAATGCGCCACCCGGGCCAACGGCCGCTATAATTAGCCGGGTGGCTTTAAAACGGCTGTTAATTAATTTTTTTTAGGCTAATTGTTTTTGAAACCCCAACCCCACCCCGCGAGACCACCTTTCCCTCGTGCAAATTACTTCCGCGCTGTTTCAACCCCGATGTCCGGCCGGCGGTTTCGCTTTCCCTTTTCGACGCGTATTGTCGGCTTTCGATCCCTTCCATTCACATGTCGCTGCATGTCCACGCCACGTTAATGACAAAAAACCGATTCATTGAAAAAAATGTAAAAAAACTGTGCCTAGGAAGCATTCCATATCATCTGTATGTCCACCTCGTTCTTCGGTACCTATAGAATTGCTTCTTTCGTATTTTTAATTCACGTGGACCCACCAGAGCAGGAAGAGGTCTGGTCTTTCTGAAGCTTTGTAACTCTCCACGCAAACCTTCCATCACAGCCATTCGAAATGTTCCATCGGCAGCGAAGCAGGCTTGATCGCCGAGAGTCGCGTACAAAACGATTACCTTTCTCCAAGCCCCCCCGGACAATTTCTCGCCTATCGACTCCCTTTATTCCCCGAACAAAAGGATCGGGTATTTCGTTACCTCTTGACCAAGATACGGTAACCCTTCACGTCCAACTCGGTCCTTTCTCCTGCCTCTCGTTCGCGGCCACCCCGACGTCATCCGCTCGCTCAAACTAGCTTAATCATTCGCCGGTGTTGCACGCTTCCCTGTAAATCGATCACCTCCGCGATCGCTTTCGCATCCATCGGTTGAACTCTGTCGCCTGGCGCTGGGTTATGCGCACGGACCCACGGTGAATGGGAACGCCACGTAATCTCACCTGTCATACGGGATCCTGGTCGATGGAACAGGAACCGGATCAAACGTCGCGTCATGCTTCACCACGATCACCGCCCACGACTCGCGAGCATTTCTTATTTCTGCGGACTGACAAGGTTGGGCTCAGAGACACTACGAGGCTGGAAGGCTACTTCGCTCCCTCAACTTTCTGGTGGATACTGTTCTAGACTACACTCCACTGTAGGTGTAGGTGTATGTGTATGGAAGGGTCGAACAGAATTATTGTGTTATTCAGGCGTGGAATCACTTGTCACATCACGAAGCTTTTAGTTATCCAAGTTTTTACTACAAGTTTCGTCCGAATCTGTGATCTCCGGTTTTGTATTTGGAGATCTTCTGTTGGACAGCACGTACACCTCGTACCTCCTCCACGAAATATATTTGTTTAGCGGTACGTGCCTTCCTGGCTCGGATATAATCGGAGTAAAAGGAGTAAGATCGATCGGCTTTAGTTTCCTTCGGTTACAGCTCTAACCAGGCTCTACGTACCTAGCGTAGTTGGCGGAGATCGGGCAGTCCGCATCGCGCCGATTAAATTAGGTCCCGACTGGCTCGCAGCTGCGAATGGCGTGTTCCTTAAGGCTGTTGTCTGGCATCTTGCTCCGTAGACAAACTTCGTTCACCGCAGGGATGAAGTACCGTTGATTAGACGCGTCCGCCGTATCGCACAGCGTATACATATAAGTAAATTTGCAGCGGCACGGTGTATTGGTATCCTTTTCCCGTCTTAACTCTTTCAACCATGGAGGCAGCAAATAATTGGCAACGTCGACTGCTCCACACTTCCACCCTTAACTAGCCGCTGCGTCGAAAATTGCATCAGTATATCGCGATGATACGATAAGAGCATCCTCCTTCGAGCTTATTCTTTCCTCCTCCGCGGGAAGACTCGATCCTTGAGCTCTGACTCGATAAACCGAGGAACAATTGAATCGCTTTCTCAAACGAGGCAGGGATAAATGGAGTCGAGAATTCTGATGAGATTAAACGCGACGCGAACGTAAAGAAATATCACAGATGTACCTAATGTCCGCTATTACGTGCCGTCCGGCGTTAAGGGCACTTTCCCTATTAGCTGATACACCCCCAACAAATTTCCCTCCTCGACGTACACTCGATGTAACAATTCAAGCCCTTATTCGAGCAGAAATCAGTAGGTACCATGTTCCTCTCAGCAAGTTCGTCTTGGATCCAGCCCCTAACACCCCTCGAACTCCGCGTTCTCCATCCTCCTCCTCGCGACGTGCCCCTCCAGCCTCGCGATGCAACGTTATTTCGTGCACACTTCGCAATTCATCATAAACGCGGATAATCGACGAGTTGCCCGCGGGTGAAAAATGGCCGGGCTTCCGTTGCGGGAGGATTAATTAACCTGTCATTGCGGCAGCCCCGCTCTGGCGGGCGCACGATGACGCGGGAACGCGCGTGCTGGCTCGTGGGAAAGGAACTAGCCCAGCTTCGGTAGGCAGGCCAAGTTGGTGGAAGCCGAATCAACTAAGCAGCCTCACCTTTTCCACCTTCGACGGCCCTGCGGTGAGCAGTTTGATCGACTAAATTGCCGGCGGGCTGTCAGTAACACCGAGTGTTCGTTCTTTGCATCCACTCGCCGCCGCGAGAGCCGACTCGCCAACAAATCCAGTCGATTCCCAGGCCCTGGCGCCGAGACTTCGCTCCAACCGCCACGCCGCTTCATATTTACCTGCCTCAACCGCTGATAAACGTTCCCCGAATTTTCCTACCCGGGGAAATTAGTTTACATAAATCTTGGGGGAAAGGGGGTGCAGCTTTGGGGGTTTATAACAACGATTCAGCCTGAATCTTGTCCGTTACCGTTGCGTTCGTGTGTACTTTCTTTTTGGCCGGTGCGCGTTCCTCGATCCTGTCAGTTGCAGCTCGTTGGCAGTGGCATTACGCTGAGCACTTCGTAAGGGGTAGCGCCAGCGGATGAGAGGCGGTGCGCGCAAGAATATATCGAGCATGTAGAATGGGCAACTTGTGCTCGCTGTATTTACAAAGCAAATCTGAAATCGTGGCGCAACTGAAGAGTTGATTCCTCTTGTAAAAGTAAGCCGAGAATGTGGGAATGAAACTCTTTTACGCGTCGCTCCATTGTCGAGGAAATTGGCTTTGAAAGTGGTGTAAGGTAAAAGTACCAATAACTGGACACTTAAGGATATCAAAGTAGTATAGCTTAAAAATGGAGTAAAAATAAACGTTCTTTTTAACAAAAGTGTCAATATTCAGATAAATGTTACTTCTTTCTATCAAATGAGCTACTAAAAACTTGTTTTCAGTGCGTAATTTTAATTAAATTGAGTAAAAACACAAGTAGCTATGTGTACCAGTACATGGACAATAGAATTCTGATTTGTCCCAGCGTCCCATTTTTTGTGTCCCAATACCTGGTCAATGGGGAAGATGGCGCAAAGCACGGCGCAGAGAGCGCCACTACTGTTTGTGTGAATGGTTTGCGCGCGGAGAAAGCAAATACAATTTTAGGTTATGTTGAAAGTGTAGCATGAAATTGACTAAAAATAGGACTTGGAAATAAAAAAACTGTTAATTTATGTACAATATACTTGTACTTACACTTTTGATATACAAAAATTTGAGAAAACCCAGACACCTTACCGGTTGGACAATGCGGTCAGGTATTGGGACATCCCTTAAGCGTTCAAAATGCTGACAGGCCTACCACCTGGACGGCTGGTCAGTTATTGGGACAGCGTGTAAAGGACAAGATTATTATGTACCGGTACATAAACACGTATATTTTTAATTAAAATCAACATTAACCGATCAATGTTTTGTTTTGTATGTCACAAGAAACTTCTTGAGATTCTGTACATACGTTTTCTTCCCAGAAAAACGTTATGTAACGATTATTATCACCTTAACAACTAACTGTATTTGTCTTAAGAATTACTTAAGAAATCTACGCAGAATTCAAGTGCACCCACCTCCGATATTTAAAGACTGTTTTATATATTAAACTTTACATCTAGGACTTTCTTAATTTTTTATATTAGAGATCAAGTTGCAAAATAGCATATATTCCCAACAATATTGTTGTAAACTTTCTATGAAGCTTAGTAAAAATATAAATGTCATTGGTGTCCAGGTATTAGGACGTGTCCAGTTATTGGTACTTTTACCTTAAGAATCGGTTTCATGTTTGAATCGAGTTCAACGAAGAACAGTTTAGTCTAAATTTTCGATTTAGTTTTGCAGGATGATTCATTCCCTTTTCGGCTGTATCACGATTTGATATTCCTTTGGTGGAAGCCTTACCGAAGCTCCACTCAAGCGTACATTATTTACAACCGATTTATTTTGCAGCGACCTCCATCGTTCCATTTTGCCAGTTTGCAGAAACCGCTTACAAAATCTACCGTATCATCGCGTAAATTGGAAAGTAACTTGTACGTCAGCTTTATTTATTGTGTACACGGTTTACCGCCGCGGGGGAAAATAATTCTGTAAAAGTTGGAGCGTTTATCGAGGGCAGTAGAGCTGAAACCCGCGGGGAGTGTAAAAGCTTCTATTACACGTTACAGCCCCGGAGGACTTAATTGGAATCGGATATCTAAATGACTGATCTGTAAGTGGAAATTGTTGGAGTTTTTGTTTCGAAGCGGTATAACGCTCTCCGCGGGCATTTTAATTGCGCGCGTTGCATAATGCGGGATATTTGCACTGACATTCCGCCAGCAGTGATTTACACCGCGATGCGCTGAATAATTTAAAAACATTTCCACGGTTGGTCCTTGAAGTTATTTAAAATTAGTTACCCGGAGTTACATATTTCAGCGTGGGCATTAAAAGTTCCCTGGGTGTAACAGCATCGGACTTCGGCCGTTGCATCTGTAATTTACAGTAATTACTTGGACTTTCACAGTAATTACGTTTACGTCGGGACGATGTGTTTCGAATGCTATTAGATCATTCACTTGGCGTTTCAAGGGAATGTCAAATCAAAAGTTGGAGAAATTTCATCGCCAGCGCGCGTAATTTCGCTTCCCTGATGAACGCAAATTACTTCTTCCGCGTGCTCCGCGCGGAACTTGCTTGAAAACACGCACGTAGACTCGGATGAATAAGAAAATCAACGTAAAGTCCAATGAGACACAATTGTAACTATTCATTGCGAGTTGCTTCAATTTTCATGCTTGGACTTTGGATTTCAGGATTCATTATAAGCATCTTGACAAAGTTAATGCACAAAGTATCGCTGAAACTACAACTCCTCGATGTACAATTTAGAATCTAATATTATGAGAAATATCATGTATCAATAATGGCTCCACACTAAAAAAGGGGACCCTTTCTCTTGAGAGACAAATACAGGGTACTATAATAAACTTAGAATGCATCCTACTGGCAATTTCCTCCCACAAATAAACAACTAACAACACGCTTCACGGACCACTACGCTTCCTTCCCTGAACGACTTCCTGCCGCTCGATTCTCAATGTTCTCGATAGCTTCGTCTGGATTCCTCGGAGCAGCCAGGTGTCAGGCACCCTCTTATTGTTAGCGAAGTGCTAAACAGTTAGAAGCCGATACATTTTCCCATAAAGTTAAAGTTGCATCGTTCTCCGAAAGTCTGCTCGATTCGAAAGTCGAGCGATCGCGAAAGCGAAGGTGCACGCACGCGGCCTGGCCACGTAACGCCTGTCTGCTGGCTGGAGCGAGGATTCCTCGCCCATGCTGGAGCTTGGAAACGCTACTCGTATTTAGCCAGTCGCGCGGAATGCGCTCGTACATGCCTGGGCTCGTGCGAAAACGCGAAGACGCTCGTTATGCACGCACCTATCGTCCCCTTGTAGCACGCCAACCAATTAAAAGTTCCGTCCTCGAGTCGATCGAAGTACGTTTCGCCTTTAACTTTAACTACCCCGCGCTGGAATGATCCGATGACAAGACGGGGAAGTTTTTCCTTGTCACCGGAGAGTAGGGCTCGATGCTTGGAGCGCGGGCTCCGAGCGAGAATGGAAGTAATCCGACGCTTGGAACTCTTTAAAGAGCGAAATTAATGTCCTGGCACGGAATAAGCTCGAAGGAATGGCGAAGGGATTGTTTCCTCGCGAAGAAATAGATAGAAATCGTAGAAAACAGTTTGAAATTCGGTTGGTAAATCGTAATAATTTAGTAACGACTTGTAAAATCTGAAGCAATTTATCTGATTCAGAAATTGAATAATTCTCAGCCGTTGAGAAAAGACGAGTGGAGGCCGCTGCTGAAAGTTTAATAGACCGAAATGTACAATTTCGGCGTGCCGAGCCTTTGTTGCGATCTACGTGTCACTCTGTACAGCTTTCTCCGTGTCTCTCCGTCATTACCAACACGCTCGATTCCACCCAGCTCTTACAGTATTAATTTATCGTAAGAGCAGCGACGTATCGCGTCAAAGGATCATTCAGTATCCGACAGCAACTCTGCACCGCAACGAAATCGATTTAACAGCTTCTGGATTATTCCAATATCGAAATGGCGCGAACGAAGGAACTTCGCAGCGTCTCAAGGTCCGACCGAGCAAAATTTCCGACGTTTTAATTAAAGTCGTGCCTCACAAGAAGGAGCAGAAGCTATATTGTTGCTCTTGCATTATTCATGCACCTTTAGCACCGAACGTTTCAACTTTTCGGGTTTCCCTTTATGGACGATCATGAAATTTTACTTCTTCCTGCTGATGAGATAGGAAAAGCATGAATATTTCTCTAGGGAACGTGGCTATTCTCGCCTCATTTATTCTCCGTTGCGAGGAGTGAACGGTGCGGTATTCCTATTTAAATACTTCACGATTGCGTAACGTCGCGCAACGCGGCGAAATATGCATCTTGCGCCGTCGAACGTTCCCATCGTATGTGTTCCAAGCTGCGATCAGTCTGAACGATTAAGTGTATAGACATAATTCAAAAAGAATCCAGGCGTTGAAAGTTACAAGGGAAAAACTATTCCACTTGCACACTCGAACGTATGTCTGACTACGCGCGAGGCACTTCTACTTCCAGTTGCTTCACCTTTCTCGCGATCTGGCTACACGTTTTTCTGCCTTTTAAAAGGTTTCGAAATCTCGTCCTCTACACGCCACTTCCACCGCGGTGACATTTCGATAAAATCTACTTACCGATACTCTGAACATACTGAAACCCTCTTCGCAACAAAATTAGCAAATCACTCGATGCAAGTGTGATGTCAGGCTGAACATTCACACCGTACTTACGTCACGCTAATCACTCCCCTTTTACCTTTTTTCTGCAAAGCAAGATCGCTGCTACTTCGATACACAGAGACACGCGATCTTCGAGGCGTCGGGGAGTCGATAAGTGAACTCGCAAGGCGCTGCCCGAAGCAGCCGATTTCGAAAGGCATTGCGAGGACATCAAACTAGTTTCATTGTATTCCAGGTGTGTGCCTTTTTAGGACAAGTTTGCGTAATTGCAAGGGGTAATTGCGCACGCGACAGAGGCACTTCTCCCTCTTCCTTTTTGCAGCACTTCCAGCCGAGCGAGTTCTCTTCAGTTCAATGGAGCATTCTCCTCCGCTGTCCCGGCTCGCTAAGGAATTCGCGCGGGCTCAAGTCATTTAGACAGCGTGGAAATATTTTATGTTCAGCATTCTGCGCGACTCTGAGGAGGCGAGGGAAAATCCGCGCGAATTTCCAATGCTAGCTGGTCTACCCTAGGATCCGCTCGCCTCCGAGCGGTTCTGGAGTAATGGTCCTGGCCAGCCGCCAATGGCAAATACGCGAACAATCATTTGATAACGCTGGTCACAATGATGCATCTTCGCTGCGTCATAAAAATAGACATCGTTCGTGATACCAGAATGCGGAGACAGGTGAAACGACGGGTTAATCGTGCGGAGGCTCTTTCGTGCAGCAAGTGTATTTAAAAGCAGAATGAAAGTCATAAACGCTTTGATTTTATTATTTTTAATCGTTTTAGACTTTCTGCTCTTTCTACTGAATCCTACGCATTACTCACGGTCTACTGGCTGTACTCGTTTTACTCGTTCTACTCTGTCTACCTTTCCAGCCACTCTTCTGCTTCTACTTTGTTCATTTCTACGCTTTTGAGTCACTCCGCTCGTCTCACTTTTTCCAGTCACCCGCATTTGCACTGGTCCTTGTATTTCAGAATCCATTTGTACTTCGGAAATCCATTATACACAGAGAAACAGAAGCTCTACATTATTTTTTAATATTTATTCCTCAACGTGAAACTTTATGAGCAGTGCCTTAAATTGGAGGAATAGTTGTTGCCGAAGACATCCCATCAGTTATACAGCCACATTAATATCGCCGTTGAAAATTCCTATTGCAAATCGATTATATCACATAAAATTTCGTTCCGACTGTTTCACTTTTTCGGCTCGAATGGGTCTTTGAGCTTTTCCAGTCCAAGAAGTATTTCTTTCAGTAAATCGTCTATGGGTTGAAGTTCTGGACCGGATTAACGAAGTCGGTTGTAAAATTCGTCGAGCTTCGGAAAAGTTTCGTGCTTTTTTCCTCGCTTTTACCGTTTCTTCGTCGAACTGCTTCCTCCGCTAGACGTGTCGGCGCTAAAACGTCCCGAAAGAAGATTGCGATTCTTCTCCTCTTCGATTCCAATATTTCCGAGTTTCCTCGGAGTTCGCCTCGTATTCGTAAAACATATTCTTCCTGTTCACCGATATTGAACATTGTTTGCAGGAAAGACACCACCGTGTTCCTTAAGACCACCCCTTGTCTCCTGCCCCCCTCGCTAAAATACCAAGATTTTGCGGTGTTTCACGTTTTGTTACTGTCCAAGACATTACCTAGGTGCCTTCGGTAATATTTCATATCCGAACGCCCACGCAAAGCTACTTTATTCTGAAATTCTTCTGCCCCTTCCACCTCGATCTTTCATCCAACACATCAGAATATCTACCGCATTCAATACCGATTTCTATATATTTCAACAAGTATTCGATAACTAAAGTAGTTGAGCTATCGACCGTATTTTTAGAATAAACAAAAAGTGGTTTCGGCGCACTGGTTCGGTCAGTTAAATAATTTAAAAGCTAATTTGCAATTTTAACAATTATAAATTTCCGACGTTTCGGTCTGCGGTTTCGACCTTTTTCAAGGAAAGATATTTATAAAGTATACTGCGTTCGCTTTAGAGTCACACGTTTGATACGACGTGTAACACACGAGTCGGTTGTAGCATGACTGAGGTAAACATAACTTGGAGGACTATTTAAAGGTGAAACAAAACTGTGGCTAGAAACGGAGTCAAAAGAAAGACCATTAAATATTAAGAACGAATTTAACAATTATTGACAGAACAAACATTTTCAACCTCACAACAACTGTCAAAATACCACTAATTTAGTATTCGATAACATTACAAAAATCAAAAACAAAAGCACAGCATAGGGAGCACTATTGTTGTCTTAATCTACACAATCCTTTTTTTGCTTTAGAGTTTAGATTATACCTCTGTTATCTTCTGCGTACACGTTTAAATTCGTTTCGGTAAGAACGCTATAGTAACCGTCCCGCAGCTAGTGTTTCCCAATGTTTTTCGGATCCCCGTAAGCGGAAATAGGCGATGTGGTACACGGCGGATGCATTATTTAAACTCGGATTGTTCGATGGCGAGTGGCTGCCGAATTATTTCCAGCGTATTTTTCGAGCGAGACAGATTCGGCTGGGATCGAGAGGAGATCGACGAATTGGCCGCTGGCGAGTATTTCGGGCGGCCGCGTCGAATTACTGGCCAAGCAAATCCGCTTTAGAAACTCGCGGCAATTATTAATGTTCTCCATTAGGTGTTATCCCATTGCCTCGCCGGAAGAAAAAAATCGTCTGGGCGCGGAGGCGCACGTGGCGATCGCCCCCCGTTCCTCGTTGCATAATTCGGGAAAAGCGCTTTCCCGTCGTTTTAACGCGCTTTCCGCGTGCGTGCCCCGACTTTCGACGCTGCCACGCTGAAAAGGGGCATCGGTCGGGTGTCGAGAATCGATTTTCTTGTTCTTGCAACGTGTCGACGGTCACTGGCAACGTGCATTCGGAGAATTGTTCGTAGGACGAGCTACATTCCGAATAATCCTATTCGGTACGGTATACATTTTTAATTCGGGGCACCGAGAGGGTACCGAATGTTTCAATTTGATGTTCCGACTGTCCCCTAAGCTATATGGTTTCGATATTTCAAAAAAGGGGACGTCCAGTTTGTTGGCCCAAATAAAATGCAAAATTATTATTGTCGCAAGTGTGTACGGCATAGTAGTGAATCAGTTAAACGCTAAAATCTGAGACACTATATTTCTCAATGAACTCGGGACAACAGATCTGCTCCGAAAATAGATGTATCTCCCGAGGGACAAATTGTTGCGTCAATTTAGCCCCTTAGTAGATTTCCTCGCAATCGCCTCACTTGTGTTGAGAACCGACGGCGAAGATCGTGGACTTCTGACCACTAATTAGTCCCAGTATCGTGCGTGAAACTAGCTCGCGAAGTTTACTCGAACAGAATCGGAGCTTCTTGTCTAAGTTTCAAGAGACATCGTTCCTCTAAGAAACGCAGAATTATAGTTACCCTTTTAGAAATCGCCCCTAACCCTTAACGTGGTCTGTTTCGATCCACAATCTAATTTCTGTCATACAATCTTCGGAATGAACTTTTATATTAAATTTTCATCTCCTTGCTGGTCTACAATTTTTATTTTTTTATGCTATATTGGTAATAATTTGGTAGTATACCTAGTGAGTTTTAAATGGGTCGAAATGGACCAGCATCCACCAGGCGAGGGTTAACATTTTAATGCCACGAATTTTCGCGAATAACAGTGTTCGAGGGATAGGTTCGACCACGCTGCAGTTTCGGATCGGTTCGAACGCGATATTTCGTGGCTGTGTTTTCCCTCGTACTTATTAATTCGTGAATTCGGCCGCAGTTTGCCGGCAGCTTGGGCTTTTAATCTTCACCCCATTAATTATTAATCGGACTCCCTAATTAAAGACTCGAAAAACAAACGCACCGTACCGGTGGCCGGAAGAAAGTAATTTAACAACTCGTGTATTATTTCGACCGAAAACGACGGCCTTCTGCGGAGTTCTTGGCGTTTTAATGATAATTTTTAATATATCACGTTTACCGTTTACAAGTATAACATGGGGGTTCTCATTACGTCTACGGTCTCCGCGTTTCTTTTCAAGCCACAATTAAAACGAACGAATTTACACTAGAAATTCCAAGTATCCTGAAAAATTGTACATTTAAGAGACTCAAGAATGAGAGCCATCTTTTGTTAGCGGCCACTCATATCGTTCAATATACCTCACGCATAGTCACCGCTCTTCCCACAAGCTACGGAAGGTCTAATACTTAAAACCTCACGGAGTACATTTCAGCAACTATACACTCATTCCCCAGATTACACCTCTATTATCAAACGTTTCTGGAGACCAGTTAACACATACGTCCCTTCTCCACTCGATACCCACAGCCGCCGCACTCGAAGCTTTAGCCACCCTTTTTTATAAGCCCTGTTTATCGCGTAGGCCACGGGAGCCACCGGGAAGTTACCGATAACGAGCTCGTTACACGGATGCAAAGGAACAAGTCCAATTACCCGCGAGTGGATTATTTTTACGTGGTCAATTATTGCCGCGTTCGCCAAAGGCCACAGAGGCCGGCGGGCGGGGTGTAAGGGCTCTGTTTTCGTATCACAAAACGTGCGAATCGATGGGTCGTGCCCACGGTAAGGCCGCCATTATTGGTCGTGCAGCTGCAGATCCATTGTTTATCGTGCATTTAACGGATAAACAGCGAATTGAAGCAAATACGTATTGGGGCGGAGGACGGCGCAGGGATGAGAGAGGAGGCGCGCACCGCGGGTATTGCCACGTCACGAAATCGCGGTGTATAGTAAATGCCATGCATGTTTAATCAGTCAGAATTATGGCTCGTCATGTACCAATTTTAACGGATCATCCGTTGCTATGCGATCGTCCCACCGCGCCACCCCCTCTGACGGGTTTTTTTTTCGTTGCCGTCGACGGGGTTGCGCGTTCGCCAACGAAAAACCGTGTGAAGTTATGGGGATCCGTTGTTAAATAACGATGCCTGGTAAATAGTGGCGTTGATATATATATACATATATAAAAGGGGGATAAAAATCCTCAACACGCTGGGTTTTACGGGCGATTAATCTGATGCTATCGTTGTCGGTGTAATTAGCCTTTCGATGGCCTTTACGTCACGGTGAAAACGTGATTTAGGATCCACCAGTCGATCGTCGATCTGCTTTCAATATTTTCGACCAGAGATCCCGTATTTTCGAAGTGGTTAGACTTTGAAGGGGTATTGCTAGGCCGAGGCACTTTGATTATCTCTATCGGTCTTTGATTGGCCTTGATCGGTCGGGTGTCGATTAATTTGAAGATCGATTGAAAGGTGCTCGCGTCTTTGGGTTCGGGGATTAGTGTTGCTTGTAGAGGAGGGGAAAGTTATGAGATAATCGATGTTTGATGGAACTGGTGGTTAGTGTCATGTTTAGTATCGATCGAAAGAGGTATTTATTGCGTTGATATATTGATATATTCAGAATGGTATTGTTGCTGAATAAACTGTAGAGAGACTCTTTCGTCTTCGATGTAGCACTTTGCCTCCATGATTTTCGTAAACCACTTTGGCCGCATTTTGTTTCGACCGAGCTCTGAGCCCCGAGTCTTTTAATTTCCATTTTTAATTAGTACATCCACCGAACCATTCACCTCGTTTGCCCTCTGGGCCTGTATTTACCCTCTCTCTCCCTCTCTGTTTCAACATTTCTCGTTTTTGCGGTGGCGAAAACGCTCGCGCTACGTCGAGCAGCCCGCTTTCGAAAACGCGATGTTTCCTGTCGATATCTGCACCATTTAATCTAAAAATGAAGCAGAAACCGAGTAAAAAGGGAAACGGAAGACAAATTCCCCTCAATTTCGATGAAAAGCTTGAGGTTTTGTGGCGGTACTCCTCTGTGGAAATTCGGGGTTCTTATCCGACGTGGCGGGTACGGTAGAAACGTTGACGAACTTGCACCTCCAGCAACCAATTTTGCCGGAAACTCTTTATTCATAACACATTCCAGGATGTTACGGAATGAAAGATTCTGTACGCCAAATATTTTCATAAAAAACGGCACAGTCTTTTCTTCCACCTTTTCCAAAATCATCCCTATTCTACCTTCCTTGCCTACTCCCATCAAATTTTTAACTAACACGAGAATCACGGCGGATGCGTCTCCCAAATGACAATAATTACCTCGAACCGCAAAAATCTTTCCAATCAAAATCCATCTAAATTTCACTCGTAAAAGATACTTCGAGCACTTATTGCAACTCCATTCTCGTGACTGAAGCTCGATTATTTAGATAACGCGTCCAGACACATTTATCCCGGCTGCAATTTCTTGCTGTGTTTGCCAGGTTTTTCGAAACACTTCGCACATCGGGATCGACGACTGGAGAACTCGGGAGAATAGGATCAGATGGAAAACCCTCTGGCGGCGAGTGCAAGAGGTGTCGCCACACCCTCGACTCGACGCTCTATTTCATCGCAGTTCCTCCTAAATTTTTTCCGACCCTCCCTCTCTCGCGCTGACAGTTGGCCGTTTTAGCGTTTTATTTTATATTCGATACGCGAAAACGAGCGTATCGCGAGCCAGCTTCGGAAAACATGTCCACTGAAACGCGGTGGGCGCGTATCGTTTCGTCTGAGGGAGAAACGGGGGAGGAAAAAATTGACCCCCTCCCGTTGGTGAAACGCGATTCTCTCCGCAGTGTTTTCTGCGGGTAAACGCGCGCGATTTTACATCGTATAAACCAGAGCTTATCTCCCAAGATTCTGTAAACGTGTAAAACATCCGCACGACTGATGGGATTAACAGACCCATCCTATTCTGAGGAACCTCGCAATGTGGTCGTGGGAATATGCCTTTTAAAATCTCGTACACGTGCATCTGTCACTTATCCTCATTTCAAATAAACCAAGGTAGTTTGCTCTGACCTGAAAAGAAAAACAGGAGTAGGTACAACTTGGGAGCGTAAAATTTCAAGACAGCCGGACCATTTTTATTCTACAGCGCGTCCTATCATGGAGATCAAACGCATTATATTAACAAAATTCTCGTCTGCTGACGGAAGATTTTTATTTATCCTCGTGTGTCGATAGTTCAGTGCTTTAACCGTGGTGCACGCACTCGCGAAAGAAATCGTTCGGCAGAGGGTTAGGCAGGACCACCGTGCGGGGTGTAAGAGACAAATACATCTGAGAAAAGTTGCGACAAGCCCACAGATATACTTGTTGCGCCCGTCCTCCTATTTATCCCCAAGTAGTCTAGCTCCACGTTGCACCGACACTTCAGTAGTTTTCCAATTCCCTTCGACTCGCCAGTGGGCGTGAGTTCAGGCTAGGACGGCTCACCTTAAGGACTCGCGTTTACTCGGAGTGTATTCTTGGCGGACCCTTGTTATGCGAATTTCGATAGGAATAGCTCTCTTAGCTGATTAGTTCGTTGGTAAAGTTGCTCCCCGGTAAATCCCAAAGTGTCCCTGTTCAAGCTGGACCTTTCATCGAGCAGAGTCTGCTTTAATCTTTCCAGGAGGTGCTTGAAAAATTCCGAGGTCTATTCAAAGAGTGGAAGCAGCTTCGTAGATTCCTGTAAACTCAACATTTTGAATGTCAATAATTAGAATCTGTTTATGAATGAAGACGAATAAGAATGCTCACTGCTACCATTTTAGTCAAGGAATTTCACTTTGGACCTGCTCTAGATTTGAAATATTTCCTGGAATTTTAGTGTATCGGCGAAACAGCGCGAGCAACTTAGCTGAGTGTTTGATAAGAGGATATTAAATGAGGACGAAATTCTTGAAGAAAAAGTTTATTTACGCGGACGGTCTTGCTGCTTCTTTTCAGCCTTAGTGTACTTTGAGGATGGCAGGTTATCAGAACAGACATCAAACTCTGTTTCAGTGAAAAAAAGGTGGAGGAAGAAGAAAAGAGCATCGGATGTTTAGAAAGTGTTCGACTCGTACAGAGTTTACTCAACGATAATGGTGAGTCGGTTGCTTCCGGCGGTGAAGTCCCGCAGGAATTCCAGCCCTGACTCGATGGTAAAGTCTCTAATTAACTGTCCATCACTTCTTCCTCGTGGTGAAGGGTCGTACCCAACTTATACCTCAAAACTCTAACGCTGCAGCTTCGCTGACTAGCCGTCAATTTTAAAGACTGCGTACACGTGAATTGTGGCGAATTATTGGCAGTGTTTATATGCTATTAGGAGCATCAAATTGAATGGTTCATCCCATTTTTGTGTTACAGTGTATATTAACAGACTTCGGCGAAACTAGTGGCTTCGATAAACTGAAAGCTCCGGCCATGATAATTCCGCCTGGATATTTTATCGGAAAGGCTTAAACTTCAGACACGGCTTAACCTCACACGTGTGCACTGCCTGCACACCCACGCCCGTTTGCTCAATTTCCATCGAAGGAGCCTGAAAGATGACGCGGTCGCGCGTGCATAGAAGAATAGAACTTGTGCGTCGAGTCCTTGGTGTAATTACCCATTGAAGCGAGCCTGCATAATTAATACGAGGTAAAGCATTACCGAGGGCGATGTCCCCCCCCAAAGCCACGCTGTTTTCACTAAAATTCTTTGTCGCTTTAAGCTTTAAGCCGTCGTGGGAGATGCGAAAGCAAGCAACACTTTGACAGCTTTTAACTATGGGAGAATAGAAACGAAGGAGGACGTATCGGTGTCTTTGATTCGTGTGCAGTTTATTCTAGATTCTAGATACAGAAATGAATGCTCTCGATGTAGGTACAACAGAATTCAGGCAAGATTAAAGCCAGTTTCATCGTTTTCACAGTTGGTTTCACAGATGCATGGCTTCCTGAGCGTATTAAAAATCGTATGGGCAGCCTCGAATTGCATCCTCCGTGGAGCAGAGAAATTTATTCCGGCAGGGAAGGTGTTAAACAATCAAGGTTCAGCCAGGCTCAAACTATCTCAGCCATTAACGCCAGGAAGAGTGACTCTTCTAATTATGAACGCTAAAAAGGAAAAGAAACGTGACTTCAGGGGTAAATGTTATTATTCTCTTTGCTCTCGCAGCTTAATACCGGTTTAATCGCCAGTGGCAGAGATCCCTTGCGTCTCTTTCATGATAATAGGATCTCATTGGGCTCTCGGTCGAGCACGTACAGCTAGTCGCCGTGTACACCAGCGGAACGTGTAGACGATCCGGCAGGAAAGATCACCGTGTATTGTGCTAGGAATCTTTCCCCGTGGTGCACGTGCTGCTGGTCGCCGACCATCGGCTTACACTTTCCTCCGGTAGCTTCGTAAATCCTAGCCAGCGAGATTGCGAAAACACGCTGTACTCGAGTCTGCGACAAAGAGAATTAAATCACTTCCTGAAGGCGTCCGTTCGAGGAACTTGCAACCCTTTTCTTCGGCCATCGAGAGGACTTGCCAGCAACGAAGGGTGGTAGATATTAATTTGGTCAATGAGGTGTAACATGACTTAACAAACGACAAATAAAGAGATACCAGAACGTTTCTTAATTCGAATATTGAGCTTCTTGATTTGAACTATGTGCACTTGAAGTGTGCTCTTTCGAGATCGCGAACATGCTACTACCTTTTCACGTGAGAAAAGTCCTAGATACCGAATCACGTGAGACCCTAATTCCATGTAACAAAAGTCGCGTCAGAGTCTTCAATGTTTCCCCCAAGATCTGAAAAGTAACCAGAACCCTTTGCCAGTTGAAAGTGAGCATGTATCATCCACAAAGAGTAATTGGACATGTGCGTTACCATCGAAGTCAATGTTCCCTTCCTTCTCGTCGAAGGTGGACACGTTCGCAGCCGACAGTCGCGTGTCAGATGTAGCCACCAGCAGGGCCATAAATTATGACGGAATATGCGATTGAAAATTACCGTGTGTCGGGGCGGGGAACATCGGGGAACCTTTTTTTGCAAGAGCACGCGCGCGCGTTCCATTTCCCTCGGTGTTGCGGCTGATAGAGGCTATACCTAGTCGGTTTCCAATTGCACGAATCGCGTGCCGAATGAAACAACGCCCGAACGACGAAAAAAAAAAAAAAAAAAAAAAAGAAGAAAATATGGTGGGAACGGTGTGGTGTGTCAAACCGGCGCAATTGTGGCTGCTTTCCTATGCACGCTGCACGCTCGTTGACCAATAAACAATGTTGCAGCATCGCGGCTTCGTTTCATTCGACGTAAAACATGGGCCTCGAGGGAAAGAATTCTAATCGCCACAACTTGGAGAAATAGATAACTCTAGTGGCTGAAATCGAGTCGCGTTAACGCTTTAAGTAGCGTCGATATATTCTGCACATCTCGGATTGTACCATTCTAGTGTCTCTAGCATTTCTAAAACGCATGTTCCACTCAAAATCTCACTAAACATGGATCAATCTATAAAGAACACATATGTCAGTCTTATTTTTCTTTGCCTATTCCTAACATCGTGCAAAGCTCGAACTCCAAAAATCCCCAGCCCATTCCTCCCGCACCAAAGGCTCATTCAATTACGACAATCGTGCTACCATCTTGCACGCTTGAAGCCTGTCGCTCGACCTGCCCGTTTCTGGGGCCGTTTCCGAAGAACAGGCTCAGCGGAGCCGAAGGTGCGCGCTGTGGGTTGGCACCTGGTGCATCGGGCAAGCAGCAATCGTTGCATCGCTGCACCGGCGCGTGCAGCGCTTGTTTTGATGCACGGCTGGCGAAGAAAGGGGGTGGCCAGAGAGGGTTGCACGGAGCAGGAAGGAGCGTATAGGAAAGGAGGTGGGGCTCGGGGTGCTCGGGCGAAGAGACAGCAATGCGATTGAGTATCCTTTGGCGAGCAGAGGAACAGGCATGCAACGATCCAGAACAGGGCAGCCTCTGTCCGTCCTGCCTTTGGTCCGCGGTGCGGGATACAATCGCTACCTGCACCCGACGATCCGTTTCCATGAAGCTGGCACGTTTGAACACGCGTAGGAGAGTTACTAAACGCGGCCCGTTGCCCTCTGTGTGGGTGGCCGTGTGTGCACGCGCGGTGTCGAACCGGCGGCGAGGGTCGGGGCGGGTAACATCGGATGAAATCAGAGGAACACGTGTTCCAGGGGAACAACTCGATGTGTTCGCAGCCGTTTGAATGCGATTAAGCCAGTGGAGCAGCACCAGTAACCACCAACCAGCGATTACGGGTTCTTTCGCCTCTCTTCTCCCCTTCTATCCTTTAATTTCCACGTTCCGCGCGCTGCTTTTACTTTTATCTCTTCCTCCTCTGTTCAGTCCATTTTGCCCCGCTCGTCTTCCGTCGATTCCCTTCTTTTCGCCTTCCTTCCCGCGCACCCCCATTGATGGCTTTCTATCCGGACTCCCATTGTCTACTATACCGTCTTGCCTTTAGAACTTGCTACAGCGAAGTCACATTTTACGTCCTTTTATGGTTCTCGTAGAATGTTTTTGTCAGTGGAACGGTGAGCTTCGAGTGATTTAGGAACACAATGGGAGTCTGTTCAAGCCCACCTACCAATGCTAAATCTGTTGCCACAGATAATTTCAGGAAAATGTCCCACATTCGCCATCTATCTTCTCCATAACAATCAACACGGCGATCCGGCTCGTGTGCCGCGATTCCTAGTCCACTTAATATTCAAGGGGAGCTCGTGTTGCGTTGCAGCAGGGGCGGGTTGACCAGCCAGCTATTATTTCGTTACATTGGGCGCGTAATGCGCGGGGGGGCCGGCCAAAAGGATCGTTTTGTCGCGATTTTCCGCGCCGCTGGGCCAGCCTGTAAACGATAACGGATACATCCGGCTGCGACGCGAAATATTAATTCTCCGCGCGTTTCGATTGTGCCATCGTGTGCGCGTGGAATACCGGCAGAAGGGGGGGAGAAAAATAGAATCAAAAAGGTAAAGGGAAAACGAACGACAAAAAACGCGGACACGGGGACGCGCGCCTCTCTATGGCGGTTTTGCCGATTAGAGAAAAACGCCGGAATTACCGGAGTTTTCGAGGAAAACGCGTTATACGCGGCTGTCAAAGCCACATCCACGGCAATTCTCGTAGAAAGCGCGCGTTCTCGAACGCGTTAATCGTATTCCCAGCTCGTGCGTCCACTGCATCGTCAAAACGCGAAATCCTCCACCTCCGCCGCGCGTTCAAAGTCTGACCAGACCTTGACGCTAGGCTTCGTTGTCATTGAATTCGAAGTGGAATCGCCTCGTGTATTATAAGTACTCAGTCGTAGCATTAGATGTACTCAGTCTCCAAAGTTGTTGGTGAGCAGCTAGAAGCACAATCCTTCTGCTACTTCCCGTCTCCTCAGGAAGCCCTCGATTCTTGGCAGTTCCTTTGGTTATAGCACAAAGAGAAATGATGGCGCGCAGGGTATCGAAGGCTGTTCGCTGAATAATATCCGATATCGCATCAGAATCGGCGGACGCGCGCTAAACACGTTTGCTGGCTCTGTTTGTCGCGCGGCCGGTGGAAAAAGGGGACAGAAAAGTTTCGACCCGCTGGCTTTTGTCGAGAAACACGAGCTTCGTATTATCGACGAACGCGGCGGCCGCCACGCGAAACGCTAGAAAACAAATACCATTGTAATTCCGACGATTTTTTCTACACTTCATATGACACTCGATACTCGCCAACGACCGTCTGCGCCTCGCTCGCGACGCGCGCGTGTCGATGGAAAGCAAATCCATTTTCAGCCAAATTACACGCGCCTCTCGTTTACGTATCCGGGGCACTGCCAGATATCATTTCGCTCGCTGCCTCGCCCTCTCTTTCCCCATTAACTTGCCGCATTTTTCGCGATTTTAATCACGTTCCGGGGCTATCGGGAGCGTATCGATGGCCTCTAACGAACGAGGCAAAGGAGCTGAAAAACTGAGGGCGCTTGTTTGATAACGATACGCGTTTCGGAAGCTGGATTTAAAGATTGATAAAAGCTCGTTTCTGGCGAAGTTCGGCGCCTTTGTGGGAGGATTTGGGGATACGGATCAGAGTGGATGAAAGTGGTTATGAATTTCCTGATTCTTTCAGTATGAACTTAGTCACTTGATGATGATGAGGAGGAGGGTGATGGAAAATTTTTTTGTTGGATAAAGAATATTTGTTTTAGAGATTTTTTTCAACTGAAATCTGATTTCAGATTATTTTCTAGTGTATTGTAATAGATGTAGAAAGTGCAGGGCACAATTTGATCAGCCTGATTATTATTGCCAGAGTCGGTGAAAAAGTGTATAGAATTGAAAATTACCGCGTTAATGATTGGACTTGAAGGCGCGTCGTTACGCCTCTGCCGCCTTTTTACATCATTTTATTCCATTGGCGATTCGGGAATTCGTTTGGGTCGCCGGTTCATCCGACTCATGCATAGAAACGTGTCGAGAAAATTACGTTTCGAGCTTGTTATCCGCATTGTCCAGCAGAACTGCGTGACATTACACGATGCCGCGCAGAATTGCGTTCCCGCTGAAAAATTGCACTGCATCGTGGGTCGTTTGTATCTCATTCGACACGGCCGTGTTTCCTAAATTAGACGACTGACAATTCCAATCCCTTTTGCTGAACTTCCTTCGTGACGTTAATCCAGTTCAGCAAAAACCCACGTATTTCGCGCCACCTCGCAATTTTTTTTTTATTTCCACACCGTCGTCCGCAGCGACAAAATTCAGCGTCTATTGTTTTCAAATTGAAACTCCGATTTAAAATTAAACAAGCATTTATCTGAGCTGAAATATTCTAGAAAATTTCTTGGAAATTTTGTTAAATCGTTCCACTGATATTTATTCCAACTAAACTCCATACCTTTCGCGTTATCGTTCTGCTTAATATACTCGTGTATATGTCGCGTTTAATTAAAAACAGATGAAAATGATTCGACAAAAATGGGAGCGAGGTCGTGAAAATGGGGACATTTACCTAAATGAGTTAATAAACGTTCGTTAGCATAAATTAAAGATTGATCTCTCGGCTTGTCAAGGTTTTACGTACTTTCACCGTATAAAGGCAGAGGCTGTATCGATTCGTGCCGCGAGATTCGGGGACACGGACGACGAATTCGTGCCAGAAAAGAACAGGCTGAACGCCTATGTCGGCCAATGTCAAGCTCAAGCAACAGGCTTTCTCTCCGAGCTGTCGGCAGATTCTCCTCTCCTATCAAGGTCGGTTCCTCTGCTTTTCACCTATGAATCTTTCCTCCTGGTCGCTGACTGTGCTACCGGCTGCTTGACAAGACCACGACTCTTCTACGAGCCCGATGCTCGTTTCTATCTGCAGCTTTATTTTCTATTTGCCTGAGTTGGCAACTGGTGACGTTCGCCCTCCACAATGGAAATAGAACAAGCGCTGGGATTGGAAGAAATAATGTGGAACTAATGAGATGAAAATTATAAAAACACAGAGGTGGAGGCTTGTTCGTTGAAAAAAAAACATCCAGATACCTGAACAAAGTATCTGACATTATTCACTCATCGATTCCTTTATTCTTCTGTTCCAGAAGATGAAACTTGAATAGAGAACAGGTTTATTATATATTCATCGTACGGTCATTTTAATTAAAAGCACGAAAAACAGATGGTTAGCAGTCGATGCAAATATGGCGTGACATTTCGAGCATTCAGTTTGAATCCCCGAATTTCAATAATGACACGGTTTTCCTTGAAGCTGTAATTTTCAGGAATCTGGTGTTTTTCAATGAATATTCTTGTCCGTGTTTATTGAAACGATCTCGATCGAGCTGGACACGTTTCAAGGCTTTAGGCTGCAAGTCGCTGGAAGGGACAAAAGGGACTGCAACGCCTGGTAATGGAGATCCATTTCCGGCGTACGCTCGGGCGTCGAAATCTCCATGCACAGGACCTTTCCTTCGCTTTATTTGCCACTTTTCACAGCTCTTTTGCATACACTTCGTTATTACAAAGTACCTAAGCTCCCGTTGGGCATTATTAAGCACAGGCCCAATAATACCTTCCACTTCCCAGAGTTCCTCTGACAAAAAAGGACCTTGCCAAATTCATACGAAGTCCTTGCGACAACACTTCAATACTCCCTCGCACGATATGAGAAACTGCCACGTTCGATACACTGAAAAAGGAACAGGAAGTATCATCGAAAACACTAAGTAGTTACGATCGATCCAAAGGCACGTGTCTCCAGCTAGAGGCCAGCCGCGGTTTCTCCCGTTCCACAGAGCCGAAGTTGTTGTCCCGAATGCTCGAGAAAACGCTTAAACTGGTCCCCGGTATGGGGGTCATTTTTATTTTCTCTCGAACGCCACTCTCCTCCCGCTGGTCCCGCTGCAACTTTCACAAGGTTCGCAAAAGTCGAATCGACCGTGATCGCGGGAAGGAGATCTTCGAACTTACCTGAGACAACGAGATCACCTTGCTACTGTTTGATCGATCCAATAGCTGCAGGACGTGGAGTGATGGTGATCCACGACCTTTTAATGGATCACCCCATTCATTTACAGCATCGTCCAGGGCTTTGGAGTTCCAGTATCATATTAAATTCCACGTACCATTATTCACCCCAGCATTATCACCACAGTATCGCTAAATCCCGTCGACTAAAATAAAAAAAAAAAACATCTGAAAATGGGATGGTAATTAAAAAAAAAAATGGCTAAAAAGTTTCAGAAAATTCTGTTTCCAGTACCCTCCAGACAGAATGAAAAAATTGAATAAGACCGTAGTGTGACAGCCAAGAAAAGTTCTCAGTCTCAGCATTACAGCCGTCGAACATGCTCGACGATCGCACTCTCGAAAGCCCAGCGGCGAATCTCCCGTTTGCCAGGATACCGTTGTTCCGCTGCACGCGGAGAGTTGCACCATGGAGCGCGGTTCGGTAACGTGGCCGCTGATAAGTTATAACGCTGGCTGTGGAAATGGGGTGGTAAACAGCCGCGCCGAGGGACAGGAAGCGGGGCGTCGGAGGGAGGGCGGGTGAAACGAAATGGGCAATGGGGATGGAGGGGAAACGCGTGTTCGACCGATCGAGAATTTTACCGGGCACTCTGTGCGTCGACGGCCGCGAAATATCATCGACGTCTGTGGCCCGCGGGCCTGCCGCGTCATTGGTCGCCGAAAATTAACATGCGAACGACCAGGAAATATCGGACGAATTAAAAAACCGAACGGAATGGGTGAAAAAAACGGGTAGAAATAGAGGGGCGGGGGTGGCTGGAAGGGAGAGCGGCTGGGCTTGGGGTAAAAAAAAACACGGGGAAAAATATCCAGCGGGGCTCGGGGCGGTTCTCTCCTATCTCCACCGTGGTTCGTCTCGTGTTTTCCCCCCTCGGCCTGGCTACGGCCTGCTTCATCCCTGCGTCCACCCTCCTCCTACGCGGAATCGCGTCGATTATCTGCGCCCTTCGGCCTCTACGCGCGCAACAACTGGTTGCACGAACCTCCGCGAGGGATTTCCACGGAGGACAGGGTGAAATTCGTATTTAGAATTGAAATACTGCTGTCCTCACAACCCCCTTCTCTCGCCAGAGGATATCGCCCAGCGTGGAACGACGCAACAGGCATTGCTTGTTTCTTGGGGGTGAGACACGAGGAAGATGGAGTCGAGAATGAATCTGTGAGAGTCCTGTCATTAGGGTTTCAAGTTTTTATAGTCTCTAGAGGCTTCTCGTGAAGTTTTACGGCGATCGCTTAGGATAGTAGAATGATGCAGATATAGGGTAAATCCGGGAGACGCGGTCGGGCCGGAGAGTTGGTCGTGTCGCTATATTTCAGAGTCTATACGTAAAAATGCATTAAAGGGTAGACCAATTACTTCTCTAGAAGCCAAATAGTTGAATGAATAGCGTTATTTCGCTTCCTTCTGTGTTTTTCTGGATTTATGGGCTATAAAAGGTAAATTGATGTTACATTTAACCTCTTTTGTAAAACAGCGGTTGTACAGAATCGTATTTAAAATATACTTCTAAGTTTATTTTCCTTTAATGTTTGGAATAATAAGATAGTAGAGATATTGAGGGACAATGCACCCAAAGTATTGGGCCATACTAACTCTTCCTCTCAAAGCTAACGAGAAGACCATATCTCGCTGCAGAAAGGTGAGATGGTCGAGTTATGATTTTTTATTATTTTTGTTTATTTTTTTATTTTTTATTTTCATTTTATTATTATTTTTGTTTATTTAGTTTATTTATTCACTTTTGTATTCATTTGCCTTGCTAATCGCCAGTAGGTAATTCACTTTTTCTTTGATGTGTTATTTACTTGTTTAGCGTAAACAAATTAAATATCAATGAATCCGTAGTTGTATTCACTCATAAATAATTTTGCTTTATCCGTTGTTAATTTTCCATGAATAATTATGTGAGTAGTCTCTGCCAACGACGAAAACCATTTCTCCCGGCACCTCGGGAGAGGTGGTCAGATGTCATGACTTCAGTTTTCAACCCGATTTACAGTAAATATTGTCTTAAAGCAAATTTCGACCAGTTTTTCTGATTCGGCATAAAATTCTGAACATATTAGGTTTGTTCTGATAAAATAAGTAATATCTATATTAGTTTTAATAGCCATTTTATATTAGGTCGACCGCGTCTCCCGGATTTACCCTATGAGTGTTTTCCGTGCTAATCAAACTGTTGCGTTTCTTTGTTTCAGGTGAGTAATGAATCTTGTTCGGTTGGAGTATCAAGTCCCGCATGCGATAAATACGAAGGGTCTACTTTTTAGACGTCGAGCGCACGTAAGTGTATCGTGATCATGAAATTTAAGAATCGCGTCGATGTCTTATTGGAGTAATCAGGAGGTGCCTTCGCGCTACACCCCACCGGTTTAAACCTAACTCTCCGCGTCACCTTCGTTCCCCAAAAATCTTGCTGAACTTTACAGTGTCCACGCGCGGGGGGGGTTCGAACCCTGTCATGGATCCTCAGCCACCATTTATTCCCCCGCGTTGACCGGGCGGAGGGAGAGAGGATGCTTGCCAGCGAATTATTTTCGTTCGCATAAACAAAGTCACGACTTGAAAGGGGAGTTTAAATTGTTCGCTAGTTTTACGTGCCCGCGGCTCTCTGGCCCCTCTCCCCTCGTCCAGCCCTCCTCCGTTTCTCTCTCTTCCGGCTGTTTCGACCCCTCCCTTCAACCCCCCGACAACCCTCTTCCAGAGCGCCCGTCCTCGTCGCACCCGCGGCGACCAGCATACCGGCATTGTTGCTGGTACTGTTGCCGCTGTCCATCAGGAAAGATCCCGGGATGCGAGCCTGCGCTTGAAGCCCATTGATTAACCGTTGTCTGCTGCATGTTGCGAGTACCCCGGTAGCGAGTGACGGAGAGCAGCGAACTCGATGGACAGTGGGAGAGGGAGATGGAGAGACGGGGGTGGCACGCGTGGGAGGAACGCGGAGGGAGGGGCGAGGGAGGGAGCCGGTGGCCACCAGCAACGTTTATGAAAACTTTCTGCATCGACTGCACCGCGGTACCGCGAATAAAAAAAACGCCGCGGATTATTTCAAGCACTCCTATTCCTCGCCCCCGCAGCTTTCTTCCCGCCACCCTTGTGCGAACGCGACGCGACCAGGCCCCGTTCCCCGAATTATCGACATTTTTCGTTCATCCACGACCACCACTTAGCCACCCGCGAGCTACCCGCGGTGGTTGTCTTTCAGCGAGGAGCGCGATAAGCAACGTCAAACCGCGAGCTTCCTGCTCGATTTCACGTGCGGCGCTGTGTGTTTGATCGTCTGTTGTTGTTAATGAAACGTCCGTAACTGTTCTGACCCAGGACGCTTGGCTGTTTGATGTGTCTGTCTGGGCTGATTGGCGGAGAGTGGTCCTTGAAAGACCCGTGGGTAACGAATAGATGGGGAGGAGGGATTGTAATGATTGACTCATACGTGAGTTGGATCCTGGGGTGGAAAAGATGGGAATACGTTACATATCTCATAAATTTCATCTGCTCTCTCAATATACAGACTCTATGATTTCCGTATAAATAAAAGATGAGTGGTCAAGGATTGACCCCCTTATTTGACACTTGGTGCAACATTCTCACCATGCCTCCATTCTGTCAGTTATTCTTATCGTTAGATTAACTTCTGATTAGAGAATAACTTCTAACCCCAGCTCTGTGATAAAATATTCAAATATTCCTGCCCCTGCACGCGCAACAGCTAATTCAACAGAATCCGAAGACAGAAAGCTCAGGAACCGTAAAACAAGAGATGAGTCCCGCTCGAAAAGAACGATTCCACACTTCCGCAGCAATTTTTCCGAAGCACCAGTACCCTGCGCCCTATAGCGGGATGTGGTTCCACTTGCAAGCATCGTTCAGCTGAAAGACAAACGTTTCCCCAGAAGCCACCCTCGTCGCCGCCCGCGCGAGTCTTCCCGCCCGAAGAGGGGAAGCAATCAGCTCGGTCGTTCGGCCGGAGGAATTGGTTTCATCGCGGGACCGTAAGCGGGGTCGCGTTTCGACAGGGGAAATCCGTGATTTACGCGACGGTGGCGAGCTGCTCGTCCGCGGGGACAGGTACGATCGGTAAGAAAGCCCAAGGACCGCGCGCGCTCTCCTCGCGAGAGTTAACCAGGCATCGCTGCCTGCTGGTCTCACCGCCAACTAAGAGAATTACTTTCGAACTCGTAGACCGATAAAGCAGGCCCTCTCGTTCGCCGTGCGCAGCCCCGCCAGAACCTAAAAACTTTCCGCGCTCGTAAATGAGCCAGCCCCACCGAGCCGGCGAGTTTTATGGGCCATTTGCATCCGGCTTTAAAAGTGCCGCGAGTCCTGCAATTAAAGGCGCCCGCTGCATCCTGCCATCCTCCGTCGTCGACCCTCCGCTTTTTTCACGGTCCCGCTTTCCACAATTTCAGTTTCTCCCCCTGGAAAAACGCACCCTCGCCGCTCGACCACCCTCCGCGACGAATTTCGATAAGACTGGTCCGAGGACCAAGGTTGGTCTCTAAAATTAGATTGTTCGGAATAGTGCTTTTAGATTGTTGTTCTTGGATATTCCGCCAGGGTCGGAGACTTGTTTTATTGAGGGTTCGGTCCCATGAAGCACGGAACTGACGATCCCAAGGTGCCCGAGCTAACTCACCAGTGCTGAGGTCCTGTAAGAGACGCCACTGGGGGTGCGTTTTTTGAGGTTGCAGCCTCACTTAGGCTTCATGGTGAACGAGGGTGACAAGTAAGACACGTTCAGTAAACAATGATAGTCATCGGAAGGAATGGTCGTAACAATTCGGTTGTCTCCCATGACAACGAAAAGGGTACCTTAACATCTTAGACTCTTTCGAATAACGGAGATTCAACGCTATGTACGTCGATGGATTATATCTCGATTCGCAGCAGCTCCAGGTTTAACGCAACACCGAGAACTTTTAATCATCCAGTTAAACTTGCAAGCAAGCTGTTCCTTCCCCATCGCCGGTGGCGGACGGACTTATCCGTCGTTTGGCGAAGTATCAGAGGGGATATACGCACGTTTCGATCGCGATCTTCGGGAGAGGGACAACAAAGAGGAGGAACGATTCGGCGGCCGTAAGGGGAACGCCGTCGGGAAGAGGAAACGGAACGCGTAGCGCAGGAAAGAAACGGAATAAAAGGGGGGTATAAGGGGCGAGGGTAAAAATGCCAGACGAGATTGGATCCTTGAAAGTGGTTCGTGCGAGCTTCACCTGATTACCAGTTTCGTTGATGGATTCTTAGACCAACCCTCTCTTAGGCAACCGTTCCTCCCTGCATTCTTCCTCTTCTCTTGCCCTCCTCGCACGATCGTTTCGCCAATCCACGTCCACCTGGACGCGACAATCCTTCCTGGCCTGCTCCTAACTCTGGCCTGGATTTATCACCGTTTTGGACCCACGATTTCATGTATCTGGATGTATAATGTCCGTAGAGAGGAGGTAAGGGTGCTTTCGCGAACCGATCCATCTGATTCACGCACCTGGGGCAGCATACCGAATTCTGTTGTGTCTGTCTGGTCCAGTGAAGATTCGGAGAAATTCGCGGCACTACTAATTGTAATGGTATCGGTGTTGTTAGACTCAACAGTGATAACGAAGAGTGAACGTTGCTTTAATGGGAGAAATTTGAAGTGTACGAATATGAAGGTTATGTTCTGAGAGAGGTTTCATTCTTTGCGAATTATCATTGTTTCGTTGAAAGTGTGTTTTTATAAAAAGCTCGTCGATACGAAATTTGCCGAAATTGAAAAGCAAAGAATATTCCCCCCATGCGTCTGCCCAATGAACGCGCGGAGGTTTCCCTAATGGCAAACAGTGGCTCGGCCCGTTCCAATGCTCGCGATTAAAATGAGCATTATTTCGAACGCGCTGGGCGCGTACGTGCGTTTAATTAGCAACAAAAAGCGGCGGATCAATGAACGGCGTCAAAGTAACAGGGGAAATAGTTGAAGAAAACAGCGAAACTATGCGCGATCGCGCTGTTCCCCCTGGATTTTCAGCGATTCCGATTGTCAAATGAGCTGGAAGGCTGCTCCTCGTGGAATAATTCGCAATTCGCGCCTGCAATGTGTTCGTTTAAATTTATAAACATTCCGAACGGTAACTTTCAAACCCGTCGGGGTTGAAATACACAGGATATCGCGTAACGGGCAATATAACATGAAAATGCAATTATTCGCGCAAAAATAAGTCGCGAGTGTGCCACGAAGGTATTTAGATAGAACTACTTTGGCAGAAGATTTGGTTTTTCAGTGAGAAGTCATCGAGCCCGCGTCCGTTCAGGCCAGACATGTATACCTCAAGATATTTTCTGCCATTTTTTTTTTGTTTGTTTCACGTTCAACAACGAGACTTTATATCGCGAAAGTTACTTCGATATTATTTTTTGATACAACCGGTCCCGAAGTTAATCAGAATTTTATGCACGCCGGCGGATAATTACAGCACTCAGCCCCGAAAGAGTTTTAGAACTAATTGCATCACGCGCATGACTGAATTATATACCCGGCGGAATATTTTATTATTAATTTTGCGGCCTCTAGTTAGCGCGTCCTTTGAATTAAGGACAATTAAAGCGTAAGCTGGAACTTTATTTATTCGTTCGTTAACTTCTTCCGTTTTTTTCTCTCCCCCCCCCCCTCTCTCTCTTTTCGCTGCACTTTTTCTCGTGTTATTATTTTTTTGATCAATTCGCTCGTTAGGCGTGCATTTCTTTGTGCCTCGAAGGACGAGGCAGAAATAAATCCCGTCGCTTCGAAGGAGACAGATTTCACGAGCTTAATGGAACGACGTTTTTCAGGCGAACGCGTTGTCGACTGGAATCGCGCAATTTTCGACAAAAGCAACTTTTAATTATTCAGCAATTTTCTTCGTTAACCGTTCCTCATTAGCGGATGGCTACTAAAGGGCGGCGTCTCTCATTAAAGATACATTCCATCGGAAACTTTTCTAAACTAATTTACTTTGATTCCGCGTAAGGTCCACCGTCCGTTGTATTAAACTCGCATTTCGTCGGCGAGCCTGTCGTATGCAGCACGATTCACGAAAATGGTCCATGGAATTCTGCAGAAAATAGAGGATTCTTATGATTTTTATTAATAATTCGACGTGTTAATCTGGGGAATTCTGTTTCATCGAATCCACGGAAAAGAATTTTCCAATTATTTTGTAATAAATTATTTCCCAACGAGAAGAAGTTTCTACACTTTGTTGCTTGTACTCCACTGCCAGCTTCCATCGCGACACACTTTCTGCAGGTAATTGTGAAAGATCGTTAGTTGCTCGCTCTTTATAATTATTCGTGTTCGGGGATGGAGAAATAAATCCGTAATTGGATTACTTTATGGGGAACTTTGACTCACACGCAATGTTCTTTTCCTAAATTTTTATTATTTAATTCTTCCATTTTTGAAAGAATAATTTATTAACCACTGTACAATATGCAGTCTCTGGCGCATGGTTATATATTATTTCGACTACGTTGCATTTATATTATGTACAAAGGGAATTCTAAAGCAGGATGGAGCACCATATTAATATCGCTTATATTCCCTTGTTTCTGAGCCAACCACTTCTCTGAAGAATTATTAAACTTTGTAACGATGGTTTTGCTAGTAACCCGTCAGTCTCTTGTAATGTATTAAAAAACATCTTCTCAACAATAACACACTTTCACATACTCGTGCATTCCTGCAATCTGTGCCAATAATTTTAAAGACAATTCTGTCCTGCCAATTCTCTGCGATTCGTCTTATGTATAACGATGGCATGTGAAGCACTTCAATCTACTTCAAACTCCCATAGCATCATCCACCCCGTAAATTTCTATTTCAAAATTCGCAGTACTATTTTGCAGGCCACGTGAGAAAAGGTAAAAAGTTTCCATTTTCTTCGTCACTCCAAAGTAAAATCCCACCTTAAGCACATCAACTTAAGGGGACTAGGCAGTCAGAAACTCGATTTTTTTGTTGTTGCATTTTTCGAAAGTACCACCCTTCCCGATTAAAATTGCCGTTTGGTTTATGTTAAAATTCGCAAAATTGAGGATTTTACAGCCGAAGTGGTCGAGCGCGCCATAAACCGTTTCTGCGCGCACGCAGGTAGACTAGATTCCTCTTTCGAAACTTTAAGCGCGTTTTTCTTGGAATCATATTTCCTCTTCGTTTTGCAGTGATTGGGAAAAAACGGAGGTATCAGTCGATTTGAAAAAAATTCAGCATATATGAAACATGTCTAGTTACGACCTGGACCTACGCATAAGTCTGTAAAAACTCCTGGTTTGTCAAAAATAAAATAGAATGGCTCTTTTCCCTGGCGAAAAATGACGTTTCTTTGAAATTTGCCGTTTTGCAGCCACCATTTCTATAATTTTGATTTTTTTCCTTTTTCAATAGGTTCAGGGCAGAATAGGGGCCAGGGCAAAGTATAAATTTCAGAGGATATTTCACAATTAAATTTCTTACGGCCAGAATCACTGCAAAATTACAGCGGCTAAAAAAAAAACGCCTACATATCAGACGACTGTAGCGCTGTCATACATATGTATATAATATTCAAATCATTTATTTTTTACTGTTTATACTATTAATAAACATTACCCGAACGTACTAGTCACAATTTGTGTTCATCTCTTTGTAAATAATTCGCAAAAAATACTTGATTTTCGAGCGATCTGACTGCCTAGTCCCCTTAACCCAGACCTATCTGAAACTAAAATCTACGCTTTTACGTTAGCCATGTGAATTTCGCGGCAGCACCGCTTCGTAGACCCAGCATTTAGAATGCGACTGCCGCGGCGGGGTCGTGGGTGTAGGAAGTAACAGTGTCGGCGGCGGACGAGTCGATGAAAAGAGAAATTGGTCACGCGACGATCGCTTTCAAGCGACAGCCCGTGCACACAATATATCTCGATCGAACGACACGTCATTACTAATTGCCAGCAAACCTGCCGTTGTCGTATTTCGTTCGGTTCGTTGTGCGTGCAAAATTGTATTAGCGGGTATCGATTCTTGAAAGCATTGACTTTTCGCCGAAAGCTGGCTGGCTCTGCTCTCTCGTTCCCTCCCGCCACCCCTTTCGTTCTGTATCCATGTAATACGAGTGCACTTGGGGCGCAGTCGAAATCAGGACACCAAAAATTGACCGACCCACGCCAGTGGAAACTAGTTCCTTCCGTTTCATTGGTTCGCCTCGATTTTCAACCGAATCACTGTTTGGTTAGGCTCGGTTCAGGTTTGGGGATATAGAGCCATCTTCTTTGCCTTGTCTTGTCAATGCTGAGGAAAATTTGTGGCAGCGTATTTCGGGGAAATTAAGTTGTTGCATTTGAAATGTTCTGTGTTGAGTATATACATAGCTTATCCTATTTTCATCATTTTTTTATAAGTCGACGTATCTAAAAAGGAATTTAAGATACTTAGGTTCGTCTAGCTGGAGATGCTTCTATAGAATTACCTGAAGAAGTTTGCTGGTCGAATCAAAGATGCACAAAGTCCTCCCTTGTGATTGTATGCTGGTATTCGCTAATTTTTACATGAAAAATTGTCCCCACTGTAACTCGGTATCATGGCAAATGAAATCGTCCCCTTTCTTTTCGAGCCACGTTACATTTAATTTCAATTCAGAAATACAGTACCCAGAAATTGTTTTCTTAGATTACACTAGACGAGGTGGTACTGAATAAAGAAATCTTTTAAACGAAACGCCTGCTTCCAGATTACCACGCCTTCTGTAAGTCTAGTTTCACTTCTTCATTCTGATCTACGCTTTCGAAGCGTCGTATTCGACGAGATTTCCCCGTCCCAAATTTCCCTATTCCCAATTCCGCGATAAAACCCGCCAGAATGATGGTCCTTTCGTCGAATCTGATTTTCTCGGGCTGTCGTAAATCGCTCGGTCGAGTATTAGAAGGATTCTTTTTCTTCTCTCGCCTCTTGTTAGACACACGTGCCACAAAGACACTAATTAATTGGTACTTCGTTAGGAATTTCCTTAAAATACAAATAACACGAAAGTATAATACAGTAGGTAGTAGAACTTCCGCGATAAACAATTAGCACTCTGTACATAAACACTTCGACAAGCCAAAGCAGGGGCTGGTGTATTAATAATGAGACATACTCGATCCTTTAATTATCTGACGTTTTACTTCTGCAACCAGTACTACAAGCTTACTTTCAGTAGCTACGAAAGAATTTCCATTACAAAAGATGTATCGCACACCAGAGCATTCGTAAGGTATATCATCCATGCAACACAGTATCCACTCAGATAACAGGTTCGTGTAAAAGTGTCCCACTGTATCTAAAAAATTCTCTATCGCCAACAATCATCACCATCCTTAGACACTGCGATCGACGTTTCAGTAAAAGAATCGTCGTAAATGGCTCGATCAGAGGATCCAGCGATATAATGCGCCAGCTACGAATGGGGGGCCATACCGTTTCTCTGATGGCGCCCCCCCCCCCCCCTTCCCCGTTTATAATGCACTTTTCGGGTTGGCGCACACCGCGTCGAATTGTTTGCCACGGCACAACAATTTCCCGGTCCCATTATTGCGGGTATAATCGCGATCGTTGCACGTGTAATCGCGATTGCTGCACGTATGACCGATCGTCAATTGGTTCGTTGGTAACCGAAGCGTCAGGCCTTGGGGCGAACGCGAAGCAATTACGCAGTGCCCGTGCGATTGTAAGACATAAGCTGATCAAACGGCTGCATGCATGATGCGTCGCGGACTGTGTTCCTTGTTAAATCGAACAATAACGGAATAAAACCGTGTGGACTGGCCGGTCGAACGGCAGGCGCGTCCAAGAAGGGGCTGAGCCTAATGGATCGTGGTTGGTAAGCTCCTGATGATTGTACCTTTAGTTGTTTGTTTATTCATTTTTTGGTGATCGGATTCAAAAATATGGAGGATATTATTTTTTAAATTTTGTGGATCGAGCTTTTGAATAGTGAAGAACAAGTGTTTCCCTGTTCTATGTGACTCATAGCTCTTTGTAATTAATTCCTCTGCATTCATTGTCCTGGCAAATGCATTCGTGTGTTCGATCATGTTAACGTTTAGCAAGGTTAAAATAGAACTCGCTGTGCGGACTTTCGCCCTGGTTATCGGTGTTAGACTAACGAATTACGGATAAACTTGTTACACCGGAGAATAATCTGCTTGATTCGATCTGCTATATAGATCATAGCCTGAAGTCCCTTCGAAGTATCAGGATATTCAACACCAAGTTAAGTTCGTTAAAACCCATTGTCATCCATACTATCATTTATACCAACAATTCCACAGGAACGTCCCCAACTTATTCGCAATACGCACAAAGATGCCCAAAAATAAAACAGCACTGACTCGAGCTCCCTACAATCCGCAATTCTTATCAGACCACCCAGAATCTGGTGTATCGTTCGCGAAGCCTTTTATCCAGCAGAAAAATTCTCCAACGCACACCACTACACGTGTATAACGAGAATCCCCGCCTGTTTACGATACGGGGGAGTCTCGCTAGCGTCTCGATTCGCCGATCGATCGGAACGGATGGTCGATGCCCGCACAGGTGCGCTTTCAGCGAGCTGGGTGGCTACCTGGGAAGCAGCAGGGAAGCTACTTCCGCCCGTAAAGATCGGCTCCAGCGGCGCTCTTTATTTGCACGCGAAGAAGAGAGAGAAACAGAGCCGCGGGAATGATGACGAGGTCGACGAGAGAAGGGAAGAGAAGCTCCCAGCTACTTCACCGGTCCCGAATGCGATCTCATCAACGATTAAGAACCACACCGAGGGTGCAGCACGCCTTCCGCCACGTCAAACCACCCGAAGGGAAAGAAGATCGCAGACGGATGTCCTCCTCCACCTCCGGTTCCTTCTTTTACTAGCGCGCGCAGCGGTGCTCATCGGTCCTTTCTTTCTCCTCCATTCCGCCGAACCAACGTTTACTCCTCCGCTTCGAATATTATTCGCCGGCGTTCCAACGACCCTTGTACCAGTCTCGCGTGATTAATTCCCTCCCCGGGGGACGCTAATATTGTCTGGGAAACGGTCGCTGTTACCTTCCTATCGATCACCTATCGCACGGCCAGGAACCACCGTTTTCTCCTACTTGTCTCATGCTTGACCGCGCAGATTTCTCTCTTCCGTCGAGCGCGCCCGTGTCTCTCTTCCACATTCAACGTCCTGGACCGTCTCCTTGTTCCTGCTGATCGGCGTACGAAGGCACAGGATGCTCCTGGTTCTTCCAAGTTCGTCGAGCGATCGTTGAGTGTCCGCGAAGGGAAGCTCACGAGGAATACCCGATCATTTCCGTCTGACGAAGATGTTCTCGAGCAGCTCCTTGGTGATGAGACGGTGCGGCCTGGTCGGGCTCTCGGTGGGCCTGACGTAGAGGCGGCTGTTGATGGCGTACAGTTTGGGGCTCAGTTCGCACCTCACGTTGAACCACCAGTCGCAGACGAATACTGCTTGGCTGAATTGAGTGCCGTTCGGGCACAAGAATGTTGCCTGTCGGCCGTCTATGTCGCAGTAGTGCCAGGCCTGGCATCGCGTCTCCACGTCCGCGAAGAAACCTGGGTATGGCTGGTCGTCGCAGTAGAAGTTCGTGTAGGGCACCTTGCCTAGCACTGGATAGTCCGTACCTGGGCGACCTGCAAGTTTAGGGAGGATTAATTGGTAGTCTTTGTTGTGGGGGATGGTTTGTGGCTTTCAGAGGCTTAGTTGGTCAACTGTGTGAAATAAGAGGTGCAGGAGATTGGTACTTTAAGCAGGGACCGTATGTTTGGGTATTGGAATTGAGAAGTTTGTAGGAAAGTGGAGGTGACGCGAGACTTTCATTCGGAGGTTAAAATGGGGGTTGAGAGTATTTTGTGGCTGGATACCTACTTGGGACATATTCTACGCCGTTCATAGAATCGTTGCTGGGTTTAATAAGGGAATGTCTTTTGGCCAGTCGTTGGAAAGATGATGAAGTAGATATTTCTATTAAATAACATTACTTTCCTGTAAGCAATCACAAAGCTCCGAATTTCTGTATATCGTATACCATAAAAATCTTATTGCAAATAACACTCTTTCGTATACGTAATACATCGAGTAATCTCACATCAATAAAAGCAATATCAATGCTCAAATCCCTCCCTATTTATCTATTCTTCGATTAAAGCTTGTCAATCAAGTTATCAGGAGCATGACAAAATTTCGCAGACGCAAGAAGAGGCATCTATCGTTTCCAACGATGATCACTCGGGTAGTGATTTCAGCGTTCCAATCGAGTCGCCAGTCTCTACCAGGTGAAATGATTATTTAAACGAGGAGGCGCTTCCGAAGACGAGGTTTCAGCGTGGAAATCTCATTAACCGACCTAACAGGATACAGGACGATTCCGACGATAGCTGGCGAAGACAAGGAGCCTCACGATCATCGTCCCTTCCCCAGAACCGATCCGCTTCTAGCTGCATGATTTCCGTGAGCGGATAGACTGGAACGTGAGCAAAGCCCCCGCCCGCAGACTACTCTGGTTAGATGTATCCTCGATTAATCGCTGGAAATGCCAAGGGGCGAGATGCACCGTACGTGTTCGGCTCACCTGACACCTGTATTACCTGCACAAAGCAGGAGCTCCGCCAGGTATCGACGTTCGTCGTCGTCGACTGGCAACTGTACAGCCACGTCTCGTATTTGACCGATTATGTATGTACAGGGCGTTCTTGGAGCTGTCCGATTATTACAATGGTTAAAGGGAACTTGTAAATGCTTCTATTGTGCTATGGCTATTCAGAGGTTGCCATTGGAGATGAGTGTCATATGTTCATTGGGGATACGGCGAATGGATAATTCAATATTTTCATCATTTCATCCACGAACTGTCTAACAATCGAAGGCTAATCTCCAGGCCCCGTTCATCTCCTCGAGAGTGACCTAACTCAGCCTCAGCAGCCTCCCTTGAGCTGCAACTTCGCAAAGCCCTAATTCTAGGGAAGATCCTCGACAATATTATTCCACCACGCTGTGTTTGGTACAATAGACTCCCACCGAGCGGAGCATTTCGAAAACACATGGATTCCCTCTGTCAGCTCGTCGACGAGCACGGAAAAGGGATGCTGCCGCGTGAGAGGCGGATACGTGTATGATGGAAAGCCAGTGGAAAGGTTAAGAGTGGCAAGTTTCGACGGGCAACTTGGAATTGACTATCGTGTTATCTCAGATAAGTCGCCGGGTAATTGCATGTCTCTCACTTTTCAAAGGGTTAATCAGGGGAGCAGCGTGTCGGTGGCGCGGATTTACGACGACCTGCCCCGTAAATACGAGCGTAAAGACTTCAACCACCCCTGGCCAGACCCAGCGCGGAACTTTGTTCCGTCGTAAAAATGTTTCCCGTATTTTGCAAGGCTGCTCGTCGTACGGTTCGGTTGCATGCGAGATTTCATTTCGAACCGTCCAACCGTACAACGAAATTAGACGAACGCCTTCCTGCTCCCGACGAAGACATTCCTCTCCGCGCTTTTATGGCCCGAGCGCCGCGCTCCGGCTCGCTGCAACCCTCTCTAAGAAACTATGACTTCTTTGCCATCGTTTTGAGACACTCGCCTACAACGACCTTCGAGGAATGTCGACTGTGACCTGGGGAATTGTTTTCTTTTTTAATGCTGGGTTAGGAAATGAACTTTAATTAGATGATTGTGTTATAATACAATAGTACTGTCAAGTGATATTATTTTGAGAGGTGGTGTCTGATGCAGATTGCCTGGTGTATATTTGCATATTTGCTGAAAGATTTATTCGACTGCTTGGGATCTAATCCACCATTTTCTACATTTCATCGCTGATAAAGCAAACTTTCGCGCATTCTATATCTAATGAAATTTAATATTCTAGGTAGAAGTTTGCAAAATTGGGAACAAACCCACACCACTTTCACGCGACATATTACAAATTCAGTTGTACTACGGCAGCAACAGAAGTATCAACCTTTACGCCCACCGCGCACTATTTAACCCCCTTATTAGAATTTGAGGACCAATAAGAAGCAGGTTGGCAGAATATGCCCCTAAAAATAGCTTCTTTAAATTACGTTCTTCAGCCAGCGCTGTCTCAGAACCTCTGAATCGCAGCGTCTCTTGGACCCGATCTCTCTCACTGCTCCAAACAAACGAACGCTCGCGAAAAGTATTCTCGTTAACGTGCTTCGACAGAAAAGGAGGACAACGTCAGACAGTTTAAAGACATTAGCAACGGAACGGAAGGAGCCTCGAGCTCCCCTCAGTCGGCTACATCCGGACTCGAACGATTGATGTCCCATTATGCGCGTCGCGAATCGATGAAATCCCTTGGCGTATACACGTTAATGGATGCCTCTGGTAACGAGAAACATCGTTGGTAGGCGCATTACAGGCGAACGCATCGCGTAATCTCGACAAAAAAAAAAAGAGAAGATGGCTGGGGCAAAGAGGCTTCCCCGCCGTGCGTACGGGCGCGGAAGGAAGAAAGAAATAAAAAAAGGGGCTCACGTGTTTCCACGCGAGTTCATGATAATTGTCTACAACGATGGCGACGAGGGCTAGGAGATACAACCAAGGAAGCGAAAGGTGTTTATTATCGCTGGCTCTCGTTAGCAGGGACTGGTTGGTGGAACGGCGAGGGAATGCCGGACAAAAGAGGGAATAGGGGTGCAAGGGAGATCGGTAGGAAAATGTGCTTTGATTCGCGTGCACGAGTTTTGCTTATTTATTCCAGCCCAGCAATTCGAGACTGAAAACTCTTAGAGCAATTTGTTTCTTTATGCGAGCTACTCCATTGTGCTTCCCGGATATTTGCTGACGCCGGGCTGGATCCGTTTCCTTCCTCCCCCACCTCGCGCTTTACCGCGCGGACGGTGTCTTTACAAATGAAATTTCCATTCCTATGACTCTTACCAGGATGCGTCTGGGACGTTATCTAATTACAGGGGCATATTTCCCAATGAAATATGCTTTACTCTAAGGGGCGGTTTTCTCTGAAATCACGCTTTACGAGATATAAAAAGTTGGCTCCTAGCTAGTGCTTACAATACGATTCCCTGAACACTGTACCCCCGGAATGTATCTACCTGCTTCGCATCATTCGTTGCGCCCCCCCCGATATCGAACGCCGCCCCTAAACGGCGTGGCGCGAAAAGAGGCCGATAAACGCGCCCAGGGTATTGCGTAAAAGCAACGACGATCAGTCCACGTGCAAGGGAGAGCCTCGCTTCCCGATGGCAAAGCTTCTTAGCGAATTATAACCAACCATGCGAGCTTTTCTCTCCCCCTCTGTCGTCCGTCTAAACAACTTTGCATCAGTATGGGGCCCCTGGCTTGCCTCGATCCTTGCCTCCACCCACCTCCTCGTTCAAAACCCCTACCCTCCCATCTCTTGCTGCTCTCGCTGCTCCTGCCCCATAGCTATTCGAATCTCATTCGACGAGCCAGCATAGTTTCACGTGGCGCATCGCGTGGATCTCGTCGAAGCAGGAATACGCTCGTTGTGCGATGCTGCGGCGACAGAGACCGACAGAGACAGGGTCGGGCGGCTGTGTGCAGGTCTATAGAGACGGGACGTGCACTTTCCGCGCCGTGGTCGCACAAACTCGTCCGTATCGCAGTGACATCCATACGAAATTCGCACCTTCCACCGCTTGTCCGACCTGTTTTGTCACAGGAAGAGATTCTCCGTGTACCCGCACGGAATAAACGTCCTCTGTCCCTCCATCCGCCACCACCACCACCACCACCCCCGCCTGCTCGCCACGCGCGACGACGCCCTCCATTTTCAATCGCTTCCACCACCTTTGTCCTCCTCGACCCGTTGTAGCCCGCGCGCCATCGCGGTGTCGTACTGCAGGTAATTATAACTTTGGCGGATTCCGCGTCGGCACCGCGACACGCATTCCCCGGTCCTCTTTACCTACCTCATCCCTTGCCGGCGCTGCCGACGATCCTTCTAATTATTTCGTTCTTTTGGACTCTCGCGCTGCCGCGCAAAACACGTGACTCGAACTTGGCGAGCTTCTAACGATGGATTCGGTTTAAGGACGCTCTGTTTGCTGTGTAGTCGGCGCGCTGGATCCCGTTTACGTGCTGGGGAGTTTGTTGGATAAGGGGGATGGAAAAGGCGTCTAGGTGGCGATTCTATAATTGGGGGATAAAGAATGTGGACTGTATAATAAGAATTTAGAATTCACCTTCGTATAGCCATCACTTTCAGAAACATCCAGTCGCAAGTAACGTTCCGAATTCTATCTCCCGTTCGAAAGCTGTCTCCCCCCGGAGGAGGGAAACGTAGATTCGGAAAATAGCCTGGAAAATCGAAGCTCGGGCAAGGAAATAGGAATGGCAAATTTCGTAACGTTGCCAAGGAGTTTCGACTCGCCCCCAGAGCGAATTGAAAAGGGAGGGGTAAAAAATCGCTGTAGCCATTGCCGGGTGGGAGGAAGCATAGGTCCCTTTGCAAAATTGCCGCGGCGCGCACAAAGGGCGTCGCAATTTATTAAGAACCATCTACCTGCGAATACACTGCCGCCATTTGCATAGCAAATTCTGCGTTTCCGCGGTATAATGAAAGCGGGGGCTCACTTTGTAACGTAAAACAGCGCGATACCCTTGGCTTACGTACAAAATCCTCCAGTATATCTCCTCCTAAGGGGCGCCGTCGCCTCTCGCGACCTGGTATCAGATTGCGCGGCAACCGGTTTACAGAAAACCTCTCTGTAATTCCAACAATCATCGGGAACATCGTATCGATCCTCCCCCTTGAAATATCTTGTTTGCGTGACGCGAGCCTTCCGTCCCCTGGAACCGCGCCAGAGTCGGGGCGTAAAAGAGCAGGAAGGGACGCGGATGGCTCCAAGGACGCGATCTAGCGAAGGAAGGGTGGGAGCGCGGCTCGGCAAGCCGCCGCACCGATCCGCGATCGTCTCGCTCCGCTGGTGGAATGCTGTACCCACTGTTTGGTAAATGAAGGACGAACGCCCGGGAAATGCATCAGCCAGGACTCTCTCTCCTCTCTCTCTCTGGCCCCCGTTCCCCCACGCTCTCTGTTTCGGCCTCTTTGTCTCTCTTTTATGTTTCCCCGTGGCAGCCATCGTCATAAAGTCAGCCAGGCGAATGGGACGAGGTTTGCTGCTTCCCCTCTTTCGCCTCGCATCATCTCGCCTCTTTTTCCCGACCGTTTCTCTCTCCCCCGCCTTCAACACCACCCTCTCTCACGCGTTTCGCCCGTCTCTCTGTCTGGCCCTGTGAAGAGCGGGCGCGCGCGCGCCCGCTACCCCCGGCACACGCTCGTGCATCGTGGAACGCAGAAAGCGAGACCCACGGGTTACGGGTCGGCCAGAAAACGGAAGAAGAGCGTGATCAGTGGAGGGAAGGATGCTGGAGGAAAAGGAGAGTGAGGCCTCTTCTTCAGCCACCTCCCATTTCGTCCGTGGCCTTTCGCACTGGCCCTGCAGCCCCAGGAATGCTTCTGCAGGATCTGCGGCCTTTGGTGCTGCACAGGTCGCGTCCCGGGCTCGAGTATTTCATTATCCTGTCCGAGAGGGCCGCGTTGCCGAAAGGGGAGCAACCGGGTCAGAGGCGGCTGAACGTGGGGATAGGTCTGGGTTCTGTCGCGACCCTTCGTGGAATCGGGGGAACCGTTAAGTCAACGGGATAAGCTTACCCTGCGCCATATTGATTCGCCGCAACCTCTTCTTCCTCGTTACCCGGTCTTGTTTAAGGTCATCTGCTTTAAACTTCCTTGCTCCTTCATTTCCAGTCGCCTGTCGTCCAAGATCGGTGTGCCTGCTTCTGACGTAAATAGGCGTCCCGGCGACTATCGCCTCGGAGAACTCGCGATTCGAGGTTAATCTGAATTATTCGGTTGCTGAAAACGAGGCACGTGTCTGGGTATCCATGGATCATTCTAACTCGTGACGCGGTTGTAGAATTGCTGGAATGTGGACTATGCCGAAGGTAATGCAATCGTGTCGATCAATATCTTCGTGGGTATTTCAGAAATTTGTTGTTCCTTCTGTGTTCAGTCTTGATTCTTTTGAATTTCAAGGGTGCTTCATCGAGGTCTTCTTTATTAACGAGTTTTGCATATCATAGTAGCTCTTATTCAGCCTTGATTATATTCTGTGTGGGTGTATTTTGCTCCGTGCTAAAGTGATCCTCAAATTTGGGATTGACAAGGGTTTCAGTATTGAAAAGTCTTTCATTCTTTCCGGTAACAATCTCTACACGAATAGATGCACGGTTCTGGCCTAACACCACGGCAGACACCTTCATTGTCCCAGAATTGCTGATCGATATGATCGAAGTAACGCGAGACTCGCTGCTGTGCGGTCAACCGAATCGTCGAAACGGTTAAATCCGTCTTGGGACGACGTTAATCGGATCACCAAGGGGAAAAATAGTTACGACGGATTAAGTCGTCTTCGATGCTCGAGAGAACGTAATCGGATATCGTACTATTAAATTGTTGCCCGTCGTGAAGGGGAAGGTGGAGAGTGAACGGGGGAAGGAGCAAGAGGCGATAGATGCGTGAGACGCTGCTAGTTTCAATTAAGATATTTATAACGCGCAAGCGTGCACACTCAACGCGTTATTTCCTCCAAAATTTTATCGTTCAAGCAACCACTGCAATATGCAGAGTCTGCAGTAGTTTCGAAGGAGGGATTAAGAGGGATAATTCGCTATTCACCCTCTATAAACAGAGGGTAGTCACTCCATGCTGCTAATCTGAACTTCAAAATTCTGATCAACAAACTTCCCTAAATTTCTTATATTTCTTTCAGACTTCTGCATCAGCTCCTCTTCCTTCGAGAAGCAATCCACTCGCCTGTACATTCCTTTGTTGCTCCTAATAGGGTGAATAATATCACGAAAGATCTCGTTACTTGAAACCAGGTATCAAAAAGATAACCTCGGGTACAAAAATTACTGCAAAGTACAATTAATTGTACAGTAGAAACATGACAGGGGACAGTTAAATGCAACCGTGTCTAATCAATTTTCTAATTGACTTCCACCCGAACGCCAGCTCGCGCGGAATATTTTATTTCGCATATTCAGTTCGGTTTTTCACGGTGAATTCCTGGTGCACAGTTGTACCGAAGCCATGGTAGACGACGGTGAGACTACGTCCTTGCAAAATGTCTATGATGGCGTACGTGTTAACCTCGTTTCCCGCTATCTCCCGGGCCATACTTCAGAGCCGTCGGTATCAGCTCCGCGCCAGAAGAAAGCCGGGACCTCTTCCGCTTAATAACATTTAATTTAGCGCGTAAATTTTATAATCGGCCGTTACACGCGTATTCGCATAAATCCCCGTCCCGGCGGCGCTCTCTTCCCCGTACTTCGTATAAAGGAGGTTGCCAGGGGTTCGAAGCAACCCTTCGTAGACTACATTATAGGAATTTTCCGCCGGTACGTGTCGGCTGCGCGAATATTTTACGATCGATCGATTATCGAGGGACGAGGGAAGGTGGCCTTCTCTGTGTACGGGTGCCTCGTGCACAAAGGGCGGGAAGAAAAGTCCAGGTGCCCTGCGTTACGTTAGGTCAGTGAAAAACCTTCAAAGAAGCTAATGGAAGGCAGACTAGCGTGACTTCTACTTAACGGGACATGGTTAAATATTAATAACGCGATCGATCATCCCTTTCTTACTTTATCTTCCTCCTTTTTTCTGGACGAGATCAATCGACGCTACCTCGATTACTGAACGCCCACGAAACTCCGGCCTCTCCTTTCATTTCCTTCGATACTTATTTACACTTTCGGTACGAGTTACCGCCCCGTTATTCTCCTCGCTCTCTCAGCGAAGCCGATCAGCTCGCGTTCACGTGTCCTCTCGCGATTTCAAACGGACACTTGGGAAAGAGAACTAAGAAGACTTAAGGTCTGTGTCAGTGTGCCAGTGGTAAGAAGAAGACACCCTCTACGCCCCTCTTCTTATTACCAATGGCACACTGACACGGAACTGAGACGGAACGGATATGTGTGCGCAGACCTTAAGAAGACGCGGGCGACTAGGAGCCTGTTGAGTACGCAAATGTTCGTACGTATTTGCCGAACCAGTTCACGTACAATTATAATGAATGGACTCACGTTCGTGCAGGATGGTACAAGAAATAAATGAATACAGAAACTCACACTAATGACTAGTAACTATATTAGAAGTATAAGTTATAAGTGATGTTCTCTGTTCGAGCGATCGGTGAGAAGTGCCCATGGCGTCACCCGCTTACCCTCTTGTCCACGTGAAAACGGAAATGCCATCGCTGCTAGCGCCGAGAAAAGAAAGCTCAAGCTGGCCCTCTGATTGGTCATTTAGAAAAAGACGGAAATTCGCGCGGGAGACCCAGTAGCGAGGAACGGAAAGGACGCTTGGGTTTTCCCAATGACGTAGCCTAGCCGCTCGCCATGCACCCTCTCGCCGTGTTTTATGACCCTTTCTTCCCCGGCCTACGAAGTCGTCATCTGGCCGACAACCGGCCAGTGCCGTTACAATCTCTATCTACCCGGTGTACGCATTTTTCCATTGTTTTATAAAAAATCCATTCGCGTCTCAATCACACCTCATTCACGCCTCAACAGAGCCCGACGGAGGATGAAAGCGTGGAGGAGCAGGATGGGTTGGAAGGTGAGCGAAGGGGTGGTAGGTGAAAAGAGACCAGAGGGAACAGAGGAAATTCCTGAAGCCGTGGAGGGTGGCAGGAAGGCAAAGGGGCGCTGTAGAGGGAAGCAACAGCTCGCCAAAGGGGCAACTTTCCGCGAGATGATCTTGTTTACGTACCGGGTATCGATTTACCGAGATCGAGGTACTCCCTCACAGAGGGACTGAGGAATCCGGGCGGCACGGCCGGTGCCTCGTTGGTCGGATTGTTTCTTTCATCCACGTCCTCGTAGTAGTAGTCGTCGTTGTCGTGGCTCTCCTCCTCCGGGTCCAGGGGTTTCGCTCTCTTCGACACCTTCCCGCCTCCATGCCTCTCTCCCTCGGTGTCCCGCGCTCCCACTGAAACACGATCGATGCTATTTAAAAGGCGAATAGACTTCAACCCCCTGGCGAATGGGCACGCGACACTCCCAGTGTCCTCCTTTATACCGTTCGCCTGATTCTCCGAGTTTTTCACCTGTCACCAGGGGACAGCGTTAACGCTGATGAAACCACGAACGCATTTACGTTACTGTCTTCTGATTGACACTGTAAAACAGAGGGTGTATTCTAGTATGTGGAGTCTACAGGCAGGAACGAGCATAATTCAGCTGTTGGACTCTACGGAGCCAATGGAATAAATATGGAAGCACAAATGTAGCCCTGCTTAGGTGAGACGAAGAAAGTAGATTGACCATCGATAAGAATCACGAGCTGGGCCCTCGATTTCATCCCTCGAACACCAGGGGAAGAAGTGAAAAGTGCTGGCACAGTTTCCAAACAAACTACCAGAGGCCAGAGCGCGAAACGAAGGGTGGAGTCGTAATGTTTTCGGTGTGCCACCGCCTCGACGTTTCCGCTGGCGAAGCTGCGGGTCCTGCAGACTTGACCCACTCACCATCGACACGACGCGACGGGGGGAAGTTGGCTCCCGTTCAGACGGCGACGGCGTTGGGGCAAAGTTTCGCGGGACACAGGCTCCCGGACACGGTCAGGCGAAAGAGGGAAACGGAGGGAATAAAGTTCTGCGGCCACGTCGTCGCGATTACGCGAACCGCACGGTCGTAGCTGTTGCGTTATTCACGGGCAGGTTCATATACACGACCACCGATTCGTCCACTTTATCGGAGCTAACAGGTTCGGAAGTCTGAAGCTAATTAATTTCAGCTTTGTATACCCGTTTTCGTTAAACATTTCCTCTGTCGGACAGGCCGGTGATTGCGTCCGCGCCCTCGCCCGCTCGCTCGCCTGAAATATTCAAAATTCCGAAATCGTTAGGGTTACCGTGTACATTGCGAACCTATAATCGCGTAGGCGAACGCACTCGGATCGATCCATCGCGTCGGGGCTGCGGGAGAATCGAGTTATTCCTGGGCAAATGAAGTGCACGGTGCCTCGATGATCCCTACAATTACCTCCGCGTGTACGGAAACGAATTAAGGGGATACTTTCGCTCGCGAACGGTAATTCGTTCGTCGAGGCGGCTCGTATTATTCAGAGGGTTGTTTATGGGGCATCTGGAAAGAGGCCCTCTTAAGGGTTAAGAAGGTCGAAGTATGGAAGAGAAAATTAATTAACTTTAGAAAATGTCTGCCTCAATATTAATGGTAGTACTTGAACTGCAGTGCTGCAACTTCGGCGCCATTTTCTGCTCTTTTCTGCAAGTACGAGCACCTTGAAGGTGGAGGGTACGTAGTTTATAATTTGTAAGCGTCGCGTACGGTCTCGTTGTCCATACACGAATTAATCCACTGCGTTTAGGCGCATAAAGTTCGGCTGGTCGATGAGCCGTTAATTAGCTTCCCCGTCACGGACGCACCGGTATCAAATGGGATGAACGCGGGATCGTATCCACCTTTCCTGCCAAAGTAACACGTACACGACAATGCGCGCAAACAGTACACTGCAGCCAGAATTCCTCGCCAGCTAGAAGCATAGCGAACCCTCGGCTTGCCTGCCACCGAAACCTAAAACATTCTGGGAACTGTTCACCCCTTGCATTCGCGTGTTTTGCAAGTTAAAGCCAATAATATCTACTTGTCGCGAAATCACTGTGCATTGGCTTGTCCTTTAAAATCATTTGTCCATTACGAAGTTGCAAAAATTGAAGAGTTGATAACTTAGTCACTAAACTGAGACGAGTTCCATTTAAGTGAATTTAAGTTTTTAATTCCTTCCTCCGTCGATTATCATATACAGTACTGGAAATATTTATTGCAACACTCGAATATTTAGCGCGTATATTCGCGTCCACCTCGTTTAGTATTAGTATAAGCATCTTTGGTATATCTTGGTTAAAATAAATTGGATACCAGCTACTTTGTCAATTTCGGGGTATTGCAACAAATATTCCCAGTGCCCTACGACTATTGATGAGTGACAATCGATCGGTGGAGATATCATTTCACTCGCCTCAAAGCCAACAGAAAAAATACTCGTTCCATTTCCATCCCGAAGCATTCCCAAAGTAACCCGGAGCGCGTTGCGCGGTCCTTTGTTAATTAACGACCGTTTAATTACCCGACCGAAATTGGATGTTCCCAGGCAGGGAGAACGATGATTCGTAAATTGCCCAATTTTTCGAGCGTGCGCGCCGCTCCACGGTGCCAGGGCGCGCTATGTTTCTCCAACAAATATCATAATAATTAGGCCGCGATGAAAATACCGTGGCTCGCGAATTCGTAAATCGCCGATAGTTAATTAACCAGGGTATATCCAGTATCGGGGCCCCAGCGATGCACGCCGGTCCGTCGAGCACGATCGTTCCTCTAAAATGGACTCCCACTTTATTTTCCGTTCCTTCAAATTTCAGAGCTCAGTCCTCGGGCAACAAGCGATCGATCCGAGGCAACTCGTTTGCTATTACACGCAACCGCGTTAATTTAGTTCCGGCCGGGCTAGCGTGATACTCTCGCCCGTGGAAACGCAACGAATCATTGATAATTATTTGATATTCGCTTGGCTAACGAATAATTACACTTGTTTGTTCGTGGCATTTAATACAGCAGGTGTTATTTGATTTCACCTCCCTACTTATTCGCGCGTGTTTTATGAAATTTGGGAGGCCATGCGCGGCGATATTGCCCATCCAGACGCAGAGAATTCCGCGGGGACGAATCGAACTCTCGAGCGAGATACTAGCGGGGAGAATCCTATCGATCCGAGTATTTTATCGCGATGTTAAAGCGCTGCTTATATTATTACAGAATTCCTTTGTAAAGCGGTTCGAAATTCATCGTTGTCGTTTCAACCGCCCATCGCTTGCTTTCTAAGAACGAAGATTTCTAATATTCGAAGTGGTACTTAGTCGCGGAACTGTAACACCCACTTCGTAGTTCCCTATTGAAGAGCCTCTTCTGGAAAGCTGGCTCCTCCTTTTTTAAACAATTCGACGGATTATCGTCATTCGTCCATTCTCCTTTATTTCACTGGCGTCATTATTTCCCTTGATCCCCCAGCGTCTCCTCTCTGTTGTCCAGCGTGTTTCTATCATCCCTCCTCGATAGCGGCGAACTCACCCCCTCCCCCTCTCCCGCCCCCCGGACGGTCGAGGAATTTCTTCGCGAACGGCTCTCCACCACGATCTTTCGGGTCTCGTTTCCGAGGAGACGACTTTCAGCGGAGTCAGCTTCGAATTTTAGCTCCGACGGAACTTAGGTGCAGACGCGTACAATAAGTGTTTTAACCCGAGCACGAGCGGCTGAGAATGAAAACGAAGTTGGGAAAGAACGTGCCTTTGGGAGATGCCGGCAAGCGTCGTTGAAAATAATACAACATACTTTATTCATTGATTAATGGTAACGTTGGACGTGATTTCAGGATACGAATTACATTCCAATGGGGTGCAGACTTTAAAATACTGCAGGCTAATAGTTGTTCAACTAATTGTAAGTGAAATACACATCTTCGTGTTTGAAGAGATTGGGGTAGGTTCTGAGGACGGACATCGTGTGACCAAATTAAATTTTTCAAGAATCTTCCTACCCTTTCGAAATGGGAACATGTGTTTTCAAATAGCTATCATTGTAGTTCATCTCTCGAGGGTTAAAATAGCCACGCGTTATACATTTGCTATTTAAAATTGTACTGTCGCGGTGTGTAAGAAGGTCGCCTTTCCTCGTCGACTCCCGCGAACAGGCTTCGTGTCTAGTGAAGCGAGCAAGTAGAAACGGCCCGCGTATGGCCAGACGCGGTTCAGCAGCCCGCGCGGTGGACCCGTGCCTCGTTTCCCCCGAAACTGTGTCACATCGCTTCCGCGATCATTGCTATCATCGCTGCAGCCTGAACCACGCGCAATCTTTGCACCGGTCGCTAAACGAGCCGCAAGTGCGAGTGTTTGAAGCCCGTACATCGCCGTTTAAAAATGCAGAGCCTGATGTGCGCGGCTTATCTCGGAGCCGGCAACAGAGGGAATCGACTAGCGATCGCTGACACAACCCCAGACCATTCGAGAGATAGCGATGGTTGCGTAGCACGCGTAGATCGCGAGTTTTCCCATCAAAGGCAAACTAATTACGCAGGTATCCTGGTCCGTAGCGACGCGCCCCCTCTCTCGCGATCCCAGTTACGGATTTCTCCGTTCGCGATGAAATTTCAGGCCGAACGGGCACGGTCGAACGAGGAAGGAGGGGGTTGGCAGAGGGTGGTTAACGGAGAAAGCCGTTGGTAGTGGAAGGATGTGCAACGAATGGAAATACAGACGGAACGGAACGGACGTTGCTTCGGGGCTAAACAGTGCGCCGCGGCGAGGATGAGGAGCCGAGGGGGGTTAGGTTAGAGAAGAGAGAGAGGGGGGGGGCATGGGTAACCAGCAACAGCACAGGGTGCCGAGAGCTTCGTTAAATAATTAATCGATCCGTACTCGGCCGACTGTCGGGGGATTCCTTTCTATTCTCCCGCCTCTCGTACAAACGTTGCGTTTTCTGAGGTTTCTCGCGGTGGCGCGCCGTTGGATAGGATGAGCGGGCCAGCTCAAAGGTGAAATCGCGGGAGGGTGCCAGGGGAGGGACGCGTCGACGATCCTTCTGGTCGGAAGCCTGACGTTCGTCTGTTCTTTTGCGAGGCGGAACGGTCGAATTCAGCAAGTGGAATGGTTAAGAAGGGTTGAATTCCTCGATTAAACTTCCGCCTCCTGCCTCCACTTTACCCCGCGAATATGTAGCTCAGCGAATTGCTTTAGTTTTTGGGCTCGCCTCCGGTGATCTGTTCAAATTCTTTTGAACCGGATCCGAGTGTGTAGAAATGTCTACTTAGCCTGCAGATGCTCCCCAGGCTTTCTGACTTCCACGAGTACTACGCTTCTTCGTGTACCCTTCACGTGCTACGCAATCGTAGACACCGTTCCACACTTTCCTCCATCTATTAGCAAAAGGAAAGCACCATCCGCGATGAGCGACAACGACAAATAGCCATTCCTCTCCAGGAGGATCCCCGCACTTGCTTCTCACGCGATCCCAAATGTTTCAAGCGTGGTCATAATCGAGAATTCGAGCATTTTTCCAGCTCCATGTTGTACGTAAACTGCCGTGGAAAATAAGCGAAACGTCGAGGGAAACGATGAGCGATAACGACGAATGGAGGGGAATAAGTGGAAGGAGAACGTATTGCGCAACGAGGGCAATCTCGTTTCGCCCAGCTCTTTCTATTTCTACAATGAAATTCTCCGCAGCGGTAAGAAAATCATAATTAAAATCGAGCGAGCCCCTCTGTACCGGCATGGAATTATTCCCCATCCCTGTTCGACTCGTCTGTAAAGATCAACCGGGGCGCCGTTTTCGCAGCGGCGATTCCCCGCGCGCCCCGTGCTCGGCAAGCCGGAAACAGAGCGGGCAGCGGACGCACGAATTCTGGCCGTATCGCGGCGTAACCTTCGATTAAGCTTATAACCACTTAATTTACGGTTCGTCACAACGACAGTTCGGGAATCTGACGTTAATGAATTCCAAATTTGGGCCCATTAATTCCGGCGGAATACGCGACCAGGGCGATATTAACCCGCCCCGTCCGCTACGAATGTATCGTGAATAACGCAGTAGGCACGTTCCGCGGTTTCCGCTCATTATACGCGGCCGGCTATTACAATGTTTTCATTCTTCGTAACCGCGCTATATTACGCCCCCCTGATTAATCATCCTATTTTAAAGTGGACCCTCGCGACCCAACGAGTTCGCGTCACTCCCGCGCGGAAAAACGCTCTTCCTGGGCGTTTTTCGTAAATGGTCACCGTCACGACCCTGGATCTTCCGTTCCTTCGATCCTTAGCTTCTCGATCGACGTAGGGATACTTTTACTGGGTGCCGAGCTTACCACGCAGTTTCGGAATAGGCAGCGAAGTGGCATCGTAATCGCTGATTCACGACATAAGATGTTGTACGGTTGTTAATCCATCTCGACAGGCTAAGCACAATTGCTCCGTCATAAATTCGCAGGGGATGCGAAAAATCGCGAGTTCCTCAAGGCCCCCAGATGCAACGGGAATTAACGCGAACGGGCACATACGTACCTAGGTATTCAGACAACGGAACGGGGCGCCGAATTTTTTTTACGGCTCTCAGAGCCATCCCCGTCAATTGCCTCGCGAAATGATGCTTCTTTGCCGCCTGTCTATTTACACGCGCGTCCCCATTATTCCCCGGGCGAAATTAAGCTACGAGCCGTCGTGGCTAAACGACAGCCGACGGTTACGCGACGCGCGAACGCTCGGATCGCGCATATATTTTGTAAAACATCATAAAGCAACGTGTCTGTCTACTAACACCCTCCTTTCGCCTTCACCTTTCGTTCTTCTTGCCCGGCCCGATGGCATCGCGGAACGAGCAAAAAGGCGGGCGAAGGAAAAAGAGAGTCGCGCAGCTATTTCCTGCGTTTCGCGACGCGCAAATATCCCAGGGAAACGGCACTTTAATATCGCGCGGTACCGCATGAAAATTCGCCGTACTGCTGGAGGGGGGCGGCGGTCGCGGGGCAGGATGGGAAACGGACCGCGGTAAAGGGGCTGGAGGAGGCGGCGACGTGGCGGTAGACGACGATCCCGGGTAGCTAGAGGCCAGGAAAAACGTAGGGAAATAGAACAAAAAAATGGGAAAACTTGGTGCGTGTCCCCGTGGCGACGAGTGTTCCGTGGGAAACTCGCCAGCGTGGCTCGCGAACGCTTTGGATCGCGTCAATCGACAGGCTGTTCCATAATATGCGGGCACCGATTCGGGGGTGAGTTCGGTACGCAAAAATTATGGAACGTATTCGCGTGGATATTCAAGTCTTAGCTGAGAAAGTTAACCTTCCGGTACTCGCGCGTGTGCACGGAGTGCACGGAGGTCAGTTTTTGGATGAAAAAAACGTTTTATCGTGATGTATTGTACCCAGCACCCCTATGTATTCTTCCAGCGGACATTTTTGCATAATACTACGTACTTGTCAGGTTCAAATTCAGTTTGGAACTGTTTCTGATTGGATGAAAATGATAGTATGCCGCGTATCTTGCCAGCGACCGCGCCCGTGTACTCACAAGTTTTCCAGTTATCCGCCTCCGATTGCTTTGATTTTTGGATATGTTTTAGAGGACCGAAAAATAACATATACGTGTTTTTTTATTTTGGCCTGTTTGCATGTTTAGGGGGTGAAACCACCCCTCAATGGTTTTCCAGGTATCCGCCTCCGATTGCTTTGATTTTTGGATATGTTTTAGAGGGCCGAAAAATAACATATACGTGTTTTTTTATTTTGGCCTGTTTGCATGTTTAGGGGGTGCAACCACCCTTCAAAGGTTTTCAGGTGTTCGCCTCCGATTGTACTGGTTTTTGGATATGTTTTATGGAATCGAAAAATAAGATACACGTGTTTCTTTATAGCGGCCTGTTTTCATATTTAGGGGGTGAAACCACCCCTCAAAATTCATAAGGGGTACAAAATTTTGTTGAGTCAAATTTCATATGGAAAAACATATCCAACAACCAAAGCAATCGGAGATGATCACCTGAAAATTTTATACCTTGGGGGAAGCTTTCACCCCCTAAACATGCAAACAGGCCTAAATAAAAAACCACGTGTTTCTTATTTTTCGGTCCTCTAAAGCATAGGTATCCAAAAACCAGATCAATCGGAGGCGAACACATGAAAACATTTGAGGGGTGGTTTCACCCCCTAAACATGCAAACAGGCCTAAATAAAAAAACACGTGTTTCTTATTTTTCGGTCCTCTAAAGCATATCCAAAAACCAAATCAATCCGAGGCGAAAACCTGAAACATTTGAGGGGTGGTTGCACCCCCTAAACATGCAAACAGGCCAAAATAAAAAAACACGTATATCTTATTTTTCGGTCCTCCAAAACATATCCAAAAACCAAAGCAATTGGAGGCGTACTTATGAGTACACGGGCGCGGTCGCTGGCAAGATACGCGGCATACTATCGTTTTCATTCAATCAGAAACAGTTCCAAACTGAATTTGAACCTGACAAGTACGTAGCATTATGCAAAAATGTCCGCTGGAAGAATACACAGGGGTGCTGGGTACACTACATCACGGTAAACCGGTTTTTTCAACCAAAAAGGCTGCCGGCAGGTTAATAATACGTCACCGTGCACTCAGTGCACGACGCGAGTGCTCGCGTTACAAAAATAGGCGCGAGTACCGGAAGGTTAAGTAGGTGTTTGGCTGATTTTGACCGATTTTAATGAAATTTTAGGCATGTATACAACTTACTTCAATCTACAAACGGGATTTTTGAATTTTCATTACAGGCTCACAAAGAAAAGTTTGAAAAACGACCTGTACTATTTTTTCTGCTATTCCGACCAATTGCATTTATTTTTTCAAAACGACGAATCACGTTCCTTAGCAAACTAATCCTTCTAGCTTCTAAAAAAAAGACTCAAGTCGTTTGGAACAATTTTAAAAAAGTTATGCGATTTTAAGGGTTGTAGACTTTCGTTCGTCCGATACTGTACCTACATACGAACTTGTGTAATTTGGATTCAGAGTCAGGTAGTAAGGTGTTTATGCTGTTTCTTGGCATTTTTATTTGCGTTGAATTCGGTACTACAGTTGCGCGCGCCCGCTATGAAGCATCCTGTATAGATATGAGTCTGTTAATTCGTGTTTATCCGAGCTGGAGGGCGATTATGCACATCCCTTCATGCGCGTATGTAGACCAAGACACGACCGCGTGCCAAGGAGCAGGGAGTGTGTTTCTTTCAGCGCGAGCACATTGGAAAATGTTTATTGTGCCGTGGAAAAAGTTTGTGCGGCGGATCGACGGCAAGTAGAGGGACGAATCGTCGATTCCATTCGAGCAATTTAAAATTTAAATGGGGAACGCAGTGGATGGCGAGCCATTGAAGGTAAACAGTGCCGTATGGATGGCAAACGAATTTTTCGGGAGTGGAGAGACGGGGGTGTGAGTTCAATCGGGTGGGATGGAAGGAAATGCTGTAGGACATGAACTGTAGAGGTTCTATCTTGCCAGGCAACGCTGGCAATTCGAATATGCAGCTTTAAACACTGCATTCTGTCGATATTTCCTACAGCTTGTCAAAGTTTACTTGAGCAGAAGCTTGCCAAGTGTGATTCAAGGGGCTGCAGGATCATCTAAAACTTTTTTCTCAAAACAAACTGCCCTATCATTAATTTTAAAACTAGTAAGGACTCCGTAAATCGAGTTTATATTGTTAAAGAATTTATTATCTTAGCAGCAAGTTAGCCTCTTCCAAGTATTGTGTTTAACAGAAAGCTTTGATGGTCATACACTCAAAAAAAAAAAAAAAGCAAGAATCCTTCCAGAGTTACTGGTGATTATGAAGAATTCCGTATTCATAATTTTCCGCCATTTCCACCACCTAAGATTCTTACCCCACGCCCGAAATCCCCCATCATGCGGTCGCAGTAGTAAGCCATGAGACATATTTCTACCCACCAATCAGGTCATTCGTGGAAGGGCAATGGTTTTTGCCTAAACTTGGAGTAGGGTTCAGTCTTCGCCTGCGTCTCGAATGGTAAACATGGGGTCGTCGGGCTGTGCTTGTTGTATTGTGGTCGCGTGTAGGGTAGATTGTGCGCAGTGCCTTTAACCTCAACTTTAGTCACATGTATGTATTATCAATTGGTAAGGCCCAGTGATAATGAAAACGAAGGGCCGAGAGTAATGCTGCTATAAACGACTTAAGGCTACGGTCCTAATTCTAGCTACGCCATTAGCGCCATCTCATATTCTTACTGCGAATACAATTATAGTATGAAACGTGCCTATCGTTAGAAATACCTTTGTAGTTTCGATCATACTTCGTTAGAATTTAATTAGTGGGTGCGAAGAATTTTTAACATATCCACGACATCTACAGCCGGAATTTGAAAAACACGATTCAAACGCTTTTCTATTATTTTGCGGGATGCCTAACAAACATGTTGACGTTTGCTTCGACTGAAAGTTGCACGAAGTTAGATTCTTTTCAGGTTTCCAAGCTCTGTCTCCGTTCCTGCGGTTCCCTTTACGCAAGTTCGCCACACGAAACCGCGATTCAATCGGGACTTCTGCGTCTACCTCGAGTTTCGCGTTGACCAGCCATCACACCTGTCATCTAAGAACGTTCCTCAAGAAAAAATCGTCTTTAGACAAACTTCAGTCGACCTGGTCGCCAACCCGTCGTAAATAGACTGTCTGCAAACGTTGCAAGCAATTTCTCCTACGAAGCAAAGGCACGGATGTTGAAAATACCAAAATGAAATTTCAAAACCATAAAGGACTATCGAAATAATTATTCACGTAAAATACACTTCAATTTGTTCTCTGCCTTCGTCGCCCCCAGTGTATAAGATACGAAATGGTTAATTATCAAACTGAGAGTATGTTTCGAGAATTAACGCATATATTAATTAACAAGCTCTTCATTCCTTCCGCGTAATACAATTGACAATCAGCTTGTCGTTTAGCTTAGGTTACCATACATCGAATTAGAAACTTAAAGGGGATCTACGTACAGTAGGCAGCAACGTTTTCCACGATAGTAACACGTTCATTAGCGTTTACGAGTTAAATCGTTTGCGGAATGCGGACCACGAACGATAGGTGTACCGGTTGCTCGGTGCCGTTTTTAATAAACTTGCCGATTTCCAGCGCTCGAGAAGATTTCATTATCTAACAGAGCAAAAAGTGCGCGAGTGAAATTCTACCGGTTTTTAATCAAACGCATTCGTCTCGGCCATTGTGCCCGTTGGCGTGTAAAAATTTCACGATCGTGCACGGATCGGACACAGGATATTCCGGAATAACGTGGAGAAAAGGGAGTGGTAACGTTGGAAATGGAATTTCGCGAGCGCGCACGTCCAGAATTTGTCAAGTGGAGAACAGCTGACGGTTTCGCGACACTTGTATAATTCGTCGATCTTCGATCTCGCCGACGACTCCGTTCGCGTATCAGAAGCTTGTATCTCGTCGGATCCACCCTGGATTTAATCTGTACTCGATTTAATTTAGATTTCCCTGTTCTGGCGCAACGATTTCGAGATCAGATCGCGAAGGGAGCAGTTCGTTAGGTATGTGCGAAGATGAGCTGCAGCAAGAGCGATGTGGACGTAAATGGAACAGAGGCGATGCTGAGAAACGATTAGACGAGAGTGCGAGCATTGAAATTGATGCTTTACGGCTAGATGTACGATTAGAGCTCATCGGGAAGATCTAACAGTTTTGTAATACATGTAACTTCCTAGTCGACGCGAATGAATTAGTGGATTTATCTCGTAGAACGCCGTCGTTTCTCTCGAGCAAACGAATGTAAATGAAGAATGCCAGGGTGTTAATTGAGACACGTGCAACTTAAAATGTAATCGTAGATATTAGATAGATAGCTGACAATTAATTTTGATTATCTCATTAAGTAGCTAAGTGTAATAGTTGTGATCATCTCAATACCACGCTCGTGACAAAATGAGCTGGCCTTGATCATCCATGGATAATCCTTACGTTCACACACCCCTCCACAGACTTAAAGTCGCCCTTTACGATCCTCGAAATGTCAGCAGACTTTGCCGGCGGTCCAAATAACCTCGATTGCATTTCCCCCTGCAAGAATTCGGTCCCGAGCGAACTATGGCGTGCATGGAGATAAGTTGAGGGATGGCTAGGGAGGTTGGGCGATCGTGACGTCTGGAAGACGAGCAGCCTGTGCGAATTTTGATGAAAATGAGAATACCGTGCGCAGTTATACTGCGAGCACTTCATTTGTGGTTTCCATGGAAATGGGACGAGTATACGCGCGAAAAGTGAGAAAGAGAGCCGGAGGGGGAGAGAGAGAGAGAGAGAGAGACCGAGAGGGTTGCTGTGCTGGTTGGGGGTGGGACGGGAAAGGGAGGAATAAGCCATTTGACGTAGAAATCAATAAGGCAGAGTTTGAATAAAAAAAGCTGCATCGCGATTCAGGTCTGGCGAAAACACCAGGCTGAAAAATGAACGAAACGAAGTGTCCCAGCGTTTGGGGCTGATTTACATTGACAGCGACGAATCGTATCGCCAACGGATCGCGCAAACCCTTCGCTCGCCTCCTGCATGGGATCTTCCTCTCCCGACCATTCCGTTCTCTGATCACTCCGCGTAGCTCGATTCTATAATCATTCTAGCTTAGATTCTGACGATAGAAAGTCCACAATGATTTCCATCTTTCAAACCTAATTCATAATTGACTCGTTACTTGTGCATTTTAATTCACTCGACAGTTGTGTACAATAGCCCTAAAGGCAATCATAATGGTTTCCTAGTGTATCAACATAGAATGCGATTAAATTGAAAGGTAGACGCGTGGTTGCACCAGTTGATCGAGCACTCTTAATTAGCCAATCGTGTGACAGAGCGCGGTAGAAATGCGAGAAATCTCGGGCGATTAATTACCGTGCCGCGGAGGTGGATGTCTTTGAGAGAAGTGGCGATGCAGGAGACCATCCAGGAATCGTGAAAGCGCGATACGATCGTTGCCTCACCACTTTCTGCCATGTATGACAGGGACGTGTTAATCACGGCGGACACACTTTCCACGCGTTCGTTGTCCAGCGATTTTCGCCGAGCCACATCACGGTTGGAGCGTTTTCACTCTCGCTGCACCTCGATAGGCGTCTTCGCATGCCAGACACGGTTTAGAAAGGTGATGTAAAAGCGTAGGGTGCCTTTAGAATGCGCGATAGGTGTGCCAATCGGCCATCCTCGGAGTCGGGACGGCCTCAGTGCTCCTTGCAGCACGACTCAACGATTATCGGTCGAGTTTCCTTGCACGGTGCCGAGGAAATCCTTGGCGGTGTTCTTTCTTTTAGGGCTTTCTCACGCGAGATACTTCTGCGACTCACGGCTGTGATTTCCGATGTGATCGTATATCTAACAGCTTCGCTTCCGAAAATGGCACGGAAGATGGAATACCTGTGGATATGTGTGAAATACCACTGAGAATAGCTCCTCGCTATTCGTCGTTAAAAATTGATTCCATACACCCTCTTTCCCTTTCAAATTCCCTTTGAATATACGAGACTCCGTTTTACTCCGTGCCTTTATTATTAGTGACGGGCTATCATCAGAATACAGTGTATAGAAATTCCTTTGAATAATACACAAAATTATAGCTTCTTATTTCCCGATACCACGCCCTATAAATTCTACAGCCCTGACGCATAATCTTCGCGCTAGACGTATGACTATTGACTGGTAATAACAGGCGACCGATTCCCACGGAAAAGCGATAAGGTGTCCGGTCGGAAAACTGTGGCGGATCTTTTACAAAGAACAACGCGCAAGGGTGGCAAGGGAACAGCGTCGAATTCCCCGTGACAACATTTCTTGCTCCCCCCGCCGAGTCAGCCGACGAATGAAATTTCGCTGAAAAAGAGCGAGAAAAGCTTTCCACGTGAACTGATTCTGTTTGCCCGTTGCAAATACCCGGGGCTGGTATCCGTTTGACTGTGCAGCCTCTCGTCGATTCGCGGACCTTTTAATCTTAGGCCACTCCGCCTTTCATCTTTCCCCTGCCGGTTTCCCTCAGCAATGACTGCGCGCAACCCTCTTCGCCGATCTCGCGAGCACGCGAGCCTTTCGATTCTTCGAACGATCCGGAATTACCATGGCAATAGAGAACTTGCTCCAACTACCATTACCTTGAAAAACTTGCGCCTAACAACCGTCCGATTCTACCTACTCAGAACCCAGTGGCTCCTTTTCCGCTATAAATGGATATTATTACTTTTAGTTTCTTTCAGCCGTCACGCTAGGGAGACCCCTTAGCTTGTGGCATATTTAACGCTTGACGTCATTCATGAGCCAGCATTATTTAACCGCGATCCTTTTTTAGAACCTCGGCGATATATCGTACTCGAGACTGTCCACTGTGCCCGGAACAATGTCGACGGTACTCGTCGTTAAATCCTCCGCTCCTTGTACTCCACCCGAATTTGCAATTTAATGGACACGGTTAGGGGCCGTGGCGTCACGACCACGCTGCTCGCAAGCACGTCGATCGGAGCTGATAAAAGGGGAAGACTGGGGCCGGGGGCCGTTAGAAATGGATGAATGCCCGTGTAGCCTCGAAAGGGTCCTCGAAGCGGGGGGTGGAGAAGACATTAGGTTGACAGGGCTCACGCAACAGGTAAACGGCGGATTATTGACTGTTCGGTTCGACACGGAGTCGCAGGATCAGGATACGCTTGGCGTGCGCGAGGCCGCAAAGTGCACGCGCGTGCACCTTCCCCACACATTCGGTCGGGGTCTTGCCCGACCCGGCGCGTAGGTGGGCGCGGGCCGTGTGTACACAGCCGCGGAATCAAATGTACCCGCAATGATTGCGATGTGTATTCTCATTTCCAGCGTATTCCCGCATTCTGCTTGCACAGGAGTGCATTAATGCATGCAAAGGATTCCATTGAGCCCCGCTGCAGTCTAATTTCGCGGTGTCCTTTATCCCGCCAACGCGCTTTGCTGGCCGGTTTATTATCGGGGATAGAGACGTTCACGTGGAATTTATATGGAATTCACGGCGATAATCGACCGCGAAATTTACTGCGCCCACCGGCGAATCCAGTATATTTTTTCCACTTACAGAGCATGTATATTCGCTGGGGGTGTTTGGGTATCGCGGTTGAAGAGACTTAGGAGCTGAAACTTAAAAGCTCTTGACTTGAAGAGAATTTACTTTCTAATTTAGTTTCTAGGTTTTGACCAAGGATTAGTGATTTCTTTATTCGATTCTCTTTACTCTCCTTAACAATCTTAGGACGGTATTTATAGATTGATAGGATCCTCGTATGAAACACATGGATCTGAATTTCTATTTCTATTACCTGTCTAGTTTCTGATTTCTAGGTATTATAATTTCTCTCCTGCGTAATTCTACAATTATAGTCGCACGTTTGCGATATGTATAAATCGCCACAAAGAGGCTCGCGAGTTGCGCCGGGGAAGCGGTCGGACCCAAAGCCATCCCTTTCCTTCCCCCTAATCCACGGAGGCATACCTCGCCCGCTGGAGCGAATAAATGCTTGGAATTCATGGGAGTTTATACGGTGCACGGCGAGGAAGTCTCGGAGGTCTTCGATCGGGCGGCGTGCAGTTTTTCAGCGGGGCTCCTCGATATTTCAATCTATCTCCAGTCGAAAGAGAGATCACGGGGGATGCGTTATTTCGCCGGCACGACTCGAAGCAGCGGTGCTCTGTTCGCCGCACGCGATCATTTCCGTGGGGCTGATTCGCGTGGATACGGGGAAAAGCGCTCCCCTTTGCCCGGGACCTCTGTTTCCTCCTTGCCTTATTCGGTCTCGTTGCGTTTGAGGGACGACAACTGATTTATTTCGGAATGACGAGTCGCGCGGCTGCGTGGGAGGCACAAAGGAGCAGCGAGAGGCGAGCCTGGCGAATGTTTACGCAGGCTAACAAACAAAAGAAGGAGGGTGGTGAAACATGAAATAACGACGTAAGTGTGGGGCGGACGTCAAAGGAAAGTTTGAAGTGTGACCGGGGATAAAAATAGGGTTGTGTAAAGAGGAAGAATTATATTCTGCAGTTTATCGTGGAGAATGAGGGAACGAGCCGGAATGAGCCAGCGTTACTAACGTAGTACGTAAAATGTGGGATTAAAGTTATTTATGCGTGCAGGTTGCGTCACGGAATTGGGGTGAGTTGTAGCTAGTGTCTCGTACCGGATAGAAAATAATTGTGAGGGAGAAATATAATGGTATAACAATGCCTTCCTGCAATTTCACCTTTCTCAGGATTGCAACGACGCACTTGCAAACTGCATTTGGGGCAATTAGAAGAAACTGTTTATAAAATTATTGCTTTGACTTGACATTAAAAAGAGAACACTAATTGAAAAATATATATTTACACATAATAAGTAGTAGATACCGAGTTGATAAGTTTTTATTACTATTTTTGGCGAATTTTTCATATCTGGAGCGTTCGTATTGTTTATTTTTAATCTTGGAATTTATCACATTATAATTTTAGAATTTTTGTTACATGCACCCCTCTTGCTGCAAGGTCCTGAATTGCATTTCTTTCATAGATCTTTCGTAAACTATTCGAAAATATTACAATCTTCTACAATGCCTCGTTCTAAAAAGATTTCATTTAACTCAACTTCTGCCTCCTCTGAAACCATGGAACTCACGGCAATATTCTACATATGTAAATGAAGTGGTAATTCCGCGTGCCTCGTCCTGCACGCTCCACTCTCCAATAAACAGTACATTAACAAAGAACTCATTGAATCAGGCAAGAGGAAAGAAAACAAAGGAACAAAATGGACAAAATACGTTTGCGCGCGTCGCCGAATTGGAGAGGCCTGCTGACGAGCACAAAGACACGGATATTAACGATTATAAGGTTATTTTATATCTCGCGAAATTAATGCCGAATTTAAACAAAAGTCATAAAAGTCGGCCGACGAGTGCCGATGAAAGCCCGGCCGGGGCGTCGGAACAAAAGAAAATAATTTGGTAATTTGCTTTACGGGTCGTGCAGCTTGACACGAGCGGCCATAAGTAGCGGGCGCCTCCCCATTTGCGAGTGCAAATTTATTTCTGCATTGTGAGAATCCACGGGTAGTATTCGGTTTCATTGAAACCGCCGACAAAAGCCACGCGCCGCCGTACGATATCTACACCCTCCCTCTTCGCCAATGGGTTTTAAATTTACGCGAATCTGTATTAAAACGGCGAAATTGCTTGTCAAATTATACCCGGCACAACAAAGACGAAGAACGAGCGATTCCATTTTTGCGCTGGAAAGTTACAGGGGCGGCGAGTCGGGCAACGTTGCGCATACACGCTGTCGGATTTCAACGGAAGTTGAGTTGGATTTTTGTTTCGCTGGGAATCGCGCGCTTTGGTTAATCGTTGCACAGCGGGGGAGACCGTTAAATGGAAAATCGTACCCTCGTGCCGATACAATAGATAAAAAATTTCATGTTCATCCGATCAGCCAGGTCCCGCGTTCCCTTTTTTTTTTTCATTCCTTTTCCCTGCTGGAATGGTGAAGTGGATCGGGCAATATTGGTTTGATATGTTCATGGTTCCGGCTGCGTTTATGCGTTTATTAAAGTTTCCGTTGTTATGATGTTTACCACGATATTCGATATTGTAAACGAGAGTTTTGGAAATAATTCAACAAGAAGGAAATGGAGGACGCCCGGTTTCGAGTATCCAGCACGCGTGACCGTTTCGGGACCATTTTATTTGATCCGCGAGTTATTGTATCGCGTCTTCGCCGCGCGTGTCGCGTCCATTCGTTTCTGCTAATCATATTTTTCGCCCGCCGACACGGCCCGCGCCCGTAAAAGAGCTTTGCGACGACATTTGCGCGTTTGCGCGATATTTGCACGGGCATTTTGTAATGTTTTTTCACGAATTACGCCCGACGCGGCGGCGCTCGCTTTTATGGGTGCGGCGGCACGAAATACGATATCGAAACAAACAATAGTGTTAAACAATGTCCCCGCGTGATATATAGAAATCGGAGGAGAGTTTGGAAACGAAACGTCGATGAAAATAAAAACTGTAAACGAAATGCAAGCGGGGCAGAATGGATCTTCTGCCAACAGGCCTTTTTATTCCTGCCTTTTTTTTAACGCCACTCGACGATCAAACACATAAATCGTGCTCGCCCAGGCTGGTTTAACGATTAAACAATTTCCTTCCAAGGATTTTGATGTTTCGAATTTTTCGTCGAGGTATACGAATGCGTGAGATCGATTCGTACAATGAAAGAGCAGAAAAATACTATTAGTGCATCCCTTTGTAATGTCTAGTACACGCGTTATGGAGAATATTGTTTCAAATGAAACTTGTAGAAGCGTGAATGTGTTTAAGGCAGGATACCACCTTCGCACTTAAAAAAAAATTGAAATTTTTTTTGTTCTCAAAGTACTCTTTCAAATGTATAGAATCGAAATTCATTCATTAGAAAGGTGGCCGGAACCTTTTTCTTGTGTAAAAACCGGATTGGAACAGATATATAAATCTATATAAAACTTTAAACGCGTTTTTCTCGAAACGATGTTTTCCAAATCGGCGTGTCTGATTACTCCTATAATTTTCATCCGATTGACTTGAAACTTTGCACAATTCTTCCCCGTGGTGTAATCTAACGATGTACGTAGGACTTTTGCTGTAGCGTTGTTATTTTTCTTTTGGTGCGCAATTTTATAAACTTCTTTAAACTTTTTTACCCTAAAAAAATTGACCTTTTTGTTCAAATGGCCGCCATTTTCTTAAAAATCGAAATTTCGTAAAATCCCTACGTACAGCATTAAAAAATATTGTTGCCAATAGGAACATTCTTTGGTTTTTTTTCTAAGAGCCACGTAAAAAGCGGAATTTGACACGCCGTCTAACGATGTTCCTCCAAAGGAGTGTATTTTGGCGCCACCTACAAGAGATTATTTTTCACTTTTTCAGTTTCAAAAAATGTGTAATTACAGATTAAAGTTACATTAATGAATGACTGAAACCGATTTTGTTTCTGCGCATTCTTTGTATGCAAAAAAAATTCATGAAAAACGCCTCCAAAATCGCAGTCAAAGGTGGTATCCTGCCTTAACGATTTTTCTACTACCCGCTAACAGATCGAAGACACAGCCGATTTTTAGTCGACCGGTCGATAACCGAAATCAATAAAACACCGAGTTTTGGGCTACCGGCCAATAAACGCTGGCCTATCAATCGGCTCCCGGTAAGAAATGCGTTAACAGCAACTATTTAGGATTTCCAAGCTGCACCACCATTTCTTTTCAAATCCTCCTTTCCATCCGATTCGGAAAGTCGGCTTATACCACACAGTAAGGTACCACTAGCGTCCCATCGATACGAGGCTCATACATTCGTAAACAACACCCGTTTACCCACCCTTCTATTTCAATATGTAAAGCAACCAAAGATGCTGGGAAAGATCCACCCCGAAAAGTGTAACAGTCGGATGAAGCATTCGAGGCAGTCGTCGAGGCATCGGGGTAGCAACGATTTCGCAAGAAATAGCGCGTCAACGATAAAGAGGGAAACAACCTCCCCCGTTGCACGTAGGAATTCTTGCCGCCTGGTCGACGCAGCCGCTGGAAACGACTCGGTATCCGAGCAATTCCCACCTCGCCGACGTCCCCCCCTCCGATTGCTAACTATCATCGCAATTTCTCCGAAAACCTCTGGGAAAAGCATCGTGTCCCGTCTAGTCGACCGTTAAGGCCGCTCTCTCGGCCGATTTACAGGTCGGTAGACGCGCGAAAGATGGATGAGCCGGTTTATAGACGGGGATCGTGCCTCGGCCAAAGCTTACGTAAACGTCCCCGCGTTACGTAATCCGTGTCCAGGATGGAGTTAGAAGATCGCGCACACATGGCCGGAGATCTCCTCGTCGCTTTGTAACTTGCCGGAGCGTCGCGAAGCGTTTCCGCGGCCGCTTTGTACGGCTCGATTCTTTCCCCCCGAGATACGGGGCCATCGAGACCGTTGCCCGTTTCGAGCGGGGGGCTGTCAGAGGTCCTTGAAGCCCAGACTCTCCATGAACTTCTTGCGCATAACGCGTTATCAGTGCTGGTAATCTCCATTGGTGGAGATTTGTAAATTGTATCAGGGTAAATATTAATTACGTGACGGGGCTTCAAGGAGTGGTTCACTGCGGATGGAAGACGTCGTTTGAAATTAAGGGGGAACACCACTGTGACGGCCGGAAAAGTAAGCCATTTTTAAGAATTTTTTTTCGGGAATAATTTACAGTTTTCATAGAAAACTTTTATTACCTACCTTTAGTACGCTGTCTTAAGAGACTATACAAAAATAAATAAATAGAAGAACAGCCATAAATTTTAATATATTAATTAATCTTCTAGACCCACCCACGCGAGCTGGTCGAATGTGTAACTATGGAACAGCAGATCCGAAAGCAAATTTCATTTTTTTTTATAAACTATATGAGCGTAGTTTCCGTTGTGCGTACCGATTTCTTAAACAAATTATTTTTGTAAAAATGGTACGCTTTAGAAGAAAATTTTCGAAAATCCGCGAATAAGATGGACAGTTTTTCGAGCGTATTTAAAAAAATTTGTTTTCAATCAAAGAATCCGTACGTACAACGGAAACTACACTCATATAGTTTATAAAAAAAAAATTAAATTTAATTTCGGACCTGCTGTTCCATAGTTACACATTCGACCAGCTCGCGTGGGGAGGTCTAGAAGATTAATTAATATATTAAAATTTATTGATGCTTTTCTATTTACTTTTTTTTGCATAGTCTCTTAAGACAGCGTACCAAAGATAGATAACAAAAATTCTCTATGAAAACTGTAAATTATTCCTGAAAAAAATTCTTAAAAATGGCTAACTTTTCCGGCCGTCACAGTGGTGTTCCCCCTTAAGCAGAGAGATTTAAAAAACTACTATAAGGAAAAGGTAACTCGTTCTCTGCATTAGAAATCTGAGATGTTCAGCAACGGAGCCCTTGCGCGCGATTACGGTTTACCCACTGCTACACAACTTCGGCCTCGACGCGAGGAAAAGCGTTCGGGCAATTCGACGACGAGGGGAGAACGAGTGACACATCGAGTCTTGGGTTGTTTTGGGAGAGCAACGTCACGGTCGATCCTCGTCGGCGTTAGGTCAGCGCCGTGTTCTCGGTGTCTTGCCAGGATGACGAGGACGTCGTCGCAGCTCCCTTTGGGAGTCACCGAGGCAACACGCCGTGGCATAGGAAAACAGTAATCACGGAGTAACTCGCTGGAGGCAGGGAGGGACACGGGAGGAAGGTGTTGGATCGAGTTGGTTCTACTGTAATACGGGCCGCAATGCATACAAATGTCATTTCCACCTCTCGAGGACTCTCTTCCTTTTCTCACCTCCTCCTTCCGTCCTTCCTTCCTTCCTTCCTTCCTTCCTCCCTGCGTTCCGTCCGTGAGCCGGATGTTTCGTAGTCACCTGGCCTACATGCATACAGGGTGTTTCGGTAACTTCATTAGAAGAAGTTGCCGAACGAAGTTGGCAAATGTATTCATGATATCCTGCGAACACGTTGACTGTCTTATCTGCCCCGACTATTTCTAACTGGCTGCAGCGTGACTCGTAAAATATTATGCCGCTGTTAAACACGATTTATTAACGTCACACTGCCGCGGGATTCACTTTGCTTCCCGCCGAATTCTGTGCAGCTCTCTAAATACGAGGCGGGTGATGAGGCAGGGTTTTCTCCACTGCCTTTGGGTTCCGTTCTTTTTCTTCGGGATGCTGGCTCTGTACGTGGACAATCGTCTTTCCAATCGTTTAGAGTGTCTTGTCGCCACTCCCCGACATTATCTCTGTAATCTGATTGCGTTTGAACGTTTGAAGGATTAGCACAGGATTCGGAGTAGTCGGGAGAAATATTGCAACCGGTGATTCGAATCGTTTATCGCCATAATTCCTAATTCATAACCCACCAACGAAGCACCAGCGATCCTATATAGGGTAAATCCGGGAGACGCGGTCGGGCCGGAGAGTTGGTCGTCTCGCTATATTTCAGAGTCTATACGTAAAAATGCATTAAAGTGCAGACCAATTACTTCTCTAGAAGCCAAATAGTTTAATGAATTGCGTTATTTCGCTTCCTTCTGTGTTTTTCTATTTATAGGCTATAAAAGGTAAATTGATGTTACATTTAACCTCTTTTGTCAAACAGCGGTTGTACAGAATCGTATTTAAAATATACTTCTAAGTTTATTTTCCTTTAATGTTTGGAATAATAAGATAGTAGAGATATTGAGGGACAATGTAGCCAAAGTATTTGGCCATATTAACTCTTCCTCTCAAAGCTAACGAGAAGACCATGTCTCGCTGCAGAAAGGTGAGATGGTCGAGTTATGATTTATTTATTATTTTTGTTTATTTTTGTATTTTTTATTATTATTTTATTATTATTTTTGTTTATTTAGTTTATTTATTCACTTTTGTATTCATTTGCCTTGCTAATCGCCAGTAGGTAATTCACTTTTTCTTTGATGTGTTCTTTACTTGTTTAGCGTAAAGAAATTAAATATCAATGAATCCGTAGTTGTATTCACTCATGAATAATTTTGCTTTATCCTTTGTTAATTTTCCATGAATAATTATGTGAGTGGTCTCTGCCAAAGACGAAAACCATTTCTCCCGGCACCTCGGGAGAGGTGGTCAGATGTCATGACTTCAGTTTTCAACCCGATTTACAGTAAATATAGTCTTTAAGCAAATATCGACCAGTTTTTCTGAATCGCCATAAAATTCTGAACATATTAGGTTTGTTCTGATAAAATAAGTAATATCTATATTAGTTTTAATAGCCATTTCATATTAGGTCGACCACGTCTCCCGGATTTACCCTACTCGCAGAAAACGAAATCCTCGCCTCTCCTGAAAAACTGCCTCACCAGAAGCTTCAACGTCCCACGAACACAAACGACTTTCGCCGAGCACAGGACAATCCATCGAGACGTCCAAGCAACAGCTCCGCTCAGGCCACCCTGTACACCTCTCTGCTCTCCTTTGATTCGGTCCGCGTGTGCGAGGAGCAAGCGACATCGCGCCTCTGTACGTGTCTATCGAATCCGCTAACAATGAGATCTAATATCGTCTACCGAATTATGCAGCTCCTTCCGTACACGATAGCAGTCTCTTGGCGCAACACGCCTCCCCCTCTGCCACAAACCGTCCTTTCCCCCTTGCCCACCGCCTACTCGCTGCACGGCTCTCGAGAGTAATCGAGCTCGCCGTTACCGCGAAATCGAAACCGTCGAATTTCTTCTGTCGACGGTTGCTCGCGTAAAGCCGCGGTGCACGGGGATACGGAACGATCCTGAGCCACGTATACGCTAAACGAGAACGGGCATCTGGACAAAGGATACGCGGGGTCGAGGCACACCCTCCCCCGACGCTAAGACGGCCAGTTCAATTTTCTGACGGGGGGGTGGTAAGGCGTTTCGGCTCCGTCCGGATAATAGGGGCCCCAACGAATCGCTGTAAAAGATTTGACGGCTCCTTTTTTTGGCATCGACGCCGCTAAGCGCTGAATTTCCACGGTCTCTCGACACGCCTCTGACTTTCCGCGCGAAACGAGTTCGCCCCTGGTTTCTTTAATCGCGGATGCTGCTTAGAGCAGCGCGCCTTGCGCAACGTTCTGTTTTCTATTCCACGGGGTTGCAGGAAGATGGTCCAATCTCTGGGAAGGTTTGGAGTCGCATCTAATATTACTCGAAGCTAGATCGTGGATGCTCTGAAGAATTTCGAGGCCTCAGTCTTTTGGGTGTGGTGAATGTTTGGAGTCTTCTTTTCGAAGGGTTGAAGTGTCTGGTAGGTTCAGCATCATTAGATAGGAATTAGGTAAGGTAAATGTCCCAATACCTGGACATTTAAGGTACGGCGGAAACACGTTTGAGAATTGTTCAGTTATACAAGTCGATATATATATATAAACGATTTTACAATTGCATGGGGCACCGTGTGTACTTTATCATTAAAAAAAAAAACCATTATTGGATTGAATAATTTTGTAAAATATTGAAAATTCGTAGTCCTTGCAATGGCCCAATACCTGGACAGCTTAACTAGTATGTCCCGGTGTCCCGATTTTACGGTCCCAATACCTGGACAGCTTAACTAATATGTCCCGGTGTCCCAATTTAACTATCCCATTACATAGACACATGATAAAAGATCAGCAATTTGGAGGTAAATTAAATAAAAACAACACAATAGTTTCTTTTTGATAAACCAAAATTAAATTGTATTCATAGACATTCATTTTAAGGTTATATGTCAAAAAAATCTTTCAAATTAAATATTATCGTTAAAACAAGATAAAAAAGGGGAAGTATACTTACAGAAGGATAAGTACAATACAAAGTAATAAGTACTACAGTCCTAAATAACTATTGTATTATTCCGTCAACAATAACGCGTAAGATAAGTCGCAGTTTGCATAGATGGTCTGCGTGGTCAGGTTTCGGGCCGTTCCGGGATTTCACTGTACCGATAGATAGACACGCGAATAAAAAACTAATACGACCATAAATTTTAATAATTCAATCAGAAAATCATACTACAAAGCAACATTTTCCTAAAAATGTATTAGTTGTATCAATATACTAAACATTATTAATAATATTCGCTTAAGAAACAGTACAGACTGTTTAGCAAATCAGCTAACGGCAATACTAAAATGGTGTAAACCGGTCAGTTCAAGAAAATTTATTTTTATTACGAGTGTTACGAGTTTACTAAGAAAAATATGTATATGAATATATTTAATTAAATATTTGTGTAATTGAATAAAATAGTTCTTTTATGGATAAAGCATATATTAAATGTAATAATCAGCATTATTTACACTAGTGTCCAGGTATTGGGACGTGTCCAGAGATTGGGACATTTACCTTATTGGATGAAATTGAGGGAGCTTTCCCAACATACGGATTTTTTTTGTAATAGCCACAGTTTCACAAAATATCATACAAAATCCGCTGTTTTCACGGTCCTAGGTGTACGTAACCCTTTAACTTACTTCCTCTCCTGTTATTACATTCTCTGCTGGAGAAAATTCGTACACGTATCATCTATGCTTCTCCTCGAAAGAATTTGTATTATTGAACAATGCACATGCGAAGTGCTACAAAGAGAGTTCCAGGCACATTTCTTCGTGAAGTGTGTCTGACCAGAAACAATCCCTCTTGGTCCCTTACGTTTCGCGTTCCTGCGGTTCGTGATATTCCTAATTCAGCTCGTAAGGGCTTCCGGAAGATGCAAGAGCCTGCATCTCGGGAAAAGTGTTCTCGAAAGATTCCGAACACACGCTCGTATAAAATTTTCAGGATTGCCAAGTTCTAAGCATTGAGTAACACCACCGCATTATCCATTCCCTGCGCGTACATCCGGCCACAGATATTTCCCGGTGCACAGCGAGCATTGTGAAACCAGATCGCAGGGAAAAGGGTTGGCGATGACAGCGAGCCGAAATAAATTCTCTGCAACCACGTAGGGGATAAGAAAATGGGGGGAGACGCGACATCGGAATGAAACGTGGAAACGTCGTGAAATTTTTGCACCGTCGCTAGCTTTTCTTTCGCCTCGTAAAAACACCGTATACCACCAGGTTTAAGGACAAACGGGCATCGTAACGGAATTCCATTTAAACAGTTAGTTGCTTTCATCTTTACGCGCTTGGATACGAGATAAAGAATGCTGCGTAAGGTATAATACGAGGGTGTCTTAAGAAAAATGCATAATGTAGCTCTCCCATGAAAAGTCGCTATGAAAAGCTGGATATTCCTTTCTGTGCTTCATATCGAAGCTTCCTTACAACTTTCCGAATCACCCTCGAAAGTGTCAGGGTACAGTATGGTTCGTCAAACAGAAACTTCGCGCACTTCCGTATCGAATATTCAATATCGATCTCCTCGAACAGAAAGCATCGCGGCGATATTACTATACGCTTTCCATTCATTTTTCCCGCGCGGAGTTACCCGGATCCTCTGACAGTAAATGCCCAACTTAGCGATCGAAACCTAATCGTGTGCTCGCATACGAAACGAATCTACGGAATCGATTTCCTCGCAAACGAAGTCTCGTGCGGGGAAACTTTATCCCGTGTTTTTTATTCATTTTCCTCGTGTCGAGTCGCCTGTGTATGCAGATCCGACGTAACGAGACCCGAAAAAGGACGGAAGGGTAGAGAAAGACGTGTAGCAGCGCGATCGGTGGAGACAGTTCGGTGTGCGAGGTTGGGCGCGTCTGGGCTTTTTGAAAAAAAAAAGGGGGAGTCCTAGGCGAGTAAACGAAGTCACGGAGAGTGCTGCCCTTTTCCACTCGTAGCCCTCGTAATTGTTGCGCCCACGTAGACCTGCTGAATTTTCCCTATGTGTTCCCTGTAGACGCGGGCCAAGGCGCTTGTGCGTTTCCAACGTGACCGTTTTCTCTCGGTTATGCCGAGGGCGCGCACGGGCGAGACGCTTTTTCTCGGGGACTCGAACAGGCCTGAGACGGGAAGGAATTTTATTCTGGGTTCAAAGCTGTGCACGATTATGCGAGCTGGGATTTTTACGGGTGGCCGTGGAATATAAATGCGACGTTACGCTCGTGCAACGGCATGGCATTACAACCGAGGGAAACACGTGATGGCACGATTGTTACGAGGAAATTCTGGTTACACGACGGTGGAGGTAATGTGTATGTAAATTGAGGTTGTTTGTTAGTTATTGGTAGAACCATGGTGTCCGAGGGAAATTGGTGTTGCGTGAGTGAACGGATGTTGATGGTGAAGGAACAGATCTTTTAATTGATGTGCCTTTTGGTGCGGTAGGGTAAAAGACCCAATTACTGTCAGGTTAAGGATTGATTCTGACAGTATCGCATAGTTTTTGTATTTATTGATCACAGGCATAAGTTTATCTATTTATTTATTATTATTTAATATGTTTAGTTGAAGAAAAAAATTTGTATGACTCTTAAAATCTCTATTTTTATTAATAAATTTATTGATTTAAAAAATATATGACGGGAGCTAATACTGTCACTTGTGATATGTGTTCAATCGAATTACTGACATCCCAATTATTGTCAGTTTTAAATTCTAGTTCAGCAAGGAGTAAACGAGAATAAATATAGGAATTTTGTTATTTTAATAACAGATGTCAAAGTACATTCTGTTATAAATATTAACAATAGTACTTACAAAACGTGTACGGTTACGTTGTCAAAAATTTCGAAATTGGACAAGGTTATGTCAATACGCGCACGCACATGAAATGGTAGGAATGACAAGTGACAATAACAGCGTAACCAACTTAAAACTTTTTACCATCTTATTCAAAATTAAAGAAGAAAAAATTAATTCCTGCTTTTCCTCGCATAAATTACAATTTTAAATGTATGTTAAAATTTTTTCGTGTATGAATTCACATGGTTTAAGGCTTATTTTAAGTAAAACAGCATAGGGCGACAGTAATTGGGTAGGTGACAGTAATTGGGTCTTTTACCCTATGTGAGTTGAAAGCAGACTTGGGCAAAAATGATTTAAAATGCAAAGTAAAAGGTTATATTTGGAATTTAATACTTTGGTACTTCCTTTTCAAAAATGATTTAGGAAAAGTAACCTTATTTTCTACCGAAACCAAATGAATCATTTCAAAATGATCTTTTATTTTAGAAAACTGTTTCAAATAATATAATTGTTTATTTAAATAGCGTTTGCTCTCAGGACTGTTTTGCCTCCGACCACATCACCTACGAGAAAGCTGCATCAGAAATTATTTATGACATTATTTTAGCTGACGCTAATTCAAATATAAAATAAAATAAAAAATCATTTGCTTGTCCAAATATAAACTAACCAACGAGTCTTTGATAATAACTTTCAGTGAAACAAAGAGATATTATTTGGATAATCATTTCTAAAATATTCTATTCAAATAATACCCAAGTCTGGTTGAAAGTTGACATTAGAACCGTTGAATTGTAGTAGTGATTATTTAACCGATTATATTGCTTAGATAGTGATCTTTTTTACTGAACTTCCAAATTCGTTAATGAAGATACCACTCAACGAGATTCTGTATCCTTAACGTGATTAGAAAAGACGAACTCTAGTGGTCAGAATGTGCAGAGCAGAAATTACGAGATTGAATCGCGTTTATGGGTCTCATGTAGGGTAAATCCGGGACACGCGGTCGACCTAATATAAAATGGCTATTAAAACTAATATAGATATTACTTATTTTATCAGAACAAACCTAATATGTTCAGAATTTTATGCCGATTCAGAAAAACTGGTCGATATTTGCTTTAAGACAATATTTACTGTAAATCGGGTTGAAAACTGAAGTCGTGACATCTGACCACCTCCCCCGATGTGCCGGGAGAAATGGTTTTCGTCGTTGGCAGAGACCACTCACATAATTATTCATGGAAAATTAACAAAGGATAAAGCAAAATTATTTATGAGTGAATACAACTACGGATTCATTGATATTTAATTTGTTTACGCTAAACAAGTAAAGAACACATCAAAGAAAAAGTGAATTACCTACTGGCGATTAGCAAGGCAAATGAATACAAAAGTGAATAAATAAACTAAATAAACAAAAATAATAATAAAATAATAATAAAAAATACAAAAATCATAACTCGACCATCTCTCCTTTTTGCAGCGAGACATGGTCTTCTCGTTAGCTTTGAGAGGAAGAGTTAATATGGCCAAATACTTTGGCTACATGGTCCCTCAATATCTCTACTATCTTATTATTCCAAACATTAAAGGAAAATAAACTTAGAAGTATATTTTAAATACGATTCTGTACAACCGCTGTTTGACAAAAGAGGTTAAATGTAACATCAAGTTACCTTTTATAGCCTATAAATCCAGTAAACCACAGAAGGAAGCGAAATAACGCTATTCATTCAACTATTTGGCTTCTAGAGAAGTAATTGGTCTGCACTTTAATGCATTTTTACATATAGACTCTGAAATATAGCGACACGACCAACTCTCCGGCCCGACCGCGTCTCCCGGATTTACCCTAATAGTTAATGAAGTTAGAAGCCGTACATCGAAGCACAGGAGCCGTCCGATTATTAACGAGACCGAGTTAAGTGAAAGAGTATGCAATTATCTAGCGGAAGTACGTCGGGGTCGATGGTTGTTCTCCAACTGCCAGCGGATCTATTTCCGCCTCGCCTATATTGACTGATAATGCGCTCGTAGTGCGCCACAATGTCTCCTCGTCAACGTGAAAACATGCCGATGAGAGTATAATTAATGTTGACACTGAGAGTCGTCTACGATATTTCAATCATTTTCGGATGCCGGAAAACTGAATCGGCAAGTAATCGATTGCTTTCCTGAAAAAGTGAACCTATGCCAGAATCAGCTACGTGTAATTGTAATGAATTTCTACATTCATTTTCATTGAATTTCATATTTAGATTTATACCTCAATTTTTATTCTATTTGTTCGAATTGAAATAACTGGAACTTTTAGGAATCACTCGCTAGGAGTTTCCCTTGAATTATTCTTGATTTCGGTTTATTGACAGTCTCACACTAGATACAAGAAAACTTTTTCAGTCAACAATTCCATTTAGTAATTTTCGCGCAGACAGTGCTTGGACGAGGGTCATCTGTGCCAGGTATACTTTTACAGAGTTTCAGGGATGATCGATGCATCGGGTCAATTAAAATGTCACGGCTGGACAAAAAGATTATTAACCGCAGTAATGGCGCGAGTGATTAAAGGCTGCTCCATAATTATCGCTAGTATACTTTGCTGATACGTGCTCGTCGACTCACGCCTCGTCCTACTACCGATTAAATTGTTTAGACGTGGACGTGATTATTGATTAATCTACTGAAAATTCACCAGAAAAGCCTCATAGTACCTTCTTTGTGAGACGTCTGTTTATTTAATCAGCAGATCAGATTACCAGGCTAAAAGTTTCAGTTCAGAATGTGATTAACCCTTTCGGTATGACAGACGGATATATTCGTCAGGCGGAAGTGTAAATTATTTTGTGCAGTATATTTATTTTAGTAATATATATATATATATATGTATATATGTGTGTGTGTGATACGAAAATAATAGCCCATCCTTTCATTGAAGTTTAAATCAATAAATATGAAAAGATTAATTAGCAAATCTTGACTTGGACTTCCTGTTAAACACCTGCGGGTTATTTCTCTGTCTTCCTTATAAAGATTTTTCACGAATATATCCACAACGTTAGAGTGTCTTGTTCTCAAATTCAATTACATAAAGGGCCATAGCAAAGTGTAAAGCAGCAAGGGGAATACGATCGTATATGGTCAGACACTCGGCGAACCAATACTACTAGAGGTGTACTTACGTTCCTGTAACTCTTCATGTGTGTGTTATTTCAGAAGCAGCTTAAACTGGTAGTTCTTTTACTTTACCAGAACATTGAAAACGTGTAAAATTTTGCACCGTTTCCACTCAAGCTTCTTAAATCATAATTATATTCACTTGTGTGGGAGAACTATAGCTTTCTATTATGCAGGTATCTATTACCAAGGACACATATCTCGAACACATTTTCAACAAACCTATTCTAAGAGAATGGAGTAGCCATGTATTGTTTAATCGAACTGCAGGTGAAAACTTCAAGATAGAAATGCTTACATTCGTTCCTTCTCTGCCTTAAAGATTAAAACCCGCATTAATCCCCTAACCAATGGAAAACTACTTTCATTTCAGTTTATTTTCATTCCCAAGACATAGATCATCGTTTCTACAGAAATTCAGTCTCTCCTTTTCTCGGGCTCATTATTTATCGTAATTTTACAGGTGATCTTTCATCGTTAGATCCTCACTGAAAAACGATATTAAGCGTAATTACTGTAATATTTTGCAAACTGAACGGTACTAAGGACGATAAATTCATCCGACGAAGGAAGCTTCGAGTTGTGCTTTCAAAATCTGCATTCTTAAAAAACGCTCGCCCGAATTCACAGTTTCCTTTCGCTTATCAATTTTCCATAGATTAAAATCATATCAGGGACCTAACCAGTACTCCAAACTGCTCATAATATGGTACAAAGCAGCCATGTTATTGTCTCTCCTATCTACACTTCTATCTTAATGCACTACCGTGTACCTATTTATTATATGTCCAAAGCTTGACAACCTGTAAACACACCATCAGCAAACAAACCAAACAGAAATCAGTATAAATAACAATTAATTAGCGAAACAAAGCTAGCCAGCAGAAATGCTCAAGACCATCGTGCTTATTGCCATTCATTCCTGGAGAGCCGGCCATGTGGGTCCACGTTGGACCACGTAGACATTTAATAACGGGCATATTACTCGGAAACGCATCGTGCAGGCTTGTTTATTCAGGATTTGTTAGCGCTTCCTTGCAATTCCAGTGCATATAAGGATTTCGCTGCACCCGACGGCGACGTGCTCGCCGCTCTGCCAACTTCGATACATGTTTTATCACATTTCCGGTTACTTTGAACATACCTGGACATTCTCCGGATCAAGCACCCTGCCTTTAATACTCGGCACTTCCTCTACTCTAAAAAAAAAAGACCTCTAGCAAACACTGAGGAGACACCGAGCTGGTACAAGACCCCCTTACTTGGAGGTGGCTGAAAGCGCGTTTCCACAAAATTGCAGCCTCCATCGGAGGCAGTAAACCAGTCGGGAGGAACGGATTCAGCGGCGATTCACCAGCCTCGTAGAACAGTGGATTGCGGCCGAGACGTTGGCATAACACGCATCGCGTGCAACCCGGCGGCTTGGCCGACCAGCATCGACTGGTTTCTCGCGGTAAGGCCATATTTATACACTTTCCCAGCGAGGGAAAAGATTCCTCATGGGAAGCTGCACGGGATCCCGGGGCTGAAGGTGGAAACGCCACGGCGAGGCCTGGCGCGCGATAAGCCAAGCGGTTTCTCTCTCCTCGCGTCTCGCAAGCCTCGTCGCGTCTTTCGCGGGATGGTTTACGACTGTCGCCGCTTCTTTTTCCCCTGTCGCCGACGATTACAGGTAACTGCTGCGATTAACCCCAACGTCTCGCGACCCGGCGAGCCGCGGGAGCAGCTTTCTTTCGCTTGTTCTACTTGCACGGCGGTTTACGGGCATGGAGGACTGTGAGGGAAATTAATCGATAGCTCAAGATTAGCTCCTTGAACGGGGCGAGCTGTCGACTCCGCAGCGTTATCGTCGGACGAGTACAGTGCTGGCGAGAAGAAAGCTTGAAACTGGTATCTCTGGCCTATTCTGGTAACCCCTCGGTCTATGGGGAATGAGTTTCAAGAGTTAATTTAAAATAATTAATACTTAATGCAATTAATTTAAAAATATGAATAAATTTTCTTACCGCTCAGAGTTGAAACTTTCTTTTCACCTCTACCGTAAATGACATTGCAACTCTTTTGCACACTGACCGCTTTGTACGCAGCGTCTCGAATTTTTAAGCCAGTGGGCGGCTGATTAGGTGTAGTATGAAAGCGATGGGAACTGAGTTTAGTGTGTCGAAGCTCATTGCTGAACCAAACATCTCGTTGCAATTAATTAATCCTGAGGTAGGAGTTACTAGTGGTACTATGCTTCGCGCATAGAGCATAGCGCACTCGGGGGAAGAATTTTAAGCAATTGGTCGCGCGTGTTTCTCGCATTCGGTCCTCGAACCTCGTCGGTGACGTAATAATAGTTAACTATGGCTGGTTGTTAATACGCGGCTTTCCAGTAAAACGAGGAAGAGCCAACGCAGAAACAATGGCTCTCAATTAAATTCCACTCTTATCCAGAGTGTCTATCTAGCGATTGAAGTGCCGGAACTGAAACGTTCTTGACTCCGCTCCCTGCTCCTTCGTCGAGTTCCCGCACTTTTGGGACACCCATTATGCAATCGATCGCGTTCAACGCTTCACTGCGAATCTCACTCGTCTGGATCACTTGGAAAATTGATACTTTGATGGATATGAGGGTGCATTTACAACGTGCATTGATAGAAGGAAGCTTACAATCCATTAAAGGATTGAAGAATACAGGAATTATGGGATACTTTTAACAATTTTGCTCGACTAAACCGTAATAGCTAAAATCATGGGGCATGTACTTCGTAGAATTGTTTCTTCCTTGACTGCATTTACTTTTGGACGATTAATACGTATTTTCTGGATTTTCGAGCACATTTGAAGCATTCAGAGGAAAAACGGACTAACCCACATTGAAAAAAATTTTTTTTTTCCTATTTTATATGATTAGTGGAGCCTATTGGAATACATTATTGCTACTAACTTAATTTCGCAAAAGATATGGGTTAGTCCGTTTTTGCGCTCAATGCCTCGTTTAATAGACGAATACTAATTAAAGCTTCTGTGAATCTTTAACATTAAATGTAAAATACATATCTTCCTCTAGTCGTAGAAGTAACTTTAAATTATAATAGCAAGAAACATCACGTACTCGCTTACCAATTTACCCAGATGATCAATCCGATACGTTCTGATTGAGACATTCCATTAATCCTTCATGAGCTGTTCCTCGGAAATAATCGAACGGTGGCGTGATGTAAAGCCTGGAGAAGGGTAGTCGATTACTCGGTCGATTATTAACCGCATTGTAACATCCTTCGTCCATTAAGGAACGTCAGACGCGAACAAGTAAAGAGTTCTATTGGTAATACGGACGCCGTGCAATCCGAGAGCTTATTTGTCTTTATCGATTTTGCTGGACGTGAGTTATTATGGTGCTCCGTGATATCTCTCTGCCGGAGTCGGTTCCCGAACGAAAATTGTTCTGACGTGTTTTCTATACATTTCATACACCTTCATTCGCTGTTGTGTCTCTCGTTTCCCGCTGGGTAACATCGAGGACTTTAAGGTTTCCCGCGCGCCGTATCGTTGGATCTCGATACTTGTCTTCTGCTCCCAATGCTGCACAAGTGTCAGCAGAGGTTTCCGCGAATTCTTCTGCAATTATAATACTTCTGAATAATTTAGTCGTCGCACGAAACTTTACGCCAGAGTAATCAAACATAGGGTAAATCCGGGACACGCGGCCGACCTAATATAAAATGGCTATTAAAACTAATATAGATATTACTTATTTTATCAGAACAAACCTAATATGTTCAGAATTTTATGCCGATTCAGAAAAACTGGTCGATATTTGCTTTAAGACAATATTTACTGTAAATCAGGTTGAAAACTGAAGTCATGACATCTGACCACCTCTCCCGAGGTGCCGGGAGAAATGGTTTTCGTCGTTGGCAGAGACCACGCACATAATTATTCATGGAAAATTAACAAATGATAAAGCAAAATTATTTATGAGTGAATACAACTACGGATTCATTGATATTTAATTTGTTTACGCTAAACAAGTAAAGAACACATCAAAGAAAAAGTGAATTACCTACTGGCGATTGGCAAGGCAAATGAATACAAAAGTGAATAAATAAACTAAATAAACAAAAATAATAATAAAATAATAATAAAAAATAAAAAAATAAACAAAAATAATAAAAAAATCATAACTCGACCATCTCACCTTCTCGTTAGCTTTGAGAGGAAGAGTTAATATGGCCAAATACTTTGGCTGCATTGTCCCTCAATGTCTCTACTATCTTATTATTCCAAACATTAAAGGAAAATACACTTAGAAGTATATTTTAAATACGATTCTGTACAACCGCTGTTTAACAAAAGAGGTTAAATGTAACATCAATTTACCTTTTATAGCCTATAAATCCAGAAAACCACAGAAGGAAGCGAAATAACGCTATTCATTAAACTATTTGGCTTCTAGAGAAGTAATTGGTCTGCACTTTAATGCATTTTTACGTATAGACTCTGAAATATAGCGACACGACCAACTCTCCGGCCCGACCGCGTCTCCCGGATTTACCCTATGCTGAATAATCAATATATGCGGTATGTATTTGGTGGACCAAGGGATATTAATAACGAAGAGGAATAATCGAAGGAAATAATAGATTTCACTTAGGGATTAGCGACGACTTTGAATTTCCCTGAAATCTCTCTATCAACTTATTAGTCCCCAGACACCGAGCCCTCAGGGTAAACACCCTTATCAGATTGAACGTTCATCCGATAATTTTTCGACTTCTCTACACTCTCCTTCCACTCGCAAGAGAATGAGCAGCGTGGAATAAACGGAAAGTACACAGAGGAAGAGAAAGAGAGGCGGTGCTATAACAGCACCGTCGTTACTGTTGCGAAATTCCGCGACGGCCGCCTGTCAGCCCTTTGTAGGTAAGAATCTCCGTTATTCCACGTTGCTTAATCAATTTCGCTTACAGTCATGCGCGATTGTTTCGTAATCCCTCGCGATCAACAAAAAGGAAGAGACGCGGAGGGCAGCGGGCGATGGTGAGGGGGAGGAAAGAGGGCAGAAAGCTGCACGTTTTCGCGCAGAGAGCCGAGGAGGTTGTTAAAGTTAGCGCCGCGACGTTGCATACTAACAGGCCGCAAATTAGATGCGTTCGCAATTTAAGTCGAATCTCGAAACAATGAGGAACGCTTTCGACGCGAGCAATTTTACAGCGTGCATTAGGTATTACTTTTCCGCCGTTTCCTGCAATTCCAGCAATCTCGCGCCCCTTAATTCTCGATGAATAATGGCGCGCCGCCGAGGAGAAAACGTTTCCAACGGAGATTGCAGCCTTTCGCAGTTCGCGAACAGCCCGAAGACGATCGTCTTTCGAGGCAATTCGAGCTGGATGCTCGCGTTTCGTTAGCGCGCCGCGAAATTTCGGCGAGCTTCCGCGTGGAACAGGCGAGACATCGATTCCATGTTACAGAACCCGAAGGGTGAAGAATTTGTGGCTGTGTTTGGTATGGTATTTTATGAGAGCGTGAATTTAGAGGGTGGTTATTCTTTGTAGAAGAATAATTCGAAAGAGTAGAATATAATTTTGGCAACTGACAAGGGAAATTAGGCAACACGGAAATTAAGATAATTATGCAACTTTGTGTGCACGTACACCAATCCTTAATTCAATAATTACATTCACGCATGTTTGTAGATATAAAAAAAGAGGCAACTTCTTTTTTATACTTCTTTTCGACATCTCTCGAGATATTCCACAAGAAAGAAAATTCTGCATTTTTTTCAAGTCAATTTAATAGTTGGTTTAATAATAATAATAATAATAATAATAATTCGACTTTATGGCACACATAGGTTCTCAAAGTCCACCATAATGTACAGGTTCTTAAAGTTCACCACAAGTTAAGAGTCTCAAAATCTGAAATTAAGCGACTAAGTAATAGTAAGTAGCTGAGCGTCTAATTGTTCGTGACTAAAGTAGCTTAGCAACTGCGGGGAAGTAACGTCCAAGGATCATGAAAGTTCCCAAGCGTTTATGGAATTACGAAAGGTGCCCCAAAATTGTGAAAGTCGAAGCTGGTCGATGTTTTATGGCAGGAATCGACAAGTGTGTCATCGTTTTGCAATCTGAGTATATATGTACTTGTCTTTGAGACGTGAGCATTTAGCATATCCTATAACTAATAATTGCTTCTACAGTTTAACTACTTGTTACTCAGAAACGAAGTTGTTGAAGAACTTTTCAGCTTCCGTGGCCATGAGAAATCTTTGTCTTTTGATTTCGCCCATAATTTTCGGATGCTGTACAGAATAGCGGTAGAAAAATTGGAATAGGCATCTTCATTCCCACGGACGTAAATTTCTTTTCAAGCACTACTTTATTTCTGCTCATCCGTGTGCATAAATTCATAGTCGAATATCGTGACCGTTACTTAATTTGCACCCCGTGTATATTTTCCATTTGCAGCCGAGAGCCAGTGAATCGGAATTTTCGTGGGGGCTCGCGTGGAATTATTCTGAATGCATAATAAAATTGCTCTCTTTAAAAGAGACCTCTCTGTTTAAAGGTACAGAATTGCTCTTTTTTTGTCTAGAAAAAAAAAAGCAAACTTGCCACGATATTGCACTCTGCCCACTTGAATGCGGATTGGTTGGGTACGGGTGAAATTTGCTCTCGGGCGGAGTAATTATTTGAACGAGTTTCGATGAAATAATTGTCTGAAATAATATGTACAACAAACGTTGGAAATAATGAAGGACCGGCTGTATCGAATCGTTTATAAGCGATCATATTGGATTACACAAATTTTGCACGTGCCCGAATTCATTCGCGATTAAACGATGATGCATGGCGTGCATTTTCATAAATAATACAAAATACCTCTTTGCCAAACGAGACTTCTATGCGTGTCTGTAAATATTTGATCGTTATAAAGTAATATCCCGACCGAAAAAGGATCTTCATTTAAACGAAAGAAAGGCAAATTTGTATTGCTGTCCTACCATCATTATTCACGATTGGAATAGTCAGCAGGGCGAGTTCTACGTTCTGATGAGGCAATCGTAGTACAAGAAATGAAATGCTGAGGCGCGGCAAATTTTGGGGAGCGACAAATTTTGAGCCAAAGAAATTGGGAAAATTTTAAATACAGAGACTTGATACAACTTTAAAAACACTTCGCTTCATTTTCATACAGCGAATTGGCAATAAAATAATTTTGAAATTGTCTCAAAATTCTCTGTAGTAAATAATACAAACACATTTCTCGCAACACATAGGACATTTGTTCGAAATCCACTCCCATCTTGCCAAGGCACGGGGCAGCGCTGAAAACGCCCTGCAAACAGAAATCTCTTCAGGCGTTGCCCGACACGAGAGCGCCGCGGATCTGAACAATCGATACAGACGCATAAACGTTCAATACGCAACAATAGATGTCTCGAGAATGCACAGAAAGAGAGAGGCTGAATGGCGTCGGCTCCGAGTCGTTCATATGTGTCTCCTGGTGCATGAATGAGAAAGCAGGCGATGTCGTTGGATCCTTTCTCTCTCTCTGTCTCCATTATGTCCGCCTCCCAGGAACGAAGGTCGAGCCGTGGCACAGTATACAAAACAAATATGCTGGGACGACATCGCCCGTCGTCGTCGTCGCCGTCGACGACGAAAACAACTACGGCCACGGACAGGAGTAGGAGTACGTGTAGGACGGGCGTTCCTCTCCAGAGGAAGCGGCTCTGTAACCTGTTGCTCCATTCTTGAATTTGTCTAGGTTAAGCCTCTTTGCCGTCCCAACGGCGCCGACCGACGTATAAGTTCGTTACTAATTCATTCCCGCGTATTCAGAAATCACGGCCGAGGGAAATCCGATTAGCGACACTGTTGCAAACATCTCCCTCTTCCTTCCGTTCTACCCGCGCTTTTTGCGACTGAATCCTCTCTTATCCTCCGCTAGGCCGCCGCCTCCGAGCTCGCTGCTGGAGATTTCGTGCACCTCCCTGAATCTTTTCTGCTAGGTCTTCTGAACGTCAACGTTGAGCAAGCTCGTACTTAACCGTGGCTGGGGTTTCTTCTGCTTGGAGACTCGGGGGTAGACGGTGCTATAATTTCCACCAAATGGGGTGTCTAGTTTTCTATTTTGCTAGCTGGAGCTGCAGTTGGATCCTTGTTTTGTAATCTACAAGACGTGGAGTTGTCTCCTCTGTACTCAAATTGAGTTTTATCTGTATTTTAAGTGGTAGAAGTGTACCTATACTGCGAGTAAGGCTGCCAACTCTTTTTCGGGAAAATATGTTAGGCCAGTGATTGAGGGGTTTTTAACACTTATTTATTTTAATTATTAAGATAGAATTATATTCTGAAATACCTATTTTTAATGTGTTTTCTTTGTATTATTAAATTTAGCTTACCTTATACGAAGAGTTATTTTTAGTTGGCGATTTTTAGCACTTATTTATTTGGATTATTAACCATCTTGGAATAACCTGATTTCTTCGTTGCATGACTCACGTGTGGAAGGTCCTAAGTTTCCTGTTAGTTCAATCAAGGGAAACTGGAAAACCGAGCAACTAACACCCGAAATTCTTCTCGACCGTCTGGATACAGATGAAACGAAAGCTCGCGTGATGTTTGACCCGTGATTGGAGAGTAGAATACGTAGGTGTGCGTGAATGGGCTGCACGTGTAGACATGTCGCGTTGTCAGTCGCACATGCGAAAGTGAAAGTTCGAGGCTGACGTACGATATACATTCTATCGTCCCCATACATCGACGAGAGCGTCGAGCGAGCCATAATACCGAGTCGCGTGTTTTCTGCGGCGGGTACACCCACTCCTAGGTGTGTATCTGTTTAATTGATCGACCATGAGGTCGATTACGTTTATCCATTTGCCGCGCTATCGCGTAACCACGGTGGCAAACTCCGTGCATCGACTTTCCTTTTAAAACCGACATTTCCATTACCGTAAACAGCGAAACTTCGTCAAAACACACAATTGGCAGGAAAAGTTGTCCAGGTTGAAAATCAACGTGAACGAAATCGGGCATAAAAAAAATTTGAAAAGTCCTCCATCCGAAGTCTTTCCAAGACTTCTAAATTTATTATTGCTGGCCGTATTTCGAAGCAACACTTCCATTTCAATTAAAACTTCTATCCATTCGAGAGCCGAGAGGAATTTTGTACGGTATTACAGCGATCATTTGGCTGGCCGTCGATGTTGGTTGTTTCAGCGTTTCGTATCCGTCGGTGGGTGCTTTAATTAAACACGTAAGATCATCGAGCTGTTAAATAAAAACAGAAGTCCGCAAAGAGCTGACAGTGGGAAGCGGAATAGCGTGAAAAACACGGATTTACCGAGCTCCATCGACTCGGAGCCGGCGAGTATGGGTCACTGGCTCCCGGCTCGAGTTCGTCTCTGGCCAGCTGGCTTGTATTATACGAGCGCATTATACCGCACAGCGATGGCTGTTGCATAATGGGGCCCCCGCTGTCTCGGGCTGAAAGAACGAGAAAACACTCGCACGACATTGACCCCGTTGCCGAATACTTCGTATTCGAGATCGACACGCTATCGCAACACGCGGTATTTGATCATTCGATTCACGATACGGCTCGGGTTCGCTCGCTGCTTCGCCCGAGTGATAGATCCGCGATGCTATCCAAAGATAATATTAAGTCCGCACAGTGATTTCGGGGCCGAAGATCGTGCGGAGAATGTTAATGGGCGGCTGGAAGGTCCCGGGGTGAGAATCAGATGGGAATACTTTAAAAAATGTACTTCAGTATCGTTATTCGAAGAGCCCTTGTAAAAAGAAACACTGTAGGGTAGATGTCCCAATTACTGCCAGTGTCCCAATTACTGCCACTTGATTTATTATATGTAATAAAAGCGTAACGTATAAAAATAAATGTACAAAAAATAGTTATTATAATAACTATTATAATAACTATTATAATAACTATTTTTATAATAATTCCCTTTTTAAATATCGCGAAATGAAGAGTCTTTATAGAAAACACTGTAAGTGCCAAAAAGCAAATTCAATATTCTAAATTCTACACTTAGGGTAGATGTCCCAATTACTGCCAGTGTCCCAATTACTGCCACTTGATTTATTATATGTAATAAAAGCGTAACGTATAAAAATAAATGTACAAAAAATAGTTATTATAATAACTATTATAATAACTATTATAATAACTATTTTTTGTACATTTATTAACTATTATAATAACTATTATAATAACTATTTTTTGTACATTTATTTTTATAATAACTATTATAATAACTATTATAATAACTATTTTTTGTACATTTATTTTTATACGTTACGCTTTTATTACATATAATAAATCAAGTGGCAGTAATTGGGACACTGGCAGTAATTGGGACATCTACCCTAAGTGTAGAATTTAGAATATTGAATTTGCTTTTTGGCACTTACAGTGTTTTCTATAAAGACTCTTCATTTCGCGTTATTTAAAAAGGGAATTGCACCAAGACAGAAGGACTTTGAAGTGCACTCAAGGGGGTGTGTCAACGATATAGGGTGGAAGGCTAAATATACCCGAGAATATTGAGTTCCTGTCACAAGCGACAGAAGATACATTTGGTGTATTAAAATAGTTTAAAAAAAATGTCAAACTGATTCGACCGATTGACCCTTGAATTGACGAGAGCTACCAATATGAACTTAGCAAATAGTGTCTCCACTTTCTAAATCACCAGAAGAAAAGGCGACATTGCACTAGAAATAACCAGAAGCTATATCGAAAGATTCTTAATAGTATCCAAGACGTTCCAATTTCCCCGGCACTTGCAGCGCAATTATTCGCAGCTTGTGCCAGAGAGAGCCTCCGCGATTCCCTTCGAACCTCCCCGAGTTCACGAGACCTGCGGATCCATCGTTCTCGAGGAAACGTCGTCCGGCCAAAGATCTCGCGGAGGATCGATTTCTATCGCGGCCTCGAGACACCGGCTCGTTACTCTTTCTCGTATTACGCGTGCTCCATCGAGAATAGATTAACCTCGGCGGGTGGTTTTAAGATTCTCCGGAGCGCATCGACATTCCTCGGCGGACGATAAAGCCCGGTGGCCATAAAGGGGTGGAACGTATCGCGCAGTGCCATCGGAAGTTGTAAAAATTAAGTGAACGTGGATCGATCCCTCCCTTCTTTCATCGGGAGTCCCTGATTGAATTCTATAAGTCCACGTGGGATGGCACTTATTACTCGCCAGGCAGAAGGAAAGGGCGGCCGCCGGAGGGTTGAAGGGGGCGAGACCGGTTGACGATAGGATACACGGCGGGCGAAGTGGGGTGGCTGGCGAGGGGACGAGCCGACGGCAGTAACCCAGGGCTCTAAAACTAAAGCGGCAGCTCTGACAATTTCGATTTTACTGTCGCGCATCCCCCTGATCCCTCTCGTCACTGGAAAAAGCCCGGCTGCTCGCCGACGTCAGGGATACTCACGTTCTGGCTGGCCCATTCGCATTCAATCGCTCGCCCAGATACAACTAAATGTACAGGGTGATTCGGCAAACTGGCGCGATCCACCATAACTAGGGAGCAGCTTCTGCAGTTGCACCCGTCGGCTAATACTACCCTTCTCTTCCCCACCCATTTGTTAGCACACGAGCCCACCCTCTTGTCACCATTTCCCCGTCTCCCTCGGGACAAACGGGTTTCCTCCGGTATTTTTCTCCGTACCAATGGTGCACTTACAGTGCCTCGCTTGTAGTGCCAGTGAAGCCCGGCGAATGGAATAATAATAGATGCGTGTATTACGAGCGCGCCTGACTATGCACTGACCCTCGCCCCTGGCGCTGTGTATTCCACTCAATCGCCACGTCTTATCGCCCCCTAACGCTCCGCGGAGTCAGAATAAATCCATACCTTAGCTACTAATGGACCCCGACGAAGTAAATTATTATTCCATTTTCGGAAAGTGGTAACGGTAGACTGGGAACCTTGAATGGAAAGGCAGAGGACGTTAGCTCCTCCATTTTATCCGCAACCTAGAATATAGTTCGTTAACGAACGCGCTTAAGGATTCTGGCTCATTCTGATGATCACCGTAACAGTTCTCCATTTCCATAGGAAAGATTACAGCCGAAGTTGCCCTTAATTGCGCGGCCACCTCGAAGATCGCGGGGACAAGGTAATCCACGATCTAGAAATGGTGGACGCCGAGACGCTACCCGGCTGGATCCAGGAATACCGAGCTAACGCGATTACAGACGTCAGAGGGGCGAGATAAAGTCATAAAGTTAGCCAGTCTCCGCGGAAGAGCCCGGAAAAAGGGGGCAGTTTTCTGCCGCGCCACCCTGTACGTACATCGGCGAGTGTACCTACTAAAGCTCTGTAGTTTACGGGGATTCTTGCAATTTCAGTTAATACTATAAAACCTTCGGTACACGTACGACGCCTCCGTCGTCTGTGAACGAACGGAGTTAGGTGCAGAGCGCCGTGTTTGCGCGAGCTGCACGCCCCTGGACGAGTCCGAACTTGTCGATGGAAAGCTTCGCTTTTATGGCCTTTCGTTCATAGCGACAGGGCCAGACACTACTGCCATCGGGGGAGAGAAATCGTTTTTGTATTCCCTAGAAATCGTTTTCGCCCTGCAACGGCAGAGGATTTCCTCCCTCCCACGAGTCTAGGAAAATTAACTGGCTGTGTTCAAGGAATGAGTTGCTAAAGGGTAGTTTGGTCGCTGCAAGCTAGGCGGCAATGCACGTTGAAATTGTTATGGGTGGATTTTTAGGGGAGTTCCAGATTATTACCTCTGCTTCACTATTTAGTGAAATTAACTTTTCATCATACTAGGTACCTAAACGCCCGAGGGTTTCGTATTCTTCGATTTACACCACTGCAAGCCCTCGGCAGTATTTCCCAGGAATTCTTTGACATTCGGTGTCTCTTTGTACACTCTACTTGGAGAGTAGAAACGAAATAAAGAATCGAGAAGAGAGAAGAGGTTGAAGCCGTATAAAGGGAAGAAAGCAAGTGAAAAAGGAGATATAAACGAGAAAAGAGACACGAATGAATGCGACTTTGTATCCACGCGTTGTATCCCGAAGCCTGCATCGCGACGCACTTGCAGCTGGAGATATTGAAATACGTACCCATATCTCTTTCTTCGCTGGTAAATGTAATCGGGATATAATCGAGGCTCGTTCGCTTTCACATTCTAATCTAAAATAGAGGGATCTTCATTTTTCTACCGGCATGGTAGTGCCCCTACTTTTCGGACGGACTTGAAGTATCAAGAAATCCGTTTTCCCGTCGAGCACGACCGAAGCAAAGAGTCGGTGAAATGGAAAGTACCGATATAAGACTCGATGGAAACTGAACGAGCATCGGATATCCCGGAAGTTCCAATCAAATTGATACCATTCCGATCAGCGACAGCTAAAAATCCGTCTATTTGCGTCGCCGGGAAAAGTAATCCAGCATTCCAGCCCCGCGTTCATTATTCTTCTTTTTACAGTCTGATCCTGCATCGACGCGGTGCACAATGACATTTCGCGTTTACTAGTCGAAATGGTACGGTTTTATTCATTGGGACGCGATTTTCCGCGCGCCACGCCGGGCGACATTCGACGATACGCTAACGGACGCCTCTAATAATGTGTCGAGACGCGATTGTATTAAAAATTCTGCTCCCCTCTCGCCGCTTTCTCCTGTTTGTCGGTGGCACTGCGCCGTTCAACGGTATTGTAACTCTTCGATGAAAAGATTTTATAAGTCCTATTCTTTAATGGTGATTTTTGGGCATCTATGCAACAGTTGTTTAAAAAAGTTTAGTAACTTAGCGTCAACCCTACAGTGTTCTCATTATACATATTGAAAAAGATTCAGACAACGATGACTCGTAGTGTTAAAAAGATATTTGTTCAGTATTTCAATGTTTTTAATTATTTTTGTTAATAAATTTTTTATCGAGATTATCCTGTTACCGTCAAGATATCTACATCACGGTGTGCTTATTTTTAAAAAAATTCAACACTTCCTTTTTTATATCCACATAAACTAAGTAGCGTTTGCACGGAAACCCGACGCGAGTTCCCGAACTTTCCCAAATTTTCCTAAACTATGAAATATTGAACAATTTCGGTGGAGCTGGCACTTGCGCGACAGACGTTCTCCTAGTGCCACTAGCGACGACGGATCTCGCTGGGAGATATCGCAAGAAGATCCAATTGGCTGGAAACGCGTGCACGCAAACAAATTTCCAGCGTATTTCGCAGACCGCGAAACGAACTTTGCGCCGTGTCGAGCGAGAGCACCGAGAATGAACTATGCTCGACGGGAAATATTCCGTTTTATAGAGGTGTTGCGTTCACCGCGCTGCCACGATATTGTCGATGCTCGACGACGCTCCCCGTTTACGACATCGGGCGGCGAAACTGAAGAACGATCGTCTCGTTGGAATTGAGAATTTTTTTTCCACCGCCACCCTGGCCCGCTCTTTCGCGATCATTCGCGAGGGTCCTTTCGTTGAAATTGTTCTCACCTTGAGTCGTTCGGAGCCGCCACCTTCCGCTCGGACTCTGTTTGGCCGGTGATCCAATTAAGCTCTCGCAGCTAGTTGCCGCGGAGATGATGTTCTTATTAATCCTATAAAACTGAAGCACGTGTAACGAGCGCTCGCGCCAACTCCGCGGAATTAATATTACCGACGACGGGCCGCGATAAATCAACTTTTACGACGGAACTCAAATAAACGTCGTGGCGGAACTTTAAATTAAAACTTGCACGACCTCCCTGCGCGCCTCTCGATTCTGCCTCCGTTTCCTTGTCACCGAGCCAGTCGATGGAAGCCAATCGAATCCCCTTGCGACCCTACGAGGCTTATCATACACGTTGCACTCTTATTAGCGGGGGGATAAGTGTAGGTTCCATTTCTTATCCTCTTCGGTCCGTGAAATGGGGACTAGACTAACTCAAAAGACTTCACTAGAATAACTCACAATAGGTATTTTCCATCCTTTTCAAGCGGCCACCATTTTTGCCAAGCGAGTACATCTTGAAATGCCAGTCGCCAGCTACAAAAGTGCCTTCTGTGCAAAGGCCCTTCGTCTCAGAGACCACTGAGGCGCATCGTGCAGGCATCACGACGAGTTTCCGTGGAGAGCCTTGAGAATATCTTTTCGAGCCTCGAATCTTCTGATCTCGCGGTGTTTTCGGTGTGGTACAGTTGCTCGGGATTCAGCAGCTGTCGCATGTTTACGTTCCCTTGAGGAGGTAAGTGACGGCAAGCGTCCTCGGGCTATGCGCGCATCCGCCCACTTGAATCCGGTGCCACAGATCGCGCGAGGCTTGCGGATAGCCGTGTTATCTCGAATAATACGATTATGGCGAATAATCGTAGCTACCAGACGAGGGAACGCGTGTACAATGGCTCTGGGACGTTGTTCCAGCGCTGTTTCGTTACGTCTCTTACGTTCGAGAGCTTTCCAGCCGAGCGGGTGGACGTCAAAGGAATCCAGGTCCTCGAGACGTGTCACGTGTCATTTATATCGATCACATTTTACGTGAAATATATATGTACACCTCTGTTCAAAAGTCTTGGAGCAGTTGTCATATTTGCTTTTAAGATATTTAAGCGGATGTGCATATCTGCGATATTTGATATCTCGTGGCATTTGCTTTTTAACGTGCTTCCATTTAATATGCGATATTTAGCTCTGTCGGTGAGGGGAAAAATGTCACTCTGTCGCGACGTATTAACACTAGCTTGCTAATTGTCTGCGCGTAGATTCTTGTCGCAGTAAAAGGAATATCGCCGAATATTATACCGCCCGATTACGTGATCGCTGCAATCATCTCGATTCGATCTGGCTGTACTGCCTACAGGCAAGATTTTGTAATGACCTATATTTTTCACGAAAAGAAGGGTTACGCATCGATTACAAAACTTCTGCGATCGCATCGCGAAGAATGATTCGGTAATTGTTAAGATCCTGGTTCTCGTCATATTTTCGGCCATTGTGATGTAACTATGGGTTTTTTGCTCGAAGAGGTCAGCAGGACGTTATTATCGTTTTCTTTTTAGGCCTTCAACGGCGAAAGGAGTTTTTGTGCCCGTCTTTTTTAAACAAGTACTCGTTCTAACGTTTTATAACACACGGTGCAAAGTACTGTGCTTCATCCTCTGTTGAAACTTAGAAAAATTGTTTCGAGATCTAACGAGTTTTATGGATATTCTATGTGGAGTATCTATTTTACAGTAGTCTTCCTGTGTTAGTAGTTTTGAAAATAAGTCCAGCTCTCCATAGTATAATTCCATAAAAATTCATTATTCTGCCTCAACATTAGATTGCACAAATACTTGGATAGTTCGAAAATGGCCACACAGAATTTATAGAATTTTCAAAGAATTGAAGGGCGACGCATTTCCACTCACGTCACTTGTAAATCGCGTCTGATCAGTGATTATCTGTTTTCCCTTGCGTTCTGTACTGTACCCACTCCAATTTTACATTTCACCCTCCGTCTTTGCCCAGCCGCATCATACATTAATCATGCCTCGCTTACATTTTCCTATAAATTCGGTGCACGCATTATTTTACAAATTATCTCGAACGAAATTAATCAGATTTCTGAGAACGAGGACTTCTGAGTAAATTAAAATGTTTAGTAAATTAGTAGATTAGTAGATTGAAGTTTAGTAAATTAGTAGATTAGTAGATTGAAGTTTAGCAAATCAGCAGATTAAACGTTTGCTAGATTAAAGTGAAATTCTCGAGCGTATCGATTTCTCGATATTTCTTTGGGAACAAATCAACCGAATACACTCGAAACGATCTTGCCATCAGCAAACAGGAAAAGTTGGATGAAAAGCACGCCTGTACATTTTACTTCTAGCGAAAGGGTAATCGAATTAGATTGTTTGTTTAATTATCGATCTATTTGCTCATCACGGTATCGTTCCAGCCCCGCCTGATCCTTATCTCCCCCTCTAAGTTTCCACTTTTCATCTCGTCGGGTATCTTCGTCGTTGGCCGGCTCTGTACACAAACTATAACTGGGAATTGAATTAACGTTCGTTATCAGAATTTGTACGTATAAGCGCCTAAAGACAGAAACTAATACATCGCGTTGTTAGGAGCCAATTATCGAGTTCGGGGGTGTCGCACGATAATACCCTTCGTATCGCCAACACTGTGCACAAGGGAGCGTGTATTGTGCAGAACACTCTATAACGCACTCTAACTTGTAAGTAGGGACCGTCGAAGTTACTGACGCGAAGTTACAATTCCCGTAGTAACTAAAGGTCGAACCTTTCGGTTCAACGAATTTTGTTGCTCAATTTCAGTAACGTTTCGTCGCGGTTATGGAAAAGCAACTCGTTATAATCTCGCACGGCACGGGGGTGAATATTTGTGGAGACTATTTTCGGCCGAATAATTGGCAAATAAATTCAGACACCTTGTCTCATCTGCGACCCAGTATCAGGATTCTTTGTCGATAATAACTATTTAGCCAGCTTCGGACACTTACGGAATGATATTTCTAAGAATGCATTTTATTAATTCGTTAGAAGTAGAGTCGGAAATGAGAGAAGCAGTCTTAAGGTTTAATCAAAGGAAACTGTGATCGATTAACATAAAACGTTTTAATTAGTCTGCTCTAATTGATCAATTAAATAACACCTGTCGGAATGAACCGTCTGAAAGAAGTTTTTATAACTGCAGCTGTAAATCAATGCTTTCCCGCCGCCTAATAATAATAATTGGACCCAATTCACCTTTCGGTCTTTTTAATTATGCTGCAGAACTCCCCTTTGAGTTGAACATCGCGCAGCCACGTTGCTTGAAAAGTACCTCGATGATTTCAGTCCAAAGGAAGATTGATGTCTTCAGATTTCTGTTCCACTTATTCATTATTACTTATTTGTACGATTCTGAAAGTATAATACTTGTTGCGCTAAAAATCTCACTTGTATGGAATTTTAAAAAAAAATTATACGTGTTGAGTTATAACTTCTTTCCCAATTAAACGTATATTACATTACGCCGTGTAAAATATCTTTCGTCTGTTTTCTTGTATTCTTCAATGGAAAATTTACGATTGTGTACCGTTAAGGAACTAGTTTCTGATCAGTTTAGAAGGTTTCCCGCTTTAATATTTATTTTTAACCTAATAAAACATTAAACCATAAACTTTTTTTATACTAAAAGCTGAATTAATGTTTAAACTACAAGGAAAAATTTTAAAAAGTTGAAAATAAATATATAATTTAAATACTTATAAGGTATGGAATAATAAGGTGACTAGGAACTAGTTTTTAATCGTCTAAAACTAACAATACTAACTGCTTTCACAGACAACACATATATTTTTGAATTATCAATTTTTATGTTAGTAATTATTTCAAACAATTATTTATTGACATAAACTCAAAAGAACGATTTATTTCATGAACTGATAAAAAATTAGTGCCTGATCAAGAACTAGTTCCTTAACGGTAATACGCCCGTGATGGTTTCGAATTTGGAGCAGAGATGAAAGCTCCATGCAACATTTTTACACAACGGTAACCTCGTTTCATTTTCGAGTATTTACGGGGCGAATTTGTCGCGGCGCTGTCGAATGTCATTAACTACCCATTTTGAATAAAACGAGTTAAATAGTTTCCAGCCGACATTCCCTAAAAGCACCTTTCATGCCGCGCGCATTTCATTTACTGCAATTTACTACGAAATCCATATGAAAATAATTTTCAAACGTCGCTAAACGTAGTTTACGATAACATCCACGCCCCGACAAAAGTTATCAAACAGCATTAATGTCTTCTATACAGATCTGATATTGCCACACGATTTACGAGGGGACATTTTCGTATTCACAAAGAGAGGTGAAAACACCAACGAATGATAGATATTCGGTGTCACAAGTTTTCTCATGCGTTTCAAGATTACTCGCGAATATGGAACTACGAAAAAATCGTTTACTATCAGAACATCAATATATATATATATATATATATATATATATATATATATATTAAATGAAAGCATTAATACTAAAAAAAAATTCGAAACATTGACATTAATAAAATATTAACAGCAATAATAGGTATCTAATAGGTAATAACTCTCACTTTTATTTTTTCGTCAAACCAGAAATTACGAATTGAATCATTCCCTTCGTCCCATTTCGCAGTTCCCCGACCGCGCAAGACTACCAGCTTCCATATTTCTTTTTTGGAAGGCCACTCTGAGAAGATGGAATATTCTTCCGAATGAACTTATTTCACCTCTATCGAGTAGTAACGCCGCGACACATCCCAGACAATTCGATTCGGTGGATTTTATTAGAAGAAAGGTGGACCTCGGGCGTTCCATATTTGCCACTGTATTCGGGACGAAGTTAGAGATCCTGCGCAGGATGGGAACGCTCACCCGTCGATCATCAGTTTCGGTTGTTATCCGGCGCGATACACGGCCGCCTGTATCGCCAGCACGTGACTTTGCTCGTAAGCAAGGTTTCCTAGGTCCGCGCCAGGTGCAATATAAAGGACGATGCTTCCGCACGATAGAAACAAAGAGCTGGGGGCAAGCAGAGCAGAGCGGGCCATGCGTTTCTCGAAATAACGTTAACCCCGACACCGTCTGACCAGTCACGTGCGCCGTGCAAGCCTTTTAAAATTCGACGTTTCTCCGCCACCCACGACACGCCGGGATCGTGCAAACACCCCCTCCGATCCCTGCTTCGAAATCACTTCCCCATTTCCTTTCCATCGTCGCGAGCTTATCTACCTTCCATGCTACGAGCTACTTTAGTTATTTTATGTTCCGACGCGGCTCGATTGTGATGTCTGGGCTGCGAGGCTTCTTGGACTCTTCAAGTTTCACTCTGTTTAATCAAACCATTGGGTTATGTCGTTCATAATAAAGAAATGTAACTGTGTTAGTAAAACTCTTGCTGTTTACTCTAAATTATACTGACAGCTTTTCTCTCCATTTTTTCAGGTAAGATGTCAACCAGTGAGACACTTTGCAGCCCGTGTAAAGTAAGTTAGAATTGGCTATAGTACTAATAATCTCGCAAAGAGGAAGAGTTTAATCGAAGGAAGCTTTAATTGGAGGATTTTTTTAAAAATTTTGTAATCATTGAAAGAAAATATTTGCCGAGAAATTAGTGTCAGAAGATCTGAGAGCAGTAGTGAGAGCGGATCCATGTCCGCCAACTATACGAGAATTGGCGAACAAATCGACTACTAGTTACTTGCTGCGGCAAATTAACTTTCCTTGCCTCCATGCTTGAGCATCATTTCATCTAGCATTATAAAGGCAGAACATGCGCCTAAGCTGCCATTCTCTCGTGTTTCCTCGCAGCTTTTCTTTCTCCGACTCTTTCGCCGACAATTCAATCGTCGTTGAAACGTCTGACAAATATCAGGAGAAACAGGGACCCGGGGATCAATGAAATTATCTATCGCGTAGAACGTGCACGTGGAACATCGTCCTGGGTTAAATTCGTGTACACGGAAAATCCTCGTCGTTCATACGAACGCGCCTCTGCCAGCAAACCATTTATTCCTGCTCGAATTTGATCACTTTGCGGGGTAGACGAGGAGGAACACTCCGAACGACGGGAATTTCTGTCAAATATTCAGTAACAAGGACAGCTTGTATTAAATCTTTATATTTTAAGAGAAATACTGCGTAAAGGAATGGAGGATTATTATTTTCTATCGAGTATATTTTATTTCTTGCTATTGTTTTGCAAGGTTTTCTAATGGGTTATTTAAAAGTGAGTAGTATAATTAATATTATTTTAAATTTTCTGTAACTTTTGTTTTTGGAGCCTAAAATGGAGCTATGGCTTGGTAGTTTTATTAATTGTATAATGTAAGAATCGTTCTATGGGTTGGTAATTTTTTGCAAAATTAAGATCAAAAAATTATTGCGATCCATACGGCGAAATGTTTCCATCGCAGCTGTTCCTACGTTTCGATTCTTTTGCATATCCTCAGAAATCTCTTATAATAATGTGCAGGGTGTTCTGTAATAAATGGCCATCTCGAACTCGACGGTTAATCAAAATCAATGAAACTTTGGGAATAGGTAGAATAATAGGGTACCTTGATAAAATCAACTCTCCAAGATTTAGCTGTTCCTCGTTTTCGCTCTACGATACAAAACTCCACGAGTATCATTAGAAAGGTACGTTGCACGTTTAGGCCAGATCCACACTATCGGTCCGGTCTCGATCAAAATCACATCTGTGAGCGTCCGCACTATCAATCCGGGCGAGTGTGGACGCTCAGGGATGTGAATTTGATCGAGACCAGACCGTGACCGGACCGATAGTGTGGATCGGGCCTTAGAAAGTATCATCCCCGGGACGAGGCGTGCTCCGTGCTTTTATTAAAGAGCAGTTCAAGATGAAGTTGCCATTGGAACGGGACCACATAAGAGGAAACAGCCGCGCTTCTGCACGACGCCCCCCCTCGTACGTACGTTTTCCCTAGCCGGAAACGCGCGCGCGAAACGACAGCGTTACATTCTTTTTTCCAGGCGACCCCACGAGTCAGCTAATGACTCGCTCTCAGTAGTCATTGTTCATTGTTCGACGATGCACGTTGCGATAATCTGCGCAACTTCCCTTTCAGGTTTCGTTCTCCTCTTTCTTCACCTTGTCGGCTCTTTTCAGTCGCGGGCGACGAAAGCTGTTCTCTTCTCGTTCATTAAACAGCGAACTTGCTAATGCGTCAGGTGTAATTATTGTGTCACCGGGGCTTCAGGGTTCCGTCTCATTGCTATGCTTGCGCAAACGTGAGCCGCGAAGATCGCAATGTTACGATTCCCTTGATACTCCAACGACGATGCGAAGGCAAAGTGTAGGGAAACTGATTCTCTACTTAAAAGGTATGCTTCTATTTGATAACTGACGAGGAAAGGGGAACACAATTGTTTGAAAGTGGATGCACGCTACGAACGATCATCATACGCTGTCACTCCCATTCACGAACTGTTCCTCGCTGCTGGAGGCGTTCACGTAACCGTTCCATCAATCCCGTGTCGCGTGTTTTTTAGGTAAAGGATAAATTGAGAGGTAATAGCCTGAAAGAAATTCAGTTAGCCGAGGCAGCCACGGGCGAAGATTGAAATACAATCGTCGTGGATTCATTTAGTCCAGGAGACCTGGTAATTCGCAATCTGCCTTTCGCCTGTTAGACCGCTGGCCCGAGATAAACTTTCAACGAGAGAAAACGCCTAGCCGCAACCTCCTTCTACAGGGTGTCCCCGAAACTCGATTACCGAGAAGATACCATCGATCTCTGTGTCCCTCGGTTCATTCCTCGTCTTCGCCGAGCCTTGTCCCTGCTCCACGTAACGCCCTGTCGAATAATTGAGCAGGCTGGCAAAACTGACGCCCAAGTAACGCGCCATAAATCGTTTTAATCCTCGACGTTCGCGTGGCCTTTCCGGAACAAGATAGCGGAGGAGACAGGAATAGCCTGGATTGATAGAAAAAGCACGTCATCGTGATCAAAGGGTCACGTTTTAAATTATCTCGCTCCTGGCAAAGGGCTGACTCGTTGTCGCGAACGTGCCTCTCGAGGCACGAGGATTTCTAAAGCTCCGTCGACGAGAAAGCTGCGATCCTGCGATAAATATTTGCCGATCGACGCTCCACGACTATTCCGTAACGCGATGATATTCTAAGGGACCTAGTTACTCGAAGTTTCGCGAAACCAGGCTCGCGATTCCGTCATTTTTGGTACTCTATCGATCTCCGCTGCGTTCCCACTGTTTCTGTGACGATTCCTCGATTTAATGGCCGTCGAAGCCGCTTCCCTCGGACGAACGTAATTTAAAGTCGATCTCTCGCGGGGCAAAGCACGGGTCGTTTGCCGTCTTAGCAACTTCGTTACGTCGGGGGTGAATATCTAGGTTCACTCGGGTACGCGATCCTCCACCCTCCCCCAACACGGAAACTTCGCCGCGAGTTTTGACGTATAACACACACAGTGCGCGTAATGTGATTTCGGACGTAATTATTGTTTGCACTGGGACGTCCGCTGGTGTCTGGTTTAACGACGCCGATGAACCGTCCAGGGAACGTCAGTTCTCGAATTCAGACGTGACGGGGGACGAAGATGCCCGCGGACGCGCCCCGGAGCAAGCCGATACGTCGACGAGCCGCGCAGCGAGCGGGGCAGACAAGAGGCTGTTTCTGTCCGTAGCAAGAATCTGAAGAATTCATTAGGGGAAACTCGCTTTAAACGAAGCAGGAATGCGCGGATGAAGGCTCGATTTTAATCGCGTCCTGGACGCCCAGGCCCTGAAGAATGCCGTTAAAGCTTCGACGGTGCAGCTTCAGATGTTTAATCAAGGACGGCCCTGCTGCTGACACAACTTAATAGCAGGATTAATGAGGTCTAGCTTGAGGCCTAGGGATTAACAAGCTAGGCTTCCGGGTAGCGTCTAGCGGTGCAATGAAACTTGCACGTATTTTACGAGCGTTCAATTATAATACATCTATTCCCCTTTTCGTCTGTTCAGGAATAATTCCCAGAAACGAAGGGCGACTTAAACCGTTTTAATTAAATTCACTTCGATCAGATTCACAGAATGACGGAATTTAACTGCGCGAAATCGGGGCGCCGCCGCGAAACGCGTTCGGTATCGTAAACAAGACGCGAAGCTGATTTTCGAGAGGCGGGCGAGGAACTAAGTGTTCTCGAATGCAAATCTCCGATACGCTCCGCGGAAAGCTGGCCGAGCAAGGCCGCCTGGGAAACCGTTTCCTCGACCGAGTCAAGGTTACACGGTCGTACTTGCGGACCGACGTTGCGCCCAACAAGGATTTCCAGTTTCTGAAAGTGGATCTGGCCACGGGGCTGGGAACACTCGCCATAACTTCCTGGATCCCGGTTTTCGAGCTGGCCGTTCGTCCCGCAGCGTTGAGGAGACTCCGAACGACTGGAAACAAATGTGTAATCTGCTGGAGGGGTTAGAAATGGTGTCAAGGATGAGACCTCCATCGGTGCTCTTCGTTTCACGGCGAATTCTAGCTCGCTGGAGGGAGGAAGGGTCGAAGGGACGGTTCACCTAGGAAGGGCTGCGGGGAAATGTCGCGCTAGCGTCTTTCTGCAGTCTCAGGGTATAGACGCGCGAGGTTGCAAGCTTTTGCGAACAGCTGCCAGTGGAGTTTCAGCAACTGGAGCCGGCTACCTCGCGAGCCATATTAAGAAACGCATACCGAAACTATCGCAACGAGTGATCTCTGCGGGAAGATCAGCTGCTTCGTGGTATCGGTGCGAGAAGGAGAGGCTCGATCGACTAACAAAGTCGAACGTTAACATTCCTCGCCGTGCGGCTAGCCTAGATAGCAGAAACAAGCACAGCCTCCTGTGCGTCCACTTTTCAGGTCTCTCGCCTATTCGCCACGGATGAACGCTTCTAAATGTCGTCAGAAATCACGGCACCAGTCGAAACGGTTGCTTACACACGCGTCTGGGAAAGGAGTAATTATTTCTGATGAACTATTTCTAACGTTATTGATATTAAAAAAAAAAAATGCGAGAACCAACGCTTCCTTAGCAGAAGATAGAAGGAGATGTAATAGAAATCGAGACGTGTAATTCCCCGGTGTTTCTTGTAGAGGGATTATCAGAGGAATATGAAACGAAGGGAGAGAAAATTGTGGGAGAGAGACGACACGCGTGTTCTCTGCGCGACAATTGCATAAGCGACGAGTCAAGCGCTCTTCGCGCGAGCATTAACGTTGCAAAGTATTTTTTTGCGAAATTTTAATCGGAACCCAGCTCTCTGAATATGCGATACGATTAATTGGATTCGACGGGGATCCTACGGTGCACGTTATAACGCGCGATTTATTAAAATAATTTATGCGCCGCTATTGGTGGGGGTGGCGGAACAGTGGAAGAGGGGCGGAGGGGGAAGAATTAATGCCCCCCGCGTTCGAATTTGCCTTTTATCGCGGCCGATTAATGCCGTTTCGAAGGTAATTCCGGCCATTCGGCTGATCCAGCTTCTGTTCTCGTCGAGACACTTCCCATCCACGCTGGAAATCCGTCGGATCCACTCTACCGGAGGGAAAATACACGCCACTGGAAAGCTACTCCCGCATTTTCACTGTTTTCGTCTTCAGCTTTCCTGTTTCACTCGGTTTTACTCTTATCAACTCTCGTGGAACGGGGGAATTATATTTTACCGATTTGTAGGCAGAGGGCTATGATCGTTATTTCATTATCATAGATTAAAAATACTTCTTGACTAATGAAGTTCGAATGCAATGGAAAATGGTGGAACTACTTATTCACATAACTTTCAACGATCTGAAGGTACGAGTGTAAATTTAATTAAAATATTCATTTAAATTGCGAGTAATATTCTTAACAATTAGTTGCATCCGGACGAGTAAACATGAAATTATATTTCAGGCAAATAGCATCGTTGAAACGTTAGCGAATAATATTAGGATTACACTCGATTTGCCTGATCGATCCTCTGTCACGCAACGACAGAGGCTGGCGAACGCATCTGTAAATTAAAAAATGTTAATTATGAATTCCGAATGAATTATTGGCGGTAATAATTAAAAGGAGCGTTGCCTGTTATAATTAAAGATTAATTATTGGCGATAATTGTCATGAATATTCTCTGCCCTCGATCGATTTCGTATCCGTTTCGATGCGTGCCAGTCGCCTGAAATATGTTTATTGCAAGAACGGCTACGAGACGAATTGTCGTTGATCTCCAGTTCGAATATTATACCGCCCTCTGCTAACATCCAAGCAACCTGGACACGTGCCTCGAAAGTTATTTGAAAAATCCTCCAAAACCTACGAAATTTCTCCAATATTAACGCTCGTCCGGTTTCGATTTTCTATAATATTGACACGCTGAATACATAATTTTCCTCTGGAACTGCTGCGTGCAGTCCGTTACGTTTGGTTAATTAATATCCCTTGTTTCTGGTCATTTCGAATCGCATTATTTTCACGAAAAATGAATTGTTAATGCGCAACACATTAACGGGCTAATAAATTTGCAGTTGCTGCGTCACAGGCTCAGATACAATTCGAAAAGCCTGCACGGCTTCAGATAAAACAAATACATCCATGCATTTAACTGTTCAACTGCTGTATCATTTTTCTTGCCCTGCGATTTAAACGTTCCATCTTTAACCCATTCCGGAGCAAAACTCATCTACCGCCAGGGTTTCCAAAATTTCCAAGCTATTCTAATAACATATTCTTCAACTACAACTTACTAGTAACAACTAACAAGTACGAAATAAAGAATAATGCCTAAGTAGTACAAAGTGTCAATAGGCTTCCTATTTCTATTCTCCATAAGACCTATCTATTAAATAAATATCTATTAATCTTCGGGCCTGTGGCTTGCCCTCGCGCGGGGATTAGCGATCTCGAGGTGCCCGTGTTAATTCATCAGTCCTGCGACTATACAGGAGTAATCTCACGCGAAAGAACCCTTAGGATTCTATCTCCGCGCGTGTTTCTCAAAACCTTAGTAACTTCACCCCTTGAATCTCAAATATTCCTATAAATATTCCCGCAACGCTCATATGCCGTTTATATTGCACAAACAATTCCCTTCGTCGCGCCCTGCGGTCGTCATCGAAGAAGACGCGCGCGCCCGATGGCCGCGATGAAAGGAACACCCTGTGCATAGGGTGGAACGGTTGCCCGCGCGGCCGTGCACGTAGCACTGGCCCGTTCACACGAGGTACAAAAGTATCGGCGGATCGGTGCATTCACGCGGCTCGCGCGAGTCGCGGATTATGCACCTATGCATTATTGTCAGCGTTGGTTTGCCCGCGCGACGTCGAAATGGAATTTATCGTGGCAGGCCTCGAACGACGACGAGTCACGCGTCGCTCTCGTCCGGCAGATTTATTTGCGCGGACTGCGCGGGGCCAGGTAACTAAATAAATTCCGCGGTATAAAAATAAATCGACGCCCCGGCCCGCCGTACTACGCGGTCCAATCGGATTTCATTTCGGTCCGCAGAGCTTTGCAAGATATACGCCACCGCTCGTAAGTATTTGCCCACCCAAGTGTCTCGTTCGCGCCCAAGGGTGTGACGAGTTTTTCGAAAATACCCCTCCGTAGCTGAGCGAAGATTAGCTGATAAATATACGATGCAAGGGAATATATAAGGGGATTTCTTTAGGGAATATCAGATAGGGAGAGAGAAATGTTAGAACGGAGGGAATTGTAAATTGTTGGTTTGATAGGTGCTTTTTGTTTGGAAATACTGGAGGTTTTATTTATGCTCAGTTGATGGTTTATGCATTGTTCTTGTATAGCGAATATCGATGAGGAGTAGAAAGCAAGCTAGGGAAAGTTAAGTTTGACAGGATTGCACTTCTCTGTTAGAAACACAGAGGAAACTCTAGTCTTGAAATTCTTCGCCATATAATGTGGATTAACTAGAAAACTTTGCTGTGATTTCTCCCAATGACACACGATGCTTGCACAAGTAGAAAATATATACTTGTGAGCAGTATTGCAATATGCAATGCACCGCGTGCCTGGCCACGGACGATCCGCTTCTACTTGCTACACATTTCTCTCCTCTCAGGCTTCAGTGATTCACGCCACAAGGGATGCACAAATTTCCCATAAATTCTCTTCAAACCACCCCTCATTCTTCCATTTTCTCTAGCACAAAACACCTCTGCGTATCGCAGCGCTCGGTATCGCTACTAAACTCGCGACACGTTCTTCGCCTCAGAGCTAACAAAACAACTTCCACCTCCAATCGTACCCCACTCAACTCGATGTTGTTATAATCGCTGTTAATTAATCTGCATACGTGATATCAACGCACAGGAATTCCCTTGAATCTCTCACGTCCTTGCACGCATTCGCTCCCGGAGAATGTTGCAATGGCGAGGATATGAAACGTCGAAGCAGACATCCGCGCCGAGGTAAGCCTGTTTCCGGTCCGTCAGATTTTTTTTTCCATTTCCATCGACACGGTCAGCGTTTGGCCCCGCGCGGCTGTTCCCAACAAAAACACGAAACCTCGTCGGTTTCTCAGCGAAAGAAATCGCAGTTCACGCATGACAAAAGTATTAGCCGTGACGCGATCTATCCCGCGTAGAAGAAGTTCGAAGCTTCGGTTGGTCGCTTTTGTTTGCCTGCTAGCGACGGAAATATCCGCGGAACGCGCTTTCTTTCGACTTTCCTTCCTTTTGGTTCTTCCCTCATTCGACGGCATCTTGGTAAAAAGATATCGACGACTGGAAACAATAGCTGAACGAACCGGAAAGTTGTAACGCGAGGATTCGAATCAACATCGGAATTAGAATACATTTAAATTTGTCGATGAAGCCGCGAAAGACGTAACGAAAGTTTCTACGTTTTTAAGGAGTTACTTGAGTGTTCGAACTTTAAACAGTTGCCATTCAAATCCAAGCTCGCTTTGAACTCGCTCCTGTACACAGAGTTGTTGTAGAACTAGCAAGTTTGCACCTGCAGTTGTTTTATAATAACATCCTGTATAATACTTTCCTCTCGCTCCTCCACTCGCTCCTCCACTCGCCACATAATCTAAACAGTTCTGCGAACTGAGCCTGTTAGAGCTGAATCACGCAAATAGTATTAGCGCTCGCCTAATTGTTACTGTTGGTTGTTATCACGGTGGAGAGACGCCGTTTAGGAAAATCGATGAAATCGTGCTCGGCTTGTAGCGTCCCGATAATGCGCCTTATCGCAGGCTCCCTAACGATAAGTAATATACAGGGTGGTTCAGTAACCATTAGCAATTCACTATCTCCGAAACTGTGGACACCGATGAAAGCAGAAGCCCGATCATTGAATCCGATTTGAATCACGATAGAAATTGCTTTGAATACCAACAACACCATTCTTCAAATGCGCTAATAACCATTGCAAGGATCTACAAATGTATAATTGAAGGAGAATCAGTGGCACAAAAAGAATTATGGACACTGGATATTTTTGTGGCCCTCGGGTCGGACAGATTTATCCATTTGCGTTTGAACCGCAACATATCGTCAACCACATCTTCTTTTTGCAAAGAGAAACTAATTTATCTGCTTTTAATCGAGCTTGCAGCGCAGGGATGTTTCCAGCGCAGTATGCTATACTTTTTAATTAAATAAAATTGAGCAGCTTGCAGCAAGAGGGGTGCAGGTTTTTAAATTATGACGTGGACTATATGTACAAAAAAATCTACATCACGTTTGACGCAAACCCGATCACAAATGAGCGATTTATTGCAAATAAATAAAAATAGAATTATTAATAATTATTGTTCTTATTGTAGAATAATTTCGCGCCAAAAATAGAAATACGTAAAAAATTATCAACTCAATAACTACTACTTATTGTGCGAAAATATATATTTTTCAATCAGTGTTCTCTTTTTAATGTTAAGTCAAAGCAATAATTTTATAAACAGTTTTTTCTAATTTACTCGAAGTTGGTAAACATGGAGCTGAACCCCTCTCGCTGCAAGGTCCTCAGTTGAAGTGTGTCCCCGTGTGAACGTTATGTTTGTGGGCGAGTTCTTTTTTAAATATCAGGCAGACCGCGTGAAAACGCTGTTTACGATTCGGGATTTAGCTCCGCCGACGTTTCTGCGACATCATTAGCAGGTAGACTTGTCTTCTTCCAGTGTTACATATCCACGCCTTTACATACACGTATAATAACTTTTAATTATATCTCGAACCTCGCGCACGTACTCGACGACATTTAGACGATTCATAATGAGGCGTATTAAATGAGCATGATTTTACCAGGCCGAGTACTAAATTCGCTTAAACTCCAGCCACGCGAGTGTCTCAGCTTTGCGACATCATTAAATTTAATGAAGAAATCGTTACACGCCCGCGTCGCTAGCTGTCTTTGAAGGCTTGTAAGCAATCGATTACAAAATATAAAAAGGGGACGTGGGCATTTGACAAATTAAAATTGATTAAAAAGTTTGCAGTAGCGTGTATCTCGAGCGATATCGTGAAACACAGAAAGGTATAATTGACTCGTACCACTGAAGCGCGAAATAAACGTAGAGCGCGAGAGAGCAAGGGAAAATGGTCCTTCTGTGGTCAGACACATTTTGGAAACCAATATCATAGGACCTATCTCTCTGTAACTTTCTACACGCGCATTATTTTAAAATCCCTTTCAAACAAAAGTCACCTACATTCATAAGAACTTTAGAAACGTGTAGACATTTTACAAAAACTCCCTTTTAAGGGGGAACACCACTGTGACGGCCGGAAAAATGAGCCCATTTTTAAGATTTTTTTAAGGAATAACTTACAGTTTTATTATAAAATTGTTATTACCTATCTTTAGAACAATGTCTTAAGAGACTATAAAAAAAAAAGTAATAGAAAAACATGCATAGATTTCCATATACAGTTAATCTCCTATACCCCTCACAAGAAAAACATAGGTCGCTTATCGAAACGATATCTCTGGAACGGCCACTCTGAAATCAAATTTTTTTTTTAATATAATCGGTATGAGTGTAGTTTCCGTTGTGCGTACCGATTTTTTGATCGAAAACATATTTTTTGAAATACGCTCGAAAAACTATTAATTTTTTGCCGATTTTCGAAACTTTTTCTTCCCAAGCGCACCATTTTTGCAAAAATAATTTTTTTTAAAAATCGGTACGCACAACGGAAACTACACTCATACCAATTATATTAAAAAAAAAATTTGATTTCAGAGTTGCCGTTCCAGAGATATCGTTTCGATAAGCGACCTATGTTTTTCTTGTGAGGGGTGTAGGAGATTAACTGTATATGGAAATCTATGCATGTTTTTCTATTACTTTTTTTTTATAGTCTCTTAAGACATTGTTCTAAAGATAGGTAATAACAATTTTATAATAAAACTGTAAGTTATTCCTTAAAAAAATCTTAAAAATTGGCTCATTTTTCCGGCCGTCACAGTGGTGTTCCCTCTTAAGGAAGGGTGCCACCTTGGACGCATGAAAATCATAGGTTTACTTAGCGATTTTTTTCTTTTAAAGGATGACCTCGATAGAAAATCTGATTAATAGCATTTAGTATACATCTTTTGAAGAGTAAAAAAAAAATCGGGTTTATTTTTTTCTCTTTACGTTGCGGACACTAGCACCACCATTTTGTTGAAAAATAATTTTTTTAATCCTCAAAAGCTGTATAACAAATTGCCATTAATCAGATTTTCTATTGAGTTCATTATTTAAAAGAAAAAAAATTGCCAAAAAAGGCCTATAAATCCTCCCCTTACCTCCGCTTAAAGATTATTATATTACCCCTCTTCTTCTTGTCTACCTAGCGTGACGTTTACCAAGAAAACGATGCTCTACATATTGCAATACTATAATCTAAATATTTTATGCTGCACAAAGAAGCCGCGAGGTCCGCGATATTAAAAGGAAAAGGCAACGATCGGTAATCGTTCATGTATAAATAACCTCGCACGTACACTTCTCAGTGTAATAGTAATGGTACGAACCGTTACAAGCAGAAGGGAGATTGGAACGGTATTTGACGCGAATATTTCTGATTACAATTTTGATCGAAATCGACGGACGCGGAGCGTTTCAAGGGGCCCACTCCTCCGATCGGAGTGAAAAAGAGACGTGAATGGAAATCGTGGCGAGCGAATTACGCGGCATAAAATGATCCGGAGGAGCGGCTCTCTAAGCGAGCAAACTGTGGATACTACTAAGTATTTATCTACCGATCGGGCGGCATTCGAAATGCAAATTGGTCAGCGTTGCTTGAGCGAGGGCCCCCGCGAAAGTGGCGCGTCTTAGGCTCTATCGAGTTTTCAGAGTCACGCGTTGCTCCCTCCCCGCGCGCGCACAGGGGCCGAGAACAAACGAGATATTTTCTCTCCCACCTACCCTGTCTCTGCCGCTCGATCGGCGATTCGAAAGGCGCTCCACTTCGAGCCGTTTGCTCGGTCTAGATCGAAGAAATAATTTTCATTCAAGGATCGCTCTCTCAGCCTCGCTCTCTTTACGCGCAACGATCGGGCCAATTGAACCTCTGCAAAACCATCGCGCACCGGATGTCATCATCGTTTCACCTCGGATGCTCTTATAAATCGTCGGCTCGAGCGTACGGACACTTCGAGCTATCACTTGCAAAAACGAATCCACGATTAGTGAACGAAGAGGTCTTGGCATTTTGTTGCTGCGGTAGTAAGCTTTTATTCGTCAGATTTGTGTTCGTTGAGAAGTGCGTGCATCGAGTAAATATTAGGTAAATCGGTGCAATGCTTCTTGAGGTACAGAGTAGGGCTGGGACTATTTGTCGAATTTTTCGGTATTCGAATATTCGAATATTCGAATACTTCAGTTGCTCAATTATTTGGCGAATATAATTCGACTATCCAAGTATTCGAATACTATTCGAATATTTAAGTATTCGAATATTATTCGAATATTTAATCATTCGAATACTGATGTATTCGAATAGTATTCGAATAATAACATTCGAATACTCAAATATTCGAAGTTTATTCGTTGCATTCGAATACTTGTAAAATATTCGAATATTAAATTATTCGAATAGTCCCAGCCCTAGTACAGAGGAACGTTGTCCCGGGTGATTCTCGATTCAGTAGAAGATACTTTTAAAGTCAGACACCCTGCTCCGAGTTACTTAATTTGCTTCGAAGCATCGAGGGGTCAATATGGCGCCCCGTTAGTTTGGGTATTTGTAGAGTTCGGGAGAGAGTAACATCGGAGAGTCGACTTTGGGGGAATCGGTAAGTCGGCTGGCCAGTACGCGGAGGACCCGCGCGGATCTTGGGTTCGAATCCCGTCGCCCGAGAATTCGCTTTTTCGCCTACAATACTCAACGCCCCGTCTGTTACAGCTACAACCGAAAAGAAGCGTGTCGCAACAATGGTGAAGCGCGCCCATCGTTCGAAGGCAGTCGAAAAACGATCTGTCACCCCGTCGTATCCGTGTGAAGCGAATCCAGCCGTCCGATCGCTATTCAGCGCACGTAATATGAATGGACTCGCGATACCCCGCGCGCACATTTCGCGAAACGGATGACACGCGTTTCCACGATCGAGCCCGCGTTTACATACGCGGAATTAACGCGACAGGAAGTGCGTGTCGGCCGGCCGGATCCAGTGTAAACGGTACTAACTGCCGAGTCGCGCCCGGGGTGTCGATTACGATGGGGGTTTGATCGCGGCGCGCGATAAGTGCGAGGAATAAATTCAACGTCCGCGAGTTAATCCGAGTTTGCCCGTGGATCCCGGTCGATCCCGCTAATTAAATCTCGACGAACCGCCGCGCCCTGACGATGGGAGAGGATAATCCGCGAGTATCGATCCCCGATCCCCCGGTAAGGACTTGTTTCAACGACTCCCGCGCTGCTCCACACCACCCTCCATCAGCCGAGGGATGAACTTAATTTCGCTGCCGTGGCAGGGTCTCGCCGCGACTTCCACTCGTTTCGCCCTCCTTCGGGGCCTCCCTTTGACTGTTTACGCAGTATAATTAACGCTGCGCACCGCGAAGACGTTAAAGTGAATTCTCCGCGGCTGATTTAACAGGGTAAACAAGATTGCAGCGGCCCTCTGCGAGAGACGTTCCAACCGGACGAAGACGCTGTGACGACGATGACGGTGCACCGAGATTCCTCCTATCCCTTGCGAACGACCATGTCCACGACGCCTCCACTTTTCTGAATTGCATGGTCCAAGCTTTAGTGTGTTCAAGTTCGATGGAACGCGTCAGAGTTTGCAGAAAATTGGTAGAGATTGCACAGGTTGGATAGTTAGGTCGGTTGATTGGAGTTCTTACATGCCGAGGAGTTGATTTTCATGACATTTCGGGGTTTTCAGCTTTTTGCTAAGCTTCTGCAATGTACACTGCCCTCCGTAAGTATTAGGACACCGGCCGTATTTGCGAAGAATGTGATATTTGGTACAGATTGAATACTTCTCACTGCTTTTAACTTAAAATACCAAATAAAGTAAAAATTTGGGAGAGTTCAATCCAATAAATTTCTAACATTTTTCACAATTATTCCACACAGAGTAGGCGTCCTAGTACTTACGAACGCCAGTATGTATATATATATATTTATAGACCGGGGTGGATTCGTCTACGGAATCCGTGGCCATTGCTTCTTTCTCACCCTGTACAGATCGATGACTGGTTTCGCAGCTGAGAAGGGGGCGGGCATAATTGATTTCTCGCGGTTCACGTGTCTGGGAAACGGTAACACGATCGTAATAATTGTTAGCGTGGAATTAATCGGGGCTTCGCCAGCCGAGCACTGGTCTTCGACGGAGAAAGTATGGCATTAGGTGTCCATATTAGGTCCCCGCGGCGCGGCACAACTATTTACGCCCGTGAGAATTTTGTTATATGTATCGCTCGGTCCTGGAAATAGGCCTATGTACTCTTGACTCGCGAAGGAAAAGGTAATCAGAATGCCGGGGCGAGAGACAATGGCTTGCATCACTAATATTTCGCGGTACTTTCCTTTCTTGAAGCGCAACTCCGGGACGCGCGCGATTTCAGCCCATCCAACCAGCCAGCGAATAAAACTTCTGCCAACGGTTACAGGCGTCACGTGCCTGTCCCTTCCTCTGTACTTTGCATTATTATACGCCTTGCAATGGGCTACTTCGTCACTCGTTATCTCTCGACGTTGTACGATCCGAACGAGCATCATTATTATCTAAATATTCTAAACAACGGCTTCTTAAATTTCTTCACTCGGTCGGGATAGAAATTATCCAGAACATTATTGCACATTGTGCTTCAAATTTAAAAAGTATAGGCCCCCTCTTTCTTCGACGTCCTCGTTCTCAGCACCAACCCCGTAGATCCAATTTTCAAGCTAGCCCGAATTCAAGCGTGTCGTGATAAGATCCTAAGATACCTACCACCACCTTCACTCACAACCGTTGCCTTTCATCGTAAAAGTGAAAGACGTCGATTACGGAGCGTGACACACCAGCGACACAGACACTACTGCCGCTGTAGCATCGTTAGATCGATGAGATCTCGACAAGGAACATCCCCCTATCAATTCAGAAAGAATCGGAGCCGAATCAACCGATTTTCTTCATACCGAAGTGCCACATACGGCAACGATTCTACCATCGCTCTCCCCGAGCGTGGCCCGTGTTGCTCCGCGCGTGGGCATTTTGAAGCGACGAGCCGACTCGTCTGTCCCAGTTAACGGGATAAGGAACGATGACAGGACTCACCGACGAGCGACAGAACGAACGCAACAGAGGCCAGCACGCAGAGGTGTTGGTGCAGCCGCATGGTCCTCCTCTTCCTGTCCCTTTATCCCACGCGTCCCTCCGCAGCAAATGGCCCCTCCGCGCTAAGCGAAGCTAGGTCCTCGGCGTACGGCGAACGAGCCTCATCCTCGGCACTAACGAAGTCGCGTTCCGAAGTGACAACGGCGTTACGGATGAGCACAGGCGAGAGGGGAGCGTGGCAACGAGCGGACGGGGAACGCGCGCCGGCGATGGTAAGCGGTCCTCAGGACGTGAAAGACTGAGGAAAGGCGCGTTTGTTCGGTCGTTGGTCCGCTCGGCGATGTTAAGCTTCTGCCCACCTCTGTTACTTCGCTCTCCCTGCCAGCCATTCCAATCTCTGCCGCTCTCCCTTCGCGGCAGAGAGCTATGGGTCTCTCCCTTCACGGAGGATCCTCGTCGCCGATGGAAAGCCGCACGGCCGACCTTCTAGTTCACGGTGAAACGATGACACGTCGATGTGTATCGATGTATATCGACGTGCATAGCTGGTCGTTGATATTCTGGGCCCGATCGCCAACGTGTTCCCCTTCGACTTCGAAGGATACACGCCCTGGCCACTCGTAATCCAATGATCCTTGAATCGATGAGTAAACTGCTGCTCGAGGAACAACTTCTCGCTGATGGTATTCTCTCTTGGTATTATTCTTCTAGGCTTACATTGGCGTTCATAAGTATTAGCATTTGGGACACCTACTCTGGGTGGAATAATTGTGAAAAAAGTCGCAAATTTATTGAAAAGCTGTACCACATCAGTGGCGTACTCACGAGTTAATCTTGGTAGGAGCCGAGTTGAACGAATAAAAATATTTTTAATGCATATTCAATAAAATTCATTAGGTGATTAGAAAATTTGATGTATTTAAGAGTAAAATCCAGTTTTCTTTTCTTCTCACAAAACCCCTTCTCTGGGGATGACAGAGCCCCTTGGGCCCCCATCCCAAAATATCACATTTTCTGCAAACACAGCAGGTGTAGTAATACTTATGAACGACGGTGTACGTGGGAGTGCTTTTTAATATGATAGGTGTTCAAAAGCAGACGTGGAGCATTTGTTCAGGGTCCACGTTACACATCAGAGTAATGAAAAGAGTTGGTGAACGCGCATGTATGTTAGAGAGGCTCTGTTCATTATTCATATGCAGTTTTTCAGAGCGTATTATGTGTAATGCTCTTTATCGTCTGTAGCGTGCAAACAGAAAGTGGAGGTTGGGATAATTGTGGTAATATTATGATGAGCATGAACTGTGCGATCTAGAGTTTTATTTAAAGTGTTCGTTTGACGAGTCCGTGGCGGTTTTTTGTTGCCAAGTTAACAGAAGCTGTATGAAGCGTAGCTAAACAGGCGTGAATTTGTATAAAATTGTATTAACAGCGATCGTATAACGTCTGATTACATAACGACTACCGCAATAAGGAGAACGAGCACGAATTCCTTGTTATCCTTCGTAAAGTTATTCTCGAAATTATTAAACTGGATACCCCCGATTCGGGATTAAATCAACAACTCGATTCCTTCGCGAGTCCCGCGGTTAGATCGTCGGGAGTCGCGAGGAAATGTCAATAAGTATCATAGACGTTTTCCAAGGAACTTTAAGCAAAAAACTAGGAAACGAAATTCAAATAGCTTTTTACGTTTGATATTAAATACCATTTGGAACAATTATTATGAATCACTGTTTTCGAGATTCTTCTCACGCTAATTCATAGATCGATAAAAAAAAAGTACACGAACTTTTAAATGTAGACGCAAAGGTATACTCAACGAATCGCTTCCCAGAAGTCGTTTCACTCCGTGACACGATTAAAGATGCTTTGATATCTTAACAGGCAGCTTGGGCCACTAGTCGAATGCCAATCAGAATATTGCATAACGCGTGTGTAGCTACTCTGTGCTGCGCGATGACACGTTGACGCCACAATAGACCCCAGAGATTTGACGTTTTTAAATACCAAAGTATTGGTGTATCGAATTTGATAATATCTATAAAATTTATAGGTTCATCAAATTATTAATTAATTTAGTTCAATATATTCCATAAAGTTATCGATAATAATTTAAATACAATTTATATATATATATATATTTATGTATAATGAAAAACACATCAACGCCTCTGCATTTCAGAAACTGAAAAAAAGTGCGCTCTACCCGACGCAAACTCAAAACGCTGACACAGTGGAAGCTGCCATCACACAACATTTCGCTTACTTGCACGGTGTTCTGCAAACTGTCGAGAGAAAGATCATCGAGACGTTGCACCGGCAGCGCAATTCACGTAACAAGAATATTGATGAGATCTCCGAGCAGCTCAAAGAACTGGAGGAACGATTGCACTCTGCGCTTCTCGTAAGGATTTCCTTGTAATTCGTTGCGACTAATCATTGCTTATAAACCTTATCCCTAGTCATTAATATGCCTCCTATTTGTGATTCGTTACTCGCCCCACGTCACAGAGAAATTTAAAAATTTAAAAATTCCAAGGATTCGTGGTAAGAGAGCTAAGTGTAACTGGAGCGATAAAAAAGTAAGCTATAAGTAGTATCTAATCATAGAAAGTAGCAATTGTGCAAAGGTTTTTATGGTTCCAGCTTGTTTTCGCCGTTTCATTTTAACATCCTTAATTTCTCGCCGTGCACATGGTTATTATTTTGGACATGGACACGCGCAAATTTTTCCCGCAAGGACGCTGCGACGTGCCGCTGCCAAAAGTAATTCGAGATGAAATCGCAGATGATACTGCGAATTTTCCGCGTGTCACGGGACGTTTGGAAATTTAAAAATCTTCCCCTGCTGGCTACAGCGTGTGCACGTGACAGGGGAGACGCGAATTTTCATAATGAAATTATTAGGAACGGGCAACGATCATTGAAATGAGCTGACACGTCGAGAAAACGTGATCCACGCTTGACGATTAATTTCCGGGCCATTCTTTTTTGTGCTTTAATGATAAGGGAGGAGGAATTCTTTATCAGTAGCGGTAGTGGTGATCGGTGCTTTGAATCTCACAAATTCGTATTTTACGAACGCATTCCGTTTTTCAGGTGACCACCTCGGTCGAAGAAAACCTGGGCAAAGTGGATCTACAGCAGGTGATACGGAAATTGGAGGAATTGGCAGATATTCCCTGTCATCTGGTTGTGAATTCCGTACGGAACGACCAGGAAATCAGGTAAACTATACTTCCTTTCAACAGAGAAACTACTATCACGTTCTTTTTCGTACATAAATAGCGTACAATATTCATCGCAAATCTTAGAAACAAATTTGTAGAACAAAGTGTCGATACCTTGCTGTTAGGCAGCACTATGTAATAATTTGTAGCCATTCTCTAAGGTAATATTTATAACAATGCTTAGAGAGTGTCATCTGCAATGGCCCAAACTGTATTGTAATTTCTATGTTCTAAGTTCTTCTTGAAATGTTAACGATCATTTCTACGTACTTCATAGCGAGAGTTGCTTAAGGAAGAGGGAAATTGTGTTTTAGATTTTAAACTAAAAATAATGTCTCTCGAAATTGTTACTACAGCAAGACAGTGGAAGTGCGTTTTATAAGCAGAACTGATGTTATTAATGAGAGTAGGAAAATGCAGAAACGGTGTGCAACGTGCAAGATGCAGAAAATTGAAATTAATTTCATTCTCTGGTTTTGCCAACTCTAAATTGTATATTTCTAATTTTTTTTCTCTACAATTTCAGCCTTAAAACAGGTTGCTATTATAACTGACTTTAATAACTAGTCCCCAAATATTCTTTCGGAAATTTGTTTTGAAAATGCCTCCAACCAGTAATTCGAGACATCACAAGAATTAAAGAGTCCCTGTAGAAAACACTGTAAGTGCCAAAAATCAAATTCTATACAATAGTATTACGATTGTAGAACATTTACCGATAAAATGTTTATTTTAAATTTATCACTTGCAGTGTTTTCTACAAGGACTCTTCAATTACATTTTCCATAATTTTGACTTTATTTTTCCTCCCGTCATTGTCACACTTGGCTCTCGAAAAAGAAAGAATTAACCGAATCCCTTTAACGTACTTCAGTTTCGCGTTTCTTCCTATTATCTTCGCGGTTCTTTATTCGTCGGGTGTGTCGTTAAGACGAGCGAAAAACAAAGTGGAATTCCCTGAACGGTCTTGGAACACATGGAGCACAAGTCCCGCGGCACAGTGAAAATCCAAAGCTTTTGTTAAATCAAAATCTCCAGTACGTATTGAACAATTTATTTTCCTCGGCACCGACGATGGTGCAGAGTCGGACAAATCCCCTGTCGTTTATATCCGTAAGCAGCTTACAGATGTCCAAACGAAAAGTGAAGTGAGCGCGAGGGAGAGCGGCATAAGAGTAATTAATTAAAGCGAAGTGTGCCTACGGTTGCGTTATAAAGCGGCTTGGAAATATATTTTTTTTTATCATTCCTCTTTTAACCGCGAGCAACAAAGCTCCGTTTCGCTTGTGTTTCGCTAAACCAGAGCAGACGTAATAAAACTCTTGTTGGTCGATAGTACGCCTAATCCTGTAAGGGACGCCGAGGGCTGGAAAGTGAAGTGAAAACGTCCCTTTTACAATGATGACAAATGTATTCAAACACAATTTGACGTATCAACATAAAGACTTTGAGTTCCAAGTTCCCACTCGATAAGATAGTCGTTAGGGTTCCCTTCTGAAAATAGAAACGATTTTTCTTGCAGATTCAATGTTGACAACAGCATCGTGGAAGCCGTGCAGAAGCACTGCAGCGTTCAGATACCCGCTGTGTCGAGTTTCAGTTTGCAACGAACGGAATTGTTGCCGGACGATTACGAAATGGAGCCACTTACGGAAGAGATCAACATTCCAAGTAAAATTAATGTCTTCTTTCTAGAACCAGTTGCCGCGGAAGGCACCTAGTCAATTACTCCGTGGCCCTCACGATTGGCGAATTTAATTTTCCACAGGATTCTGCTCCAATGCGTCTATGAGAATGAAATCCGAGTCGACTGACTCCCTGCACTCCCGAAAGAATGACAATATGCCTGCTGTTGGTAAGCGATCGCTTCATTGTTCCTCTGGATTCCTGTATCCTAAACTTCACTCATGTTCCCTTCAAATATTTAGAATTAAAACTACCACTAACTATTCTATTGAATTTCAAGGATCCTCCGAGATGGTCCGCGTCACCCACGTCGTTGATCCATCCTGGTTCTACGTCCAATTGGTGCAGAATCAGAATAAGATCACAGAACTCGGCAAAGGGCTGGGGTCGATGGCCAGCACTTGGGGGATCACGCCCACAGACGTCACGTTGAGTATGAAATCAGAGATAATCGCGAGATAAAGACAACCATCCCTTATATCCGTTCTACCCTGTACCACGAACCTACTGATTGCCCTCCGTAGATGGATTGTACGTCGTGCAATCTTCAAACGACGGGCAGTGGTATCGCGGGCGCATTACAGAGAAAAGAGTAGACGCCAAAGGTGACGTAAAGTGCTGTGTCCTGCTCGTCGATTATGGGACGGATGAAGCAAACGTCTCTTTGTCCAATATGAGGAACATTATTCCCCAATTCGCCATGATGCCCACACTGGCCATCAGATGTACGTTGTTCGATGTTGTCCCGAACGATGGAAAATGGCATCCAGATGCTACTCTGGCCTTCAAGAAACTAGTCTGCACGTAAGTAACGCCGATGATTCATCGCTCGTAGTCCATCCAGCACTTTTAGACGAATAACAAAAATTGTGCTCGCCGTTTCAGAAATGCCATGGTTTCGATGTCCATCATGATGATAACTGGGGACACTTATTGCGTTGAGCTGTGCGTGATTTCCGCCCAAGACTCAGGCCTGATATCCGTGAAAGACTCGTTAACGTACATGAAATACGCTACCTGTGTGTCGCCGAATAAATTAATGGTAATTGCCACGCTGTATCTGATAGTTTCTGCGTTGATGGCTGGTCAGAAAATTCATGGCCGATTATCTGTTTCGCAGAGGACGAACCCAGACTCCACGAGGCAGTACTACAAGGAATCGCTGGAGATAGAATGTTACACGGAAGTGCAAATTCTGTTCGTGGAATCGCCGAATGTTATATACATTCAGAAAGTAATATAGTTTTCTTGTCATTCTTGTGGCCCAATTATTCAGTATGTCACGTTGCGTACAGAGGATCGCTTATTCTGATAACTTCGGATATCTTCTCTCCTTCTTTGTCCAAGATTTTCGTAATCATTCAGCTTTCAAACTTCGTTCATTATTTCTATATATTCTTCTATTTCTGTTTACGTAGAAACACGCAAACAGGTCTTTCTTTTGCACAATGGTACGCGAAATGACTGATCACTATGAGCAAAACACATCTGCTATAGAGTTAATCCCTGTACCATATAAAGGTAACGTTTCAGACATAAGTATATTCCTTGTTTTCTAATGCTTGTTTGTGAGCAATTTGGAAATCAACTTTTCTGTTATTATGCGTCTTAATTATCCGCACAGATTTACCATGCGCAGCGCCAGGGGCTGATGGGCTTTGGCACAGATGTCTTGTGTCCGAAGTTACAGAAAACACTGTAAAGGTTTTTTATGTAGACTTGGGATACAGTTTAACGTTAAGTTGTGATAGTATAAGATCACTTTCTAGAAAGTATATGGGCTGCAGAACTCAGGTGAGTTTCTATGAAAATATGTATATTTCCTTACGCTGTATTGGCATAGGTTATTGTCAATTAATACGTGAACTTGAAGGAGATTTGAAGCGTAGTATCCTACAGAGATAAGTCGAATTCTAAGTTCCGTAGCGCGGAACGTTCGAAGGCTTAATTTCAAGCAATTGTATTAAACCCTCTCATTAGGCAATTAAAGTCTCGTTGAAAAATATAAAGCCAAGCAACCCTAAGAAACAATGGGGCGACGAGACGAACGAGTTCCTGAAGAAATTCCTTATGAGCACGAAGAATTTTAAGATCGTTGCTTTCGAAAAATTATCCGATACATACAGTGTTGCTATGTACACCTACGATAGAACTAGCGTCGTTCACTTGTTACTGAAAAACAACCTAGCAGTGAATGCGGGATCGAGGTATGTAAATACTCTAAACAAGCCTTACGATTCTTCTCATCTTCGTCTGTTTACGATGTGCCCAAGATCACTAAGTCCACGTACGTAATTGCGGCATTTTTTCCTACTCCGTAATAGCTTCTACAATAAAGACGGTAATCCTAAACGGCAGAAGAAAAACAAACCGAAGAAAAACGCCGCCACTGCAATGGCACCCGAGGAGCCGTACAACGCGCCAGATATTAGTAGCATAATTGAGAAGAGCGTGAAGAAGAAGAGCATGGCAGACGACGCCGAAGATCCTTTTAAAGTGTGCGTCGTGATACACCACGCAGAATCTCCAGATTGCATCTATGTCTCTGATGCCACGTGCGAGCAGCGCGACATCGACCAAATGACCGCGCAGATTCAAGAGTTCTACAGCAAGTACCGTTCCGCGGAACGAAAAGTTTGGACCAAGAATACGGTCTGCGCTGTTTTCTCCTCGAAGACCTACATGTACTATCGCGGCCGAATTATCGATATAAAGTCTCCGGAGAAGGTGCGCGTGTTTCTGTACGACGTGGGGCTCGAAGAGATCGTCACGCTAAACGACATACAATCGCTGTATCCGCCGTTCTTCAAAGTGCCCACATACGTTTTTAAAATAAAGCTGACTGGTATATTACCGTGCGGGGGATCGATGAGCTGGCCGTCGCTATCTTGCGAGGAATTGCGCGGAATTATCAACGGCAACCACTACTGCAAGTTCTATATATCGAAACTTGTAAGTGTTTTATACCGTATATTATAATTAGAGGTGGGTTCGGAGCTAATTCTTAAATTCCCGAAACTCGAATCCGAAAGTTCGTCAGGCTTCGAAAGTTTCGAAGCTCGAAAGTCTTGAAACTTGAAGTGCCGATTCTGTTTTTTAAGTGGAATAGCTTGCTTTATGAACTGAAGTGAAGAAAATTTTTGCATACATCTCTACTTAACGTAGTTAAAGAAATTCTCGACACGCTGCGAACGATTCGAATTCTCTGAACTCGAAACTTTCTTGGATTTACTGGCTTCGAAGCGTCGAGAAACCCATCCCTAATTATTATTGTTATTATTATTGACATCAACGGGTGAAACCCTTTAGTACGCAGAATACATTGTGGTTGAAATTAAATTAAATAGTACTATATACGAAGATGTCGAATAATTCGCTATAATTGTTTGCTCCTCGTTGTTGCACAGGAAGACGAAGATGTGGAAGACTCTGCGATACCAGTAGAACTGTGGATTAAACAGTCGAAAATGGACGGTCCTTTAACGCCCACAAGGATTGAAATTAATTCTGTCAGTAGAATGCTGGTTGAAAAGGGAGTAGCCTTGCCTATAAAAGAGTACGTAACACTTTATAAAATGTTTCAAACTAATAATTCGTTTCTATGCTTGCCCCCCTGTTCCGATTACATTTTCACATCCTTTTCGCATTCCCAGATACGCAAAGAAACGGGACAAAATATTGGCGATCGAATTGAAGCGGCAAATGATAAAGAAATTAGAGAGATTGTCGAAATGTGATACAAACGTGAAGTGGCAAAAAATTGATAACGAGCTCGACGAATCTATCGAGAGCATTAACAAGGAGGCGTCGAAAACATTCCTGCGTTATTCGGGCTCTGAATCGGACAGCGAGGATTATAGTTCAGAAGAGATATTGGACAATATCCCGTCGCTTCCGAAGTTACCCGCTTGGCTGCCGGCAGACACGATAGCGAAAGATTCATTCATTGCTATACCTACTTACTTGGATCACAATGGCTACCTGTATCTTCACTCCAAAGAGCAAAGTGTGCATACTTCTCGCTACTCCATTACTAAGTGTTCACGTAGCTCTTTAATTCTCTAACATCGCACGTTTCCAGATTTAGCGGAACTGCGAAAGATAGAATCGAAACTGGAGAAGCTGTATAAGAATTGCACCATAGAATCTTGCGACACGGTGTGGGCAGCTGGAGACCTGTGCATCGCCCAATACCACGCGAATAAGAAATGGTATCGGGGCAAAGTGATTAAAGTTCAGGAGAATGAATTATTCAATGTAAAGATTCTATCATCTGTTGTACTACGTAGACTTACCTTCGCGTAACACTTACTAATAACCGAGAATTTATGTGCCATAGGTCGAGTTTATAGATTACGGAAATGTGGAAGAATGTACTGTTGGAAATCTGAAGAAGGAGGTCGTTTTGGAGAACATTCCAATCCAGTGTACCAAATGTATAATCTATAGCTTAATCCCGGTAAATAGCTTTAAATGATCGAATATCGTCGGTGCTAAAATATTTCTGCTTGATTAATCAGTGCGAACGTATTTTAATTCATTTCTCCGACAGGGAGACAACAATGGGCAGTGGAGGATAGATGATTTGGATAAAATACACAGCCTTCTCATTGAACAAGAATGCGTGGCAACAGTCTTAGACAGGAGCAAAGAGTACCTTGTTGTGAGTAATCTTCTGAAATACAGAATCCATCGTTGACAATGTAAAAAACAGCGCCAGTATACGGGAATATCCTTTCAGATTTCTATAACCCTGTTGGAAACAAACAAGCACAGCCACAAGAAGACAGACTTAATAACATTCCTCGTCAACGAATGGGGAATGAATATTAATTGCAATTTGAATGATAGTATCGTTTCCGAAACCTCGTCTTTAACAGAGAATGCAGATATAGTTGTAGAAAACTCAGAATTATTCTGTTCAGACGACGAGAGAGTAAAGGATGCGGTTATCAGTGGATCTCCCGTAGTGTTCCAGCACTCGAATTCGGGGGAAAATAAGAATGAGAGCTGCACCACGACCGACGTGGAGAACTTATCGTGGAGTAAAGCAAAGGGCGGAATAAGCGCTTCAACGCCATACGTGATTTCTGTAGAGAATCTTGTGATGAATTACAAAATGGTCGATATCCCGGACGAAATAGACTTCATCGAAATAGAACTGTGCTGTAGTATCAGTGCCTTCGAATTTTACGCCCAGCTAAAGGAAAACGTGCACTCCACGGTATAGAAATGAAATTTAACGGGATGTCTTTCGTCCTATGGTACTTTCAAATATATGCCAGTATATTCGATATTCTCCTTATTTTAGGTATTGCATTCCTATTATAAGCAGTACCAGCTTCTAATGAATGAGTTGCAAACAGAAGCTTGCAAACAGCCGCTGATCAAAAGCCTCACCCCCCGTAAGTATTACTTCGGGACGCGTGCCGGAAATTATTTCTAATATGAATAACAATCGCCGGGAACATTATGGTAAACCTAACTCCTGTTCACAGACACACCGTGTTGCGCTCAATTCACTGACGGCCTTTGGTACAGATGCCTTATAATAGAGACCGAGTCGATTGATGGCACAGATAACATTGAAATCAAATTGCTATTCGTCGACTACGGCAATGACGAATACAGAACAGTGGATCCAGAACTGTAAGTGAACATTCGTATACATACTCCTCTAAAAACTGGTACTGGAAATCTCGCTACGAGAAAAGCATTGTTTCCTAATCCACTGCGATAGTTAATTAAGTATATAAGAAAGTAGGGATACGAGAATGCAGTGGTATCGTAATACGGAAGCATCATTTTATCACATACGTGTCTTTTTTATGTACATAAAGGCAGGAGTTGCATAGCTTAAAGAAAGAATGGATGGAATTACCAGCTATGGCAATCAAGTGCAAATTGTGGAACGTGGAAGTCGTTTCTTTAGCAGATCGCAATGCTCTATTATCCAAATTAGAGAGTATGTATAATAAACGTGTCATAGCCACAGTGAAAGTAAGTGAATGCGCATTATACTATCTTTCTAGTCTCGTGCGCCCGCCGATTATTAATATTGATTATTGCAGGACGTCGATGAAAATTTCATGTACGTTGAATTGTACGTGGACGAAACTCGCAAGGAGCTTATGTACAGCGCGCTCATCGAGGAAGGTTTATTCCAATTCAAATCCGACAAGAATTAATAGACTGCGGGCCCTTATTTTTACGCTATTTATAATAGTAAATTAGTTTGAAGTGATTAGGTCTAACTCAGACGTAACACTTTAGAAGCCCACTACACCACAGAACGGCTGGACGTTGCGTCAACCACCGACAGCGACAATTTCGTGGTGCAGTTTTTTTTGTCGTCGATACGGACTTCGAACGTGGTTGATTCCAGCAACAGCCCAACCACTGTTTTGTGGTTGTGGTGGGCTTCTAAAAGTGGTCCGTCTGAGTTCGAAGATACAATCGTATGGATCTTTCTGTTCATTTTTGTGATATTACTAAGTTTTTGATTCGTTCTTTATTACTGATACTAAGATTACTAAGAAACAACTTTTCTTTATTTTAAATTTATTGACCGTCCCATGTTGAGGTTACATATTATAATTTTACAACTTTCAAACGGATTCAATGATTCGTAAAGAAAAAGCGGTAAAGGATTGTAATCCTTATAGGTAGATTAAAAATCTATAGATTAACGTTGCGTACTTTTGGCGATCTGTTCTTTAAGTACTAAAATACTTTGTCTTTGTTCAGGCGGTAGCATTGCAATTTGTTCGTCGGATAATTGTAATACTTGCATTATCAACGCGGCCTGTAACAAGATCAGTGATTAGTTTCATGTTCTTTTCCATATCACATTCATCGTATCGTTACGTAATATTTTATATATTTTTATATAAATGTGATTAATACATACATACATATATATATATACATATTGATTTAATGTCTACCTTTTCCTGATCCGATGCTCCACTGGGTATATTCCCGGACGTGGACATGCCTGCCATAAGCCTCGAAGTTGCAGACGTAGTAGATGCCGCGATCGAAGTAGCAGGAGCTACAACACTGGCTGCGGCGACACTTGAAGGCGGAACTGTGGGCGCGGCCACGGGTCTCGGTACTACTGGTGGTGCAACTGGCGCTGGTGCTAAACAAAACCATCAGTTTGCGAAAACTAGACTCAAGACGGGGAAATGTTTTATGAAACGAGCTCGAAGTTCGGGAAACGTACGATTAACTTTCGTAATTCTGGGATCAATAGGCATCCTTGGATCTCTAGGGTCTCTTGGATCTCTACCGAATCTATCTGTTCTCGGATCACGACAAAAGCTGCAAAAGATATAATGCTTTTAGGAAATCTCGAATATAACTGTTCTAAATTATCTAAAGTAATTATGAAACCTCTCCACTCCTTCGACAGGAAGAGCGCTGTAAAAAAGAGTAAACCTTTCAATGATAATATTAAATTACGAATATTCTCTCATCCGAAAGTAATACTAACTTCTCTGCGATACTAAATGTACTCAATCCCCTGGGATCGGTTGTGGTGGACACAGGCGCGGGTGCGCTGACAGGCGTCGGTTGTACTTGCTGAGGCCCCCTCAAATCTTGATCCATTCTAGCTAAGCGTGGATCCATTTGTCTGTCTAACGTGCGTAGATCAACGTCTTGCCCTGTTATGATATTACGCTATGTAGATACGTACGGCGACGGTGCATTTCATTTTGCAAATCACTACATTTCGGTATTAGGAATAATGTTCAAGTATTATCCAGCATTATTCCTAGAATTCGTTTCGTCTTACCAGCAAAGATTGCTGCTGGAGGATTCGTAACTGGCGCTGGACGTGCAGGAACCCATGGTTCTTCGATCCGTGGTACAATTGGATGTACGACCGGTTTCTCGGAGGATGCTAATACGTTCGGTATTGGATTGGCTTTATGTAACATGTTAACTGCCGTGTGAGGATCCACTATTCTCATCACTACCTGCGCCTGCAGCAGGGCGTACGCCAGTTGAGGATTCTGGAGCAACATTTGGCGCGCCTCGTTCGGGTTGTTTTGCACGCAGAGCTTCATTTGCTTCATCAGCTCGAACATTTGCTCGGGTGGCAAGGACGCGACGGCTTTGCTTATCGCTTCGGGAGCTTTGTCGGCTTGCACTGCCTCGCCGTACGGATTTTCGGTATTCTGACCCTGCAAAAGACTTTGCATTTCCATCCGACTTTTCTCTGTGCAAGCATTGTCGACGCGCAATGTCCTTCCCCCGATTTCATAACCATTCAGATTTCTCATAGCGCTGAGGGCAGTTTCTTGGTCTTTGTATTCGCAGAAGCCATACCCTTTAGGCTTGCCCGTTTCTCGATCGAATACTAATCTGTGTAAAACCAATCGATAAATTCGAAATGTATATACAGTAAAATCAATAAATTCGAAATGTATTAACTTGAATTCTATTTGCAAATTTAATGTATTCAAAGAACAGCACCCATCATTATCAAAATTCCAATGCGACGATACGCAACTACTATAAACTTATATAAAATCAACCTAGAAACTAAAAGTCCTGGATTGAACGTTGGAGTGTACAAGCACACTGTATAATTTTGACATGAATCGTGGATACCAGTTACTGTCGAGAGACAAACAAACACTAAGGTGTCAAGCACAAGATTGAGCATTGACATCTCGTTCTTTATTTAACTCGAGTACAAGATGATGCACTCCTCTATTATCTATAAAGGTAAATTAGTATATGAAGTTTATAGAAGTGTTTTTACATGTACCACCGGAAATGTAGTTCGCAGCTACGAGAGGGTAAAATAATTTCGGCGAATAAGAAATCTGAAATGAGCTTACTTAAACGAGAGCACAGGTCCGACTTCGCTGAAAATATCCTTCAAATTTTCTTCCGTGGCTTCGTACGGGATATTCCCGACTGTAAACAAGAATTGCATGTATGACAAGGTTATGCGGCATTACCGAATGAAATATAATTCAATATTAAGTAATGTATCGTACCGAAAACACTGCGCATAGACTTGTCCATGAGCGACTGATCGGAAATAGTTGAATTGCTCATGTTTGCGATTTATTCGCTTTTGTTTACTATTCGAAATTTGAAAGCACTGTTTCACGTCGGCACAGTGAAACAAAACACAGTTTACTCGACGTGTATAAGGAAGGCTGCCATCACATTTTTGTTATGGTCCGAATCGATCGAAGCGTCCCTCGTAAACAGACGGACTCTAGTGAAACTACTGTGGTCGATAAAAAGAACTTGTACATAGGTGGCATCTCCAGGTACTCTGTGTAGACGAACTTTTGACTCATAAATGCCAGCACAGACGAGGTATAGGATAGACATATCACTCAATGCATTTTTCTGTCACCGGTTTGTGGGGTCCTAGGACCCCAATATAATTTTAGCGTCGCATGCAACGTTACCGGTGAAGTCTGGAAACAGATTGTAACGCGTGGTAGCATCGACGAAGTATAGGATAGACCTATCACCTTATGGGACTTCGTGTCACCGCCCAAACTGTATTACCGACCCATAATTTCAGGACTGAATTCAGCGGCCTCTGTTCATGAACTATACGTGTGACTTGTTTAGAGTGATATTCGACTCGCGGAACCAGATATTCGACTCGCGAAATCAGATAGGGTGAAAGCACTAGTATTCGGCCACCCTCTAGTAGTCGACCACTTTTATTATTTAGCTTAAAGAAATAAGTACTGAAATAAAGAATTTATTAAATGACAATTTTATATTATATTTTGAATTTCTAACTTTACAATGCGACGAAAAGCGCCCTTCATAGGTAAAAAAAATAAATGCTTTTAAAGTGATTTGTAAACTAATTTTGATTCTACATGCGCCATTGCTGTTTTCTAACCCAAGAAACATAAGTGTGCTTTGAATAGAAACGACAAATGTAATTCAGTTCTATACATTTTTTACTGGAAAATTATGCTATTCCACTGAAAAAGCATCAACAATTTTATATGCGCTTCTAAAATTTAAAAAAAATGGGATAATTTATTTATTTATGGGAGGTCGGTAACTGGATCATCATTCCCTTTCAATTTTCAATAGTCGACCACAGCGGTCGACTTCTGAAGCTAACTGCATTCACAATGAATGCTAATAGTCGACCACGTATTAACTATAATATAAGAGGCTCTTAATAAAGCTTTTGGCAAACATATATTCTATCCTGCTCCTATCCAAAGCAATAAAAAAAGATCTCCAAAAGAAAAACTGCCAAATGCAGTTTCATCTGCTGAATGGCGCGATTTTTTTTCAAAAAAACACGAAGTGAAAGAAAATATTGAAATAGCAAAGCGTCAGAAAAAGGAGGAAAGATTGAAAAATCAAGAAGAAAAATCCAAGAAAATAGCAATAAAAAAGGATAAAGTAAAAGAATGTAAAAAGAAGAAGCAAGAAAAATTTAAAAAATTGTAACAGAGAGTTATAAAACAAGAAAGGATTTCATTATATTTAAGATAATTAAAATTGTATATTCGTTTCTTATGGATTAATGTTCTACAAAGTTTATATAATTTATTTATAGAATACCTATTTTAAAAACTTATAATTTGTTACTGCTTCCTATCTTAAAAGCGAAAAATTTAATTTACATTGGAAAAAAAAATAATTTCTATTTTTTATTAAAATTTTGATAAAGTTTTTAAAAGAACTTATTTTACGCATTATTCTTGTCATTATTAATTATTTACTGATGTTGCACATATTCAAAAATAAATTTTAGTTTGTAATGCGCACATAACCTATTTTGAATTTCATATTAAAAAAGGTGGTCGACTACTAGCTATCGGAGCGGTCGACTTTTAGAGTTAAGCGGTCGATTATTAAAGCATTTGGACACTTTATTTTTAACGCTAATTATTTATTTTCCCTGAACTTTCCTACTAACACAAAATATTTAGTGATACATTAAATACATTTGAATTACTTCAATACATTTTATGTATTTTATAACATTGATTGTTTTTTTTTTCAGTACTTTTCATTCGAGTTTAGCTTTAAGTGGTCGACTACTAGTGCTTTCACCCTATTCGACTCGCGGAATCAGATATTCGACTCGCGGAATCAGATATTCGACTCGTATAGTGTTAATAGAGAAGGATAAGTGCATGTTGGAATATTTCAGCAAGATACTGGAACTGATGGGTTTTTCGCAATTTTTAAAGTACTCTCTGCTTCAGCACCTCATTGAGATATACCAAGTTACAATTCCTTGCTGAGGTATTCCTACTTAGTTATAACGTACTGTATTTTTTAAACAAATTCGTAACTAAGTTCGGACGTTTGCATTTTTCGTAGCAGTTTTCTTCATATTTAGTTTCAATTCTAACCGCTTGTAGGATTGCTTTCGAATTCCACTCTGAATCGATAATGTTGGGTGTGACACGAAAATGGTAAGGGGGCTCGCGAGCCCCCCGAGCGTGTGACACAAAATTACATTGCGTGATAGGTCTATCCTATACCTGGTCTGTGCCTCGCCTGTGCCAACACTACCATCGCTGGAAATGGTAGAAATCTCTCGCCCCTGTAACGTCATTGGTACCACAGCAGCTGCAGATCGTCAGCACGCTGGCCGACCAGATGGGGTAGCTCTCCGAAAGTCTTACGGGGCGTGCTTGCAGAGCCGGATGTTTTCAGGCGGGTGTAGCGAGGGTGGCCGGTGTGATACCGTGTCTCTCGCTATCACGGGGGCGGCGGGCGAGGTGGTGTCAGTGGAAGGGTAGAATTTCATTGATCCGTCCGTGGTACGGAAGCACGGGGCGTGCGAATTTACGAATCCTGCCCACGCTATCGACCTGCCACCATTTACGATTAAACCGAATTACACCGGTCCGAATTCCTCTCCCTTACATCGCCGCCGGTACCAACGATCATTACAGCAGCAGGATATTCGAGGGGCAGAAAGGGAATGCCAAGGGGGCGAGTTTGAGCGAATGTCGAGCGTGAAAGGAGCGCATGCCGCAGCCGTGATTGGCCCGCGTACGGATTCGTAGTTGCGACAGTCTCTCGCGCAGGGGTAGCCGAGCACACGGTGGTGGGCCGGCGGGTGGCGGGGCAGGGGGTGGCTCTCGTATAGGGTAGCGAACGGTGCGGTCGCGGTGGGGCGCCTCGAAACTAGTTCCAGTTGAGTCCGCTGCGCGAGATTGGCGCGTGGCGGTGCAATAACGTCCGCGTCGGGGGTTGTCTAATCGCGACAGTCCACGGGAGAAGCTTTTTCTGCCGCTGGGGGACAAAAGAACGGAGAACGAAAGAGGGAAGAAACGTGCGCCGCTAGACGCAGGGTGATCCCTGGGACAGTGAGAACGGGGGAGGACTGGTGAACGAAAGTGTGAATCTCCGCGGCCCGTGGCAGGCTTCGGGGGTGGATTTAGAAGGATCGGCCAGGGGGAGAAGTGCGGACAGAGAAAACGCCGAGAGGCCGAAAGGGTGAGTGCTAGTGGCGTTCGAGAAGTGAGTGGGCCAGCGGGAGGGGGGGGGGGCGGGGGGCATCCGAGAAAGAGTGAGAAAGTGCTAGATGGTGGTGGGAGACAGTGAGAGAAACAGAGCGAGCGGGAGGGAGAGGGTGGCGTGAAGGGGGAGAGAGAGGGAGGAATAGAGAGATAGAAAGAGAGAGAGAGAGAGAGAGAGAGAGCGAGAGAGAGCGAGAGAGAGAGAGAGAGAGAGAGAGAGAGAGAGGGGACGTGTGTGTGCGCGCGCGCGCGCGCGTGTATGTGCCAGGAGGGTGCCGACAGGGGGAAGGAAGTGGAAAAGGACCCGGTCGGGTCGGGAACGTAAAGGGGCACGAAGAACGGAAGGAAGGCAAGGAAAGACGGGAAGGATCGCGAGTCCAGTGGGGCAAAATCAGCAATACGGGGGCTGACGGCGGCACGAGAGGGCACAGAACGCGTCGGGTCTGTCCCCCAGAAAGGGACCGTCGCGCGCAACGCGATCAATTTTCGTTGCGACGCGGGCGGCGAGACTGGAAGGAAAGGAAGAAATGACGACTGCAGCGAGATACCGATAACCGGCCGGATAATGTTGTCGCAGAGCAAGTTTTACGCTCTCTTTATCCACTACACGTTTGTGTAGCGCGACGCGGGGCGGGTCCTTGCCGCTGCGGTGAAGAAAGAGAGAAAGAAAGAGCGAGAGAGAGAAAGAGAGACAGGGAGAGAGAGAGCGAGCGCGAGAGAGCGAGAAAGAGAGTGAGAGAGAGAGAGAGAGAGAGAGAGAGGAAGGCAGAGGAATTTGGGAAGAGAAGGTGGCGGAGGAGCGAGGATAGGACAAAGGACGAAGAACACGAAGGGAGGGAACAAGGGAGAAGAATTTGTCGGTGAAGATTCTTTGGAACGGACACCGAAACACATCCGGAGGCCAGCTCTCCCCTGTCGTCGGTTTGTTGGTACATGGAAGAGGGAAGAGGGAAGAGGATAGAGAAAGAGACACAGAAGGACAGAGAGTTTTGCCCGTGGTACGGTGTTAAAGTTTACAAGTGTCGTTGCTTGGTAGTGTGCTAACCCTTGCCGAGGCTGAACAAGCAAGGCCCGCGGAGGTATCTCAGAACCCGCCCCTCCTCGACGTCGCAGTGCCTCTTCACCATATCGCTACGTCTTGCTTCTTTTCGTTCGAACCGCGACTATTCGACGCTACCAGGAGAAACTCCTCGACCGTAAGTGCAACTTCTATACCATATATTTGTCTATATTCCAGCGCGTCGCGTACCCTGTGTGCCTCTGTGCGCGCGTGAATGTGTGTGTGTGTGTGTGTGAGAGTGTGTTTGGCCGTGTATGCGTGACAGGCATCGATCAGCTCGACGGTTACACGCGAGTGGAAAAAGAGGTCTGATCCGTGAACACACGGTGTCGGGCCGACCGTTGATTTTACTACTTCGACCGCGTGCGCTACCCCCAGAAGGCGCTAATGGCGCTCCTTGCTCACAGATCCCCCGTTTCATAATCGTGTTGTTGCCGAGATTTCGATCGGTCCGTTCGGAAATGAGAGAAGGGACGAAGAAATTTTGCATCCCCTATACCGATCGTGGTGATGTAAAGCGTTCCACGACGAATCAATCACCGTGACCATTGTGCAGGCTCGATTGAGTCGGAAGGATAGCGAGAATCGGATCTGTAAGGTGACGCACACATGCACGCACACGTACACAGGCCGACATATACCTGGTTATAGCGTGACGCGCGACTGCTGGTTCCATTCTCGATATATCGATCGATAGCCGCCTCCGGTCAGGGATCAGTCGGTGGTTCATTCGCGATAACGATAAGCGCTCTTCTTCTTCCTCTTCCTCTTCTTCGTCATCCTCGTCGACCTCCTCTCGTCTCGCGCCCACTTCTCGAGATTGGCCCGCACGTGAAATAAGGTTTTTCCCTTCGTGTCCGTCGCGAAGGTCGTACTCGTAGCGCTCGTGACAGAGCGACGGTGGTTGTATCGTGCTCCTCCGTATGCTCGTATGCCTGCCTGTATTCCTGTGTGTCTCGTGATGACCTTCCTCCGCGCGAAAATTGCCGGTCAATACGACGTGCACGATCCGCTTAAGAGTCGTGCGATGGTATCGATCACCGACTAAACTCGTGCACCACGACGTTTCGCCGGGACTTTCTTTTCGCCCACCCTACCCCAAGGGAATACGCGTGGGCACGTTATGCACCCGATTCCAGGTGTATCCGTTTCGATTGCCTCGCGATCGATTGATTTCGGTGGTCGTTGGTGGCCCCATCGACCCACCCACCTCGCTTTGACTCATCGAACAGATGTCTTAAGTCGTCCTGAGTTTAATGCTTCAGTTTCAAAAAATGGCAACACCCCCAAGGGTTGCAATGATTATCGGTAATAACGTGGTGAATGTACATTCGACCACATTGAGTGTTTCAAGTATTTGAATTGGAATATGTTGGGATCGAAATTTTTAGGCTGCTTCTGTTTTAATGGTTTCCAGTGGTTAATGGGTTAATTTGACGTGATTAAGTGGTGGCATTAGTTCGTGGATCGATGTCTTTGCTGCCTTTAAAATTTGACGAACTATTTTCCTCGATAAATAAAAGATCGATACCACAGCCGTGTAATGTCAAAGGTCGTATCAAAGCTACATTGTCTGTGGTAAAAGGAAGCGCATTTTCCCCGACCATTCTGTCCGAGAAAAGCGTGACGTCAAAGTCGATTCCTTCGACATCGCTTAAACGCCTCTGCCATTAATACCCCGTGCATACGATATTTAATTCCGCGAGGAGTATCTTGTAAGCGTTACTTGTTGGCATTTCACATGCAACAGTTTCGTGCATCGTGTCGTTTGATCGGTTTCATAAATGTGGCATTTAATGGGAATCCATTTGCTTCTTAAAATTAATTGCAACTCCTCGGCGAAAATTGTGATTTTAAATCGAGCAATCTTCGAAAATTGCAATAACAGAGCATGAACAGCATTTCTGCAGATTTTTAATTCCAGTGTATTTAGCCTCAAAGAATGATGATTTATTAAAAACTTGCAGTTTTTGATAATCACAATTTTCAAAGGTTTCAATCAGAGAATTTATCATTTTCAGCAACTGTAGTGTCAGACCTCGCAATCCTCGAGAATTGCACTATTAAAGTTTTGCACAATTCTCAAGAATTGTAATTTTAGAGCTTGTAGTCCGGGAAATTTTTCGAATTTACAGTGTTCAATAATGGCAATTGTAGGCTTCACGACCCCTATCAGCTGCTTTGTTTCAGACGAACCTCGAGGGTTACAATTTTTAGAACCTATTTCAGTTTTCGACAGTCGTGGTATATCAGAGTCTGCAAGCTTTAAAATAGAACCGTTCAAAGTGGGCAGTCAGAGATAACGTGGTATCATCTTTCGTAGGAAGTCCACATCTTTTTGATTTCGAATACGCCATGGTAATAAACGTTACCGCAAAAACGCGCGCGCATATCAAACATGGGGAGGGCGGAAGAAGGGTCGGAGGGGGTGGAGGAGATTTTGCAGGGCAAACGATGGGCGAGCGAATGCAACAGGTGCGATATGCTTCGCGCGACGTTCCGAACGCCAGTGCTCAGAAAGGAGTACGAGTGCATTGAGTTTCCGTCGATTTTCTTATACGTCGCCCTTCTTAGCATATTTTATGACACTCTATTATCTTTCCCCCAACTACTTGAACAGTAGAATACCATTACTTATGCGGCAAGTTGAAATCGAGAGAGGAAGAAGCTGACTTGATTCGATGTAACCGAAAGTAGTATGAGTCGACCAGAGTCAGACACAAAATTAGTTCCACTTCGGTGAAAAGCAATTCTGTGTAATTGTTTTTATTTACTTCACTCTTAAGCTAAATCATATTGGCAAACTAGAACATATTTGGTTATAACGCAAGGGTGAATGAATAACAATATAATATTCCTTAAAGGCTGTACAAACGTTTTAGTATCAAACACGGAAATAGAATGATTAAATTTAAGTGAAAAATACTTGGCTATCCTTATAAAATACTATCGATACTATCCCTCTGTTTAATACACCCGATTGTATACGATCCCCAAAGATTTCCAAAGTACTCTAATCGTTTATTTCAATCAATTGATAATGAGTCTCAGAAACTTACCTAGCCTCTTAAACTATTTCCAACAACATTTCTAAATTCCGTCTGCATTACGATTTTATGCACATCGCATTTCACCTTCAATTTCTAGAATAATGCTTGAATTATTAATTGAACCCCAGACCTTGGTTTCGTCCTAATATTAGAGCTTCGATAGGGATGAACTCCACAGAGAGAGACTACGAGACTTTCGATGGGGAAGGGTGATGAAATACGTGTACGGAAAATAAAGAGTTCAAGGTCCCATCCATTGATGGAGAACACTTGATCGTGGTCACATCTGGCGCAGAGTGGTCTTCCGAAGCAGAACGACAATGTAGACCGTCAGAGAAGTCAGGCGTTAGGCGAGCAGGCAAGCAGGCAGGCAGGCAAACGGACAATCGATCGATTGTCCTCGCAAGAACGCATGGCCCTGTTCTGCACTATACTTTAGCCTCAGATATACTTTGTCTTTTGTGGGTCGTGTCATTGCAGCTGATTCCGTGAGAGCAACAATTTCTATTGTGTACTCAATGCTGTTATTTTGATATCGTACGGCACGCTACAACCGACTTCATCATACCCCCGTTGTTCTAGATTCTCGATTCTTCGTCACACTGTTACACCACGAAAATAGCGTGCGATTAAAACGTGCATTGACTAATTTTCCGAATCAATTGTATAAGTGTTCATAAATGTCGGATCGGTCAGTGAGTTTCCTAAGATTGAATCGTAACAGACAACGTCTTTGCTCCGAGCAAAGACAGCTGGTACCTGTAGCTCGGCGAATTAATGATAACAAGCCTTTAATACGATTATCTGAAACATCAGGCACACCCAACACCGGCCGCCACTACTGCTATCCTCCACAGGCGGAGCGCAGTAAGTTTCTGCTACTGCGGCCGATCAGACACCGTCCTCTACTACTTCCTCCGCCTCCCCGTGTACAGTAATTCGTCGTTATTGTCCGGTTTTTACCATGCGTAACAGTCCCGCTTACTATCCCACCATTTCTTGGAATCCTTCAGTCGAGGGTGAGAGAATCCGAGAACGTGCGAGAGAACAAAAGAGTCGACACGAAGTTGTCGCCGGCTACGAATGGTGTCCGCATCGCGTTGCTGTCCCGCCGCCCAGCCCCGTTCGTCGGGACTATTCCGACGAATTACTGTATTCCCAAGCAATACCACTCGACCAGTTTACATATCCCAGTATAAACGTACTCTTCCATTAAGCGGATAACACGACTCTATACCACAGACATGAAGATTATTGGTCGATTCGAAGAATTCGTATCTGCCACTACTTCCAGCGAGACTAGTAAAGTCACTATTACCGCGTTACTGCCACCACTATCGTCCCATTATCTTCGCGATTGACTGAACCTCGTTACCCTAAAAGCACAAAATATACCTACTGCACATCCAGGTGCGTTTTAAACTCTTCCCATGGGATTCTCGCTCGCCGGTCGAAGTCGGATGACCTACATCCGATTCGATCACCGATCCCCTCAATCGCTTCGCCGCGTATCGTCGCGACGGATCAAGAGGAGTCGCATAACACGTCGCGATGCAAAAACAGACGGTCTCCCCCCCCACCTTCCCCCGTTTTTTCGCCGTTTTCAAGCCTTGGCATTGGTGGACGTCAGTCGAGGGGGGCGATCGCGGATGGTGGTGGTAACGACGGTGCGGCGACGGTGTAGCGTCAGCGGTCGTCGTCATGACAACGTTTTTCCGCAACGTACCCGGCCTGGTTCGTGACGTCACGCGACGTCGGCAGCGGTGTCGGCGTCGGGTCGCTGCTGTGCCACGCCACGGACGCGGAGAAAAGGGGTTTTCCGTCGACGACGGTGGCCACCGACGGCGCCACCGTGCGCCCGACGCTTCGCCAAGATGGCAGCCTTGCAATTACAGGGAATGCAGTGGGCCACCACGAATACGCGATAACCCTCCTCCCCCGCGGCCCTGATACCATCGCATCCACAAAACTCCAATCCGGGGGATGATTTTTTACGAAGCAGCGTGCGTCGGGTTCGAATTAATGGGAGGTGAACGCATCGAACCTGGGGGTGCCTGGTCCTATTACGAATCGGGCTGTGCTTATTTAGAATTTCGAAATGATAATGTTGCTAGAATAGGACAAAAAGGTAGCTCGCTGTTCATTTTACAGCAGAACGGAGGCTCGAAGGCTTCGCATTGTTCCGCGGCAAATCGGCGCATTCGTTTCGTACCACTGGCAGCTGTATGCCTTTGGGTCTGTATTGATCCGTAAATCGGACTTTCAAAAGGGCCATTGGAACGTCTTCCCTCGATACCCCTGTGCCGCTCGACCGCCGACTGAGCGGTGCCTCGCGCTGGCCCTAATAAGTAGTACAAGTTCGATAATGTAGCAGCGCTTGCTCTGGATACAGCTGGCACACGTTCGTGCATATCCGTTTTCACGCAGCCGTCGAATCGTCCGTTACCATTAATCGCGGCCCACCGGATTACCGCGCGAGGCGTCCCTTAACGGTATTCGGTATAGTGATTTCAGGGCGTCCTCGTAAATCCGGGCCGCTCGCAAGAAACGAGCAGTATTACTCTCCTCAGCGGAGAGGGCTCTTGTAACGTCGAATGCTTTTGTTGATATCCCGATGAAGGCTAATTTACCATAGACGTACCTGACCCCGTTTCACTCCAGCCTGCGTGTTGGCAGAGTGCCGTTTTTATTGTAGTCATTTATCCGCAGGACGAGAGCTGCAATAGGCAATTAAATCGAGCCCATTCTACGCCGCTGAATTATGTGGCTCCATAACATTCGTCGCGCGGTGCCATCGGTTGTATCCAATTTACAGCGCTCCAATGATTCCGGATTACAGAGAACCCTCCGCCACGCGCGATACTCGAGCGAACCTTGGCGACAAGTGGAGCCGATCGAACCGTCGCCTTCCCTTCGAGCTGGTTATCCAGCGTTCTCTCCTCCGTTCTGGAATGGAAACATGCGAGGCGGGCGCTCGTCCTCCCACCGGTGTCGCAATTAGCGCCGAGTTGTAATCGAATTAAAAGGATAGAATGGCCCCTGGCGCATTATATGCCGCTCCGCAAATTAGCTCGGCCGCCTTCGCTCCTCCTCGGCGGACGGGTTCGCACCGGCTCGGCCGCGGGGCCGATCCTGCGTATACCTACCCGCTCCCGCTGGCGATCAACCCTTCACTCTTACTTTTCCTGCTTTTGCGTATGGGCGCGCGCGTCCCGCCGTTGGCGCCGCGACGACGACACCGATGCATAAGCGCGTGACCGAGTTCCGGCGGAATATGATCGACCGCGCGAAACTCGGTCAAAGACCACCGACACCCTTTTCCTCGAGCCTGCCGCCTATATCGCCACGCTCCGTGTAAATTTTTGTTGTCGTGAATATGCGTGAGCACGCCCGCCACTCTTCCACGGGCGGCAAAACTCAAGAGATTCGTTTCTCGCTCCACCCCGAAAGATATTCGAAGCCGAAATGCGCCGGGGCTCTAACGCGGCTGTAATCCCGCCATTGTTCTTCGAAAACGGGAAAAGAAAAGCTTGTTTCAGTTGTTTCCATTGTCGAACGCCGGCGGAGTATAATCGACGCAGAAACGGTCCTTTCTCGGGGCTAGGATTATAAATGATAATTGCGTTTTTGTACTTCACGTGGAGATTTCGATTCAATTTCGAATATAGTTTCTTTTCGATCGCGTTTGAGATTGTGTGTATGTAGATGATTGGTGATTGTTGGGGTAATGCTTGCTTTTTTTTTACATGAAGATTCTTCGCTCTTGTTGTAGATAAGTATCGATCGACTGGAGAATCGGACTATGTTATTTCGGATAACGGATTGATCGCACCCGTCGCTTCATTCACACGTGAGTATATGGACGTTGGAGTATTTTAATAAGTGGGTTATACTTGGCCGGTAAAATGTGCCCCCAATGGGATTATTGAGGGGTACCGATAACGATAACTGAGCGCATGGAAAGGTGAAGTATACAAATAGCGAAGAATATGTATGAAAAGATAGTAAGCTGGGATATAATGCTCAGCTTGCTCCCATCGAGGTTACACCACTGCTCAGTGATAAAGAATCAGTGGGCGACCTGGATAGCACAGTTTGTAGAACAATCGCTGGCAAATGAAGGATGCGGATTAAAATACCGATTTAGCAAATCAGATCAGCTGATTCTTTGTCCCCCGGCATTCTAATATTCGTACATTCATGGAAGATGTGCTCCTCTTTCTAGTCAATAGTGAACAATAGAATACCCACCAAATGTTCGTTTCACTCGATGTGTGAGTATAGAGGCCGTTAAAATAGCATGTAGCATTTCAGTAGCGAGATATTTCGGTGTTGAGACTCTTTAACGTTGCACGAACTATACATATAACGAACTTCTGGTGTTGAATGTGCGCCATTTATCTCGACGTTCAAAGGAGTAATCGAGGAGTGATCGGTTGGGACTGGTGAACTCGCGGCTTCAAATTCAACTCCGAGGCTTGGGAATTAAACGGCCACTCGAAATCGAAGCTAAATAAGAAAATACCCCCGCGTGACATCTGCCCCGTTCACTTGTCACTTTTAACACCAGAAGCTTCAAAACACTATCCTCCCGAACAACCGATAACCCCCGTCGCTAACAAGTCACCACTCTGCCATTCAACTGAACCCATTCTCAACCACGGCAGGTCGGACATGAAAAATCTTGGTTCGCGTTGGACGGTCCCCGACATAGCACGCACTGCCGCAGCGCGTTCGTCATTTCTCGTCGCCATTTCGTCGGAACGAGATTCAGGTAGCAGCAGCAGCAGCAGCAGTATCAGCGACAGACGCAGCACTAGCATTAAAAGCAGAGGAAGCAACGTTAGAAGTAGCGGTAGTGGCAGCGGTACAGGGTGTGCCACCGTCAGAGGCACCTGTTCTGCGAGCGAGCGCGTCACGGCGATCGACAAGAAGAGGGAAAAGAGGGGCATCGGCAGATCGGCAGTCGACGTGCTGCACGAGGCGCATTTATCCGTCCGATCGTACGTAACGGCGTCGTCAAATCGCATCGACGGCACGACGCGTCCCGAATCGACGCCCAGGTACCGGCCTCTAGCCGGCGATTCGCGCGGTTCCCAGCACCGGTCTCGTCCTCGCCAGCCGCAGCCGCAGCCACCGCAGCAGCCACTCTATTACCCCGCCGCATCGTGGGACACGCGCACATTACACTTCAGGAACTGTTAGCACCGATCAAAAGTGAGTAGATCGCATCTCCATCCGCCCCCATCCACTTCTACAGAGGCTGGCTGGTAAATTGAAGTTGTGCATCGGGCATGTTCTTAGGTCCCCGAGTCACTGCCACTAGTTATGCGATGAGATAGTGTACAAAGCGAGGAGGATCTATCCAACAGTGGAGGAGCTTTCATTTGTTCAATTGGGTCTCGATAGGCGCAACGAAAGTTTATTCTCGGCGTCTTCCTTTGCAGAGAGGTCGAGGCGCGTTTTTGGGGGATTGCGATGGGACTTGGAAGTGCAGAATGGTTATTCAATAGCCTCGAGGGTTCAGAGGACTTTTTCCTGGGTATAGTGGAATTTCTTAGTATAGATACCCAGGAGAAAAATAGATATTGGGATACTTGTTGGTTAAAAGAAGGATATACACTGGCGTTCGTTAGTATTAGCAAATAAATATTTGTGAAAATCGTTGCAAATTTGTTGAAGAGCCTGAAGAAATTTTACTTAATATTTTTTACTTTATTTGGTATATTAAATTGAAAGCAGTGGAAAGTATTGAATTTGTGGCAAATCTCCTGATACTTATGAACGGCAGTGCATTTATTGATTATTTTTCAGTCGAATAAAAATTCAATTTTGTGAGAGGCGAGGGTTGGATTAAAACTACTTGTGACGACGCTTCACTGTTTACAGCAAAGTCTCCCCGATAAGCGCCCACCTTAGTTCAAGCAGCAGGCTCCCAAAGCCATTCAGAGATCCGGTTCGTTCCCACCGGAGCTTTCCATTCCTACCACTTCTCTTCGACTTGACCAGCTGACCATTCCCGAGATCTGTTGTGTTTCCTCGTTGAAGATAATTAATTGCAACCAAGATCCCTTTCCCTGGCGCCTCTAACGTCGCTGTACCGTGGTTTTAAAGTGTGCCGTTTCTCGTGTCCAGGAAGGTGGCTCAGCTGTGTGCAGCTTAGACAATGTCCGAAGATTCTGACTCTGTATCAGAGGAAGAAAGAAGTTTGTTCCGTCCGTTCACGCGGGAGTCCCGGGCAGCGATCGAGGCTCGCATTGCCGAAGAACATGCCAAGCAGAAGGAGCTCGAGAAGAAGAGAGCGGAAGGCGAGGTAGGGACGCGATTCTATTCGCTTTTCCAATCAGCGTAGAACAGCGAGCATCGATTCCGAGGAATCGTTGCTGGCGCCCCGCTAGGAACAGACTTTTATTTATAATCTGAATTTGAAAACCGATTATTTTCGTTGTTCTGTTTCTTTTCTGTGTGGTCTAATCGCCTGGAGTGCAGGTCCGCGTGCATTTCGAGGGTAAAGGAAACTTACAGCGCTTGATCTTCGTTAATTTTTCAATTTTTAATGCTAGGGCGTCTGGTATATTGAAGTGGTGCCTGAGAAGTAAAGTTGCTGGTGAGAAATTGTGAAATTAACGAAGAGATCCTTTTCGATGCACGTGGATCGTCCTCGTCGATTATTAGCACACTCTTCTTTAGCCTCCACTCAACATCCCAATGTAACCAAATGTCCTTTCAACGAATACCCACGTACGTGCACCCCAGAACGACAAACATGACCATCGGCGCTGTAACGCGAGCGAGAGAGTTTCTCCTCGACACATTGCCAGAGAGTAAATTTAATTGCCCCCGTACCTCCCCATCGATCTCCGATCTCCGTGAATTTCGTGCGCGTCCCCGCGATCGGTGAAGTGTAGTTCCAAGAAGGCACCCAAGATCGTTGTACGTAACGTGCTCATTTAGCATCGATGTACAGGTTGTTCTACTTTGCAGATCTATATAGCGAGCCCTCGAACGTACAAGCATCGCTCTTAAAGTGCGTTACAAACTTTTTTTCCCCCCCCTCACGGATCAACACTTGTGCTCGAGAACCGATCGATGGTTCTCCATGAAACGTCTTTTCATTCAATCTCTCTCTCTCTCCTCGTTTGAACCGAGAGATTTGTTAAGCCCACCGGGTTGGTTGGATTTAAGCGATCCGGATATCCGTACTCGTGGGACAGATCGATCGGTCTCAAGTACAATTTACCCACGGTTGTTGTCCGTGACGCTCGATGGACGTTCACTATTACTACATCTCTATCTCGTAAATATAATTCTATTTTTTCTCTATCTCTCTGTCCTATCTATATTGTTTTGTTTTTGCGTAGCTGCAGTGCCGTTTTTTGCGAGATCTGTTTCTTCATGTTCACTAACCATATACATATCTATTATATACAATATTTGTACGTACAAGCTGCGGTGTTTCTACCCCTATCCCTTCTTGTAAACAACCGATTGTCGCCTATACCCGTCGCGTTGATTGTTTGCTTGATCTACTGCTAACCGTAGTTGGAAATACATGCCTATCCTATTGACGACTTTTGTCTCTACGTGTACACCTCTCTCTCTCTCTCCCTATGTGCGTGTATAGAACACGACTGTCGTCGAATAATGTATTGTATTTGTGTTTTACCAAAGATGTGTTCGCGCGTACGAGCTCGATGTCTGCAGTGTCACTATTTGTGCCTGTTTCTATACGTACATACATTATCGCTGTGTCGTAGTCCCCCTCTCTCTTTCTCTCTTCCCCTCTGTGTTCTTTGCTGTATAGTAGACACCCACCCTCTGACTGTATTACTTCAGTACTCACACTGGTCACTTTAGAATAATTGTCCTATATGGATGGCGTTCATTTAATTCCGTTACAAAGAGTTCGTTCGTAAATGTATTCATGTATCGAGACAGATTATTTTTTCAGGGTTTCAATTGTTGGTCGTCTGGTAGATAGAATCTGAGATTCCTTGGACTCCAGGGTTTCTAAGTTTCTAAGTTTCTAAGTTTCTAAGTTTCTAAGTTTCTAAGTTTCTAAGTATCTAAGTTTCGAAGTTTCTAAGTTTCTGAGATTCAATCAAATTGTAAGATTGATACATACTAGATAATTTATTATCCAGAAATTTTTTAAAAATATCTGAATTAAATATATATGAAGTTCCAAGGTAATGGCACATCTGGATGTTTGTCAGAAATGAGAAAGAAAAGCACGATACAATATCAGGCGATATTATGAGTACGACCTGCGTCTGACCATGTACTGATCGCTTTCCCTTTCACTCTCTCTTCCTCGCTTTCCCTTATGCTTGCTCCAACCATACTTTGTTATATCCCTTCGTAACTTCTCATGTGTACATTACCTTGGAAATCGTTCCGTGTGCAAGTTTCTTAAACTAATATCTTCAGACTTGATTATCAACATTTCCACGAGGCAAAAATAACGAACATTCGCGTCAAGTATTTGTGACGGAATTATTGAAGTGAATGATCCAGCATGTAACTTTTATTCTTCTCCGTTGCTATGCCATCGAATCATATACATAGATATATCCCCTCGTCTATAATATTAGAAAGGGACAAGAATTTTATATTCATACTTTTACATTTCCAAATCTATCGACCCTTCAATACAGCACTGAGAATGTAAATTATTTATCGCACAACTTCATTCAGCATCCACGAACGAAAATCTGTGAATTGGTATCAGAGATTTCACGTTCGGGCAGGATACGCGTCCTACATTTCAATCCAATCACGGATTCGATATTAATTAATAGAGTCTCTTTTCACTATACCTACCCTTCATACAGCCATCCAGAACAAGATCAGAGGAGGGAAAGAGAGAGAGTCGAGATGGTATCAATTGACACGCTTCGATATCTTCCTCCTTCTTTCCCCCTTAGCTTGCCTGATCCCGCGGTCCTCTCGCTTTAACGTTCTCCGTATCGTTCTACGCTCAGATATTTAACATATATAACGGTATATGTACGTACATACCTAGATAGAACGTATACACATATATCTCAACATATATGTACATATACTTTTGTATTTCTGTTTCGTGCCCCTACTATATAACTTCCTTCCTCTCCTCCGTCCCCACTCTGCCTCTCTATCTTCTCTAGCGCCTCTATCTCTCTGAAGCTTCTCCAATCGATCCCCGATCCCTACCCCGTATTACGTATATCACCCTGTCTGACTGTTTTTCTCTTTGACTGCCTGTATTAGCGAGCCCCCTGTCTGAATCACTCGCCCAAACTCTTCCATCCCTTCTTCTCACAACCGTCCGATCAACCACCCGCGAACCCCTTATTCTGTGTGTTGTTTCTGTGTGTAACGAATGTTTCTCCGTTTCTCCAATTTCAGGGAGGTTTTGGACGGAAGAAAAAGAAAAAAGAAGTAAGACGTTGCGTCACGCTAAGTAATACCACTCTCTGTCTCTCTATCATCCAACTTTCTTACCTTTATCATGATGATATGTACACATACACACACAAACGCATACATACACACACACAAACCATGCATACAAGCGCGCGCGCGCGCACATAGCCACGCGTAGAGGCTCGTCACTTATATCATTTGCAAACTACGATCGATCCGAACAGATCGTACGTTCGTCACCCGATACCCGATAAAAGTGTAACACGTTTCAACGCGAGACACCTAATTTCTACGGACGCCACGGTGCACTATCGATCCCTGTCGCTCTCTGTGTCGATACACCTCGCCCAGAACATTATTAATCGTGCGTAACGGACGATTAAGTTCCTCGACCACTGCGGAGAGACCCCTATAGTAGCATATCTCAAGAATATACCCACAGATTTCGAGCTAAAAATATTAAAATTGTTTTGCATTCAAAATTTTTCTTAAACATGATTTTCAACGATGAACATGCATTCTACAATGTTCAAACTTCATTTCAGAATTTTCGCCACTTAAGGGGGAACACCACTGTGACGGCCGGAAAAGTAAGTCATTATTTAAGAATTTTTTTCAGGAATAATTTACAGTTTTCATAGAAAATTTTTATTATCTATCTTTAGCACGCTGTCTTACGAGACTATACAAAAAATAAATAAATAGAAGAACATCCGTAAATTTTAATATATTAATTAATCTTCTAGACCCCCCACGCGAGCTGGTCGAATGTGTAACTATTGAACAGCAGATCCGAAATCAAATTTAATTTTTTTTTTATAAACTATATGAGTGTAGTTTCCGTTGTGCGTAACGATTTCTTAATCAAATTATTTTTGTAAAAATGGTGCGCTTTAGAAGAAAATTTCCGAAAATCCGCGAACAAGATGGACAGTTTTTCGAGCGTATTTAAAAAAATTGGTTTTCAATCACAGAATCCGTACGTACAAGGGAAACTACACTCATATAGTTTATAAAAAAAAATGAAATTTAATTTCGGACCTGCTGTTCCATAGTTACACATTCGATCAGCTCGCGTGAGAAAGTGTAGAAGATTAATTAATATATTAAAATTTATGGATGTTTTTCTTTTTATTTATTTTTTTGTATAGTCTCTTAAGACAGCGTACTAAAGATAGATAATAAAAATTTTCTATGAAAACTGTAAATTATTCCCGGAAAAAATCCTTAAAAATGGCTTACTTTTCCGGCCGTCACAGTGGTGTTCCCCATTAATTTGACATATAGCTCTTAAACAGCAGCGGATTGAAAATTGGCTTGGGGTGGGAATCGACCCAGTGTGACAACCACCTTCGAAAAACAGGGTTAATTTCACTATTCTTCAATTTCAGTATTTCCTATTAAGCACATCTGAATTACTTAATTGGAAAACTAATTTCTTAAAATACTTTTCACCCCTTCTCTTGCACCACCCCCTGAAAACGACCAATATCGTGACATCACCAGTGACTTATCAGACCCACCGAATCAATCTCATCCACCGTGGGCGTCCACGCGTCAAACATCCCCCGTTTGGTCTGAATCGTATCGACCCGTTCAGGCGTCTGTAATCGCTCCCAAAGCAATCGCGTCTTATCAGATATACCGCGTGCAGAATCGTTGCATCCCGGCGTTATTCGCAAGACGAGATTCCGTCGAATCGATGAGAATCTCTAACGAGGATACATCGTGGCCACTGACACATACACACCGCAGACACATACACACCGTATGTCTGTCACGCTGACGTTACACACCATCCACCCACGTACAGTAGAATGTACATGTAACTGCGCGCTTGGCTGTGCTCCGCTCCACACGTACACGCTCTGTCTAAAGCGTCTTGACGTCTTAGCGAACAATGCAAACGAGCACCCTGCCTGCGCCTCCTCGACTATATCCGAGCCTTCGCGTGTATCTCGAATTCACAGAACGCGCGAGCGTGCTCCTACGTCCCGCTGGATTAAATGCTTTTGTTTTACTGGCACGGAGAGGTAAATATCTCAATCTCGACGACACTTGAATTAATCTCACCTGATCGGGTGGGATCGAATCGATTGGCGCCCGGTTTGGAATCAGGCGGATTCGCTCTCATCCGCGCCCAGGGCACGGCAACAACGTACACACGCATTCGGACTTGGCTGCTTCGATTTTGGCAAACGCTGCGCTTACCGGCGCGCAGTACTTGACAAGACGCGTCGCGATCGTGGCAACTCGAGTTACTTCTTCTGGCGGAGTTTGCGAGGGAAGTTCGCGAGAACTCTTGCAAGTTCGGACGGTGGAGTCGTTGAAGTTCGATGAACGCAATCCGTCCGTATAATACCGCAAATTGAAGAGCATTGGCAGTACGGGATAATATTGACAGCTAATTAGCATGTTTTAGAGAACGAAAAGGATAAAAGTTTTAGGCATTTTGACACTTGTAGTACAATCACAAAAGACGCTATAACAGGATACCTAAAGCAAATGTAAAACTGTTAATTTTTATATTATATAACAAACTGTTCCAAAAACATGCCAATGTTCCCTCACTGTGCGGTACCAATAACTCTCAATTGCTGAAGATTTTATATTCCCCCCCATGAATCTGGCTTATCTTCCAATATCCATACTCCCCCAACAGCATCCCCTTTCTTTGTCCAGAAACACTGAGCACTCGCTATCTCCAATGCCTCTTCTAAAGACTTTTCCTACCCCCGCTCCCCTCGTTGCTCCGCAATGTCGCAAGAAGCAAGTCTCCAGTAAAACCTCCTACAGTTCCGCAAGACAATGAGAGGAAGTGTTCGGAATACTCGCCATATCCGCGACATCTCGGAGCATGTTCGCAGAAGCAAAGTAATTGTTGCCCGATCCAAACGGTCGGCGGTTCGAGCCGCGAGGCGAAAGGGTATCTCTTGTCACTGTTGATAATCCAGCCTCAGAGCTGCGCATTCGATGAAAGGGCCCAAGCGTGCCACTAACGACGAGCAAATTCAACAAACTCCGCCGTCCGGGCGGAACAATGGAAGTAACGTTGAGAATACTGCACGGTCCGGCTTGCATTTTGTCAAGTACTGTGGACGTCTCGTGGAGAGAGCCTCGCAGCCGCCTGGAAACGCTTGTATAGATCGTATGCCCGTATCTGCAGCAATGCTTGCCGCTGGAATCCATTGTGTACAATATACGTACACGTCGCGCCATATATATACGCACGACACATCCCTTCTACTTCTCTCATTATTTTTTCTTTTTCTATTCATTAATTATGCGCCCCCGGTAGCGGCACAAGCAGCGGGAATTTGCAACGCGATTCGCAATGGCGCGGCCTCGCTCTCCTGGGATCGGTATTGATTTATCGCGGCGCGGTACGCGTCGCAATACAGTCTTGGGCGAAAAACGATAGTCCCGCGGGCATCGAGGGGTATCGATCGCGAGAAATTTTATTCGCGAGGCTCCTTTGCCGCTCCTCGTTGCATAATGCAACGCTGGTTCGTTGCGCCGCGTTCCGAAGTCGTTGCGAGTCGCATTCGTTTAAATAGTCGGCTCCGGGTGTCACGGGGGTAGGGCGAAGGAGATTCGGCAATGACGCCGGTACGATCCCGCACTGTACAAAAATGTTGCACGCGAGCGAAGCATCTGTCGACCGCGAGACGCGAAGGAGAGAGAAGGGTTCGGATCGAGGATGACGAACGCGTCTTGCTGCACCGTGCATCCTCCGCTCTGGCCGTGAAAGCTCGCCTGAATATTCATCGACAGACACTACTCGCTTGTGTAAATTAGATCTAGCTAGACTTTGCGTATACGAGAACCCTTAGTACATATGTAGATGGTTATTAGAGGCGTAGGAGGTTCGTGTATGTGCATCCAGCCGACAAGACGATCTTATCTTTTAGAGCCTTTAAAACGCTTCTAGATCGTACAGGTAGCCTGGACGACTGTTACTTCGGATCGATGCTCTCGGGAATCGAGAGCAATCTTTTCATTTCCGACCACTCTCGAGCGTACAGTTCCTAGAGCTTTCGACGAAATTAATGAACAACGTGGTTGAATTTGTTTTGTGCACAGCATACTGGACGTGGTAGGAGTTTCGGTGGAAACACATGATCCAGCATAATTGAGGACCTTGCAGTAAGAGGGACGCAACTCCATTTTTTACAGTTTTTGAGTTAGAAATATTAATAAGAATATTATTTATATTAATATTAATATTAATATTAGAAATATTAGAAATATTAATAGAAATAATATTTCTATAATAATTATTTCTATTCATATTAATATTTCTAATATTTCTAATATTTCTAATATTTCTAATATTTCTAATATTTCTAATATTTCTAATATTTCTAATATTTCTAATATTTCTAATATTTCTAATATTTCTAATATTTCTAATATTTATAATATTTATAATATTTATAATATTTATAATATTTCTAATATTTCTAATATTTCTAATATTTCTAATATTTATAATATTAATATATCTATTTTTATTATAAAATATTTTAAGTACTACATATTATTTGAAAAAATCTATTTTTAAATTAGTATTTTCTTTTTAATGTAAAGTCAAAGCAATAATTTTACAAATAGTGTTTTCTAATTTACTCGTAGTTGGTATAAATGAAGCTGCACCCCTTTTGCTACAAGGTCCTCAATTACATGCTGTATAATTGGATAATTAAAAGGGGTATTACTTTCGTATTTTTTCTCTCTATTCTACTCTTTCCTTTTTATTCCGACATTATCGATTCGATCGTTAGTGCCGAAGAGGGTAGTGGATGGACACGGGAAGCAAGTGGGGGGTGGTATCGGGCTTCGAGTTTCTAATACATAATGACACTCGGGAGAATGATTCGTGTGAGAGGGAGCGGAAAACGGGCGGATCACGTTGGACCTTGCTCAGGTTCGTATGTTCACGACCCGCTTTTAGCACCAATCTCGTACTGTACACACGTATATAGACCGCCTTCTATACGAGTAGCCGCCATAGCTGCTTTTCAGACTAGACACGGAATAGATGCTCCCGATGCTTCCGAGGTAGGGAAAGGAAAAAAGAAAATGGGAAGAAAATGTGGGGCAACGTCGGTGTGTGCCCATCGGTAATGTACACGCGCGAAATGGAAACGTTGCTGCGGTATCACTCGCGAGTGCTCATGCTCTGTATACGTTCTGTTTCGCTGTCGCGAAAATTGCACAGCTATGCAATCAACCCCTTGTTGACCATCGGACCGAAACTGCAGAGGAGATCAATAAAATGTGCTCGCGAGTGATTTTACCGCAACGGCAATGGCAAACCTCCGATATATACGACTCGATCCCTTCGACGCTGAGATCCGACCGCGAACCGCATACCCCGTGCGTAACACCCTCGATCGTATACGGCAACCGTGCTGGCGGAACGCCCCGCGGGCGTGCGACGCACGCGTGCCCGCCGATCGACGGAACACGTGTCGGAGTTCCCAGAGCTCGAAGGGTTCAGCGTACTACGCTCGCGATCAGCAGAGCTATGGTCCTCCTGAAGCTCGGGACGTTTTTTTGCGATGCACAGGAAGCGATAAAACGGGAACGACGCGTAGAAGCTCGTCCAGAAGCGGGTTATGAATAAATCGGTGCACACATAGAGGACATGAATTACGAGAGACACTTTTCTTTTATTTAACGACTTAGTGCATCCCCGATCGACGATCGTGTATATACCAGTTTCTTCGGAATGTTTATTTAACACTGTTTCGTTTCTACCACTCGACGGATCGTTACATCTCTTCGCTCTTTTAGTTCCTCGTTTATCTCTGGCGAGATAGGCGCGTACGAGACATGTGATAACGAGCCGTTATTATCTTGTACATAATTCTCAGCACGTTTGAAAACGGTAACGATGATTCGATGCGTAATTGGTACATGAAGGGCTATGCATCTCGCTTTACTCTGTAAGGGTCGAGGGTGACTTAGAAGCTTTTCCATTCACAGGTACGGTATGACGACGAGGACGAGGACGAGGGTCCTCAGCCGGATCCGATGTTCGAGCAAGGAGCACCGATCCCGGTCCGACTGCACAACGAATTTCCACCCGAGTTGGCCTCCACACCTCTCGAGGATATCGACACTTTCTATAATAACCAAAGGGTATTTCTGTTTATGTTTCTTCCCGACGAAAAAGAATATTACGTATGTAAGCTGCTCCTTTGTGGGTGCCGGACGACGACTCTTTAAATTTTGAAACAGTTAAACTTGTGCTCAGGACGTGCCACCTACAGTCTCCAGAATATTCATAATTTCTGTCAGAACAATTGATTAAAATTCAAGTGTACAACCGTTAACCCGTTACTGCATGGATACCATTACAAGTATAAAACTATTGACATCACAGTTTTAATATATTATTTCTAATTTACAACGTGATAGTCCATTTGGTAAGAGGTTAAAGCTACACTACGAACGACCTCGTGTATAGGGTGTGTCATTTAACGTGCCGTATACGATCAGAGACGGGCAAAATTTTTATTTAAATAAATTTCCAATAACGAATAAGAGTTAAAAAAATTATTCTTCATGTGCCGCATAAATTTGACCCCTGTTAACTTCATTCTACGAATAAAGTCTCGTTGAACAAAAAGATTAACTCTCTTAATACTCTACAAATACTCTAAAGTTAAAGTAACTTTTATTTGATCCGTTATTTAAATAATTTTTTATTTACTTAATCCCAAACTCTATGTCTATTAACACTATCTATGTATTCTGTTGTTCCCCCGCAGACCTTCGTCGTCATTAGCAAGGGAAAGGACATATTCAGGTTCTCATCGACAGACGCGATGTGGATCCTCGACCCGTTCAACCCGATACGACGCGTGGCCATTTACATATTGGTTCACCCACTCTTCTCCCTCTTCATTATCACTACAATATTGGTTAACTGCATACTCATGATCATGCCCACTACGCCCACCATCGAGTCTACGGAGTGAGTATCGTTCGTCTTTCTCACCGCGAGCATTCTATATAAAACGAGCACCGAATTGGCGAGGATATATCAATAAAACCCGGTGCTCGCCGTTTCCCGCCTATCCCTCTGTTATATCTATATCTCTCCTCTCCCCTCGGTGTCCTTTAATTCTACAGACACGTGGCGCGCGTGCGAGCATCGCTCCGAGGAGGACGCCTCGCGCCGCGGCTCGATCCCCGACGAGCATAGCTTTATCGAGCCTCGCGAGAGCAGATATTAATCTGGGACGAAAAAGATCGATACTCGCACTCGCCGGTCCAAAAGTTCAGGGATAAAAGGTCGATCCGCGCGGTCCTCGAGCGGATGGAGGCGAATCAATAAAAGAACGTGTACGAACGGGCGCCCTGTGCCTTTAATCGAGAATTCTTCCGTCAAGCAACTGAATTGTTTAAACGACGACGATACCCCGAACGATATACGAGGTGCCGTTTTGCCAGCAGCGCGATCGAAATATCAGTAGAGCTCGGGTCATCCAGTCGGACGAGGGCGGAGGGTACATTCTACGACAAATTTTGTTCTTATCTATGAGTCGATATATACGATGTCTATATTCTCGCTTGCTCTGCAGTGACTGTGAATCAACGTAGCTTAGCGTGCTTACGAGCCTAAGCCGGAGATGTGTTGCCAGAGAATTGGTAATCGACGTTTCCCGTATCTCGTTCAGAGCGTTTCGATTCGCGTCTGATAGGGGCGGGAGGGTGGGGGCGGAGGGCAAGAAACCATCGAAAGCTTACGGCGAGTACACGTTGTAAAGAATAGATATTTCAAGCAATGTTCTACGTGTTATAGCTCTGATATATGAGTAGAGACTGTGATAAATTGTATTCCGTTGGTAAGTTTTGTCCTAGTCTCTCTAGAGGTAGCGTAGACATGAGCGATCTGTGCGAATAATAACGCGCTGCCATTTCCTCCGTATATCTTTCTTCCTCGTTTTCTGAACTCGGTCGTTTGCCGGCGAGAGAGGAATCAATTGTTCGCAAGGGTCGTGCTCGATATAGCTGACTTGTCTACGGCAATAAATTATCTGCAAATAAATTAGACACCGATAGCGATCGGACATTGCCGTTCTAGCTTGGCTCCAGCGACATCGCTCGATTGGAAGGATAAGCGTCTTAAGGGGTAACACCACTGTAACAGCTTGAAAAATAGCGTTTTTTTTGGCAATTTTTCTTGGATGGAAGGAAAGGTAATAGAATAACTATACTGGAGGAAGTTATTAAGCACATATTTTGTTATTAAAAAAAAAAAAGTTATTGAGAAATATTACAAAATGGCGGCACTGAAGCCATTCTCGTGAGGCATGTTGAAGTTTTAGCGCTCTGCGGCACGCAGTGTAGCTGGTGCAAATTTGAATTTAAAAAAAAAAAAAATATGACTTAAATCTACATGTTTATAGCTAGAGAAATACGTAGGGGATTTTAAAAATATTGATTTTTGTGTGATTGGTGAGCATTTGAATGAAAAACGTTCATTTTTCTATAAAAAGAGGGCAATCATTTGTTAATAAGTAATGTTTAAATTAACTTATCGAAAATCCCGTACGTATTTCTCTTGAAAATGTTATTTTAAAGATATTGTTAAAAGTTCGAATGAAAAGAATGAAAATTGTTGGAGTTATGCTGCGTGCCGTGTTGAAAAATCGTGTTTCGAGAAAAACGCGTTTAACGCCGGTAGTCGTTTCGAAGCAGTCCGATGCGCTTGAGGAAAAGCTCGAAATTTCAAGGAAACAAATTTGTTTCAAGTAATACAGTTTTTGCCCCATATTCTAAAAGGTTCAAAGCATCTTTTAAGCAAATAAAAAAAAATCAATTTTCCAAAAAATTTACAGTGGTGTTACCCCTTAACGCCGGTAGTCGTTTCAAAGCAGTCCGATGCGCTTGGGGAAGAGCTCGACATTTCAAGGAAACAAATTTGTTTCAAGTAATACAGTTTTTGCCCCATATTTTAAAAGGTTCGAACCATCTTTTAAGCAAATAAAAAAAAACAATTTTCCGAAAAATTTACAGTGGTGTTACCCCTTAATGTATTTTTGAGTGGCAACGAATAGTTGAAGAGCAAGGATATGTTAAAATTCCTCTTTTAATCAACTATTATACATACTTCCTTCCAATATCTGATATCCATAATGGCTGCCACTTGCAGCTCGGTCAGCCTTACAAAAATGGCCCCCCTTGTCCTACCACAATATTCACAATTCCACGTGATTATGAATTCTGAAAAAGATCCGACTTTAACGAGCGGGGCACTAACGCGTTCGTCTCGTTTATCCTTCTTTTTAAGCGAGCGCGTCGCCGAAGAGGCGAAAAATACGCGATAGTATGTAGAGAAACGTTCGTAAGCGCGCGCGCGCTCAAGTAAAACGCATTTAAAAGCTGAGGTGGTGTGTTTGTTGTTTTCAGAGTGATATTTACGGGCATCTACACATTTGAGTCCGCCGTTAAGGTGATGGCGAGGGGTTTCATTCTGCAGCCTTTTACCTATCTTAGAGATGCATGGAATTGGCTCGACTTCGTAGTTATAGCTTTAGCGTGAGTAGTTAAAAACTTATTCTTTAATAAAAAGAGAGAGAACGAAAACGAAACGACCGGTACGACTGTGTTCGATTACGGTAGAGTACAGCGTGTGACGAGGGAGGATAGTGACATGTAATCGGGAAGTGTGCACAAATGTGTGCGATCTTAAAAAACAACGATCTAAAATCGCATAAATTAGTTGAATTCTTTAGTTGAATGGAGGAGCGCTATTTTAAAAAAGGAGTGTCGATGTAGGAGCATCCTCCTTAGGTTGAGAAGTCCATAATTACGCAGTGATATGGATACACGATTGACCATAGATCGTCCCGGGTAATAATTGACCTGTTGCTCGTGTAGTTGAGTCAAGAATAATTATCATTAAGATCTGTTGAGTCCCATGAAAGCGTGAGTTCATTGTTTCCACGAGTTACCGTTCCAAAATGACCATTACGGTTAGAGACTTAATTGAAATTTCAATGGAACTAAAAGCTGTCGGAATAACGAGACACGATTCACGATTCACGCTCGGTTCAGGGGAATCATCAACGAATCTACCTAAGTTTGTAATTAATTAATCTGACTGCGCTTGACTCGATGGCTAGATAAAAACGATGAAGAGTAAAGAGTGTATTTTCTTTAGTCTCGAGGGTAGATTCGTAATTAAGATGACGATCTTAGCCGCATCGCGATCGACAGGAGCGATTTATTAAATGATCTCGTCCACCTCCGTTAACAACCGGTCCGCCGCGAAGAAGCGTTTAATCCACGTGAACGCTAATTTAGCATCAAGTTAGATTATTTTCAGATTATGACAGTAGACTTCGCTAGATACATTGAGTAACGCTATATACTATATATGTATATATATATAATATTCCATAAAGATTTGTTTAGCACCGATATTATTACTTCAATTCTTTCTATTCTCATTTCACGAACACGATTGACAGTGTTACACGTATACCTACACGCACAGGCACACGGACACGCGCAAACACGTATAGTTACACGAACATTGTAATAGGTACACATATAAATATATATGAAATTAGTTCATTTAGATAGGGATAGAGATACTTATTATGTCTAGTGAACCTCGAATCGAAGAGTATTTTTCTTGTCATCGTAATGTTGATTAGCCTAGCATACATACATATATTACGTCGACCCGACGAATTCACTATTATTATTAATTGTTGTAGCTTAGAACATATATATCTTATATATATATCTTCTATACATAACATATATTACGTAATTGTTGATAGATGGTCAATAATATGGTGTGTTTATTCGGCGTAACGAATACTCGACTTAAGGCTCGGCATCACGAGAATTATTCCAGTTGATTTGCTTAATGTCGATTCATGTGGGGAAATGATTCAAGTAAGGGCTCTTTTGGACGAATAATATAAATACTTGGTGACCATTGCGTCTCATAGTCGGGATAAAGTCACTTCGTTTTCTTATTTAGAAAAGACACTTTGGAATAAAGAGGGAGACTAACATAAAAGTATTCTGTGACATCAGACTGACAATACCAACTGATACAATTTTTAATGAATTTTGAAAGTTCCTTTTCTCATAAAAGAACCCTAGAACATAAAACCTGTTTCTTCAGTTTTCACTTCCTTTGGGTAGAGGAATAACCTTTTGCATTCTTTTGTAAATAGAAATGTAATAACACGACATAACCAGCCAAAAACGAAAGAAAAAGTATTCGTTGTCAGCAGAGTTGGGCATTATTCGTTATTCCCGAATAACTTCATTTTATCCGTAATTTTTATTCCAAAAAATTTTTATTCGAATAATGGCCAACTCTGATCCACCAATCTCCCAGTCTAAAAGAGCCTTTCAGGGCCCATTGTTAAGTAAGTTTGAAAATCCTGAGAATTCTTAACGTTCGTTGGGAGGAGCAGTGTCGATACGCCGATTCCCGTGATACCGTGACATGAAAACATCATCGTGCATGCAGTAATAGCTATATATCTTAAAATACACGCAGTTCGAGCAGTCTTTTGGTAGGCAATTAGGAACCGTAGTAGCGAGTAATTAACCGTTTGAGTACAATTGATTACCCCCTTTCAACTATCTTTTCTCTAACGTTTTGTTTTTTTGTTTGTATCACTGTAATGTGTGTGATGTTCGGGTGTATTGCAGTTATGTGACGATGGGCATAGATCTAGGCAACCTTGCCGCTCTCAGGACATTTCGAGTCCTCCGAGCCTTGAAGACTGTCGCTATTGTACCAGGTATGCTTAGTGAAATAGAATTGGTCGTAGAACGCAGTGAATAGAGGTCTCATAGACACCACTTGTCGCGGTCGCTGTACACATTCTATCGCATCCATCACGATAATCAGCCTGTTCTGTCTTCGATCTCGACCACCTGTTTCTTTCTTCCGTTACAGCCATTTCATTTATCATCCGCCCGTCTGCATCATATCTCCGATCATCCATCAAACGAATCATTCATCGAACTTACCATTAACGTCGATCAACGTTCACGCACTCGATCACCCCCCCGTCACCGATCCCACCCATTTGCTACCGATCGGTCCCTCGCAACATCCCACCCACCCCCATTCGTTTCTTCGTTCCGTTCATCGTGCCTCTACTGTGGTCGCCCTTTCATCCCCCCTCTCAACGGTCACAGCCCGTCACGGCCCGTCAGAAAGTCGACTCTGGAATTGCCCGTACTGAGCTCCACTGTCCTGTTCTCTCGTTGTCTAGGTCTGAAAACCATTGTCGGCGCTGTGATAGAATCCGTGAAGAACCTGCGCGATGTGATAATCCTGACGATGTTCTCTCTTTCCGTCTTTGCGCTGATGGGCCTCCAGATTTACATGGGGGTGCTCACGCAAAAGTGTATAAAAAACTTTCCCGAGGACGGCTCCTGGGGTAACTTCACCGCTGATAACTGGGAGCGATTCGTTAGTAACGAAAGTACGTACGTCTGGCTGCTTAACCCTCGCAGGAGGTTTCGGCCATGAACGGTCCAGAGCTCGAGGGGTGCTTGGGGGATGCTCAGCAATCATTCAGTTTTAACTTATCGGTTGTCATACGTCCCCTGGGTTCTGGGCCTCTTATCTTGGAGCATCCTGTACTTAACCCTCCCTCTAATTTATGTGCATCTCGTTAAGGAGTTTAAGTAATACCCATTTACTGTTTCACCCAGCTAATTGGTACGTGGACGAGGCGAAAAACATGCCCCTGTGTGGAAATTCATCTGGAGCTGGGTAATTGGAATACGTTCGATAATTCTGTATTTGAACCGACGGTGTTGGCTCTACTGTTTCTAACGAGCGTGAATCTTTGTGGAACGCAGGCAGTGCCTTCCTGGGTACACGTGTCTACAAGGGTACGGCGATAATCCGAATTACGGTTACACGAGCTTCGACACCTTCGGCTGGGCCTTGCTCTCCGCTTTCCGCCTCATGACGCAGGATTACTGGGAGAATCTGTATCAGCTGGTGCTGAGGTCGGCCGGCCCATGGCACATGTTGTTCTTCATCGTCATCATTTTTCTCGGCTCGTTTTATCTCGTCAACTTGATCCTCGCCATTGTCGCCATGTCGTACGACGAGCTGCAGAAGAAGGCGGAGGAGGAGGAAGCTGCCGAAGAGGAAGCCATAAGGGTAGAGTATTCTTTCAAAATTCTATCAAAGTCACTTCACTCCTCCTACATAGACCTTCGCCTGTGAGGCTCGAGATTCCCTGTTTGCCTGTGTCGACGTGAAATATCGCGACAATGCAATAGCTACTACAAAACACGAATTCTCCCTGCTCGGATCTGGACAGGAAGCCGAGGAAGCCGCCCTGGCGAAGGAGAACAAGCTCGCCGCCCAGGCAGCCGCGAAGGAGGCCGCAGCGCAAGCGGCCGCGGGGCACATCGTCAAGTCTCCGTCGGACTTCTCCTGCCACAGCTACGAGCTGTTCGTCGGCCAGGAGAAAGGGAACGACGACAACAACAAGGAGAGGATGAGCGTGCGGTCGATCGAGTCTGTCAGCGAGCATCGCGTGAAGCAGATCAACAATCACACCGCCACCACTAAAGTACGGAAAGTCAGCGCCGTGAGTATCCGCCTGGCGATCTAGCGTTCTCGACTTCTCTCCACCTTTAACGTAACCACCGTAACTAATGTTCCTCTTCATCGAGCCTGCCGCCCCCCGTAACCCCCAGACCTCGCTTCCACGAGAGCAGTTCACGCGAGGCTGTTCGATCTCGACTCGACTCGTCGGCGAATCAAGCGTGTTGATGCGGACGGAACGGTAGAACGTTAGCGTGCGGGTAAGCGACGTAGAGAACGGCTGGTCGACTGACAGAGCTCCGTAAGGATACGCAGGGCTCTGACGGGCGTCCTGAGAACGATCAGGATGGTGGACGATTGCTCGAGGACTGGCTTAAGCCTGGAATGGTAGTCGAGGGTGTGCAGTAAGCAGGAGGGGATGGTCGTTGAGGATGGACACGAGTGGTCCCTCGAATACGCGACTTTCGCGCGTGATTCCCATAAGGAAACGCTCCGCGCAGGTGTGACTAGTACGAAAGTAGCTGCTCGGTATACTTCGACGAGTCGAGCCCCTCCGTAAAGTCTGTTGCTCTGTAGCATGCTTGCCGTGTGTACTTTATCGATTGCTCCTGCGATACCTTTTTCATACCACGTTAGGACGCTTTTAAACTTCTTGGTTTTTTAATTTGGTTTAGTCCCTTGGCAATCCCAGTCTCGATTTCTGCGCGCGTAAAGTGTCCCAACGTATCCTCGACGCTGCCATCGATCGGCGTGAAACTCACGCGCTCATTGTACTGTCTTGCATGCGGACGCATGTGTTGTGTAGTAGAGAAAGGAGATACGAATTGTCGGATGGCGAACTGTCAGGATGTAATTACGATTCTGATTCGCGAATCGTAGACTCGAGAATGAGAGAAATATTCCACTCGAGTACGAAGTTTAATAAAGCCTGTCGCTGCGGATGAGATTGCCGTGAAGTCGAAGGGACAGTTGAGACTTCCACTGCACCTTATGGTGTTCATTCAGCGCAGCGTGTCATCTTTGTGCAGTTAAAACTGGTGGCAGTCTTTTGAATGCAGGCTTTGTTCCCTTGGAAAGTGGCATTGAAAGTTTCGCGATGCAGTTCGCGCGGTCTGATGTGTGGGGATGCGATATGATTGATCTGTACTACTGGGATCGTGTATTGTGGACGCTGTCACTGTGTGATATTGATATTGAACAGTACTGGCATTGTGGATTGCTTGAGCTGTCATTGATGACTATATTACTGACATCTGCTACTATGGAATATTAACATTGAACCATTGAGGTATTAGAGCCAAATACTGGAAGTAGAGAGAACCAGAAGAAATGCTAATTGTACACTGGATATCATTGAATATTGACATTGTGAAATATACTACTTAGTAGGTTTAAATGAAAATATTATTTGCTCTTTAACTACTTTATTTATTTTATTCTTTTAACTTTCTATGAGACTTCTCGAGTTGTAAGCAAGCCTTAGCAATTGTTATCGTATCTCCACCATTAACAGTGAAACTTTTACGCTATCCGCGATCGTCAAATTCATATGCACCAATCCCATATATTATTAACCGGTTAACTGGCACGGTCCTTTTCACTATTCGGGGCCCAAACTGGTACCATCGAATAATTAAGTGAATCACACAACATTTGGTATACAGGGGTTTTTTGAGTCGCTGAACCGATTCCGGGGGTAATTTTTTTCATCTGACACCCCCAACCCCTAAAAAGTAGAATTTAGGGGTGAGTTTGTCAATTCTTTACTAAACTTTTTTTTATTTGTGAAGTTTTCTTGTCTATAATTCGATTGCAGCAGTTACTTTTTTCAATGCCACCCCCAACCCCTGAAAAATAAGGGTTTTGGGGTTTAATTTTTTAGTTTTTTATTTTCTACGAAAAAGTTTCGAATAATTTTGTACCTGAATTCTTCATCCATAAATTCCACCGCAAGTGCTTTTTTTTGATCCGCGATCCCAAAAACCCCTATATACAATTTTTCTATATCCCGATAGTATTTCAATATTTGGCGGCCATTTTGGTTCGCCATTTTGAGTCTGCCATATTGAATTTTACAATTCCGATGCTAAATTCAGATTCAGCGACCCCAAAAACCCCTATATACAATTTTTCTATATCCCGATAGTATTTTAAATATTTTAATATTTGTCAGCCAATTTGGTTCGGCCATTTTGAGTCTGCCATATTGAATTTTACAATTCCGATGCGAAATTCAGATTCAGCGACCCCAAAAACCATTACATACCAAGTTTCATTCAAATCGATTGAAAAACAAAAAAGTTATTCCATTTGATCATATACGATACATTGCCAGAATTGGCCAGATTTTTGTTTGATCATATATGATACATTGCCAGTTAACCGGTTAAGTCAATTTTAAAGTTTAAAATATGAAGGGTAACAGAAATATGGAAAGAATGAATATTTTTAAAATTTGTACTCAAGAATTCTTCTGACCGCCATCGTACCTACACTCTATTTGTCAGTGCATCCCCAGACTATAAAAGAACCGAAATTAAACTGCAAACCGTTTGAAATCCACAAATGGCCAAGTATTAACTGCAAAAGCTGATTTTGAAAGGCAGCTTCGAAGCCTCAGGCGTCCCACCGATCTTCGTGTCTCCCGTTCTGCCGTTCCCACACTACCAAATCTGAATCTCTCTCCCATTTGACCCCGCGTCTCGCCGAGCCGTACCATCTCTGCGCGTAAACATGTTCTGCTCTATCACTTCTCTGTGTATTGTAACGCTTTGCTAGTGTATTACTCGTATCTGAACGTATCCGTATCGAGTGCCTCGTTGGTGTACACATTAGACAACGTTACGAGCCGTTTTGGTAGGAGATGTCTTTTTCTTGTTTTTCCCTTAAGGTCTCTCGCGCCGCTAATGGCCAGTTTACTTATGCCTACCAGGAAAGCCTGCGGAAGGTATGTGTGTCACGACGCGTCTCGTCACCGCCGACCGTACGTACCAAATTAGCTGTACAGGATCACGACCCGTGATCCCCAGAATCATGTCGTCAGACGTTATCATGCGTTTACATCGGATCCAGTATCAAGTAGCGTAACAGTTCAAAACCGATATCAAGCATCTCCGCCGAATTCTGTGTACGAGAGCTCACCAATCGTTGCCATTGCTCTCGACAGCCGCGTAGCCATGTAGACTCATCGGTCACATCACTTCACAACCCATCCATTGGGCATCACAATCTTCTAACACCATCTGGGAGCGATAGACCATAGGGACCGTGCACCCCTCGTGTTCACCGTTCCAACGGGCTTCACGAGGCGAGCAGACGTTCCCTCCCCCAGTTCACGCCGTCTCCGATATCGCCCCATGGCCCCGCCGTTAGAGATAGGGACAGATCGAGTCACTTCACCACGCCTGTGCGCTCTCGCGCGACCGTTCAGTAGAGACACCCTTCACGGGATGCCCGTTTCTCGAGGTACAGAGAGACTCCGCTCCCCCCGTGTCGCGTCCCATATATATATATATATATATATCTCTCTCTCTCTCTCTCCTGGCACCCCTCTTTTCACGTCTACAAGAGAACAGTGAGGGAGAAAAGCGGTGGTCCGCTCTCTTCTAATTACAGGCGAGCCTTAGTCTGCCCGGCTCACCGTTCAATCTACGTCGAAGCAGCCGCGGCAGCCACCAGTTCACCATAAGGAACGGCCGCAGCCGTTTCGTCGCGCCCCCGGGAGGGGACCGGAAGCCGCTGGTGCTCTCGACGTACTTGGACGCCCAGGAACACCTGCCCTACGCCGACGACTCGAACGCTGTCACGCCGATGTCCGAGGAGAACGGCACCATAGTTGTGTCCGGTTACTATGCGAATCTCGGCTCCAGACACTCGTCGTACACGTCACACGCGTCGAGGTTCTCGTACACGTCACACGGCGACCTGATCGGCGGCATCGCGAACGCGGGGAAACCGATGACGAAGGAGAGCCAGCTGAGAATTCGATCGGTCAGGCCCCCCTCCGTCAATGGGCATTTCACGGATTCCAATCAGAAGTACCATTTTGTGAGTACAGTGGTACACGCTCGGGAGGATGTGGAGGATGGTCTGGTGATTATTGCTGGATCGATGGAAACTGGAATTGGCTTTGATACAGATTAGTTGCGCGCGAGGGGCCATTGTTGTGGGTAGAAGTCTCTTTTCAGATGAGTACAGGTTGGTCATTCGAAGTTGGTGGATTTGCTAGTCCGCTGGTGGAGGGCCACTGTACTAGTTTGTACAGTTAGCGCAGATGTCTGAGGTGGCGATAATCACTGGACCACTCTGTGTGTTTGTAAAAATGGTACGCGGACGAGTAAAGAATTGCACGAATTTGACGGCAGGAGGGCGACCTGGAGGATCCCATGGGCAAGGCGAAGCAACAAGACAATCCGTTTATAGAGCCTTCTCAATCACACACCGCGGTCGATATGAAAGGTAACGCCGCAACGAATGATTCTTTTATAGTCAGATAACAACTAATAGCTAAGTAACACATGACCCATTTTTCAGACGTGATGGTGCTGAACGACATCATAGAGCAAGCCGCGGGACGTCGCAACAGAACGCCGGAGCAAGGAGGTAATGTCACGGGGCCATTCCCGTTTTACTCACCGTTATTACAGTTTCTATCACCCTTATCACAGATGTGTATCTCTTGTGTGATGAGCATCCTACCATTTGATGTACACCGTTCTTCAAATTACTCCTATCTCTATTTTATTCCTTTCTCTCTATCTTCCTCTATCGATTACTAAATACTGACGAGTCTCGTCTGACCGCCTTCTGTACATAGTAGTCTGACTCCTATCTCTTCTCTTCCTCAATTCAATCTCGATCGCGTCGACGCCTACAGCGACGTTCGCGCGGAAACGTCCACTCAGTGTCTCATGAATTATCGATAACTCGGCGAGTCATAGAACCTAGCCCCTTCATCTCGAAACGTTTCGCGTACTTCAATTATTCCTCGCTAATCGCAGCGAACGAGACGGCGACGGGTGACTTCGAATTGTCGAGCGCGAATTTATTCCCTTTGCCCCGCGACACACGATCCACTCATTATGTTCGTGTGCCGAGTAAATGACACGAATAACTGCGGCTGCGCAATGCCCTCGAACTGGTTGGATGGATAACGAACAGTTTATAGTAGTTACTTTTGGGGAAACAGAGTTTGTTCCCTACGTGCCACTGACACAGATTAATGTCACCCCGCTGGCGGCTGCACGATGGTATCCCGGACGCTTCGTGCCTGGATTACGTTTACACGTCTGTTCCTCGTAAACCGCAGCGAGCATTCGGTTCTGATTTTCGTTTTCTACATCAGTCCTTTTGCCGACGGCACCTCGCTTCGCGCTGCACAGTCGGCGAGTAGGCTTCGTCACGAGCTTACATCGTTAGGGACATCGTTCTACGTCGCGGCCATCCTCGACGCTCTAGACACCGCAATTAGGGCTTTGTAAATGACAATTAGACGTCAAGTACGCACGCAAACATCGTCGCACATCGACCGCTTCGAACATGAAAGTTTTCGTTGCTCCAGCACCTAGCGTAGCGACGTATCCAAGGAAACGTCCCTTATTCCGCGAGCTCCTTATACATATCCATCTCCTTCGAGCCGAGTATACGGAATTTCCCACAGTCTACTTTGATCACCGCCACTTTTACACAAAATTACCCCATGTTTCATTGCAACACACCCGTAGTGTCACCTGTTTGTTGAGTTTAGCTTGTACCCTGGCGTAGCTTCCGGGCTTGTTGCTTGCATCTCGTAAATGTGATGACTCACAGATTGGCTTGTGGGGTGTTTTTTTTTTTTGGATAATCGTTAAGGGGTTGGAGAATTTCTCTTTTTTGAAAGTATGGAACTGATAATGGGGACCATTTTTAGGGGACAGCAATTTTAAATCACTTTTTTATCCTCCCTTCTTTAAGGAGACCATACGATTTTTTGTATTTCTAAATATTAATTCGTCACGTTTGAAGAGTCTTGAAAGATCTGTGAATCACTGCACGTAATCGCATTCGTATGGCTCGTTGCACTGTAGAATGCTGGAAGGTTCTTTTTCTTTATAGTTTGCTATCACTGCCTGTTTTCGTGTGTGCATATATCTAATCTGTGGTCTATGAAGTAAAGTAAACGCAATAAAAAAGAGACATGATTGAAATTAAAGAAACAAGCTTGATGAACGAGAAAAATCTCTTTCCCCAAAAAGAGTGGTGCCAAACATAATGACTAACACGCGTTACAGTTTCCACCCATTACTTTCCGACAGATGATGATGAAGAAGGTCCCAGGTTCAAGGATAAACTATTGGCCGCGGTGTTGCGCGGCATCGATATCTTCTGCGTGTGGGACTGCTGCTGGTTGTGGCTTGAAATTCAAAAATACGTGTCATTATTGGTGTTCGATCCGTTCGTAGAGCTTTTCATTACCCTTTGTATCGTTGTCAACACCCTCTTCATGGCGCTGGACCATCACGACATGGACAAGGACATGGAACGCGTGCTCAAAACGGGAAACTACGTGAGTGAAACGATTTCTCCCAATCTCCCTTGCCTCTACCCCTAATACTTCTAGTTTCCCTTTCGAATTAACATTGTATTAATACACGCATGCTTGAACTACAGTTCTTCACGGCGACATTCGGTATCGAGGCGACATTCAAGCTGGTCGCGATGAGTCCAAAGTATTACTTTCAAGAGGGCTGGAACATCTTCGACTTCATCATCGTCGCTCTGTCTCTTCTGGAGTTAGGCTTGGAGGGCGTGCAAGGTCTCTCCGTGTTACGTTCTTTCAGATTGGTGAGTTCTTCCCTCACTTCTGGTCCCCTCTTATCGCTTAACAAACCATTATTACCTTAACGCCTTCATCCCCTTAATTTCTTGTTTTACCTCGACGACAGAAGCTTAGGCAAAGAGTTGGGACATTCCGTATTTTGTTCCGCTGCAGAGTGGACGTTTCCTATCGGAATCTTATCAATGATTCTTCTATTCGCAGCTGAGAGTGTTCAAATTGGCGAAATCGTGGCCCACGTTGAATCTGCTGATCTCCATCATGGGCAGGACCGTGGGCGCCTTGGGTAACCTGACGTTCGTCTTGTGCATCATCATCTTCATCTTCGCCGTGATGGGCATGCAGCTGTTCGGCAAGAACTATACGGACAACGTCGATCGGTTCCCCGACGGCGATCTACCCAGATGGAACTTCACCGACTTCATGCACTCGTTCATGATCGTTTTCCGTGTGCTGTGCGGAGAATGGATCGAGTCTATGTGGGACTGTATGCTCGTGGGCGATGTCTCTTGCATACCGTTCTTCCTGGCCACGGTCGTCATTGGTAACCTGGTCGTAAGTATGCGAGATGGGGCTCGAGGCACTAAAACATGGTGTGTTTATCTGTTTCCTTAACGAGATAACGGCGAATCCGCCAACCTCGATTCTCAACTGGTGGGGGTGAACTTGGGGAGTGTTCGCCAGCTCAGTAGTGATCATGGCAGCTTGTCAATTTTAATTCTATCGCGAAGGGTGGAGAACAGGGGAATTGAAGTTTTCTTAAACGCATTACACTTCACTGGGGATTGAAAAAGTTTCACTCAGGAATTCATCCCCTTGGCTCCCTCCATTCATCACATTCCCTTTTAACTTTTTTTTTTTATCTGTTTCGCCAAACCTAGATACTTCCCAAAATTCATTGCCTGAAATTCAACTTCCTGGAGCCTCCTCAATTTCTTGGATTTGAATTATTCCACCCCGTCTCCATGAATGTCACATCATTTCACTCGACCAGTTGAGGATGAAGGGTAGTAAGGGAGCCGCAGAAAATCCGGCTCCATCGTGTCTCTGAATAAAACAGGTGCTGAATCTCTTCTTGGCGTTGTTGCTGAGCAACTTCGGCTCGTCTAATCTGTCGGCGCCAAGCGCTGACAACGACACGAACAAGATCACGGAGGCGATCGATCGGATAGCACGTTTCGTTAAGTGGATCAAGCGAAACGTCCTTTATCTTGCTAAAATGATGCGAGCCAAATTCACCAATCAGATATCCGATCAGGCGCCAGGTGAGGGACCGTCCAACAGTTGGAAAGAAGGTTTATATCCAATCAGATCGCTTGCTGTGTGCGCTGTGTAGTTCGTGGCACTGTTTTTCAGTTCTGCTTTAATCACGATTTTTTAAACAGACGATCTTTTTCCGTTCTCGTTTGATTTCGGTGCCAGTCGACGATCGAAATCTAGATGATCTTTGAAAATGGCGGGGGGAGGGTCTGCGAAGATAAGAAAAACAGCATACAAAGTGCGAATAGCGACTTAGCAAGCTAGATCTTGTTTGTATCCGTAGGAATTACTATTAGTTTAATGTTCGATACGTGTATATGTACTGTTCTTCTGTTCTATTTTCTTCTTGACACGCGTTGACTGGCATGCTCGAGTTTTTACGCAAACTTTTTGATCGGTTTGCTATTTTTCCGTCGAGTACATTTTTGTCTGTGGCCAAACGCCTGGGGGGAGGGTCGGGGGCGAGATTTATGGACAGGGAGAGGGGGTGGACACGCAGATTAATTTTTTGCTTCGCTGATTAGCCTGGCAGTTATACGTTGCTTTATTATTTTGACGTTGGTGAAAGATGATCGTTTCGTCTATCGATGAACAGGATAGTTGCGTCGATATTGTTGAGTAATATTGGGAGTAGACCGTCGTGCTTCGCGTGGCACACGTGGATTCGCGTTGAATGATTTTATAAATTACGCGGGGGATCGATGGTAAAAATGGAAAGTAAAATTTTTAGTTTTTATTGCGCAGATTGCAAACTGCTTGTATTGAGAGTTTATCCTTGGACTTTTCGATTACACTCAAAGTTTTAGAACTTAAGTCACAGTAAATATGGGATAAATAAATTATATTATGAAACATTTGTTTCCAACTTTCTAAGACTATTTTATGAAAATTTATACAGCATCTGAAATACAACGCGATCCATTGTGTACCACGTATGAATTTAATTGCACAGGACGATTCTTATTGCACATCAATATTTCAGGGGATAAATCTGGACCACGAATTAAGAAAAAAAATTATGAACGTTTATTCTTCTAGTAAATACCATGTGTCATACACACACCCAGCACTTTAACAGGAATATAATGAAATCGATAAAATAATCAACTTGAGTGATGGAGGAAAAGTAGAAAAGTACCTCAATACATAATTATTTACTTCGTGCCATTACTATTTAAAATAATACGTAATAAAATTAAATGCAACAAAGTTACGAGTATCAAAATGAGAAATAACAGATAATAAATAACATCCTACTTGAATAATTATCAAACGCTGTGCTGAGGGTAGATTCTTCCAACCTTGGACGTCCAATTGATTTTTTGCTGACTACAATAATAAGATTGAATTAAACCACATAACTTTCTTTAACTCTTAACATCTCAAATATCCGACATTCGTAAAACACACATCTCCTCTGGTGCTCTAGATTATCCCCTGAACCGTTGGCAATCGATTAAGAATCGCCCAAGTACTTACTAACATCGTTGAATAATACTGCAGTCGAGATGCTTACGAAATATTGCATGAAGAATAGATAAGAGTTCCATAGGTGACGAGGATTATCAGCAACGGTCAATTTCCTCGATTCTTTCTTCTTGTTTGAGCAACGGGATGGAGGGCTGTTGCGGGAAGCTCGCACACTCGGTCGGTACCGATGAAACGTATCGTTTACGTACGATGTATCGTACTCGAGTCTAACTCTTGACGGCGGTTATTTTGATAAGGGCCGGTTAGAGATTTTGTGTGACTGTGCAGATGGAATTGACCGCGACGGGGACCTAGATCTTGGAGATGCCGAGCTCGACGCGTATAGAGATAAAAAGTGTGCCAAGGAGTTTAACCAGCTCGAGGTTGCTATCGGGGATGGAATGGAATTCACTATTCATGGTAAGAGTGTCGTGGTGATCATGGATGCAATTCCTCCCTTGATGTTAAAAGAACGAAACATGAGATAGATTTGCATTTTCGCGAAGGAGATCTAAAGAATAAATTGAAGAAGGGCAAACTGTGCATGAACAACAGCAAGGTCATCGGGAATTCGATAAACCATCGTGACTATAGGCTGGACCACGATTACATTAATCAAAACGAGGACGATACCATCAGGTTAGTCGTGTTTCTCGTGTGTGTGTCGGTAGATACTGGAAATTCACATTCACCTTTGGTTGTTCCTTTGGCAGTAACAAATCGTACGGCAGCCATAAGAACAGGGCGTTCAAGGATGAAAGTCACAAGGGTAGTATAGATTCGTTGGATGGGGAGGAGAAGAAGGATGCCAGCAAGGAGGACCTTGAACAAGAAGAAGGTACGAGATGTTGCTCACAAATAATTAGTTTCTCTATCAATACTCTCAATGCCCCTCTTAACACCCCTTCAAGCATACTACTATAAACTAGTGTATCTTTTAAAAAATTCACGTATGTCATACTTGGAAATAATTGAGTAGAATTTACTGCCCGAACTAAGAGAAATTTATATCAATATTTTGTTGCGAAGAATGCCTACAAACCCAAAATCACAGAGTTCTCTAGAATGTATCCTAAAATATCTTCCCTAATTGCTGCATTCACACCCCTTGAACTAATGAAAATTAAGATTAAAATTAAAATGTAAATTAAACAGAAGCGAATACGGTGAAAGTGAACTATTAACAACACAATTGTACATTTCCTCAAGATCTTGGAGAAGAGGGCGAAGAGGGGGAGGGCGCTTTAGACGACGTCATTATCCAAGCAGACGAGGACCCCATCGAGTCCGATTATCCCGCCGATTGTTGCCCAGAAAATTGTTACAAAAAATTCCCGTTTCTGGCTGGCGACGACGATGCTCCGTTTTGGCAGGGTTGGGCGAACTTGAGACTGAAGACCTTCCAACTAATCGAGAACAAGTATTTTGAGACTGCCGTCATTTTGATGATTCTTTTGAGTAGTATGGCTCTCGTGAGTATAATCCAAACGCCTCGACGCGACGCTCTCCGCGAAGCTAATCCGCATAAGTACAAGAGGCATAATGCTTGTCCAGGCCTTGGAAGACGTGCATCTTCAAGCACGACCCATTCTGCAAGACATCTTGTATTACATGGACCGAATCTTCACTGTGATTTTCTTCCTGGAAATGTTGATCAAATGGTTGGCCCTCGGCTTCAAAAAGTACTTCACGAACGCTTGGTGCTGGCTTGATTTCATCATCGTCATGGTAAGTCGCACAGATCCGACGAAACCCAACGAAACACATTCCACTAACACAATCCGCGTGCGTGCAATCTCTTGCTTGTACCAGAGCCACTGGCACGAATCTGGTTTGCAAGACGTATCTGAGGATTCTAAAAGAAATGTCACTCAATGTAGCATTATGCATTTCGATGACCAATACGTAGAATAAAGGATAAACGAACGATTGCGCACACGGGGAATCTTGTAATATCTGTGGCGACATTTATGAACGTATCTCCTAATGTTTCTAACGTTACTTAATTACCTGGATACTTATACTACAGCCGATCTTCGTCTCCTTTCCTAAAACTTACAGTACATTCAAAGAAATCCTTCTGTGACTTTGCACGAGACACGGAACCGGCTAAAGTAGAACGTGTGGGCATAGAATTCAGTGAAAAGTACATCTACAGGCGGGGCAAAATCAGGTGGTCGTTCGGGAACACTCGAAAGAACCTACCCCCACTAATCTAACGTAATATAAAATAATATAAAAGTAAAAAATCATCTGTGGGTTGATTTTTAGCGACGGACACATCGTCCACTTGGTATTCCTCCGCCTGTAAATCGACCTCGTGTAACTGGTCGCAAAGTTGAATCGAAAAAGTTGCCCCGATACTTGTCTTGTTCTTCCTCCCCCACCCGCCACCCCTTCCTCCTCCCGATTGCTCGAAGTCTGTTCGCAAAGTGGGGGCTCAGCGCGGGGAACTCGCAGCGGATTACTCTAATGCAATCGTCCACGTCTAACTATTTAATATCGACGAGAAATAGTGTCGCGCCCGATCTGACCAATGTTTGATGATGATGATAGCTGTCACTGATCAACTTGGGCGCAATCTGGGCCGGCGCTGCCGACATCCCGGCCTTCCGTTCCATGAGAACACTGAGGGCCTTGAGGCCTTTGCGAGCGGTGTCACGATGGGAGGGCATGAGAGTAAGTCATCGGTCGACGAGAAATAAACAAACAAAAAAAGTCAAGTCTGGTCCGGCGATGCGGCGACCTATTAGGATAGGCCTAGGATCTAAGGATCGCGCGGATCTGACGGACCAACGGGGCCACATTCTCACTTGTCGGTTGAACGGGCAATGATCCCTGAAAATCATGTCCAACGAGCTCGCGTCGATCCGTCAGATTTGCCGCGAATCTTCGGCTCCCGGAAGCCGTCGCGCGTACGAGAGGGACCTGAACGCGAAAGGGAGCTATAGAGAACCGAGGGGAAAATAGAAAGAACGGTGAAACAGAGACAGTCACGCTGCAATGATGATTTCTAGCCCTTACTACCGTGTGCTGAAGGTACACTGGCGTTTCTACTTGGTGTCTGCACTGATATATTAATCGGAGTTTTTTGTCGTACTGGCTATTGTCTATGTACGCCTTTCCTGACAGTCTTTTGGCACAGTGATCGTTGTGCAAAGTACCGTGTATCCATATATATGTATATACTATACATATATAATATTACATGCTTTGTGTGTAATGTATGAATTTCCTTGTGTGTACTACGTACGTTTACGCGTATATATATATATATATATTGTAACATGTTTAACAGGATCCTGATTGTTAACATCGCGACGCACGATCTTTGTCTTTTATCTGAATACCCTGCTCGAGATCATTAACGAGTCGCTTGCTGAAGTCTTTTTATTGCTCACTGAAGCGATTTTATCTTCCACAGAGTTTAGTCGAAAAATTTATACGCAAGGTTCGTGAGTTGATCTGAGTGGCGTGTGGAATAATCAGTTCAACTGTCGCAAAAAAATTCATTGATTTAGAATAAATGGAATTCACAAATCACATGTTCTATAGTTGTATCGTGCGTCGCGATCGCAAGTATGACGAACATTTTCATCTGTTTCAGGATGGAGCCGATTTGATCATGCTCGTAATCGATAATAATTCTTGTCGAGCCGTACATTGCTCTCTGCCTTGTCGACTGTCAGGTGCTCGTATGCGTATAATTAACCCCCCCCCCCGTGTGTTTACACTTACACGATGATCCTGAAACTTTGCACAAAAATCGGCTACCTTCGGGAGAAAATCGCTGTCTATCATATTTGTCCTTCGGAACAATTCTACTCAACTTGAAAACTAAAAAGTTTTTATAGGTGTACAGGTGTGCCGAGTAATAGTGACGTTTTATCCAAACACCCACTAACAATCCCACCAAATTATTTATTATAGACGATCTGTCCAACTGCAGATCTAAGCATTGCTGTGCACAAAAATTCGAGTATGTGAAGCTCTATTTCTTCGAGGAGGGATTGGAGGCTTCACTACTGCTCGCTATACCTACAATATGCTGTGAGATACAAAGGCTATTCCCTTACAATACTATACTCCACTCGATATGACGGTGATTATACGCAGACAGGCATCGAGTTCTGTACATTTTTGTTCACTGTTAACCGCTACGTGTGCCATTGTACCTGGTTTTCTATCTATGTCCTTCGAACCCAACCCGCCCCCCCCCCCTGCTCTGGATATTTGTTGTGACGTATTGAGAAATCGTGTATTATACACTGTACAAACGGGAATCTGAGCTCTCCACAGATACGGGACAGTCGGCTGTGTGTGCGTGTGTGATCCGCTTGGGTACGAGATCCTCGATCCACTCGATCAGGACTTCGCGAACACGAAGTGACACATCGACGGTCAATCTCTATCCCCCTCGCTCCCCTTTTCTACTCTTTCTCTCTATCTGTATCTGCCTGTCTCTCTATCCCTACTCGCTACCCTCCAGTCGGAACAGAACGACGACGATCGTTCCCTTTTACTTTCTTTCGTCTCCTACTTTCTCTTTTCTTTCGTACGTAGCCTGGTCTACCTGTTGCTGTGATTCGCTCTCGTTTCTCGCTCGCAGGTGTCACTCATTAACTTCGTAGCGTCGCTCTGTGGCGCTGGCGGGATCCAAGCCTTCAAAACAATGAGGACCCTAAGGGCCCTAAGGCCACTCAGGGCGATGTCTAGAATGCAGGGGATGCGGGTATGTAGCCCACAGTCTCAGCAGACCTTGCCGATTACTCTGTTTAGCCCCGTCGGATCGGATTTATTCTATTTAGAGTACAATCTTTAGTGGTCCGTCCTCCCTCTTCTTTTTCCTTTCTTTCTTTACTTTCGTTTGAGCGAATCGACGGCCATAGTTGGGCATACGTTGCTTCGGACGGTGCGGCGATATATCGTGGACAGCGGGTCAAGGGATGGTTCCTTGTCCGAGAAATAAATGAATCGAGAGTTGCGAGGTGACGTTTTGGAAATGGCCATTTATGGAAATGTTGTCCCTGGCTTGAACTGACTTTTCGGGACGAGGAATCTCGGCCTTTTTCAGTTGCTTCGCGGATGACGTCGCACTCGATGTGTAATCATAATAAGCAGTCAAGTAAAAGAGTCGATGATAAGCGAAGAATCAAACGATTAGTGGGAAATGGCAGGGCTCGCAATCAGCTTCCTGTTGATTAAGTAAAATGTCCGCTACGCAATGCCCAACTTTGTCGACGATCTTCGGTTCGTTCGCCATCTTGAATTTCAATTTTCTCGGTGCCGTCGAGAAGAAAATTATCTTGCCAAAGGGACATTAAAGTCCGTTGAGTATCTTATTACACCTTTTATTTTCCATACGACGAGGTGGAATTACGATTGAAGAACGTCAAGGGAATTTGTTGAATTTGAGAAACTCCTGGAGCATTTTACCAAATTTCCAAATAAGAGAAACTTAAGCGGCGGCACCGTTTTCCTTTTTCCGTCGCGAGACTCGACAAAGAGGCCGATAGAAATTTCGTAAAACCAGAGACGAACGTTCTCTGTTATACTCTAATAAATCTGATATAATCGATGGAGAGAATCATCCTTTGTATGATATATTTTTCAAAAGTGACTTTGTGTACGAAGCGGGAAAGCATAATTCGAAGAAGTGGAATGTGTTCTCGGCCTCGCGGTGTCGGAGGCTCGACAGAAATGTCCTTTTTGCACGTGAACATGCGTAGGGCGATCGCGAGAATGCACTTGAGCTTAAAATTGCGAATGTTTAAACGGCACGTAGACTTTTGTTCCTCGTGAACGAACATTATGGTGAAATACATGCACTTTCTAGTGGATAAGGTAAATGGCCCCATTGCAGTGAATCTAATCCTTGGGAAGCACGGATTTGTTAACGATACGTAGGACTAATTGAAGTGAAACATGGAGTACGATGAACGTCGGCCTTCTTAGTATTGCAACTACCTACTTGAACTAATTAGCAACAGTTTTATGTCCCCGTTCATTCATTTGGCAATTGAACATTTCTTGTTGCTCTTGTTAAGTTAGTTTACAGGTCGAAAGACTTTCGATATCAACGATCTTGGATAATGTATATTTACCTCTTATTGGATTCTGTCTGCCTTTGCGTCAATGAACAATGTTGCGATCTTGTAGTTCATTGAGACTTTCGTTTTGTCCCCTTTTACTGAATACGTGGCAGTGTAAATTGAGGAGTGACGTGGGGCAATGTTACTGAAATTAAGGCAGATATGGAGGTTGTGTGGTTTGGGGCAGAGATGGGCAAAAATTGTATTTAAATAAAAATTTCGAATAACAAATAAAACTTAATAAAATTATTCGTCGAATAAGAAAATTAACTTTATTCGTCGAATAATCTAAAGTTAAAGTAACTTTTATTTGATCCGTTATTTAAGTAATTTTTTATTTAGTTAATGCCCAACTCTGCTTTAGGGATTGGCTTCGTAGAGTTCATTTTTCTCGGGGTGGAAATATGTAATTGACTTAAAGATTATCTTGATATTTTCCAGCAGCAGTACATGCTTGTAAACACCTACGTTTGCGACCCCTCTTTCCACGAACAAAATGACCATACACAGTCAAGATTGTATCAAGATTAAGAAGAATAATGAATGAGAAATGGGTAATGTTGAATTCTTGTTGAGAACAGAAAACAGAGAACATTTCAGATAATGAATTTTCAATGTTACAGTTAAGTCTATCGAATTTAATATTGATATTAAAGTGCAATTCCGGTACAAATGCAATTGAATTTAAAATGTACCGTTAGAGGCATCCATGTCATGCAGCATTGGTTTACGTCTGACCATATATTGAGCATTTCTACTTGCCAATTTTTAAAGAAAATGACCAAAGCAAGTATCTTCTCCCAAATCTTTACAATTCTAATTGTGCAGGGTCCCCACGAAACGCAAACGTGGGTATTTAATTAAATTACATCCACCCGGAGAAACTCCCCTGCGAAATCAAGCACCCCGTAACAAAAACAATCTCCATATCCCCCTTAGTATCACTTACAATTAATACCACCCAGTAACACTCTGAATTTTACACCCCACATCCATTGTTATACTTCCAATGGAAAGATAAGAACAATTGGCCAACAATTTTTCTTATCATCCTCATATCTGTACAGAAATGTATCTCTACTCTAATTTCTCACCCCCCCCCCTTATATTAATTTCCTCACATCTACTGTACCATTCGTGAACCACATAATATACACTATTTACTAGACAAATTATACCAGATCGAAGTTAGGCCTAGCAGTGCCTCGCCTTTACACTACTCTTCACAAGATAATCCATACATGGTGTAACGTAGGCGATATTAGAACAAAGGGGACACAGTCGCTAATGGGAACATTTACCTGATTAGTGTATCTATATAATTTCTCCAAAATTACGTGCCATTTACTCTTAGAATACTGCCAAGATACATACAAACGCTAGCCCACCGACACACATCGTGACCCACATACATGCCAGTGAATATTATATCAGAGTGAAATTCGGGCAAGTTCGATATTCTCATATTACAGACTCGAGTGATACCACATAGAAAGAACCGCGATACAAGGTCGCTGAGATACTGGGCGTAGAGTCACTGTCATGCCCACGCCCTGACACTGATCTTACCCAATCTTATATTAGTCTCGACGCTGCTACCTCTCTTCAGCATCCGTAGACGTGCTTCGACTCTGTGTTTTCGTTTCGAGTTCCGCTGCATGGAGAATCGTCGCCTGTTTCCGTTGTAGCCGGCACCGCTGTAATTGTTACCCATCACAGAGACTTCCGTTTCGATGTGCGCTTAGGCTGGCATGCCGCTTGCCTCTTTCGTTTCTCTCCTTTATTTTCTTTGCATGCGATTCGACTGCACGACTAGTGATCACGTACCACGTCACATCGATCAACGATCAGGCAAACTTAACAATACTTTCTTCCCTTTGATATTGATTTCCAATCTCGTTACATTATGTACGATCGAAATTTGTGAAGAACGCAAAGGCAGTGTCTTATTATTTTCTTTACTTTTTCTTTCTTTCGTTTCTCTCAAAGAGATTTCTTGCCTCAGTGTGACGGCACATCTGTTCAGAAATCGAGCAAGGAGTAAGTATGAGAAATCCGCCTCGGTTTATCGTTTGATCGAAAAGGAAGAGTCGTGTATTTTTTACATCGTAAGTCGAGCGAGTAATTCGCCAAGCGGTCTAGTTTCGTATTTTTCGATTTGGCCACATGGCCGTGACACGTCGCGAGGAAGAAAGTGGGAACACAGGCGGCGTCACGATTAGTTAGTTTAGTTAGCGAACGACTAGATGTGCCACGTTTTCAAAAGGGATTCTCATATTTATCAATCTTTCTGTAATCATGAAACTCTTCGTTGAGATATAATATTACGGTAGAACTTGCTACTGGAAAGTAATAATTCCCATTGAAGGCGCACAACTGGTTCTCAATTTCAGAAAATGCACAAAAGCTACACCCGCATAAGTTGGAAGTAATACTTTGTTTAACATATAGTGCTAAGAGGAGGCAGGGGGCCTTCATTCACAGACAGCACCGGTCATCACTCGAAACTTCCACGATTCTTAATGAAAACGCAACGTTTATTCCCCTGTCCTCGTGCTTTCGTAGTCGACTTGAGCTTTGCTCTAGATTTTTTACAAATTAAACCTCGGTAGATACACGAGCGCACATTTTTATTGCAACGGTAATTCAACGTTCCCAATTTCTTCACGCGGCGTTTCGTTCCTTTATTTCCACGCGAACGATCGAAATTAATTAAATTGCACATACGATAATGCGTACACACTGCGTAGTCGCATAGAGACGCATACTATAGGCGCATATAAACGCATAACTAGACGCATAGAGGAACAGAATCTTTTCACCAGCGTGGAAGATATTCGTTACGATTGTCAAGGATTCCCTTTTGCCCTGTAGGTAGTCGTCAACGCTTTGGTTCAAGCCATTCCATCCATTTTCAACGTGTTACTGGTGTGTCTTATTTTCTGGCTGATATTCGCCATCATGGGTGTGCAACTTTTCGCCGGCAAATACTACAAGGTATTCTGTAATTAACTATAATGTATAAAACAATCGGGCGATCTAATTCCTCAACAGTTCAGAAGAGATGGAATTAAATTTCCGAATAATTACTTATCAATGGAATATTTATCTTAAGAAGAACAATTTTGATTAAAGTTATTATCCCAGTTATAGAAGCTTCTTGATATCTTAAATGGAAAGCGTTATGCAATTTGGGTCTTACATCTATAAATAAATTTTTCAGTTTGAGCAAAGTTTACTGGAAACAGTGTTTAAGATAATGTGTGTATTAAGTACAGTGTCTAGTAAGATGCTAGCTCATGACGATGTAAGATCTATGGGGCAAAATTAGAGAGCAATGAGAAGTAAGTGGAATAGGTTCGTCTTTAGTCAGACACCGCAAACTGACTTGAAATATATCTTCCTGCAACTTTTGAACATGTGTTATTTTAAAGATTGTCTCAACTGAAAGTTATCTGTACCGATAAGGATTTTAGAAACATAAAAAGGTCACTCCAACTTCATTTTACGAATTTGGAATGCAATATAGGAAATTCAGCTATCTCTGTTTCTTTCAGAAGAGCATAAAACTTTTCAATTCCTCCTTGTCAAATAACGTCGATTTCTCTATTCATTCGTCATTGAAACCCGCCCTTAACCACCATCGTAAATCCACTCCCTTAAATCAAATTCTTTATTAACCCAACGATCTCTAAATGCTGTGACAGTGCGTCGACACGAACAAAACCACCCTGAGCTTCGAGATAATTCCCGATCGGAACGCCTGTATAGCCGAGAACTACACGTGGGAGAATTCCCCGATGAATTTCGACCACGTAGGGAAAGCCTACCTATGCTTGTTCCAAGTGGCCACGTTCAAAGGATGGATTCAGATCATGAACGACGCCATCGATTCCAGGGAAGTGAGTATACCACAATGCGCCCAGCGGTCCCACGTTTTACAGGGTATGTATCACACTGCCGCCTCCTCTGTCTATTTTCCACAGCTCAACAAGCAGCCAATCCGCGAAACGAACATCTACATGTACTTCTATTTTGTATTCTTCATTATATTCGGATCGTTTTTTACCCTTAATCTGTTCATCGGTGTGATCATCGACAACTTCAACGAGCAGAAGAAAAAGGCCGGCGGTTCCCTCGAGATGTTCATGACGGAGGATCAGAAGAAATATTACAACGCCATGAAGAAGATGGGCAGCAAAAAGCCCCTCAAGGCTATACCACGGCCGAGAGTAAGTACGGGCCATTCGCTGGTGCCGTTCCATTGGATCGAACGCTCTAACCACCCGTCTTTCTGTCCACAGTGGAGGCCCCAGGGGATAGTGTTCGAAATAGTGACGGACAAAAAGTTCGATATGATAATCATGTTGTTCATCGGGCTGAACATGCTGACGATGACGTTGGACCATTATCAACAGACCCAGACATTCAGCGACGTTCTGGACTATCTGAACATGATATTCATTGTGATATTCACCAGCGAGTGTCTCATGAAGATCTTCGCCCTGCGCTACCACTATTTCAAGGAGCCGTGGAACCTCTTTGATTTTGTTGTTGTTATATTGTCAATATTAGGTAATGTAATGTAATGGCTCGGTCAGTCGTATGGCACAAGTGAAACTGGCGAGACGTTGATCGTAAATGGAGCCTGTTGGCTTTTCTGCCATCATCGACACCATTGCTCTACATTTCGATTAGAAACTTAGTAGTCGGCCCGGAACCATAGGCATGCCTGTTATTCAGCTCTCTCTCTCACACGCATTCTATACTGCACGCAGAACTGCATTTACTCTGTTTGAAAGAAAAAGCAGACAGGCTCGATGTTTCACGTGTGCCGCAACGACTGGTCAGCGTCATTACGTTACGTAGCCTTACATTGATGTTGTGCCTTGATCCCTTCTACCCCACCTTCCACCATCGATCCGTCCTCCTACAGGAATGTGAACGTGTTCCCATCGTGGAATCGTCAAATACAACATTAGCTTAACCATCCTCGGCTTTCCTCGTCTGTCGCGCCCGATTGCATAAACACTATTAGAATGAAATGGTATAATGTTGTATTTGACTGGATTCACGTATCCGAAATCGATGTGCAAACGGTAATTAGAGAAAGAATCGGGGTAAGAGCGGGTCTGTATCACGAAGATTTTGACTACACAGAAGTTCGTAGTGTTTTTAGAGTGAACTCATCTTTTTTTCTATTTTTATACCTTCGAATGCCTAACAAGCAAGAATTCATGGCATACATCTACACCATTGTACACCACCGCTGCGTAATAGAACGAGTGATTGAGCTTTCATTGAACTTCTCAACCCTCATCCACGAGCAATCGCAGTGCATGCTTCTCCTTCTTTACAGAATTCATAGAGAGAAACTAGAGGACGCATGTCTCCCTTTTTTTTTTTATGGATTGTGTCTCAAACCATGCATCAGAAATGTGACATTTTTCTTTCTATTAGAGAAATCGATGAGAATAAGAAACGAGGGTGTACTAGTAATTATATAACAGTTAGAATAATCCTCGTTGTTATTCGTTACTGCAAACTTTTGGGATAATCGTAGGATAGGTACCTCGCTTACAAATGAATCTAGAATGCACTACTCATTTTACATTCCACTTCTAATGAACGTATCAAGCTCTAGAGTACCCACAATAATTATAGATAGTCAACACTCCTGCAAGTATCACCGTCCTGTGACAGAATCAGTCTGCATGACGATTAGACGAAACGTCCACTAACGTAGAGAGCACCGTGAAACGAAATGGCACAAATCCTTTCCTCTCTGATCATGATCATAGAATAGAATTGAAACTGAGTACTACTCCGTCGGTGTTAACGCTGTGCTTCTGTTCCATTTAGGTCTGGTTCTCAGTGACATTATCGAAAAGTATTTCGTCTCGCCAACGTTGCTTCGTGTAGTAAGAGTGGCGAAAGTCGGTCGTGTGCTCCGTCTCGTGAAAGGTGCCAAGGGCATTCGAACTCTCCTCTTCGCCTTGGCGATGTCGTTGCCAGCCCTCTTCAATATCTGCCTGTTACTGTTTCTGGTCATGTTCATCTTCGCGATCTTCGGCATGTCTTTCTTCATGCACGTCAAGGACAAGAGTGGGCTGGACGACGTGTATAATTTCAAGACGTTTGGACAGTCGATGATACTGCTATTCCAGGTAAAAAGATATATATACAGTGGCACTCTGTGAAACGTGATTATAAGGGCTGGCTGCGGAGGGTCTTGCAGAGTTTTTACTAGAAAACTTTGGTACTTTAATTATCTGAACTGCATTTAGAGTTAAAGCCTCCGACCCAGATTCGCAAAAGGGGGCAATTACACAACTGATTAATCAGTGGCTTTTTTTACAAAGCTCTTGAATTACTTTAATCGCGGTTACATTAATCTCCTATTTCCTTCATCTTTGGTGGGTGCTAAGGCCCCTTGGCCCCTCTCTGGGTGCGCCACTGTCATTAATGCAAATTGTAGACCAAAGCTGTACAGGACTCTCTGCAGCCACTTACATGGGTCATCGGCCAACTATTACACGCCGATTTTGACGAGGTTTACGTAAATTATAGTTGTGGAAAATAATATTTTACGTGGTCGAGTTAGTTATAAAAAGATACATCTTTTTCGTTTAAAAGTTTTTTCTCTACACTGCAGAATTTCCGAGATATTGAGGCAAACGTGTCTTTCACCCCCAAACTTTGAGGTGAAATATATTTTCGAGAACTATAATCTACCTAAACTTAACAGTTGCGCGATGTTTATCGGTACATATTGTGTTGTAAACGCCAAGCACATTACACTAAGCTGCTTAATTTACCAAGATGTCAACGTCTGCCGGTTGGGACGGTGTATTGGACGGCATAATAAACGAGGAGGACTGTCAGGAGCCGAACAACGAGATAGGATACCCGGGTAACTGCGGTTCCTCCACCATCGGCATCGCCTACCTCCTCTCCTACCTAGTGATCAGCTTTCTGATCGTCATCAACATGTACATCGCGGTGATCCTGGAGAATTACTCGCAGGCGACCGAGGACGTGCAGGAGGGCCTGACGGACGACGATTACGACATGTACTACGAGATCTGGCAGCAGTTCGACCCGGACGGGACGCAGTACATCAGATACGACCAGCTGTCCGACTTCCTGGACGTGCTGGAGCCGCCGCTGCAGATACACAAGCCGAACAAGTACAAGATCGTGTCGATGGACATCCCCATATGCAAAGGGGACCTGATGTTCTGCGTGGACATACTGGACGCACTGACGAAGGACTTCTTCGCCCGCAAGGGCAACCCGATCGAGGAGACGGCCGAGATCGAGGTGCAGACGCGCCCGGGCGAGACCGGCTACGAGCCGGTCTCCTCCACCCTGTGGCGGCAGCGCGAGGAGTATTGCGCGAGGCTGATCCAGAACGCCTGGAGGAAGCACAAGCAGCAGCGGCAGGGCGGGCACAGCGAGGAGAGCGACGACGCGGACACGGACCCGCGCGTCAGGCAGACCGCGGTCCTGGTAGAGAGCGACGGCTTCGTGACCAAGAACGGTCACAGGGTGGTGATCCACAGTCGATCGCCGAGCGCCACCTCGAGGACCGCGGACGTCTGATCGGCGTACGTCGACGTCACCAGCAAAACCGCCGCCACCCCGTCGTTTAGCCTAGCGTCGCCGTAGCCAACGACGCGACCGCCCCGTCCGTGCGACGATCGCTCCACCGCAGCATCGCCGACTAGGACGACGACGACGACGACCTAGACACGTCGATCTCGCTACCGACAGCCGCGCCTGGCACTCCTCCCCGCTTACCAGATTGGGGCGGGGGAGGATGGAGCAACGGCCCCCCGCACGGACCTCGTGCTCGCGCGAGCAAGCAGGCGAGCGAGCGCGCGCGCGCTCTCTCCATCGACAGCCTTATAGTTGTATAAAATACATTCCTCCAACGAGTTGCCTTTACAATCGACTCTAAACGCCACGATCGTTGGGAGACACGTCGTTAGTTTGAACGAGCGAGGACGATGCGATAGAACGCGAGGGAGGGAGAGACGGCGGAGCTTGCCGAGAGGGTGTTGGAAATGGATCTGCAGACTGCGCCACGTGCAACGCGTCGACCTTGTATCATCCGCTCGTCGGCTGAGTTCGGCCGCGGTAGCAGGCTGCACCCTGGATGGAATCAATGTGAAACGGGACGGATCGGACACTGGGAACGATAAGGATGAACACGCGAAGAGGAATCGAGGGGCGCACGCTGAACTAGTTTCGGGGCGCGGAGGAAGATCGGTGTGCCAGGTCCTGGCGTACGGTGCACGTACGCGCCAGCGCAACGCAACCTTCGAGCCAACTTCCCCGAACCCCAATCAGGGCTCGAAGGCTGCCGTTAGCCACGATCGGAGATCCCTGCCCTCGATGGACTTCGTCCGCGATCCTTAACGCTTCGAATCGTAACGATCGGCGATCCGCGCTGGCTGCGCTGGCTGCACGATATTCGGGAACGCGACGAAACGGAATCATATTTACGGGACGACGACGAGGACGACGACGACCAGGACGGTGACGACGACGAGGACGACAATGAAACGAAGACCCGCGTTGAACGGTGAGACAGTAAAATACGCCGCATCCCACGAAATCAGCGATCGTTTCATCCCTAATACAGTATAGGCCGGTTACGTAAATTCTATCCGCGATATTGGATTTTTTACATGGTTTTATCAGCGGTCCGCCAACTCGCTGAAAAGAAGAAAAAAAAAAATAAATAAAAATATATATAAAAATAAATGATGTTAATTCGCTGCGACGGTCGATGTTCGCGGGTGAACATTTGTTATATTCGATCGACCCTGGTCAACACGCTGTGGTGTATATCGGAGTTCTGAACTAAACTTGGATGCGAGAAGGAATGAGAAGAGAAACGACGGAACAACGGAGAAAGACATTGATGAAAAACAAAAGAAGAAAAAAATAAACACGCTGATCATAACTGATGATAATAGTGAGGATGATCATAGGATGATTAAGGTAATGATTACAATTGATGACGATGGGTGGTGAAGAAGAATGTTACAAGTGAAAGACTCACTCGTGAAATGTACGCGTAGTTACTACATTCGCTCGGCTTGAAAAAAAATTTTGCGCGATACGGTGCGCGGCTTTGTTTTATCTGGCTCCCTCCCTCTCTGCCCCTCGCCCCCGCTTCGAGCCTCGACCGCGCGGTCATCGAGGCGCTGATCATTTGATATTCCACGTTTTACAATGAATCTGGCATTTTTTACGATCGTATCGCCTGTGCACGAATATTATACTCAGAGAAGAGGAATCCGACGGCGATACGTGGGTGGCCCGAATTGGCAGAGCCGTTGTCCAACGAATTACCATTTACACCCCCTGATCGACGAGATCCGATTCTTTTTCTCTCTACAGTCCTTTAGAAGGGCGACTTCGTCCACGTGTCTTTACGTTTATTTCTCCCGTTAATTTCAATCTCAATTTCGCGCGTAGTCGAGGAATAGTCACGTCTGCCAGGCTGGCTATAAGGAGCAGCCACTTCGAAGTGAACTGTTCCTCCTCTATCGCGCCAGTTCCTTCGGTTTCCCGTGTACTCGGTTTCTGTAGCTGTTTACGAAATTCGTTGGAAGTATACGAGAATGAACCGCCGCTGATGTAAAGCCGTGAAAATGTAATACGATTATTGCCAAACGGGACGGAGAGGGTGGTAGCGAATACGAATCTCGCAGTCATCATCAGCTAGGTAATTACACATTTGCAAAACTTAACACAGACACACAGTCTTACACGACGTAGTAAACGCGCTTTGGAATAAATGAATATACACGATAGTGTAATGTTATTCGAGTAATTGTAACCGACAACCGTGCGCCCGTAAACCCGTCTCGCGGATAAGCGAATTGCCGAATGACACGGTCGCGAGCAAGGGGATCGACGCAACTACCCCTGTCGTGTTTTGCTAGCACGGCCGTACGCGGGAGACACTTCGACCAAATTACCTTGCTAATTCAGCATTTAAGACGAGTTGTTGAACAATCCTTTGAATTGGAACGCGACGTTGTTTTCCTTCGAGGGGTTTCCAAAATTCAAAAGTCACCGCGTGTCATCCCCGGACGAGGCGGTTGCGTCGTCCGACTTCCCCAGCTGAATCGCGGATGCCAAAACGGAACGTTAAGTTTTCGACGAGAAATGTTCGTTAAGATTTTTAAAGCGTTACCAACTTGATGTTCGTTTGGCTTGAAATATTTATTATATAGTTTCTGTTGAATCGCCAGGTGGTTTCGCGTCTCTCGGAGATTTTCTACGAGCAAAAGGGAACCGATTTCCCAGGCCGATTTCGAACGGGTTTACGTGCTAAACGTCGCGAGGAATCGCGCGCCTGATTGCGTCGAAAGAAGCATATCGAACGATACTCCTTCTATGACCATCCCCTCAGCGCGCGGTTCTGCTGCGAGTCGATATAAATCGCATCGCGCGACATATGTAGGCACAAGTGGCGGTCACATACTTGCGTGCATCTGCTCGCTAAATGGGGTAGAACGAAAATTCGACATTCTCTTATTTATGATTTCAAATTCCAAGAAACAGGGATATATATATATATATATATATATATATATATATCTCTGAATCGTAGAAAATAGATCGATGGCAATGCAGTCGCGCAACGTGACGATACAAACGAAAAAGAGAAGGATAAATAATAAATTGAACAGTAGTTGTTTTCCATGCGAGTGAAGATATTCGCGCAAGTTTAAATTTGACCGCGCGCGTAAGTACTTGACCGTCGCTCTAGGTGGCGCGATGTCAGTGTCGAGACGCGCATCGAAACGTTGATGCACGGGGATGCGAGTGTCGCGCGGTTTTATTTCCCCATTAACGTGATTCCCCACGTGTATCTCTCTACATATATATATATAACATATATATATATATATATATATATATATATATATATATATATATATAGCATACGCGTAGGCGATCACGCGAGTGAACGTTATCCCGACGAACTCGCGCGACGAATGTGTCGACAGCGAAGTGCATAGGGACGAAACCAAAGGAGAATGTGTGAATGGTCAGTTGTGTGTGTATGCGTGTGCGTGTGCGTTAACGCGGACTGCGCGATCGTTATTTTTCTACGTTTACATCCGCGATCCTGAAGGAGAGAGAGAGAGAGAGAGAGAGAGAGAGAGAGAGAAAGAAAGAAAGAAAGAAAGAAAGAAAGAAAGAAAGAAAGAAAGAAAGGAAGAAAGAAAGAGAGAGAGAGAGAGAGAGAGAGAGGGAGAGATTGAAAATGAGGATCGAGAAGGTAAAGGGATAGGGATCGGCAGTGTAATTGGCACAATGGCCGGGAGCAGATGTGTGGCGGTAGTGTCGACGTAAACGCGGTAACAAACGAACGTAGCAGGGATCGTTCTCGCTGGTCGAAAACGGGCGTAAAGTGGAAGGAAGCTCGCAGCTCGCTCGAAGGATTGTTTGTGAGAAACGTGGCAGGGAGACGAGGACAATGACGCGGACGACGGTTACGGACGAGTACGTGAACCAGCGACGGTTTTGTTAGGCGGCGGCCGGAAAGCGGTGGAGGGATAGCCGCGTGGTAGACGGGCGACGGAAACAGCGAGAAGCAGACCGGCTAAGAAACAAAGAAATATAAAAGATGTTCATTATTTTAAGCTACGAAGGCTCAAAGAGGGTTGAGGATCATTGTAAATTACTCGTACAAAATAATTCACACACTATCGGTGTCGAGTCCGCTTTGTCAAGTATTTTAGAGAAGCCTGTCCGAATATTAATGTCCTCGTACCTTTTCTACGTATAATTATAAATTGCATTTCACGATTCTCGTCGCGGGCCATTCGACGATCCATTCGCGGGCACGCTCGCAAACGTACCGCGCGTGCGCGCGGGCCGCTGCGCCCTCGCGACTCGTTCGTTCGCAAGGGGTCGCCGTTCTTCGCCCCCCCCCACCGAGGATCCGGCTCTCTCTTTAACGCCTTCGACTAAATCGGAGCGCGACTCCCGCCCCTTCGGGAGCGCGGTATCCGCGCGATCGGTTTCGTAACGCGTCGCGCCCTATCGTCGATCCTCCGCAGCGACAGCGGAGCGAGAGATCATCACGCCTAAACGAGCAGAGTCAAGGAGCTTACCGGTTGCTGTTCGCGCGGCCGCGCGATACCCGCGGGACCGTTTGTTTTCTTTCTTTCTGGGGCGCGTGTTTCTAACGTCGCTTCGCAGAGGTCGGGACGATCGCGGGCGGTAAATCGCGACGGAGCATTGGGACGCGCAGAAACCCCCCGTACATACGCAACGGAAACGCGACGGACGGCGACGACGACGAAACGAAACGAAACGAATCGAGGCACGAGATCGATCGACGACGATTCATCCAACGATCGTCGGTCCCTCTTCTATCGAACTACGACGTATCTGATGGTCCGTCCGGCTCACTCTCTAATTACTCCGATACCCCCTCTCGCCCCTTTCTTGAGTTTCGACCCTCTACACCGTGCTCTGTAATATGTGCAAATAATTCGATAATAATCAAATGTGGTTTGTACGCATATAATATACACATATATATTTTCGATACTACTTTGTCGAATGGGCAACCGCGAACTTCTAGAAAGCAATAAAAGAAAAAACACGAGAGAACGAGAGAGCGAGAGAGAGAGAGAGAGAGAGAGAGAGAGAGAGAGAGAACGAGAGAGAGAGAGAGAGAGAGAGAGAGAGCGAGAGAAAGTGACACAGGATGAGCGCGTGACCGTTAATGGCGCAAACAGGGCGTGACGAATTGAACGAGATTCGAATTGTGTGCGCGTGCGCAGAAAGTGTCCCGTAACACACTGGCCTCTTTAACGATAGTAGATACAGATCTTTCGGATCGCGTAGGAATCGCTCTTCCCCTGAGAGGCGCGCCAAATGAACATCGTTTCTCCTTCTTCTACGTCTTCTTCTTCCTCTTCTTCTTCTTCTTCTTCTACTTCTTCTACCATCTTTTTACCGCTGCTATTCTCTTTCATTTTTTCCGCCCCCATTTTCATCTTGAACACGGCAACTGCTCGATTCGCCGTGGCTGAGTGTTGGATTGAATCGCAACTTCCCCGGTCTTCAATCGTTGCCTATCGATCGTCGATAGGCATAGACATTTGGTTCCGCCGAATCGGCAGTCGGTACGAAAGGAAAAGCGCGAAGAGAGGTCGGAGTGGATACGCGTCTCGAAGGGTTGAAACGCGGGAACGATTAAATGGAAACCGTTCGCTCCGATCGGTCAAAATTACTACGATCACGAGAGGGAACGAGGGGGAGGGGGGTGGACGAGTATGCGTGGTGTGCTTCATTGACTATTTTCGTTCGTTTTACCGAAACGTACATTTAAATACCAGCTTTTGCGCGACGACGGCTGTAAGATATTAAAGAAACAAAAAAATATATATATATATATATACACATACATACATTATAGGGCTTTCCTTCGTTAAGCGAGGTAAGGCGAGGTTTAAACGTACTTTCTCCGTGGACGATACTGCCGTTACGCATTGTATAAATGAGAAAATGAAACTAAGTTAACTAATCGTAAATGCACGAAAATTTTCTTAAACGGATAGCGAACAAAACAAAAGGGCTTTGTAGTGTCTCGAAACTCTCGAAACTCCATTAACCTAACGTCGTCAGAATAATAAATAACGATGAAGTACATAAAAGCAAAAAAAAAATAATAATAATAATAATAATAATGATAACGAAACAAAAGATCCTAGAGCTGGGCTAAAAACAGAAAACTAAAAAAAATAATCGAGTAAAGTGTCAAGCTGCGGAGCCTGTCGGCCAGTATAATGAACAAGCAACTGCCATGGGTCAACAAGCTAGATAGGCGAAATGTGCTAAGAAAACAAAAAAAATCCAATTTTAACGAGCTAGCTGTCGAAAACATTACGCGCGAAGGATCGTCCATTCAAATGCGTGCTCCGTGCGTGCTCGCGCGCGTGCGTGCATGCGTGCGCGAACGTCCGCCGGCGTAGCGCGCACGCGCAGGCGCGTATCACGGATGCGCGCGGGCAAGCGAAGAGAGAGCCATCGAGACAGCGTGACTGCGAGAGAATGAAAGGATGAGAGAGAGAGAGAGAGAGAGAGAGAGAGCGAGAGCGAGCGAGAGAGAGAGAGAGAGAGAAATAGAATGTGCGCGCGAGTGAGAGGGAGAGAGAGAAAGGAAGAAGCGAGAAAGAGAGAGAAAGTGAGGGAGAGAAAGGGAGAACGTAGAAGAGCTCCTCCGTTGAATGACATTCATTACTATTAAACAGAATAAAGAAAATAAAAAAAAATATGGATTATTTGCACAATATTATAAATAATTACTATGTTTACTACGATTATTAAATTAAAGAGCAAATAATAAAAGGGATGAAAAACTGTTGTTAAATAATTAATACGAAAGAGGGGATGAGCGAGAAACAATACAAAACGATTTAACCGAAGACCGAAGAGAGAGATAATCGGGCTTCAACTGAAACGGAACAGAAATGATAATAGATGGAAAAATGAAGTGAGGAAGTGACACGAGGGATATGATGATGATTATGATGACGATGATCAAGACGAATGAAGGATGGAGGAGGAAACGATTCGTTTGTTATCGATTAGTTAACGATCATCCTTACATTACATTATTGTAATTATATAAAGTAAACGATTATTACCGTAATAGTTACAATTAACAAGTTGTTACCGCTTTGTTATACATAATATAATTAATATACTAAGATTAAAAAAAATGAAAAAAAGAAAGAAAAGTAAGCGAATGCATCGTTGATTCGTCCTTTACTTATGTAGATACTAAATACGATCGACTCTATATTGTTTTCAATGTCTTCACCGTATTCCTTCGTTTGCTACCCGATTTCGTTTCGTTGTCGAATGATTCGGTTTTGTCGGCTTACCTCGCCCGGCCACAATATACACACGTTTTACAGAGATATTTTCAATAAACGAAAAAGCTTAACACTCATACGGTTGTTGTCCTTGCTATCATTCGATCCTACATCACGGAATTGCCATTATTAGTACAAACTACAACTTCCAATGAGAATGGTTCTCCCGGACAGTAATATTCGAAACTTCCCCATGTAAGTCGTGCTCCTCTTCAGAAAAGCCATTTCGTTAATTATCTTGCTAATTTCGTTGATTTGCGCCAACTATACAATATTAATACCAATACCACACAACAGTGATACTTATAATTTTTATTCGCGGTTACATTCGTTCTCACGCCGAAAATATACAAAGAGCAGACGTAAGAGTCGAACCATTGATCGGCATTCATCGATTATGCCTATAGACTTTTTTCCCCCGTATACAGCAAAGGTACGTTCTGGAATTAATGTTGAAAGCGGCTTTCTCCTTGCTGCTCCACGAGATACGTGTGTATACATCATGCTGTGTCTTTGGTTCATCCGTATATGGTACTCGAACCGGAATGATGCAGCACGAATACCTAATTTCGAAATAATAACACGATCTTCCCGCTGAACCTTTTAGCACTTTTCGCAACACCCAACATGGTAATATCGGGGGGTTCGTGAGCCGTACATAAATATTCCCAGAGAGAGTGTAACTGTACAATTCACAAAACTCTCCATTCTCGATATTATATTAAACGCTGCTAAAGAGTTCCCCCTTTTCCATCGTATCACCCGAAACAATAATAATAAAAAGAAGCTGAAAGAGCCGCTTTCATAAGTTCCGCGCGTACTTCCGATGTCAGCCGAAGAATGGCGACGTCCCACCTCTCAGATCTAAGAGTATCGTCAGAGGCTAACTCTACAAACGATGGCATCACCGTTCGCGTTCTCAAACAGACGGAACTTCTCCTAAATGAACGTGCCCGTACCATTTATATATACATATATACATACACGCATTTGTAGCGCGTAAAGAGACGCGTGCACGATTTACTGTGCGTGATTCTGCGCGACAGATTGGGGGGATCTGGTAATGGGTGGGGTCTGGACGATGAATCCCTTCTCTCCTCGTATCTGATTCGAGTCAGTTTCGTGTTAGTCCAGCGCGATATCGTTGTGTGCTCGACGCGTATGCTGGTACGCCGACATTCGCGTAATGGCAGCGCTAAATAAGCGCTAAAGTAGATATCAGTTGCGCGGACGTCTCGAGGCCCCTCGACATCCTACGCTGCTTTCCAAATATAATTCGATTCTCTGCTCGTAACGACGCGCAGTCCCTCCGGTTCTGCGGGATTCTCATGCCAGTGAACGCCAGTGAAGTTCACGATACGGGCATTTACAGTATCATCTGTCAAGATAACCAGTGCAACAGACGGCTTGCGAAATCCCTTATTAAAGAGGCGTGGAGATCTTATCAGCGTTATCGGTACATATTGCGCCCAACGCACTGACCTCAGTCCATAGCCCCGCAGCTTTTCATTCGGGCGAACGATCCGTGTGAATGATTGGGGCTCACACCCGTGAGTCACGTAAAACTTTTGGCAAATGTGCAGAGAATTCGCCCTTCGCCTATTACATGTCTCCGAATCGTTGAGCCCAACGTCTGCGCGGAGGTTAGCAGACAATATTACACTGCATATTTATACGCACGCATGCGATGGTACATAATTGTTCGTAATGGAAAGTCCCGTTTCAAGGTGTTCGCAGTGTAAACATATCGGTTGAACGGAATCGAGGCTACCAATCGTCGTTCGACTAAAATGTAATCTGTCTAGTGGTGATTGTTGCAAAGCTATTTGCATCGATATATTCCTATATATCTTCTGCATTTATATATATATATATATATATATGCGTATTCGTAAGTAAAAGTAGTATAATATTGTGTAATAATGGAGATAATCACGTTAATGATATTACAGTAAAATGTAGTGTAATTTATAATACTAGCAAATCCTTTCAGGTATTCTAATATTTAAATAGAACAATTATTCCTAATGGAGAAGCGGAGTATCAGTGGCAAAGACATCCTGAGAATGGACGGTCTGTTACCGCCGACCCGACGGCTGCCAGTCTGTGACGCTGTCGCTTCATCGGGCAAGAAGAAAGATAAGAAGTGGTCGATCGGTGGAATTCTGAAGCGTATATCCTCGATACGGGATTACGAGAGTTCCTCGAACGACGAAGAAATGGTGTACTGTACCAGGCAACCGAGACCTCGTTCGGTGCTCAATAGAAAGTCGCAGAATGTGGTCTTACGTCCAGTGGAGAAGAGCTCGAATAAACATTTGAACAAAAGTAATTCGACTAACGAGGCTACCGCGAACTCCGTGGACTCGTCGAATCTACAGAAGGACTCTCGCAGCAGCGACGGATCGCTGGATGGGCCAAGTAAAAAGGCACGGAAGAGTAAATTGAAAGCTCGAATAGAAGCGAAGAGAGACCAAATCTGTGCGGATAGTAGTTCGGACGAGGGTTCGCGTAAATCTTGTAATTCGTTGACAAGACATCAGACTGAGAATGCTATGCAGAATATGCAGAAAAATAGTTCCTGTAATAGAAAGAGTCGTGCCGCGCGCACAGAACGTTATATAAAGCGTTTATCAAGGGACGAGGGTCACAGATTTCCAGAAAATCTGAACAATATAGCTAATAAACGCAGCAGTCTGGACTTTACGGAGGGAAACCAGTCTTTCGATACAGGTGTAAACGAAGCGTTTCAACCTCCGATGCAACCGCAGCGTTTCATTACTCCGTCGAACAGTTACACCTTCCCGGTGCAAAGGTCCATCGAGAATTTACGACAGGCATCTGTGCCAACGTCCAGCTGTCAGACACAGTCGTCTACCGACCTCGCGAAATATCCGGCCAAACGATATATTACAGATTTGAACCAAAATAACACGTATGCGAAAGCAAATATTTTGCGGAAAGACAACCGGTATGTAAATCACGAAGAAAATAATTATTTTTCAAATTCGCCCGTAGCAGGCACTAACTATGCGAGACCTTACGATCATGTAAGGAACAATCAGTCCGTGCATCAAAGTTCCTCGCCGCCGGAACCACCGCCAAGAGATCCACGTTGTAGAGTTTTCTCCTACGGCTGTAATTCCTTTCCGTTCAATGGGAAGTATCGAGTAACAAAATACGATGATGCTCCGCGCACGAAAATGGAGGATATTCGCGAAGCCCCGAGAGATGGTTCGAAGGGCTTGCGTTCGTACGAGTCAAATAACGAGATCAGTTGGTGTGGCTCCACTAAACAGTGCCCGCGGCGCCCGTTGTCCTTAACAGTAACCCCAACGCAATTATGCAACTTATCGAAGTGTACGAATAATAAACACAAGTCAACTGGCAGGCACGTGGACGAGCCTGCACTTCACGAAACGGAAGCAATGCGATGTCGCAGAAGGAACGATCGCAACGATCAGCTCAACTCGAGTTTCAACGATTTCGGTGTTAAAGCGCGCGGAAATCAACCGTCGCTGACTGATACACAAAAGATACATAATAATCTTTCGCCTACATACAACGGGTCCTTAGACTCTTCCCATGCAAAGTTGCCTTGCAAACAGGTCGCTAGGGAGCATCCACACAATTCACCAAACAACACGCTTTCGATAAGCGGAAAAACCGAGAGAAAGGAAGAGAAAGAGACAAAAACAAGCGAGCAAGAGGCATTAGAAAGGAGAAGGAGTTCTAAGAACCTGGAAGAAGCGCTTTCTGAGTTAGAAGCGATATACAATAGCCTGAGTCTTGGGGACGAAGATCTGCTTGATCGGGCGGAACGACGCAGCATGGAAGAGTTCAGTCTACGGCGAGGTAGAAGCAACGACACCGTTGGGGTCACCGCGGTGGATTCGCCTGATAGAACGAAAGATGACATGGCTTACAGGAGGATGCACCCGAAGGAGAGGCCTGCATCCTTGTCGGAAGTGGTAGGGCAATCAGCGCTGTCAAATATCAGTTACTTGATGGCCTCGCCCATCTTGTCGCGGAAAGACGCAGCTAACAATTATCCGTACACCCCGAATTGCCCGGTGCGTCGTGACGAGCCGGACGTGACACGCGACGATGTCGTTTATCGGAGCATTCATCACGCTAACAACACATTAAAAGTGGCCGATCCACAACCACCGTTCGGGATACCATTGGGGCCAGTGGCGTCCGCCACGGAAAGCGATTATCTGCACACAACGCCGATCAAGCCGGAGCATCCTCGTTCGTCGTACATACCGCAGTGCGAGCCTGACATTGTTACAGACGACTTGGCCTATCGGACCCTACGGAAGGATGCCAACACGGCGAGGAATGCCGTTGAAAGCAGAAGCGCCGTTGCGCAAGATCGGGAGGCTACGTTCGCCACGAAGAAGAAACGAGCGGTTAGATCTCTGTCCGCTAACCTGTATGGTTTGATAAATCAGGATCGTATTCATCTTCGAAGGGAGCCCAGCCTGCAGGAGATGAAGGACGAGATGAGCGAGTCATTGGTCGATATTAAATCGTTGCCTGTGCGATCCGATTATTTCAGGCGCGTCGTGAGCGACGGCGAGCTGTCTGATTACGATACTCGATGGCGTACCGAGAGCTCGTTGAAGAACAGCAGAACTGATATAAATGGTAATCATCCAGTCTCGAATGTCCATCGGAAGAAGCTCCGCGTTTACGTCTCACCGTCGACGAAAGTGCAGAGCTTGGAGCAGAAGAACGAGGACGGCACGGTAGCACGAAGCTCTACGCCGCCGAATGACATACTGTCCAAAGCTCTGAGCAATGAATTTTGGCAGGATTGCTTGCAGCCGAGATCCAACGAATCGTCCAAGAAGGACACAGAATCGGATTTCACTACGTACAGCCGTTTGTGCCAAGATTTAGTTAATTTGATAGATGGTCAAAACGATGCGGAAGCGGGACCGATCGAAGAAACGGCGAACGTTCATTTAGATCAGTCTATAAATATAGATAGCCCGAATGATAGTAAAAAACCCGACAGTTCCTCGGTTTTACGTATACAGACGTTAGGTAGTCATTATTCTATGCGTAATGGGGTGGATCGCGAGCGGGCCACGGGTAAGGAGGACGTGGAAAGACTGACGGAATCAATCGTTAATCCCGAGGAGGATCCTGAGAAGACTGACGATAGCGCCTTCGACTTTTATCTGCGTGTCGCGGACGAAAATGTTAAACTAATTGCGGAGGCGTTCAGCAGCGTGGCGGATCGCTTACGCGATAGTCGTTTAAGCCAGAAGAATTCGCTGACGTCGTGCCGTTCTGAAATAGAAACCGATAGCACTCCGCCCGGCACCAGTACTCGTAGCTCCCTCGCTTACAGTCACGACGATGTAAACGACAACCTGTCTAGCTCATCAAAGACCACCGACATACTGGATACAGTTCCTATAGAAGGTACACCGCTGAGCGTAGATTGGGGCCAAAACGGGATCGAACAGCAAGAAGCAAAGGATCAATCGAATATCGATCCAGAACTCGATCTGTCCAGAGCCGTACATGATTTACAGTTAGCAGCGGCTAGTTTATGCGGACACGAGAAGGAAATCGAACAGCTAGAGGCATTATTAAAGAGAGATGCAAGCGATAATATTCCTTGCGCTACTAACGTTTCCATTACAGAGGAGAGGCCCTTGTTAGCCGCGGAAAATAGTTCCATGTTGAGCAACGAAGAAAAGGAATTAGAATGTGGCCGAGAAGAAGTTACCGTAGAATTCACTGATATTAAGTTGCTGAGCGATGAGCATGACCCAGATAGCGAAGGTGAGAGTATAGAATACGAGGATGTTTGCGAACTGTACGACATCGGCATCGCTCGTTCGACTGGAATGCGTTTTTCGTATGTCACTAACCTCATAACCGTAATGATAACTACATACTCGATGGTTTTGCTGGCTTGTTTTCTTGCACTGCTTTTAGCCACCGTAGCAGCATCATGACCGGCCCATTAACGGCAGCGTTTTCATGCATTTTGTGATTGGAAGGTTTGACAGGAGGCAGCGTTAATATTCTGAGGCTATTATTATTTGAATCATGTTACTAATGTCGTAGGTTCCCCAGCACTTGATCATTCGTGACGTGAACCATTCTATGCGAGTGCGTAACTAACCGATACACGACGTCGTTGAGCGACATGTGAGGCAGGGCAGTCGAATTTGAGTAAGATCAAGTTTCTATGGACTGTTTCGGGAGGAATGATTTGTTCTTGTTGTTATCCTTGTTAATGTTGTTGGTTTTAATAAAGTTTAAATATTAACTAGGTACACACATTGTTTTCTTGTGCCATGTTGTCATCGATGCGACGCAGTGAGCCTGGTAAAATTTTGGCAATCTATTATTTGTCGGACCATCAAGGCCGCGATAATAGCTTTTCATAGTTCGGAGTTGTTTATATGTCTTTTAAACAAAATCATAAATCTTGAATGTTATTCGCGATTCGCATTCTTGGGAATATTATGAATAAATTGATCCCTTTGACGTTCATCCTTATCAATGCATTTATGCACGGTTCAATCCACTTAAGGGGACCTTCCGGTCTAGAGCCCAAAAAAATAGGTGATTTTTAGGAATTAATTAAAGGAAAACTACTATATATAATTTAACGGGACTTTTTGCATTGTATTAAGGATGTCTTAATTTATAGAAATATATTTTTTGTTTTATAATTAATTATTGCAGACGGCCCTGGGGAGTCGTTAAAGTCAAGGCGTCAAAAAATTGATCCAAATCGGTGGGACCTGTATCTCCAAAAGTTATTATCCGATTCGACTGAAACTAATTTTATTTTGAAGATTATACTTCTGGCTAGGGGGAACTAGAGAAAATTAAAAAAATGACATTTTTTTTAGAAAATAACGACACTTGAAGTTTGAAATCACTTTTTCCTGTACTTTTCGTCCTTTCAACGCCTTTGAAAATTATAAATTTTCAATTTTTTGTAATTTTTCTAGTTCCCCCCATAGCCAGAAGTATATTCTTGAAAATAAAAAGGGGTTCAGTCGAATCGGATAGTAACTTTTGGAGATACAGGTCCCACCGTTTTGAGAACACTGTTTCGAGAAAAACGCGTTTAAAGGTTTACGTGAGCGCCGAGTGCCCGGTTGTTGCCCATGCATTTGCCGCTACTCAAATGCCTATAACTTCTGGAATTTTACGAATTTCAACAAATCCTTTTAAACACGCATTCCTAAAAGGTTGAACATTCGAAAAATGAAATAAAAAAAAAATCGACTTTTAGACCGGAAGGTCCCCTTAAGTCTACATTAATTAGGTAATTAAGTGCTTCAGCGATGAATTGTATTTTAATGGGAATGTGGTATATCTGTATTCGTTGTCTCATTAGTAATTCATGCCAACGCACTGATTACGTCTACATTATTCATCCGATTATAGTTCTCGGTATTTCTCGAAATATCTGCGTACCTATAGATTCAGTGTTTACAGACGAGTTTGTGTTATACTTGTGACTTCGTAAAAAGTCATTGGTATTAACGCGCTCTCTATATTTGAGAACGGTAACTAAGAAGTAATTCAGCTCGATCACCGGAGTCGGATAAGTTAGTAATGAATAAACAATTCCAACCGCTAGGAGAATTGCGATCGAATTCCCTTCGAAATTAATAACCATCGGCTTCGTCGATGGTTCTGCCCGTGCGGATTTAGAATTCCTACCACGCGCAGCGTTACAATCTGTTTCTGGAGGCTTCACCGGTAACGTTGCATGTGATCCAAAAGTGGTAACGGGGTCCTTTACACCGTGGCCCTCCAATCCACGTAATAAAAATTTGATTTAAAAATATTGCATTGGATGTAAGATCTATTCTATACCTCATCCGTGATATAATCTATTCTACTTTCAGTCGTTTAGTTCCATCTACTTTATTTCATTTATTAATTACTTTAATCTAGATCTAGGTCACCCTCTTCAATAATGTATAGCAACCTTCGACGCCACTTCTCCTACAGTTCAGCTTTTCATTTTCTTCATGACCCATATCTGCATTCCTTAACTTTCTGTCTCCTAGCATATCTATACAATAGAGAATTCTTCGACCTATAGATATTCATATATACATACTACAACCTTCCCTATCGTCAAATCAAACCACCACATTGCCCTATTTTCAACAAAACTTTCACTTTTATAAACTATCCGCTCATAAACGCCAACAAATCCCTATCTGCAACGCTCTTGACAGTGTAAGCAAAGTTGTGCGTGAACTTTTATCCTAGCAATTATACTTCGTCGTATCCGCACCTGAATATTCCTATACGTCAATAGGAGAAGAAATCGAGTTATCATCGTTAAAAGGTGTCAGCAGACAGAACACACGGGGAGTATCAACAAGATAGGAAACTATATCGCGAATATACTGACTTTTCTTCCGATTCATTACAACACAGCAACTCAGAGTGGCATAAGTGGGGACTCACTCTCACTGTTCACCGTCTCAGCTGCCTTCGCCTCTCTCGTTTCGGTTTTGAAACGCTCGAGACCGCGAGTTCGTTTCTCCCGCTGGCGAACCTTGCTGCCAGAACTCGAGCGACGGAAGAAGGGACAAAGTGACCTTTGAAAATCGCATTGCAAGTGTCCCCAGCGCATCCAGGATGTCGATCGAATTCGAGAACATGGAGAATTCCTTCAGGAACCTCACCTGCAACCACTACTACGTGCCCTCCGCGATAGAGCACATAGAAAGTAAGTTCCCTTTTCTATTATCAAAGCCCTATTCGCTTGCAATCGCTGTGACAACAGATCCGCCCCTTCATTGCGGTTCGATTGATCTCTGAACGACGCGACGGTCAAGCGGCACCAAAGTACTTGATTAGTGTGATCAGCCTCGATACTCCGCAGTCGTTACAGATTTTCTAAGAGAAATTCCGTTTCATCGAATCAATGAATCGAGACCGCTTGTTTGTAAAAGAAAGCAACGGCTATATATACTCGAGGAACGTGTTTACTGTTACAACGGTTACGTATCAACGTTACTGTCACCGTTAGTAGAAAGTAAGCTACATTCTGGTGGTACCATGGCGTACTTACGGCTTCATCGACAGAGGTTTTCTGTCAAATATTCTGTAAAAGAACAACTTGCCCGCCGCTACTAATTGTAAGCTTCCAGAAATAGATATGTGTCATTTTTACAGTCCTGGACTATGCGTTTAACACTGAACCTACCGGCACTTTATACATACCTATTCCCACCGCAACCGGTCGAACGACTAGCTACAAAGTAAATTGTCACAAGATGGACGAAAGAAACGAAAATTAATGCAGAATGTTGAATGGAGTTTTAAAACCGGTCACTTCACCGAGCGTGGTGTGTTTAATTAATATTGAACACTTGACAATCTCTTTTCCTTTACTGCTTCCCGAGCGAATAATAACTCCGTGGGTCTGGGATGCATCCTGCGATGCAATTAACGGCTGTTTCCTTCCGCTGTGGTCGGTTAGCCAGGCATTGTCATCAAGTAAGTTTGACCAATGCGTGTGATACTGTCCTCCGCGCGCAGCGATCTGCGAGGCATGCGCTGAGGAGAGCACGCGCGGTGAAAGTCTCGCTCGACGCCCGTAACCCGTACGATTCGGTATACATGTGTTTAACTAGCACCGCGTCGAGCTTCCAAGAAAAGGATTGTTGCGTAACTCGAAAGTAATAATCTCCCGCTTCCACGCTTTTCCCTGGAAAGGAAGGATACAATTACTCTAGCCGGGGTCCACGAAGCTCGATGATTACAGCGTGCCGCCAGAATTCGAGAATCTGACCGAAGAGGAATCTCGAAGAAGAAAAAAAAAGAAGAAATTTGAAGTTTCACGTTGAATCGAAATTCTCGCTAGCCTCGTATGATGGCCACTCGAAACTGGTTTCGTATTTGCATTAAGGATAGGCTTGAACGCGGTAGCGAGGGCTTTCACCCGTGGAAAAAAAAAATAAAAAGTACAGCTAACATAGAATAAATGAATATAATCGGGCGGCAACGAGTGAAATTGTCGAATTAAACGCTCTTTTTCTTCGCGCGGCGTGTTTAGCTGAAATTTTGCAAGGGGCTACACGCGAGGGACACCTCCCGTGCGCATAAATTAGTCCACCCTGCTGGGGAATCAATTTTTTACGAGGGTGAATTTTATCCTTGGGAAACGTGCCACAAGGCGGTCGTATTTTGCAACGCGATGTAAGCGAGGGCAATTGCATTGGAAACACAAGTGCGTAGCAAGATACTGGCTTCGCATTGTACTTGTAACACAAGCGCCTAGATTTATCTAATCGGCAATGTAAATTGGGAGGCACTGATCGAACAATCACAGTTGAAGGAACGATGAACTGCATTTGTTGTATGGTTTTGTGGCTGCGCGTTTCTCTAACGCTAACTTTCCCAATCCACGTGACGCAAGCAGCCCGCCATTAAAATGATTTCGTAACGGAAATAAGCGATCCAGCGTGCCGTGTAAATCGAGCCTGACCTACGACACGGGTGTCAGCTTTTCTTTATTTTTGTCTTTCGAAAACACATTAATCAACCTGTGTTTGTAGCGAGAATTGTACTATCGAGTTTTATGATCAGACAAATTTAATTCATCTTGAAGAGTCAATTCTTCTCCTGTATTAGATTTCCGTATTTGGTCGCAAGAATTTTGTATGATTTTTCGTGAGAAATCAAAAACTTTACTTCTTCTCGAGAAGAAACACTAATTGTGGTAAAATACTTTTTACAGGTTTGGGCGCATTTGGCATAGGTTTACTGTCCTCCGGCGCGATCCTCTCCACTCTGACATTATACTTCGCCGTGGACGCCTGCTACAATATCTTCCACCAGAAAGAATCAAGGATGTACAAGACCAACAGCATCATGATCCTCTCGGTGTACCCCATCGCCAGCGTGTGTAGCCTCACGGCGATTGGGATACCAAGGTAAACCACGAAGGCGAAATAATCGAGGCAGGAAGTCCGCGAGTCGTAAAATTCTCCTGTTCCTTTGCAAAAACCACGGTGCATTAATCACTCGTGATGCAGATCGCCCATAGACCTTCGTTTTTCATACGATCACGGCGAACGAGGGCTCAAGGTTCCGCGGCGAGGCGAATTACCCCGCTCGTGTTACAAGTCGCAGGTAAATGTTGAACGGTTGAAAAAAGCGACACAGCATCGGCTGTCGACGCCGGGCAAAGATCGGCGACGTAGCAAACCAGAAGATCCACTTAAGGGGCAGAAGAAAATCGGAAACGCGATCGAATGTCAGGGCGAGGGCCGAAACAAAGGGGACAGTCGGTTTGAGACAGTTTCTAACGACGATGAAAACAGACGGAGAGACCCGCGCGACTAATGATCTTGATTTCCCCGAGATAATCCCAGCCCCTGGACCATGTCACACCTGCGCGGTTGATCTCGAAAATTTGATCGGGTCCAGCGATAAGAAAGGGGACGATGGGACGGTGACACGAGAATTCCATCGCTGCGAAAGTCTATTGATATTTCCAACGTGTGCCCGAGACGCTGCTTTCCTTTGGTCAGTTAAAAAAAAAAGAAACAGAATTTGAATGTTCGATTTAAATATTCTCGACACGAGCCGACCCAGGTCTATGTTCTTCTATCGTTGGCCAGTAGTACTTATGCATACGGACGATGGTAAAAATTCTACATGCACCCTGATGGCCCCGAAGCTCTGAGAATTCTAATTTTTACAAATTTATTGATTCATAGGATCCATTACCATACTGACGTTTTCCCTCGTCATTTCCAGGACCCAGTTGCTGTCGGAGGCTGTGACTCAAATCTTCCTCACGATATCCCTGTACCGGCTCTATCTGTTGCTCGTCTACATCGGCCGCAAAAGGGTCACGAAGTCGCCGCCATTAATGCTGAAAGTCGGCCCCTGTTGCTGCTGGCCCTGTCTGCCCTTCCCAACTCTCGAAATGACCGACGCCAATTTGTCCTGGCTCCGGCTGGTGGTCCTGCAGCTTCCCATTGTCCAGGTTACCTCTTATTTTCTGCCTGGGCTTTTAAGTCTCGGCCATTCTCTTCCCGTAGAAAGCGTTCCTTTAGGAAACCATGTGCACCGATAGGAGGGAGTCTTTTTTAAGTTCTTCCTGGGACACTGCGCAGCAATATTGACAGGGATGTTTTTCATTGACTTCAGGGAGTGACTTATTGTATATTCCTCTTCATGGCGATCGAGGAACCGATCCTCGCTACGCAATATGGTGTCTGCCTCCAACCGACCTCGGTGGCTAGCATACTTCTCGGAATATACGGGCTGACCATTACCGTGAAGAGTCTGGAAGAATTCGCTCCAGGTAAAAATCATGTATGCTTAATTAGGAAGGATACCCCCGCATAATCTGTTCCTGTTATCTCTGACACACGAAATTATCCAAACACACGGCTACAAAGCAATTTCACTAATATGATCGAAATTCGTCGCGCGATTACTAAAGATTTCCAATTTCCTACTGTGGGAAACGGGCCACCGACCCTTGATCTTTAAAATTCGGGAAACGCGGCAATTTGAACGGAAGAAGAGAGCAGGAACAGGGACCGTCTTACCAGTGAAACGTTAGCAATTATCCAGGACCACACAAGTGACGCGCGACAGGAAGCAATTTCCAGGGTCCTGGAAAGCCCCCATTGTGCCGTGCCCCATAGCGTTAATGTATATATACACGGTTTTCTGACCTGCGGTCATTTCCATAGACGCCAAACTCCACCGCAGGGCCACGGTGTCCCAGATGGTTCTGCTGTTCTCGAAGCTGCAGGCGTTCATTGTGAAGAGTCTGCCGCAGACGGGCCTCTTCCCGTGTAATCCGCCAATTACGCCGCAGATCTATGCGAATGGTAATCCTCCTCGTACTTCTCAGCTTGAAAAGAAGTGTAGAAAAATGGGTGGAGGTCGAGCCACGAAACTTGAGGCACGTGGGCGCGCTGCCTCGATCCTATTTTAATAAGAAACTATTGTTGACATACTGTATAGCAAACAGTAGCACGATTTCCTGATAACCTTACCGTTGTCATTCAACAGCTATTTCTAGTTTTCACGACTGAATTCAAAGTGCTTTCTGTCGACGTGCTTCAAGGTTCGTGGACGTAGTGGCTTACGTCACCGTGCGTTTTTGAACGAAGTAGATCACCTGACGTAGAACTCAACACGGAGACCTACTTCTGTCACATATTCTCTTGTGATTCAAATTTCTGTATTTTAAGATTGAAGTTTCAAGAACCCGTGTTCCTTAACGCGAGGCAGTCGGGTTGAAATGTTCCCAGCGACAAGTAGCGAGAGTAACACGTCAGGTTCTGCTCCCATAACACTTCCATGCGCGCGGAGATAGAGGAACAAGCGCTGACACTTTCTTCCGCCCGAATTTCAGTTACCTACAATGCCCTGATGCTAATCGAGATGCTGCTGCTCTGCTACGCCGCCAGGTACGTTTATTACGTCGAGCTGGAAAGGGAGGAGCCCGCGACGACCGAGACGACAGATCGGTTGAAAGACAAGACCACGGAGCAGGCAAACCCGGCGAATAACAACGAGGCCGATAGGCAACCCTCCGCTGCGACTGCGTGAGATGATTTCGTCTCTAGCTTCTGCCACCTAACTTTTCTTCTCGAGCACTAGCTGCTCAAGCATACCTGCTGAATCGCCGCGAACCACATTGCACGTTCTCGAAAGAATCCCCTGACTTCGACCACAGAGCCGCGCGAATCAGCGTTTCCTGCGAGAATGGTTGCTTCGCGGACGAGACGTAGTCGTTGCGAGTCCGAAAAGAAGTCTCTGAATCTGAGGAATGAGTGTGGCTACACGTCTGATCGTCCTAGAGCTCTTGCCTACTTGTAAATTAAAAATCCTTCGGCAAAGAACTGATTACGGAATAGTAAAAGACTTTGAGTAACTAAACCGTGAGTGACCAAGCGTGCCCCGTTGAATACTGGGCACGTTGTTAGATAGAGAGTAGATAATGTGTGCGCTCCCATAACACGGGAAGTTGTTACGGTAATTAATAAAACTAAACGGTGTTCACTTGCGTGTTGGAATTATTTGTTATCTGTGTCGTATAATAACCCGATTCTTGAAAGGGATATTGAATCTGGACGAATCCTGCGGCTCTCAAAGAGAAGAAAGTTGAGAGGAACTCCGGGCCATCCATCTTACGCAACGACCATTCGCGAATTACGATGTGGCTGTTTCAAATGGGTATTCGTTCAAATTGGGTCTCTTTAAGGATCGAGGTGAAGACAGTGGAGCTTGAGGAAAGGATTTCCAGCTGTCGCCAGAAGTTAAGTGCAATCTCAACTTCATCTTCAACTTCTTCACGGCTGAGCGTGACGAGGGCTCGAGGCCCACCGCCGTCGCGGTTCCACGCATCGAAGTCTCTCGCGCCGAAGGAGCAGGAACTGTCGCTGGAACTATGAGAATAACCATGCGCGTCGCCCCCGTGGATTTAGCAGCGGTCACGAGGCATTACTGCGGCGGAAGCTCGGCCAAGTGACTTGCAGCTTGAGCACTCTTACGAAACGGAAAGGAGGCTGGATAGGCGCTCGAGCACTTGAAGATGAGCGGAGAGGCACTTCTGCTAACGCGATGCTCGCTCTCGAAGCGGATCGTTAAGAAAAAAGTGTGCCCTGGCTTGCCAACGAAACACTACACGGACGTCCTGTGACGAGCAATTATCTTAACGGCTTAATCGTCTTAAAATAATGGGCCGGAGAATAAAGCACTACTCCTCTGTCCAGCTACGTCCTTCAGGCCTTCTGCCTGCCCTCTTCCAGGCCATGAATCGACAATATTATTCCCCAGTATTCGCGCAAAGAATGGGGACAACAAATTTACCAAGTGCTACATAGCCTGAAACGTTTAGAGTTTTCGAGGCCCACTGTACTGCTTCAATACGATCCTCGTTCCCCTGTTTACGAACACTTTATTGTCCGCATCGCGATGCAATCGATGGAAGATGTTGACACACGTGCAGCTGGATGGAATTCCTCGCCAGGATGCAAAGGAGACCGGTAGCCAGCCTGCACGGTCGCGTTAAGTCAGAAAATCAACATTAAAACGGAGGGTCGTGCATGGCGGGTGTCCTTAAAAAGCCGTTTACGAGGCCAATGAATTCTTTGACGCAGATGTCCGGGTCGGCGGAGCCGATGGCCAGGCTCGAATAGCTCCGCGAGGTGCATGACTTCACCTTTTCAATGCTGGCGGAAAAAACCGTGGCACGGTTCCGTGGATATCTCGAGCCAAATCGCTCGGGGCGTCCGAGAAAAGCGAGTCTCAACTCCGTGGCGGTTGAACTTTCAACTACTTCGATGGCTAAAGAAGAAACGGACCCGTGGAATCCCTTCTTTCAAGACTCGCAGTGTAGAAATTTAAATTCGGATAGCAGGAGCTTGAGGCCCTTGGTTATTCATCGGTTATTCATTCATAAGAAGATATTCACGTAAAGCCAGGCCTGAAGCTAGAAGAAGTCGGTTGATTAATCGAGCAGACTTCGGGTTTGACTAATGCCCAACATTGAAGCGGACTAAAACAGCTCGAGTTCTAGGCTGAAAATAAAACGGGACGACTGCGACAGTGGAGGAGAAACAAACCCTGAAATTCGAAGATGCCTACCCTCGAAGACGTCTCCGCGGAGCGACGACGTCGGGAAGAATTATCACCGACGGCATCAGGAAGTGTTCCCTTACATCCAAGGCGGCGCGACGATTTTTCACGTTCCATGTTTCCACCTCCGACGATCGATTGTCACCAGGGTGTTCCCCGACGGAGGCTGCCGCGGCCAGAGGGAACGATATTAATATTCCGATAACGTGTCCGGACATATGAAGTGTCTTTGTTTCGCTGGTCTCCGGGGTGGAAGATGAACGTCCTCGAGATAAGACTTTCCACGAAGACGCTTCCCTTCTGCTTTATTATTCCTCCTGGTCCCCGTAGTTTCTGCCGCTACGCCTGACCTTGCATCTATTACTATAGAACGTGCCGAGTTTCACGATGCAGCGCGCGTAAAGTGAAAAGAGCCGCGTTTTCGGTCGGTGAATCGTAACGGGGCGCGATCCACTTAGCATTCATGAGTTCGACAGAACCGTTTCTGCCCCGATAAGACGATAAAAGCAGGAAACTCTTGGAAAGATTTCCCTGGCAGCTGGTACGAAAGGTCCTTACCACCCTGCTTAAGCCCGAAATCCTCTTACGCGCCCTTCGCGGAGCTTCGAACACGCGTCTGATTTAATTAAGACGGCAGACGTCGCTGGTGACTCGACCCTCCAGACGTGTCCGCGACTTTTCATCTCCGGCTGGATCAACAGGGGTCGAAGATTCGTCTGCGTTCGCCCATCTGATCGTCGTTTCAGGGGGGGAACCCCATCGACGAGCGACAAAAAGAAGTATAAATTTTTTATTAATATTTACAATGATATTTATAATATACTAATAATTATAAATTAATTGATTCTATGCTCAGTTTCCGGAAAAAAAACACTCACGCATTTTCATATGAATTAGCGCTCATCGATTGCGGTTCCCCCATTAATTCCGATTAGCTTGATGTTGCCTCAGAAGGGATGCACTGCTTGCTAAAAGTCCCCACTGATTTCAGACGCCCTTCTGGCACAACGAGGATCCATCCAGAAGGCTGTCGACGAAAGGAACGAAGCAGCGGCGAAACGAAATGATCGAGACGGGTCAGACGAGACGTAATCGCGATTTCCATCCACGAATCCTCTTCTTGTCGAGAGGCCCGCTCGACCATAGAGCAAGAGGACACCGTAAGCGGTTATCTGAGCGCAAAGGGAATGTTACACGGCGGTCCAAAACGTATACCGCGTGCCCTCTCATTTTTTGAGCGATTTCAGGGTCCACCCGTCTACCTGCAACCTGGCCCACCGACCCTACGAAACTCCCTCCATCCCTCTCTGTCCTCCCCTTCCCCTCCGGCCCACCTTCATTCTCCTTTCTTCCTTTTCCTTTCATCGCCGACCCTTTTCCTCGGGACCGTGATCACGATCGAGCTTCGAACGTGTAATAGATTTAACAGTTTCTCCTGGCCCCGCTGCCTCCAGGATCGGTTTAAGGGGTGAAAAAAATCTATTCGGAACTCGCGCGCAGCCACGATTGTGTGAACCGTGGCCTACACTTTGGGGCGGAGGGGCACCCTTCACGGTCGTTACGTCGACTTTCTTCTTGCGCTCGGATCGGTATGCTTTTTCGTGGTCCGTCGAGCGTTCATTATTTTATTATGCCGCTACGCCGTCTTGGTGGAGGCCGGTCTACCTGGTCTACCAAAGGTGTGCCTCATTAGTGGAAATGACAGATTTCTTTGAACCGAACAAGTACTATAAATACTGCGCAGGCTGCTCCCTTAAACTTAAACCGCGCGGTACGAGACAGTGGAAGCTTCGATACAACTATCAACATGTTTAATGAGCATGAAGGATGAAGTCTAAATGATAAGGTAGACGTTACCTTTTTGCTTTCACATCAAGAGGCTGTTCTAGTTGGCGGGAGATGAAGGAATTACCCTTAAGTACCGGACATTAAGGGGGTAATTTGGGAATCGCGGTGCCTCGTAATTCCCAAATTGTTGATTGGTAATCATCGGCGGAGCTAATTAAGGCAGCGGCCTCGGATCCAACGGTCCAAATTGTTTTCTATCCCCCCCCGTCCCACCCTGGCCGGACTCGATAGCCTTCAGGCTTTTTTACACATCCGGGGGATGGGTAAAAAAGCGACTCGGCTAGATGCACGGCGACCTAATGAGCCAGCTCGGCGCGCTCTTAACATAATTATCTTTATGATTTACAGTAAACGTTGACTAGTTAGCGGCAACTTTTTCGTCGCTGCAGTCGCGCGCAATTTATGATCTCCTAAAGAGTTTTACGAGTCGATCGAGGCTACGCGAAATAACAAGGTATTACTGAAATACTGACTAATTAGGTAGTATGCCAACTTTTTTGCATACAGCAGACGAGAATAAGCGCTTGGCTTTAGAACTGATGGGAACCACGAGTTTCAAAGGAAAAGACCGAACTCATTGCCAGGGAAAGTCTATTATTCGAGATTCTAATTTGTTAAATCCACGGAGTCTTTTCAATTCTTCTCCAAAAGCTCCGCCAAATCCGACGGGTCCAATTTAACGAGCCGAGCACGAACAATACAGCATTCTTTGCCAAGATTGTACGGCCCATTCAGAAAGGAACCCAAAAATCATCACGAAGAAAACCGTTTGTTTTCTTTCCACCGTGTTGCCGACTTTAGCGCCCCGCAGGCCCTAAAACTCCCATAAACACTTGCAATAAAAGTGCCTCCACTGCGATGAAAAAAGAAGAGCCTCCACTTCGAAGGGCTACCTAGAAAATCTTCGAAAAATCTGACTCTCTCGAGATTGCCGCGACGTGATCACTTTAATGGCCCGTGGTGGCTGCCGGGAGACGAAAAAGTTGTCGCATGCAGCCACTTGGGCGAAGAACTCGGGCTCTCTTTGGGCCCCCGACAGACACTCGACTCAAGGGGCCGCGATAAATTTTCCAATCGCTTCCTTCTCGAAGATCAGCTGCTGGAAACTCGACGGAAACCGCGGCGAAATTATCCAGGTCCCTGGGAGCAGCGCGTGGCCATCTGCTTCGAGCATCCGCGGCCGAGAAATTGGAAAACGCTTTTCGGGACCGCCGACATATGGCACGCGGGCCGGAATTTATTTCGAGGAGAAAACAAGAGAAGAAAGCGCGGTCGGATCTCCTGAAAATGCTGAATATTCGGAAACCCAGAATTCCTGTTTCCACTTGTCAGGAAAAAGAATTCGTTGCAAGAGGAATATGGTCTATAGAAGCACTGGGAGGCCGGAGTGCTATCCATCATTCGTTGCAATAGTTTCGAAGCCTGGAGCCTGCGAGCAAGTAATCGATCATGGGAGGCAAGAGCTCTAAGGGGAGTGCAAAGCTTCAGAATCTCTGAAGTCCCTCGCATCAGATTGTTACCGTGCATGTGCAATAAATGAAAAGCAAACATGATACCTACGCGATGAATTTGCTGAGGAAGAGGGTCCCATTACGGGCTACGGATAAATTAATGATTAACGCACATGGGAGCTCGGGGAATGCTCCTTCTGGTGCCTGGAGTTTCTTCGTCGACCGAGGAATTGATGAAAAGCAGAAAGCCAGACGCCCCGCGCGTTCTAGCGCGTTTCTGGCACCGGGAGGAGATTGAAAGGACCAGATCACCGGCGATCTATCATCCGAAAGGGAGCAGAAGCGTCGGTGCGAGTCAAAGTGACCGTGAGTTTTCGCCATTCGGCCTGTTGGCCCGCTCCTGGCCGGGCCCATTCTACCACGCGACCATATGGTCGCCGACGGCGAGAGCCCATTATTTTCTAAAGGCGAGTTCGGCAGAAAAATGGAAGGCGGCCGAGAGGCGGGGGTAAGTTGGCCCACCACAAAATTGCCCGAAAATTGGCCGTCGCTCCGGCCCGCTTCATCTTTTACCCGGATAATTTCATAATTTTAATTTGAATTTCAATGCAATGCTCGCGCCCTGCCAGTCACGAGGTGGACCGCTCCTCTGTGCCTCGCGAATTAACCCTTCAAGCACGAGTTGCGTGCCTCTCTTCGAGTCTCCGCCAGTCCACTCCGGGGCAACCGTTCATGCAAACGTGATGGCGTGTGATCGAGATCCAGATCGAGATAATTATTATTTTGGTTACTGTTACTGGACGCTGGGTATTACATACTCGCCGTTTGCAACAAGCTTGCAGAGCAGATGCCGTCGAGTCTCGTTGAGCACCGTTTCAGGGCTCATTTATAATTCTTTCCATTATCTTTTCGAGGGAGAAATAAAACGATAGGACCATCGGACTATTAGATAAGTAAGAATGCAAAAAGGAAAGGTACTCGATCGAATCTCGATCCCCGCAGCCGTCACCCTCCCCCTGGTCTATTTAAGCCCCTCTCCATCCTCCTCCCTCCATCCACTTCCCTTCCTCGTCTCTATAAAATATGCTAAACGCCCGCGGAGGGCCGGCGCCCCCACAGAGCCCTCTGCCAACGCTGTTATTTACGAATTATGAATGTTGTAAGACAGAGCATAATGATCGCGACGAGGCCCGGCCAATTTTCGCCGCTTTAAGCACCGTATCCTTAATGCGGCTCCGACCGCCTCGCCGCGGCCCGAGCTTCGACGTGCCCTATGAATTCTTAGGATCGATCGTCAGTCGCCTCTGAAAACGAGTTCCTCGCGTTTCTGATGAAGGATCGCGGCTGAAATTAATTCCTCGCCAGAAACAATCTTCGGATCGGGCTCCAAGAAAACGCCTCGCATCCTTGCCGCTCCGAAAGCCCGCGTCTCTTCCTGGCAGCGGTGTGCAAGGGGCATTGATGGGTAATGAAATTGTACGCGAATAATGATATGGGAGAGGAGAAATACGCGTGAAATTATAGAGATCGCCGAGGCACCGACCAATGAAACGAATCGTATCGCTGGCACTTGCCTCGTCATTTTCGCTGCCATTCAAAGTGGTCGCCGGCTCGGCCGCTTTTCATATAGATTTTCTGGCCGTGTACCGGGCCCGTGTGGCCGCTGATTACGGGAAAAAAGCGGCGAGCGTCGCTTAATACGCCGACCCGTCCCGGTGCAATCAGGACCGTGATCCCAGCCACGTGGTTTTTGCAGCTTTCGAGTGCTTTTTACGGGCTCCCTCTCGGCGAGGGGGCTCTCTCTCCTTTCGTCGGCAATTACCAGGCCACGGCGAACACGCGGATTGCGGTTGGTTCCGGTGCGACGCGAACGAAAACGACCGCGCGAGGCCCATTGAAACGGGGCGAGCGGGCCGAACACGCGTGAAACCGCGTGCATGCGAGATTATCGGACGATATTCTCTCCGTGGGCCATTGTGTCCGGCAAAAAAGTGACCGCTGGAGCACCGAGGTGCATCGGCAAAAAGGAATTAATGGCGGCGGAAGAGGAACGCCGTGCAGCCTGATGGGAGTTGCAGTTTTGGCACCGTTTCGTGCCGTGAAATCTCCACGGGCGAGGCATGGCGCACGGGGATGGGCGCGGAGGAAGATTGAGGGTCTAAAGGAATTGCGAAAATATCCACGTTGCAACGAAAGAAGCTCTGTTTCTTGTACGGAAACAGAGGTTGCAGTTTTGCCTCTGGTTCACCGCTGGGAATCTTCATCATTTGCAGCTGAATGTCCTAGAATCTTTAGCAGACCCACGGGAAACGGACACTGCAGGAGCCTCGGGAAATTTGAAGGCTGCAGGACGTCTGGAAGGGCCGAGAGGGTGTCAGTTCGCAACAAAGACCTTCCCAGGGTGAGACTGCAAAAAGCGGTGGTCGGAGGGCAGTTTTCACCCCGACCGAAAGTCAGCCGCAGTAAATTAAGTAATTGCTACCGTTCGGTTGACGAGGGAAACCGTGGAGCCTCACTTTCACCCAGCCTTCGCGCAAACCGAGGCAATACCGTGAGGAAGTCTGGAAACGAGAATTGTTTGATTTACAAGCAGGCAAGAGGGTCGTGGAATCGACGCCGGCCATCGGTGGCGCCATTCTCGCGCCCCGTTGCCCCTAAATCAGCCCCGAAAATTCCGATTCGAGGTTACTGCCGTCGTAAAACCGAGCGACAACGTCGGCTTTCACGTGATTTACGAAGGGCGCGAGTGGAAAAAAATTTTCGCCCGTGCCAGCCGAGGGCGTTTCGGGCCCCTTAATTGCTCGGATAGCGCGCTCGCCCGCGCGTGCTTTTCAGTGGCTGCCTCTCGAAAACGATGGGAAGGGTGACGTCGTTAATTTGACGGGAGGGAGAACGAGGAATTGATACGTGCGTGGGGTGTCGATGGGACATCCATTTCTAAAATAATCTGTCGCTTACGAGTCTGCTCAATCCCTTTCTCAATCCTACATAGCACTCTTAGGGAATAGATGCCGCCATACCATAACGATAAATCTGGAAACTCTGTGGAATCGCAAAGTAAAGGCCCCTGATAAGGAAGCGTGACGAACGTAAGTACTTAAGTCGAAGGCTGCAGAAACACAATATTTGGTTACTCGATTAAAACGCAGGAATAAGGGACAGCCATTAGAAAAAGAGGACCCCGTCAGCGAAATCTCGAAGACCCAGGAGTCATAAAGCTAACCCAATGCCACAAGCGGTCAGATAGGAAAGTTCCAGCGGTCGGTGGTTATAAATTCCGGTTTCGAGAATTTGTCAGGGTAACATATTGGCGGATACCTAGCCCCCGGAGAGGCAAGGTAGATGGCTAAGTGCTCAATAGCGATTCGGGGATCCTCTGGTTACCACCTGTCCTCCCGGGGGACGCGTCCCAAGGAATCTCTCCTTCCTCCTCTGCTGGCTCTGCGACAGGGCAGTCTTCGACTAATGCCTATCCCCGACAATGAGAATTTGTCGACGGCGCATTTGACGCGAAAACTGGCTTTGAAAGCCGCCAGGCTGCCTAGCCGGCGACGCCAGTGGCTGCAGAACAACGGGGCGACCTAAATTTTCCGCTTTGTCGCGTGCGTTAGACCGACGGAACGATTTTCAGGGGATCGTATAGAACGGAAAGGTGCAACGCGAGGTGTTCCTTCGGGGTAATTCAAGGCAATTTCGCGGTACGATGGAAATTGGGCGAAGCTTGGCGCTGTCAGACTCGAGAGAAGGCCTGGAGACTTGGCCCAGTTCTTCTGTACGTGATCAATGCATACCTAGCGCAGGTTTTCGTGGAGGAAGATGTGGGATAGAAAAGAAGTGGAACGCCATTTGATGTGAGGAGGAATGAGGCTGGTTTCGTCCAATGTGAACTGGTTTTAGTAATCGCTTTAAATACTAGCTGCAGATTTTGGCGAGGGGATGATGAGGGACGGGGACACGTTGGAATAATATTTGAGAAAAATGGCCCCGGTGGACGTATGCGGGGATTAGGGCCAAGCTAGCCGAGCGAAACGAAGCGCAATATTTTTCCAGGACCGATAAGTTGAAGGGTCAGCTTCGCGCCCCGACGTTTCACAATCCGATCGGCAAACTTCTTTTGTTATGCACCACGCTCTCTTTAGCCTCGCCCATCGCGTTCGCACCTCGAAATACCATTGTAAACTTTGAGCGAGCCGTCTATTTAAAAATGTTGTGGAATACTTATCGACGTGCGTTACGAAAAGTAGCACGTTTCAATTTTCATACGAACAGTAGCACGTTTTGGTTTGCCACGAAAAGAAGCACGTTCCATCCTTTCTGACGAATATTAGCACGTTTGGTCTTCTGCCGCGAAGACTAACACATTTGACTGCCTCGCCACGAAGAATAGCACATTTCGTACTGTTGCAACGAAAACTAGCACGTTATACTGTTTCGCCACGAATAATAGCACGTTTGGGAATTTATGGCTATAACTAACATATTATCCGGTTTGGCCACGAAGAATAGCTCGTTTTGGATTATACTGCAGACTGCAGAAACTATCGCGTTTCAGCGCGTGGGCAGTTTAAAAGAATTCAACTATTGAAAATATTGTTTAATAAATAATAATTCCATCTAATCTCTAAAAGACAACACATATGAAAATTTTAATCTACATAATTTATGTAAGGGAGGGTGGGGGAATTGCGAACGCGGGTAAAAGCGAACATGCTACTTTTCGAGGCAAACCGCTCTAAAGTGCTAGTTTTCGCAGCGAAAGACGAAACATGCTATTTTTCTTGGCAAACCGCTCAAACGTGCTAGTTTTCGCAGCGAAAACCGAAACGTGATAGTTTTCGTGAGATCGAAGGCAAACGCGCTACTTTTCGTAAGAAAATTGAAACGTGCTACTTTTCGTAACGCACGTCGTTATCATCTAGTTGCATCCAGTGGTGATGCAACAAAATCGAAATAAGTATCGCAGGTTCGACCAAAATCTCATCGAATCTCTTTCTCTGTGAAAGAGTAGCTAAAAGGACTCGGGAGATCGATTCACGCAACCCACATACCTAAAACTATTGTTACACCTCCCGTTCAGATTTTTTTCTTCCTTAAGAAAGGCGCCTTTTCACGAAACTCGACGACAGAAACGCGGATGAGATCTGAACGTCGATCATCGATGGTCGACGAATGCGCGACCACGTCCCCGATTCGAATTCCCCCGCGAGGATTAAGCGACGCCAGTTCGTGTTCGGCCGGGATGAACGCAATCTGACGGAAAATCGAGACTCACGTAATCCTTGGTCGTTGAGGATTATGGTCGATAAACAATGCTCACGAGGCAACGCGGCCGCGGGAACACGAGAACGGATCGTGCGAGAGATGTTAACGGATGATAGTTTGGCTGGTTGGAAAAGAGGACCAGCGGAGGGCCGAGAGGCGAAGGGAAGGGATGCAGGAAGAAACGGTCAGGGATTACGGGTCCTAGGAAAACATCTAACACCTATGGGCGTCGGGAGAACGTCCCCGCTGTGGATTTCTTTCGGGGCCGGACAGTTTGTGCGTCAAACAAGAGGGTCCACCTTCAAACAGACGCGGACAATGCCACGTTCGCGCGAGAATCCTGGAAATATGTTTCCGTTTCCGTGTTATTGTGGGCGCAACGCGACGGGAAAATATTTACTCGGGCCTGCGGGTGATGGGAACGGGGGTTGAAGTTCATTTGCGCGGCTGCCCTGGCCGGGAAACTTTTGTATCTTCGGGGGGAGGATCCGGCGAATGATAATACGGTGAAGCATAATGTGGGAAAGCGGTGTAATTGCCTGAAATGTTTTCCCTCGACGGGTAATCATTTTCGTCCGAGCCATAAACTTCTGACGTTTCCATTACGCGCTACAATGAGACACCCGAGCCAACGGCAAGATCGATTCCATCGTCTGGAGCGTGCAGAGAATGCTCCGGACGGGCGGGAATACAAAAACAGCGATGCTCATGCGGGAGGCAGATTCCCTCGGGATTCATCCCCGATCTGTCGCGGTGTGAAAGCTTCAAATGAATTCCTGGGATCACGTGCGACGCGTGCCGGATGTGTTTACCATGGACGACGGGTCGTTGTGCATGCGACGGTAGTTGGGATAAATATTTGACTCGAGGGGAGGGTGGATGTAGTTGCACGCCTGTGCCAGACAGTTGGATTAAATTTTTTGCCCAACATTCAACGAAACGCCATGGAAAAAGGGCAATTTCTAAGGATCGCCTTTCCTTCGAATCATGGCGGATGATCATTAAGCTCGTTGACGAATTCGAGAAATTCTGCTCCTTTTTACGCAATAATTTACCATCTTAATATACATATAAACCAGAAAGCTTCTATTGTGTGTTGGTCTGTCGCCTAAAAACTTTTGAACAATAAACTCTGGGATCACGAAACGTGCCTCAGCTCATTATGCCTGACTAATCCAGATGAATGTGACCATTTTCACAAAAGAAACTAAAGAAAATTAGTTTTTTTATAAAATCAGAATCTAATTTTCGGGCGAAGCCGAGTAGTAAAGCTAGTTTCACATATTCCTCCATGATCTTCCGTCTACGTGCTTCGTTCAAAACGATTTACAAGCGAGCAAGGCTCCATCGAGGGAGGGAGCGCGATGATGTCGGCGGCGTTTCATTAAAAGCAATTTCACGATCGGCCGACTGGCCCTGCTAGCCGTTCGGTGGAATAGTAGAATAGTAAAATCCTGGGCGTCGCGCGAAGCCGTGATCGGCTGTGTCCAGGTGCGAGAAAAGCCCGCAGCACAATAAAATGTCACTCTCCATTGAGGGAACGGGGATCCGAGCGCCACCCCTAAACGCTGCCTAGATGAATGCTTCCTCTCCACCTCTATTCGTGGGCCTTTTTCTATTGCCAGCGGGCACAAACGAGAGGAGCGCGCGGATCAGCGCGTTTCACAGGGCGAGGGATGCAACTCGGCCCGTTTAACGTCACCGTATATTTCACCCTACAATCGGCCTGCCAGACAAATACCCTTATTTGTACACATCCTGTGCATTGTGAGCCGCGTGTATCGCGCGCTCGCGCGGGGCACCCAGGGAGCACGGACGACTTCCGGTGAATACGTTCCACCTCCTCCTCCTCCTCTCCTCCTTTCTTCATCCACCTTCTGCCTTCCTACATCCCTCTCTCTTCCTCCGCTTCTTTATCGGTCGACCCCGCGCCGCCACCCCACCTCCCACGCCCCTTCCTTCTCGCGTTCCACTTCTGCTTCTTTTATTTTCGCCGCGGCGGAGGTGGGTGGGTGGGTCGAGATCGTGTACCTGCCGGATGAAAACCATATTGGATCGTGCTACGAGACCTTTGATAATGCGTATCCCTCGGATCGCGATCATCCGACACCGATTCTCCTGCGTCTCCTCCACCGCCAGGCTTCGACCTTCCTCTCTCCTCCTCGACCATCCTCCTCGAAGATGGACAGGTCCAGGAGAGACGATGCCGCCCTGCGAATGCTGTCCTGGGCGGATGCTAACTAATTGCGGCCAAATTTTCCCTGGTCACCCCTCGGGGCATTTCGAGAAAGGTCTTTCACTCGCTGTTACGTCGGCTGATTATCTGCTTTCTACTTCCTCCCGGCCAGGGGGAGGTTCTTCGTTCGCTGAGATTCTCCTTGGGGGATTATCGATGCCCGGAAGCGTATTCTAATAGCGGTCTCTTTGGAAGCATCGGAGCTTCCTTGGCGAATGTTTGCTTGTGTAGAATTTCGTGGGTGTCTCAGCGGAAGTCTCTTCGCTTTACAGTGGACTTTTTCGAAATAGATGGACCACCGACTGCAATTCTGAACAATGATTATTGAAAATGTATGTAACACGGTAGAGCTTCAAGCAGAGTTGGGCAAAAGTTTATCTAAATAAAAATCTCAAATAACGAACAAAGGATAAATAATTTTTATTCGTTATTCGAGGCTCGAATAATCGAAGTTATCTTTATTCGAAGAGCAACGAATAAATAATTTTATTCGATGAGAATTTATTCGACGAATAAAGATAATTTTTTTAATCGATGAGAATTTATTCGGCGAATAGAGATAATTTTTTTATTGGCTGAGAATTTATCCGCCGAATGAAGATAATTTTTTTATTCGATGAAAATTTATTCGACCAATAACGATAGTTTTTTATTCGAAGGTTTTATTTGAATAAATGCGTTGAATAAATTTTTCACCCGTAGCATTTATTTTTTCGAAGCCTTCGAATAAAGCCACGAATAACTTTCGTCAGCGTCGAGCGTGTTTATTCGAGCCGCCGAGGGTCGAGCACGGCCGAGCGGCGACTTGGGGTCTTGTATGGTGACTGACGCATGCGTTATCTTACAATGTAGTATCGTGCAATGACGAAAATCTCAATTTACATAATTTTCATCCTATCTTTTTGAAAATAATACCAATGGACTGGTGAGGTTTTTCCGACGAAAATAACCAAAACATGACTCAATTTCAATATATTATCCTGAATAAACTAATCCGATTTACAGACAATTACAAAAGTCTACATACATTACGTGAATTTACAATGCTTCAGAAAATACAGGAATGTCTTTTGTGATGCTGTACTTTATATTTATCAATATTTTATTATTAACGACTTAAGTGTATTATCGTTTCAAAATATTTGTTACTTTAATTATTAAACGATTTAATAACTTCATTATTTTTTAAACTTGTGTGCTTCTATAAAAGTATAAACATTACAGACGTAGGGAGTGTTTTATTGCGATTTATTCAAGAATTAAAAGAATTAAAATCTCCTTGCAAGAATTAAATGGTCCACGAAATTTATTCAAATATTGATACACCTCTAGAATAGCATTGGAATAAAAATAAATATTTGTTACCACCAGAAAGAGAACCAAATAGATGGAAATAAAAGAAATTATTTATTTTAAAAAAAAACCCGACTGCGAGTATGTTTTAAAAAATAATACAACAAGTCCATACTGTAGGAAAGTTAGAATCAGAATTGATCTTCATACATGGTAATCCAATAGTTACAATATTAAAAGGGAGGTTTAAAAAATATGTATTTTGATTGCAGTCGGGTGCCAATACAATATACAATTTACAATATAACTCAGAATAGTGTAAATTGACGATTTGTAGAGTTTGTAGACTTTTCTGAGTTCCACAACTTCACTCTTTCCTTTTTTGTCTGTCCAAATTCGCTTTCAAAATAACAAAAAGCTCGGCCGTGCTCGACCCTCGGCGGGTCGAATAAACAAGCTCGACGCTGACGAAAGTTATTCGTGGCTTTATTCGAAGGCTTCGAAAAAATAAATGCTACGGATGAAAAATTTATTCAACGGATTTATTCAAATAAAACCTTCGAATAAAAAACTATCGTTATTCGTCGAATAAATTTTCATCGAATAAAAAAATTATCTTCATTCGGCGGATAAATTCTCAGCCAATAAAAAAATTATCTCTATTCGTCGAATAAATTCTCATCGAATAAAAAAATTATCTTCATTCGGCGAATAAATTCTCATCCAATAAAAAATTATCTTTATTCGTCGAATAAATTCTCATCGAATAAAATTATTTATTCGTTGCTCTTCGAATAAAGATAACTCCGATTATTCGAGCCTTGAATAACGAATAAAGATAAAGTATCATTTATTCGATCGTTATTTAAATAATTTTTTATCTAGACCAGCGCTGCACAAGGAGCTGTTTTCGGCGCCTAGCGGCGAGCAACCCACCTATCTCGTTGCTAAGATTAGAATCGGTGAGGAGAACTGCAGTAGTGTATGTGCGTGAACGTAGGATCGTAGCATCAGTAAATATGGCTGGGTTCAAGTCATACCAAATGCACGTACACTACTGCAGTTCTCCTCACCGATTCTAACCTTAGCAACGAAATAGGTGGGTTGCTCGCCGCTAGGCGCCGAAAACAGCTCCTTGTGCAGCGCTGATCTAGACAATGCCCAACTCTGGCTTCAAGCTGTTCGGCGTGTATCATAAAAACAACAAGCAATTCCGTAGGGTCCCCTAAAACTTCACCGAGCGAACCCTCTTTTAGCCACAAAGGGAGCATAATTGAAATTTTCCTGCGGCGAAATTACGTTTTAACGATTTCGTTCGGTGGCCAGTTCAAAGGAGACCACCGATGAACAGTCGATTCTTGTATTTTCCCCGGGAATTACGGACAACGCGAAGAAGAGCATGCATCGTTCCGTCACAAAGCGACGCGATTTCACGATCGACCGACGTCGAAATTTAATTTGTCCCGCGAGCAGTCAATTTCGGGCCAATCATCCCCTCCTTCTTCTTCCTCTTCTTGCAGCGAGTCGTAAAGGTGGCTCCTCCTAAGATGGCGTTCTAGACCATATGCCGAGGACCATACGGCACGTGGATAATTATAGTGAAACAGTACGCGGTTGTAATGCGAGGGTGGCTCTACTCCGAGATAATATTCGCGACGACAGATTGTGTGCACAGCATACCGAGAAAATTGAGGCCGACGTTAATCGCACGGTGCATTTTGGAGGGAACACTCTCAATAATTCTACAGCACCACTATCAAAAATTTCAAATTCCGTATTAAACATAACTTTCGAATATTTTACAACGAGAATCACAAGGTGATTCCGAAGAATTATCATTTCTTTAAACGCTGTGAAAGGCTGTTACACCCTTTCAGACTCTGCAGCCATTCGGTCCGTCTAATTTTTACCCGTAACCGCATCGTATTATACCGCATGAAAAGCAAACCTCCCACCCAGAGAAAGGGCGAGCGGGCAGGATTGGCCAATCGTTTCGGCGAAACGAGCAAAATCCCAACTCTTTCCGGAGTTTGGCCTATTTCTCCGCGAGGGAAATAATTCGGGCAGAAGGACGGTGATGCAGCGTGGTCGACCATATGCCGAGGGACGGCTCCAGCCCACGGATAATTACAAGGGATGCTGCGCTGCCTTTAGGGGGTAGGGGCGAGCTGAAATTCAATGGTGGGGCGCGTGGCTACATAAGGAACGTACCGACCTACGAAGGGTCGCAGTCGGCTCGAAATTTCGGTGGTACAGGAACGCGCGTCCCTGCTCGTCGCCCCTCGAGACACGCGTCTCTCTTCCACACGGGACTTGTTCATGCAAACGAGGACTCGACCGCTCCAAGTACTCGCACCATTCCAGTGTATTATCAAAGAAGCGACAGTGAACGGTGTGGAAGAAGTGATCGAGTGAGTGTTTACACGTGGTCGAGAAAGTAAAGGTGCGATTATTATCGGACATGGAGATATCGTGGTTGCTGTTTTTCGCCTGGTGCATCGCGCTCGTCGAGAGTTTCGATCTTGGACCGATCATCAGGGTCGCCCAGTGTAGATCGCAGTGCCTCAGGAAGCATACAATCGATGGGACTTGGGATTCGTACTTGGGACATCAGCAAACTACATGCAGCATGGTGAGCAGCCTTGCTTTTTCTAGCTTCCAAAGTCTTGGAAATGTTGCACTACAAAGTGTGATAGCGATACCTCGCGGAGTTTCCTGAATTCTTGAAACTCCAATACCATGGTGGTTGATTATTAGACTATAAATAGTCGACATTTCCAAGAATACTATTATGACCAGTAACATATTCCCCCGCAATGCATTATTTCCGTCGACAAAGTACTCCTCTGGATCCCCGGTGCTCGACTCACTTAGAAGCCCACGCAATTCACTCTTCCTGCGCATCTTGAGCGCAGTGTTCCCATTTTCCCTCCACGGTGTCCTCCCCCATAGAACGAGAACCGGCTGGGACTCGTCAGGGAACTTGGTTCGCCCAGCGTGCACCCAACACGACACTTCTAACTTTAACACGACCCTCTTCCCCGGTCACCCACAGTCCTCCGCTCCGAAACGTGCAACGGCACGTCCCAGGCCCAGGAATTCGCCGCCAGAAAGATAAACACTCTCCATTCTGGATCTCCGCGGCGTCAGAGCAAACAATCGGCGATCCCTCGCGGCACGGGGAATATCCTCGGAATAGGAATGCTGGCCGCGTGTCGCGTAGGTGACGACTCGATCGTCTGGAAATTTGATATAGGATCGCCGCGGCGACTACGGCGACGATAAATCTCCTCTGTCGGTTTTATGGGGCGCCGTGGACAATCACGGTGGTCCCCCCCCGACACCCTGGCCAACCCTCTAGGACAGACACGTCGCAGATGGACAGATGGGAATCACGATTAACTCACGCACAACGCGCTCGGCGTGCGCGTGTGCACGCGGGGCGTTGCTCATTTGCTGTGTACAGAGGGGGGTGTCCATTAATTTCGGGGAAATCGATGCCATCTTGCATGCACACCCACGGAAAGCCAGGGGGTGGCGTGCGTGTGAATGCGCCGGGCGTGCACGCGCTCCGCGTGGATTATCATCGGGGCTGAACCGAGGAGTTCACGAGGGGCGACACGATGATCCATTCAAATTTATGCTCGGAAAAGGAGAGACTCCTCCAAGAGTCGTTTCCATGGGACACATTAGAATAACGATTCTCCGAGGAGGCGGACGCTCGGAGGTGGCTTAACGAAGGTCAGAAGGAACCCCCTCGGAGAGAACGCCGGAGTTGCGCCCGGATAACGACGATTATTCCTGCGTGGGGAATCTGTTGCACTCGCTCCCAGCCGCCCTCTTCATCGGCAGTAATCGTCTCATTAAGCCAATGCACCGTGAAACGTCGCTTCCTTCGATTCAACCTAAACGACCTGTCATCTTTACGAAGCTTCGGGTATTTGCTTCAATCACCCGGGCGCGTCATCCTGTTTTAGCAATCGCCGGGTCGCAGTCCCGCGTAATTGGGCTCGCGAGAATGTAGCTGGGTCGTTGGTCGCGTGTTTAGTCGCGATCGTTTCTGTGATCTGGATTACGCGATCGCGAGGCGTAAACGTCCGTGGCGTCGATCGCTCCATCAAATTTCATCGAGTGCGACGATGATCGCGCCCGTTATCGAGTTACGATCGACGGAGGGTCGTAAAGATTTTGCCTCCCCTCGTCTGGGAAATCAATGACCAGGCGGTCGTAAAGTGAAATAAACGGGATGAAAGGGACTTCTCGGGGGGGCGGCGGCTGCCGGTTCGTCGGGGCGGCGGTGTGCATAGATCATCATCGTCGTGGTCTTTTATTTCTAGAATATGGGGTAGCCAAAGAGAAATTCCACATCAGCGCTGAAATTCCTGCACTGTGGGTATAAGATCCGTTATTTTCGCGAACGATGGAGATCGAGCGGTGCCTCTTTTCATCCCGTTTACGCGACCAGGCGAAAAAGCGACGGAACCGGGGGAGCAGACCCAGGGGGGAATTATCGCGAAGCTGTTAGACGATGATGTTGCTTTTTTGGAGGCGTCATTAGCACGAAAGAGGGGACCCACGGCGTTTCTACGAAGCAGCTTAGACGGAACACGCCGCGCTGAAGGATAATCGGGCGGGCAGGGGCGGAGAGGGGGTCTCTAAGGGAAGGGAAGAAAAAAAGAATCTGGAAACAGGGCTCCACGAGAGACGGTACCCCAATAAATATGAAGACAACAACAACGACGGTGCCTGTTATGCCTGAAACAGGTTGGAGCTAATTCGGCCCCCATCTTCTCCCTTCTTCTTCTCTCTCTCTCTCTCTCTCTCCCTCTCTCCTGTGGCCGTTCCTCTTTTTTCTTCTCTTCCCGTGCCTCACCCTTTTCCTCCGCCTCCCGGTCCTCTCCATAGCCGCTTAAATCGCTCGATTCAACGGTCCAGAGCCGATGGTGGTTCTTATTCTCCCTTTCCTTCTTCGCGTTCCTTGGCCCGCGCGCTTCCCTCTTCATCCCCCTCGGTCCCGGTGCCGTCGTCCTTTTTACTCGTGTGTCCCGTGCGTGCAAGAGCTTTTTGTTCAACGCTCGAAACCTCCCCCTGCCATGCTCGCTCCGTTCTTTCATGTGCGTTCTTTTTTTCCTTGCCGTGTTACAGTGCTGGCAGTACTGCGAGGCCCTCGAGAACCGGTGGGAGAAGACGAGGACCATTTGCGAGGGCGACCAGTATCTACATGTAAGTAAATTTACCGGTGAAACGGGCTTTTGCTTTTGGGCTGGCTGTTGGCAAGGCATTCCCAAGCTTTTCGCTGAGCTTCTTCGAGGAGGGGGGGCACGAAATTCGCGATATCAGAGAAAACAGGGCGCAGAATAGGGGTGATTTGAGGTATTGCTAATTCGCTATATGAGAAAGAAGTGAATTGTTTTTATAGTTGTCTCAAGCCTCTGTGTTTAAACTCTCCTCAATTTCTTTCGCTGAAAATTTGTCGCTCCCCAAAATTTGCCGCCCCCAAATTTGCCGCCCTAGGCTGCAGCTAGGACCTTAGATGGAATTAGCCACATTTTTTAGATAATTCACCTGCAAGCGCGTTTTCAGACTCAAATAAGCTGAATCCTCTCGGATTTCTGGTCCTTGCCGGTTCAGGTAGGCCGACTTAGCCTCGTGTTCGATCCACCGTATCGAACAGGCGGAAAATTCGAATCGATCAAGCGAAATCCCTTAACTTCGAAAACTTCAAAGCGCATGGAAGAAAGCGAGAGGGGGTAATCGTTGAAGGTCGAAACCGGGAAGAAAGGCCCGACGATAAAGGGAGGTCTCCGACACAGAGACCCGAGACCAGGGGAAAATCCTTAGAAACCACTACCTGTCGATTCTTACGGAAGGTCGAGCCGCTTTGCCGTGGAACGTTAAAGTTTAAACTCACTGTGTATCGACCCTCCGGAGATAGGAATCTTTCTCAAATATTTGGGGAGCGACTGACTACCAGATTACGGCGAATGTTTAGATTGAAGCTCTAGCAACGTCCCTTCGGGGTCTCTAGGACTACGATTCCTGCAGGATAACAGAACGTCTCTTTTAGGAGGATCGTTAATTATTGTGCGTCTCTAGTGTGCCATTCGAAGGGCAGATGCTAAAGACAGATAATTCGCTGGCCGAATTTTGAGTAGGTACTCCGCTATTCAAATACGAAAGCAAGAGAAATTGCATTAAGGTGGGATTCCACTGGGAAATTCAAAAAATTCTGAAACTTTGCGAATATGTAGGGAATTTCCTCCCGATTACAACGCAATTTTTGTTTGCTGCCCAAATTCACTCTAAGGGGGTGTAATCGACCCCTGTATCGTTTCACCCAAAACGATGCTGATCTCCGTATTGCGTTCCAGTGTCCAGCGTGTCAAACCGCCTGCACGTACCGGAAGACAAGGGTGGAGGAAGAGTACCTTCCGTCCATATTGCCAGCACCCAAGAAAGCGCCCATCAGGCTGGACAAGTTCGACGTGGCAGTGGAAATGCGGAAACTGTACAAGCAATGGCGAGTGGCTGGATACTATCCTGGCCAGCGGACACCGAATCTCAAGCCAGACACGTGGATCATCGTCGTAATGGAAGATGGCGTGAAGCACTACAGCTGGGAGGAATGGGTGCCAACGTTGGAGTCGTTGAAAGCGGGGCTCCTGTACGAAGCGACGGTGTCCTGGAAGGACGTGCAGACGCAGTTGCAGAAGCAAAGGGCCCTGGAGCAGGTCAGGTTCAACAACCGAGTGAGACAGTTCTTCCTGGAGAAGTACGGCGAGAAAGTGCTGGCGGAGTGGAGAAATCAAGAGGAGTCTCCAATCTCCGACGAGATATTCCGAAGGTTCTTCTTCAGGAGAAAGGACGATCGCTCCGACGACTTACTGGCAGCGAACAACGCTCCCTCCACCAGTAACGCTTACAGCGAAGGCATGGACATGGACCAAGCGGGGAACACGGAGTCGTACGTGGTGTCCTGGGAGCCGGAAGCTGGAGGGCTGATGGGTAATCAAGAGGCGGACTCGAACTCTGCGCAGATCTCCTTGCTCCCTGGCACCAAGTACCTCGTCAGGATCACCTCGAACGACGGACCTGGTAGCTTCCCTATCGAAGTGGACACCAGGCCGAATAATGTCCAGGTGAAGAGGATGGAGAAGATCCTGGGGCATCTGTACCCGTGGGACATCCTCGCTGGCAGCGCTGCCGCTGCTGTTTTAGTAGCCATCGTTGCTCTCACGAGTATCTGCAGGAAGAAGAAGGGGATCGAGATCGAAGAGGTCTGAAGTGTGACGAGCCGTTTCGATGCATCGTCGATGACAATGACAAAACTCAGGGATACGTTTGGTCCAAAGCGGTGAACACTTGTGGTGGATTCAGGTAACGAGAAGGGAGGATTGACTTCGCTGGATTGTTGCCACCATTGGTGTACGAACAATTGAATCTATCGCTTGGAAGTACTGCTTCTCTGGATTGCATTTCTTTCAAGAGCATCCAGAGCCCTCGCGCTTTCGAAGCGGTGCGTTCAATGCGTTTGAAAATGTAAATCCCATTGTCTGAATAGCTGTAAGGTAAAGTTAATTTAATTGGCATTGTCGAAATTAAGCGAGCTGCGACAGCAGATAAGTTAGGTACGGTGTAAAGTAGTTTTTAGAGGCTGTAAGATGAGAAATAGAAGGAAAACGGTGGCAACTTTGAGAACGGAGGATGTTGGAATGGGAGCGGAGCCGAACGGAAGACATGTACCTACAAAGAGACGTCGCGCGAGATTATAAGTAATAGACGCGTCACTCTTCGAAGCAGGAAATGTACAGATCCTTGGACGATATTTTTGTACGCAGTAGGAGTATGAACTAACTTCTTGCTCAACGCGCAACGAACAGACTGTAAATGAGTTCCTATCACCGTGAAAGAAGAACCACGCCGAGCACGGCGCGAAACCACTGTATTTATTTGTAAATAGTAGCACCGAAGCTTGTACATAGTCTTTAAACTATAAATAAATCACCTCTAGTAGCACCCGTTGTTGTTAAATATAAAAAAAAAGTATTCACCTTACAGGAATCTACTGCCAAAGCATCGCCCTCTGTAAACCACGCAAGCTGTACACCCAGAATCTTCTATTTACATTCAATTTTCCTCTCCACTGCAACGGATTCTCCTATTTTCTGTTATTTGCCAATCCTGCATCTTGGCCACCTTACTTTTAATCCTGCTGGTTACCAGAACGGTAAATCCCTTCTTTGTCGGCGATCCTTGCCCGCGAGAAAAAAAATCTGAATGACGAGGGTCCCCTGTACTTTTCATTGAACTTCGAAAGGGTCTGACGACTGTCTTCCCATATCGAATGGACTTATGACAGATTCTAGGGGCTTGAATGTTTCCAACGAATCTTTCGGACACACAGAAGAGGAGGGTTTCCTCGAAGGCATGCCGGGAAGGTTCGCGTTATAAAGGAGTCGCAGGATGCAAACAAATCTTTCACGGAATCCAACTGGTCGACGTTAGCTATTCAAATCACTCGGCGACTGGGGATTCTACGAAGGAAGTACCCAAAGAACCATACCGATTTTTGCCGTTAGACAAGAAAGTGCTCCAATAAGATTCCCCCTGAAAAAGTGACACGATATGTCGGTAAGAACTGTTACTCGATGAAAAAAGAAAGCTGCAGAGCTCTGTGACCAAAACGGCCCAGGGACACCATTCGAATTCTAGGGCAGAGGAGGCTTACGTATCCTCCCGAGAAAGTTCCAGGAGCGTCCATTTCCTTTCCATGGTCGCGGCGAACGCTCTGCCGCCGCTCCGAGGGGAATGCCACCTCTTCGGGTACTCCGCCAGGTGCATTGAACTTTCCCGGGGGAATAATAAACTCGTCGTGAGTCGACAAAAAGTCAGCGGGCCATGTAGCAGAGCGCATGCACGCGTTCGCACGCCGGCACACACGCTGACACGCGTGCACGCCTCACCCACCAACACCGTCGCGATGAAAAAGTGTGCCGTGACCTCGAACAAGGTCCCGTTATCCAAGACTTCGCCTTGGACGCGGTCGTCCTCAGTCTTGACTCGGTAGTCAAGCAAAGATGATACTGCTGCTCGCTTGTCTCAGCCTCCTGATCGGTCCTGGTGAACTGGGCACCCTGAGCGATGGCCCTTCCGTCGGCGTCACCGCTGCCCTCGGCCTTAGCGCGCTGCCTTTTGGATTCGCAGCTGGACCCAGGTACCGTCGTCAATCGATTACTAAATTACTTCGCGTAAAATGTTATTCGAATCGGTCCAGTAATCTCTGAGTTATTTTTGGTGCCGCAAATGCTGTAACTGTGAAGAGGCTTTGGGAGAAGGGGCTGCTATGGCACCATTTCTTAACACATCAGATTTCTTTTCGAAGAGAATACAGCTTAATTTATACACAACAAGGTGTATATCTTGATTTTTAAATATGACGTTTCTTTATATGAAAAAAAAAATCATAAAATGTACCTCCCTTAAGTAGTTTCTAGCATTTAGTATTGCGTATTTTGAAGATTGAGACATGTCCCTCGAAATCCTGATCCATGGACCACTTCTGTCTAGGATCAAATCTCAATTCCATTCGTGATTCGCATAGCAATCTCGTTACTTTAGATAATTGCACTGGTACCTACGTGTTCTGGACTTTAATGAAGGTTTGGTAAATCGATAGCCGTGGAGTGAATTGAGAAATGTAATTAAAGGAAAGTGTGCAGAATATGTCAGGGTTCAGATTACTCGGGGCCCCTTTGTGGAGTCGCTTGAGCCACGTTCCCCTTGCTGCCCAATTATGCTTCTCTCTATTACTCTACATACTTCCCAATCAACCGAAACCCGATCCAATTACTTTGATTAAATTTCTTGCGAACACGTAACAGTCTTTTACTTCATCCCGCTGCAATAACGGCGACACCAGAACCGTGGAAATGGCGGTTCCTCGTTCATATATAATTAAAGTGTACACGGTGAATTCTTTATTTAGGTACGTGCCCAAATGGAAGAAACAGGCGTGCGAGATACCAGCCTCCCAGCATCCGAACTCCCACTACGTCTGCGACGAGGCTGGCGAAGTGAAGTGCTTGCCAGGTAAAGAGCAAAAGGACCAAAGTGATCCTCGACGTGGCAGGAGAAAAGCACAATAAGATGACTAACGACACGGACGTTCCCCTGTGTATACCTCATGTTTCTTTCTTTCGGCCAGGATGGACGGGCGATTTGTGCGACGTGCCAATCTGTCGGAAGGGGTGCGACCCTCTTCAGGGTTACTGCCGTCGACCCGGTGAATGTCGCTGCAAATTGGGCTTCTATGGCGAGCTGTGCGACAAGTGCGTCGCTTTGCCAGGATGTCAGCACGGCAGGTAACGTCTCATCCTTCTCTCTTTCTCTCGTTTTTTAACACACGCGAACGGGCTGACAGAACGAACAAAAGGTATCGCGCACCAAGTCGTCCTTACTGATTGATCAACGAGCCAATCAACCCTGGCGCTTATCCGCGGCTCCATCGAAGCCTTCGGAATAAATCGCCACCCGTGGAAACCGCCGTCCGCTTCCGACTGGGTTACAGTGTCTCCAGAAATAAAATCCTCCGGAGGTGATAATGTTTCAATCACAGGTGATACTGTTACCAATAAGCTGGTCACCGCTGTCAAGACTCGCGCTAACAAGCCACTTGTGGTTTGTTTATTGCCGAGAAAAACTTTATCCAAGACAGACCGTGAATCGAACACCGATTTCACCTTGGCCAGTGGCGAGCCTAATTTCCCGTGTAACGCGAAACGTTCCTTCCCGCTTGCTCTCCCCGTGAACGCCGTTCAACCAACAGTAATTCCATCCCGCGGTGGCCATTGACGTGGACGGATTTTCACTTTCAGCTGTAACGTGAGCTTCGAGTGCTCCTGCGATCCTGGGTGGAAAGGCATGTTCTGCTCGGAGCCGATCTGCGCCTCCGACTGCCTGTCCAGCCAGGGGTACTGCGAGAAGCCCGGCGAATGCAGGTGAAACGCGTAATTGAAGAGTAATAGACGGTTGGCAGTGGCGATAGCAGCGAAATGGAGCAATGAGCCTACCCGTTTATTAGACTCTTGTTCCATTAACGCTCGTAGCTGGCAATTTGGGGCGTGCAAAGGAACTTGTTAGGCGCTGATGGAGCAGTATACGAGGATTGCCAGGCTTATGAGTTCTGTTCCGCAGGTGTCGACTGGGTTGGCAGGGTCAGAGGTGCAAGCAGTGCGCTGTTCTGCCAGGATGCATGCATGGAACATGTCAGGGCCCACTGGAGTGCCGCTGCGAGCCCGGCTGGACTGGACTTCTCTGTCAGACGCGTAAGTCTCTTTCTCTGCATTCCCGAGTTTCGATATACTTTTGAAATGACTTTCTTAAAATTGGTACAACCGATTTTAAAAAAGTTATTCCGTTTTTTAAATGGCGTGCCAATAATTCTTGTGACTCACTATATATAAAAGGTGTGTGATTCGAATTTGCCTTGTCGCTGTTTAGCGATTTGCTCGCAGGGATGCAGCAGGGAACACGGCGGGTGTCGTCGGCCAGGGACGTGTAGGTGTCGCGTGGGCTGGACAGGTCCAAATTGCACAGAGTGTGTTCCATATCCTGGATGCGTTCACGGGTCCTGCAAGCGACCATGGGAATGTCGGTGCGAGCCTGGATGGGCCGGCGATCTCTGCAACGAGAAGCTGACTTACTGCGACGAGCATCCGAGTATCTGTCGCAACAACGCGACTTGCATTAGCATGACGCAGGAAGATGGCAATTACAGGTGAAGCACGTTAGGTTAAAAACCACGGCTTTGGTCCTGGCGCAATAAAATAATGATTGAATTAATAAATTGCTCCTGGGGTCGTGTGCTCATCCGATGATCCTCGATTGCAGGTGCATCTGTCCGCTCGGCTACATGGGCCGTCAATGTCAGATTAAAACGATGGTCCCTTCGACGGAGTTGATACCACCGGTGCCTGAAGCAGCTGACTCAGAAACGACGCCACATATGATTTCCATAAAACTGAACGCCACGGAGGGCTCTCAGAATCTGGGTGATAAAGAGGAGGACAATGTCAGAGAGGAGGAGCCGACGGTTGAACCGCTTGGACCGATCGTTATCACTGACCCACCGTCCACTATCGACCCCGCTGCAACTGTAGGGAAATGGCCCACCGAGCCACCTACGGAGCCACCGGTCGTGGAAAGGGACGATGAAAATGAAACATGAAAGAAGGGATCTGATGGAGCTGGCGGAGATCTATTCATTGACTGCCGGTTATTCTATTTATTTATTTATTTTAATTATAACACTTGTATTCCCTAACGATTACACGTAACGGGTGGATACGCGCGGCGAGGATCTTTATCCTCGTAGTTAAGGGGTTAGACCACCTTGGTCTATCGATATTTTAATTTTTACCTGACTTATGCGTAAATAAAGTCCATTTTCTTACACACGAAAATGAGCTTTCGGCTTCAAAGCGTAGCTATTTTGTTATTTTTCAACCAATCGAAAAAATTGACGGTCGGACGATAGAGAATACATTTAAGAACATCTGTGCAAAATTGTATAAAAATCTATAGAGTTTTACTCAAATTACAGCGTACACCGTCTCGGAAAACGTGGTTTCGAGAAAAACGCATTGAAAGTTTACGGAATGTTTTGATATTTGAAGAAAAAAAATTGTATATATTATTCAGAGATGTCTAGCCCCTTAACCCTTAAGTGGCGTCGTGAAGCAGTGTTACATAAATAGAGTTGTGGGTCCAATGGACCCAGGTTTTACAAAAGGAGGAAAACAAAATATTTGACAATATTTACAAAAATCAGCTCTTTATTCGTAATCTATAATCCTTTATCTACGAAGTAAACATACAATATAAAGCTTACAATTAAATAAAAAACACATTTTTACCAATTTATTAAGGTATGAAGACGTTAAAGAAAGTAACTGAGGTGTTAGGTTGGTCCATTGGACCCCACGACGCCACTTAAGGGTTAAGCGAGATGTGGGACGAGTGATGGTGGAGGAGTGGTCTCGCAAGACACCTACGAAATCGTTCGATATCTTCAATAAATACACAGATGCTCGATTGATTTACGAACCACGGTGGATTGCGTACTTTTACCTCGTCGAATATCAGATCGCCACGAATCGAATTGAAGTTCGAAAGGATCAACGTGAAAGCGAATGCTTCACCGACTTTTAAGAAATCGAATTGGGAGGCAGGCCTTTCAGTTGCCAGCAAGCATTTGTTTCGTACAAACGGGCGAGATCGATCGCGTTTCGCGCCGCGCGCCTGGGATTTTCGAGAAAGCGGCCGTCCTGCTACCTCGATGCCAATTATTGCTCCCGGTGGCTAGGTACGACGTAAATGGTACGTACTTAAGGTACCTCTGGAACACCGTACTCCCAGAGATATATAAAACGTGTGCAAACATTCTCGCGGAACGTTACGCTCGAACGAGCACGTATTCGATGTTACACGATGCATACTGCACTGCTCCCGCGTGTCGTTTTCCATCGATTCACGCACACACAGGCACAGCCATCGACTGCCCACGTAATCGACCGTCCACGTCTCGTGCTTATTACGTAACGTGCATTTTTACCCCCGCAGCGTGCGTCACTCCGATATCGGCGCTTGAGTAACCCTTAAAGAACCAACATTTTTCCAAGCAGCTTCGGGCGTTACATAAACCAAGCTCTGAAGTTCTCAGGAGCAAGATTAAGGTGGCCGTGCGCCCTGGAACAATTAATTAACTTCGATTAAATCACTCAGGGCCCAGTTAGTTCTACACAAGTACACAAAAGCGGATGATAGTGCATTAAGGCAGGATACCACCTTTGACTGCGATTTTGGAGGCGTTTTTCATGAATTTTTTTTGCATACAAAGAATGCGCAGAAACAAAATCGGTTTCAGTCATTCATTAATGTAACTTTAATCTGTAATTACACATTTTTTGAAACTGAAAAAGTAAAAAATAATCTCTTGTAGGTGGCGCCAAAATACACTCCTTTGGAGAAACATCGTTAGACGGCGTGTCAAATTCCGCTCTGTACGTGGCTCTTAGAAAAGAAACCAAAGAATGTTCCTATTAACAACAATATTGTTCAATGCTGTACGTAGGGATTTTACGAAATTTCGATTTTTAAGAAAATGGCGGCCATTTTAACGAAAAGGTCAATTTTTTAGGGTAAAAAAGTTTAAAAAAATTTATAAAATTGCGCACTAAAAGAAAAATAACAACGCTACAGCAAAAGTCCTACGTACATCGTTAGATTACACCAATCGGAAGAATTGTGCAAAGTTTCAAGTCAATCCGATGAAAATTGTAGGAGTAATCTGACACGCTGATTTGGAAAACATCGTTTCGAGAAAAACGCGTTTAAAGTTTTATATAGATTTATATATCTGCTCCAATCCGGTATTTACACAAGAAAAAGGTTCCGGCCACCTTTCTAATGAATGAATTTCGATTCTATACACTTGTAAGAGTACTTTGAGAACAAAAAAAAATTTCAATTTTTTTTAAGTGCAAAGGTGGTATCCTGCCTTAACCAAGCATCACTCGGTTTTTCTTCTCGATATCCATGCAGTGCGTCAATTTATGTATCTGAATCAGCCGCACGAGTAACAACGTATGAAGGTTGCCTTACGTGAATTACAGATTAACATTCGTTTACGTTTTGCTCGACTGCATCGAGGCCTGTCGCCGCTGAACGACTTAATCTCAATTAAGGTTGTGCTTTAATTACAGTCGCATCGTCTTCCATCGCTTGGAAGCTCAGCAAAACTTGACTCTTTGCAAAGCTGAATGATAAGCTCAAGAAGACCACTTAATCGTGTCATCAGAATCACCCTGATGCACACGCCTCAACACCACCCAATCAGAAGTGCAGATGCCCGTGTTCCAAGTAACACGGTAGGGGATGAAAAGGGGCGAGGGTGGTTCCCAGCCTTGCAATTCGGATTACGACCTCGTTACAGAGCTTCGAGTCATTTACATGCCTAGCACGCTTGCCCATTTACACATAGAGTATCATGCTACATTCTCTCGACCGGTTTTCGCGAGTGCAGGCGCACTATCGATCGATGGGTAACGCGTTCGATCGGCTCACTTCCTCCTTTGACAACGATTGGTTTCTGGATTTCGCCGGCTTTGTTTCCGGTTCCGTGTTCTTTCCCTCGAGAAACGCCACCACGTGATCGTAACACGCGACAGATATTTATTCCGCGATTATTTCCTTGTACATTGATCAGCCTTATCTGACAGAAAGAAAATGCCGAAGGAAAATGTCAGGGGGCTGCTTTCATCGTAACAAAGTTGGATCCTTGAATTTACTCGCAATTTCGTTTAAAGCTCGAAAGCGAGAGTTAAAGGCTTACGAGGGGAGGCCGCGAATGGGACGAGCGATTTTTTAACGAAACCGGGCAGAAAATGTTAAGGCCGATGTGTATAAACAAATTCCAGAATATTAGCTGTGAATGGCCGGCCATTTTTATAAAAAATTATGAACAGTAAAATTATGAAGTCGTCGAATCGATTTTATACTTCATTAAATGGTAGATCTTGATGAAAGGAATACAAAAGTCTTATGTGTTATTGTCATAGTATCAATAATTTAACCAGAAAATGCAATTTTTGATTCGACGACTTCATAATTTTACTGTTTAAAGCCATTTTTTATAAAAATGGCCGGCCATTCACAGCTAATATTCTGGATTTTGTTTATACACATCGGCCTCAACATTTTCTGCCCGGTTTCGTTAAAAAATCGCTCGTCCCATTCGCGGCCTCCCCTCGTTAGTACATAGATGATTAATTTTTTTTTGCGTCACACACTAAATGTTATTATTTTCCCCCCGATTTCTTTCACAGACCAACGACCACGCTCACAAGCATTATCATACTCAAACGTTATTATTGTTTCAAACCCGTCTGACCCAGATTTCACGTCGAACACCGTGTAGCCTGTGATCTAACTTTTTACTGGAATATGCATACGGACGCAACGCAGTCGTGTCGTGGAACATGAATTTAGTGCTCTGTGATTTACATACAAGCGCCCGAATACGTCCAGCGCGAGTTTAAACGTGGATAAACGATAATTTAAGGATTCAGGTAAAGTGGCGCGCTGAAGGAGAGCCTCCTGCGATGTAATTGCTCATCGTGACACTTCTTTGCTCGGCGTTCGTCACTGGACAGTTTCTAGAGCATTATCGTTACGCAAATACCCGATTTAATTCCAGTTCACGTACACGTCATATGGAAAATTGCGAGCGCGTTCTTGTGACACGTAAAGGCGCCATTATTCTCCGTTCGGGGATATTTAAGATTGGAAATAATTAATCTTCATCGAAGACAATTGTACAATTCCTTCGGACGGTGTGGATAAATTGAGAGAAGACTAAATTAGAGATCCTTTAAGAACGGGATATTGTATGTACTGCACAAACTCCAGATAAGTAGTTATCAGTTCGAGGAGCAAGTAGTCTTAACAAATATTATGCGAGCCCTAGGATGACTTTTCCCCATCACCCCTGCGAATCATCAGAATTTTACCAAATCTGTCTTCCCACCCACTCTCATCCCCTCTTTGAAAATTCCTTCAGAAACCTTGCACAATTTTCTAGTTCAGATCAGTATCAGTATCAGATTAAGGTCAAGGTCGATATAAGTCCAGCTCAGTTTCGGTTCAAGAATTACTCTAAATTATTCATATACATATGTAACCTTCGAAGACTTGTCCAATATTCCACGACTTACCCCTTTTGAATTTTCAAAACTGATCACGGACGCTGGTTAAAGAAATGAGGCTCCCTTTGCGGGTCATTTAATGGAATGATAGGAGCAGTTTTGGAAAAGGCGTAAATCGTCGAGCGATGACGACGCAGAGGGACGTTCTTAGAAGGACGATTATCAGAGCATGCTAAAAGACAGGCCGAACTCTGGACGTGCTTCATTAGCCGCGATCAAAGAGGGATCGTACCTGCAATCCGACTGATGCTGAGTCAGTCGTAAAATTAGTGGACGTTAACGAACGACGGTCGCCCGTAAAACTATCCGAAAACCTAAGTGGACTGATGCTGCAATCAACCTTTCAACCCTCTTCCACATGGACGAGCTTGAGTGGACGATTTCATCGTCCCGGGCTTGAATATACGCGCCTGAAAAACGGCCCTCCGCTGATTTCTATTCATTGCGTTATTTTTTATTCTTTTTTTAATTAAGGTTACACCGAGCGTCCAGGGATTGCGAAAGGGAAACTCTGGTCATCAAGGTATCCGTGTTCACCATTAAAATATACAAGTCGAAAATTCCAATTACCTCGATCGCCAGCGGAAAATGATTAACATATGATGAAACGAGCCGCGGAGAAAGGGAAATTAAATGTATTCCGCGAACGTGTGAAATTCCGTGAAACATGGAATTGCTACATAGCCGCGAGTTATATGACTGTTCTATGCTATCGGAAGTAATCGAACGATTTTAAATTTGAAACTTTTAATACAATTACCAATGCAACCAGATCTCGGACCGTGTAATTAGATTCGAAGGAATTATTGAGGGATTTGTTCGACTCCATTTCCTACTTTCATAGAAGCAACACGTTTTCACGTTTAACCATACAGCGAGCAGTTCTCGTGATATTGAAAAAGAGATATTTGTTCAGTATTTCATTTTGTTATTAAATATTTTTTTTAATAAAGATTGATTGCAATAGACTACGTGAACAATGTTTTCTCAAAATATCCATGCATTTCTAGATTTGGAGATATGGGCCTGCGAGGCCCAACGTGTGCAATGCTGTAATTTAAATTTACGTGTGCACTGTAGGGTTAAAGGAATTGTAATTGAAACAGTGCAAAACAAGCGTTATCAGCAAAACATCCAGGTACCGACGTGGAGGATCGAGTAAATCAACACCGCGGATCAGTGGGCTGCTTTTAGAGCGAGACGACCCAGATCCTGTATACGCGAGTCTTTGCGCGTTACACCAGAAAACGAGAAACACGCGCAACACGATATGAAAAGTCATCGAGCCTTCCTCGTAGCGTTATCTACCGTCAAATCTAAACTTTACCACAAACCCACACCTAGGTGGAACGCTGGTTCAGCCTTACAGGTCAACGGAACAAAGCGCTTGGTCGAGCAAGAGTTCGACCCAAGGTACCGCGCGTGCTTCGACTTCCCGCAGTCCACCAAACTTAACAAATCCAACTTTGCATGCATCGCCAGCTACGCTCAGGTGAAATGTTCGACGTTTCCTACCCAAGCCCGTATCCGAGCCTCGCTGAACCACCAAGGAAGAATTCAACGAATAAAAGCTCCCAGAAGAATGCACAGATAGTGGGAGCTTGAAACTTCCAACGTAGTGAAACGAGTTTTTCAAGTGAACCCGTGGAATATTCAATCGAGAAGACAAACTCTTGGCCCTGGTCAAATAAGAATCGATTCGCAGCGCGGGGCTTGCAGTTGGAGCGGAGAACAGGAAAAGCCGCAAGATCGCTGGGACGGAAGGGAGGGGCCGTGACGATTTCCCTTTCAATCGGTCGGCTCGCCCTTCGCCGTTCGCGCGATCAGAGAATTCCAGATCCGCAATTGCGCGCACGTTAGGCCAGTGGCGGCTGGCATCGAGGCGGCCGACCCGCAATGAAAATCGACCGGTTCCCGGTCGTGTCGAAGAAACGTTGCAGCCGGAAGGGAAAGGGCGAACTTCCCCTTTCTGGAGCCGCTGCTCGGGGGGTCCAGGTTCAAACGTCCCGGTAAATAGAGGGCATCCGTTGAACGATCAAAGCGCAGCGTGTAATTACGTGCCGAGCGGCCCCGTGTAGGTGTGCGTGTACACCGGGGAACGTTCGGTTTCGCTGCTGACGTGCGGCTGAATTTTAAGTTTCACCTCGACCCGTTGTTTTGCGCGCGCCGGCGACTGCTCTTGCGATATTGCTCTGGAATGGCGAATATTATAATGATCGCTGACCAGAGAAACCAGATCGCACTAAGATGCTGTTTACGAACATAAGGAGACTAAGTTATGTGGAACGATTAATCTTTGGGAGTTCTAGTTAGACGCTGTTGGATCAGGATGGCCGAGGAGGAAGTACCTACTCTGTTCTCCCCCGGTAAAGACAAAGCGAGATCCAGTATCGGTCGGCCCTTCTAATCGCGCATTTGACCCCAAACGACGGACAATCTGCGGATCTTGGTTTCCCATTGTCGGCGCGGGTCGTAGAACTAGTACCGTAATGGGTCTTACGTAATCCCGGAGCGGCTATCGGGTCCAAGAATCTGCGTTATGCAGTTGCCTCCAGACCCGCAATCCATAATGCACATCGCGTATACGTGCACCGACACGCTCGGATGTAATGCACTTTGGTAAGCGGCACGATTGCGTTTACCACCAAGGTCGGCCGAGGAAAACGCATCCGCGTATCGTGCGTGAGAATCGATCGTGTGCGATTATCTACCACTCTTCCTTTCCTTTTTTAAAAGAAGCGAGGATGTGTATCCACCTTGTCCGAGGGAATACTTGGCTGGGGTACCGAGTGGTAGAGAACTGCGCGAGCCTTGGGATTTTTTTAAAGATTGCATCGTTTCCGATGGGGACCGAAACGGTTGAGTTAATCATGCGATTGGATTAACGGAGGATTCTCGGGTGATTGGAAGAGGAAGAAAAATTTCCTAAAGTTAGATAGTTTGCGCTGAGATTGGGCCTAATTTATAGAAGAAGGAAGAAAAATTGAGAAATTTATAGCGTTTGAAAGATAAAGTCACTTTTTTCTTTAGATGAATTTACTTTATATCGATGAAAAAAGTGCTATAAATAAAAACTAAAATTAAAATTTCAGGTTCCGTTCCAGCGTAAACTATCTAACTTTAAGAAATTTCTCTTCTCTTCGCAATCAGATGACTGCGGCAGGTGCTACATGTCACGGTAACAGAAGTTACATCGTCGAAAAGGTTAACAAGATTCCACGATAATTAATAAATAATAAGAAGAATCGAAATAAATAGAAGATCTGCAAGTTTAAAGATGCCTCCTTATATCCCAAAGGAGTTTAACCCAATATCAATAATAGTTTTTTTAAGAAAAAATTCATAAATGTCAGCTATTTTTGGAGCTGTTACACGAGAATCCAGCTTTAAGGCAGAACTGTAGCATTCGTCACGAATTCGCGGCAAGACGTCAAATTTCACGAGCACAGTCGCAAGAACACGACGAGGCTGCGCAATCGTACGTAATGAACGACCTACTGATTTCCCTTTTGATTTATCACTCAACGGTCTCCACGTGGGTACGCGGGATTCTAGTAATTACGTAAGAAATCCTCAACAACCCTGCGTAAAATAATTCCAAGTATTCCGAAGCGAGCTCCCGCGGTATCGAACGATTTTCATCGCGAAACGTTACGCCAGGAATGAAAATATCGAAGGATCGCGTATTAGAAATTCCAACGCGTAGGATATCCCTGAAACTTGAATCGGTATCGGCTGAATATTTTTCCGTATCCTCGTGCCAATGTTGCGTCACCGCGTGGCGAATCGACGCAACCGAGCCTCGATTTCGATTTTCCCTCGTCTCGTCGAACCCTGCGTACATGTTTTCCAATCGTGGAGAACCGGGATCTTGATTCAAGCCCGTTCGACTCCGATTCCCTCTTCGATGAAGCAAGTCGCTGTTTCGAAAGGGGAGGAAGCAGTTTCGCATTCTGAATTCTTTGTTTAGGTCCTCAAGGATCTTTATCGAAAGGCTCGATTGCAAAAACGAATGAAGAGGTGTGAAATGTCAGACAGAGGTGGACGATGTTTTTCAGTAGAAACACGTCAATGGCACTTCTTAGAACACGTTTTTTTTCCAATACTGGATCTGCGACTGGAGAGCCGCATAACTGCGTCAAGTGGACGTATATGAAATAACTTTCGCCCCTCGTTCCACCTCTAAATTCCTTCCTCCTTTCCACAGATATCTGCCATACATTGTCACGGCTGACAATAAAGCCGCCGACAAATCCGTTTCGTAACAGCAACCAGATCCCGCGAAATTGCATGCCGCCCACCCTCGCGCTGTATGATCACCGCGTTATTGATTTTAACGGGCGATCGCCGTGCAATTTACTGCTAAATCTCTGCGATTCATCAAGCTTGGTAACGACTACGCACTAGGGGTCTAACGAATATTCGAATAATCTAAGTATTCGAATATTCGAATACCACAAAATTCGAATAATTTCTTCGAATATTCGAACTTCGAACTTCGAACCTTCGAATATTCGAATATTCGGATCTTTCGAAGTTATGATATCACCGAATACCAATCTGAACATGAGATATTTATTCACAGTTTATCGTGAAATTCTTTTCATATTGGCCTTTACAATTATTTGTTTCTCAATCGATAAATTTTTATCTTTATTAATCTTTGGTAAATTTATACATTTTGAAACGAAAACAACCATCAGTTATTAGTATTATTTTTATAATAATGAGTGGGCAACCCCGACGGAATCGGCCAAGGGCCCTCTCCTCTAGGCCCACCCGTGTCCCATCATAAGCGGATGACAAACAGTATAAGCAGACTTTTTTGTAGGAAGCTAAAACCCCATAAACGATTTTGAGGAACTATAATATTTTTATTTTTCCTTGGTTACTATAACGTTATTTTTCTACATTTATAGAGTATTATTCGCTTTACAGACACCATCTTACTAATTAATAGCAATTTTATTCTTTGTTTCTGTAACCTACCCCCACACGCGCGAATGTCTCTCCTTTCTCTCAGGATTGTAAGACTCGATTAACTCTCGTGGTACGCGATGTAAGTGTCACTCAGCAAATTAATTTTAAGTGACTGATTGAAAATATCATGACGAAAAAGAACTCATTGGCCCGACGCACGACCAGACAAGGAAAAAACGTTGTTGTCCGTATGGTGATTTTAACGAGAATAATGCGTTGACGATGAACGAACACGACTATGTTTTCGAATGATGTCTGCGCCACGAACGTTTGACGATAAAGGGTGATGTTGTTTACTTAAACATAGATAGTATATAAATAAATTGTATACAGATATAATGATAAAATTAGTAGTTAATTTATTTAATAAATAATTTAATTTTATTTAATAAATAAATTAAAGAAACTCGCCATTTAATATCCACCTGTTTATCAAAAACATGTCCTTTTATTTATAATTTAAGGTCTGCTCTGCCCAATGAATTATTTTTTAAATGGCTGTAGCATAGACTGTACAAAGGTAGTATAATCATTAGTCTTTTTAATGGAGGCTTCTATGAATGAGTTGATGAAATATTTACAGTTTCTGGTATAAATTATCAATTTATGTAAATATGAGTCGGAAGTAAAAGGAAGCAAAGAATAAAATTACTACTATTGCTATTAATGAGCATTATGATTCAACATTTAAATATTTTAAATACCCTAGGTCCCTAAGTTTAAATAGAATTTATACTTTTCGTTGCAAAATTCATAGAACCAATGATTAATAAAATTCCAAATTTATCGTTTGAAAAACAAATAATTGTAAAGGCCAATATGAAAAGAATTTCACGATAAACTGTGAACAAATATTTCATGTTCAGATTCCTATTGGGTACAATCAGAAATTCTATTGAGCAGAATATTCGAATATTCGAAGAAATTATTCGTATTCGAAATTATTCGAATTATTCGAATATTCGAATATTCGAATAGTCGAATAATTACAGCTCTACTACGCACCTCCGCGGCCCGTTATCCGAGAGACAGCGCCCCTGCCGGATCGCCTGCACTGCGTAAGCCACCCGATTACTTTGCACCCCCAAGCAGCGAACAAACGGATCACGTTTGCATCGGCCGCTTCAGCCGGCGCGCTCTCGCCATAAATCTTCGTCAGGGGAACGCGATGGCGTTCGAACGATGCATTCCCCAGCTCGCCACGTCGAAGTAACAGGCTTCCTGAGACAGTTTGCCGCGCTCCAGACAACGTTTATCCGGTGATTGCGGATGCCTGGTCGCACGGACCGCATGCGTGCACTCCCTGCAGGTCCGTGTGCGGCTGCACACGAGCGTGCCGCAACGATTAATGTGCACGGTCGCTTCTGTTGCTCGGCCTGCCGCTGCATACCCTTCACCGGATTCCGATCGGATGCAGTTCGTGCGGGATATCGTTCCGTGGGATCACGATCGTTTTGTCGAGATATATCGCGGCCAATAATGATCTGAAAAGGAAAAAGACCGTAATTGGCTTCCGTCGAACGGAGCGTCCCTGCACCACGGTCGTCGGGGCTATTGTTGCGTTACACGGGGCTAGTGTCGAATAAGTCGCCAGGCAGAAGCGCGATTTTGGGTATCGAGGATGTTGAAGAATCGACAAGTTCCGCGAGGGACATGAAGTCGAGGGAGGAGGATCTATGAAATATTCATCGTTTACTCCGCGGTACTTGTACGAAGACGACTTCGTTTAATACAACCGGGGCGCACTCGCTGAACTCGCGGCACTGCATCGAGTATTCAGGTTACTGTCCGCCAGGATAATGCTCGACCCACATTCGGCTTATCGGAGGTCAGGAACATGAATATGAATGCTACGCTCTGATATATGCGTTGCGCGCGCGTTCCTTGGGCATACCACCGTGGTCGATCGAAATTATAAGCTCACTGTCGCCACTCTTATCAGTCGCGGCCATTCGTTAAGCTCGCTGCACACCTGCTCCGAGTTAATCGGGTAAAAAGCAACTCGTGCTTGAAACTTCTAGTCCGCGGCGATTGAATGGAGTACAGCTTGAATTACGAATACGTTTTTGAGTCGGAGTAGTCGGAGGAAGAATCGTGGGTGTTTAGATGTGCTTGGTTCTCAGTTGACCGAGTGTGCGGTGAGTCTTATCGCCGCTATCGAAACGGTCTAAACTGGTACGAGTTAGAAATCTAGACGCCCACTTGTTACTAGTATGCGTGGCAAGAAATGCGGTACAAGTAGCCGCAGTCCTCTCCGAAGATTGTTTCCGTTCGTATTCGTCTGAGTGCAACGACCCGACATTTCCAACATTTACGATGACGTTCCTTCTACCGACGGTCATTTTCGCGGCCATTTGCAAGCGATTCGCGTTATTAATTATACAGTCATGTATTCCGCGAGCCAGTTTCGTTCCTATCGGCCACCCACCATCGGCGATTTCACAGGCGTATCCATGTTTGCGCGAGGGAATCGAATGGAAACATCGTTAGAAGTGGCTCGCCGCGGTTGCACAAGCGACAACCTTATTTGAATATCCAGCGAGATAGATGCTCGTAAAGTTCTGCCTCCTCGGGTGATCACGCGAAACGACAGGCAAGCAGCGAGGCCCGTGAAATTCAAACTAGACCCCGACTTCCGTGTTACACACACGAAAGCCTGAAGCGAGATAGGTACGCGTATTGAAAGAAACGCGTAGCAATATCAATCTTGACCTGCGCAGGCGGGCACCGTCGTGCAAGAATCCAGGGGATATTTCCACACTGATGCAATTACTGCGTCGATCACTGATAACTATCTCCATCACAGCCGAACAATAAATAGATTCGAAAGTTATTTCCAGATATAGTCTTCACCTATCAAGCATAATCGATCCTCAACGCCTTCGCTGCTCATTAAACGCTGAACAGAGCTGTTGGACTCGCAGAATGCTCCCAGTCGAGGCTGTTGCACAATCTCGGCACTGGTAAGCAGGCCCCGGGACCCCGGGATCGCCGGTTCCCGTCTTGGGGGCGTGCTCCTGGGGTGAAAAACAGCCACGGAGGCAGAGCCCTGGAGGGAAGTGGAACGAGGTAGATCATTAGGCCGGTTAATGATTTTAATCTCGACGTGGAGGAATAACCGCGCAGGTGTGACCAATCTACTTGCATATCCCGTGTCGCCTTGCATGCCAGTGGTAATTAGCCTGCGTTGGATTCGGATCGCTGGGAAGCTGATGAAAACTAGCAACGGATAACCGTGGACGATGAATGCGCGAGGCATGCAAGCTCTGTTGCGTTCTGCGTTGCACTCGGAATTTGTAACGGCCACAGCTATGTTTAAGGAAGGTGTCGATGTGCATCGCGGTAGCATTGATCTTGGCCATCCACCCATCCAGTCCAGCCATTTATCGTCTTTCCCCATCGACCGCCACGTGTCCCCGGGCAATTCAAGCTCGTGTAACCCAGCAAGACGGGAATTACCAGCGGCTCGAAACGCCCGCGGCGCCTCTTCGCGGCTCGCGCAACTAATCTTCATGGTCTGTGACCTACCGCAAGAAGTTCTCTGCCATGGCCGTGTGGAATTAACGCATGCCGCGGTCGCAAGTTAGCCTTGCTATTGTTCCGTCTAGCCGGCGACTCCGTCGACAGGTTTCAACTTATAAGCAGACTATGGACACTGATAAAAGTCGCGCGCCAGGTGATCGATCGTCCACCGCGGATATCCGCGCTGTTTCACTTCTAACAGTGCAATGATCTATGCGTAACGTAAGCAGGACAAGGGACTTTGGTGTATAATACACGAGAAAGATCCTTAATGGTTAAGTCTGAATCATTAAAGACCGTCGCGCGTTTTGGTGAAGCGCGGAGAAGCGAAGCGCCGCGATACGAAGAGAAAAGATTATAAACAATTGATTCTCATGCAGCAACGACCAATTAATTAATTATCATTAATTTCTTCGTTTCGCTGCGCTTAGCCAAAATGCGCGACGACCTTAAGGGTTGCATCACTCCGCGTAGACTGTGCAATTGCATAATTGCGGCTCCACGAGTTATCCACGTGAATCTTGATCAATGGTGCGCCCCGTTAACGCGTTGATAAGGACCAGGTACGAGTCATTACCTCGCGAGTAATGGGCGATAATATCTACGTGGCGGATTTTTTCTAATTCCTTGCAGTCTCGCTCAATCCCTGGGGACCTATGAGTAATATTCTGGATCCGCTTCGCGGGCACACCGCGCCCTATCTATAAATACCTTGTCCGAATGTTCCGACGATCTATTGAAATGGGTGTGTACGCTTCCAGTGAAATTTCTCACGTATCCTGTACCAGGTACCCTGCTGCATCGACACCTGGCCACGCCAACGTCGCCGCTCGCGAATTCCCATTGTGCAGGGAATTACTTATTTCCACTGTTTGCTGAAAATTCACCGGTAACAATCCCAAGGCGAACGTGCTCGTAAGTGTCAACCGTTTAAAAAGACACGGTGGCGGGACACGCGTGGGTGGTTCCCCTGAAAAAGGCACCGAATTCACGGGACAATTGCTACTTAGGTATTAGTCACCGACTAGTTTTCGATCGCCAATTTTTTCGACTTTCACTGGTTAGAACCAGTTCCATGGAATTCTTAAAACCTGTCCGATTTGACAAAGTGCTACCCTACCGCAGTGACGTGTGTGTCACGTGGGTGTTACCTTTGGTCCCATTGGTTCCACTCGCATAATCCTCCGACAAAGCAGCTCGCTGCTTAGATGTTTCATTTCTGAAGATTCTTTTGGGAACGATAGGTGTGGGAAGCATCAGGCGAGATATCGAAGAAGGGAAGATGACAGGGAAAGGGCACGGAGGACCAGGAGCTGGGGCTATTTTGGTACCCCGGATACGCGTACGCATAATAAACGACCGAGAAGGCCCAGACCAGTCTTGCACTCGCATGTTACTTCGTCTTACGTAAGGCGGATCTTGATAGCCACGCGGCACAGTTACAGTTTTCACCGAGCGCACCGCTGGCAGAAAGTGAGAGCTGCAAAAGGATCAACAGGAATTGGTCCTTTTATTCTCCCGGTCGCCTGTCGCCTTCCTGTACCATATTCTGTGCCTCCTTGCTCTGGAATGCTTCCCAAGCCCCTCCGCATTCATCAAAACACGGTTTTAAACTTCTTAAAGCTGGCGGGATCTTCGCTTCGTCGATGAGATAGATTCCTTACGTCGTGCAACTAATCACACTAATCAGCGAGTAATCAGAGGTACAAACATCTCGAATGATACACCTCGCGTATCGAAAGGGGTGACGTTCGCCGATGGTCGACCTGTGACACCGGTATAATCATTATGATCGTTAATACCAATTACAAAACAGGCTACGCGGAATTGAAAGCACGACGCGCGCGAAATGACACCGCGCGAAGGAAACCGGAGGCTGATCTGCTCCGTGCAATTAAACAAACCCGTGCGTTTCATAGAATGCGAGCTGCCGGGGATTATAGGCGACAGTAAAAGTATACATTTTCCGCGTCAGGTTGGATATCAGGTATCCTGAAATGCAAATATTCCCGATAAACTCTGAAACTAATGCAACCACGTGAAACGACACTTTGGCAGAGCCGCAAAAGTAACCGCCTCATTAACCGAGGATGAATATTAATAACCCACTTAAGGGATACACCTCGACGTCCCTGCTTAGTCGATCTATCGATTCCCGATTGAAAATTAGGGACTTTCACCTGGGAAGTGCGGACTTGCAGCAGAAAACCGAGGACTTGCGATTCTGTATTATTCTACCGCGGGATCGATGCAGATATCTTTGAAGATACTGTCAGTAAACACGAGTTCTCTAGATCTAAATCCAAGTAGTCCATATCCCTCTGAAACTAATTCGCGAGGCTCCCTTTTTATTTGTTACAATTTGCACCCCGCTATTAGTATACACGCGTATATCGCGCCTGACGGATGGGAAACCCCGTTCCACTTGGTCGGCCGAACGATACGATCTTTTCTACTTGAAACCACATGTAGGAGAGGTTGGAGGCACGACTCGAGGGAGGCCAATAAGACTGACGTCAACGTAACTCGTTCGATATTGAAACCTCAAACCTGTTTTATAGATCGATGGGTGTATATACCACGTTCGCGCTTGAACCCTCAAAATGGAGGCACAGGGAAACGTGCTTTCGCGACTGCGTGTAAAACTGACGTTGAGAACGGTGACTTCGGGACGGTCCGTGTTGCCTGACAATGGGCACTGGGCACGCGTAATAGTAGGCACTAATTACTCAGAGGAATTGGACGCCAGCAATCGCGAGTAACGTGCGGTACCAGCGTATGCGAGACAATTTCGTAACGAGGAACATGTCTCTACCGCGCACACACAGGATCAGTTCCTACAGATTTAATAAATTAGTTGAATGCTTAATGCGCCGGACGACGCACAACTCCCGCGAGATAACTTAGCCTATCGTAATGGAATGCATGTGGTAATTAAATGACGTTAAGAGCAGCAATGAAGCGAGACTATTACGCAAGCTCGAGCCACGGAGTCGTTAAACGTTTCTGAACATGCGTATACCGAATATTTCCCTAGCCATAGTAGTCTTCTGATGTAATGAAGATTCTTTAAGAACCGATGAACTCGTGACTGGCAGAGTCTGCGATTGAAAACATCGGGGGACCGTCGTATGCGCTCCAAGTTCCATGATCTGTTGCCAGTTATTGTTTGAAGCATGCATTATAGATTGATGCAAGGGAACAGCGAGACGCGAGTAAAGTGTAATGATGGAAAGGTGCACCACGGGGATAAAAAGTGTGTCCTCGGGAAATGAGCAAAAACCGAGGGAGCAAATGGAGGCGATTATTATATACGTACGACGTGCCAGAGAACGTTTTAGATTGACAGAACGGGTAGTAATCGGTCCCGATTTGCGTTTCATTCACGTCAAAGGGATCGCTTGTGAAAGAACGATCTGCGGCGCTGATCGGCGAGATCGCGACCGATAGCACCTCGCGCCACCCGTTTCGTTCTTAATCAACCAGGCAGGTGTTCGAAACTCTATATTACGTCACGCTTTCTAAGCTTCGAGTCGCTAATGACGGAGTCTTATTTATTCCCCTCTCCCATCCGTTTCCAAACACTCCGTCGTGACGTGCAAAGCAATTACCAGGCTGTGACGATAGGACTGTTGGTTCACGGCTCCAATAAGCACTCAAACGAACGTTTCGGTAATAAAATTGTCGTGCCTCGACGCCAATTACGATCACCGAATAAGACTGAACGCGGCACTGCGGTCATAAACTGCAGAGCATGCCTGAAATGGTAACAAGTTATTCAGTGTCTGCGTGTGAGGCAGGTCAGGGATCAAGCTGAGTCACCCGTGCATTAAACACGTTTTACAATTGAAGAGCTTGATGACTTGTGGAAGCTGCTGAAAGCCGTTGAGTTTCTGCCGAAAGGAACTCGGTTGTGTTGTTATCTATGATCCAGCAATGACTAATGTGTAACTGATACTGCCATTTTGAATCATTCAAAATTGATAGATCATTTCACACGTCTGATTATCAGATTACTTACAACCGCGATTGATCTAGTCAGTTCGCGACATTTTAACGATCGATTAGTCAGTATCTTTTTAAGCTGGCAGGATTTATGTGCCCCGGGGTATAAGCCATAATGGGCGTATGATTAATAATCATGTTCGATCGCTGGCAATGTTTCATTTAGGATTTAAAGGGCGTGTGACACTTTGCCCGCGGGGAAACGGGAGATTATAAATCCCACGTTGCTGTAACCATGAAATACTGTAGCGGCGAGTATATCACATAGATCGTGAGTCAGTTTCATAACTTTTCACCAAAGAATCCCATTAATCGGCTGACCGTTAATCAATTGTGTATAAGACAGACCATTGAATCACGCGTAACTGTTCTTACACAGGTATCTCAGCTTGCGATCAGGAAGTACTTTGATTTATACACTTTTACACGGCTCGAAAAGAGAATAGCCACGGGTGAACGTTCGCCGTGTAATCCGCCGAACGTGCACTCACGATTACTACTGATCATGGCTGGAAATGTGTGAAAGAACTGTCCCTAAGCGATCCTGGCACAAATATTGGCACAAATCAAACACAGTTAAATGGGAATTGAAATTATCTGCAAAATATTTCTATTAGACTGTGATCATTATTGCGTCACTGAATCGACCAATTGCAGACTTGCAGCGACGAATCACCGAGGTGCAGCTTCTTCCAAGTAGTAACAGCGTATCATTTAGCAAACGGAACGCGACGCCGTTCACTTATCTCCTCTAACGTGTCTGGACGCATCGTTTATTAAGTAATTAACATTACAAATCCATCTCTTTCCCCATTTCACACACTATGAACACCAGCGAAGTCTTACCAAGGTTGTAAACGAAAATTGAGATTAGCCCAATACCACGCAAAGCGGCTACAGGACTGGAAAATCGTCAGGTGATTGGAAAAACGAAATCAGGAAATGTCTCTGCTCGCACGTAAAAATTTTCGCAGCGCAAAATTCTTCCGCTTTCCCGTCCCGTCGACTTTTACACGTTATTTCATTCACTCGTGTTGCATAATTATTTCGCGATAATTTCCTGCACGTGCCTTCGACTGTGCTCGATGAATTACAACACCGATTACGGCTGGTCAATTAGCTCTCCTCTCGCGGTTTATCAACACAGGATTTCTTTCAACCAAACGCATCCAATGACTTACAATTCATATACGACACGTGTGCAAATGAGGGCCAATTTCACAGCAATTACGAGTGTCATTTTTCCAGTCACTGTTAACGATCCAAACCAATATCCCCGTTTGAAGATTCTTCTGTCAAAGTTTACTTTTATCGATTAAAGCAAAAGAAGAAACATCCGTCGTTCACCGTGCGTATAAATAATAATCGTCGCAAGACACAAATAGGACGTGACAGCGCGATCTGCACCGCAGAAGGGCTCGCGTGGTATGGAAGTCTCACGATCCCGCGTTTCCTCTCGAAATGCCGGTGAGGAGGAGTTGTCGTGTCTCCTCGTTAGTCCCGCAGCTCGGTCGAAAATGCATGCGCGCAATATATGTGTATCTGCATAAAGTGCCAGCGCTCTATTTACTAGCCCCGGCAGCGCGCACGTTTAGCGTGTTATACAACCTCTCCTGCACATTATGTATTATAATGTGTAACGGTATGTGGCTGTATCGTGGGTAAATAGTGTACGGTAGGTGTGGCGATAGAGCACCGCACGGCCATTGGCTTTCGATTGGCGGGGTGCACGCGCGAAATGAAAGTGAATTCCCTATATAAAGGGTGGTTTTCCTCCAATGCGACAGAACCAATTTAATTTACCAGACAAGACACACTAGCCAAAGTATTAGCCAGTCGCTCGACATGAGGGCCCTGGTACGTCTAACTCAAGTCCCGCGTCGGTCGCAGTAAACAGCTTCTCTCTCTTGTGACTCCGAGAACGATCAGTGATTTATCGATCTACGAAAATCGTCGGGATTCATTCCAATCGTATCGACAGTTTTTTTCTTTTTTTTTCTTTTTTTGTGAACGTTCGGTGGAGATGCGCAATTAGCTTCGCCTGCCCCGCGGTTGTCCCTTCCAGTTACCTCCAAGTTCGAATTTAATTTGAACTACGTCGAAACAACTCGAATCCCCGGGAACAGTTCTCGACCAAGTACCAAAACTATCTTCAGGGGTCCGTAATTTCTCGTTAAAGGTATGTTTGATGCTGATCTCCGCGGCGTTCGCCGGCGACGAAAAGGCGGTCCAGAAACGTGGCCTGCTGGGCTTGGGTTTGGGAGGCTGGAATGGTGGCTGGAATGGTGGCTGGGATGATGGCAGCCTCGGCGGCCACCTCGGCGGTGGCTTGGGACACACCAAAATTGCAGTTGCAGTCGCTGACAGGCCTGTCGCCGTTCCAGTCGGGATTCCACAACCATACCCCGTCCCCGTGGACCGACCAGTTGCCGTAAAGGTGAGAAATCGTATACACGAAGCTCTTTGATAGTCTCCCGGAGTCTCCTGACTCTAAACTTTTCCCTTAATCTTCTGGAGCTAGTCAAAGGTTAGAGCACAGCTTCGATGCCATTTGATTTTCGTCGATTACCATGAAATTTGATTCTCTTCCAGGTACCAGTCGCGGTTCCCCACCCAGTACCAGTCCCGATTGCGGTCCCAGTCCCCAAGCCGTACCCAGTAATCCAAACTCAAACCATCACGGTCCCCGTCGAGAAGCATATTCCCGTCTCGGTTCCAGTCAAGGTGCCCGTGCCTGTGCCAGCCCCATACCCCGTCCAGGTGAGTCAAAACGATAGATACTTTCGATTGCCTACGTAATTCCGTTAATTAACCGTGCGCCACTGTTTGATTCCAACCACGATACCCCCTGTCTCGCCGGTTTCTGTTCTTGCGTTTGCCCTTATCGTTAGTCGCGACGACACGCGGCGGCTGAATTACCGTTTCCCAGTAGAACTTGAATTTTCTCAATTGAAATAAAACTCGCTTGAAAATTCGGCTTCAAAGTGGCCAGCGGGATGAAATAGAAATTCGCCGAATATTTGACCGTTCTGTTTGTGCTTGCAGGTACCCGTCCCTCATGCAGTTCCAGTCGAGGTCCCCAGGCCCGTTCCAGTCGCAGTTCCACAGCCCATCCTCGTTAAACAGTCGGTTCCAGTTCTCGTTAAGGAACACGGTCTCAGTCTTGGGCACGGTGCTGGTCTTAGTATTGGTCTTGGACATGGCGGTGGTCTTGGACACGGTCTTGGTCTCGGTCTGGGACACGGTCTCTACTAGATAAATTTTTTTTTCTCCCCCCAAAACCTGCCACCACCCTCGTCATCGCCCGGCCGCCCCACCCCAACATCGCAGAAGACATCGTGACGAGCGCTGTACCAAAACACGTTCTCCTTCTACCGTAGCCACTACGAATCATGCAATAAATCGATTTTATAAATCTTTTTTATACATCTGTCTCACATTTTATTCGCCGCTCGCCTTATCGCCGCTTGCGCGGCCGAAGCTGTCGACATCGAATCGTAGCAGCGCTAATTGCCTGCTTATCAATCGCTCGACCTCTCCCAATCGAGAACGATCATTATCGCCATTGAATATGCACGATGCAGCCATATATTATAACATATTTTACGATCGTGTCGTAACTTCGCGCTCGCTATGGATTATCGGAGCGCTCGAATTACACCGACCAGTTACCTTTCCGATCCTTTTTCCCATCGCATTAGTGCTGGCGACTGCAAAAGAAACGTCGAATCGAGCGTGATTCCTTGAAAGCGGCGCTGCTCTAGCGTTATAAATTCATGCGTGACGAGGTTGACGCAACGGAGCCGTGATATTCGAGGTCCTTCTAGGATAGCGTCGAAGGCGCGAATGCCTTCGGTCGATCGTAAAAACATTAAACGTACCGTCGTGCAAAACGACGGCGGCGTCCCGACGGCAGGGAATATCCGCGGTATTAATTACGTGCGAACGAAGCGTTTCGACACTTCCTCGCGCGACAAGCCATTACTATACTTTTGCCCAGCGCTATCTGATCCCTCATTGTGTAGAAACTACCCACGAGGGCTCCGACGTTCCCGCCCCGGAGCCTTGGCTGCGATTTCGCGCGATCTGGGAACCTCCCCGATCATCATTTTTTCTTCTTCTCTTTTGAGGCATCTCACGGCGCAGCACAGTGGTTCGAGTGTACTACATGCTAGCTGGACAAAATTATTTTTTCGCGGGTTTGGGTTTATATGGGGTTGAAATTGTTAGAAAACAAACCTGATTCGTATCACAGAGTATTGTTTCACTAAAAATATCAATAAAATAAAAATATGACTAATTCAATAAAGGAAAAAGAACAAAACGACAGTATTGTACTTTAACTATAATTATCAGTTATAACATTATGTCTATTCCCGTAATTTCTGAGTTTTTAAGTTTAAAACCTGGTTTTTGAAATCGGTTTTCTCTGCATCGCTATTAAAATAGTGTTTTACTATATGTTCCACGTCGATCCACGCGACAAGGGTTGAATGTACGGAAAGTAGAGACTTTCTAGTTTATTTTAATCAAACGATCGATCTGCAAAAATTTGCAAAACTATATTTTTTTAATTGTTTTCGAGCGCGGCGCTCGGCAGGAGAGATAGCACAGTTGTTATATTTTTTCGCGGTATTGGGTTTATATGGGGTTCAAATTTTTAGAAAACAAACCTGATTCATATCACAGTGTATTTTGTCACTAATAATAATATTATTATTATTATTATTATTATTATTAACGGGTATAACCCTATAAATATATTATTGCAAACATAAGAAATAAGAAAAAGTTACTACTAGGTTACAAGTCGTTAATTATGTTTACAAAGTAGTGTCACCCCTGACCGCTTTCATGAATATTAATACAATGAAAATAGTATAACTAATACAATAAAGGTAAAGAAACCAAAACGGCAGGATTATAGTTTAACTGTGACTATAAGTATGCCTTATAACTATTAATATCTTGTTCATTACAATATGTACACGCTAATCTGATTCACTACTTGAATCGTCAGTACCCGTTGAACATTCAGTAGATTGTGATGCTGATGATATCTCATCTTCATCAAACGGAATGGTGCTGGCAACTTCTCTTTGCAAAGGAGTTTCAGTGTTATTATTTGTTAACAACTCAACTACTTCTGGGGTTAGTGAGCTGAGCTTTTTTTTGGGCATGTCATAATAATATTATTATTATTAGTGACAAAATACACTGTGATATGAATCAGGTTTGTTTTCTAAAAATTTGAACCCCATATAAACCCAATACCGCGAAAAAATATAACAACTGTGCTATCTCTCCTGCCGAGCGCCGCGCTCGAAAACAATTAAAAAAATATAGTTTTGCAAATTTTTGCAGATCGATCGTTTGATTAAAATAAACTAGAACGTCTCTACTTTCCGTACATTCAACCCTTGTCGCGTGGATCGACGTGGAACATATAGTAAAACACTATTTTAATAGCGATGCAGAGAAAACCGATTTCAAAAACCAGGTTTTAAACTTAAAAACTCAGAAATTACGGGAATAGACATAATGTTATAACTGATAATTATAGTTAAAGTACAATACTGTCGTTTTGTTCTTTTTCCTTTATTGAATTAGTCATATTTTTATTTTATTGATATTTTTAGTGAAACAATACTCTGTGATACGAATCAGGTTTGTTTTCTAACAATTTCAACCCCATATAAACCCAAACCCGCGAAAAAATAATTTTGTCCAGCTAGCATGTAGTATACTCGAACCACTGTGCGCAGGTAGAATGCAGGTCGCCGCGCGCACTTTCCTCCGGGTTTTCACTTATCTTCGTTTATACGCGGAGGGCTTCGCTGCGAACAAAACGTTGCGGAGAGGATTTTCCAGGAAAGGGACCCGCTAACGAAGCGCATGTCAGCCTTTTCACTAGATCGTTCGCGGCGATTTCAAGTTTCAGGGAAGATAACGCAACGTACACTTCTTTGTGTTTCGTATCTCTATGGAAATATTAGCGTGGTTATGAAATTATAGAAAACATATCGGTGGCCAGGTGGTTATCTGCAGAGTGGCATCTTAAGAATCGGGAGTCGAGAGTTCTCTACCGCAAGTCCTCGCTTCGTAGCGGCAATTCCTTATTCGCGATACCCGAAAAAAAGCCATCGTTAGGCGAGCACGAGTTCTGCGGGGCTCGATTTAATAAACTCTCGACCACATCTTCGACTTTGTACCACGCATCTTGCGCTGTACCATTCATCTCCATTCGCTTCTCAAGAATGTATACAACCGACTATTCATTTTTAGAAAGTACCATGCACTGCCTATCATTATCTGCAACGTGCCACATTCCGATCATATTACAGGATCTGCTAATTAACGTCATCCTTAATTGCCGACCTTGCCACTGTACCTGTGTAGAAACTCGCCAAAGCTACAGAAATAACACCCGACACGAAATATTTCGTACACCTCTAATCCTCGCGATCCAGCCCGCCGTCGAATGAGTAAATAAAGATGTCAGCTGCGGGAATTAATCGATCCATTTGCAAATTATTTGAAAGTTAGAAACTGAGGAACATCGTGGCTGGGCCAATCGAGCCATCGGTTGACGAAACCTGCGTAGCGGTTACACGACGACGACCGATGAAAGCATAGGCCGGCGAGCACTCAGCTCTCCTCTACAAGCTAGATTATTTAACGAGCCAAGTGAAAAACGAGCGACTTACTGTCACCGAAACGCCGAAAGATTATACGACACTCCTCTTTTTTTCAACGTCAGACGCGTGAATAACCGCGCAATTATGTAAGGGCCATCCGAGGCGTCCGTTTCTGAAAGTAATGTAACGATAAAAACGAGTTTCTTTCACGTAACTCATATCGTGATCCGTGAATTTCAGGTCAAATTCCATTCGTCGGGTTAATTTCGTGCACGTTTACTTGCTCGCGACGGAGGATCGCGTTCGGCTGCGCAGGAAGGATCTCGTGTTTCCGCGGAAATAATGAAATAAGAAACTGATCGGCCTCTACGGATTCGTTAAGCGTGATCTATTCGATTTTTATGCTAATACAGTTGCAAGTGAAACAGGTCGTCGGAATAATTGATTCCGACAAATTTCTGCCATTTATCTTCCGCTCCCCGGTGCAGCTTAACTCGAGAAACAATTCAATAAATAAATCAGCTCCAATTCATTCATCCTCGCAATTTTTTTCGAATGCAAGTTCCCTGCAACAGTGCTATAATTCACGACTACCTCGCCGAAGCGTTAATACATTCATTAAAAAAATCATAGTGAAATGCTTCGACTCTATCGACGCTTGTCACGTTGTGAAACACTAGGGGACATCATTTCCTAGCCAGATGCTGCCGCCTAATTCGACATTCACGGAAGAATTACGATCCTCGGGCGTGTGGTTTCTCTTGCCAGCCGAGAAGTAACAAAATGTGAAAACAGTCAGACGTTGACGAAATCGAGAGTAATATCCATACGTGGGATTACCACACAGAAATCGCCAAGGTAGCTTCCACGTGGACCTCGAAACAAGTATCTCGATCGAAAGGAAAATTATTCGCTCGAATTCCAGTTCGGTTTAAAAAAAAAAAAAAAAAACCACGGCTACCGTCTCGGTGGAAAACATCAGCAGTCGTTTAAACGGCCAAAAGGGAATTCGAGGGAAACCGGGGCTCGACCCGAAAATAAAATTAGCTCATCGACGTTCGCGTGTTCCGGAATATTCGCGTCGGTTGCTCAATCGATCGATCCTCTTCGAGTAGTCTCCAGTGTCGCGATCGAACGATATCGACATCGACGACGGAACAAAGGTCCGGCTTTCTTTCTGCTGTTCACGCCGGCGAAGTGAAACCCGACGGCGTCGTATCGGCATGCAATAACCGGCCGATCATGCTGATTTTCATGACAATAAACGGCCAGGACAATGTCGCAGATCGGGACGATACGGGGGAGGGCGGCGCGATTCGTACGTGAAATCCTGCCGCGTTTCTACACGCGACGAGACAATTCGCGGGTTACACGCGACAAGGCAACGCGTGCGACAGTTCCGACCATTTCCAGCGGAGCAAATTGCTTCCCTTTTCACGCGCATAACGGCTAATAAACATGTAAACACGGCTGATCGACGCCCCGCACCTGCAACAGAATAATATCGTTTGTCCATTACGCAGTCGACTTCGGGTGTCGCAAGTCCGTGCACGAAAGCTGCAAGTCCTTATTCTCCACCGCGGAATCCGTAGTTCGAGGTTCAAAGTCCCTAGTTTTCTATCGCGTACATGCACTTTCAAATATCTTCTGTCATTTTGGGACCGCCTCCTTCTTACGGCCACCGCGGGCATTCCTCGGTTCGCAGAGGCAACAGCGACCGCTGCTACCCCACTCTGTGGAGGTAAACGCAACTCCGACGCGGAATTTTCGTCGATTTCGCTGCACCGCGGCGCGGTTGTGCAGTAGCGAAGAACGGGCCCATCGTGAGCGCGCGACAAACGGACCGTGGAGGCTCGCGCGTCGGAAAGAAGGGAAGAGGACAAAGCCAGTTTCCGGTGTCGAAACCAGCCGGGAGACGATTTATGCAACGTACTACGTGCGTACTCCCTGGCAGCGGTTTCTGCACGGCCACGCTACTCCAGGAATCGTGCTTCTTTCCGATCCAGGCCCGTCGATTAGGCGAGAGCAGTCGGGGATACGAGCGAGGCCTCACTGGTCGGAGCGGCAAATGGGCGGCGACGTCCACGAAGGACAGGTGAATTCGAAAGCACCGCGCTCACCGAAAAAGAAAATGTGTACCACTTTATTGAGGGCCCCAAGGTTGCCCCAAGTTCAGGACGACGCCCATGGCTGAACTTGAGCAGCCAGTTTACCTTCTCTCCCTTTCGCAGCTCTGTACGCGCGAAGATTGCTCTCATATGCGCGCAAACAGGCATTTTTTTTTTCCCTCCCCGGTGAAGGTACCCTCGGATCACCGCTGCCGGCAAGAAACAAGTCACGCGCAACTGGACGGTTAATGTTGCTCCGGGCGCTGGCGACCTTGTAACACTAAACATTATTTACGCGAAGCTTCCAAGGGGTTACGAGAATTAGTTTATCCCGATCAAGGTAATGAATCATCGATGTGAACCGTGCAAAACAACAATCGACTTAATAAGAACAAGGCGAACCGGAGGGACTTGATGTTCAGAATCTAATCGACTCATCCCGGCTGGAATGCCGAGCGTCCTGCCCTCCCCCCCCCCCCCCCACCCCACCCCTCCCCCCTTAAACAAAGCAGGCGGGGGTCCTCCGGCATAAATTCGGAACAAAGAAACCCCCTTTTTTTCACCCGCCCCCGTGCTGTTCCACGTTCGTTAGGCTGCTTCGCCTATTCCTTTCTCGCAAACCAGTATCCCTAACAGGAGAATCCTCCGGCGTTATTCAAAACGTCTGACGCAAAATGTGAAACTCATGCTGTTAGCAGGGAACTATTAATTATAACGACTCGCGGTGCTGTTGCAGCAGGTTGAGGGGTTCAAGGTCAATGAAAAGAGTCCTCTTCCACGTTGCATCGAAATTGCATTGAATTTCTAATTGAATACCCGATATTCGATAAGGTGCGAATTCACGATGAGATTTTACTCGAGACTTTTCTGTCGGGTGAGAAAACTCTCAGCGACAATTAAATGTAATGAATGGAAATAGTCGCGAGAGCTGAGATTTTGGAAAATATATCCTGAAACTTGTCTCGTGAGGGTCCAGTTTCGTGGAAAAATTGAAATTTGTCCATTAGTGGACACACATCGTGAAGTAATTGTCTCGTGAGATTAAAGCCTCGTGTGAGGCACGATATTTTTGTCTGATTTGCACCTTTTAGACACTGCAACTCTGCGAGACACTCGTTCGTTTGATTTTGGAATTACTTATAGTACAGTAATCCAGATAACTTTTGCTTTGTGACCTATTCCAGAATAAATATTTAACGCGCTGGTATAAAAAAAATGCGCTATAAAAGCTATATTATAAACCGACTCCGGTTAAACACTTTTTTCATCGGCTATAAGCAAACTTTTTCGGGTTTCCTCATTTAAATGACGCGACATAGCTGGGTCTATTAAAAGCAGTCCACACTCTTATAATGAGTCGGATACCAGAAGACCGATTTAAAAAAAAAAGAACTCGTTAAACTGCTTCAAATCAGATACAAACACTTGGGCGCGCTAAAACCGCTTTTTTTTTCGAAATAAAAGGAAACAGTCAAGGTACATGGGGCGATATTTTCGACCGTTGGCGTCGAAGCGCCTATCTCGGAATTTTAAGTATTCTTTTTCTAAAGCGCGGGACTACTTGTTTCCTTTTGGCCGAAAGATCACGGCCCACGACATTCTGCTGCCATGACCATTCAAGGGTTTTGAAAGAAGGAGCACTGATTGCGAGAAAGCCTCGAAACTGTTAGAATTCTCATCCCCGTGGGCAATTTAAATTGAACAAAAAGCCTGACAACTATTTCAATTTTATTGATTCGAAGAAACTCGTCTTTCGTCGGTCGAGCAGCTTATGCAGACTATCGCGTATTAGCCAGCGCGACCGTTAATGAAGCATTAAAATAAGGACTGCTTGACATGCCACGGTTTTTTCACTCGGGACAGGTGTTCAATTAATGGGCGGAGTTACGTGGAATCGCAAGAAATTCGTCCAGTTTATATAACACCATGCAGGGCCCCGTCCCAAAAGGGAAAGAGGAATGCCTTTCAAGCGGCGCATACACGTGAAACGTAACAAAAGAAAAATTTCCCCGCTTCCCGAAAGCATAATCTACATTATCCTTATCCACGTGTTTTCCCACGAAGCCCAAAGCAGTCTCCGGAAAGAGAAGCACCCGATTTCCCAAGGATTTACCTGTTTGCAGACAGTAAGCAAGGAGCAGTAGGAAGAAAGGATGAACCTACAGGAGTACTTCAGCAGTGTTCTCTGATCGTTGATGTCACCAGACTGTTTGACACCACCCGAATGATCCATTAGCGAGTGCACCGTGGTGAGACAGCACCCTGACGCAGCCGAGTGGATGACTAGCAGCAGACTGGTAAGCAAAGACGCCAAGTATTAATCAGAGGAGAGGGGGATATAATTTATCTTTCGCAAGAAAAAAGAGCGAGAAGAGCTTTGCCTTGGTTCGCTTTTCGGGGAGTCCGGCTCGCTCCCCACGCCCAATTTCTTTTCACCGTTTCTGTGGGCCCGCCAACTGCCCACCACCACCGTCCTGTTCAAGGGTTCGTCTCGCTGTATAAAAGCAGAGGATCTTCTTGGTATCTCATCAGTCGCACAACCACCGACGAACCAAGTCCGATAGCACAGCACCATGAACGCCAAGGTGAGCACTAGAACTTCTGCAAACAGACGGTCCCCAGGATCGGTCTCTGCTGTGGACCACCACCGACATTCATTGCCAGAGGGTTGAAACACCCTCTAGAACCGCGTACACATTCAGTGCCTGCTATCTGCAACGAAATAGTACCATTTCACGCGGCTTGGTCATCCAATTTCTATAAAAGTGTCGTAATTAGACGTGTTTAACATATCGGAGGAGAAGGGTACCTACTAACTACCCGTTGTCACCGCGAAGTGCAGTCTTGCTCGAGTGAAATCGATTCGTGAAGTAGTCTACGAGCCTTCAAGTGCTACTTCCTTCTTTTCAGCTCTTCATTGTCCTCGCCTTCGTGGCGCTAGCCCTCGCAGAGGAGCGCAAGCCCGAGGCACCGACGGCAGAGACGAAAAAGGACAAAAGAGGACTCCTTGGGCTAGGATACGGGTTGGATTCTGGCGTGGGCCTGTCAGGCTACTCGGGCCTGTCTAGCTACTCGGGCCTGTCTGGCTACTCTGGCCTGTCTGGCTATTCCGGCGTGTCTGGCTACTCGGGCCTGCCAGCAGTTGGACTCCACCATGGTCTGTCGACTGTCGTGACCAAGGAAGTGGCTGTTCCCGTACCACACCCCGTTGCTATCCCCGTCGAGAAACAAGTTCCAGTCGCCGTTAAGGTAAAAATCCGCTTTTGTTCGGGCCCAGTCGTGCGCAAGGAAGACGAATGAAAGTCGAATATACCCGTGTAAAAGTGAAGGAAGCAGCCGTAGGCTCAAATCGCGGACAAAATTGTGTCACTGAGCCGCGAAATCGGGAATGACATAATCATCGGGACAGCGCTTTGAATGAAGGTGATTGGAACGATTCCCATACAGTATGAAGTTCGATATACTACAAGTATGGTAATGAAGGCGATCGGCTCGTGGAAGCGAAGTCCCCCAGCTTCCAATCACGCTCTGTTTATCGCTAATTAACGTCTCAATGCGAACGAGTACATAGATTTCGTAACCTGGGAATATCGCGAATCCCACACTTGCGCGTTAGATTTCGCAGAGAGCACGTACAAAGTTATGAATCTTAACAAAGTTATCAAATCTACTTCTGACGATCAAGTAAGAAGGTTCGGGATTACAAAGCGTGAAGAGTGAAAGGATTCCAAAGACGTACTTGTAAATATCAGTAGAATACTCAAGGATTTATCTAACCATTACCTTGTGGTGTTCTCCAGGTGCCAGTAGCTGTCCCAGTCGACCGTCCCTACCCCGTGCACGTCCCCAAGCCCTACCCAGTCGAGGTGACCAGACACGTCCCGGTCGCAGTCGACAGGCCAGTCCCCTATCCCGTCAGCGTTCCAGTCAAGGTCCCAGTGCCAGCTCCGTACGCCGTCAAGGTACCCCAGCCCATCGCCGTCCCATACGTCAAGCACATCCCGTACCCAGTCGCGCAGCCGGTCGTCGTTGAGAAGCAATACAACGGCTGGGCCGGTGGCTACTCTTCATGGTAAACAACGCATCCTCAAGTGAACTCCGGGGAGCCAGCTTCGACCGCCACCAGCGGAGCGACTGCTGCATCCTGCAGACCGACGCGGCAAGTTCCTCGCGGCGATACATCCCGGGATCGAGTGGAGGAGCTACACTCGAGCAGGAATTTCGAGCGTTCCTGAACTTCAACTACTAACACGTCGACTGCAGCCGCCAGTTTCCGCAGCTCGTGCCTCGCCGCGAATCTCAGTTCACGTCCAGTGACTCGAAGATTGGCTCCCCTAGCTGAAGAGGGGGCGATTAACGCCCCCGCTCGTCGGTGATCCTCGAAAACATCCCTATCCACGAAAGTCCAGCAAATTCCATGGCGCGTCTCGCTTCCGTGACATTAGGCACAATTTTGTACCATGGAACTTGTTTGTCAATCCCCCGTTCTTTTTTTTTTTACGTAACTTGACGCGCGTCTCGTATCATTAAAATAAAGGTCACTCTTTTCGTACGAAAGCTGGTTGTCCTTTACTCGCCTCGAAACGATTTATAAAGCTGCGCGCCTGGTGCCCAGTACTGGAGCAGTGTTGCGAAAACGGTCACCTTGACATCCTTGTGTTCGCCGATCTATCAGATTCTCTGGCGCGCGAGACTCGCGGGGGTCCGAATTCGGAGCACGGTGGGATTGTAGAATACTCCAGCGAAAGGCTAGACGATTTTATCTGCTTAAGAGTGGGCGGATTCAGGAGAATACTACGGTGTTCGCAACGCGTGGTCTTGGTGGGAGGAGATTGGGCAGTCACTCACGAATTCTCGTAATAATCGAGAGCGAAATTCGAGGGTGGGACGGGGGAAGAAGTGCACGGGCGATTGGAATGCTCATTAAGCCCGGGTAAAGGGTGCAGTTTACCGCGCGCGATTAACGAAATTTCCATGGGCCGCGCGGCATACCAAATTGGGCACCGCTCGCCCGGAATAAAGCGGACGAATTACGCGAGCATTTTATTCTGATCACGATATATCAGGTGCCTCGTTACCGGGGCAAAGGGGCGAGCAGCGCTCCGCGATCGAACAATGCGCATCCGCCATTACCAAGCTCAAGGAGGAAGAAAACAATCGACTTCTACGGCCGAGTCGGTCGCCTTCGGCTGACTTGCTATCACCTTATATCACTGTGATATCCTGTACAAACTACAAAACGCACACCGTTAAGGAAAATTTCGGTTCTGCGATGAAGCTTTATGCGCGTGTCGCAATTTCAATTCCAATATCTACTCGCCATTGATCCAACATCTGTCATTCCACTACCAAGACAGCTCGTCGACAGCTTTCAATCGACTTCCATAAAGCAAGGAACAGGCACCGACCAGGTCTCTCGGTAATCCTGTCTGCTCGACCAGTGGCCGTTATAAATTGTTTGCCGCTCCAGGAGAAGGTGGGGACGTTCTCTGCGAGTTTCCTGTGCGGAAGGGAACTCGGAAGCGGCTCCTACTATCGGAAACAGATCACACGGAGACATTGAATCACGCGCGTGACTCGTCAAGCCGTGACAAGGCAGACTTTCCAATTCAACGGAGCATGACCGATCGCTTTGATCAGACCACATCTGTCCGCTCCTATTATCCAACCTACTCGAATCTAGGGAACTCGGGGCGGGTACTGTGGCGAGGCTTCCCAGTGTTTACAACAAGTACGTATCAGGTTTTATTAGAAAAACATATCGAAAGGTAACAGTAAGCAACAAGAACAAGTGGCAAACACAAACTTAACGAGGCAGACTCGACGAGTGCACCGTGCGCACGATGTGGCCACGGTCTGCTCAATGATGCGCGGTGTAGTCCGGCTGAGAAGGCTGGAAGTGGCCGTGCCCGATAGCTTGCTGGTCGTATCCACCGCCGTGGCCCTGCTCGTTCACCGTGTAGGAGCTGTAGCTCTCGGAGTCGTGGCCAATGTGGTCACCAGCCGACTCGTAGCCGCCGCCGCCACCGCCGCCGCCGCCGCCGCCTCCACCCTCCGACTCGCTGTGCGCCTGATAAGGTATCGGGTGTGGTACCGGGTAGAAGACTGGCCTGGTCAGAGCCACAGGCTGGGGAACAGGAATCGGCTGAGGCACCGGCACTGCCTTGGGCACCACCAATGGCACTTGCTGCTGAATCTCGATCGGGAACGGCTTCGACACCTCGATAGGCACTGTTTCGTGGACTTTCACTAGCTTCGTGTACGGGATCGCGATCGGATGGTTCACAGGCACCGGGACGGGTATGTGGTGCGGTATCTATTCGAGGAGAAAGGTATTTCTAGATCAGCTCGCAGCGGGACAGATCGTGGCTCTCGGTTTACGCGGTCTACGGAGAAATGGAACCAGTCGCTTTGCGGTCCGGAGAAAGGGGTGGATGCGCTTCACTGCCAGTCGGCTACTCGAACGAGCCCCGCAACGAGTCTCGAGGAGTTCCAGGAGATCTGGGTTTCTCGTTTCAATAGTTTTCGCAGCGGGTTCTGGTTAATTTTTCGAGTAGACTGTGGCTTCTATGACTTCTGCCCGAGGTAGTGGAGGAGATTAGTTCTGGGATACAGTACGTACCTTGACTGGATACGGGACTGGAACCTTGACGACGGCGGTCTTCGTGACCTTTATGATTTTGGTCGGTATCTCCTTCAGATGGACCGATTGCGAGATCAGCTTCGGCTCACTGGCGAAACCATGGCCTTCCAGGGAGAAATGGGAGGCTCTCGCGGCGGCCACGGCCAGTACGAACAAAAACTGCAAAGTTGCAATCACGATTGAAGGTTACTGAACTCCGTTGAACCCATCTGGTTAAACATCGTCCCATTCGGACCGGGCGAAGCACGAGAAGAGAGGGAAACTTTCGATGCGTCTACTTTAAATTATGACTCGAAATTATTTTTAACATGCTCGAGAAATTCTGGTAGAAAGTTGCTATCTACCTTCCTTTAGAGTCATTGAATAGGAAGGACAGAGTGATATCAGCTTTCAGTCCAAAATCTTTTCAGCTATCGGTGGCAGTAATGGCTTCGTCGAAATACTTTCCCCAAAGTGAGCATAGATCGTTTTCCTCGCACGGCGCTCTTTAATAGTCACTTTGAGAATTCACGCCCCAGCTCGATAGCGAAAGCCGAGGAATGGGTGACAATGACAAACTACACTTCGCTCGGACCCTTCGATTCACTGGCGGCACACCATCGCGAAGTCCCTGCGACGGGAAAGCAAATGAAAGGAATAGGAAATGGAATCCGTCCATCACAGTCCCGACTCTTCTGGGTCCCCCTCTCGAAATAAGCGTCCGCGAACTCTCTGAACGTGGACGTGGATGGTGAACTTACTACTCGAAACATCCTCATCCGGTTCCCAGGTATTAGCAGATATATTAGACGCTTCCGATGGGACGAGTCACACTGACAATTGCAGTACCGGCAGTTGCTTATATACGAGGACCTTCACCGTCACCGATTCACGAAGAAAGCACTCTCTTTCCGACTGGCTTGCGTTCTCCAATCTTGTCTCCGCTTCTCCCCTTTTTTCCCCTTGCTCTTCTCGCGCCAGTGGAAGTTCGACGACCGCCGACGCGTCCTATCTCTATCCAGAGGTTTCACGTTCGGTTTCAAGTACAATCGACGCCGATACCTCTCCACCAGGCCCATCTTCCTCCAGGTGAACTCGAGCGGAGATAACGTTCCTGTTTCGTAACAAACCTCGTCGCGCGGCATCCCTCTGTCCGATCGCCGAACGCGTTTCTTTCGATCCCAGCAGAGGGGCGAGTTTTCTGAATGAACTGGATGCAGGTAGTTTGTTTCCTCTTGTTCTGTGTCACAGCTCCACGTACTGGAAGTAAGTAGTAGCGTCAGCTTTGCATAATCACAGGAGTTTCGATCTGTTGAATCATTGGATTTGCAAATGTCCTGCGCGAATTCGATCGCTTCGCGCTCTTAGCAATTCCTTAGGGAGACGATGTGTCTTCTTGCAGAGACAGAGGATGAAATGTATACAGCAGGAATTCAATTGCGAACGGTTAAGTGAACAGGAGCTGGCATCATTTACGGATGATACTCTGTCATCTTGCACCCGTGAGATCACATTGGACACGCTTTCACCGATAATCGTATCGCCTGTGTCTCAATCTTTACCGGCTGGATTTAAAATATCGAGGGGCAAGAAGTTGCTCGTTGGAAAGGTTTAAGTTGCGAATCCACGATGAGATTTTCAATAAGACTTTTCTATCATGAGACAAAAATCTCAGCAACGGCTAAATGCAGGTAAATAACGCAAATAGTCACTGGGGCCTAGTTTCGTGAACACTAATGACAAACTAATTAAAAAATAATAAAATAATTAAAAAATTGTCCGAGGTTAAAGTCTCGCGTGAGTCGCGATATTTTTGCCCCATCGTGGATTTGCACCTTTATTGGTGTCTACTGCAATTTTATACATGTAGGACCATTTACGTTTGATTTAATTGTACGATCGAATGTTAATGCCAACGTAGTTCACAAGCAAACCAGCAATATCCCACGAGTACATTGCAAGAATGATTATTAAAATCCCTCCTCCTAGCAAAGACACATCCAAGCAACGTTCCTTAAATTTTCAATGATGAAGGAAGCCACGTTGCAGGAAGTAACGCTTCCTACGCCTTCTCGCGGTACGGTTTCCTATTATAAAAATGGAGAGAGTAATCGGCACGCGTTTCAGCGAGCCGATTCACGGCCGAGGTAGAGAACGGTGAAAGGATTACCGCTCAGTGACTGAAAGAACGTCCAAAGTAAGGGGACTAATCTGGATCATCTGGTTCTTTCTCTGCTCGCTAGCACGTTCGTTCGCATGCACTCGCGCGAGCAAACTGCTCGCTGTCGCTGCCTCCGCGGGCGACTATTGTCGCATTATAGGAGCAATGGGATCGTGCTCTATCGCCTTATATTTCGGTCAAGCGGAACCAGTTAGATCATCCTCGAAACGTGCCAGGTTTTATATAATCCATTTCTATGAAGCTCCTTAGCGTTCCCTCCGATCTGTCACTCGCTCCTTTCTCACGTTCCAAGGAGATCGATCCCGGAAAGGTGGGCTCGATTATCCGTGGCCGTGGGTGTGCCGTTTAAGTAAGCTTGATGGGGAACGTTGATCCTCCGATTATAGTTCGAAGGTATCGAGTTTAATCGGTGACGGTGAAACGGTCCTATCGTAAGGGCGACAGAAACCGGTTCGGCAGAAAAGCAAAAGTAAGACACTAAAATCATGATTCGACTAGCCCTCTTTCTCCTCTCACTTTCGATGAAAGCTGCCAATCCCGCGCCAAAAACCTGCACGGATTGATCTCTCCCACGGAACACTAGCAAAAGTGACTCGAAGATTGTTTCCTCCGGAGCGATCCAATCGACCATGTCCTCTCTATTTAAACGTTCGACGGAAAATAATATGGCAATTGCTCGGAGTCGCGTGGAGGATGATAATTTTTCAAGGGGATTCGATGGCGGTACGTTGCTAATGGTTGCCAGGAATAAGAATTCTGTTTTCCTCGCTGCAACACTGCTCTTTTAGCACTATTTCCTTGCTTTTGCGCCGGACAAAGGACCGATAAACATCTGCGGTAAAAGCAGCACGTGTCTGTTTTGTTCGTTTTGCAGGAGAAAGGCAGAAAACGGCAAAAGGTACAAATCGAGGAGGAACGGGGCGAAAGATAGTGCTGTGAGAGGAGAGGCCCTCAAGTTTAACTTGATACCCATAATTGTGTGCGAACACGTTCACTTCTCGCTGAGAAATATAATACAGTTTTCCGTTCTTTAGCCACTCGAATGATTAAGTTACCCAACTGCAGCCCGTGATGTCAGACATCTTTATCGCCAGCGATACATATTTCATCAAGAAGGAGTGTCTTCTTGGCGTGGATATGAAGGAGGTAGAGTAGGCGTTGCTACATATTTAAGAGCAGAAACATCGGAATTTTTGATGAAGAACAAGTCGTCAATTAGGTCACGGATTCGATACCGAAGGCGAGACAAAGTTGTACAGTGTTTCAGCCTCCCACGGAGAGGATCTTTGTGAAATATTGATCTCTAGAAGAATCAGATGACAAACGTTCAGAAAATGGTCATGCAGGAAGCAGTCTGGTAACGTGGAGTTTGCTGAATAAAATCCTCTGAATCGTTCCAGTGAAATGTGCACCGATTTGCGTGAGAGATAATAAAGATAATTAGAGCACGAGCTGGGACCCTTTCCTTCCGCAACTCGCTGGTCAAGCGGTTCTTACAACTCCTGTCCATAAGCACACAAAATGCAATATAATATCGGGGCCTCCGACGATTAATAGAACGCTCTATCTTTCCATCGTTGCGTTAGCATTTGATTTGATTCGTGGAGATGAGTAGCAGCCATGTGCATTTGGAAACAGTAAACTATGTTCCTCCATGGCCCCTACGTGCTGGCAAACTTTTACTTGGCTGTCCGAGGTGAAATCTACGCGCAGGCTACACTCCAGATCCTGAACACACGATCACCTTCCAGTTTTTATTAACAGATAGAGCCACTATACTCGATAGAGTTCGAAGCTTGAATTTAAACCGAATTGTGCAGAAGCATGTACCCTTCGTGGATCATGGAGGTTTTCTGGCGCTTCTATAGATATTTTGAGCGCAGACATGAATTTATTTTTATAATATTTTACATCTATGAAGTATTTATTTCTTTCCTAATTTTACTCCAACAGTGTGTTTTGTGTAAATTTGTGAAAACAGCTCGCGCCTTGCCAAATTGCGTAGATATACGATTTTGCATGTAACTTCTCTCTACTTAAGTAAATAATTATTTGAACCAAATGAAAGATGCAGCTATTTTAAATAGCAATTGCATCAGGTCCCACGATTTCTCAAGCCGCACATTCCCACCGAGATCTTCGTTATGTAATTAATGCAAGATCAGTGTTTTCGAGCAGAACAGCAGCCAGCTTCATTCATCATAAGCGTAGAAACCAGCATACCAGATACGGTAAAAAGGTTACGAGTTTCGATCGTGTGGAATCTTCGGTGGTCAAGGCTGCAAATCCAACCTGATATGTGCGAGGAAAGGATTTATGGATATTGATCATCTTAAGCGAATGAGGATGATAAATGTCATTAAAGTCTCCTATCTCCTGAAGAGAAAAAAATGTTAAAGAATAAACGAAGCTAATCAAATCTCACGTCACAATAAAAGCATTTAATTTTTACATGAAAACCATCGCATTTTTCAACCCGCGAAGAAGTTTATTCCATAACCTTCGCGTAATAGCATTTTATTATTATAGCGTGTTTTCAAAAACCGATGATATAGCTAAAATTTATTAGGGTTGCCATCCTTTTCCTTCCCCTACAACCGTACGATCGTATCGAGAGAATGCTTATTGAAAGAGTCGACCAACTTGGGCGTGCAGACTCGGATGATTTACACAAATAAATACTTCCAGCCGGTGTATCCACGAATTTGAAAACTGGAAGGTAGTTTTTGCGCCTCAAATTTCAGAAGAAACTGTACCGAATCATGCAAAATGGCACCGAGTTCTCGGAAACAATTTTATTTTTATCAGAAGTAACAACAACTTGCTGGAATTCAGGATTTCGAAAACCTAGTTCTTTAAATTGGTTCGTCAAATCCACAGATTGTAATATAATTACCCAACGAGCCGCTATTTGTTATAGGCCAAGGATATAGGACCCATAATCTATATTCATTTACAATTTAAATCTGCCAAGGAATCGTTTCTGGCGCGGCAGGTGGAACTGCATAAATATCACACATTTGTAATGTCACCTTGCGGAACAACACCAAAAGCTGAACCGGTCAATCTTTTGTGGAATTTTCTCCGTATCGTTGTAGGAATGCGAACGAAATTATAAAATGAGGTGTTACTTTATCCCGAGAATAAAGAATCTTTAATAAAACACTCTGCAATGTTTAAAATACGAATTCCAACGATTTAAGCTTCGAGCGAGGATAAAACGCAAAGTCCACTTACATTTTCTCTACTCAAAAAGCTTTACATAGTCGTGACGCAACGTGGTTCTCAGGTAGTGAAGCAACACTCGTGGCTGTCATTGAACTCGGTTCGATTTAACTGTCTGACCGAGGGAATCGCATTTGAACAGCAGAAAGTACTCGAACCCCTTTAGATAGGCTCCATTAAACCGAACAGAATTCCGACGTTCATTATCCGAATGTTTTAAATGCTTCTTCTGCTCGCGGCGAGGCTCCGTTAATGGGCGTGCACGCACCCAAGGGACCAAAATAAGGGACAGAGGAGAGAGCGCGGGGAAGTGGAGAGAACGGTTTTGCATAAATCATCCTTGTTCCCATGGATGCTGCTTAAACATCGAGAGTAAAAGGTGGGGAAGAACAAGAGGAAGAGGGACCGAGGTGCCACCAATACCGAAACGAAGGATGGAATTCTGTTTTCTTCGGCGCGTGTCACAGACGCGCGAGCCACCAATACCAGCCGAGGGTTTATTCAGAAAATATTTCGTTCACCGTGATTCTCCGCGGCGCAGGCCTTCAAGAGGAGTCAATTAAAAAATCTAGTTCTACCAATGCCAACGGATTGCGAAATCAGCTGGAGGGAGCATCGTCCAAGTATAAAAGGTCGAAATATCTTTGGGATGATACTCAACTCCTCATCCATACACCATACGGCTAACATGAGGCTCCTGCTCATCACTCTGGTAAGGATCCTCCTGTATCATCCCTTCGACCATTACGACGTCGCGGTAACATCATCTAAAATCTAAATCGTATATTCTCCGCTGGTTTCTATTGGTATAGATTTCTTAACACACTCTTGATCAAACGTCGAATCTTGCTGCTGTGGCGTGAGAGCCTGACGGCTCGGAGATGCAAACGCTTCCATTTACCTTCGAACGTATCCACCTTCGTGTCTAATCACTTTTTGGAGTCCCTTCGGATCAAGCTCGCATGTCTTCTTTGTCCACAATTGCAAGACACTGCAGACGGCTATAAATTTGCCGAGCAAACTCACCGCGTACTTCTCCTTTTGCCCAACACCTTCAGGATTCACCTTCGAGGTGTTAATGTCTTTATCGAATTGAATTCATAAACACCAAACTGGATCTTCCCCGAACGTATTACATCGATTGTATTTTATCCACAATGCCACCTTGGAAAACAAGTTCCGCGTGCTTGTTCAGAGTTAATCATCGCGTAATTCGAAAAATATTTCAGACCTGCTTGTCAGCTTGCCTGGCTCTGCCCCATCAAAAGCAGAAGAGGGGGATTCTGCCAGGAGATCCGCGCTATGGAACCGACCTCCATCAACACCATCATCATCATCCGGAGTCGGTGGTAGAGACCGCGAAATCCATCGGTTATTCTTACAGCATCCCAGACACTCCGATTACGTTGCCACAGTTCAACTATGGGCTGCCTGGCTATCAACCAGGTCTCCCTTTGAACAATGACTACTTGTCACCGGTCGTTGATGTCGCCAGATACTCCCTCCCGGTGTCCACTTACGGAGTAGCAGATTACGCCCACGTAATTATAATTAAAACATTGCTTTACTCGAGTGTTACATATCGGAGGACTGAGGCTCCCGCCTCAAGCGACTAATAATGGAGAAACTGTTATGTTTTCACGTAGATTCCCCAACTGACCAAGACAGTCATAGGCCCAAGCGCCCTGAATGTGAAGACGATCTCGAACACCGTGGCTCCACTTCCGCTGGAACAGATTAAGGTTTGCCTGCTATGTAACATGATTCATCGCTTGATCAAATCGTCAGGTATAATTGTCTAACGAACTATGGTTATTTTATGATGCAGAAGGTCACTGTTTCACCACCAGCCACCTCTTATGGAACTCCCGTAGTCGACTTCCTTAGAGTAAGCTAAGTTGTAACCAACGTGCCCTAACCACCGCTAAAACAGAGAGTCACAATTTGGTTTGTAATTTTTCAGACCCCCTTGAGAACAGACAGCCACCACGCGCTCCAGACAATCCAGACCGCGCCTGCGGGCCGAGGTAGGAACCATTTTATGTTTTTATTGAACCTCGCGAGACGTGTCTGCGTAATGTTTGGATTACGAAAGAATGTGAATACATCTCGGATAGTGTGACAAATAGGAATGTATCTCGAACGTTGAATAATTTATGCACCGACGTTTCTCGGCGCAGCTCCTGTGAAAATAAATCATGCTATTTTAAGAGGCTTCTCTCGTTCCGTATAGTGGCTTGATAAAGGTCAAGCTCGTCGACACTGAAAGTTAACGTGGCGGGGGTTTTAATAAAATTCTTTATCTCCACTTTGTCTTACAGTTACAGTGGAGGACGTGCCTTCGTTTGCAGCCACCGCAGCGCAGAGTGTAATTGGCAGTACCCTGGTCAGTGAGAACTTACCAGCTCTCCACTCCACCATCGGAGGGATCAATCTTCCCGGTTACGACATCGCCTCTTATGCGCCCTCTACCTACGCGAGCTACCAGCCAGCCATTCAAACGGCTGTTCCTACAGGATTCAACGGAATTGGATTGAAATCCGTGCACGTAGATGCACCTTTAACCTCGTTCGAAATCACCAAGAGCATTCCGACCACCTATCCGCTGCCGCAAGCCTTTGAAATACCAAGGACCACCCTTCATGCCCCCCACTCGCTCACGCATATCGTCGAACGCACGCAGCCTTTGCAAACTGTGCAGTCCGTGCAGCATCTGCCAACTGTGCACTCTGTGCAACCTCTGCCAACTGTGCACTCCGTGCCAACTGTGCACTCTGTTCCAACTGTGCACTCTGTGCAATCTCTGCCAACTGTGCACTCTGTGCAATCTCTGCCAACTGTGCACTCTGCGCAATCTCTGCCAACTGCGCACTCCGTGCACCCTGTGCCAACTGTGCATTCCCTGCCAACTGTGCATTCCCTGCCAACTGTACACGCCGTGCCAACTGTACACACTCTGCCAGCTATAAAGTCTGTGAAGGCGGTGACGCCCCTGCAACCGTTGCCCTCTGTGCACGCCGTGAAGACAGTATCACCACTGCCATCGTTACCATCCGTACACCCCATTGAGGCAGTAACACCACTACCATCGTTGCCGTCTGTACACTCCATCGAGGCAGTAACACCTCTGCCACAATTGCACTCCGCGCATTCCTTTGAGGCAGTAACACCTCTGCCACAATTGCACTCCGCGCATTCCTTTGAGGCAGTAACACCTCTGCCACAATTGCACTCCGCGCATTCCTTTGAGGCAGTAACACCTCTGCCGCAATTGCACTCCGCGCATTCCTTCGAGGCAGTAACACCTCTGCCGCAATTGCACTCCGCGCATTCCTTTGAGGCAGTAACACCACTGCCAGAATTGCCCGTTGTACACTCCGCGAGTACAGTATCACCACTGACACATCTGCACGCCGTGAACACCGTATCGCCTCTGCCGCACGTGGCCTCTGTACACTCCGTGGACACAGTGTCGCATCTGCCTTTGGAACCAGCCCACCACATAGACAGCCTGCACCCTTCGCATTCCGTGGAGATTCTGCCACCAGTGGAGTCCTTGGAACCTGTACACTCTGTGCACGAAATAGTCCATGGCAAAACAACCCCCTTGATCCAGAGGGGCCCGATAACTGACTTCATTCAGACCGTCGGCCAGAACTTGCCCTCGTTCCCTTCGTTACCCTCGTTACCTTCCTTCCCTTCTCTGTCAGGATTCCCAGTACAGTCGTCGACCGTGCCCCCAGCGGAGCTTGCTAGTCCTCTGAACCTCCAGGTGTCCGACAGCTTCAGCAAAGACTCCATCACCGTCAACAACCCGTTGCTGCGCCCCGACAGCCTGCTGGACAGTTCCATCGAGCAACACGTCACGCCTTCCAACGGGTACATTCAACCGACAGACATCAACGGCGGATACATTTACTAAGAAAGCGTTGCAAGGACTACTCGCGAGGGTTCGACGAGGTAGTCAGGGTAGGCGTCTGGTTCTGAAAGGAACAGACGTTGCTGCGAGGATGAGATTTGAAGAAAGTGAAATGGTTCTCGGCTTGGACACTTGGGTCGATATTCACATCGTTACCTTTTGATAAATGAAGTAGTCTGTAACTAAAGTTTTCTATAACTTATAGTTTTCTAACTGCACGTTGTACACGAATCTGATAAGGTTATTCGATAGCAGAGAATACCTAGCGCTGGTATGGATGTAGAACAAAAGCAGGCACACTTTGTAAGTAAATAAAATTCTTTTATTACAAACATTCGACCACTCCGTCACAATCCTGTCAGTATTCAACAATATCCGTTCCACTTCAACGTATCGGCCGTAGGTGTGGTTGCGCGACTGATACGATGAAATTATAATACAAACAAAACCGCTGTATGCTTAAGGGAGCAAATGCAATCTCGATAAACAGTATGCACTTTGAAAGGAGCTATCGAGCTTCGTTAACCGAAATACCCTATCGTTACCATAGATGACACTTGTTTGGAGGATTCATGTTCGACCCCGCGGGACATTTCCAAGCCTCGCTGAATTCCTTGGAGTTTTTCAAAACCCCCAGAAGCCTCACATGCCCGGGGCAATGGGAGTCTTCCAGTATCCATTTCAAAGCCTTCGGTGTGTACGATTCGCACCACAGCTGAAATCAATTGAAGCGTTCGTCTATTACACAGCGCCACCGACGAGCAGCAAACGTGAGAAGTGCTTTAACTTTCATGGGCAAGCAGAGAACGAAACATCGATCAAGGATAAATCAATAATCGATTGCGCGCGTAATTCACGAAGACATTGATCAACGCCATAAATCCGACACCTCGCAAGTCGCTCACAAAATCGCATTGTGACATTACCATTTTCAATATTCATAACTGGTTGCTTAATGTATTCCGACATTTATTTAACAAGATCCTATGTCCCTGACTAAACTTAAAAATTGCATCACTCCTACTTCGAATCGTATAAATTCGCTCCTACAAACATCTGTCCAAGTGTACCGAATGCACAAAGAAATCGTCGACAGGAATGAGAATTTCGAAAGGGAATACAATATCATCGATGAAATCGGAAACACCGAATCTCCATCAACGGGAGCTCGGGATTGAGTAATCGCTGGTGGGAGATGCACGAGATGAGTGCCTTACGTGCGCGAAGCCGAGGAAAACCAGCTGCTCGTGAGTGAGATGAGTGAATCCAGGAAGCAAGGGCTCTTGACCGTGCCTGGCCTTCCATCTTTCGTAAGCGACGACAGCCTCCCTGAGGCCCCCATTATCGGCTATGTTTTCGCCCAGCGTTCGTTCCCCATCGATGTAATCGTCTACCTGTTCAGGCATACTCGCGATTAACCTGTCGGCATCCGTGTAAACCGAGATAAGTGATGGTTCGGGCGGAGGGAGCCTGGCAAGGTCGAGTTTTGGTGGGACTGGACGCGGCAAGAGATGAAGATACGGCGACAGCAACGATAAGGAGCGCGATTCTCTGTAAAACTTTCTTGCTATCAAAATTAGATTATCTTGCGAATTGTGTATAATCTAATTTAGATTTAGAAGTGATAAGGAACAACGCAATTGAACATTTAGTGTAATGTGTAAATGTATTCACTTGCCTCGACTTCGTAGTAGGTGTTGTAATGTTCTATGAAACACTCGGTCTTCTCCGTGTACTCGAAGATGGTCTCGTTGGTCCACCATTGCCTGACGTTCCCGTTGCTGTCGTAGTGCCTGCCACTGTTATCGAATCCATGTGTCAACTCGTGGCCGAGGACAGTGCCGATGGCCCCGTAATTCAGAGCCCTGTAATCGAGAAACGGTTGTAGGTTCACGGAAACCGGACCATTAGGTAAACTGATCTTACTCGAGACCCAGCTCGTAAAACGGGAATTGAAGGATTCCAGCTGGTATAGCTGCATGCGTGTTAGAAAATCAGTGAGTAAACCGTTTAAATTGAGGAAATGTTTGTTTCGTGTAACTGTTTATTGAAATTCCTACGTACTTATGTGATTGAACTGGTACGTATGAAACGCATTCACATCCGTCGGGTCGGTCGCCCAGCTAAAGAAAGAAACGATAATCACGCAGAGAATATTCCTGTATGCATACTGTACCATTTATTACAAAGCCTGCAACTTACTACGACAAGTTGTTGTAATTAATATCGTGGATGCACTCTAGCTCAGTGACAGACATCAAACGAACGATTTGAATCATGTTGTTCAAGTACTCCGACTCCGAGAGGTCTATCTGAAAGCATGCAAGTTCATTCCGTTCGTCAATGGTACATTTAAAAGCGCGATGATTAAGGGGTGAAACCACTCTAGAGGCAGAAAAAAAGACCTAAATTTGACAATTTATTTTCGGAGTATGACAAACGAAATAGAATTTCTTTTCAGAGGGTTTATTTAACACATATTGAAGTACGGAAAACAATTTTTTTATTGTCATTTTCATACAAAATGGCGGCGACAGAGCCCGTCGTCGAAACCACTTCTTTCAAACTGGGAGGACGGATTTCTCGGAGACTATTGCATGGATCGATTTGAAATTTTTACAGTAGCTTCACAACAATATCCTCTTTGGAAGTACGTAGCTGGTTTTTGATTGAATGTAAACTTTTTTTTACAAACAATTTAATGCTCATGTTTAGGGCAAAAAATCGATTTATTTCTTAAAAAGTGCACCACTCCCACAAAAATTGATTTAAAAAAACCCCCCTACGTACTTCCAAAGCCAATTGTATATAGATTATAATTTTTTTTATTTTTTGTTCCCGGACTCATACATGCCGAGAAATCCGTCCTCCCGTGACGGTGTTTTAAAAAAAGCTGTTTTCGACGACGGGCTCTGTCGCCGCCATTTTGCATGAAAATGACAATAAAAAAATTGTTTTTCGTACTTCAATATGTGTTAAATAAACCCTCTGAAAAGAAATTTTATTCCGTTTGTCATACTCCAAAAATAAATTATCAAATTTAGGTCTTTTTTTCTGCCTTTAGAGTGGTTTTACCCCTTAAGGGGTTAGGCCACCTTGGACGGAGCAAAATTGCAGTCATTTTCGGCATTTTTTTTAGGAAGATAATAACATAAACGGAAAATTTAATATGAAGCCTGTTATTATACAACTCTCGCCGGAAAAAAATCGTATTTTTTTTTTCTTACAAAATGGCGGCGGTAGAGCCGTGATACGCAAGAACTTGTGGAGCGACGTTTTCCACGGTGTTCAATCTCACGGCTATATCGTTTGACTTAGAACAAAAAACCAAAGAGCTTTATTTCCTGCATGCCTAAAACTATGGAAGTACGTAGCGGTTTTGCGATATCTTGAATATGTTCTGTGCAATTGACACTTTTATAAAAAAAAAATGCACTTCTTCTCTAAATGGTCACCATTTCGAGACAAATTAATGTTTCTGGATTTCCCTACGTACTTCCATAGTTTTAGGCATGCAGAAAATAAATCTTTTTGGTTTTTTGTTCCAAGTCAAACGGTATAGCCGTGAGATTGAACACCGTGGAAAACGACGCTCCAAAAGATCTTGCGTATCACGGCTCTACCGCCGCCATTTTGTAAGAAAAAAAATACGATTTTTATCCGGTGAGAGTTGTATAATAACAGGCTTCATATTAAGTTTTCTGTTTATTTTATTATCTTCCTAAAAAAAAATGCCGAAAATGACTGCAATTTTGCTCCGTCCAAGGTGGCCTAACCCCTTAAGGGAACGATGGATGAAGTGTCCCTTACGCCCTCGTAATAATCGTTAAGTATATCCTCGTGGAAGAGCCAGTCGGGGAAGCCAATCTGTGACTCCATCTTCCTATTCTTCTCCAAGGTCGCCGTTTTTGTCTGCCTGTCCATCCAGTCGGTGCGCGAGACCAGCGAGGCGAAAGCTTCTTTTATGTCGTCCAGCATCTCGAACACCTTCTTGCCCTTGTCTTCTTGGAAGGAAGGCTCGACGAACAACCAGGAGACGGCCATTCCTAAATTACGAGAGAGCATCGAGTTTCGCAACGAAATCCCCCAACGACACCGTGTTTCTGGACTCCGTGCAACCTTGATCTTTAAACGATCGTAGGATCGAAAGGAAGTATCACTAACCCATCAGCTCGTTCGCGGCAGAAGCGCAGAGCAGGGACTTGGATTCACCGACTTCCACGCTGGTCACTTCTGTGATGTAGTTGGACCAAATCTTCCTCAAACTCTCGGTTGAATGGGGCACAACGATGTCGACTATCACCCACCAGATATAGGTCTCTGAAACACGAAGCTGGTGGATTACCAAGAAGAAAGGGAACCACTGCCTTCACTTTTCACCCAAGTTCACCTAATTCTTCTTCTTCACTGAGAGCCAAGTAAAGGGCAACGTCCTTCAAATACTCCAGGTCAGCGATCAGTACTTTGTCCTTGCCGTTCAGATCCAAAGTGTCGATACCCTTGAAGAGCGACTCGATGAACGGTCGCCAGAGCGGTTTAGGCGTGAGAGACGCATTGACTTCCGTCACGTATTGGTCGGTGAGCTTCTGAAGATTGTCCACCGACATGTAGTCCGAGTCTGTTGGCGCCTCGTTCCATATGCTCTGATTGCTTTCCAGACGGGACAACTTCGGGAATGTAGGATTTATAATCGGCCAATTACTGCCACCAATTTCTTCAACGAGCCCCATTAGCTGGATGCATCACTTACGTAATAAAAAGTGCTGGTCATGTCGTAAAGCGTCTCGACGACTTCCTCTAGCTCTTCCTCTTCGGGGAACGGGGCCTCGGCGCTTAAGGAGCAAGAGTCGAGGGTTCCATTATTGAGGACCTGCTTAATGACGTCGCTCATGAACGTCACTTCTGCTGTCTTCAACCTGCTCAAAAGCGTGTCCTCCGATTCGTCCTCCAGCTTCCTGAACATCGACCTTATCGCGTGCAACCGTCTCTCCAGCTCCTTATCACTGATAAATTAAAGGGACGTTCATTGAATGTAAAAAAATACGAAGCAGGATTCAAGATTGTACTTGGGCAACGGGCTGCTGGTGATTGGTGTGTCAATGAGCATGATGTTGTTGCTGGTGTTCCGTGGATCAGGAATAACATCGAAGCCGAAGAAAACGTCCCTTCCCAGAACTTTCTTCACCCGTGCCATCTGCTCGATGTAACCGCTGGTCTTCTTGGTAAATGCCGCAGGAATCATAGGCAGATTGAGATCTTCCAATAATTCGAACAGGGGTGTCAGTCCCAAATCGTCCAACGCGTCTGAAAGAACGATACCAAAGTTCAGCTCTGATTGCTTTGAGCGTCAGCGACGAGGCAACGTCCTAACGATCCGACACTGAGTGGGTGACAAGTTTCAAGTACACAGAGGAAATTGGTTAAGAAAACACCAACGTACGCACGTCCATGCAGCTGTCGTAAAATATTTTAGCCTGCTTCACCGCCCACGGCGCGTTGCTGTTCGTGACATTTTCCTTCAGCAGCTTCCTGATCTTCCTGAACACTCGCTCCCTGCGTTCCTCGAACCAGGAGTTCGTCAAACTGGTGTCTGGTATCGGGTGCTCGCCGGACCATTTCCCACAGACGTATCTAGAGAGGTACAGGTTCGTCGATGGAAAAGTGAGTCGTAGGATAGGTTCCGCGGATACCGTGCAATTTGCATGCGCGACAAGACAGAACACGTATGCTCCTCACAGCGATAAAAAAATAATCGTGCTGCCACTGTGATTACAACGAAAGCCGTGGTGTTCATTGATCAAAACATACTTGGCGACTTTACAACGTGCTATAGACACGGCGTGCCTGATCAATCCGCGGGAAAGGTGTACTCACTGATAAAAATCGTCGCAGGGATCTACAGACGTGTTCATAGACCCTTTCAAACTAGCAGCTAGACGAACAGAAGTTTCGTAGAAGGTCTCTTAATAAGGTCTTTAATTCGCTTAACAGTACACGGGTAAGCTTAACTAGACCTAGCAAAACGTTAACCGTTTACTCACCTATGCGAACGCAACTCTCAGTTTCACAGAGCTTCATCTGTTTAGTGGTCAGGTCTGCGGAAAGAAAGGGATTTCATTCTTCACGTGGCTTCAATGAAGCGACTGAAGCTTTGCGCTTCCTTTGCTGCAAACGGCAGTAATAATGGTAATTGGCGATGAGTGTGCAGAGGTACTTACACAATATAGAAAGTACCAGAGTCACTATAAAGAAGGAAACCGTGAGGACAAGCAGGATGATCACGAACATATTCGGTCTCCGTCTTTTGAAGCTAAAAACCGGATAGTTTCAATTAGAAAATGGCTAATTGGATACACGTGTAGTACGAGAATTCCATGATCTTACTAGGCGTGTCTGGATCTTACAGGCACCAGGTTCGCGTGGCTGCCGATCGTATAAATCGACTGTGCCTCATCTTCTGTGAAAAAGAAAGGAAACAGCATCGTGCGCGGTACAATGGCAGAATCAAAGGAGGGTAGGGAGTATCATCCCTAATAACGAAACAGTCATCCTTCATTGCTATCTAATTTATTCTTAAACCTGCATCTCCTTGGCTGACTCTAAACGAGCCTACTCTACTAGCAAGCTTGGTCTGAGGCATCAAGCCGGGGATCCACCTGGAAGCTAAGCTATTCTATGCTATGCTAAGTTTTAAAAATTTAGCTTCAATAAATCCTCATGGAACCGTTTCCACCAAAAGCTAAGCTAAGCCGTGCTATGTTTATACCACATCCAAGCTTAGCATAACATAGCAAAGCTTCTAGATGGATCCCCGGCTGTAACTTCCAAGTGAAACCCCGGCTTTTCGAAGAAATAAGTGGAATACAAATGTATATACCAAGGTTTTCACCCTATATGAGCCTATGTGGCAAACTTCCCCGAAGCTTCAACTGCTGTAACTTCAAAGTCTAAAGCGTGACGCGACCACGAGCACATCAAGTGACAGCGGAGGAGTTGCATGAGGCCGTAGAGGGTCGAAGGTGGAGTAGCTACGCAATATCAGGAAGCAGTGAGTGAAATGTGTATAAATATACTCACTGCGCTCGTTCATGCTGAATGGCCCACTGACCGGATCGAACTGACGACACTGAACAACCTCGGGGGACAACGCTGGCTATCCATACGTTCGCATTTTCCTGGTCCCTGCCAGTGGTTCTCGTTACTTCGAGCCGCTCGTCAATTTTCACCTGTTCCCCGTCGTTACGTTCACCCCAGCCGCGTGTGTCGCCCCCCATTAGAAGAATAACTCCTCTATGCGAGCTTCTACGCTCGGCTATACCTTCGTGAAGTTTTAATGAACTTCTACCAGCAACTTGCTATAGGCCCCGCGAGCATCTTGCATTTAGATTCTATGCAACACACACCGTCTTCCTAATTAACGGTGGTATAACGTGGTTACGTACGGTTCCATGAACGTGAACTTGAAGTAAAGACGACGCGATTTCTAGGTGAACGATAGTAGAGGCTTCATTCGAATACCGGGAATGGAAATGAGTTAAGAAGATGGGCAAGAAGTATCGATAGAACGGATCAGCAGACGAGAAAGAAGTCGCTTTAATTGCCCTCTGCGTTTAGAGGGTTAGGGTGAAAGTATGAACTTTCATTTAAAAGGTTAAAAGAAACTGTAAATATTGTTCAAGATAGCCGGGCAAATCGACCTTCGTCGTAATTGACGTACGAAGACTTTATCATTAAAACATGCACTTCCTTGAAAGCCGTGATCGATATCGTTGTCGTTCATGCTTTCAAGAGTTTCCAAGTTCCGCTTCTCGTTGCGGAAACAATTCTCGAAATTAGTATGCAGATTGCGGCGGAGAACCTATTTGGTGGTGTTACATATGGAACTGAATCACAAACGGAGTTGCGTTTACGTAAATCGAACTTCGCAGAAGGCAGTTACCTGCAACGAGGTTCGCGCAATTGCAATTTGTTCTTTAAAGAAAACACCGGAATGTGGTTGCATTTAAATATCTCCGATAAAATTTCATAATGCTGCTTGTTGTATCACTCTAATAACTTCTTTACGCCTGCCTCGCATATGTATGCATTAATAAGAGAAAGTGGAAAGCAATTAATTATTCCATAAAATGGACAGCTATCTTTTCTAATATTATACCGTGCACTTTTATGTGTGTGCTGGAAAAAGAAATTAGGTTGTCCATGATCGATTAAAACGCGCGAAGCGCTGCTTCAGTGATCGATATTCTTATCATGCGAATAGCTGGCAGAGTAAATAACATAATCGATGTCTCGTGCGGAAGTGACATTGTGCCATTACATGTCAGACTCGAGGACGTCACTTCGTGCCGTTGAACCCTGCGTGAAACGTCCTAAATTAAACAAAGCATCCTATGAAAATTGATTGATATCTTACAATCATTTATTTAAGAAACTTGTTTCTTCTGCTCACATTTTCGAATCACAGATTGCTGCACCCACTTTCAAATTACCCGCAGGCAGAGAATTCATCAGTACACTTTCGGTCTTTCAAGCAGCATTTGAAATTGGAGGGCATCCGGGTGGTTAGCGAAGAAATCGCTGGGCAAGATTTGCACTGGATCATACTGACGCAGAACGCCAGAGGGAATCGCTGGAGGCGATCTGTTCGAGCACTGGAACTCTCTGCAACGTTTCCCCTCTCGATTTCGTACCCTGGATTGAACGGCACCTGACACACCCGGTAATTATAATCAGCTTTTCAGCGAAGTCGCCGCGTGACCAAGGGAGACATTCCCCAGGCCCCCGATCTTTCAAATGCGAATCAACAGTGCACGATAATCCATCATTGAATGCACGAGCAGCAGCAGCTGGAAATGAAAATCGGACAATAGGATTTCTCCAACGGACTGCCCGCGTTAATTGGTTCTGCGTGCTCAATTGCGTAAGGATCATTGAAATTCACGCTTAATGTAATTAGACGCGCGGTCTGCCCTTCCGTAATGTTCGGAGCGTTTTGTCCGCGCTCTCTCCGCCGGGCAAAACGACCAGCAAGAACTTCCCGCATAATTTATTATGCGAGAATACGAGTGTCAAGTTGATTATGCAACCAAGTGAAATGCAAAGTAGAACAGTAATTGATGTATCCCATAGAAGAAACGTGCCATCAGCCGATCGCCAAGCGATTATATCATTTTCCTGATCTTTATACAATAAAATTCTTGTCTGCATTCGAACGAAGACTGATAGGAATCGATTGGAAGGCAATTGAATTAAATTCATCATATATTACGCGATGCAGACCAATGCAAATGCTTAAGTGATTCCGTCGAACCCCGAACTGACTCATTCCGCGGTTCTGTGACCGTTTTCCTTGTCTTTTTTCCTATGATATCCGTGTCAGACGATTTACGAATCATACCGCTTTCTCGTTGCACAATTCTTACGACGTAACCTTCTCAGCGTTCCTTTTTTCAAACAACTGCAGCCGTAAAGATGGTTGCAAAATGGAAACTTCGTTAATGCTACGTAGTAATACGGATGGCATAATCCCGGCTGCTTCCGCGAGGCTTGCGTGTTTAATGAAGAGATGTTAAGGAAGGTAATTCAGGGAAACTCACGTTCCATCAAGTGTTCCAAGTTCAAAATGGGAGGAGGTTTTCTAAATCAACAGATTTCTCGAATGTCCGCGAAATATTTCTCCATTTCAGGCTCTGCACCTTTTGACACTTGGAATGGTGGCTGCGCGATAGTCTCTCGAGTATATAAATATCCAAATTCTGTGCGATCAAAAGTTTTTGTGGAAAGAAGCGAATCGATGTGTTTTTCTCCCAACGCGAAGCTCTGTGAAAACGATGGCAGGGGTTGAACGTTTCTGTTTGCGCCATCGGTTACCCTGGCGACATTGGATTGATTCGTATCGTAGGACTTCCGTTTCGCACGCGCCGGGAGTGTATGCGAGTGCTTGTCAATTTGCACAGAGGTTTATGAGAATACAGATAAAGAATTTTGATCACCTAGCAATCGCTAAGTCCAAGCAACACTTTAAGTAGAAGTTTGAACAAACTTCTACCAATATTCTACAATCAACGGAAACCGAGCAGGGGAGCGAGGGATGAGAGACGAAAATAATCACACGTTCTTTGTTTATCACAAGACATAAAAATTAACTTTTATTAGAAAATAAATAAAAGTGTTGTTGCAGAAGTAATGGTAGCGGGAGGGGGTAGTAGGCGGAAAGAAGGAAAGAGAATATACAATGAAGGCTCCGATGTCGTGGTGTCCTCTTCGATATCACATGCCGCACAAGAATTTCAACGTGTAACCAAACGGGGTAGCTGGGGTTCTACGAGTGGGATAGAGGGGTTGTGAGATTGTAAAGAAGTCGCTGCGCCCTCGCGAGGGTGTGTCGCGTGTAGCTGCTCCATTAAGAACGAAAGAACATAAGTAGACATTATTTTTTTTTTTTTTTTAAAAAAGATTGGCTGCCTGGTCTGAGGTCTTTGGGTGGTCCAGAACGCTCGCCGATCCCGAGGGTGTCGATGTTGACGATCTTCAGACTCCTCAAGACTTCGCGCCCTTCGTCCGACGCTCCTTTTAGCTGGATAATACTGATTTGCCCTTCCGACTCTCCTTTCCCCGGACGAATTCCGTTTGATTCGAGGCTGGAGAGGTCCACGCTCCCTTGGGGGACGAAGGACACGAGGCCTGGCCGAGCTGGCACCTGACGACGCGGACGCTTCAGAAGTGTATATCGTCTGGGGCTTCTTTCCCGCCAAGAGAATTTCGATGATTGGCCGTGGTTATCGTTGTGTATCGTAAGGCGTCGCTACGTGAAGCACCTCAGGACGGCTCGCCCAGGATGGATCACCCTGGACCAGCGAGTTCAGATGGTGCCGTACGGAACCTTAATCCCAGGGCTGGTGGACGGGAGCCTTGACGATCTTGAGCACCGGCTCGACGTACTCCTCGACGGCGATCAGATGGGGCTTGACGATCGCAGAGCTGTGGTACGGTATTCTATTGACGTGGCCCTGGGGAACCTTGATGTTCAAGGGCTGGGGATGTAGGGGCGGGATCGGCTGCTGCTGGGGGACCTGGATCGCGTGCACCACTTGAGGAGCGTGTACCTAGAGGAATCATTTGAAACGTCAGTATCCAATCGTTCCGCGAGCTTCGGATGCGATGTAAAAAAAAAAAAGGGACTGCGTGAATGTGTCTCTATGGATGGGTGATAATTCACTTGTTGCCCGTGACTTTTATGTACTGTTTACGTGAAACCTCCACTGGCTACTTTCACACGATTATGGACGTTTGGTTCAGTGTGTTCTGTTGAGAGGCTATGGTATCGGTTTCTTTACCTGATCATGTTTCCTATAGAAAGTTCCTCGTTTGGTAGGGAAATGGTATCGGCGCTGGAAGCGGGAGGCTACGAATGCTCAAGGGACACCGTAACCGATTTCTAAATTGATTAAGCGATACTGTGGGAAACGTGGAAATCGTTGTATAAGAAGCGAGAACTGGAGCGACTCGTTACTGAGCGTAATTGCACGAGGGATCCGAATCGCTGGCAGGCTAGTCAGCCGCAGTTTCGTCAGTAGGTTCGTAGGTCCTCGAGCTGATCAGGGATTGAATTAGACGATGATTAGGGTTCGATTCCGTCCCCTGATCGGCTGGAAAGTTACGTTGCGCGGCTGGTAACCAGCGGTCTGCATTACACGAACCATTAATCATGGAAAGTGAGGAGGTACCTACCGGCGGTGGACAATAACGATGACGGAAGACAGCAGGCTGAAGAAATTTTGAGGAACGCGGAACAGAGTGCCGTCAGTGAGGCTGATCGGAAGCTCCTAACTTTCTACCATTTTAGTACAACTGGAGGTATCTCGCTCTGAAAGTCTGAGGGCGCTCAGGAGCAGAAAAATTGGAATTGCTGGGCAGCGTGCTGCTCGACGTTGGCGAGTAGGTAGCCCGCGACGCTACGGTGTTAGAGATTCAGTGTACCAAGAGAGATGAAGGAAGATCGATGTCGTTTCTGTCGTATCTGTCGTTACCTGATGGAATCGCCCTCGAATCGTCTTTGTCATTACCTGAGGCACTGCCACCTTCACGTACGAAGGTTGTGCAGCGACCTTGACGTACGAAGGTGCTTGCCAAGGTGCAGGTGCTTGCCAAGGTGCAGGTGCTTGCCAAGGTGCAGCTGCCTGCCAAGGTTCAGGCGCTGGCCACGGTTGCGAAACCTAAGCGTTTCAAAATCACCATTTCGTTTGAGCGCGATCGGTCTCTCGGGAATCCCGAGCTAGAATAGCTTTGGTTACGTTTTGGTTACTGGCCGCCGAGTCTGTCCAGTTACTCGGTTGTCGAGGAGCGCAGAGAACAGCGAAAGACAAGATTTTCTGGAGGATCGAAACGATGAGCCAGACGAAGAGTAGAACGTTAGACGATTATGGAGAGACTATCGAAGGGCCTCCGTTCTCGTTGAATTCCCTGCAGCCCAAGCTCCGTCGAGTGAGACTTGGGCGTCGAGGAGTCACGACTGAATTAATGAGTAATTAATTGAAGAACAGAGAGAACGTCGCCGCAAGCAGTTGTTAATAGATGAGTGAGTCCGAGCAAGTCGCAGCTACTGCAGCAGGTTAGCTGCAGCACTGCTTCGACAATGTTACTTTGACGCTAGACTCCCAAAGGCAGAGCACTTGGAAGTTCTCGAGGTGTTGCGAGAGAAGATGAAAACACCTGTCAGAAGAACGTGACAGAAGACGTGAAGAAACAATTTACGCTGTAATGTTTCGAGGCAGCGGTAGAGGCAGACTTCCGTTACGCTGAATGTAGGAAATTATTAGAAGGTTGTTACGCAACATGCAATGGTTAACTGAAATTTCTAATGGCAATAGAAACGGCATGGAAGACTACGCGTAGACTCGCGATTTACCGGGGATCGCAATCGAGCCACGGAATTTTCAGAAACCCGTGCTTTTCACTTACCGGCGCAGCCCATGGGATCACTCCGGGGTAGGCACTGGCGGCGGCCACCACGGCGAACAGAACAATCTGCAATTGCACAAAGACCAATTTACCATTTCACCCATAACTCATCGAAAATATTAAAGACACTACTAAGCACCCACTCCTCGAACAATCTCAAACTAATCAACGGCTATAATGCTCCTTAGTATTCCCTTAGTAGCGGGAGAGAAAATAATAAGAAAAGTATAGCAACGTTTCTGTCTCGGGACTGAAAAATATTTTCATTAAAAGATTTCCTCCCGGAGAGCAAGCCTGAGACCCACGGTCTCGTGACTGAGCGCGAAGCTCAAGAGCGAACAACTCGTTCGTAACAGGTTGGAGACTTACGACGAACTTCATTGTAGGCGATTTTTCTTGTGCTGTACACGGGAAAACACTACGTATCTGAGGGGCGACGCGGTATGCTTTTATAGCGGTGCCCTGCCCAGGCCCAGGGAGCCAAGATGAGGCGGGGGCACAACGATTGCATTGCATACGGACCCCTTTCACCAATAGCGTTCGACCCTTTCGGACCCCTTATTCGGCGCTCGGCTGACCGCAGAGAACAGTTCCACTTCCGGCAACCGCGACGGCACCCTCGAAAAACCAAAATCCTGACCCGGGGGACCTCTTCACCGTGGAAAAAACGATCGTCACAGATTGACCTGGTTCTATGGCCGCTACATAGAAGTTGCGTTCGTCGATCTAGAAAAACGCCGAGAGATTACAGCTGGCGAAAAATTCATCGACGATTCCGCGTGTGTACCTTTCGCTTGAATAATCACTTCGTTATTATCTGGAGCTCTGTTTTTTTTTCTCTCTATTCTATCGGTTAATTAGAGAATATTATTCTGTACGTTTGACTCGAAATGATCGTTGCATAAGCTGGGTAAAAAAATTGATCGGTCTTCCTGCGTAGTTTCTACGCGTGCACGGTGAAGGGGAAGATATATTTGTCCGCGATTAGTTCGCATGATGCCCAGTCTGCTTTTCGCCTCGGCATCATTGTTTCTCCCGCGTCCGTTCAATTACAATCTGGCCGTCGATCATCCCGGCGGCGCAGCAATAAGAAACGAATTGCACAACGGAAAATGAAGCGCGACTTCCGGCTGTATTGACGTAACGCGTATCGCAGCGATGTTTCGCCGAGTATTTTGTGAAATTTCCCGGCGAGATCTTGCCTTTTCCACTGCATGGTAATTTTCCCCCGTGCTCCTCGTTCCGACGTGCTCCGTTACCTTCCTCGACCATGCCCGCTTCTCTTCGATATCTATCATTGCTGTTCGCGATCGTGATCTACCATAATTGACCCTGCTCTTCCGATCGAATCTCTCTTCCATCGCCGTCGCTCGGTTGCGCAACCCTCGCTAAAATCCAATTGCTCTCGGCAAGAAATTCTTGCCAACGCGCCAGCAGCTAAAACGTATCACCGCGAGCGGCAAAAAGCCACCGAGGTGCCCTACCGTTTTATTGTTCCCCATTCGCAGCCGAGTTTTGTGCCAACGTGAAATTAGAACGTACCGCGTTTTTCTCGGACGCCACCACGCTGGATTTAATTCGGCCAGGAAAAAGGGCGTCGAATCGTTCCGTTTCCCAATGCGGGCAGATAGGAATCACTCGGTCACCATAATTCCGTCCCATACGCATCTTAATGGGAGGACATGGCGCAAAGCGCGATGCCGCAACGTTTTGCAGCGCATGAAATAATCGGTGGAAAAGGGAAATTGATCTCTCGGGCTGATTACGTTAGTTCGAAAGGAAGTTGTAGCACGAATTCTATCCAGAGAGCTCTCGAAATCATGTTTTCGAAGAACGGCCCTACCGAATGAAGGCTAAATCGTTGGGAGCAGTGGGGCACTCTGCATTTAATCTTGGAGGGAGCCGTGTTGAAGGGTTAAAAATATTCTTAATACAAATTCAATAAAATTCAGTAGGTGATTAGAAGAATTTATTTAAAGAATAAAATCCAGGTTTCTTTTCTTTCTACAAAGCCCCTTGTTCGGGTGGTGCCAGGGGCCCCTTGGCCCCCCTCTGGGTGCACCTTTGGCTGGGAGACTATCCTTCCAACGTCGAGTCTCGTTAAAAGAAATATTATGCAACTGCCAGGGGAAAAGAGTTTCTATGCGACCAACGCGGGTGTATTTCAGTTACAATTTTCATCTCTCCCACCCTATTTAGATCAATTATCCAGCGGGTCTCGCTAATAGGCAGGGTTTTACGACTCGCCAATTTCGTAAGCGCTGTAAACGCTAGATCGCTGTAACCTAACGAGCCGACGCGCTGCGAGCAGTAAATGCAGCTAATTCTGGGTCGTGGGTTTGCATTGTTCAGATTCGCATAAAATGGGCTGGATCTTTAATTAGTACTTCGTGCTACGTTAAAACGAAGCGCTCGGCAATCGATTGATCGTTCGATAATCGTGCACCTGAAAACCACTATGAAAAAGTGTTAAAGCAGCGGCAAATGGGATAAAAGGATTTCACGGAATCAATTCGCGCCACTTCTTACGCAACTGATTTTTGTCACGTCGGCGATTACGACGGTGCTATCGACACCTACTCTCGAGACAGAAAGTAGAAGCGAATATAGGCAGATTTCTCAGTTTCTGGGTGAAGAGGATGAAATAACGTCTCTGGTTCGTCGAAAAACTCGCCCCTAAGGACAGGCAGGCTCTCCTACGTGATCTTCAGAGACGAAGGTTGCTACGATTCGCGAAGTTTCCACCTTGGCACGGTTTCCCTAAGGCGACTTTTCCCGCTACCTTTAGCCTGCTAGATCGCCTTTTCGAGAGAACTGGCCGCCCTTTACATGGGCGTGCAAGTTGGCCAATCTTTGCAACGGCAGGGGAACGCTTTGACCCGCTGGTCCGCCAACAGTTCAAACAAAACGCCGTGCGTGCCGAGCGATTATATTTACGAACTGATTATCTAACGTCAAAGCGAACATTCGCTTTTTAGAAGGAAGAAAGTTTTTTCAGGAAAAAGCCGGACGGAATGGTTCGATCTGTACGGCAATTATTGCGTTTCCCGCGGAGTAATAATAGCATTCCTCTGTGTTTCGCAGGGAACAAGTCATGTCTTCATTAGGAGTGATTCAGGTTTCTCGGGCCTTAATTAACAGTGACTCAGATCGGTGTGAAATTTAAATCTGACTGTTCGATCTACTGTTAATCGTGGAATCACAATGCCCAACGTGAAAATGGTCAGCAGCTGATTTTCTTAGGTGGGCAAAGATGAATTGGGGTAGAATTGCTGCAAGTTGCTGAAATTCGACAAGAGTTGGGCATTATTCGAATAAATTTATATTTTATTCTCGAATAACTTTTGTTCCATATTCTTATCCGAGATTATTCGAATAAAAATTTATTCGAACGATGCCCCAACTCTGAATTGGACGTACCGACGGTTAACTAGCGTAAGTACACCTTGTTAGTCAGGCGATTTGCTACGTAATCCGTGTTTCAGCAACACCTGTTACAGATGCTGCGTTTTTACCATTCCATGTTGGGCCTGTGTTCCCAGGGAACCACCTTTGTTTCCGCGAATGGCAGGGAAATCGAGGGGATTTTTCGTGCGAATCTGCCCGGATCTCCTCCGTCCGCCTTCTCCGGGTGCACTCCTTTTTTTTTTTTCAAACTGATTAGCAAATTATGCGAGAATGGCCGACTGCCTTGCCAGTCGCCACACGGTGCTTTGCGCAATCCCGGCCGGTTGCGCTCGTTGTTTCTGGACGTGAACCGCGCAGAGACGGAAAGACAACCCCGCGCGGATCTCGGCGGGCTCGCGGGAGTGCTTGCAAAATCTCGAAAGTCCAGCAATCCGCGTTGTCCGTTGTAACAGCGCTCTGCCACGGCCTGGATTAAAAATGTAACTTTCGTCCGCGGGTTTACGCTTCCGTGGCGATCATTTTGCAAGCGTGGCAGTCCTTCTATTGGCACCTCCTCCCTCCCTCCCGATTTTAGGCAATTAACTCGGTAATATCGTGGAATTCTTTCCTGATTGCGCATCGTAGGTTCCGAATGCAATTTACAGTTGAGTAATAAAGAGACGCCGGTCTCTGTTCCGTTGGAAAAGCGATTGTAATCTTCGCTGGAGCATGAAATCGTAATTTAATTTCACGTACGATCGTGCCCAACATCAATCACGATATTCTGCGCCAAGAATCATGCCAATTCCGGTAATAAACTGCTCGTTCAATGGTCCGAGACATCGCTACCTTCCATGTCCTGCAGTGGCGCACTCAGGATTTAATTTTCTTTTCATTTCACAAAGCTCTTGAATCACTTCAGTCGTGGTTACATTAATCCCCGTTTTCCTTTTTCTTCGAGCAGTTCCAGGGCCTCTTGGGCCCCTCTGGGTGCGCCACTGATGTTCTGATCCTGCCCGAGGCGCGAGTTAACTATCACACTGATGCATATGAAATCTCTATTGCATCGAGGAAGCATGTTTAAAATTAGCTACCTTGTGCCATTCGTGAGCGGGCAGAGTAACGTTAAAAATCAATCTGCTGCCGACGCAATTCGATTTGAATTCAGTTCAATCGCTTGCTAATGAGCCGGGATAGCGTAACATGATTGCCAGCGCGATTACCATTCATTAGTGGTTCTCCTTGTACAGCCTCAGAGTCTTCCAGAATCTTGAAATCTTTCAGAAACCGGCCCGATGCTCGCTCTTGCCCTCTCAAACGACTTGTCAGAGTGCCACGGGTCATTCACAATGCCCGATCATCGAAAAGACATCCACCGTTGCGTCAAAGTACACGTTCGAAAGAAGTTCACGCTCCGCCGAGCGAGCAGAAACTCGAAACGCGCCGCGAGTTTCCCATGGGCGAAGAGAAAAATGATCCAACTTCGTGATTACCGTCTAATTTAACTCTGTGCCGTCGAGGAAGCTCCGCGTTCAACGGATTGGGTAATCCGCTTGCTCAGATAAAATCGCTCGGCTGGCGCGTTTCAGGCTAAGAGCCACGAGGAGAATTAAAGCGAGAACAGAAGGCTCGGGCGGTCATCCAGATCAGATCTGCCGAATAGGGAACGAATTCGCGAGTGCTTATCAATCTTCGCTGTTTAACCTGGGATTTGTAAAGCAGACAGCACCGTCGCGCCCTAGTTCCTCCTGCCAATCATAGAATTCGCGAGCTATTCTCTTCCGCGAGTTTAATCGCTCACACTTCGTGCGTTCAATTATGTAGAAACGGCTCGGTATAGTGGCGATCGTCAAGGTTCCTTGCTGAAGTATCCAAGGAAACGTGTTCCTCCCTTTCTAAGGTGGTACTTGAAGGGAAAATTGATGTTGCAGGTGAACGCACATCAAGCAAGTAGGTACTGTTACAGCTGTAACCTCAGCTCCATTGCCACTTATACCGCGTACTATAGTTATTAATGCTAATAAGCCAATTCAGGGGACGTTTAATTAACGACGGCGACCGTACGGTCGCTTAAATCGACCGCCTGCTTTTCCTCCAGTGGGGCATGGATATTGTAGAAACGCCGTGAGCAACTGGGTGTACCGGTCACGGCGCAAAAATTGCAATCGAGTATCCCCGAAGCGATGCGAATTGAAGCTGTCAACACCCCCGGCGAGGGCGACTGTCAGCTCTATCGCGAGCTGGTTGGCGAAACCTCTGATTACTGCAAAATCCGACACGCTCCGATCATCTATGAATAACGCAATTACACGGAGCGGCAATGCTCGACTTTTTATTCTGCAGATCTGACGTTCTCACAGATCGCTGGGAGAGATGAATCATACCGTGGTGCACAGTAGTCATTCGCACCCCTGGAGGCGTGAAATATCAATTATCTCGGAACTTCTTGCCCGAAGTGAAGGCTCCCGAATTCCCCAGCAATAATTGGGGAGGTCTGGCGAAACTGTGCACCGATTTATCGCCTTTCAATACTTTCAATCAGCATTCTAGCAAATTTGCATATTACGTTAAAGCGTGCAGCGCGTAAATCACTTAAATCCTATCCTTATTTATCGCATAGAAATCGATCTGCATGGATGGAAACGAGCACCTTTAACGAGCAATTAAATGCCTCAAATCAGCGAGGGAACGTGATCTAAATAACGTTTTATGCATTTTAAACATGTTGCATTTAATTGCGGCTTAAGTGTAGAAGCCGCCGGTGTCCATGAAATCTGCTATGTGCAACGCTCCTTTCATTCATCTCGACTTTTTTAGACCGTTTCGTCGAGAGGCGGCCCTCGACGGTGTCAATTTGCTTCGCAGGATGATCATTATGTCGTAAATCGTCCTGGCACGGTCCATACGTGACACTAGGAGCACTTCGAAGGATCGTAAGGCTAAACGTCGAAGCCAGGCCGTTTCCAATACATTCCTCGCGCAGTTTTCTGCCCGGCGGGTTGCTGAATTTGTCCTCGCGAACCTAGATCGTGCCCGATCGACGAATGGCAGAATGTGATTTCTTGTTCCTCCGGCGGTCGCGTTTCTTGACGTTCGCCAACTGGACATTGCCGGAGGGATAACGTAACGGGTGACCTGGCAATCAGAACCACCTGCTGGGGCTTTCGGTGCCTCCGGACGACAAGGCTCCATCGTTTCATTCTGGGGAAGTACAGAAGACGTGTACAGAAATGTAAAAAATATTACGTAAGGAACGCGAGGGGTGGAACATAAAATCTTGCGAATTCTTATACTTGGGGAGGGAGGTGACAAAAAAATCACCAAAATTACCCTTATGTAATTTAAGGGGACTAGGCAGTAGGAAACTCGATTTTTTTGTTGCATTTTTCGAAAGTACCACCCTTCCTGATTAAAATGCCGTTTGATTTATGTTAAAATTCGCAAAATTGAGGATTTTACAGCCGAAAAGGTCGAGCGCGCCATAAACCGTTTCTGCGCGCACGCAGGTAGACTAGATTCCTCTTTCGAAACTTTAAGCGCGTTTTTCTTGGAATCATATTTACTCTTCGTTTTGCAGTGACTGGGAAAAAACGGAGGTATCAGTCGATTTGAAAAAAATTCAGCATATATGAAACATGTCTAGTTACGACCTGGACCTACGCATAAGTCTGTAAAAACTCTTGGTTTGTCAAAAAAAATATAGTATGGCTCTTTTCCCTGGCGAAAAGTGACGTTTCTTTAAAATTTTCCGTTTTGCAGCCACCATTTTTATAATTTTGATTTTTTTTCTTTTTCAATAGGTTCAGGGCAGAATAGGGACCAGGGCAACGTATAAATTTCAGAGGATAATTCACAATTAAATTTCTTACGACCAGAATCACTGCAAAATTACAGCGGCTCCAAAAAAACGCCTACATATCAGACGACTGTAGCGCTGTCATACATATGTATATAATATTCAAATCATTTCTTTTTTACTGGTTATAGTATTAATAAACATTACCCAAACGTACTAGTCACAATTTGTGTTCATCTCCTTGTAATTAATTCGCAAAAAATACATGATTTTCGAGCGATCTGACTGCCTAGTCCCCTTAAGGGGACTAGGCAGTCGTTTTTCGTGAGAAAGAGAATCTGTGCTTTATTTATTTGTAAGAAAATGAAAGCACATCCTGATGTATCATTTTTCCCAATGTTTATTACTACCATACAGATTGAAAAAAAATTGGTAAGAAAGACATATGTGCTTTAAAAATGGCGCTGCAGACGGGTAAACATTTTGACGTTTTTCCGTCGTTTTCCCTTAATATCAGTCTTAAAATCTGACGTAATCCGATTTCAAAGGTGAGATTCTTGTTTGTTGGATTCATAGTTTCCGCCCAAACCTATAAAAACAATAATTAAATCAAAATTATGCGATTGGTGGCTGAAAAACGGTGATTTTTCCGAGAAATATTCGTTCTTGTTTGTGCGCTACCAAAATCCGGTGACTTTTTAATTTTTTTATGAAAATCTCGAATTTTCACGGACCATATCAGAGGTTTGGGGCGAAATGGCACATGTTTTGCACATCCTGTATTTTTTTTCAAGTCGATCTGAACCTCCATTCGTTCGCAATCAGGAAAAAACCAAGAGAAAAAAAGATTCCAGAAAATCGCGTTTAAAGTTTCTGGGCAAAGGCGACGCTATAAGTTACCGCTTGATCTTTTTAGCTGCCAAATCAACAATTTTGCGAATTTTAATATAATCCAAACGGCTTTTTATTCACAAAAGATAGTACTTTCGGAAAATGCAATAAACAAAAATCGATTTTTCGACTGCCTAGTCCCCTTAAGGACGGCCCCCAAGCCCCTGTGTTTAAACATTTTCCATTTTCATCCGCCCAGAAATTGTTGCCCCAGTCCAACCTACCTTATGTACAAATCCCCCCCCCCCCCCCCTGTACAGGACATTCAGTGGTTTCGAATTAAAAACCACAAAGGAAAGGAATTCTTGCTCGTGCGCGATGATAACTGAAATAAAGTTGCATTCTAACTACAGGCAGTGTGAATTAAACCTGCCCGAAGTTTTTTCCAGAACGCTACTCGCCCATGAATCAAATTTGCGAAACATGGCGCGTAGTATCAGCGACACAAAAAAATAGCATCGTTGCCCAGCGACTTGCAACATTACAGAGCGCGGTTCGAGGAATAGCAAAATGCGATTCCTAATTCTTCTGCATTCCTGGCCGCTGGCACTGAACGGTGCCTCAGGGACCACGTACCGGGTGATTCGATAGTTCGTTGCAGGTGTCCTGCTGAAGACCGAGTGCGAAAAGGACCATTGAACTCATAGAAGCTTCTCCATCGAGCTACGCGACGACAAGTGATCCAGATCATCCCCTAGACGATGCAAAGCTGGCCCCAAGAGGGAAGCAAAGCGAATTGAACGTAGACGACACATCGCCACCGCGAAATTAAGCTCGGCGGGTAGAGTCTGGTCGTTCTCCGTGTCCACCGCCAGCCAACTGCTCCAGATTCGCGGTCCCAAGGATGGCGATTGCAGCAAACCCGCGGTGGATGCCCCAGGGCAGCACGGATTCCCATATCTGCGAGCACCATGCGCGCCAACGAGCTTAGAAAGTAAAGTTCCAGGCGACGGGGCTACGCCTTCGGCTGCTGGCCGCTTAATTATTTAATTATATACCAGCCACGGTGGCGGGAACCGGGTTGCGGAACAGGGGAGCCCGAGCAACCCCTCCTGTACAGCCAGATCGAACCTCCACTCTCTTCTCTGCAGACGATCATCGCTCACCACTGAGAAGGGTGCTTCTGAATGGAGAATGATCCGCGTGAGTAATTTCCTGACGTCATCCCACAAGACCTAAGTGGTAGCATCGGTGGCATCGGTGCATCATGGCGGGGAACGGCGTGAATCCCCCCAGAATGATGTTATTAGCAGAAAGATAGAGGTCAAGTTGATCTCGTCGCTTCCCGCTCATCCCCGCGGCAATTTATTAATTGAAGGAGCCTGCCGTCAGCTGCTAGGAGGAACGAGGGACATTGGAGGAACGAGGGACATTGGAGGAACTGGTACAGCATTATCTCATCTGGTCGCAGCAGAGCCCCGGGCAATGACTTTGAGAACGACAAATATGGAATAGACGCGTCTTGCGAGCTTCGGCGCGCGACATAGTTGGTCGAATGCCGTTCCCGGTACAGTGCCGTTCACTCCGCGCTATCAGCGCTCATTGTTACCGCCACTTGAACTGGAAAATAAATAGCCAGGCCTGCCGCGCATAAACGTTTCCCTTGATGTACAGTCGACACCGTTCGCCAAAGTCTTTCCTCCGACAACGCTACGCCCGCTGCCTCCAGGCGGCCCCCGAAGCGACGCCTCGGTCGTTTCAAGGCGGCGCGCCTATTCGGAGCTGACGGTCGCGTCGGACACCTTTGTGCGTGATGATAAACCAGCCAGAACCGGATGACTCAATGCGCTGGAGCGCCGAAGCCTTCGGTACTCCCGATCATAATTTCCCAGCGACCGCGTTACGAAATAATGATAAAGCGGTGTAAGGTGAAGATCTGCACGCGATCCTAATCAAGATTCGCGCCCGCGCGGCCAACGTAATACGCGGGCTCGCGCGGAATACCCCCTATTTTTCCGCGGAAGCTCGTCCATCAAGCGACCACGAAATCTATCGAGCGTGTTCCGGCAGGGGCCCGCCGCGCGCACACGCTGAATTACGAATGGTGATGACGCTGCGCGCAACCACTTTCATCGCGAAAGCGTGGCGATCGGTATAGAAAAGTGTATTACATCCCGGAAGAAAATCTACGCGCCGGTTACCGCAACAGGGAATCGGTTGCCTCGTAAAATCTTGCATTAAACAGTTCGTAACTAAATTGCATCGCTCCGGCTCGCGGCCGAAAGCGTGCACGGTTTCTCTCCCCTTTGTGAAACGGGAAATCTCTCCTCTGCCACGCAATTCGGACAGCGATATCGAAATATGTGTGCACCGTTTCCTTAGCAACTTTCTGCCGATTCCCCTGCACAAGTCCAAGTTTCTTCTATTCAGTGGCGCGCGCAGGGTTTAATCTTCGGGGGCGGGGGCGGGGGGGGGGGGGTGGAGGGGCGCGTTGAAGGGATAAAAATATTTTTGATTCAAATTCAATAAAATTCATTAGGGGAGTGTAAAAATTTATTTAAAGAATAAAATCCAGTTTTCTTCTCTTTTTGCAAAGCTCTTCATTGGGGGTGCCAGGACCCCCCTTGGCACCCCTCTGGCTGCGTCATTGCTTCTATTCGATAGACTTTAGTAGACATTCATTGTGGAAGTTGTACACAGTGGAAGAATTGAAAGGACCTTAAGCTCTTTGAGAATTCCCACGATTACTTTCAAGTTCAATTTGATTACGATAAGAATGTAGCATCGCGATTGAACCTGGATGTCTGCTAGGCGAGTTATGCAATGCAGAGTCCAACAGCGGAACGGATGCCGGTCTCTATGACAATGCGTTTTTTTAGAACACCAATTATTTTTAGAAAGGAGCCATAATACGCTTAATAACATCTGTGGCCGAGAAGTTTTATGCCACGGAATCCGGCAGCGCTTACAAGACTTCGAGAAAACGCCCTCCATCGGCCAATGCTGGACTTACGCATGATTTATCGTCATTCCTGGAGATCGCTATCGATCCACGAAGAAATGCCACCAAACCGAGCAAAAGAATTTTTGCCACACTGTTCAGAGCTACGCCGCTTGCTAATTAAACTGCCCAGCCACCCATTTTTACCTTCGAAGGCCTACGGTTTAAATAAAATCGTGGCTATTATCGCCGTTCGAATCGAATTTGTTGACTTCTTTATTTCACAATACTTTGAAGAGCCCTTGTAGAATACACTGTAACTGCGCAAAAATCAAATTCTATACTATAATAGTATTACCCTATTACCATCGATTTTCTGATATTTTTTTTTTAATTTTCTCTTCAATTATTTCGCATTAATTTGACACGTATAAAATTACAATTAGACCAGCAACAGCAATAAAGGATTATCTTCGAAGTACTTAATTGCTGTAATGTCGAGAAAAACGTTTACACGCTGTTTGTTTAGGTGTGCGCGTGTCGAATCGGCATCGGCCCGCTGATTTATTCCGTTGAATTAAACATTAATCGCTTAAAATTACACCGCGGTGATCACAGCGCAAGACATGCAACAATTTAACGCTTGTCTGTGCCAAATATCCTACGGAAAATCTAAAAAGAAACATCTGCCTTCTGTTGTAACTTCTTCCTCGTGTGCAAAAACGCTAAAACAATTATTATGTCTTCGCGTAGAACGCCCGTTGCCCTCTAATGGACACATTGATTTTCCAACGATCCTTTCAGGTTACATCCTCCCAGAAAATTTGGAAACCAGCTATTAGATAATAATATATTTCGCAGATTCTGCAGCAGAGCGCGCTGGAATAGCTTATTTGACCGCAAATGGCCGCCGCATTAAAAAAACAATATCAACTGCGGGCAAAAGTATCGTATTTCCTATATTCTCGTGTAAGTTCGACGCTTCTGCACGCCCGAGCGTGAAAAAATTAGTGGCATGCTGTTTCTAGACAGTAATGAAGCTCGCCAGGATGAGGTACGCCGAACGTATTATTGACCTTAAGCTCTCGTAAACAGTGTGCTCCCCTAATTTCTAGGTTACCCTGTTTGTCATTATGACGTATCTCTTACATTTTCAACAACATCCTTGTATGTTCTGGCCCTCGCGTAAAAGCTTCCTCTAAAGGGACTTAAGAGTACGCACGGCGTACGGTGTCTCGTATCCTACTTTCGCACTTTCTCCTCAGAACGCAAACCTTTTCGCAGGAAAGCGCCAGTGAAAATGGATCTGACGATTATCCGAGGATACCTATCTCTATGCACGAGCCAAAGGAGTGGACTTACACAATGCGGAGACATATGCAGGTACATTACACGTATAGTTAACAATACAGGTTAGCTCTGGACTCGGAGGAGTCGCAAGGAATCAACTACGGTTCTGTATAACAAATGGAAATAAAACACTTCCGTGGATATTAACCTTTTCAGTACGGCGCACATTTCCGCGAAAGTGCTTTTGACTAATTTTTTTTTTTTTTTTTTTTTTTTTTTTTTATTTTAAACTATCGGAGATGCCGACCAAAGTCGTCGCTAGGAACGACGGCTCGTTCCGTGACGCCGGATATATCCGGCACTGGTACACACAGGTCATCAGATGGATGCCGGATATATCCGGCGCTGGTACCGAAAGGGTTAAAGTAACAAGTCACTTGAGCCCACTTCAAAGGGTTCACTGTATTTATTACGCACGCCGTATCAATTACGTGCGTGTACGCCCGTTAAATTGATAATTATCTTCCATCAGGAGGTGGTGCCCGGATTATACCTGGGCCCGTACAGCGCAGCTATTCGGTCGAAACTACAATGCCTACTGGAGCACGGCATAACTCATATAGTGTGCGTTAGACATCACACGGAAGCAAATTTTATAAAGCCCAACTTTCCTGACAAATTCCAGTACATAATATTACAACTCCTACTAATGGAGCCTGGATAAAATGATAGTCGATAGTCGTTGCGTGTTCGCTCAACGTTCGCGAGACACCTCCGACGATCGTTTCATCTAGCTCGCCCGGTGCACCTCTCTCGCAATGCCTCGTGATAAATCGTATTGCAGGTACCTCGTCTTGGACATCGCCGACACTGCGACGGAAAACATTATCCACCACTTTCAGCAAGTCAAAGCATTTATCGACGAGGGTTTAAATTCCGGCGGCCAAGTTCTCGTTCACAGTAACGCCGGGATATCGAGATCCGCGGCGCTGGTCTTGGCGTATGTTATGGAAACATATGGGCTCTCGCAAACGTAAATTGCTGTTTCGCGAAAAGCAGCGCGCTGTTTAGAGGAGCTGTACTCGAACGTAATATCTTCTTTCAGGCGCGCGTACGCAATGGTGCAGCAGAAGAGGTTCTGCATAAATCCGAACGAAGGCTTCATGGCGCAGTTGAGGGAGTATGAGCCCATCTACCAAGCGCAGAAGATATTGAGGAACGGGCAGCAAAGTTCGGTGAGACAGCGAAGTAAAAGGACCATCCATCAAATGGACACCGAACGAGTGGAGGATAGGTGCGACGAAATGGACAGTTGATGTTAATTGTGAGGATGTCGAAATCACCAAAAGACTTATCCTAGATTAGACGAAGCGACGTAGACTTGACAAAGAAGTAGCATGCTATGTATTGTCATGTCCCGAGGAATACCTAAGCATACGATACGTGAGGATCGAAGATTTCATTGCAACGCGACCTCGCGCGTATTAGCTAAACCAATTGTTTACCTAGAGGAGCAGGGCATAACTTTCGAGGTCCCATCTAAATCTTAGACTACAGTAATCGATAAATTGTAAACGACTTTTAAAACATACGCCAGCATAGATACTAATTATACTTTTTATTTATTGAGCATTTAAGTTGTTTATAACTTGTTATACACTTGCAAACGAAATATAAATAATATTTTTAAGCCCTTCATTATTTACTGTCACAGAATAATATCCTGCATCTATTTCTGCCAGTATGCTAACTTCCGAGCAAGGCGCGGAATAAATTAAACGCGCTACGTAAAACTCCTTTAATGATAAGTTTTGTATTTATTTCATACGCTTATGTATTTGGTATGCGAAACATAGCTTCTAAAACGTAACATAATAAATTCGATTAATCGGATATTTATACAATTCTTGCTGGGAGCAGCACGCAAACTATGTTCTCGTTCTTTTCATCCACGAGCTGCCATTTCACAGTAACGGAAAGCTGCAATTTAATCGAAAGTTATGAACGTAACTTTTAAAACTGATATATAACTCAAAATACCTTAGGGTAAGATTTCAGCACTGGTAACGTGGTGTGATAATGATACGGTCCACCCTGAGTTAGAGGACACGTGAGCCCTGAGTCAGTGTTTGTACAGGCATTTGCACCTGGTAATGGGAAAGGTATAGGAATATCCATTATAACGCCGTGCACAATTGCAACGACTGATGAGACATCTTTATCTGTAACAACAAACATCCTTTACCTTTCACCTGCTTCATACATAAAATTATGCGTATACATATAGTACAGTGGCGGATTTAAGGATAAAGGCCCAGGTGGCAAACGTTCTGAGGGGCCCATTTTTTCGGGAAAATGGAGAGGTAGATAGTTCAATAAAAACGGGTTAAGTGTAGTGGTACAGAAAAAAAATATAGTGTTTGGATAAAGTTATAATTTTTTTTTCTGAAATGGGGCCTTCTTGGCACGGGCCCAGGCGGCAACTGCTCGTCGGCCGCCTGTTAAATCCGCCACTTCTGCATGCTTTGTACAAACATACTCACCAATTGTAAAATCTATCTCGATCGATACGTTTGTATTTCGTACCAAGTCGCAAACAGATTTGCTCAAATCACATCCTTTCAAAGTTACCGATGTTAACTTTCCGACCTTCGAGCCTGTATAAGAAGAAGAAAAATGTGTTGTACGGATTACTCGGTTTAATAACATTCGTAATAAATTCTGCGAGTACAAACGCGCCGAGTCATCGTTTTAACCGGGTATTTGTAAATAATAGCGGACTGTGAAGGTACATATGTAATTTGCCGAACGTTTGTTTACTGTAGATAAACATACTGTTCTCTTTTCGAAAATCGTTGTACAATTTGAATTTCGAAGGTACTGACACGCTCGCGATTCGAATGTGAAGTGAAGAAACCGTACCAAGAACGATCCTTATTTATCCCTTATTACGTAAAATAATTTTCACATCTGTATGAGAAGGAATAATCAGTGTCATGACTTTGAATTTTTTTCCGCGGAAATTTGCCTCCATCATTGTTCCAACCACATACCATTACATAGATTATACACTGTTTGATCGATAATTAAGTACCATTTCATTCGTACCGGTCGCATGAATGGAGCAATGATGAAGTCAACGTATGCTTGAGCTCGAGGAATTAACCTTAATGCAATGAATAATAAAAAAAACGGACGAAGATCATTGTCCGAATAAGATTATGCTACGCCCATGCATACAAATCCGGACAAGTGACGTGGTTGTTAAAATTTTATTAATTCTCAGGATCGGGGCAAACAGAGACAAGTAGAGAAGCGATTCAGAGGAATATATTTCGAGAATCACTTGCTACGAATTCTCGAATGCGCGAACTGCGTACGCTTTTAACAATATTAAAATTTGCAATTGTTTGCCAGTGCTCTGAACTCTCACTAAAATGAAATTGGCTATAAAATAATATTCGAATACATCGCGGACATCGTGCTGACGAACATCGAAAATGAATTTTGATATTAATAAAAACATTCATTGTCAAGATTCCTCCTATTTTAAACAACTTTTTATCTCCTGAAAGCTATGCAAATGGACTCCACATTCTTGCGGCATATAAGACGCAGAGCGAAGTTGGTCGTTCAGTTATCAATCGCGGTGGTGCATACATGCGCTGCTTATCACTAACGTTCACAGTCCAGTATTCGAATATTGCGTATCTAAAGTAACCATTCTCCCCTTAAGGAAAATGTTTCCAATGTTTCTTGTACAATATACCATAATATAATGAATATACAAACACGAAGAGACAAGTAAGTAAGAGTACAGAGTTTAGAAATCATTTAATTCGTTCGAGTATTTATTGCAATAGGGATCTCATTCCAAGTAAAGAAAATGGCACGTATATTTGAAGGGGACAGACGTATTACGACTTAATTTCACAATCTAAAATGATCCCATAGCGTAAAAGGTCTCCCGTTGCGAACATCGAAATCCAAACTTACCGCAATCGGTGATCTCGACCGCTCGGCATGTCGGTGATCCACATAAACTCAGAAAACAGAACACGAGAATCGCAGCGATTGTCGAACGCATCTTGCACGGTCGGTGTCCACGCAGCTATTAAACCTGCACGTAGCTCTGTATCGAAATAAACATCGGTCGGCCAGTTTCGGTATTACACCGTGTCGCTATAACGCCGTTTCTAAATTACAACGTATACTTATACCACGACACGTACCGAATTATATATGGACAACTTCCTTCAAGTGTGACGCTGCTGTTGGAATGAGACACAGCGGTCGCGCACGACCACGCCATAATTTGTGTATCAGCCTCGGAGCATGGTAACTCGAATAACATATTTACATAAAGGTTGTTAACCACAAAGAAAAATATAGCTCCTCTACTCTGTACTCGATGGACAATACTGTTTTATCAAGCGAAGGAAAAATAGAAATAAACGAAAGAAAGAGACTCGAATGAAACGTAGTTCGTAAAGCGACCAGTGTGATCGGCAACGAGTCAAATTGGGAACAACCTGTTAATTACCGTCACTGCTCATTTACAGAGAAATCAGAAAGCGTAGATAATGCTATTTGCTTCGCTGTTATCGAGGCTGTACTATAACCATTGGCATTTCAAATTAAAAATTAAATTACATTGACATGGGACAGATGGCTCATTTAAAAACGATGGATCTGCATATTTACGCAGCACGTCGCTAACGCAGCAAATTTTCATCACGACCTACATACGCTTGAGCACATGGTCTGACGAAACGAAGTTGAAATTTTCGACTGCGCTGTCAGGTTTGGAAATAGAGGCGAAAGCTTACGGCGAAGTTCTAAAGAACTGTGCTGCGGAAAATACTTAGATATAAGATATTTGAAAAATTGGTGGTGATTAAACTGAAGCACCGACGAAGTATACCTCGTTTATGATGTTGGTATTACCACGATTGGTACATTCAAAATGCATCAGGACATCGACGAATGGTCTGTGGTGTCACATGACCTCGTCTGTGATGTTGGTATTACCACGATCGGTACATTCAAAGTGCATCAGGACATCGACAAATGGTTGCAGAAACACACAAACACTTTCTGCTTTATATATTAAGATTTTGTTTCTAATTAATTAGCTATTAATTAGAAACAAATTATTAATTATTCTCAAACGTGTAAACGCGACATGTAGTATTATCGTCAGTAAATTGTGTAAAAACCTGTTACATTAATTTAGGGGGTAGTCATAACAAAAATAACAGATCATTTATAAGTTTGTACGAAAATATATAATATATAAATATATATTTACTCATTCGACGGTGTACATATCTTTAAACAACACCACTGATTGGGATCTATGTAGTCTATTCTCTGCGATTCAGCTAAAGAGCATTGAAGTGGTATATGCCAACAATTATTCTGTTTCTGAACACCATGTAATATACCATATAATTGATTCAAGTTCATTGGTTTCTTCATGTTAGGTTTGTATATATACTGACGCGATATTTGCCACCTCTTGAAAAGAACGCGCAGCTCGACATCGTGGAGAGCAAACTTATGTTGACGCATGAAATCTTCAGACACAATTTTAGTATTGTATCCACTTGTCAGGGCAGCGTACAAGATAAATAAATCATCTTTCGACCTAAAATATACGGATGATACAATCGACGTCCGTATGTAACACATAATAAACGGATCGTGGACCAATTTCAGACTCACAAATCATTTACATAGAAAAACCTTGCTTTCGTCCCTAGATTTTGTTTCTCCACCAGTTTCGCCACATGCCTCCGTGCAATAACAAGCACCTTTTTCTTCATTCCTTTGTAATACTCAAGAAGCTTGTTCATCTGCAAAGTATCAAAGTAATTCGGAAGAGTATTTACTAGAGATGTACCGACTAGGGTTTTGGCCGACTAGCCGACTAGCGTATTAATCGGCCCCCAAGACGCCGACTAAGGTCGGGGCCAGATATATTGGCCGGTGAATTTGTTTTCGCGAGCAACGATTGAGGAGAAATGAACCACCACCATCTGACGATCGTGGATTTGTCAGTTGGAGTTGCGTGGTCGTCGCAGGGTATGGTGGGGTAACGGGAACGCTGCTCGGCTCCGCCTGAATCTAGCCGTTTGGCTGTTATTTATTCTTAGCGTAATAGTTGTGTGCGTGACGAAGCCATTCGTAGACCAATACGAGATGAAGCTATCGAGAAGGAATCAATGTTCTGACCAATAAAGCTCCTGCATTTTTTCGGAGCTAACGCACACCTATTCTGATGTGTGTATTTCTACGCTGACAGCTCGGTTTGACCTACACGCCAGAAGCTTGGCACTATCCCCACCATTTCTGGCTCACTCTTGTTCTGCGAAGGCGAGAGCGAGATGGAACGAGAGCGAGTAAGAAAACGTTCAGAAAAGGAGCACCGAGGCAGGCAAACGGTGTGGTGGGAGAATACCCCTCACGAAACTCACCGGCCAATATATCTGGCCCCGACCTTAGTCGCCGATTACAAAAGTGGCCGGATAGTCGGCTGAACCGACTAGTCGGCCACTATTCACTACATCTCTAACAGCAAAGTTATAAAACTTGTTAGAAAAGGAGAACGAAAAATGGGCAAATATTCACAAAAAGGGGGCTGATCAATCGGCCTTTTTTGCCGACTAGTCGCCGACTACAAAAGTGGCCGGATAGTCGGCTTACGGCCGATTTCTTCACCTTCAGTAATCTTCCGGTCAGTGAACGACCAATTGGATTAGAGCATTTATATGCTCTAAGCCAATTGGATGCTATCATTTGGCAGTTATGTGGAACATAATTCTAACTGGAAGATTACTGAAGGTGAAGAAATCGGCCGTTAACCGACTAGTCGGCCACTAGTCGGTACATCTCTAGTATTTACATAATTAGCCAAAGCGTAGGAAAGTAAAGGAGCCAGTAAATACTAGAATCACTTACAGAATCGTGATTAAGAAAAGACTTCGATTTGAGTAGAATATTTAATCCATCAACAATTACGTTGTACGGTCCTGTTCTGTCGATAAAGTCGATAAACGTCATTAGCTCCCGCGGATGAGTTACCTCGTAACCCTTTCCGACGAACAATTTCTTCTTTATGGTGTCGGCTAAATATTTGAACTCCTCTTGAGTTAAATCTTTCTCCAGCAGTTTCTGATTGCACGTCAGACACGTCGAGCTGAGGAGAAGAACGTATTAGTAGATACGATATCCTCGGAGGGGGTCTGCGTAAAGCTCCTCGCGAATCTTACTTACAACGTCACGGTTGTCGATCTCGCGTCCCAACCAAGCTTGTTACAAGCCTTCATATACTCGTCCATGGTGACGGGATGCGGTCTAATACCGTACTGCGCCCACGAGTTAAACAACCTCTCTATCTTCTCGTTAAACGTCCGCGGCTCTTTCAGGCAACGATTCAAGTAGCTTACATACACGTAGCTTAGAGGGCCGGCGGCCCGTTTGCAGCAAGTAATTAAATATTCGTACGCAAGCTCCGCGTCTCCGTGCTCCAGTAAATAATGAATCAGCGCGCTGTATCCGTGAAGAAGAAGCGCCTGCTCGCTGGCTTCGAAGCGCTTTATAATCTCGATGCTCTCCTCCCATTCGCCTATCAAGCATAAACCCGTGACGCACGAATTGGCGGTATAATAATCGAACGCCGGAAATTTCTCTTTGACAACGCTGTACAAGTCCAAGATGTGCGCTTTATCTTCCTCCGTAATCGGAGTTCGCTTTACTTCGTACAGCTTCAAGTACTTCCCGATGGTTACTATGCTGGGATTATAGTTGCTCCTCTCCAAGAATTTGTAATACGATATTCCCGCGTCTACGTACTCGTTACTATGGCATATGTCGATGACCATTGAATCCGTGATGGACGGCGTAAGTTTCCCTAGGCTTATTAGACTTTTCCTAATGTCGTCCCATTTATCGTCCGCCGAATCGGGCGTGGCGAATACGTCCGCGTACTTGGTTTTACAAGTGTCTAGAATAGCGATGAACGCCAACTCGTGTTTCTCGTTCCGGTATGGTCGTGGCTGCACCCTCGAAGCGTGCGTACAGAGCGATCGTACTTGACGTAGGGGTAAAGATGTAAGCTTCCTAAGCAATGCCATTGAAATGAATTTAAATGTTCTACGGAAGGAAAGGACATACGCTATCAAGTGAGATAATTAGCTGCACGCATAGAGCACTTGTTTATCTCAGAGACGCATAGGAACGGCGCCTCTATTTCTGTCCGATCACGTGCATCTTTTAATGTGCTGATAAATTGTTTTACTCCTGTTTGGGTATCGTCGCGTTCCAACCTTACTCAAGCTTCGGTAACTGTACATAAGAAAATATCCGCGTCTCGACGATCAGCTACCAACTCGCAGGAAATTTACGCGATTTAACATGGTCGAGTGACGTTATTCTGTGGAAAATAACGTTATTATATTAGAAATTGTTCTCGCCGCTAATTCTCTCGCACGCAACATGCCCGAGCGGCGATCTCAAACTTATATAGCAATAGCAGACTATTGCCCACGTGCGATCGAAGCATAGGCATTGGGAAACCAAGAATTTCGATACGCCAACTAGTGACAAAAAATTGAACTACTCAGAGTAGGCTGAAATCCGTCGAAGTCCATACGATTATCAGTGTTTATATAGACATGTTGTGAAAAACGAGTGTTTTTACATTTTTTGGAACACTAAATTTTTACTTATTCGATTAATAAATACTTATTCGGAATGTTTGGTGGGATCCAGCCTACTGTCAATAGTTTGCCAACTTACCACCGCAGCGCTGAAATTTAAGCCACGCCTCCACTTGGTTTCCCAATAGACTAATAATACGAAAACATTCGGTCTTATGTAGAGTTCATATTTTCAACAGACGTAGTGGCGATAATTAAAAGAAATTCGATAATAATCTATCGACAAACATCTGTGCTTTTGTTTCGTTTCTTAAACCGAAAATGGATAAGGAACAGAAGCATTTAACATTCCGTTTTGAATAGTCGACGCCAATGCGATTGGGACTAAGATAGTACTATTTACAGTCATTGACTTATTGTTGGCATAGAATACTTTATTTCTGTCGTGATACATCAGGTTCAAGATGTGCTAGGAACTATTCCTTACTCCAGCGTTTCATCGTATTATCGACGAGTCTTGTGTCATTCATCATGAATAATCAACTTAATAGAAAACAGATGTTTCGGAGCACAGCCTCCTTGCTCTCTCAGTTTAAATCGAATATCATAAGAGAACCATCGACCAGTCAGTATACATATATACTAAAATGATGGTGATACATTTGTCCCGCTAATTTCGCATCATCCCGAATCGGAGAAAATGCAGACGATCAAGATTCTCGGACCTGGAAATTCGAAATTTTCCAACAATTGCCGCCCGCTCGTTGCAACGGCACTGCACTTTGACTCGCGATGACAAGCGGTTCTGAGCCGACTTATAAAGGGAACTGATAAAACCAGATATCGTTCAGTCTCGATCCTCGTCCAATCGTGCGTCCCAGTTTTTTCCGCGAACCGCCCACTCGGTTGAGCGTGTCGCGAGGATCTCAATCGGGCCAGAAAGCCAGAAACTGGCCAACCTGGACGAGATACAGTGCAGAGAAGTTTAGAGGGGGAGAGCTTTTCAACAAGTGGCCGAACGAAACGGAATTACCGTCGAGGTAAGCCAATGAATCGCTCTGAGTCGGTCGAACGCGATCGGAATGCTTCAACGACAATGAATATTGAAGGGAAACTTAAAGCGAAAGGTGTACCTCCTCGATGGCCTCATTGCCAGCGACCATCGACTGGAAGTCACGTGAGAGGCGCCAGTTTAAAATCCGCGACGGACGCGACTTTTCCTCCGAGCATTAATTCGTGCCTGACAAAATGATGGCTTGAGCTGTGGATGATTTGTGCAGATGAATGTATCGATGGAATGATTATACGTGACGCGATCCAGCAGAGAGTTTCAAACAAGTTCGATGCGGCGCTATCTCTAACGTTTAAATATAATAAAGTAATTAAGTTTGCTATAATTTGATCTGTTTGTTTCAGGGGTCGAATGAAACTGTTCACTTTTATAAATAAAAGTTATTTATCGAGCTTTTAACTTTTTCAGAAAATAAAAGTTTCTTATTTATAGAAAAATGTATGGAATAAAAGCTTTAGTTAAGACACTGCATTTTATAACAGTTCTCTCGGAACAGAAAGGATAATAGTCATAAACGTACAATTGATTCATAATTCATTGAAAATTTGAACAGTTCACTCGGCCGACTTTGTTTTGCCATTCGTATCGTTGTGGCGTAAACCTCGATCATTTGAAGACCATAACCATGAAGTGACTTAAACCGTGCGCTATTGGACGCGGTAGTGGATTTGAAAAATACATTGCCAGAGTTGCGTGTGCTTCGTGAAATTATAAATTGAGACTGGAAGTTCAAGGGCGGATCGAAATATCTCTCGATATAACTACCTTCGAACTTGTGTCACTTTGGTCTATAATAAGTGGCGATTGACACTCGAGATGTTGCTATCAATGTCCTCAATGATATCGACCTAATAAAGTTATTTACTTGAGGTTTCATTGTCGCTTATCTCTTTGCCTACGAACAAATGCATTTGTCTTTCTTGCACGTATATAAAAGCGGCGCTTCAACAGTGACGGTATGACTACAGAGATATATAGATACCTACACCGTGGCGTACAAGATGTATACTAATAGTTGCAAATCGCCTTCCGAGAATATTGAAAAATGCGCGCTTAATATTACTAATAGTACTACACTTGTTGAAAAACATTGGTGCAGATCAGCTCTCTTGGAAATAATTTTTATCACCCTAGATTACCCTGTAGATTATAATGTATCACAGTGTGCTGTCTCTATACGTATATTGCCAAGTACGCGAACAACTAAGCGATAGGCGTTATCGAATGAACGCTCTACGGGATTCAAGTATGTCGCTCGAAACGCGAAATGTATAATAAAATAGGACAACGGTTAGGTGGGCGAGACAAAGGGATGACACGAATTAGGGTTTGTCAGTTTTTAAAGACCCGTTTTTTTATAAATTTGTGAAAATTCGAAAACCGGTTTTTGTATGAGCCCTAGCACGAATATACAGGGTGAAAGAAGGGCCTACTAAGAACGATTAACAATTACTTTTAGATACCTTACCTTATCCTGCCCAGCCAACAGATTATACCTACAGCAGGCTGAAAACTTTGTGCCCTTTTTCAGAATCTGAGTTGTTCGGGTGATCAACCGACTCTACGTACAGGCTCTGCCCCACGGCCGACGTGTCAATGGAGAATTACACGTCGGACTCGAGTGACTCGGATTCCAGCACGAAGACACTGGACCTGTCCTATCTGATGCTCGACAGTCAACTGCTGAGTGACCATTTCATCGGCGCGAAGTATCCAAAGCGCGTGGACACGTTGCTGCTGCACCAGAACCGCCTGAGCAGCATCCCGCCCAGCATCGTCAAGTTCACGAACTTGAATTCGTTGGATATATCGAACTGCGGCTTGCATCGGCTGCCAGACTTCCTCGGCGACTGTCCCCTGTCCTGTCTAGTTGCCAAGCACAACAACCTATCGAACGACTCTCTGCCAAAGAGCTTCGAGAACCTGCCGGGCCTCCGCGAGCTGAATCTCAGCGGTAACAGGCTGACGGACTTTCCCGAGCAGGTCCTCGAGCTCGCGGAGCTCAAGTACCTCTACCTGGGCGGCAATCGCATCGACGAGATCAGCAAGGATGTCTGGAAGCTGCAAAGGTATTCCTGCTTGTAAATTCGCTGGTCCCCAGCAACCTGAAATGCCACTTCTCCTCGAACACCTGAGTAAACATTCTGCGAGGAAGCTCTCGCCTCCGTGTACCTTCGTGGAGTCGACGAAGCTTGGATAACGATGTCTGTTTCTTGAACGATAAATGTGTGAGTTTCGTGGCTCGTTTCAGGCTGCACGTGCTATCGATGGGAGGGAACAGACTGACGGAAGTGCCGTCTACGTTGGGCCAATTGAAGACGCTGCAGGCCCTGGCTCTCTGCGACAATATGTTGGAAAGCTTGCCTAGCTCCATCGCGAATCTGACCAACTTGAAATCGTTGCTGCTCCACAAGAACAGACTGAGGACACTGCCAACCGAGATCATCACGTTGAAGTGCCTGACCGAGGTATCCGAACACCTCCGCAGGACGCTCCGTCTGAATCCTCAGCCGCGGCGATGACATTTCTCGCTCTTCTTTCAGCTGTCTCTGAGGGACAATCCGCTGGTGGTCAGGTTCGTGTCGGACATGACGCACAATCCCCCGTCCCTGCTGGAGCTGGCCGCCAGAGTGATCAAGACCAACGACATTCGGTACGACGAGGAGAGTATACCGAGGAACCTGGTGGAGTATCTGAACAGCGGCCACCATTGCGTCAATCCAAAGTGTAAAGGTCAGCGTCTAGCTCCGTTCAAAGTTCAAGCTCCATTCGGTGACATTGACAAACGAGCGTGCGCAGCTTACGCGCACTCCCGATAACGCTGTACCAGCTGACGTCACTTTCTCGCCCGCAGGTGTGTTCTTCAACAACAGAGTGGAGCACGTGAAGTTCGTGGACTTCTGCGGCAAGTACCGTCTGCCGTTGCTGCAGTACCTTTGTAGCAGGAAATGCATAGAGTCTAGGGACGGCGACGAAGTGGTGAGCGGCGCGATGATCAGAAAGGTCCTTCTTGGTTGACGATGGCGCGGTAACGAAGATATCGCGAATCCTGACTGACGGAGCTGATCTTTGAGGATTTCTGTGCTCCTGGCCAGAGGGAGGTCGATTCCACGCGGAAGGCGCCGGTCCCGGTCGCGATCTCCCCTGTAAATCTAATAGAAAAAATGGAAGGCTCTTCCAAAAAGGACATGACTCGCACTCAGAAGCCTGGATCGTTGAATCCTCAAAGATCTAGCGCGGAAAGTACCTCCTTTACTGCCATCGAGATGCATCACCGGTTCCACTGCACGGGAACAGACAATGGCGCGAGATTACGCGCGCATATATTTAGCCTGTGCGTTTCATACAAAAGAGAAGAGGCAGAGAATAAAGTTTCTAAATAATATGTTTTCTGCGAGTTCGAACGCACGCGCACACTTGTCCCTCGTCCGATGGCTGGCGAACGGGTGGACGCAAATGAAATCGCACTCCGTTAACATTATCGTTTTATTGTTAAATAAACCACAAAAATGTACAATAATAGTATTATCATATAGAGCCCCGCGGAACCGGGAGGCGTTCGGATCCTCGCTTAAACACATATCCATTGATATTCTACATTTACCATTATCGACTATGCGTGACCGTGTGAAACTAAACACATCCGAGAAAGTGAAACGTAGCGAAACGAACGATACAAGGATATCATCATCGTGTCTCATCGTAGTCGTTTAGATATTTATAGAACATCGTTAATTATTTGAATAATCGGTGACAATCGATAAACATAGCAATTGTAATAAGAGTTCGCTACCATACTTTTTTTTTCTTCTTTTTTTTTATAATCGCATATAGTGTCGCCGTGGTGTGTAATTACCTATACATACATATACATATTCATATATATGCGCTCTGTATTTATACATTACATACATATATATGTGTGTGTACATGCTTCGCATTGCTTCTTCTCGGTCCCTCCCTTTCATCCTCCCATTCCCTCCAACTGTGGAACGCAAACGCGTCCGAGGGCGTGTTTCCTTGTTCGCACACATCAGACATTCCTCTTCAACTCGCTTGCAACGCAGCCACTCGCGCACACGTGCACACAGAAGGAAAACCCTCGGTTTTCCCTCCTCTCCACGGCCTCGTCGGATCCTCGTTATCGTATCTCATAGGCGTGCGTTCACGGCAGTACACTAACGCTACCTCCATTCTCCGCGCATTCGCCTCCCGTCACCCTCTTTAAAATCTCTTCCTTTCTTTTAACTGCGCCGTAAATATCTTCTTTATGTATTACTATGTATATTAACACAATTTTTCCCTAGTATCATACAGCCGCGCGTAACGGCGGCCCCCTCGGTACGGCGTGCGTGGTTGGCGAGCGACGATGCCGATGATTAATCGTGGTATCGCGAACGTTCCGTGTGACGCGCGTCAGTTAGAAATGAAGTTGCTTGCTGGGGCGAGTGTCTGCGATTCGGCAGCCACGGCTGACGGGCCATGGACAGGCCCGTTGGCACCGCCAGTCTCTTAAGTAACCGTACGACCAGTGCCTTAAGTTACGGTGTGGAGCGATGCTCGATTTATAGTGGACCCGCAGGGCCGCGCAGTCAGCTGTTGGCCACGCGGATCAGCGACCGTGATCAGCACGCTTGGATCGGAGGATTATAGTCGATATACAAATCTAGGAAGGCGACTTCTACGGTCGGCGAGTAAGATATAGTTGGCCGATAAACTTAAGTGAACCGTTATAGTCGATTACAGCGAGGGACTATAATCAGCGGATTATCTCGGACGACCATAGCCGACGGGAGAAGTTACAAGAACGGACTAATAGGCAACTACAGACGGACTCCAGAGTATGGTCGATGCTCGAGGTTGAAACAACCGCTCGAGGTCTGTCGGCCATACCCGATTCGCGGGCTTACAGTAAACGACTATAGTCCAAGGCCGTACCGAGAGGGGCAACCACCTGCTCCACAAGACGATGGCGTGGTTCGATCGGTGTCGTTACACTACTATGATCTCCCTTCGCGTTACGAGTGGCAAGGGCGCCACTTCCTATCCGTCCACCAGCTTCTCGTCCTTCTCCTCTTCATCGTCCCTCAGCTTCGCATCGGCCTCGTCCTCTTGCCTCGACTCCTGCTTCGCGCCTGTGCCTAGCGCACTGCCCCCTCTTTCGCATTCTTTTACCGTGCTTTGTCGCGGGTCTGAACCAAGAAAAGGAAACCTCTGATTGAGACCGATCGATGCCCGGGGGGAGGAGTGGGATCGTGTAGATTGATCGGGCGGCTGGTTCATCCGATTTCAACGCGACTCCGACTGTGATGAACACCGCGCGACGATTGCGAACGCATCGATCGGCCCGCAACGATATCACACTTGGGGGTAAAATCGGAGAACGGATGCGCCAACGTCCCAACGTACCGACGGGGATGGTCTCTCTACGATGAAACCGATTTTCACGACGAGAGTGTGCCGGCGATCACTGCCTTCGATGCTGAGGACAAGGGGTGCTATGAGAGGGTACACGTGGCTCTGTTCGCTCTCGCCCAATCGAATCTGGCCACTGTCGAACGCTCCGAGGCACACCGCGGTAAGCATCGACTTCTGCCCAACGGACTGCCGGAGGAGTACTTCTGAAGAGGATGCCCTAGTAATTGGCCTAAGCAATCAATTCGTATAAAGCGCGGTGGAGTTGCCGGGATAAGGAAAGAACGAAATATGATGGTTAGGGGTGGGGAGGGGGGGGGGAGAGGAGGGGAAGATCGCAGCAGGGGCAGCAGGTGCGCCCTGACTGTATCGGTATCTCTGGTTTGCGCGGCGACCGCGAAGTCTAGAAATCACGGTTACACCGTTCGCACACCCGCCGCTGTTTCGCACGCGAAATTAAACCCTGGCCCAGCACTTTCGGCTCGCCGAATCCGTCCCTAACGTAACTCCCTATGCCTTAGGAAAATAGTAGAGGTGCCTTAAGATATTGGTCGTCCGCGACGTTGCTCTCCGACGTTCCGTCGATTTAACGTTAACGTCTTACCGTACGCGCTAATGAGACGCGCGTAAACACGACAAAGTAGTACGGACAGAATCGCTAGTGGTGCAAAAGTAAAAAGCTTATAAAAGTTCGATCGTTTTGTCGTAGCGTCTGTTTCGAGATGTCTCGAAGAACTTGTCCGTTCGCCTTTCGTCTATCCCCGGCGCCGTTTGCGCGTTCGCAACCGCTTTCGTTCGGCCATATCGAGAAAGTGTTACGCTAAACGGTCTATGCTGTTCCATCGCTCTCTATGTACATGTACAGTTCTCATTATAAGAGTCGAGAAAGGATGCGTGCTGATCAAGTCTTAAGCCTGCGACCCGACTTCGTAAGACGGATCAAAGTGAGCGCGCAACGTCTAAGACCAGCTATCGTAGGTTCTAGAATCCAGTGTCAGAAGCTCTGCGATCGAAGCGTTCGCCCACCTTCTCCCCTCGCACGTGTCTCTCGTCGTAAAAAAAAAACAATCGAATGCCTCGCTGTGTTACTCTGAAGTCTAAAGTAACACAAGTGCCTCCATGGAAAAACGCGCGAGACGGGAAAAGTCGCGTGTATCAAAATCGGAGAGTCTCGCTAGTCGATCTTTCGATCAACCCATTAACGATCACCATCGTTTCACTGACCAGCCGATGTGCTATAATAAAAAGAGGAAGCTTTCGATAGTTTTCTGGCGCTTTTAGTTCGACGAATAAAAGGAGAGGACTGTTGATATATTCCTCTATATTTCCTGTCAAGTGTTTTGTTATTGACGGGCCATTTCTGATAACCTCTGCTCGAGTTTGTGCGTTAATGGGTTAATCGTTTGTAGGAATGAGGAAAAGCGCGTATCAAAACTGACGCTTTTAAATTGACTCGTATCGGTAAACGAACGTCGACCAAACGTGGAACGTCCTCCGCTTTTTCGATTGGATATCGTGCTTCTCGGTAAAGGTGAAAGGTCTGGGTTACTCGAGATCGCTCAATTAAATCTCCAAGAGTATTAGTGTCGTGGCACGGTCTTCACCTTCCGTTTTACTGGTCCGCGTCTTCCCAATCTTCATTCGGCTCCTTTCAGGTGATCTCGAGCAGCCAAAACTTTTCGCCTCTAATGTTTCCTCTTTTAATTCGTAATTAGATAAAAATGATGAGATGTCGATATACTCGAAGTGTTCGAACGTGACGGATACGCGACGGTATCGCGCGAACACCGATATCGGCGAAGATCGTCAATCAAGATTTACATCGTTCACCTATTTCTTTAATCTGCAATTAAAGCGTGAGAATCCATTGCCTACATGAAACGATAGGCTCGATTACAAGAAACGTAGGGCACGTGACAAAAGAAAAAGCGAGATTATTTAACGAGTATACAAAGAGAGTATCGATACATTACACACGTGTAAAATGTGAATCTTATTTTAATACGAAATTTTATTGCGTGCAAACGACCCTTAGTCATTTCTATTTTACACATGTTAGAAGAGAGTACAGCTCTTTCAATCAATCGAGAAGCACAGGCGAGCCTTTTCACTTGAATTCTCGTTTATCGACGAATTTCGTATTAAATTAATCACTCTTATGGTTTAAAAATCATACGCGGTCGCATTAGAAATATCGTGATATATAATCCGCAACGAAACGATATTACAAATGTGTATATAATTCTTGTATATCAAACATCCGACGCTACAGTTCTGCGATGCCGAGAACTGAAAGCAATGGGAAATTAAAATTACGATAACAATGGGCTACAACTTACGACAATTCGAGCGCTTGCTTCTTCATGTACACAGATTTCGGACATACACGGGGCTGGGCATTGCTCTCGCCGCGATCACGTTCGAAATCTACCGCGAACGAACCGACAGAACGTATATATCCTAGGGTTTCTCTCGTAGTAGCGAACGGTTTATGGTCCATCGTCTCAGAATTGCCGTAAAACCGGCAGAAAAAGTGGCCTTTATTTTTCAGCGAAAGATTAACAGCTGCTAAGAAAAATCTGTAGTAACTCTGACGAAAATGTCTATTCCGTGTGGAAGCAGCGGTTTTAAACAGGCTTCTAGATTCTTTGTTTGATCTTGATCGATCGTCCGATATACAAACGTGACACTTGTAGACACATGTCACGGCCTTCGGACCTTCAGACCCCAAGTGGCCATCGTCATAAACTATTAGCCGGCAAACGCAAAACTGACTCGTGGCTTAATTAATAAAGAAAGCCCCTCTGCGCGATCTCGCACGATCGGCACGGCGCGTGATTAAATACCCTTTTTGCGATTCGAACGTATATACATATGCACACACACGCATACATATATGCATATATATACATATTAAATTAGTTTATTAATCTTTCTTTACACAATTATTACATTTTATTTACTAGATGCATCGAGAGGGTGCGGCACGACGTAATCAAGGTAAAAAGAAAAGAATTGGTGGTTCCTCGCGATGGTAACACGGTGATGAAATAGTGTGTCAGGCAAACGACGAGTATAGTGTTCAAAGAATTCAACTTTTTTTTCCTTCCCTTCTCTAATCAATTTTCCTTTTCTTTTCTTTACAACAGCAGCAATGTTATTCATTAATCGCTATTATTAAAATTAATCTGCATATATTTATATATATATGTAATTTAATTTTATATATATATATTTATATGTATGTATTTATATATATATATATATATATATATATATATATTTATTTATATATATATAGACTTTCAATATTTTACACGGGCTCTTCCCCACTTGGTATTCACTATATTATTCTGTAGGTGTGAGTTTGTGGTCGAGTTAGCGTTCAAGCTTCGGAAGAGTGGAAAGAAAATTTAAAAAAGAAAAAACAAAAAGAAATAACGGAATTAATCCACTGTAACTAGCGTGCGATCTAGTCGATGAGCCAGTGACCGTGCATTGAATTCCTCGCACGATGATTCCTCATCGTTATCTTCTCTCTTTTTACTGTAAATTACCATTCCGTTTTTATTCGTTATATATCTTAATTTGCGACTATACACACAGATTTGGCCTATAACTCGTGTCTCGAACCGCTCAAATGATTTTCCAAGCACGTTCAATGTACAAAAGTTGCTGAGTGAATCATACAATCACTACTATTAGTGTCTCCGCCGTTTCGGGCATCGAAGACGATGAAATCACGTGAAGACAAGATGAGAAAGATTAAACCAAACTAAATCGATGAATTTATTTTATTGATAATAATAATTACGATAAATAACCAACAATCTATGCTTCGATTCAAGCCGTTCGATTCAAACTCCGTTATGTACTTTATAGTCATTTTCTGTTTTTCCCTCTTTCGTCTAGTTTCACAGCTAGATTCGTGACCTCTTCTGTTTTGTATCTGAACCTAGCGAAATTCCTATCGGCCTGGAAATTCGAAAGAACCGCTATGTAATATAGTTTGGACATTCACATTTCTTAACCAACCGCTCCCTAATGTACAGGTATTTATTCGTTTACGACGCGGATGATGACACATCAAGCCAGCTGTACGAGTTGCACGAGTACATAAATAATTTAAATCTACAGAATTACCTTTTGATCACAAGTCAAACTATACACTTACGTTCGTATCAGAGTACCTCTAAGCGTTATCAACAGCTCGCCTGATGGCTCCACTAAAGTGATCCGTCTCATTTCACTGCGGGCGATAGAAAAAGAAAGAAAAAGAAAGAAGGCTTGAAAATAAATAACACGTTTATGCGGCAAAGGCGTTGGTAGTGCCGAAAAATGCTTCGCGACCGATAACATAAGCATACTCGGTTTCATTTCGTAGAACGCAAACGAAACGACAATGTGTGTAGGTTGCCAGAGCGTGAGGATTGAATTTCCCAAACCGTATAAAAAATTACACGCCCCTTTCGGACCGCAGGAAAAGAAATCAGAAATTTACGTAATTTTCTTCCTTCGTATTTTTTTTCCACTTTTTCATTCCTTAGTAATGGGGTACATTACTAAAAACGGTTAACTGTTTAAAACTTAATTTATATCATCAACATTCATAAAACTCTAAAACGAATGCTAAGATCTCTCACTCTCTTGCCTTGACCCTTTCTCTCCTGTTCCACTCACACTCTCCCTTTCTCTCCCTCCCTTCCTCTCCGCCTATCGCTCTCTTTCCCATCAGTTTCTGTTCTCTGTTTCCTTTAAACGCTCGTCCTTTCTCCAAATAAAAAAGGAACTGAATCGGTTCGACATGCTTTTTTTTCCTCATCGGCAGCCTTCATTCTGTGTTCTCTTGCGACGCAATGATATGTTAGATGTGTGGCTAATCGCACATGTCCCGAAGGCCCAGCTGCACGGGGTTTTGTCAACTTACGATGATGTACAAACGCGTCTGTACATTTGTCGGTGTACACTGTTCGACCACGAGATCCACGCTTGCCAGGGAAAAACCCCGTGGGTTTGCACGCAAGCCCGACTAACTGTAACGGAGAAGGTTACAGGCTGTTTCAGAGCTACAAGTAAATAGAAACCTAACGGATCGGTGGACCCGAGACAATAGGCCCTTAAAACACCCGCCCCCCGAGATAGTTCCTTGCCAATGATCCAACAGCCTTCTCATGTAGCCGCACCACTTGGATCTCCCTTACTTTCTGTACTCTGATTAAATACTATTTCGCCGAGAAACAGAGAAATAGATAAAAGAGCGAATTTCCCCTGCCTTCCCAGAGCTCTACCGATCCGTCGAACTGGTGCCCTGCAGCTCTGAAACATCCCGCGCAATCGAGTATCCGACGACACACCCGTGTATGTGCTGGCGCTTCGGACATACAGCATGCATATATTATGTTATGGTGATGCGCACAAAAAGGAGCCATTTGCGGAGTGACGCGTGTACAAATCTTTGTATCGTTAAACGTAGACGATAGTATTTTAAAAACGTTCCGTCTAACGCCGCCGAACAGTTCGCGTGGTAAACATTGGCTTAAAAATAAAAAAAATCGCTCCGCTAAGTTGCGTAGAGGTTCGTCGCGAGGGGTGAAAAATGTTTTTTGTGTTTATTTTTTTTGGAAACCGGAGGCTAGAAAAGGTTTACGGGAGACACGCGTGACGATCCCGTAAATGGTTTTTCGGTAAGAATAGCCGATAGCAGCGTGATAGAAATTGCGGCGACTCGGTTCGCCGAGGCATGACCGAATAGGCACGGACGAATATGGCTGTCTCTTCGCTGGTCGTCATGCCCCGGCAATAGAAACTTTCCGTCGCCATCTATTTTTTTCCTCCCTTCCTTTCGATCTAAAGAGGCTCTTCTCTAGTCGTGCTGGTGTGTAATACCCGCAGCATGTCCGTATCGTGAAAATTCATCTTACGATAAATGGAGATTGTGCACGCAAATACTCATGTGTGTACGTGTCGTCCCTTTCCGTGAAGGCGTAGAGTGTGTACGTGTGTGTGTGTGTGTGTTGTTGAAAACCTGTACGTGTACGTGTTCGCGCGTTCAAACCGAGACCTTTCTGCGTGTAGATGCGACATACACACACCGGTGACGATGCTCGTTAGAATCCTCGGACACAATAAAAAAAAAGGAAAAAAAAAAAGAAGAATCTCTCTACACTGGATGTTCCACCTACAGGTTATTTCGCTCGGGACGAAACACGGACCAGTATGATAATAATAATAATTAATAATTAATAATAATAATCGTCATCTTATCGTTCGCGTGTACGCACGGTGGAAACGCAAGTTTTTTCAGTCTTGGCGAGTGAAACGTCTTGCGAGCCGAGAGTGTAGCGATCATTTTCTCCCTCGATTCCCTCTTTTTTTCCCAATCGACACCCATCAAGCTGGTTTCGCAGTGTTTTTTCTTCCATTTTCTTTTTGCGTATTTTTTTTTGTAATAAAATGACGACGCAAGCGACGTTAACGCGCTACTAGACATTATAGATTACACATTTTCAACTAGAAAACTTCGCTTGTTTTTTTTTTCTTTATAGCAATTATCGTTTAAAGAGGTTACGGGCCAGTTTCCTATAATATATATACATTGAATTCAAGTTGGCAATATGGTGGCAATCAAGCGCTCGCACGCCACTGAGTCGTGCCCTTTTTTTTTTTTTTTTAGCTAAACCCGTTATTAATGGGGGAGGGGAGGAATCATTCTTGGTTTCCCGTGTTCAAGCGAACAGAGCTGAAAGACCACCCCGTATCGCCATTGCGTTGAGCTCAATTTACAACGGGGGAGAGTGGGTGGTGGGGGTGTTGTTGGGTGGTATGGTGAGGGGGTTCTCTGGATGGGACATCCTCCTCAGAAGGTCGGTTTTTCTCTCTCTCTCTCTCACTCTCTCTCTCTCTCTCTCTCTCTCTCTCTCTCTCTCATCATTATTCGCCACCGTTAAAAGGCTAGCTCTAACGTGTGAATTCTCAGTTTATATGTTTGTAACTCGATTAAAAAATAAAGCAGCTTAAGCCATATTCGATTGGCTGGGGTCTGTATTCTGTGTAGTGGAGGGTGTGTTGGTGTTGACGTTATTATCACTAGAGTTACCGCTAGCCCCTGCGGCGGCACTCGTGGCTTCCGATTGGCCTCCAGGATTCTCCGAGGTCTGCATGTATTTCGGTATTAGGATCGAGTTCAGAGTCGGCTGAATTCGCAGCTCTTGCTCTGTAAAGTCGAACAACGGCGGCAGCTCGCGGCCGGTCGGTAGTCGCGCCCCTTCTTCTCGCAGCTCGCTGAAGAACGAATGGGCGCACGCCTGCAGGGGTGTCATCCGTAACGACGGCGTGTATTCCAGCAGCCGGGCAACGAGATCCATCGCTTCCAGGGGGGTACGTGCCCTGAACACCTGCAACAATCGGGGAGACGCGCACTGGTGAGTCTCGCGTTGGCCGGGACGCTCGTCCACGTTGGCTAAAGAAGAAACTAGCAACTCGCACGGCAGTCCTGTGAGAAAGCGAGAAAACAACAGCCGACACCTTCTGTTCAGGCGAGCTAAAGTTCGTACGATCAATTGTGTCACGGGTCATACGGGGCATTGGACAAAACTCTCCAGGTGGTGGGCATCCTTTGGGGGCATGCAGCACTCGTTAAAAACAAACGTGTTCCGTTGACTTTGTCAATAATTCTAGCGTAGGGACCAACGACGGAATAATGTTCTACGGTACATGGTTGTTTCAAGTACCATCTAATAATACAAGGTAAAAATTCGTTCGTCTTGGTGAGCAGTATGTTCCTAACGTCTGAACCCAATCGTTTTCAACACCCTGTACTTGGTGGGTTGAACTAAGTTCTTGGGAATTAATAAAGCGCGCTGGCCTGTTCAAATCAGTACTGTTGTTAAAAGTTGTCTCTGTCCGGGAATGATGTACTTGAGCAAATGGTGATTTGCGAGTGATAAGCCTAATGATCATGGCGCGTGAAAAGAAATTCTTGACGTGCGAATCGATGGGGACGAGATATAGAAGAAACGTTTCTGTAATAGGGAAAGACGGAATGTTATTCGTCGTAAAAGGGCGAGGACTTATTCAACTATGCTGTATTAGTGGTATGAGATGTTGAATTCTGAAACTACTCCGCTGTTTATCGACAAAGTCTGACAAGAAAGTCACTCATCTGTATGTACTATCTTCTTAATAAAGGTTCTTTATATAAATAGAAGCAGACATCTGTGGGGAATAATCAACAGCCGTGGCAGGAACTGTACCATCAAGATCCAATTGATGCACGAAAGGGAACGAGAAGAAAAAGAAAGATAAATAATGGAATAATAAACTCGGGTATCGGGTAAACACAACTCAGGCAACCTTATATCATTCTTACTCGTTACGATAGCGAATCGACACGTTTGCATACATCCGTTTAGACTTCAATTAGCACCAGAAAATTAGAGTAAGCGATACGTCGACAATTTAAGTAATCGCAGAATACACCGTTTGCGACAAATTCGAGGCTATAAAGGTTAGAGAATACGAAGAATGACGATGCGAGGCAAAGAAAAACAACAGATAAAATGGATACTACGTGAGATCGAGAAAGGAGCATATCGAATGATTCATGTATGATGAACGATCGAACTCTTTTATTGCGGTTGGCGATCCTCTGTTCGACGGGGTCGATTGGCGATAAATTCACGTATCCTATATAGATAACCGTTGAGATGTTGAGAAGATTGGTTAACGTTGGTTAGTAGAATGGGCCAGAGAGAAAGAAGGGATGTTTGCCAGCCGTTTGTGTGTGTATGTGTATACGTAATTAAACAGTGTCGTTGAGCAGGGGACCACTTACTCTAATCTTTTGGTGCTCCGCGGAACACTTTAGTCCACTCATTCGCTGAAGCATAAACTGTAACCACGAGTACATACATGTGTTGATGAGTGTGACATAACGACAGGTGTAGCGAGACCGTTCAATTAGAAGGAACGAGACTCTGCAGAACCTTACCCCTTAACCCATTCGTTTGCCTCTCTCGTTTCTTTCTCTCGCTCTCACTCTCACTCCCATGCAAAGGTGTTACGACGTAACCCTACCACTCGGCTTTCAAAGGCACGGTTTGTTCTCGGTCACGAGAACGACGACGGAGCGTGTGATAACGAGAGACCGACATCGCCGGTTATGCAAAATTGGAAAGATACACGGAGTATCGCTCGTGGTGCCTAACCCGTGCGGTGTCCACACAGCGTGCGTAATTAATGTCACACGATCTCGATAACGGTTAAAGAGAAGAGAGGAACGATCGAATAATAATGGATTACCTTTTGCCAAGGATGCGACTTAATCTGTGGGAATTTGAATTCGGTATAGTTGGGGTTCATCTCGCGAATCTGATCGCGCGTCGGTGTACCGAGGACCTTGATGATCTCGACCAGCTGATCTACACCGCTGTCGCCAGGGAATATCGGTTGGCCGAGCAGCAACTCTGCCAGTACGCAGCCTGCACTCCACACGTCTGCGGGGGCAACGGAATTTCTTCATTATATAATGTAAGTTTCACCTGTGCCATACGCTTGGAAACGTACCAATTTTTGTGGTGTAGTCAATAGCACCAAAAATCAGCTCGGGCGCGCGATAGTAACGGCTGCATATGTAAGACACGTTCGGTTCCCCTTTGACCAGATGCTTGGCAGAGCCGAAGTCGCATAGCTTCAGGACGCCGGTCTCTGGGTCCAGCAGCAAGTTCTGCGGCTTAATGTCCCTGTGACAAATCCCCAGGGAATGTATGTACGCCAGCGAACGAAACAGTTGATACATGTACAGCTGGAACAACAGGAACACGCGATTAACGCTCACCTATCCCAAGATCTTGCCCCCTCCGTTTCACCGTGGGGGCCCGCGGTTCGAAGCAAAATCAACAGCCCGCGCTAAATATCAGAGATTACGGTTGAAGGGTGGATGTATAGCGTCCGTAGCAGCGTGCAGCGGTCAATTGATTTTGCCCCCGACTCGCGGTCGGAAAGTTTGCGGAGCGCTGCGCACAGTGAAACATGGAACCGGCGCGGCGCTCGCCGGATTTCGTAGGAACGTACCTTGATGAAACAGATCGGTATCGTCTGCTTGCTTTTGCTATAATGCCGAGCGACTTTGTACACAGTTTCGGGTATGTATTCCAGGACTAGATTCAGATAAACCTCGTCCTTCTAAAATAAATTTCCAAAAGAACGATTATTAATGGAGCTGCGTGAATGCGCGCGCGCGACGGGTGTGTCGTCTCAAAGGCACAGTCACGTTGGGGTGCAGAATAACGACTATAGCTCGGCCTGGACCGCTACGAAACACGATTAGTATGAATTTTTTACATGGCGATTCACGCGTGGCGGGTACCTTTGAATCACAAACACACTGTTCGAGAAGATCGTCTTCTACAACTAGCGAAGCTGCGTTAGCTACTAGACTGATATGTTAATGTTCTACATGATATCGTTCCATCGCTGTGATCATGAAAACCGATGTTAATTTTTTTTTTGTTATTGTTCCTCTATATGTGTGTAAGAAGCAGAACTGCCTAGATTCTCTTAAAAGGACTGTCTCAAACTACTGGGTACGCTTTTAACTTACGTCCACATGAAAAACTGGATTAGTTGCGTTTAAGATGTTCTACAAAATAACACAATGCCGCATGCATTAAACTAATACGAATACTCGGAAGTAACTTATAAACGTAATTCATTTGTAAATAGATTTTCGTGTCTGTCCCCTCGCAAGGGTGGAAATTTTCCTACGAATAGAAGAGGGAAAAAAAAAAAAATGGAAAAATAAAGGTAGTAGTGTTGCAAAACGCTTTTCGAACGAAGACTCTTGTGTAAGCTTACTGAATGTCTTGCATTTTTGTGATGGTTTCGAAAGGGGGTCGATTCTGCGTTAGCAAATCTGTTTGTTTATGTAGAATCACCCCCTCGATAGTTGCAGCGGTAGTTATTCAACACTCTGTATAATTGTATATCGAACGATGATATTGTAAACTAGAGTGCACGAACTGTTGACAGAATTTCGATCGATCGGTGTGTCGACAAGATAAAATTGTATAGTTACCTTATCACCACTAGAGTAGAAGAAATATTTTAGCTTGACGATGTTGCAGTGCTCTAGGCGGCGCATGATTTGTAATTCTCTGTTCTATAAATAACAGAGACATGCGATTAATAAACGTGGCTGCTCCCTGTCAATATTTATTCGTGTTTCATTATCTCCCAACGGAATCGCTGCACATATATCTCCCATTATTATATTGCCCCGTCGGGATTCGGCGCGACGATGAGAATTGTAAGATTATCGTTCCTCAAATATACTGATCAAACAAGGTGGATCTAACTCGACCCGATAACCCCGCGCGATCTGCTGAACGTGCAATACATTCCCCTCGAGTGTAAACTAGAGACGTTACTATCAATTAAATATAAAGTGGTGCCCGGTGATTAAAATACAGGGAACGAGAATTGATCGGGGCAATTTCCTCCGGCTTTCAGGAATTAAGATTGAAAATACGATCTTGAGTGCAGCAGTCAGAAATATGGGCGCGAATTCCTTCGTTTACAACCACTCCGGTTCCCAGGAGTTTGATCACGCAATCTTATCACGCGTATTTGTTAACCTTTCCGCTGCTGTGACTACCTATAAATAACACGGGCGCTCTCGAGAAATTCTTCAATGCCGTGCCTTGCATCCTATACGATCTCAAATGTTGCTCGACTCCATCGACACCATACACGCGTTAGAATTTCAAGTCCCAGCAGCGAAAGGGGGTGAGACGATGAGCTTGTGATCTCGCGCCTTTCCATATATTTCCTTACCTTAAATCGCTTGTCTTGGAGGACCTTCTTGATGGCAACCATCTCCCCCGTATCACAGAGTTTGGCTTGATATACGACGCCGAAGCTGCCATTACCGATCACCTTTGTGTCTGTGTAGGCGACTTCTTGGGGGCGGTCTGGACCAGCACCAGGGGTAGCCACCACGGTCGTCACTTTGCTGCCATCCTTGCCTGCATTGTACATCGCACCACCCATAGAAACAATCGAAAACCACAACGCTACAGTACAGCTAAAGTAACGGGAGGAGGGGCGCTAAACATTTCTAGGCTGGGTCCAAAAGGAGCTACTATTCTCAAGCCTAAAGAAGCCTCGCTAAGGGGGTTGAAAGGAGCACAGACAAAGCCCTAATGCGGTGTTAGCTGTTACAAAAGCATTCTACTTTCCCGCAATGACGTATTAGTTCGGCAGTTACATCGCGCGAATGATTCAAGTTGCCAGCAATTTGGCACCCATTCATTCCCCCGGACTCCCCAAACTTGCACCCCAGGTTCTCGTTCGTTTATCAACGGAAATATGTTCGACAGAGGATCGAGCAGCGGCTTGCGAAGTCGCCTGCAACTCTATTGCTAGCAGCTCGAGCGTGGCTACGAGAGGGATAACCTTGATAAGATGCAACGACGGATAATACGAGGCCCGCGTTTACAGACCGGTTTTCTCATTGAACCGTGGCTGAAAATAACCTCGCGCCATATATTTCACGCCTCTAATAATCCGCGGGGCTGGCCGTAGCCGTGATCGAAATCGAAATTTCGCGGGACGGCTGACAGAGAGCAGGAAACGCGTGGCTGGGCCCAGGGGCTCCTCGATTTTTACCATCGTCGAATGGACGATCGGCACGAGCAGAGCCGGCGATAACGTTCCACTTGGACCATGCTTTACTCTCTGACATTTCGTTAACATTTTTCTTCGAATAACCTTCTTCCCTTTATCGTTATTTATCTTCTTACTTGAAGAGGATCTTCAAGAAGCCGCGTGAACGTGGCGAGGGGGAGCCGCCAAGGTTTTGTTTCTAATCGATTTTAATCAGGAATCGATGGTACAATTTCCAGCGAAATGATAAGGATTCGAGGGGGCTTCAAGTTGGATGTAAGTTCCGGGACTGTAGAAACACGCGCGGTATAAAACCTGGAAATACAGCGTTTCCTAGAACGCACGTTCTCTAATCTTTCGACAAAGCTTTTCTATTGTTTCAACAACTCTCAAGTGTCTTCTCGTGAGCAACATTGCGTAACAATGCTCCACGTGTTCGGGAAACAGTTACACGTTAAACAACCTCCAAATGGACTATTATATCCGTGATAAATGGCGGAACGAGTCGTCGAACTGGAGATCGAAGCACCTACCCACCCGTTTCCCTCCAGTTTTTTTTTTTTTGTGATACTTAAATGACGTTAAAGGGAATATTCTTGCTTTGTGGCTGAGTGTTCTTTTACGTTAGAGAGCATCGCAAAGCCCATGTCGATTGTGCAGCAACAGAACACTGTCTAGCACGCTCTACGAGTGTTTATAAATATTTTAATAGTCGTAGGGAAGTTGGTCAGCGGGATCTTCGCAGAAAGACGACTTCGAGGCACTGGCTGCGAGTCAACTTTGTAAAACCCCGTCTAAGGTAAATGTCCCAATACCTGGACATTTAAGGTACGGCGTACACACATTTGAGAATCTTTCAGTTATACAAATCGATTTATATAAAAACAATTTTGCAATTACATGGGGCATCGTGTGTACTTTATCATTAACAAAAAAAAACACATATTGTAGGAGTGAATAATTTTGTGAAATATTGAAAATTCATAGACCTTACAAGGGCCCAATACTTGGACAGCTTAACTAGTATGTCCCGGCGTCCCGATTTTACTGTCTCATTTCATGGACACATAATGAAACATCAGCAATTTGGATGTTTTCTAGAGAAATTAAATAAAAAAAACAACACAATAGTTTTTTTTTGCATATTTCTTCTGTATAAGTAATTTATTCAAATCAGTAAACAAACTTGAGTAAAAAGAATCTGTTATTGAATGACTAATTTTAAGGTTATGTGTATTCGTGTGGAGCATCGACTGCTTAGCAAATCAGATAAATCGAATACTAAAATGCTGTAAACCGGACAGTTCAAGAGAATAAATTGTTTTTTACGAAAGTGTTACAAATATACCAAATATATATATATATATGAATATATTTTACTAAATATTTGAATAATTGAATAAAATAGTTCTTTTTGGATAAAGGGAATATTAAATGTACTAATCAGTATTATTTGCACCAGTGTCCAGCTACTGGGACGTGTCCACGTATTGGGTCTTTTACCTTATTCTCGAGAATAATAATTCCAGATCGAGTCCCTCATACTGGAGGAACCACGGTGGAATTCGTTTGGGATCTATGACAATCTGTGTAATTAAGAGCGCACAGCGACTTCGACGTGGTAAAGAATGACTGCTACGTATGCTGGAGATGAAGATCGAAGATCTCTTAAACGAATTTAAATTTCATTCCATTCTCCTATTTTTCTCCATCGCACGTCAGACTGACGTACTGCTGACGTAGGAAAAAATAAATTTACGCGGATCGTTGCGCATAACAAAAATAAATATAAATAACCAGGAATAAACGTCAGCGGTCGCGTGTTACTTCTCGATGAATGGTTCTTTACTCGCCCAGGCGACATGTGTTTCTAACCTTTTCTGGCTAAATGGCGCAGGTTTTATATAATACATAAAAAAAAAAAAGGCGAGTGATCATATGCACGCTTATGCCTGTCCTTACGCAAGTCACAGAGACATTACGAGCCCGCAATATTCTGCCGATGCCCCTAAAACGATTGAAAGGAAAACGAGCCACAGTGACTTTTAGTTCTCAGAGGGACGGTACGTTCTTGAGTTCAAACACTTTCTTGGGAGGGGGAGTAGAAAAACTAGGATGCAAGGTGTCGTGATTTGCGATTCTCAGGTAGGCTGGAAATAACCCAGATCCGCCAACACCAACAATCGACCAATGAAACTCCTGATTTGTAAACTAATCGGACGACATTCATACAGATCGAGATTGCCGCAATTATTAAGTAATCGTTTCTGAATGATCCAGTAATGAGACTAGAATATACTTCAACGAGAGATATTTTTTATCCCATATCTGAATCCTACAATCGACCAGAGTACCAAACTGTGTGCCGCTTGTTAACGAGCTCGGTTCCCTTCGAACTTCGCATCTCGGTTTCTCAGCGATCGTTCCCTAACGGGCTGCAGTTGGGCGCCTGAGAAACAGGCCCCCCATATCCACGTCCAGATGCACGACTTACGTTTCTTGTTCCCCAGCCGTCGCAAGAACTTGCAGAACTTTTTGTACGCAGTGTTAGCGTCTTTGCTCCTCAGCTCCATCGCGCTCTTCGCCCTTTCACTCTTCTGCTGTCCAGGCGGGCAGAATTTCGGGTAACGCCACTGTTGGCAGGGCTCCGACCAGTCTAGGGCAGTGGCTGGTGCCATGGCGATGCACTGTCACAACTCGCGAAAACCCGAAGAATGTACCGAATGTCACCACGAATCGTCCTCTCATCAGTCGGGTTCAGTGTTTCGTCACTACAGCGAGGAAAGTCCGTGTCCCATCGCGAGTTTACAAATATCCCAAGCAATGCCTGGTATTTGGAAAGTCATCAATGATTAATATGGATACCGTGTCGAGGAGCACGGCTTGAAAGTGTCTCGAAGTTTGTTTCTCGTCACAGTTCCGTTGAATGTGGGAACGAGTACTTTGCTCATTTTTCGCCTGGTAGACTATCTAGGATCAGCAGACGGTTATAGGCTATTCACTAGCAGCACTGAGGCTGCTATCGAGCGCACACTAGTTCCCACGTGCCGCGAATTACTAACTCGCGGCGACTTGATTCGATCGCCTCGAGATCCGGCAGTTTAAGCGTGCTTTTGGAGAATTCAGACGGTGGTTTGTGGGCATTGTTTATTTCTTGGCAGCAGCAGAGGTTTAAGGTTCGAGATCAATCACAGTTGCGCTGAGTAATATGTAAACTTTGAGCTCACAGTTCTGGTTTGAGCTCCGCTTGATACCATTTAATACTGTATTAATACTAGTTGTACTGTCGTTCGAGAACTTCGCTTCTTCGAGACGTTCAAGTTTCCTTCGCGAGCACTTCGCAACAACTGGAAGTCTCTCGTCCAGCAATTGACCAGTTCAGGTTTCCTACAGGTCCAGTATACTTCACGAATACCTGATACCACCGGGCAGCGGTGTGAGGCTCAGTATCAGAATCCTAGGATCACTGCATGCTTTCCTCCTCGATTAACAAGTCCACAACTCAAGTCCCACAATCACGATCGAATCAACGACTGCAGATCCTCCTACCAGCACCTCTTCTCTTCGCCACAACACTCCCAATCCTCTGAAACTTCACATCGACTCCGGCGACACCTGCTACCCACACTGAAGTACTTCACGGTCCTAAACCTACCACAATTCTTCTCTTCAGATCCTTATCAATGTTCCTCCCACGCCGCGCGAGCATCTGCTCCCGCTGAACGCTACCTGAACCCTAGCTTGAGGATCCTCCACCAAGAAACGTGGACACTTGGCGCACCTCCTCCCATCGATCGGGGAGCTAGAATTTCCCGAAGCAGCCCGCTCCCTTCGCCGGGAACGAGGTAGAAGCTAGCCAGAGTCCTACGAAGCAACGGCGATCGCGTGACCAGCCTCTGCGTTTCCAGGTTGGGCGAAACAACCGCAGGTTTACACTCGGGAATCACGCGATAGCCTCAGCAGCCGCCGTCCGGATTGATCGTGCCTCTTTGGGCTGCGTGTGTCGTCGGGACCATCGCGTTCTTCACGCAGCTACCTCGACAGAGACGTTCTGGTACCGCGGCGTCTCGGCACGCGACTAAACCGAACGCGCCGCCAATCGCCATTACCCGCGGAAGAATCAGCTTCCAAGAGGGGGAACGAGAGGAGGGATGATGCCTTGAAAAGAGGAGGAGGGGAGTATCGCGAATGTTAGTCGCGAAAACGAGCAAGCAGCGAAGATCCCGCTTTTCATCCCACTTCTCAGAGCTACCTTGGCAAGAGTTTCGACAGAGGACATTGAGCTTGCAACGCTCTTTTCTCTGCTTCTAGTCTCCCTTTCCCGGCATTTTTTTTTTCCTTCACTTCTGAGTGCCGGTACGTCGCCAGGCTTCGTCGAAGTTACTCCTCTGGTCTTTTGAACGTCAGAGAATTTTGAATATGCAGAAGTATGCAAATATGTACAAATTGCGAGGCATTCCTGGATGCTGAAGCGTGACGACGGCGCTGGTTAACGTTGTTAAGTAGAAGGAAAAGCTGAAATATCTTCGGACACAGTGGAGTCGATTATCGAAGAGGATCGGCGAGAGCCTGGATTGGGTAGAGAGGAATATCTCATTTGCTCGCAGCAATAAAGTCTTTGCGAGACCGCGCGGACACGAGCGGATTATTCATGATAAAATCTATTTATAGTTGATTGTGTGCCGTCAATAAAGGACATTGCGTCGGATCAAGTAGAACGTGCCTGTTTTAACAAGCAGAATTTCACGGCAAGCCAGCAGGTTTTGTGAAACGCGCGCGCGATTCGCCTAACCGTTCCCGAGCACTCTGAGAAAGGATATCGCCGCGGAAACGTCGGGGTTTCGCGCTCTGATCGCGATACCGGCCCATTTAAATGGAACGGCGGGCTTCTATTAATAGAACGATCGAGGAATTAAAAATCTTGCCCGAGGTGAAATCGCGGATAAAGCCGAGCGAGCGCGGTCTCCGAAATAATTATGGCTTCTGGACCTTCGACTGATTGGGCACGGCTCGTGCGCAGTTCGATAACGCGTCCCCCCTCCAGGTTCGAATTTTCGTGAATCCAAAGTCGAAAGAATCGCTCGCCCTTGAAACGATCCCACTTCTTGCCTCTTCCCCCGAAATAACGGGGGACCAACGAACAATCGATTTTTCAAAGAGCTTTCCATGCTCGAACAGCCTGGCTGCGATTTTCCAGCGACACCGAAAGACTCGCTGAAATCGTGTTTGAACGGCCAGTTAGAGCAACCGCTATATTTAGCTGTAATAACGAGATAACAGAGTCCCGTCGCGCCACGCGAACCACACACGTGAGACTACACGGTGCAAATACCGTGGCGTCTTTAAAAAAAAAAAAAAAAATAAAAAAACGAGGATAGACGCAGGCAGAACGGCAAACTGCGTTTTCCCGATGGAATATGTCGTGCCGCTTTCAGCCACGGGGGAACGTGAGAAACCGAAAAACGTGGCGATGGAACGTGTTAGTGGAAGTCTGCAAATGGGACAGGTTTTCGATATTTTCAGTTGTTGTTCGATCGCGCATCCTAATTGAGTATGGACGAGCTGCCTGGAGCGGCGTTTGGAACCGTTTTCGGTGCTCGTTTTCATGTCGTTCATGGTGAATCAGGCTTTGTGGTTCGGGCTACAGTCAGATTTCTAATGGACGTAACTCGGAGCTCCGCGAGAAAACAGAGCTGGCCGTTTGGAGCGGCTGTTAATTAACGGGGAAGCCGCGTGAATCCCTAACGGGATACCAAGTATTCCTCGAAAACCAATTTGGAATCCTCTGAACCACGCTAATGGATGATCTACATATCAGAGGCACCTGGAGGACCATAAATACGACCACGAGCGGCTCGTAAATTTCACGTTCCAGCGATCAGAGCTAGCGATCCCTACTGCTGTTTCCCGCCGCCGATACAGTGCGAGGGCGTGAACCTTTCCGAGAGAAAATTCATCTTGCGAAACCCTATTATGTAACTCGAAGGGGACATAGTTTTAATCACCAAAGTTTAAATCAAAGTTGTATGTTTGTATTATGAAACTTTGTAAACGTGGATGCATTCGTGGCATTGAATGAATTATTAATGCTGAAATTACTATAGCATATTCTTTCCGGTTCCAAAGTTCTATGTTTAGTCAAGTATCAGGCAAAAAAGGTCTCTGTTCGATTGGTGGCTGAATAGGTTGTGGTGCAAAGGGTTAAATTCGAGGCAATGAAAGCAGAAACTGTATAGTTTTCTTAGGAAGTCACGTGGAACGTGTGGACGAAGACTTTGTATTGATCGATTAGCCACAGTATCGAGTACCTACTATCTATCGTTACGTGTTTCGAGCACGTTGCCGATAAATTTCAATAGGCAACTGATAATCCCACGTTCATCAGCAGATTCGGTTATCAATTACTTTGTTATAGATATGAAATGTTCGAGTGACACAAGTGTCGTCAATAATTGCACCGTTCTGCGGAACGCTGTACCATGAAACGGGCGTTATCAACGGCCAATACTATCTAAACCGAATAAATGAATAATGGATCGTTGTCTAGCGGATTTAAATGCTGCGCTACGTAACCATCGAGAACTTCCCGTTGCACGTGAAAATGCAGAAAATAGAGTCGAGGAAAGAACTCTTTGGAGCATGACGACTGAGCGCCGTTCCGGTTAAAAAGAATTTCTAGTAACGGTGGTAATTTAACGTTTAAAGTATCACTTCGCACTTCGAATCTTGAAAGCGACGTTTGTTTAACGGTATTTTCGAAGAAGGCACGATTTCCAGATATTTATGCGTTGCATTAAAAGCTTCTTCGATATCATTGGAGGGATCAAGAAGCGCGAGCCTTATTTTTCTCTTAGTCGGTGGAATTGAGTTATTTTCGAAATTCATTGAAATCGCGGCAAGCTATTAGGTAATACCAGGCTCGAGATAACACCTCTTGTTATTAACGACCATTTTCTGGGCTTTCCTGGGAGATTGCGAAATAGAGCTTCGTGGAACTTAAAACTCCAACCTCTCCGCTCCAATTGGAACCTCTCATTCATCCAAGAATGATGATTCAGAAGAAGATGATATCTAGAATTTCTATACGAAGAAAATCGTTTTCATTGTCCTCCAATGTGGGTCAGTAAAATTCTGAAGGCGTAAACATGCAGTCTTATTTGGCAGCTTCGATCGCCGAATCTTGTGACAGGTTTGATAGGATCTTTTCATCATCTTCGACGCCGATAAATTATCGAAGTACACGGTATACCGTCTCGCATGCTCATAACGAATCTTTCGGGTTATTTGCTTCGATAACGGAATCTCCTTTTATACAAACAATTTGAAGTGCTGTAGAAAAAAAGTAGCTAATAAGCTACTGTAACCCAGCGTATCCGATACAAAGGATTCTCATGGAGGCCGTGAACTTTTCATCTTCTTTACTCTGCTCGCCACCTGTTTCTGAAGGTTCACCCTTGCACTCGCACGTGTTTCCCCTCCACGGGTCCCTCGAAGAATGCCAAACACGCGTACCATCCTGTGCACGCGCGCAGCACGAAGAAGCTCACAATTGAGTTATGACCAGGCCGCGCAGCTGATCGGCCATATAAATAGATCGACCGTACATTGAACGGTTATTCTCGTTGTACTGATACACTTCGACCGGCCGAGGACGCATAATACGATCTGACGCAAGTCCCCTTAACGATCGCCGGTTTATCTGCCCCCTTTTTTCCAATTTCTCAAACGAGTGCGAACCGCCGCGAACGCTTTCACAGGGCATTGCGGTCCGATCGATCCGACTGCTCTCGCGCGGACTTGACACTGCGGGGCTGACCACCGCTTCGGGACCACCTGCTAAATGTTCAGTTTCAAACACAGCTGTGATCGATATTTACAGCCGTTCAGAAATGAACAGTCTCCCGCTAGAATTCCTGCGTAGCCTCGGATCCCTCGTGGAATATCCAAGGACACGATCGCCACTTCGTAGCAAAAGCTTCTATCAGCCTTATCTCGAGGACCGAGGACACGATCCCCGTTCGATCTAGACAGAGTGAAATGTGCGCCGGTGTATACGCTACACGGGCCAATCCTCTCGGAAAGCCCTCCACCAAGGCTCTGAACTCGCGTTTGAACGCACCCAAGGGCAACCCGCGATCTCCTCAAAAGTCCCAGCAGCCGGAGCCCCGCGCGAGTTTCCACGGCCTAGGCCGATGGAGCCAGAGCTCCTCGGCTCTCACGCCGTGGGCAGGTTCCGAGTAACGGAAAAAGAGGCTAGACGGAGGCGAGGAGGGGCCAAGTTTTAGGGCAGAGGCGAGTTCGTTCACACTAATCTAGATTCGGGATAATGTCGTCATCGGGCGCAGGTTGGTACGCCTCTGGCTGGCTTCCAGGTCTCTTCTGTGGAACAAGAAAGAGGCGTATAGAGAGGCCAGACAGCCGGCTCAAAGGGTACTCCTGGTAATTAATCGACGTTGGAATCAAGGTACAAATTGACCGGTGGCTGCAAGAAGCCGCGACGTTTTTGCAAGGGGATGTCTCCCCTCCGCGCGCAACGCGACACTCTATCTTTTCCCTGCCGACGCGCCGGGGCAAGTGGACAAAAGGACGCCGACGTGGAAGCGCGGCCGTCTCCGGCACAAAGAGTCCTCGTGCTCCACTTGCTAATCGCTAATGAACGGCTAGCCAAAGCGTTGCGCAGGCGAGCAGGCCTTAATGAATCGGCGATAGCCGCCTTTGCGGGCGTATAAAGTCGCCCGTTCTTCACCTATACCTTGTTCCTGACACCCTTCGCGCGTGAACAGTCGATATCCGCTGGATAGGTCAAACGTGGTGGTGCAGGTTGCCAACGCTTCTGAACGAAGATTTCCCAAAGCGGGATCTATGATATGAAAAGACTTGGAGGCCAGTAGAGATGTTAAGGTAGGTTTTCCTATACGCGACTGAACGCAACGTCGATTTTCTCGATAATGAAGCGCAATATGAAAAAATTGTATTCCTTCTTCTAGACTTATTTACTTGTTACAAGTCGAAAAGCAACAGTGACTTTTTTTGATATCGCGCTTCATTTTCGAGAAAATCGGCTTTGACTTTCTTGACGCGGCGTCCAGACGCGTATAGGAAAAGGTACCCAGGAAGAGCCGAGGATCAGCTGCTACGTGTGTCGCGCCGAGCCGCGAAGATGACTCGGTAGCCTTACGGTATTTCTGGTTTAGTAGGATCGAGCAGGGACACCGGCGATAGTCGCGAAATGTCGTGAGAAAGCGTGCTCCGTTGAAGGTGGCCGAAGCTACCCGGCTTTTAAGGGGAACCGGCGAGTCACGGGGCAAATTAAGATCCTCGGATCGTTTGGCGCGTGCAGCGGTAACGAGGATACAAAAAGTTCCGTTTCAATCTTGTCCCTCGATTCTGTTACGCCGCCGCTGGCCGGGAGATGCCTCGAGGATACGTGTTTAATAATAGGCTATTACTGGCAAGAGTAAAGCGAAATTACGGTGTTTCCATGTAATCAATAACTCGCGCACTCTCCCAGGGTCAGGCGACGAGCGTGGCTTGCCGCAGCCACTTCGTATATCCTGTGCACGAACGATCTTCCTCTATGGAAGCTTCTGGGTATTAACATAGATTGCTGCCCTGACGTCGAACGTGACTTGGCGATTCCGTCTGCTCGTGGGACAGGCGTTTGTATCGATATCGGCTGCTCGCGACTGTAATGGCCGACGCGTTTCTCCAGGAGCGTAGGGAAAATTGCAGGGAAGAGAATCACCGAGTCATTTCATAAATCTGCGACATCCAGAGAAGTCACTGCGGGCATAGGCCGGAGAAAGTGTTTATCGAGGGACTGGGTAACACGGTGAACACGAATGACCGATACCCAGGGCCGACCAGATAACTTGTATTAGAGCACTGGGTTATCTGTAGTAGCTACGCTACTGTGATATAACAGTTTCTGCGAACAGTGGCTAGACGAAAGATACCTACATCACAGGCAGAAAGTACTTCTGTTTCACTTCTAAGCTCTGCGATCTGCAGTGTCTCTAGAGTAGAGCTATTGTTTTTGCCCGGGTATCCGGGTACCCGGGTACTCGAGTACCCGGTGAGACCCCGGGTAGAAAAGAATTACTCGGGTACCCGGATACCCGGGTAGACAAAAATTACCCGGCTACCCGGGTAGACAAAAATTACCCGTGTGTCCATGAGATACCCGAGTAACTGAAGTGTGATGAGATAGTTGAGAATTTCGATTTGACAGCATATTCCGTTCATTACTGAGGTTAGCCGAAAATGATCGAAAGTCGAAAAACGATCGGCTGTCAAATCGAAATTCTCAACTATCTCATCACACTTCAGTTACTCGGGTATCTCATGGACACACGGGTAATTTTTGTCTACCCGGGTAGTCGGGTATCCTACGGGTACCCGAGTAATTTTTTTCTACCCGGGGTCTCGCCGGGTACTCGAGTACCCGGGCGGGCGGGTAGTAAGAGCTCTACTCTAGAGTAACACCATGAAACAGAGGCCACAGCTGATCATAAAAGTTCTGTGCCGCAAATCGGAAGAACCGTGGACGTACATGCGCCCAGAGTCTCCAGCAACAAAGAGGAGCTTCTGAAAAGAAGCGAACGCCTGCTTGAGGACTGAACTCGCTCGTGGCCGACAATACGACCAGCAAGGAGCACAAGCTACCGTGGGCACCGATCAAACAAAATATTTGTCAGAATTTGAAGCCCATGGTTGCCGGAGGGGATAACTCTCCGGCGAGCAAATATTTGGTAGACCAAACGGCGTCGCGTACACATGGTCAGAAGACCGTTCCCTCGGATCGGGAACACGCTCCATTGTGACGTCAAGGGGCTTAGCTCATCGGGCAGAAACGAGGTGCATATGAAATCGAGGCTCGATCCAATCCGCGGCCGTGTACCGTGCATTCCGTCGCCGAAGAGGCAACCGATGGGCTGCATTAAGATACCGTGGATGTTTTCGGGCACGGTGAACGGAAGCTCGCGTCAACGGAAGATACCTTGACGCAAGATGCACCGATCGGGCGGTCGATCTACGTGACTCCGGTGACTTTCGTAACGCTCTTCGGTCGCCTCGATATGCGCGGCAACGCGTGGAAAGTGATCGTCGGTGAACTTGCAGCGGCTCGTTACGTAACCGCGACGAATTCCTTCGTCTTTAATCACTGGCGCGTTGGCAAAGAACCGGGAGATTCCCCATAGCTGGAGGCACCGAGAGCGCGAACGTGCTGGGTGATTAGAACGCTCGAAATCTGGCATGACGAGGTAGACGAGCGATCCCCGGGGGGGCTGAGTGACTCTGCGAGACGCAGGATCGTTGGAAGATCCCCAAAGTCGGAGCACTTGTCTCGTTTCCACGCTATGCCGACTTTGATACGAATTTCTTCGGACCACTCTTCGGACGAACCTTGGCGACTGGCTCTATGAATAGACGTATAAATCTCCGAGTTATGACGAAAATATTTGCCTATTTTTACGCTTCCGAAGAATCTCCGCTGTTGATACGTGGACGTCGCCTGTGGAGCAAGCAGGCAGATAAGATAGACGATGTTGAGTATTATCGTTGGAAAGATAAGGTTTCTTAAATTTTCGACCGAGGCACCCAAAGGTAAATGGCGATTCTAAACAACGAGTTGGCACCTCTCCCGTTCTGGAATACGAGGTGAGACCCGTTCTTTTTGGAAACAAAGGGGCTCGCGATCTAGCCCTTTGATCTCTACCCAGAAGAATACAAACAACGTTCTTGTAAAATGTTAGCCGTCCCAGAGGAGGAATAATTCCAACGAAGATGAGTAAGGAGATGAGTAATCAAGTTTCTCTGTTCTAAAATTAAGAAACGATACACGACACGCTATCCTTGTCCCGTAAACATCAGCTTATCTCAAAGAGAAGGTTCTTCAACCCTGAAACCACAAAGCGAAGGAGTATGGCCTACCGGTCAATCGCTTCGCTCGGATCGGAGCAGTCGAAACACACCGATCGGTCTGCTTCAAACACATACAATTTCACATTCGCTCGAGACATCAATGATTCATAAAACAGTCGATCCCAGCCGCCGGCCACTCGGCTGGAAGAGCTCCTCGCGCGCATCAAAGGCAGAGAAACGGAGGAACGTCGTCGTTCCTTGGATGTTTCAGCCACCAGCCATATGGTTCTCGCTGTAAAGCCACCCGTTCGCGACGAGACGTCGATTCGTTAGAGAATTGGGCAGAGAACGAGGATCCTCCGGGCGCAGTGACGTCACACATACGAAGAATTATCGCTCGCCTTCGGCTGAGAACGTCAGAGAGGTGACGTCGCCGAATTTAGACGCTTTTGATCAGCGTCCAAGCGAGAGGCTCGTCACGGACGACGGGCATTTTTCTCGGATAGCGGAGATTTATAAATGTACCGGACACGTTGCCAAGGAACATGTCCCCTTGGCTTTGCACCGACCAATGACTCGCACGGGCACTGCAACCACCGGTCAAGCGGAATTTCCGATGAAATTTCAGTAAATTTACGTGTCAGCGGGGAACAGCTTCAATCGTGCAGAAATGAAGATTGAAATCAGTTTAACTCGGGGAGGTGACGCGTGGTCGGCAGTGTGTCCTCTTGAAAAAGAGGGGAAATTATTGAAAGTACTGCAGTAGGGGGAAGTTGCACCGAGATCTGGTTGGTGGAAGTTTGTGAAGCGGATTAGACTTTAGTGGAGCAGAGAAATCGCTGGTTTATGATTTATTCTTTCTCTGGGCTGCGTGGTCGGCCAACGGCAGAAGAGATCGGCAAAAATGACGATAACGCCATAACTATTAATAGAACGAACCAGTTGTTTTCCCCGCGGCTATGTCCGCGAAAATAGCTCGTGTACCATTCGAAATCCCGCGCAACGTCCAACACGGCCGCGAATAATTGTCATTGGAAGTTACATCGCGCCCTACCCAATTCGTTCGCTCGCCTCCAAAAGCGGTTCAAACAGCTTTCGAACCCCAACCTCTTTAAGGGGAACACCACTGTGACGGCCGGAAAAGTAAGCCATTTTTAAGAATTTTTTTCGGGAATAATTTACAGTTTTCATAGAAAAATTTTATTACCTACCTTTAGTACGCTGTCTTAAGGGGTTAGCTCCCCTCAGGAGGTAGAAAATGTATCGATTCTTTGGGAATTTATTTCAGAAAGTACATGCATATTTTTATGCAATGTTTTTTTATATTCAAATGAGAGACACTTTAACAGATTATTATATTATGTTTTGGTATAAAAATATTTATTTATTACAACTGGTTTCCCGGAAGCTGTTTTTAGAAACACGTTTTGCGGTGACCAACATTATTCGGAACTGGGCTATCTGAAATCAAAAAACGAAGAAGATTTAGTTAGTACAATAGTTTATCTAGTCTTTAATCGTTCCGTTTTATAAAATATTAATCTGGGACAAAATGGCAGATGTTTTTGATGAAAAATCAGTGTTTTTTTTCTACGAAAATCGATCATTTCACTTAAAACATCTGCCATTTTGTCCCAGATTAATATTTTATAAAACGGAACGATTAAAAACTAGATAAACTATTGTACTAACTAAATCTTCTTCGTTTTTTGATTTCAGATAGCCCAGTTCCGAATAATGTTGGTCACCGCAAAACGTGTTTCTAAAAACAGCTTCCGGGAAACCAGTTGTAATTGTGCAATAAATAAATATTTTTATACCAAAACGTAATATAATAATCTGTTAAAGTGTCTCTCATTTGAATATAAAAACCATTACATAAAAATATGCATGTACTTTCTGAAATAAATTCCCAAAGAATCGATACATTTTCTACCTCCTGAGGCGAGCTAACCCCTTAAGAGACTATACAAAAATAAATAAATAGAAGAACATCCATAAATTTGAATATATTAATTAATCTTCTAGACCCACCCACGCGAGCTGGTCGAATGTGTAACTATGGAACAGCAGATCCGAAAGTAAATTTAATTTTTTTTTTATAAACTATATGAGTGTAGTTTCCGTTGTGCGTACCGATTTCTTAAACAAATTATTTTTGTAAAAATGGCGCGCTTTAGAATAAAATTTTCGAAAATCCGCGAATAAGATGGACAGTTTTTCGAGCGTATTTAAAAAAAAATTGTTTGCAATCAAAGAATCCGTACGTACAACGGAAACTACACTCATATAGATTAAAAAAAAAAAATGAAATTTAATTTCGGACCTGCTGTTCCATAGTTACACATTCGACCAGCTCGCGTGGGGAGGTCTAGAAGATTGATTAATATATTAAAATTTATGGATGTTTTTCTATTTATTTTTTTTGTATAGTCTCTTAAGACAGCGTACTAAAGATAGATAATAAAAATTCTCTATGAAAACTGTAAATTATTCCTGAAAAAAAAAATCTTACAAATGGCTTACTTTTCCGGCCGTCACAGTGGTGTTCCCCCTTAAACGATCGCTGCATTCTCGACGCGATGATTGTCTTGCAGCTCCGTCGAGAGGAAATACAGGCGAATAAAATGTTCATCTGATTCAGCTGATTTCTTGATCAGCCAAGAATCTGGCTCGGAGAAGTTTATTTGCTAACGCGATTCGTAGGTTTTGCAAAAAGCCCGCGGAGCAAGTGCCAAAATAAATTTTTCAAAGCTGGGTCAGGGCTGCGAGTGTATTTTCTCGTTACGTACGTGTTTCATAGATCGAACCTCGAGGAACGCGAGTAATGGGATGAAGGAGCGCGGTCTTGATACGCGTATCTACGCTTCATCGCACTTTTTCTTGAGCAAATAGAGCGTGGCGCGATTTAACCCTCGAGTATTTCGCTCTGTTAAAGAATACACACCAGTGTTTGTCATATAAATATCACCGTTTCGCGCTTGTTTTTCATTCCCTCGAAAAGAGACCTCCACGGGGGAACAAGTGCTTCAAATTTTTTGGGGAAAGATCGCCTTTTGTGACCAGCTGAATCTAAACCAAAACCTTCAACCCTCCACCCTTAATCCCCCTTTATCATCCAGCTTAACGTGCGTAGGAGATGGAACGCGGCAGAAATTAAATGAAAGTAGCCGCGTCTACTTTACCGACGAAGTGATCCATTGATCGCGAGCCAGGAGACAGAAGGAAGCCTCAGTTCGTGCGATCAACAACAGAGATCGCTATCTTACGGCGCGCTAATTGTCAGACGTACAATAGAGTATGTTAATTGCGATAACACGAGAACAGTCACGTGCTGGCTGGCGTACGACGAAACCGGGGCCATTCACCGAGAATTAGCGGGCGAACGCGGCTCTTTCGTTTTCGTACGCGTGAAATAGTATCATTAATATGCAACAGGCTAATAGCGCAGGTTCGCCGATCGCCCAGACGCGATAAGGCAACTTAACGCCGCTTTTCGGCGGGGCAGATTTTAATTATTCCTCGTTATCGCGGTACCAGCTGCGTCAGATCAAACAGCCCGGCGCAGACTCGCTCGTCCACTGCTTTTTATCAGATACTTTAAACGAAAAGATTACCGTGCCCCGATAGGGGATTCATATAATTCCAGCGTTATCGCGCGCTATCGCCGTGCTTACTTGGATTCCCATATTACGTGGACATGTTTCGATCCTACGTGACGAGTCGAGTGGTTGGACGGTGTCATTAGTGTCCGACGTTCGTCAGCTCCTCGATGCCTTTTACGTGGCACAGTGAATTCGCGAGCTTCGTGGCCAATCCGGCTGACCGGCGCGAGAATTATCCCTTTCAGAGAGTTCGCCGGCCTCGTCTGAATCGACCTGCCGGTACAAAGCGTCTAGACGTCTCCAGGCGGGCACGTTCGCTGGAGTACTCGCACGATATTGCCGATACACATCGTTCAACAAAAGAAGAGCCATCCGTGTTTCCTCTTTATTCGCGTGGCGATCAGCTGACTCGATATCTCGCCAGAAACAATCGGGATCGATCCCCTCGGCTATCTCATCAAACATATTACAGATTTTTCCGTCCCGCCGCTATCAGGCGCGTTCGAGGGAATTCAATGGAGATATACCGAGAACCGGAGTTGCGCGAAACTGGACCGGTAGCGCGCAAGCCATTCCTGTATCCATGAATACTTGAAGAGTGTCTGGAAGGTATGTAAAGCGGAGGAAGTTGTAGCCCAAGAGTCGTCTCGAGGAAACCTTCGTCCAAGGGTCAACGTGTGCTCTCTTCCACATCGCCGCAAGTATCAATCAATACTCGACTACTCATTTCTTTCACGTAGAACCGTTCTGTTTCTTATTGTACCATCCACTATAAAACACACTGTGCATCGTAAGTCGAAATGAGCGAGGATTTGAAACGAATCGTGGCGCAAGCTGCGTAAGGCTAACATCGCGAACGATGAAACGAAAGGAGACTTCAGGAAAGGTAGGATTTAAGCGTCAACGAGTAGAAGCTAGATGAACAAGCAATAATTGCGGTTGAGCCGCAATTCATCCCCCTAGGTGTATTTAATTTCACGTTACTTGTAGGGTGGCTCGATAAGTTCGCGAGTTACGAGGGCTAGCGTGCGCCGAGGACGCGTGTATGCACGTGAGACCAGGCAGGGCTGCGTGTCGATCGTGTGCCAACACTCGATCGACGGTTTTTCGTCCGCTACGGGACGGACCTTCCGAGCTGGGTAACACCCGAGCTTCCAGTAATCCCCGGAATCCTTATATGTGGTGTCCTCGCATAACGAGGGTCGAGGCTCACCTTCCTGGCCGACACGAGCCGCGAAGAAGGTGTGCAGAAAACGGACATAAGGAAACGGATACTCTGAAGCACGTCGGTAGGTATAAGTGTTCTCCCAATCGATGCTACGCTCTCATTGGTCGGTGCAATTGGATTTCCATTGACTTTTACATTTCGAGCGATTCGATGGAACACGTGGAGCATCGTCGCGCGAGGTGGAGTCGAAGAGATTTCTGAGGCGGGACACGCGGGACCCATGTTCGGTGACATTTCGAGGATCGTGGCAGAAGAAAGTGCGACGTTCGTGCGATAAACCTAGTAGGAGTCAGGTAAATCGGTGAACACTTGCGAGAGCCGTTTCGTATTCGACTAACGGGTGGTCCCTCGGGTGGAGGCTGTGCATTAGCGGATTGCCATCGAGCTGGTTATTGGCTGGGGTTTGGATAGGAACGGGGTCGTGAGCGGGACCAATTCGGAATCATTGGACGGTTAACAGCGCGGATGGTGGTATCGCAGCCGCGTTCGCTCATAAAAGTGGACGTTTCATGAATGGAGAAAGGTGAACGCGTGGTTCACCAAGGACAGCCCCCGTTGCAGCGGAATGAGAGTGACGTGTCGGGAGGCAAAACGCGGAACAGCTGATCCCTCGTCGACAATGACAGGTCAATGAAACGCGGGCCAGATGTTCCGTAACTGTTCCCGCGGAGAGTACACGCGGGGCCGTGTTCTCGCGGAGAGGAAAGTAGCACGCGACTTCGCCACGCGCTCCGGCCGAGCAGAACGGACACGTATATGGAGATGACGGCGACGATATCGCCGCGAAGACGCTGGATACTTTCGTGCACGCGTACGTCTATTTTCCGCCGCTGTTTAGAGCCTTTGGCGACACGTGCTCGACATCTGGATGCACCGCAATCGCGGTAACCTTCTTAAAATAGAGGAGATTCCTGAGGATCCCCGTCCGCGACGAGGGAGGAGACCTCGTCCCATGTTGGGCAAGAGAAATTAGAATCGCGGCGACCGCTGGGCTCTTCAATCTCCTCGCCGTTCTATCGAGTTGGTAAAAGTTTAGCCAGAGATCCGTGAAATTCGAGCGCGGTAATCGTTCCTTTCGAAAAACAAGCTGCTCCTACACCGTCACTCGTGTAAGGTAAAAGACCCAATACGTGGACACGTCCCAGTAGATGGACACTGGTGCAAATAATACTGATTAGTACATTTAATATTCCCTTTATCCAAAAAGAACTATTTTATTCAATTATTCAAATATTTAGTAAAATATATTCATATATATATATATATATATATATATATATATATTTGGTGTATTTGTAACACTTTCGTAAAGAACAATTTATTCTCTTGAACTGTCCGGTTTACAGCATTTTAGTATTGGATTTATCTGATTTGCTAAGCAGTCGATGCTCCACACGAATACACATAACCTTAAAATTAGTCATTCAATAACAGATTCTTTTTACTCAAGTTTGTTTACTGATTTGAATAAATTACTTATACAGAAGAAATATGCAAAAAGAAAAAAATATTGTGTTGTTTTTTTTATTTAATTTCTCTAGAAAACATCCAAATTGCTGATGTTTCATTATGTGTCCATGAAATGGGACAGTAAAATCGGGACGCCGGGACATACTAGTTAGGCTGTCCAAGTATTGGACCATTGTAAGGTCTATGAATTTTCAATATTTCACAAAATTATTCACTCCTACAATATGTGTTTTTTTTTTTTAATGATAAAGTACACACGATGCCCCATGTAATTGCACAATCGTTTTTATATAAATCGATTTGTATAACTGAAAGATTCTCAAATGTGTGTACGCCGTACCTTAAATGTCCAGGTATTGGGACATTTACCTTACGGCAGGACTGGCCCCGTTCGTTTCAGTTGAAACGAAATCGATGGATTCCAATTCCGAAAGCCTTTATCCGTCTGGACTCGCTTTACAGGCCCGTGCCAGCCGGCGACAGACGAAAAACCACCCCGTTATCGATTGCCCTCGAAAAAAAGGGGCGCGACATGAAATTCCTCGGCGCGGTTCCGCCTGCTCTGCTTTACTAACCGAGAATCGGAGTTATCTCGACGTAGAGGGCGCCACCTAACGCAGGAAAGTGGCGCCGCTTTCAAAGGCCAATCGTCTTAAACGAAGCGTCGATACGTGGGCGCAAAGTTGTGCCACGGGGGAATCGATCAGCCGTTCCCTTCTTAGGCTTCGGTTGCCATTCCCTTTCAATCGCCAACAATGGAACAATCGATTTTACCTGGCAAACGGAGATCTTAATAGAGATCTCTATCCGGCCAGAGAGTTAGAAGTTAGGTCGACGTGGCTTTCGGTTCCAAGATGCGGTTCTCCAGCGATTATTCCGATAGTACGCTCAACTCTGACCTTGGCAGAGTTACCGCCAAGGCCAGCATCCCGGCACCTCCTGTCAGAAATAGAAGACCAAGTGCACGGAACAATAGTTTCCGCACGGCAACCGCCGCTGGAAACTTCCGTCGCCACGGCCAAATCAAATTCTGCGGCCTGCCGGGTGCCCTGGCGCTCGGCCCCGTGCCCGGGAAATTGATTGCAGAACTTTAATGGCGGCCATTTAGAGCGTAATGCGATCGAGATCGTGGCCCGCGATTTCTGCAATCAGTTACATCGAGCACGCCTCGTGTTTCCATGAACTTGGCCAACTTTAAAGATTTTCGGATTTATGGATTTTCGTGGAAAGCCTTGGATTTATTAATAATAGTGCGGCTAATTATGTTATCGAGCTTAATGTAGCAGCATTGCCAAATTCTACTCCGCTGGAGGCGCGTTGGGAAGAGACTTGTCGATTCGTTTAGATCACTCGTGCCATGGGTAGACACGTATTTTCTACAGGAGAGTGCTCGAAGGGAGGGTGAATGATTCATTAGGGGAACCGATGGTTAGAAGCAGCTTGAGGGAGTAGAAATTGATGGAAAGTCCTCTGCTGGCGAGTCGAGGAGGCACCGCCACACCTAATTTACATCACGGCTAGAATTTGCGTAGGAGTACTCCTCCTTTCAAGTCCCAGATAGCCTGATCCCTATTTGGGCATAATGATCCCATGACTAGTCGATTCCTGACCCGATTGCCTTTTAATTTCTTCAAGCAACGTCTTCAGAGAACGACATTAAACGTGAAAGTGGCTCTAATTGCTGGTGCTTCTATGCTAATGGAAGATGCGAGCATTAAGGGGTTAGCTCGCCTCAGGAGGTAGAAAATGTATCGATTCTTTGGGAATTTATTTCAGAAAGTACATGCATATTTTTATGCAATGGTTTTTATATTCAAATGAGAGACACTTTAACAGATTATTATATTATGTTTTGGTATAAAAATATTTATTTATTGCACAATTACAACTGGTTTCCCGGAAGCTGTTTTTAGAAACACGTTTTGCGGTGACCAACATTATTCGGAACTGGGCTATCTGAAATCAAAAAACGAAGAAGATTTAGTTAGTACAATAGTTTATCTAGTCTTTAATCGTTCCGTTTTATAAAATATTAATCTGGAACAAAATGGCAGATGTTTTTGATGAAAAATCAGTGTTTTTTTTCTACGAAAATCGATCATTTCACTTAAAACATCTGCCATTTTGTCCCAGATTAATATTTTATAAAACGGAACGATTAAAAACTAGATAAACTATTGTACTAACTAAATCTTCTTCGTTTTTTGATTTCAGATAGCCCAGTTCCGAATAATGTTGGTCACCGCAAAACGTGTTTCTAAAAACAGCTTCCGGGAAACCAGTTGTAATTGTGCAATAAATAAATATTTTTATACCAAAACATAATATAATAATCTGTTAAAGTGTCTCTCATTTGAATATAAAAACCATTGCATAAAAATATGCATGTACTTTCTGAAATAAATTCCCAAAGAATCGATACATTTTCTACCTCCTGAGGCGAGCTAACCCCTTAATGCAACCACTCGTAGACCTAATTTGCTTGGTTGGCATCCTGTCATATTGGAAGAAATCAATTTTTGATAAACCACCCTTCGATGCCTTCTACCATGGAGTTTCCAACAATCACGAAGCTGGCGTACACATGATAAAGGAGCGTGAACGTGAGAGATCGAACGTATTCGCACGGGAGCATCTTGGCAGTTAATATCGCCGAGCGATACTAACGAAAAGCAAACAGCGCTGTGTGCTCGGCAAACAGCGGAATTTCATTCGAAAGGGAAAGCGCATCGAAGCCGCCGGTGATTGCCGAGAAGTTCCACTTGAAACATCAATGAAACACGAATAAAACAGTTGCCAAATGGGAACGAACGTGCCGAAACCGTGGACCTCGATTGAGCGAGCCGGGGAACGGAACAACGGTGGGTCCCTTTTGTACCTAATTCATGGCATCGATCCGCAATAATGGACGAACCACCTTTCTTCCACCGTCGACAGCCAGAACAGCGGCGTGAAAGAATAACCCCGACGAGCAGACACGTACAGGGTGTGAAAAAGCTGCCGACTACAATGCTTCAAGATCCAATTTCCTTCGCCAAATGCGACATGAAATTTCTACTCTAAATTTCTCCACTCGACGAGAGTCTAAATAGCCCGAATAAACACTTTCCTCCCTTCGCGTTTCACTTTCAAAACACACTCTGCACGGACTAACCCCAGAAACTCCAAGGACGCTTTACGAAAAGGCGACTCGGCCAGCTTTCGCGACTTATGGCACCTCAAACTTTCCATCCTCCTCCCAGCGGACGGCGCAAGGGATAAAAAGAACCCTTCGACCTCGAAATTCCAAAATCGAGGGGAATTTCACCGCAAATCCTTTCAACGAATCGCCGAGCCAGAAGCCCGTGTGACCACTGTTCCGTCTCTCAGCCTGCGGAGGGCAAAGAGCGGAGCAGTGTCACGCTGACGAACCGTCCCTTTATCTCGGCGGGCCATTATCAGTCTCGGCCATCCTTTGTCCGCCGTCTACCTTACCGCTTTGCTCTCGCTGGCGTTTCCGGGGTCAGGGGGGTGGTTCCTAGCTTCCCTCGAAGCGGGGCTTTTCCGCGGGAGTTCCTCGAGTGCAGCCACGTCCGCGGAAAAAAAAAATTGAACGGCAAGGTGTGCCAGGCGGAAGGGTGGCGAGGAGGAGAGGAACGGCAAGAGTCAACGAGCCGGTCTCTCGTCGGCGATCTTAACGCAACCATCTGACCTTGCGGCCAGAAAAACAAGCCGCGATCTGTGCGCGGAGGTTGGCCTGCTACCAGAGCCCGCGTTATTAATTTCCGAAAATACGCGGATGAGTCGCGTTCATTATCTGCGAGGGGGCGGGGCGAGAGTACCCGCTCCACTTGGGCCACGAAGGACTTGGATGCCCGCTTTCCGATGGAGTTCCGAGGGCCCTTTTCGCGATCCAGGGCGATACCGAGGCTACTTAGGTGTGTCGAATTTGAGGAGCGCGGAAACAGTCGACCGCTCTTTAGACTCGATACGCTCGATTCGCACCTGGACGGATGAACTTGCAGGCTCGAGGCATAGGTGGCAGAAAAGACATCGCTTCCATCGATCGTAAACGCTTCCCCCCTCGGGACTATCGCCTGACGGGCTTCTCTCGCGCCTGTGACGAAGTGTTTATCTACTGGTTAATTAGTTTATCAAGTGCAGTGACGATCGCGCGTAAAAGTTGGTTATATAACGCGCACGGCATTCGCAGCGGGGCAGATAAAAACGATTTCTTGTGCGCGCACGCCAGTTACACGCTGGATGATTGTCCCCGCTCGTGGTAGGGGGAATCCGATCGCGATTACGTGACATTTGCATAGGCGAACGCGGGCGTCTTGCAACATTCGCGTAGACCGTGTAATTCCGGGGCGCGTTTTAATTAACGCCAAAGGAGGCCGCTCGAATCCAACGCGACGAATGTTGGAACCCGTGTAAAGCCGGGTCCAGACCTGAATGAGTATACGCTGAGCCGGCTGAGCCGCGCACGAATATTCTGATGTGGACGGGTGAAACGGTAGCCCCTGGCGCATGCTTCTACGTCTGAAAGGTTGAGCGTGAACGCATATGCTAGTGTGGACGGGTCATTAACGGCGGCTGACCTCCTCACTTCGGATTCCGTTCATGGAACTTCTCGGCGTTAAGGGGTAACACCACTCTAGAGGCAGAAAGAAAGACCTAAATTTGACAATTTATTTTGGGAGTATGACGAACGGAATAGAATTTCTTTTCAGATGGTTTATTTAACACATATTGAAGTACGAAAAACAATTTTTTTTTTATTGTCATTTTCATACAAAATGGCGGCGACAGAGCCCGTGGTCGAAAACAGCTTTTTTGAAAACACCGCCACGGCAGGACGGATTTCTCGGCATGTATGAGTCCGGGAACAAAAAATAAAAAATATTTATAATCTATATACAATTGGCTTTGGAAGTACGTAGGGGTTTTTTTTTTTAATCAATTTTTGTGGAAGTGGTGCACTTTTTAAGAAATGAATTGATCTTTTGCCCTAAACATGAGCATTAAATTGTTTATAAAAAAAAGAGTTTACATTCAATCAAAAAACGGCTACGTATTTCCAAAGAGAATATTGTTGTGAAGCTACTGTAAACATTTCAAATCGATCCATGCAATAGTCTCCGAGAAATCCGTCCTCCCAGTTTGAAAGAAGTGGTTTCGACGACGGGCTCTGTCGTCGCCATTTTGTCTGAAAATGACATTAAAAAAATTGTTTTTCGTACTTCAATATGTGTTAAATAAACCCTCTGAAAAGAAATTCTATTCCGTTTGTCATACTCCCAAAATAAATTGTCAAATTTAGGTCTTTTTTTCTGCCTCTAGAGTGGTGTTACCCCTTAAGGGGTTAGGCCACCTTGAACGGAGCAAAATTGCAGTCATTTTCGGCATTTTTTTTAGGAAGATAATAAAATAAACAGAAAATTTAATATGAAGCCTGTTATTATACAACTCTCGCCGGAAAAAAATCGTATTTTTTTTCTTACAAAATGGTGGCGGTAGAGCCGTGATACGCAAGATCTTGTGGAGCGACGTTTTCCACGGTGTTCAATCTCACGGCTATACCGTTTGACTTAGAACAAAAAACCAAAAAGATTTAGTTTCTGCATGCCTAAAACTATGGAAGTATGTAGGGAAATCCAGAAACATTAATTTGTCTCGAAATGGTGACCATGGAGAGAAAAAGTGCATTTTTTTTTATAAAAGTGTCAATTGCACAGAACATATTCAAGATATCGCAAAACCGCTACGTACTTCCATAGTTTTAGGCATGCAGAAAATAAAGCTTTTTGGTTTTTTTGTTCTAAGTCAAACGGTATAGCCGTGAGATTGAACACCGTGGAAAACGTCGCTCCACAAGATCTTGCGTATCACGGCTCTACCGCTGCCATTTTGTAAGAAAAAAAATACGGTGTTTTTCCGGCGAGAGTTGTATAATAACAGGCTTCATATTAAATTTTCTGTTTATTTTATTATCTTCCTAAAAAAAATGCCGAAAATGACTGCAATTTTGCTCCGTCCAAGGTGGCCTAACCCCTTAAGGGGTTACGCTCGGTCAGCAGGCCGAAAAAGGTGTGATTTTTCGGAATTTTTTAGGGAGTATCACAGTTTCGGAGGAAAAAAAAATTCCCAAAAATCACACCTTTCTCGGCCTCCGGAGAGAACACCAATCCAGAACACCTGATCGACCGCCAAAGAGGCTACACAAAATCAAGGAACATCTAGAGTGTCCACGACAAATGGTCCGCTAGCTGCAGCTAAGCAACGACGATGGAAGGTTAGCTCGAAGAAAGCGCGGGCACAGAGAGTGCATAAATACTGGCTGGAAGCTGCAGTTAACGAAGTAAAATGACCACAGTTTGACACTGTGAACTGCTGGTGTCGAGTGGACGCACGCACACGCGCCCGCCCGCGTAAAATACCTGCGTAAATAATCGGCTGGCTCGCGGTCAGAACTGACCAAAGACACGGAAACGTTGGAGACGTTCGTGAAACCGTATCCGAAATAAATCGGAACTCTCGGGAGTCGGAGAGTAATGCCAAGTCGGTTGGGTCGCGGGAGACGCCATGTGCGGTTCGGATAAGCCGCGGTGATAAGGGAAACGTGAGCGATACCAGATTCGCCGCGATGCATACTTATGCGCCGCGGGTACGTGGGCCAGCGGATAAATGCCGTCTAATGGGGCAAAAGTTCGATAGAGGTATGCGATCGTGTGTGGTGTAACGCGGTGGGTTTAAAAATACGGTCCCCGTACGAGTTATAACTTGGGGGGCTATTTAAAGAAGCCTGTGCACCGGTGCCTGTTTTTAATCTCTAAGTGGGAATGGCTGTTGGGAAGTACGCGCGTTCAGCCGAGGAAACTGGGGAAAATCGTTCGGGGGAGGGCCCTTTAAAGTTTCGTTGGGAAACGTTGGCGGGCGGAGTGGAGGACATCTCGAGTCTGTTTGTAAAACAGAATGCTCTGTACGCGAAGAATATGGTATCAGAGCGCTCCATCTAGTAGACTCTACGGGGCCATTCAGTTCCCATCTCGGCGACAAAGAAATTCCTTTTTCGCGCGGATAAGGATGATCCACGCTCCGGGGGGGGGAACAAAAGATCCCCCGGTTGGCAGAGAGCAATCGACGCGACGCCGTCTCGATTTCTTGTATCAAACATCTCGATCACGGCCACGTTGCCGGGCGACGAACGATATCCGCGATACTGCGCAAATGGCAGAGCAAATATCGTTGCCAGCTGATCGCCGGCGAGGAATGTCGCTTATCGATCACTTCGAGAAATACGACGATCTTGTTTCCCCGATGGTTTTGGCGCAAACACAGAGCCGCGACGGCTCTTTTCGGCCACTCTCGGCGGTGCCTCGTTAACCATTTAGTCCCTCCATTTCCATGGGCGATCGAAGTTTGAAGCGATGCACGCGCGATCCGCGCGAATGGGCGAGACGGAAGAGTGGGCGTTCAAAGGGAGTCCGAGTAAAACAACGCGGTTCAATCAACATCGAGATAATCGAGTTATCTGCCCCGTTCCTAGGCCGAGCGTACGCTTCGCCGAAACGCTAGAAGATTCCGCCTTCGGATAAAAATCGCGCTAACGATATCGCGATGATCCCCCTCCTCGGCCGTCGGCTTCGGATCGTTCGCATTACTTTATCACCGGCAAAATGCGATGACCTTGGAGCGCAAGAAACCGATATAAACGCGCTTGCAACCATTCAGGCGCTATTGCGTCTTGGCGTTTGCAAAACTTGGGGAAATGCCGCGCAACGCTGCGCTCGTTCGTTGGTTAAACTTTGAACCGAATCGGCTCTACTTAATACATACACCAGCGGGAGCGTGATTTAATACGCGGCCTCAGCGCGTCTCGATACGTACGGAGCTGAAACGGTAATGTCGCCGAAAATTGATACCCCCATTTGGAAGATTAATTATCGAGTGGGAGGTGCCTCGAAGCTAAGACTGAGGATCTTTGTCTCGACGTTTCAGGAAATGGTACCTAGGGGAGAGCTGCCAATATCGTACCGGTCACCTAAATCGTACCGCATCAATTTCTCAAAAATTAATGAATACAAACGACGTCTGATGATAAAAATATCAAGTAAATGCCGAAATAAGAAATAGAAACAAAACCTTTCGAGCTTACACCCTATTTTTTGCGTGCTACAAGCATTTAAAAAAATCAGGTATGATTGATGTAACTTTTTACCAGTTTATTTTAGCTGATAATAATCAAACAGTGCAATTTTCTCCTGTATTTATGTATTTCTCTAAAAGCGGGTTTAATGTAGAATATTTTACATTCATTATAAAGTTTAAATTTATATTTATAAATAAATTGATCATGTTTCCTAAATCGTACCACTACAATCGTACCAGTAGGATTTGACAACTCGTGTGTTATATAGGTTATGTACATATATCATATACATAGTTTATTGCGGCCTGTGTGTGATTCATATACATATGTATATGTAACTATATAATAATCATTACTGCATATTGAATAGTTTCTTCTCTATTTGTTATTGACACTATTTTTAGTGCAGGTACGATTTAGGAGACCGGTTGCCTAAATCGTACCTTTTACAGTATGTGACAAAAAGATTAATAACAAATTAATTTGTTCTGAACATAAGGTTAAGCGTATAATAGTAGGTGCCTAAAAGACCAAGCTCCAATATCCAATAGTCATTTCCGTTCAAATTAGTACCAAATATGAAATATAACTTAGAATGTCTTAAGTGGCACGATATAGGCAACCCTCCCCTACTTACCTACTCTTTTCGGGTTATCGGTAAGGTTCGGCGTAGTCGTTTCAGAGGACAAGAGTGCTATAGAAATTTTTTTGGCGATTCCGGCTAACGAATATTCGCGAGCTCGTGGCGCATTACGCGAATCTGTGAATCCGCGTGTTCGTTCCGCGTAACGAGTTGGCAGAGGAGCTACAGAATTTTGGCGATGCAGGAGATTCCGCGGCCCTCCCTCTGAATCGAGGAAGTCACCCTGGAACAGACGAGAAAGTTTCGAGGCCACGGCCTGGCGACAAATCTGAGACCGCGCCTTCGAGCATCTTCCGCGCGGCTCGAGCTCGCCGCTGGTTCGTACGCGAGCGCAGTGTTCGCGAAAGAAAGCGAAGCTGCAAGTGGTCTGAACCCGCGGGCAATTAGTTTGCAATTTAAAAGCCATTACCCCGACTAATTGGGCTTTAATAGCCCAGAGTTTTCACTCGGTCAGCGCGAACGAAACGTTCGATCCTGTCGCGACTGCGGAATGATGAATAGTCTCGAAGTCGATGCTGGTTATTGGCAGGGGGATGGACAAAACGTCATTTCGAATAATGGCAAAGTAATGGCGCGAGGAGCACGAGCGAACGAGGAAAGAATAACGGGAAAACAGGAGAAGCCTGCAGAAACGTGGCAGTGCAATGGTCGGAGGTGCAGCGCAAATTGCTGCTTCAAAACCTAGCCCTGCGGCTGCGTTTCCGCGTGTGCGACGCAAGAACGTCATTAAAACGCTCCTTCGATGCGAGGTCCCTTTGAAAAGGGCAGGCCGGGCTTTCAAGGGCAGCTTTACGATTTCAGCCCGTGCCTGATCTATGCTACGCACCTGCAACCGAACTACAGCCTCCTACTAAGGTAAATGTCCCAATACCTGGACATTTAAGGTACGGCGTACACACATTTGAGAATCTTTCAGTTATACAAATCGATTTATATAAAAACGATTATGCAATTATATGAGGCATCGTGTGTACTTTATCATTAAAAAAAAAAAACACACATATTGTAGGAGTGAATAATTTTGTAAAATATTGAAAATTCATAGACCTTACAATGGCCCAATACTTGGACAGCCTAACTAGTATGTCCCGGCGTCCCGATTTTACTGTCCCATTTCATGGACACATAATGAAACATCAGCAATTTGGATGTTTTCTAGAGAAATTAAATAAAAAAAACAACACAATAGTTTTTTTTTGCATATTTCTTCTGTATAAGTAATTTATTCAAATCAGTAAACAAACTTGAGTAAAAAGAATCTATTATTGAATGACTAATTTTAAGGTTATGTGTATTCGTGTGTACCATCGACTGCTTAGCAAATCAGATAAATCCAATACTAAAATGGTGTAAACCGGACAGTTCAAGAAAATAAATTGTTTTTTACGAAAGTGTTACAAATATACCAAATATATATATATATATATATGAATATATTTTACTAAATATTTGAATAATTGAATAAAATAGTTCTTTTTTGGATAAAGCGAATATTAAATGTACTAATCAGTATTATTTGCACCAGTGTCCAGCTACTGGGACGTGTCCACGTATTGGGTCTTTTACCTTATCATACTCATTTACCGGCTATCGAGTGACCAGCTGAACGAGAGAACGCATCGGAGAATAACGGCCATCTCGCCGTGCAGAATGAACTTAATTCGGGGTCAGCGCAACCCCGCGCCGTAAGGATAATCGATCCTTCGCCCGGCGATGAGGAACGGTACCGGCATTGTCTCCGTTCTGCCTGGCAACCGCGAGATATCGATACGCGAGATTACTTCATCGGCCATCACGCGCGATTATTTATAAATCCGATCGGTTATTCTCGTCGAGCAACGGTCCCCTCGAACTTAACGACGCGGTTATCGATTCCGCCACCGACTGATTCTCGTCTGGAGCCCCAACTCGCCACCGATAGCTCCGTTCCCATTGCACCGGATCGCGAACGTTAATGCGAAAAGAAATCGCGCGACACCGCGACCTGGGGCTGCGAGGAAAAGTCCAGCCCCGGGATTCGCGTGTCGCGAACGAACGGTTTTAATATCATGGGGGCATATTGACCCAGATCGCGACACGTGAGCAGGTAACGTGATCGACGTTCTTGCTACGCAAACAGCCGGCGAAGCTCCGGCCCGAGCGCCTCGCCGTACCGGAAGCGACGGGTGATAAGCGACGGACGCTGTGACCGAGTCACCACGGCTTTTCAAAAAGTTGTTGAATAATATACGGGGTGCGCCTTGGAACTGGGTCGGTCTGGTGCCAACGAAACCCCCTTCGGACGGGGGAGGAGGATGAGCGTTGCGCGGCAACGCTCGATCAATCGCAAGCCCCTTCGGATGCATCATACTCAACGTCCCGCTGTCTTCGATGATCGTGGATGCTCTAGGATCGATCGTCGTGATTCCATCCTGCCTCGCCGAGCGGAGATCGAGGCGGCGCCCGTTTTTCAAGGTCCCCGAGGCGGATGGAGATCGACCGGGCCGCGTCTCGTGTTACGACACGGGGGTAAGGGAGTCGCGGGCAGCGGTGGGTACCGTTGATTTAAAAAATTCAACACCCTTCGGCGGGGCTGCGGGCGCATCAGCTCGAAATGGTCGCATGGCACATTCATGGCTAGCGCGAAGCCTCGGTGCGCCCGCTCGAGGGAAACTGGGTCAATATCCTGGGCGTCGCATTGACACGCGTCGCTCGCACGGGTTCGCGGAACAAACGCGGAATAAAACGTGAAATAATTCGATGCCGCCCTTCCCGTGACCGGCCGCCAGTGGACAGTCAACTCTCTGGCCGCCGTTCGCGCCGTTCCCTCCCGCGGGCCTTTAATGAAAATTTTAAATTAGCCACGACCCGGCACCGTGCTCTTCCGCGATGTCATCGCGTGCACGGCGAAAATAGTGTCATCGACAGCGTGTTAATCGAACACTATCTTTAGAAAAACTACGCCTGCGCTCTGCACCCTCGGATCGCGCGCCCATGCAGCAAGAGCATATCGAAGAGTCACGCTCCGAAATCCTTCCTCGAACTTGGGGATGAACGCGGGGCTTGGAAACTCGAATACTTAAGAAACGCTGGCGCGGCGAAAACGGGATCTCCATTAATTTATAGTCACCCGAGGAATTTCTCCTCCTCTATGCCGATATTCCGTGGCTTGCGCGAGGACTGTGTTTTATTCACGAGAAATTCGCCACGCGAGACAACGGCGGAGAATAATTGACGCAGTCCGCGTCGCAGGACCATCCCCACAGGATCCATTCGCGTGCCGCGGTAAAATTTCAATGGGATCCCCGACACGAAAGACGGTTTTACTGTCGAAGTTGAGGAGACAAATAATTCCTACCTGGGGCTTGGGTAACTCAATATTCCGTGATTAAATTTTGGGTCGCCTAATAACAAACAGCTTCAATACGATAATCACGGAGTTTTGTACCTTATTCTCATTGCCCCTGCAGTTCCTCATCCCCTAACGACATAATATGACGCAGGTAGAATCGCAGAAATTTAATCGGGCGAAGGGGCCATTGCCTCGGTTTCCCTAATCAGGCTCCGATTGAGGGAAATTGAGCGACGTCGCTGAATCACCCTCGCATTTCCACCGAACTCCAAGAAAGCCGCTTCAAGGTAATCCCGGCCAGCGGCGTGACATAAGAGGCATTATCAACGGGCAACATTATCAATTCCCCGATCCGTGTATCCGTAAAAAAAAAAAAAAAACTACACGCGCCGCGATAACAATCATCCGCCTTGGGCAATTCATTTGTGCAATTATGCAAATTGATTAGATAACGGTGTACCCGTGCTCGCGGCTGGGGAAAGATCGAAGCTTAATCCTAGTCGCGAGTTTAATCCCGTAATACCGGGCAGGCCGCGGTGAGGCGATGAATCTGAACGCTGGCAGGGGAATTTACGGGCAAGGGAACGCCGGGGACGGCGATCGCGCGTTGCCGTCGATTTCGTCGTAGACGTTGCACGCGCGGATCGAACGCCCGCCAAAAAATGCGGCCGAGCATCAGACAGGTGATATCGATATAAAAAACGACGGCCGATCGACACGGACACGAAGGCTCTTTATTTCGAGCGACCCGATACATGCGCGAGGCAGGAATTACACTTTCGACCGTCGCTTTTTCGAGTGCGCGACATTGAACAATAGCCGGGGCCAGCGCATCAATCGCCGAAACCGGCGATAAGGACGTTAATAACGTTCGCGTATGTACATTGTATCCGCCTGTCCTTCGCGGACGCTCGATATTGGCTTGTGCATCGATAACGCCGGGCAGCAAATATTTTTCCCAAGGAATGTGCTTTCCCATGTCGTCTAACCGTGTCCTCGTCTCGGGACGTTCAGGTGGACGGCACCGTTTTATAATCGCTTCAAAGCAAGCATTTTTTTTTTTTTTTTTTACAGGCACGAGTATTACGGAGTACGAATTTATCGAGAACAGTGACCTCGCCGGTAATCGGTACAAACTTATGAATTTATTCTGCTGGATGTTAAACGCAGTGACTCGAGCAACGCACGGCACTTATTTCCATGGCTTTTAAATATCAATCTTCGCACGGACGAGCCCGAATTCTTTCTCGCGGAGGAATTGGAAATTTTACAAGCTCTGTGCTAGTTGGCAACGCGGCAAGGATCCCCGAATTTTTTCCCTCCTGGCATTCGTCGATTCTTTTACCGCGCCCCGAGAATAGAGGAGGTATATACCTGAAATTCGAAAGGGACTCGAAGGGCGTATCCCAATTTTCAGGCAGATGATACCCTCGATTGTGCACCGCCATGATACACCGCCGAGGGAACACGTTCCTCGGGAATAGAACCGCCTCGCTGGATGCACTCTAGCGTGGACGTCCATACGAACGTTAACCGTTAATCGCTTTAGAGTCCACAGTGACTTTTCGCTTCGAGTGCAGATAAAAACACGAGGATAACGCACCGGGAGCCTCGATCTTTGCGCCCAAAGGACAAAGAAACGCGAACCGCGCGCACAGTTACCTATCTGCAATATTGTCTCGTTATCAGAGATCTTGTAAACAGTAGCTTCCAATGACGGAGAAGTTTGCTTTTCTTATAAGGGAGCACGACAGAATTGAATTTCCGATAATAGAATCGTGTATAATACTTGGGAAGTGAGTTTAAAAGTCTGCGAGAGTAATGCGTCCTAAGCAGAGACTCCTAACAAAATCTAACACGATAATAAATAGGGTAGATGTCCCAATTACTGCCACTTGATTTATTATATGTAATAAAAGCGTAACGTATAAAAATAAATGTACAAAAAATAGTTATTATAATAACTATTATAATAACTATTTTTTGTACATTTATTTTTATTTTTATAGTTATATAATAACTATTATAATAACTATTTTTTGTACATTTATTTTTATACGTTTATAATAACTATTATAATAACTATTTTTTGTACATTTATTTTCATACGTTACGCTTTTATTACATATAATTATAATAACTATTTTTTGTACATTTATTTTTATACGTTACGCTTTTATTACATATAATAAATCAAGTGGCAGTAATTGGGACACTAGCAGTAATTGGGACATCTACCCTATTAAATTGAACCAGAACTGTATCTAGTATTCAATCAAAATCAATTTCCACGGGGTATCCTTGCCCTAAGTTTTGTTCTATAATCTCAGGACCCATAGGAATCCGGGGACGCGTGATAATTTCTATGTCTGATCAGAAATTTAGCCAACGCGCTTATCTTACGCTTTGCGTTAATAACAGTATTATGCCCCAAGGTTTTGGTATCCCCAGAAATAACTTCTTCTCTGCCTCCGTTCAGAAACTATTCTCTGTCAAAGCAGCATTGCTTCGTGAAGTACGTTTAATCGCTCGTGTCGTCGCAGAAAGAGATAATCCCGCTTTCGGGCTGAATTTCTTCAAACTACCCGGCTACGTGTGCTCTATAAAGTTATAATCGACGTTACCGTATTGCGCATTCAGCGACACTTTAGAGCAGTCGATGATGCTTCATCCGCAAGTACCGTATCGCATAAATTTCAGCAACGCAGGACTAAATGGTTGGCGAACCAAATAACCTAGTACTTCGGACGAAACGCGGAGAGACGCTTCGCTGCTCGGGCGACTCGCTCAGCTCGGTTCGAAATACTAACCAATTACCGAATGATAGATTTGCACGGCGCTTTGTCAGAGACTACCATGAAAATGAACGAGTCGCAGGGTGCGAGAGACCACTGCGAGGCGCAGAATTACCACGGAGAGTCGAATGGATAATCGGTGAGAAAATCCTAGAAATCCTACGCTAACTTCACGCTCATGCAACGAACACAGATAACGTGGCATGCCAAAACTGGATTAAGGTTAGGGCTGTCGAGCAAACGTCACTCTTTACTTTCTCGCTCTGTACTCTAAGTTACTCATGCGATATTGGGACACACTACGAAACCGGAACGTCTAACTTGTTAAGGTTATCTGCCGTTATAGCGGTATCGGCCGAATATAATGTTTAAGAAAGTATTCACTGTCATTCTGGTGCACAACGATCGTTCGATCCCTCCGGTCGGGCGTGGGAAGCTCGGCACTACCGATCACTAGATGCGAGATACGTTCAGCCCTTTCGGTGCCGAGGTTCGCACGCACTGCACTGGTTAGGTGTGCGACAGAGTGTAAGAGCACTGAAAGGGCTGGAGAGGTGCGGTGTAACGGCGATTACTGGCAGAAAGAAACGAGCGGCACCGCGTTCCCGTGGTGGACGGCGTCCACGGGCACCGTGGTCGGTTCCTCCCAGCGTCGTGGGGGACGAGAAAGGAGAGGCGCGGGCACCCGCGGCACGCGTATCGCGTAAACATCGAATTCAGCAGACACCCGCTAAAACGGCGAGATTCCCGATGGTGGGTAGGTAGGTAGGTAGGTAGATGGTGAATCCAGCAAGCAGCAGGCAGCAGGCAGCATCGGGTAAAAAGAATCCCCCCTACCCTGTTCGTCGGGCACCCGCTCCATCGCCTTCCCAAGAGTAACCCAGGCACTCGGCACGCAGACGCACAGCTCTGCATTCGGAGACGGACAGGCGAACGGAGCGAGGTGCGAGAGAAAGAGCGCGAGGGCAGGAGGGGCGCGGAGAGAGATCCTGGGAGGAAGGGAGGGCCGAAGGCGCGAGGAGAGAAGCGAGGTGCGGGCAGAGGACGGGAATAGAGGGGGAGGGGGGGGGGGAGAGAGAGAGAGAGGGGAGAAGCCCCCCGAGAGCCGAGTAAAAGCTACGCTTGGGCTAGAGGTTAAGGCACGTCCTACGGTACTCACTGCTGATCTTCATGCCTCCCAGGGGCGGATTCGCGGGCAGCTTGTTGCCCTCGGCGAAGGAGGTGGTCCTCGGTCGGCCGCTCATCCTGAAATCTTCTTCACCGGCTCCTCGACCTCCACCTCCACCACCACCACCACCCGACACCGAGGTCTGGAGTGTGCCGCTTCTGCTTCTGCTTCTGCTTCCGCTGGCCGCCGCCTCGGCTGGCCGTGCCACTTCCTCCTCCTCCTCCTCTTCGCGACCGCTTCACGCGAAGATGGCCAGCAGCGCGTCCTCGTCGTTCTCGTTGCGGCTGTCGTCGTCGTCGTCGTCGTCACCACCTCGGACATAAATGACAGCACGAACGATAATCACATCGCACGGCACGCATACACGTCCGCACGCGTCGGTTCTTTCTATATTACGCCACGGCCGTGCTCGATCGACGGGACACGAGATGGGAGAGAAAGAGAGCGAGACAGACTACGCGGTCGGGGGAGAAAGGGAGACAGACGGACGGACGGACGGAACGGGGAGAGAGAGAGAGAGAGAGAGAGAGAGAGAGAGAGAGAGAGAAAGAAATGGAGGAAGGGCGGGAGGGAGTAGGATGGTTAGAGGGGAGGGAAGAGGAACGAGCGAGCAAAGCGCGCGCAAGATCGAGAAAGAGGAAATTACAACACGGAGAATCGTGGAGGATGATGAAGAATGATATGGAGGATGACGGTTTGATCGGCGAGTTAAGGGGCACGGGGATGAGGAAGGAACACGGCGGACGTGAGAATGTTTCCGCACTTTCGCGACACTTGTTCCGAGTACACTCGCTCCGGCTGACGATGGTGGTCGGCGGCGATGGTAGCGACTCTCGCGATCAACGTTCGTTTCGTGATGGAACCAGCCGCGCACCCGGGTTATGTTCACTCCGTTCGCGCACAAGCACTTTCGCGCGATGGGGCAGCCTCGCCTGACCCAACGATATATAATGTATAATATATACCAATTCGCGCGAGATACTCTTTTTTACTTGCGACTCAGCGATGCCCACCGGCGGCCACGGTTACCGCGCCGGTGGCGTCCAACTACGTGAAAATTGACACAATTTAGACAACGATTGTTCGTATTGGTCGCTACTGTCAGGGAGTATCGCGGATCGAGAAGCGCGGTTCTACTACCTAATAGCCTGACGAGGGCGCGGAGTGTTGCGGAGTCTTGCGAACAGCTACGCCGCGAGGGGAGGCGGGGGTCGACGTTTTCGGAACGGTTCGTAGCGCCCGCCAGTGGAGGCACACCGCCGCAGCCACAGCCGCACTTGGTAGCTTTCCTATATAGCGCTATTCCACGACAATCCGGCTGACGGGTCGGATTTCTTGGTCGCTGTCGACTTATGTGCCTCACCGTGGCTTCTAGTGGGATCGAAAGCAGAAAGAATCTTTCCTTCCCCGACAACGCCTCCGACGGTTGCCGTTGTTGCACCGTTGTTACTCCTGGCGCACCAACCACTCGCGCTTTCCAGTTCTCTTCCTCCACTCGTCTTCTCTTTTTCGGTCTAACGGCGTAGTCGCTCGCTATCTTTGTCCGTCTCGCTCTATCTCGCTCCCTCTCTGCCCCTTCTGTCTCGCTCTCTCGCGTTCTGGCTCTCTCGCCTTTTCTTCCTTTCTTTCTCTCCCACCGTCGTCGCCTCTCACTCCTGCAGCCGTACTTTCGGTGGGTGCGGGGGAAGCGCTACCGCCTCACCTCCACCACTGCCGCTCTTTCCCACTCGTTCTGTCTCTGTTGGTATAGCACGAATCTCGTCACTGCTCCTCACTCTTCCTCGCGCTTCTCGACTTCTCAGGCCCGACGTTGTCGACTTGCCAGGCTTGTGCACAACATTTTGCCGCGACGGGCGTTCGGCCACGCAGATGAACGGTCGAGGACCGTGCCTGACGCGGACGTGGACGTCCCCGTCGTCGATTCTCGTCGTCGTCGTCCGTGTCGTCGTTGCTCGAGGGGAGGTCGTCGTCGCCGTCGTTGTTCACCTCTTGCTTTCGACGACCATGAAACCACTATGCAATTTCAACGGCGCCTCGCACCTGGAGCAGGAGTAGGGGATAAAGGCGCGAGCTCGGTTCACGCGACAAAATCAATCCTCCACGATCAACGACGACTTCTCTTCCTCGTCGAGCACGGGAACACCACACCAGCTACGAATTTTTCGAAGCCTCCTCAGACATTGACCCGTTCGGGCGAGATCGGGCCACTCGAGTGTCGGCGGACATTGCCGAAAGTGACGTCAGCAACACCCCGCCCTGCCCCTTGCCCTGTGAACGATCGTATGGCAAGTGCGATGGCGCCTCGATCGCCTGTCGCACCTCCATCTTGTGGCAGCTTTCTATACGTAACGACTCGAGCGCGAAATTTAACAGTGCTTTGTCTGGTGTTCGCATAAAATTACAATCACTGTATTAAGAAATAAGAAATAATTCTGGTGTATGTATTGTAATATTCGCTATGGGAATTGATGTTGTGATTTATTTAAAGCGATTTAAAATATACGGTATATGCAAAGTTCAGTAAACGAGTAAGTCTTTTTGCTGTGTTACGCTTTATAACGTCCCTTGGAATAAACTTCAATAAATATCTTTCATCACACGCATTACTATTTAACTGACCCGTGTCTTACCATCTTTGTAATGGTTTTTATCCATTTCAGACAACTATTTAAATTCTCAATGAAATAGTTTATTTTAGTCTTGGTATACAATAAACATTGTCAATACAGTCACCTAATTTAACCGATTACGAATCTTTCGAGTTATACATTGAATAATTGAATATAGAAGTATTAATTTCACCGGAGACATGGAAAAAATACATTGCAATCGATGTGAACGCTTCGAAATTCAATTTGAAATTGGCGCGCATCAGTTACAACATCACCAACTCTAACGCCGCCTAGAATTACTCTTTCGGCCGCCCATCCGACATTTGAAAATCGCGGGCAAACAATTCCACGATAATTTTGTATTTAATCAGTGTTTAAACCCAGTTAATTACACTTTGCATGTTACTAAAAGCAAGGACAGCTTCGGATTTATCAGTGATCGCGTAGGCAGCTTGTATTATACACGAAATATCGTTTTAAAGTAAGAAATAAAGTGCACTCGAATGTGCGCCTTACAAACGTACGTGTTCTCATTGTCATTCTCATTTCTCCAATTGAAACTTGACAATGAAACTCAATTTCACGTGCACAGCACATGACAGCAAGATTATCGAAACTCTACAAGCTTCTCGATGATGATATTGATATATGAAGTCATTGCATTTAATCATCTCTTCCCCATTCCTCAAACTTTTATTCTCACTAACGGTTAAAATTCCGAAAACTCCCATGCTCTAAATTGGGCGAAACTTCCGAAAACCGGTCCAACCCGATTGGGCTGAAGTTTTGCAAATAGCTTCATTTTGCATAAAAATAACGTTTGCGAGAAGGATGTTTGGCGACTCGAAATTTTTTTTTTACCATTTCAATGTCGTTCCCTACCTTACCGACAACATTGCTTCTATCTCTGGAATAGGCGCACGAGTCACGCTACCATGCTTTACGCGCCCGCTCGCGGGCGCGCGCCCCCCCGCTCGAATCTAACCCAAACCAATACTAATACCCAGTATCAAGCTGATATCTCTTTCTAAGTTGATCTCTGTTTTATAGATTTTAGGAGTATAATAAGGAGACTGCATTGAATAACTGTTGTATCCGATTCTCCGCTCTGTCGGTAAGGTAGGGAATGCCATTGAAATGGTAAAAAAAAAAATTTCGAGTCACCAAAAATCCTTCTCGCAAACCTTATTTTTATGCAACATGAACCTTTTTGCAAAATTTCAGCCCAATCGGGTTTGATCGGTTTTCGGAAGTATAGCCACGAGAGGTAATGAAAGCTCCACGGAAAGTAGATATAAGCACAGACGAGGTATAGAATAGACCTATCACCTTATGGATGTTCGTGTCACCACCCAAACTGTGTTACCGACCCATAATTTCAAGACTGAATTCAGCGGCCTCTGTGCACGAACAGCGTGCAACTCAGCAACTACACTGAAATGTGTTGAAATTTTAAAAGGTGTGTGCGTGCTTGTATACGTGTGACTCGTTTAGAGGGAGAGTTTGACATAGAGGGCGGGCTTTCGCTACGCTACGCTTTAGCTCGGTTGTCAACGACTCACGCGGATTTCTCTTCGAAAGTCTATTTCGGGGATCATGAGACTATAGGGCGCCAAAATATGGTACTTCTTCAGAGCTTATACAAGCTATAAATTGCAAGATGACATTGATTGTTAGTATTTTACGTGTAGTGGAACAGTTAACTAACATTTTCACGTGTCGTACGCCGAAAAATATTAAAAATTGACGCTGTTACTGACATTCCCGCAAATCTCTGCAGTCCGCGCGTGTCTAAATAGACTGTGCCCATCCTACGACACGTAAAAATCATTGAAAATAATGAATTGATACGTTTTTGTAAAATTTATATTCGTAGTTTCTGGCACCCGAGCCGCGTCGTTCGAACGCTTATACACCTAAGAACCCATCAGGGTCGTAAAAAAGGAGAAACCGAGAGCGTGAAACAGCGCACCAACAAAAGACCCTCAACCGATGGTGGGGCAAATTGGGATATATTTAATTATAAATACAACATTAGAATTACAGGGATCCCCGGGTTGAGCGAAAAGCGCGCTTCTGTCAATAATGCAGTTGAAACGCGTGCCGCTTCACGTGATTCTTTGCAAACATTTATACAGGAACATCCGTTAAAACTGCAACCTACGTGCGCGCGAATAAACGAAAATGTCAACACCGCCTCACGGACGCAGTCCACTACACCATTCACCGGCCCGGCGTTCGGAGGGTTTCCAGCGACCGCTGGACAGCGGTGATGACCGAGCTTCGAAAATTTTAGGATGGTCCCTTTCAAATTAACGTCGCAAAGAGCTGTGCGGAATTTTTCGGCCCAGGTAAGCGAGCCGAGCGCTCCGCTTTTATGATCGGTTTACCACTCGCACCCCAGATTACTGTAATGAGGTTTGAAAACAATGTCGACTGGTCTCGTACCCGTCTAAATTTAAAAATTTTTAGCTACGACAGGGTTGACCGCGGCGCGATACCCCTGTACGGAGAGATTTTTCGCCACCTGCGTGTAAAAGCCATAATAATGGCGCATCCAAAAAATGACATTAACGGAACCCGCTATAGTCGTGGCGTTGAGTAGCTAAAAGGTTAAAACATTCAGACACAAAAATTGTAGAAAAAAATTCAACACCGCTACAATCAAAGACACGTCCCATTAGTTACCCGATACGTCTCATCTATGCATGCACTGCATTAAGCATAAAATTATAAAAAAAAAAACAGAACAATTGATTCTGAGGTTTGCAGAATTAACACATAATTGAATAAAAATTTAATTTCTCAATTTATGAAAGTAATGATACAGAAACAACTAAGTAGCCTATTGTTTATCAACACCATGAATTTTAAAAGGAGCATTAAATACAGTATCAAATAAACAGTTTGCAAAAGCTTTTCACAACAATATTATGGTTAAAAATTGATAAAAGAAAAAATAAGTAAACGTAAAATATTTTAAATTATCCATCATTAGCAGGGAATAATTTTTCCTCGTGTTTAGCATGTCATTGCATTCCGATATCTTTTATTGTTCACAAGTTATACGAAAAAGGCCCCAAATTCTTCAACCTGGGCCGGGAAATTTCAAATAGCTCTTTGCGACGTTAATTTGAAAGTGACCATCCTAAAATTTTCGAAGCTCGGGCATCCAGCGGTCGCTGGAAACCCTCCGAACGCGGGGCCGGTGAATGATTGTAGTGGACTGCGTCCGTGAGGCGGTGTTGACATTTTCGTCTGTTCCCGCGCGCGTAGGTTCCAGTTTTAACGGATGATCCTGTAGACCTTCTATACCTGTTATTGCGGGGATTAGTACCGCGCCACATTTAGACCTAGTGTACCTATGCTGGCTATTCAGAGGACATCTTAGCGCCGTATGCCACAGTGCAATTACCCAAAACATCATAATAATTTATACCATCTTCGACGACATATTCTCGAAGACGCGATTTTGCACAGGATAGGAGTAAACTACGCATATAATAATAGTTATTATACGGCTAAAAGTAAAAAATCCAAAATATCCGCATTTGTTATACTGGTCCATAATTTACTTGAAATTTGCCACCAATGTTCATAAAGATATCCGGATAAATTATTGTTCAAACATGCGCCCCATACACATCGTTGAGCGCGTTTTGAAATGCATAACAAAAAATATACAATAGTTCCATTTAAAAAAAAATTACGATGCTATTGAAATCTCTGTAAATAATAGTTCAAACGTAAATCCTAATATTCTATTCAGTTTCCTCCATCAAATAAAAAAAACTTTAATATGAAACATTTTTTTGCTATTTCAATAGTTAGAAAAAGAATAGCGTGTATACGAACAAATTGGACATACTGTATAAACTTACTGAAACATCATTTAACTTTTCGCCAGAAAAATGGACAAATAAATGTCAATTGTTAGTATATAGTTTAAACAAATAAATTTTTCGTATAGCTATGGAGGAGAATGAATTCCCTTTTCAAAAAATATGTATCAAATATTTTTGGCTACTCTACAGACTTGCAAAGTTGCACCATATCGGTGTGTACGGGTTTGATATGTTACTCTTAAATAATATTATACGGCAGAAGGATATTATTATTAATTATTATTGTTATTACTATATGTCTGTATGATATCGTATAGACCATCATTAATGTATGCGCAAACACATGATGTATGGGTGGGGTTCAGCAACAGGTGCTCTTAAAAAAAAAACATTAAGGCACTCTTTTTAGAAATTACGTTATTGCGAGCGAATAAAATTTGTTTTGCGTTAAATAAACCCGAATAGGACAACAAGGTTAAAAGGCGAATGTGATATCGTTCTATTTTGATTCTACTTTCTCTTCCGTTTAACGGAATATGTTCATAAGGCGATCTTTAACTTGTTACTCTAACAGAAACATTTCTAAATCGCGGGCTTCGACTCTCAAAAAAATGACCTAGTTTTACCCGTGCTGAATTCTAATTCCTACCACGCGTGGCGTTACAATCTGTTTCGGGACTTCACCGGTAACGTTGTATGCGACACTAAAATGGTAAGGGGGTCCTGGGACCCCCCAAACCGGTGACAGAAAATTACATTGGGTGATAGGTCTATTCTATACCTGGTCTGTGATCCAAGTAAGAGAAGCAATCGCGAGATCTAATTTTCGTCAAATATTGATATCGGTTGATATATCTATCGTATACCTCGTCTGTGATTGTAATCTTATTTGAGACTGAGTCGATAACGTTGTATGCGACACTAAAATGGTAAGGGGGCTCGCGAGCCCCCCGAGCGTGTGACACAAAATTACATTGGATGATAAGTCTATCCTATACCTGGTCTGTGGTCAGTGCGAACGTTCAGGCAGCGGTAATGTCGTTCTCTGTCTTACCTTGCGTCGGTTCAGCGTTGAAATGGATAGATAGCTACCTTGACCACAGTTCTCGACAAAGTTCGTCAAATCCGTACCACCATCTAGTGTCAGCTTCGCGTAAGCGCGGGGCGCGCAGTGTAGTGTCTCCCCCACCCTAGGTCCTTCGGCAGTCACCAAAGCGCGGGCTAAGGTTCAAGTTGCATTTTAGATGCGAGCGAACGCACATCGTTTTCGGTTAGTGGTCATGAACGGAGTTCCGTGAATCCCGAGGACTTCCGCGGAGATAGGATCGAGATTGTGCCCCGGCTGTGATCCGTTGCTGCTGGACCCTGCGAGCCAGAATTTCGGGTAAGTCAGAAAATCGCCGCTCTACTTCACGGGACCCTTAACCGCGCGAAACCGCGGAAGGTGCATCGACTGTCAGCCCCGGGTGAACGGTCACCGCGGCAGCTCTACGCATGGTCACGTGACAGCCTGTCATCCGGACGCTTCCTGTCGCGCTCATAGAACAAAATTGCCGCACTTTCGTTCGATACGTCATCGCGTTAAAGTCGCACGTGGAGCTGAAACACGGAGGCGAAGCGCATCCGGCATTGACGTGATTGCTCCGAAGGAGGGCGGATCGCGCGATTCGAATTAACGTTGACTTTCCTCTGCGGCAACGGAAATTGGAGCAATGACACCCGGAGGAAGCGTTCTGCCAATGTAAGTGCCCGCGCGGCAGTCGATGTACTCGGCAATGCGTAGCATCAGATATACAGAGATACTTCGGCGGAATTTATCTGCCCAACGAACCTTAGAATTTCTGCTCTTCTTAACCCAGCCTGTCGGCCAGGTCCTCCCCTTAACGGCGCCAGGTTTAATTACCCGCGAGACCGTCGCGCATTCCGCGAGGATTGCTGTCGTATAAAGTGATAAATTCACGCGCGCTAGTTGTTGCCTGTTAGCCGGACCGCGAAAGTCACGTATCCGCCGTTAGCTGGCCTGCTACGCGCGCGCTCAGGCCCCTCGTTAAAAAGGATTAATACGAACGATTACGTTATCAAGCGATCGGGGTGTGAAAGGTATTACGGCCGCCGAGCAGTGTCGCCGGGAACTTGGGCCCGGTGCTTTATCCGTCCGCGTTATCTCGCCCCGGCCAAATTGTTTTAGCGACGAAAAGTTTGTCGGAAGTTTCGGACGGCGCGTGTTAACTGTACGGGGCGGGTGAGCTTGGGGGATGGAAGTCTGCAGAAGACTCGGCCACATTAATACTGCAGAACGGGAAAGTTCGGCGCGGCCTGGGCGAATCGAAAAAATTAGCGGAACTACGAGGTCGCGCGCGTATCTCGCTTAGCTAGGACGGCTGGGTATATACACGCGTAACTCTGTGCACCCGCGAGGAATCCGAAATGCTATTCGGCCAGTATAATCCGCCCGAGCATCGGCACTAAATTACCATTCGAATTGATTCGCGTTTCCACGCTGCAACGGGAGTATTACCGTTCGGCCCGCCGATGCCGCGATTTATTTGGGAATCGCAACAATACCGTTTTCATTAAACAGCAGCCGGTTTCGGGCGCATAGGGCTAGCCGCGCATTGTCGCCGGAGCTCGAGCTGTGCTCTGTGCTTCTAATGTTGATCAATGGCCCCTATTTTCCTTTGTCGCGCAGGTCGATATCATTGTGTCGATACTCCTGCGTCGGGCCTCTAATATGTGCTTTGATTATTCTTCACGCATGTGCTATATGTATATGTGCGGAAGATTTTGCTTGAAAGTCGACGAATCGTCGAAGCGAATTACATATATTGCAACGGCGTTTAATCGCGGTGGAATAAAATCGTTGCATGCAAACCAGTGTGGACATTCCGTTGGCTTGTTTCTCACGGGGCCTCGACGTGACGGCGGCAGACAGCCCGGTTTAAAGGCTCGTTTGCCACGCGACGATTTATGCACGCGCGATTATGAACGGCGCAGTAGCATTCGTCGCGGCCTCATGCAAATCGCGAGGATTCCTGACGATTCAATTACACATGTATGCACGCCCGGCCCCGTGGGCCCACGCGCCACCTTTTTTCCTTCCATTTTCCCCTTTAACGCGCATGCATTAAAAACGCCCGTGCACTCGCCTAGCGCGGCGCTAATCTCGTAACGTTCTGAGGCGCGTGTGTTTGCACGAGACCTGGACGAAAGGCTCGCCCTGCATGCATACTATAAAACCGGGAGGGTGATACACTCTGCCGTGATTTCGATTGCTTTTTCTTCCCTCTGCCCACCAGCCGCCCGATTACGTGTGATTTTTCAACGCTCCGCGCGTTTCTCCGCACGAATGCTTTCCCTAAATAATGAATCGTTCCAGGTGCGAACCTTCCTTCCACATGGGTGTTCGAGGAAATAGTTGCTCGATAGATTTAAACGACAGGAAAAAAAATATTTCTCCCCCGAGGGTCATTGAACTTTGAGGTAGATATTTTCCTTTTCTCGTTACCTTCATGGTGACTGTATAGAAATAATGAACTCGCTTTACCAATCGGCTTCTCGCGAAAGTTAGATTCTGATTTTATAAAAAAAAAATTGTTTATTTATTTTTTTTGTGAAAATAGTCACATTCATCTGGATTTGCTACTTAGGCATAATGAGCTGGGGCTCAATTCGTGACCCCAGAGTTTACCGTTCGAAAGTTTTTAGGCGACAGACAAACACGCAAACACTTTCTTCTTTATATATTAATTAAGCTGAATTTACCGTTAGATATATATGTTTTTGGTTGTCTATATTATTTATAAGAATCCACAGGTTTAGAATATTTGCTTCTTCGTTGTGCTGTCAGCTTTATGTACTATCGTCTTTGTATCCCATCCACTGTTGGCCACATATTTCACCCCATCCCCGATAGCTTTTTTCGCGGCTATTCCCGCAGCTCTGTCTCGTCATAAAAGAGTTTCTCGCGTATTGCCGCGTCAAATTGCATCAGGATCTCGCCCCCCCCGTCCGCGGCTGCACAATGGGAAGACGAGTGCAGGCGGAGACGGTGCGAGCGCGAGAAAGAGGAATTAGTACGGTTGGAAGGAGGAGGAAAAACGTGGAACGAGTGGCTTTTCGGGTGACGCGCTTTCCAGCCTCGCATTTTCGCACCCTAACGAGATTTCAACGGCCACTTTAGGGTGCCGCGAAAATCCTTTCAATGGGGCTGAAGCGTATTGTTAGGCAGCGTCTCGTCGTATCTGCGCGCCTCTGCCGCGCGACCGTGGATTCGATTTGTTCCCCTTTATTTCATTCCTCTTCTCCTTTAAATTTCACAGGATCGAGACTCGTGGATACGAGATCACGCTCCTCGGCGAGCGGACCTGGAAAAACTTTGCAGGCGAATGGAGAATCGATGTTAAACCGTTACCTCGTTCATGAACGAAAGGAACGAAAGATTCATTGCCGGCGTAGATTCGATTTGCTCCTCTCGTCTTCAGCCCCACAGGGTAAAGGCTCGTCGATTTAAGATCAATTTTAGCTCCCCGAGAACCGTGGCGGTTCAATGGGAATCGAATTTAAATCGTTGTCCACGTAATGAACGAACAGGGCAGGTATTGTATTCGATTCCCTCGTCATATCATTCTTTCCCCTCGTCGATCTGAAACCCCGCCGTATCTTACTTTTAATTTTTATTCTTCTTCACATTACGCTAATCTATTGATCTATTATCCCCATTTCCACCGTCGATCATCTACTCATAGATCCCCCAGGATTGTTTCGTACCGCGCAAAGTACCCCGATGGAACACTCCCCTTAAGGGGGTATACCTAGGACTATTGAAATCTCGAAAAATCGATTTTTTTATTATTATTAATTCTGAAAGTGCCATGCTTTGTGACCATTTACAACAATGTATCGCGAGGAAATTCGAATAATTACGGAAATTATAGCGCTGAACGTAATTGGGTGCACCGTCGAGTAACGGCCTCGCAGAGCGATATTGGCGTGTAGGACTTAACTTTGAAGCCGTTTATCTAGAAACTACATTTTCAAACACGGTGTACATCATAACTCTTGAACGAATGAATATTTTCACTTAAAATTTTAACCGCAGCTGTAGAATTTCTTTCTCTATCGCGTGGAATTTCCGCATCAACATTGGATGTTTGTAAACACTTTTTATAACTGATTAAAGACGATTTTTTCCCATAAAAATGTGGAAGAAACTTAATTCGTGTGTAACTTTTACAATTTTTGTTTAAATTCGCCACCAAAGTTCCACACGATATGTATTAGTGTAGAAACTAATCGTCCCACAGCATTTTGCTTTTGGATGATTGGTTCACCTGGGACTGTGTACACCAATTACAGCTGCGCGCTACGCGGGACCATCTTTAGCGTCAAATAACTTGAATAATTTTCAACATTCTGACAATTTTTTTATCTTACATTACTCGTTAATGCGTACATAAAAAACTGTGAAAAGTGCCAGTATGGTGATTATTTGGTATCTAAGCAATCCAACCGACAAGAAACCGTCGATTTCAGTCGTTCAATAGTCCTATACCCCCTTAAGGGGACTAGGCAGTCGTTTTTCGTGAGAAATAGGCTCTGTCTTTTATTTATTTGTAAACAAATGAAAGCACATCCAGATATATGCTTTTACCCAATGTTTATTACTACCATACAGTTTGAAAAAAAAGTAATAAGAAATATATATGTGCTTTAAAAATGGCGCTGCCGACGGGTAAACATTTTAACGTTTTTCTGTCGTTTTGCTTTAATATCGGTGTTAAAATGTGACGTAATCCGATTTCAAAGGCGAAATTCTTGTTTGTTGGATTCATAGTTTCGGCCCAAACCTATAAAAACAACAATTAAATCAAAATCATGCGATTGGTGGCTGAAAAACGGCGATTTTTCCGAGAAAAATTCGTTCTTATTTGTGCGCTGCAAAAATCCGGTGACTCCTCAATTTTTTTATAAAAATCTCGAATTTTTACGGATCATATCAGAGGTTTGGGGCGAAATGGCACATGTTTTACACATCCTGTAATTTTTTTCAAGTCGATCTGAACCTCCATTCGTTTGCAATCAGGAAAAAAATAAGAGAAAATCGCGTTTAAAGTTTCTGGGCAAAGGCGACGCAATAAGTTACCGCTTGATCTTTTTAGCTGCCAAATCAACAATTTTGCGAATTTTAATATAACCCAAACGGCATTTTATTCAGAAAAGATAGTACATTCGGAAAATGCAATAAGAAAAAATCGATTTTTCGATTGCCTAGTCCCCTTAATCCCGCGCACAATAGAAACTGGTGGTTAAAGTCGTCCCGTTAATAACCTAAAAGCAGCAAGATTTATTGCCCCCCGAATATTTGAATATTCGAATGCGCATCGACGTTAAATTGCGATCCGCACCCCGGGACGATAGCCCGAAAGTCTTAGCGTCCCCTACACTTCGTATCAACCCCATCCTCGAGAATGATTCGATGGCCGGCCTTTGAAATCGCTCGGGCATGAGTGTGCACATTTATTTGCTGGCTGAGGGGCCCTTATTCCCTAACGAGGGCGATATCTTCCGCGGCGTACAGCTTCGATCTCTCGGAACTCCGGCTAGGCGAGCAACGGAACACGGTAAATTGGAAAAAAGGAAGCTCGCCGCGACCTCTTTCCATCCACTCTCTCCCTCCGTCCCCATTTTTAATTGCCCCGTCGTGGATACGCCTAGTGGACACTGTTAATGGAATCCCGTAATAGAACAGAGCGTAGAAAGATACACCTACGGAACTTTTTTCCCCCCATAATCATGACCGACCACGGTGTGTGATCGAATGAACCGTTCCATTCACGTCGATACCCAGCTCCGGTGCTTCGTTAAAAACTGCCACTGGTCGAGCACTTTCACCAAGGATATTCGCCGGCCAGCCCTTGTTACATGCTTGTGCTTTTTATTTCTAAAGTCGATGCGCGATATCGCGGAAGCTAGAAACTCGCCGCGCAGGCGAAAATACCTGCGCTTTTTCGTAGCAATCGTCTCGTTCCACGTGTGAGTGTGGCTGCAAGTTGCGGTGGTATTTCTGTGGCAGCCTGCTGCCTCGTTGAATTCAACGATTTCGCCGTAGCGATTCCGTTGGTACATGCTACGTGTTACATACGTGTTACGCTGTTTACTCTGCGCGGATGCACGGTCCTTTCAAAAGTATCAAAATGGAAGCATGAAAAGAGTCGCTAAGCTGTAGATGAGCCAAATAATACATCAAATTTCTGTCGCTCCGCGACAGCGGTGCCCAGGCGTTTCATATCGTTTTTCATCCGTTCCATCCCATCGGAAACTCCATTTACACGCGCGGAATATTCGAAGGAATCGTTACAAACCTGTCCATCCTCGTGGCCGGCGAGTAAATCGCGTCTTCTTTGTTTCCTTTGTCGACGGGGAGGAAAGTTGCCCGATGAGAAATTGAACGGGCACGAATAGAGACGGTTGACTGGTAAACCATTCAGGCCGCTATATATTTACGTTTTTCGTTCGACTGGCGAGTAGTAGTGCTTCTTTCTTTGGCGGCCGGGATGAAGTGTTCCGAAAGGGCGAGCGCGACAGAACGGACGGTCGAATCGGTTGCAATCATTTTCGGCGAGCACGCACCGCTATAGATAAATTCATTGAACCGACTGCACTCGGGCGCGGGGTCGTTGTTTCCATGACTGACGGATGCAACGGCGAATTAATCCCCATGGCAAAGTGCTGCGCACCATAAAACGGAATAATCGCCAGCGACCGATATCCCGAAACGGTCTAACGCTTGTCGATCGACCGGCTCGCGGGCGAAACGTTAACACGCGTGAATTATAGATTCCATCCTGGGAGCGATATTTCACGTTCCTCCTGAAACGTGATCGGCTGCCTGACCTAGGCCAGCGCGAACTTAACGCAGTCGAGATCTGATTCAAAGCTGACCCAGATCTCCGCCGCACCTGGAGAGTAACCCGATCTTAATGTGGCCAAACAACTTCGACCTAGACATAATTTCAAGCCTCCCGATTCGAGTTCACCTAGAATAGAACACCTCCTCAAATGTCGTACCGAATGGTGTTCGGGCATCCTCCTCCGCGACACACTGGTGGCAGGTATCCGTTTCTCTGATATCTTTATTTTTACCGGTTTTATTTTTATAATCCCACGGAAATCTGTCGACCGATTGAAACAAAACAAGCAGCGTGTAGAAGTATTTGGGGGCCATCGACGTTTGGGTTCATTAATTTTTTATTCGCCCCCGATAGGCGGGGCTGCCAGGCTTTATCGCGTTTCGCGAATTCGAGAAGCGGCAGAAATAATAGCCCGCCGTGATCTGATTATCACTGCCCGCGAAATTAGCATTGCGCGTGCCGATAATTCGGCCGCCCGTGGCGGCGCGGAAACATTGGGCTAGATTGTTTAATAACAATCAAATAAGGGTTTTCTATCGATTCCCAATGGTCGCTCGTTAATCTGACTCCGCGAAATTGAACAGCGACTGTTCGGTGTAAATCTGCGCCCCGCATTTGTGATCCTCTGCTACGAGTGATTGCGAAAGATCGCGTAGAGATATGCTCTCCTTGACCGGCACCTACGATCGACATAATTGCTCCTCCCATTCACGTTGATTCTCGCATTACCCCGAATACCTCGACGTTGAGTGCGAAGTACAAAGAGGACTGTGCTTTCTCTTTTAAGAGGGTACATGGGTATTTCGAGGTAAAAGAAGCAACTCTGTTCGATTGTTTATGATTGCCACAAGTCTTAGAAGTATTTTAAAATACTTGATTTTAGCTGTCTAATGCCCATGTACCCCGTTAAACTCAGAAATACTTGAAAGCAGTAGATACCTCTCGCCAATGTATATTCTGGCGGCCACAGTAGTTTCGCGTATCGACAAAGTACCAGTTGAGCATACTACACAGAACTTTTCAATATCTTCCTGCCTCCGTACTCTCTGCATCGACGTTCCCTCTAAATTTCACCATCCTTTTATTCCGATACTTTCCATTCACCCCGCAAACCGCACGGAAAACAGTGCGCGAAACGGGCGAAAAAGGAACGCCGATAAAGTATCGGCCGGAGCGTTTCCAAAGGGGCACCCGTTCGCGAGGAGCACGTATTATTTCGCTTCTCCCGTTGCCAGAGGCCTGCAACAAGTACAAAACGTCGGTGGGAAACAAGTGACCGACCATTTTCGATTAAACACCCGATGGAGTCGTACCGCTGCTACGAAGGGAAACGGGGCAAGCTCCGGGGCCCAAGGTACCCTTTCTTTCGGCCGCGTAACTTTGACGTTTCCTAATCCCGTTAAGGCACTGTCCCGGGCGCGACGGCTTACAATGAGCCGTTTAATGAACGGTTAAATATACAGGGTGACTCGAGTCCCCGGTGATTAGCATCGAGAACGAATTCGTCGTCTTAATTAGGTTCGCCTTCTCGCCGTTGTCGTACCGGTGACATTTTCATTGTTGGCATCTCTGTCCCTCGCGTGCCCCCGCGCGAAAGAAGGAGCCGTACAAACCAGCTGGACACGTCGTCCCTCGTCCTCCTTCCTCTCTCCGTTTCTTTTCCACCGTCACCTTTGTGTCCCCCGTCCCGTTCCACGGCGACGCTTCGTTTTCTGGAGCCGTCGGCGTCGCTCTCGCCACGGTTAGATCGCGTTTGTATCAATCAAACGGCGACGTGAAAAATGATTTCGACGTCGGGGCACGCGACGCTTTAAACGTTGATTCATAGGGCGAGCGGGCCTGGCGTAGGGGTGGGCAGCTGGGAAAAGGGGTAGCGGGGCACCAGGGAGCTCGGAAACGGGAGCGGGGGGTTCTGATAGAGGTCGATATCGCGAGCCAGGACACCAGCCTGGCCGAGGGTATCGCGATCTCGCAATTCGGGCCCGTTTCTAGTCGATAGAATAATAATGGCACGGTGGAGACTCGTTAATTCGACGGGTGCGCCGAGTGTTTGTTAAACACCACGTGCCCGCCCATACAGCACACCTCGTTGCAGCAGTATTGCAGGGACGTTGCTGCAATATTACGTTGTTGCAGGTTGCATTGCAATATTGTAGGAACGTTCCTGCAATATTGTCGTGCATTATTAGAGTGGCAATGATCCTACAATATTGCAGCAATATTGCAATTTCGTTGCCGTGCAATGTTCCATTGGCAATGATCCTGCAATATTGCTGCAATATTGCGCGCACATCGTCGTGCAATACTGTAGTGAAAACTTGTGGAAACATTACAACAATATTCTGAAGCAACTATGACTTTGTCAAAATTTTTCGAAATATGTACATGACGTCGAGTGGATTCTACGGCGTGTTTCGTTTAACTGGATACGCACCGCAATATTGCCGAAGAGTTGCAGGATCATTGCCACAATTTTGCCGTTTCGTTGCAGAATCATTGCCGGAACGTTGCAGGACTACATATTCGTAATGTTGCCGCAACTTTGCAAAAATACACGCCTGCAATATTGCGAAGGCGGACATAGGACTGAACCTGCAACGTCTCTGCAATGTTATGTTGCAACATTGCCATCTTGCACCGCATCATTGCAGAGACGTTGCTGCAATGTTATGGTGCTGTGTGGGCGTTTAAGGAATTCAAGTCATCGGACGGGTTTATGCGAGAGGCGGCTTCATCTTAGTTTTTAGCGGACCTCGGATGTATTTACGTCGGGCTCTCGATGAAAAATGGATTCGACGATGGGATCCAGTCGCATGCTCTCCGTGGTCTTCTGACCCCGAATCCTCTGGAATCTTGTTTCCACGCTGCACTCGCAACAAATGGTCTAGCAAAGTTGTGGCTACACGCGGGGGTAGTTGTCAGACAGGACGAATGAAAGTAAGGACTTTTAGAAATTCTGCTCCGCGTCAGCTTGCTCGCGCGGAGCCGTGCCGAAGAGACAGTTACGGAAGACGATTCCCCGCGTCATTTTTACTATTCCCATCCAGTTATCCAGTTATTGATCACGCGGGTTTGGTTCGCGCGATGAAACTCCACACTTCTCATCTGGAATTTCGTAAATTCCACTGTAATTCTCCGGCAGAAGTCTGAATCCTCGCCAGTCGAACGAGATCCTCGATCAACAATACTTCTCCCTCGCTCCGAGCCCCGTCTACCTGCGAACTTACCTGAAATTCTGCCGCCTGACTGATTACCCCATTGTCGATGATGCAGCGCGTACCGAACTTTTTCATCTGACGCAATCTCGAAATTTCTCGTGAAATTTTGACCCGTCGGAGTCTAGCGAACAGCTAACAAAGAAGGAGCCGGGAACTTTTCCACTTCGCCAGCAAGTTCCTTTCGATTTTTATTACCGATCATCGCCGCGCTGTTCTCGCCGTCAACTTGCGCCTCCCACAAACGATCCAACGCAGAAAACACGATCGCCCATCCCCGCGAAGATCATCTGCCCCGCGATTACTTTGAAATTCGCCTCTGCTTCGGGGTCTTCAATCGCGGATGATTATTTCGCCGCGCACGGCGAGTAGAGTACACGTTAGAGGAAATCACGTTACAGAGGGCCATCGGGCATACGAAACTCGTCGTTTTCTTCAAGAATGTTTACCATTATACGCGCATGCCACGGCTGAAGCGGGCGGCTTGTGGTTTGATCGCGTGCCTCCTCGCATTCCACAACTTTTCAGACTTTTAAATCGAGAGTACGAAATGGCAGAGGGGTTTCGATTCAGACTGCCTGCCTCCGCATGAAATCCGTTCCAGTTAGTCCCGCGAACCGGTACACGGATCGGAGATACGCGGTGCGCTCGTATCAACCAATTATATCGCACTTCAGGGCGCGAATTTTATAATGGGAAACGACAACTGCTAATAAACACGTTTCGCGGGAAGAATAATGTACGGGTGCAGCTAGAAAACGGTACTTAGAATTCAGGCGCTTCAAAATTCATAGCTCAGAATAATTCTGTACCGAACGTGCCCAATATCGGCCACCGCAGATTTTCCAATCTTTCACCTCCTAAGAAGATTAGGCGGGGCAAAGTACAGAGGGCGAAATTCTATACCTGGCCAAGAGTTTGCACCTGGCTTTGCTCGAAATTTCCGAAAATGGCCCCTTTTTGCGCGGCGCGGACAGGTAGATGCTCAGGCACGGTTCGGTTTACACGCCCGACCTCGTAAATCTTGTCTGCCTTTCAAAGAATTTACACTCCATTGCTGTCTTGGCAGTCGTAAAATTCCTCTGGAACAGGTGTATACGTCTCTTCACGGTATTGGGAGTGCCTCTGTGAAAGTCTATCGCGAGAATCTTTTCATTTTCGCCGGTAAAAGAAGGGAAGCTTGTTCGCTTCCTGTTCCCTCTGAAGATGCATCCACCTTGCACAAATTCCTGTTTCGTTGTAATGAAAATGTAATTGCAGATTCATTCCTCGTTGCTGGCGAAGAGGAAACTGCAGCCTTCTTCTAAATCTGTGCGCAAGAATTTTTCGATTTCTTTGCCACGGTATTTCATTGCGAGATTTATTAAAAGAACGCGTACATCCGCACGCGTTTGCCCTCGAAGAGCTTACACTGTAGAAATTGGCACGCATCGCGAGCATAATGCAGAATCAAATTGGTCAATCATGATCCTTGCGTAGTCTGCATAATTTACTCTGCGCTCGCTCGATTGGTCGATTCGATTATGCGTATCACATTGTGCTGGGACGCACATGGCGCATCCGTCAATTGGAAACTAATGTACCACGTTAATGTAACAGGATTCACTCTTGTTCCGTTAATGTATTTGTGTATAAACGAACGCGTTTAACGTTAAGGCTGGCGTGGAATTATAGCGAAGCCATCGAGCTGGCAATGTTTCGCCAGCGAATAGAGAGAAAGAGTCGAGCTATCCAGGCGTTAATTCTGCGAAATATCAGACATATGAAAATTTCGCATTCCCCTGCATGTTCCACAATTTGATTCCACGAAATCTCCGCGGCAAACTCTTGCCAAAAGCGGAACCAGTATAACGTTTCGACCAGAAACAGAACTGTCCGTTACTCGGGAACAAAATCGGACAGGAGGAACGTTCGTACGGAGGACGCCGTTTGTTATCTTTGCTGCTAAATTCACCTCTGCAAAATTATGCTGCGATTTCACGACGCGCCCCCTAAAACCCATCGATACGTTCGGCGTACCGCGAGCCACGATGGTTTTCCAAGCTTTCGCCGAGCGTCCCAGCATATTGACGCAATTTGCATCCCCCAAGCGTTTTAAACAAATATGATCGTTAAAACTCAAACATCCAAGATCTCCACTGAAAATATACGTAACGAAAGAATGACCCAGCACGTGGAGCATTCGACGGTGTTCTCGTTCGACGTTTAAAAATCGACCCGTTTAACTAGACGCGTTTCACGTTCAACGTTTCCTTCCCCGACAGTCAGTTAGTCGAGATGATGTATGATAATGAGCCAAGAGTTGGCCGATACGCGGCAAGTTTTACGGCGAAAAGTGCTGGCCCCCGTAAGTAGGCGAATATCGCTGGGAAATTTCAGTTGTCCAACGGGGAAGGGGCCTGGAACTTTTACAGTGGTCGTTGAAAATAGCGTGCTACATGTTTCGTTCGCGCAGCACGTGTCGGGAACTTTAGAATCGATTGCGAAACTGCCGCTCGTTTGCCACTATTTTCGGTCGTGAAGCAGATTCGCAAAAGGGGGGTGGATAATGCCCCCGATGAACTGAAAATATCGTCACAAAACACATCATTTATCGAGAGTTAGATCCTGTATGTAATAGAAGTAAATTACTGGTATTAATCATCGTGCGAATATTATTGTATAGGTTTGGAAATAAATCCGATTGAAGCGCAAGTGACTGATAATTAGCCGAGAATAGCATCGGTTCCAAATGTTTCACGAGAGTAGCTAAGTATTTTTGCTTTGGTTTCCGTTTTCAGCGACGTCAAACTGTTTATCCTTTTCCAAGTTGAAAATACGACGTAATGCACGTTCGTTTCCACGGGACGCATCCCGGGGATATTAAAATTTATTATTCAGCGAATGGGGAGCAAAGTTTTCAGGTAATCCAGTGTCGATTAATATTTCAAACGTTGGGAACATTTTTAAACCCGTTACATCGCGATGCGATTTGCTGCTTGCGCTTTAATAAAACCGTAATTCGTGTGCATTGATTAAACATTCATACTGGATTGTAGAGTAAATTACCGTGGAGAGGGACGTTGCTTGTATCGAACTGGACAGGTGTAGCCGTGGACAAATGTGGGCAGTGTCTTTTTATTAAAACCTTGATTACATACATTCCGTGCATTCATTAAAAAGTGGCATGTATCTTAACACCTTTATAAAATATTCCAAGTCGTATCTGGGCTTGCATCTCAAATTCCACCTATCCGAATATCTTACTGATAAGCTACGTAAAGCTTTAAAAAATACTCGACCTTCGTAGCACAATCGAAGCTTCCGCTTTCCATTAATAAACGAACAATTGACTTCAACCTCTACTTGAAAAGATTCACCAACGAAAGGATGGAAGTCTCTTCGAGTTGGACGGCTTTGAAAGAGGCTCGTGCCCCATAAAATGCCCGCCTGCTGTATTTAATAGTCACGGATGATACTTCGAGAGTCAATCCAGTGGCAAGATCGACCATATGGGCCTGGACTCTTCGGGACATCTGTGTTGGGGCAACAATGGTTTCGTCCAGTGTGCCACGAGTGTTCTCGCGTGCTTGACTTTTGTAACACAGTTACCAGCCACCCTCCGTCCTCCCTCCAGCTCTCTCCTAGCTTTTCCGCGTCTCCCTTTCTCTTCCTGCCGGTTCATTGAGCCAGATCGACGTCCTCCGGCTCCATAAGTCCCATTTCGGCCCGAATGAATGTTTAATTCGAGCGTCATTGAGGTCTCCCGTGCGCTGTGCGAGCGCGATCGACGCATTAATTCAATTTCGCGCTAATTAATGGAGCCACTCCTTCGTTGATTCAATTTGAATACGCTCCTAGAGAGGCTCGCCTGTCCTCCTTCCTTTTTTCCTTTCTACCCTCGCACGCCCCTCCGCCCATCCCGCGAAAGATCCGTTTATTCTGTTTCCTTCTTTTTTTTTTTTTACACTTTGCTTCCTTTCTCTCCGGTTTTCCCTCGGCTCCGCCACTGGCCGTCCGATCGATCTGGACCAGCACCACTGGCTCTCTCGAAAGTCGTTTCAGGGATTTTCGAGGACCATCGGCCGAGCGAAAGGCTGTGCAAACGTCTAAGCGACCTCGTGACCGCTGCCTCGTCTCGAAATTCACCGTGTATATTCCTCCTCCGCCTTTTCATCGCGAGTGTTTTAAAGCTACAGTGTGTTCGTCGAGGAATCTCGAGGGCATCGACGCACAACTATCGTTTAATTCGTTTCGCGCTTAAAGTCAATTCCAGCCACGATATCAAGCGCTCCCTTCCCCTGGCTTTCATATATTCTCGAGACCTTACTAATCCCTCATCTTCGTACATTATCCGCTATCTTCCCCCCTTGAGGTTCATTTCACCTCCATGCATCACGGAATCACTGTGTTGGAACCGAGTGATTTGCTAGATTAGGGGAACGCCGGGGACTTAGGGTAGCACTTGACAGGTACAGCGCGACCCCTACGATCCGTGTTTCGTATATCTTGCTTTGCGAGGGCGACCGTATATGGGGGACACTGGGGCGTAGTAATTTTTCCCTGATTGTAGTTTGCATTCTCGTTTGTCAGTGTCATCGCCTGTTACCTGTGTCGCGGCTTGGTCATTCAGCTTCCATCGCAAGACCACAAGTAACACCAAATTCCTGATTAAAACGAATTTATCCGCGCACCAAACAGTGCAGTAGGGTAGATGTCCCAATTACTGCTAGTGTCCCAATTACTGCCACTTGATTTATTATATGTAATAAAAGCGTAACGTATAAAAAGAAATGTACAAAAAATAGTTATTATTCAATGGAGATTCTGATTTACATTAAAATAAAAAATATATGTACTCATATGTACCTAGGACAAGATGATTTTTGAGGTGACAGTTATAGGTACACTAGGATCGCTCGCGAATTTTAATTAATTATTAATAAATTCTTCATATTTAATTCATAAAACTATTTTTTTTTTAATGAAAGAGATGTTAAATAATATTATGTTTCAAACTGAAACAATTTTTAGGTTACACAACACGCGAAATAATTAAATGAAGTGCGGTTATAATCTTAAGGTGGCAGTAATTGGGACATCTACCCTACTACCAACGGAACCTTCCGACTCTTTCCTCGGCCGATTCTCCCCATCTTCGCGCGAAGAAGAATTGCACCCCCCTCGGACCTTCAAGAATCGCCTCGCCCACGGAACAATGGGTCCGGGACGACTTAATTCAGCCGGCGATAATTATTACCCCGTCCCCCGAGCGAAGCAACGTTCCTCCTCAGTGCTATTCGCCTGCGATATCGATGTACACTGCATGCAGTGCGTTAAATCCGCCTTAAGGAGCGTGCAATAAGGGCGCCGCGCCGTCTCGATAGAATTTATCGCGGGCCGAAGGAGGTTGGGGGATGAAAATTCCGTTTCGCCCAAGAACGCGGCGCAATTCCATCGCCATACCTGATTACAAATTCTGCGAAGTTGCCGGTTATGAGCGTCGCGCAGCTTGCAATTTCGGCGTGCGCGAGCTTAGGAAAACGCGGAACGGTCCCCTCTGGCAGGGGATTAGGCATCGGTTTTGAGCGCGCCTGGCCGATCGTCGTAAGAGACCCATCTAAATCCAACGCGATACCTCTCCGTTCTCCCCCAGCCGCCTACCCTCCGCCCCGTCTGCGCGATCCCCGGGGGTAGCGGGAATTAAGATAAGCCGAATCTGATTTCGCCGTCCCGATGGCGGCCTGCATAATCTTTTCTCCTCCGTTGCGCGAAAGAGTTGTCGGGACTCGGCTGAGATAGGAGCCGTCTGGCGGCTGTCGTCTTCTCGCATTTCCAATTCCATCTCTCGCCTTTCGCTCGCGACATCCGGGACTGTCGCGATGCATCGATATACAAATACCCGGGGAGCACGGTTCACGTGTCCTCTTTTCAACGGGAGTCTTATTCCCTTGCCATCCGTAGACAACAGCCGACCCCTTCTCGGGGCCAGAGAATCGAATTATACAGGTGGCGCGGGGACGCGGCGATCCCGCTTGCCAGCATAACCCGATATTCGAGATTCCTCAGATTTTCAGGGCCCGCCTTACCGTGGCACCATTGCGCTAGGCTGAGTGGTGCAACCTCCGTTCTTCTGGTATCAAATGCTTCGAGGGTAGGAACATTATTCTGAAGCATACTTCCTGATTATCGTAATTGCGCGGGTCAGTGGACGAGTGCGGTGTACTTCATTACACTAGTTTACAAAATTAAATGAATTTCATGTACATGAGAGGTGACTTTTCTTATGGACTTTCTCCCGCTGAATTCGAAAATCAAGGTTAAAATTTTTTTTATGGAACAGTTTTTAAGATATTGTGATTTTTTCAATTTTTATACATCTTTTCACTTTAAAAACCATATCTGGAGCCAGATGTGCCCGATTTTGTCGTTCTTGGTACCAAATGAAAGACATTGAAATGACGAACAAATATGTATAATGGGATCTTTAATTGGTTAAGCGGTTCAAAAGATATTGATGAAAATAGTCCACATTTTAAGAAAAAATAAATTTTTCAGCTTATTCTGTGGCCACGGAAAAATAGAAACCGATAAAAAACGTCCGGTTTCTCTTCATATGCGTAAACTTGATACTTTTACGCAAAAAATAACACCAACCAGAAGTAAATCGACCGAAAAATGACAAAGCTATTAGCGATTGAGTGAATTAATCCAAATCCCACATTTTGACAAGTGGCCATGCCGGCAACGGTTTTTTTCATTCTCACGTTGACGCCACTGCTACAGCGAAAACTGACATTTCGCTCCAGACATGGTTTTTAAAGTGAAAAGATGTATAAAAATTGAAAAAATCACAATATCTTAAAAACTGTTCCATAAAAAAAAATTTTAACCTTGATTTTCGAATTCAGCGGGAGAAAATCCATAAGAAAAGTCACCTCTCATCAAATGTACATTTTCAGCGTAAACTAGTGTAATTATCAGCGTGGCTTCGTGTGTCTCATTTCCAGCGTAGAAGATACCCATTGAGGGATTCTAATCAACTTCGATTTACCTCCCCAATTATCGTATTCCGTCCCTACTCGAGACTCGTTGCACATATTCAGGTTGCACGAGAATTATCGCGACTTCATTCGGTAGGAAAATTATTTCGAAACACAGCCATGTAACGGGCCGCGTTTGTATTGGCAATCGCGTGCGCAGCACGGAATCATTCCGCAATATCGAAACGCGGACTAATATGCACGGCGGAAATAATGCATCCCCGTTGACCGATCGATCGCACCGGGGCTCGATCGATCAGCCAACCAGAGGACAAGCGGAATAATTAATAATAATCGTTAATCGGCCGGCGAATTCGTTTTTGTTTCGTTCCCGAGTAATCAGCCCATCGTTTGCCTGATGGTCAATGGATTGTCCAATGTGCAAGTTAATTGTGGAACTCGACGATCAAGCGCGTCTAGTATCCATTGTGCTTGACATCGTCGCGCAATTGTTCGTGTTTTATTTATCTTCCACTTTGTCGGTTACGATGATACGATTATTATCCCAGGAAATGCGAAGGAACTGCCTTCGATTTTATTGCGATCACGTTCGGAATAATTCGACGGAGGTATCGGAATGCATCGATCTCGTGACGTATGCTTTAAATGTATACGAGGTGTCGCGGGATGTTAGGTATCCGGCGAAAATTTCCCAAGGAACATGCGCCCGTCATAAAAGTGAAGATACGCGCGGGCGTAGGGATAGGTAATCGTACGTGAGAAAGGTAAAAAAGCGCCGCTGGGCGGAGTGTCTTGGCGGGACATATATTTTCAGACGCCAAACGGCCCGGCGCGTGATTCTCGCTCTGTGCGTCAGGCGCGACAGTTTTATTCGGCAAGTCCGAATGAAACGTCCCCCGAACGAAAATCTCCGTCGTCGATCACGCTTTTTGCTGCCCCGTTGAACGGCCAGGATGTCGCTAGCTGGGCGACACCTGACCTGCCGAGGCAATGAAAAATATTCGTTACCGTTCCTCGTTGATTTACGCGCAGCGAGAGGCAAGCTTCGCGAAGCTATTTACCGACGAGTGGCGTTTCTTACATATTCCACGCGTCGGTGAATTATTCACAAATTCTGTCGCGCCTGGCGTTATCTCTAATTGATCGACGACCTAGACGCTGGAAATGATAATGTCTTCTCGTATTTTTCGTTTAGCCTTGCTGAACAGTGGAGAATGAAATAATCGAAGGCGGTGATCACAGAAGTCGCGATTCCTCCATCCTTCCCCGCGGTACGAGCCTCGTCGCGGCGGAGTGGCCCTCTTTATCCATTTATTCATCTATTCATCCGTCTAGTTGTCGCGTTTCATCACGTCAGTCGAACGAGGATGGAGGGCATGAAAAATACATCGCCGTGGCATGCTCAAGTGCTCGATAATTCTGCGGCGGGCGAAGTAGCCGGGGCAACTAACGTGAGCCCCATGAATGTACAGTAATAATCTTTTCGAGAGGCGGCCCCGGCTATGCAGAAGCGCGGAGGACAGCCACGCTGCGATCCGAAATGCACGTGTATGCACACGGTAATCCCGTAAGAGGCGGGCACAGCAATCCCTTCGAGTAGCTTAAAAGCACTACGCGGGCTTACCCACGGACATTCGGAATTTCTCCTGTCGATCGCGCATGAAAGTACACGGCCGGTTTTCATGCTCGCTCGCCCTTTCATATTCACCCGTGCCCGCGATCCCATCGTTATCGGTTTATCGCGTATTTCGACTCGATAATCGTCGGTGAAATCAGATTTACCTAGGCCCCCCCGGGGAATGGACGTTGCGAATGAAGGAAGCAGGGACACTCTGGGCAGATCCACGCGAATTTTCAGCTTCCCTCGAGCTTTCGTGACTTCAATTCACGTGGCTGGGGCAATGCATTCTGCTTTTGGGTATCCAAAATTGATTAGTCAAATTGGGAATATTTCAACCTCATCGGCTATGGGATTTGAAAGATCAGAATCATTCTGAAGCCTTCTGCGGTGCCCGCGCTTCTGGTTTAATGAGATTCCAGGCGAACGGATGTGATTTAGTTATATTTCAGGATCTAGGTGTTCCAAGCTCGACGATCGGATTAAATCCAGAGTTATTGATATTCTGTTATAAAACAGAGCTGGATGCCGGATCGTGCCAGTTTAGAGGCGCCTATTGCTCGGGGCCCGCGGCCCACGGAGCTGCCGGAAATCGTTCGGATCCTATGAATTCGGCCGCATAAGTTAAGGAACTCGGCGCATAATCTGATGTAGCGGCTCCGGTAATTCTGTAGAGTGGCTGGATGCCGAGAAGATGTTGCGTTCGATCGATCGTGACGGAAGAGCAGCGAGGTTCGCGCGCCCCGAGCTCTAACGCCAACTTGAATCCCTGTTTCCTATGGGTCCAATAGAATTTCAGGTTTACCTCGGTCTCGAAACTTCCCCTCTCCCGGTGAAACTTTAATTCGCCGAGTCAGGCTCGAATTTCCTTTGTACGAGGGCCTGGCAGAGACGATCCGAGGCGACGCCATCGCCTTTGTCGTTCCGTGAAAAAAGCAGGAGGACGAAACGACAGCAGCCGGGTGTCCGTCCTCGAAATCTCGCGTGCCGCGCGATCCGCGCAACTTTTCCGTATGCTCATGAGAACGAATCCAAGTCCCGCCACCCTCGCTGGTGTACGGATCAACTTGCAGTCCCGCTGACCGTGGAGTTTCCCCGTTATTTGCACGCGACATGCACGGTCGGCTGGAAATTCATCTACTGGCTGCACCTATGAAGCTTCCTTTTAACGTCCAATACTTCATGGAACCTGAGTTCTCGGAGAATCGGACCACTTGAGAACCTTGCAGCAAGGGTCCATTTTTGACAGTTTTAGAGTTATGACGTGTAATATAAGAAATGTAATACGCAAATCCGATAACAAACGAGCGATTTATTGCAAAGAAATAAAAATATAAATATTAATATTTTTATTATAGAATATTCTTTTCGTCGGAAATAGAAATAAAATCTTATCAACTGAATAACTACTACTTAATGTGTAAAAATATATATTTTTCAATTAGTGCTTTCTTTTTAATGTTAAGTCGAAGCGGTAATTTTGTAAACAATTTTTGCTAATTTACTCTGAGGTGGTAAAGATGGAGCTGCACTTTTGCTGCAAGGTCCCCAATTTCTGCTGGATTCCACTTGGTAATCGAAGAAGGCTGTGTCAAGGGTAATAGAAGGATCATAGGGGGTGGTAGAGGCCCTAGGGGTTGAAAATTATAGCGCGGTAGGGTATGGAGAGCCTAGAGTGTGTAGTTTTCGGGTACCAGTGTATAATGGGCTTGGGCAGATAGAATTTCTGTGCGGAACAGGGTAAAGTCGAAAGACTTGGGCGGTTTAAGGTAGTCGAAGCAACGGCGGCGGCCAATTTCCCCGTTAAAAGTTCTCACGTCTCGCGGAGCGTTCGGATGCACGTCGTTAGAGCCGCCTTAAGCGTGTAAAATACGGCCCCGAGCGGAATAAATCGGCGCAAAAGCGTGGCAAATCAATTCCGTCCGCGTTTGCAGGCTCCTCCGCTGTCAGAGGTACAAACTGCTGGGGTATTTAAGCGCATGCTACCCAGCACGGCCACCCCTGTTCGGCGCGGGTTACATTATTCAAAAGTATCGGCGCAATGCAGACTACGTAAGGGGCTTGAATTATGCACGATTTATTAGCCTTAGGAGAGACTACTCCCTCGTAGTGATTCGTGCTTGTGTACACAGTGTGTCTCAATTATATTAGCTTCCCTGGAAAATTGATACGCCCCTTCTTGCTTGGAGTATGTTCGATCCACCTCGTTAATGTCACATCTCTTCTTCCTTCGTACGATATTTCGCGGATCTGATTTTTCTCCGTGCAGTGTGCTGGGCATTGTTGGAACGGATGGCTCCTTAAAATGATTAGCGGTGAAGACAGATCATGAAGGTGTATCGCTCATCTAATTCCAGGTGGTTGATGAACTGATATGAAGTAATAAGAGGATAAGTGGAGGACGTAGAAGGGTAACTGGTGTTTTAATCCTGCCGATCGCTAAGTAAATAAGCGCAATCGTTCAAACTCCGATCCCCGTTCTGGCTTAGCAGGGTATTTCAGCGAATAACAAGGGAATAAAAAGTAGAAAAAACGTAGGATTGCATGATGGGACAGCGAACGCATGGTCATCGAACCCTGAAGTGACCTCCTTCGCGTGCCATTCGTGCAGTTGCGGAGAGGTATAATCATACAGAATGCAGAATGTTCGCTTTGTCCTCCTATGTAGCTATTCGCAGACGGATGACTAGTCAAAGATTAACAAAAAAAAGTAACTAATCTGCTCCGAGGAGTCTAGCCAACTGCAGGGGACAGTGGGTAAGGTAAGTACGAGGGATCTTTCCGGTAGAGAAAGCGGGCACCTTTCATTGGTCACGTAAAATCCTTCGAACGGAGGAAAGTGTACATTTTTCATGATTCCTCTGTCTTTGATCTTCGCCGCGTACCAATCAGATCGAAGAGAATTCCCTGTAAAACTCACTCCAGCTTCAAAGTCCAATTCACGTTCACTATTTGTAATTCAACGCTCTGTTAGAATTCATACATGCACTCCCCACTTTGAAGCCTCTTGGACCGTTCACTCTGCTGAAACCAAATTCTATGCATAACGGGGGAGAAAGCTGTACCATACATCCTTGTTCCCCGAAGCTCATATTTGTTCCCGCGTCTATTATCACGAATAACATTCGCGGAGAGATACCCAAGGTATAGAGGCATCGATACGCAAATAATGGACGCCGCATCCAGCCGGAAGCCGCCGTAAATTCGAATATCGACATCGCCCCCGCGAGTCTCGGATCTACGAATTTTTATCGCCGTCGAAATTGGTCTGGAGCGACCCGGCCGGGTGCCTTATCACCTGCCGCTCCCGGGATCTTAACTATACGATTTTTCTCCCCTCCGCGTACCCACGTGTAACTCGCCCCCGCCGCTGTAGCCACCTCCAATTACACTCAGACATCCTCCACTCACAATTCAGCAGAATCTCTATAACGATCTCCACGCAACACGCCCGCCGCGCGTACCTATTTCTCGCGAAGACTCGACGGAACGTGGATCCGAGGCGACCGGTCCTGAAATCGATCGCCATCCAAAGAGATACCTGCGGCGCGAAAGCGCAGAAAGAGGAAGCCAGTCGATCTCTGGTAGGAAATAGCTGAAACCGCAGGTAGTCGAGCTCCTAAACAACCGTCGAGAGAAATCCCAGCAAGCGGAGGCCGCCGCGAGCACGTTGCACGCATCATAGCCAGCCTCTCAGCCTGCTCGTCCCTCCTCTGGGGGGGTGAAAAAACGTGTAGGCACCGAAATCCAGGGGAAACGCGACTCCCTCAGGGCCCTCTCCCTACTCTGGCGTGCTTGTAACGGATGGCGCGGGCGCGTAATAAAATCGAAATTTGCCTGCGCGCCGCTGATGCTGCCACGGTTAGACGCGGCGTAGGGGGTGGACGAAAAAATAGCGGGAAACAGAGGGACGAGAAGAGGAGGCGCATAGGGTGCCGCCGAACCAGCCACGGCTTTGTCCGAGAGCAAGTCGCATGTCGACCGTGCCGTCTGCGACTATACTTCATAGCCTCGCGTCGCATGCAAGTTTAATCTTGTGGAAGTAACGCAAATGCAGTACCCACACATCGCCACGCGGCCCAGGCCCGGCTGAATAATGCATTTATGTATGTGTCCGCGGATAGGCGATGGCTAGCGCGAATCCCTCGCGAGGGCAAGCTCGCCAGCTCACCCGTGCTCGAGTGGGCCAAGTGCGGGCGAGCGCGGGCAGCTTCGAGGCCTCGATCGCGTCACCCTTACCGCCCATTCGATGTAACTCGACAGATTAGATGATCGTTCCTCTTTTTTTGTCTTCCACTCGCGTGCTCACGGCGGTGGCTAATTGCGCGGGGATGATCGGTTGGTCGTCGATGGCTGCGTGACTTGGATGGGCTTTTGCAGAGGGTCGTGCGCGATGTTTCTTGTTGGGCGAGCCCTCCTTTTTGCTGAATGGAAAGGAGAGAAGCCTGGGGGAAGTTTTTACCTGGGTGAAAGCCTGGCTTCAGGAGATAATTATGTAGCCTGGCTAGAGATTGAAATCTTTCGGAGAGATTCAGCTGTTCAGGTAGTCGTAGGGAAGCTGCAAGGTGCCGGACTCCTTTCAGCGCCACCAAGTGAAGAGATATCTGCCAGGATTCTTGCAAAACGACCTGCTAAAGTTGATAAAAGATGCGCTTCTGAATATCAGGATCCACGGGTCGTACATGGTGGCTCGCCGCAGCACTTTCTTCTTGCAGTTTGCACATTCTTAAGTGACGTCTTTCGAGGATGATGGATGGCCCTTGGTTCCATATCTTAACTTCCCCGGTATTTTGACTCGAATCTCGTGGATTTTTTTACTCCATCGCGGGCAAACTGGGGAATGAATTGCAGGTTACTCACGGTGCATTTGATGCGAGCTCCGAGTACTTACTCGTGTGCGCTTCAGAGAGCATTCGAGTGAATGATTCGATCATATATTTTAATCGGACAGCTTTTGAAAGCCTTTAGGGACATTTCACTTGTAGTGTGTTGTAGTTTCATCTCCATAAATGCCAGAATGTGATTCTAAAAATTTCTGCATGGTCGTTTGTGGAACTTTCACTTTGAAAAAATGAACAGTTTCGAAGAGGTCGTTAGACTCTGACTCTGATAATGTAGGGTGTGAGCAAGGAGCTTCAAAAAGCCTTTCCAATTAAGGTACAAGCACAGTGTATTCTTCAATCCTCGTGGCTTTAATCTCTCAAACATATCCGCAGCTTTTTCTAAAAAACGATTGCACTGTAACGTCTGGTTACACCTTTATAAACATCCTAAATAACCCGTACAAACGCAGAGAGTATTTTGCTAGGTATTCGCGAGAGTCAAAGCTACACTTTGTTATGCAAAGCAGTTACCTCGCCATTTTCTATCCCCTTCGTCCACATCTTGAGAACCACGCGAACAAACATCGATTCGAGGAAAGTGGGAAGGAAAAGTAGAGGCAACTATGTTACACTGAATTTCGGTTGAACTTTTACTTCTGTAATCTTTTTCCCTCTAGACATGGAAACGAAATGTTTCCGCCTGTTGCAATTACTTTGACCGGGAAATATTTTGAAACATGAGAAGCTTGCAACATCTTATCCAGCACAATGCGGTTCATTTCTATTTGAAAGGACGAAAGATTTCACATAAGTTTTGAACTGGTTTAGGACACTTTCACCACCCGGCTGTCCAGGTTTTTGAAGTAAGTTCCGCGTGAAAGCTATTGAAAGGGTGTTTCTCAAGATGCTAAGTCTGAAAGACCACTCTACGGTGACGAGGAACGATGGAGCTTCGGCTCCTGTGATTTATCGTCCTGGGCTCGAGGATATTATAGCCGGACGCGTGGGTTCATATATAAATTGTTCTTCGAAAATAGCTCGGATAACGCGAGGAACTTTTTTAATCTCTGTGGGCCTCGTCTTACAAAGGGGCAGCTGGACCAACTCGAAAGTTCGGTTTTACTAATGAAATAACCCTCGAAACTCCATCCCTGGCGAGGCGCCCGACTTTTGCAATTAATATTATTGCGCGGTAAGACTTTGCTAATTTGTTGAATATCTTTTATCAAGGCTCCGCGGGAACTTTCTATTTGCATAACCGTAGAAAAGGGGAAACCCTCGAACCCTTTATGGTTACTCTCCGAAGCCGTACAAAATTATATGATAAATTCGTGGCCGTTTCAAATGCCAATATTCAGCGTTAAATGTCACGTTTTGCATGCACTTACCGTTCCAACATACCCTCCACTTGCAAGACGTCGAGTGACGTTCGCTAGACTGCCCCCGAAACTTTAAAAAACACTCTCCCACCGTAATCCACGGAAAGCGAAGAACGCGCCTACGATTCAATAACGCAACTTCGGCGAACCTCCCCGTCCAGCGAAACTTGGTCTCCGCCCTCGCACTTTCACCCCCTCGTATTCTGCCCTGTCGCCCTCCACTCCTCACTGGTACCTACATTTTAAACCTAAGGGTGAATCATCCGCGCAATGCTCACCTCCCCCCGCAGGAAAGTTCCTCCGCCCCGAGGACCCGAGCCCGTTGTGTGCCTTATATTCGTCGAGGTAACTCGATAACTCGATAACCCCCGGTCTTATCCGCGAGGTGGCGAGTAAATTTAAGAGCTCGCTTAAAATTCTACGCCTCCCGCGGGTGTTAAGGCACCGCGGAGATCTCTCTTCAATGGATCCCCGCCAAGCGCGGCCCTTTAGTTACCCCGAGGTGGCGAATAAACGATTCGTATAAACAGCGGAAGCGATTCCACGCTCCTTCGAGCTTCGACGAGCCCTCTCCGGCGGCGTCGAGCGTGGAATACGGAAAATAATGGCCCGACTGTTGCCGGCGGATCGTAAAGAAACGGGATTGACTCGGGAGAACGCACCTATTTACAGGACAATCTGATACAAGGTTTTTACGAGCCCGGGACGAGGGATTTCGCTAAAATTGATATCCGCGCGCGTATAGAATCGAACTATAGCGCAGGGAAAGTTTCGACTGACGGAAATAGTTCGGCGTGGTTTCAGTGGCGGGACAGGGACTGATTGAAATTCGTGGGAGAGGATACTCGGTTCCAGGCGGTTAATTAAGTTTGAATCGTCGGCAGGCGGACTGCGTATCTCGGCGATATACTGTCGTCAAATTTCTTGCTCCGCTGGTTTCAGCTTGAAAAATGAATTTGCACGCGGCTCGCTTTAAGGGGGATCGTTAGGTCTGTTTTATGGAAACAAAAGAGGGGGTCAAAGAAAGGGGATGGATCAGAAGTTTTCATCAAAACTCCGAGGATAATTTCAATCACGCAGGAACGTCGAAGTGCACCGTTTCCATCAGGGGTGGAGAAGGCCATCTCGTAGCGCCATCTGAAACGCTAAAATTATTCGAGACAGCGTTTAAATAGCCCGATAACGAAATTAACCCCGCGAAACGAGGATCGTCGAGCCTCGAAATGATTTCATTAAACGCCAGTCGCGCATACTGGACTTCTTACTCAGCGCGCAGGCGCCAGAGGAAGAGGGGTTGGAAAGAAGGGGCAATAATGATAATTAAGAATACTATCGCTCATCTATGCATAGCGAATGCCACATACCTGCATCGAGAACGAAGATACGGGCTGCAAGATACTATAAAACTTTCATCCTCCATTGTCACGAAGAATTCCCATATTTCTGCTTGACCCATCACTTAGAGCCCCGCACGTCTAATTACGCGCCACCCAGAAGATTCCATGGTTCCGTCGTTGCCACTGGATGACTATACAGTATCGACCCCTTTAATCCACGAGTATCTCGGCCCCGATCCTGGCCGTGGACGAATAATCGAAGAACCGAGCGGCACGCACTTGCCGGCGTGCACAAAAAGCACAAGTGCATCCTCGAGCGTTCCGTTGGGCTGCTTATAATTGCGCCTCAGGTTACGAGAGCAGCGGAAAGAAGCCGTGGACGCTGTGGGATTATTATTGAACGCTGGGGGCACGTCGCGGGGGCGCGCGGCAAGTGCCAAAATCAATAGATCGCTGGGGCATGGGGGCAGGGAAGAAGCGAAGGAGCTGAAAGGATTTTTGGCACGTGCCGTGTGACGCTGGCAGTTCGCGAAATGGCAATTAACGGGAATTTTTGGCAACATTACGCGGCGCTCCGAATCACTGGTACGATCTCTGGCATGGGTGATTTAATTAAAAGCTTCCGCGTCCGATTCGATTACACGGAAGCTCCTCGATCGGGGTCCCTTCTGTTCCTCCTGCGTGGCAAGGATCCACGTGTCGCTTTCGAACAATATTTGCCACCCCCTCCCTCTTTGGGATAGGGGTGCCGGGCCTGTCTGTTCGATTTAACTTCAGCCTTTGTCTTCCTCAGGTTCCCAGGGCCAGGGAATTGTTCTGCTAATGGTAGCTCTATTTCTGATGCTGATCGATAACATTCGTCCGTTTGCAGTAGGGTATTCGGTAACTTCCGGATCTTGAAAGAGAAAGCGAAACTCTTTCCCCGCCTCGTGTTGCCTATCCCTTCCCAGCGTAGAGAACTGCAAGCTCACGATCAATGCCCTACTGCGACCCGAGCAATTTACAAGCCTCCTCCGATTCTAGTGCCGCCGACCGACCCCCAAAAATCGTCGGCGATTTTCCGCACAACCGGCCCGGCCCCGCTCTTTCATTTCCCGCGCCGCGGCCTCCAGTCATTTATCAACAGGACCATCCCTTGTTTCGCGTGACTCCGAAGACGCGCGCGACGCACGATCGTCGCGCTGTCGTTTTAACGACCGTTAAAATTAATGACGCGCGGGAAGGAAGCGAGGGGGCCACGTAACGTCCACGCGTCGCCAGGAAAAGGGAACTGAACGAGACGCCCGCAGTCGCTCGAGCAGAGCGCGTCTCCAGCTCGCAGGCTGCTGGCCGCTCTTGGTCCAGCTCGGCGCCGGGGCGAATCTAAGCGGTGGAGGAACGTTCGAAAGGTCGCCATAAGTCACCGTCGACGATTCATCGATCGACTAGGCTGACCTGCGTCGATCCACCTCCCCTCAGCCGCGCTCATGTATCTTTTCCGGCGATTCCCACTCGTCGATCGTCGCACACGTCGCCGCCGCTGGGCCACATTTCCCCGACGCCTCGCGCCGCTTAGCAAGTCGCGCGTGACGGCCACCGAAATCTCGCCTGCACACCGTGCACGCGCGCTCGCACAATGGACTCCGGCGTGGCAAAGGGTATCGTCCTCGTATTATTAGAAGCTAACAAGATGTGAATCGATTGGAGATTGATGACCCGGGGTCGATACATCACCGCCCTTCCGGCTGACGACTCCTGGAAATCCCTTTCCTGCACGGTTTGTCCGACAATGAGAGGGGAAGTGGACCGTGACGACTCGATTTTTCGGGCAGGCTGGGGATATGGGGTAGCTTGCTACTGCGTCACTCACGGATCAGTGGAGATACGTTTGAAGCATCCACGAGACTGCCTTCCTAGTTTCAATTTACTGGTACGTTTTGCTGAAAGAGATATTAACTAGACTACTAACAAGTGGCTGGCATAACGTACATACTGGGGAGGCAATCCTCCCGGGAATCGCGAAGTGACTGAAGGAGCAATGTTGGTAGTTTCTCGGAGAGCATAAACACTTCGGAAATAGAACGAAATAACTATTTAATTAAATTGAAGCAGCCCGCGCGTGATATGTAATATTCGCGAGCTAGTGAACGGGTCGCAGTTATCCCTCGACACGTCGATGTCGCGGATAAAGAAATCGTTGCCGAGACTATGGTCAACCGGCCTGGCAGCTATGGAAAATCGATTCACCAATGATAATAATGAAATTTTATGGAAGCGAGCCTATAGTGAAAACCTCCCTTCGCGCGATCGTTATCTCGGGGACAGAAGTGGCCTGGGCAAATGGCGGGCAAGGGGCACAACGAATTTTATTGCGGGTGGGTGACAAATGCCTGACGTCACCGCTGGCAACCAGGAAATAGAAATTAGGTGGCACCCACCCTATGACGAACCGTACGCTACCGACCATGCACGCGTAAACTCGGTCGTTTCGAATGCTCGCAGGAACGACGTCGCTGGCCGCGCAAAACTTATTTATCGGAACGGAGTTAGAATGGTCTTTAGTGCCGCCACTGGACGAGCATCCGCGTGCTCCTCTCGCGTCTTATGTGTGAATAAGTCGTACGTGCCCACACTTGCGAGGACACCTTTGAGATAGTATTCGTTTCACGGCGAATAAAGTGGATTCTCGATTTATTAGATTGCCCCCCAGCGTTTTCCAGGATGTTATTACCGGGCGATGACGACTGGCCGCTGGATGCTCGGGGGTTCTTAAAGCTACTTGGTTGCATGGTTTTGGGTACACGCGTCTACGGGTAAAGTTTAAAATGTCTCTATTTTACTAGGGTGTAAGTAACATAGCAGTGAAAGGGGTTGTATGGACTCGATGGCGAAACGGGTTATCATTATTCTTCATTGACATTTTGTTCGAGATTCAAACTTTGTTTTACCGACACCGTGTCCTCGATTTATATTTAAGGGGTTACCCGAAGTCAGGAGGCAGAAAAAGAACGATTCTTTGGGAATTTATTTCAGAATGTTTACATGCATATTTTTATGCAAAGGTTTTTGTATTCAGATGAGGGAGACTTTAACAGGTTATTATATTATGTTTTGGTGTTAAAGTATTTATTTATTGCACAATGGCAACTGATTTCCCGAAATGGATTTTTCGATTGCGGTGACCACGATTTCTCAAAAACCGCTTCACCAATCTTTCTGAAACTTCGTTGCTTTCTTGTATCAGCATCAGCTTCCCTAGCATTTGTTTTCCCAAAGCGTAGTTTTTATTTTCTGGATGAAAAAATCGTTTCTCTCTTCGTGTTGCTCCCTCCGAACCATCGCGCGAACGGTGCACAGTGGGCCAAATAGCAAGCCTAGCGACGAATAATTGAAAAATTGAATGCTGTTAGAATCGGAAATTTTTTATTTCTGCCGTGTCTCAGGTAGCCGGTGACTACATGCATATCATAAAATAATGCCCTGGCACAAGGGTTTTCCCGTATACCTCACGAACTTGGAGCAAGAATGGCAATATTTTTCTGCCTGCGTCAGTATCTGTTTGTGCGTTCTGCTGTATTAATCGGTGAATATATTCTTATTTTGTGTAGTTTCGAATAGTTTGGTAGAAATATTATCGCAAGGTAAGTAAACATGCCAACGTATTTTGTTTTAAAATTCTTTCCATAACTTCTGAGTAGCAGTAACTTCATTTTCATTACACATATTACAGCGATTCTAGTTTTACTGAGAATATAAAAGTCCCGCAATTCACAGATTTGCGTGTATCTGCCGTAATTATTGTTCCCTCTACTTCTGTTGTTCATCTGAATTTCTTTTTAACTAAAGTTAACTGCAAAGGTCTGCAAACAATTAAGATATTAGGGGAGAATGAGGCAATCGCGATGGCGGTCAGTATTGTTATTATAAAACGGTATGTCCAAAATGTACAATTTCTTTTCCTTACGTTCCACGACATCATTCTCTATATTGTCGAACGATCTCGCCTTCGCCGTTGCTAAACAACCAAGGAAAACTAGCCATTTTGTGTTTTCAACATCGTCGATGTAATATTTCGTGTACACAACATAAGAGGTAAGTACTAATTCTGAAGCTTTTTTTACATTTCAAGATTACGTAAATATAGATATACTCTCAAGGCAAATTCCCCTTATTAATTTGATTAATTTGAATTTTTCGTCGCTAGAAGTGTTACTTAGGACCACTGTGCGGTGTCGCGCCTCTTTTGTCCCGCCATACGTTGGTTGGCGGGGAAACGTTGGATGATACAACAGTTTGCGGAATAATTTCGAAGTTGATAATACGTTCACCCCCCCGGCAGGCGTTCGTTGCAACGTTCGTTCATGGCGAGTCGGAATACAATCACGTTGCTCTGGTCGGATTTCATTGCTCGCGCGTGCATTCGCGGGCGGCGTGAAAAGCCGCGATTCTAAACGACACGATTTACCATCTAATTAATATTCATAGACATAATTTGATACGGCGCGCTAACCGAAATTCTCACGCCGCGGGATTCTAACTGGATGGTTTCCAAAACGCTGCCGCGGGCTAGCGAACTGAATTATTGTTGCCCGTCTTGGGGCGATTAATTGTTTCGCACCCTTAAATGAAACGGCGTTACACACGTGATTTATGGTGAAGAACATTGCTCGCCCTGATAACTAATGGAACTATTCGATCTTTAAATGAGGCATTCAGAGCAAAGATGGACTAACCCACATTGAAAAAAAAATGGATACTTCCTATTTTATATGATTAGCACAGCCTATTGGAACACGATACATTACTACTAACGCAATTTCGCCAAAAATTCGCAGATCGAAAAGGTTAACGACAATCTAGTCGAACGGTATTGCAATGAATTATATTAATATCCCTTTTAATCGACCTACTTAAAGTTTCCCAAGACGGGGGGCTGGCTCGCGATAACAATCTTCGGGGTTCGCCTATTTTTCCAGCTGCTCCCTGATTAGTCGATAATTAGCCGGCGTAAAGTTCAATCTAGATGCGAAAGAAGCAAAAGGAACCGGGAGCCTCCCGGTTCCGCTTGTTCCCCGAACTTCGTCCATAAATTAGCGAAACAAAACGAACGTTTTTTTTTTCTCGTTTGATTTCCAGGTGACTGAGCGAGCCCACTCGAAGATACTGCCAGGTACGAGGGTTGAGTCAGGCGAAGGAAACGAAGGCGTCCAGGGACTTTGAGACGCGGCAGGAATTTCGGTGAGTGGTTATATAAAATTCATTGTGTCATCGTATAACTGATGGGACGTGCTCGCTGGCGCTGTGATCAGAAATTAATTAGCAGAATGCTTCGGAGCGTTTCATAATCTTAATTAGCGAACGTCCTGCGTGTGTTTGCATAGTTTTCTCTTGATGGGGGTTTATAACGCTTGAAGGTTAGGGAAGGTATTGTAGTAGGAGCGTAGTAAATTCTCGACACATCTAGAACAGAATCTATCTATATTAATCTTCAAAGGACTTTCGCCACAGTGGTTCATAAAATTCAATCGGCATTCCTCGGAATCTCTTTGCCACGATAATGTTCGAATTCATCGCCGAGCGCCGCGTACGCCCCAATATTCCCGCCACTTTCAAAAGCAAATTCGCCTGGGTAGCACGTTCCACGCTCCGTTTCATTCGTTCGATTGCTCTTCGACTACATCCTAAAGCCATAACCGTGGCGGAGCATTTTCCAACGGCTATGACGATTTCACGACAGACGGGCGACGCGTGTCGCGAAATTGCTCGGCTGCTCTCGCCGATTCGCTCCCGTTATTGTCTCCTAACCGTCTACGCGGAGGAAGAGCGGAGCCAATCAAGAAAAAGGAATGCAGCCGTCCCTCGAAACCATCTGGCGTCCAAGGAAATCTAATTTCTAAGCTTTCGCCCAGCTACCAGCGCTAATTTCTCTTTTGTGCCGCAATAAAAATCCACCGACGTAAAAATCGGGGCCGTCCCTTTCGCTACCACGCCCCCGTGATTTCCCTCTGTGGTCCCGTGGAGTGCACGGGGGTTATTCGATGAATGGGAATGACGATGCTATGCTACAATCATCCCTTCCAGCCTTGTAGCTTCGCTCCGTGAAACAACATCGTCAAGCTTAAAATATAACGTTCCTATCACCTCGTCAAGTTCCTCAGAGGCACCGCGTTCTTTTCACCCCCGTGCAAGGTCTCCTCTCTTCGACTTGCCTGCCTTCAAAGTCGCGGAGTCCGAGACATCGCGGCCCATTCAGTCGCCTGAAAACGCGCGCCACCCTCGATTGGTCTCATTACAAACCCTGGAGCCGGCGTAAATCCCAGAGCACTCTCCGCGCTCGTTCAACATTCTCGTCGGGCGAGTCAAACGCTCGGGGACACGGGCTCGCAACAAAACCACTCGAGAAAAACTATGCGGCTTCTCGAGGCTGGTTCGTTGATTGGAAATGTTTGTCTCCTTCGCTGGCCGGCCGGGCCCTCCGAATGCCTCTCCAGTCCGTCGCGAAAAACTTTCCTCCGCGGGGCGGTTCGATCGCGTCGCCGGAGCTTGGCCAACTCTCGCTTCGGGCTTATTGGAAATTTCTGCTGAAAGGCCACGGACGTGGAACGCCGTCGCGGAGCCGAAGCCGTGGAAAGGGCGAAAAGATTACGGATGTTTGAACCTATTTGCGCGAGTTCGAACAGCCTGCGGCCTTGCTGGCGCACCGCGCTCCGAACTGACCGCTCGCGTCGTCTTCGAGGCACCCTGCGCCACCCTCTGCAACTCCACTTCCCATTTTAACGACGGAGAAAGACAGTTGTGATCGAACCACGTACTGCAATCTCTACATTATATCCTCGAGCAATGCCGTGCTGGTCGGAGGGAAGTTTGAAAGACCCAGACCTAACCGCGTGATCTTCAAGTGTTAACAATCAACCCCTACTTTGCCATTTTCACTCGCCGCAACCGAGCTCAGAGTTACGTATGTACTCCGAGTTGGAAGGAGGAACGTGATTCGTTTCCAGCGCGCTCTGCCAAGTTCACGGAACTTTCGATTGCTCTCGGTGGGAAGTGACTTTTTTTTCAGCTCGTTTTAGAAGTAGCCTTTTTATACAGTAGTAAAGCGTAAGCAGCATTGTCGAGGCCGTTCCGACGGTGGGGTCCGTTGCCGCGCCCGAACGGCAGCCGACCTTTATTCCTCTGGGATGAACCGGGCGCGCTCCAGTGTCGAGGTTCGTCAGACGGGCGCAATCGGTTTCGAAACGCCGGCGGGAGACATTTTCACGGCGCTGGGTGAAACTTCGCCAACGAGTTTCGCGATGCGCTGGCTTCGCGCTCTGGCTAACGAATCAGGCCCCTTCGAAGAAGTTGCAAAACTGCATTTCCATATTCATAGCCGTGCCGAATTTTGGGCGCGTTCGTTACCGTGGCACGGGAACTGGCGCGCCGCGTTGCACCTGCACGATTTTCATCGGTTGTAAATCAAAGAAACAGAGAAACCGGGGCCGCGATAGCATGAGCTGCTGCTCGCGTAATGAATTATTAGGTACCGTCGGATAGTTGTGTTGTTTTTCGCGCTGCCAGTCACCGGGCACGATAAAACGAGCCCGCGTTAATGCTCGCCGCCGCCGATGTGATATCCATTACTTCCCTTGACAATTTCACCGTGTACGTCGATGTCCTTGATGCGACAGTTTTTTTTTCTTCGTTTAACGCCGCAAGCTTGGGCGATATTACAGTCTTTAGAAGTGAAATATAGGAGGCCTTCCCGCTATCAGAAGCTGTATATAATGGAAATTAGCATAAGATCGGCGTTATAGCCGGCGACACTTTCCCCTAATTCTCCACAACATTGTCCCGCGCGCTAATAACGCGTTATAGGGGGTGGCTGTCGCGGCGTCATTAGGGGAAAAATATAGTAATGGGTGATAATAATAATTTAATACCGTAATGGGTGACGAAAACACCTCCACGTGTCGTGGTAGTGTTATGACGGGGCTAAAAGCCACTGGGGGTGGCGTTTACGGGGGAGGGTGCACACTTAGCAAGGTCGCTTAAGGATCCTCAAAGTGCGTTGCAATTCAAATGAGGCTCGTGTTATGAACGGGCGAAAGTATTCATAGTGTTACGTGCTTCGTCGTCGGAGCGAAGCCACCGGTCTATGTAAAGGAGTTATGAAGTCTCAAGATTTTTCTCGTCCGCGGTGTATATTTCCTTTGCGCAGAGATTATCGTTGACGACCGAGCCTTCTACACTCCTCAGACGCTGTGTAGGTATCTTCTGAAACGGTGGAGTAACTCAGCTTCTCCCTCCGGAGAACAGGGAACACGAACCCCAACTGTTCGTGAGAAACGGTCGCAGATAATAGTATTTTCGAACGAGACTTGAACAGGGATCAGAAGTCTCCTCGGGGAGGAACGCCCGGGTCTTTTTACGCGTGACAGTAAATTATACATTCTGTGGCGATAAAATTATAAAAACTTCACTGCCCTGCCTAAATTATTAAAAGTCTCTGCAACAAGTTACGCGGGGCGAAATAAAAGTTTCGTTCGAGGGGGCGATGTAGAGTGCTGTCAGACGTAAAACGAGATAAAATAATTCGACCCCCTCCCTCCGACCGACGGCTGGGACAGTAATGGCTACTAAATTTTACCTTGTACCTCGCGTTTTATTCCTTAACCAGCCGCAAACCCCTTTTATTCCTAAGTATAAACAAGCTCTGACTGGCGTCGTTTCGCTTGTTCCGAAGCGGCCGTGTTAAACGCAAAGTCACTTCCTTCGCAGAGGAATTTCATCCCTTATCATTGCGTGCCGAGTCAGGAATGTACGCGGGGGATTTTACGTCGCAAAGTTTCCCCGCGAAAAACCCTGCTCCGCGGCGTATCGCTTCTCCATCTCCAAAGCAACTGGAATACGATTCTCCGTATTAAAGCTCCACCGCTTGTTTCCGAGCCATCCTACCCAATCTGCGAAAATAATCCAAAGCGAAACAGTTTCATCCCGCCTCGCGCGGAATGAAAAATTCCATTAACAGCGCAATTCCGAAATTGTTTGCATCTCCCATAAAAAACAAAGCGTGTAGGGTTGTCGTCCGCTCATCCTCCCTCCGCGTCCACCGTTTCATCCCCCTGGCCCGCGCTGACATCGGGGCGCCGTAACGTACCTGCGGGCCGGAATCCCTCGTGTCCCTTACCCCCTTACGCACGCACGAACGTGGCTGACACTCGCACGCGAAGAGGACAAGCATGTTCTGCCTCGGGGGAGAGGAGAACCAGGGAATCCCAGGATTCTGACCTCGGGCCAGAGGAATCGGTCCGTATCGCTGGAATGTTGAGGGATGAATGAAAGGGGTGGATGGGAGGCATGCCTGCCGCGGATAAGCGCCGGGAAACGTAAACTTCCACCGATACAGGGGAGGAAATTTTGTAAGCAGAAAACCGTCTATTATCATTCCGGGATAGATGATCTACTATTACGCTCATTTGTATACACAGAAAAACTGTGCTTTCCGTTCAGAAATTTATATTTCTCTGGTGAGCCATAATCTGGAGAAAGTTGCTCAGGGTTAACGTTACAAATTCCCCAGATTCTCATCACTTCGCTTAACACATACTCCCCGCGACACTGCGCTTCGCACACGCGCGCAGCTTCTAAAGAGGATCGCGGACGTGCGTCACGTGCCGACCGCCAGCAATCTTATTATTTGTATATTCGATAGACACCGGCCGTCATTGAGGGTGCACCGGCGGGAGGGTGGCGCAGGGCGGTGTTTGCGTGAGCCGGGGGTCGACGGTGGAAAAAAAAAGCAATTTGTAGTAACGTGACATGCTCCGAGATCACTTAGCAGAAATTTCGCGAGACGGTTAAATCCCCTCCAGCTTTGCCCTGGTCCACCCCCTTTCTCCTTAATGGACCGCGGACAGAGGGTGGCGCTGGTTTCAATCCGGGCCAGGGGGACGACTCGGAGTCGACTAATGTCTTTGTCATGTTGACTGTCGACAAATCGCTCTTTGAAGAGATCACTCGTAGCCCTCCAGGTTCATATCCAGGGGTGCGTCACCACCCCCGCGTACCTTTACTACTCCGTGCCTGCACCACTCTCGTGATATCGCCCCGGGCCAGCTCTACTGGGGGACAAATTTATAGGACCCCCAAAGTGCAATGGTTCCTCGTGCAGAAATCAATCGAAAGTAAAAAAGGGACGGTTTCCCCAGAGTTGATCGTTTTTGAACGCGGTGGCCCCATTGTCGAGGTGCTTTTTTGCCAAAAGGATCACCTTTATTCCTGGTTAGACTACGAATTTATACCCGTTTCATGGCGCAGAGGCATAGATCAGAGGAAAAGGGACAGGAAGCGAGTCGGGGCGGCAAAGAGGGAAGATGGGAAGAGGGTATCGAGCACATCCGCCGCGATTCTCGCTGGGAAACGCTGCTCCGCCGAGAAAATCAGCGAAATGCCAGCGGGAGGAATCAGATTTCCTCGAGTTTTTTCTTTGTCCCGGGGTGTTTAAAACCCGTGAAATGGGCCATCCTCGTGGCGCTCGCTGGAAATTCCGAAGCCAGGCGAGGCGATTCCTACCGATCCCGAGACCGAGCTATTTTGTTTCCGAGATTATTTCGGATAGCGTGGCGTCCAACGTGCGAGAAATAGGGTAATGATTTGTGGCGGAGCGACGAGGGTAGGTTAAATCAGATTCTCGTGATCGTGTACCAGAGAGAATTTCTATTCGACTCTTCGCGAATTTAACCCCATTCCGAGTTTAATGAAACAACGATTCCATTGTCCGCGTAATAAAATTCTTTCTTTTCGTGTCGCCGTGGCACTTTGTTCCTCGTAACAGTCATAAAGCCGATGAACAGTTCGGAGTTTTAAGATTATTATCAAGCCCAGTCCTTACTTTGATTCCTCGTCTGTTCTCCAGTCGATAAGATTCGTGCAATCTTGGCCGTTGTTGCATATTCTTCGGCCGATGCGATCCGTTTGTGAACCGTGGAGGATCGATAACGGCCTCGAAAACAGCCAGCGGCTCGGCGCTAGAAATCGCCCGGCTACGATGAGTATCTCGAGTGATTAACAGTTCTAAGTTGTCAGGAAGAGTGATCGCGGCTGCTCGTATCGCCAGTGCCAACGGAGCTGCGGGGATTACGCGCGTTTCAAACGCGAATAAAGACCACGGACTTGGCGATGATGCGGTGACTCTTATCTCGCCCCGTTCTCGTTTCGAGGAATTGCGTTAAATTGAGCTGTTCGACGATAGAGATCTCTATTTTGGCCGAGCAACTTCAGCTCTGCTCTGCGTTCCTTGGAAAAATGTTGATTACGCAGGGTGGCGCAGAAGCACGCCTGCCAAGCTAAATTTCGGGAGCTCGTGCCACTTTGCTCCGGGATGAGGTATGGTTATACGATCGTACTCTTCGAGCACATGTTCTGCACAGAATCGTTCCCGATCTCTGGTAAAACTTTGGAAGGGTTTCACCGTTACCATATTCTGTGTAAATAAAGATCTGTATCGAAGCATCATTAGGATCCATCGTTTCGGTTGTATTGTTGCGACCACCGAGTGTACTGAAGTGCACTGCATAATAAAGTACATAGGTAATGGGAGACAGCGTTAAGCTTTCAAATTGTGCGGCTACTGGACAGCAGTCTCCAAATAGTGTGTATCAGAAATAGGTTCCAACTTCGTGATTGATTTCGCGAGAAGTCAAAAGGATGGACGGAATTAAACCGATTCGGTTGGGAACCATTCTGTCATTTTTCGTAATACAATTGCCACTGTCACTGGTAAGCGTTCCAGACACTTTAACCAGGAGATGGTTTATTGGTATCCAGGGGTCAGTGCCTGCCGATTTTCGATATATTTTCGAGCATCTGACCGCGGGAGAAGGTTCGAAAGAGAAGGTTCCCTCGGGAAGCAATCAGGTGGCCACACTGGTCCATTGAAATCAGTAGGAAAGAATGTCCACAAAGGTGATTTATCGTGGATTGTTTCGGGAATACGTTATTTGCATATGTCCTCGAGCGATTCACCGCGAAAAACGCATAAGCGACGAATTTTTACGTCGTTGGAGTGTGCGCTTGCGGCACTAGGACTTCGATGGGCGAACTATTCTTCTTAACTTCGCGTTTACCCGCGTTCGTTCGTCCCGGAGGTTCCTTAATAGATGCAGGATGATCTATTGGTCGATCAATTTGTTTGCTCTTCATGGTACTATAGGCCACATTGCAGCAACCAGATATTACTCCTATCTAAATTAAAATCTGAATCACTTGCACGCCCCGCCTAAGTAGGCTCGTGATTTTCCAAGGATATTAGAGGAAAGCCGCCTGCAGCAATTTGACCTGTTTTATAGGAAACATTGGCGGTAAAGTGGCACATCTTTAAGAACGGAGTAACGTGATCGCTGAATAGCTACAGGAGGATGCGAGTTTATCGCCTCTGTCTCGCATGGAATATTAAGTATTCGTATGCAGAAGGAAAATGAAATGATCCTCCGCTGGTAGTCACCATTCTCTGTTGCACGTTCTTCGCCCCACCAAATTTACGCATTTTATACATTGTGTCCACTTTGTCCCATGTGCGCCAGAGGGCCATAAACCATCTCGGTGGATTCACGAACGAGTGCACCACTTGCCACCACTGCGCTCCGCGCAGACAATATTAGACACCTGGTCGAACGTTACACCGACCTTCTCAACTATTTTCAAGCACCTCGCGAAAACGGTCGTAATCCGAGCAAAAAAATTCAGTATTCGTAGTTGGACATTGAGTGCTACGAAATATAATTCTTTACAACCCCAAAGCTGCCCGCAACTTTCCCTCTATTTAACGAAACATTTTACGAAGCAAAATTGCCAGCTCACGGAATAATCTTTGCGGGGACAGTGAAACTGAAATGTATGATCGTCCGATTAATTAAGACCGATACTAATTGCATTATTGCAATCCCCAGCCGGTAGTGAAGGGTTGAATGCCCGTACGTCGCCACTGGCACGACTTTCAACCATGCAGAGTTTCATTCCCATTCAGGTTTTCCACGTTCCTGCCAGATGACGGCGTGGCAAATATAGCCGCGTCGATACACGTCGGTCTCTAACATCGTTCACCCCTAGCTATTTTTACCGCTTGCGGTTATTTGAAATAAAAACGGTTGCAACAGCCCCGCGGCGTGTAAAGTTGCGCATCGCGTGACGGGGCGATTTAGATCGGTTTAAATATGGAATCATCATACACGCCGCGGTACCCCCGCGTATTTATACGTATTTGCACGCTTGCACGTAATTGCACGTTACGTAAGAGCGCGCGAGCGCGGAATTCTCTGTGTACAGAGTATTAAGCAGAGGCAAACTGTGCTCGCAAAGGAGGCTATCCTCCTGCAACTCACACACGAGCCTCCTGCTGCATATTTGAGTATTTTGCGCTTTATTCATGTACAGCCTTGTCATTAAAACGTTTGTTTCAAATCCACCCTTCCTTATTAAAATATACAATGACTGTTGCAGCAGTGCTTGATACTGTATCGCCCACTTTCGCGTGTCCCCTACTTCCATCTATTGCCGAGCGCAACGGTGCAAATTCAACCGCACTTTTGATCATTCCAATTTAAATTCACCCCCTGGAATTCAAAGAACCGTTGCTGGTACAATTTATTTGCTGGCTCAAGGGTGACGAATGGAATCTGAAGAATTTCAGAAAAGAAATGTGATCGTTTCAAACTACCTGCCTACTTTCAAGTAGTAGATATAAATGATTTCTGACTCCACCGAAGGATCCCCGTTAACTCGTGGTCCACCTCCGTGCGCGCGTCTGCTTCTCGAAGTATACAGGTTTCCAGTTCATTTCAAAGTCCAGGCGAACATCAATGGATCCCATTCCGTGTGTAAACCCCGTGCTTCTCACGGCCATCTTCTCGCTCGGCGTGCACCGCATTCGAATCCCCGGCCTTTGTGCCGGAGGCTGAAAATTGGGAAAAGGGCCCTTAAAGGTCGCGCGGCGGCGGCGCTTGAAAGGGCCATAGGCTTACAGCGCCAACAGCCACGCATTCGAAAAGGGCACTTAAATGTCGTCGATATTCCATCGATCGGCCGTTAAAACGACGTGAAAAATTCACGAGCTGCTCGCGCGTTCCGTTTCACGGGCGACCTCCTCCCTCGGCGCGCAACTAGACTGTGTTATGAAAAATGAATGGGTCCCTGATTTAAATATATAAATACGTTCAGCGGGTCCTATCTCAGCCGATATATTATGGCGAACCGGTGCAGGTAAATCTGCACCCTTCGATCCGGATGACCGAGCAGAGTTCCTTCAAGATTCAACCGCCCGTTTACATAATACGAGGGGTCTTCTTTGAACTCTGCCCTTACTTCTTCGTTTAAGCCGCCCCATAGATTTTCACTTCCTTCCCGCTCACCCTGCCCCGTAATAACTCTGCCCTCTCCCACGCATTCCTCCGCAGTGCATTCGAATTCACTTCGCATTATGCAAAGAAGTATCCTGCTTACGAAGAGCCACTGCGATTCATTCGAGCCGGCCCCGTAGAAGACACTATCACCCAGCAGTTTCCAAACTGTTCCTCAAAGATCCCTTCGCGTCTCCGAAGAAAGGAAACCCGCCCTCTTCCAATGAAGCCCCCCAGTCAAAGTACAAAACACGCTTCGCCCTTAATTACCCGAAGTCGCATTCACTAACTTCCCCTAACAGCTTTAAGGGAAACTTCCGACTCGTCCCGGAGTCACCTCGAGGAATTCTTTTCAACGGCGGGGGCAACGAGTGGCGGGGCCAACGCGACGGTAGAAGTAAAGGCGGGGGAAAAGAACGATCGAGCAACGTCAAACGTGATCGCCTAGAACCCATCCGCGATCCCCTGCAGAAACTTGAAATTCACGTTGCCGTCGGCCGACAGCGGAAGCCGATGCAACGATCGACCGCGAAATTCGAGGTTCCCTGGCCGTCGGGCTAAGTAGAAATTTAATTACCGTGCCGTTCGCCCGTCGAATATTATACCTTTCCAGGGCGTTTTCGCCCGGGCCCCGCCTAATCCCGCGCGGAGCCGTCTCGTGTCCCGCCGATGCATAATTAACCGTACGGAACCGCCGTAAGTCGAAGTTCGTCGCCGACAAATACGCGCGGAATAAGCCAGACCACCCCGCTCGCGTCTGGCGGGGGTTGGTGGCGCAGTCACTGGAGGGTAAAAATCGCGACCCGCTTCCATCGACATCGGCGAATTATATTTCTGGCGCTAATTAATACGCCCGCGATGATCACGGTGCCTCGAGGCTGCGTGACGCGTGTGCCCGCCGTGATCGCGTGTCGCGTACGTGACAAACAGAAGGATTATCGTGGCCGATAGGGGGGCCCCAACGGCGAAAGGACAATGAAACCATAACTCCCTTTCTGTCCATTAGCCATTAAAGTACGGGATACGCCCAGTAAAGCGCAGGTTGCTACCACCCTGGGCTCCGTTTCATTATTCACGATGGAATTCTGCGTTGGGTGCTCCACCTCGATAGCTTCGCTTTCCCTATTCAGTAAATTCTTGTCGCGGAACGATCGATTAATGGGGGGGGAGCGTCGATGACGATGGAAAATGTTGTTTCGCTTGAGCATCGTTTCGGCTTTGTTGTTTTTATGTTGGTTTTGTGCTTTAAGTGGTTGGTTAAGGGTGAGTTATGGAACGTAAGAGATTATTGCTCTGTAGGAGCGCAGTACTTTGTCGAAACTCCGACATTAATACGCGTGTTTTATGGATGGATATTTTTTTTATTGCCCCGTGTGTAGGGGTATCAGAAATCTTGCGCGGTGTAATTGATCGAATGCTCTTTGCATATTCCCTTATCGTCCCCGTAATGCAGATTTCTCGCATAAAGTATATCGCGGATTAACGGGGGCGGGTAAATTTATCGCGCGAAAGATACGAGCTTCCGCGGAAGAAAGTGGCATTAAAAACGTTAATTGCCCGCTGATAAACGAAGTGATCGCGGTGTCGTTGCAACACGATGCCGTTGATGAATGATAGCAGTGATTCAGGTTTATTGGGTAATCACCCATTACGGATCGCTCGAATAATAATCTCGGCACGCGAATCCCTTCTACTAATTACGAATGTGACGTGGAACGTGATAACTGATATCTAGCACGATGTAATTAGTGCCATAGATTGTCGTTAGCCGACCATCGAACTCGAGCAAGAGGTCGAGGCTCTCGAAGTAGAATCGAAGGTGAAATCCAATCGTGTCATCGGACAGCTGGCAATTCTGTAATTTTGAACGAGCATCGATAGGGTACAAGTTAAGACTTACAAATGTACCTTTACATCCATAATCTCTGGAATGGTTATTCACCAATAACTTCTCCCAAAATCGTACTACGAAACAGGAACCGCGTATTCTCATAGTACATATATGTACCGTTAAGGAACTAGTTCTTGATCAGGCACTAATTTTTTATCAGTTCATGAAATAAATCGTTCTTTTGAGTTTATGTCAATAAATAATTGTTTGAAATAATTACTAACATAAAAATTGATAATTCAAAAATATATGTGTTGTCTGTGAAAGCAGTTAGTATTGTTAGTTTTAGATGATTAAAAACTAGTTCCTAGTCACCTTATTATTCCATACCTTCTAAGTATTTAAATTATATATTTATTTTCAACTTTTTAAAATTTTTCTTTGAAGTTTAAACATTAATTCAACTTTTAGTATAAAAAAAGTCTATGGTTTAATGTTTTATTAGGTTAAAAATAAACATTAAAGCGGGAAACCTTCTAAACTGATCAGAAACTAGTTCCTTAACGGTACTACATATTAGTGTATCTGACACTTGCACGTGCATTCACGTGGATTAGAATGCGATTGGAAGTTGATCAATTCGATGAATTGACCATGATAAATAAAAGAGGATCCGTTCTGCGGCTCTGCCACGATCATCGAGCAGTTGAGAGGATTAAAAGTTAATTTTCAAACTCGTCGCTCCTGGATTCGATCGAGATTCGTTAGTTTGGCCAATAAGCCATCGTCGGTTAATCAATTGTGTCACGTTCGAGTATCGCGTCGATCGCATAAAAATAACACCCTGTCCGAGGCGGCATAACTTCCACGTGTGTATCTCATTGTTATTTCAGCAAAAATGCCCTGTGTCTATATTCATCGTTCCCTCGGTGTAACCTCGTGCTTCGCTCCGCTCGGCGCGAACTATAAATACCTGTCCACTACAGAAACGTCGAAGATCAGCGGCTTGAAAAATGATGGCGCAGCGGATTAAGGTTCTCGATGACGCGACTTCCTGTTCGCGGTGCACGGCACAAGCCCCGAGGGCTAATTGATGGGCGGGGTAAATCGTCGTTATCCCGTTTTATTAGCTGTCCCGGAGCGCTGAAAAACAGGGAAGAAAGCGCGGTGAATATCGAGCGACCCGATTCACCGACTCGCGACCTGGTGATTTAACGCGGGCGAGTACGAAGGGCTTAATTTCCGGACGTTCGCTTAACCGAACCCTTTCACCCTCCGCCGTCTACCGTCAGCCAGCTTGCTCTCTCTCTCTCTCTCTCTCTCTCTCTCTCTCTCCATCCATGGCGTGCCCTCCTCGCATCGTTCGTCGATCGGTATAAATAGGGCCAATGAATTAATTGATCCTCGCTTGACCCTTCCATTGTTGTTACCGTGACACGCTAATCGACGATTTAAACATCGATTTAAAGAGGAAGCTGCAGAGGAGTCTTGGAGAGTCGGCGTTTACTTTAATGGGGAAACGACCCTTGAAGATAGGTGCACTTGGAAATTGATGCTGCGTTAAACGTGGATCATTTAGTCGTAAAGGAAGGGGGTTTCAGAAATTTCAAGAATTATATCGAAGACGAGCAAAACACCACTGTGCTTCGCTTCGGGCCTAAGAGATATTAAGCACTTCGTGGAAACACATTTCACCCATTTTCACCAGCCACTTAGAGGTTAATTAGGGCAAAATACTGAAATTGGTTTTTAGGCATTTATGTGAGTAAGAACCAAGTTGATATCTGATCGGGCCTGAGAGGTATTAGGGAGTCCGAGAAAATACATTTTATCCCTTCCACCCCCTTGGGGATGGAAGTTCCAAAAATCCTTTCTTACTGGGTGGTTCCTGCGTCATGAAAGCAACGTATCTTCCAAATTTCACACTCCTAGGTTAAACGGTTTGAACTGGGCGTTGAAGAGTCAGTCAGTCAGTCAGTCAGTCAGTCAGTCAGTCAGTCAGTCAGTCAGTCAGTCAGTCAGGACTTCTTTTTTTTTATATATAGATATCTTTAGCTCGCATACTTTACATATTGATCGTACCGATCATCTCGTCATTACTAAGTACGTCCCACGAAAGTCGTGAAAGTCGTCGCCTAAGAAGCGTGCGTAGCCGAGAGCATTGGCGCCACGTTGGAAACCACGACACGGGAAATAGCGTATTAATGCTTGCCCCGCAGCCCGGCGAAGTTGTTTATTCGTTACAACGAGCATGGCAGGTTAATTACTTCGGCCTGAGTTATTCAAGGGATCGCGGATGAAGTGGATTAGCTTGTGCTTCCTGAAAATTATTGTCGTGCACGCGCAGAACAGCGGTAGCCGCGCGCCGCCGTCAACGGGTTGCATCTGAAACTGGTAATTAACCGGCGCGCGGCCTTATCAAACGCTCCTTTTGCGTTTCCTTCATTGTTCCCGGCGGATCGCGGCCGCTATTCATCGCGGCAGCGAATTCAAAAACTTGGGGCCGCCCGATACGAGCTGGCAAATCCGCGAATTTCTGGCTCCGGCTGGCTATTATCTCGTGGATTTCTCTACCCCGCGCTTCTAAGCGTAATTACGGAGTAACTTGAACTAGCAGGTCATTTAAGCGCCAGTTAAAATATGTTTATTAACCCCGGCTAAGCGAGGCCACCGTGGAGTCGAGACTCCCGCTATTAAGGCTCCACGTTTTGCCCCCTCGGTGCATCGGGGATACGTGGGCTCCAGGTGCCGTTACACGCTGCAATATCTACTGATAATCGATGATCGCATAGATGGGGCTTAATTAACTAACACTAATATCCGATGAACGCTTCAAGTACGCGAAACGAGTCCAGTCCCCCGAATCAAATTCGACTCGAGCGCACAGGAACGCTGACGTTCTTCGACTCCATTATTCCGGAATTTATTTCGCTCGCTTCCGATGCATACCATTTCCGAAATGAGAGAAGCCATCAACGCTTGACGCGCTGTATCGACTCCCGCATCTTATCCCCGGAGAAAAAACAAGCAGACGTATCGTTCAGACTCCATGCAATTCCTCTTCTTTTCGCAGTGCCCCTTCGTTATTCAATCGAATTGGGAAACGAACGTGTACCGTTAAGGAACTAGTTTCTGATCAGTTTAGAAGGTTTCCCGCTTTAATATTTATTCTTCACCTAATAAAACATTAAACCATAGACTTTTTTTATACTAAAAGTTGAATTAATGTTTAAACTTCAAGGAAAAATTTTAAAAAGTTGACAATAAATATATAATTTAAATACTTATAAGGTATGGAATAATAAGGTGACTAGGAACTAGTTTTTAATCATCTAAAACTAACAATACTAACTGCTTTCATAGGCAACACATATATTTTTGAATTATCAATTTTTATGTTAGTAATTATTTCAAACAATTATTTCTTGACATAAACTCAAAAGAACGATTTATTTCATGAACTGATAAAAAATTAGTGCCTGATCAAGAACTAGTTTCTTAACGGTATAACCAAAATGTATAGAACTGCCGCAAGAGTAAACGGTCTCATGAAATCAGATTTGCCTCAGATAAAACCAAATCTAATCCTCCACGCGGCATTTCGTTCGGAACGGGCGAAAAACCTTTCCCGCCCCTGTCTGTCGCGCGGGGCACTCCGGTGGACCGCAGAATGGAGAGGAAAAAATGTCGTCCTCGGGCAACAGCTTGTAACACTTGTCGCAGGACCATCCCCCACGTCGCTCGGAGGTCGTCGACAACCCTTGAAGCGTCGATGGGGTAGCATGATCGCGGAGAAAGGACACGTAATGCGTAACACGTGTGCTATTGTTCAGATTAACGCCGGAAGGGTGGTGGACGTAACGATTTCGGGCGGAGAGCCGTCCGAGAAAAGGTATCTCTGCGAGGGACCGAAGAAAAAGGCGGAAGGCGAGGATGGCGGTGACTGACGCGTATCAAGTTTAACGAAGACGAAGCAGCGTCGAGCCAGGAAGCCAATTTTCGTTAACGTCGGCTAGATCGCCGGGAAACGGATCGTAATTACGTTTAATTAGCCCAAACACGCCGGCAACGTGTCGACTGATCGTCCAGTCATCGATATCTCGGCCCATCGACACGACTTTCGGCGCAACTGCGCGGCTTTTCGCGTTCCATAGGGTTCTTCTCCGGTTGAACGGCGGGGATCGCCCGCCCCGGTGGCTCGCGTTCAGTTAAAACGCGGTTAATAACGCCGTCAGGCCCCGCGGCAAGAATATTTATACCGATAGTATAAATCAGAAAAGTAATTAAGGAGCTTCGGTGTTTTATGGGCCGTCCGTACGTCGGCGGCGGCAGTAAACGAACTTTTCAACAAATTTCGTTTTAATTTATTCTTGAAAAGCGCATCGGGAAGTTCTCGGTTGAAGTTCGTTTCCTTCAGGGCCGCGTGACGAGGAGGAAAAAGACGGCGGGAAACGGGAAAAATTCTCGTTACTAAGAAGGGAAAATTGGAAATCGGTCGGAGGAAGCGAGGTAATCGGTGTAAAATCGGTGATCAGGTGTTATGAAGCCGGTAGACCGCCGCGAAGACGAAAGTCTGTTAAGCGCGGAGGAACAAGTGAAAATGCTGGGGGCAAGATTTGCATAGGTGAAAGTTTCACAGGGAATGGAATCTGATTTTATGATCGATGGAGTTTGAGGTAGCGCTCCATTGAGTTCCAGGTATCAAATACACAGGGGTCAGTTATATGCCGGCTATGCTATTTGAAAATTCACTTCCATTTCTGTTTGTCGCGAAATACTCCCGTCTTCGCGGCCAATCGTCCCTGCAAGGTTTCCAAGTCGAATTAAACTTTCATAATTCGGCATCGACCCCTGCGGTTGCACCCAAGTGTTCAAAGATTCATGGGGCTTTCTACCCCCGGCTCGTCGACGACATGCCTGTCATCGCCCTCAGCGCCAGAAAACGTTCCAGGCGATCACGCAATCGCGATCGACAACGATCGCCCCCGTTTTTTTCCACGGAAACCCACCGTGTTATTTCGCGTTCGAGCGGCCCCCGCACGCTTCCAGACACCAGCCACGTAATACCTTGCTCTATTCCATCCTCCGTGGACGGGGAGCTGGCTCGTCGTCGTTTATGCCTTCGATTAATAACGCGCAGAGGCTAGCTGGAAGCGTGCCATTGTTATTAAAGCGCGTTCGCGAGCACGCGTAAAGGTGTCACTGCTCCCGCTTCCGCTTGTGCGTTCGCTGTTCGAGAGAGAATGCTCTCTGTCAAGTGCAAGATGCACTTGCTCCTCCTCAGTCGCAGCTTTTTTTCTGATCTCTTTTCTTCCCAGCGCCACGGAAGCTCCTTGAATGGCGGCCCGTCCATTTGCGAACGCTCCAGGGAACCTTTCCGCTCGGCGGGTAATAACCGATGTTTATTAAATATTTAAATATCACGGGGAGCGTCACAAAGGCACGCCACGATCAGGCATCTCGAACTTCGGTCCCATGATTGTTCCTGCCGTTTACAGTGGACGTTTCCTTTCTTCGCAATTAATTCCCCGGTGTAACTGCGAGGCGGAATCTTCGACAATTTTGCTGTTCTTTGGTATTGATTAGTAGACTGCTTGAGAATTATTCCTCGCAGCGTTGGCTGCTCGAGCACGGTGATTTCTCATGCTCGATGCCCTCGCGACAATCAGATGACGCATCGGCGAATTACGGAATTACGTGTCCCTTCAACTTTCGCGTTTTTTACTCGACCAGCAACCGCTCTTTATTTCCCCCTGTCTCCCCTCTATGGGAGTTGAAAAGTTCTCGAACCGGCGCCATCCCGACCGAGCAAAGTTTCCCTCCGCACGCCCCTTCTGTCCTCCCGCCTGTAGATTATCATTCGTTCTCCGCGGCGCGATAGTTTTCGATCGTAGTTCAACGATTTTCCCCGCGGTATCTTTCGGTGGGAAGGAATCGTTGCCCCAAACGATATCTTCACGCTTCCCGACGCGACGTCTGAACTCCGGCCCCGTCCATCCGTCGTGCTGTGAACTCGTCCCGAACTCCAGTGACGGAAAGAAATTCAATTTCCCATCAAACTCTCGAGTTCTCGAGTTCAGAAGAGCGAAGGGGCCTGTAAATCTGTCGCGAGCCCAAGCGTCCAGTGTTCGGTCAATTGCCTTCTGTCTAAGAAAACTGGCCATGAAAGGGAGGTCATTTTCCTTGTGAAAAGGGAGATAAGACAGTCCCTAATCTTCGCACCGCCTCGGTGGTCCTAAAAATCAAACACGCCGAAGGAGACGATCGCGTCTAGCGAGGAAAAGCTGGCCTTTAATGTTTGAGAAGCTACGGTTCGCGAGATACGCCGGGTTCTGTTGTGTTCGGGGAAAGGCGGGGGACACGCGTAGCGTGCATTGCCGCTGAATTATGCAAAAACGTTGATTTCAGGGTACGCAGGAAACTCCTCTCCAGCTGGCGAGGAGCGAGGTTCGCTGGCTGTTGTTTGCTTCGCGCAAACCGCGCTGCTATATTAGTGGACTGTATTGTAATTACACTGTTTCTACCTCAAGTAAATGAGATAGGGCTTGCTTGAAATACGAGCATTAAAATTAGATTTCATACGTTCCCTGGCCTTTACTACGCAGAAACTGACGAATATTTCTCAGCTTCTTTCGAATTTCCCACTCGACCGTTTGATATTACTTCGTGGAATAGACAGATTAATAAATAATAAGAAGGATCGACATAAAAAAATATTTTCTGCAAGTTTAAAGATTCCTCCTTATATCCCAAAAGAGTTTAAACAAATTAGACCAACAGTTTTTTCAAAAAAAAAATCTTAAGTATCAACTACTTTTGGGGCTGTTAGACGAGAATCTCCTCTTAAATCGGACAGGAAGGATAGCGAGTAGTACAGGATCGTCCATAGTCAGGCGCGCCTCGTATACCAACACGAGTGGACCTGCTCCTATCCGCAGCTCTTCACACGTGTATTACTTTGCAATCTTATCGAAGTAGAAGTCGTTCGGATTAATAAGAGCATTCACACACTCCGAAAAATTTAATTAAAATTCAATTCAAAGTCCTTTAATAACGCCTCCGTTCATTCATTTATTAAAAGCACAAAGGCTTCTTCCATAACGTAATGAAATATCCTTTACACCCTCTGATGACGGAGGACGGCTGTACGCATTCGTTCGCAGCGGGTCGACGACGTCGAGCACGTAATAACACGGCGTCGGACGTCCTGGCGCCGTGTTATCAACACAGGATTAATCCTGATGAATCGTCGAGATTGCGTATCCACTGGGTGCGTGGCTCTCTCCTCAAATCGAAGCCGAGCCCGGCGCATAAGAGGAGCATCGGCCACGTTGCACTGCGTTTGGCCGCGCTAATTAATTAAATGGATGCTCAACTGCTATGCGCGGGATCCGTTGTGAGCCTGCTTTTCCCGACACCGAGGACTTCGGACACGACCTGATCCGGACCTCCGAGTAATTATTGCTCACGGGGATGATGTCCTTGTTGCACAGTGGGGTATTTGGCCCCAAAACCCGGACATAAATCGATTTAAAAATTTTTGCGTAAACCGTAAAATTTTTGGTGCTCGAGGCAGTTAAATATCTGAGGAACAATGTATGAATATTGTTTTTTTCATTCGTGTACTCATGAAGCAACAGGCTTCGTCGAAAGTTAAGAGATTTTAGAGCTCGCGATTCATTCTTAACCGTCCTCTGAAACATCGTTGGCTTATTAGAGTTTTCAACATGTTGTAAAGAAATTTGGTGAATTCTTGCATTATGGAAGCTTCTTAGGTAGGTATATACTACACTTTCCAAAAGGTTTTACTTTTTATCATATATATTTGCATAGTTATTAACATTTGAAGATAATCGAGAATTCAGTAAATTTTCTTTACGATTATAAGATTTCATTAACGATTTTGTTATACTGCTAAGCCGTGTTAACTGCTTTTGTTGGTGCCATTATATTTGATAAAGGTTTGTGAAGACAGTGCAAAAAAGATTGGTTCCGGATTCGTCCGGATTTAAGTTTTATAGCTAATTTAGCTAGAAATGACAATCGAGAGCTGGTGCGTTTTACGTACGCCTGTACGGTCGCGCTCCGCAGGCCTTCGAGAGATGTTTAGGAACTCTTCAATGAAACTGTTTAAATTATGAACACATATGTATTAACTGAGTAAAATGAAAGAAAAACTAAAATATAATATATAAGTACGTAAAAAATACTTTGAAAAGTTTCAACTGAATACAGACATAAAGTAGAGGACTTACAATTAGTAAAAGATTTATCTATAGCATAACATAAACATTTTATGAAATTCTGTCTGCATTCAGATGAAACAGTGCCATCAAAGACTACACTGCAAAATATTCAAAGCTCTTTTTACGTAATTATATTTTAGTTTTTCTTACATTTTATTCGGTTAAAGTTTTGTTTTGTATAGCCTATATTTAGTGTGTGTTATATATATTTATCCTGTGTTTATTAAGTTCATTAGTTGAGTTCATATTTAAGTGCTGTTTTGATTTTACTTTTATATTAAATTTCATTTTACTTGTACTTGGTAAGTACGCTTAAACATTTGTCACATGAACTAGATATTTTCCGCTTTTGTTATTCAGATGTTACTTATTTCACGAGAATATATATATATGTATAGGTATTAAAATGTCAGCAAATTGTTCGGTTCAAGCTGAGGGTCCATCTGGAATTAAACTGATAACGCGAGAAAACATAAAATTTATTAAAAAGAAAGCTGTCAAGATGCAATTCCTAAATGAAACAATAGATTTACTTCTTCCCCCTGAGCTTACGATTTGTGTAAACGAAGAATTTCTGTAAAAACATTCAAAAATGTAACTTTTTTTAAATGGCTGTATCTTTGTTAAAAAACATCCTTTTTTTATGAGGTTCGACTTATCGTAAAGGCAAAGGATCATACTTTCCGGTAGTATACATAAAAATTACAAAAAATATTGTTTGCACTCCGTAGCACTTGACAAACATCAAGAAAATTTTTCAGTCTGGCACATTCCTCTTTAAGGGCGGATTTTCCCCCCTGGATACCGATTTCGATAAAATTGATTTAATGAGTCGAAAAGTAGAAAGTTTAAACTTTAAAATGATTTTTTGTTTCATCAACTTTGGATGAATTTTAACAAAGTTATGGGGGTTTGAAGATTTTAAAATAGCCATGTCCGGGTTTTGGGGCCAAATACCCCACTGTGCGTTGTCCGAAAACGCGGCCCTGGTACTCTTTTATCTCTACGTCCTGAATTGTCTTTTGATTTCCTGCCTGGTGTCGCCGACAGCCCATTATTGCTAACACAGTCCAACAAAATGAAACTTTTTTTCTGTTCCGCAATATCCACTGGGTGATTCTTGTAGAGTTTTGCGCCCTGAACACGAATCCGCAAACCGTTTATCGCCATCACCCTCAGTTTTTGAGGAATTCGATTTTGAAAAAAATTGCAAATTTTCAACTTTGAACATTTTTTGTGTCGAAACGGTAATAGTTATTCGGTTGCTCGTTGCGTCAAATTATTCTACGAACCCTCCCGAATACAACGATATAAGTTATTATTGCATTATGATCATTTAAATTTTTTTAAACAACGATCAAAGGGAAAATGACACCCGAAATGCACCCATTTTTGAAGTTATCTTTCAATTTATTTCCAAAACTAAGGGTCTTAGAAAAAATCTGACTACTCCACGCGATGCAGCAGACATTTTTCCTCTGGAAAGCATCAACAGAAGTGGTAAGTCACGTTTTGTTTTCAATACAGAAGCGAAATAGTTTGGCAAAACGCGCGGTGCCAACAGTGGTACTCAGGCGCGTTAAGCGATTGTGTTACGTTGAGCGGCAGTGTACCGCGCGCCGCCGTTGACTACCACTGTCGACACCGCGCGTTTTGCCAAACTCTTTTGCTTCTGTATTGAAAACAAAACGTGACTTACCAGTTTTGTTGATGAGTTCCGAAGGAAAAATGTCTGCTGCATCGCGTGGAACAGGAGTGCACAAGGGAGCTGTTTTAGCGCCTAGCTGCGAGCAACCCGTTTGTCCCGTTGCTAAGTTTAGAATCGGTGAGGAGAACTGCATAGTGAACCCAGCCGTATATGTATACTTACGCTACTACTGCAGTTCTCCTCACCGATTCTAAACTTAGCAACGGGACAAACGGGTTGCTCGCAGCTAGGCGCTAAAACAGCTCCCTTGTGCACTCCTGGCGTGGAATGATCAGATTTCTTCCTGGACCCTTAGTTTTGGAAATAAATTGAAAGATATCTTCAAAAATGGGTGCATTTCGGGTGTCATTTTCCCTTTGGTCGTTGTTTAAACAAATTTAAATGATCATAATGCAATAATAACATATATCTTTGTATTCGGGAGGGTTCGTAGAATAATTTGACGCAACGAGCAACCGAATAACTATTACCGTTTCGACACAAAAAATGTTCAAAGTTGAAAATTTGCAGTTTTTTTTTTCAAAATCGATTTTCTCAAAAACTGAGTGTGATAGAGCATTTCTGCTTGCGGGTTCGTGTTCAGGGCGAAAAACTCTATAAGAATCGCCCAGCGGATATTGCAGACCAAAAATCGTGTTGGACAGTGTAATTGGTGACGTTCGTTGCCGCTTGGGGTCACCGTTAAGGGGAGAAGCCACTGTGACGGTCGAAAATAAAGGCTATTTTCAAGACATTCTTTTATAATGGAATGTAACTTTCTACGAAAAATCTTTATTACCAACTGAAAATACATATATTTGACTAATATTTTATGCTCGCAGAATGACAAAATTTTCGGTTGTATGGCCACAGCATACGATAACGTTAGGCTCTGCAAAAAAAAAATTACAAAACGGATGCACGTGTAACTTTCCAACATTTGATCCGAATTGAAAAATTCGAACGGTTTCTTAAAGTATATTACAATAGCTTCAGTTGCACGTACGGATTTAAAAAAATATTAATTTTTGAAGAAATGGCGGACTTGAGAAGAAATCTTGACCAAATAGTATAAAAAATCAACATGTTTTTTCAATGTTACTATTGAATGAATTATTCGATCAAAAAACTGGTACGTGCAACTGAAGCTATTGTAATATACTTTAAGAAACCGTTCGAATTTTTCAATTCGGATCAAATGTTGGAAAGTTACACGTGCATCCGTTTTGTAATTCTTTTTTTGCAGAGCCTAACGTTATCGTATGCTGTGGCCATACAACCGAAAATTTTGTCATTCTGCGAGCATAAAATATTAGTCAAATATATGTATTTTCAGTTGGTAATAAAGATTTTTCGTAGAAAGTTACATTCCATTATAAAAGAATGTCTTGAAAATAGCCTTTATTTTCGACCGTCACAGTGGCTTCCGCCCTTAATTGGTACGGGCAAATAGTTTTCACGGCGGCCTTTGATTTGGTCCGGTCTTCCTATTTGTTTTAACGGTAGGGACACTGTTGTACTTGTTAAAGTGAAAGCAGAGGTATTTACTAGTGTTTAACTGGTTCCATTGCGATTAATTTCCACACGGCGCGGTGGACGTAAATCTTGAGATTCGTAGGTGTGTATACATGTGACAACTGCAACTTCATTTCAGTGATTCTTTCTGCTCGACTCGCCGATTACAGTAAACTGTCTAACGAGTGGGACTCGTCCTTGTTTATCTTGGCATGCAGAGGCCACGATAAGCTAGGTTCGTCCCGCAAACACGGATCCGCCCTCATTAACAGTGTCTGACTTATCTCCCTCCGCGTGGCCATTGCATCACCGTCCAATGCCAGCTAATAGTCCGGCGGACTTGTGTGTTTGCACGGAAAATAGTCGCGACCCGGTGTGTATCCGGAGAGAAAATATTTTTCGATCGCTCAACGGAGCTGCGTCAGCCCCCGGGGAATAACGGAATCGATAGGCTGTTTCAACGACGCCCTGGCCAAAGGTTAAACGTTCCTTCGCCAGAACAAATTAGGATGCTGGAGGTGAACGATCATAGAAACAGAACCACTCCCATAATCACCCCTCGCAAGCGTTGCCAGTCGAGCAAAGCGGTTGGCCGTGGAGCAGCAGCGTTTCGATCGCCTCTCGGCTGGCAATGCAGGCACGGTGCAAGCCGCGTGATCGAATTTTGCCCGCCCCTTCGTAATTAGATAATTGCCCGGAGACACAGGTCGTTCCACAGGCGACACCGTGTCTTCGCGTTTCCCAACCAGAACCTCGCTGGCCGGCCGTCACGGCGGCAAGGCAGTCGCCATTGGGAATGCAGTGCCCAATATTTCCCCCGGCAGAAGTGAATGCACACGACAACATAGTGTCTGTATCCGAGAGGAAAACAACCGTAAATCCGCGGAGGAGACGGCGGGAAGCAATCGTAAACGCGGTGCCATGAATTCCGCGGGCCCCCATAAAAGCGCGGAAAATATCTTCGAGTTATTCGGAATCATTCTTTATTGCGCCCGGAGCCGCTCGTCGCGTGTCCGACATTCTTGCTTATCGCCGAATCAGGGGCAGCGTGATACCAGATGCTGGAGCGCATTGTGGCCATACCTCCGGAGGGCTGCGAGAAGCTGGAGAATATTGACAGTGGGAAAAGAGAAACGGTTTAATAACGGCCACTTGATTGCAGCGCGACGACTCCTTTCTCTGGCCCGATGATACACGATGGGTAGTCCCCTTGGTGGAAATTCTTCTTAAGTCGAAGCGCTGCATGTAGCTGGCGAATAAATTTTAAGGAAGGCGGGTAGGGAGCTGGCGATTAGCTGGCGCAGGGATGTAGACCGAGTGGATACGCGAGCAGATAAACATTTTGAATGAAAGAGTGGACAAAGGGTGATTAAACGTACGGAGTGCGGATGGAGCGAGGTGGAGGAGAAGGAACTACCGGGGGAAGCTATCGATGCTATTAGGAGTAAAAGGAGACGCGTAGTTTAGCGGGAGAGTGGAAGTTTAATCAAACCGAGGGAGCCTGAGCAGATTGGAATCAATAAATAAGAACTATCCTCTGGCGACTGTTTTGAAAGGAAAACCATGCTTCGTTGCAACATTGCCCGCCATGGAGGCGTCCCATCACTCCAGTTCCGCATTTCCTTACCTTTATTTCCGATTCGATCACTGGGGAACCGAGGCATCCGATTGAAATAATATGAGAATCAATCCCTGCAGCGTCTACATAGCATCTGCCTTTCTCTCGCGCTCTCTATCCCTCTCTCTCTCTCTCTCTCTCTCTCTCTCTATCTCTCTATCTCTCTCTCTCTCTATTTCTCTACGAATTGAAAATCAATTTAGATGCTGTTGATTTTATTTCTCCTCGCTGGTAACGTTCCACCGCCTCGGCGCTCCCTGTTCCCGTCTCGCCCCTCCAACTAATTGTTAGTGGCCGATGTTACGGCAAATACATTCAATGGAACGCGTTGCATAATACATAGCGCGGCCCGCCGACAAAGTGCAGCCATTTCAGCGGATGAAACTGCGTAAACATCGATCGATCTGGGAATGAATTCGAAAGTCAGTGGAAGCTCGACGGCTCCGTCTGCGCGGAGATCGGGGGCTCGGGTTAGAGCCGAGCCCAGGGCACGGGCGGACGCTTAATTATCAGCCTTATCGCGTTCTGTCTCTCTGCCCGTGAAACTTACTTGAGATCAACGGCTTCCCAGAGAATCTCGCCCCGAGTTAATCGCGGCCCGATCTAATTAGTGACGTGACGACGAGGCTGCGTAACCAGGCTGCAGCTCCTCGTCGACACCGTCAAACGTTGGTATTTCACTTGCGACCGCGAGCATGCACGGCCCCGGATGCTGGTGCTCGCTACTCGCAAGCCGTGAGCAGCCATATTCCCAGGCCCCTTGTTCGCGACAGATGAGTGGAGGATGCCAGGCGATGGCTGGCTGCGGAGGATACGGCGACAAACGGACGGGCGAATTGCAAAGTAAAATTTCTCCGCTGTCGCGTTGCTTTTGAGCAAGATCACTTTGTGCTGGGGATATCGTTGGTTACATTAGGGGTTTGTATTATGGAGAAGTTGCAGATTGCATGGTTCTTTGCTCTACTTTTGCAGCGCGCTATTCTTCGCAGGCATTCATTTAAATAATGACGATGCGAACAAGTGCAGGACGCTTAAGATCGATGCGAAGGATGTTGTTACGAGCGATCAGTATGAAGAAAACAGGGTCTAGGAGGAACTAGGTTTCGAATAAGTCGAGGCGAACAAGGGGCAAACAATCTGCAGTGGTTACGAGCCGATTTCCCTGGTCCTAGACGCTCCGGAGAGGAAGTTATGACGGAACTCCGTGTCTCCGGCATTCAACGCTAGGATTTCTTCTCTATTCACGAGGAAAGAGCATGCAACAAGATATTATTACGCAGTCCGCGCGGAACGCTTCCAGCGGGACGAACAGTTCTGCTCGTCGAACCGTAAATCGGTCGAGATCTACGTAAACTCGAGAACACGGCCGATGGATGCGGAAGCGGGGTTGGGATTTTTGCTGAAAAAGGACGCCGCACAATGGGAGCGATGGGAACCGTGTTATTTGCGATGCTGAACTATTTTGCAACGCTCTGCTGGTCGAACCCCTTAAAAGTTTCCAAAGAAACGGAATAGTTTTGCCTGTCGTTCCTGATTTAGCAGAATCCCTTGTTGATCCCCTATTTCCGCCAGTCGTCCGTTTCCTCTATAAAAGAACGCCGGTACACATATCGAGGCGCTGTCGGAGCGAACTGATTTCCAAGTATATCCATCGAAGTTCACAGTACAGTTGGAAACAATTTATTTCACGATTAATTATACATAATTACCCACGAAGATAATACATGAAGGATTGTTAATTTCATTAAGTAGTGCTAAGAGCGGTTAGATGGCAGGAGACGCGAGAGGTCCGAACGGGAAGGAACAAAGGAAGCCCGTAACGGCGACGGTGCGCGATCGGCGTCGACGCACAGTGGAACGACGTAAGGACAATAACTGGACATGGCAATTACTTCCAAACGGTTTGGATTTTCATTGTAAAAATTTGCACACTTTCAATTCATGTTATAACACAAAATCGAAAAATAGCCAAATTTTCGGTGGTTAATTTCACTCCCCTTCGAATGAATTTGGGCAGCAAACAAAAATTGCGTTGTAATCAGGAGGAAATCCCATATATATTTACAAAGTTTCAGAATTTTTTGAATTTTCGGGGTTGGGATCTTACCTTGTACCAAAATTATTAGGTATAACTTATAGTGACGATTCATTATTAAATATAACAATTTTATTAAAAATATGAACAGAAAAATAGACACGTGATTCATGCGTTCGTCGATATACGCGTGTCGCGACGATCGGGCCTGTCTGCTAGCCGAGGTTAAATACGTATAAACTGAAATGTTTACATTAGATTTATTTTATTAATCGCAACTAGTAGCAGGTAATTTTTGTACAGTTCAAAACCTTACCATTAAAGGATTAAATTAAGGTATTTTAGAACTTGGGCGACTTTGAGCAAAACTTTAAATCGCTAGTTGAATTATTATAGTATTGAGTGCAACAGATTTTTATTTAATACAGTTGATTATTGATGAAATCCAAGTTAATTCAGAATGTTTTTTGTACAAAATCATTAATAATAAGATACTCAGTAATATGTAAATTATTCAGAACTTATGAAGTACTAGGATTTAGGCAATAATGGTTTAAAGTGATGCAACTGAACGACAAAAAGACTGAAATTTTCATATAGGTCAGATTCATATACAATTAAATCAAACCTAATGTGAATATAAAGTTTATTTCTTTGTGTTTTCTAATGCTACGAACACTTAATAAAGATTTAATGAAGCTATACAACAGAATTTTGACACTTCAAATTTTGGCCGATGTCCAAATAAATAGGGCATTCTCGTTCCACTGTGCGACGGTGGCGTAGTTTAGTTGATGAGAGACCTCCGAAGCGCGTGCCACGACAGTCTCATTTCCATTTTATTGTATTTTATTATGTTTCTCTTTAATAATAAACTTTAATCTTATCTTGCGATTCTGTGAGCTAGCTACATTTAACGAATCCTACATACATTCATTTAAAGGGGCAATGATAGGTACAAATCGCACGAAACTATCTCCGCGGATAGCTGGCGCAATTTTTTTCCCCCGTTAATTGGCGGAAAGTTCGCGCCACGCCGAACGACAGAATTTTTTAGGGAAATGGTCGCCGGCCAGGCTTTACATCGCTTGCCATGGGTTCGACGTAATGCAAGAGTAATCGGCGGTGGCGGGCCAATCTGCGAAACGAGCGCAATTTTATTTTATCGCGCATCATTTGTTATCGCATTGTTGCTTATCCCATGACAGGCAGGAACCGCTGCCGCTGGCATCGCGAGGGCCACGTTATGCAGATGCATTCCGTGGGTAACCCGGCCGTTTCCGTTCGACAAATCATAAATCGAAGCCCGACTACGAGCCCGTTGGTTCGCATGAACTGGAAAAAGGCGGACACGAGGAAATAACTTTCGTTCCACGGGGAACGGGAACGGGGAGCGGGGAGCGGCAGCGAAAAAAGGCCGCGTACGAGGCGAAATGGCCAGCCAGGCGAGGGGGGTAACCGCCCTCCCCGCAAAAAAAAGAAGGAATCCCAAAAGTCGTTCGCGAATTTGGGTCTCGTAAACGGCACGCGGAACCATGCCCACGTCGTTCCGCCGATATTTTCGGTCCTCGCAGTCTGCCCGGCGCATTGTTCCGTGAGAAATTTACGCGTGTCGATCGTAATTCTCTATCACCTGTGGCGAAAAGCATCTTTCGCCCCCTTTCGTGAACGTAACGCGAGCTTTCCTTTATTTCTGGGGATTAATGAGGGATTCAAACGATGGGAATGGTATTCAAAGAATCGCTTCGGAATAAATTATCTGCTTTAATCATGGAATTTTCTTTTGAGTTTGATTTCCATTTGCAACAGGGGAACTCTTTCACTTTTATTCAAGTTTGTTAACCAGTCGCATTGATATTAATTTTTGAAACGGGACGAATTATTTGGATAAAAAAGATTCTATGACATTCGTTCGTCTGTGACAATATGGGAATGTAGATCGAAGCAGGCTTCGCCTCGTATTATTCGAAAATGCGTTGATTGCGTTGCAGGGAGTAGCCGATTCGACGGTCCACAAAACAGAAGCATTTTGTATTTCAGAAAAATTTATTCCGCACAGGAGCGCGACGATAATTAAACTCGTATATACGCGCGCACGGCGCACAATGGCACTCTCGTTTTTCGACCAAAGTGGATCAACTTGGACATTATATTTCCGCGGAGAACGAAAACTCCGATGCATATTCATTTTAACATTACTGTGATAGCGGGAGAATTTACAAAGCGCTTCATACAGCGGGAAATTCAGTTCGAACGTTTCCAGGATGATTCTAAACTAGCCACGTCCCATTATACTTTCCGCTCTCCGCGTTTCTCTGGCGAGCGTCCGGAGACTCCGCAGAAATTCTCGATAAGAAAGTAACCACCTCCTGTAGCGCGTCCCAAGGCAGTTTCAAAAACGAGTCCTTCTTTGGCGCGCGTGAAACGCGGAATAGATCGATGGATTTTATCGTATCAACGTCTTCGTCCTTCCCTTTGCTACTTCCTTCGAATTGCATTTCAGGGAGAGCTTCTGGTTAGCTGCGAACGTCGAGCCACTGATGTTTCCTAGAAGTTTGAGAGAATTTTCGCTGTAGCTTAAAAGCGCGCGGCTGTTCGACAGAGAGAATTATGTTCTGGCGGGATCTTAATTCTTGTCCATGAATTCCAGCCCCGAGAAGGAGGATCGAATAGTTGAAAGTAGTGCAACAGAGTTCCGTTCGAATTACGATGCAGAAATTTTATTTAACTTTCTTCATTTTTACGCGCCGCGGCTGGCCCGCCCGGACTCTTCTCGACTACTTAGAGTTGGGCTGTGCACCGGCCGATTTATGGTTGGGTAACTCCACTTTCGAGGGAAAGCTCTCTGGCGGGCTCGGACGTCTCGTTGCACTTGATCGAGAAAAACGAAGACCCACGGTGAAATGAAAATATGCTGCCCCTGTTCCGACCCTCCGGTCGTCCTTTTTTCCTCTGGTACAGATTTTTCCTCTATTTTTTTTCATCCCTTCTTGTTTGAAACGGACAGGGAGCTTTAGAAGTTGCAGAAGTGGCCACTGAAAATAGGAGATGAGAGGATCAGTGGAATGATTTAATCGTATCCAACCTACCGACTCTGTAGCAACTCTTCCATATAATTCTTTACTGATATCTTTCTCTAGATTGAATTTTATGGACGAGTGTCGGTAAATATTGAACTATTGAAGCGCGTAGGTGATCGCGGCTCCGATGGTGTCGAGTTCAGCTTCCTGGCTCCCCAAGCTTTCCGCAGACTTTGTTCAAACACAAGAACGTACAAGTTCTCGAAGTAGAAGATTCATGGAATCTATCAGCGTAAGTGCGCTGGAATTTACGTAACGGCAGGGATTTTTCATTGGATTTATCCACGTACGAGGGTAGACAAATTCGCGATGGTCCGACCGCTGGATTTTCGGATAAAGTTTCCTCCTTAAAGTTGCCTCTTTCGCAGCGGCAGGCCCAGGTGGCCAGATCGATACTGTCCATGGTCGACAACGCGAGAGGAGGTAAACAGGATTAACTGGAAAACTCGAGAATTCGAAGGTGCTTGTGTCGCGTGCATGCACGGGCGTCGGTAATTAACGCGAGGCGCTAATAAAACTTGGGCAGCACCTGGCAGGCGGTGCTTTGAAGTTTCCCAGGGGAGATCGACTTCGCGAATGGCTATTAACCTGCGCCGTATCATCCCCTCGCGGTCTAGTTAAGAATCCGAAAAGATTCAGGCCGCTTACCCGACTTCCTCAGCTGCATAAACATTTTAACCACGACTCGTCGCCCGACCACTTTTCACGCTCGGAAGACAGTGGAAAGAAATTAATGAATCTGACCCGCGGTTTCACGGCCCCATCGATTTCTATTAATCCCCGCGTTATCGGAAACGCGTTTATACCAGACCCAATCGTAAACAAGATCGAAAACCGATGCATCGATCCAAAACGCGATCCCCCCCCCCCCCCAGTGATTTATCGCCTGTCTGTTCCTCGAGGGGCATCCACCCCCGAACCCAACTGGCGTGGATTGCTTCGCCGCAGCCTCCCCCGCTTGAGAAAAATAGATCTTGCGAATTTTAGCATCGAATGAAACTCGGACCTCCATTTACCCCGTGAAATTTCAAGCAGCGCGCCCTGCGTGACACATTCGTATACTTAGCATTCTGTAATACCGAAAATTCGAGGGAGGTTAGTGATCCAGATCTTGGGAGCCACCCCCGCGTTGGAGTGGTTGATAGCCGAGGCGAGGCGACGAGCTCGAAAAATATCCGACGTACGGAGCGTAGATGTCTCGTCAGCGAGGAGCTGGAAAATCGAGGACGTTTCTGGGTGAGTGACCCCTCCTCATTTGACATTCAATGGATGGCGCGCGCCATAAAGGGTTGGAATGTCGTGTACTCGAGCGGCGTAAATTACGGCCGGCCGGGAAATTCGTTGTAATTTCCCAGCGTGACGATTAGACGCGTGCTCGACGAAACACGGGCGAATTCTCGCAGAAGGGATCGTGGTGAATCTCTATTACCCGCCGGGGGTGAGGGCGCGCGAGATAACGCGAGCGTACGCCCGCGACGCTGGCAAAAAGAAGCAGCTGCTGAAAGGATGGCGGCAGGATTTTTTTCCCCACTCCCCGCGGTTGCAATCAGCACGGATGCACGAAATAATCAGCGGGGTAATATGAAGGACGGAGGGATGATTAATTACCGGCCGCGACCCTTGCTACTTAATCCACCTGGCTCGGGTAAGTCGCGAAATTAATTACCCGCGTGGGCGGCCATTCCATGCGTTTCGATTCCACGTTCTTATTGCATGTCAGTCGCTCAGGAGCGAGGTAATTAAAATCGTAGGGAAGGTATGTTGATTATGCAACGGCGGTAGTCAGCCTCGTGGACTTTGTTCATACGTGTCTTTATGGATCTGCTTCGACGTGCTTGCAATTTTAATTTCATATCGTTGATTGATTTTATGTGTTCCTGATTAGAGGAGTTCCAGACTCGAATTTTAGACGCAAACATGCCGCCGCGCTATCCGCGCACGTTGGGAATTCCCGTTTCAAGCTCGCTCATAATTCCACACAGACGTTAGGTTGGAAGTAGGCGATTATCGCGAGCAGCCGCGACGATACATAAATTACACCCGCTCGTTAGCGAATATTGTTACTATTTGCTAAATAACCAGCTTCGCGGAGCCCGATGGGGGCTTAACGGAATTTCTAATCGCTCCGTCGCGGTGTAGCTTCGCCTTGTTACGACGCTCTCGCAAGTGGAAGAGTGCCGTTCCCGGCGAAGCCTCGGCGAGATTCACGCGTAAAGGGTGCGTTTACAAGCAACTTTACGCCCGGATCCCCGGATGATTCTCCATTTTCTTCGGCGCTCCTATCGCTTAAGAGACTCTTAAGGAACTTTAACGATGCTTCGACGAGCACGAAAGAATTCTGAACGGTGTACTTGGCGCCGCACCTCCGAGGACCGATCGCAGATGCGGTATTATCTTGCAGGGGCTGGGAACTCCCAATGCCCCTGCAATTAGACACTTATTCCTCTGTCTGGGGGTTAATTAGCGCGTCCAGCTCGCCGACACGGGCGTCTTTAATAGCATCCTTATCAGCGTCTATGTAATTGAATTCGTCGCCATTACTCGATGCAATGACTCTTGGACCGAGTGTCGCACGATGACAAATCATCGCACTGGTTCATTCATTTTTTTTCCTCACCCCTGCGAACTGTCTCGCTACCGGCCTGACGTTAACAGCGAATATTCAATTCACCATCTTGTCGACGTCATTACGCGAACACGTGAAAACGCGAATTGACCTTGCAAAGGGGCCCCTGATGAATACTCCCTCCTCTTTCCGCTGTAGCGAAAAACCCTCTCTTTTTTTTTCTAAGCCGATTACGAGCGTGTTCCCGATCGATCTTCGTCCTAAGTACCCGGCAATGGAGGAGTCATTTCCGTTTTTGCAGTAATTATTCGCGCAGAGGCCGCATTGCTTTTAATTTCAGCCGCGTGTCATTACCGTTCCCTTTGTGCCGAGTGCTTGTTCGCTGCTCGATTGAATTTTTCATAAGACTGTAATAAGAAGCATTACAGGCCACTCGGCACATAATGCACGCCGTTCTATTAGTTATTCAAAGAAAATATGCAAAATCGCGGCGGGTAATGGCTGCGATTTTTTTACAATGAGTAATATTTACGATGCAACTAATGCCCCATTATACGCGTTCGAGAGCATCGCTTTACTATGGACTCGAGAACAAAGCTCCCGGCTAATACTTTCCTTAGCGAGATTTTTCGAATTTTTCACCGCTAAAGCTGGGCGCATCTGTTACGAATCGAGAACCTTTCGAGTTTATCGTGGTGGGCCGTTTTTTATAACGTCCCCCGTGATTTATGTGCGCATAGACACACGGGGATATCGACCCGCCGTTCGGCCACTGCCTACCTCAAAAAACCGTCGCTACGGCAGAGGCTCGGACGGAGCGGTTTTAAATCTGTCGTTGCGTTCTCCAAATTCTGCGTCTTGCAAATTGAATTACGTTGCAATCGTACAAGACAACAATGCTTATGCTGGAACATCCCATGCACTCGCCTGTTTCTGATTTCCAGTGGCAGTCGATACGATTCGAGCCCGCCTAGATCGATGCCTCGAGTCCATCCCCGTCATCGTTGCCTCGTATTTCCGCGAGCGGAGGAAAGTGCGCGCGAAGTAGTTACTCCAGCCGGCGTTGCAGCGTATTTGCGCCAGGGTCGCCATTTGAATCTCATCGCGGATGCAAATTGCCACCACCCCCCGACAGCGATTGATATGTACATTCCCGGCTGTTATTCGATAAACTATTTTCCAGCCCGCGATAACAGCTCGCCGGCCGAATTTCGGCCGCGGCACATTCGCCCTTAATACCCGCGGCGCACGCAACGCCGGCCAAAAATCCTCGTGCTCGTAAAAAGCAAATATCAAGGCCCATTTAGGGGCACGAACGCTAGTTTGCACGGGCCATTCATTTGTCACGCGTTCCGTGTATTTGTCTCCCGAACCGGTTATTAATTACCCCCGCCGAGTGGGCCGCGCACAAATATTGGCTTGCACGAAATACGCTCGAAAGTCATTGTACAACTGGTCCGCGACATGGCTGCCCACGCTTATCAATGGAACAGTTCCGCGTTCGCACTGTATCCGCATCTCGCGCCACGTCACTGTATTCTCGCCGCTCGCCGAGCTTGAAGAACTCGCCGCGGGACCTTCGACTCCTAATAATTCACCCGCCACTGCTTCCGAGGCATCGCTACTTCGAATTCGAGATTACTATAAGCCAATACCCCGAGGCCGAACAATAGGACCCTGTGAATCGTGTCCTTTGACTCGTGAACCGAAGATCGGCATCTTGCAAGCGTAAATCCGAGGGAGGCGGGACCCTCTCACGGTTCGATGTGCTTTTCGAACGAACATCCCGTGGCTATCGGCTGACGAAGTTAGCGAGAGGATCCGCGTGGGTCTCGTAGGGGACGCGACCCACCTGGCAGCTAGACAACGAGAGATCGTTGTCGGAGGGCTCGAACGAGTGGGGGGCCCTCCTCGGCTTATTTCCCTTCACTCGTTCTCCCGCGAATTTATGCTCGCCGGCAGTTGCCAAAACATCTTCTGTCCAAGGCGCTCCGCGAGCTGGACGCGAGCAGTTGGCCCAGCTTACGAGTGACTCGGCGTTCAAGAACCTCTGCAAGACGCTCGTGGAGGGTGCCACGTGCACGGAAATAACTTTCGAGAACAATGGAGGGCACGCGAGCGATTCCCCGCGGATGGGTGGCGCGATCAAGCTCTCGCGAGCGGCGACTTCGAGGCATTTTTGGCGGCATAGTTGCATCTCGAGGGGGGCTGCGATAGCTCGCGCCGACCAAGTATACGCTCGTTCTCGCGAAGACGGCGTCGAACGAATTCTTCGATGCATTCCATCAGGAGCGAGGGAACTTGGGACGTCCCTTGGGCCTCTTCTTCTTCTACCTTCCTATTCCTGCACAGGGACTTAATACCGGTATAATGCTCATACCGGTATTTCGCTAATACAGCTATACCGAAACCGATATCATACCGAAACAGATAAATACCGAAACCGATATCATACCGAAAAAGATAAATACCGAAAACAATCGGTTTTCGGAATTACCGGTAACCGAAATAAATACCGGTATTTTTTCGGTATTCTTCTCGGTGAACACCGAAACCTACCATGTTACTGAAAAGAATACCGAAAAAATACCGGTATTTATTTCGGTTACCGGTAACCTTTTTTTTTCGGTATTTATCTATTTCGGTATAATATCGGTTTCGGTATAGCTGTATTGGCGAAATACCGGTATGAGCGTTATACCGGTATTAAGTCTCAGACGAAGATACAACCGAAAAATACCGGTATAATATTTTACATACCGGTAGGAGTCCCTGTTCCTGCATGATCGCGAAGCTCTATGTTCGCAGGGGGTGGCTTAATCTTAAGGGGACTAGGCAGTCGACAAGTCGATTTTTTTATCGCCTTTCCCGAAAGTTCTCTTGTTTTTCGGCTAGTTGTGAATGAATCTTCCATTATTCGTATTCTGTCCTAGAAGTGTACAGTGGTTTCAGATGTAAACTCGGAATTGCGGCAGGAATTACGAGACGTCGCAAGAGATCAGATTTATAGTGCACATATTCCATTAATTCCGGAATAATACCGACTCCGCGAGCGTGATGGTCGTCCGCGACACCTGTTTCTGCAAGTAATTCAGGGGACAGGTGGTGGACATTCGTGTCCCTTTTATAAACGAGGAGGGCCAGAGGGGCGAGGGCGGCGATGTTGAATAGAGCCGCAGCTCCACCCACCTGTTCCACCGGTCAACAAACTCGTTTCCGCGGTCCCCAAGTCCTTCAGCCGCGGATTTCAGCGCGAGCTAAACGCGCCATGAAGCCACAATCGAAGGATTAAAGGGTGTTCCTTTGCGTCCGCGGAGTCCCGCCGCAGAGACAACGAGTACCGTTACTTTGTGCAATCGCAGATCAACAAGTGGGTCCATGGGCTGTTTGTAATTCAACGCTTTCCCTTCGGTTGCCACTTTCGAAATTGGTTTTAGCCCGTTGACACGGCCCCTCGCCTGGCCAGGTGTCAATGGAAACGTAGCATCCGACGGCCAAGCGACTAAGATGTCTGCGACGGGTCTTTTAAAACTTGCCAGTTCGTCTCGAACTTGTTCCACGAACGAGGAAACGATGCTCGAGAGTTTCACTTGGGTAGCTTTCTGTTAGGAATGTTACAAACTCCAGGGTCCCCTTTCCTTTTTCTTGCCAGTGCTAAATTGCACGTAGTAGCCGCTTCGTCATAATCTATCTTGCAACTGCAGCTTCGATATTGTACGATCGACAGCGCCCGTTTCCTGCCTGGCTGCTAGTTTGCGCGAGGCATCTTACAAGTCCTGCTGTACGGCGACGGTGAAGGGGAAATTTAAAGGGTGATTGATAAGAAGAGCGCCTCGATTTAATAGGAAACCTATTGAATCCAGGGATCCTCCAGAATAGGCCACTGGCATCGACGCAATAAAGTTCCTTTTATCCTAGTCCAAAGAATATTTCACCCAAGAAATGTGCGACGATTCTAAAATCAGTTTCTCAAAATTGGAAGCTCCCATCTGTTCAAACCCTCTCACTAGATGTCGAGCAGCGCGGGTACCAAAGTTGGTGGAGCAGAAATTAACAGGAATATAGTTGCTGAACGTAGGACCCCATGCTTTCGATTTATACATCGAGGGTGTTCCCGCCGTTTCCACGCTATGGTTGCAAATTTCGAACTTGAAGTCTTGCACGTCCGACGTGGCGGTCGCGGCCGACATAAAGGCGGTCTGCAACGAGTCTGCAAATAGCCATTCACCTGCGGCCCGAGCCTCCCCGACCGCTATTTCCCGCGCCTCCACCCATTTTCCACGCACTTTGCGCGCAGACCGCGTCTTATTAATGGATTCCACGGCGCGTACGAGTGTTTGCTCGTCCAGCACGATTGCCCGGGATACGATTCATCCCGCGGATGCTTGGCGTCGGGGGGGGTTGTTATTCCCCGTCGCTTCGTAAACGTCGAACCTTCATCGCGGAGAAATATCGCCTAGGGGTTAGCCCCCGATGACTAACTTCTCTTTATTTAGAACTCGGGAACATGCACGGGGATCTCTGACAAGAGAGGTCGAAGACTTTGGGAATATATTGCGCGGAGTGCGCGCAACGGTATTAAATATAACAATGTGAGTTTGCTAGTGCTGCATGCTGCTTTTATTTTTCACTGTCATAAGTATGAGAGAGTGACGTAAATTGTAAGATCCTTTGATCTCTGATCTTATGATTGTCAAACTGCATTTACGATGCACGCCAGAATTAAAATCTTCTGTAGGTAAGAATATTGCCTGTTTCTCATTTCTGGCGCGAACTTCAGGGTATAAAATATGCCAGATATCTCGTTCCCTGCCTCCCCAGGGATACCTGCCCTTCGTGAATCTTCTTCTTTTAACTGTCAAGGGTGGACGTAGCTGGCGATTAAAGCTTCTTCCGCAGTCGTTCCAGCGGACGGAAAGAATTGCCCAGTGAAATGTAGCTTTAACGAGCCAATGAGACGCGTTGATTCCCCTCGCTGCGGTTCTTTGAATAATTAAAAACGGAAGCGTTTACGCGAATGGTGGGCAAGTGTGTTCGTATTTCCAAGCTGCCCTTGGCTTGTAGAAAAGAGAAAACATGCGGGTCTATTTCGCTCCTCTCCTGGGGAAGATCTCTTCTCGTTAAATGGGCACAGTTTCATAATAAGAAGAATTAATTACCGCGTGTATCGTCCAACGAACTGCTGAACTTCTCCAGACTATTTTTTCCAAACGAGCCTCTGTTCGTAGTTTCTGGTTCCGTGTAGGCCAGTTACAATAGAATTACAGTGAAATTTTAATACCGGAATTTACAGGTCCTCGCGCGGTTCCTATCGCCAGGGGCTGCGAACGACTTCCACGGGCTTTCCGTTGCTTTTGTTCTTAACTTGTTTAAAGCACAATAAACGAGGGAGTTTACCCTTATTAGGAGGTTCTTTAGCTCCACTGCAGGCTTTCCTGTTCTCTTGACCATTTATTGCGTCTCTGCGACTGCATTATTAATAAATCCATTATAACAGAACACACAAGGAATTCGTTTCATTAAGAGGAGAATCTCGTTTGACGCCAGCGATAGCGTGAAATTGTTTCACATTTAACGATTCTATCGAATAATCAACGTTTGCGTACCCAGAACTATGAGCAGCTGTAGGCAGTCTGGTCTTCAATGAGAATCGTGTTCACAAACTTCAATCTATCAAGCGTCGTTTACTTACTACACCGTATCACTATCTAACGGATCGAAGGGATGCTAGAAAACGATGTTAGGTACAATATTTGGCTACGTGCGTTCGCGTGAGATTGCCCAGGTCCCGGATAGAACGCCGCCCTGCAAAGTGGCGCAACGTAACGTCCCTGAAAATGCGAAAGAACCGTTCGATGCTCGAATCCCATGGAAATCCCCTGCAAGGTGAAACTGGTCCAGGGAAATAGAGAGCCGTGTACCATGCCGATAACGCTCTTCCTATTTCTTTTCTGCATAAGTAGACGCAGCCGTCGGGTTCTACTTGTTGTTCCAGGCTGCCGTCTGGATACCATCCAATCCCGGATCTCTCGAATATCAATTGTCTCTTTCGCCTGGCTTCTCCGCTGAACCGTACCATCTGGATCCACTTTAATAGCGCTTCAAGCACCCTCGATTGTTTGTTCCACGGCCATACATCTCCGGCGATATGCTCCCATATACGCAAGACTTATTATATTTAGCTTTCTCCAACGATCCCACCGTCTTCTTGCTCGATGTGGGCTGAAAATTCCCTCCAGATGGCAATTAAAATATTTGAGTAGCTGCTGATTGCAGACTCTCGGTATAACGAGTGTGATGAACTTAAATGGTGGCAAAGGTTGCTGAAAACAGTTTCGCGCGAGGAATTTTATTTATTAATTTTATTAGCTATTTTATCCCCGCATCGCAGTATGCACGGAGGAATATTAGGGCATGTACGTGGCACGTGCTGGTCTGATGGACAGACTTAATTATGAAAGTGCAGTGAATCGATGGTAAAGTAATCCTGCGTCTATGTGTATATATAAACGGAAAGGGTATTGGCCCGTATTCATGTCACTTAATAATGATCTTCCTAAAGTGTTGGCTAATTTCATTTTTGGTGATGTGTTTACGCGAACAACCTGTAAGGCAAGAGGACAGTTATTAGGACACCTCGGGGAACAGATTAATTGATAAATCTTGAAAAGCCTGGCTAACAATGCCGTTGCATGAACAATCCTTTGTAAGAGTTTAGGGCAAATTAGGGAACGGCCTATGATGTGCAAGTTATGACCATAGGTGGCGCCCCGACGAGAGATATGTAGCGACGGAGTATAAGGGATCACGTAGGGTGCGTTCCACTTGCGCCCAAATCGCCCGCAACGCCCGCGATTTTCATTAAGGTGGGTTCTCCTATACGCGACTGGACACAATGTCAAGAATTTCCAAGTCGATTTTCTGGAAACTGAAGCGGGATATAAAAAAAAGTTACTCTTTCTTTTCGACTTATAACAAGTAAATAAGTCGAAAAAGAGGAATAAGATTTTTTGATATTGTGCTTCATTTTCAAGAAAATCGACTTTGAAATTCTTGACGTTGTGTCCAGTCGCGTATAGGAGAACTCACCTTAATGAAAATCGCGGGCGTTGCGGGCGATTTGGGCGCAAGCGGAACGCACCCGTAGAGTCGGCGTAGCCGGTGTGGTTAACGCTGCTGATCAGCACGCGGGCGGCTCGGGTTCGATTCCCGGCGCCGGTGGCTCCTCTTTTTCCGTCGCTTACACCTTGGAATCCAGCTCTCAACCCGACTTGCTTGCTCGACGCCAGTTTCCTAAGTATTGTTCCGTTTGACGAGTACTTCCGCGGTAGTAACTGAGATGGGCCCAGGACCATCGATTTTCAGACGAAGTGAACCATGGCGCGATGGCTAGCTCGTAGAACAGGATGTTTGAGAGCGCTACGCGATGTTGTGGACAGATAACACTGATCTGAAACATGAAACTGTTGTTGCCTAGTGCAGCTTGGAGTGCTACATTTTCCGATGGCATGAAGCTTCTACTCTAGTGTATTATCTAAACAGTATACTATCAGGTGATCTGGGATACTTCCACCCCTATTGTTCAGACAAATATTTTCCTCTGACGCAAGGCTCGCTAAAACCTCTATGATGAGACCAGTGTAATAAGCAGCTTGTTTCAAGAAGAAACAGTAAGTTTAGTCGCTGAAGATTGATGAAAATTGCAAGGTAGAATCAACGGCCTCCAATTAAAGAAACGCAAGATGGCGAGCAACCCTCCACTTCCAAGCGAGTCGTTAATGACGGGCTGGGTCTAGCCACGCAATTTTCGCAAAAATTAGACTCCGAGGGTGCGCCATCTTTGATCCACAACTGGGGGGCCATTTTGACGGAGGGTTAGACCGCGAACGGTTTCACGCTCCGATGGGCCTAACGAAATTTCGTCACCACCCTCTGTGGCTAGCAGCTAGCAGCTTAATTGTATAAACATTGAATTATACCCTCCACCTCATTCTTGCCCCGCACGTGCATAATTTGCAAATCGACCTTAAACCCTGCCCCACGATGGCCGCTCGATGACCAGGCGGTGAGCCTATTGGCAGCTTACTAGCTCGGTTAAGCCACTCACGTATCGCACCAGCAATCCGTGATTTCGCAGGGTGCCCATCGATAACCACGCTCCTCTTATCCACCTTAATCTCAGGCCCCATGAAACATTCAAGCCGCCCCCGAAAACTGCCAGTGACAGCCCCAAGTGTTCCGCGAGCGTCGCAGCCACTCGAAAGAGTGATTCCTCAGGGAGGAGGAAGCCAGACCCCGTCAGTCAAGATTGTTTCTCTTTAACGTCGATCCGCGTAACTTCGTTCCCCTTATTCCATCATCTGCGATCAGCCCGGGTGCCAGTTTCGCCCGTCGCTGAGGGGGGTGCATATCCACGATGGGGGGGGGGGGGAGGGAACAGCCGAGGCAGCATCCGGCGGCCTCCACCCCTGCGGCCCTCCACGCGTCTTTTTCCCCGTCGCTTCCCGAAGAATCGAATCTCGTTCGAAACTAATTTCGTGCCTTTGTGGATCCACGTCATTACCGCTGGCAGACGTCAGCTAGCTAGGCAGGGGGCTCGTAGAGGGATACCTAGATTTCCGATACCATTGAAATCCGTCGAAGCGAAAAGCAAATTATATGAACTCGCCCCTCCGCGCGTCCCTCTGGCCGCCCCGCGAACCGCCGCTTCCTTTGATGTTCTCGCCGATGGAAAAGAGAGGCGCGTTTTCCAGCGGCGCGTTCTCAGGCGGAACGCGATCCTCCGCCTCTGCCGATGATCCTCGCGCGTCCTATACACCACGGCGAAACCGGCCACGTCCCTCCTGGTCCCGGCTCTCTCGCGATACACGGATCAAAAGGTCCACCGTAGAATGCACGGTCAATTTGACCCGCGGCCACGGGCATGGCGAAGTATCGGGATAGATCGACCTTCCTCCGTGCACTCGTTCTTCCCTGCTCAGACGCAATTTCCTTCGTTTCTGCGGCTACCCTTTGTGTATTATTGCTTTGCGCGGTTCTTGCGTCTTCCCCATAGACGGCCTTATATTATCACTTTAAGTAGCATCGGCCGTGCTCCCGCGCCGAGACTCTTGCATCCAGCGCACGGCTCCCGCGTGCTTCCGATAGTTTCTGGAAAGCATCGAAATTGTTACCCGAGGGTATCCGAATGTTTACTTTGAAACTGAAGTAATTGTAAGTGGAGAGCTCGGGCAGCAACCGGCACTGGAATACTCGAGACATCGTCTGGTGCAAGGCGATCGTTACCTAACCGGGATGATCGTTTAAAAAAAAAAATCGAAACTCGATACCCAGGACTCATCCCCCCGGCAATGTAGATCTAGATAGCCTCGGCAGCTGATATTACGGTCTCAGAAAAATCCATCTCGCCAGTGCCCGCTCGCGAAACCGATACTTTTAACAGGAGTCGTTCGCGCGCGATGAACAGGATGAAATGCCCGGCGATTTCTATCTCCGCACGATCGATCGGCGATGGTGAAGGTAAGGTCGGCGTCGTATTACAGCGTGAATATACTTTAGCTTCGTCGAGTCGACACGCTCGCTCTGCCACTCGCGGCTACAGCTGCCACGGACCGATGCTCGATCGATAGTCAATGATACATTTGTCGTTCGCGTGAACGACCTCTCTAAAGAGTGTACGCGAGCTGCCAGCTCCACTCGCCTGTCGGAAATTCATTTCGCGGCTAGATGTTGTTTAAGAAGGTGCTTAAGCAGATTTCGATCAGGTCTGCTCATTTGATGCTTCGTCAGCCACCATTCGCGATAAAACTCTGCAAGTTTTGATCATCCACGTTTCACGATGCTTCGGTTAAGATTCATTCGAAAGCTTCGCGCTTCCACCTTGAAACACTTTAAGGCGATTTGCTTTGACCATCTGTAGTAGCGTAGAGGCGAATCGGATCAAAGGGGAAATAAGAATTCAGTCCATATTTCTTTTTGTTTTGTAGAAGATTTTTAAGTTTGATTTTATTTTTGATTATCAATATTCAAGCCAAAGGGGTGCTATTTAGTTACAAATATATAATACAAAATTAGGTTTTTAATGTTTAACTGTTATTTTTTTAACGTCAAACACAAAGTGATCCTACTCGCCAGGGTCGACCCTACAAGTATGCTTCTCGGAGTACATAGCGCTAATAATTCAGTGAAATGAAGACGGGGCGATTGAAGGCTCTTCTAATTTATTGAAATCGATTTTGATGAGGACTGAGGAGTGGGCAGGATAAGGAGAGAAGTAATTGGTGTTATTCTGTAGCATGTCGGACGAGGCTGTTAAAGAGACAGTTTCACAAGGATTACGGAGCTCGAAGGATTTCTAGCCGAGTTAATTGGAGGGCTAAGATGCCAAGGATTTAAGTATGCGTCTTAGATCCATTTATCGTCCTTTTATATCATGTTAATTAAAAGGATAACGCGGGGAGCTGGAAAGACCGGGGCCGATGATTCAGTCCAAGTTCCTCAAAGCATCGAACATTCAGTCTTACGTTCTTAAAAGTCCGCCTTCCCGATCGCTGAAGCTAAAGGCAACTTCGATCATTGAGACTAAGTGGGAGGCAAATGGGCGTCTAAAAAGCGCGCAATCTAGCCGGTAAACATTTGGAGAAGAAGCCATAGAGTAGCTACGCAAGGAAATGCAAATGGAAGTTCTCCGCTGTAACGCAATCAGCTCCGTTTAATTAACATCCGCGCTGCTGATATCTCCGCCGAACGTGAACTCAGAGTTCCGGACCCCACGGGGGTTATCGTGCTCGATCAAATCGCTCTCCTCTCGGATCTCGACAGAAATGATTTTCCGAACTCGCGTCTAATCGATTGATCGACGAGTCCGTTTGTGAACCTGGACGATATTGCATTAGCAGGCTGCTAGACGTCGCACGGCACATAATGTATGTATTCTTGTGGAGTATAAATTCTCGGGCTTTTGATAACGCGGGACATAACGAGGGATATTGTTAACGGTCCCTTATTTTTAAAATCCCGATCGTGAAGCAGGATATGTTACCGCAAATTCCTGTCGAAGCTTGATTCTGTGTTAAATTGATGCATATTGTGTTATGACATGTCTTGCTCCAAGATTTTATTTAAAGTGAAAAACGCCATCGAAATTGTAGTACAGGAATAGAATTATTTTTTACCTTTTGTGCATTATAAATAAAATCGTTTAACTTAAAAATTGGTTTTTATTATATACATCTTTTTTATTATATAACCCATACTCAACTGAGGGAGCATTGGATTGAGTTGAATTTCGAGTGCGAAAGTTTTAGTAAACGTGCGCGAGGAGTGTTCTTTTAAAAAGTTATTACCATAAAGCTTTGAAAGCCACGTACTTGGAATCTCGTGCTAGTTTCATCTCTATTTACCTTAGCCTCGCGGTAAACCGCGTGTTGTGTTATAAAGTGGTATACTAAGAAGAAATTATGAATATTTATTGCAAAGTTTGCATACAGCTCTCTTCATTCCTGGTACTCGTGCAATTTTCTTTTTACCCACTTTTCGACGTGGCGTTTAGAGGCGTGCGTTACAGAATTTCTAGTAGCAATCTTCTTTGTAATTGATCATTCAGGCCTGACCGGATCACAATCCTCTCGTTTGCACAGTCGAAGCTTTCAGTCGAGGGACTGTGTCTGTATGAAACATTATTCCAACGTTCGTCAGCGATGCAGCTGGCTTCATCAGCCTCTGAACACGCGTTGCTCAGCTGGGCCAGTTGAAAGACTGATTGGCGGTCAATAATTCGGGCCACGAGCAAAGGCACATAGAGGATAACAAGCATGGAAGCTGTGGTCCGGCAACAGTATGTCTTCAGATTCTGTCGAATCGCGCTGTAGGAATGGCAAACCTCGGAATCGCGTTACACTCGAGCATCCTCTGCATCACAAAAGCTCCGATGCCCTGCGAATTCTGTGCCACAGATGCATCCGTAAATTCAGCCATTCCAAAATAATTATTTTCTATTACAACTGACTGAACCTCCCAACTAAAACGAATTAGCGCTCCAGAAACAACGCGCCACGCCCTGATACCAGGCTCAATTCCAGCGGCGAAGTGTCTCCATTACTATTTAAGAAATAAAATCGCTGTTCCAGCAGGCAGTGCCATCCACACGGCTCGCCTGGGGAGAGGCGAGCGCGGAAAATGGGATGGAGTAAATAGAATTTGCCCGAGGACCCGCCAGCCGCTTGAATATTTCTGCGGCGAACGAGAGAAAAGGGTCGATGAAATATCGTCGATGTGAAAGGTGAATCTCCAGCCCCGTGGAGAAACAGATAGGCGCGGAACGCACGGGCGAACGAGCCCGGTATTAAATGTGTAACGGCGATAAAGTGGATGTTAAAAGGGGACGCGCCGTCGAAGTTCTTTTTCGTGTGACCGGATGCGAGGCCGCGGGAAAAAGTTGCGCCGATTTACGGCGAGACCAGCGCCCAGATTCGCTGATACCGCGAACGTACGGGCTCGTTTGGGCGAATGAAAAAAGCGGCTTGATAAACCACGGGCACGGCCACTGTCAGGCAGCGGAAAAACCCGTCCACTGTTTTGCCCGCGTTTCTGACGATCCGTGGACGCCGATAAGGAATTTATCGGAGGGTTGTTCATGAACCGAGCTGCACGCTCGATTCTCCTCCGGTTGCATCAATCTTGTAATCGGCGATTCGCAGTTTAAAATCACTCCTCGCCGGATCCTTCCCAAATCTTTTATCTCGCCGAGGTGATTCCGTTCCGAACAGCCACCGCCTTCTATTATATCTGCCGCCACGAATTAGTTATCCAAATCAGCTGAGATCGCGACTTAAAATTCAAAGCCCCGAAGTCACTCAGCTATCTTAAGCCTCCGCCGCTAGAAACGGGGGAATCACAGTTCCATTCGTCCCCGGTTTCAATTAATATTCCCGGTGCCGTGTCGCATCCGTTGCCCGCGCGTCGTGGCTTTTTCCTAAATTGCGCGAAACCGGGGGGACGCCTTTAATGCCGTCGGCCGGGAAGAATAATTGAACTGCACGCGTGATTTAGGGGTGTGTACACGCGCGGGAACGGGCGGCGCTGTACGTGTTGCTGGTTTAACGGCACACTCGGAAAACCGGGGCGGAGCGTAATCTACTTAAGCGAAATTATCCTAGACCGTGCATCTCAGGAACTGTTATTGCGTTAGGACGTGGCGGGCGAGGCACCGTTCGCTTACAATTTTCCGCTGGCAAACTGCAAACGGTCGAAAGCGACGCGCGCCGCGTATCTTTGTCGCGGTACGAGCCGTGAATCGCAAAACGCGACAAACCCGTGAAGGATATCGTCCTTCGGCGGAACCGAACCGGGCTAAAAAGCGACGCCAACTAGATGGCTCCGATCCTTTACTGGCTCCGCCCGCAATATTCCCATCCGATCGTTAATGAGGCGAGGTAAATTAATACCCTTATTCCTCTGGGGTCGCAAAGGCTTTTACTGGTTCCTAACCAGTAAAAATCGCGAGCAGGCTACTTCCTCTTAGAAACACAAGGACAAAGTATTACGGAATAATTACGTGGAATCCTTTCTAACCCTCTAAAGTGATTAAAAGATTCCAGCCATTGCATAATGGTAGCATTAATGAACACGAGACGGCTCATTAATAAAATCGATCCTTCCGTCTGCAAAAGCGGCTTAAATATTCTGTATCCTTCGCCGGGGTTCGTGTATGCGCTTTTGTAAGAGTGACGACTGCTGGGGGCTCGCATACCGAGACCCTTACACGCGAATAACCGCATTACAAACACCCATGGCGAGCGGGCGGCCACTCGCGGCCAGACCGTGAACATTTCTCCGCGTCGTCCTTTGTAAGGGCAAAGAAAAGCCGGAGATAAAGATATATTCCCCCGCTGGATAACGAGCCAGCCAGACAGAGCATTGTAGTCGACCGAAAAAGAGCGGCGCACGAGGCGTAGACGTTCCGCGACAGAAATACAGGGGCGCGGAAAAGTTGAGGTCACGGTAACGAAGCAGGGGTGAAGCGGTTTCGTCACTGTCGCGTACAAAGCGCGGCAATTATTTTTTCATGCCCGCCATAACATCTTCCGGTTAACTAGGGACGCGATGGGAGGATCATTCGTGACAGAGCAACCGTGTACTTATAATAGGATATCGTTCGCTGAGGTTCCTCGAACTTCTTTAAATGGCGTTGATTAACGAACAGCGTGCAGTTGAAATTAAATGGAAATTGGTGGTGTATGAAATCACTTCGGTTGAATTTTGTAAATTCATATCCCGCGTGTGATGTACCTGCGCACATTAATACAGTCGAGGGCAGTGGTCATCACGGTTGGAGAAAATGATTTTACCACCCTGTACACCCAACTGCGCAACTGGCGTCGATTTACTTAACCGCGCGACCCAATCCGACGAATTATATTATTAACATAAATTCTGCGGATCTCTAGCCACGTATGCAAATTTCGTATGACCGCCAACTATCCGAAATTTCCGCTTACTGAAACCGAATCCTATTATATGTCGACTGGGCGCGATTCTGTTGTACACAAAGCCCCCGAGCCAACACCTCTATATCATAATGGGACGAAATCCCGCGCAGCTTCGTATCGGGACACGTTTTGCGGCGCGAAAACTTTTAATGGCGTTGCCGTCTGCTCGATATTATCACTTACCATGCACGAGGGATATCAAACGGCCGTGAACGGAATGCCGAAAAACTCCGCGCCTCACCCACTATCTACCTCCATCCGCCGCTCACTTCGAAACGTCAAATTCCCAGCTGATCATGCTAAAAACTCGGCCCAGCCTCTTCCGCATCTACATTCCGCCGCCGAACAATACGCCGTTCTCATCTCCGACTATCTATCCAAGCATGCGCCTTAATTTCCAAGCTTTCGCCGCATCGCGTGCACCGAACTCCCTCTGAACGGCACATCGATGCCAGAACATCCACCGTTCCAACCACCCCCATTCAGCGCGGCGAGCTTTCAACGGTGGCACACCGTACGGGCATTCGTCGCAATCGATGCTGGATCCCCAGGCAGCGGGCGTAGGCGTTGCGCCAGCGAGCATTTGCATTCGTGCAAGATGCACCCTCCAGCGAGGGGGAGGATGGGAGGAAACGCGATACGCGGGTGGCCATGCATCCACGTCGAGGGTCACGCGTGTCCGTGGGCTGGCCGGCGTAGGAGCGATAACTTTGGCGGCACTTTCGATGCTATCACGGCCGGGGCATAGAGTGGCAACAAACGGGATCGCCGCATTCGTACGGTTTCCTACGGTCTGATTAAACTTATCGGCGACAACGGAGCGCGCTGGCTTCGCGGGCTCAACAACTAATTACAGTGTCGCGGCCCCCGGGGGTATTACGTATTCGCTAGTTGCCGGCAGGCCCCCGGTGTCCGTCGGGGATTCGAATTTCATAAAGGAACGCTGTTCCATATTCAAACGGCCCGTATCGTATTGTCGCGCGTCCTAATGGAAGCTGCGAGAAGGGCGCCTCCCGAGCAAGAACGCCGCGCGTTTTAACGGGGTTCTCGTTTGGGAAGCGGAATCCCGCGGCTGAGGTAATAAGCCGACGCTAATTGCTTCAGCTTGGCGGTGGCACGCCGCTCCTGATCTCGCAAACGAGCTGTTTGTTCCCTCGAACGGGCGGGAATATGCTTTAATTACTACTCGATTAGTCGCGAACGATTGTTGCCACCGCGCGCGCGCCTACAAATGGTCACCGCGATCGCCTCCACCTGTGAAACACTGGCGTCGCGATACGAGCCGAGAATCCTGCCACCACGGACCATTCGTCGATTCTCTCTGTCCTACGTCGCGTCACTTTCTGCCGTTCCAATCCGTATTCCACGTTCACTCGCGAGTCTTCCTCCGTGCACACCCGTCAGGCGTTCCTTCACGGGCCTCTCGGCGGAATCGGGCCAACGAAGCTACCCGGCGATGATCCTACCGACTGGCCGACCGACGTGGATCGCTCGACGTTCGACAATATGCCACGCGAGCTGTGCTTTAAGCCGCAAAGATCGCTCTCATGAATATTCACCTGACCGCGGAGTTAGTCGGCCAGACGTCGGCCCGAGACGTGCCGTTTCGGCGCCACCCTCGGCCGGTCCGGGCGGCGATTAACAGAGGATTCCCGACCTGCCACAACCGCGTGATAATCTCACACGAAATGGAGTACGCGGGTCGATCCGTTTCGGGGGTTCATTCTTCCCCACTTTGCTTCGTAGGATTCCACTTATCGATGCTTGGGTGTATCGAGGGGAACTTGGATCGGGTTCGTGGGGTGGACGTGACTGCTCAAGCATTTTCGAGATCCCGATTCTTCTTTGCGGAAGAATTCAATCTTCGCTTGATGGTATCGTGCTTCTTTGGCTATACCTCTGGACACAAGCTGTGTCTCTCGGAAAGAGATAGTTAGCAGTCATACCCTTATGCCTCGTTCAGATTAGTCAAGTTTACTGGCTTCAAGTGACTGGAAGCAGTAAACTTGACTAATGTGAACCTGTCATTCACTTGACTTGACATATCTTTTTAACTTTCTTTCAAGTTTTACGCGAAATATTCGTTAACATTAGTCAAGTTGACTAACTTCAAGTCGCTAGAAATCATTAAATTTGATAATGTGAACCTGTTATTCACTTCACTTGAAATATCCTTTCAAGTTTCAAGCGAAGTAGAGAGTGTTCCAACTTTTCTTGCCTTGAAATACAACTTGAATAGTATGAACGTATGTACAAGAGTCACGATGGTAAGCCGACTGGTATACGCGTTACACGCACACCTTCAGCCAAAACGAAACTAACACATGTTTCGTTCGTCAAACGCTACCTTCACTATGCAATTTACTTCAAATTTTGACAGCTCACAGTCAGGTTATAACCGCCAATCCAATTGCCTTGAACCTTTGCAGGCAAAGAAAACTTGAAAGAAAGTTAAAAAGATATGTCAAGTCAAGTGAATGACAGGTTCACATTAGTCAAGTTTACTGGTTCAAGTCACTTGAAGCCAGTAAACTTGACTAATGTGAACGAGGCATAAGTGTCTAACCCTTGAAAGTAGCCTCGGGTGTTTGTAGAATCTGAATCGGATCATCCTCGGACCATCCCCTGAATAAGACACGAATTGGAAACGGTGCCCGAAGAGGAGGGCACCTATTCCCAGGCTTGAATGATTGACGGCGAGCGCGCGCGTGTCGGGCATCGCGTATTACTACGTGGTTAAGCGTATGCAAGCTGGTCGATCCACGCTTTCGACAAGAGCCGCGACATCGTGTCGGCCGGCTGACACGTTTAGATTCATGGCGAAAGGGGAGCCGCCGTAAAATGATATCCGCGGGGGCCGCTCGAATGTTAATTACCTGCATAATTAATGCCATTAGCAGCGCGGAGAACGGCCGCGGACGTGGACGCGGGCGCGTCGGCCGAACATAAAACCACCGCGGGCTTTACTTAACCGAATGGTCTCCAGACACGTCTCTTGATAACAGTCCCCCGGCCTCTGTCCCCTCCACTCTCGCGCACTTCTTTCTCCCTGTTTCGCCGTCGGGGGAGCCGCGACCATCGATTAGACGCGTGTTATAACTTCCATCACGCATTTCACCCGGCCATTCCACTCGCCGACTGTCCCCTCCGCCCTTCTTCGAAGCCACTTCGTGTTTCCACCCTGTTTCGCTTGCCCCTGCTCGCCCACCCACGGCTACGCTGGGGGGAACAAATCCCCCCCCCCTCAGTTGTTCACCGCACTTCGATAAACTTCGTGCTTTATAATTTCCATTCGGCTTGCACCTCCCTGCGTTCCCGTTCGCGCTGCACCGGTTATTAGAGCGCAATAACTTCGATCGTGGTTCCGTTCTGTCTGCAACGCGAATAGGAGCGTGCACTGGTCGCGGTTTTAAGGGATGGTTCCTTGCGAACCGGCGTCCAAGTGCTTCGAAACGTAACCTGGGTGTAGCGTGATGGAGTAACAAGTACCACGGTGATGCTACTGTTACGAACGATGGGGTACATAATATTATCATGCAAATGCAAGAAACTGCTCGAGGAGGAGATCGTCGGGGTCGATGGGGCGAGTGTAGGATTGGTAGATCATCCCCTTCGTATGTGTAGGGTCACGGAAAAAAAGGAAGTCGCCTCAACGGGACTCGAACCCGCGATCTCTAGGTTTGCGCGCTGATCAGCCGCCTTAACCACCTCGGCTACCGCCGACTTCCCGGTCTTGATGCTTCCGTGCCCTCTCTCTTATAGTATGGGGGTTCCTGATCCCACATATGTATCAATCCTCCAAACCTGCGAAGGAAATTCTTCTGCATCGACTCAGATATCCCTCGTGTTATCTGAATACCATAGCCTAGCTTATCACCATCCTTCCCATTCTAAGACTCTCCAAGAACCTTGCGCACCATCCTACGCAATCCAGTTGAAAATCTTAGTTCCCCTCGCCACGGTTCCAGTCAGAACCCAGCCCTTAATCACATCCTCGCGAGAAACACCGGAATCACTCTTATTCCCCTGTTACAAATACGTGTTACGCATCGTTACTGGCGGGGTCTCGATTTCCTCAGCCAAAACAGGGGGAAACAGAGCAGAACAGCAATTCAATTTCACGAACGTACCATCATCCCGACGATTTCCCGTGTATTTACCAGCGCCCGGGACCGCCTCGCAGGAATTCAGCTAAAACAAAAAAGGAGGCAGGAAAAAAATAGCTGAAAGTGTTTACCCTGGAGGGTTCCGATTCCCCGCGATTTTCGAAATGCGCAACGCCCGGCCGAGGGAGAGCCGGGCAACGGTCGCCGCGGCAGGCTCGCACGGGAATAACGACCACGATTGTATACCGTGTGGGATAAATAAACGGCGACCCTGTTTCGCTTTGATCATTCATTCCGGAGGCGTGTGGTCGCGTTCGATTGCCACGCGCGGGCGTGCACGCCGAACAAATCGCCATAAAGTACTAAATTGCGCTAAATGGCGGCAGGGAATGCGTTAACGCCTGATCTAACTCGCGGCTGGACGGTAGCGCGGATGGAGGCTAACGATTATCGATTGGGTGTCGATGGCGTGTCGATAATCATGTCGCGCGCAGGCAATTCTTGTTACTCACAGTGGAGCGTGCTTTGGATGAGCCTACGAGCTGTAGGAATATGTAAGACGCTCTTACACCCTTCGTGGTCAGGGTGTGTCGCACCACAAGAGAAAGGGTGTAGCCGGATAAGCATAGTGAAAAGTGCCCCCAAACCAAATTGAACTTTGTTTGCGGCAATCGATAGGTTCCTCTAAGAAAACTATTTCTGCCAAGTTTCAACCCGATACCCCTACTACTAGGGTAGTTACAGGGTGAAACGTAATTTACAGTTTAAGCTCCATTACCTTTGTTCTATTGAATAGAAACTTATACGAAAAATCAGAGGCATTCTGCCCATGGATACACGTGTCTGTGAATTTTTTCAGAATTTTCAGTGGCAAAACCAAATTTTAAAAAATTCAAAAAGATTAAAAATTATGATTTCAAAGTCAAAATTTCAAATTACAACTTTTATATTTTTACAGTTTTGGCGTCTTTGTATGGTCATTAATGTCTAATTTTTTCAGATTTTTCGAAAGGGTGGAACGCAGTCGCAAAAATCAAAAACTGATATTTCTTACCTTCCCGTACGCAAAGTTGTGGCATGCTCGTACGACGAATATATTTTGTTCATTAAACGGGTGTTATATGCAATTCTAAATACTTTCACATGTTTTAAATGAGTCAATGCAATTAATCTGATAGCATTTTACCGTTGATAAGGGTATTCCATTGAGGAAATCAGTCGGTTGGCAGAAGAAGATTAATACGGTATTTGAAGCTGAGAAGTGGTCCAGAATTTTGGAAAATGTGGTTACTGTTGGCGATGTATTATGTGGGAAGTGCCGTATGATTATTTATCAAAAGGAGAGTGATGTGAATGTAGAAAAACGGGATGTATCAATCGCTAGTACTTCCCATTACCAACTAAGTTCTGAACTTCCGCAACCTCACGAATCTTCATCGTCACCGGAAAAATCTTCTGGATCAGGTCCTTCCTGTTCCTCAAGTGAAGACCAAGAACGGTCGTGGAGAGACTTATTACATACTGACATCACTTATACACGCAATTAGGTAAAACTTCACCCTTATCAACGGTAAAATGCTATTAGATTAATTGCATTGACTCATTTAAAACATGTGAAAGTATTTAGAATTGCATATAACACCCGTTTAATGAACAAAATATATGTATTCGTCGTACGAGCATGCCACAACTTTGCGTACGGGAAGGTAAGAAATATCAGTTTTTGATTTTTGCAACTGCGTTCCACCCTTTCGAAAAATCTGAAAAAATTAGACATTAATGACCATACAAAGACGCCAAAACTGTAAAAATATAAAAGTTGTAATTTGAAATTTTGACTTTGAAATCATAATTTTTAATCTTTTTGAATTTTTTAAAATTTGGTTTTGCCACTGAAAATTCTGAAAAAATTCACAGACACGTGTATCCATGGGCAGAATGCCTCTGATTTTTCGTATAAGTTTCTATTCAATAGAACAAAAGTAATGGAGCTTAAACTGTAAATTACGTTTCACCCTGTAACTACCCTAGTAGTAGGGGTATCGGGTTGAAACTTGGCAGAAATAGTTTTCTTAGAGGAACCTATCGATTGCCGCAAACAAAGTTCAATTTGGTTTGGGGGCACTTTTCACTATGCTTATCCGGCTACACCCTTTTCGAGTTCAAATGTCGCGCCTTCGCGACTTCCAAAGGCGATTTATAAAAAAAAAATATTAATAACATCGTTTTTTTCCACGACCGCTCTTCTTGAATTACAAATTTCATCATATCAAAATTTACATTTCTAGAAAAAGATTGTTAGGAAAAGTAAGTCTCTAATTAATAAACTTATATGAACAACCGACGAATAAGCTACCAAAACCTTTATATCAATTCGACGTAAACATGCCCAACTAATATAAATATCTCCAGCTATACCTACTAAAATCTAATAATGCAGCTGCTGTGGAGCTGATTAATTGATCAACTGATTTGTTTAAAGATACTATCCAGCACGTATCTTTTATCGACCTCATTCATTTAATAGGCGGACTCGTTACCAAACGAATCAGACTAAACGCACCAGACTCCGAAGCTCGTGAACTGCAGTCGTTGAACGCATTCCGTCCTCGTTTCGCGGATCAGCCAGGCAGCCGCGAAATTTATGGGGCACGGTTTCGCGGTCAGCCGTCTCCCGCGTAAATCGCGGAAAACAGTTGCTTACGATACTCACCGGGACTTGGTAAATTCGAATATGTAGCCGTGCACGCGCTCCTCCGCCTCGTTGCGCCTGAATAAACGACCGTCAGCTGAATGCAGCGCAGTGGCGTGCCAGCCAGCCACTCGCCACGCGTACGCGCCGGTCCGCAAATTAAATATCCTTTTTGCGTCCAAAGGGAAACGTCGTTTCATCGAATCCCCACCCTCGCGGTTAGTTCCTCGCCGGCCGTTTCGCCGTGAACTTTTTTTCAGCAGCCCACCCTGGTGCACGCTCGCCTTACGCCACCTTATTGCATTCTTTGGTCGCCACCTTCGTGCCTATTCGTCCCCACGCGCATAAAATTACCCCCTACGAGGTTCCGGCGAGTTTTCATAACGCACATGCAAATCCGCCGAGGATTAAGATTGTTCTACACCTACAACAATAGCGTTCCCATAATCTACCCGCGGCGACGCCTCGAGTTTGCCGCCTCGTTCGTCTCGCAATGCTCACCAGCTGAAGCGTTGATCTTTCGCTAGGTTTCACCGGGGTATCGCTACTGAATCACTGTTCGAGGGAAAGTTCTGTATGAATTCCGCGAACGCCCGGCTCGGGGCGGCGCGGTGGCGAGGGGGATGAAATCGCGGGATGGTGTCAGGCTTGATTTTATCATCCCGAGGCTCCGGGGAATGCGAGTTTCGTGGATTCCGATGCAGCCCCCTGCGATCTTCTTCGTCGCATCAAGCACAGCCGTTGCTGGTATGTGTCCCGCGTCGCTGGGGCGCACACCCATCGGCGAGCTTCAACAACAAATCATCCCCCATCGCGAAGATCGCATTCGCGGGACTCGCGAACGCGTTCGAGCCTCGCTCCTTTGTTCGCCAGTTCGACTTCCCTCGCCATTTAAACAATTCAATCTCGTCGGCTGGCACCAAAGTGCTCTAACAGTCGCCTAGGCGGCGGGGTTGTAAATCACGCGCTACGCGAGTGCCATTTCGGATTCCCGACGTGGCCCTTTGTCGCCCGTATAATTCACACTCGGTCACGTATTACACCGGCCGTTACAGCGTGCATTACACTAATGTCAAACAACGTCCTGGACAACGCTGGTACCGCGTTAATTTCGCGGATGGGCTCGTTCGAACGTGGGACGAAAAGTTGATCTTATCGCGCGGTTCCCTCGGGGGGGTTTAACACCTTCTTAAAGCGATGACGAAGGGCGTTGCAACGGTAGACAAGGCGTCTCCGAGTTCTTCTTTATGTTTCGATGCTAGCTGGTTAGTTGCTGGCGTGCAGGGTTACGCGAAGGGAAGAAAATCCGATTCCTCTTTTCAAGCTTGCATTCGGAACGTATTGGAAATCGCAGTTTACCATTTATTTGTGGATGGTAATAAGCTAAATTGTCAGTTTGAGTGACGCTGGATTGCGGAACGATGCGACTGGAGGGAATATTCGATCACGTCCGTCGGACCGACGTGACCGGGAAAGATTTCTAGCCAAGTCTGACGGGCACATGTAATTGGGTCGTTTTATCGTTTTTTTTTTCTTCCCTTGCGAAATTGCATGTTACTTGTCGCGACAACCACTGACAGCAGCAAATCCTTGCTGTATTCGAGTAGGAATACTAGAGGATGAAGATCCGCGCGGAGTGCATGCAACGTTAGATATTCTGATTGATCTAACCAGCATACTGTCTGATAGAAACGACTCGGAGCTGTGTCGTCATTCGGTGTCAACGCTGGAGAGCGAAAATCACCGAACACTGTCCCCGTTTCCCCCGCGATTGCTCGGGCGCAGTGCTCAGACAATAAGTATGTACGACAGGTGTCTTTTAGGTGTGAAACGTGATCCAGGCCAGAGAGATATACGTGTTCCTCGGGAATCGATATCTCGCCAGTAACGCGTCCTTAGCTCATCGAACGACAGCTTGTACCGGAAGATTGAACAAGCACTCCCAGCTTTTATTGTTCGCGGAACAGGGAAGTTGGAGCGGCTCGAGGATCCCGTTGAAGAGTTAGGAGGACCCGCTCTGTATTCCGATAATGTAATAGAATTCGAGGGAAGAAAAAAGAGCGAAGAAACGGGAGTAACGTAGATCGAGATCAAGGTAGACCCGCTCGAGCCTCATCCACCTTCAGATATTAATCCTTCGCAGTGTGGAGATAGAAATCTTCCATTCGAACTTCCCCTTAAAAACCAATGATTCTTTCATTTTCTTTCGATTTTCTTCGATCGTCCATCTCATGCTTCCTTCTCGAATTGTAGGATGATCTGTCGATATAGTAACTCACGCAGCAAGGTGTACGATACAGTAGATATAGGGTAGAACCCCCAATTACTATCACCTCAAGCTATTTTACTGAAAATAACGAATAAATAGACGTTGTAAAATCATACACAAAAAGAATTATGTAATTCAACCTGTAATCTATACGCTAGAAAATGCACCACTTAATATTTTTTTTTTCATTAATTTCTATAAGACGATACAAAATTTTAATTTGATGACAACAGTGGAAATGGCGACTTCCTTACTAGTGAAAGAGAAAACAGGGCACTAAAAAAGGGCTATAATTACTATATTTAAATTATTTACATAATAAACAATAATTTTTTAGGACAATATAAGTATCATAGAAAGTCACAACGATCGTAATATAACGATTAATTAAGCCTTTTTAATTAATATATGGGTGATAGTGATTGGTACAAGCGTTTTAAGCATTTCGGTATTACTGTCATAGCAGTAGTTGCTCATGTACATGAGACGACATAACCGTAAAATGAGTAATAAACAGTATTAGGTTAGCTGGCAGTAATTGGGGTGTCAGTAATTCAGTCACACACGTTTTAGAGGTGTCAGTAATAGATCTCGAAATATGTTTTTTAGATTAATGAATTTATATATAAAAATAGAAATTCTGAGACCCACAAAATGTTTTTCATGAAGTAAACATATTAAACCATAATAAAAAAAATAAAAAACTTATACTTTTAGTCAATAAATACAGATACATACTATGCAATAATATTAGAGTCAGTCCTTAATGTGTCAGTAATTGGGGCTTCTACCCTAAGTGATATAGGAAACTAATTTAAAATTCTAAGGGGAACTACGCCGTATATGGTCAGACAAATCAGTGGTTTCACTAAACAATACAGCCACGAGCTATAGCTGCACTCTACACAATTTCAATTTAATATTTCATGCCAGCTCTTCTTGTTTCAGGTGAGTGTGAAGCATTCAGCCCACGTGCAAGCTCGTTTCTCGTGGATCAATGTAAGTGACAACACAGATCGACCGCGACTCCCATTCAGGCACCGAAAAGCGAACCCGTAGGCAGAGGGTATCGAAGTTAAATTTAATGCCTTTTGTTTCGAGTGAAATCGAGGAGGAGTACGGAGAACACAGGCGTTCATTGTCTCGGAATTACCCTGGGCAGGGAGTAAGAATTGCGGGTCGACGGACGCGTTTCAGCTGCGCATCTGCCGTGAAACGCCACTGTCCCTTTGTACTAAACGCGGATAGTTAGGATCTCGAGTGTCCTTTTGCTCGAGGCGTCGTGAAATTGGATAAGATAAATTCGAAATTGTACAATAAACTCGTCGGACGTTGGTAAACGAACCGGCGGGACGCGGTGCACGGAAAAATGCCGGACAACAGAGTAATTATCTGCGAGTACTTTCACAATGCTTACTGAAAGCTTCCTCGCCATTACGCTCCTCTACCGGGCACATCTTACTTTCTCCTTATGTACTATATTTTCTGTTTAACGAGTAATAAAGTCGCGGTAATAAAAAAAAAAATAGCCTGACTTCTTGCTAAAAGAATACCTACAACATTCTCTCGAACATTCCTACTGCCTGGCCGATAACGAATATACCTATTAGTTAGTGGGAATTTCAAATAAAATATTTGTTAAACGTCGCTCGACGGGTACCGTTACGAATGGATGGAAATTGAGAAAGGGACGGGAATAGCCCCGACAGAGATTGGCAGGGCGTTCCCAGCCATGCTGTAAGTGCTAATCAATTGCACTGGCGATCGCTATACAGGCCGGCTTAATTAATTGACTAATTGTCATGCTAATCAGCGCTACTAAGTTGGAGCGTGTCCGTCCAATGGGAGTCGTGGCCATCGGGAATCACTTCGGTAATCGACTACCCGGGAAATTTCCATCCTGTACCTGGAATGTCAGGAGCGCATGAATATTCCGCCAATTTACAGCAAACATCCAACTTTAATCACAGACTCATTAACCCGCGGCCAGAGTCTCTTTCCCCTACAAGCCGGGCGAAACTTTGTCGAACATTTGACGAGTCCCCGTCCGTCGATTCGGCGAGTTCGCTCGCATCTCCCTTGCTTTCTCCGCGACCCACTTCGTTCTAACAAATGTCCGGGCCAGCGCCGACAATTTCGTGAAGATTCGCAGCGTCACGCGTACGTCAAAGAGGAGCAGCTTCGTTTCATTTAACAATGTCGCGGGGCGAGGATGGAGGACGGTTTCTTGCTAACCCTTTTCAAGCGCATCACTTTCCCTTGGAAGCATCCACCTCCGTGTCTTTGTCGATGGGACAGGGGCAACCGAGTGTATTAACTTCTATGAAGGAGCCGGCAGGAGGTCAACAGGAGCAGACTGACGGCAAACACGCGGCTTGTCTGCGCGAAGCAAGTGGCGGTCGAATGAAAAGGGATGCTGGCAGTTTCGCGATAAATAAAGGAAAGGCCGTGGCCCCTTATAGCTGACACGGGTAAAGGGGGTGGAGCGAGGGAGGCGCGGGGGAGGCAGAGAAAAAGAGATCTAAACGTGTAACAATGCTGGCAAGGGTGTACATTTGCAATTCCGCGCGGCAATTAAGAAAGTCTGCACGCAATGTCGCCTCTGTTTGTGCGCGGAACGGTGTGTGACAGTCTCCCTTTCTTCGGCCACACGCTCTCAGATAGCATCTCGATTCGCTGTTGACACGCCAGACCTTTTAACCCTCCACCATCGAATCGCTAACGAGCCGGGCACTTGCGTAACTGGGATAGAAATTTGTTCGAGACCAATTTCTGCCTTTTAAGCGAGAGATCCTCGTTTGTATTGCTCGAGCTTTCAAGCTTCCGGTCCAATCTTAACCCAATTAAAATCCCTTCGAATTTATTTAATCGATAGTCGATAAAGCCTATCCAGGGATTGACTTCTTAATTGCTTCGGGCAGCATTGTAACAGGAGTGACACTGCCAATGGAGATCGTAAATCCACGTACGAGGGATATACGAAAATCTGAGGATACGCCGGAAGGAACTCGGGGTAACACAGGAAATAGCACTTTTATCCGTGGCAGAAGAGGATCGAGTCGAGATCTCGAAACAGGTCTCCAGGTTGCACGCTTTCTCAGCGGATATAGCAATATCACTGGAATTTCCTATAGGAGTCGTTGAGACCGGCGTAAAAGATATTCGGAAATTTCCGAAAATACCTGAAAGAATCTCGATAGCGCTCCGCGACAGGGGATGAAAATCCTAATACAACTTCGTAACTCCCTCTTCCTCCACGGATACAATAATGCCAGGAACTTTTCATATCTAAGTCACAAGTTTATTAAACTTGGATGGATCTCGACAGCCCGGTAAAAGAATCTGATGAAACTTTCGCTCGACTTAGACCGCGGGCCAAAGGCGCGGCCCCGGTTAGCTCCTTTCCCCCTAACACATATTACACACCTCAGCTGTTCGTCCTTTCCGAATTTATACTCCATAGGGAACTCGACCTTGATTATCGACCAGTAAGCTTCCATTCCCCCGGTAAACTGTCCTCGATCGACACGGAATTGGTTTCGACGGATTTCCTACGCATTTCAATCGTCCACCGTGCACCAGGGAATTGCCGAACGCGCCGCTGGAAGACCGGTAGCTTTGCGTATGACACGCCTGCTTGAGCCCCGAATTTCCTCACGCAATAACTGACGCAGACGCCAAAGCGTATCAACGTCGGCTATCTACCTCAGGAAATTAACTCGCCCGCTAACCTACATTCGCTCCCTGCTGTCTGCGCTATCAGCAGTATGTTGATGGTAACAACGGCACGGAATGATACCTACTCGACATCAATAATATCGCAAGCCGATACAGGCCCTTCGATTCCTACAGAAACATCCTGTGCGAGGTAGAGATCCTTCTACGATCGATCTACAAGTGAAATTCTTCCAAGTGTGCAGCGGTTGCCGCGCACTCAGGAGTACCCATTACCAGTAACTGCTCAGAGAAGATGCCCGCAGTGGCGAATGGCACGTAGAAAAAAGCCTAACGCAATTTGACTCCCCCCCTGGACGAGCAGGGTTTACCCAGCTCCCCGCAATCAGAACACTTATCGAGACTGGACGCGACCTTTCCGTCCGATTGGAAAGTTTCCCATCGGTCGGGATTCCATTTGAGAGTGGCTTCCGTCGAGTTCCTCTTCAAATCTCCTCGGCGGGAAGCTTCTTCGCATAATTTCCAGCGGTCGTCGACACGGGACGCGGGTGCGGAGGGCCAGCCGGGGCTGGGAAAAGCCTCGCGTAATTCGAGTCACGGCTCGTCCGGCGCGGCGGCGGCCTCGCGTAGGAAAAGTTCGGCAGGATCGCGCAAAAACCGTCTAACCGGCGCTAATATGAATTTATACGGGCGCGTTTTGTTCCGCCGGCCCGTTATCTCCGCGGGCTTACAACGGTGGCGGGGCGGATATCCCGCGCCACGTCGAAAGTCACGCGCTACTGCGGCCGAAAGATAAGCTTCGTGCGCCGGAAGAACGGAAATTGCGCATTTCATACTCGAGATGGACCAGCCTGGCGGAGTTCCCTCTATCGTCTTTAGTAATTCGGCGGCCAGTGATTTCATTCCGCAGTTGAACTTCTGGCCCGCCGAGTGGGGGGGTGGGAACTGTAGTCCAACTGTAGCTCTTTTCACCCCCCCGAGATAGGGAAAATTGGTGGAGGGAGATACGTCGTACCGTTTAGCCAGTACTTAATTCCTGTCAGCGCGCTCCGCTTTTCAAAGGACGCACCAGTTGCACCTGCTGTCTTATTCAGCCTCCAATTTCCTCGCTCTCTTCAGTTCGAGGGGGTGGTTTTCAGAAGTTTCTTGGATTCCGTTACAATAATTCGATATACCCTCGCGGCGTTTGTACTTCCCGCGGCTGGTTTGATGCTACACGATTTGCGGGGCACAAGAATCGCGGATCGTGCGAATGGAAGGTGCGAGCGCAAAAGGGCGAGCTCGTACCCTTTGAATCGCAACGTCGCTCGCTTCAAAGTCGCATTATAGAATTTCGCACGTTTACTCGCAATATTCTACCTTTCCATCTCGAGCCCTTCCTTTAAGGAACACCTCTGCCCGAGTTCGCCGTCCCGAGATCCGGGAAATCTCGTTCTTCCCTCCGAACGAAAAAGAGAGCGCATCTACGCATCCCTCGCGCCCGCCTCCGTTCGCCCGTCAGTTTGAGGAAATTGCTCGGAGAATTTTCATTTTCTTTAAGCTCCGCGTTCTTCCAGCTACTTCCTCGAAATGGCTGAGCCAGTTAGAACGGGGACTTCGGATCAGCATCGCCTCGTATTTTTCCGCGTCGAATTCGCGCCAGTTCCGTCACAGCGCGCTGTCGCTAGAAAGCCAGCCAGGGGATCGCTTTTAATTAAAAACGGCTACCTTTCTTCCGCGTATTTTCCTTGCTCTGTTCCAGAAGGAAACGTTACTTCTCGTCTTTACCACCATACCGCGGTTGAATGTACAGTAGTCGTATAAATATTATACATTTTAAGAAGTTAGATCCCTGTTCCAATAATCAGACTAATATAAATCATCGAACTTGAATCCATCCATTATGAACTAAATCTGTAGCAGAATTCGCTCGACGTTAATCCTCCTCATCGAGGAAACATCCATCCCAATCTGGAGCTTCGAATAATTTGATGTAATCCCGATAACGTCTCCTTGGTAGCATGATAAATAGCTACTTGCTACATTGCTCGCTTGTAGAAGGGAGCCGACCGCGATGTCTGATCCATCGACGAAATTCACTTCGTCATCCCCTACCAGGCCGCCTCGTGGTCGCGTTCCGTGGCGCAGAAACGATAGGAAAAGCGATTCGGGAATGATAACCATCGGCGAGTAAACAATTCGATTATTCCGGCCGGGAAAAGTTGAACCCCCCGTCGTTGCTGGGGGGGCTTTAAACGTAAGCGGTTTCCAGGCTGGAAATCCTCAACAAGGAGTCTCCGGCTGCAGAGAAGGTAATTCTTGCTTAAACGTGGCACGAGGATGAACGAGATCGGGCAAAGGGTTGAATTACTTCGGCGCCCAAATTAGGAGCGACCCTTAGACCCTTGTTTAATTTGGCAACCCCTTATGTCAGCCACGCTCCGCCAAGATACACACGTTTCACGCAGCTGCCGTATCTCTATTAGCCTTTCTTTCGCGTCTACTCCCTTGGCTGCTTTTTCCTTCTCCTTTTCTTCTGATTTTTATATCTCTGCATTTCTCGAAATTCCCCCTAATTCTGCTACCTTTGCTATTCTTTATCCTCACATTTCCTCGCAAGTTCTTTCTTCCCTTTATACGTTCTCTTCTCTGCTTTGATTTCTGCTACCTCACCTAAATCTTCCTCCGTGCTCCTGCAATCTTTGTCTTTCTACTTTCCACATACCTGTACCTAGTGCTTCTCCAAATTTCCCTTACTTTACCCTAAGTCCACCCGAGCTCTGTCTCTTATCTGCTGCAATGTTTTCTCCCTGCAATTTTACTTCCTCCCCTTTCTCCGAATTCCTCGCCGCCGTTGTTTACACATATTCAAGCTCCCTGCGATCTTCGTGCCCCGACATTACGTTCTGGCATGCTCAAGAGCCAAGCACAAGCAATAGCAGGGGAGATTCTCCTCTCTGCGCCAGTACGTATACGGAGATCCCGAGTTCCTTAATCACGCTGCATGGGAATGCTCAGGTTTATGCAATTATTGTAATTGGACCGCTTATGAATAATTCTCCTCTGACGAGTGAAACGGTCTGCTGTTTGTATGGCGTTCTGCAATTGGTTTGGTTCAAACGGATTCCACCACCTCTTTCCACGAATCTTTCCATAATGAACACGATCACGAGGAAAACAGGTGCACCAAACTCTTGGCTAACAAATTATTCCCAGTTTCACGTGGGTAATTCCGCCGTGCCGCTATCGAGCTTCTGGGTCGATTCACTTATAATATTTCCAAAAAGGTACCGTGTAAAACGAGAGGCGAACTTTAGAAAGGGAAAGCTAGCCATTTCTGGAAACAAACTCCACAGGTCTCCCGTATAAAATCGCTCCTTTATGGTATCGCTTGAACGCACACGCTTGGAGGAAACAGGAAACCGCGTTCGCGAATAAAATCGGGCTCACTGAACTTCGAAAAAAAAGTATTACACCCATCTCTCCACGCATTTAAAACGATTTTTACCCAGCTCCTCAGTCACAGTTTCTCGTCGTTAGTTCCTTAATCGCTTTTCATGAGAAGGCACCCGACCTGAAATTATAATTAGCGCCGTCTAATTCGCGAGCAGCACTGTGATTAACCCTTCTCCAGCTCGCGCGTAATTTCTAACCACTCCCTCGCTTTTGTCCGCGCGTTCATCGCGAAAATATCCGGCATTTTTTGTACTCCAGAAATCTGGAGAAGAATAATCCACCCAGGCACGTTCTCCAATTACCATTTGACCGATAATCGCCTCAATAGAACAAGAAACAGGGGGCGAGTTGAATAAATACACCGTAGAGATTACGTTTCACAGGCGCTTTTCATTTGGCAACTATATCGAACTTTTATGCAAAACAAGTCCCCTTCGTTTCTTTTTCTCTTCGTAGGTGATTCTTTTATGGCTGAGGATTTCATTTAATAATCTGTTAGGAGCTTCCCGTTTCCCCTTTAAAATTAAGGACCTTGCAGCAAGAGGAGTGCAGCTCCAGATTTGAAAAATTCGCAAAAATGGAAATAAAAACTTATCACTTCAATTACTACTTATTGTGAGAAAAAATATATTTTTCAATTAGTGTTCTCTTTTCTATGTAAAGTCGAAGCAATAATTTTTTTAACAGTTTTTTTTTCTAATTTACTGGAAGTTGGTAAAGGTGGAGTTGCACCCCTCTTACTCAAATGTCCTCAATTTCTAAGGCGATAAACTATTAGAAGTAAATGGCCCTTGTGCCTAATACGAAAGTCACGTGACACTATTGCAAGCCTGCTGCTCCTTAACTTAAAATTGCACACAATCACCCCATTTATCTAGCGTTGGCATAAGAGTTTTTACCGTTTTAACAAATTTCGTGCAGTTCGGCCAGCTCACTCTGGCCAGCCGTGCAAAGAGAGGCCGTAAATCACGATGTGTCCTCTCTAATATCCGACAGCCTGGACTATTTTCAGCAGCGCGTATTAACTGACAGGTTATTTCACGCAGTGTTTTACGATCGTTCTGATCGCGCCTGTCATCCTTCGCTGATATTTCGCTCCATCCACTCTTCGAGGTGCAGTTGCTCGAAGAACCATTCGACAATTCGCAACTAGAATAGAGCATTTCATACGCGACACTTTTACACTTTTATATACATTACACTTGACACTGTTCGGGGAGTACATGTGTCTGATATCTGGTCGAACTTTTCATCACGTTCTACATCCCTACTCCGTATTTAGGTGGAGCTCTTAATCAGAATAGCGGTGTACCTAGTAAAAACATTTCTTGTCCAAATATACATGTCCGGCTACGCTAATATCTCCCTAAAAATACGAACAGGAAGTATCAATCCGCGATCGTTGAGATATTCTCGACGCGACATGTTCTCCGCTGGCGCAACATCACGCCAATCCATTTAAAAACAATCCCGCCGCTGCCCCGCCATCGAGCGATCTCTGTCGAAAACGCTCGTGAAAACAATCGCCGCGCCGATGATCCCCGTGTATACCACGCAAGACGCGCGACCAAGGCAGGAAATTCGACCGTTTACCCACGAATTTCAAAGCAAACACGGCTGCCGCTCGCGAACGTAAACATTTATTGGCCCTGTCCGGAGACACGTGTATTTTCACCCACGTGACAAAGGGGAAGGCCGATCCGAGTGAGATCGATCTCGGTCCATTTTTCGACGGTTCCGCGAACATCATAAGTGCTGCGAAGTGGCAATCAAGCTGCAGGATGGACCGTGATGCCGGTGGTCCCCGCGGGACGAGGAATCTTGCGAGATCGTTAAGAGCTGCCATGGTTCCTCGTTGGCTGCGGGGCTCTGCTGGAATTGTGTGGAGTGGCAAACTGTTGATGGGACGATGTCGTGGTTCGTTGTGCCGTCTCGGGTGAATACGCACGCACGCGGACCCGGTACCATTTTCCATGGTGCTCCGTGGCCCAAGCGCGCGTAGGAAATTGAACAAAGAAGGGATCAGACCGAGGGAAACCTTCCAATTACAGGGGAATTCTATAACTAGGTAATGTCAATGGTATTGGGACTCTGATACTCTCTGCGGGAATTCAATTCAGTGGGATAACTTCTTCTGGGCTATTACACCTTCAACGTCCAGCTGAGGCCTTTTTAACGAAAATTTCTCTCGGCAGAAGGTCCTCGCGATTAGGGATTGCAATTTCGGTAACCCGGTAAATCGCGAGAAATACCCCGAAATTTTTACCGGTAATTCGTCAAATTTTTACCGGTAATTCGATAAATTACGTATATCAATATAGCGCATATATGCGTTCGTTATTTCGGTCTACATCGTTATCAGTGAAAAAAACTTCAATTACTAATAAAGACGAAAACCGAAGTACCTCATGAAGAATCAACTCTAAGCCAAAAGAGAACTAAAAATCTAAATCAAGTCATCAAAAAAATGGACTTATTTTCAAGTAGAAAAAGTAAGGAGAAAATATATAGGTACAAATGGCATATGATTTCTTAATGACTATCCGACCAACAAGTGTAGAATCTGAGAGTGCTTTATACGTGGGTGGATTATTTTGTACCAAAATTAGATCGCGATCACGAGACCAAAGTTTAGACAAATTATGTTTTTTGCGTGCTTATTTGTTAAAAAAATTGTTAAATAAAAAATATTTAATTATGTTTGTAAGATAAGATTCTTTTAATTTTTTTCCTGGTGAAGATCCATATTAATAAGTATTGTCAATAGTTACACAAATATATCTATTTTGCGTTATCTTATTTCATATTTTATATTCAGAATAGTTTTATTTGCATATATTTATTATAATGCTCGATTAGAGTTTAAAAAAAGTTTTTTTTGTAATGTTTACTCTTATATTTTCAATACCTTAAAAATACTGGTAAATTATCGGTAACCGGTTTTGATTGAAAATTTTATCGAATTACCGGTAATTGAAAATGTCGGTAAATTTGCAATCCCTACTCGCGATACCGCTTATTGGTTCCATAAATTGTAATTACGTCTCGTCGCGTCTCTGATCTAACTCTGGGTATTAATCATTCACCCGTTCGGTTATTGGGCGTGTCTACGATTCCACAGAGATACGTACGGTTTTATTTAGCCTGGCTTGTAAAGATCAGCCGCGGATCCAAGGGGGAAGTCGATGAATTATTTGTGCGTGGCTTTCATGCCGCTGCTGCGCGAGCCGGTTACAATAACTTCGTTCAACTTGTAAGCTGATTGTAGTCGAACCTCCGTAGATTCTCAGGGCAAAGCTGCCGCGGAAAAGTTAATGGAAGGAGGTTTAGGAGACCAGGCTTTGCTCTCCTTTATCGGAAATGAAAACAGCTCGTAGCATTGGTGCTCTTTAATTAACCAATGGGCTCCGTCAAGCACCGCGCCAAGCGCGAGCAGCTATTTTACGAACTCTTTCTTGCGACTTAATTAAACCGAGCGGATTACAAGCTGTGGCGTTTCAGTTGGTCGCGAAAATAATAGGATTTGCCGTGGAAGACTTGACCGGGAGGATCGCCTCTCTACACGTGATCGAACAACCCTGAGCAAGAAGCGTTGGATTCTACTAAGTAGAATTTACTATTCTAATTCTCAATTACTTTTTAATGGCATGCCACCTTTCTTCACTTTTTAATCGAATCCGAGAGAAGCACGCTTGACATCGTTTTAGAATACGATTCGAGGTCCGTTTTAACGAGCTCTTTGATTAAGCCAGCAGGGAAGGCGCGCGTAACGCGGCAGAATTCGCAGTCGAATTAAAGAAAAGGCTGTTTTAACTTTAATTAAAGTGGAGGGGAGAGATGCATGTCACACGCACGTTTGTCTCGCAGGACGTGCACCGTTCGCGTTATCAAGAAATCTAATTGAAGTGCTTGAAAGGGCCAGACGGGCGGCAGGAAATGGGAGAGGGCGGTGGAAGCAGAAGTTGGAGATGAATCGAGACGAAGCGCAGGAAAAAGTTGTCGCTGTCGGTCAGATTTTCCGCAAACCGAGCAGCTTAATTAAAAACAACTTCTGCTGGGAACGAGGGCCGTCTGGGTCCGAATACCGGACGCGGAATTGAGCGCTTGTCGGACCTGGGAACAAGCTGGCCAATTATATCGTCTATCAATTTGCCCGAAATCTTGTCGATTAATAGATTTCACTTGCTTCAAACCCTGTTCCTCTGCAAAAGTGCATCCCGAACGCAAGCTTTTGCAATAAATATTAACAGTGGCGTCACTGATTTCGCGTGACATTATTCCCAGTGCATCGCAACAGACTTCATTTCGCGTATATTTTAATGAAGAATTCCAGCTGTTTTCCCTGCACTTGAACACCCGCATTAATCATCCTAATGCACTCGTGGCTGGATATTTTTTCGAGGACCGTTACCCTAGACGATGATGGATCCGTAAGAGACACCGGTGGCAGTATTATCCATGGTATATATCTTTCGAGCCTGTTAGCGAGTCAATGGCGAGACTGACCTGCTCTGCTTTCGCCAGCAACGAGGGTGAGCCCCATCACGGGCATGGTTAACCATACACTTAACCCCCCTTCGACGATCACTCGTAACACAGACGTACGAGGGGTCCCTGGCTGTCTTTTGACACCGTGGTTGGGGCAAATGTTTTTTCAGGCCAGTGACACGCCCGCATACATTAATGCGTTAAACGCGCGTGAAGAGGGGAGAATAGGGATGATTCTCGGAGGGAAAAATGGACGATTGGAGGTCACGATGGTTTTTTTTTGGAATTTCCCTGGTCGCTGAAGGGAAATCGAAGCGGACTTACTTACCTAATTGAGTTATCGAAGCAACAAAGTATTTCTTTTGTATTAAGGAGACTGGAACGCGAGGCCAAAGATTCATTAAGTCAGCTGTACGCCCGCATACACGAATGTTTCGAGCAGGAAGACCGAGTAGATATTCAAACAAATTTTTCATCCATTCTCATTAATGCAGCATCCGTCGCGTCGTCTGAGTGACGCACCCAGTGTTCCTAGCTTTAATTAACATTTCCAGTGGATTTTTGATACTGCCCCTTTTAATTGAATTCGGTTTAATTAACCCTTTTGTCACGCTGCTAAGTGGCATCGTGGAAGGAACCGTGACCGTGGGATCGGAGGATTCTGGGAATAATTGGAGTGGCGGGTTAGTTCTCTGAAAACCCTTGAAGCGCTTAAAAACCCTGAGGAACTTGGCACCCTCAAGTTCTGCTTTATATTCCGCGGATTCGCACTTTGAATCTCTGGTATTCTTGTTATTTAAGATTCATCTGTCTAATAAGTGCAATAATCTGCTCGTATCCCACAACAACTTCGTCGTTTCCGTTTTATTTTTTAAGCCCGCAGTTTGTCATCGGTGGAAAATGGTTAACGACTTTGTAACGCGAAAGTCAGCGCGGCGTGTAAGGTTCGGGGCGGAATATCGGCGGCGGGGTACTTTGCTCGCGGGTGTTCGTGAATAAATAATTAGTCAAATTATCATCGTGCTGGCCTGGTTGAAAGGATAGAGGGGGTGGAAAAAAGCCGTCGGGAGAGTGGAGAAAAGCAGGAGCACAGCAGCGGCAGCGGCAGCAGACGGCCATTGTCTCGAGGCAGAGACCGTCCTGGTTTCAACGCTCTTATTTTTTTCTTTCCTCGTCATGGCGAGCCCATTCAGCCGCAATTAGGATTATTTATTTTTCCCCCCGGTCGACGCCGGGGGAAGGACATACCGCCGCAAGCCCTTGGTGGGCAACCCCTTTTTTTCACGATGAATCGGATCTCCGCTTCGCGCGTTTCCTCTCCATTTCCACCGGGCAACACTGTCCTTTCGTCACCGCGAGTAGTTTATACGAACACGTGGTTTAATAATTAAGCAGCGGTTAGTATGATGACGGCGTGCAATATTGAAAAGTTGCGGAAAGACGGTGTTTACGTTCTATTAATGGAACCTGAGGCTCCCCGGCGCGATGGAATCGTTGCTAAACTTATTTAACGAGAGGCCAAACGCGTCCGTTTCCCACTGCTGCTCAAATTTGCATAGTTAACAGTGCAATATTTAACTACGTAACTACGTTGGTGCTTGGTTGCTCTATCAACGTAATTACGTAGTAACACCGGATTCTCCTCCCTGAAAATTCAATGCACATGTCGCACAGTGGGGCAAACGTGGACAAAAAGCGGACAAAATTCAATATTTTTTAAACTAATGATCCTATCGACATGCAATTGGTTTCTTTCGATTCAGAATGAATTTTTACCAATATTTACTTTTTACCATTTGGTCGTCTATAGGACTTTGGGACAGCAAAAGTTAAAAATAAGTAAACCTTTTTTTTTTACTTTATTTATACAAAAAATAATTATCTTCAAATATTAATAATCCTCTACAACAATACCTTAACTAATTAAATTAATAATTCCAGAGCTGCGTCACGCGCTACGCCTTGACCAGCGCTCATCGGCATCCCATATAAATTCCAATAACTACCGAACGTGCAAGAAAGTGAAAATAAATTTTTAGGTATATATTCTCTGATACTTGCCGGTATTAAATCCATTAACGGCAACTTAAAGCGAGATAACGCGTTAGTTATTCAGTTTTTTTACGGTTTTGGTCATTTAATGACCTTTATGCGGCGGCTACTGTTACAAAACGATACTTTTATAGTATAAAAGTGCGGGTTGTAAAATATTGACCAACTAGATAGGCTGTAACAAGCTTTAAATAATAATTAAGGACAAAATAAATTATAGCTACAAAGGAAAAATTGGATAATTTTAGCTTTATAACATTTTGCTTTTGGAAAAAGGGAAGAGGTTTTTATTCTTTGACTATTTACGGATAAAATACAATAATAATTTTTTCCAGATACGAACTTTAAATTTTGGATTTTTGTCCGCGTTTGCCCCACTGTGTGTCGTTCCTTTAATGACGTAAAACCGGAAGGCAAACGCGATTAATAATTGTAATTCAAGAAAAAGGCAAATGTCCCTTTTACAATCTACCTCGCAGACTTCTCCACGCTTCGGAACGTTAGCCCAATTACAAAATCATACCACTGTTGACTCGGGTAACTTCTAAATCAGTGAAAATCACGAAAGATAGTCAGTTTCCTGGAGGTGATCGTTTGCTAGATCACCTCAAATTCTAAGCATCTCGGTATGAAAATGGGCCACGATATTCCAAAGGGCAATATCGCGCGTCTCTAATTCCAGGCTCAGCGGCGAAATTCATCGAAGCGTGGCTCGAACGAGAGTTTGCCCGTGTGATTGTTGCATACGCAAGATATACGACGGAGTCGTAACCAGCTATTTAGCAGCGGGGACATAGAGTGTAGAGGAACGCGGTATGTACTCCGTAGAACTCGTTTGTCACTGAATTACCGTGCAAGTCCGAGCTCCGGCGCAACGATCCACGTGTATTCCTCGGTGTGCACGATAAAGCGTTCGTAAATCGTCCTCGCGACACGCGCGATTTTCTTCTTCCTTCCTCCGCCGCCAGATCCATGAGCAGATCTTGAATCATTGTTAAAGGCTAAAAGAACCCGCCGAGCTTTTGACACATTTACACTGTCGCACTAAATTTCTTTCGTTGGAGATTGAAATGAATGGCCTATAAGAATGTTCGGAGGCGTAATAAGGCTTTATTCTTTCTTCAAGTGCAGCCACGTTTCAAACAACTGGGACCACATCTTTTTTAGCAGCATCGTGCATTTCGTTCTTTATGAAAACCGAGTCCTTCGTGTGTAATCTACATTCCGCACTGTATGCTTCAACTTCTACTCAAAGTTCTCGTCCTCATTTATAACAGACTTAAGGCAGGATACCACCTTTGCACTTAAAAAAAAATTGAAATTTTTTTTTGTTCTCAAAGTACTCTTTCAAGTGTATAGAATCGAAATTCATTCATTAGAGAGGTGGCCGGAACCTTTTTCTTGTGTAAAAACCGGATTGGAGCAGATATATAAATCAAATATAAAACTTTAAACGCGTTTTTCTCGAAACGATGTTTTCCAAATCAGCGTGTCAGATTACTCCTACAATTTTCATCGGATTGACTTGAAACTTTGCACAATTCTTCCGATTGGTGTAATCTAACGATGTACGTAGGACTTTTGCTGTAGCGTTGTTATTTTTCTTTTGGTGCGCAATTTTATAAATTTTTTTAAACTTTTTTACCCTAAAAAATTGACCTTTTCGTTAAAATGGCCGCCATTTTCTTAAAAATCGAAATTTGAACAATATTGTTGTTAATAGGGACATTCTTTGGTTTCTTTTCTAAGAGCCACGTACAGAGCGGAATTTGACACGCCGTCTAACGATGTTTCTCCAAAGGAGTGTATTTTGGCGCCACCTACAAGAGATTATTTTTTACTTTTTCAGTTTCAAAAAATGTGTAATTACAGATTAAAGTTACATTAATGAATGACTGACACCGATTTTGTTTCTGCGCATTCTTTGTATGCAAAAAAAATTCATGAAAAACGCCTCCAAAATCGCAGTCAAAGGTGGTATCCTGCCTTAAATAATTCATTCACAGCGCTCCGCTTTGTCACTCCCGCGCACCGTTTCAATTATTTTTACCCGCGTTTCGGTTAATCGCGAGTCCACCGTTGCAAAGGCAGCCGTGAAGTGCGCGTTCTCCAAGGCGAGAACTACTTTTCACCATCCAGATTCTGGGGTGTTTAACTTGCAGCGCGTTCCGTTTCGCAAGATCGCGGTTAAATAGCGGTTGAACTTCGCACGCAACACGTGCGGGTTAAATATGTTAATTCCACCCCTCTGGGGCCGTACTTTTATTTAAAGGAACGATCCCGAAAGCTCTTTCGTGCAAAGTCGCGCCACTTTCCTACCCCAGCTTAAACTAATTTCCACATTTCGAGCCACCGTTTAAATCGCTAAACGCTGTTCAACGTTTAATTACACATTTAGATTCGCCACGGTGAAATTGGAGTCACCTCGAGTTCGGCAAGAATTAGATGTCTATCCGCGCAGCCCCGGTGCCCCGACGTTTCGCGAGACTCTAAATATCACAATTTTCCACGAGCTTCCTCGCCCCTTTCCATCCTGGAATCACCGCGAAAGCATTAATCCGTGGATCAGGGAGGGGAGGCGCTGGAAATCGTGGCTTTACATTCGCGCAAAGATTAAAGGTGAAAGTTATCTGAGGATTATGGCTAGTTTAACTCGAAACCAAATTGTTGGAGGTTAATCTCTAATTAGCATCGCGAAGGTGTATCTACCGATGGTCGACCCGCTGCTAGTTTTCACTTGGAAGATGTTCCACTCGCTCTATGGGAAACTTTTGATTGCCAGGCACTCTGTCATCTTTATTACTTAACTATCTCTTCGTTCCTCCATCCCTTCGCGCCCTCCCCGGTTGTCGGTGCCGCGACCTCTCTCGATCTTTCACCCTCCCTTTCGCTCCCTCCAATCTCCTCGTGCTCCCTTTCCACTCTTCCACATGCACGCCGCCGCCTTTTCCCTCCGTTCACCCCCTTCACGCACGCTCCGTTTATCCTCTCTCTTCCGCCTTCTTTCACGCTACCCTTCTCGCGCTGCTCTCTTCCCCCGCCGTTCGAGCACATTTTCGCGCACTCACCCCGCTTCCTACACCTCGCTGTTTCTCTCTTATTTTTTCACGCCTTATTTTCTGCAGTTCCCGTGCACCCTTTCACGCGCTCGCTCCTCCGCTTCTTTATGATTCTCCGTGGTTTTTGCTCGCGAATCTGAAAGCAGACGACTTCTCTTGAAACATCGAATTCTCTAGTACGTAGTTAGAGCGCTCTTACGTTCTTTCATTCACCGAACATCCGCGCCGCTCGCAGCGTGCTTTACCGAACACTTACGACTTAACCGTAACGAACACCTCGCTGCGATATCGAGAGTGCGTCCCTCCAAACCCCCCGCCGTTCGACTGGTAATCGGTGGAACAGTAATCAACCAGGATCGTTATTATCTCGTGCCGCGCATCCATCCGCAAGCCTTGGCGGTCAGGGGGGGTGTCGATAGACCTCAGGCTCGATATCTTCACGCCTGCACGGGCTCGACTAGGCCTCGGTGTTCCCCCGCCGCGGAATTATCTTGGTACGTTTCGCGTGGCTCGACGCCTCCCGCGCTTTATTTATACACGCGGCACGAGACGCCGAGGCACTTGAACGCTCGTCGCCTCTAATCGACGCACAGCCGAGTACATTCGCGGGAACGTTAACAGCCTCTCTCGACTTAAACAGCGGCGTGTTGTACATACGCGATCCCGTGGGAAACGGTGACAACGTCGCTGGAAGTTCATACGGTTCCAGTAATCCGGCGATTACAAGAGCCGTCGTTAAAGAGAGCTTCCCGCACGCAGGGGGATGGTAATGGAGCTTGCGGCAGGTCCTTCGCACCGGGACCGGGCGAGTGGAGATCGAAGGGGAATAAGTCCTTCGTCGCATGGCAAGGGACCTGCTCCGAACTACGCGCGCCACGCTGCCTACGCGCTATTCACGCTGCAACATCTCTGGGCACGCTTGCAGCGGGAGAAACGGGACCTATGGAGGGCAAGGGGTGGTTACAATTTGCTGGAGGGAAGAATGGAATAGCTTGGCTCGCACGAAATTCGATTGGTTCCTCATTCTTCGCTGTGTCAGCTGGGTTCCTTACACGTGTCGTTTGTTGTCTCATCCTTCCTTCAGATGTATATTGCAATATTTATTCCTTCCTCGGGGGTGGTTCGAGAAGTTCACAGATTCGGGAAGGTCTTAGCCGGTTAACTGGCAATGTATCATATATGATGAAACAAAAATCTGGCCAATTCTGGCAATGTATCATATATGATCAAATGGAATAACTTTTTTGTTTTTCAATCGATTTGAATGAAACTTGGTATGTAATGGTTTTTGGGGTCGCTGAATCTGAATTTCGCATCGGAATTGTAAAATTCAATATGGCAGACTCAAAATGGCCGAACCAAATTGGCTGACAAATATTAAAATACTATCGGGATATAGAAAAATTGTATATAGGGGTTTTTGGGGTCGCTGAATCTGAATTTAGCATTGGAATTTTAAATTTCAATATAGCAGACTCAAAATGGCGAACCAAAATGGCCGCCAAATATTAAAATACTATCGGGATATAGAAAAATTGTATATAGGGGTTTTTGGGGTCGCTGAATCTGAATTTAGCATTGGAATTTTAAATTTCAATATAGCAGACTCAAAATGGCGAACCAAAATGGCCGCCAAATATTAAAATACTATCGGGATATAGAAAAATTGTATATAGGGGTTTTTGGGATCGCGGATAAAAAAAAAAGCACTTGCGGTGGAATTTATGGATGAAGAATTCAGGTATAAAATTATTCGAAATTTTTTCGCAGAAAATAAAAAAACTAAAAAATTAAACCCCTAAACCCTTATTTTTCAGGGGTTGGGGGTGGCATTGAAAAATGTAACTGCTGCAATCGAATTATAGACAAGAAAACTTCACAAATAAAAAAAGGTTTAGTAAAGAATTGACAAACTCACCCCTAAATTCTATTTTTTTAGGGGTTGGGGGTGTCAGATGAAAAAAATTACCCCCGGAATCGGTTCAGCGACTCAAAAAACCCCTGTATACCAAATTTTGTGTGATTCACATAATTATTCGATGGTACCAGTTTGGGCCCGAATAGTGAAAAGGACCGTGCCAGTTAACCGGTTAAGGTCGTTTTTCATCCGAATTCTGTATGTCTTCCTACATATGTTTAGGTACTAATTCAGTGAATAACCGATAAATCTTAGTGCTTACTTTGCGAGATATAACGAGTGGCGATATTAGGAATATGGGGATATTAGGTACGGTTACCCTATGCCAGCGTTGCCCCGATGGGCGGTCCGAGAGTACGAGCATCCATTGCGTTTTCCAAAGCTCGCCTGAAAGGAGGCGCTCGAAACCAATGAAGTGGCGGGCATGTAACGGATGGGGAAAACTGTAGTAGGCTCGTACCCTGAAATCAGCATGTAACCGTTACATGCTGATTTCATTGCGGTTAAATTGATTTGATTTCTGGTTATAGGCTGATTTCAAGTCGGTTTTCCACGCGAGCTTTGGAAAACGCGATGGATGCTCGTACTCTCGGACCGCCCATCGGGGCAACGCTGCCCTATGCTAAAATCGAAACACAACCTCTCCCACCTTCTTCTCTATTCAGCCACGCGAAAAGTACCCTCCTCTAGAGTAACATCTCCCGCAACGAACAACACACGCACTGGTTCGGCAACAGCACCCCCCAAACATACCGGCAGCCTCCATTTATAAGCAATTCCACGGAATCATCCCTTACGGGCAATCCCTAATTGTTTCGAGAACGGACACAGCTCGAACGGTTGCGCGGATTTAACGTGCGCTGTATCGCCTTCTAGAAACGGCCCCCGGCGTGCATCGCTTTCACCCCCGCGGCGCACAGGTGAGCTACACACCCCCTCGGTGCGGTGGCTTTTGTTTCCAGAGGGTGGAGGGAGCAGAATTACGAGGGTGGGCCGGTCGGCTTGTTTTCCTACGTCGCCGTCGCTGGCCCCACCTCCGCGAGGATGCATTTAATTTCGCGCATTTCATTCCACCCCCGCCCCTGGATACGTCGCAGGATACGTCGCCGAGGATACGAGGGACCAGGAAGGAAGGGGGCCAGGTTAATGTACGGGCTAGCGAGGCTGGCCTTTTCAGCCCTGGGGATCTAAACGGCCCTTTCTCTGAATAAGACGCTACCGAAGACGGAAGCGAGCTGGAATCCCCGGTTGGACGTGTAGCTCGTAAATAATTTTCGCCCGAGGGGAGGATTTTTTATGGGGCTTTGGACCACGTTCTAATGGAGCTCCTTGTTTCGCTCTACTCTGCTCGCGCACAATTCTCCAGTATTCGTTTAAAGATCCTGCCACTGCTCTTGCTAATTCTCTTAGCGCTCTTCACCCTCTTCGCGAACGAACAAACCGTTGGCCTCCCCCAGATGTCTGTCACAGTGGATTAGTGGCAGGTCCCATAGCCCCCGGGAGAAATGCAGAATCGTTAGAGCGCGATCGATTCGTTCGTTCTGGCGGGAGTTTCGCGACGGTACGTAGAACGAATCCGAAGGGAGGGCATACTTCTAACGCGTCCTTATCTGTAAGCTTATGCAAATGTGGAGCAGTTTGCCACGAGGATTTGCATACACTAGCCTCCGACGATCTATATGGGATCATGTCTAGGCATAATCTCAAGAAGCCCCGCAGTTATACACCGGTTTCCCGAGTAGTCACGTTAGCGGCCGACTCTTTTTGTTTCCCTTTTGTCGGCCCTTCTACCCGTGGAGGAGAGTGCACCAAGATTCGCCGGTATGCGAAGGGTAGCTCGTGACGACTACGGGGAGAGATGAGGGTGGCGTACGAGGGGCCTCCAGTCACATCGCCGTCGTTCGTTATCAGGGCTGGGGAAGATTGTACTTTCGGGCAGTGTCTGGCGACGTTCCGTGGAGATAATTCGGGGTTAGTGGGACTGGAGCCGGCGTTGTTGGCGACGGTGCTGGCTTTAGTGTGTACTTATGAATCGTCAATCTATTCACTGTGTCTCTATTGATTCCCGGGGACTGGCAAGTATCAGTAGAGGTACACCAGCGGTCCGAACTGTGCACACCCTGCGTATTGTCATCTTTCAGCATGGACGAGTAACATGAACCCCTTTGTCGAGCTGCAAGATTCTAATATAGTACAGATACTAGAACTTCGCTGCAGGAGAATAGGTATCGAATGGTACTGAATAGAGTATTCCCCGCTTGACTATCAATATTATTCTGAAAGCACCCAAGTCCCCATAAATAATTGAAGTCGATACTTTCCCCACCTCGATGCCAGTACACCCCGTGCTTCCCTCTCGAGCACCTTCGCCCCGATGCTCACCGATGATGAACGGCAGATCAGTCGATTAGCTCGTCGGGGATAGAGACGTGTTCGTCAAGTTTTCGTGGCAATTTCGACAGGGCGAAGGATGGATGAGCCGGCTGGCAACGGGGGAGGGTTGCGCTTTTCGCGCGCCGATTTTCTAACTCGGTTACGGGGGTACTTTAATCTGATGGGAAGTTACTTTCCCGCTCTAACTCCGTGGCTTGCCCGCGATAGTGTTGATTAATTTGTCCCGAAATGGCTTATCTGGCTGCCGTGGCCAACTGTAAATGCAATCGGGAGCGCGGATACGAGCTCCGGTGGCCGTGTCTCAGAACTCTCGCTCGACTCCAGAAACAGAGGAAGGTGGAGAGGGAGCGAGGGAGAGTAAGTTTTGCATAGTTCCAGCGGCTGTTCAGTTGTGACTGTGTAGTATTTATCTTCCCGATTGTTTGCGGGCTCGCTGAAGAACTTAGCCGAACGAAAACACCGAGCAGAGGGGCGGGCGGAGGGTGTGAACGGCCGCTCGGCGGGACTTTGCGACAAGTTTTAATGAATTTGTCGTTATTAATTAGCGGCGATTAACTTGTAATGGAGTTGCACGGCGGGGACGGGTGGGGACAGTAACGCGGTTGTTCTGGAAAGTAACGATGACAGTGGGGGCGGTGATTCAGTCGCGCTCGTTTCCAAGCAAGGGCCGTGTATTTGCTCTTTGAGGAACCTTAGAACTTGAATCACCCTCAGTCCCGTGCATTCTCAGTGGTGGTTGGAGACATCTACTGCACGGAGAGCGTAAAGACATTTAATTACCTTGGAGGATCGAGGTTGCATGGCGAATGGTTCAAAGCTTCACCTCAAAGGGCCATTTTTGGGCACGTTGCTTTTATTCTTTCGTTCGACGAAAAATTGCAGAACACACGCAGCGTGTAAAATTTTGTGATGATCGTTCCACTGAAGCAACTGCACTTTCCATAGACACAGTTCCCCGGATATCTAAGGGGAGAACGTAAATTTCACTAAAAAGCGACAGGTTGAGCCCGACCGCAAACTTTCGTCTTCATTCCCGAACTGGTCACCTTAATCCCATCAGGGTGAACTACACTGACCCCCATAAAAAGGGTTTAAACTTCTACGCGCGATTGGATCGGCTCCGTGACAGAAGTGCCGGGCCCCACTTTCCACTCAACGAAATTATTTATTCGACTATGAAATCGAAGGAACGCAATGGCGAAGCGATTCAGCTCACGTGTCGAGACTTCCGATTAAATTGTGCAACGTTTCTCACGTCGGCTGGGTCCCCTGTCTGCGAAGTCGTGCCGCGGAAATTCGTCCGTGTAGCGTTGTCCAACTATCCTGTCCCCTATGCACTCGTTGCACTCGAGAGGATCGAGCTGCGCTTTGTCCTTTACCAGAGAGCCGGCGACTATGCTGCGACGGAGGATCGTGTTGCTCGCGAATTTAGGGCGACTTAGCCTTCTGTCTCGCCTATATTTCCATTTCATCGGCTACAGAGAATAAGGCATTAAAACTTACTCCTCTGTTACATTTCTGAGTGCATCGATGCTGCTGAAAAATGCGAAGAAGTAAAAGAAGTTGTTATTAATATTATTATAATTTTATTATTATTATTATTATTGCACCCTTCAGTACCCTTTAGTTTGCAATAATCAGAACTAAAGAAAAGGTATTACATATAAACGAAAAGTAAAATTAAAATTAAAATTAACTAGGAGTAACGTAAGGATAACAAAGTGGAAGGAATAAATACTTACTTAGAGCCTTTAAAGTTAGAGCCTTTCTACACGAAAAGCATCTCTGGGTCATCATTACCATCTAGAATGCATCTAGGGCCCACAGTCTTATCTGGATTTTAAATCACGGTACTTTAAAAGACGTTTGTTCGACTTCGTTCCCGTAATTTCAATGTCGGCCGTATTATCGACGCCCGAAACAGCGACCGGCTCTGGAGGGTGGGCACCGCGGAGGGATAATTACGAAGGACGTAACTCGCTGGAGAATTAATGAGGCCGCGGCAGTTCTGGGGGCGACATCGTAACTCATAGGAGTGATCTTGGTCCATAACCGAATGGAGTTTTACGGGCGCGCGGGAGGTCGCGTCGCGAATCCGAAGAGGACGGAAGAGAATCGATCTGGCTGTGCTGGGAGCTCGATTGAAACGGCCTAGCGCAACCCATTATTGGGCCAACTCAATTATGAGTTATCTCCTCGTAAAGTTCAAGAGTTGGAAGGTATGTATGCGTGTGGCGCATCGTCCCAGTCCCTGGAACGTTCCTCGTGCGCATTTAATAGGGGGTAACGCACGAGTGGTTCCTCAATAACATACGTTATTGAACCGTCCTCACCCCCCCCTTGCCCACCACCCTTACGCTGCAACGGAGCTGAATGCAGCCGGCGGTAAGAAAAGAGAATTGCGATAACGATATCGATTCCGCTGGTCGATCGACGCCACCCCCATCCGCTTGACGAAATTCGGGGAATCGCTGGAAACCGTGTTCGTTCCAAATTTTTCCTGCCGATAGGGGACCTAGCGGGGAATTCCAAGGACTTAGTTTAATCACCACGAGGACTCCTCCCTGCATCTAAGCAATCACGTATCAACGAGAAGGACGCTGTACACACGTACGGCGCCCTAGAAAACGAATGGCCAATCTTGGGGGCTCGCTTCTGGGACACTGCAATTAAGGGCTGCGAAAGGTTTGCAGGAGTGCAGCCTCGAGTCTAACTGGATATTCCTTGAATTCTGCATTGAGTATTATGCTTGTCCGAGGGAGATAACGTTTTATTGTGGGCACAGAAGCTCGCACAATTTCTCTCTGTCATCCATAGAAGCGCGTAAATGGAGTTCGAAGCCCATTCACCGGCAACCTAAAGAAAGCGTCGTCGATAAAAGCAATATACATCATCGAGGAGGATCTGCAGGCATTGTGATACAGTTTCCGTCGTTAGTTTATCGGTAGATCGTTGTCCCTCCTGTAAATGGGGGATCGTCACACAGGCATCCTGTCACACCAGGATAATTGATCATTTCTCGCGTCGAATGGAGCCACCGCTGGCTAATGTACACACGCGCCTAACCCGACGATTTGTAATTATATTGGCAATGGATGTCGCTTTATCGAACGACACACCGTTAACGGGGAATTTATCGACGGCTAGGGGTAATTCGTGTTATTGGCGATAGTGTAAATTGGCCGATAAAACAAGCCGTGACATTCGCTCTTTAGTTCCCTGCCCGATGATGGATGCCACGCCGACGTTCATCGCGAAGGAACATTCCTTGCAACGATATTTTCGATATTTCATACGTTCCTCTGGTCCTCTTTTCCAAGTATACCTACATGTGGCGTTCCGGAGCACACTTTTATGTGAATGGAAGGTCAGAGATCTCTGGTAGTCTCTTAAGGAAGATATGGAACGTAGGCGATGCTGGGTCAAGTGTATTCTCCCCGAGAATTAATAGCTGCAATTACAAACGTATCCTTTTATTCCACTCGGCACGCACAAATCTTTCGACAGTATTTTTAAAATTCCTCCAAGTCATCCCCCACCGTCAGAAATCCCGCGAATGGTCCATTCGCTTCTCGAACCGTTCAACGAATGCTTGAACGAGTGGCTCGAAGATCAAACTCAACGACAAACGTTCGCATGCCCGACGAAAGGAGCAAAAAGTGCAAGGAAAGGTTAATTGCCTTTTTCACAAAGAGTCCGGGCTCATCCCAATACACGCCACCCTCCCACACGGATCTTCCACCAGAGGTCGTAAACGTCATTGACCTAAGTGGATATCATACGATCGCGCGGGACCTTTTCCCCACCATGCAACCCCCTGTTAACTTAGCCCCAGGGGGCGAAAGAGTGGGGCGAGCATTTTCGTTCTACCTGAGCGGGGGACGACTTAGACTTTGTTTGCGACGAGTCAGTCGTGCTTCGCCTTTCGGTTCGGCCGTACCGTTCAACCGTCGATCCGTCTATCCTGCCCACGTCCGAGGGCATTGTGTGCTTTCGTGGTGCGCGATACACCCGCACGACCTTTCCCTCGGTTCGCGTCCACTTGCACATTTTCACCGGGCTGCAGCGGCGATTTCGACGCGTCCACCCTCGTGTGCTCCGATTGTGATCGTGGTGCTTGAACCCTGAGGCGCGCTACACCGCGGGAAATAGCCTGATTTATCATCCTCTGTGTTGCCACTGCCGGGTACCCGGATGTTTTAGGAAACCCTTGGGTCTCGTCGAGCGCAGGGAACCGCTGACGCGAAATTCACCCGCGAAAGGGTAAGTCGATTTATCTATTTGTGCCCGATATCCATGTTGATTTCTCCCAGGGATTCACTTATTAAGATATCCCCGATTGATGGATCGTTCTCGAGGCGATGGCACAGATCCGCTGTGGCGACGTTGCAGAGGATGCATTCTTCACTCGAGAAATATGAATTTCGCACTGTCGAAGGTTGTTTTATTTTTAACATTCGAATGTGCGTTATCGAGGTGATGCTATTTTTTCCTGGTACGAAGCTGTGACGGTCTCGAGTGGGAGAGTTTCTTTATTTTGTTCCAATTTTATCGTCGTAAGTATTGCGACTTTATTCTCTTTTATATAAATAGAATTAAATCAATACTGGGAATTAATTAGAATTAATTAGAAAGTGTGGTGCATCTTTTCCACAGCTCAAACACCAGTATTTTTATGAAATATTACAAACATTGAACCTTTGCTCCACACCATTTTACCTGATTGGAAAAGAAGTATACAAATAATTTCGTGAAACATGAATTTTTATAGGTATAATATAAAGCATACATGCTCAATTTTTCCGACTGTAAATTTGCAATGATTCGTGGAAATCTGCGTTGGACACTTGGCGAATGTTCCCTTGGCTGTTTGAAGCGTTCCCTCTATGTTCTTTATTTCCCGCACTCTGTACAGTGAGGCATCAGCGACTCTTAACCGCCCTCTTAATACAGAAGTCGGTTTCGTTCGAGTTACACGGGGTCGTGGCGCAGGAAATCGCCCGTTAAATTTGCGATTCGGCCAGTAAATATTGGGTATCGGTGCAACGAAACTGCCCCGTTCGTCTGTCCGTGCTGGCCATCCACTCGCTTCTATATCAAATATATATTCCACGAGCGACGTATCGTAAACACACGCGAACTAACCGCGATCTGCTCTCTGCTCGATGTGTGGTGCACGGTATCTGTAGGGCGAGATCGCTAACGGGGAAACGCTTGAACATCCCCTTCGTTCGGTGGTGCACGGGATGTCCATCATACACAGTGGTCGACAGAAATTGTTTCAACCCGAATTCAGTTAGCTACGCGGAAGGCTCGAGTGTTTCCAGGCAATGTAGCGGGAATTTTTGCTAACTTTCGCGTTAACTGGTTGTGGATCGAGGTAACTAATCGTCTCAATGGATCTTGACGTTGGAAAACATTTCCCTGTATCTAATCCTCTATTACCATAAAAGAGGAACGTAAACAATAATCTACCTAAGGGGATGACGGTACTGTTTACTCGTGACGCAAAGTAGTTTCAAAGTACGAGGAAATTTGGTATAAAATTTATGGCCCCAAGATACGAATTTATGGCTCTTTCTCTTGACGATAAGCCTGGTAGATAATTGCTATCTGAATAGTCACTATTTCTGTGGCTCAAAGTTTACTCTGGTTACTCATGCTTTTTCCTTCGAATACACGCTACTAAAACTGCGAAAAAAATTTGTAGAAAATACATTTCCAAGTATCGCTATTGAATATCGATTCCAGTGGAGGTAATAAACATGAGCAAATAAAAAAGACAACAGTCATTTGCCTCGCAGAATGAAGTGCCCCATTCCCATGCGAATCTTCGTTTTGTGAAACAATTATTTTATTCCCCCCCCCCCCCCCCCCGTGGTATAATTTTCGACCAACCCTGTGTGCAAGAAAGCCCTGTGCGATGGAATATCGATAAACAAATAACAAACGCGAGGGTCACTCAGTTTTCTTTTTCCAGGCTATCAGTTAATTGTTTCGTTCCCCCGTCGATTCTTATTCAAAGCAAAACGAACTGTTTGATCATTTTCGAATTATCGTGTAGCTGTGCACACGTTGCCACGGACGGATATCATGGACGTGTGCTTTCGAGCAGAGGCCTCGAGGTTTAACTCGCAACGCCCGAAGCATTACTGGGAATCAAGTTTACGTTTCCTGATATGCGTATTTCCAGGCCATGACATATGATTTAGACGTCATGCAGGGTTCCCCGTGGCCTCCGGATCACTGCCACGCGCAACCCCTGCTCCCTCAACCCTCTCGCGCGTTCGAACTTCTCGATTTTACGGGGCTAAAGCTACTCTGACGCACGCCTTTACCCGATGCTTCTTCCTCCCCCAATCTCCACCCTCCTTTCATCGCTGATAATCGAAGATTCTCGCTCCACCCTCGCCCATTCAAAGATTTTCCACCGTCGAACACAGTATTCTTTACGTTTCCAAACAATCTTCTGTGATTCCTCTGCGCCTCGGACTTAAGACATCTTGGGCCATCTTAATTGAATTTTCATCTTAGAATTTCCATTTCCAAGTGAATTATAGCTGGAATATTTTTTGAAGGCATTGATCATGCGTCCCATTTTGACTTCTCGCGTGCCTTGATATCGCTCATGGTTCAAGATCGGCGCTGTTGATAATAGGGTTTGAATGGTAGATCACGCTTAATATGGAAATTCGTTTTTTAGAGTACCTTGGGCACAACGCAGGCTCTGTTCCACGATCAAATGCGCGCGGGATACAAAAATTGCCGCACGGGAGGAACCGCGAGGTTCCCCATAAAATTGTGCCGGCTCGCTTATTTGCTGGCATCAGTTTTATTCCGTAATAAATAACGGGTAGGGTTTAGGAAGAATTGGTTCGGGTCCAACTCGCTTCTTGGTAGACAATATAAAATAGTGGTGTAATTCACTTGGCCCTCCATTCCCAGGGCAGAGTTTCCGGTGACGCATTAAAAAGCCATTCTACTTTCGGCTATACGTGTATCTATCACTTTTGGAGCGGTCGTTGGCTCGTTCTGCGCGATGCTCGCGCGCGAAATGACTGATTTCTTTTATTCAAGTGCTCGAGTGTCTGTCCGCGCTTGAAGGGAATGCCAATATCTGCAATTCTGTTTCTAACAATAGACGAATATGAGACGAGTTGATAATCGATTCAAAACGTAACATTCAAGAGGTTTGAGTCGTACCTAATTCGAAATGCTGCCTGATCCACTGGTTCAGATATATTTATACGAGCTTGAAATACCATTGATGGACGGGCACAAGAATTTTGCAAGCCTCGGCAGGAATGATTTATAAGGATGCTCCATGAACAGAGCTCTAAGTGCGTACGATCTGATTTCTATATTTGATCCATCAGCGCAGATTCCAATACACATAATCCGTGCACTATCACTAGCAAGTAACATTCTACGAATTCCCCATAAAATCATCGATCATCCCAATCCAGACCCAGTTTCATCGAAAGAACACCTCCCCTTCTTCCTTCGCGTAGAAGATAACAATATACACTCGAATTTCCACCACAAACTAATCAAGCTCCAATCATTCACTGACCCTGCACTTGATCATCGATGATTTTGAAATTCAGAACCAGCCGGCTGTTACGCCAGTCGGACACCTCGCAATTGGGGGAACCGGCCGGCCGAGGTCGTACAAAGCGATCGCTCGATCGATCCAGGGCGGCGCTAATGATAGAGGAACAGGTGACTCGTTTCGTGGCCATTTGAACGGTGTAGAGTTTTCGGACATGGGGCAAGCGTGGCGCGCGATTTAATAGAGGATTCTACTTGCGCCAGGGGCGTCTATTATTCGACCTGAATTGACGTTGCGCGTACGAGGGGGCAGCGGCCTGCAGGCGGGCCGCGGTTTCACCCTTGATCCACGTCGATTATACACGAGGTGTAATTAAAGCACGATGATCGGCCGAGGTACGCGTCGCTGACGGATTGATCGGTAGGCTGTCCGCGGAATCGGTTTACGTTAATCCAAATGAAGTGATCCATGGGTCTGTTGGACCCAGACGCGAGAATTCGTCAGACATATCCGAGGGTGTGTTAATGAAAGGACTGACGAGGACTGTAATTGTCAGCGCGATACCGTGGGAATTTTCGTAGGTACGCGAGGGTGAGCCCTCAAGGGTGACCGGCGCGGTGTGTGTGTGTGGAATTTTGGGAATCCTCGGAGTTTTAGGAGGATTCCTTTAGATTTACGAGGATAAATAGTTTCTGCACTTGGGGATTATTAAAGAACCTTCCACATTAATTCCGCGTCAAGAGGAAAGTAAATCGGCAAGTTAGATACAATCGAAACGGGTCGAGAAGCTCTCGGAATAGTTTCCGCGAGGAGCGCGGCAGCGTTTCGGGGGTAATTAAATCGGCACCGTCCGCGAAGAGGAGTTTTAAAAGTCACTCGCAGGGGTAGCAGCCCTCCTTCCGCGGAGTTCGACTCTGCTCCTTGGCCGAAATGAATTTCAAATGAATTTTCTACAAATGTGTCCGGCGAACTTTCTGCGCGGGGCAGCGCGGCAAAGATTTACGGCGCGGAGGCTGGTAATAAAATGTCGCTTCGCCGAGATAAATAGTTGTAATACCGATTCCGCGGGGATAGGAGTGGAGAAAAAAGCGCAACCCTTTCTGTGGCTGCGTTGCGTTCCCAGCGAAGATAATTTATGGCGAATTTGCCGCGGAAAGGTGCAGCGATGCGAACAGGTTCGCGTGGAATATAGAGTGTCTAGTAAATCGGGGCGCTGATTTCTCTTGAAAGAGACACACGCCTTCTAAAACAATTCTAAAAAGCGTTTCGTACAGGTGTGACTCCTAGCTTCCACCTGTATGCAAGTGATCTTATCCGCAGAAGCATACCACGTCTAAGCAGTTAACGGGGGACTCTACCTTGTTGGGCCGAAAAATCGATGAATTTGGTGAATTTTTTGTACAAAAACGGTTTGACAAATTAATTTGCGGTTTGACAGGCTGTTTTATTGTATCTTCAGCTCTTGTTATAAATTTTTATGCGACGGTAAAAAAAAGATGTGGCTGATACAGAGCGCTGACTTGAGGCGTTGAAAAAAAATCGGGCGGTCCTGGCGTTAACGAAATATACTCGAAGGATAATCTGAAACACAAAAACGAAAGAGATTCTTAATCTGTATGAATGTGGCTATCGATGGTAGTAGATTCATTAAGATAAACAAAGAAATGTTAAAATGGCAGGCTTCTGAATATGATGAATCGAATTTTTCTCAAAAATCGGCAAAACATCATTAAGTAAAATTAGGAACGGTTACAATACGGCAATAAATCTACTACCATAGATAGACAGACGCTTGCTCAACATGCATGTAAAATTTCAAGTTGTTTGCTTCATTGGTTGTCGAGATTTCTCCACGCCACGTCGAAAAATGTAGTTTCGAGAAAATCGAGTTTAAAAGTTCATATTATGTATAAGGATAAAAATTGACTACTTACCATTATTTAAGCTATTCCAGGGCCATAAAGGACTTTGCAGAGTGTATACACAAGACTCATATCTTTCCGAAAAAGCAAAAAAAAAAAAAATGCAATTTTTCGGTCCAACAAGGTAGAGTCCCCCTTTAAATCAATCAAACAGAGAATATACCTTTGTCGTCTGAGTGCCCCAATTAATTATCTGAATTTAGTTTGCCAGACTCGGCAGCAGCTTCCAAATAACCATCCACCAAATACATATTCCCCTGTCGCCCTCCTGCGACGTTCTTCGACATACTCGCGAGCGACGCCACTCCCAACCCCATTCCTCAGTTTTCAATCAAGTTCTTCCCAATCTGCTCCACCGACCAGAGGGCCCAGCTCCCGAATCCTCGATCCCGCGAAGCCTACGCCCGATCCCTGCTCTCCCTGGACAGGGGAAGCTGTTGAGCCGCGCATATTTGTACAAGTGGCGCCGATCCGGAGTCTGTTCCTCGGAGTTTTCAATTAAGCCGTAGACTGGCGGTTGGTATTTTCGCGGGCGCGTGCAGGGTGGCGGGGAGAAGAAATGGGGCCAGCGTCGGTTATGAAGTCTCGCTGCCCTGAACGGCAGTGGAACAGACGGGGCGCAGGGGGGTCGTGCAGAAGGGAGGCGGAAGGGAAAAAGAGGAGATCGTTCCGGCACGTTTGTGCGCGGGGAAACTGCTTCTGTCCCCCTCTGCTTTCTCGTATTGGCTCGGAACTCGTTTGCGGGACACGAACTTTCCGCGCCGGTTGCCGCAGGAAGGAGGTTAAAATATAAAAAGCGCGCACCGAACGGGGGTGGAACGTGCTCGAGAAATTAATGGCGGGCCAATGAGGAGACGCGAGTCGCCGCCACCTGGACACACCGGAAGGAAGTTGGGTCGGGGGATGATGTGGGGGGATTGGGGAATCTATGCTGGACTGAGTTAACACGTTTGTACTAGAGCTCTTACTACCCGCCCGCCCGGGTACTCGAGTACCCGGTGAGACCCCGGGTAGAAAAAAATTACTCGGGTACCCGGGTACCCGTAGGATACCCGACTACCCGGGTACCCGGGTAGACAAAAATTACCCGGCTACCCGGGTAGACAAAAATTACCCGTGTGTCCATGAGATACCCGAGTAACTGAAGTGTGATGAGATAGTTGAGAATTTCGATTTGACAGCATATTCCGTTCATTACTGAGGTTAGCCGAAAATGATCGAAAGTCGAAAAACGATCGGCTGTCAAATCGAAATTCTCAACTATCTCATCACACTTCAGTTACTCGGGTATCTCATGGACACACGGGTAATTTTTGTCTACCCGGGTATCCGGGTATTGCACGGGTACCCGGGTAGTCGGGTATCCTACGGGTACCCGGGTACCCGAGTAATTTTTTTCTACCCGGGGTCTCACCGGGTACTCGAGTACCCGGGTACCCGGATACCCGGGCAAAAACAATAGCTCTAGTTTGTACCCCCTGTTCTACACGGAAAATTTGAAATTGATAGTGTGGTGTCATCTGGAACCCGAGGTACGTAAGTAGATGGTACCATCGAACAGAAGGCGATTTCTGTGGTTGGTAGGGTAAACTGCACTAATCATTGGCACTCCTGATTAAGGGGGGGTCCCTCAAGTGAAAATGAACTACCAGTTATTTTACAAATTAAAATTTGAAAATATGTATTTCCATATTAGTTTGTACGCTGAAATGAATTATGTAAGAATTAATACAGTGACATTTTTTTTTCAAAAATTTAAAAAAAAGAATTTCGAAAAAATTATTCGATTTTAAAATCCATACCCTTATCTCTGTAGTATTGTATACCAAGACTGCAGAAAAAATTTCAGCTCGATAACTTCATTTTTGTCCGAGTTATAAGTTTTTATGTTTTAGCGTAGTAACTAAAACGCTCCTGCTCCGTACGTTGGACCGACCAAAATGAACTACCAGTTATTTTACAGATAAAAATTCGAAAATATGCATATCCATATGATTTTTTACGCTGAAATGAATTATGTAAGAGTTAATATAGTGACAATTTTTTTTTCAAAATTTAAAAATAAAATTTCGAAAAAATTATTCGATTGTAAAATCCATACCCTTATTTCTGTAGAATTGTATACGAAGACTGCAAAAAAAATTTCAGCTCGAAAACTTCATTTTTGTCCGAATTATAAAGTTTTTATGTTTTAGTTACTACCCCAAGTAATGAAAGTCTAATGAAAGTTTGCATAGCATGATATGGCGTAAGTGCCCAAAGGATATTTTTCCTTCCAAATATCTTGTTGAAGCTGCAGTCGCAGAAGCTGTTACTGAATATAATGAAGGATGGACGAAAAGAATATTACATGCATTCAAGGACAACCAAATGCAAATGAGCGAACAATCATTGAAAATTGTTCAAAACCGTCACAAAGAACGAGTACGCAGGTATAAACAGAAAGATTCAAACGTGCAAGAAAAATGATACGAACTGTACAATCACGAAGAGAACAGGCATTGCAAGAAGAAGAAGGTCCAACGTACAGAGCAGGAGCGTTTTAGTTACTACGCCGAAACATAAAAACTTTATAACTCGGACAAAAATGAAGTTTTCGAGCTGAAATTTTTTCTGCAGTCTTTGTATACAATACTACAGAGATAAGGGTATGGATTTTAAAATCGAATAATTTTTTCGAAATTTTTTTTTAAATTTTTGAAAAAAAATGTCACTGTATTAATTCTTACATAATTCATTTCAGCGTAAAAAATAATATGGAAATACATATTTTCAATTTTTTATCTGTAAAATAACTGGTAGTTCATTTTCACTTGAGTGACCCCCCTTAAAAAGCCAAACATTAAGAAGTACAAGCTTACGAGGGGAGGCCGCGAATGGGACGAGCGATTTTTTAACGAAACCGGGCAGAAAATGTTGAGGTCGATGTGTATAAACAAATTCCAGAATATTAGCTGTGAATGGCCGGCCATTTTTATAAAAAATGGCTTTAAACAGTAAAATTATGAAGTCGTCGAAACAAAAATGGAATTTTCTGGTTAAATTATTGATACTATGCCAATGACACATAAGACTTTTGTATTCCTTTCATCAAGATCTACCAGTTAATGAAGTATAAAATCGATTCGACGACTTCATAATTTTACTGTTCATAATTTTTTATAAAAATGACCGGCCATTCACAGCTAATATTCTGGATTTTGTTTATACACATCGGCCTCAACATTTTCTGCCCGGTTTCGTTCAAAAATCGCTCGTCCCATTCGCGGCCTCCCCTCGTTAGAGAGTACTTTTTTTACAATTTCTGATTTTTCTTTCACTACAACACTGCAAAGCCCAGTAGTTGAACTACACATTCTACATCTGGCAAGACATTCCAAATGGGATTTCCGCTTAGGGTGCCGATCATTGTAGGTAAAGAGAATATGTTTTCATTTTGGGGTAACACCACTTTAGATCCTATTAGTACCTAGTGTTCTCGAAATCCACAATTGCTTGTTTATATTTTCGTGGCTGATGACAGGTACACTGTATTGCACTCGTTTCGTGAGAATGTATCGAAGGGGAAAACTGACAGTGGTACGTTGAACGTACACAGCCGTGCGTGAAATATATCACGAGAGATCAATCTTCTTGAACTTATGTAGGTCGCCTGTGTCGAACACCCCTTTGCTCCGCGCGGATATTTCTCGCCACCCTTTCATCGGTTTCAAAGTCGCTTCTCATTGAGAAAGGGAGATAGGAGGAACTTTGAGGAATCTCGGGCCGCATTTTCCACGCGAAAATACGCGTTTTCTAAGCGGTGCGCTTATTTTCCCGCTGAAATCTTCTTCCCCGACTGGCGAGCTCTCTCATCGTGGTCGGCAAGCTCTTTAGTTATTTTCGAGGAAATGGTGCAATAATGACGAAACAGTTTTCTTTCTTGAAACCCACACCTTTCCTTTCAATAATCATATTCCACGCGCAATGCAGTCGATCTGTGATTTCCCCTGTCATCCATGTACAGTTGCCACTCGATTCATAACTCGATTCCCAAGAAATTCAGCAAATCCACGAAGCAAGAGTTCCATATTCGTAACGATGAAAGTTGTGTTACAGACACGTCTTTCCTTTTATCCCCTTCATTTGGTCCCATCCTATCAGTTACGTAACAAGCATACTTCGCGCTACCGGTTGAAGGTTAAAGCGAGGAAAAGGGAGGAAGGAGCAATAAACTTCCCGGTTTATTGATGCACTTTCCCCGAACTCGTTCTCGCGAGGAGGAAGCTTGGTAGCAGCAAAGGAGCAAGAATAACTGCCCCCGAATTCCTCGATTCACAGGCTGCTGGTATATTTGTTTATCGTCGTTCGTTTGTCCAGCGAACGACGTCGTTCGTCGTTTCCCTGGCCTCGTCCTCTACTTCGGAAACGATATGCCCTCCTGCACCGCTCAGCCGCGTTCTGCCTCGTCTGCACGAGATTTATCCCGCGACGAACTCGCCGCAACTGTTTCTTTCGCTTTTGTTGCCCGCGAAACTTCCTCGAGAGTCCTTGTTTGACTCCGCGCGTGCAAGTTCGGCCTTCCGCACGGCCGCTACTTCCCTTCGACCTCTAAAATATTAAAACCTACACCCACAACCCTGTGGAAACCATACGACACACAGTGTAACGAGTCCTATGAAAAAAAAAAAAAATCAATTTTCCATTAAGACACTGTTATTTACGTGTAATTGATATGTTAAACATATTTATTCACAAAAAAAAATAATTTTTAACATAAAATAATTCATTAATATATATTTTTGTCCATAACAAAAGTAAAACAAATAAAATATATATATTTTTAAATACATTTAAACACAAATTAATAACAAACATATGAAACAATTATAAAAAAAAAATTAATTTTTTTAATAAATTAATGATAAATAAAATTTTTAAATAGATAATAAATTTTAAATTATTCATTCTTATTATACATTTTCATCACTATCAGTTGAATCTGAAGGAATTGGAAGCTCAGAGTCTATTAAAACTAAATATTCTAGCACAGATTTGTCTAGGTTTTTGTTTTATTATGTGTATTTTTTCTTATGTGGGAGCAGTCGGGAGCATACAAAATTTACACCAAATTAAAGGACATGACAGGAATTAATTGTAGTAAAAAAATGAAAGAACCGATATGTTTCGTTTTTTTTTTAATTCTCTCCACAATTTAGAAGATGAGACAAAAAAAGTATTAATTTGAGCCACTGGTACGTATCCATATCTTCAAATGCGAGCATTTTTAATTAATAAAACGAAAAAGGGATATATTTTGCTTATTTTCAAAAAGAAAAGAAAGAGAAGAACTTATAAATACAACAAAAATGCAGTGGGTAAATATTTCCTATGTATAGTCTGCGGCAGGTTGCGTTTGGTTATTCGACTTTGAATATAATTACTAACCTTAAATCCGTTATTTATGTTACTAAGTTATGTTGTTCCTATGTCGGAGGACTGTTTACTATCAAATCCATAAAATGAAATACAAAATTTCAAAACACAATTTTTTGCTTTTTGAACACGGGCCGTGACACTGTGCGACATAGAAGAAACCTTGCGATGGACCGACGTAATCATTCAACCGCGTATCACCTTTGTGCAAACTCTTTTCCTATCACTTTCGCCATAGAACTCAAAGTTCTCGAGGGCGCAGGAGACAGGGAGGAACCTCCGTTAGTTATCTGGAAATAGAGAGTTGTGGTTTCAGATGTTTCACAGAGCTATCGAGCTCTATGGTGGAGCAATCCTCTAATTACGGCGAAGAATATCTCGATAATGGTCGCGGGTGGTAATAGAGCCAAGGAAATTCCTTTGAAAATTTTGTATCGACGTTCTCCTTAGCCCTGCCTTCAGCCCACCTTTTCACGAGCTGTCGTTCCAGCCACGTACGTACTTAGAACGTGGCATCGCGGTGGCACGGGAAACGGAAGCAGGAAGAAGCACGAGGACGACAATAATTTACCACAAAGGCGAAACGTGGGGGCAGCGGGCACGGGCCTGGAGAACGGAAAGAAATAAATAACGAAGAGTAGGCGAACGCCGCAGGAATCACAACTGCGCTAAAAGGACGTTCGCACGTTTCCACTATGGGGGTGAAGTTTTTTTCCTCCGCAGAAGGAACGGCCGAGAGAGACGGGGGTTGAACGTTTCAAGTGTACAGACTGGGCTGGAATTTCCGTGGCGAATTAATGTTCCATTCCCATTGATTCTCAGCCACTGACGGACTTAGCTGGGAGGGTGAAAATTAGGATGTATATATAAAGCATTGAATCGTTAAAAATGAGGAGGTTTTTGCAGAATTTTGAGAACATGTAAATTTATTATTAGATCAGGAACGAGGGCTATTATTCGTGGGAAGGTGAACCGTCGTCCGAGATACGTAATGACATTTGCATTTTCGAAAAGTGCTCGTCTCGTCCCCTTACGCTACGAGATCACAGCGCCATATTTTAACTATGCACATTGTAGTCGCGCTGCTTTAAAACACCGTGGCGAGTGATTTGTTGCCTCGCCGTCTTATGCATACAAAGCATATTTCGGGCTATTATTTTTCCACATCGCGAAACGAAATTTATGAATTTAATGGGCCAGCACATTTTTAAGCGGGATACGTGTGTCGTGCTTCCCTCGGGCATACAATTCCTTCTAATTTTCTATTTCCTCCGGCGGAGTGGCTCATCTAACATAGAAGCGAATTAGAACAGAAATATTAGAGAAGAGGCTTCTGCTGTGCGAGGGAAGTGAACGAGAACTGTTGGAGTCGCCGCGATGTCAATAAACGGATAAATCTCGGCGAAAGATTCACGTTGCCCGCGGAAAATGGGGGATAGCTTTAATCGCTAAAACGTCGATAAGTGAGTAAACCGTTTCGGAAATGGGCAAACAACTCTGACGGATGGAAGCCTGCTGCAGCGGTTTTCCAAACGCCAGTGGATAGATAGGAAGCTCTTTTCCCCGTTGATCGTTCGAAATAGAGGAATCGCGGAGGAGTGGCCGAGCAAATAAAGAGGTAACGATATTTGCGTAAAGCGGGGAGAATAACGCGAACAAGGGTATATTAACTGAGAATATTAAAAGTTTCGCTCCGTCCTTTAAAACCGAGACGGAATACGAAGCTTTTTGATCGAGCCCCGCGAGCTCCTCTTGCGCGGAAATGGGAATTTAATGAACAGAGACGGGGAACACGAGAAAAATAGAGCAAAGAAGACCAAGCAGAGGGGTGGATCGAAGGAACTTGCACGCTCCCGCCCGGCCCTTTATGCCACCCCGAGTAGATGTTTGTTTGCTGTTCTGGTGCGTGTACAAAGAAGCGTGGCAAGGAACGAGCGCACAAGGGTAGCTCCGAAGGGATGTATCGTTTGGAATAGTAGATTCATTGAAGGAGATTAAACTACGCGGGTACAAAACGATGTGGTTGCTCCGGGTCTTTGATAAACACTCCATTCCGCGTTTCATCGTGCAAGGTTGCAGTTAATATCCCACGAAGACAGACGTGTAGGAGAATTAGGAATAATAGGAGACTCGGTAGCTTTAGAGAAATGCCAGTGGAAGCGGTTGAAAAATAAGTATCTCGGGAAACAGTGCGGCTGACGTTATTCAGAGCAAAGGAAAGAGCCTTGACCGGCCAATTAATTTCGTTTCGACCATATCCAAGGAGTCAGAGCTCAATTCGTAGCTCACAATCGCCTTAATTACTCCGAAACTCCCCCGAGTACATTCTGGCGTGCTCGGCGAAGTAGTTGAACGAGCGTTGAAAACAGAAAAATCGCGGCCTCGGAAGAGGTAGTCGTTCAGTTTCGAAGTAGCAGGGGAGAGAAGGGTTGGGATTAAGTGGAGGAAAACAGGGTAAGCGAGCGTTTAGACAGGACGTCCCACGAATTACAACTGGTTCACGGAAGTCGTCTCACGCGATGCACGTCCTCGGCGTCGCGACGCCGAAAGCGTGGAACGTTCTACGGATCCGCCAGTGATCACTGCAACTCCAGCTCCACGGACTCGTATTTTATTGGACCCGTTGGAATGTTCCCTCGGTTTTGTCTGACACGGTTTCGTCACGTTGACGCGTTGGTAGACTTTTCCGGGATGAGTTTCGATCAGTCTGCTTCCGAATTCTCCATGTAAACTTGGAGACAGCTCTGAGCATTTGTTAGAATAACCTGTATGCAACAAAGCAGCTGCTGTAGAACAGTAGGGGTAAACAGTGTAGTTGTTGGCCACCTGGCAGTGATTGGCCTTTTTTTTAAAAAACATGAATATTAAGAAATAATGTGCATTATGCCTTTTATAATGAACATATTCAGATACCTTCTACTTTCATGCGTCGAATGCAATCACTATTTCGCTAATAATTGTTATACTACGTGTAAAAAGTAGACGACTTGAAATCGATGCTTGAAAACTACAGTGATTGAATTGAATAGCCATACGGTTACATCAGGCAATTCTTAGATAATTTAATGCATTTATGATATATATATAACTCTCATATTCGTTATATACACAAATAAAGGTTTAAACTTTATAAAAAAGGATTATTTATTCATTAAAATTATACATTATTGCAGAAATTATAGGTGGCCAAGAACTCTAATGTAAATAATGTTTCAGGACAGTCATTGGCCACGAGGCCAATGGATACCTAACAGTCATAGCAATAGTGAAATAGCTGTGTTGTGATATTAAAAGGTTATGTTTTAAAAGAAAATACTATTAATACAATGTAAAAGAAGGTGCAATACTAGCTAATATAGAAACATTTAAATAGAAAAGGTATTATAGGTTATATATTTTTAATAATATAACATTACATTTAGTTCCATTTTATGAATATATCAATTTTTATTTAATAATTTAAATCCTGAATCTAACCGAATTAATTCATTATTTTACATTAACATTATTTCATAATTAGGTCTTAGAGCATTAAGAATTAGTTAGGGTATATGTTACATATAGGTTATGAAATAGTGGCCAATAACTGCCAAACGATCGGCCAATCATTGCCTTCGTCTGGCCAATAACTATGTGTTTTGATAGGAAACGTATTTTCTGTAAAATTTTTGTGGATCCTTCTACTCTTTCTTTAAACAAATTGTATTTCTAGACTATTAGAGCCGTTTACAGCTATTAACACTAATTGTGTTTCTAAAGCTAGAGAAATAAGACTTATAGTTCAACGCTTATGTGAACCTCTGACTTAGGTGGCCAACAACTACACTGTTTACCCCTAGGTATCATACGATTCAACATAAATAATGGGGTGGCAAATTTGCCAGAATTCCTATCACCTTCATCTCGCTCGAAATTCCACCAAAGGAACAAGCGAACAGATCTGATAGGGAGTCACATTGAGATCCATCAAGCGATACGTCAGCCCGAGCCCCATTTGTCGGCTTCTTCCCTTTTATCTGGCTGATCTGACCGGCGGCATCTCGGGCACCCGGAGATCTGTAATTGTTCGAAACTTTGATTAGTTTGAATCGTGGGGGGAAACTGATCGGGCGAATCTCGTGGGAGTCGGCGGATCCGGGTGCGTAACGGACGATATCATTTCCTTGAGAATTTAACGGCGACTTTCTAACTTAATAACCGAGGCGCTCCGCTGGGGCCATCCACTGATCCAGGGATGACTCATTTCGCGCTGGAAGACGTTGCCCGTGCTTAATAGACATTCTTCTCGGCTGGCGTAACACGTGTCGCGTTAATCGAGAGCGTAGCGCTTAATCCATTATATCCTCCCACGAAAGCAGAGCGGCTGAAATCGCCCAAGACATTTTATATTAAATACTCCATGTTTTATCTAGCCATTGATTAAGAATGCCCCCTCTCCCTGCAGGTACCACAATCACGCGCCCTTCGAACTGAGAAAACGGACGCTCGATAAATAACTGGCAAGCCGAAAAACGACTGGGAATAGATGGTTCGATGTAGGCCACGGTGCTGCGAGCGATCATGTAACCTGCGTGTAACGCGAGCTAGGATGACTGCGCTGCAGGGGTCGGGAGTCTAGCCGCTCGACCTTAATTGCGGTTGTTTCGACGAGATACAGTTTCACATCGCGTCCCTTTTACTTGACAGCAATTATCTTCGGGGCTGACGAACGTCCACGGGAAATGACTGTTAGCCGAATCGACCGGAATCCGCGGCTATCTCCGCCGAGTCACGTCTACTTTCAAGCGTGGCCGTCTCGATTTTCCTTGGCATCGGCTTGTTCCGTCATTCGTCTACGTCCGAATTCGACGCCCTGTATGTCAGTGACAGTGTCTGATTCAGGGGCTGTCGATTATTCAGCCTCTTACGTGGATCGACTAGAATATGTAGCGTCAGGCGGAACGTTTTTGGGTACCGACGAACCGATGGAGATGCTCCTTCCGCGTTGGTGACTCCTGAATCCCTCCGGGATTCATCGAATTTCTCAAAGTATTAGCGTTAACGGTCTAGTTACTCCAAGGAGCGTATAAGTAGCTTATCAAGTTGGCATCACCATGGCGAATATTCATTCCGAAGTGTTCGCGTGTTTGTGTGGAAGGAATCACTGTACGTTGTCCCAGGTTGCATCGCAATTTTCGCCACCTCTGTCTTGGAAGAAGCCTGCAATCGATTCTTGTAGTTGTTAAATAATAAAATTGTTCAACGACCCTCGCTGCAGAGGTATTAGTAATCTCAGGTATTATCAATTTTTTCTAATTCCGGGAAGTAAGCGATACAAATAGCTGGCGGTGAAATATAGTTCTCGTTAATTATCAAAATCCCTGAGTAACTACGCCACTGTTCACCGCGGAAAATATACGGGCGCGCGAGCAATAAGCCGCGCGAGAAAAGCTTCTTATTACTCGTTTCGTTTACTTCCGGCCGGGAGAAAGAAATAATCGTCGCGCGGCCGACAGTCGCGAAACCACCACGTGGCTTTCGAAAAAGGAAAGCCGCGGTGTTGGTCGAACTTGGAGCGGCGCGGAAGCCAAATACTGATGATTATTAGATTTCACGTGGGCATCGGCAGAGCCTCGGGACGAAATAGGGACGTGAAAGAAGCGCGCAACAATCTTTTTTATTAATTTTTTCTTAATAAATAAGTATTAAAAAGATATCACAATTTATTCAAAGATGGAGCATTGACAAATTGTCCTATCCCGTTTCAATTAATTCTATCTGCTCTTTGAAATGCTAAATCTATTTCAGCTGCACAAAAAGAAAACATCTTTTTTAGCATTGTTTGAGACATCCAGCTGTTAGCTTCCTTGCCAGTTGTTCACGCCACCGAAGATAACAGAGGATTAATACTTTCCTCCAGTTTCATTAATTTCCTTCGTCCAGCCGTCCTTCTCCACGCTTCTTTCTGCTCGAAGTTCAAAGGGAGCTTTGCACCATTCTACCGTGGAATCTAAATTACCAGCGAGGAAAGGAATTTTCTGCGGTCATTGCTAATTCCGTTAAGTGGAAGTAATCTCGTCATTGGCAATGAAGCCTGCATACTGATGACAGACCTCTGCACTTTGTAGACTATGAAATTTTACATTCGCGATTTTTCTGCTCTCTCTCGCCTTTCTTCGACGTTAATATCGAGACTCCATAAAGCCATTCGTTTGGATTTCTTCCTTCCATCGCTCATCTTTAACTAACATAAATATTTAAATACTAGAGGATTAACCTATTAGTAATTCAAAGGGAGAGACTGAACTTTATTCCACGATTTCCTTCGAGAACACCGAGTTACCAGTTCAAGGCGGAAAAACCTCACTCCCCCAACATTCGCGTGTAAAAATGGCGTTGCAGGGGGCGGTGGTGTGTGTGCGTCTCGCTAATTGCGAGCAAGTAATTACCAGTCAGCCTCCGCACTTGCCAGAATAATGCCAGGTAACGTGTTGTCCGTTTAACGCTGGCAAATGCGATCAGCCGCTTCAATTATCGAAGCGACACGAGTCGAAAAAGCTCTGTGAGCGGCTTTCTGCTCATTAACGGGGTGGAGAATTAATTATCCGACAGAACGTAAACCGATTAAACGATAGCTGGCTCCAGCAAAAAAGTAAGTCCCCGTCCCGTTCGGTTTCATCCTTCGGTACGAACGATTCTGGCGTGGAACCAATTTTCCTTTCTGAAAATATATACGGAGACCGATCAGTGCACCTTCGCTTCGGCACGTTTTAAATTAGAATTTTTTAATATCTCTGGAGAACAGTGGCAGTGGAAGCTGAACAACGTTCCCTGGTAATTGAATGTAGCTCCCACAATGCTGTCGTTGAAATTTTCATCCCCCGTTAGAAACTTGGCACTTCCTAATCGCTCGGATGTAATCCGCAGCTTTACCAACGACCGAGCACTTATAATTTCAAAGTCCTTGTGTTTATCGTTAATGTGTCAGCGCGTTTGCTGGTTAAAACAAACTCTCCGGCCACTTTGTCGCGTGCCCGCGGCTTAATCGAACCGTACGATCCGAAAGTGTGTTACGGGGGGCTGATTTATGCGTCAGATACGAGCACGAAAATTGCCCTGGTATTAATTGCCCGCCGAGACATCGATCTTAATAGAAATTATATTGCGATCAAACTGTCTGGCTAAGCGTTCCCCTGTTTTATGCGCTTCCCCTCGCGCGATCAAATTATACTCACCTTTCGTTGATAATATTCAATCTGGATATTAATCATCGTCGTTATACCCTGGTTTCTACGTTAAACTCCTTCGATTTCCATCGATTCGGGGTGACTCGAGAAATGGAGCGATAACGTGACACTACTTTCTTCCTTCGAACATCATATTAATTAATTAAGAATCGGCTTGCAGGAAAATATCAATGTTAATTTAATATCCATTTTTGGCAAGAATATGTTCCTCTCCCCTTTTGCAGGCGAGTTGCCATGTGCCGATTCACCTTTTGATCTCACCAGCTGTCCGTGTTCCTAGCCAACACTGAGAACCTCGTTAACAACTCGTCGTTACTAATTAGTACGAGGGTTGGATCGATCAGAACCACTTAAGAGCGGCACAGCATCGGTGTGCCTTCCCTCTCGACTAAAATCTGCGCTTTGTAGCCCCGATTAAGGCACGCTCGTCGTTTGTTGCAGCTGAAACTCGTGCCGGTTTCGCGTATAAACACCCCTTGTCGTGTTTTCTGCATTTTAATACGCCGAAATCTCTAAACGACTGGTGAACCGAGTCACTCACTGCACCTTTTGGAAGTTGGCTTCATTCTAGCCGAGCAATCGATGGCACACTGGGTTTTCTAAATTATTTCACCATTTTTCTGCTCCGAACCGCGGATTAATTCAATCTGAAGAACAAAAGTGGAGAATGAAAATTTCTTCTGTAGAAGAGGAAGGCAAAGTCGTGTGAATTTATTTTGAAACTGTATTGATACTAGGTACCGGGGACATTTTTCTAACAGAACATGTATTTCTTCCGTTGCAGATTTGAAGCACAATTTCCCCTTGTGTAATTGGACTCTTCTCTCTTCTTGCGGAGATCCTCGAATCATCCCTGGCGCTCCAAAATAAGGTAGAAATATATTATACCTTATTGAAAGATATTCGCAGTAAAATTTGACAGAAAGACAAAACCGACTGCAAATAAAAATTGCGCAAGCTGTCCCAGAATTTTTCCAATTTTTGGTCCCACTATACTGAAATTTTCATGAAATTTGTCACCGTACAAAAGCTGCCATGTGCACGCCTCCATTCTGAATCCATTGATTTAATCGAACAAGCTAGGACACCTGCGAAATTTTACACCCCGGGCGGGAACAAAATTTTCCACTTTGCTCCCGAAGCCGCCATCAATTTTCCGAACCGATTAGTTCCTTTAAATCGTTGCCGCGGTACAAGAACCTACGAGAAGTTTATGGGCGATATTTCATGAACTTTCCCTCGGAATAGCGTGGTTTACGGACACTTGGCGCGAAAATGCTGGATCACCGGCCGATATGTGTTCACATAAGTCACGGAAAACACTATAAGAACCAGAGGCACGGCGCGATAAGCCCCGAGTACTTAAATTCGCCACGGCGGTATCCAACTTCGCCGATGAATAACTCGTGGGTATCGTAGCTGTGCGTCTGCCTGAAATTGTAGATCGATCGATCTCGAGGTTTTCTCATCTCTGATTACCACGCTTCCTCGTAAACCGATCCTCCACTCTTCTCGCGCGATCTTACCTGCAAGACGCTCTTAACATTCCCGCCGCCCTTCGGGAAATTCTCGACCGGTCAGAATTATCTAAAATCTCGTGACGAGCTACACACGCGTAGAACTGCCGTGAGACGCGCGTCGATGCGAGATCCATCCATCCCCCGGGATTAAATCCTGCCGCCCCGATTCGCGCGGATACTTTAATTCGCGTCACTTTGGCGAGATACAAATTCCCCAGGCAGGAGCACACGCCGATCTTCGGCGCGGAGTACGAGTTAAACGTATAATCCCGCGCACACTCGAGCAACATGCAAATCTACGAAGCCACTTCATAAACAGGTACATCACTTAAGCATTGTACAGACGCGCGGGGCCCGCTATTGAGGATAATCTTACCGTGCCATTTCTCGAAACAATATGATCGTATTTGCATACGTTCCGTACCCGCTCCGCCAAGGTGTGCGTCTCGGTGCCTCGGCTCTGAACCTGGCTATCGATTTCTCGCGGCTTGTGCCACAGAGTTCCTTGGTTGAACCTAAATCCTGGATACACTGTGATTATTTTAATCACTCACTTTCGCAAAGATTTCCCCCACGCCTCTATCGAGCCTCACTTTTCAACCTCCCCTAGACTTGCTACCCTTGATGAAAGGTTCGGCGATACCTTCGCGGATCGATTGGAGTCGTTGGAATTGGAAATCGACTTCATCGCCTCCACGCTGTCCCGCATACTTTGAGCTGCACCCGCGTCCGTGGAAAGCCTGAAAATACAGGGAGAAAGAGTCGCGTGGTTTTTTTATAAGACGCGCTAATTATGCAAATCCCGATCATAATTATCCTACTTCGCGGGGGCGCGCGACGCACGAGGCGGGCGATAAGGCTCGGCGCATAATTAGACGTGTGCCGTGGTATCCTGCCGGAAAATTCATCACTCGTAGTAATGTATATTCATAAACGAACAGCTCGAAAGCTGGGAATCGAGGCGTATTACGCCGGTTCGCCGCCACGGGGCCGGAGAGCGCGTAATTACGAAAGCTGCCGGAATCAATATGGCCGGGGAAATAACCGCCTACGCGATATTGTCTTTAGACGTCGCGCATCCAGCGAGCCTTATTATTCGCTGGGCGACGCACGAGTGTATTTTGATGCCGGCGTTACTTGAGCGCGGCCCCGCGTTTACCCTGGTTAATTAGTGACAGGGAAATCCGCTCCGGGGCGAAAATTCGAGCAGCCCGGCTATCCTTCGGCTGCCTCGTGCCAGGAATACCGTTATTCGGGGGCAGGTTGGTCCTCCGAGCGCCGAATTTCTCGAGCGAATCTGACGGCCAACAAGTATCGTGGCAAAGAATCGAGCGCGGGGTGAACTTTCAACCGGGGGGAGAAAAGTTCCGTTCTCGTGGATGCTGTGGCATTTTTTCATAATTGATAGATTGCGGGGAGGAAGTTCCTCGTTCGTTTCTTGCTGATACTACCTTCAACTGAAACGTCACGATTAAGGGGTCACTTGTTGTTTCGAGCGGGATGTGTAAATTGTGGCCGGTTTTGTGAGAGTAGTGCGGATGAGAGGGCGTGTTTTGCTGCGACAAGAAAACTGCTGAAACGACGATATTACCTGGCACTGTAATTTAGGTGGAAATGTAATTGGATGGCGCAATTTGATTGCTGGTAGGTGTCTTGTATTCTTCGGAGCGATGTTTGATCTGGGGTTCTTTGGGGTTGTGATTACTGCGACGATGGTACAGTTTAGGGTAAATCCGGGACACGCGGTCGACCTAATATAAAATGGATATTAAAACTAATATAGATATTACTTATTTTATCAGAACAAACCTAATATGTTCAGAATTTTTCTGCCGATTCAGAAAAACTGGTCGATATTTGCTTTAAGACAATATTTACTGTAAATCGGGTTGAAAACTGAAGTCATGACATCTGAGAAATGGTTTTCGTCGTTGGCAGAGACCACTCACATAATTATTCATGGAAAATTAACAAAGGATAAAACAAAATTATTTATGAGTGAATACAACTACGGATTCATTCATATTTAATTTGTTTACGCTAAACAAGTAAAGAACACATCAAAGAAAAAGTGAATTACCTACTGGCGATTAGCAAGGCAAATGAATACAAAAGTGAATAAATAAACTAAATAAACAAAAATAATAATAAAATAATAATAAAAAATAAAAAAATAAACAAAAATAATAAAAAAATTATAACTCGACCATCTCACCTTTCTGCAGCGAGACATGATCTTCTCGTTAGCTTTGAGAAGAAGAGTTAATACGGCCAAATACTTTGGCTGCATTGTCCCTCAATGTCTCTACTATCTTATTATTCCAAACATTAAAGGAAAATAAACTTAGAAGTATATTTTAAATACGATTCTGTACAACCGCTGTTTGACAAAAGAGGTTAAATGTAACATCAATTTACCTTTTATAGCCTATAAATCCAGAAAACCACAGAAGGAAGCGAAATAACGCTATTCATTCAACTATTTGGCTTCTAGAGAAGTAATCGGTCTGCACTTTAATGCATTTTTACGTATAGACTCTGAAATATAGCGACACGACCAACTCTCCGGCCCGACCGTGTCTCCCGGATTTACCCTAAGGGTTCTCCCTACTTCGACGGCCTGAAAAGGAGCGCGATATTTGCGATTCTTTTTTAGAGAAATCCTCAAATTATATTAATTGAAAACTTTAGGCCTATATTTGTACATACTTAGGCAACATTTAAAAAAAAATTCAATTAAAAATAGCAGTACCTAAAACTTCAAACGCGTCTTTCGTAAAATGATGTTTTTCGAATTAGTAAGCACGATATCTCAAGAACCAATCACCCGATTTACTTCAAACTTCATATATATATCTTCAGTAGATGTCCCATTCTCGTTGTTACTAAAACTAAGTCGATTTTTGCAAAATTGGACTTTTGCGACTTAAAAAACCAGCGATTTTTTTGCAGAAACCGATGTCTGTTTTAAACGCTGCCATTTTTTTTACTGTTTAGTATTAGTTAAATAGAAAATATATTGGTGACTAGTTTCAGTACACCACCTCGAACAATTTTCACATAATATCCAGGTCCGATTCGAATTGCCTCGAAGTAGGCGAGACACCCCGAGCTTCGTATCCCTCCTGTCGCCACACTTGCAGCCTCGCGGTTTCATCGGACTTGCCACCGCGAAATTCGTTAAGTTTTTCCACCGGCCGGCCTCGAAGCTTCGTTCCGCGAACAACGTGGAGATAAAGCGGCGTTAATCGCGCTAATTAAACCGCGCTTCCGATCACTGGCGACAGCGCCGCGGAATCTCGGCGAACTGCGCGGTGAAAAAAAGGCTAATAAGCCCAGAAAACGCGGTAATTACTGAAGTACCAGTGCCGGCGATAATTAAGTGGCTCTGGAGCAGAGCTGCCGGTGCTTTGACGGAACGACACTTTTGCCGCGGGTCGAAATGCTTTAATCGAAAGACCGTTCAGTGGCCCGCGATTGCAGCCGGAGATTTCCACGTGTCTTCTGCACCGTTTGTTAGTTTTTGTTGCCAACGATGCTCGAGATACATGTAAATGGGGCATGCAGACGGTACAATTCGGGCGGTGAGACGCGATGTTTTATCCGCGTAAGAACTTGTGATCTTCTTCGTGCTTGTGCACGTGAGCTTGCGCCCTAGAAACCCTACGGTTCCAATGGTAGACCTTTCGGACCCAATTTTGGACCTGGCTGGCAACGAAAGTTTTTTACGGGATATGTTTCTACAGGTCTTAAGGAATCCGAAATGCATAATTATTTACCTTGGAGGCGATGTGCAAGTTATAAATAATAAACGAATACCTATAAAAAAATAAATATTTTTTCGGAAATTCTTTCCGACAGATATATAGACCTTCAAACTTTCGTTGCTAGGTCCAAAAACGGCCAATTTTTAGCATTCTCCTTTCCATCAACTAGGGTGACTGTACCTAATATCGCCACTCGCTATATCTCTTAAAGTAAGCCAGCGATGCCCCGATGGGCGGCCCGAGAGTACGAGCATCCATCGCATTTTCCAAAGCTCGCGTGGAAGGGGGTCTCGAAACCAATGAAGTTGCAGGCATGTAACGGATGAGGAAAACTCGAGTAGTGTGCGTGTAGGCTCGTACCCTGAAATCAGCATGTAACCGTTACATGCTGATTTCATTGCGATTAAATTGATTTGACTTCTGGTTATATGTAGGCTGATTTCAAGTCGTTTGGATTTGCGGTTATGGGTTCTATTTTTTGATGACAGGATAATTTTTTAAACCCTGGGGGTTTCTTTTTCTTCATAATTTTGTATTGTCGTCCAAAATACGTATGCCTGCAAAGTTTCAAGTCTATTGGATAGTTGGAAGTGGGTTAAAATTGAGTTTCTAGATTTGAACTGAACAAACATACATACAAACAAACACACAAACAGAGGATTGAAGCTGAATAAAAATCGTTTAATAAGAAACTTTTTGTTAATCAGAGGTGTAAGTGGGAATGTTCAAGTCTATTTCGTCCAATTACATAATATTATTGTTTAATCATTAGTCAATTCCTGTTTATTTTCCCAATTCCTAAAATGTAGAACACTGGGGCTCCAAGAGTCCCAGTCATATAAACCTACGGGTACGAGCCTACACGCACACTACTAGAGTTTTCCTCATCCGTTACATGCCTGCAACTTCATTGGTTTCGAGACCCCCTTCCACGCGAGCTTTGGAAAATGCGATGGATGCTCATACTCTCGGGCCGCCCATCGGGGCATCGCTGAAGTAAGCTCTAAAATTTATCGGGTATGCACTGAATTAGTACCTAAACATATGTAGGAAGACATACTATAATTGCAGCATCATGTGATCAACAATTACAGAAAGGGAAGGATTTTAGAGAATCTTAATAGTGTAAAAATTGATTGGACTATCACAATTTTACGTCACGTTCGGAGAAGGTAAGTCTAATAAATCTGTGAATGCAAGAATATCTACTAGAAATACCTAATTAATGATGTACTTAAGAAATGAAATCGATTCAAATATTTTTCGTAATGAAAATAGCGTTTTTCTTTTAGCAGTATGCGTGTTCTCAATACCGCCTACCGGAGAACAATGGTTTCGATGTAATGTTTGTTACAGGTGAGGTCACGAAATGTGCGAAGCAACCGAAATAAAATTTATTTGTCCAATATGTACATCGGAACGTAAAAAATAAAATATTTTAAAAATCTATATTTTCAAATTTCTATATTATTCTAATAAAAATGAAATCAAAGGTGGATAAAAAGATATTTATAGAGCAAGAAATAATAAAAGCACATGTGAAAATGACTTCAAAAACTCATATATACATGAATTAATCAATATTTCTTGAGCAGGCGATATTAGGTACACTTTTTTCAGGACCCGATTTTTGCATGTCTTACGTTTTTTGAGTCCTAATTAACAATTTGTAGGTTTCAACGATTCTAACATATGCTACATGAAAGATGAATAATTTCTCTTTACTTTGAAACGAACTGCATAGAAAAATATCAATTATTATTCAATCGACAGCGATTTAACTTTTGCCTGGCGATATTAGGTACAGTCACCCTACGTCGCTACGTTTCGTCGCGCGACACGCTCCCTTAAAATTTTCATAGGTACATTCTCCGGCGATTAAGTTATCACCGCTGATCCATGCAAGCCAACGTCACCATACTGGGGCTCTGAACAGGCAACGGCCTCGAATTACCATCAAATTAGTACCTCAAGACAGCCGGTGCACGGGTTTCTGTCTCCTTCGACCGCCTAGTTGCAACCCTTTCTTGGCTGGTCGCGGCCTACCCAGCCGGCGCCAGTCTCCTTTCTGCGTCAGTTTCTCTAAGACGATAATGTAACAGCGTATTACGACGTGTAAACACAGAACGACAGTGCCTGCACGCTGGAAACGGGCGAAATAATCCCCGCGCGGCTCACGGTTCTAAGATTTCGCGAAGCCACCGTCGTCGTAAATTTCCCGCGGCCTGGCAGCGTAAATTAACGCGGCTGGCGTTTCGCGACACATTCTTTATCCCGCCGCACGCGTGCGCTCGCTTTTTTTCTATCCGAATTCATTACGCGACAGACGCGCTTCGAAATCTCGCGCGATAAAGCACCCGTTATAAATATAAAATGACCCCGCTTCGACCCAACCCTGCGACGAGTTGCACCGCCGCTTTTTATCGTTATCTTGCAACGATACGCGTATCTCCAGCGCGCGATTAGCGAAATTTACGCGCTGCCGATAAATAGAAACGTTTGCGATGATTTTCTGAAGAGAATGAGTGTTCGGTTGATCGTCATTCAGTTGTTGCATCTAAAAGGTGTTCTCTGTTTAAAGTGAAATTAATGTGTTAGAGTATGAAATATGAATGCCGATGCGACGATCGATTCGTGCTTCTGTAGCTGATGTAAATTAAATACCAACAGAACCAAGGGAACCTCCTATAATTAAGCGCAATATTTCACCGAGTTTGATAGCAATGGAGCAGAGTGGAGGTGCCTCGTTATCAGCCTTCAAAGTGAAACTTTTCCGGCCGGGGTAAATAAACCAATCCGATCGTCCTCCATCGGCAACGCGTGCTCGTAGTTCAATCGGCTTTGATGGGGCTGCTCTGATTTTACAGGGAGGATAAGGGAATTCGTATGTATAAACGATAGAAGGATTGTGTGGCTTTCGAGCTTGATGGATTAGCGAGTCGCCGAAAATGCCGGGTAAATCGTGAAACAGCGTGGCGCGCGAATATGGAATGGCCGAAAATGTTACATAAGGGTTGTAACGCCATTAGGGCCGGCCGGGTTTTCCCTGCACGGGGTGGAACTGCTGGAAACGTTGGGTCACTGTTGGCGCAAACCGAGGAATTGTTGGTCGTGAAACGGGCTTAATAAGTAACCCCGTGGCCCATGAATTCACCGTCCGGAGTAAAGCAGCCCGTTCCTTTCTCCTTTTTACAGGCGGGCAGAACGGCGGAACGGAAATTCGGTAGGGTCTGTTACGGCAACATTTGTTTCCTCCCGCTGGGTGGGCTTTGATTTCGGTTTTAGTGCAACGCCCGAAAATCGTGGCTGATCGCTGGAAAAGCTGTCGAGTTGGAAACACTGCGCTGGGTTTTTATTCCACTCTTTTCACGGGGGGGCGGAAGAGGGGCGTGAATTATCGCGGGGGTGTTGATGGCTTGAATTCGATCAGCGGGACCTCGAAACATTTAACTTTTCCTCCGCGCGTGGCTTTCGGCATTAAAGCCTCTGTTTTACTCGGTGTCGAGCGAGGCCAATGAAATGTGTTTGAATGTGATGAATTTAATGGCTCAAGGTAAACGAAATATTAAGCTGAACGCTTCTGAACGCGGCGAGTATTTAGAATGTCCTGAAACGAATTTTCACGCGGCTTTAAATATAAATTCTTGCGTGTCCACTGGAGCGACACTTAGCCCCCTGCTGATTAATCAGAGAGCATTCAGAGAACGCGCTGGAATTAACGTGTCCTGCAAATTGCGCCGAGTAATTATCAAGCAATTACGAATGTTTTCTGCAGTTCACGGGCGGCGGGGTTAATTCTTACGCGCCGCGGTTCGGCGGTCTGCTGACCATTATCGCGTTCTTCCGCGAGCCCTGATAAGACAAAATGAAATTCCTCACACCCCGCGAGGTCTTCGCGTTCCATTCCTTCTGTTCTCCACTCCCCTTTCAGCCGTTCACCCTTGGTGCGCCAAAGGAAGCTAAAAAATAAAAAAATGGGAACTTTTCGGGACGTCAGCGTGGGCCACTTTGAGAAATGAACTGAAACAAGGGCGGGTCGGACGGACAAGCATCAAAGAAAACAATCGTGCTTGGAGCTTCGTTACTTCCAGATAATGAACGGTTAGAAACGAGGTTTCGTCGGGGAACTTCGGACCAGAAGATACATGAAAGATTTCAGAACGGATGACTGTCAGAGTACTTAGGTTATCTTCGCTTTGTATGTCAAGACGAAGCATGTGCGCGCGCGAGAAGCGTGGTCAAAGTCGAAAGTTGTAATTAGACGTCCAAGATCCGCAAGAAAAGCTCGCCCTGTAACTTTAACGCCGCGAAAGGCACCTCTCTCTCTCTCTCTCTCTCTCTCTCTCTACCCCTTTCTTCTCGAACTCCAAACTAATTTCATAAACTAAATTTACCACTGATTACACTCCGCGTTTTGTACCATAACTTGCTCGACTCGCTTCTCATCCTTCGGAATCTTAATCGAGGACAGAATCGCTATGAAGGCTGGAGACTAAGTGGGGTGCGTTCTAAAATTTGCGCGAAACTCGTAATTGATCCAATCGGCACAACACAAGCTTCTGGAAAACGCGACGTAAACCCTCCATCAGGCGCAAAGCCTCGAGTTCCGATATTACCAGGCCCCGGTCACGCGAAGTTGCCCTTTGACAGCACGTCGTTGGGAGTTGAACAGTGGTCGGATTGTCGAAGTGTCGAATTTTCGGGGGTCTCGCGTCGAATTTTAGGGGCGAAACGCGAATTTCAGGGCGTAGCCAGAAGCTGGCGCGTGAAGTAGACCCGGCTGCGGAGAGGGGTTTTACACGGACACGTTTTATTTCCTCCCCCGGCGCGATGTTTTGGCGAATCGTTCGAGCTAATGCCGCCGTTCCACGCGATATGCGCGAATGTCGTGGGTCTGACGGTCGTCAAAGTCACACGGTTCTCCATATTCTGCGTGAACTCTAGCAATATGTCATGCACCTGCGGCTGCCACGGGGTTGTTCGCATCTACAACACGTATGAGCTCTCATGAACAACATTAGTGGGTAGATCGCTGTGATTAGAATGTAAGACGTGAGCAGAATAGTCGAAGAATGCATTCTGTTCGACGCAACGCGCTTTTCATCATCCGAACCTCGAAGTTTTCGTTCCCACCAGCTGCTTCAGAAACACTCGTTTCTCACAGTATATTCGTGAATTTTCAAGACGGAAAATACGGTTGAATATAATATTATTAAAGTCCCCGATGTCGCAGAGTTTGTTCGAAAGAAGTTCCTTTGAAAAATTTTCAACAGTTTCACTTGAAGAAATACTGTTTAAGCGAATCCCAAAGCGTTCCCAGAGATTCGCATCGCAATAAACGCACGAAAAAACGTATTGCACCGTTACACGGAACGGCAGGAATTTATCCGCGGACTCGTAAACGCGGATTTCCCTTCAGAGTAACGGATAAAATAAGACAGCTCGCGTTACGACGTTACTTTACGGTGCGTACACCTTAACGATGTTCTTGGCTTTGGGTGATGCAAATTCTTCTGCGCTCCGCCCTTAATTCCATTGTTCCTCTGGCTCGTTTATTCAGCGCTCCGTCCATCCCCGACACCGAGAGCTTTACTATTCCCCTTGCATCTCGATTTATCTTCGCTTCTACGATGCAGAATATTCCACGAGACACGGAAACAGAAATCTCTCCCGCCTACCCTCGATACCGATCGCCACTGAGCATCCCTCAGTGAAACGGTAGCGGCGTTGAATTCTCGTCCACGTCGGGGCGAACTAGTCCAACTATTTCCTATCATCGTCGCAGGTTTTGCGGCCCTGCCGTGCTGAGTCCACTATTTTCCATTGTAGGCATTCCGCGGCCGGGCGCCCCAGCCGCCCCTGCCCCGTGGTAACCATAATTAAGCGCGAGATTACTCCGCTCGTGACCCCGAATTCGCTTCCCTCCCGGGTTCCCCGTTTCCCCCGTGGCCACCAGCTAGATCACGGGACGCGATCGATAAGCCAGTCGTGATTCGGCGAAAGAGTTCGCCCGGTGGCTTACGATTGCGACGCTGTCGGTGGTGCCTTGCCAATTCCGGGGACGCGGTACAGATACCGTCGGGGATATTGGAACACCGCTAATAAAGTGAGGAGACCCGTGCACACGGCTCCGCTGCAGAACGTGCCTTTGCTTCTCGCTGGAAATTGCTGGGGGGGATTGGGACACGTATCGTAAGAATCGTTAGGTCTGGCTGTTTATTTGCGTGGGCTTGGTGGCCGGTTTACGATCGACGTGTGCGGTTCACGCATCGCGCGGGGCGGTTTCTTAGGAGCGGTTCCTTTATTCAATTTATGGGTGAAACGGTATTCCTCCGGAGTAGGGGAGACCGGGGCTGGTTGGCCCCAGGGGTAGGTTGACTAATACTGCCCACCTTAGTTAAACCGTCCTATCTAGCATTTTTTCATTTTTTGAGATATGTTGAAATATTTGAAGTAGCACACGTCTTTTACCTTTTAAGTAACGTTAGAAAACTCTAAGTGCTTCGTAAAGATTTATAAACAGTCTAATGTATTTAACCTAACTTATTTCCAAATGGTTAAAATATCCTATCTAAAACAATTAATTAATTGGTACGTTAATAATACATTACCTACCGGTACAGCTATTAGAAAAAAATATATTAGGCTGTTATGAAATAATGACAACATGTTTTAATGTGAATAAAAGAAAATAAGGACGGTACAAAGTAAATGATAAAACTTCAGTTTTCTCGGTTGTTTCAAAATGCTAGATAGGACATTTTAACTAAAGAGGGCAGAATAGCGAATTCGGTACCTCGCACTGACTCTGCACTGGTGCTGGAAAATTACTTGGATTGGTTGATTCTTATAGAGCTATCTTCGTTTCTATCGGAAACAACCAATCCAAGTCATTTTCTGGCACCAGTGCGGAATCCGTGCGAGGTACCGAATTCGCTATAATTGTTAATAACTTTTCACTAACGTGTGCTCTACTGCGGAGCGATTTTCTGTAGAAACAAGTCACTTCTACTATGTCATTCATTGGTTTCCGACACCACCATTACACGTTGCTTGGCAGTTACCAGCTTTTATCGAAAAATTGGCTATGTAAGTAAATATGTTTTCTTAAAGATTTTATGCTTCCACGCTCTATATAGTTACAGTAGAATTAATGCGAAGGGACTATTTTAAAGTTTGTTTATTAAAGGACCTACTGAGACTGCGTTTTTGATTTTACATAAATAATTAAAGGTTATATAGAGTATTGAAGTCAAAATGATCGCTCGGGGCTGGTTGACTAATAACGTTCGGGGTTACACGACTAAGCTGGTCAACCAACCCCAGTGATATTAATTTATTACGAACTTTTCGTTACTAAAGGTTAGTTAATAACTTATTTTACAGAACAATGAGGACATATCAAAGAAAGTCAAATAGAGGTTCAACTTCAAAAGAACTTATAGGACAAGCATGTCGTGAAGTAATTCTTGAAAAGAAAAGCATTCGTGCAGCTGCTGTGGAACATAATATACCGTATAAAACACTATATAGATATGTAACTAAAATGCAAAGTAAAATTGAACAAAAACCAAGCATCCCATGGTCAGAGATAGTTTTTAAATTGTTATTTATTATTAAAAAGTAATAAATATTTTATAATGAAACAACTCTCGTGACAGTGTGCTATTTTATTCCCATTCAGATAAGTTGCTAACAACATTTTCTTCACTGATTGCACCTATAGTCAACCTACCCCATACTGTTAGTCTACCAACCCCGACCACGGGGCTGGTTGACCAGCATGTAAGGTGTTAGAAAAACATTAAAATGCCTTAATTGTTGTCACGTTTAGTCAACTTTAATAATTTAATCAGATAGCCAAATGTATGCCCTATCAAATATACTAACCGGTTTAATGATATTTCGTCCACATAATTTATTAAAAATCAAAAACTGAAAAACTGGCCTACCAGCCCCGGTCTCCCCTACGCGAGGAAGCCGCCCTCTTTGGAAATGGAAATCCGACTATCGAGATATTGTTAAGGGGCTTCCTTAATTATCGGTTAACCACCGGGCGAAGTCGTAATTAATAAGGAACTACTGAAGATTCCCATCGGTTCGGTCGCTTATAATTCGCGGGAAACTGATAAGCAGCCAGCCCTCTAACGAATCGCGCATCTTTCGCGTTTAATTCAGGGCTTCGAGTGATTCGCCCGACGGTTTGTCAAGACATTTCCCCGGTTTTTCTGGCTATTAATTACGGTGGCCAGCTTTTGTTCGCCAAGTTCCGTCGGCGGAGAACGTTTTAATCGCCCGTACGGAGCCCGGACTGGGAATAATTAACGCTCCGGTTGCGGCAAGGTAAACTGCCTTCTCCCTTCCTTCCTCCCTCCCCCCCCCGGCTCATCTTTTCTATTTTTCCCTCCTCTCGAACCGCGGTAATAGCTCACTTTTCTGGGACCCCGGTAATCCAATTTGCCGCGGGAAACTTCAAACTGAAGATCCGTGTAAACGCCCGCCCGGGGCGACCGGCAAATTTACGAACGTAACTCGACTTAAGCGGCCCGTAAACGAGTACATAAGAAATTTACGCAACCCGAGGCGAACGGTCGGCGATGTTTGTGTGAACTTGGCCCGTAATGGACTAGGTTATTAAAGGAACTCAGCCGGGACGCGTCCACTTTTCGCGTGGACACGATGGAGATCGTTATAGCGACACATTCGCGGTTTACGTACCTATTGAAAATCCCGCGGCAGGCTTCATTTCCGCGCGGAAGCGCGCCTCTTTTATTTAAAGGGCAGAACGAGCCGCGCAGGAAGAACGTATCTCGATGGAATAACAAATTCAAAACGACTTTATCTTGTCGGGGGAATAATGCGGCCGTCGTAGGGCTCTGTAAACGCGAAGAAAGCGGCACAGTGATGCCGGACGCCTGCAACACAGAGCAGGAATGGCGGCTTTTTTTCTCTCTCCAACGGAACAAGGGGAAATAATCCGATTCGCGTCAGATCTCTCTGGTTTCGCGAATTTTCATGCACGTTCCCGGGGAAACATTGTTTCCCGTCGTTAGCCGCGCCGCCGAGCTCCTTTCACGTATTGCCGGCTGTTTTTCAGGGAAACATGAACGCGCGATACCCGGCTATATACATTCGCCGTTCGCTTTAGCGCGCGTATCGTTAACGGCGGAACCGTACGACTTTATGCCTCGCTGTATTCTCGCTTTGGACTCGTCGAGCCGCCGAAAACCACGGAGCAGGAATGTTCTGCTTTTAAAAATAGCTGTGGACAACGTTTCGGTAGACAAGATCGATCTGTTGCTCTATTCTATACAATTTTGGATTCTGTTCCTCATGAGCGAGTTACCGAAGGATTCTGAGTATTCAGAGTCTGCGTTTGTTAGGACACTTTGGTAGTCGAGTCTTGAAGCTTTAAATTACAAAATGATCACAGAATATGTGGAACTAAGAAATTAATTCGGATTAAGGCGGATTTAAGAAAATAGGGTAGATGTCCCAATTACTGCCAGTGTCCCAATTACTGCCACTTTATTTATTTTATGTAATAAAAACGTAACATATATGAAACAAAATGTGCAATAAAATGTTATTATGAAACGGAGATTCTGATTTACATAAAAATAAAACAAATATATGTACTCATATGTACCTAGTGCTTAAAAAATAATATTGAAAAATGAAAGTGCCATTTGAGCGTCAAAAACGCGACGACGTTAGTAGGAAGTGATGGCGAAATCGTACTAAAGAAAGGGTCGCAATTTTACTATTCAACCTCTATCTATTGCATAAAATGAATTATTCCGGTCTAGAAGAATTACTTTAATGATGTAACGAATAAAATACATAATATTTATTGTTAAGGGGGGACTCTACCTTGTTGGGCCGAAAAATCGATGAGTTTGGTGAATTTTTTGTACAAAAACGGTTTGACAAATTAATTTGCGGTTTGACAGGCTGTTTTATTGTATCTTCGGCTCTTGTTATAAATTTTTGTGTGACGGTAAAAAAAAGATGTGGCTGATACAGAGCGCTGACTTGAGGCGTTGAAAAAAAATCGGGTGGTCCTGGCGTTAACGAAATATACTCGAAGGATAATCTGAAACACAAAAACGAAAGAGATTCTTAATCTGTATGAATGTGGCTATCGGTGGTAGTAGATTCATTAAGATAAACAAAGAAATGTTAAAATGGCAGGCTTCTGAATATAATTGAATCGAATTTTTCTCAAAAATCGGCAAACCATCATTAAGTAAAATTAGGAACGGTTACAATACGGCGATAAATCTACTATCATAGATAGACAGACGCTTGCTCAACATGCATGTAAAATTTCAAGTTGTTTGCTTCATTGGTTGTCGAGATTTCTTCAACGCCAGGTCGAAAAATGTAGTTTCGAGAAAATCGAGTTTAAAAGTTCATATTATGTACAAGGATAGAAATTGACTACTTACCATTATTTAAGCTATTCCAGGGCCATAAAGGACTTTGCAGAGTGTATACACAAGACTCATATCTTTCCGAAAAAGCAAAAAAAAAAAAATGCAATTTTTCGGTCCAACAAGGTAGAGTCCCCCCTTAAGTTATAATAATTAACGGTGACATCATTAGGGACAAAATTTTTGGGCTTGTCCCTATTACTGTTGGCAGTATTCGGGACAAAAAAACGTGAAGTACGCATAACTGTCATCTCTCAAAGTTCAAATTCTTAACCTCAGAATCACGTGTAGCCAATGTCATGTTTTAAAAGTCTCACATATATTTTATGAACAATTACAGTATATGACAAATAAATTAATAATTCCAAAACTATGCGTTCGATAATTCTGCCTATTAATCAGTAAAAAGGACTGGCAGTATCTAATCGAGTCTTAGTAAAAAGGACCGACTGTAATCGGGTCTCATTGTCAATAATAGGGACCGTCAGTTATGTGGTCACAGTTATTAGGACCGACAGTTATTATTGGGTGGCAGTCATACGGACAAGACGATTTTTGAGGTGACAGTTATAGGTACACTAGGATCGCTCGCGAATTTTGATTAATTATTAATAAATTCTTCATATTTAATTCATAAAACTATTTTTTTTAATTAAAGAGATGTTAAATAATATTATGTTTCAATCGGAGACGATTTTTAGGTTAAACAACACGTGAAATGATTAAATGAAGTTCAGTTATAATCTTAAGGTGGCAGTAATTGGGACATCTACCCTAGGCCCAGGTGGCAAACGCTCATCGGCCGGCCTGTTAAATCCGCCACTGTCCAATACGAAGCTCCTCGATCAACCTCTTAAAAAATCTGGAATAGACACTGTCCGGCTGCATCAGGGTACGTCGCACGTGTCTCGAAACCCGTACACGTGGCTGGCCAAGTACCCAGTCGCTGGAATCTATAATTGACAGAGGATCGCACGGTCTCCAGGTTCCTCGAGTGCATCTTCGACGGATGCACCGGATGCACTCGAGAGTCCAGCGGAGGAGGAAGCGAGCGTGTGCTCGAGCGGTCGAGGGGGGAGCGATCTTGTGCATGGCTTTCGTTGCAGCGAAAACTTTCTCAGTAACTTAGAAGATAAAGGCAAACGGTATCGCGGGTATCTGGCGCGGTGCGCGTGCCACCGACCCATCTGGGAAACTTTTCTGATTTTCCGGCTGCCGCGCGTCACGTTGGACCCTGGGCCAAGCAAACTTTCCACCCCGGATCGCCGTGGGGATCTCGGTGTTGGTGTTATTATCGGTCAAGTCGATCGTATCTCGCCCGAAACGCACGATACGATCTGTCGTTGCGACCAGCGAAATTGCGGCAAGGATGTGCTGGAGGGTAACAGCGAGGAAGAGGCTTCTGTTCGGGGATCTTCGGGTGGTGGGTTTATTCCTCTCGGAAACTACATCGTCCATAGCGCGGCTAAGACGCTGAAGGAAGTATAATAGTTCGAAAGTTCTGCTGGTTTAAGGGGACTAGGCAGTCAGAAACTCGATTTTTTTTGTTGCATTTTTCGAAAGTACCACCCTTCCCGATTAAAATGCCGTTTGGTTTATGTTAAAATTCGCAAAATTGAGGATTTTACAGCCGAAAAGGTCGAGCGCGCCATAAACCGTTTCTGCGCGCACGCAGGTAGACTAGATTCCTCTTTCGAAACTTTAAGCGCGTTTTTCTCGGAATCATATTTCCTCTTCGTTTTGCAGCGATTGGGAAAAAACGGAGGTATCAGTCGATTTGAAAAAAATTCAGCATATATGAAACATGTCTAGTTACGACCTGGACCTACGCATAAGTCTGTAAAAACTCCTGGTTTGTCAAAAAAAAAATAGAATGGCTCATTTCCCTGGCGAAAAGTGACGTTTCTTTAAAATTTGCCGTTTTGCAGCCACCATTTCTATAATTTTGATTTTTTTCCTTTTTCAACTATTCAGGGCAGAATAGGGGCCAGGGCAAAGTATAAATTTCAGAGGATATTTCACAATTAAATTTCTTACGGCCAGAATCACTGCAAAATTACAGCGGCTCCAAAAAAAAACGCCTACATATCAGACGACTGTAGCGCTGTCATACATATGTATATAATATTCAAATCATTTCTTTTTTACTGTTTATAGTATTAATAAACATTACCCGAACGTACTAGTCACAATTTGTGTTCATCTCCTTGTAAATAATTCGCAAAAAATACTTGATTTTCGAGCGATCTGACCGCCTAGTCCCCTTAACGCGCGTCGCTATCTGGGGTGTTTTTAGGAGCAGCGAATCGTGCGAGGTATTTGTAGGAATGCTGCTTCCTTTCATATTCAATGTAGGTATGTGTATAAAGCAGAATAGCTAATTAGGTTCCTCTATATGAGTTCTATTAAGCAGTTTAGCTTGTGGAACCCCGCCACGCGAGAAGCGCGTGCAAAATCGGATTTCTTTGTTAACGAGTATTATCGAATACCCGAAACGAAGCACAACAGAGGATCCGAAAAGGGTAACGGGCAAAGGTTTGACTAGCAATGCGTCGCTCTGCAAATTTATCGCTTTCACTTTTCACCGGTGGTCTTTTTTTTCCAAAAACACGCCCTGCGGACGGGGAAATATTTTTCCAACGGAGGAGCATTTTTTTTCTCGCCGCTGCTGCACAGGGGATCGGTGAATAAAAGCGCCGAAAATATCGTCCGCGATATGTGGAAATTCTCCCCGGTGTCCCAGAGAACGATCGACTCGATTTCCCTGGAAAATTTCGCGCGACTGATGGTTAAAGGGTTAGCGTATTTCACGCTGCCTTCTCTGTTCTACCACGCTTCACCCTCCCGACGACTGGCACGTCTTTTCGCCACCCCTCGACGACGAGTAAAGTCTGGCTTGATTATCGGTTTGCTATAAAAATACACGCGGCGCATTCGTGCGGCGAACGACGCCGCAATTAAAGTAATAATGGGAAAGTATACGTTCGCGGGCCGCTAGATTCCGTGGAATTTTGTGGAACAACGTTGCGCCGAGCCAGCCACGGTGGATTAACGCGGGATGCAGAAATTTCGCGCGTGTCTGGCATGCAAATTTCCCCGCGGAGACACGATTACGTTGTATTGACGGCTTCAAACGCGTTTATGGCTGCTGAAGATAGAACGCGCGAGCTTTGATGATGGTACGGAATTCTGCACGAAGATGGAATGCACGAGTTACGTATGTATGTTTGTGGAATAGGCGGGGAATGTGCTTTAGCTGCTTGCCTAGGACTCGCTGAGTTGTTGCAAAATTTGGGAAACATTTAGATTAATCCTGTTTGGGAAAGCAATCCTTTCTCCGATTATCTTCGGTGCGCCATTCGATTCTGTATCATCCAGTATCATCCAGTATCATCAGGCACGAACGAAAGGTGTGCCAATGATAGCTCTACTCGCAAACGGTAAATCCTCTCGTACGACACCTCCTGGAAACTCTGCTATCGTTGGTTACCGGGTCCACGGCGATATCTATCCAGGACAATCGAATCTAAGCCGTTGTTCAGTTCTGATCGCGTGAAATCTCGATGGTATTAAGGCGCCGGGGCAAACGTACTTAATGCTCTTAGCCGTGGCAGCTGTGAAAAAGAGTAGAAATTTTCTGGGTGCTCGTGGTTGATCGTTACAAGAAATAGATAGTACTTAATTCTGAAATATTGATTAACCAACCAGAAATAAAGGGTAAGGGGAAAAACCAGGAATTTTCATTTCTCGTGACATTGCGATTTACAGCACATTTTGTTGGTGGCGACTGGGACAACAGAACTGTCGAATCACAAAGGCTATAAAGTTCAAATACCCCCGTAAAATTACGTTAAAGATTTGGTAGGGTAAATCCGGGAGACGCGGTCGACCTAATATAAAATGGCTATTAAAACTAATATAGATATTACTTATTTTATCAGAACAAACCTAATTTGTTCAGAATTTTATGCCGATTCAGAAAAACTGGTGGATATTTGCTTTAAGACAATATTTACTGTAAAACGGGTTGAAAACTGAAGTTATGACATCTGGCCACCTCTCCCGAGGTGCCGGGAGAAATGGTTTTCGTCGTTGGCAGAGACCACTCACATAATTATTCATGGAAAATTAACAAAGGATAAAGCAAAATTATTTATGAGTGAATACAACTACGGATTCATTGATATTTAATTTGTTTACGCTAAACAAGTAAAGAACACATCAAAGAAAAAGTGAATTACCTACTGACGATTAGCAAGGCAAATGAATACGAAAGTGAATAAATAAACTAAATAAACAAAAATAATAATAAAATAATAATAAAAAATAAAAAAATAAACAAAAATAATAAAAAAATCATAACTCGACCATCTCACCTTTCTGCAGCGAGACATAGTCTTCTCGTTAGCTTTGAGAGGAACAGTTAATATGGCCAAATACTTTGGCTGCATTGTCCCTCAATATCTCTACTATCTTATTATTCCAAACATTAAAGGAAAATAAACTTAGAAGTATATTTTAAATACGATTCTGTACAACCGCTGTTTGACAAAAGAGGTTAAATATAACATCAATTTACCTTTTATACCCTATAAATCCAGAAAAACACAGAAGGAAGCGAAATAACGCTATTCATTCAACTATTTGGCTTCTAGAGAAGTAATCGGTCTGCACTTTAATGCATTTTTACGTATAGACTCTGAAATATAGCGACACGACCAACTCTCCGGCCCGACCGCGTCTCCCGGATTTACCCTATACTGGTTAAAAACAGGAAATGCCGACTCTGCGCTGGAACAAAATACGGAATGTCCTTACTCTTTGCCTGAGCACAAGCCTCTGTCGTCAAGGTAAAACAAGATTTCATTTAAGACGCGAATTATATAAGAAACTTAAATTCATTTAACCCCGTTTCTTTACTGATGGACTAAAGTATTAAGACTTACTTTTCTCGGTAACGCTGTTTTGTGACATTCCCTGTTCATCCCCTTACCCTTCAAATACGCGATCCGGATGCAAACGCGAAGACACAGCCACCCTTCCCCACAAGCCTACCCCGCAACAACGAAGCCTCCATATTTGAAAGCTTGAAAACCACCTTCCATTCAGCACTCTGCAAATTCCTACCACCCAACACCCCAAACCCGCCCCGCACCTGCACACCATAAACCAGGCCCTCTGCGCCCCTCTCGATCAATCTTCCCCGAGCAACAGAGGAGCCCGACGTTCCCTTCAGCCCTCAGTCAAGTATCCACCTCATTCGTGCCGCGCTAGGTGCCGTAATGGGCGTAATAATAAAAAATACGCGCCAGTGGGGCGGACTGAATGTTGCCCGATACCAGCGACGCTCACGTTTTAATAGCCGTCGCGCGCGGGTAACGATCATCGGGAAAGAAAAAAGTGGGGAAAAAAAAAGGGAAACACGCCGTTTCCCGCGTGGACGTGGCCGACTAAAGGGGGTGGCTCGGAGGGGATGGTCGGGGCTGGAGGCAATTCGTTTTATCGCGACGGTTTAAAGCTGCCAGCGGTAATAACTTAAGCAGTTGGATTACGGCTCGCACGCGGCCCATCGCGAGGAGGAGAGGCCACTTCCGGGACACCCGGTAGCTCGCGCGTCTGGCTCACGTTCCGATAAGACTCTAATTAAGGAGACTTATTGGGGGTCGTCTGCGACCATCGCCAGGTCGAATGCCTATGATTCTCTCCGTCTGCCTCGGAGCTGATTTGGCGATTCCCTATTCCACCCAGGGGCCTTGCATACATCTGCCCGCTGGAGGGGCTGCTGCTTCTCCCGAGCAGCGAATGCCTGCCTGGTGCATCGATCTCTTAAAGGGACGTTGACGGCGTGACTTACGCGGAACGAGTGTGATTGCACTTCCACGGGAGATTCATTTGATCCCGCGCAATCGATTCGAGGGCCGGGCTCGCAGTCGAAGAACGCTTTAGGGATCGCTGCCCTGAATACCCTCTCGGTTTCTTCAAGCTCCTTGCGACTTTGTGTACTTTATAGAGGATAGCTTTCCTCCTACATTACCAACTTTCGCCCGGTAAAATGTTTCCTTGCGCAATCAGGGTACCATTCTTCTTCTTATGGCAACGGTTACGTGGGGCCATCTCTTGCTTCAATGTGCACGCGCGTTATCGAGAGCACTGAATCGTCCACGGAATACCGGAAGATCGTGCTAAATACTGGACAAGATAGGTAACGAAGTCACTCGACTATTGACCCGTTCCTAAAGTTATGCGATCGGCCTGACGCGTCGGAGCGGGTGGAGCAGGAGCGCCGCGAGGGTACGAGCGTAAGCCAGGAGCCGTCTGAGCGGAAACGGGCGTAGATAAAGGGGTATCAAGGCGACGGCGACGAACAGGAAGCCCCCCCCCCGGGCGAAAAATATTAAAGAACACAGAGGAAGGTTTGCCAGTACGCCCTGTACCTAGAGCCGGGACTACCCACGCTTTAACATTCCGCAGACGTCACTTCGTCGTTCCAAGGTACCGAGCCGTAGTAAACGGCTCAGTCGGCGAACCCTCCCCCGTTGCATTCACGGGAATCCCTGTGTTGGGCTTGCACGCGTCGTGGAAATCGGCACGCAGCGCGACACCCGGGCGCATAGCCGTGAAGGGATGAACGCATTCGGATTATTCTCGAGGAATTTCACTTAAAACTTTGGCCGGCACGGTGCTGGAGGAGGCCCCCTTTCAAGCAGCTCTCGGGAGGCCCGGTTCGGCGGATTGAGAGATTTAGGAGGACTGGAAGGGTAGGAAGACCTGTCCTGACAACAGGGGAACGCTTTAAGTCTTGAACGAACCCTGGGAACGCGGGGTCGAGGATGCCTCATTGATGAATTAATCGAGTGCAGGGTGGGACTTCATGGCCGATTCCAGCCTCTTAGTTTGTTAGATTACTGCTTCGGGTGATTAGGATGGCTTATTCAGTGGGATGGATTAAGGCTTGTCTGCTAGGGGTCTCCGAGATGCTCTGACTTTGTAATTCTACGGTACAATTTTTGGTTTCCCTTCTCTCCTCTTCTGTCCTTGTATTAGTGACGCTTCCACGACGGGTGAGCTTCTGCTTCTCAACCCCCTCAACCACCCTTCACCCTTCCCGCCCTGTGTGCATATTCATAACACCGGGGCCGTTTTGTCCCGTGAATAATATCGATTTATCGATGGAATATCTTGAAGCATTTAGTCCGTAACGAACATTATTGGCCGTGCTCCGTACCCTTTGAAATTCTGCAGGTGTACGCTGGCGCGTTTTAATTTCAATTTCGGAATTTCGTCAGTCGATACGCCACCTTTTTGAACTGTGAATCAAATACCGCTGGACAGAGAAGTATGCGGATAGCGTTAAATGTATATTAAACGGATCGGTGTGCCCTGATGGTTGCCAGTTCATAAACTAATTTCGCGTCAACATTCCATGCGTTGTGAACGAAATTTTGGGGGAAACGTTCGGCGTTCCTTGCGCAGAGTTTCGTCCGATCGAACGGTTTAGATATGTGAGAGGATCGAAGCTCCCGTCGGTGTCCACGAAAATCCATTCGCCGTCACAACACTAGACGATAAAACACCCGCGCGGATCTGCAGTGCAAATTGAAACACAAAAGAGGATTCGCTGCTCCGTCGACCCCGGGTCTCGCACGAGGAATCGTCGAATCCCCTCGGTGTCGAACATTTAAGAAACACTTTGCCTCCTGTTTGCCCGTTTCCTTCGTCTAGCCACCGAATTTCCTGCGATTCCACGATACCCTTCCAGGGATGCGTGTCGCTGACGCGAAAGCTACTTTACGCGACACTGATTCAGCGATCGGTCGTGCTTCCAGACGCGTGACATTCAAAAAACCGCGAATGAATTTCTAAAGCTCCCGTGAAATCTGTAGTAACTGATGATAATATTTGTCAGCGCTGTATTCAGATTTCTAGATGCGCAACAACATTTTCAACAGCTTGGATTACGTTCAGATGAGTTTCACAGAGATCCCTCTTTTCTTAAAAGATTGAACCGCGAATTGGCGACGTGCTTTTCCCAACTATCGGTCAGCTCTCGGTCCAGCACTGTACATCTCCGCTGGGTGGCGGAAATTTACGTAGCACGAGAGCTTTGAAAGTACGGTTGGTTTGCCAGCCGATCGTTCCTATCCGGGCTAAACCGATTCCAGACGCTTCGGGCCACCGGTAGTCGGTCTTTGAGAGTGGAATTTTTGGCTGCCGCAGAACAGCCGTGGAATTTTATGCCCGAATATTCCGATAATAGTTGCAGGGCGAATATTACGAGCGGGCAGGATTCTAGTGGTTTCCGTGGAATCGTGGCACTTTGCAAAAGGGAGATTGAACCGTCGAATAGCTGAGAGAGGGCGGAGGAAATTAATATATTGCATTAGTTCGATGTGACGTGTATTATCGAGGAATTCGGCCGAGTGGGGCTAGAAAATGAAGTCCTTTTTGCGGCAGAATGTTGCGCGCAGAATGTTTGTTTGGCTTTGTTAGCCCTGCCGAACGTTTCAACACGCCAGCAGCCAGGCGATATTGAATTTGCGTCTGGTCGGTGCTTGTCAAGCTTCTCTCGAAATTCAATTATACACAATCGAGCACCTGCATTAAGAACGGGGTAGAAATAGATGGATATACGGATTAACTATAGAATAGCCCGGTATAACAAATTCATCTACCCGTTTCGCGATGCATCCCTCTTCGAGGGGTGACTCTCGAAAGCCCGGCTCCGTGCATCCTCGGAGCCCCGACATTAAAGAAGCACTAGCTCTCAGATCGACGCGATCTGTGCACCGAAAATATCCCCGAAGCACTTGGTTCTCCTTAGGGGCGGTGATTTCCATCGGTATCTGGCTAAACGGTAGCAATCGGAAGAGGAATTTCCTCGTTGCAAGCTCGCTAACAGTTTCCAGGAGCCTGGTGGCTGCCACGCCTACGTCTGAGCTCGACTTGCAGCTTGTCTCCTTCTATCTCTTCCCTCGGTTCCCGCAAATGTTGGCGATAAATCGTTGGTTTCGCTTCTTGCCAATGCGCTGGCGAGGCAACCTGTTCCAGCCTTCACGGAGTCTTTGCAGTACGAGAGTTCGTTTTCAGTTATTTGGGTGTTAATACTGGATGAGCTATCCAGGTATAAGTTCGGCAATGATGACAGAAACATGGGTCTGCTTTGCTCCATCCTCCTTCCATCTTTTAGTCGACCAGGTAATTGAGCACGAGCTGAGGTTGACGGTCAAGGGTCCGGATATCGGCATGAATATGGATATTCGAAATGGGCGACAAATGTAGCAGTGGGACTAGGCTTCTACTGAACGCGCTATGGTTCGGACCGAAAGTCAGAGTGCTCTTACAAAGGAACAAGGCTTACACCTGGAAGTTCCGTACCGTCACCCTGGGTTTTGAAAGCTTCGGAGATCCTTTTCAGGCATCTATTATTCGTAGCTGTGCATCGCGGACAACGTTGCCACAATTGGGAGATACTTGGACACTTCTGGACACGACAATCATAGTTCTTCAGAAACGATTGGGAATAGTACTGTCCTCTTTGAAGAGTTTGTTCCCGCGGTCTTTCAAACTTCTAAAGGCTTACAGCTTCAGCTCTATCTCCGTAGAATTTCAAAATCCGACGCTTAAGCTCGGTACCTTTCACTTTCTGATCCGCTCGCTTCCAAATTGAACAGTATCAGGTAGTCTCCTGGTGTTGCGTGTCTACCATCGGTTTACCAGTATTTTTTCGTCGCTTTTGTCACAGTGTCACTTTGCTCCATCAACCTCGACTTGCGTCACGTGTCGACAGGGAATCGACGAACCTCCCAGCCGCAGCCAGATGCGTATCGCGCGCTAATTGAAAGGGTGGAAGCGGTGGCTTCGGTGGGATCAGTTTGTACTCTGCGTGGTCGATAATCGCAATAGATTGATGGATAAAAAATTAAAGTCGCCAGTCCATTTCACGAGCCAACGATTTCCAGTGAATCCCTCTATCTCCTTTATTTGGATCCGAAGTTGCCAACTTGTACATTAGACATTAGACAGGGTGTTTGGTGATTTTTTAATGATCTTGTTCTCATGCCTCCAAGTAGATGCACTGTCGAATAAAATCGTGTTAAGAATTTGAAGGTGTCCAATAGGTTTAGCTATGTCCCGAGGATATGGTAATCGCGGTGGGCGCGCGAAGAACGCGATCGAAGCTTCACGCGTTACTGTTTCACGCTCCCCTTCTCGCCGCAGTGTCAGCGCATGGAAATTCGTAGGGAAATTTCGCGCCCGGGGAAAAAACAGCTTGGCTCGCTGACGATTCTGTTTAATGGGCCGTCTTCTGTAACGTATGACGACGCGTGGGCATTTTTATTTTCACGCTCGCGGTCTGTTTCGTGGAGCTGGCGAGCCACGGCTATTCGACGCAAATTTTCAATTATAAAAAATACAGCAGAAAAAGAGGGAAACACGCACGTTCGGTTCCGCGTCGGGTGGAAGCAAAAACGTGTATCGATAAGCTCACCCTGTTGCCGACCAAATGCTCCCAATATACCGAGATTCTGGTAACACGTTGATTGCACAAGGTGCTCAGGATACTTGGGATTCCGGGTGCTCGTTATTTAAATTCGATGCTCAGTGATACAATCACTCAAGCTACTCTATTTATTTTCAAGCCCCATCCTTCCATTCCTCCTCAAGCTCTGGCATCTTCAGAAGGGGAACGCGTCCACAGAGACCGCGTTTCCCTTCTCATAAATTCTGGGCATCCCCGCTCAGAGTCCCCGGGTGCTCCCCCACAGCGGTTTCGCGATCGCGGAAAAGAAAGGAGCGGCTGCAAAAGCTCGCGTGCACATCTCGACGATCGTAAAGGCAGGATGACCGTGAGGGAGGACACGCAGCCACGCGGGACAGACGGTCGCGCGACGAGGCGACGCCAGGCGTCGGTGGTGGGCGCCAGTTGAAAAATAAAGGCAAACGAGAGACCGCGCGCGGCCGTCTCTCGCGCGGCATTATGCGAGCTTCCACTTGAGGGGATAATTTTTCAAAGGGACTTCGCGAGGTGTCCCTTTTCGGCTCGTCTTCGTTCCGCGAGGCTGCAGGAGGGGTTGGGTGGAGGAAAAACGAGGAGGCAGGTGAAAGGCCGACTGCGTCTCTCCAACACCTGGCCACGTGTCCGTGAGCGTCGTCTCTACCTTCGTCCCCCGCGCCTTTCGTTTACCTTTTTCACGGCCTTTACGTCCCGCTACCTCGACTCTTCTTTTTTTTCTCTCCCCCTGTCTTTCCTTTTTTTCCCGCTCGCGGCAAGATTTTTCTGGGCCGATGAAGCGTAGCCTGATCCACTCAGTTCCTCTGGAGACGACGGGGTGGATTCGAGGGAGATCGCAAAGTAGCACGTCCCCGCGCCCGCTACGCCCGATAACCCTTGCCCGGATGCTCCGGCCCGGACACTTATGGCCAGGCAGTATTCTTCTTGAGGCCTGCAACCTGCAATAGAAAATACTGGATCGTGAAAACTGTGCTGAATTGGTCCGTGGCTTCGCGGAGTTACGACATCGCTTTGTCCTCTGGAATCTTTCCCACGCGACCTTTAACGAAAACGTTCACCCTCTTGTTGCAGACCCAGCGCGGAGCCAGCATGAGGCAATCGCCGTGGATCTCCGTCCTCCTTCAATGCCTACTCTTCGGCACGCTGCTCTCCGCGTGCCTGTCAGCTTCGACGCGTTCTCGCGGGAAGAAGAAGGTCGCGAAAGAGACGAAGGAAATGAACATTTGCGACATCGAGGGCCAGCAGGCGCCTATCTATTGCTACTGCGACAACAACGTTATCAGGAACGCGACAGACGCCAATTGCCTGGTCCTGAGCCCGTTCAATCTGAACGATCCCACGTGGAACTACTTCAGCTCGCAGCTCTACCTAGAGAAGCTGACGTTCAAAGTGAAGGCCGTGGATAGCTTGCAGTACATACCCACGCAGGTGCTCAGGCAGCTGAAGCATCTGCAGAAGGTGACGTTGCAGTACGCGAAAATCGGCGAGCTGGCCGAGTACGCGTTCGCTAACCTATCGACCATCGCCGAGATCAATCTGAGCAGAAACTCCATCAGCGTGCTGAGGATGCACGCGTTCGAGAACATGAAGAACCTGTCCGTCATCAACCTGGACGAGAATCGGATCACCGAAATTAACAGGTAGGCCGGAGTGATTTTCTGTCTGGGGAAGGGTAACTGGGTAAATGTTTACACCACGTTTCATACGTTGGTCCCGTAACACATATTACTGATCAAACGATCGCGTGTAATTGCGCGTGGACCGTTAGGCGGAAGTTAAACACGGCCTCAAAGCACCCAAGGGTTGTGACGAGTGTTCCGGGATATATTTGCTTTCAGTTAATTACTATGAATGGGCAAACCCTGCCGACCAATTAAAAACACTGTCCAACACGATTTTTGGTCTGCAATATCCGCTGGGTGATTCTTATAGAGTTTTTCGCCCTGAACACGAATCCGCAAGCAGAAATGCTCTATCACCCTCAGTTTTTGAGAAAATCGATTTTGAAAAAAACTGCAAATTTTCAACTTTGAACATTTTTTGTGTCGAAACGGTAATAGTTATTCGGTTGCTCGGTGCGTCAAATTATTCTACGAACCCTCCCGAATACAAAGATATAAGTTATTATTGCATTATGATCATTTAAATTTATTTAAACAACGATCAAAGGGAAAATGACACCCAAAATGCACCCATTTTTGAAGATATCTTTCAATTTATTTCCAAAACTAAGGGTCCAGGAAAAAATCTGACCATACCACGCGATGCAGCAGACATTTTTCCTTCGAAACTCATCAACAAAACTGGTAAGTCACGTTTTGTTTTCAATACAGAAGCAAAAGAGTTTGGCAAAACGCGCGGTGTCGACAGTGGTAGTCAATGGCGGCGCGCGGTACACTGCCGCTCAGCGTAGCACAATCGCTTAACGCGCCTGAGTACCACTGTTGGCACCGCGCGTTTTGCCAAACTATTTCGCTTCTGTATTGAAAACAAAACGTGACTTACCACTTCTGTTGATGCTTTCCAGAGGAAAAATGTCTGCTGCATCGCGTGGAGTAGTCAGATTTTTTCTAAGACCCTTAGTTTTGGAAATAAATTGAAAGATAACTTCAAAAATGGGTGCATTTCGGGTGTCATTTTCCCTTTGATCGTTGTTTAAACAAATTTAAATGATCATAATGCAATAATAACTTATATCGTTGTATTCGGGAGGGTTCGTAGAATAAGCTGACGCAACGAACAACCGAATAACTATTACCGTTTCGACACAAAGAATGTTCAAAGTTGAAATTTTGACGTTTTTTTCAAAATCGAATTTCTCAAAAACTGAGGGTGATGGCGACAAACGGTTTGCGGATTCGTGTTCAGGGCGCAAAACTCTACAAGAATCACCCAATGGATATTGCGGAACAGAAAAAAAGTTTCATTTTGTTGGACTGTGAAATTGGCAATCGACGGCTTCACTTTTACGGCTGTTGATTACTTATATAGTGATGTACCCTTGATTTTAGGGCACTTTATGCTCCTAATTATTAGCGCGAGCAGGAAATTCGATACTGCTTCGATGATTCTTCCACTGAAGTTTTTTCTATGCACGTTAAACGGGAGTGAGTAAAATTGTGGAAAGAAATTGCTCCGCTTTCCTCTCAGTTTCAAAGAACCTTTCACCAAAAATTGAGGAGAATCAATCAGAAAATCCCTAATTTCGCCCATTCGTTACTGTCATCCTTTATTTACGAATCGATTTTTTTACTCGATCAGAGTGAAGTTGAAATTGTTGCACAATCAGAAGTAATCGATACTGAAACGACTCCGAGTCCTCTGATTTCTCGTATGCCCATGAGTTTCGCGTCTGATAGTGTCCCGGGGATAGGGACGCGCGCCTCCAGTCGCCACCCTTCATAATTCCGAATGATCCGTTCAATTATGTCTCATTGCGCCGGCAGCCACGGCACGAGCAAATTGAAAACGTCTTCGGGGCGCATAGCGGGCGCTTTACGAGGAATACTGGTGAGATAAATTACCGAGGAATTTCTCGAGTTCGCGATGGCTCGGGGAATTCGCGGCGCGAAGCCGTTTCGGCGAATCAGCAGGCTTCCTTCGCGATCGAATAGACGTCTCGACGGCTAAACGTCGGAACTAGAGGCACTGGAATCCGGATAAACGGGCGCTCGGCTGCTGTATTAATAATTGATCGACCATTTAGTGGCTGAAGGTTGGAGCACAGTGGGCTACGGATGTCTACATCCAAACTCGGGAAATATAATCGAGAAGTCTGCTCGTGAGAACGTAACAAGTGCTTGTGTATCAGCTGACGTCCCACAGATCATTCACCTTCCGAGTAAAAGAACCATTTAATCTTCAACGAAAGAATATCCCTCCTTCAATGAATCCTGGCTGATTAGCGAGGCTTCCAAGATTATATCTTTCAGCAGGGACAGAAATATATCGCGCGGAGTCAGCCGTTTCATCTTGGAAATTGGGGGGGTTGAAGCATACCGGGGTGCATAATAGTCCAACTAGGTATCATTGCTTTGGCAAAAGCGGCTCGCGGGGCCACTTGCACGCCAAAATCCGAACACAGAAGCGACAACGGCGCCGATTCAATTTGCCGTACAAGTACGTCGAACTTCCCCGGCGCCATTAACACGGTCATAAAGCTCGCCCTCCACCCCCTGGCCCTCGAATGTCTTCGATGAAGCCTCTATGCCCCCAGTGTCTCTCATCTGCCGCTATCGTAACCTCCTTCGCTCAATTTGCCTGCATTCGATTCGCAGGGACACTTTCGTCAACCTGCCGTCGATGAAGATCCTGCTGCTGAACCGTAACAACATCAGCACCCTGCACGACAAGGCGTTCAAGCACCTGACATCCTTGGAGGAGCTTGAGGTGTTCGATAATCAGATCAAGGTGATCACCGGCGACAGTTTCCACGGTCTGAGGAACCTGGTCAGGCTGGACCTCCGCAATAACTTGATCGCCATGATCGGGGACAAGACGTTCATCGAGATGCCGTCGCTCAGGGAGCTGGAGCTCGACCAGAACGAGATCAGGTACATCTCGGAGAAGGCGCTGAACGGCATGAGGAACCTGAGGAAGCTGCGGCTCAGCGAGAACAAGCTGATCAACCTGGAGCCAGACTTCCTGGCCGGTGCGCCGGGCGTGTACTTCTTGGACCTCAGGGACAACCAGCTGAAGACCATGACCTTTGATAACATCAAGCCCATCGTCACCAACTTGTACAACAGCACCAGCCACTTCTTCCTGAACGGTGAGTCCAGCTGATGCATGATTCTTTATTCAGAAGTAGAAGAGTAGGGGATAGGTGCTATATACACGTCTTAAATGGGACAAATCGAATTTCCAAAATTCTAAACGCATTACACATGCAAGTTATTTTCCTGTTTATGGCAACACTAGTGCCTAGTCATTTGACGTAAACTTCCCTGCGGTCTCACTTGCAACAGAGTAGTAATCCACGGTTGATGTTTTTCGGCAGTAAAAGTGAAATTTTCATTGGTTTTCTGTGTCGTTTTCTGAGATTAAGATATATACAAAGTGTTATATCATTAAAATAGCCTATATTCAACTGAAACGAAAACGCTTAACAGGTAAGCTTAATTAATTGTTTTCTTTGTTTTGCGGTTATTTTATATTAAACTCACTTATAGTCGTAAAAGGGACAGCATAACAAGTCTTAAATGGGACGACCGTTTCATGGCTGTCCCTCTCATACACATGTACTGCTGGACGCTATATGTATTATACTTTCCTGTAAAGTTATTAGTGTATCATCTGATACATAGATGACATTGTTTTAAATTATGAATTATTAGTTGATGGCGTATTGTTTCAAATTTAAGAATTAATAAAGTGACTATTCAAAGCGACAAACTTTATCGTCAAGAAAATGTGTGGCAATAAATTAGCCCTCGTTATAAGTTATAAATAAATTTGCAACAGTTGTATGTAAATTTGCGGTAAATGGGCCAATGAGTCATGCGGAATAAAAGGCACATTCAATTTTTTCTGTTCCATGTGACATTAATAATAAAATATTGATGATTTATACTACAAAGAGTAAATTTTTTCGTAGATTTCGTTGTATTGTATCATTAAGATTTAGAATTATAATTGTAATACTTAATAAGTTTATTTTTATTAACGTGTCCCTTTCATGACTTATACTGTCCCATTTAAAACCACCTAGTCGTAAAAGGGACATTTCCCACTTTTTTGAAAATCGAAGATTTTCTTATTTTCTATTACAATTGATGAGTTTGCAATATACTTTTATTGAAGGGAAATAAACACGCTTCCTTGTGATGTAGTTGTTTTTTAAATACCTATAACGACATTGTCAGAAATGGACGCTAAACAAAAGTGTCCCTTTTATAGCACCTCTCCCCTACCTACTATAAGTTTCTTCTAGTTGACTGTTAATCAAATTATTGGTAATCAATTCAAATAGCATATGTATATTGCGGTGCAACTGGCGAGTCTATGAAGTAAGGCTATTCGAGTCGTATCTCTACAAAGCTTGTAGTATTACCTCTCAATTTTACGAGACTGAGATTCAATCAAATCCATCGATAACTTTCGACGAGACACTCGTAAGGATTTTACACGAACCGCGATTGCACGCTTTGGTGGCTAATGTACCTATAAAGTCACCTGCCCGAGATTAAGATTCAACGCGGTTATAATGAACTTTCTTTTGAACTGTCGCTTAATAGATAATTTTCTAACAGCCCCGTAATGGCCGTCATTACAGTGTATCCCCGTGAATATCTTAAATCTCGACGGTGAACTCACCGCGGCCGGTAATTGCTCTCAAGTGAGGGATCAGACGTTGTTATCGTGCCGCGGAATCTTTAATTTCGCTCGTTAAGCTGCGATGCGTGCCAATTTCGCGGTCGTTTAAGGGCGGCGGAACAGCCCAGCGATACTCGTGCAAGGGTTGCTTCCTCGCCCTCGCTCCGATTATCTTCGCCCCTTGCTCTTAAACCTATTTACAGAGGAATGCTTCTGAAATATCCGGCCGAGCCCTGACAGGGAACCCTGCTAGTTACATCGACGCGAATATTTACAAATATAGATCAACAAGTGCATTCCTGCGGAGTCATAGCTGCGCGAAATTCAGCCTCCCTGATAATGTTGCAAGCGGGTTTCTTGAAGCTAAGTTTTGGGACGTCATTAAACTCGTCGGGAAGTTCGTCGCGTTCTGAACGTTGCGAGTTATCGCCGGCAACCCTCTTCGACTGCAGAAACGGTCTGTTTGCAAGTGGTTTCCGATAAAGTGATCCATTCGCGGCATCCTCGAGTGCTCGAGTAAAGTGACCACGAAAATACTCGCGGCATGATTACCTCGGAGCTGCGATCGAGAAGCTATGAAGTATCTTCCGCCGCGCATACTCGAAGCCTTAAAAAACGACCTTGCTCTGTGGGAGCCGAGCGTATCCCGGTTCCTTAGTTTGAAATGTAAATAATCCCGGGCACGATATTTCCATCCAGCCCGGTGTTTCCGATACAGGGACGCTGCCTTGTCTCTCCCAGCCTTCCATCCATCCTGGAATTACCATAGACCGACAAAAAAGCCTCGCTTCCCGACTCCTCTGCCCGTTGTTATATAGGTTACATTGAGAACGTACTGCTGCGGGATTGCGCGAACTCGAGTGCGTCTGTATTAACGGTCACTGATGAACATGGGCAACTTTAGTGGTAGACCTTAGTTAAGGGGGGTCACTCAAGTGAAAATGAACTACCAGTTATTTTACAGATAAAAATTCGAAAATATGCATATCCATATGATTTTTTACGCTGAAATGAATTATGTAAGAGTTAATATAGTGACAATTTTTTTTTCAAAATTTAAAAATAAAATTTCGAAAAAATTATTCGATTGTAAAATCCATACCCTTATTTCTGTAGAATTGTATACAAAGACTGTAAAAAAATTTCAGCTCGAAAACTTCATTTTTGTCCGAATTATAAAGTTTTTATGTTTTAGTTACTACCCCAAAACATAAAAACTATATAATTCGGACAAAAATGAAGTTTTCGAGCTGAAATTTTTTTACAGTCTTTGTATACAATACTACAGAGATAAGGGTGTGGATTTTAAAATCGAATAATTTTTTCGAAATTTTTTTTTTTTAATTTTTGAAAAAAAAATGTCACTGTATTAATTCTTACATAATTCATTTCAGCGTAAAAAATAATATGGAAATACATATTTTCAAATTTTTATCTGTAAAATAACTGGTAGTTCATTTTCACTTGATTGACCCCCCTTAAGTTGGAAAAAGTCTTTACACTGAAGCTCGCCTCTGGGATTGCCTTGTTCTTCCTTGTTTTCTATTATATTTCTTTGTGCAATAAAGACGCTTAATAATAATAATCGTTGGGAGCGCTTTGTCGTTGATATTTAGCGTTAAGAGTACGATATTATAGAGCAGAGTGTTTTAACACCTCAGCAAAGAATATCCCACTACAGAGGATCCCAGTAGAAAATGTCCCCAGAATAATCCTTGTAACCTCTGAATATTTCTAAGCTACTAGACCACCCGATTCGTTCGGCGACACTAGTCCCAAGAACACGATCATTCTCAGTAGTCCAACTGGCAACTATTACTCTTACACGGCCGTCTTTTGGGAAGCGCTGGGCCAACTGCGGCCCGCCTGGAATTAGCCCTTGCTGTGCTGGTCGTTCGTCAAACTTTTAGTTGGCGAAACTTGCGCTCCTGACCCCGACAATCAGGAGTAGCAAGCGCCAGGCGTCGGGGCGCCCCTCGAACGATTGTGTATAGCTTTCCCTTAGCGACACCAACGGGCTAATGGAATCTGACGGGCTGAGCTCGTCAAAAAGTTGATCAACTTTTCGCGCCGGACCGTGTCCAGACACCCGACGGTTTTCCAGCTAGACATCTCCGAACGCGGGAGTTTAATAAGGAAACTGACGAACAGGACGTAACGTCCCGTTGAGTTCTCCCCATCGGGCTCTTTCTGGGTCGTTTGCTCCTTTTTCGTTCCACCCCGGTCGACGACCCGAGGCCTGGTGCCTGGAACGCTGGCGCTGGGAGATTTCGCGAGATAAGGCGAGACGATTTTCTTGGGGGACCTTTCGTAAGGAGGATTGTAGCTTTTCGGTTATTTGCGGCGGGTGCTTGATAGGGTGTGGTGATACTTTGAGAGGAGGTACTCGATGTCTCTCGTCGAGTGTTCCTTCGGTTAAATTGATTTCGATTCTGCTGTCAATGGAAGTTACCTCTGCGTCCGTTCGAAATCAAAGGGCTTGTCCGTCGAATATCCATGCGAGCTCCGCCGGGTGTTTTTGTATTAATCGCCCCAGCATTATTGCCGCGAATAGCAATGATAATTGGGATGTATTATTGATAATATGCCTCGACGGTATTGGTAATGTTTTTAATTAATGTTTAATCAGCGGCCATGGTGAACAATCATTTCAATAAAACGCTATCGAGAGGAATTGGTTTAAATAACATTCGTACGTAGCCGCCCCGATTTCAACAATATAGATATTATCAATTAATGTAATTTGTTGAAATTATATCTGGTATTGTCGCGTATGGAATCATTCGAGGAATCGTTTCGAATATCCAATCAGAATGTGAGGAGGAGCTTTATTTCAAGATTCGGTGTACTGATTGCAGTCTGGTGAAATTAAAATTTGATAGGGTACTCCAAACGAGAGGCATTAAATATGGAAATGCGCGAGAAAATACATATTTTAAGCTTGAACTCGTTCACGATATAGTCCACCAGCCACTGATCAGATTCCATATCTTTACTAGCACATTTGAGGAAACGGAAGCTCTTAGAAATTCAGAGAAAAATAGAAAACCCAGCGAACTTTTTTACTCATCGAATTGTCCAGACCTACATCTACTTTTTCTTTCCCTTCACGCTCTTCTCTCGTCCATTCTCGGGCGCTTATCCCCCATCAATTTGTCAGTCCCTTCGCTTACACTGCCAAACACTCGATCGCATTAGGTGGCGAATATAGGTATCCGTCGTAAGATACTCGAGCGGAATATCCAGCGAACGGTCAGATATCGAGGAAAAGTTCGATAACAAGCCACTATCGGTACATCGATTTCTCGTGACGCTGCTCCCTCCGTTCCGATGGCATACATTTATTTCGTCCACGGTTTCCATCGTTGAAAAGCTTTCCCAGCAACTCTGAGAAGAGAAGCCCCCGTTGTCTGTGCCACTGTTTCTTCTCGAAAAAAAAAAAGCAATTCCTATTTACCTGCAGGCTGCATTCTGTTTCCATCATTCGCTCGCGTCCCCAGTCGAGCTCGACGATCCGTTTTTCGCCTCAATTAAGCCCTCAAATTTGCAATTTCGCCGTGGTCTCACTCTCCGGGGACGAACAGAAAAAAAAACGACCGAAAAATAGGGAGTACCACGTTTTATCCACTCACGTAGGAATTTCGTTTTCTACGATTCCAGGCTGGAAGAGACATTCTAGGGAACGGCGAACAGAAAGAGGGGTCTGGGGGGCGTTCTATTGTTCGAAAGGTCGCGAAACACGAGACCGAGCGGGAAATAGCGGAATGAAATTAAGAGAAGCTGCGAAAGTATCGCGGGCGAATGGCGGGCCGCGATTTCCACGTGAAAAACCGTTTAATCGCTCTGGTTACATGGCCGAACCGGGCCCAGAGGGGAATCCGCTCAGTTCTCCTGTTTCAACCAACGAATTGTGCTGTTTTCTCGCAGCTTCTTCGCTGTTTGACTAACGAAGTTGGGGTTTACCTTGGGGCGAACCTCTGTTACTCCTAACGAAGAGGTTCTAGGGGGAACAACTGGCGAGTGGGAGTGAATTTAGAGCAGCCATTTAGATGAGTTTAATTCGAGATTTCCAATGGACGACGCTCGTGAGGATTCTCGGGTTGTCACCCCCGATCCTTGCCCCGCGGTGATTTCTTCGAATCTCGAATACTTTGGATATCGTTATCGCTTCTACGTTCCTTCAACAATATTTTCGCTGGCGGCTAGATTCCCGCAGACCGTTCCGCGAGCCGCGGATTTCCACGCGTATATTGGAGGAGGCGTGGGCGCGAGGCCGCGCGAGACTTATCGCAGACGGTGTTTTCCCAGGGCGGAGGGAAAACTTGGATATCGGATACGCGAAGTAGCCGATTATAGGAAATACGTACTGGAATATGTGTGCCACAGGTGGCACGCAGATGCTCCGATATTTAACCCCGATATTGTTCCTTAAAGTCGCGAGAGATTACGTTCACCCGGCTGGAATTTATGCGCGTAATCAGAAGGCTGAACAGCTTGCATTGTGCAGGGAATAATGGGGCAATTATCGCAACGTGCGACGGTTATCGCGACCAGCAATAACCGTATCCGTAGACTTTACACGTGCATACACGTCTCTTTACGCTTCGGCTGTGAAAGGGTCCATGCATTTTTTAGAAGAGCAGCTAGAAATACTTCGGACACACCGGCCGTCCAAAAGAGATCTGCTCGTCACAGTGCCTTCCCCTCGGAAATTTCAGAAACTCGATGAAACTTTTAATTGCCGAGGCGTGAATCTACATGATCGATGCCCCGCCGAGTTCGCCGCTAATGGAAAAAGGAGGACCGAGCAGCACTTCCGTCAACCAACGTCTATTCATAATCCATCGAGTGCCGCGTCACCACCCACCGCTGTGTCAGCTCTCGCGCCTCGATTTTTCTCTCTTTTCAAATTCGCGCCAGCGCACGGGGGACAGGGCGAAAAATTCATTGTAACCGGGCAAATAAGAAACGTTAACACGAAATATCAATCTCGAGCCGGGGCTGCTCTTTTCATTCCCGTCTTCGTTTTTCTTTTTTTTTTTTTTTTTTTTTGCCACCACCCCCCGATTTTTGCTGCTCGCGCCACGCGCACCACTTCGCCGCGCGAGCTAAAAACCGAACGAAACCGAGTGAAAGTTTGACATTGCTGGCCGGTGATTTATCGGCAGTCGCAGTAACGCCGGTGTAAGTGACTATTAACGTGGACATTAACGAGGCGGGCACGCGTAACGAAGCGATTAATGGCGCAAAGAATCGCGCGCGTGATATTGTAATGATGATAATGATGCGCAACAACGTGTGCTTTCGACGTTTTCGAGAGGCAACTGCCGCAAAATTTGTCGGCTCCATTAATGGGGGAATTGAAATGGAAATTCTGGTAAACATCGATGCTAGTGTCTCTGACCATTAAAGTTGTGTTGAAGTAAAATTCGGAGTGTTACTTGAGTACTTACTGGAGTAAATTTTCACTCACAATATATGACAGAGGATGGACCAAAGTCTATTTCAGGATATTTGTTATTAAGTAATTGAGTCAAAGAAAAGTGAGAAAAAAAATTGAGATCTGAAAGACGTATCAACTCCACGAAAAACTGAACATTGCCCGATGGAGCTCGAGAAATCTATTTCCCTCGGACGGGGAACAGTGGAAGGAATTATCTAGGGTCTAGGGTACCAAGATTCAGGTCCATGCAAGTTGACGCATCGACACACGATTCGTTCGCTCTCGACGCTCCAAATGAATCGCGCCTTCCCATCGTGTCTGTTTTTCCCACTCCTCCGTGGACCCTCATCTTCCGCCTGCCTCTTCTTCTTCGTTCCCTGAACTCTCGGCTGCAGCGAGTTCAAGAACCTCCATGCATCCCCTCTCCCGGCGTCTCTATCAGCGTCGCCGCGACTCATCTTATTGATCCGCGCAATAGATCTCTCGAGTCTGTCGCTCGTAAATCGCGGACGACGATCGCGGGGCCCCTTTAAGCGCGGCCGTGTAATAGAAAACTGAATCGTGAGCAGCCATTAAATACGTAGAACAAGTGGCTCGGCTCGGCTGGCGGCGCCTGAAAGCGCCTAAAAGCGTCTGGATGCGCGAACACACCTGAGGGATGCATCGCCGGCGGAGTAAACGCTGGCACTGCAAGAGTAACTGGACGAAATTTATTACCTCATCGCTGGCGCATGGCGATATATCGATATAGAGTCCCGAGGCCAGGTGGCACGCCTAGCTCGGGCGATTAATAAAATGTACAGCGGCGTTTTACTCGGTTTCGTGTAATCACGTGCACGCGTCGCGTTCAATTCACCTGATGAGTAATCGTCGCGCTAGAGAGCCACGGTTTTCATGCGGGACGACAGTGGAATGCTTCCCTCTCCCCCGATACACCGCTGATGAGTAATTACCCTCTATTTAGGAGGTCGGATTGATCGGTGCTGTTGCACCGATGGTCCAAAGAATCTTTTCTCCGGAACAGTCGTTTTAGACCGGTTCGCAAAGAGGAAGCTGCATATTGTCCGCGACGAGGGAAGGGCGTTGCGAAGGGTTGTTGACGGAATACAGATTCTTGGGACATTGACTTCCCCAAGTCAGATTCATACGTTCGATAAACTTTTTCGATAAGAATCGTCTTCGTTTCAGTCGCATCGCGAAATGCGATGTAATGTGTGTTATCAACGGTGTTCTGGTAGGCCTGGTTATCACAGGGTGGAGAGGGGTGGACTTGCAGAAGGCGGGGCCAGAAGGGTAACAAAGGCTTCGAAGAAATCATAAATCAAGCACGTCCATTCTTTCCTCGTTTCTGCAGTGAATGGCCTATAAAACGTATTTAAGACTCGCGGACTTTTCACGAAACGGGAAGTTCGTGTTTGAAGCGGTGAAATATCGCGGAACAAGATGATTGCGCGGTAGGCGAAATCGATGAATAAATAGCGGAAGCCTCTGATACGATCAAGCCTTCGTTGAATCCCCGCCTTTTATTGTACACTTTGCATTTCCTGCGGAATTAGCTCAACGTCCAATTCCACGTTCAATTGTATTCGCGAGAATTTCTTTTACAGCTGCGAGAATGCGAATGCCTCGTGGCTCCTCCGCTGTACCAATTCGGTCCATTTCTGCTCCTTAACCATTTTTAAAATACTCCACGTTTCCCCATTTCCGCTGAAATTCTGCGAGAAATACCAGATTATTGCTAGAAAATCTGCTTAAAATGTAGAAATTCTCAAACGATTCGCACGCTTTCCATCTGTCGTTGGGATTCTCGACGGGAAATTCAGCGAATTCGTGTAGCCCGACGGTAAATAATATTAAATGGCGGACGTTTCATATTGAAATGACGAGACAGGTCGCGCAACGATTATACCAAATTGATTGTTAAGTAAGCTGATCGACTACCGTACGCTTTTTAATTGCCCGCCATAATGGAGCAACAAACGCTCGCTTGAAGGCATTATTCGATGGCCGTATCGATATCGCTTTTTGTTATTCTAATCGTAGAAGCGGCAGCTGTACGTCACGGCTAATTACCAAAGTATCGGAAATAAATTAGCGGATCAATTCGGACGGGATCTTTGAAATTAATCTCCCAGTGAATAAATGACGAGTAGAATCGAATAACACGCAGTTTATAATGAATAATCGCGATTCCGCGTCTGTCTGAAAGAGATACTCACGATTTGCACAGTAATCCCGTATTAGCTTCAAATATCAAGGATATCACTGTTCGAGCGAAACCGCGCACGTGTATAATTTATGTTTTTTCGCCTGTATATTCCACGACTTTATAATTCTCACTTTATCAAACAGAAATGAATTTTCCGTTACGAAAATCATTATTCTCGTACCGAAATTGAAATCACAAACAGAAGCGATGAGGTACGGTTTCTTTATCGTTAGTCGACTGCATCGGTTACTTGACCCGAACGCCAGTAAAAGTACGCAAAAATCTGGAGGGATGTAACTTGATTTTCTCGAGGATAAACGTCTGTACAGAGGAAAATATTTATTCTAACTTGTAGCTTCAGTTTCCGAGAATTTCTGCTTCATTTTCGTTTGTACTACGAATCACCATTCAGCTCGTGCTTTAACGATATTTTTAGAAATATCAGAGGAATGCTGTCTTCTTTTTAAACGGCGAATAGAAGGACCAGGGTATTTACGCGTTATAATAATAATAATAATAATAATAATAATAATAATAATAATAATACAACAAGTGCGCAGTTCGTTTGAAATGGCCCTCGTAGTTTATGGAACAATAATAAGTTTCGCAAACGCGATTACCGCGATGCTCCCATTAACCGTGTTAAAAGCAGAGGCGATTTAAAGTGACCGTAAAGCACCCGTGGAGTGGCGAAAGGTCTGACCTCAAAACGACGCCAGGGAATAAAGAATTGGACGGTAGATCAAAGTCATCGCGTTCATATACCGCGTATATTTCATCTCATTCACTCCACTCGCTCCCGTGGACTCGTGTGTCCAGGGGTTTTGTCCAATCTTTGCTTTATTACTGGCTCCTCCTAAATGGAACAGCTCGAACATGCTCGAAGCTAGGTGTAATTGTGATACTACAATGGATGGTCCCCCATTCAAGTCATTTGGGAACGCTATTTAGAATTATAGTATATCCCTAGTTTGCGGACGAAATTTCATTCGTTGAATGGATGCGAGTGGGTAGAAAAAGAAATAGTAAAGGTTGACTCAATAATGAAGTGAAGTGACTGCGGGTGTACTCTGTGCACTTTGCGCAAGTACTTTAGAATTGCGTGATTTTTCAACACTGTAGGAATCTATGTAATTGTAGAACATTGAATTTTAGCGTGACCAATAAATTTCCCTTGCTGCATAGTCGCCAGCTATGCACACCCTCGATTCGTGTTTTACTAATACCGCGATATCAGGTTTGCTCTGCAGTGTACGTACTCGAAGAGATGTTTACGAGCTCGTTGGAGGTCCATATCGAAACGCGAGATGTAAATTATCAGTGTATTCTGTTTCTAGTACCTCGTGAAGAGGTCTTGTCTGACGCGCTCGGATTGAATTGCACGTCATACCGAACATCGAGAACGATGTTTGTTTTCCCCCATTTCGAAAGTGTAGCACTTGCTGTACAGGTCCTTTCGGACAATGTGGGCAGAAATTCCAAAGTAAATTCAGTGGGAAAAATAAACGTGGAAAGCCTACATATTCCACTCCTAGATAACTGTAATCAACATTCATTCGTTTAGTGCAAGCATTCGTGAACTCGTCAGCAATTTCCTCAGTGCAAAATCAATAAAGAGAAGTTACACTTCCGTCGTCAAAAGTCGCGAAAATAAAACCATTTCAGAGTTACCTTCAATTCCAATTTCCTCTGCAATTAAACAGTGCAGCTTAGTCTATAGAAGCTATTACATCCATCAAAATCATCTCGATAATGTTGGAATTTCACCATCGTTCGATCCATTACTAACGGCCACCATATGCAAGTTGGCGTCTCCTCGACAGGCGAGCCAGTACCTCGATACACACCCTCGATTGCCGAGGGTGGTTCGCTTAACAAGACGTCTGGAAACCGACACGTGCACCCTTCCTCTCCCGAGAGCGGACCGCGTGCGACTCCCGTAGGTGTTTGGAGAGCGAGCGGGGCAGAATTTCGAGGCGTGCTTTGATGCGCCAGCTGCACTCTCGAAAATGCACCGACTCGAAAATCCACGCGTGCGACTTTTGTGCCGCGATTCTTGCAGGCTGATGCGTTTTTTCGCTCGGCAGTCAGCGTGTTCGGGGCGTTAATTGCAATCGATAACTCGGCTCCTCGTCGTCCTCTCGCTTATCCTCCTGGCGCGAGTCCCTTTGATGTAGGCAAAGACAGAGAGTGAGTCACGTCACTCGGCCAACTTGGACTGAACTGCTACCGGGGCGCGTCGAAGATAAATTCCGTGCAGCGCCGGTAATCAGTTTAATTCGAAGTCCAACAAAGACCAATCACCGCAGGGCCTGAGGTTTGTTTCGTGGGTAATTATTCCCTACACACTAGGGTGGACCTTATTTTTCGACCATCAGATTTTTTTGGTCCCGTACCCCAGAAATGTGACACTTATTGGGAAAATGATCTGGAAAAAATTTCAGCCCGATTGGACCACGGGAAAAGGACGCGCAACGAATTTGAAAATTTTGAACTTTTTAAACCTTGACATAAATATACATTATGACATATCGTTGAATTTGTATTTTTTTTGTGTTTAAGAATACATACACAGCTTATACGATTGTTAACAAAAAAAACGACCTTGAAAACTCGAAAGAGTGACCTTGAAAAAAAAATGTCCTCCCATTATATTCGCCTCTTTATATACTACAACTTTTGTCTGAAGAGTTTTTTCATATATCCATAAACGATGGAGATATTAAACATTTTTGATTTTCATTATAACGCTCCATTATACAGAAGAAAAGCAGTTCTAAGACTGGAAATAAGTTATTATAGCTATTATGTAAATTACGAATAGAAATGCCATCAAAGTATTGCGTCCCAGACCTGCTCGTGGACGTTCGATAAGACCGAGCAGATCTTGCCCTAGACGCGTCTGTGTTAACAAACACAGTCTTAAATGCGTCTCAAAAATTCAAATAGCCACGGAGGTATTCATTAGGGGTTCCTTTATATTAAAAATGCTTTAAAAATCCTTTGATAAATTCTCTTTAGTGACGTCAGGATACTGCTTTCTATATTCCGTCACATTCTGCAGTATAAATTGTTTCTCCTCTTCATTTTTTGATAATATTTTGTTATATTCTTCTATAAGTTTAACGCCACGCTCAGCGGTGTCATTTACCACTTTTAATCCGTTCACGATGTTTCGCCCAATTTGGAAAGCCTCGTCATCACTCCATATAGAAGGGTTTTTTTTAAAAAATGTATTAGGTATTAAAAACCGTTCAAAGAATCTTTTGGAATCAGGAGAAATAAAATGTTCCATTTTTTTTGTTGACTAATTGTTCGTAATTTACATAATAGCTATAATAACTTATTTCCAGTCTTAGAACTGCCTTTCTTCTGTATAATGGAGCGTTATAATGAAAATCAAAAATGTTTAATATCTCCATCGTTTATGGATATATGAAAAAACTCTTCAGACAAAAGTTGTAGTATATAAAGAGGCGAATATAATGGGAGGAAATTTTTTTTTCAAGGTCACTCTTTCGAGTTTTCAAGGTCGTTTTTTTTGTTAACAATCGTATAAGCTGTGTATGTATTCTTAAACACAAAAAAAATACAAATTCAACGATATGTCATAATGTATATTTATGTCAAGGTTTAAAAAGTTCAAAATTTTCAAATTCGTTGCGCGTCCTTTTCCCGTGGTCCAATCGGGCTGAAATTTTTTCCAGATCATTTTCCCAATGAGTGTCACATTTCTGGGGTACGGGACCAAAAAAATCTCGCAAAATAATTTTCGTCAAGAGTAGCTAAGGTCCACCCTACTACACACCTTAGGGCACCTTAGCTAGCTCGCCACTGCTGAGACCTTGTAGGAACTCCACTGCGGAGGCCTCTTTGGCCCGGGAACGAAAGAACTTGGAAGCACATCGTGTTCCAAGGACCAACCTTCCAGACAATATTTCACCCTCCATTTTTTCCTGGCCCCTTTATCTCCGCTCTTCCCAGAATCTTCTTCGGGAGCCGCCGTCGCGGTGTCGGAATTACGTAAGCAACTTTGCTAGCCAGGCATTGCCGCGGCATCCCTTCTGCGACAGAGTGGGAAACGACTCTGCCCAGCTTGAGATTGAAAAATTGCGAGATACAATTAACCCTCGCCGGCGACGGGCACGTCTTTTCCCAGGACCTGCGTGTAATTTCATATTTTCTCCCTTTGCCGGTGTAATCCCCGTGTATACAGGCCGCGGCGGGGCGACGGAGCCGTCTGGTAAATGAGAGGGACAGAAAAGCTGGCGGGAGGGGGCGGAAGGGTGGTCTTTATAGTGGATTTCACGGGCGAAGGGGGATGCAAGAGCGCGCGACGCCCGTAATGGCATCGCCACGGGGGCACCCCGTGTCGAACGGGATGAATCGAGCCTCGAACGGTTTTGATTCCGACATCCTCGCAGGCATAAAGTCAGATTTTATTGCCGCCACATGGCCGAAGTGTGATTGAACGCAGTAAAGAGTTACGCCCAACGGAGTCCAGCATTTCTCGCGCCCTCGATTCCATCATTTAGATACTCGCACGTCGCTGGACAGTCTGGTAATTGCACGAACCACATCGGGACTGTAAATGGCTGGTTAAGTACCGCGAGACGGTGTACAAAATGGCACAGACGCTAGTACGAATCCAATGGGGATCCTTAGTCTTTCGCGAAGTCTCTGTACCTCGAGCTTCCTGGGCTTGTGTTCCTCGCAAGTGTTATCTACCGATCCGTGACATAAGCGTGTATAACGCTTGTATTACGAATGGCATTCATTGGCAGCTACGGTTCTCAAGCGCAGGGACTTAATTAAGATCCAAAGTCTGAGGCTGTGCTGGAGATTCTATCATCCCCCATATATCCTCCTTCGTTGTACCTCACTGCCAAGCGAATTTACTAGGACCCGCAGTCACTGGGAAAGTAGTTCTCGGCTCTCTATCTCAGTCTCTATCAGCCGACGGCAAGTCACCGAGAAGAAATAGAGACAAAGACGCGAGCAGAATTCGGCCGGAAGCGTTCATCTCGTCCGCGGGGAGCGGGAGGGTGCGGTGTTCATCCGCCAGCATCCCGTGAAACGCAATGATTTAACGTCCGAGATAAAACTACTACTCGAAGACATTACTTTCCAGCGAGCAGCTCTCGTCCCAGCACGGGGTGTTAACTTTACGACTTGGATTCAGCCCGATTCAGTCGCGCCGGATCCTTCCGCGTCGCTTAACTTCCTTGACGGCCCCCTTTGAATATTCGAACGCCCAGCTAATTGCGAGTTATGACGATCCGTGTATTGATCAGCCAGTGCCCCGTGCGCTAAATTGGACCGTCGCAGGAGAAACGTGCCGCTGGTTACGAAACGATCACCGACTAATCCTCGCGTTTCGCCTCTAACGAGTTGCCACTCCGAAACAACCTTCTTTCCTGGGAATCAAGGATTTTAAAAAATAGCGCGTGGCTATTTCTTCGTTTTCGAAGGAGACTTTAGGTGGCTGATCGTTTATGAGAATTCTACCGGTAGAATTTGGAGGTTGAAGGTCCGAGGGACCAAGGGAAAGAAGGAGACCGCGCTTGCGGGCAGCAGGATTGCGGATTGGGCGGCCAGCCACGTGTTCAGAGGCGCAGGGACCATTTTCCACGTTCGAGCGGCGCGCTGCGATGTTTCATTGCTGTCATCGGTTAAAAGCACCGATATTTCAGGGTCGCTCGCGCCCGGCGCGTATCGTTCACCCGCTACGTTTAAGCATACGCTTAAGAGCGGTGTGAAAAGTCCCCGGGGGCAAAAGAGCACTTTCCCGTCGCGCGCCGCGAATTAAGTGCTACCGATCCTCTAAAGTAACTGCTTAACTGAAGCACCGCTCTTCCAGGAGAAGGGGCCACTCTCGCGACGTGTTTTCAAGTAGCTGCACGCTCGGTCCCGCCTTTTCCGCGCTTTGTCGCCACGCGCGAATTCTCGCCGGTTACTCGATCCCGGGCTGGTCTTCTGCACGCGATTGCTCCTCGTCTGCCGCTGGCCTAGGCTTCCCCCCTGTCTGTATCGAATCGAGTCTCCTCGATGGCTTTCAAGCAATATAGACGCGCTCGAAAAGGATCGCTGTTTCACACGGGAGAAGCTCGGCACGTGGGAATAAGCTTTGCTCACCTGGACTCGTTAATTGGAAATTTTTTATAATTCTCATTCGTAGCCAAGATCGTTGAGCAGCTTTCTTCCCGCCACAATATCTACTCGGACCCTTCCATCACTTTAGTCTTCATATCTTCCTGCAAACTTACAGAAACGCAATGCTTCTGTGTCGACGGTTGGCAGAAAATAAAACACCTCGGATATTTCTAGGTGTCTTTATGACCGCACTGAAACCAATATACTTTACGAGCGACACTTTATGGGACATAATCGAGGACGAATTGGTGGTAGGTTTAATTGAGTAAATCGATCGTTTCGGTTTAATTGGTCTGGTGAAACGAGCTGAGGGGTGGAGCGGTTATTAGCTCGACTCGCTTCTCGTCGATTGATCTCCGTTTAAGCCGCAAGGTTCCTGGAATTTTTCAACCCTTTGGAAATGTTCTATCCCCGCGATAAGTCGTCGCGGAGCTCCTATTCTCCTTCTTCTTCCCTTCTCGCAGAAATTAGTTTTAGAGAAGCATAATGCCCCCGTACCAGCTCTCTTCCGACAGAACAACTTTTGATAACGATATAGTTTTTTTTTTTTTAATAGTTCGCTTGCTTTTCCACTTGACCGTGGACAAGGAATAAAGAATATTAACCCTCCGGGGGTCGCGATGCTCTTGCCACAAGAGATATCCCTCTGTTCTTTTTATTTTAATTTCCTCCGCTTATTTACCCTTCGTTACGAGGCAACGAAGATAGAACAGAGGAAAAAATATTAACCCTTTGGGACAGTAATTCCTTCGAAGCCAAGGTATATCGGGCAGCTGAATGGAATTATGTCACCGGGGGCTCGCGGGACAACGTTGATCCATGAATTTCGTTTTAATGAACTGTCAGTGCGTTTTTATTTCTTTGGGACAAGCCATGAGCTAAAATTTAGAGCCACTGGTGATTAACATCCGACGAAAGATTATTTCATACAGTTTCCCCGTCCGCTTAGAGTTTCACCCCTGAAGCTTATTCAAACCTCGAGCTGCCAAACCAATTCAAGCGCATTATCAAATTCTTCTGGAAACTGCAATTTCTCGTAAATCTACCGTTCCTCGATGAACCCAGTTTTCTGCAACAACCGCTGGAAGTGACTGGTTGGTTCGGTATTGGTTAATGATTAAAAATCAGCGGAAACGACTGAACCGAATAATGAACTAGAATGATTTAGCGGCCGGCAATTGATTTTGACGGTAGAGCGATTCGCAACCAACTGTGGCTTAATTCGGCCAGCTTTTAATTATACCCGCCGAAACTGCGCGATCCAGAGCATTTACGTGGTGAATTAAAAGCGAAATAATTCATGTGCCGGTTGTTGCGTAGGGTGCACAGGATCAACGATATAAGACACAAATTAATCAAGAGATTTCGCACTGTCTGGGTAAAGAACCTAACGGGGACCTCCAAACGACTCTTCGTCACGAAAATATCGCTTCCGGCCCTCAGACCCTCGGTGCTCCGCGGTCCTCGAGCGGCGCCTTAATCGCGACGGCGGATTTAGAGGCTTGATCGCCGTAAAATCGGGTGGAATTATGGGGAATCGATAGTCCTCGATAAATCGAGGGTGATAGCGCCTGGAAGGGCGCTGGGGCCGCGTTGCTCGCATAACATTCTTGCGGGACGATTCATTTAAATAAAGAATGTGTTTCCGCGGCGAACCAATCAGCCTAGGGACGAATGAACGATGGAACCACTCGCGGCCCACCGTCATATCCATCGGTGAATGCGCGCATCAACCCCTTGTCCCTCGCCGCGTGCGATGCATTATCGAGGGAACGCCGTGGCGCTGGCCGAATGACGAGAGGCGAAACGCACACGGTCAAAGGTAAAAGCCTCCGTGCTCCTCGCAAGCTTCCCCGCCCGTTTCGTTCACCTCTGCGTGGTAAATCGGCCGATACCACTCCGCTCATTGTATCTGACCGTAAATCATTGGACGGGGCGTCGAGAGGCCGAGCAACGCCGGTAAAATAAACGACAAAACGGCTGGACGTCGCTGGATGACGCGTTTCGCGCATCCTATCCGCTTGTCAAAAACGACGGCTGATCGGACGGTCGCGTTTTTCGGGATTAATTGGTTCGCCTGTTGCGGAACCGCGACGCGGGGTGGTTGATCCTGTGTCAGGATGAACGGCTACCTTCAATGGAAGTGGAAATATGTATTTGGAGGTCGATGGGGATTGTGTTGCTCGGTGATCGTCCATCTCTCGGACAGCTATAGGTGACTTTCTTGGAGGTATGCATGATGCGTCGTTATTCCACAATGAGACTGACGTGTCGCGAGTAGGATAACGTAGATGGGGCTTACGCGAAGGGAACGCATCACCCTCGACTTATAAGAGTCGCACACTAGAAAGGAAGCTTGCAGGAAACGGTATGAAAGGCTTCTCTGACCCACTGTGGATTCATCATTCGGTCATCACGCACGGATCTCCCTCGCCCAGGGAGGATATCCAGCAAATAAAGGGCCAGGATGCTCTAGTTGCACGGTTTTTTTTTCCCCCTCCCCGGGGGCTCGGTGACGACAAAATTTCCCTCTCGTCGACACTTTCGAATGCCGAGCTACACGTAGACGGGCATAAATCATTCATCGACGCGGTCCCGCCGAGGAAGCGGGATTAGAAAGGGTGTGTTTGCCCTCGGAACGGCCGATAAGCCGTGCTATTTACAGCGCTGCTGCGCCCGCCCCGACGACACCGTTTCATTTATTTAAGCCTGCCTGCTGGCTGGCCGGGCGAATTCGAATGAATTCGAACCGCCAGCCACCGTGGAAAAGTTGGTGCGCGAGACCAGTCCGCTCGGCCGAAGAACCGCATCGTCCAACAGCTTCGAGACTGACCCGCTGAGATTTTTATGCACCGAGTCCCTTTCACGTGGAAAAGGTGGTGCTGCGGGTGAACGGGAGCTGCGCAAATTCCAGGGCTGGGGATGTCAAGTTGGGGGTTGATTCGTTGCAATTGAATCAAAGGGATTCGTGGTATAATATCGGGCGCGATGGAATCTTGGGCGTAGCTAATGGCGAAGGGGTGCTTTCTCAGAAAATACAAAGGAACGGTGGATATCAATGAAGTCTCGGCGGAGAGAATCGTCGACAGTGACGCGGGCTAATATTTTAATACCTTCTGACACTGCTGTCTCTCATTTTGCAGTGGATGGATTATGGGACTCGAGCCTCTAGAGTTTAGTATAGGTCACTAGGGGTAGGCGACGCGAGTAGGGTTAGTTTAAAGGGATGATTCTGATTTCGAAAGATATCGCGAGTGAGACCATTTCCACCCCGAAGGCTCAAGAACCGTCAACTCTGTACTAGCTCTATTCGGGTGTCACTTGTGACTCCGTTGATCGCGTCTTAACGATCGACAGAGTCGTCGACTTCGCGTTAAGAGGATTCCATACGTGGATAAATATGGAAACCCCCAGACCCGCAATAAACTCGGTCCACACCGCCCCCTTTCATTCCCACCCTCGCATTCTCTCGAAGCTGCACCGACGAGTGTTCCTCCGAGGCGAACGACTCACTAGTCACCATGTTTGCCGTGCTTTCAGAGCTTAATTAACGCTCGACTGGACAGGATGTGAAAATAAATTCAACGAGTCCGCGGCCACCAGACTCGCTCCGACGTATTTACCGTCCGTCTTAATATGAAATTTGCATAAGACGCGGTCCCCTACCGATCCACGCTCCTGCTACTCTTTCCAGATCATTCAAATTTAATTTCGATTCGAGCAATTAAAAATTCTTCCCTTCCCCTTCGTTCCACTTATATGCACCCCATTTGCATTTGGAGGATGGTTTAACGGAGTCGGCAACGAGGTATTTTAGGTAAATAAAATTGTCTTAATTTTTTATGTTTGAATCACAAATACAGGAAACAAATTGTTCTTTAATGTCATTTGCATTACGTGTCAGCGTGTCAGGAGCTCGAGTAAATTACCAATAGGATCCAGTCTCGCCTCTATCGCGTTTAAATCTGTAACACCAGCAGAATCCAATATTAAATTTGAAAAGTATAGGGGATTTGTCCCGGCAGAACTTTTATCATTGAAAAATTACAAAATCCAGGCGATTTTCTCTCAAAGTTTCTCTCTCTACCATCCTCTGCCTCCCTTCCAAACAGATTTGGAAGTTTCCTCCTGGAGAAATCCTCTTTAGACGACCGTATGCTCCTTTGTATCCCAAAAGTCCTCGAAATGGTTTCTTTTCGAGCGTACAAAGCATTGTTTCATCGCCATAAATGTTTCAAACTCGATGCAGGCTGCTGGTAATAATCTCGCTGGATTTGTCGCGATGTTTCGCACGGAAACCACGTCCCACCAAATTTGTCCTGCTTCTAGCGAAGACACGTACTATTTCTTTAAATTCCCAGGGTATGTCTTCAATTCCCTGGAAATACTTTCCTCCTGTTTTTCGGTTAAACTCCATCCGGATTTTAAACACACCCCCGACAAGGTCCGTCAATTTCTTCTGGGCGAGATTTTTCATACTCCGGGAGCTTCATATCCCTGGAGTTAATTTCAAAAACAGTGGCTTAAAATTTAAAATTCCCCTCGTCCATTTTAAAGCCGCCGCGGTTCGTCCTTTAAGCTTTTAGTACAGCCCTCGAGATTGTTTCCTTCTTTTTTTCTCCTCTTGCACCATTCCTCGAGCGAGCATTCTAATTCTTCTGAATTATATTTCTCCATTAAGCGCACGAAAATCCCCGAGTTAAACGGCTGCACCTGTTCATTGATTAATCACCCCAAAGTCCGACGAATTTTCTCGCGAGGGTGAGGGAGAAAAGGAACTCACAAAGGGTTACAAATATCACAGGGCTCTTCGCACTCTGGGCCCCATATTTCACGTACATAGGTACAACCGAAACGCACTCTGTCAAATACATCACCCGATTACCAGAAACCTTTGCACCACCTACCCAAAACCAACGATGGCAATGTGTTCTCCCATTCTTGTTGCTTCACGTATTTGCACGCATTCCACCACCCTCTCGCCCTCGAACTAACATCCGCAGTCCATTCAGCATCACTTCCGTTCCGCATAATTCCCGCCACTTATCAATATCCCCGGCGATGCGATCGATAAGCAAGCGACATCTCACGGCGGATCGCAGCATCGCCGTCAATTGGGGGCGATATCAGGTCTCGCAAGCCCCCGAGAGCCACGTCGCCGATAAGAGGGCGAGACCTGTCCACCGATAATTGGCTCGTAAACCAGCCGCCGTTGCTTATCACGCTACACCAACAAAGATACATTTTCCCATAAAGCAGCTCGATTGAATATACGTGGCCGAAATTGCCCCGATAACCATGGCCGATTTCACATCGCGAGCGACCACGGAAATTCACGTTTTTACGATGGAACGCTTTACGACGGGCCGCCCCGACGGCCACGGTAACAGAGATGCCACTCTTCCTCCCACGCCTCCGCTGTCGCGACCCCGCGGGCTCCGTTAAATAATTACGCGTCTGGTGGCCGTACCTTGTGGCCAGGCGGCTTTAATATTTACGAAAACGGGCGCCCCGAAACGAAGGGCCCGGCAACCACGGGCTTGATGGTATTCCGGGTCAACTCCCGGCGAACATACGTAATTCCGCGTAATTTTTATGCCGCGAAGAATGCGCGGTCGCCTCCGCGCTCCCGCTTCATCCCCTTCCCGCTTTACCCCCGCCACCCCCGCGCTCCTTTACGAGCTCGCGTAAAACCGCGTTTCAGCGGAGGAGATTCTTTCTCATGCAAATTGAATTCCTTTTGATTCTTACGGAGACAGAGAAACCGCGCGGGCGTAATATGAAAAAAAAATCTCGGGCCTGGGTCGTGGCGCGCGCCACGCGACCGCGGGGGTTGGATGGGTCGCGGACGGGCTGAAAAATTCGAAATCTCCCGCATTGAAGGGCGGCGGAGCGGTGCCGGTTGCTTCGGCGGGAACGTCGACGGCTCGGTCATCTTTGGATTGGATCCGGGGGTTATGGAAGCATTCGAGAGTAGAATGGGGTAGTCGTGTTGGTTTCTGTTTCAAATTGCACAGAGGAGACTCTTTATGTGGGGCGATCACGGTACGAGGTTGGAAGAGAGTGTCGAAATCAGGGAATAGCGGGAAATTTTAACGACACCCGGGGTGCATCTGGGGAACAGCCGATTGTCCCGGGGAAATCGAACACGCGGAATAACTTTTACATCCGGTTTGCCGAGGATTTATGCCACCGAGGTGTCCCGTAAAAATTTTCACCCGAAACGCCACTTTGTTATTGCCCGGCCTCTCTCGACTTTCGTCGTTATTTAAGTTAACGACCGCCAATAACGATTTACCGCGGAAATTACGCCTGCATGGAACGTAACGAAGCGGACAAAAAAAAAAAAAAAAAAGAGCAGACTGACAATGAAATTGGCGGTGTCTGCTTTTAAATGAAATCGGTGAACCGGTACGAATATGTATTTATTTACAGGCGAGTGGTCGCGCGCAGCTATATAGGGGAGGGGAACAGAAACTGTAATTACCATCGTGGCGGGAATTACATTCTTTTTTAATCCACCCATTGAGGCGAGGCAGAGACATCGTTTCACATATTAATTTTTTCGCTCTAGCGTGAAAGAGGCGAGAAATGTCGCAGTAGGCGGAAGTAAGGGGCACGAGGGTAGATTTGCAGGAATTAAGGGATCGGAATTTATTCACGAATTTTTTAGTAGCACGGGGTAGTGCAAATTGGAGGGTTGAAAGTTAAGCGGGGAAGTGTGTGGCGAATTCTAAGACAGAAGCGGCGTTCATTAATCGAAAGAAGGAAACGTTTAAAAAGCCACGAGTGCAAAATGGGGAGACGAATATTCGAGTGAAAAGAAGGAAATGTGGAATAAAAGGGAGCCGGGAAGAAAGGGGGCTGAAGAGAAGTCTGGCATGGAGTCTGGTTTATGGAAGGGAAAATATATTCATTGCATCCCCCTTTCTTCGTCATACCGCGCAAGGAAATCCTCGGGAGCGTGTTCTTCAAAATTACAAGAGTTTTTGCGTCCCGTTGTACTCTTTCAATTTGTCATTCGTGTTTCTATTAAGTTGCCGCATCAAAATTCAAGCTTCTCACCCTCTCGATGAGGAGGAGCATGCGGGCCGGGCGGCGCGTAAGTAATTCGACAACTTGTAACCTGATTTTTCAAGGAAATTCCCGTCGCCCGATCCCGCGTTATTAAAAGCGAACGACAACGGCTGCCTTTAAAATGGCCCGGGCAATCTAATTCCCCTCTAACAGAGATTTACGCGTGCGGCTTGTTAACTTTTTAAAGCTGTTTAACAGCTTCGAAAAAGCTTCGACTCGTTGCACCGCCGCTTTTTGTTTGTGGCAATATGCAGGCGAAAGGGTCGCATGAATGTTTTAAAAACGGAACGTTTTACTGGCCAGCTAACTTGATTAATTCGCGACACGCTCCACCTCGAATAGCACTTGTGCGCTGTTAAAAGTTGCAGCTTTCGACCCTTTCAACCTCGCAGCACACACAAGTCTTGCGAAGCTTCTTTTAAATGAATATCTGGTGAAACTTCTCGGCAACTATGATGTAGTATTTAGCAGTGGTATTTAATGAGTTCCAAATGGCCTGGGTTTAGAGGCGATCAGGCGACGTTTTCCCAGCCACCCCGTATGTGGAATCTGGATGCGCGACCAGTCGTGCGTGCGCCCGAAGTACAATAAACGTCCCCAACTTTGACAATGAAAAGAAAGAAATCCTAACCATATGTCGCACGTGGAAGTGCCATAAATCGACGGATCTTGAGCTCAGCTACAACCTCGATCCCAGTCTACGCGAGCCTTCGGAAATGCCATTTGGAAATATCGCAAAGTGGCGAGGAGCTTTACAATGCATCATGCCCGGGTCCAACAAATTATCGGCGGTCGTATTGCGATGCAATTTCTCATGTCGCGATCGGTTTTGTGAAACGAGTTTCTCGCGATTTTCGAGATTGTCACAGGCCACGGTTCCACTGTCGTTCCTCATTTTTACGAGTCAGCCTATCGTTGTATCTAATTACTCCCGTTTTACACGACGTGCCCATAAATGTCCTAAAAATATGTCAACAGCTTGTGCGCAGTAGAGCAGCCCCTTTTTCAAAGGGTTCGTTTTCACGGCGTCCCCAGAGTTCCCTTGCGCATCAGCCAACAACGGGGTAAAAAGGAATCGAATTAGGGGAGGAAAGCGACACGTACCCCGTGTAAAATAATCCGCAAACACAGCGGTCGCGACGGCACGCGTCCCTCTACCTACCCCCTAGAAGCGGACGCTTGCCACGGGGGTTAATTTCATCCCATTCAATTATTAATGTTTTCGGTCCGCCCGAAGATATATGGGCCCGTAAAAATACGGAACTATCCATTTTCGGGGATCCCTGCAGCAGCCGTCACAGGGCTCCGGCATTAAGGCCTTTGAATGCGTCGAATGCAAACGAGGCAGCGTGAAATATTCAACGACTAACGAGGGGTTTCGCTTCTTTCCTTTGTTCCACGCTACGGCTAAGGCGTAAAGTATTGTTTTGTTGTTTGAACAAGCTCCGGGCTACGGTCGAGCCATCGTCCGCGTCACGAAAGGGACTTTCGTCGCGGTGGATCCCGAATTATTTTCGGGGCTTCGCCAATAACGTAGATTCACACCTTCTAACTCCAGTTTCCTCGGCTCATCTCGTCTTGTTCGCAAATAATCGTGCTCGCGAACCATGAGACAACAAACACCCTCTAAAGTCCAAACCCATTCCTCGGCGCCCTCGATTTCTCGCGCCAGCGTCGCTTCTCCCGTTTCAATTATTAACGTCTACGAGCGCCAGAGGATTTACAAGCGCGTCACGCCGCCTCCAACACTCCCCCGACAACCCCCAGTGTCCACGACGAACGCTCGCGACCCAGCCCACCTCTGCACATTGTGTTTCGTCGAAAAACTCGGAATTCTCGGGCCGATCCCGCTTAGCGGCCCCGCTCGATTCGACGCTCAACCCCCTCGGCGTCTACCGGCAACCCCTACGCGGCCGTTAACGCGCCGAAGTGCGAGAGGAACGGGAGAAAGAGGGACATTTCCCACGAGGCCGTGGCGCATGCATCGAGAGCGTAGACGTACAAAACGATGGAGCCGCGTGTAAGCCGATCGACGACGCCATGTGGCTCGCATCGAGACGCATTGTACGCCGCGTCGCGACTCCCCCTAAAACAATGCCGGGATCGCCTTTTAATAAATGGAACGGATTACGTCATACAGAGAGACACGGCCCCATTCCGTCCATGGGGCACGGCGAGGAACGTGGCACAGGGTGCATCGACTGAATCGACTCTCTTTTTTTCACCCCCCTGGCTTACACACTCACTGTTTCCCTCGATGCGCTCCGGAGTGGGTTCGTTGCATTGCTTAAGCTGATTATTCGGGAGGTCGAGCGACGAGGGCGAGAATATTTCGTTTCCCCATTTCCCGTCTCTCTCCTGCGGGATTCACTCCGCTGTCGAAGAACGGGAATTTTGCGGGGAAATGATTTAAATTTTTCCCGGAGGGATCGTAAGGACGCTCGAATTTTTGTTTCCCTTCTTTTTTGTTTGAGGAAATAGGAAGAATTCATAGCTCCGCGGGAATGTAGCAAGCTGTGCAATATTTTCTCCCGCGAACGGTTGCAAATATTTTCTACTTGGTCTGCTGATATTTGCAAAATCGGTTCGCTGATAATCGCTAAATCGCCAACTTGCCTACCGCTGGCCTGTCAGAAATGTTCGTTGCGTGCATGTCCAGAAGCCGACAAAATATTTGTGTTTACTTTATAAGCGCGGAAACATCGGAACGGGGGAAAAGTGCGCGGGGATCGTTTCGCTTTTTATTCCGGCCGGCGGGCGGGCGGGCAAATATTTTGCTCGGCTGGATCGTGCGATTACGCATTACGATTCGTGGGCTTGCACGCTCGGGAAACGTTTTCCTCGCTCCTAATGAAATATCGTAACTCGCCCGGCAAGATAACGCCGGTGCAATAACGAATTTTCGCCCCGGCGGAGAATCGCCAAGGTAGTTTTTATTTAACCGCGATTTCAATGGAACCACGGGCCGCCGATAACGGGCCGCGGGAACATTATCCAATGATCGCGATCTGAATTTCAAATTCGTAGATTGCGGATAGCGAAGAGCCCGGCCAAAGGGAGCCAACGGGGGATTCCTTTTCTCCGCGGCGAGATGTAATGATAATCGCGAAATGAAATTATTCGTCGGTACGTGAGGCGAACGATCGAACAACACGAACGAAACGAGCTTATTCGACTGCCGTTTTTACCCCGTTAGGATTCCATCGATTTCCACTAGCTGATTTTCAACTGCTTCCTACTTTTATATATATTACCCAATTTCCTTTGATTCCCCATCCATACGAGAATAATTCTCCTTCCTTCGAATAATACAGAAATAAATCACCCTGCAAAAGGGACCACCAACCCTTCGAGTACTATACAGTATCTCAACATTAATCCGCGTCTCAATTAACCATTACTCGACCCGCGAATTAAGACGTGCACAGAATCCTGGTGGTTAATGAAAAAATTGCTCCGTTCCATCTTCTTTCCCTTGCAGCTTCGTTCACCCTTTTAGGGGCTGAAGCGAGGCAGGAATGCGCATCGATATTCCGGCGCGCGTGCATCGTTGAAAGCGATCGTAGCGAAAAAATCGTATCTACGCCCCGTTTTTTAAGTGCTCGATCGTCGGGGGGTATTTTTTTTTGTCCCCGTCTCTGTCTCCCCCGTCGGAATCCCATCCGATTCAGATGTTCGGTTTACACCGCGACCGTTTCGTAGCCGCGAAAAAATTGCTTCGCCCGCGCGTGTAAATGAGAGTGGCGGCTCGCAGAAAGGGGTGGTTCGCTCGACACCACCGCTTTTTAGGTCTCGATGTGATCACCCGTAAACAACAATAGCGCTCCCCTAGCCCCCGTGCTTTTTATCCCTCAGTTTTTGTTTCCTTCGCCCCGGCGAAATCCGCGCGGACAATAATCGACGCGTTTTCCAGCCGTTTCCCGCGGTTCAGTCTTTCGACGGATTACATTTACATATCCCGCGAACAACCTACTCGGCTCTCACATTTCGAACACTGTGCGACGCACTCGCGTGCGTCGTGCAATTCAGCGTGGCTGTTTGTTAGTTTAATTGCATATTAAAAAGATTCGCTGAATTGAATTCAGGGGTATTCATATGGGACAATTGCGGACTTTATTCGCGGAATCTTTGGTACACGAATCGCTGCAACTTCGTAATTAATTACTAGCCCATTCGGTGTGTGTTTACGTGTCTGTAGTGGTCGGATGTAATTAATTCGTAATTCCGTGATGCGAAGGGGATTTATAGTGGTGGGGACCGTGATCGTTTATGAGCAGAAATGCGAATTGGTTTAAGAATCTTGTAATTAATGATCGTAACTCGCGGCAGTTTCTGCAGACTTCTTAAGGCAGGATACCACCTTTGCACTTAAAAAAAATTGAAATTTTTTTTTGTTCTCAAAGTACTCTTTCAAGTGTATAGAATCGAAATTCATTCATTAGAAAGGTGACCGGAACCTTTTTCTTGTGTAAAAACCGGATTGGAACAGATATATAAATCTATATAAAACTTTAAACGCGTTTTTCTCGAAACGATGTTTTCCAAATCGGCGTGTCAGATTACTTCTATAATTTTCATCCGATTGACTTGAAACTTTGCACAATTCTTCCCCGTGGTGTAATCTAACGATGTACGTAGGACTTTTGCTGTAGCGTTGTTATTTTTCTTTTGGTGCGCAATTTTATAAACTTCTTTAAACTTTTTTACCCTAAAAAATTGACCTTTTTTTTCAAATGGCCGCCATTTTCTTAAAAATCGAAATTTCGTAAAATCCCTACGTACAGCATTAAAAAATATTGTTGCCAATAGGAACATTCTTTGGTTTTTTTTCTAAGAGCCACGTACAAAGCGGAATTTGACACGCCGTCTAACGATGTTCCTCCAAAGGAGTGTATTTTGGCGCCACCTACAAGAGATTATTTTTCACTTTTTCAAAAAATGTGTAATTACAGATTAAAGTTACATTAATGAATGACTGAAACCGATTTTGTTTCTGCGCATTCTTTGTATGCAAAAAAAATTCATGAAAAACGCCTCCAAAATCGCAGTCAAAGGTGGTATCCTGCCTTAAATGGAGAAACCGATTTCTGTTGGAGAAGATGTTCACGTGACTGGAATAGTAAAAATCGATAACGTGCTCTAGTAGCAGGTTGGGAGCTGAATTCCTGTTTATTCTTTACTTCGCACAACCCATCCCGCGAGTAATCCAGTGCACGTCAACAGGAGATACCAGAAAACAGGTCATTCATCGCGGATAATCTTTGTTCAACAAACTGCAGCACATTTATCATGCTTCGCTGGGACAATATTTGTTTTCAAACGGGCAAAAAGCGCGGCGTACATTCATGCACGTGTTTTCGAGAGGGCGAATAAAGGCCATCTGGCCGCGTTTGAAATCGTCCCGATGCGACAAGAGCCTGTTCATTACAAACGCGTTAATCGATCGTAGGTTTTTCATTCGCGAAGAGAGCCAGCAACGGCGGCGGAAAAAAAAGTGACAGGAACATAGGAGGAGCGCGGGTGGGAAAATAAAAACGGCGAGAACGAAATAATTCGCGCGCGATGCGTCTCGAAACGTTTAATTGAAATCCGAAACAAGCGGTTAAGCTCCCTTTTAAAATCCGCCATCGGAGACTGAAGAGCCCCGACGGTGTACACGCCGGTCGCGTTGTAAAGGGCCGCGATTTATCGCGACCATTCGATTTACAGCGGCGAAACAATGGCTGTCCCTGCTCGTCTTGTTCCCCTTTTATTTACTAACAACTGAAGCGAATCGAGTCGCGCCACGGCGAACACATCTCTCACTCGACCGCTAGCATTTAGGAGCGGCGGAAATCCGAAAACCACGGAAAAGACTTTTACTCCACTCAAAAAACAATTTCTCGATCCCTCGATTCAGCGTTCCACTTCATCGAACGTAGCCCCACTTTCTCCACACTCCGCCACAAAGAAACCTTCCCCGTGTAGATCCACAGGGGTGGTTTTGGTGGAAGGTAAAAATTTTCAAAAGCGAATATTTACATTCAGTGACAAGGGAGCGCACTGCAGGCCTCCTGAAAAGATCCACATCCAAGCTATGAATTAAGGTTGCGCCGAAATCATCCCCCCTCAGCCTCTGTTTCCTCCATCCCTCTCCACGTTCCGCGTTTGTATTCCGCTGGAGCCACTTTTATCCACTTTGCCAGCGGGGCCACGTATCCAGGTCGTCCCTGTGCGCGCAGGTAACCTCATTAGGATCTCCAGCGAAGGGCCCGGCCGAGGGGGTAACAATGAACGCGGAAGACGCGATGCTGCGCGCCAGGGGTAGCGGGGCAGGAGACGCATCTGGCGGGATTAGAATCTGACCTTCGTAATCGCTTTAAAACCGACGGCTAATTTATTCGCGACACGGAGGCGACCTCCGGTTTGACGCTCCAGTCGATGCTCAGCCCTGTAGAAAAATCGCGCGCGGACCCCCGCCTGGCTGGGGGAGCTGGCAGCCTCGAGCAGCGCGAATGGTGGCCACGCCGAGGGAATATCGATCCGCCATCGCGATACTCGAATGCGAGGCTGCTTGAATTTCGATGAGTACACGCTCCTTTTTCTCCGTTTCCCGTGGTCCCTGTCGCCTCCTTTTCCACCCCGTGCCTCGCTCGGTCGCCTCCGTCGTCCTTTTCGCTGCACTCGGGCCCCGGGGAATTTCCACGGAGACGCGGGAGAAATTATCGTGTCGGCCGATATTACGGTCGAGTGCGTTCCTGCGAGACTGTCGGCGCGTGCCAGCGGAGACCGTCGAGATATGGGCCGAGGGATGGATAGATCGAGCGTACCCGGAGTTTTCTAATGACCGAGAGGTGTTCGAGGAAGATTGGAGAGCCGGTGGTTAATGGGCTCCGAGTGGACGGAGGATAGGTGCTATCAGCGGTTGTTGATACATTGACTGTCGACGCGCTACGTCCCCCGGAGCTCGGGCCTTGCCCTGGCCTACCCCTTCAGGGGTGGCTAGTCCCTAGGAGCGTGTCCTCGAGATGGCGACTGACGATCCCGGGGCACCTGAGCTAGGTTAGTAGTGCTGGGAATGTGGAAGGAGCGCTGTTCATGCATTGGTCTGGCTTTATGTGGTGTTAGAACCGGGGTTAGACTAGGGAAACTCGCTTTGCAAAGTCTTTCTACCGTTCACAAAGCCGCGGCAAGCCTCTGATGGGAGCTTCGCATATACGCTATCCAATTAATGATCAATTTCCCTGAGGTAGAGAGGAAGATTTTCCACCCTATTTACGGATAGCACACCATCGTATGGGAAACAATTGACACGCGAGCATCCAATTTCCCATGGTCGATTAGAGCTGTCACGATCAGTGACCGAGAGCATCGATTTTTAGACGCGCATCAGATGCAAATGATGTATGTACATACGTGGTGATTCGTTGGAAAATCATCCATCAACGGGGAAGTAGCGCGCCGCGGATACCGAAGAGAAGTGCTGGTCTGTCATTCGCAATTCCGCCTGGAGGCCTGTCTTTTACGGGGAAGCCGAGCTTTGACGTTGAAATCGCTTGAATTTAGAACGAATAAAGTCGTCTTTTATAGCGAGATCTCGCCTCTTCTTTGCACCGCGCGATTCCCAAGCAGTAAATTCGAATGGGAAAAATTAACTCGTCAAGCGAAGTATTTTTGCATCGAGTTCGAATAAATAGAACGTAGATCTGTTTAAATAATTCTCTGCTATGTTGGGAATAGAAGTAGCGCCAATAATTGATTCCCTTGGTTCTGATATAACATACCCTGCCTAGTACGAATTTTTGGACACGAGTTATTTTGGTAAAATGCATTGGGAGTGAATTGCACGTGTAAGCGAAGTATTTCTAGAATGGAATGTGTTATAATATTTCGACGTGACACTTTCAATCTTCTATACAGAGTGCTTTTCTCAATTAGAGCTTCATGCAGAGCTTCCGCGTCAATATCAATAATTACTCTCCGCGGGCGTGAAGGCGATAGGTGACGAATATGTTGCGGTTATCGCTTAAAAACTGTGCCCCGCGAATGAAAGGTTTAATATTCGCTAATGACACTTTCGATAAATGATAAGGGGCACCGGTCACAGTGTCACGCCGAGCTTCCATCGCGCCATAACGGTTTAATATACATCCTGGAAATGAGATATTCCACGCTGGTAATGCATTAACATATTAAAATTCCACGCGCTGGTAAGGCGCGGCGAGCGAAATTCTTGCCGGGGTAAAAGGTATGTTAAACAAATGACGTGGCGCGTATCGCGTAACACATAGAAATTGAAAGAAAACATTCGAGGGCCCTCTTCTCCCGCGTATGTTTATTTTCTTGAGACGCAAAAAAGTGGGACGGCACGTTGAAGATTCTGTTCGCGCAGCTACCACGTGTGTACCTCTATACACCCGCGCAGGGGTGCAGAGGGATGCCGTGCACGTAGACCGCGTAATGAAACACGAACGTTGGCATATTCCGTAATAATAACAGATCAATCTGCGAAGCTAAGTCACTCGCCACTGTAAGACCGCTGCTATTGCACACAGGGACTTAATACCGGTATAATGCTCATACCGGTATTTCGCCAATACAGCTATACCGAAACCGATATCATACCGAAAAAGATAAATACCGAAACCGATATCATACCGAAAAAGATAAATACCGAAAACAATCGGTTTTCGGAATTACCGGTAACCGAAATAAATACCGATATTTTTTCGGTATTCTTCTCGGTGAACACCGAAACCTACCATGTTACTGAAAAGAATACCGAAAAAATACCGGTATTCATTTCGGTTACCGGTAACCTTTTGTTTTCGGTATTTATCTATTTCGGTATGATATCGGTTTCGGTATAGCGAAATACCGGTATGAGCGTTATACCGGTATTGAGTCTCAGACGAAGATACAACCGAAAAATACCGGTATAATACCGGTATTTTACGTACCGGTAGGAGTCCCTGATTGCACAGGGTAATCCTACACACCGTCAGCCATATCCATTTTCCACGCGATGGTAACCGTCCGCCGAACTCCGCCGTCCCTGCAACGATATTTTCCTCGAAACAGGAAGGCAGACTTCGTTAAACAGCGCAACGTTCCCTGCGCGCCAATTTCCTCTGTCCCCGGTCGCAACAAAAGGGTGAAAGAGCCGTGCGCACGGCTCGCAGCAGGGTTGAAACAGCCGCCGCCGCGCGCCTCCTCGAATCATCCCTCGATCAGCCCCCGAGATAGCCGCGCGTTCCAATTAGCGCGCTCGGATCGCGCTACTCAGGCCGCGGCGAGTAGCACACTCCACTCGTGCTCAGCCCTGGGGCCCGGCGTGCGGAGCCGGGTACCCCGAAGAACGTTCCCCGTGCATCCCTCGAACGGCCAACAATGGCCCGTTGATTTTGCATTCGTCAACCGAGGGGGAATAGGCAGATATGCCTGCCTCGAACCCTGTCCACCCTTTCTCCGTCCACCAGCGGCCGCCCCACTCTTTTCTCCTCTATTTTTTTTTTTGCGCTCATTGTTAGCCCGAACGGGTGGACGTATCGGGGGGGCCGGCTGATTCCGCGCCGATGTTTTGACGTAATCCCATAAAGCGCGTTATTCTTGTGTAAATAGCCGTTCCGCCGCGAGGGTCGGAAAGTGATACGTTGAACGGGCTGGCCAGGGGTGGATAGGTCCAGTTAATTGCCAAAACGTTGCTGTCTACGACCGGTGGGAAAGTTGGGGTTTCCTACCCCGCGCTAAACAGCGATTCGCTCCCCGACTGGACCAATGGATGATACTTACGCTCTGCTGCGTTGGGAGAAACTGCGCTGGGGCGATCTGCTCGCAAGCCCTTCAGTCATGGAATGTTTATAGGGATGTTGAATTTTTTAGGAGATGAAGGGAGATGACTGTAGGGGATTGCGGTGTATATTCTTCTTCTTGCAAGTTGCCGGAGAATTTAATCACGCGCACTTGCGTCGTGAGCAATCAGAATGTTGAGTATCTGAGAATTAGTTGGGTGCAGTCTTGAAGATTTCGCGAAGACTTCTGAAGTTTGATGAGTTTCGGAGGCAAGGGAAGTTTGAGAGCCTCGAGGGCTCCGAATAGCAATCAGCGTTTGTGCCGCTGAAATTTTTAGGCATCTGGATTATATCCATTACTATTCTGTACCGCTTTCAGGGTTAGTTGGCTTTAGAGACGTTTAAAAGTCTCGAAAATCTCGAAAGACTCGGCGATGCTGGTTCTGAAAAGCCTGAGAGCTTTCAGAGCCTCGAAACTCTTGAAACACCGTAATTTCTTAAGGACCTTGAATACTTCATTAACAGTCTTAATGAATTTAAAAGCCTTCAAAGTTTCAAGAATCTTGAATGCCTCGAAAGCCTTGGAAGCCCCGAAAATACTGAAATGTATTGCGAACCTTCACGAAGTTATTTAACGTGATACAGTAATATCGAGTTATGAACTATGATGACACTTCTCTGAGTCACGATCATGAGTAATCCCTCAGCCAGCCACTAATAGGTATAACCAACCACGATAATTTATGGTGAGAACGGATCAACGAACTCAGCGAACGGCTCATAGAAGATCCTCGGCCCCCGAGTGTTTTATATGTTTGTTTGATTCGATATATAGGGAGGGAGGGCGGATTTTAGGGCGCGGATGGGTTACCTAATACCCAGTTTGGATAAAATGTTTGCTGTCGGGGTGGGGAAATGAGGGGGTCGATTGTAAATAAATTATCAAGATTGAATGGGGCGGGGTAGGAGACTCCTTTCGTTCCGGGGGATGAACGTTGAATCCGAGGGTCGCGGTACTTTGCCCGGCAGTTCGTTTTTATTCAAGTTCGACGTAGCAACATTCTTCGTGAATATTCATCCCGAAATTCGTCGACCAGTGACCTAGACATTTCTCCCGATCTCTGGGCTCGCAGCTTCGCACGGAAGATGCCACCTTTTCAACAGCCAAAGGTATCTGTCATTCGAAAATTCCCGGGGCAAACATTCCATCTGGGAAATGTGGTAAGCGGAAGATCAAACAGAGGGCTAAGACTGGAACATATTTCCTCTTTCACATCCGTTACTTATACCTATACGAAAGCGGTGGGAACGCTATCACAGAGGCGAAGAAAGAAATTAACTGCCGAACGTGACAAAGGGGCGAGTGAATCAGCGTGGGTAATCGGCAAAAGAAATTCCTACGGTCCGTTTGGCGACGATTTTTAGCGGTGATAGCGAAAGCCCGGCTACCGATATTTTTCAAACTGGAGCGCCGTTACGCTCCCCCGTTCTTCATCGTTCCCCCCGTCGGTCTTAGTCCCCTTTATCCCCGGCTGAAATGGAACTCGAAATAAAATTCTCTCTGCGCATCGATTGAAACAAAGCAGCGCCTATAATCCCCGCGTTTCGAACAAGAAAAAACGGGGGGAAACAATTGCCGTCGGTACGTTCATTTGCAGTTCCGTGGATGTTGAACGCTGCTCCCCAGAAGAATGCACTGTGCAGTGATAAATTCCGAGATTATAGGTGCACCAAAATCTCTTCCACCTCTGGACCAGGTAATTCAATTTTCATCATCGCTTTGCTATTGACTTTCCCCCAGGTATTTTTGAAGATTAAAATCAATTACTTCGGGGACAAGGAATGGTTGCACATGTATCGTTCACCGAACATGTTCAGAGACCCGATGAACTGCACGTTTCTGGGGCATCAATTAACGCGTATTGTTTCTCGCTTTAAATTAAAACGTGCCGCGAGCGAAACAATGAATGACAGTTTAAATGGAAGAATGGTTTGAATGGGCGAAACTTGAATGAGAATTCAGGTCGGGCGGAGAAAGGTGTAGCTCGTCGTTTATTGAATGGATGGCTCGTAGCCTTCGAGTACATTAGGCTCGACGAATAATCGCGCGGTCGTATCGCGGAGTCCACGAAAATCCTCCATTGCTAGACAAGAATATCACTTTCCACTGAAACGTCGGGGAAGTTAAACGAAACCTTATTCTTTAACCAAATCGATGATTCACAGTTCACCAACTGAACTCCCTCGCTAACGATTATTAATGACCGATTGCCAGCAGACGTGAATCGCGCAAAACACAAACTATCTCCGAACACGGATAAAATTTTCCCGGACGAACACAAGAAATCCTCGGAAGAAAGCTCATGACTCCGTTGCATAGCCAGCTCTCGATACTCTTGATGCACATGTACGAACGTCGCGGAGATCGTCCAGCCAATTTGTCAGCAGGAACATTTTCCGCCAGTTGTTTCCTTAAACGTCGGAGGGAAGCGGGGGCCATTCTATTCCATTTGCCCCGGCAGCCTCGGGGAAGCCACGGGGTACACGATTTAACGGTGGATAAAGATAAATCGCTGACCACGTTTTATCGACTCGACAAGGCGTCGGGAACGGAAGTCTCCGTCGCGGGAACCCGTTCTCGGAAGCCGCCCGAGATTTTATTCAGTTTCGTCTGGCGTGGTACGGCGCGACGCTACTTCCTGCGGCAGCACCGAGCGTCCCCTGATTTATTGCCGATTTATTTGGACCCTGTGGCGAAAAAGGAGCGCGGTGTCCTGTTAGCGAGACTCCTTGCTCCGTGGCACTTCCGTACGATATTATTATTATTAATCGCCTTTATTACTGCAATGGAAGAAACCTGAATGTTTACAAAAGGCGAGGCTGCAGTGGTGAACCATAGACTAAACTAAAATAGGCACAACAAAACATACATTAAAAAAAGTAAGAATAAACACTGTGTTTCATCTATTTACGACGATTACAATCACGAAACGGATACCGGTATCAATGCATCAATAAACATCGCTAATTAAGTTGGCAACCCTAATGAAACGTGATACTATTCGAGACAGCTGGCATTGCGAAGTCAGGATTTTGTCAGGTGGATATGTTCGCCCTCTTTAAATGCGAGTACTTCGATGGGCGATAGGGGTGGCACGTTGAAGTATATGTTCCGCTGTTAAACCTATTCTGCATCCACTTTATTCAAGCCATGAATGGAAGGACTCGCAGGCGGTGGCCAGAGACTCTCGGCTCATCAGGAAAGCAGCGTATAAAATTTAATCCAGCCACCGAGGAAATATAGCCCCCGCTTAATGAAGTTATCCGGCTTCCGCGGGCTAAAAATTACAGGTGTATACTTTTTACGGCCGATCGCCCGAGGGCCTCGCGTGTGTTCCCCCGTTAATTATTCCCCCGACGTGTAAGATGTCTATCTTCCGCCCTGACGATAAGTGGCCGCCGTATAAATATCCTCGAAGCTGTTCTCTAACGGCCGCGGTCGAACCAGACGAATCCTTCTCCCCGCGAGTAGGTACGTAATAAAAAAAAAGGACGGAGGGACCGGGCTGGCTTATCGTTTACCTACATTTTTACGCGCCGGCGTAAATCCCGCGGACGACAAGCATGAAAGGAGTGAAGAACAGGGGGAAACACGACGAAAGCTGTAACTCAGAGTTGCACGTCGTGATGGAGCAAAAATAGCGGAGAGTATTCACGACACTTGAGGATTTTTCGCGGCGCGCAGCACGGAGACTGGAATGTTCCTTGTCAAATTCTTAGAATGTAAAAGATCTTCAGGGAGGGAAAGAAGTATTTCTGATCACACCCACTTGACCAGGAAACCACCAAACAAATTGGAGGACTGCAGGCAGAAAGGGGATGAAAGTATCAAAAATCGAAATCCACGGAAAGGTGCGAAGAGACCGGGATGGAAACGTCGAAGGCGCGAGCAGCGAGATGTGCGGGATCGAATAAATTTCGGGCGATCGGGTCCGCCGATTCGGATTTAGCAACAAGAATTTCCTGTTGCGTAGATCGCGACCCGGGGCAGGATACGTGCAGGTGAATCTCGAAACGCTGCGGAGTGGAAGGATGAGGAGGGCCATCCCTGCCACGGGACGGGTGTCTGGCTGGAATTCAATTTGATCGTTCCATTCGTCTTTGGGCGCTGGCATCGCCACCGACTGCGACAACGCGTTTGACCCCAGTGCCTGGGACACATCAGCTCCCCTGCTCCTCGATTTATCCGCCCCTTTGTGCCGAAGGGGCCGCGGTAGCTGCGCGTAAACGTTTATTAATGCGCGTAAATCAAATCGGTGCTTGATACGATGACCCTACGCGAGGCTGGGAAAGATATCGGCGCTCGAGTGTCGCGAGACCGCAAGCTCCTCGTGTTTAGAATTCGTGCTTGCTGGTAGAATTGATCTTCTGGCGTCATCGTTGCAATGCGCCCTTGTTCATCTCATTTCGAAACCTGAGACCATTTCTTCGGAGACCTCTGAAATCTTTCTTCCACGTTTGGAGGCCCCACGCTATTTCTGAAGTCGGATTTTTAATTCACTGTGCATTCACTATTCTGGGCAGTAGGGTGGCTCTTATTTTCGATTTTTGAATTTTCATCGGGGCACCCTCCAGAATAGTTCCAAATGATTAAAAAAAAATCTGTGTAAAGTTTCAGCTGGATCGTGTAACGGGAAAGGGTGCCCCTGGGCCGTTAAACATTTAAATCATTATTTAACAGCTCGCGAAGTCGATTTTATATAAGGTCTTCCAAGTTATTGATTAAATAAAAAAATATTTCAAACAAAAGTTGTAGATCCGGACAAGGAGCATCTTTTTTGGTGTATTACTATTTTTCGTGCGACAAACGGTTTTCGAACAAAATCCGAAAAACTAAAAAAAAAACTTTTTATTCAAATTTTGAAAGTTTAAATGCTTCTAGAACGCTTTTTATTTATGAAGGTGAACAAAAAAATGGAATTTTTATTTTCGAAGACTATTTTTTAAACATTTAAGGAGGGGGCATATACCGAAATATGCAAACAAGATAAAAAAAAATTTTCTTCTTATTTTCAGTGTTTGATATGTGATGAATGTTTCCTGAAAAGTTGGGGTCGAAATTCGGAAAAATATCGGAGATATAGACATCAGATATGATCATTTTACCCGAAATCATGACGTCTATATCTCCGATATTATTGCGAATTTCGACCCCAACTTTTCAGGAAACATTCATCACATATCAAACACTGAAAATAAGAAGAAATTTTTTTTTTATCTTGTCTGCATATTTTGGTATATGCCCCCCCCCCCTTAAATGTTTAAAAAATAGTCCTCGAAAATAAAAATTCCATTTTTTTTGTTCACCATCATAAATAAAAAGCGTGCTAGAAGCATTTAAACTTTCAAAATTTGAAAAAAAAAAGTTTTTTTTTTTTTAGTTTTTCGGATTTTTTTCGAAAACCGTTTGTCGCACGAAAAATAGTAATACACCAAAAAAGATGCTCCTTGTCCGGATCTACAACTTTTGTTTGACATATTTTTTTATTTAATCAATAACTTGGAAGACCTTATATAAAATCGACATCGCGAGCTGTTAAATAATGATTTAAATGTTTAACGGCCCAGGGGCACCCTTTCCCGTTATCCGATCGAGCTGAAACTTTACACAGATTTTTTTTTAATTATTTGGAACTATTCTGAAGGGTGACCCGAAGAAAATCTTGAAAAAAAATTTTACCAAAAGTAAGTAAGCGCCACCCTACTGGGCAGTGATTGCTTCAGAATTCAATTGTAAGATGAGGAGCAATTAGATCTTCGATCTGCAGTAAGCTAGTTACTCGAGTACTCGTTTAATTAATCCAGGAGCGTCATTGTTGTTGAACAGTACGCTTTCATCAAGCCCCTAATTCGACGAATCTGCAACCCCCCAGCTGAAAATAGATGAGGAATATGCAATGACTGGCGCGACACGCGAATTTTCACTTTCTCCCCCAAGGTTTCGCCAGGGAAACTTCGGTCGTCCAGGTCATTCCTCATCGCGTTGCGAGCGTTTCAACACCTGGACAAACGAGCTCGCGAATAAGTGCCTCGTACGTCAGGGAACATTCTATTAGACCGCTCCGCGCCCTGCAACTGGATAATTAATTTCGCGCTAGAAAAACAGCCCTCGTTATCGCGCACCTGCCCGCGATACCGCGCAGCGAATCGTTTGCAATCAACTTCGTGGCTGTGTCGCCGGCTGGTCACTCCTTTTCTTTGTAGCCCTCGTGAACTCGCCTCGTTCTAATAACAACGTGTGGCTGGACGTTAGAATTTTTAGGTCATCGCTGGAGTCGCGTGCCACTGATGATATTATGCAAAGATCAAGAACGACGGGGCAGGGTGAGGGGTTGCAGGAGGAGATGTTGATACGGGTAGAAAATAATCCCGTGCGTGCGTGCGTGCGTTAGATGGTTTTATTGTACAGAGGCCGTTTCTGGGGGATAAAAGAGCGTGCTTTTCCCCCGTGAGCTTAAAAGGGCCATTTTTCGATACGATGCTTTGCACATCGGTATGGAGTGCGATGCAAGCAACTGACAATGAGTCACTTCTGTTTTATTGGGAATTGAATAATTCTTGTTTCAACGGTGTTTACCTATCTTTTACGCTTTTATTAGTTTTATTGGGTTAATGGTTTTCTGTTGCGCGAAGTGTGTTCCGTGAGGATTTTACGGTAATCAATTTGGTTTTTAATGGAAAGCTCACGGGAGCACACTGAGTCCTGATAGGATTTCTCCTGATAACAGGGGACTCAAAAGCGTGCCGGATCTTCGTGTCCCGTTCTTCTGCTCTTTGTTCTCGGGGGAACATTATCGGATAGCTGGAGATACTGCTTTTAGAGAGTCGAGTTTCGTAATGAAATCGTCGGACGATTTGGGGAAGCAAAAGCTCCTCGGAGTTTACGCTCTGTTTTAGGTCTTTCACCCTTGGAACGTGAACTCACTCTCTCTCTCTCCCTATCTGGGGGTTGATTATCGTTACGATGTTTCAGCGGAGTGTGTTTGGCATAGATTTTCGCCCGATCGCTGAATCGTACAATTAAATTTACACACTAACGGCGTGAAACTGTGAAACTGCTGACCCCGATCATCATTCCTCTTTCGCGTGTAACAAAAAAATCGCACTTTCCTATCGACGCACGTCTCTACGAAAGGTTGAATATACCGTCTGAAAAATTTGCTAGACACAAGCGGCGAAAAACCTCCCCTAACGAAGCTGAGCGGCACGCACGGCGAGAGTCGACGACGCGTCGCGGGGAAAGTCGCGTCGTTTTTCTCGTTCCGGGCTGGAAAAACCGATACACCGTTGTGCGGGGCCAAACAAAACATCGTTGCCCGTGTTTGTCGGCTTAATGGCGGCCGACCCCCCTGCGCATCGTGTCTGTCCCTGAGAAAACGGCGGCGCGTACGTTCCTGCCGTGGAACATGGGAAATAAATACTCGGAAACGAGGAACACGGCATGCAGGAGCACAAAGCCGCTGCGGACAAAAGACGAGAGAGAGAGAGAGAGAGAGAGAGAGAGAGAGAGAGGAGGACACGAAGGACAAGGGAGGGGTGGGAAGTTTGGACACTGTCACGGCCCCCCGATCTCCGCGGGGGGTCATTACGTCGAGTGGTAATGTGATTCATGCACGTTAATGAACGGCCTCCGCGTGTCAGGCCAGCTGAATGACTTCGATTCGCTGCGGAAGATGCCTGATTAACAATTGCGTCGCGGGGGGTCGCTCGGGTTTGATTACTTCGATGCTTGTCCCCTCGCACTGATTGTTTTCGGGCAGAAAACGATGCTGGTGGATCGGTGTTCTTGCTGGGAATTTATGGGACCTTCTCCTCGCATCGTTTACTCGGGACAATTGAGTGAATAAAGCTAAACCATCTTTCTGAATTTAGCGGTTAGCGAAACACGGGGGTGATAATACCAAAGGCCTCACTATCTCGACATGATACGCGACAAGCTAGAAATTACACGTTCCTAGGAGAGAGATTCTACAGCGGTTCCCGATAAAACCCGAAACGCGTCGAGCAAACATTTCCCTCGGGGTGCAAACAACCGACCCTCCGCCCTGCCGGTGTCCGTCACGTCCCGAAAAGGGCACGGAATGGTCGGCGAGCGCAGGGCCTCGGGCCCCCCCCGGCAGGGGCGGCAGGCTGGCGCGAGGGGTGGAAAATGGACGGAAAAGAGAAAAAGAGAAGTCGCAACAGTGCTTTCTGGTTATTAGCGGAGCCCGGTTCTGTGTACCTTCGTGATGGGGAGTCGAAATATAATTAAAGGTTCGCCGGTGGCCGGCCTAAGGGATGTTTTGGTTCCATTATAGCGTGCTCGAGCGGCCCCTGTGCCCGAGGGGTGGCCCCTCGAAAACCGTGGCCGGTCTACAATTACGCCGCTACCCTCACCACGGCTATAAATTTCGATGCATGCATATTCAAAGCGTACACCGTGTCCCTCTTACCCTCTACCCTTATCCCGGCCGCCGACTTCACCTTTCTTACCTCTCTCTCTTTCTCTCCGCTCGCCCGCCTCGCCCCCCGTGGGCTTTCTCTGTTTCTCCGTCTCCCTGTATCCGCGTGCCCTCGCCCCGCCACGCCACCCACCGCCCACTTATGAAATAATCATAGAATTATTACCCTCCCGGCCAGGCATGCGTGTTCCTCCCGTCGAAATCTCGCGGATGCACGGAGGGTGGCTCGATTTATAATGCCCAGCAGCGAGACTTGAAAGGACTCGCCCCCTCCCTGCGCCCCCTATCACTCTGCCACCAACCCCCGATGTTTCAGCGGAATTGCTTTAGCAGCACGGTGTATCGCCGTGTCAAAAATAATTCAAGGTCGTGCGCCGGGGGTGGCTTCTTCTCCGCGTTAATTACTCGGGATTAATTTCGTTCCGGCGTTGTTACGCTGATTCCCGTCTGTCCCTTTGGTCGCGTTCCTCGCGGGGGGGGGTGGGACTGAAGTTCGAACTTCCGCGCGACGTGGTCCTATGAATGATTAATGGTTGTCTGGTCCCGTGGCAACGATCGCTGTTGCTTCGGTTAGCCAACCGCTGGGCTTCGCACGATCAATATGGAGATCTGTAAAAGAGGATCGCTCCAGGTTATCCGACGATATCGAAGGATATCGGATGCGCTGTTAACGACGCGAGGAAGGAAGATGAACGATGACTGGCCACAGGGTAATCCAGAGGTTGCGCGTTGTTTTCCTCGCAGCGAAAGTTTGCCCAGATGATTCACAGCGATTACGCTGGGCGCCGTCTGGGCCCTCGTTGTAATCCATTAAAGGCACTTTAATAAATTGACAAATATATGAAATATCACACTGGCCAGCCCTTTGTCCGCGCCCTTTTTGCATGCGTGTCGCTAACAGATACGATTACCAAGCTGGGATCTCGAATTTCTTGCAAGTACATCTGCCCCCCCCGGATGCTTCTTTGTTGACGAATCGAGAGCATCGAGAGCAGACGAAGGGAATGCATCACCCTTTTGACAACAGGGGAGGCTTTGTTTGGATAGCCAAGTGGGATTGATTAAAGAGCCGTGGCGACGTTCTCGGAATCCGAGCTACTGTTTCAAGGCATTTCCCTTAAAAAAGGAATCACTTTCCCCCGCCGCTTCGTTAGCGAAACTTTCGACAAAGCTTCGGGATTGTTCGGAGATCGGCGCCAGATAATCCCGACCGGAATTCAAGATCCCAGCATCAAGCTCAAAGTTGTTCAAAGTTGGAAGGTCCCAACAGTTCACCAGAAATCAGTCGCGCTAAGATCCCAGAGGTCCAGCGGCTCTGATACTTCAGGCATCTCTCATTTCTAAAAGTTACGCTCAACCAAAGTTCTAATTTCTCCCCCTAAGCTGTTTCTGAAGGGTTCCGAACGTAGGTAGAGAGCCAAGAACACCGATAAACATCTTTAGGGGCAACTACCGTTAGCCGGCATCCCTTAGCAACGATTTCCTCGGTGAAACAAATGGTCATGAGTGCTCTGCTCCAACTTCGGACTAGTTGGAACATTCCCCTTCTCTAATTCTATTTTAACCACCGCCACGATCGCATCCAGGACATTCCGCGTCATCGCCCTGCGCTGCAGCCCTCGGAGGACCAGCCTCGCGCGAATCCGAGAAATAAAACATTGCCAATGGTCGAAAGTCATTGATGCATCTTCCTGAAGCACGAGGCGCTGGAGCAGCGTCCTCGGTGGCGTACAATGTAGAAGTAATGTCGAACTAGCCGGGGCAAGCTGTTTAACAAGTCCAACCCCCGGAGAACCACCCTCTCCAGCCGGTACTCGGGGCCAGGCATCGAGCAGAGCCAGAGGCGCCTTTATCATTGCCAATGACGCGTGCGATACAAGAAAACGAATAGCGCGGTCGACTACACGGGACAAACACATAAATTACCCGGCTCTCCGAGGGACCGGCGTGGCCTTTGTACTTTTGTCGTCGATCATTTTCGCGTAGCGCACGGCCACCGCGCAGGCAGCTCCGAACTTCCCCGGTGAAGACGTTTTGTCAGCGTCGATGGCTCGGGTGGAACCCGAGAAAATATCGGTGAAATAGGATAGAGAAGGTGGGGGTGGGATTTGCGGTAGCTCTGAGTGGAGTTACAGGGGAGCGAAGCGAGGGGGTTTGGGATTTTGAGCAGGCCTGGGAGCTGGCATTGGTTCATCCCATCGAAATTCAGAGCGCTGTGACTACCTTAAATCACGACGTATTCTATGAAAGTGGTTTCCACGGGATCATTTATATATCTACGGTACCGTAGGAATATTTTAAAATTACTATTTCTACCTATTCTGGGGGCGCACGTCCACGCGAGTAATACTGTTACGTTCCGCCTCGATTTGGAGCAATTCAGACCGTGGAAAAATTACTATTGTGACTCTCATTGAATGGCATTGTTTCCAGCGCGTTTTACACATTCATCCTCTGTTTTCGCGTAAGGGTGCGGGGGGGGGGGGAAAGTGGTCGCGAACGCGGGATAAATTAATTAACGAGCGTTGATTCTAACTAACTGAGGGATATCGGCCTGACGAGTCCAATGCAATTAGATAGATTGTTGGCAGGACTCCGGGGCTCCATTAAAATTTAAAATCACGCGGCCGGCCAGCTGAAATTTTATCGGCGCTGCCGCTGCGTTGCTGAAACGCCGCGAATTACGATCACATTATGGCTTTGAATAATGAACAGTGTGGAGATCGTTGTCGGCTATTACCTAGTCGAACAATGCTCTCGCCCCCGTCTAGAATTTCTGAAGAATTCATTCGGAAAGTATTGTTCTTTTTAATCGGCCTTGAACCTCTATTATTTTATATCATTTTGGAATATACGACAGATTTTCGCGCCATCGAACGGGTTAAAAGATGAAGTAATATATTATTTATATATTAAGCAATGTATCATTCAAAGAAATGATGATACATTGGCGACATTCATACTCCCCCTGGTGGAAATTAATTCTTAATCGCACCTTTGTGCTCTGATTACACGAAAGCTATATTTTAAAGCGATTCACCGCTAATTATCGTGTAATTAACGGCTCAGCTATAGAAGTGAGGAAATAATGGATTAAAATGAATACACGCGAGACTGTACAGAAATTTGTAAACTGGAGCAGTAATTAAAAAATGTATACCTCCACCCTTGATTGAAATTCTTTCTCTCCGGTAAATAATGGGGATAGTTTTCACGAAATAAGAGACTTTTAATTGAGATACAGCTGCTATCCTCAGGCAGAAAGTAGACCTGGTTAACCAGGCCATGATTAATTTTCACTCGAGGAGAAGGATGCGCGATAGATCAATTTCCAACACGAAATAAAGTTTCTGTATAAAATGTGTCCGCAGCAATTACCAAATATGTGCTTTGAAATCCAATGTTTATATAAATATTCGCTGGGATTTACTGACTCGTGATAGCGGAGTGAAAACTCGCGACATATAAATTTTATAAATTTGTTTAATGTTATCAGCTGAACGTAAAGAGAGATTTGTACACGCAAGACATAAAGTGTTGTTATTAAACGATTCAGTCGGAAAAATCGATAGATACTTTCCAGGGGGGTAAGGGGCAAAAACCAAAAACACCGAGACAAATATTTTCATTCGCTCCTCGCGATTGAAAATATTTTCCTGTTAATACAAAAACACCCGCGTAAATGCTACCAGAGTTCCAGCGTTGTGAAATTTAAGGTAAACGTACCGATTATGGAACACCTTGCTAACTACGTCCCCCTTTTGAAACAGTACCACAAATAGTAAAGTAAAAAATTCTCACAAAATATAAAAATAAGTATGAAAATTTTATTGATATTTGTAAACATTTCTGTTTGCAAGATTTACAGATATGACGATTTATATGCAATATGTAACTTAAAAAAAAATTAAGTAAGTTACTTCCGATACTCGCAAAAAATATTAGCTTCCGTGTGCACGAAAAACGCTAATATGTGAGCCTGATTCTTTTAAGGATATTTACAATTTTCAATTATTTTCGAATATGCTTATTCGTGTATATGATAATATTAACCTTAGATTTTATTTATTTTTACAAATTTTCCAATTCCGATGTATTTTTTAATAATTAAATGACTGTTTCATATAGCGTACTTGAATTTTTCGAATGTCCGTAGTTATGGAACAGTTGAAATCAGCGAAATTTAATTATTATAATTATATTAGAGCGATGTAAATAATACCTATAACTCCATTTATACGAGTATATCAAGCATATAAGAGTAAGTATACCAAATTAGAAGGTTTTATATGAAACTAAAATTCTAACCTATAAACATGTCATGCACAACTTGTAAGCGCAAATTTTTATTTTTAATTTATTACTATTACAAGCCTTGTAGATACTTAGGTATTTTAAGATTAAAGTTGGTTTAAAGATATTTTCTTAAAAAATTATTGCCTTGAAATAATTTGTCATATTTTAAAACACTAACCAACACTAATGAGTTTTTAAAGTTTTAGTACCTCGCAAAAATACTATTTTCATGATAATTTTGATTTGCGAATATTTTTGATGCTAAAAACTCAATTCAATCTTTGTTTCTACTTAAAGTGGTACATTTGTAACAACTTGAATGACTGTTTCAAAATAGGGACACTGAATCTGGAACACCGGGTCATGGTACGAAAGCGGTGTTTCATAACACGTACAGATCCTTACTTTAGTTTTTTAAACATATTATTTTTTACTCTTAATAAATAACAAAATATGTGGCTCATTATGTAATCACAAAACATTTATCTATCAAATGGTGTACAAGGTTTCCAAGTTAATACGTTTAATTATTTAAATTACATGATAATTGAATATCCCTGCCGAAAAGCGTTCCATAATCGGTACGTTTACCTTACACAATCGAGCGATACGCGTTTTGCGTTAATATAATAGCCAGTTGTGGCTTCGTCGCATGTACAATTCGTATTTTTGAAAGGTGGCGGGCGATCCTGGTCGTTTATGGAACGCCGTATGAAATGGGGCAATCTCTTCGCATTCCATTCACGCCGTAAAGAGACAAACAATAGTAATTTCAGTTTAAATCCTGTTCAAATCTAATGCCAGTGGATAAAATTATTCTAAGGAGACGGGGAAGGAGATCAGTGAATCAGCAGATCGAGCATGTGCCAGAAGAATATGCAAATTACTTTAACGAGCAAAAGAAAGGAAAGAAGAGTGACGAAATTGTGACCCACGATGCAATCTCGAGTCCCGACCGCAGTTGCCGTTGGAGAACGCGCGATGGCGACGAGCAACGAAACGCTTTCCCGAGTGATTCATCATTCCGCGTTTAAGCTCGTTCCAATTAACCAAAAGAGAGAGAGAGAGAGCAAACTGCGTCAACTTCTGGCGCATTCGCGCGGGAACCAGCATGCACCACCCACGATTCCTCCGAGCGATGGTCATTCGGTTAATGCACCGAGCTTCGCCGCCATTAACATAAAACGGCCTGGCAAGACGTCTGACCAGCAGCCAAGAGCCATTTCCAGCGATGACAATGTAGCCTCGACGTCATTGTCCCTGCGATAACGGAGTATTACATCCACGGGGCTGAGCCGTGCTCGGACGATATTAAACGCCTCTTTTTCATCGCGAAGGGTCGCGTTATTCAGGCTCCCTTTCACCGATCGAATGGAAATCAAGACTTATCGGTAAATAAAGCGTGTCCGGCTTAACCTGGGCGGCCAGCTTTTTTTCAAATGGATATGTATAACTCTGGGGATCTCTGCCTTTCTCTACGGGGTTGAACACTAAGCGCGGTAATCCACAGGATTGCAAGAAGTAATCCTTAAAAACAGATGGGCGTAGATCTGGGCCAAAATTCTTCAATGGGTTCTTTACATACTTGCAAGTGAAGGAGCCCGTCACGTTTTACACCCACAGCCGCAGAGGGCAGGTTCGAAGCAAAGAGCACTCGCCAGTATCGAATCATCGCTGCACCGTTGATCACCGCGTAACATTACATTGACAAACGACTGGCTCGTTGGGACAAGCAGCGCGAGTTTTCATGAGGCGCGACTCGGCGTAAATAGGCTGGCGAAAAACATCCATCCAAGTTGTCAGCGAGCAGCAGCTTCCATAACTGGAAATGAGAGGGGGTGTTGTAAGGACGAGCTCATCCGCGAATCACTTCGGCCCCGTTCCGTTGTTCTTACCTCCCTGATTCCGCGAACGAAGTTTCCTCCCCCGAAGCTGGGAACCGCCCGCGACGCGGAACAATATTTCATCCTGCTCGTTTCGCGGCTGTCAATGGGTCCCCGACTTTTATGTATAGCGTCGCGGCGGTGGCCGCGGATTATGCAAAGCGCGCCGGGGGAAAAAAGCGGCGGAGAGAAGGTCGGCGAGAACTCGGGGCGGAAATTGCAAGCCGCCCCCGCGTCGCGACTGTAAGGAAACGCGGCGGACTCTTTCTTCGGGAAGGGTGAAGAAGGGGCGGGACAAGAAGGACACGCTCCGCTTCCGCCTGACATTTTCAGACTGCAGGAATCGATCACCAGTCCATTCTCTCTGATAGCAGCAACTGCTGGAGGATCCAGGATCCATTCCCCCGACACTTGTCACCAGCAGGACACTCTTTCTTCCATCGAATTACCCGCGAACGCGTGTTTCGAAGCACCCTTGGGAACGGCGAAGCAGGACGTCTGAAGATGCAGGCTTACCTGTGGATATAGCTTTCTGCGACGAATGCAGATAATTCGGGTGTATTCGTGGATAAATCGTGGTTGGAATGTCCTAAGTTTTCAACTGCCAGAGAGATTAATCGATCGGGGGCAAGAGGTCGGGGGGGGGTGGTTTCGGTATAATGGTATCGACAGTAACGACTTTATTACGTCGTATGGAAGTTGGAGGATATATAGGAGGCCGGTGTAAACAGGCGCTCGTCTTGGCTGCCTCCAGCCAACCTGAAATACGATTCAAATTCCCTTGTTATGGGAATTAAAATTCTTTTATGGGGCCGTATAATCTTACGCCGTGCTTTACGCGTCAAGTTTTCACTTGGCGGTTTTAAAACGCGCCGCGTAAAAAAATGTTACAGCGCATTAACCTTTAGGAAAAACGAGCGTTTCGTTGGTTTCTCGTGACGGCTTTTAAAAATGCAAGGAATAATCAGCCAGCGTCTCGTGGATCTTAGGGAACGACGTCAGATATCCTTCGTTTAGCTTGGATTCTTCTGCCTCCTGGCAAATCGGGCGTCTTAGCCTCGGTTTAGCATTTATTTAAATTCTCTGGACGAGAGTGACGCTCGGAGTAACTAGCCTGTTTATAAATCAGTAATAATTCCCTTCTTGTTTTAAGGAACGCGCGTACAGATGCTCGCCGTTACGCAGCCACGGAGTGTTCGAGTCTGTTACGGCCACATGCATCCCGCAATAATTCCCCGGAATCCCCGCGGGAAGAGGAGTTCTCACTCTGTTGCAGCTCGCGAAAATTTCATTCCAGAATTTTCCGGAATCGTTGAGAGAGAAAATAACTCCCGACCTGGCTGCGGTCGCCAGATGCGCAAGGAAATCGCCACTCATCCGTGTTTTATTACGAAAATCTAAATGAGCCTGGGCAACCGAAACTGAATGAACCCTCCGTGCATACAAATCCTAAGAAGTTCAGCTTTCTCTTAAAAAAAAAACCCTTTAGGCGCTGACAAAGAAAATTGTCGGAGAAAAATTCATTTGTTATCTTCTTCCTAGTGTTTAATGGTGTCCAGATCAAGGTGGAGAGATTCGAGTGTGCCTCGGTGATCGGGGTATCATTTTCAAGCTCATTTCTCGAGTAGCTTGTGTAAAAAATTGTACAAAATTCACTAAATTTTCGAAAAACCAACTTTTGGTCCTCGAGAAGCTTTTTCATGGCTCCAGCAATTTTTCTAACCAGTCGACGTCACTTTGACCGAAACTCGGAGACGCGAGAAGTAAAATGTTTGCGGCAGTATCGTAAACTCACTGGTGTTCAAAGTCTCAGCGAAGGATTATCCGCGAAGGGATCACTCGGCTTATATTAAATCGCGTATGAAGAAATCCTTGGTGGAGTCGCGCGTAAAAAGTCCCCTTAAACATTCTGATGAACGGACCCCACTATCCTCCCAAGGACCAGCTCCATTTCTACGGTTATATTTCGCCGTGACGGCGAATCCAGCTGGTCGCAACCTGCACTTCGCCGTCATTAGCATAAAAGACGCAGTCATGCCTCGGGAGTGTGCAAGGAGCATCGATCTGGGCCGACTACGGTGTGTCCTAAGGAAAAGGAAACGGAAGGATGGCGAAGTTCAGTCGATGAAGCGAAGAGGATTGAAGGGTGACGAGGATTCTCGGAAATCCAAAAGTGACGTGTAGATCTAATTAGCCGACCTACCGAGGAATTATTATTGAAAGGATAAAAGCGAGGGTTAATGTGACGCAGAAATATTGGTGACACGAAGAATGGTTTGAAAATATTATTTTACCTTAAAAAATAAGATCTGCCGATGTTCCAGATTTTTTTTAAAGAAAGACGTTGTAATTAAGATCTAATTTTAAGTTTGTTTAGTGTACGTCACAAGAAGGAAGATAATCCAAGGGTTTGTAACGGTGATGCATTCGTACGCGGCAAAAGTTCAGAGACTTAAATCATCCTCGAAAATGCACGTAACGCCGCGTAGAGATTCAAGAAGGAAATATTTTACATTTAGCCAGCAGATAAAGATACATAACAGCTAGCTGCGCCCACACCAGCACGCAAACTTCGCGAAGCATATGAATCATTGCAAAATCTGCCAAAAAAATTGGACGAATCCTTATAATATAGCACCATTCATTATACCGCTGTTTCTGTTCCTACAACCATTCATAACATAATTACTCGTCGCACATGCCTGTGGTTCCGGAAACAAGAATCCCGCTGCAAAACAGAAGAAGAACAAACAGTTCGTAGCCGTTCATTCCAGCTTTATAATTTAAAATCCAAGCGGATTTGTTGGGATTTAAATTATTTCACAATTTTTAAATTGCGGAAATAAAGGGGCATAACGAACGCAGAATTTGTTCCCGAACTCTGCGCATTGCTTTATCTCGCTGCATACCTGAAACAAGACCGAGTATAATAAACGCATCTCGCTTGGAAATAATAAATCCACCTGTATTAATAATCTTTAACAGAAGCACAACACCGTAACTAGCACGTAACAAGAGCAGGGCATTGTTTTATGCAGAATCACCGTTAACCCTAATCGCAGGAAAGTAGCTTCACCTAAAGCCAAAGCTTCCACCCCCTCTGAAAGCGAAATCCTTCTCATAATGAAGGGCTCGGAGCGATAATCGGAGGAGGAAAGCGTCGCCCGCGCGAGCGATAAGTTGGCTGGCCTGAAAAATTCAGAAATCTCCGCTGGCCGACCTTTAATCCTTCCCAACTCATCAAAACTTCCAATAAACTCCCCTAACATCCATCCCGGGCCGTCGAGGAAAGATGGGCACAGATTCCCGTCTCATCCCACGGTATCAGGAACACGGATTAAACTGCTCAGAGGGGCCGCGGGGAGAGCGAGGCTTCCTTCCGTAACGAGCCTCATTACGATAACGGGGCGAGCGTGCTGAATTACAAGTGGCACGAAAAATACCGTCGAGTGCCAACGGCGACGAAAAACACGACGACGATCGCTCCCGCTTCCGGTTAAAGCGTTCCGCCACGGAACCCTTCAGCCTGGAACCATGTAACTCGGTGTGTCTAGGGGCGCTTCCTCCTGCTTAGCGCGCTTCCCTCCCGCGGTTTAAGAACTCCCAGCCCCCGATTTGTTGACACCCGAAGTATGAGCCGCGTAACGAGGGAAAACGAGGGCCCCATGCTCGGCGTCGTTAACGATATTTCCAGATATGCTCCTGCTGGGTGGCTGGATTTAATCCTTCGGCGGGAATACGCGTTGCTTCGGAGAGCTTGCATGCTTGAATACGGATCAGGGTAGTTGGAGGCTCGATCGACATAATATTTCTTGCCAGCCCGCGGAAATTCTGATGCTTTGGAGCAGCTGTTCGTGTATTTCCTCGAAAATCAGCGCTGGGATTTAAAGCGAAAGTGGAGTAATATGGAAAGTTAGGATAGGTAAGAGCAGTCTGTTTTAGCGCGTATTAATTGCACGGCTGCAATTTAAAATTGTTTCTCAGTTCTCACGTTTTCCTGCGCTGTTTTTCCCAAGTCGATATATGTACGTCACATCATTAACTGGAATCGTCTAGGCTAGGCTTCTAAAAGTAGTCTACTTTAGGGCTGGGACTATTTGTCGAATTTTCGGTATTCGAATATTCGAATACTTCAGTTGCTCAATTATTTGGCGAATATAATTCGAATATCCAAATACGTACATTTTGTATATTTATTTAAATAGGACATTTCAATATTTACGCCCCACTCGTTTATTTTTTGTCATAGGGTAAACGCACCAATAAATGAACACTTAAGGCTAATGAATGAACACTTTTATAAAATTATGTTTGCAGCGCGATTGATTCCACGTGCTGCAAAAATTGTTTGGATATGAAGCAAGAAATTAAAAGAAGCCTCTAATTAATTAGTTGCTTATTTTAATAACTTATATTACTCATTTTAATATAAAATGTCCATTCACCAGTACGTGTTCATTTACTGGTACATCCACCCTATGAGGGAATTCTTCTCAGGCAGTCATTTCGGCCGGTATCAAAATTATTGGTTCCTTTTTAGTACATTTTAATAAAAGCTTGTTTTTAAAAAAAAAATTCACTATAAAGTATTTCATGCTTTTTAGTGAAAATATTGTACTGACATCGGAACTACATATGTGTGCAAAGTTTCAAGCCGATCGGATATGTTGAAGTGGGTCAAAATTAGCTTACAAGATTTCACCCTGACAAACTAACGAACTCACAACTGAAACTAAATAAAAGCTGGTAAAAAAATCAACCTAAAGAACTTGATTTATAATTCATACCATACTATTCGAATACATCGGTATTCGAATAATAACATTCGAATACTCAAATATTCGAAGTTTATTCGTAGCATTCGAAAACTTGTAAAATATTCGAATAGTAAATTATTCGAATAGTCCCAGCCCTAGTCTACTTAGATCTACTTAATTGACAATCTTCCATCAATTGGCAATTGTTTGCGCGATTATTTAAATACTCCTCTAGATCGTGCCTGAACGGCTGAAGGAGTTAAGTAAACGGGTGTTCAGTAAAATTTGAAGCCAGCTAATCCGTTGCGACAGCCCAAGCGCTTCCTAAAAGACATCCTTTGCTTACCCACACGCTCGGAGTTCATTAATCCACTGGATCCAAACTCCCCAGGCATTTTGTTTTCTAAGCAAGCAGGTCTTAGCCGTGACGCGTAAGAAGCTGAAGAACATCGATCAAGGGAACAACGATGCCCCCGGCATCGTGGATAGAATGCCAGATTCCTGCCACTCGCGTAGCAACCGAGCTTCCTTCTTTGCTCCCCTTTGTTACGCAAATTGCGTGGTTAACGACGTTGCACTTCTGGTTCCCCTCGTTACGTCCCTGCGCACCTTCAACTGTTCCCAAGATATACATCATCGTCTTTCCAAAATGGGAGGTGGACACCCACAAGACCGACATTAAAAAGAACCACCCTCTAATCCATTATAAGCCGCGATTTTTCAGCGCAACCAAGATCGATTACCCTCTCGTACGATCTCTCCAGCATCATCCCCATCGACAAGTTTGCAGAATCGCAACGGGGGCGATGACAATACCTTCTCGCCGTTCTTGCAAGCGATCCAAGAGAAAGGCACCAACGTCAGCCTACATTCTCCATCCGCGCTGGCTAACCGATCCTCCGTCTTTCGCAGTTTTCACCCAGTCACGCCTCGCCATAACTTACTGTTAGGGGGCAGCACACCATCCCCCATTGTATCAGGCCGAGATTCTCCTTCGTGCAATGAATTTCCCGGGGATGCATCAGTCTTTCCCACGGCGTTCGCCTCTCCATCTGACCCTGGCGTTCGAGCGGGCAATTATGCAAAGTACCTTCATTACGCCCGGCTGAATTATTTCTGGGCCCAGTTTTAGCGATCGCCCGTTGTCCGACGTGTCGGCTGAAATAAACATCCCGGTGGAAACGAACGTCTGAGAGGCGCCAGCGCGGTGAACCCTTTTCCTGGATGCTTAAGTTATTCCAAGAGGGTTGAACGCCCTCTTGCTCGCATCGCGTATTGTAAAACTGCCGGGTCCCATTCCCGCAGCACCTCCTTCGGATCGTAGGTCTCCTCCATTTCCCTGCACTTCCCTTGCGACTAATGAATGGATTCTGCCATCGGGCTTCTTTTCCGCTGGACCCTCCGCGCCTCAAGTACCTAAGCATTTCTGGCGTTTATCAATTTATCGTAGAAAGCAGTTGACGCTGCGTAGTAACCGTATTTTAAACGTTGAAATTCCGACGATCACTACCCGTGACAGCTAGTATTCGATTCCGAAGTTAGACGCAATGTTTGGGATCGCGAGGTGGCTGGCTTCTGGCGAGTACCGGGGCCGCGGCAATTTCGCGGATTAAAGCATCAGCTTCGTCGCGGATGGAACGTAAATAAATAAATAGGAAGGAGCAAGGTGCATCCCGAGCGATATATCGAAATGGTGGCCCCGTATGGAAACGGGGACGGAAACTTGCAAGTTATTGGATTGCGTGCCACCGTTCTGATCGAGTAAATTGCCGCGCGCATAAATAAGCCGGCGGTGGGATACGGGCGGAGTGCACGTAAAAACGTTCGAGTGCATGACTGTTTACGTGTATACAGGGTGATTCCGGTAAACCGACGAATTCGCAGAGATGCAATTAGCCACGGAACTCTGCAACACATGAGCAGGCTCTTGGAAAGTTCTACGGTTGCGTGTCTAGAAGGCTGCAGGGGCTCTGTTTGAAAATTTGCAAGTGCATACCGCGGGGTGCAGTTTTAGTAACGAAGCTGGAACAGCTTCGTGGGACGAGTGCATTTTATTGGCAAATTTTTTTACCAAATTCTCAGCTCGCCAGCTACTGCTATTCGATTAGTAATAATTAATATATTAATTAGGTATTGATTAATTACCAAACAGTAGCGGTTTTTGCGTTCCCTGGGATTGGGCTGGCCAAATTAGAAACACGTGTCTGCGCATGACGGGCACGCGTCGCCATTCTATGTTAGTCGTTCCATCGCTGCGCTTCTGTAATATTACATTGTTCGCTGGGAGCGCTGCGTACAATTCCTGGCGATATTAATTAAGTGAGCTTGTATCCATTAATTGGCTAGTCGATCCAATCATAACAATTCGAAGACCCATGAACAACTGATTAGTTGCGCCCTCATTATTATAAGGGCTCGCGAATTAAACCACGAACCATCCCCCTAAAATGTTCATTCACGAGTGCACAGAAAGACCCGCCCCGCCGTAAAACATCCCTCGGTACCAGCCCGGTACCAAGGTGACCCAGAAAATGCTACCAATTCGTTTCACGGTTATTTTATCGAGCGCGGGCGTGCCCTTGCTTTCGATCGGTCGGCGTGCATGTCGAAATAGTAAAGATAACCCACTCGGCGTTGCCCGTGCACGAGGGCCAGGGAGCGAACTGTATCGCGGCAGCCTCGATACAGGAAGTTCCGCGTTAGCTGACGGGGGAACGTCGTCTTCCGTTCCACCGCGGCCGGGGCGACTCCTCTTCGCGGCAAGTACGTCTGGAGGAGATAACCACTACCCCGCTGCTGCACGAAAATGCAAATCAGAGTAGCGAGGAGAGTATCCGAGGAAGCGCATCGCCGCGGGCCACAAGATGGCGTATCGTGCACCAGCCCCCGCAACCCCCGTGGAACACAGTGAGCCGTGGCTGGTCCTCGTCAGCCGATTCCAGGGAATCCCTTTGTGCGGCGAAATTGGCCGAGTTCAGTGGCTTGTCTTCTATAAACAAGGCTGGATTCTGGGTCCTGGAAGCGGCAGCATCCGTTCCGTCCTGTCGACGAAGCGAAACCCCAGGACCGGCTCGATCGGCGGAACGCGTCAACACGTTAGCGCCGCCAGGTTTTGCGATTACGCCGAACGTGAATAGTTTGGGACACTGCCGTCTTAATGGGCCTCGAGCGGCCGGATGGCTGAGGAGGTTTTGCGACCAGGTGGCTAGGGGCAGATTGTTAGCGGAACTTAGCTGTAGATCATCTTGCAATTGAAGAGGTGGAGTGAAAGTAGGGTAAATCCGGGAGACGCGGTCGGGCCGGAGAGTTGGTCGTGTCGCTATATTTCAGAGTCTATACGTAAAAATGCATTAAAGTGCAGACTAATTACTTCTCTAGAAGCCAAATAGTTAAATGAATAGCGTTATTTCGCTTCCTTCTGTGTTTTTCTGGATTTATAGGCTATAAAAGGTAAATTGATGTTACATTTAACCTGTTTTGTCAAAGAGCGGTTGTACAGAATCGTATTTAAAATATACTTCTAAGTTTGTTTTCCTTTAATGTTTGGAATAATAAGATAGTAGAGATATTGAGGGACAATGCAGCCAAAGTATTTGGCCATATTAACTCTTCCTCTCAAAGCTAACGAGAAAGCTGTCTCGCTGCAGAAAGGTGAGATGGTCGAGTTGTGATTTTTTTATTATTTTTGTTTATTTTTTTATTTTTTATTATTATTTCATTATTATTTTTGTTTATTTAGTTTATTTATTCACTTTTGTATTCATTTGCCTTGTTAATCGCCAGTAGGCAATTCACTTTTTCTTTGATGTGTTCTTTACTTGTTTAGCGTAAACAAATTAAATATCAATGAATCCGTAGTTGTATTCACTCATAAATAATTTTGCTTTATCCTTTGTTAATTTTCCATGAAAAATTATGTGAGTGGTCTCTGCCAACGACGAAAGCCATTTCTCCCGACACGGGGAGGTGGTCAGATGTCATGACTTCAGTTTTCAACCCGATTCACAGTAAATATTGTCTTAAAGCAAATATCGACCAGTTTTTCTGAATCGGCATAAAATTCTGAACATATTAGGTTTGTTCTGATAAAATAAGTAATATCTATATTAGTTTTAATAGCCATTTTATATTAGGTCGACCGCGTCTCCCGGATTTACCCTACAGTGGATATTGTACTGGTGATTCTAGGAGTAGGATGGTTAAGAGAACCGATTTTAAAAGACTCCTCTCACGCGAACCTTGCGCTTCGTTAATAACAATACGCGAAGACACGCGCTTACGTTGATGTTGCATGAAAAAGTGAATCCATTAGGAGAACTCCGTCGAATATCAGTCGAACGAAACAAAGGGGAGGAATGCTGCCGCGATCTGTCGTAAAAATCCATCCGCCGTCAACGCGGCGAACATCCCAGCGGAATCTCTGCGGGGGTGGAGAACGAGGGGGATCCATAAAAGTCCATTTTTCTTGCGCGGCAGCGCTCTTAATACTTCCGCGATGCGAATTCCGCGAATACGGCGGAGCCCTATAAATTTCTCTTTTATTTTCCTCGAAGTCCCCGGCTCCTCGGGAGGCACGTCGCCGGTGTACACAGGCGAACAGCGGATAGATCGAAGCTGGAGGGAAAAAGGGGAGAGCAGAGAGCAGTGGCTGGTGAACGGGAGGAAGAACGAAAGAGGAAGCCACGGGGAAACAGCGCGTTGAAATAAAGTACACGGGGATTTCGGCCTCTGGTAACTGGGTTTGGCTTTCAGGCAGCTGACTTTTAGGCTACCAGGGGTGAATAACGTATTAGACGGGTGACACGGGGGGGTTGGAGCGCCGCCCCTCTCATACTTGGTTAAACTTTGCTGGGAACGGTGACTCTTCGTGCTTGTGGAAAGCTTCGGGATGCTCCTTGGCAAATGGCGACACGACTCGTCCGTACCGCAGAATTCGTTGCATCCAGGAGGCTGCGGTTTGATATGAGATGGATCGGTTCAGGGGATTCAACAGGTTCAGATTTCTGTGGAAATGAGCTGGCGAGCCTAACGCATTAGAGTCTTTAACAAATGTAGGAGAAAAAAGCGAACTTCAGGCGATGGGACTCGAACCCACGATCTTCGGATCCACTGCGTGCTGGGCAGCCGCCTTAAGGCAGGATACCACCTTTGCACTTAAAAAAAATTGAAATTTTTTTTTGTTCTCAAAGTACTCTTTCAAGTGTATAGAATCGAAATTCATTGATTAGAAAGGTGGCCGGAACCTTTTTCTTGTGTAAAAACCGGATTGGAGCAGATATATAAATCTATATAAAACTTTAAACGCGTTTTTCTCGAAACGATGTTTTCCAAATCAGCGTGTCAGATTACTCCTACAATTTTCATCGGATTGACTTGAAACTTTGCACAATTCTTCCGATTGGTGTAATCTAACGATGTACGTAGGACTTTTGCTGTAGCGTTGTTATTTTTCTTTTGGTGCGCAATTTTATAAATTTTTTTAAACTTTTTTACCCTAAAAAATTGACCTTTTCGTTAAAATGGCCGCCATTTTCTTAAAAATCGAAATTTCGTAAAATCCCTACGTACAGCATTGAAAAATATTGTTGTTAATAGGGACATTCTTTGGTTTCTTTTCTAAGAGCCACGTACAGAGCGGAATTTGACACGCCGTCTAACGATGTTTCTCCAAAGGAGTGTATTTTGGCGCCACCTACAAGAGATTATTTTTTACTTTTTCAGTTTCAAAAAATGTGTAATTACAGATTAAAGTTACATTAATGAATGACTGAAACCGATTTTGTTTCTGCGCATTCTTTGTATGCAAAAAAAATCATGAAAAACGCCTCCAAAATCGCAGTCAAAGGTGGTATCCTGCCTTAAGGGGGTATAGGACTATTGAAATCTCGAAAAATCGATTTTTTTATCATTATTAATTCTGAAAATGCCATGCTTTGTGAACATTTACAACAATGTATCGTGAGGAAATTCGAATAATTACGGAAATTAAAGCGCTGAACGTAATTGAGTGCACCGTCGAGTAACGGCCTCGCAGAGCGGTATTGGCGTATGGGACTTAACTTTGAAGCCGTTTATCTAGAAACTACATTTTCAAACACGGTGTACATCATAACTCTTGAACGAATTAATATTTTCACTTAAAATTTTAACTGGAGCTGTAGAATTCCTTTCCCTATCGTGTGGAATTTCCGTATTAACATTGGATGTTTGTAAACACATTTTATAACTCATTAAAGACGATTTTTTTCCCATAAAAATGTGGAAAAAACTTAATTCGTGTGTAACTTTTACAATGTTTGTTTAAATTCGCCACAAAAGTTCCACACGATATGTATTAGTGCAGAAACTAATCATCCCAAAGCATTTTGCTTTTAGAGGATTGGTTCACCTGGGACTATGTACACCAATTACAGCTGCGCGCTACGCGGGACCATCTTTAGCGTCAAATAACTTGAATAATTTTCAACATTCTGACAATTTTTTTATTTTACATTACTCGTTAATGCGTACATAAAAAACTGTGAAAAGTGCCAGTACGGCGATTATTTGGTATCTAAGCAATTCAACCGACAAGAAACCGTCGATTTCAGTCGTTCAATAGTCCTATACCCCCTTAAGGGGCTGTTCCGGGCTAGAGCCCATAAAAATAGGTGATCTTTAGGAATTAATTATAGGAAAACTACCGCATATAATTTAAAGTGACTTTTAGCATTGAATTAAGAATATTTTAAACTATAGAAATAATTTTTTTGTTTTATAATTAATCATTGCAGACGGCACTGGGGAGTCGTTAAATTCGAGGCGTCAAAACATTTTAAACGCGTATTCCTAAAAGGTTGAACATTCGAAAATTGAAATAAAAAAAATCGATTTTTAGACCGGAACCTTCCCTTAACCGATTCCCCCAACGCCGATTCCCTGAATTTCTCTATGTTTCGGACTCTACTTAAGGGGCGCCACCTGCTTTGCCACACTCGCACCATAGGCCATTCCTAAACGCCGAAGTCCCACGCAAATATTATCTTTATCATAAATAGCATGGTCTCTTAACGATCCCACTGGTGACAGTGTGCCAACCACCCTTGAAAACCATACGTCTGCAACAGCCGACAGGATGGAGAGGAGAGTTAGACGCAGCAGTCGACGACTCCCTTTTTTCCCCGGCAAATTACCCCACTTCGTCCATAATCCAGCACCCCATCGCCGTGAAAACGCAATTTGCGGGCTGGTAATGTCGCAGTGGGCTCGTCAGGCGTTTATCAGCCGAGTCTCCGATTGGCCTGACTAGGAATAAATTCCATCCACGGGTAGACGGCCTCCCCGCCCGTGGTAAATTCACCCTCCTGATCGCTAATAATTCCTTCCACACCCCTTCCGTTCGCCCTTCCGACGCTCGTGAACGCTCGCAGCCTCTGCGTCGCAGGCGACCGGTTAATGGATGACGGATCGATGCGCGGAGACTGCTCGCCGGTTTATTGCTGTTGGTTAATCTATTATCAGGGCGCGTTACATCGCGATAATTGTCTCGGCGACGGGCTCATTAACGTCCCCGGCTGTGGGGAAAAACGACCGCTAGCTGGCTCCTCGCGGACGCAATTTGAGGGATGCTGTGGCATCTCGGCGGTGAAATCGAGGCTAGGGACGCGGTGATTTCGTGTCGTACTGTAATGCCGGGGCTGTTACGCGTCAAGTGGTGGTTTTTATCGGGTCGTTTACGAGGTCTTCAGGTCGCAACGACATTTATGAGCAGCGTCGTTTCCTTTTTTACCCCAGACCGAACCCTGGCCAGAGGATCGTAGATATCAGCGGCGCACGGTACTTAGAGAAATAGGTAGAAATGTTTAGAGGCTGGCACGCCAACCCTGTTGGTATAATGCTGGGCGATTCGAGTAATTGCACGTTAATACTTCGCCGGGCAAATGTGGGTCACGGGGGGATGTTACATGAGCGCAGGTTGCTCGAGCTTTATTTCGCGAGTTATGAAGAGGTCGAGGTGGCAGTCGATACACATTCATTATTTCGAGGGGAGTTAATAAAACGATTAATAGAGAGTTATTGGCATTCAGTTGCAGCGACACATCGCGGTTTGTATTTTTCATTGTAGAACGGACAATGTCGCACTGCTAATGTTTTTCAATTAATGCAGACATTTTTGTAATTCTTACACACTCGAAGTCTGGAGCTTGAAAATGAAAATTCTGTGTTCGTATAACATTTCTGTCCCTTTCTGTGTGCTCTAAAATTGGTAAATCTGCCGTTCTGCTAGGTGTGCCATTTTTTAATGCAACGGCGCAGGTGCCTTGCCGAGTGATTATTCAGGTCTGAAAGTGGAGTCAATTAAAATCCATCCATCTTGATTTGAGCCATTGAATTTATGGAAATAGTCGCAAGAAGTTTATGTTCTGTCATTTTTCAATAGGGGTGATTAATCGACGTGCGCTCGATTAATCACGAACTTGATGGTCGCTTTGGGTTCCGACAAATAACCGATGGCGATATTGTAAATTGTAATTTACGACATCCCGCGGAGCTTCCAAAGAATATCCGATTTTCCAAGTGAATCCGATACAAATTATCGCGGCGCGATAAAAATCCGTCGCAGCTCCAGAGTCCCAGACTACTTTGTTTCCCGTTTCAATGCAGAACGATATTTTAATGCCTACCGCGGTGTCATTAAGCAATGAAGTGCATGCTTTTAATTGCGAGTTCCGTGGACCACGTAATTGCACTTGTTGCGTTCTTCAAACGAGTAACAAGGTCACTTTTCACTATTCGCACGTTTAAACGAATCTTTAGTCACTTGAAACGAATATCCCAATTCTCTGCGCTGGACAGCGTCGATCCCACAAGTATGTTTAATAAATCTCGCACGTTTAAGTCGCCCATTTAAAAAAAGGGCAGAATAATCCAACGAAAGGAGAAATATTGGCAAAACTATTACAGCCTTTAAATTGTAATGATTCTTCCGAAAGCAAGTGTCATCCTTAAATTGCAATTGTTAGTGAATTGCAGGCATTTCGTGCCCGACTCTCCATGAGCGCGTCGACGATTAAATACACCTGCATGTAAATTAGATAATAATTCCCAAATTACTGTCACGAATTTCAATCGGGAAACCGTGGCTGAAACGATCCGACCAGTTCGAACGCATCCCCTTTATTCGCTCTGGCCAAGATCCCCGTCGAAGATACCGTAATAGCATTGTCACCAATAATAACTATATCGGGAAGCTCATTAGCGTGTCAAGGGGAGTCGCGCTATTATTATTCTCGTTGAAAATCGCCGCTCAATTCGGATAACGATCAGCCAGTAGGGATCTTAAAATACGATGCACCCACCCTTGCATTGCGCGGCATTTATTAGCGGCACTGTTTAAATGCCACGGCACGGATAGGAAAAAGCCGACGATTTTCGGAGGACGAATGGAATTCAGCGGAAATAGGTAGAAGAAAATGTCCCACGGCGATACGATTTCGCTGCGATACCGGCGAATTTCGAGCTGCACGGTGGTCGTTTGCAATTAATATCAATGATGCCTGTCCCCGTTTCTGTTTAATTTTAATAATTCGGAAATCGAGAAGAACCCAGACTATAGTTGCACGTAGAAATTAATTAAAATACAAGCGCGGTATCATTACCCCGCCGTACAGAACGGACTTCATCCCCTTAAAATGCTTCACATCGGGATTGTTTATCGGTGCGGGGCCCCGTGTTATCGAAACGTCACAGTTAATACGCGAGCACATCGTTGCCGGGCAAACGTGCCGATTTCATTATTTTAATGGAAATCATTGTAATCATTGGTACACCGCCGCGCGCGGTTTCGGATGATAATCGATGCACTCTCATTAAGAAATGATAAACGAAATATATATTTGTGTGCCATCAAACATCCCGAATTCATCGTTTGCAATGTTTGCGCGCGCGCGGCGTGCAACAGCTAGGTGGAATCAGGCTAACAGCGGCAATTTCTGCAAGTTCCGAATGATGACCTCTTGTAAACACCATCACTCTCGAACAATTCGGCAATGGTACCATAATTCGACACATTCTCGGTTTTTAAAACACGATGCCCGTACTTCGGTTTATAATGTTTAAATTATTCCATAGGATTCGGAGAAGTCGAACGATGTAGACCCACGGAAGAGTATCGACGCGGATAAAATGGCGAGTATGGGTGCCTGCGAGGATATTCGCGGGGCAAGCTGACGCGATTTGCGGCGGAGGGCTGAAATGCTCGCGGCTCCACTTGTGCCATTTCGTTCACGCAAATAGGTTCGAAAGCGGAACCGAAGGACTGGCTCGCGCGGCCGTTTTCCCGACTAATTTTAATCGCTACTGATTTCGCGGTTCGCCCGCGTTTGCCGATCGAATTGTTCCGCGGAAATCGGCCGCCTCGGAATGCCACGCATTCAAATCACCGGCTCTCGCCGCGCGTTTTCGTTAACCGTACGCTGATTGGCGAAAACCGAATTGTTTCGGCCCCCCCTTTTTCCTCCCCTTGCGCGCTCGCTCCTCTTGCCTGGCGCTCGTGCGTAAACTTTTAACGCGGTTCGTTGCCCCAGCGACTCGTTCTTCGTTTTTCCTCCGCCCTAATGGCGAACGGGGCCCGACACAAAAGCCTGCTAGTTTCGAAACTTCTTTTCACGCTGCTGGGAAATAGTTGCCGAGCTGAACGAGGGCGCAAGGAAACGCGTGATACAACGATCGATCGGTGATGCCTGGAATTCTGTAAAACTGAATTATAAAGCTGTCTTTGAAAGGAACGTCGAATGGAGGTGCAACGCACCCCGGTCCCGGGCTGTGCAGGGGCCCCAGAAAAGGGGAAAAAGAAGAAAGGAGAAAATGAAGAAATATAAAACTGATGTTTATATTTGATTATATTTTCAGGGCAGATTTAATGATATTTATTTTTTTTTTTTTTATTATTGTTATTATTATCCTTTTTTACTGAAAAGATGTTTGGGGCCCAAAATATTTCTTGCATCCGGGCCCCTTTATACAGAAGGCCGGCCCTGGTCGAATGTAATTCACTTTTCATAGTTAAATTATTAAAGAAACACTTGCAACTGTTCCTTAAAAGCCCAAGCACTTAGGACTGAACAGGGAATTGAATTCATGGGGCTACTCGAACCCGAAGAAACTAAGGAAAGCCACATTCCCATTTCTTCTTCCCCAGAACCTCTTTCTCGAACCGCCAGCAACATTCCAGGACACCCTTGCTATGACAATAAGACTTATGCGCGCGCGTAAGTTGCGCGAACAACGTGGCAGGGTGCCGGAAGTTTCGCTACGCCGCGAAATTACACTGGCCCCCAGTTACATCCGCTGTCGGAAGGGCGCGAAAGTTGCACGAGCCCGAAACTCGGCGAAAAAGAAACACTGGAAAGTCGAGAAGAAAGTGGGACAGGGGGGGGGGGATGCTGTTGGAAATAAAACGTGGAATGGACGATATTACCAACTTGCCCGGCTAGTTGAAAAGTTAAACTGGCCCCGTACCAGTTTGAATTTCATCCCCTGCGCCCGTTCCCCTCCCGAAGCCTCGTAGAAACGTGTGGCTGCGGGATAAGGGACGGGAATTGTCGATGATGTGACTTAAGCCCTTGCATAATATCAGAAGCCCGGAAATATGGAACATTGCGGTATTCTTATTACGCCTTTCACTTGTTTTTGAGTTGAATAGAATTACAACGGTGGTGTGAGTCTATATTACATACTAGCTGACCCGTTACCCGGTTTCACCCGGGAATTATTTATGATGTTTGAAAAATAAAAAAGCCTAAACTAAAAAAATAAATAGCCTGTAATCTAATCTAGGACGTGTGTAATGTATATTCAGAATTTCAATGAAATCCGTTCAGCCGTTTAGGCGTGAAAGAAGGACAAACAAACAGACAACGTTTCACTTTTATATAGGGTAAATCTGGGAGACGCGGTCGACCTAATATAAAATGGCTATTAAAACTAATATAAATATTACTTATTTTATCAGAACAAACCTAATATGTTCAGAATTTTATGGCGATTCAGAAAAACTGGTCGATATTTGCTTTAAGACAATATTTACTGTAAATCGGGTTGAAAACTGAAGTCATGACATCTGACCACCTCTCCCGAGGTGCCGGGAGAAATGGTTTTCGTCGTTGGCAGAGACCACTCACATAATTATTCATGGAAAATTAACAAAGGATAAAGCAAAATTATTTATGAGTGAATACAACTACGGATTCATTGATATTTAATTTGTTTACGCTAAACAAGTAAAGAACACATCAAAGAAAAAGTGAATTACCTACTGGCGATTAGCAAGGCAAATGAATACAAAAGTGAATAAATGAACTAAATAAACAAAAATAATAATAAAATAATAATAAAAAATAAAAAAATAAACAAAAATAATAAAAAAATCGTAACTCGACCATCTCACCTTTCTGCAGCGAGACATGGTCTTTTCGTTAGCTTTGAGAGGAAGAGTTAATATGGCCAAATACTTTGGCTGCATTGTCCCTCAATATCTCTACTATCTTATTATTCCAAACATTAAAGGAAAATAAACTTAGAAGTATATTTTAAATACGATTCTGTACAACCGCTGTTTGACAAAAGAGGTTAAATGTAACATCAATTTACCTTTTATAGCCTATAAATCCAGAAAAACACAGAAGGAAGCGAAATAACGCTATTCATTCAACTATTTGGCTTCTAGAGAAGTAATTGGTCTGCACTTTAATGCATTTTTACGTATTGACTCTGAAATATAGCGACACGACCAACTCTCCGGCCCGACCGCGTCTCCCGGATTTACCCTATTAGTAAGGATGAGTGGCAAATAATAATTGATCTTCGTGGTAGCTTAAATAGTCGACAAGTTAAGTCGACAGGTTAATATTATTCTCGCCGTCTGTGTTAAGATTATTGTTCGCATCCCCTATTCTGTCTTCTTCTACCACCTTAACACGCGATAGTAAATTCTGGCGTAATCCTTCAGATCCCCACAAAATGAAAACGTCCAAGGGTCGTTCCATTTCTCACTCCGCTCGCTGTAATTCATATTTTCCCGCCTCGTTCGATAATTCCCGTCTGCGACGAGCGATATTTCCCACCATCCGGGCATATCCGTGATCGACACTTGCGAATCAACGCGGAATGGATGGAAAACGCGTGGAACGTGAGCCCCCGGCTCGCCCTCGTTAAGTTCCGTCCGGCGGGAGCGATTTTTTTGTTCGGAACATCCGTCGAATAGTTTCCCAAGTTCGTTTTCGAACGGTCCGTGGACGTGGATAATCGATTCCGCTGCCGATCGTCGAATCGACGCGAACGAAAGGATCAAGGGCTACAAGTGGGCCCCAAAGAGCGCGCCAGGCGCTCGCTTTTGCCGAGTGGAAGCACCGCGAAAGCACACCCGGACTTTTCGTTTTGTTCGGGCTCGTGGCGTAAGTTTACGTTCCAACTGAGCAAAAGCTACAAAGGTTTTTCGGCGGTGAAATTCGACCCCGTTGGCTGCGAATAACGATCTCGCTGCTCGGCAATCGACTTCGTTTGAAAGTCGAGAATCAGAAATAGTTTATGGTTGGCGGGATAAAAAAAGAAGTTTCTGGCTAGAAAGAAATAAATTTCGCCCCAACTTCTGGTTTTTCCTCTGTTGAATAATCCTTGAATAGTATTTGTTTCGCGTATAAAATTAAATGCTTCTGTAACTCGTGCCGTATTCTTCTTGTAAATATTTGTTGGAGGATTTTCCTTAAAGATATCAAAACTTTCGAAAGGTTTTACTGACGTCAGTAACGACACTTTGAGATTAATCGCTGAATAGCATAGAGTTTGGAAGGTAGAGCGGATAGGGAGCGCGTCTGACTATAGCGCGATTCGTTCCACTAGCTTTTTCTACTGCGGCCGTCTTGCAAGCTTCAGGCTTGCGGTGGAACTCGTTTCGTTGCATTTCCCTTTCAGTTTTAATGCATTCATTATTTCCAAAAATCTTCCACTTTCATTCATGTAAATATTAAAATTCGCTTCGCACAGCGGAATTTTAAAACACCGACACCATGATGAACGTGTAATATTACATTTCTGCTCGTATCATGTTTGAAGCGAGTAAGTGCCAGCAGGTTTTGGTAAAAGAATTGCAGTATTTCCGACCACACGTCGTTAATTATTCTTAGCAATTAAATCAATCTGAGTTGACATTTAATTGGCCCGGCTGCACCGAAGCGCGAGCAAAAGAGTACACGGAATAGAACAGAATGTAGCGAATGGAAGGGACAGTAACCGAAACCAGACAAATTTTCCTTATCCACAAATATTTGAATGATTTAATAAACGACGCAAACGATCGATGGTCGCGTGGTCGCCGACCGACCGAGCTAACGAAATTTTAAACCTACGCTTTTGTTTGACGTGGACAAATCGACTGAGGCGGAAAGTGAATAGTCGGGTATTTTTCATTTATATCGATTCGCGATACGAGACGTTGTCTGGCTCGCATCATCGATAAGCCACACCGATACGATTTTCGATTATGTTCATTAAATCCCATATTAAAGGTGCCTCGGTCTCGTTTCGATTAAGTGGCAACTTTTTCGATTAAGAGCAGAATTTTTTCAGAATTTTTTCAAAGAGCCAGTGAACCGAATCTGTTCCTTTTCTTTTGGGATATGTTTCTGCACAAGTTGACAAATGAACCAAATTCGTTTTGTTACAAAATGATCACTGCTTCAAAATTTTTCGCTCGTGCCGCGAAATAGCTGCGCGCTAAAAACGGTCTGTACGGGACTTCAGAGTTTGAATTTCAGCCGGACGCTTTATGAGCGCTACTATCGAATAAGCCTACAAAAATCTTATTTTTTTTTACGGATTACACAAGGTTACCCCCTTAAATAATTCCACAGAGTTAACCCCATGTGCGTGCAAACGCCGTAGAAGACATTTGATAAGTATAAGAGTTTTTTCGTTCACCCTTACAAATTTTTCACCATCTTCATTGCAGTTTCCTTTCACCGATCCCGCCGATAACCCGACATCCATCAATGATTTCGGATCTCCTTTCACTCGTGGATGTTTAGTAATATCTCCGACAGCCTCCTGTCCGCATCGCGCAAACCTCATCCACTTCCAATTATTCATACTCGCCGGCCGCTATTGAACCAGATCGGATTTGCGGGAACAATCGACGGATACTGCGTTGGAGCGGTCGTCTGATCGGTAAAAGCGTTGGTTGTCCGAGGCATCAGTCAGCGGCGATTTAGCTCCGGCACAACGAGGATTGCGTAAGAACGAAGTCGATCGATGGTGATCCGTTCAGGCGCTGAAATTCATTATCCGCCACTCGAATGTCGGGCAACGGCAGAGAAGCCAGCACTGTTTTAACATAAATGTCTGCACAGAAGTCGCGGCAGCGATCGATCCTCGATTAAACAGCCCCTGGTAAATGCGAAGTAAAAGTCCGTCGGCCGAGTCTCGCGACACGCGCGCTTCGCTCGGCGAAACTGCGGTTCAACTGCCGCGTATCCGGTTTTGAACTCGCTTTTCTTCGAAACGAACGCTCGTACGAAAAAAATGTAGCGTTACGTTTCCGATGGATTTTTCCAAGGATATTTGAAATTCGCCCATGGCGGTGGGATTTAAACGATACTGCATGAAACGATGGGCGGAATTGAACGAGGTTGGGAAAAACGGCTGATGTAAAATAGAGATCGAAGCGAGGAGTGATCAGAGGGATGTATCTGTGAGTTACTCATCATCAAAGTGGAGTACGCAGGTTGGCGAATCGTGACGCGTCGTTCTGCATGGTTTTCCTGTTGTTCGTATAAATAATGGGCTCATCATAGATCAACTCGGAATGCACAGCGCAAAGTTTAGATGCGTTGATTTATGGGGTTCCTATGTGTCACAGCTCTGACATTGAATCATCACTGCCGGCACGGCTTTTTCTTGCGTATTTCAAACTAATACGAGCATATATTAATGGCTCATCAGTTGCGCTTGTAAATCAAAGAATCGATACAGCCTGTTGATAAGCGGGGCTGCGATATCGCGAGTCAGCGAAGAACGTCGAATCGCGAGGCCCCGCGTCAAATTATTTGTCCGTTCTGCAGCGACGCCAAAACGCAGAATTTCCGCAGGTAAAAACGTCGGCTGCGAGCCGGGCCTTCGGATAGAAATCATCGCTGCATGACGAGATAATCGGCAGGCCTCGTCGCGTATCTCTTCAAAGCGAAATAGTCGCCCAGTCGAGGTGAATCCCAATGAAACTCTAAACGGACGGCAGACAGTTTCGCGAGTACCGAAAACGAGATTTCACGAGTGACGTTGAATGCGTTCAATCTTTTTCTGTGTTTCGCTGAAACGCCCGAGCTCCTTCTGTGCTTTATCGCGCAGATTGGGCACACCGAATCACCACAATCCCTGCGATTAAATTAACTGCTATGCAGAAAGTTTTTTGGCAACAGCTCTTGCAGGGAGACTCGTCTCTACACTTTCGCGCATCCTAGAGTGATACGTGATAATAATTAAACGACAGTGCTATTATCTGTAGCGTATGCTTCTTTCAATAGAACCATCATAGTTTTTTATAACAACCCAGCCTGGCTAATTACCCACTTAATATGTCGGCGAACAAACACCAATTTGTAGGCAGCGAACTAACGAAAATCGAACACGGGAGCGCCGAACGCGGAATATCGTGGGAAAACGCAAACGCCCATTTACCGGTTAAAAAGCAGAATGGGAAAAGGGCACGTTGCGTTGCACCGTCGAGGGAAACAATTTCATGAATTTAAATTACGTGTTCCAATCCAGGCCGAACGGTCGCGAATTTGCTCGATCCTTTTTTTTTTTTTTTCGGCGGCTGCGTGAAAGAGAGTCTCGCAGGCCGGGGACAAGCTGCCAATTTGGCGTTAAATTATTTCCCCCCTGTAACCGGTTACAGGGAGCATTATTCTCGATAATGGGAATAACCTGGTTCATCGGGGGGAATGGCCCACTTAATAATTTATCGGCCGATTCGTTTTTCGCGTCGCCATGGAACGTGGCGCGAAGACGTTGGCCAGGCGAACAGCTGAGGCTTTTCGCAGTGTCTGAGCATCGATTTTTTTGGGCCCTGCATCCACTTTATTCGCAGATTGTCAGAAGCGAGTGCGCTGGCAGTTTTCATCCTTATCTCTGTAAATAAGAAGTAATTAATTTCTGTAATTCGTTATATCTTTTTCAACACTCTTTGAAGTTCGCGGTAGAGATCGGTAGAACAGGTCCATGGGGTGGCAAAGCCGCTCTCCAGTCAGGAATCTCGAGGGCGATGCATCGAAGAAAGTTCCGTTTGGTTCGCCGTGTCGCGGCACGAACAATTTCATGAATTCAAATTGCACTTCTAAATTCAAAGCAGCCCCTCCGCCCGTAGTCGCGATTTTACCAACTTAAATGCAATGGGGGGGTATGGCTTTTATTGTTATCGCGGGAGGGATATTCTCGAACCGACAAAGAGTCGGAATCACGAGCGAATAATCGACCATGCCCGCTCTCCATAGCTAGGTACTCGCGAGTTTTCCCAGGCACCTTCTTAATTGGGAAGAATATTTTAGCGGGGCTGTTATATGTGCCTTCTACGTGTTTAAAGTTTTGGTAAAAAGAAAAGGGTGGGAAGTGCGGAACAAGGGGAACGTCGAAGTTTTAGAATTCAGTTTCAGACGGTGTAGAGCGTAGAGGTTGCTCGAGCTGTTCGCGGGAATTCGTGAAGCTTGTTATTCGCAACAAAAAAAGGACCCTTCGAAGTGCGCATTCATTCTGAGACTCTGGGAGATTCATTTTCTCGAGCAGCATTTCGTATAATTTATCCCTGACGTGTAATTAAACGTCATAATCAGATACACATATATTTGTCACAATTGTACTGTTGGATGCAAGAAGGGCCTCAGTGCCAAAAAACAGTCTCGAGAAAAATATCTAAACATTACGAAGTTCGATTTTTTTTTTATATACTTATATCTACTGAAGTTGTAGAATTGTCTGTAATACTTAAAAATTCGATATATTTACATAAGTAGTTGTTGAGAAAAAAATGGTAAAGCTTAGGGTTGTTATCCCCACATCACCCTAACGAGAGAGGGTAGACGTCTGAAATTTCTCTCAGTGGTTTTTTAGACAAACAGCATTATTTGGTATAGGGTAGACCGGGGGCGGTAGTAACAGGGGGGCGAATGTAACACGCTAAATATCTCAAAACATATAATAGATATTAACACCAATTTTGGATATATGATGAAGAATGACATTTGGAATATACACATCCATGCCCTAAGAGTACAGATACGCAATAGACATGGATAGTGAAGAAAATAACTTTTCGATACCCTAAAGTAACTTTTCCTTACTGACTTAAAATTGTAATATAAACACTCCCTTTGCAAATATGTGCTTGTTCGATTTTTTAATCTGTAATTCGACCTTTTTTAAACTAATATTGATCGTTACTTGGCACTTTTAAGCGTCTCGTTAGTCAAAATTTATAATTTAAGTTCAAAAGCATGGTCGGGGGCGATTGTAACATCGGCAGTCGGGGTCGGTTTTACCGCAACAGAACCGAATAGGGACAAAGAAGGCGAATAATATTGTCTTATTTGCATGAAATCATATAGCATAGCACAAGCAAACCAAATGAAAAATGGGTGCAATGTACTGAATGTAAGGATTGAGCAGATGAAGCACCAGCCAAAACGCCTTTTATTTCTGCCACAATTGCGATACCACATAATTTATTATAGATTTTACTTTTTTCATTTATTATTATAATTTAAATCAATAAATATTTTAATTTTGTAAAGTTATATTTGTGCTACTATCGACTCCATGCAGTGTTACAACCGACCCGGGGTCAGGGACGGTTGTAACACTTTCTCCGCTTCTCATTTTTTATTAATAACCGGAATATTACTTGACATACAGCGAAACTGTTGTGGCTCAAATAATGTCGGATAAATAAGTAACATTTTCGTAAAAAAACTTTTGCTGTAACTGTAATAGTTTTTGCGTAATCGTATTCCAAAGTCAAAGTGTTACTACCGCCCCCGGTCTCCCCTACATGAATACTAAAATTGGTGCTGGGGCCGTTTGCTCTATGTTTACCCGGCTAGACCCTTTGCCATAGCTCTGTCAATTTTAAAGTTACGGCAATGAAATTTAAAAGGCATATCTAGAAAAGACTGAGGAATCTAATTATGCGCTTTATGCAAAAAGGGCCTGAGTGTCCCGAGGCCGTTCTTGCGTCCAACAAAATAATTTACTTTCGTTTTCGTGACATACCTACGTACATATTTCGCGCATCGAATGATAATCGCAAGGAACGTTTCTCTTGCGGCCTCAGAATGTACCGCGACGATACGAGGGACATTCCTCGAAAATCAGTGATCGCTCGACAGTCTCGCGGTCTTCGGCACCCCAGAGCCTGCAACGCGACGCTATCCTTCAAAACGTCGTGCGATTCCCCGGGAAAGACGAGGCGCTATCGATTTCTCTCGCGAAAACGCTTCGGAGCGTTTTCCCTCTTCCCCTCTGTGGCGGAAGGGACCGGCGAACAAAGGGCAAACAGAAGAAAACGCGGAAACCACTTTCCCGCGGCCTCTTGCCGAAGATCGGTCCCGTTCCTTCGAGGATACCGAAGGATGCATCGCGTTGAATAATTGAGAACCCAATTTACCCGCTGGAAAACCGTCGTATCGGCTTGAGACACGCTTTCGCCGCTTCCGCTTCTTCGCCGCCCGACGGCCCCCGCGGAACGCCGTTATTTCACGGCGCAGAAGTCCTCCCCGGGGCTCGCCTTTTTTCCTTAATCCGAGGATCGCGTGCACGCACACATCTCCCCGCTCTCATTAGCTTAATGATACCGATTAATTACGGCGGTAACGGGCCGATGGCGACGGTAGCCCCCCGAAAATAGTTCAACTGGACACCGGACGCCCATGTTTTCCCATTCGAGACCACTCTTCCAGGATTATCGCGTCTCCCTTCGTTTTCCTCGTTTTGTTCGTCGCTCCCGACCCTCCGATTCGATTTCTCGTTGCAACGACCGTTCAAACGCCCGATTTCCTGCTGCAGATCAGGCATCTATGTAGAATCCAGTAGATGGGATGAATTTTCGATCGTTAGACGAAGAACGGCAAGCTTTAAACCGTGAATTCCATAGTTCGGTTTTTGGGTAACGAGTTGAGCGTGGTTCGTTAGTTTCGCGCACCCGTCGCTGATTTAAAGGGGATGAAGGATTCCGCGGGAGAACCGGGTAATAATTGTAATTGGAATGTTTTTGCGTGGGTGGGGATCGCGGAACTTTCGCAGTTTCCGGCGGGAATGTTTTTCGAAATTGGCGAACGGATAATGAGGGTTAATTTGGTGAAGTAGAAGCGATCGAACGGAGACTGGGACGAGGAATGCTCGGTGAAAAGTTTCGGGTTCGAGGATTTTAAATCTGGACGCAATTTTCTGTTTAAATAGGGTAAATCCGGGAGACGCGGTCGGGCCGGAGAGTTGGTCGTGTCGCTATATTTCAGAGTCTATACGTAAAAATGCATTAAAGGGTAGACCAATTACTTCTCTAGAAGCCAAATAGTTGAATGAATAGCGTTATTTCGCTTCCTTCTGTGTTTTTCTGGATTTATGGGCTATAAAAGGTAAATTGATGTTACATTTAACCTCTTTTGTCAAACAGCAGTTGTACGGATTCGTATTTAAAATATACTTCTAAGTTTATTTTCCTTTAATGTTTGGAATAATAAGATAGTAGAGATATTGAGGGACAATGTAGCCAAAGTATTTGGCCATATTAACTCTTCCTCTCAAAGCTAACGAGAAGACTATGTCTCGCTGCAGAAAGGTGAGATGGTCGAGTTATGATTTTTTTATTATTTTTGTTTATTTTTTATTTTTTATTATTATTTTATTATTATTTTTGTTTATTTATTTTATTTATTCACTTTTGTATTCATTTTCCTTGCTAATCGCCAGTAGGTAATTCACTTTTTCTTTGATGTGTTCTTTACTTGTTTAGCGTAAACAAATTAAATATCAATGAATCCGTAGTTGTATTCACTCATAAATAATTTTGCTTTATCCTTTGTTAATTTTCCATGAATAATTACGTGAGTGGTCTCTGCCAACGACGAAAACCATTTCTCCCGGCCCCTCGGGGGAGGTGGTCAGATGTCATGACTTCAGTTTTCAACCCGATTTACAGTAAATATTGTCTTAAAGCAAATATCGACCAGTTTTTCTGAATCGGCATAAAATTCTGAACATATCAGGTTTGTTCTGATAAAATAAGTAATATCTATATTAGTTTTAATAGCCAGTTTATATTAGGTCGACCGCGTCTCCCGGATTTACCCTAGTCCTGAGCTCGCGTTCAATTTGGGTAGTGAACACCCCAGACGGGCGAACTTTCTAGTAGCATTTGGGGAAACTGGTGTGAAACGGTACATATGGAATTTTTTATTGATCCTTTCACTGTTCAATAAAACTGCACGCACCCAAAGCACTCAGTTCCCAAAGGCTTCAAGACCCGTCGAGACTTTCAGCAACCACAAACTCATCCCAAAATGGTTCAACCCCGAATTAATATTCCGAGAGGCTTCGAATCTTCCTGCCACAAGTTCCAATGTGACTCGAAGCATCTCGACCTCCATACCCTCGCGCAGACGACGCTCCGCGCGAACAGGTGCTCGCGGATATGGACATGCTCGCGACATCGATGAATCTCCAGGCAGAAAGAGGGTGTTCCCGGCAGAGGCGCAGACTACCACGCCTACGTCCCGAAAATTTCATCCCCTGAATGATTAAAACCTAATATAGGGACACGCCTACCGGAGGATGCCCGTCGAACCCCTCGTTCACGCCGTCAACCCCCTCTATTTCCATTTCCACCCCCGACCCATGCTCGTCGTCCCCTAATTCCGTGCTCACTTTCACCCTCACTTTCTCCTCTCGATACAGGTTTCTCGCTCACTTTCCCCGATTCCCTTTCTTCCACCAGCAAGCCTCCGACGAGTCACCCTCGCGTTTTTCCCCCTTTCGCAACACCCCCCCCCCCACCCTCCTGGATCGTCGTACATTTCGACGCGATGTTTTTTCGCGTTCTGCCCCCGACGACCGTCCCGAGAGGGTTGGAACACCCTCGCCGAGAAATCCGCGCCAGAATTTTCACGGTCACTGGCTCCAATTTCGCTCGGCGGTTTGCGGGGTGCGGTGGGGGGGGGGCGGTGTGCAGGCGGCGGTTGCGGGGGCTGCACGGGCGAGCAGAGGGTCGTTCTCTCCAGCCAGGGGGAAAGGGATGTCTTTATTATAGGACGGGGGGAGGAGGAGCGAGCGGCGAGAGCAACAGCCTCGACGGTGATACGTACAATTATACCGATGGTAAAATTAGAAGGTAGCATGGCGTTCCTTCCGTGATTCCGTGCGCGGTAATTGCAAGCGCGCCGCTCATTCTCGCGAAATCGATACACCTTAATGAGACACCCGGCCCCGACAGCATCGTCGGGAGGATCCTCGGAAGACGAACAGTCGACAGGCGAGGAATTTAACGAAATACGTAGCCTAGGGGTCGATCGATCACGTAGGCGGATGTATCTCGTGGCTACCGCTGTGTATCAAACGCATGGTCTCCTTGGTGGTTTACTCTCCAAATTGACAGATAGTCTGCTTGGAATGCGGCTGTTTGGAAGAACGGCGCTTAAACTTTGCAATTAACCCTTTGACTACTATGCATCGCCATAGTGGCTTCCATCTGACCGATTCAAAGTCGCTGGATATCTAGCTATTACTTTATACAATATGGCTTTGAAATCTAGATCCATTTTCGTTGAACATCAGATGTTAGATGCTGCAAAACGGCAAGGCTACCTTATTTTTCATGTGTAGACCTTTTTAATGGATCGCCTCGACGACTGAAGACACAAGTTATTAAGCTGAAGCGTAATATACCATAGCGTTACTTTTATTTTTATTTCTGCTATTATTTTTCCGCTCTCGTTTCTGCTTTCTTTTAGTACGAACACATGCCACATCTGTATATCTTTTTAGGTATATATTTTATTCTCTTCCGTTACATAGGTTAATTATTATAGACTGCCTCCATGCTTCGTTCTAACTAAAGGGTTCTCCCCGCTAAATAAACAAATAAATAAATAAAAATCGCAGGGAAGTCGATCCTGCTCTTCGGTCCAAGTTGGAGCCAGTCGGTTTCAAGGAACACACCCCGTATACCCAGAAGTCGAGCGTTCAGAGCTCATAGCTCGTCGCGAGGAGGGCGAAGATGTTCCTGGAAAAAGTCTGCAACCTAGCCCCCGTTGCAGGTGTAATCTGCAGTAAATTTCTCTTTCCGCTGCGAGCGCGCGATGGCTGCGCGCGACTACGTAAGCCGCCCCGTGGATTTACGTTATCTCGCGATCTCCCCGCGCGATTTATAATCTTTCCTCTCGGTTTCATCCCCCCCCCCCCCCCCCTGGTGAACGGAATCCACGCGAGCCCGAATACCTTCGGGCCATCGACGAGCTTCGACGCGACAACCGGACCGTGTTGCGCCCTCGATCCTTGCCTCGATGGAATTTCTTACAACCCCCTTGCTTCCTGCAGCTCCAGCCAAACCGTGGATGGTATCGTGCCCCGGGGAATTCCTGCTTTCAGAGTGCAAGGAATACGTTACTCGCTGCAAAATTTGAGTGACACCAAAATTCAGTTTGCGGAAGATTGCTGGCGTGTCGCAAAAGAGTGGCAAGGGTGTTGTAAGTTAAATATAGTTGATATGGTTAGGTATAGGGGAAGTTCCCTTTAATAATAATAATAAGAAGAAGAAGAAGAAGAAGAAGAAGAAGAAGAAGAAGAAGAAGAAGAAGAAGAAGAAGAAGAAGAAGAAGAAGAAGAAGAAGAAGAAGAAGAAGAAGAAGAAGAAGAAGAAGAAGAAGAAGAAGAAGAAGAAGAAGAAGAAGAAGAAGAAGAAGAAGAAGAAGAAGAAGAAGAAGAAGAAGAAGAAGAAGAAGAAGAATATAATATTATATTATATTTAAAACTCTACCCAGCCGTTGTTCCGCGTGAAGCGAGAGGGGATATAAAAAACATTAATTAGGTTTTAACACATTCCAGTAGCGTGTGCACAGCTAAGGAGATTGATTTGATATCATTTCTTCCTTCTTACTTGAGAAAAACCTTCAGCGTCAGGCACAAGGGGAACCCCCTTATTTAAAGAAGAGAAGTGTCTTCCGAGTAAACAACAGATTAAAACTTTAGAAAATACATACATTCCCACTCGAATGCTATTGATTCGTCCCTCGAAAGATCGAACTCGCAGTTTATCCCCGTGGAAACGCAATATCCGCCTACCCAACATTGATCACTTCTCGAAATATATTTGTTATCGTCCTGTTAGCGATAGCTCGTTACAAGGAACTCGGGCGACAGCCTCGCCGACTGTGAGAATACATCGAGCCGCGTTGAAGATGCACAAGGGGGTCAAAGTGAGGGTTTATTGGCCGCGACGGCAGGCGTCGCGAGACATTCGCGAGCGCTTTCGACGCCGACTTTGCCAGACGGACCATAAGTTAGCGCGACAGGCTTCTTGCTGCACGAACTCGCGTTGTTGCAGCTGTTGCAGGTATTATTTTGGCCCCTGACGTAAATCGAACCCCACCGGCCGAAGGGTGTCAAGCGAGACAGCGCCGAGTCGGAAACGCCAGCAGGATAACGCTGATGCGCTTGCGTCCCTCGGGTCCGGCCCTGGATAAAGATCGAGGACATCCGTTCGGCATCGAACTTCGAAAGAAAAGGACAAGGCAGATAGTGCCGCTTAATATTCACGATACCGTGCCCTTTTTCAAATCCACCGCGTTTAAAATACCAGCAGAAATGTTCCCGCGTTTCTGCACTCCAACTTTCCATCCGCATCGCTATGAAACGCAAAAATATTGCCATTACATCGACCCACCTAATAGCCGCTATTGAATCCCGTGAACCTTGTTAATTGTTCCAATAGCCGAAACGGGAATCCATCCATCGGGCCTGTGTGCCGTGTGTATGTATGTACATAGAAACAGCTACAACAAACGCCCTTTCTGTGTAAAGTGTTTTATTGAAATTCTAAAATTTTCGAACAAAATACCGTGGAATTGGCGTAACATTTGCTCCCTGGTTTATACAGAAATGTTTGATGCACGTCCAGCCAGGAATTCTGAACACAGACCCCAGTATATTTTGAAACGAAAGAGGAATTGAATGGCAAGCGAGCTCGATGTCCAACGTTTAATTTGAAATCTTCTTAACGCGAAACATGCCGGCGTGGAATTCGGGGCACGGGATCCTGCAACAAAACGCTCTGCCAGATACGAAATGTCTGGTAACCCCCTTCAGAATTCACGCGAGTTTCCCGGCTAAATTGAAATTCAGGATTTAAGGCCGGTGCTCGGCGTAAAGTTACATTTCCTGAGGGGGCGGGCGCTCATCGTCAAACGTCCTGTCTTGTCGCCAAAGGAACTTCTCCGCATTCATAAGCTCCCGAGCGGAAGCGAATTCGGCGTTTCCCACCAGTGATGCACTTTTTCTCGGATAGCAAGGAAATTAAGGAGACCCCCTCCGGCTCCGTTCGGGCTTTTACGCTTCCCGTCTCGCTTTTAAGAATTTCAACGCCCCCGTTTAGCTTTCTCCGCGATGATCTTAGCTCTGCGCGTCAGGCGCGAATCGTGCTCGACGTCACACGCAGTATTATTCTACTGCACTTTTACTACTCGCAACACTTCCACTCGACTTCTATCTGTCTCGACGCGGAGCGTTTGCTGTTCAGAAGCCTCGTCCAATTTTGATAACGAAACGGGACAAAATTCAAAATACAGAGAATTTGGGTGTATTCATCATATATGTATTTCATGTTAATAACCTGAGCGAGTTTGTTGGAAACATCCTGTACATACCGCGTGTATATTTCTCTATATGAGCCGTTTATTTTGGAAGTGGCCTAACTCCATTTTTCAATTTTTTCCGCTTACCATGGTTACATGTACAACTTCATGTTATTTATCAGTAAAGCATTTCAGGTTGCTTATAATCCGAGCAAATACGATAATTCTTGACACATAAGTTTTCAGAGTTAGTTCAATAATCGAACCGTGTAGTTTGAAAGTGGCCTAACTCCATTTATACTTAAATCAAGATATTTACTATTGATAATGTCGGAAAGCAGTGATGAAGGTAATTTTAATTAATTAGAATTCTGATGGAGAATCAATAAACTGGTTAAAAATATGTTGGATGCGTTTTGCCAGAAATGAACCGTATAAAATTTTCTATAAGACATCAATGAATAAGAATGAAAATTTTAAAGTCCTGAATTTATTACCACGTCGGGGTAGACCAAGAAAGTTCGAAAATATTGTATTGACACCACTGTATAAAAATATCAGACAAATTACAACAGCAAAATTCAAGGACATAATGGACCTATTACGATATATACCACCGGAACATCATGATTTCTTCAAATCCTTTTCACACGCACAAAATGTAGATGAGTAGTAAATTGTTTTGTAATAAATTTATGTTTGTAATTTTGTACGTTATGTAGTTAAAAAATGTTTTGAATCGCATAAATTATGTTTCCGAAGTGTTTTAACGATATGTAAAATAAATTCAGTATTGTTTTTTTCAATTTGAAGCATCTTAAATTATGTTGAATGGACTTGGGCACCTTCAAATTTTATAATGAATCTGGTTGTTAATTTTGGAAGTGGCCTAACTCCATTCTTGATAAGAAAACGCATATTATTCACTTAATAATTGCCACTATTTTAATAGGAACTATAAATTTAACATCATTAGTATCCTATACGTATATTTTTAAATTCATTGAAACGCAAACCCTTAAATATCTCGATTTGAAGATAAATGGACTTAGGCCACTTTCAAAATAAACGGCTCATATCTTTATTAACGGGTATTAGTTATATAATAGCAACAAGTGAAACGCGAGCAACGACGTCGCAGTCCACTTTCTTTAACTTTCTTTCTCCACGGAGAAGTTCAGTGCCCCAATTTCCCTGCAACCCCGTTGCTCTGTACTCGTAAATCTATCCATTCGCCGGTGGTCCACGAGTCTCTCGATTCCCGTCGTCCTTTTTCAATTAATTAAACAACCATAAAAGCGACAGAGCCCCCTGACCCGCGACCAGGTCTGTACGTGACTGCTCCGCAAGCAACCGCCCCGTAGTGGAAGAGCCGCTTGAACTTCCGCAAGTTCTGGCCGCCGTTAAATCCTCGTTACCCCTGAAGATTAATCCGTGTCGGTGGTGCCGCGAGGCCTGCAACTCCCGCGCGTGTAATGTGTGCGATTCATCAAAAGGTAATTATTAATTCCGCGGGAACTCGCGTTAGCACGCGGCCCCAATATCTCAGGGCCAGAACGAGAAGCGGCAAAACATTGTTCCATGCGTTGGATCCAGATAATTAAAACCCCTGGACGATATCCCGGGACCATTTTGCTTGAACCTCTTCACCTTCGCCCGTGTCCCGAAAGAAGCTTTTATTTCCGAAACACAGAGACGGGTTCACTATCTTCCTTCACTTTCTTCCTCTTGTCTATCCGGGTCGTTTATTCTTCGGATACCCCCGGGCGCGTTTCAATACCAAAATCGTATAGAGCATAGAATCGAGGAAAAGTGTGCACGATGCAAACGCTGGGTTTGCTGGATTTGGAATTGGAGTGTAAAATAAATTGAGAGAAGGGATGGGTGGAAGAAGGGTGCATGGTATTTTGAAGGGGAAAAGAGCGGAGAAGGGGTGGTAGTTTTTATTTAGAATAAGGTTTCTAAAGGTTTTTAAATATTCCCTGTCACAGAGTTCCATAAGGGAATCAAAGTAATTTCATTCCGTTCATGAAACATGCATACCCGTCGCAAAGCTGGATTTTAATGGTACATCGGACGGGGCTGGTTTTTAACTGGTATGCTTAATGAAAGCGCGGAAAAACTGGGGAGTTTAATGCATGTGTTTCGGAATAATACAGTACCGCGGAAATTTTATTTTATTATATTCACGAAGTCAATTTTCCCGAGTAGAAACCGGCTTCGGTCTGTTTCACCCGCGATAACATGCTTTCCCAGCGTTCCGCGAACTGCGCGGTGTTGGACCTTGGCTTTGCATGCAAAAGTCGCGGGCCGTGGCATTAAGCAAGCTTAAAATCTTATCTTCGCCCCGTGATAAATAATTACATTTCGAGCGAACGCGCGTGTAATTTTTCAGCGACTTACCTGCCGCGAGGATGAACATTAACATAAATAGAATTTCTTTACCGTGCTTCTACTTCCTGTCTTAGGATGTAGAAGCTGGTATAATTTATGCAGCTCTGCGAAAGAGCCGCGTCGATTGCATTGAACATTTTGAAGTAAATTCCGTCTGAAACACTTTTGCAATATTTTATATTAAGTCGTTCCGTAATTTCATATCGGGGGTTGAAGTTACAAGGGTCGCTGGAGTCCCAGCCAGTTCCACCCATTTATGGGACTCGAGCGTTGCAGGAAACATAAGTATTCCCTTTCCCCGCAGCACGATTTCGCGTGAAATATCTGTCTGCAACGCATGCTGCCGCGATATTTCGCGATATCACGCGACAACGGGGGGCCTGCACCCTGCACTTATCGATTTCATTGTCTCCCTTTTCGTCGGCGGCTACGCGCCGGGGAAAAATGCGCAAATGTTTTAACCCCGCTGCGTTGGCCGAGGAGAGAAAAGGAGAAAAACTTGGATAAAGGGAAACCGTTAAAGTGGGGCGAAAGTTGGCGACGAATGGAAAAAGAATATGGCGAGGGAGGCGAAGAAATAAAGATAAAGGAAGAGGAATTGGACGGAGGGAAGGAGAATAAAGCGTCAAGTTTTTCATAAGCTCTTAAGTTTGGCTTAGACGAATCGCCAAAAGAGAGCATTTCCTTTTATCCCACCTCTAAATTAATTTTTCCACTTATTTACTGCGGAAGCTTGTGACGAAAGGAGGGCGAAAGGCGAAAGTGTGAAAGGAAGAGAATCGTAAGGAGGAAATAAGCGGCAGACTTGAGGAAACGAGTGAAACAGGGAACAGATAACGGGGAGAAGCTAATTTGCATAGAAAAAGGAGTAGCTATGTCGCGGCGAAGCTAAACCAGAGAAAAGGGACGGGCAGACAAAAACTAACGAGCAGCCCGGGGAAGAAAAAAGGCGGGTCGAATGGAAATAAGGAAGAGGAACTCAAGAAAAGCAAAGGGTAAAAAAGGAAGGAGGGCAAAAGGAGGAGGAAGGTAGACAAAGAGTAACGAGCGAAAGGGTGGAAGGCAACTCAAACAGAAAGGAAGAGAGTGTCGGAGGTACGATAATAGTCACGTAGAACGGAAAGAAAGACAAAGGGAAGAGGAAAAGGGTAGATCAAATTAACGACGAAGTGGCAGGAAGAGTAGTTCCAGCAGAAGGGAGGAAAAAACTGTTACAAAGGAAATGGAGGCAAGGGTGCAAGAGATAGATCAAAGTAACGAGCGGATGGGTGGAGGAAAGAGATTCAAGGGGAAGGATGATATGTACCACGAAACAAATAGAAACGTGTGCGAAAGGTGTGCGAACAAGACCAACGAATGGAAGATAGAAACCAGAATAACAAAGGGCAACGGGATCATCAAGAGTCGAGTAGGTGCCCACTAAACGGAACTCTAAGGAAGAAGACAGGGCAGGAATGAAATAAATCACCACCGAAGGAAAAGCAGCAGATATCTGGAAAGCTACGACATCCTCGACGACCGGACGAGGCCGTCGCACAGTGGGCCGGATTCACTTATTTGACGCCATTTTGGTCTTTTTTTTAAGATATCGGAATGAAATTGACACCTAAAAATAGGATAAAATTATTCCTTTCTAATGATGTATAATTTAATATATTTGACATTTATTTATTTATTTATATTTCATTTTTTTTAACTTATATTGTGAATTTTTTTTTGGAAACTATTCATTCGGTACTTTATTTAATGCCCTTTTCAGTGGTTTAATTCGAATGTTCGCGAACCTTTTCGTTTCCAAGTTATAAGGAAAAGTCGAAAAATAAAGGAATGCAGCCAAATATCGTTTTGTTTAAATTGAAGGCCAATTTTTTGCGCTAAACATCATCTTTTATTAGTAATTAATGTAAATAATCAATTAAAAAATAATTCTGAAAACAGTCAGGAAAATTGCGACATTTTTTAAAATTGACAAGGAATATCTTTCAAGTTCCAACGAGTCCCGTATTTTAGCAAAATGGAATCTTTTCAGTGCACCTTCCTCTATAGAATCATGCAAAATTCACTTCCCACTTCATCCTATTTCTCAAAATATTTCGGTTTGTAGTCATCAGCGTCGCATCATTTCCCTCACTTATGACCAAGTGTTATAAAAACATGTCGTCGCATGAACGCGAAGAAAATGATGCGATGCTAATCACTACAAATCGCAATATTTTGAGAAATGGGACGAAGTGGGAAGTGAATTTTGCATGATTGTATAGAGGAAGGTGCACTGAAAAGATTCCATTTTGCTAAAATACGGGACTTGTTGGGACTTGAAAGATATTCGTTGTCAATTTTAAAAAATGTCGCAATTTTCCTGACTGTTTTCAGAATTATTTTTTAATAGATTATTTCCATAATTACTAATAAAAGATGATGTTTAGCGCAAAAAATTGGCCCTCAATTTAAACAAAACGATATTTGGCTGCTTTATTTTTCGACTTTTCCTTATAACTTGGAAACGAAAAGCTTCGCGAACATTCGATTTAAACCACTGAAAAGGGCATTAAATAAAGTACCAAATTAATAGTTTTCAAAAAAAAATTTCCCAATTAAGTTAAAAAAAATGAAAAATAAATAAATGTCAAAAATATTAAATTATGCATCATTAGATAGGAAAATTTTTATCCTATTTTTTGGTGTCAATTTCATTCCGATATCTTGAGAAAAAAAACACAAAAATGGCGTCAAATAAGTGAATCCGGCCCACTGTGCGTCGCACCGAATATCCGGGCTGGATTAAAATTCGATACGAATGTCGCGTTTTCGTCCTGCCAATACTATCTGCCAGCCGTTTCGACGGGGAATAACGGTCGTTAAATAATTCTTGGCAGGCGGAAACAGGCAGAGACGCGATTCACCAAGGGAGCACGCTAGAGAAAAGCTGTTTTACAATGGAAAATCGAGACTGCGCTACGGTCAAGGGTATCGTTGGCGACGGGCGATACGATCTGGTCATCGATACCACGATCAAAGAGGGAGCGCCGGCCACGGGTCTACCAGCAACAGGCACGTATTCAATTTTTCCAACGGGCGTCCACGATAAGCGCCGCGACGCATCGACAGCGTATTGTCTTCCTGTCAGCCGGATCTTACGGACCCTTTTCCGACAAGATTTAAATAGCGAACGATCTGCCAATAGCGTTTTGCGTACACAGGGGAAACGGTGATCGAGCATCCTATGGGTTTCACGCGTTCAGCTGGCTCGCCAGGGGTGTTTGCCTTGTTTATGGGGAGGGTTACTTGTGAGCCGGCTCTTGGCCGGGAACGCGCGTGGAAGGTGTTTCACCCCGGTGCACGTGATAGTGTTCTAAAGATGATGTTCGGTGGATGAAGAGGATAGGCGTTTCCCTGCAAATACCTTGAATTGTTTCTCGTTTAATTTATGCTTGCTTGGGGAGATAAGGATCGTCCTTGATGTACTTTCGGTAATGGTACGAGGTTCCAGGCGAGTCTCGCGAGGGAAATAACTGGAGCGAGATTCGAAGGAGGGAATGTAATGGATAAATGAAAATTCTTCCTTATGTGACAATTACCGTAGTTAAAAGCAAAGTCACTGGGGTGGAGCAGAGCAGGAAGGAGCCTGTTATTAGAGCAGGCTTCGCGAGGGAATATTCTTGTGAAAAAGTAGCCGCCCTCGTAGGATCCCGCGTTCGTTGCATCCGTATTCCGTGCACGCAGGAGTGCTTCCCCTTGGGGAAGAAAAAGGCATGGCTTCTATATGTATAAACACCAGGGCCACATTTACTTTGTTATACTTGCTTCTCCACCCAATAATAAAATAGACCGCGAGCGTAGCTGCAAGATACAATGGAAGGGACTCGTATCAAAATTCATGGTGTACCCAGAAGTGGTAAAATTGTTTGCAACACCGTGGATAGTGTGTCCGCGATTTTCGCCATTAGGAAGATTTCGATGTCCTTTTTGCTTATCGATTGTTGGTAAATTGACAGGCGCGTTTGTTATGCATCTGTCTGACGGGGTTCGGCTTTCCCTAAAAACGAGTAAAAACATTCGTACTGGGGGATGAATGGAACATGTAACAGATAGGTGTGCAAGGAAATCGGGAGAATTCAAGGAGAATTTACAGGAGAACTCTGCACCTTAAGGGGGAACACCACTGTGACGGCCGGAAAAATGAGCCCATTTTTAAGATTTTTTTAAGGAATAACTTACAGTTCTATTATAAAATTGTTATTACCTATCTTTAGAACAATGTCTTAAGAGACTATAAAAAAAAAGTAATAGAAAAACATGCATAGATTTCCATATACAGTTAATCTCCTACACCCCTCACAAGAAAAACATAGGTCGCTTATCGAAACGATATCTCTGGAACGGCAACTCTGAAATCAAATTTTTTTTTTAATATTATCGGTATGAGTGTAGTTTCCGTTGTGCGTACAGATTTTTGAAAAAAATTATTTTTGTAAAAATGGTGCGCTTGGGAAGAAAAAGTTTCGAAAATCGGCAAAAAAATGGATAGTTTTTCGAGCGTATTTAAAAAAATATGTTTTCGATCAAAAAATCGGTACGCACAACGGAAACTACACTCATACCGATTATATTAAAAAAAAAAAAATTATTTCAGAGTTGCCGATCCAGAGATATCGTTTCGATAACCGACCTATGTTTTGTCTTGTGAGGGGTGTAGGAGATTAACTGTATATGGAAATCTGTGCATGTTTTTCTATTACTTTTTTTTTTATAGTCTCTTAAGACATTGTTCTAAAGATAGGTAATAACAATTTTATAATAAAACTGTAAGTTATTCCTTAAAAAAATCTTAAAAATGGGCTCATTTTTTCCGGCCGTGACAGTGGTGTTCCCCCTTAAGTACACCTTAATTCTCATAACACAAAGACAACTTCCACCATTCCACTCATCCCCTAATTTGAAGACATCCTTCACTCATAGCTACTCTTTAAACACTATTTAAATGATTGAACTAATTATACGAGGGATTGTATACGCGGTGCAGAGAATATAAATGGAAAATAAAAAGGAAAGAGAAATTAACAAAAAGTCATCCAAAAACTATTATTCACTTTGCGGAATGTATTTGCTTAGACCATCGCGCGTTGCACCTATTCTTTTCATTGGCACCGAAGTCCACTGTGTGCCAGCCCGACTCCGCGGCAACCCTGTGTTTCGCCAAGCCAGCCTGGCTTTAATCCATTAGTCGAGGAACGGTGGACGCGCGTCCCACCTACCAAGATTCATTTTATTAATCTATTTGTCTCCCCGCTGAACCAATATCGACGGGGCCACCGCTAATTCCCGAATTAATCCGCGTCCCTGCAAGCTGCGTAGTTTACGCGCCGCCCGCAACTTTCCATTCGTTATCGCGTGCCCGCGCTTTGTTTCCACGCGGAGGGATGGCGGGGGGTGTCGGGCGCTCGCGCGTGCATTTATCGCGCGAACACGAAACCGATAATGGAGAAACGGCGGGGTGGCGCGGATGATAAAAAAAAAAAAAAAAAAAAAGAACCGAGGAAAAAGGGGGTGGTGGGCTACGAAAAGGGAAAAACGGGGAGAATGCTGAAATTCGACGTAGTATTCAATCGAGGATCCTCGAGGTTCTCGCAACTTCCTGCACCTCCTTTTCTTTCTTTTTCAACACCCGCCTCCATTCTCCCTGCCCCTGTTGATTCCCATTGCGGTCGAGCTGCCGTTCCAGACCCTCGCAGCTCGACGATTTCACCGCGCGTTGCTGGAATTCGGCTCTGTTTTTAAATGGGGAGTCGCGATGATACCGAGAAGGTAAATGCGAGATAAGATGGACCCGCTTTGGGGGGGGACATTTTCGGGAACTTTTTTGAAGTTGCTCTGCGAGGTGGATAGAGAAAGTAGGTCGGGAGAAGTCTGTGTGATGAGAAATTAGTGGCTGCTTTGATAGCCGATTAAGGGGATTTTATAGCAGATTGCTGTGGAATTGGGCGCGAATTACAAAAAAGGATATTAGAGATGAATAATGTTGATCGCACGATGATCAATTTTATTCCCCGTGTCCTGTGTCCCTGGGTCCGTTTTATTGCCCACGGTAAAGTAGGAAGCACTCGCTGCAGAACGATAAAACGTGCGGTTCTGATAAACACGTGTCCAGCAAATTTTTCATTTCCGATTTGGCGAATAAATTTGCCATCGCGTGCACGGGCAATTCCCGTGCATTCGCGGGAAGTCCTGCGGTGCGCGCATAGCGACCTGGCGTACTTCGCGATTTTAATAAACAAGCTTAATCCTCTTGGAAGAGCGAGGCTGCGGTAACTTTTAAAAGCAGACGGTTCCACCCGCGTACACTCGGGCGTTGAATCATGATAAATACTGCCCCGCATCCAATTTATAACTTTGGGAACTTTGCGCGGCCGAAGTGTGAAATAAAAATGAAATGAAATTACAGTAAACATTAACAGCGGGACGGAGTAATCCGCGTCTGGTGTAACGCGGACACGATGATCAATACGGTGACGGGAAACATGGCGGGCGTGGAATTATACGTGTTCAGACGCTGATCACTGTTGCCTGTGCGATATTGTAAACTTTCGCGAACGATACGATGCACTTCTGCGGACGGGAGGGGAAAAAAGCACGATTTTATAGCGGAATCATATTTTACCTCGTTCCGTAACAATCTGCAGAATTTCACGTTAATTTAATACCCGAACTGTATGCATAAATAATAGCGTAATGAATATTGTATGGTACAGTGGCTTCCCCACTGCATTTCCGTTTTTATTCGCCTCGTAGCGCTCTTTACTTTATCGGAGCGCGAGTTCCGGAGTGAAAAATGTATAGAGGCAAACAGTGACGAGTCGCTGTCGAACGAGCCGAGGAGGTCCTTGTAGTTTCGAACATTTGCAGACCATGAATCGTGAATGTTCACTGTGCTCGTTCATAGTACACTCCCCTGATACAGAGTCCCGGGCTCTTTTTAGTGCTGTTTAACTACACCGTTCGTCCTGCGGCACGGGACGGTATCAATTAAGCAATTAACCAGCTTCGCCGGCTGGCTGGGATGTCTTCGGTGGTATTGTTGGCGATTTCAGAGAGTTACAGGCTTCAATTCCGTTGCAGTTTCTAAGCGGCCGGGTCAACGAGGGGAGCTGAGTACGAGATGCATCTTGATTTCGAAAAACACCGCAGCGTTAATTAACGGATACTGTTACGCGCTGGCTTCGTGACGGCAGAATCTGTGCTCAGCTTCTGGAATCGCTACAAGTTCATTTACAAGCTGGGAATAATTATTTTGAAAGGTTGAAGTGGGTTACCAAACTTTCAAATAGGGGAGACCGGGGCAAAGTGAACCTCGGGGTAAAATGAGCTTCCTTAATTTATTCTATAACAATAGAATATATTTACAAATTTTGGTGACGTAATAAATGTGTGTGATAGCACAATGATAATTATGCACATCCATATATCGAAAAATGGAAATTCATTTAAAAAATTAAAAATTAAGTTTTAGAGACTTCCGATTGGCTTTCTTTTCAATTTAGCTTTTTGGATAAATGAGTCTTAAATGTGTTATTTTAACTCCAAATTTTTTCTGCGCGTTTATAACAAGCTTATAAACATACGTGTACACGCGTTTGAGAAAATATTAATCCTAACATTATTAAATAATTAATTTTCCATTGAGTACATATTCGGGGTAAAGTGACCGGGGTAAACTGAGCTGCAAATGGCTGCAAAGAACAGATGCGCAAGTGATGTGCGCAATAGCCTAACCTGTCAGCTGGCTAGAAAGCCACGCGGCGTGGTGGAACAGAAACTAACCTCACAAAAAATTCCATAGTTTGTCACAGCCACGGTGCAAAAAAGGACAGAAGCTGCGGTGCTACACACGTCATTTCAGCGCAAGGGGTCAATAATTAGCTGTATTCTTAATTAAAGTTCTTATTTTGTTGCAGTTCACTTTGCCCCGGATAGTAGCTCACTTTACCCCACATATGAGGTAAAGTGGTCGTTGCGGCTTTTTCTTTTCAAGTTGAATTTTAATATACTTTAAGTTTATTTTATGTAGTGCTATTCGTCATTTCTCAATAGTAATGTTCAAATTATATTATAAATCCATTTCCACACATTTTTACTGAAAGGGAAAAATTTTATTCGAAGTCAAACTTTTTTCGTCTCACTTTGCCCCGGTCTCCCCTATATGTCTATCATTTTCGGAAGCTCGCGAGGAAATCTGTAAATGGGGCTGTTTTCACCCCTTCGACACGAATGTCAGTCGATAAGAAAATATGCGTGTCGAATATTCTTCTAAGAACCACTTTCTGCCAAAGTCACTTCGATATATGTATGTTCCGTTGCCAGTACCGCGGATAATGAAACGTACTGTCTAAGTAGTTCACAGCGGAAAATTAAATTTGCAATCTTCAGAAATTGCACTTGAATTTGTCACGCCCCCCGTTCCCATGCTCCCGAAGTAGCCCAACAAAAGGAGGTATAAATCATTGAAATGAAGCGTGGAAAGAATGCTTCCCTTAAATGATTTACGATGTGCAGCGTGGCGCAAGTGCGAGGCGCTGAAGGCGTCATTACTATTAGCGAGCAAGTCTCGCTTTTGTCGCCGGCGCCTTCGATCGGGAGCAACAGATAAAAGGAACGAGAAACCGGCGAGGGGGTGGCAGTAAAGCGCGAGAAATGAAGTGGGCTGATAATCATGGGGGGAGGATAAAAAGGCGAATCGAGGACAAGGCGGAAATAATAACGGAGGGAATGATTGCGGGGATGGGAGGGAATTGTCCGGGACTTGTAACAGCTTTCTGGGGCATTGGACTTGCATATTACCCTCTCAGCACGCGTTGCATTAGCTTAATATATTTCATTAATTTGCTTAAATTAACGCTCCGCGTAACTGATACAGAAGCCACGGAATCTCCTTCCCTCCTGAATTCACCTCGCCACCGTGAGCACTGTGGGTAACAAAAATTCGAATAATTCCGCGACGCGAGTTCCTTTTAGTAGAAAATAATTCCCGCCGTCGCGGACGATCACTCCGTTTCGACATCTTTTCGCGCAGCGGCAAAACAATCCACGCTTCTGGGTGCTTTGTTTCCTTTATCAGAGACTCGTAGAAAAATGCCACCTATCGATGGAAAGTCGATTCGTCAATCAATCGACGTGGCTCGCCACGTTTCGTTGTTATCGATCGGAGGACTGCTGGCTTGTTCTCCGGGAGAGGAATTAAAGCTACTAAAGATGATGCACCGAGGTTGGGCCAGGGCGAGGTATGAATATTCAGCCGCGCGTTACGCGGTTCCCGCGGATTTCCACGCACCCAGCCGCCGCCGCTTATATTCACAGCCGAAAATAAATCACGGCAGGCGGAATAAACTGTCCATTCCGTTGCTCCTTCGTCGGCCGTGATTAATTGACCAGGCGCCGGTCAAAAACTGACGATTGATAATGAGCACCGGTATCGATCGTATCCGTCGCGAGCGATAATCACGGAAGCGTTAAACGGACGATTGATCGTTCCGCCGGCGGAGAAACGAAAATCTCGACTGCCTGGATCCGTGTAATAGCATTCACCGTCGCTTGTAACGACTGATTTTATGGGTATTTGATGAGACCGATGGCAGGACGGCGAGGGCGCGGGAATACTGATTATGGATCGATTCGTCAGCTACGATACAAATGTTCTGCAAGCGGCTATGGGACTCTGCGACGCTGGGTATCCTGTTTGGCGGAGGTAAAGTTGCGGAGTAAAAATTGACGCAGCATTGTGAAAATTTTTCGGGCTCCAAAGTTCCCACAACCCCTCTTCAATAAAATGTAAATAACGATTACCCAGCCTCCATAAATTTCTTCGAAACTTGTGGCCTTCCTCGGGAACAGCAATTTCAAACTTGCATCGTCTTCGAAACGCGCCATCCACTTGCACGCGGGGATAAAGAGAAAGGAAGAACTGGGGCCGTCGAGCTGCGCGCGAATCGCGATTTGTCCCCGAACAGAATCTTTCCCTTGTAAAAGATGGAAAGCCACGAGCAATCCCGTTCATTTTCGACGCGTATTATTCATCGAACCGCGACTCGAGCCGGGGCAGGAACAATGGTCGGTTGAAAGCAGGAAATATCGTATCTCTTTTGATGGCCAATAACCGTGGGCCGCCGTTTCGAAGGGGATATCCGTTGCAAAATAACAGGGGGAAAAGGCGGAAAAACGAGTTGGGGCAAAAAAAAGAAAGCAGAAGCCGTGTATCGCCGACCCTTGATAAATATTCAGGGCGTACGCGCGGGGAGCGCGCGTGGGCGGACTTTAATTCCAGAATTAATGAACGTTCCGTCGAAGTTGACACGATTAACCCTCGTTAGCCTCTGCCCAGGCCGCGATCGTTTCCGCAAAAATGGCAACTGGCGAAGTTTAATAAACACCGTTAACGGAATTATCGCCGCGTGCGATTTATGGGTTATCAAGCTTGGCGGGCCCGTAATCACGGCCGTTCCACTTGCGCGAGTCTCGACAGCTTGAAATACGGCAATGATTGTAATTAGCCGAACGGAAAATCATTTCTGTCGACGGTACGGCGATTGCAACTCTTTGCGACTGCAGGGATGCCGGAGATTGGGACAAATTTATTTAATGCAATTTCATTTAATGCGAATTCAATAAAATTTATTTAAAAAATAAAATCCAGGTTTCTTTTGTTTTTACAAAGACCCTTCGTTGGGGGGTGCCAGGGCCCTTGCCCCCCTTCTGGGTGCGTCACTGGGTACTCCCTGGATTCTTTCACCGATGACGATTGCGATTTATTTCAACGCGTCGGATAACGTGATTCTATAGCTTCACCTTGCGTCGAGGCACGGCTTCCATTTTTCTCCCACAAGTGGAACAGAATGTCCAACATCGCGCGGTTTTGAAAAATGTTAGACTGCCTCCGCAAGGGTCAAGGAGCAGAGAAAGGGTACCCGGATCCTTGCTCCTGATAGTCCATTGATTCCGAGTCGTCGAAACGAACGATGGTGGGGTATAAAGCCTCCGACAAAAGGGAAACGGTGGAGGTAGGAATTGAGGATCGTTGAATAAAGAGGGAGCCGGTTAAAGATTCGACGGACGTACATAGATGAAAATTCCTAAGTCAAGTGGGCCGGGAAATAGGGGACTCGCCAAAAACGGGGCCAGGGCGGAGGGAATTTGCGCAGCAGGTACCTTTCCGTATTTCCACCCCCCGAGCAGCGCGAGAATCCTTTTGCCGGCTTTCATTCCGGCCGCACGGTCGATCGATCTCTCGATATCTTCCGCCTAGATGAAGGATCAAAAGGACTATGAAAATGTCGGGCGAGCAAAAAGACAGTGGGAAACGGGGTAGAGGCGGTCGTCGCGACGAATGGTTTCCTGGGGGGTGGCCCGGGGGGTGCGTAACAATAATCAAATGCCGCGAGCCTCCTCCTGGGAAATAAGGGAGCTCGATAGGGTCGGGTGTATCGTGGAAAATGGCGACTCCATTGGGCGAAGGTGAGGAATTGTGGTGTGATGCGCGTTGAGCATCGATTTCCGCTTTTATCAGGCACGGTGGATGCGCCGTCAATGGATTTCCTCCTCTTCCTTCAACGCTCTGACAGAACCACCGTGACTATTTCATAACACATGAACGGGATATGTTATGCTTATTAATTGCCACGTGAATTTAACGGTGAACTAGTGTGGCGCCGAAAAATTTCGTAGTACTGTTTATTGTAGGAGAATCGTGGAATTAGGTTCGAATTGTCAGTCCCTTTTTTAGAGATCATTCCTCTCGACACTGACAACCTTTACGCGACAACCCTGCGATCGCTCTGTCGACCGTTTGCCGCGTTTCATAGCACCGCTCCGAGGCTTCCGCGTTTCCACTAAATCACCCGCGAGAACTGTCTTTTTCACCGATCCTGTCTGTTCGCCACTCTCTCGTCACCACCGAGGAGTCAAACGTAGGAAACCTCCGCGTCGTCGAGGTTGTCCATACGTCAAAACGTCATTTCGGATCATAGCTGCTAAAGTGTATACCAATTGACGCAGTCTGACGGATCTCGTCTCTGTAGCGCGAACAGTAGGGTAGAACTTGACAGTTAAAAATAAAAATTAAGTCTTTTTTATAAGTCTTACCACCAAGCTTTGTTCCATTAGATATACAAACACTATACAAAAACTTTGGACAATACATTCATATGTTTAGGGGTAGCTCAAGTGAGTCAAGGATTATAGAAATTATGAAAATTCTACATATAATGGCCATTGTTTAATTTATACATTTACATTCACATTATATTACATTTGTATTTGATAGTTTGTTTAATTTCATGTTCACAGAGGCTCAAACATCAGACTGTGTCTGTTTCCTGCTATCGGGGTAGAATCTACTAATATTTTTACTCAAATGGGGCACATGGTACCTTTTCTCAGTTTCTACTTTCCTTAATGAACAAATGAATGCATTTGAAAAAATTTCTAGTGTTCCATGCCCTTCCACATAATTATCTTATATCACTGGTCCATCATATAGAGGACCCACTATGTGTCAAAGAAAAGGTGCTCCAAAGTTTCCACCAATTTTTTCCCGACGAATCTCCTCCCCTTCGATCTCACTGCGAATTACGCCTCGCCGTCTACGTAAAAATGGCAAAAAATTGCAAAGAAAAGCCGCGAACATCCTCCACGCTCGGCAACAATTGGAAATTCGCGCGAATGAGAATAAAAATGGGCGAGACCAGGACACAGCTGTTCTGTGCTCGGCATTTTTCAGATCTATCAGAGGAACGTTTCCTCCAGCCTATAATTTTTCACGGGCCCCGTTTCCTCGGGGGGGGGGCGGTAAGAGGGGGGCGATTCATTCTCTTTCATCTCGATACAATCGATGATCGGTTCCCGATATGCCCCCTATCCCGCGGGCGGATGGGAGCGCGGGTGGGAAACATTCGCAGCACGCTCGAAAAAGGGAAACGCCGGAGCCGTTTGCCTTGTCTCCCCTTCCTCTTTGATCCTGCGTCCTTCGCGCCTGGAAAATCTTCCGACCGCCCCCGTCCCATGAACGATATCGCTGATTGAAAGCGGTTTGCGGCAGTGGATTCACCGAGAGACCGTCTCGAATGGCGAATGAAAGGACTACGGACTAAAGATTCGGCTGGCTGGTTTGGCCGGTGGTTTCCAGAGGGAATGAAGGCACGTAGAAAATTAGCGATAGTGTCGAAAATGTTTTTTAAATACAATCCCTTCTGTGATCTCTGCTGGATCTCTATTCGACGAAAGAAAAGTGGACGGGAATTTAAAGGGTATTTGCTGGAAATTGCTGGAGGCAGAACGTTGTAGATATACCTAATAGTTCATTTTTCTTTGCGATAACTTTAAAATTCCACTTACCCCTGGCGTCAATGGAATCGCAGGATTTATCGATCGTGGACACCTTTTTTAAAAAGCTTCTGTAATGATCCATCTGTAGCGTCATCTATAATGCATATCTTTGGCGAACCAAACGTGTTCTTTTAAAGCTTATGATGTTAATAAACATTGTGTCAAAGAACAATTCGCAGCTTCAATTTATTTCTTTGTAATTAATTGAATGATAAATTCTTCATATCCGACAGAAACGACTGTCTAAGTAGCACCCTTAAGGGGACTAGGCAGTCAGATCGCTCGAAAATCAAGTATTTTTTGCGAATTAATTACAAGGAGATGAACACAGATTGTGACTAGTACGTTTGGGTAATGTTTATTAATACTATAACCAGTAAAAAAGAAATGATTTGAATATTATATACATATGTATGACAGCGCTACAGTCGTCTGATATGTAGGCGTTTTTTTTTTTGGAGCCGCTGTAATTTTGCAGTGATTCTGGTCGTAAGAAATTTAATTGTGAAATATCCTCTGAAATTTATACTTTGCCCTGGCCCCTATTCTGCCCTGAACCTATTGAAAAAGAAAAAAAATCAAAATTATAAAAATGGTGGCTGCAAAACGGCAAATTTTAAAGAAACGTCACTTTTCGCCAGGGAAAAGAGCCATTCTATTTTTTTTTTTTTTTGACAAACCAGGAGTTTTTACAGACTTATGCGCAGGTCCAGGTCGTAACTAGACATGTTTCATATATGCTGAATTTTTTTCAAATCGACTGATACCTCCGTTTTTTCCCAATCACTGCAAAACGAAGAGGAAATATGATACCGAGAAAAACGCGCTTAAAGTTTCGAAAGAGGAATCTAGTCTACCTGCGTGCGCGCAGAAACGGTTTATGGCGCGCTCGACCGTTTCGGCTGTAAAAACCTCAATTTTGCGAATTTTAACATAAACCAAACGGCATTTTAATCGGGAAGGGTGGTACTTTCGAAATATGCAACAACAAAAGAATCGAGTTTCTGACTGCCTAGTCCCCTTAAAGCGCCCGTTGTGCAGAGACTATCAAGAGGATTAAAACTGATTACCCACGAATGTTGGCATAGTTGGAGGAATAATTCCTCGAGGAAAGCCATCGATTTCGTCTCTGCGGGACTCCCATCCCGGATGAAAATAGTTTCAGCACAGAGAAAACATTCGCGACAGTTCAAAGGAGGAAACGCTAGCTGGGGAGTTCGTCTTCCCTTTTGATCCTTCATCCCTCTGCATCAGGATTTCGCTTCGATATCGCTGGCTCGATTGAAAATTGCTCTTGCTCCTCCGAGTACGTACTAGGAATTCTAAGACGTCGAGCGCGGTTTATCGAGGCCCTCTTACGAAATAATAATACAACAAATCGCGGAGCTTATTCCATCCATGTCTGCACTTTTCTCTCGAAAACCTCCGCCCTCGGACGAATGGAAACGACATTGCAGGAAACAAAGGGAACCATTCGAAAGTTGAACGTCAAAGCTCGTTACACTCGGCGGATTGATTTAGCAGACTTCAATTTGTATCCGATTGAAATGCAGATTTCGTTCGAACGGGCACGCTTAATCAAGGAATATTATCGAAAAATTATTGCTAGGCATTGTTAACGCGCGTAACCTGCACGGCTCACGCTCCAATGCCCTCGCCGTTTCGCGTCCGACTCGTTTGCTGGTATTGAATAAAATCCGATTGCCAGATGCTGCCTGTAAACGACTCAGCCGATTGGCGGCTGCAATTATGACATTTCACGCGAGAAGATCGATAAACATTGAATAAGTCCTGATGAAAACGGTCCCGGATAGTTTCCCGCCGTGCCCTTTCCCTTAAAGGCGCGCAGAATCCTCGCTGAGGGGAAACCTAATTCGTAATATCGACAACAGAGAGAGAGGAATATTAATGTCCGTAACAGCCACATTACCATCGTTGATTGCTTCCGCGACTTCCGGCCCGCGGAACGGTGAGACGCGACCAGCAACCAACCACCCTTTTCCCTCTTCTTTCCCCTCCGTCTTTCATATCCTCAGCCTGCGACCGTTTCGTCCCCGGAGTCCTCCGGGATCTCGTCTTGAAAATTGAAAGGCCGCCTCGCTGAAACAAGCGCGGAAGTGGGGGGGCTCGTTCGTGAAAGAATAACGAAATAATATGGAGAGGACGCTTGGCTCGTTTGCGAGATGCTCCTCCAACCTGATTCATCGCGAGATTGAGGAAATACTTAGACGGGGCATGCTCATTGAAGCGGTGGCAAGCCAAGTATAAGGAGATGCAACTGGGTGAACTCTCGGAATATCTCTTATATAGGTACACTCTGGCTTTGTTACCGGATCCTCGAGGATCATCGAAAAATGGCCCCTTTCCCTAGTTCCACCTCGGATAATTAATTACCCGTAGAAGCGAGTTGATCAACAATAGCGACGAATCTCGATTTACCTTTTCGCCTCGTGAGGAACCACTGTCCCGCAGCAATTTCGATCATTCTGCACTTCCCTGTTGCGAAGCAGGTAATACGAGAGTTAAATGGGCATAGCGGAGCCCAGATGAGGTCATGATGAATGGAGATTGAAAGGATCAGGGACAGCCCGCCTTGGTTGGGCTGCAGTCGCCGTTTCTGCTGTTAATACGAGCCATTACGATCCTCAAAGCCGGAATATGGAGCAAGTTACTGTACACGGGCTGGTCTCATTGTTCCGAGGGCCGCTTTAAAATAATTGTCAGGCAGCATTGTCCGGGCGACAATCACCCACGGTCGTATCCATTACGCTTGGAGGAGCGCGGCGTTGTCTTCCGTTAATTCTTCTTCGTCGCATCGAAAACGAAACAATCAGCCTCGCCCCGCTCGTCAAAGCGCGGGAGGGGCACTACCTTCGTCACTCTGACGTCAGGCTTCTACCGACAAACGACGCACCCCCCCTCCGTTAAAAGACGCCCCATCCCCGCGCGTTAACCCCGTTACACGATGCTGGCAGTTTAATTGAACCACCGGGGCGGGGCTGGATTTTCCAGAAAATTAGACAGGATTCACGCGAAAATACCTCACGTGTAACCCGTATCACCTACGGGGGTCCCCGAACGATCGGCGGCGCGCGGTCCGCGCGATGAAATCGTTAAAGTAACGATTGCTCGGGCGGCGATGTTGCTGAGCGAACGATTCATTCACTTTGCCGAGGAATCGCTTAACAGTTTTAAGGAAACATGACAGAAGACCAGGCGAAACGTTGGCGAAGCTCGGTGGGCTGTTCGGTTAGAGAATTTGTCCACGGATTTCCTATTGCAAAGTCAAGAAGAATCTAATCCCAGCAAGGGAACTGGCACCCCGTAAAGAAGAAGGAAAAGAAGATTAATGTAACCACGACTAAAAGTAATTCAAGAACTTTGTAAGAAAAAAAATACTGGATTTCATTTTATAAACAAATTTGTGTAATCACCTAAGAAATTTGGTGGAATTTGCATTAAAAATATTTTTATCCCTTCAACCCCGCGCCACTGGTAATAATGTTGCAAATATTCAAACAAAGGACTACAGCAGACAGCGATAGACAACCCTTTCGCGTATAAACACTAGGGCTGATTCCGTAGTGCGCAGGAATTAGGGAGAAACAATTAGGTAGCGTCAACAGAATTGACCGTCGGCAGGCGCAGTTGAAACTGAGAGGTGGCACAGAATCGTTCATGAGACACGAAGCAGAGGTCTGGAGGGCGAGATTCGTTAAAAGGGCGGAAAGAAACGTCGTGATTAAGCCCGACCCAGCGTGCGCTTTGGTCCCGAAATTCCACGGGAACGACCAGCAAAACGAAGGGCAACGAAGAAGAAAAGTGCGGACGGGCACGAGGGAACGGGGCAAGCTGGTCAGACAGAGGGCTTTGGTCACTCGTGTCCAGCGGCAGGTGTATGCGCAGCGCCCGACGACACACCGCAATCGCATGAATTTCTGAGGGACACCGGGGAGCGAAATTCCAGGGGAAGATGTCACGCGGCCCTCAGCATTCCGAATATATTATTAAACAATTAATTAAAGTCGTCGCGACACGCCTGGAGGACCCCGCGCGTCCGTCGCGCTGCCACAAGCCTGTTATTAAATTATTCAGACGTGGGCATTTCGAACTCTTTGGGAAACAGATTGCCGAACGAAACAGGGAATTGATAATGCCTGGCTTCCACGCGAGGTCTGAGTCTCTGGAGTTCCGCGAATTCCGAGGATTCTGCGATATGGATGCTGTATTCTACGTGCCGACGGTTTCGCGATGACAGACATTTCAATTATTTCAGAGCTGTTGCGCGTTTGTAACCCTCGAAGTATCGTGCACCTCCATTCGTTTTCTATAACAATTTAGCCTTAATCTTCTGGATTTTGCGGGTTCGAAGTGGCAAGAGGGGTGGAGACGGTAGAGATTTCACAGAGATTCGAGAACAGAGGAAGAAACTGGGGGACCGTTTTTTTGTCGAATGGCCGCTTAAAAAGGGTACCCTGCCGCGGGGGTTCATTAGCCACCCTGGAAAACGTGGGGAGGATTTATTATTAAGCAGGGAGGAAAAAGTTCCCGCGGTAAAGGGTCATCTTGTGGACGTGGCTCACATTGATGCGAAATTTTTTTAAATTATTCGATTCCGAGTCTTTTGATGTCGCACGTTAAATATTCAGCTTCGGCTGGTTTTATATTCCATTCCATTGCGTGACCATTTCAACGATGAAGCCATGCAATTTTATTATTTGCCGTGGGAGCATGAATTTCCACATTCTGCGAGTGACAGAGGGAAACATTAATATAACACTTAATTCTCCACGCGTATCATTTAATTTATGATACGTTGCTTTTATAAAAACGGAAATATTCGTACTCCCAAATTGAAGTATATTGTTAGGGGTTCCTTTTCACTCGCTCCGCGATGAGAAATGTGCACGAGCGAGAAAGTATTACGCGAAGTCGTCGATTACAAGGCGCGACCGAGTGGTCAATTAAAGGTTAATTCTGCCCCACGACCCGAACGGCTTACGCCTTGTTCTTTTAATGGTCGGTGAATTTTGCAGACGTTCACGGGAAAAGTGTGGGATACGGCATTTTTCTTGCCAGCCACCGTAACACTGAGATCTCTCATAGCTGTTAGCGCGACCCCCTTAACCCCTCGTGCTCGAGAAATGTTCGCCCTAAAGATCCCCTTGCATCAGCGGCATACCCTGTACTTAGAAGCACTACCGCCGCAAGAGTGCCGAACAACGGGACGCCGTCTGATCAAACATCGACCCGTCTAATTTCAGGCAATAATCTGATCTGCGACTGCAAACTCACGTGGATCTGGGGCCTGAGGAACGAGACGAAGAACAGGAAGCTGCGGGACGCCCTGGAGGAGCTCACTTGCTTCCTGGAGGAGAAGATCAACAACGAGGACCTGGACGACAACGAGGCACTCGAGATCACGCGAAATCCAGGTGGGTGGCTTATGCGCAACGCCGTTTGTCCTGTCACTTTCCTGGCCATTGTTATGCGATTCCGATGCCGAGATCCGCGTCTCCTCTGGCGCGAATTCCGCGAAAAACTTAGATTCAAAAGAACCGTGCCAGCGTCGGATTTCCATTGGCAAGGGGAAAATGATGTTCAGGACGGTGCCCGCTGAGATGATCGTTTCACCTCGTGCATCACGCCGGAAGGTGAAATAATGAGGCATTCTCTTAGGCTTTCTATTGTCTTATTGGCTAATTGAATGAGACTTAGCAATGTTTAATTAAAAATCGAAGTGCAGAGTAAATAAAGTAATCTTGCATTGATTTAAAGAATTATTAGCGAGATTCCTACATAAAGTTTGACGTGAAAATAATTTCAGTTTATAAGTACCTACGCTATTCGTGGCGTAACGTTCGGCTGCATTTGTTGAAAATCGAAGTTGCCTATGGCCATGAATTCATTGTTAATGGCAATATTTCCAATGAGCGCGTTTCCCCCTTTGAATTTTCATAATTGTATTGTGAATTATAGATTCTATTTATTTAGAAGACCCTATCTGTCGTTTGCACCTATTTCGATATCGACATATTCTAATTACATTGTGAAATACAAATGGAAACTGTAGGAAATTCTATCTATTAACATGATATGCATTACAAATCTATTTGGAGTCTGAGAAATTCAATTAAAACATCGATTTCACCAATTACACTCGGCAATGTTGATCATTAGGATGGTGGTGATTTTAATTATCCCGCTGTGTTTAGTCAATTACTAATGGCCTGGATTAAATTTACATTGTTACGTCGACAAAAATGATCTCGTAACCGCTTTATTGTTGGATATAAAACTGCGATTTCGGGTAAAATTCTGCTCCCTTTTAAATTCTTTTCTCCATTATATTCATATTTGTTTCGCTTAACCGCTCTTTCTTGTCAATGCGTGTATTGCTGTCGTCACAGAGAAATAACATACAAGGGGGAACACAGGATAGAATAAAAATACCACACGTTGCTTTTGTTTGCCAGGCATTCTCCCTTCATTATTCCTGCTAAACAATTCGATTTGACGATACCATTCCCATCGTCCTGTGTAACAGTACATCGCTGCAACTTCTTTCCATCGGGACAAATTCCCTGAAAACGCTAGCCTTTTACAACAGAGCGCGCAACGTAACTCGCCGACCCATTAAAATCGGTTTTCATTTAATTCACCGCTCGCCGATATGCCATTTACTATTATTACCGTTCGCAGATATACAAAAATCCAATATAAATCAAAAGGAAATTTTATTTCATTGTTAGCTACATCGGCTTATTATCCCTGCTGAATCTCGTCCCGCTGCGCTGTACTGATATTATTGTACGATTCTCCGACATACGCTACCATTATTCCGTGAAAATAAGAGTTCCATTAAAATCGAATCGCTCTCGTGACCAACGTAACAAAAGTAGACTGTATGCGAGCAGAAAAACAACACCCTTTGGGATATTGAAAAAAATATACATTGATGTCTCAAAGGGGAAGGAAGCAATTTTCTGTTTACTATTATCTTCAATAATAAATAAATAAATAAATAAATAAATAAATAAATAAATAAATAAATAAATAAATAAATAAATATTAATACAATTACAATACACATCTACTTTCTTCAGCGATTCTGTATTTCACCGATACAGTGAATCACAACAATAGCCGGACACGATTTAAAACAGAATAACTTTTTGAAAATCGGTTCAAACGACTTGAGTTTTTTTTAGAAGCTAGAAGGATTAGTTTACTAGGTGGCTTGTTTCGTCGTTTTGAAAAAAAATAGCAATTGGCCGAAATAGCGAAGAAAATACTGAAGGTCCCTTTTTTACCTTTTGGTTGTAAGATGTAGGTTGGAGTTTCATTTTGGAGTTTCTTCGAGAGCTGACGAAATTAATATTTCATTTAATAGTAGAAAAAAGATCATTTTATGAGTGGATTCTTTGCTGCAAACTTTGGTTTTTAATTTCCCAAAAAGTAGGTTGAATTTATTGATAAATACAGTTTCTAATTGTTCCCCTTGGAATCAATTTTAACCGCTAACTAGCCACTTTTCAACGTTCAAATTCCTCGTATTTCGAGAGTCGATCTTTTCGCCGAACAGGAGCTTGAATTTTATTCGAATAATGAAATTCTTCCTTCCCCATGATGTAACGGAAGAGGAACAGTTCAGAATGCATTTTCGGTGCCTCCACGATATGCATTTTACTCGAATTTTCGGCTCCGTGTTGTTGCAGAGGAATACCTAGCCGGGAACTTCAGGGGAGGCAACATCGACGACGACGACGCTTACTTGGCCGACGAGTACAAGGACGAAGACGGATACGAGGATTTCTCCTCGAATTCCGATTCCCAGCCGAAGGTATGATATACGTTTACCTTCTATATTTTTCTTTCCCTCGATCCAAAGTACCAGGATCAATTTTCACTTCGATTCTGTCCCCTCTTTAGAATTCTGTCTGGAGACTCGAGCACAGAAAAATCACTTGCATTATTTCTCTACAATATTCTTCACCCCCTTTGTAGCAGTTTATCCATTTCTTCGGTTCCTGACGACTTTGCTTACAATTTCTACGCACAGTATTTAAATTTGCGTAAATCGAACCTCAAATGGAATTAAGACAGTGGTCGTGAACTTATAAACGACGAAACAGAGACCTGCCATTTTAAATAATTCTTCCATCAGGCCTTGCAGTTCGAGTGGCGCGCCCGACAATTCAAACTTAAGACGTTTAAAAGTCACTTCAGCCGACACTTGGAGTTTAAAACGTTGAGGGTCCAATTTATTCGAGGTTCAAGGCTCCCTGAAACACTGTAAACCTGCCAGTAAAGCCAGACGTTAATCAAAGCCAAGAATATTTCATTTAATTAGAAGCGGCATCGAACGCTGTAACTCGAGTTGCGAACGGCGATAAAGTTTTACATGTCGCCTGGGCTCCATCGTTTATAGCCCTATCTGTTCAGTCGAGCATTCCAAGGGGCCGTGAAAATACAATGAATCCGGGATAAAAACGTTCAAATTTCTTATCACGAAGCCCCACTATCCTTCGGTTCCCTCGCTTTTCGACGTGCGGGGAATTTCGCGCGAGGTATTTTTTATTTAAATGTCCTGGGGGATGATAATACAGATAAGCTTGGCAGTCGTGACAATATTTCCAAAAATCGGGGGGAAAAAATCGGGGAATAAACGAACGCGCCCCGTCAGTGGAGGAACTGCAATTTAAGGAAAACGAACGTTCGCTCGTATTGAAAAATGTAAAACGTTTTTTTTTTTTTTTTTGTTGTAACGGAGATTTATGACGCCACGAAGCTCGCCCGGCGTGTTTTAACAGCCTTTCGGGCGAGTTTGTTTAACATCGCGCGCAGATAGATTTCGATTTTTATTATAAATACAATTAACACGACGCCCGTTGCTATCGGTTCGCTTTTTTCAATTATGCTGGAAATAAACTCGTCTGGCCCATAACTCAAAGTGTCCACAAAGCCATTTTTGTCGTATCGACAAGCGCAGAATCGATTTTGGCTGACCGTTCATGATATTCTTTTTTTTTTCCTATTCACATTCGAGAAATGGCAAGTGATTTATGGCCGAGGAGCGGAGAGTTTGAGAGCACCGTTTGCGAAGGATTATTTTGATTATTTACGTCGTCTGTCATTTTCTCGCTGTAATTTCGAAAAAGTTAAGTTGCTCCTGAAACAGATGGAAGTTTGAAAGAATCCCCGCGAAATTCAATCTCCTGATATCCCACCGTGTAATCGAAACGTTATCTCGTGGGATTTCTCTTCGATTGGTTATAAAATATATCACTCCTCCGACAGACAACGAAATTCCATAACACCCAATATTACCCGATCTACTCGTTTCGATCTATTAACCACCAAACCTCAAGCCACCACATTATTTCAAATGCGTCTCGATTAAAAACGTTGTTACAGTATCCAATCTAGGGGTAAACAGTGTAGTTGTTGGCCACCTGGCAGTGATTCGCCTTTTTTTTAAAAACATGAATATTAAGAAATAATGTACATTATGCCTTTTATAATGAACATATTCAGATACCTTCTACTTTCATGCATCGAATGCAATCACTATTTCGATAATAATTGTTATACTACGTGTAAAAAATAGACGACTTGAAATCGATGCTTGAAAACTACAGTGATTGAATTGAATAGCCATACGGTTACATCAGGCAATTCTTAGATAATTTAATGCATTTATGATATATATATATAACTCTCATATTCGTTATATAGAGAAATAAAGGTTTAAACTTTATAAAAAATGATTATTTATTCATTAAAATTATACATTATTGCAGAAATTATAGGTGGCCAAGAACTGTAATATAAATAATGTTTCAGGACAGTCATTGGCCACGAGGCCAATGGGTACCTAACTGTCATAGCAGCAGTGAAATAGCTGTGTTGTGATTTTAAAAGGTTATGTTTTAAAAGAAAATACTATTAATACAATGTAAAAGAAGGTGCAATACTAGCTAATATAGAAACATTTAAATATAAAAGGTATTATAGGTTATATATTTTTAATAATATTACATTACATTTAGTTCCATTTTATGAATATATCCATTTTTATTTAATAATTTAAATCCTGTTTCTAACCGAATTAATTCATTATTTTACATTAACATTATTTCATAATTAGGTCTTAGAGCATTAAGAATTAGGTAGGGTATATGTTACATATAGGTTATGAAATAGTGGCCAATAACTGCCAAACGATCGGCCAATCATTGCCTTCGTCTGGCCCATAACAATGTGTTTTGATAGGAAACGTATTTTCTGTAAAATTTTTGTGGATCCTTCTACTCTTTCTTTAAACAAATTCTATTTCTAGACTATTAGAGTCGTTTACAGCTATTAACACTAATTGTGTTCCTAAAGATAGCAAAATAAGACTTATAATTCAACGCTTATGTGAACCTCTGACTTAGATGGCCAACAACTACACTGTTTACCCCTACATATCTATTAACTAAATAGCACACAGACGCCCGCTCTATCGATTTCTTCGAACAGTCAAATCCATATGTAGGCGTAAGAAACCTCAAGCTAACCATAACGTCCCTCAGCAAGACAGGCGCGCTTCAAGACTTCCCTTCATCGGCCTATTCTCTTCGTCCACCACTAACAGGCTTGTGACACTGCGATCGTTGCAGGTGCAGATGATAGAAGGGAAGCCGATGCACGTGAAGAACCTATTCGAACTGAAAATGGAAGAACTGCCGTGCCCGGAGCCCTCCAGGGAGGACCTAATGGCCTCGGAGCAGCCATCGAGCCGCCACGAGAACGCTCCCGTGGGCTCCTCGGGTTCCACCTGGTTCTCGGCCTCGCCCAAGCCCATCCACCCCGACCTGTCCGTCCTCGTGTACTCCCTGGCCCTCCTTCTCTCTGCCCTCTTCACGTAGAAACGGCTACACACGCCGGACGACCCGCTAAACAGATCGGAAGGATGGCCCACGGACGAGGACGGCGACGGTTCTCGGTATCGCGAGACTCGTGCATAAATCCAGCACACCGGTGTGCGTGTTGCGTGTCGTTGCGTATTCCCTCAGCTGGAAACCCGCTGATCGACCCCTCCGACGATCTGACGGCACCTCGGGCGACCTCCAGTCTCGAAAACGAGACGCCAGGGCTCCTCGTCGCCTCCCGTTACATCGACGAGGCTGCACCCGCCGTAATCTTCTAAATCTCTTTGCCGACGCTCCGGCACGATCGAGCTCGCGCTTCGCCGAGGCACTCTCGCCGGGTCACCTGCGCTCCGATTTGCCATGGAAATCGGTGAGAGTCTCGCGCGCGAAAGGGGCAGAGCGCGAGCCTCGTTGCGGAGGCGATTGGGGAAAGCTTCGCGGGGACGACGACGAGCCGGTGGCTGGATTTCGGATGTCGAGGACGCTCCGGGTGCGTCGGTCCGTCCCTGCGCCGCCGACGGATCGTCCTCGATGATCCTCCCGACAGCTGAAAGTGTCTGAAGGTCGGCGGCGGTCTCCGCGGCGCGCGTGCTCGCCGAGGGCATCTTGGATCGCAAGCTGGTGCACTTCCATCGGGCTTAAAGGTGATTCCAGCGGATATCGCAGCGCGATTTACGGAAGGGACAGAAGCTCGCCGAGCACCGCTGGTGGAAACGTTCGATTCCATTTCCGCGTCGAGCCGTTATCAGCTGTACGTTTATGGGGATGCTCGCCGTATCTACTGATAGAAGCACTTTTTATTCACGACTTTGTATTGCCGACTTTTTGACGTACTTTTTTCCCCAGAGGGGATTCCCTTTTCTTACACGACCGTTGGTATCGTACCGAGGATACACATCGCGCGACTTTTCGGAAAGGAACGTTTTCTCTTCAGCCTTCTAACTACCAGATAGCGAATCGTCTCTGCCATATACGTTAGAACAATCACGATCTCGTCGTTTCGTGTCACACTGGAACATTTAAAAATTTCTATAGATCGTTGACTCTATACATATATATGTATATATATATACGTACACGCGCATACACTCACTCACACACACACACACACACAAACTTACTTACACACAATACAAAAGTATATAGATGGTTTTTCACGTGTCGGTGGAAATTTCACGCCGCGCATATCGGCCCTCGCGAGACTTTCGTTCCTCTCGGAGCAAGCCGGCCGAGCGGGAACGAAAGGGAAGTTGGTCGGGAGGCGATCCCGCGCGAAGCTTAGTCAATTCCCCGTGCAATCCCGCCCAGTTTTATCGGCGCGCGGATGATCGTCGTGGACCGGGCCCCGAGGATCTCTCGCTGATCGTCCGGGCGCGAAGTTTCTCGCTCGAAGCGCACAAAAATCTTCGTATGCCAGCAGCAACTGTCGGTGACGCGCGACGTTAGGCGACACTTGTACAAATTAATTAATTAATTACTACGATAGGGCTAGCCGGATATCGTCGGTTGCCCAGCAACGCCGACGCGATGTTATTACAATGCATTATTATAATACAGATCGATATTATAATAACTTGTTGTTGTAATACTGTTATAATCTAGGCCGCATACGTGTATAGCTACATACGTGTTTCTGTGTTCGAACGACGCCCGACATTGGTAGGCGGCTCGATCCGGCTGGATCTTCTTCTCGATTGGCAATTCTCGACGCTCGCGGTGCCGGTGGAACGTGGCAGATTTTACGTAAATTACAAACCGCGACGGTGAAGAGGAAAGGTAAGGATCCCAGCGAGGGCCAGAGGTGTTCCTACATGCTGAGGGTCCCGGGGGAAGTATCAGAACTCAGCAAGGTTTCGATCTAAAACCAACCTCAGCTAAGATTGAAGTGTGCTTCCCGTCTAACGGGAGAAACACCCCCCGAACACCCCTAAAAATTACATCACCCTTGCCATCGCCTCGACACATACGGCCGCCTCGATCCACTCTTTCACTCCCAAACTAGTTCCGTTTTTTAAAACTGTTCGATAGCTCGCCATCGAAGGGCAGAACAAAGCTGCCACGAGCTGCAACCCTTCGAGCCCCGACGAAAGCTCGATCGAGCCGCTTATCCGCGCGGAACCTGCCCACCCTCTCTCATCCTGATCCCATCGCATGCACCCGCCTCGATCGACGTTCCACGACGATTCGAATTCCCGGTGAATCGTCTTCCGACGATCCTGCTCCACGAGCCGACACCTCGCTTCTGCAAGAGTATCGCGCACGCGAACGACACATGCCTCATCCAATGAATAAATTAGCACGGTCTCGAATTCAAAGAGGCCAGGAGGATCATCCACCCTCCGCCTGTATCCCGTCTTCGTACCCCATCCATGAATGTATGCGCGCGTGTGTGTCTGTGTGTGTGTGTGTGTGTGTGCGCGTGTATGTTTGTGTATGCGTGCACGTCTGGCTATCTGCCTATCGTCCCGTCGTCTCTGTCGAGCCTCCTTCAGCGAGCCAGTCTTAATTACGCCGTTAATTGAACGTCAGACAATCGAGAGTGAAAGTCGCGAGCGAGTCGCGGCCACAGGCCGTTTTCTACGAGCGTTAAGGCGAACGAGCGGAGAAAAAAAAGAGAGAGGCGATAAAAGGATCTCGCTGGCCTCGGTGACCAGTTATCGGACGAGATTTCGGTGAGCCCTGCCGCGCCGACCGGTGTCATTATCGTCATGTAAATAGCGTGCAGCGTTTCTTCTATCGAGTATGTACTTCTGTTGTGCTTGACCCTCAGTGCCATCCATTCGGCGTTAACTTATTATTTTTTAGCGATTAGGTTCCCGTTCGCGGAACGGATGGTTTAGCGATTACGGAGTCTTATGCGACTTCGCGGAAGAGGTGACGTTTCGGCGTTTAGACGCGGTCTGGAGGTTGCGTAATCCTCGAAGGGGACTAATTAGTGATTTTGTGTGAGTGTTTATAGGTTCTCACTTGGGGATAGCTTCATCTTCAATTGGTGAATCATGGATATTCGTCGACAGAACGGGTGTCATTGTGATTTTGAGAAACTGGGGACCCTTTTTAACTGATCGGATGTAGAGCTTTGATGAAAGGAGTTTGAAATTTATTTTAAAAGTTTCCAGCATGAACGAGTCGATGTCTATTTTCAGGTTCGCAACTTCGTGTCCGCCGTTTTATCCTTTGTCGGCCGATTAATCGGCTTTACGATACAAGGGCTCGCCTAGTTGCGCTGTTTAATCAGCTTTCACTGGCAATGCTCAGCGGCCCGACTTCAATTAATCGGCTTTTCCACAGGGTAACGAGGTATTCCGAAAAAAAAGGGAAAAAATAGTGGTAAATGCGGGAATCCCCTGTTGAATCATGCATCAATGGGAATTGAGGTGACTCGGATAAAATCTCCCGCGGATTATCAAAAATTTAATAACACCGGGTTGGACCTAGCTAATCCGCAATCCCTTTAAAGCCTCGAAACTCCCGTCCTTTATCATTCCCTCGCAAGAATATATCCACATTCGCGAGGCGTTCAAACATGCATGTCCCTTTCAAGCGTCCTCCTCGAAAATCTTCCCGAACCGTCCACCCGGGAGTCGCAGAGCACCGCTGGCCACCGACTCGCCAAACGACACGCCTCTTATTGCTGAAAATCACGTGACGGGGGGGGTTGCAGAAATTACTACCCTCGCGTCGTACCCTCCAGACCGTCGTGCATTTCGGCCGGAGCGCGGGACCGACTTCCACGAAGCGCGCAGTGCGTGACCAAATATGCCTAAGTTAATCTAACGCGATGGAACCGTCAGCCGTGTTCGACAGATTTAATAGGATCGCGCGAAAGACGGAGACTAACGAGCAAGAGGGCGAAAGTGACTGAAAAAAGCAGCTTGTCCGCCTCGGTTCTCCCCCGTTTCCATTTCGTTCACCCGCGAGCGCAGCTTTTATCGTTCACCGACGAGAGAGACGAAAGTGAAAATGAAGGGCGAGCAAGAGGTGTCGTTCGTGTGAATGGCGAAGACGCAGCGGCCGTCCAGCCTGATAAGACGGAGCACGGCCGATTGATAACGTGGAGTATCGCTTGGCCCCCGCGCGAACAGAACGCGACAGAGAATAGAGCAAAGGAAATTATCGATAATGTTGAGATTGTTTGTCATAGTATATGCGTTATCGTAATCTATAGTATCGCGATATATAAATATATATATATAGTATATAAATAGTCGGACTGCAAAATGACTTGGCCGGAGACGGTATGGGGTAAGTTGATGGAGAAAGTTCGATCCGGGAGCAACGGCGAAACGTGCGGATCTCGGGATCGTTGCCAGCGCACGTGGCAGCTCTGACGCACAAGGTGCATCACGAACTTCAACGTGCGCGAGACGACAAGCATTTGTTTTTCTACTATTCTAACTCTCTATTCGCAGCATGGTGCGTAGCGTGCGCGCGAGGGCGCGTCGAGGATCGATCTACTCCACTTGGAATTTGGAAACGATGAAGCTCCTTGGAATTGCAGGGCGGTGGTTCCTTTGGGAGAATTTTTAGGCACTCTGGGGAATACGGGGTCTAAGCAAACTGGTGGATACGAAACGATTTGGAAGTTTCAGAAAATTGTGGTAGCCGTAATGTTGTGGGATTATAGGAATAGATTCGTGAGAATGCTGTTTAAGACCAATTAAAGATGAAAACAGAGATAAAGTCACACGATCTGTGGACCACCTTCAGATCTACTTCTGTGAAGCTGAAGCCTCCCTGAGAAACCATCGATCCTCCGATTTCACGATCCTCGCCGGACTTACAAGGAGAGTATTTTAGGTGTCCGCCTCCGATCGTTTTGATTTTTGGATATGTTATAGAGGACCGAAAAATAAGAAATACGTGTTTTTTTATTTTTCCCCGTTTTCATATTTGGGGGGTGAAAACTGCGTTCAATGTTAGGGTTAAAAACTCATTTTTGTGGAATATCTCGAGAACTATTAGAGATAAGGGAATAGTGTCAATGGACGAATTTTGTGTCTTTGAATGCGAAATATGACTGACTCACCAGATTTTCAAAAAGTCCACACAAATGATTTTTCACCCCTAACTTTGAACGCAGTTTGCACCCCCCAAATATGAAAACGGGGAAAAATAAAAAAAACACGTATTTCTTATTTTTCGGTCCTCTATAACATATGCAAAAATCAAAATGATCGGTGGCGGACATCTAAAAATACTCTCCTTGTTAGCCTAAAACACTTTCTCATCGTCATTGTTCTTCGTCGACTTCGTCGTACATCGCCATCCAAGCGTCCTGCACGATGGCATTTTGTGGCACGACGTCTGTTGTCAATCGAGACGCACGCGCGCGTACAAAAAAACTGGGAGACAAAAAGGATAAAGATGGACCGGGAAGAAGCTAGATATATGGAGAGAGAGAAGAAGAATTACTAATGAGTAAAAATTAGCGAACGGGGTCGCCGCGTGCACCACGTTATTCCCCCTTGTAACCGTAAGTGAAATTCGAGTGCCAGGCGACGACATGTTGGTTCACGCGATGTTTCTCGTGCGTAGCGCGTTCTCTCCGATCGAGACACGGTATTTAGGCGACGCATTCGAAGTTTTTTCAATGATTCTCGAGCATAGGATTATCGTAAGCTAGGCTTAAGTACAACTAACGAATCTCTCTCTCTCTCTCTCTCTCTCTCTCTCTCTCTCTTTCACACACACACACCCTCTCACTCACTCATTCACTCGGATCCACTGGCAAATATTAAGCATCTTAGGTACCAAAGATAAGGAAAGTTCGGTGTTAGTCGTTAGAAAGCTCATTAACATGATTCATGGTCCGCCTGATCACACTTTTACGGATTTATCGTTTAAGCGCGAGTGATTAAAGGGCGAACCGCCAGCACGAACACGAGTCTCCGTAAATAAAGGGGAAAGTCTGAAAGGAAAAATCGTAACTCTTCGTTCTCATCGGTTCTTTATCCGTGTCTTAGGCCGCGATTCGTTCCTCCTCGCGTGTTCGTTGCGCGAAACAACCACGGAAACAGCGTCCCTCTAGTTTTTTTTTTCTATCTTTTTTTTTGCGAACGATTCTGTGCGCAGTTGTTTCTGTATTCCAGGTCACGCGTTCACGTGTTGCGCGCGTACACTCATCCTTTTTCGAGAACACGAGGTTTCTCTTTGCGGTCATTATTTAAGCCTACGATTGTAAGAGCGCTACGATAAGTTAAGGTTTTCATAAACTACTTATGGATTTACTGTCAAGCTGTAATATGTATTATATGTTCTTTTGTAAGATCTAACAGTAATAAATAAATCGTCGGGAAAAAGGAGGAAGAGGCGTTTTCGTTGTGAAGAGGAGTGGCTCTCGAGCCTTGGAAATTAAAACTGTTCAAGGTTTCCAGGCTACAATTTGATGGACGAACTTCTTCTTGGGAAATGCCAGGCAAATAGCAGGAAGATTGAGAAGAAGGTCTGTTCTCATTGAAATTTGATCTCGCCGTAACCTTTCCAATTTATTTCAAGTACAATCTATATTTAATTAGCCGTTCATTTCTCAATTTTCACTCCTTAACGAGGAGCTGGTCTAATTTCGAAACGATGGCAGAGAATCCTCGAGTAACCACTTTAAACGGGTCAATTTGTATCTACCGTTTCCTGTCGCCACTGAACGCTTTAAAAATACATCTTGTTAGATTTCCATTTATCGAGTGACGCGTGTGCTAGATATCATTCAAGGAAAACCACCTTGCAAATTTACAAGCAGAGTCTCGACGGAGACAGCTTGTTTGTCCAACGATTCTCAAAGAGGAGCAGAAAAATACGTCTCCTTAAAGTAAGGAAAATTATAATGACAAAGTCGAGTGGAATATCACCCTAATTCGCCAAATCTAAGTAAATCCCAGAACTGTACGAATTAATGTCACACGTGTTTATTTCAATATCAATTATTATATTTATTTTACTAAAACATTATTTCCATTACGAAGGGTAAAACTCAAGCCAATGCCGTTTCCAGGAAAAATGGTAAATCCTGAAGGTCTTCATTCTGCGTCACGCGTAATAACATTCGTACACACCGCCCCTCGATTCCCGTCGATCCCCATTCAACTGTAAATCGATCGCGCGTGATCCGTCGTACATTGACGGTCTGTTTGCGTCGTCAGTTCCGCTTTGCCCGTCTACGACGGCGCAGCGTCGTTATTAATGTCCCCAGCGTCGTAAATTTGTTCGATTCTTCGTGATTCGAGTGAAAGAAAGAGAGAAGTGCGTCCGTTCACCAGTTTCCATACGCCCCTGTGGCGGTGCCAGATCGATCCAAATCGGATTGTCGTCGAGGGAGGAATTCGGTGGCATTCTCGAAAATTTGTCGACCAGCGTGCAGGATCGGCTTAGCGCGATTTTTCGAGGGGTAGAAGTTGCCGATATGACGGCATAAATTACAGCGGCCGACGGTCGAGTTCCATCGAGGCTTTTCTGGAGAGACACGGTAAGCCCCCCCGTGAAATGTGCTCCGGTAAGTAGCTCATAAATATAATAAATATCTCCATCTACGATCGCCGTTACGTTACGTTGGCGGGCTTATCGATCGACATCGATCACGATCGCCTGTTTTCCGGCTAATCGGGCACGCCAGAACGCGAACGAACTTTACGGTCGCTTTAACGGCCACCTACTCGTGGGGACACTTTTAATGGTGGAGCTTTTAAGCGAAGAATGTTGTACCTTTGATTTCACCTATTCGGCGAAACGAGCTTGACTGTGGCTGGAGTGCGCTAAACGGAGTAGGGTACGTAGTGCAGGGGAGGAAAACGGGCGAGAGAGATGGAGAATTTTATGGGAAAGTGATTGGGGGTATAAAGAATGTGTAAATTGACAATTAGGATGTAGGATGAATGAGGAATGTTAGTGGGATTTTAGTGAGTGAATTGTTAAAGCGGTATGTTCTAATGGATGGAAATTGTTAGAGAAAATTACTTATACCATTTTATCGAAATTAAATTTCATAAAGGTGGAACGTTCATGAATATTAATTGTGAATATCGGTGCTATTATGCAGACAGCCGGAAAATTTCGATATTAAAAGATCGCAGTGCTTCTCTTTTCTTTCCGTGACAGGAAACGCATTGCGACTTCGCTGTAATTAGATTCGCTAAATATCCCACGCGTCGTTAATTAAGCAGAGAGAGTCAATACGGAGTCCGGATAAATTAAATCGAATCTGTAAATAGAGTCTAATTAGCAGGAATTTAGCCCTCTGTAATTCACTGTAATTTATAGCTAACGTTTCACGTGTTCATACTTTTCCAAGCCTAATTTCACTTAATTCCCGATGGTTTGTACGCGCGCTGGGTGGTTTAGAAGCAAATGGGGCGGTCGAAGATTCCCCCAAATTGAATAGCAGTGATTTGAATAAATAATAGAGTCATACCTAGAAAAAGAGTAGCGGTCCAGAGATAACCTCAGTACACGCCAGAAAACGCCACGATATATCTCGCTAAACCAGCGTCAATCTTCGTTGCATCTCAGAAAACATGAAATTTATTCAAAGACACAAAAGAAGAGGCTCCCACTAATCAAGACACCCCAAGATTCTCGGAAGCTCCGCGAAGACTCTGAAGCACCCCTAATTCAATCCTCACACGAGCTCCCCGAATTACGAGCTCGATTCCAAATCCTTCTCGGGCGTTTTCGATGGTTCAGCTGAATCCCCGGAATAAGGGACAGTCTTCTCCCAGCAGTGAATTAAAAATTTCATCCTCCAAGGTGCTCATCCTCCCTTTCTTGGTCTCGAGCCAGCCCCAGCGTCTCCTGCCTCTGCTCCCAACCGTTTCCAGACACTCGTTGACCCTCTCCCCGTTGCCGCCCTCAGTGGTCTCCGGTCATTAGCGTTTAGCAGCGCACTGGACACAATAAATCCTCATTCTCTGCAGGCCTACTTTCAATTAGCCCCGGTAATTGCCGTCGGCCGAGGCGGTTTCGTGTTTCAGCATGAAGAATTTCGCGTCGCCGTGGGATCCTCGAACCCGGGGAGCCGCCTATTTCTGGAGAACACGAGGACGCCAGCCACTCTCGGAATTATGTAAAATGGCCAATTGTTGGCAATCCCGCGGAGTTTATATAAACCTTGTCTAGGATCCCGTGGAAACTAGCAGTGCAGCCAGATCTTGAGGAGAGTGCGGTGAAACGTGTTTTCGCAACTGGAAAAGTGGCTCGAAGAGATCCATATTGTCGGTGGTGGAGATCCCGAGGTTCGACATCGCCGGGAGTAATCGTTAAGAATCGTCGGACGGTGTTCCCCCGGAACGAGGGAAATTAGGAAAGTGGCAGGAAGGGGTGAAACACGTATATCAATATTTTTTTTTGTCTCACAGTCGACAAACACCATCAAAACTATAGGTATATTCTTGAAATTCAATTCGATATCAGTCAAATACAATGTTCCGCATTCGCAAATTCCTCCTCGCCACTAAGCTGGGCAGCAAAGGGTTCGAGGGTGGAAGGGAAGCAACAAATCGAATAATTTAAACGAGCCTGTGACTCGTCGTGCGAGGCGTCGTTAAAGAGGAGGTGAATTCGATTTCCCCACGATGGTCAAGAAAATATTGGGCCGAGCCAATATTGAACAGAGCAAATTGATTTTCGTTCTCCTACCCACGGAAGACGGGGCAAGTGCACGCCTCCCGGAAAAGGAAGCGCGCGAGAGGGACTCCGTTGGTTATTCTAGCTACTGAGCTCATCGTTATTCTAAAAAAATAAAAGAAGAAGCCCCCGCGCGCTCTCCCTCTAAGATAAATCGCATAATTTATGAAAGCAGTTTCCGTATAATCCCCTGCAGTGTCTGCAGCCGTGATTTGCCTCCGTTCCCATCGGAAAGCTATTCCACCCGCAACAGCGAAGTTCCCCGCGCGGAAATAATTGTGCCGCGTGCAATCAGCGTGTCCTCTACGTCTGAGCAACGGGAGCACAAACGGGCCAAGCATGTCCCTTAATTCATAATTAGTGAAAATACCGGTGAACCTTCGTTTCTAGATTCTTGTAATCGTTATTTCCCTCTGGAAATGAAATTACCCGGTTCCTTTCCATTCGCAGCCTTTGTTAAAACACTTTTGCATATAAGGTGCATCACGCCGCATAACTCGAGGATATTAAATTTCTTTTAATTAAGTACATTACGCGACGCGATTCAGGTGGCACTAATTTCTGTCACATTCGATAGTCCCTTTACGATTAATTCATTGCACAGCCATCGATCCACGGCTGAATGTCATCGGCATAAAAAATGTCACCTCTCATTTGATTATTCCCAGTGAAGTTGCACAAACAAGGTCGTCGGTAATCACCGTATCCTCTTATTTCTAATGCATTCGAGCGAATCTGTAGACAATCGCGTGACACGAGTCCCCTTTGAATCGTGGCCGAGGAATTGTCTTGATCGATACGACCGCGATTGTTGCAGATTGGTCGCCGAACGATTTGCAAAGTCATTCACAGTCTCCTCATTATTTATGACAGTTGTAATGGTTCTTGGAGCTTGCATCGCGAAGCTAGTATTAAATAGGAGAACGTTTGATAATAAATCTGCATGGGCCTGGGCAGCAATAAAAAGGGAAAGTGCCAATTTATTTATCGCGAAACAATTCTAACTACCCCCACGCGATACCCAGCATCAATTAATTGCCCAAGTATCAGCTTAACGTGACCAATTAAATCACTGACGGATGCTCGATCGGATACATATTTTACAATCCTTTTATTACGAACGTGTCTGCAGCGCCCATCGATTAGCCAGCAGAAGCACTTTATACCATCGGATATCTTTCATCGAGCTTGGCATAAAAATAGGCGTGTATAGAAGACGACTCGCGACACAGTCGAGCAGAGATGCAACCGTCAAATGCATCGGCATTAAGGGGGATAACGTATATATCCGTGGGGGAGATTTAGACGACGAGGTCAATCGAGACCAATCGCGATGTAATTGAATCGTGCGCGGAATAAACGGATAAACAATATCGGCAACTGCTCCATTTTCTGGGTGAAATCGAGAATTTCGCGGCCCAGAAGCTTTCATCCGATATACACCGGGTGACTCGCGAGAAAACCACACAGACATTTCCCACTGGACCGACCCCCTGAAAAAGTAAAGCAAAGTGTCATTCGCCCTCAATAAAATCAGGAACCTCATTCTGCTTCAGAGTAACCGAAGAACCCATTCCTGCCACTGTTACCTGAACCTGTAAAGAATGTCAAAATTCAGAAGCGTTATTCCACAATTATTATTATTATTATTATTATTATTATTTATTTCAACGGGTAAAGACCCTTTAGTTTACAATTAACACATAAACAATGTAAAAGAAAAGAAAACAGAAGAAAAGTCAGTACATACATAAACAAACCATGATACAATAAAAAAAAATGGACTAATAAACTAATACAAATAACGTTAGAATTGAAATTAACGGACGTGTACAAAGACGTTCCTGCGAGCCAAGGCCCGCAATCGATATTTAAAGGTGGCCAATGTACCATTAAAAAAATCAACAAGTTCGCTAGAAGCTCCCGTACCGTCGCAGTCACGCGAATCCCTCAAAAAGAAATTTCTTTCCCTCGTTCCGTTAACGATCATCGCTGCAGCAATTGCCCGATAGATCGTTGTCCCCTCCGACGACGCCACCAGGCTTCGAATTAAAGTCCCCACCTCCGAAAGCCAGGCCGCGCTTGGTAGCTGGAGCTCTCCACAAAATCGAGGAACGATAAAAACGCGACGTGTCGCGGCGAGTGCAAGCGCGTGTATTGTGCGCGAGCATGTGAAACACGATCGACGGCCTGCGAAGACGAACGAGCATCTCTGATCGACGAAATAAGGGCATCCAGATCGAAATGGGAAAGGTATTGGCCGCGCGACCGCCAAACGCGATGACAATCGCGTCCCGAAAAGTTCCACGTTGACGCGTGGCATCAACAGACGTAATTTCCCTCTGTCCGGCGAATTTTGGCGCCGGATAAACGCTGCGAACGCGGGCACAACGATTCCGCGTGAAAAAAAAAAAAAAACGAATGGAAATTGTGAAACGAGGTTTCCCCGCGCGGCCCTTCGTTGGCCGCGGGAATCGGGATTCAAAAACTGTGGAAGTGCGTGGCCACTTGAGCCTCGATTTTTAATGGAGATGTTTTTCAAATTCGATTCAATAACTTCGCTCCATCGACAGGTGGGACGATAAAGTACCGTGAAAGTGACGGGAACGAGAGCGACGCTAGTGGATTTTCAGCTTTAATGTTATGCGATCTCATTAAACCTGAATAACCCCCATATCGTTGCCGCTCTGCCCGCGCGGTTCCCCTTGCAAATATTATCTCTACGAACGATTAACAGATTACCGTGATTTCGTTCAGGAATCTTCAATTAGGCTTTAAAACAATCGCGCTGCGCACGTTAGAATCGTTGCATCGATGAAGATTTAATTGTTATTGAAACATCGAGTAAATTGGTAAAAACTGTTTATAAAATTATCGCTTTGACTTAACATTAAAATGAGAACACTAATTGAAAAATATATATTTTCACAGTATAAAAGTAGTAGTTATTGAGTTGATAAGCCTTTATTTCTATTTTTGGCGCAGAAATATTGATTTCCAATAAATTGCTAAATTAAAATCATACGTAAAAGTTTTTTACAAAAAATCATTTTAATTATACAGAAATTGTCAAAATTGGAGTTGCACCCCTCTCGTTGCGGGGTGCTCAATTCATGCACCGGTAATATTCTACTTCTTGATTAACATCGTCAGTACAATATTCGTGTGAATCTCATCGATGATATACCTTAACGAATCTAAGGCAGCTGGTGAGAAATTTAATCTAAAATCAGCTCGGTAATATCGGATTCAGAGATAACGATAATTGTCACGGTATTTTGCCGCGATTGATTGACTCTACCAACATCTGATTTCCATCGATTCGGAGCACTCTGGATTTATTTATTATCTGCGATAAAAGTGATAGCACGTTAAGGTGATTTGTAAAGGTGATCTATAAAGATTACATCGTGTGGACTGAGTGCTTTGAATATTACAATCGAGGCAGAATCAACTGGTCGTCGAAGGCCACAGCTTTTAGTATTTATTATTACAATTGTCTTTTACTGTGTCCCCCTTAAACAGGGAATGTTCTCCGCGGGGAGCCAGAAGCAGCAAGTATGCCTGCTCTTCCTCGTGCAAGTCGTCGTCATCGTGCTGCTGTCAGTGCTGACGACATACGGTCCAGAAGCGAACTCTAATTTGCTGAAAAATCGCGCAGGTCAGTGTGCATTTATTTATGCGAACCCGCCGCCATAATTATGCACCGCTGTAACTTATTCAGAAAGCACGCGTGTTCCCCCATCATTAAACATTCCACGCTGTGAGACCCATGTTTCGAGATCATCTACACACGTTTTGCATTAATCTTTCAACATTCATATTCCCGCGCCTGTTAAAAAAATAACAAAATTCTAGGGCACACGAGCACGTGCGCAAGCGAGTTTTAAGGGTGCTCGAACCTCGCCCTGCTCCTCCTATCAATAATTCAATTCAAACACTCTTGCACGCCCTCTCACGCCCGTTTCATCCGCAGAAATGGAAACACGTTTAATGAAAAAGATCGCGGGATGTGAATTAACGAAGTAAAGAAACAATAATTCTCTGCTTTCCCCCGGCCATTCCTACTTTTATTTATCCCCGCGCGAGTTACGGCAAAATTGCCGCGCCTTACGTGCCAATAAAAAAGCGAAGGATCCGCTTACGTTCCGCTTTGGTTCGCCGAGTTGTACTCCGAAGGGTCCCCTTCGAGCTTTTACTGTTTGTACTTGAACAAAGGCTTACGAGCGGCCGGCGAGCATCGGGAGACGGCTGCGCTTTCATTTCCGAGTCAAAGGAGAACGTAACGAGTGAAAAAACGAGAAAGGGAAGAGATAGGGGCGGGAGACGTCCCGAGACGGACCTCGCGGAATTCATAAAATTTCCCACGCCTGTCATTGGCGGAATTACAGAGTAATTAAACTTTCAGGTGACCACGACGGGAAGCCGAATGAAGACTCGTTGCGGATTTACCCGAGTGAGTAAATCGAATTACTTGATTCCGTATTTATATTCGTCCAGCGAGGAATTAATTAGAATTCTCCGCACCGCGGGATGACCAGAAATCGGGGACAGAACGAGTCTGAAACAGGAAATCACTTCGAACACTCGTCGATCTGCCTCGGTACTTGAGCGTTCTCTGTACGCTCGCGCTATGGAATTCGCGATGAAAGGGAAGAAGGAGCGTTTTCTTCCTTAGAACACGAGTCGAAAGCGTGGAGTACAGATTTTTCGTACGCGCCTTTGTTTTCGAGGAACGCGGCTTCGAACACTGGCGAAGGGGTTTGAGTCGTGCGCTAGTCAGACCACTGCGCTAGTAGTGCACATCAGTCATTTCCGAAGACATCGTTCTGGAAAAGGAAGATTCGCGGGAGAAAAATGTATTCCACAGTTTCGATTAATTTTCGGGTATAGAATCACTTTGTGTTCTGAATTAGTTAAAAATCTTTACGATGCAACGTGGAGGAGTATCAGTGGCGGATTAAACCCGATTTCTGGCCATCCTGTGCTTTCATTTCAATTTATTATGCTGCATTAATTTTATAGCAGTTTTATGTAGTCTGGCTTTGAACGAATTAACGTTTCAACCTGTTACCTCCAGTTCCGCTTTGAAAGATGACTAACATCGCCGTTAATGTCAACGCTGCACGGCATTGGCAACATAAAAGGACCCCTCGCTTTATAATAAATCCACTTCGTCGTAGCTTTCCTTGAGATCCATTAATTTAATATACTCTTTGGCCTTTTGGAACGTTTATTCAACGCCGGTCGAATAATCCGTGCGTACACTCGAACTATTTACTTTGTCGCTCAGCAGATCCTGAATAACATCGCGTTAACGCTACGGCTAATAACCATTAATAATTCCCATGAGATATGGCGACCAGCGGAATTTACGACGGGATTAAGCGCATCGTCAAAGTCGATTTTATTAAAGTCACATATAACATAATGTTGAAGTCGAAATTGAAGGACGAATCCTTTCAATCCACTCATTTTCCTGCATTTTGGAAATCACAGAATCTAAACTAACGCAAGGGAACGCGAGCGCTACTGGTCATATCAATAATACTATTGAAACCTACTAGTGATGCTAGCCATATTAATTATACAAAAGACACAGGAGGTAGTGGCGCACCCAGAGGCGGTGCGGGTCAAGGGGCTCCGACACCCCCAAAGAAAAAGGAAAAAGGTGATTAATGTAACCACGGCTGGAGTAATTCAGGAGCTTCGTGAAAAGCAAAGAAAACTGAATATTATTCTTAAAATAATGTTTATAATCACCTAATGAATTTTATTCAATTTGCATTGCAAATATTTTTATCCATTGTACTTACCTACTCGGCTCCCCCGAGATTGAATACTGAGCGCGCCACTGACAGCAGATGACATTATGTACTCACAGGCCAGCGACACTAGCATCAGGTATAAAGCCTCGCGGCACCAATGCAGCGCATGTAAAGAGGTCTCCAGCGTAACAATAGGAAGCTGAAAGAAACGTTGAATTTGAAGATAGTAGGCGTTCCAGTGCGCGGTGTAAAATAATAGAATTCGTGGGTGGGCGATCGCAGACGTCGTTTAGTTCGAACCTACGCCCCAAAACGCGAGCAGGGGCCCAGAGTTAACAACCTGCGCGCTTCCTTCCTGGCATTATCCGCCGAAGAACCGCGCGGTGGCCAAACTTTCTGGATAGGAGAGTTCCATCGCGCGCGACCCCCCGCACCAGGATCCATAAAACGTGAATTTAGGTGTTCACCGGAGGGGGTTAACAACCGTATCGCTCGACACGCGTGACGTTATAGCCTCGGCCCCCGAAAAGCTGTTCGGTGCTTCCGAAATTTCGCCCCAGCGGAAACACATCTCTCCACTCCCTCAAAAATTCGCCTCTCCCGTTCGCTGGCTGGAGAACCAAGCCTCGGGGTCGCGATACCACGATTGCCGCATTCACTGGGATTTACACAGCGTGTCCTATTACGTCGACGTTAATCCGATAATCTCGGGTCCACGTGTACTTCGACATCTATCTCAGATCTTGAAACTTGCCCGCGGCATTATAACGGAGGAAGAAAGGAACGGCGTGACGAAGTGCAGGCGCGTGGTTCGCGGAGTGCTCTTCGACATCCATCTGAATATGGATCGTAATTCTTACCAGTGAAATATTCCAGGTGGCCATTAAACTCTTACGTGACATTGGCGCGCATACTCTCCCACGTTAATTAATCCGGCTAATTCTTCGTGGAAACGAATACCGACGGTGCCATTACTGCACCATGCTACACCGAACCACGCTATACTTCGCGTGAAACGCCACTTCGCCAGAATAGAACGAAATAGGCTCGCCTCCAGTGGGGGAACTGATCTGCTGTTTGGAATCGAATTCATTAGAAGGCTTCCGCATCGACGAACATAGTCGCCTGTGATACTCGATAACAGAGGAACACGCGCCGAAAGAACCAGCTGCCCTGACCTCCTGCTCTTTAACATCCTCCCGATCTTTATCTGATATTCAAAAGAGCTCCCACACGCGCGGACTAGGTGCCTCGGGACGCGAAAGCTCGCCGAGCCTCGACACTCCGGATCGAGTGTCGTGTGAGTTACGAAATCGGATTCCAATAAACGGCCAGCGATCGTTCGAGCCACAAGGAACCGTCGGTGCGCGACAGCCAAACGAATTCGAGGCGCGTTAAACGAGCCCGAAGGTCGGCCCTTTGGCTCCTCTACAAGTGCGTGGAAAGTGGACGAGGGACGTTTAGAAAATCGTGCACCTTGACTGCTCGCGCGCGTACACTGCGGGGTGCCCGTCGACGTGCGTCCCAGATGTGTCACGGTGTTAAGGGGTTGAGAACCTGACGTGGGGTGAGAGACACACCTTGCCACGCCTGCCTTCTCTTCGGCTGCTCTTGCGAGGCGGTGATCGAGGCTGCGGGGAATCGGGGAGCGAAGAAGAAACGATTCTCGCGTCTTCTACAGAGCTCCGCTGGTAGGTTTGGCGCAGATAGATACAGCGAGGCGAGAGGGAAAAAGTCACCCTCGGGTGCCAGCTGGGGGTAATTCCACGGGGCTGTTATTCCTCGCGTTCGACGAGGGAAGAGATCGAGGGAGAGAGGAGATGACGACCGACAGCCTATCGCACGCGATCGTGCTCCTCTTTATCGAGGGCTTCCTCCTCTGTGGTTTTTTGGCCACGTTCGATTACGCCCCCGAGGCGGACGCCGGTAACAGGCAGAACAGCTTCTCGGCTCATCTAAATGGAAAACCGAGTTCTTTGCCGGTCACGTACACACGTAAGTTCTTGGACTCGCTCTTTTTCACCGCTCCGCCCTACCTCCCCTTTTTCCCCTTATTCGTCTTCCTCGGCCCCCGCGCCCGCCGCCCCTTCCGCGTCGCCCGTCTCGTTTGTCTTTCACGCGTGCAGGCTGCATCTGCTTCCGGGGAACCAGCTCCGGGAAGGGTATAAAGGCCCTCGAACTTCAGAATAATAGATCCCACGGATTCGTGGCAATCTTTTGCTCGAGGCGAGGGAAACTTTGTATACTATTATTTCGCTGACGATTGAATAGAGGTTGTCTACCATTGATCGCATAATCGCTCGTCGAAATATTAATAGGAACGCGTTTGCTGTAATTCGCCGTATCCTCGAAATAGCAACAAATGTCCTCCAGGCTTCCTTCCGTTAATCGGCAAGCCTCGCACGCAGAAGCAAGCGGAGGGGTGTCTAGCCCCTCGACAAAGGCTCGCGAGGAGACTGAAACAACGGCGAGACGGGGGATGAAAGAAAGACACGCTCCACGGAAAGATAACAACAGACGCGTGCGTAATATTCCGAGAAACTCGTGTACCTATATAACGATGCAAAGAGGCGTCGTCGTCGGTCGGGGTGGCTTAACTTCCTCCGCGGAGTCTCTCGGATAAAGTACGTATATTAACGTCGCGCCACTACACCAGAAACCTCTTTGTGAGATACGGGCTGGCACTGTGTTACGCGAAATCGTATTGCTGAGCGTCCCCTCAGCTCCGCGCGCCCCTCGGCCGCGATTACCTTCGCCATTCCCAAATTGGTTGTACCCGCGTTTGGTAATTTGCGAACCCGAGCCCCCGTTGGCCTCCCGGCACCAGGAATCTTTGAAAATCCTAGAAATCCCCAAGAGGAAGCGAGATCTTTTTCGTGCCGCATCGGAGATGAATCGTGCCCGCAACCCCTCGTTGGATCTTCAACACTGAGATGCCGAAACCGGAGGTTTTTCGCGAATTTTAATGGGACTGCGTTAAACGATACCCTGAGATCTTGCAGGATTGAAGAAGATACGAGCAGTGGGGTTTAGATTTAAGGGGGTTTTTGCCTTTCCTTAGGGACGACGCACAAAAAACCAAACAGTTTTTACCGATGCACAGTGGGGAAATTTTGCGATTTTATGGCCAAAACCCCAAAAGTGACATTTTTGAATTCGACAAAATAAATGCAAATGCCAATTGAAGAACTATATACATTTTCGTGGTCAAAACCTCGAAACTTATTTTTAATATATAAAATTTGGCACTTTTACGTTCTGATATATGAGAAACTAAATTATCCGAAAAACAACACTTACAAACATTACGAACGATAAAGATTTTTTTATTATTTACATTTATACACTTAAACCTATGGTACATCAGGGCATGGAAGAAGGGTTATCGCTTCTGACGACAAACCTTTTAATTTTTTATCGGGAAGTTTTCTTAAATTACTAATTACTGGATCTGACGATAATAAAAGCCAAAACTTCAGCACTATGTTCGGTTATTATTATTTGTGAACGTGGTGGATAACAACGAATTTTGGCTTCCCGAACTGTCTCATAATCTGGATACAGATCACAGTTGGTTTCCTTCATTGAGGCTCTGATCGTATTGTACTGATGCCTAGATAATTTTGCTTCTAGTATTACTGAAAGAGCTTTATCAGCAGGTAATCTGGCTGTAGATTTCGTGAATTTATAAAATAATTTTGATAAGTTCGGAAATGCGTCGGAGTGAATGGAAACTTCGCGATTATTATTTGCCTTTAATTTTTTTTCTAACTGTCGCACTTGCTCGCGAATATTCTGTTTCAAATAAATGTGTACTGTTGTAAATAATTCTTTTTTCGTCAGTATTATTTCATTTTGACAAGATGCTAAAATGAAACAAACAAACATACATAATACAAACAATCAGACAGAGGATCGAAGCTGAATAAAATCGTTTAAAAAATAATAAAAAGGTTTGTAATGTATAACATGTGAAACAGTCACTCGGTCACAGTTATGTCGTATGTTATACAAGACACACAGGATCGTGTTTAAAAAAATGCATATAATTACAAGATTAGCAACTATTAGCAATTAATAATTGCATTTATAGAATCAAAAAAGTTCAACGTAAAATAGGAATGATAAATCATTGCGGGATATTATGGGTTTTATAACTATTTTATGTATTGAAAATTGATTCTTATATGAAAAGGTTATTTCTAAAACACTACTTTAAAAATTGTATAAATTACGTATTAAGAACCGAAACATAATTATTTTGGGGACAAAAAGATATCTTACGCACCACCAGGAATGGAATCCATGCCTTAATTATTTTCTGAACTTTAGATAGCACAATATAAGTGTTTGAAGCAACCTGAAAATCTGGAATAATTTTTCGCGATCGGACTAACCTCACATGAACATAAACATTTGCGACTCTATACGAGCTTTGTATTAAAACATTTAGCAGTAAAATTGGAGGCATTTGATGCCCAAATTATTTCTTCAATTGACATTTGCATTTATTTTGTCGAATTCAAAAATTTATTTTCGGGGTTTTGGCCATAAAATCGCAAAATTTCCCCACCGTGCGATGAGTAAATATTTATTAACCTTTCAGTAAGTTGTGAAAAAATATTCAGCCATATATAATAATAATTAATGGAGATATAGGTTAAGAGGATAGAGGATCTCGTCCCTCTAGACGAAAATACCCCCTTGAATATTCTTATGGAATACTTTGTTACGCGCGAATGTATCTCTATCTCGGATTAATGAACTTCTAGTCAGGGATATAGTTGCTTAGTTTTTTCTATTCGAAATGGCACGCAGGTTTGGAAAGTCTTAATCGTACACGCGATGATACCGTGATTATTCATGTTATTAAAACGCATAAACGACGATCCAGCGCCGTTGTATCTTGCGAGTTTCGGTGCCCGCGAACTGCGCCAGAGATGAACATGTGGTCAACACTTTAGCCAGGCGAATCTGAATTTCAAAGTGATACTTTGTGTAGATTACAAAACCCGGCTCGGGGCTGGGAAACGTAATTGGTAAGGTAATCTCGTTGCTCTTCAAAGATTATAAATTTTAGCGTGCTGGTTACGTGTGCGCCGGCGAGACCGACGTGTGTATACGTGTTTTCTTATGGAAATCGCTTTTCGTGCGACGCAGACGAAATTTCCTTCTCATGGAGATACAACGGTTAGCATGAAAATACCGTAAAAATAAAAGGGGATCTACAGAACACGCGGCCGTTTCAGCGTCTTTTCCCCTTTAAATAACGAGCCGAATGACGAGCCCTTTCTTCACGTTCGTTTAACACATCGCGCCAGTGGCGGAAACGTATTATGCTTGTTAATTGAGGAGTTGAAATGGTAAACGATGTAAGCTGCAGTAGTTGAAATTTTCGGTGGAAACACAAAACTCATGTCTGTTCATTTTGTCGCTTGCATCGTTTATCACTCGTTTCTCGCCATGGACTTTCGGCGTATAGCACCTGCACAGATTTAGAGGGAAATAAGAAGATTAGGGCCCCGAAGATTGCTGGCACTTTCATCTCACCACAGCGAAGTTGGCACTCAAGATTTCATCTCTATCTTGCGATAGCCCTAACGATTAAAATAAATTATTCTAGCGGTTATAACTATTGCCACAGTATTCCGCATGGAGTACTAGCGGTTATAACTATTGCCACAGTACTCCGCATTTTTTATCTTTTTGGCACCTACATCGTTTGCCATTTCAACTCCTCATTTATCCATAATTGATATATCAAATATCTCTCATTAAAATTACACATACCAGTGTGTAATTTAAACTGGCGATGAACAATTAAATGCACCGCACCGATGCAGCTGCATTAACGAGTCTTCCAGCCAGAATTAGTTTACTGACGAATTTATACTTCGAAGGCAAAGGAAACGAAATAAAAGAGAGTGTGGGAGAGTGTAAATTCGGCGGCTCGAAGATACTTTTACACGGCGGGCGCATAATGCAAGCCCGGACTAAGTTTTATACAATATACGCCCATCTCTGCTTCCACTTTCGCCAACTTGCGCTGTGGATTATACTTTGGTAGAAATTTCGGCGTGCCGTTAAGCAGCTTGAAAAAATCAAGGAATTCCCTGAGAGTTTAACAAAGTCTAATGAAACGTTCTGGCCCCAGGAATTTAAAGGAGTGTTAGGTTACCCTCGGCTATCAAGGAACTCGTTTCTTTGACAATTCTTTTACTTGATCGTTCAGATAAGGAGCCGTCCTTAAATTACGCGAGGGTAATTTGGGCGATTTCTTACACCCTCCTTCCCCAAGTATATAAGAATTCGTAAGATTTTATGGTAAATCCAAAATAAATTCTCGTTCGATGATCTCAAACTGAGTGTAAAAAAGGGCTCTCTTGATTCCCTGGTCGTTGCTGCTTCTCCCGTATAAAAGTCACGGCAGGGACAGCAATGGCTCAAGTGATAAATAGATTACCTGGACGCGCCACGAATAATTTCGCATGGAACACCGGTTTTCCACCATGAATGCACTGTAAAAGATAGATCTCCGTTCTCTTTCGCCTCTGTTTCACGGTGAAATTCCTTTTTCAATCGGTGGGAATAGGTGTTCATCATATTTTCCGTGATTTATAGGTTTCGAGTAGCGTCGCAGCAACAAACACGCATTTGTCTCGCTCCCGTCACTTTCTCGATGCATTTCTCGGCATCTGCTAGGATAGCGAAAGGTATTTTCTTGAATTAAACGTGGTGAGTGGTCGTGACTCATTTCCTGTATTCGACTGGTGCCAAAGAAATAGAACGGCGACGCGCACTCGCCAACTTCTTAATCTCCGCTTCCTCGTCCTACGGTTCCCGTATCGACATCGACGCTTCGGCATTGATACGGTGCACGCGCGGCCGAGCGGGTCGAAGAAAAGCTTTCCCCCGTTATGAAATGTGGTTCCAACCTACTTGAATTTCGACTTCACTCCTCGATCATCCGTTATCCGCATATAAATTGCCCCAGCGACAGCGACAACGCGATACCTATGATAAATAAATAGATCACTCGGCGAGACGGGTCTCCTCCGCTTTGATCCCCGACCAGTTTCCGGGGAAATCGCGGAATAAGTTGCCGGCCGGAACGGGGAAATGTTTTTTAATCAAACGCGCGCCACAGCGCCCTTAATCGCCGCTGATGTGTGAACATTTGTATTCACTTTAATCTCAGATGACAGACATCCGATCCAATTCAACAAATCAGTGTCTAATTCCTCGCAGTATCAGGATATTAATATTCTTAGCAATAGTTGCATAATTCATGAATTCCATAACTGTGCCGTAAATAATTAATTGCATCTGACCACGATGCCACCGGTGACGACTGCCAGACTCGTGGCAATTATCGCTTAAATTTTATTCGATACTTCGAACCTATAGTAGTACCTCCATTTACTAAACTGGGATTCGTTGCATAAACGCCGCCCCAGATGGGCAAGATTTTCACGGTTATTACGCATTCACGTGCGAATCGCTGAGTGCAAGCAGCCACCCCCGTGATGGATGAGCCCCGGGCGAAACGCGAATCATCTGTTTCAAGTTTCAAGATAGCTCTCGCGCGACCTAAGACGTCCAGCCGCTCTTTCAATGATTTACGAACATATTTTATACAGCCAGGAGTGTCTGCTCTTAATCCAGCTTCTTCCCTCGCTTGATTTATTCGCGCCTCGTTTGGTGAAAGGGGGGATGAATATTCAGCGGCAAATCGATTACATCTCACGTCGAAGGGTTATAACTGGCCTACGAGCGGATCGTGGGGTAATTTAATCGCGAAACGCTGGTAATAACCGTGGAGCACTTATTCGGCGTGAAACGCTGTCAATGCTGCGAGTGATATTGCCAATACCATCGATGCTATAAATCAGAGGATACTTGCATGGAATCAGGAACCCCCGAGGATCGGCTTTGGCGATATTTGTCAGGCGGCTGGCCAGTAGCGCCAGAGGACCCCGAACATATCGTGGGTTCGAGTCCCAGCACCCGAGGTTCGTTTCTTTCCGCGGCTCTCGAACATGTATGAATTAGGGCTGGGACTATTTGTCGAATTTTCGGTATTCGAATATTCGAATACCTCAGTTGCTCAATTATTTGGCGAATATAATTCGAATATCCAAGTATTCGAATACTATTCGAATATTTAAGTATTCGAATACTATTCGAATATTTAAGTATTCGTATACTATTCGAATATTTAAGTATTCGAATACTATTCGAATACTGATGTATTCGAATACTGACGTATTCGAATAGTATGGTGTGAATTATAAATCAAGTTCTTTAGGTTCATTTTTTTACAAGCTTTTATTTAGTTTCAGTTGTGAGTTCGTTAGTTTGTCAGGGTGAAATATTGTAAGCTAATTTTGACCCACTTCAACATATCCGATCGGCTTGAAACTTTGCACACATGTGTAATTCCGATGGCAATACAATATTTTCACTAAAAAGCATGAAATACTTTATGGTGAAATTTTTTTTTAAAAACATGCTTTTATTAAAATGTACTAAAAAGGAACCAATAATTTTGATACCGGCCGATCTGACTGCCTGAGAAGAATTCCCTCATAGGGTGGATGTACCAGTAAATGAACACGTACCAGTGAATGGAGATTTTATATTAAAATGAGTAAAATAAGTTATTAAAATAAGCAACTAATTAATTAGAGACTTCTTTTAATTTCTTGCTTCATATCCAAACAATTTTTGCAGCACGTGGAATCAATCGCGCTGCAAACATAATTTTATAAAAGTGTTCATTCATTAGCCTTAAGTGTTCATTTATTGGTACTTTTTTTTAATTTTTATTATTTTATAATTAGTTATAGTGTAAACGCACCAATAAATGAACACTTTCATAAAATTATGTTTGCAGCGCGGTTGATTCCACGTGCTGCAAAAATTGTTTGGATATGAAGCAAGAAATTGAAAGAAGTCTCTAATTAATTAGTTGCTTATTTTAATAACTTATTTTACTCATTTTAATATAAAATGTCCATTCACTGGTACGTGTTCATTTACTGGTACATCCACCCTATGAGGGAATTCTTCTCAGGCAGTCAGATCGGCCGGTATCAAAATTATTGGTTCCTTTTTAGTACATTTTAATAAAACATTGTTTCTTAAAAAAAATTTCACCATAAAGTATTTCATGCTTTATAGTGAAAATATTGTATTGTCATCGGAATTACACATGTGTGCAAAGTTTCAAGCCGATCGGATATGTTGAAGTGGGTCAAAATTAGCTTACAAGATTTCACCCTGACAAACTAACGAACTCACAACTGAAACTAAATAAATGCTTCTAAAAAAATAAACCTAAAGAACTTGATTTATAATTCACACCATAATATTCGAATACATCAGTATTCGAATAGTATTCGAATAATAACATTCGAATACTCAAATATTCGAAGTTTATTCGTAGCATTCGAATACTTGTAACATATTCGAATAGTAAATTATTCGAATAGTCCCAGCCCTAGTATGAATTACGAAAGCTCCTCCTGAAAAGTCCTCCTACACATAAATAAATATAAAGACGTCAAGACTTAAATAATTTCCCATCCACAAGTGCCACCATCTCCCACATTTAGTAGCCCCTTCAGCCTTCCCTCCCACGCGTGACCATAAACTATCAGTGTTCTCAAAAGTCGCTGACACAGTGATTGAGCGTGAACGATGCTGCAGAAGAAATACAAGCGAACTTCCCCTCCGATTCGCCAGCAAACCGCCATCCACAGTGGCCTTATTAAAATGTTCCGTGTACAGGAGCGCGAGGAAGAAGGGGTTGAACGCACGGATGGCGCAAGGGCGTGAATTATTCCGGTGGCAGGGCATGCAGAACAGGGAGTGTCTCGCGTATAAGTTTGCGGTTATCTGCGAATCGGTCAGCAGAAACGGCTACCGCCTGCTCCCTGGGCAGTCTCTCCGGTAGCGCGCCGGGCCCGCGTAATTGCGGCGATCAATTAACGCGCGATTAACAGCGCCCGACGAGCAGGCGTGCTAGCGGGCGAGCAAACAAGCAAAACGGCCGCGCTCATTAACCGCACGCGAGACAAAGCATGCGCCTACAAAAAAAGGTCTTTTCTGTTTCCTCTCTTCTAACCCGCCACGCGCCGCGCACCCTCTTTCGACTGCCGCTAAAACGTCTCAGTGTACCAAGATGTCCACGTGATGATCTGGATCGGCTTCGGCTTCCTGATGACCTACCTCAGGAGGTACGGGCAGAGCTCGGTTGGCCTGACGTTCCTCGTCGGCGTGATCCTGGTACAGGTGGCCATGATCTGCGACGGGGTGATGAACATCAGGAAGGGCAGCAAGGCGTACCTGTCTCTGAAAAGGTTAGTAGCGGTTTAACAGTATAGGGGTGGTGGTTCGGAGAATGTCAGTACCAGTGAAATGTCAGAGATTCGTGGCAGGGAATACTTGAAGTCCATGGGACGCAAAAGTTTTTCTGTACAACCCAATCAGAAAAGGGAACATTTCGAGCGGAAAGTGATGAAAAGGAGAGTAATTACTATAGCTCTCTCTCTCTCTCTCTCTCTCTCTCCCACCCCCCCTCTTTCCTAATTATACCACTGCAATGAGAATTTTCTGAGTGGCTGAAAACTCTAGCGTTTGACCAGATCTCAAGTCGAGATTAACGTGAAATTAGCACAGTAAACATGGTAATTAAAACATATAACATTCATTGCTCCATCAAAACTGAACTTTCCTAAAAGGTAAATTAATTCTTCGCTTCTGTAGAGCTTGTTTTTATTCAAAGCCCCAGGAAATTCTTTTATTTTAAAAGGAAATTTGGAAAGTATACATTACTCCGTTGTTCGAGAACGAACAAAAATCTTTTTCAGCGTCGACGGGGGAACGTTTAAAATTCAGGGGAAAATTTTCGAGATACTCTGTGTGGCGCAGCGTGGGCGTCAACAGCCGCGAAAACAACAACGTTACAGGGACGTGTGTATCGGAAACGAATAAACTCGCGCGGCCTCGGTAATATACACATCAGGTCTCGATTGGCTGAAAAGTCGAAGGATATTTCGCAAGATCCCCTGCAAAATGCATTCGAGGCGAACACCCCCGGTGAATACCAAAGCCAGTTTGTAGGATTGTATTTGGCCTCGTGCATGAATAGTTAATAAGCCGGAAAGTGCACAGGCACTTTGTTTCCCGTGGATCCCGTTTCTCCTAGGGAAATCCTAATTTCCTCTAAACTGAGAAGAAGCGACAGTTCCGTCGAACAGCATTCATTCACAGTTTAAGGAACAACATGGCGATATAAACAAGAAACTTATAAATTCATTCAAGGCGTGTAGGTCTATTTCAATCGCAAGAGGAGCGTTTCGGTTAACAGAATCTTGTTACACGGTGTGCTTCATTATTGGAAATAAGGTCTTTACAAGTGTCAACGCCTGTACTATTCCTTCTATTCCCTATCGTCCATTTCCCTCAAGTTCGTTTAAAGAGTCTCATCATCGAACGACTATCGATATCCAAACGCCCACTTGCCATGCCGCGATCCTCTTTGCGTACCTGTGAACGCCAGCTCCTCTCTAATCACTTTCCCTTCAAACTTCATGCCGCGTCATAGCTCCGCGCTGTCTAACAACAACTCATAATTCCACGTCAACGCCATGTTCCGAAATGGATAAATGGCCAGAAATCCTGAAGCCCAGCTCAGTTCTTGTGCAACCCCTTAAAGTTTCTGGGTTAGCACCTAAACGATATTATATTCGTACGACGGTGGCAAATTGTAATTTCTAAAAGGACCTGTTCCGCGTAACCAGTCGATATATTCGCGGGGGTTGTTACGAGCGCTGATCTCCAGTCTGGAGCGGCTACCTGCAGGTTAATAACGCGCGTATCGATCATCAACCCCCTGGAAACCACTTTCAGCCTCCTGAGCGCGGACGTTGCGGTTGCCACCCCGTTGATATCCATGGGCGCGTTGCTCGGTAAGACGACCTACATACAGCTCGTGTTCATGGGGATCCTCGAGCTGATCATGTTCACCGTGAACAAGTACGTGGGCGAGCATATACTCATGGTAAGTTCACCCCCTCGGCCACCGACCGACCGCCTTGTCGTCGATTTTCGCCAAGGAGGGCACGCGCGGGCGATCCACCCAAGGCGAGTGTTTATGGCATCCACTTTTACTACCCCACGCGTTACTACTGGAAACTCGAAGCCTCTGAAACACACCGGGGATGAAAAACGAGCGGATGGCAGCGTTGGTAATTGTAAGCACAGTATAATCGTGGATTATAAATTCATAAGCTTTTCTATTATACGATGGAGTAGGGAAAAGGATCGACTGAAACGATGGGGCACGTTTTGAATGTAGGAGACCCTTGTAGATAACAATTATACAGTCAACTGTCCGCGGTTTGCGACATAGACATATATAGACGGAGCGTGTCTGAGGGGGGTTGTAAGATTCGCGGTAAGGGGACTGTCATATAGGCAAATCGGGTAACTCCGTTCCCCCTCGGGGCTATTCGGAAATTCAATGACGTTATATATATCTATGAGGGATACTTAGTCGAAAAGGTTAGGTATACTTATACATAATTCAAAATTTCGTATATCATGTAGGTTATATATATAACAAAATTAGTAAATAGAATGAAGCTTTTTCTAAATAAAATCGTACTTATAGATATATGCAATAATATTTATATTTTTAAAGATTTTGTAAGCTTAAAAGTTCATAAACATAATTAATATGCATAAATAATTATATAGTATAATAGATATATATCGCTCATTTGCTGCGACATAACTGATGAAAAAAAAAATATTTTTATTATAAACATATTATCTAGTCGATAATCAAGCAACACATTTGAATTTCTAAGATTATATATATAATATATAAATTGTTGGTTATGTATGTATATTTATTTATTTACATGTGAAATCGAATACTATCATTATTTATATTTTCTTTCTCCAACTGTTCGCAGTTTTTATTTTTCCTGCGATTTGCACAACCGCTTACTACGCAATAAGTCATTATTACACTCAATTAATATATGATTATATACAACGACCACTACGATGCTTTAGAACAGTAATACACTTGATTCCACATTGGAGCATCTCGACGCCCGTACCGATTTGCGACCGATCTGCGCAGCTCCCACTACTACCCACGGTTTGAACCGCATGCGATTGGTCGTGGTAATTTCCAAGGAATAATTGGTACATCCCAAACGCGGGACCTGACCGTTGTCAACGTAAACAGTCCCGCACGAAGAGTGAACAGAGAGAGTAAAGAAGGCCGTGCGACGGAGAAAAACATAGGCGGCTAAGTGGGGAGGCGGCGTAGCAACGTCGCCTGAGGGTCGTGCCTGCGCGAAATCTTGATGCTCTACTGTGGAATCAAGTGTAGTTGAGCAACAGTGGTTATGTTTCGAACATAGCCATTAATGCCGAACCGACAAGAACCGAATACATCCGAACCTAGCTACCGAATTGCCTGTATGGTTTCTGCCTTTTCCCCTGCGATCTTACAGTCCCCTCGCCTACAGTCCTCTCTTCTGCTCCGTCTATATAAGTCTATGGTTTGCGACGAAAACAGGCGAGAACCGTGGGGACAGATTTTGTTTCACGCTTTGGGGAGTGGTCCACGGCCCGCCATTGTCTCCTCCTCTGGCGGGAATCGATTTACAAGGTGGCACGCGGTCTTCTCGACAGTCGAAATGAAAACTCTGTTCCCTTTCCGATAGACCGTCGACGCCGGGGACAGCATGTTCGTTCACACTTTTGGCGCCTACTTCGGCCTGGCCGCCAGCTTCGTGTTCGGGATGAAGGAGAAGCCGAAGGAGCACCACCTCGAGGGACCGTCCTACAACTCGGACATCTTCGCGATGATTGGTCTGTTCAACAAACATCTTCAGCACAATAAACTTAAGCGTGATTTAGTGAAGTAACTCTAAGAAATCTTCCTTGCTGGACTATAGACTTATTTACTCTAAAACTCTAAACAATGCGCATACTTGTGACGCAACTTTCAAGAGACACCGTCCAAGCATCCCCAATTAATCTTCACCCCCTTTCTTCTAGAAATAGTCCACCCTTCCCTGAAGATAAGACCCATCCGCCGCAGCTCGAGCCTCGCCATCTTTGCCCGACCTTCTCGCAAACGCGTGCTATTCCCCTCGCTCTTCGTCCACGCGTCTATAGCTTCGCCCGTCTTCCTCAACCACGTCCATCTTTCTCCAGCAGCTAGTTGTTCGTACCTTTTTCCTCGCGGTCAATCGAGCACCGACGATAAAGGGGTGCACCGCGACCGCCTCGGCCTCCCCTTCATCCCCCACGCGCGCGCAACTTCCTCGGCATTTTTTGCCCACATCCAAGACACCGTCCCCGGTTTTTCTAGGACTAGCTGTTCACACCTTTTTTCCCGCTGTCCATGGGGCGCCGATAAAAGAGGAGGACGTCGCGGCTCGAGCTTCGCTTCACCCTTTCTTCTTCCACAACGTATACAGGGTGTTCAGCGACGGACGGTTGAATCGAGCCGAGGTATTCTACGCGGCAAACTGAGACGAATATCAAGAGTGACGAAATTACTCTGGAGGCTTTGTGTCTTCGTTATTAACGGTCGAAAATTCCGCCTAGTGGCGCCTGCAGGATGGCAACTCGCCGACCAGCGACGCGCCCTTGCGTAGGTCACTAGGAGCGCGTGCAGTCGCCGAGTTGCCGTTCTCCAGGCGTCCCTGAGCCGAGTTTTCAAACTTTCATAACTAACAAACGAAGCGTCTATCTGAATTTTGTTACTCCTCGCTTTGGACTTAGTTTGCCACGCAGAATCATCCCATTTCATTTTCTATCTCCTGCGGAACACTCTGTACAAGACTAGCGTTGTCTTCCCTGCGCCTGCCACGACTTGGTCCCCGGCGTTGCAAAAAGGAAACCAATGGTTTGCTCGCGACAGGCACGGTGTTCCTCTGGCTGTTCTGGCCCTCCTTCAACAGCGCCTCCCTGGAAGGCGACGACCAGCAGAGGGCGATTATAAACACCCTGCTGTCGATCAGCTCCAGCTGCGTGATCGCGTTCGCCACCTCGGCCCTGGTCTCCAAAGACAGCAAGTTCAACATGGTGCACGTGCAGAACTCGACCCTGGCCGGTGGCGTGGCCATCGGCACCGCCGCAGGTACCGCGCGATAAATTAATTAGCAGTCCTTCCGCGGGGCACACGTTAACAGGGCAACAATTTTCTGAACAAACAACAGGAATGATGTGCGAGCCTGTGGGCGCTCTGGTGGTGGGCGCGCTGGCAGGAGTGATTAGCGTGCTTGGATACAAGTACCTCACGGTAATTGATTCCTCTTCCACTCTAGCAGCCGCGCACGCTTTTAACTTGTAGTAATTGCAACGCGCATCGCGAGGTGATCAGGGGTGAACCGAGGTAATTGACACTTGGCGCAATATTTGGTAAATCGTGTCCGACGACGAGAAATCATTTGGCACCCGATGGCGGGACGTTTGCACAGCGGTGAACAGCTCTGTCGGTGGCCGCGGATAATTTTGCGACTCACTGTACATCCTCGGACCATCCGGCGACAGATATTGACTTAGCGGGATCGCGGGCGACGGACAATCACCGCGGAGAAGTTTTTCGCCGGGAGTTCTTTTAATCATCCGCGATTCATTCGCGCCGACCCCGTCCCCCCCGGCACGGTAATCCCATATTCTTTATGTACTTTGTTCTTTCCCCGTTCGACTAGCTTCCTCGACTCTAGCCACCCCCCCAGAGCCTCCCCTCCGCCCTCGCCGGCTGGAGGACGTACGAATCAAATGCAGATTAAGCGCGTTAATCAGAGGCTCGCCATTAAGACGGAAGCCTGTCCCGGCAATTTGCGCGATACAGCCCCGGCGGTGAAGGCTCCTCCGCGAGCGCCAGATCCCCAAGAGGCACTCGTGGTATCGTTTAAAAAAGAATCCGCGGCTGGAGCGAATAGATTCCCGAGCAAAAGCGCCCGGTCCGTTCGAGTGGCGGGCGGGGGCAGGTAAGAGGGGCGGGTGCAACGAACGGGGGATACGAAGAGAGGGTTCGTAAAGTTTAACGAAGCCGTTGCCGTTTATCGAAAGACACGTTCTGCGGGATAAACCGTCCAACAGTGATTTGCAAGCATCTTTTGCCTCGTCTCGCTCCTCTACTCTGCTCCCCGCTGGCTTCTGTGCGTCGGGCCCGTTCAGCGATGCTCGGCGACGCGGGAAAACGATTCGATTGCTAATGCAGCCCTCTGTGAGTGGAGTTTCGCGGGAGGAAGCCGAGCCTCGATGATTTCGATCCGGGGAAAGTATGCACTCGAAGGACGGGCATGTTCGTCAGACAAGGGTTGTCACATTTTGAATTAATTTTAAAATTGGCTCAACTCTTTCGAATTCAATTATTCGATGATGTTTCGCGGAATGGGGCGGCAGGCACTTGTTAACTCAGGGGCGCCAAATCTCTAAACCCGCCCCTGCAAACGGGGATAGGATTAGAATTGATAATAATGTTTCAGTTGTGTACAGTTCTAAGTTAACTGGGACACAGTGGAACTTGGATAACGTCGGGCGGAACGTCGATCTCGTGTATTTAACATTTTCCAAAGGGGTTAACGTTTCTCTGCAAGGATAACAAAGCGCAAACATGTTTACTGAGCGCAGGGGAGACTGATATTTTTGCGGGAAAAGTGATAGCGTACGCGAAACAGTATTTCACCCGGCTGGGAACCAACCCGGGCGTGAACAAATATACAGAAAAAAATTGTTTCAACGCACTGCGCGTATCATCCACTTAGATTTCCCTGTTTTGTTATCTTTCACTTGTTTAACGCTCACGTAGATCTACGGTTGTCCACAACACAGTCACTGGAAAGCATAACAGTAAATACAGCCGTATCTGAAAAACGTGTGGCGAGAATTTCCGCGAAATTTAGAGGGGGCAGTAATCGCGAAACCTGGGTATATCGTTATCGGTATTTATCAGTGATTATTCAAATTTAGTAGAACATACAATATTCCAAAAAAGTACGCGATGAGAGCCCGCGTCCCCTTCCGGTTAAATTTCCAATGAAAAGGGTAGAAAACTTTATTATATCCTTTCTCTACTGAAACAGAGATCCTTCCACGATACAGTGCCGTATTAACCAGTAAACTAAATGAGCACGTGCTCAGGGCGTCAGGAGAAAGAGGGGCAATTTTCTGAATTTTAAAATCTAACTTTTGTTAGAAACACTTTTTATAAAGGGGCCTCAAAATCTTTTAAGTGCTTAGGGCCTCTAAAGGTCTTAATGCGGCCCTGCCACGATACATTTCTAAAAGAAGGCTCGAGTCTACATAGACACCAATTTCTAAACGGACTGATTTTACCAAAAGTGCGCCACCTGTCATGGAATCCAGTTCAACTTACAAGGAGAGGTTTTTAGGTGTACGTCTCCTATATATTGCTTTGGTTTTCGGATATATTTGAGAGGACCGAGAAAGAACAAATATGTGTTTTTTTTTATTTTGGCCCGTGTGCATATTTAGGGGATGAAACCACCCCCAAAGTTCATGAATACGTACAAAAGTGACTGACGACAAGAACATCATCAGTACAGCAAGTTATGGCGCCAATGAAATTTATATCAAGTTTTATTCAATACAATGTTATAATATTCTTCGAACTAACAATAGGACAATAGCTTCACCCCCTAAAACTTATTTATTTATAAAAACTCAAATCTGAGACGGACACATAAAAACCTCCCCTTGTTAGAGAATCCTGATAACTCGTTACGTAATTTATTATTATTAGGAAGGAGAAGCAGAGCTACAAACTCCTTCAAGCTCTAAAAGCTCTAACGCAAAACGCTTCTAACGATACAAACCCCCACACACCACTTCTTTTTTCCAAATACCAGCATCCAGTGGCGGGCTGCGTCTAAAAATATGGGTTGCCAGGACACAAAGGGAGCCCACCCACAACTGTAAGGCCATCATTTAATTTTGATAAAAAATCAGGATTATTCTTTCAGAGTTATTTATTATATTCTTATAAATAAAGTATCCTCGAAAAATGATTTTATTAAATTTTTTTATTAAAACAATAACACAACGCAAATTTTAATTGCCTACAGTAATAATACTGTAACTTCTGTTATATTTTCAATCTACTAAAAGGTCTTTCACATTTTTAACTAATGCAGTGATTCACTGGCCCTTCACACTGGACCAGTCCGCCACTAGCAGCATCCACCACCAAAAATCCCCTTTATCCACCCACTTTCACCAATCTCCCTTCTTGCGTTTGTATAAATGCAACCAATTGCATATCCCATCCAAAGCTGGTCCACCAAGGACAAGTGCACCAAGTCCATCACTTTTTCTACTAATCTGTTTCAGCCAGTGATACAAAAGCGCCTCCGCATCCACGACACGTGCGGGGTGCACAATCTCCACGGGATGCCGGGTTTACTCGGCGGCGTTTTCGGCGCGCTCATGGCTGGCCTGGCCACAGGAGCCTCTTACGATTATTCCCTTTACGAGGTAACGTAACTTCCCGCCCGGGCCCCGCGTCCTCTCTGTTGCAGAAATTAATCGCGGGGCTGTTCGGGTAATTAACTTCGCGGAGGATGCTCCTCTAAGTATCCGACCGGCGCCCCAGCTCCGCGAGTTTCTAACTACGCTGAATGGCACCGCGACGAACTTGCCCCCCCCCCCCTCCCTCTGCCGCTGCAAAAACCAGCAATTGCGTAATCTGTTAACCATGAAGCGAACGATCGCGAAGCACCCCCAACTACTGTCCGTGTTCCGGCTTTGAGGAGGATGTCCTTTTGCGCCGGAGGGGTCGCGGGGGTCGCGGCAACGTACTCCGTGGGCCCCGCGGTTTCAAAGTCTGAGGCTTACACTTGATTCCACAGTAGAGCATCAAGATTTCGCGCAGGCACGACCCTCAGGCGACGTTGCTACGCCGCCTCCCCACTCAACCGCCTATGTTTTTCTCCGTCGCACGGCCTTCTATACTCTCTCTGTTCACTCTTCGTGCGGGACTGTTTACGTTGACAACGGTCAGGTCCCGCGTTTGGGATGTACCAATTATTCCTTGGAAATTACCATGACCAATCGCATGCGGTTCAAACCGTGGGTAGTAGTGGGAGCTGCGCAGATCGGTCGCAAATCGGTAGGGGCGTCGAGATGCTCCAATGTGGAATCAAGTGTAGGTCTGTTCCTTTGGTGTACAGTGTTTGGAGCGCGATTCATCACTCCGTGCTCGATTGGCGATAGTGCAGATTGATACGCTCGAAGTTACGGAGGATTACTTCAATTGTGAGGGATGTAGACTGGGGTTGATTGAAAGGAGAGATTGAGGGTAGCTATCTCTAGTCAAATGGTGTTTGATTCGTGTTCCTAGGATTATTTGTGGTGAATGATCGACGAGAATTTGTAGTAGACCTGTGATTATTCGAATAATTTCAAATATGAATAATTCAAATAATTCAAATAATTCAAATAATTCAAATAATTCAAATAATTCAAATAATTCAAATAATTCAAATAATTCAAATAATTCAAATAATTCAAATAATTCAAATAATTCAAATAATTCAAATAATTCAAATAATTCAAATAATTCAAATAATTCAAATAATTCAAATAATTCAAATAATTCAAATAATTCAAATAATTCAAATAATTCAAATAATTCAAATAATTCAAATAATTCAAATCATTCAAATCATTCAAATCATTCAAATAATTCAAATAATTCAAATAATTCAAATAATTCAAATAATTTCTTTGAATATTCGAATCCCAAATTCGAATTCTCCGGTATTCGAATATTCGAATACCTGGATTCGAATGCAAGGGGGAAAGTACGATGCAGATGAGGATATTTCTCTTTTCTTTTTTTCTTTTTTTTTTGTATGAAGTTGGGAGTGTAATGTGAGAATCGATCAGTATTCTGCAAACTTTAGCTGGTAGAATGTTAGGATGAGAGGTATAGAGTACCTACATCGAACTGGATCTCTTTAATATTTCTGGTGGTGTGTCGTGTTAGATCTTCCCTGCGAGGGCACCGAGCTCTGAAGCAAGACTGGCCGAGATGAGGGACAATTATGGAATAGTGCCAGGGCTGAATAGGACAGCAGGACAGCAGGCCGGCTATCAATTATTAGCGCTTGCCATTACTCTGGGAATTGCTATCGTTTCTGGATTGGTAACAGGTAGTTGTCCCTTTTATATGGATTGTTTCGGTGACGCGCACGTCAGGGTACTAACGACCACCTAGCTTTTCGAAGAGGCAAAACGCGCATTTTTAATTGACTTCGAGTTGAGGAAGAAGGTGAATGCTTGAATGCAACTAAAAGACAGCTTGTAATTATTGATATTTTTCTGTATGTATCTGAGCAATTTTAATTGTAGACTTTATGTGACATGAACAAATATGTATTCCCTTATGAAAATGTTGAAGTGTTTCCATGCAAAGAGTTCTTTTTGGGGGAGTCAAGCTTTCTCATTTCTCCTTTCCAGAATGTTTGCCAAAAAAGCTACGGATCCATACGTATAGGTAGTTTATATTGCAGCTGCATTTAGCTAAATAAATCAATTCTTTTTCAGGTTTTATAATACGCTTGCCAATCTGTGGCTCGATTCCCGAAGAGAAAAGATTCGATGACGAGGCCAACTGGGAACTGGAGGAAGAATGCTCTAGTGACTCCAAAAGCAAGGAAGAACATGACTATGGTGGTGACCAATTGCCGATGGCTCACATCTGAAGTGACAAATTAATTAGAAATGCAAAAATCGTAAAATTTAAAAATAAAGTTGACGCGTAAAACAGATTGCACCTTGCAGAGGAATTTGACAGCGCGCGCCATCTATCGGAACGGACGAAAAGTGGCGCCCCCTTCTGGAAAAATTTCGTACGAATACTTTTTGGCATATAAATTGAAATATCTCGTAAACTATTTAGTTTTCAATAACATTACCTTATACATTTTATACGCAGAATAATACGGGGAATCAATTTGAACCAAAAAATGCATATGTCCTATTTAAAAAAGGAGTACAACGGCGCATTTCAAACGTACCAATGAACTTGAAACAAAACTCTTGCAATAGAGTGCTAAAGCTTCGTAAACGGGGCAAAATTTTGCTCCACGATTTTTCTCTAACTTCACTTGCAACAGAGTTATAGCCTTGCAAAGTTGCTAGAATCGCGTTGTATGTATATGGAAAGACTTAGTAGGAATTTTTCTCCAAAGGGGGCGCCACTTTGCCCGCGTTCCGATAGATGGCGCGCAGTGTCAAATCTTGTTGAGTTAGAATTCTGTTTTACCCCGCGAGGTTATCCACCTCGCCTGTAAAGATGCGTAAAGTGACATTTCTTTTAGTTATCTACTGCAGCATACGTGACACGATTCTGGTTCAATTATTTGTTAGCGTTGATATTGTAAAATATAATATATAACATTTGTTAAATACATTGAAAGCGTATTTATTAACGCAGCGATTCCTTTGCAGGCGAAAGAATTTTCCTACAGGTAAGGAAAGAAAAGCAACGCATGGAACGGACGCCCAATATGCAACGTTTTCAATTACGTTTATATTTTTTCCTTTTTTTAGAAAACTTTCTATAAATTTATACAATAAATAATTTGTAACATAAACAGATTCGATACAATGATTGAGTGTTTCTGGAGATTGGGCAGCTAGAGTTTACCGGTTCGTTTCGCGCGAGAATGCAATTAAGACCGCGTCTCTTTAATCGCCGAGACGGCAAGGACAGTGGATCTTGAGCCGTAGCAATATGCGTATATTATTCTTTCTAAATTTTTTTGTATATAATAGTATTAAGAATTCGTCCCCTGAATATGTCAATAATAATCCATGAGATATCTTAATCTTTCGTACAATAAGTTCGATATCGTTCTCATTAGCAGAATCAACAAATTATTTCATCAGAGCGTGCACTACGGCTTTCGCGTTCAATGACTTCAAGTCGGTGTACGTTTGCCCCGTGCCAACGAAAACGATGGGCTGCCCGGTAATGTAAGTCATCGAAATTGCTGCGCCCACCTGTAAACGATCGTTAAATGAATAACAATTGACGGTTCGATCAGCGGATATTAATCAACCATAATCGAGCGCGCTGGGCGTACCTTATCATCGATTGTATCAAATTTAGTCAACACGATGCCGTCAATGATATGAGGATTGCTGGACTGGCTATGATCGGCTAGAGCTTGATTAAACTTCACTAATTGATCGACAGCTTCGTTTCCAACAAGTGCCTCGCCGACGAACAGCACCAGATCCGGCTCGTTCACTTTGATCAGCTTGGCCAAGGCTCTCATCAGCGGTTCGTTGTCCTGCATTCTGCCGGCGGTGTCCACCAAAACCACATCGATCTTCGAGTCCTTAGCGAACCGAATCGCTTCCATCGCTATACCAGCTGCATCCTTTCCGTACCCTTTCTCGTACAGCTGAACCATGCACTGATTCCCGTGCTTCTCCGGCGGATGAAGAGCGTTCAAGTGACGCATGTGTGTCCTCAGCTGCTCGACTGCACCAGCCCTTAATTGAAACGCAAAGTGCATTTAATTATACGCGCGATCCATCGTTCCGTTAGTCTGTCCGCGACGGAGTAACAAGCTACCTGAACGTATCGCACGCGGCGATCAGCACGCGGAAGTTATTCTCGATCAGCCAGAAGCAAATCTTCGCCAGGTTCGTCGACTTTCCAACCCCGTTCACGCCGCAAAACGTCATTACGTAAGGTATATCGTCCTTCTTTGTTTCCATCGCGTCTCGCAGAATATCGACCCGCCTCTTTGGCGACAGTATCTGCACCAGTGCATCCGTCAGGGTGGCCTTCACGGTATTCGTCACGCTGTCGAAAGTGCCGAGCATCTTTCCCTCGAGCTTCACGCCGACGGAGTCGCACAGCTTCTGAGCGATGTCGGCGGCAACGTTCTTGGAAATCAAATGGTCCTTCAGCTTCTCCAGAACAGGCGCCATGTCGTCGTGCTTCAAGCACTTATTCCCGACCAGGCTCTTGAACATTGAAAGCATGCTGCTGGTCTTCTTTTGTACTTGCGGCTTCGAATCCTCCATCTCCTGGTCGGACTCCTCCTCCGAATCACTTTCAACTTCTAAATCTCGAATACTACCCTTCATCTGGCCCACTAGCTAAAGAGGATCGTTCAAGTGGAACATTAATTAAGCGAATACGTAGGCTGGCGAATAGAAATGGTAGATTTACCGTTGTATCAGCCGGCACGTAATCACCACTCTCCTCCGGTTTATCTTTGGTGCGTTCTAAGTTCGCGAGGTCCTTGGTGGTCCCGCCTAACTCCCACACGCGGGGCTTTTTGCCAGCCTTCTCGGGTTTCGGACTTTTCCTGCGAACCATAGATTACACGCGCCTGAAATTTCAATGCACGCATGTTCCCTGGTTTACGACTCTTCGTGAAACTCACTGTTTGTCCACTTTCTTCTTTTGGCCGCCTAACTTCTGAGCCAGTTTTATACGGTTCGCGATTAAAATCTCTTCGTTTATTTCCCCGTTATGATTAGTCTGGTTATTCGGTAGATCCTGCTTTGGAACCTCTTGAATTTTCACTGGGGAATCGAGTAGGGATCAATAATTACACACGTGGAAGCTAATTTCAACAAGCACGAGATATACTAAAAGATGAATTAAAATATAAGCGAAAACGTAGCATTGAATATTTGATGTTACAATGTAAAGTAGGCAAAGAATTTAATTTTCCTGCAGATCCAGTCACTGTTAATATCATTAGCTTGCGGTAGAGCTGTTCGAGTACTCGAAACAAGCGAGCCGGGACATACTCGGTTCGAATAACCGATCCGAGCCGAGCGCTCGAAAGAACCGAGCGACTCGATTAAAGCGAGCGGCTCGATTAAAAAGCGAGCGGCTCGATTAAAGAGCGAGCGGTTCGATTAAAAAGCGAGTAGATTGCATAGTGAGGGTAGCGATTGACGAACGAAACATGTGGATCGTTCGAGCCATCCGATTGTTTCCAGCTGCTCGCTTCATTCGAGTACTCGGCTCGGCTCGGAAACCGAGTCCCGGCTCGACTCGAATTTCGAGCTACTCGAATATTCGAGTACTCGAACAGCTCTAGCTTGCGGTAGTAACTCCTAAGTTCATGCGCATTGTGTATCGAATGTAAAATCCAGAATCACTTACTCTGATCATCTTTATTAGTATTAATTCCCTTCTTCCTTTTACCTAGAAGCGAAGAATAAGATCCCCATTTCCTGTTAGTGATACCCACATTGGAAAGGATATATTACTACCTAAATGAAAATTGCTTGTGATTCTATATTAAGTCCTATACAAATTTCCACAACAGCTTATAATACTAGACGCTCGGAAATAAACGAAAGGATCAACAAAGTCTTATAATAGCTTTAGAAACCACCACCGCCAACGACTCCCGACTTGCGAATAACTGTATCGTCCGTATACAGGGTGCGCTATAACTGCCGGTAGAATCAGGAAGAAGGTAATTCGATGCAAATACCAGTCACAAGACACCCTGTATAAGAACTATACGTAAATCATTTTAAGTTACCCATTGTAAAAGAATGGAAATAACATAAGTAAACAAGAGCGGCTAGGTTACAGAAATCAGGTAATTAATAACGTCGTAAAGCTAATCAAACGTATAGCGCTCGAAAGGAAGAAAATGCGGCTCGACTAAACTTTGGAATAACGCACGTCACGTACCCTGCTTTTTATTATCCTTGTCATCCTTTCGTTCGATCATACTGGCGACAGTCTTTTTAGATTTGAGACTTTCGTCGAAGGTACGCATTTGTTTGGGTATCTTAGCCTGAGTCCGTGCCCATTGTTCAGCCAGAGCGAGTACGTGCTCGTAGTTGTTTCTGAAATCGAAGTTCGAGAACCACTGGGACCTCTCCAATTCGTTTTTGAATCTATCTCTGAACTCCAAGTGGATGTCGTTTAAAAACTTGTCTACGTAAGACAGCTGTAGTATCTTCTGGTAGGCGACCACAAACACCAGCTCGAACTCATTGTCGAGCTTGTACTGTAAACGTAACGAATCGTGTTCGTACGTATGATTCCCCGTACGCTCCTGCGAATGAAATTGTTCGATGCATCACTGCGATGAATGTTAATCGTAACTGCTCGTACGCGGCGAATCTTCGTCGCTTCTTACGCGAACTAGATTTGTAAAGGGTACACGACATGGCTAGTGCTGTCCCATATGGATATGGTTAAGTTAAAAAAAAAGTGAAGTGCCATGACGGAAACCACTTACCTGCAATATAACACTTCGTATTAGCGCGTTAACGCTGGGCGCGAATATCTGCGAGGTGCTCTGGAAACACCAGAGCACAATTCCGCCTTTACTAAATATAGTGAATAAGTCGAGCATGATTGCGCGATCTCTTATTAATTAGAAAATGTATTTTAATTCAATATTATGGTCTAACCTACTGATGATCGTGCAATTTGATTTTCGTACACGTCAGATACTGCTAAAACCTTCGAATAAATATTGGAAGACAGTACTGGCCGTAAACATTATTGCGCCGACGAATTGGATGTAGAAATTCAGTTAGTTTATGAACACGCAAATTTTAGCGGCGAAAAGCACGAACTTGGGTAGGGTAGATGTCCCGATTAACGTGCCCTGACGCCGACTTGCTCACGACGGAATTAATAACTGACTTCTCTCACTATAATTTTGCTTGGTGAAAATTTATATTGGTATTTTGAACCTTTCTCTTTATTAAGGCATTTTTTTCGGGTTGAAAATGTTAATTTTTCATATTTTGTTAATTGAAATAAAAATACATGTTTTTGTCCCAGTAACCGTGCCCTGAAAAAATGCGTTGTCCCAATTCCCGTGCCCCCAGTTACCGTGCCCGTTTTCGAATAGCGTTCCCGCGGTTGGGTTGTGTCTTTCAACTTTGAACTGTTCAAAACATTTTTTTGTTCTACGAGAGGTGTTTTTATGTAATTTTAATATGACCTCTTCATTGCAAAAGCAAAATATGCAAATATAAATTTTTGTTCACCCGTTCTGAGAAACGAAAGTAAGGTTAGGTTTAGCAGTTACAGAGGGAGCCAGTGGGCACCGCGGGGCACGGTAAATAGGGACAAGCGTTAAATACCTGTCCCAATTACCGTATTCACTTTAAAAATACGAAAACGTTTCAAAAGTGCTCATTTGGATATTTTTTAATAAAATTTGAACCTTTTATGATATAATAAACACATGAGTGCAAATCATGATAATTATCAATTTATTCACTTCTGTAAAGTACGCGTGCCTTACCGTTTCCGGTAAGGATTTAGGTAAATCCATCGAAATCTTCATATGCATTTTTGAATTTTTTTTTACTATGCTTTAGTTGTTTAAAAACGCAACTTTCTCGTTTGTAACACATACATTAATAGTTTAACTTAATTAAAAAAATTTATTTCCTTATGTATTTACGCGAGTTTTTTGTACAGAGTCTTTAAGTACAAAAGCACGGTAATTGGGACCGAGCACGTTAATCGGGACATCTACCCTAGGCGTTAAAACACGCTAGTTGCCAGTGTTGTGTATTCATCAGCTCACCATGAACCAAAGAAGCGCGAAGTTCAAACCTGTTCAAACCCATGGACCTGAAGGACAGTGCCTAGTTCCCGGGGGTTACAGCGAAAGACGGAAGGGGCTGCGATGTGAGGGACGACTGGTGGTGTCCTCTACAGCCGAATATAAGTTTTAGAAATAGCGTCCTTCATTGGTATAGCCTTGTGACGCCATTGTGCAAAACGGTGCAAAACAGTGTAAAAGCATTGCAAAATAACTTGTATGTGTGTAGTGTATTTATATAATTGTCTTATTATTTGGGATACTTTCGAAATTACGTAAGTAATATTAAATTTTCTAATAAAATAGTAAAAGTATTGTATTTGAAGGTTAAAAATTGGTATATATTGGTTTTGCCAGAAGAAATTTTCCACGGTATGGCACAGATGGCACCACCAGTCGTCCCGCTGTAGGGACTTTGAGGCGCGCGCATCGGCGCGTACGTTTTCGTCAGGTTCCTAGCACTGAAAGGGATATGGAGAGTCTTGCGGTATTACGTAGCAAGAAGCAGGTAGGCGATTAGTAAGCGTAATAAAAAGAGGTGGTTGAAAGTCACGATAACGAGACCACGACTTGTAAGGAGTTGTTTGTTTTAAATATATACACTGTTATAAAAAGCCAATCAACGCTGTCGTCATTGATCCCGTGTCACAAGAACACGAAAGATATTTACGTGGGACACGTGCGTAGTACACGCAGATACGTATTAATCCCACAACTGGTGACCCCGACGAGCGGTGGCACACACGTCTTGTCGCAGGATTTCTAAAGGAAATACCGATGTCGGAAGAGACGCCGATTAAAACGGGCTCTACCGTTGACGATTCCTCGGGCTCGGCGGAGGAATATGTGGATGCAAACCCGGGAACATCCGGAATGGCGGCAGTCAAAAAGTACGTCGAGGGTAACGAATTTCGCAACGTACGACTTTCCACTTTCTGGTCGGAAACTCCCAAACTGTGGTTCGCGCAGCTTGAAAGCGAATTTCATCTGTATCACATTCGTGCGGACGAAGCAAAATATAGCGCCATCCTGAGACATCTGGATCAGAAAGTCATGAAGATGGTCGCTGATGTTCTAGACACACCGCCCAAAAAAGATAAGTACCTGAATCTAAAGACTGTTCTAATAAACCGTTTTACCGATTCCGAGGAGAAGCAATTACGCAAGCTTCTAACAGGGATAGAGCTTGGCAACAAGAAGCCGTCTGAGCTTCTGCGCGAGATGCGCTTGCTGGCAGGCGGAGAGGTTGCTGACCGACTTCTGCAGACATTGTGGATGCAGAGACTGCCGCAGCGGATACAGGAGCTTCTCTCTGTTGTTGAAGGGACCGAACTAACCAAATTAGCTGATTTAGCAGACAAGGCCACGGACAGAGAGGAGGGCCCAGGTGTTACAGTTATAGAGCCTGTGGCGCAACAGGCTGAAGGAACTACACAAGCATCAATAAATGCGTTAACCTTACTGGTAAAACAAGCTAGCGAGCTTGCGGTACAAACACAGAAAGGCATGAACGTCATGCTGGAGACTATGTCTAGAACCTCAAATCAATATGGTCGCACAAGACAACGGAGCCAGCAGAGGACAGGGTTCCGCAAGCGCTCTAAGTCCAGAAGCAAATACTGTTTTTATCATGAGCGATTTGGCGTACGAGCTCACAAGTGCATTAAACCATGTGAGTGGAGGACGGAAGACAGTAAAACGCAGGGAAACTAGAAGAGCCGTCCTGTCTTGCGGCAGTCGGAGACGAGCAAGCACAACAAAGCCGTTTAAAGGTAATGGATAGAGAGTCGGGGGCCAGATTTTTAGTGGACACAGGGGCCGACGTCTCAGTAATACCCAAGCACATGATAAGAAGAAAACAACACGGTACAACATTTAAGTTGTACGCTGCTAACGGTTCTCCTATCGACACATTTGGCACAAAATTAATGACACTTAATCTCGGATTACGGAGATCTTTTAGATGGACTTTCATTATCGCAAATGTTAACAGTCCAATTATAGGTGCAGATTTTCTACAGCACTTTGGCCTCTTGGTTGACTTGAAGAACAGGCGTCTCCTGGATGCGACTACACGACTCTCCGCTAGAGCAAGTCCAGTAAAAACCAGAGTCTCGTCAGTGTATACAGTCGACTGTAACAATCCGTACTGGAAATTGTTGCGTGAGTACGTAGACGTAACGAAACCACGCACAGCTAAGAGTATACCTCATCATGTTGTCCATTACATCGCAACGAACGGTCCGCCAGTAGCGGAACCACCCCGACGACTCTCACCAGAGAGACTTAAAGCAGCACGGGCAGAGTTCGAATATATGCTGCAACAAGGGATCTGCCAACCGTCAGACAGCCCGTGGGCAAGCCCATTGCACCTCGTTCAGAAAAAGACCGGGGGCGTACGACCCTGCGGGGACTACCGTCGAGTAAACGGAATAACTACGCCTGACAAGTATCCGATTCCACATATCCACGATTTCTCTCACCGTTTACAAGGTTGCACCGTATTTACCACCCTTGATTTGACAAGAGCGTATCACCAAATCCCGATTGCACCGGAAGACAGAAAGAAAACAGCAGTAATTACACCTTTCGGACTATTTGAGTTCAATGTCATGACGTTTGGGCTGCGAAATGCAGCCCAGACATTTCAACGTTTTATGGACACAGTACTCAGGGGGTTGGACTTTGTATATTGTTATATCGATGATATTATCGTGGCATCGAAAGATGCTGAAGAACATTCTTGCCATTTACGCTTAGTTTTAGACAGACTCCGACTATATGGTCTGTCGGTTAATTTGGCCAAATGTGTTTTCGGAACGAAACAGGCAAGATATTTGGGATACCTTATTGATAAGGAGGGGACTAGACCCTTGCCTGAACGCATCGCAGCAATGGAAAATTATAAAAAGCCAGTAAATGTTAGCGAGTTGCGTAGATTTTTAGGGATAGTAAACTTCTACAGGCGTTTCATTCGGGGCGCAGCCGCGGGTCAAGCGCCTCTCCATGCATTTCTAACAGGAGCCAAGAAAAAGGATAAGCGACCTATAACTTGGACTCCTGAGTCTGAGGAGGCTTTCATTGCGTGCAAAAAGCAGCTGGTAGATGCAGCTCTATTGTCACATCCAGTGGAGATGGCACCTTTAACTTTAACCACTGATGCGTCGGATACAGCAATGGGAGCTGTACTACAACAGTATAACGGAGGTGTTTGGGAACCTCTGGGCTTTTATTCAAAAAAGTTCAGCTCAGCAGAAACAAAATACAGTGCATACGATAGAGAGCTGACAGCTATATACAAGGCCATCAAATTTTTCCGCTATTTCATTGAAGGGCGAGAATTCGTCATACAAACTGATCATAAACCATTAATTTATGTATTCCAACAAAAATCAGATAAAGCATCACCAAGGCAGCTACGGCAGTTGGATTTCATCGGCCAGTTTTCAACGCGGATCACATACATTCCGGGAAAACAGAACGAGGTAGCCGATGCATTATCGCGGCTGGAGGTCGTTGACGCACCAGTCGTCGTAAGCACGCAGGAATTAGCTCAGAAGCAAACCCTCGATGAGGAGTTAAAGCAGATTCTACAGGGTACCACTTGTCTGAGGCTAAAACAGTTACGCGTAGACGACACCGAAGTAAGCATTTATTGTGACGTCTCCGGGAACAATATCCGTCCGTATATTCCATTAAGTATCCGCAAAAGGATTTTCGATACAGTCCATAATTTGTCACATCCTAGCGGAAGAGCCACTAGGCGTCTTATAGCGAACAGATTTGTCTGGCCGTCAATGAACAAAGACATTGTAGGTTGGGCAAAATCCTGCCTCAGCTGCCAGCGAAGCAAGATCGGTCGGCATACAGTAAATTGTCCACAGAAAATTATAATTCCAGAGACACGTTTTCAGCACATACATATAGATCTCGTGGGTCCTTTACCTACTGTGAGAGGTTTCAAATATTGCCTTACAATGATAGACCGTTTTTCTCGCTGGCCTGAGGCAGTTCCACTGGTGGATGCCACAGTGGATTCCGTCGTCACGGCTTTGTATTCCGCATGGATTTGTCGTTTCGGAGCACCCGCTACTATTACGACTGATAGAGGTGCACAGTTTGAATCACAAGTTTTCCAATCGCTCACTAATTTAATGGGTTGTAAGAGAATTCGTACAACAGCGTACCACCCGGCTTCTAATGGTCTGGTGGAACGCTGGCACAGGTCATTGAAAGCTTCAATTATGTGTCATAATACAGAAGACTGGGTAACTATTTTGCCTACCGTTTTATTAGGCTTGCGATGTAGTTTTAAAGAAGACATAAAAGCTACGGCAGCAGAAATGTTATACGGTGTTCCTATAAGGCTGCCGGGCGAATATTTTGTAAATCCGGATAGTATCGCCGACCCATGTATATTTATCGATAAGTTTAGGACGCACATGCAGCGCGTACAACCTAGTGCAATGGTACATCATGGCGAGCGCAAGCATTTCATACCAAAAGATTTGTTAACATGCTCCCATGTTTTTCTAAGAGTAGACCACGTCAGGAAGCCACTTGAGCCTCCCTACGACGGGCCATACGCGGTTTTAAAACGTTCTACTGACCAAGTTTTTGTAATAGAAGTTAAGGGGAAGGCGACAAGCGTTTCCGTCGAAAGACTGAAACCAGCGTTCGTGGAGCGAGAGGAACAGACTGCAAGTAGTTTTAAGCCGTTAAGAACATATTCCAGACCAAAAGCCGCTTCTTCTCAGTCAAAAGACTTGAAGGGGGGTAATGTAGGGACTTTGAGGCGCGCGCATCGGCGCGTACGTTTTCGTCAGGTTCCTAGCACTGAAAGGGATATGGAGAGTCTTGCGGTATTACGTAGCAAGAAGCAGGTAGGCGATTAGTAAGCGTAATAAAAAGAGGTGGTTGAAAGTCACGATAACGAGACCACGACTTGTAAGGAGTTGTTTGTTTTAAATATATACACTGTTATAAAAAGCCAATCAACGCTGTCGTCATTGATCCCGTGTCACAAGAACACGAAAGATATTTACGTGGGACACGTGCGTAGTACACGCAGATACGTATTAATCCCACACCGCAAAAAGCGGCTGGAAGAGGTCGATTCCCCTTCCGTCATTCGCTTCAACCCCCGCGTCCATAAGCCTAGCTTATGCACTGTCCTTCCGGTCCATGTTCAAACCGAACGCTGTATTCCCGTTGCCTCGCCATGATGTGAACATAGCTTAACCTTTTCATTCGGCGGGAAATTTAAATTAAAGAAGGGGGGAAGCTCATGAAGTTGTTGGTTTTTCTTATGCGATTAAATAAAGTCATGGCCAGGTAATTAAACGCTCGTTAACATTGTAACTTTCATTTATAATCACCGAAATCATGTAAACGCTCATTAGAAAACAAATGTAATTAATTATTTATGTTAACAACAAGAAACTGAAGATCATTCATTCCGCTTTGAGAGTCGACTCTGTAAAGACGTATTTTGTCAAACCCTACAAAATATATATTATACGTTCAACATTGAATATAAAGTTTGCTTGTAATCCTTCTAATTCCCAAATTCAAAACCTGAACGCATCCTCCGAGCAGAGTGCTTTTGCATTCCACAGGCATCGACCCCAATTCCCTGGAATTCGACGCAAGTTCCCGAAGATCCACGCAACACCAGTCTCGAGGATGTAGCTATTTTACTATAAACTGGCGTTGACGTGTTTTAACGTCCACGTTCTTCAATCTTCAAATCACTTTTCCAGCAACAAATGAATAGTTTTCTTAACTAAGGATGCAAAACGTTCGACAATGACAGTAAAAAGACGTTTACTTCGGATTATGACGCTCGCTTAATTTGCCTATATGTCAACAGATGGCTACGGATTGTAACCGTTGGTAATCGCAATTCATTTATACATACGTTAGTAGTTAGTGATAGAGTTAGAATTATTTATATCTCTTCTGTTGTCTTCTGTTATCATCTGTTATGAAGTCGGACACGTTTTCTCGTCAGACATTAATAGTATTTCTCTTCTGTTTGCCGGTAAGAAATTGTTGCATCCCACGAATACGTTACATATCTTGTATGATTTCGCTATATTGTAATTACAATTATTTGAATAAAATGCAGCATTGCGATAACAAAGTATTATTATTCAACTAACCCTTATCACGATACTCCTTCCTATGCACCGCCTTCTGCATACAAAACCTTTAAAACTGGCAAAAGCATTGCCTTAATTGGAACACTATATCTGTCGAGTTTCCGATAAAGCGTCTGCGCTTTGGAGTTAAATAGTTTATCATTAAAGAGCCACTTTCCAGAATCGTGGCCTTAAAATTATACTTTTAAACTGCCCCTTTCAAACCTTATTTGAGGCCTCTGTACCTCTGCGTTTAATAGCAGGCAGGTTGACAATTTGGATAGGAACGTGTAGCAGGAATTTGGAAATTATAACGCGTTTTAAAGAATTGTCATTGTTTACAGTATTACAATTGATGTGACAAGTATATTGAAATGGGTATTTAATTAATAACTATAAAATGTACAGCTTCGCTTTGTAGTCTGTATAAAATCAATATTTCTTTGCGTTCATTATGTACGCTTCCGTCGTTTTATCCACTTGAAGTTGTCTACGAAGATTAACGCACGAATTCCACCTATAACGAAAAGAAGAACGAATTTTAGCAAGTTGTGTATTACTTAGAAAATAATAGTATCAGATTTTTACACGCAAGACAGTAGCAATATTTTGACTAAAGTTCTATATGACGAAGTAAAATGAATTCGCATCTGAATCTAGAAGGTTCTAAGCAGAAGCTACATATACAAGAAAATAGTCAACAAACGTACAATACTTATGATGAAAGGAAAAAGCATGGGTCACGTAAGATACTTGCCGTCACTTATTTAAAATGGAAATGAACTTCTACTACGTTTGCCTTATCATTTCCTATTGGATTGCAATGCATTGAAAGCGCGATTAAGCCTTAGGTTAATGACGATGACACGATTAGTAACGATTTCCTCGGCGACACCCTTCAGCGGCGTTATAAAATTAACAAGGTAAGTCAATATGTTGGTAATATCGTCTCCTATGCCAGCCTAAGCTGACCTATTCTTATAAAACATCAAACTAACGCGATTAAACTCATCGCGATTAATCACATTATAGGGAACTATTCTCTGAACAAATTTCCCTAACGACATTTTCTCATAGAACGTCGCAAAATAATGTTTGAAATAATCGTTCGAAATTTTTTAGCGACGTAAGCATGCAATCACCAAACACGAGTAGGTAACATCCGGAAATTTGAAAAGCCTGTAAAATTGCACAACAAAATTGTTGTAGGAAGTCCTACAAAAGAATGCTATTAAGGATGTTTGTTTTTCTCGTTCTCAAATATGTAGCTTTTTATGGCAACATCTTCCATTTATTAGATCTTCAGTTGTATAGTAGGAAGTAGAGATGTACCGACTAGTGGCCGACTAGTCGGTTAAGCCGACTATCCGGCCACGTTTGTAGTCGGTGAATAGTCGGCAAAAAAGGCCGATTGATCGGCTCCCTTTTTGTAAATATTTGCCCATTTTTCGTTCTCCTTTTCTAACAAGTTTTATAACTTTGTTATTAGAGATGTACTGAATAGTGGCCGACTAGTCGGTTAAGCCGACTATCCGGCCACTTTTACAATCGGCGACTAGTCGGCTTCTTGGGGGCCGATTAATCAGCTAGTCGGCTAGTCGGCCAAAACCCTAGTCGGTACATCTCTAGTAGGAAGGGTTCAATACAAGGACTATTTTTCAACAAATTTTAATACAAATTTACATTTAATGTATAGCGTAGTCTGTCAGCGGTGATTCGATCGCGACGGCGGTTGTTCTACACGGAAAAGCTAATCCAAAGTGTAAGATTCTTGTAAATTCAATTTGAACAGAGTCCTTACATTTCGTAGTGTATACTGTCATAGAAAACAGCCCTTCTCTCGACTAAATCTGATCCATGAACCTCGTCTATCTCTTACAACACCTCATTGTTTTCGTCGAAAAGCCAAAGGCAATGTTTCTTTATTGCTTTCTGTCCTATTTCAGTTGTTCTGAATTGTCGTTGCGTCTTCTATTTCTTTCTGGCGGCACTGCATTCTTTATGCCTTCTTCCACTTTGTCCCGGAGGTTTCGTTACTCTCTATTTACGTAATCGACCAAATTGTAACGATAAATAGCGCTGCCGACGTGGCTATTACATTTTCGCTATGATAGAAATTCAAAGGAAATGTTAGAGTGCAGAAACTTTCGGAACAACCCGATTCATACAACTTTTGCAAACAGCAGAATTCTTAATAGGCAGTGTATAATTATTTGCATACGCTTAAGCTTAAGCTACAGAGCTATCGTATGTACTATATAGTACACGAAGTAGAATATAAAAATGTTTGATGGAAACGAGATTTCATTAAATATATATTATATACAGTAATTACAGCATGCTTTACGTAAGCTAGAAAGTTTTAATGTTGATTCTACTAAATGAATGCTCTAATAACAGTGTATTAAAATCGTATATTGCCATTTGAAGAGTTTGCAAGTTGTAGACACCTTGCTATTTTCACTTCTTTCTGCTATTGCAGTTGAATGGAAACGTAACTATCGTTTACGATAGCGAGAAAAACCTGCAATAATAATGATTCATATAAGTCATATAAGTTGAAAAAAAAACATTTCGTAATAACGAAGACATACTTAAGTTTCAAAAGCATTTGTCTTATTGGACAGATTACTTGTATTTGAAAAATAAAAAATATACGAAAAGTACGACAATGTCATTATCAGTTCAACTAACGAAGAAAATTAAAATCGTTCGTGTACACATGTATATAAAACAAACATATTTTGTGCAAATAATAATGTTCGCATCTCCGCCGTAACTATTTCCACTTAAATTGTAGCCTTGGATATCTTTATCCAACGAATGGTCCGTGACGAATGTACATACAAAAATGTGTAAATGTATAATTACAATAAGAGAAACATAGCACACATTTTTGTATTAATTACATAGCTGAGTAAACTGCTCGAAGCACACTAAAAAAATATTTCCGTCGCAATGATACTTGTAACATCGACAGATACATAAAAAAAATTCTGTAAAACTGCGACGGTCAATTGCAATTTTCATTACTAAGGGAAACAGTCTTCGCACGTCACGAGTAATACTGTACGAGAAGCACTTTTCTTACTAATAATCATGCAGCTGTTTACAACGAGCTTCTTTTTTTAAGTCATAAGCTTGATAACGTCTTTTACATACATCGTATAATTACATCTTGTCACTTAGAAATCGTTCTTTTCCCTCTGATTGTGTGAAAATATAAAAAAAAAGAATGCCTTGCTTAAGTAATTGTACACAAATTGGTGGACTAGAACTTACAAGCAAACGATAGTAATTTCAGTTTTAATATATTCTAGATAATCTAGAGGAAAAGTGAAATCATATATACTTTGTGCGTGTCAAGGCGCTTCCTCCTTTCGTAGGATCCATCATACGATCCCAGTTGGTGTGACCAACTACGAATCCTACGGCGCGCATTTTCTCTTGCTCTTTACGTTCTTCCAAATCTGCCCACCTCACCTGTTCAATTCACGTTTATAGTCATCTTTGTTAACGTTGCGTTAGTAATCATAGATTCCATTGAAAACACTCATGCTGCGGATAAATCACAGACGTACTTACGCGTTTTTTACCAGAGGTATCCTCCATATTATAATAGTCAGGGACTTGGAGGAAATCCTGCATGGTTTGTACCTTTCCTTCGTTTTTCTTCTTCGCAAGCCCATCCAAACGATCTGCGGTTAAACGATCGCGTAATTAATTGCAATCAAGTATAGGATGTGATTAAACATAGGATAACTAACCCAATTTATCCTCTGCTTCCATACGTTCCCACTTGCTCACACCCTGTAGATCATAATAGACAAGTATGAAATGTTTGCTTAACAGACGTTTTAATAAAAATGAAAATGTAATTACAATACTATCGAGGATATCCTCTTGACTGTCCTGGCTATCTTCGTTCTGCTGAGGGGACTTCTCCTGCGTTTCTTCGCTATCTTCCATATGCACCTACGGAGGAAAGGTATAAATGACAACACTACTACATAATTATCGTCGAATACTGATAATTTGCGATGCGTACTTCTTCAATTGCCTGTTCCTGCAACATCGAGTTGACGTCTAATTTCTGATGGTAGCTTGGCGTCGGCTCAAAATAATCTATAATTCGATTTATCTCATCTTCCGTGCGATTATGAATGTTTCGTTTCAAACAGATTTGTAAATCCATTTCCATCTCGCACACGTACACCTACGATAATTACGAAGAGGAACCATGTGAATAAGGATATTCCCTTTCATTTGCTTACAATATTACAAAGAAGAAAGACTCACTTTAAAACCTTTAGTCTTAGCAAAACTCCACATTTCTTCGTAATCAGATATCTTTTCGTTGATGCAGTCGAGTATTATAAAGTTGAAGAAACCATCAGTAATGTTCTTTTTAAAGGCTTTTACAAGTGACGTTACGTAGCTCTGCTCCATTGCCTCTTCGTATTCGTACGCCATTTCCTAAGAAGTTCATCGAAGTGAAGTAAATTATATCCAGGTACGTTCAATTTAAACGTCTGAATAATAATTAAAAATCTATGGGCGTATTAGAAGATGGTAATTTTCGCTGTACCTTAATTGTAACTTTCTTCCCATTATCGTCAGTGGAATCTATCTCTTTCTCTACCAAGAAATAATCATCCAGACTCAAAATCCTTGGTGCCGAACCTCCCTGCTCAACTTCTTTATCCTGCAAAGAAAGACGTACGTACTAAGGACAGCACTGGCATTACAGGAGCCAGATATATTTCCGCGAAATGTCAATTTACTTTAATAAGCTTTGCAACAAATGATTTGCCGCTTCCAGGTGGGCCTCTTAAAATGATAGCTATTTTTGGTGGTCTGTTCTGGCGACCCGGAGGGCACAATAAGTCGTCCACCATTGTGCAGTTTGGCGTCTTCGCCAATTCCAAAGTTTTTGGCGCGGATTCCACCACATTGTGCTGAGTATCTGTAACACTATAAAACATAATAACAAGTTACTATGACATCTTCGCCATTCATGTGTAAGTGGTCAAATATAGCAGTTACGAAAATATAAAAATCCTTTCTTATGCGGTATAAAATAAGGAAAATCAACAACGAAATATAAACAATGATAAATACATAAATGGTTGATATATCAAAATTTTAACGTGTTTCTGGTATTAAGAACGTTCCTGCTGATTCGGTGGTAATCAAAGTTTTTGCACAAGATATTAAAACGTTAGACATATGTACGTATGTACGTAAAAGATTTGTCAGGATATGAAAAATGCATTAAATCCGAGAGAAAAATGGACGTGCTTTTTAAAGCAATTGGAAAAGACAGCAATAAGAGTATAAAACTCTGAAAATTGTGTATATCCATCCAGGTCGCTTATGCTAAATTAAACAAAAATTTAAACTACAGAAAACATCATTGTGCATAATACAAACACATAAAAATGAAGTATGTTTGTATTATGCTGCACTACGTTTCGTGTGTTTAACTCACTTTAAATTAATCTCCGAGCATCATTGATACATTTAACGTGGGGAACAGCATATGGAGAATGCTGTTCCGCAAGTGTAAATTATCAGATCATTTAGGAATGACGGAAATGTCATCAATTTCAAAAAAACATTTGTCGCCTGTACTTATCGTACATACTCGGCATATTAAATTATGTACGTCGTTAGTGTACATATGAAAATAACAAGTTATCCAAGGTTTTTGAGTGTACAATTTAATACTAATCAATACAGTGGCCTTAATACTGTAATCACACGTATACACGCATACGTTCAGTATGGTATATAAATGAAGAAAACCCATTGGGGTTTTCGGGAATATTTGACAAACTGCCGACAAACAGCGAGACGATATACTTTAACTGCATCTCAGCAGTCAAAAGACAGTATAAGCATTGCACGAAACAAGTCTCCATACTTTACGCAAAATGTTTGCCTCAAATGTTAAATCTATAAGTGGATACCCAATGTGATGATGTAAAGTTTGTTTTAACACAAAAGTGGCGAGGGCATTTATTTTACAGTTTATCAAAGACTAAAACACTTAAGACGCATCTAATAACTAATTTAACATACCTGGTATCCAATGGCTTTGTCTCTACGATGCTCTTGCTTGAGTTCTCCTGCCAGATTATATTTCCTTTCGATCTAAAGAAAGTTATACGTTTTCAAACGAATCTGATTTACATATTAATATAATCCATGAGAGTTTATTAATATATACATTCATAAGTACAGGAAATTTATAAATGGAATAAACACTGTTACTATACCTGTCCTCGTCCTTGTTACTGTCTTTATTCGCTTCCTTTTGAGAGCTTTCGAACCTTTCCCGTGTTCGTTCTACATTTAAAAGAAATGATAATGAAGGTAAAACTATCCGTAGTATTTAATAATATATATATAAGTACGTATGTATACGTTGTAAGTGTATTCTTATATCCTTATTATATTTGAGCAACATTCATTTATAATAAATCGCTTATAATGCTTACAATAATGATAATAATACTTGAAGTAGAAAATGAGACCATCAAATTACCTTTGTGGGCATTCTTATCGTATCGATTGTCTTGATCTTTTTCAGACACGCGATCAAATATTTTATCTTCCCGTTCTTTGCCTTTATAGGCCTTCTCCCTGCGATCCCGTTCGGGTTTCTTGTCGTCGATCAGTTCGTCGCTGTTTCTTCTCTGATTGTAAGCTCCCGATCGCCTAGAATCTACTCTCTCGGAGTAATGCTCGTACGTCCTTATTTTGTCTGTATATTCCTTCAAGTTCTGCTCACTTTCCTCCCAATTTCTAAAGTCTGTCTTCGGCGGCGGTTCGTGCTGCGGTACCAGTGGCTTCAAATTGCCGTGCCCATAGTCGAAGCACTGCACAGGAGTCAGATAATCTGGAATGGAGGTACGAGAAGTATGGGCATAGTCGATTACTTTAGCAGGTATATGCTCGACAAATTTCTTCTCGGCGGTAGCCCCGCCATGATTATAATTGAACTGTTTCTCTATGCAGAACTCTTTGACGGTCGAGCACCTGACTTGAGACTGCCGATTATCTATCGGTCGCTTCATGTACATATTAGGGCTATTAAACTTAGAATAATCAGATCCTGCTGACGATTCTCCGTATCTGGCTTTATAATCGCCCACAGTCAAATCAGGCATACCTTTCTCTGATCTTTTGTCAGGTATAATATACTTAGCCGAGTTCGGAGGAGATCGACGTCCTAGATTATTCGCTGCTCCTTGATTAAATGCATCGCTCTGAGCTGGCAAAGGTTTCTCCGCATAACGGAAGTCTTGGCCAGGTCGCTGTTCGACATCGATAAAATTACTTTTGGGGAACGGTGGCCTCCACCCTGGTTTCTGCTTCTCATTAGAGTCGAACTGTCCTTGCTGCGCGTTCTGTTCTATCTGGTTACGATCATTCGCTTCAAACGCTCCACCATCGACACGAACGTCCGAGCCACCTGGTTCTGAAGTCTCTCTAGGTTTAGGGCATGAAACGTTATCGACTTGCCCTCTTGGCCTAAAGTCTCCGAGTCCTCTAGCATCGAATGGCCTATCAGGATGACCTCGAGGTGCAAAAGGAGCATCGTTCGGTCCACCAACCGGAGGACGGGATCCAAAGAATGCGTCAGCTGAACCACCTTTTTGAGGTGCAAAACTTCCATCGGCAGGAGCGTCAAATGGTCTTTCGTTGTACCTATTAGGGAATTGTCCATCTGGGTTTGCAGTTGTAGAGCCACTAAGACTTCGCTGGAAAGGACCCTCGTTACGTCGTGGTTCGAAAGGTCTGTCAGTAGATACTGGGAATTTAAGTTGCCCTTCATTAGGTCCTCTAGATCCAAGCTGTGTCTCACTAAGGCCTCGGTTATCAAAAGGTGGATCGTTTGGCCTGCCAGGCCCAAATTGTCTATTGTTAGGCGCTTGAGGCCCGAACTGTCCATCACTTGGTACTCTGGGACCAAATTGTCCCTCGTTAAGTCTCCTTGGAGCGAATGGCTCATCATATCTGGGGCCAAATTGTCCAATGCTCGAGCCTCTGATACCGAATTGTCCATTATTGGGACCTCTCGGCCCAAACTGGTTATCAATTGGACCTCTTGGCCCAAACTGGTTATCCATAGAACCTCTTGGCGCAAAGGGTCTGTCAATAGGAGCTCTTGAGCCAAACGGGCCATCGTTAGGACCTCGTGACCCAAACGGCCCCTCGTTGGGACCTCGTGGCGCAAACGGTCCTTCGTTAGAACCTCGTGCCCCAAACGGACCATCGTTAGAACCTCTTGGCCCAAATGGCACATCAGTAGGACCTCTTGGACCAAATAATCTCTCACTGCCACCTCTTGGGCCGAACTGTCCATCGTTGGGACCCCGTGCACCGAATTGTCCATCAGTAGGACCTCTCGGGGCAAATTGTCCATCAGTAGGACCCCTCGGGCCAAATTGTATACTATTGGGTCCTCTGGGTCCAAAATGTCCATCATTGGGAATGCGAGGTGGTATCAACGGATGCGGACCCGGACCTGGAGAATTAAATGTACTAGGACCTCTAGGTTCTGGCACGGGTAATCTGTCATTTGGACCTCGAGGGCCAGGGAAAGGTGCATTTGGTCTAAATTGCATTCCTCTCGGGCCAAGTGTAGTATCGAAAGTCTCCCTGGGATCGAAACATTCTGGATTCGGAAATGGTTTAGAGGAAGGATCTTTTGCATCGTAAGGCTCGTTCATTCTTCGCGAAGGGTCATTGGACTCGATATTATCTGTCGAAACGGGCCCCAAATTTGGTAATTCAGGCGGTGGCTCCATATTTAAATCTTCAGGTTTCGGATCATTCTCGCCCATAAACGGTAGCACCTCTGCCTCCTTATTACTACCACTGGTATCGTTGTTAAATAGATCTCGATTCTCTGCCGTTTCACCGATCACATTCTGAGTACCCAGCTCCGGGGGATTATAATTTGCAGGCGAACTTTCCTCCACTTTACTGCTGTTGGCATCGTTACGTAATGAATTATCTTGTGGGAACTGACCATCGCCCCAGTTCAATGGTTTCTCCAATAACAGAATCGAGTCATTTTGCACGGGATAGATTTCAGGACAATCTTTCTGTGCGCTGTTAATTTGTTCGTTGGATATCAGATTTATTACTTCCACTTGCTCAGCCACTCCAATGGGTTTAGCGATATTCCCTTTATTCATATCCACATCGTGCCCAATATTTCCTATCTCTGATCTCGGTTCGGCACTCATGAAATCTTGCATTAGCTGCGGACTAGAATTAGGTCCTCTGAACGGGGCTATCCCTCCATCACGCGAGTCGAACGAATTGTTCCGTACAATTCCCATAGGACAGCGTGGCCCGAATTCAGGATTCCCTGGAGGTTTAAAGTCTCCACCCATTCTGTAATTACCGCATCCAGCTGGCCCGAAATTCGAGGGCCCGCGAGGACCGAAGTTGTTGTTCCCAGGGGAACTTTTCATAAATGGAGACTCGCCGGTGATCTTCTTGAAGCTTTCGCTCAGCGAACCAACGTTACAACTTTTGTCAGAGTCCAGATAACTTGGTTTAAATACGTCTAACGCAGCTCTTCGTTTCTCCATCAGTTTCTTCAATTCCGGCGCGAATTTATCTGGCGGTTTAAACTGATCATTTCTAGCGAAACTGCGAGGCGCATTTGGAAAGCTGTCGCGTCTATCTCCCGCATCTTTTGATTCGAAACGATCTAAATTGCTTCTGTTAAACCTGTCGCCACCTCCAGGGGCGAACGGTTCGTTATTAGAACCAAATCTGTCGTTATTAGGTCCGAACCGATCATTAGCAGGTTCGTTCCCTTGTCCTATTCTATCAGCACCCGGCGCGAATCGATCATTTCCAAATTTATTGTTACCTGGTCCGAATCGATCGTTCCCAAGTACAGATCGATCGTTCCCAAGTACAGATCGATCGTTCCCAAGCACAGGTCGGTCGTTCCCCATACCAAACCTATCACTCGACGGGGCAAACCGATTGTTCCCTGGTCCGAACGGTCCGAGAGCAAATCTGTCGTTGCTGAAGTTCAATTTCTGCTGACTGAACTGATTACTTCCATGCTCTTGGTAACTTCTATCTTCCCTTCTGAATTGCTCAGATTCCGGTGCTCGTTCCTCGTTCAACTTGTAGCTTTCGTTTCGCTGGCCAAATGCGTCGGTAGGTCGGAATTGATTGCCCGGTTGGTCATTCATGCTGTCCCGACCAATACGATCCGACGGTACCCCGTCTTTCTGCCGATTAGATTCGAAACTGTTCATAGGACCAGCTTGACTTGGACGCTCGTTGTGGGGGAGACTTTCGTCAGGACCATTTCCATTGTTTGGAGCGAGACCAGGAGGTCTCCCTTGCATGCTTGATCCAGCTTGCGGCCGAAGGTTGCAATTCTGTCGCGAATCATTACCAGTGAAGCCCGGTGGCGGCTGCGAGAAGTTTGGTACGTTGGAAAAGCTTGGCGGTGGCTGTGCAAAATTTGGCGCAGACATTTGCGTTTGCGGTGCACCGAACGATGGCGGAGGGACGCCAGTCATAGGTTGATAATTGGAATAATTCGATACGTTCACTCCTGCGTTGTACTGCGGTGTCCACTGCTGGGAGTTCCACGTTGACGGCGACATCATGCTCATCCCTGGCATCTGAGAGGTTGACGATTGGGAAGTCGCTTGAGAGGAGGATGTTATGGTGGCCGTTTGGACGCTGGGCGATGCAGCCTGCGTAGCTGGCGGCGGCGGTGGCGGCGGCGGTACATTACTGTTCTGTTTCCCAGTCAAACCGAGAGACTTTCCAATGCCTAACAAATTGTTGATCAATCCTTGATTCTCCGTGCTCGATAGAATATTCATTATCTTGTCATCGCCGGGCAGGCTCTTGCTCTTCTCAACTTCTGCCTTAGCGGCGGCCTGCTTCTGCTGTTCGCGTTTCCTACGCATCTGTTCACGTCGCTCGATAAGCTTCTCTCGCCAGGATGTCCATTTCGCTTCGTATTGTTTGTATTGTGTCTGCAATGAAACGAGACCTCTTTTTGGAAAAATTAGGGCAAGCACTGCATCGCTTATGCGATCTTAATTAACACGTCAATATTACTTCAGCCGGTATACTGTAATAATCGTAATACCACTTACCTTATCCGGATGGTTAGCGTTCTGCTCCTTCCACTTGTTAAATTGCTCCTCCCACTGTTTAAACTGAGCGTCAAATGTTTTCTCAGCCTCGGTTAATTCTTCGTCTTCGACTTTCAACTTTTTAGCACTGGTAGATTCACTGGCGGTGCTACTGCCGCGTTTACCGTTCAAATTGTTCTCTTTACTAATACTACTGCTACCGTCGGGCGGTAAGGGCGGCTGGGTCGGGGGTAAAGGAGGATTCTGCGGACAATTCTGCGCGCTACTGTGCACCGTGCTGTTCGCGTTTTGCTTAGCGGGAAATAATGGAAGATTGTTTTGATGGGGCGGAGGCATGCTTGTGAATTGATATGCGTTTAGGGTAGACGGAGGTAACGGTGGTTTCGAGTCCTCTTTCGGAAGAGGCGGCGGAGGTTGTACAACCGATGCTTGTGGCACCTGATTGGCAAGATTCATATTCTGCGCCGACATGTGCTTCATTGTCTCCTGATACTGAAACAAAATTCAATGGATGAATCAGTGAAGCAACGATAATTAACGATACTCCGAATATTGTGAAAACGAGCAAATTAGTCTCCATGTTTCGAGCTTTCATCAGAAATACGTAAGAACTTTAGCCCGTTGATAATAAAGAATTATTAGTGGAGTTAATCTTCTACATACCTTTTCTCCATATTGAGCTTGCCACTGCTGATATTGTTGTTGCCATTGCTGCCATTGAGCCCAGTTCTGTTGCTGAGCCGCGGCCCATTGTTCCGCCGTGTATCCGCTAGGTGCCTGATAAAAAGATACCACAGCTTTTCTATATATGTTATTTGCGCTATATCTGATCTCTTCTTAATGCAAAATCGATTAATGTATTCAGTTATGCAAAAATTTATGAACGTGTCCAACTTCGATCGTGTAAGATTAAATTACTCAGAGCTACGTTAATATATTTAAAAAAAAAAAAAGGAAAAACATATTCCAATATTACACTTACTGGTTGACTAAAGTACTGCATATATGATTGCATCATAGCCATCGGATCTGCTCCTGCTGTAGCATAACCGACTGGCGGTTGCGGCATTGGGGTAGCAACAGCACCAGCTGACAACTGCCATTGGTTCCAATTTTGCATTTTTAAACCCTCTCTCGCTCTAGCAAATGGTTTGCTAGCGCATTCCAAACTGTTTTAAGGGCCGCAGTCCGTTTGGACGCTATTTTATATTCAAAGAAAACTGTTATAGAGTTACCGCCACACATCTGCATAATTTATTGTAAATATCCCTAATCGTTTATCCATTCTACGCTCGTGGCACGGCCCACCAATCATACATACATTCGAGAAGACTCTGGTCGCGAGAATTGTACGCGTTAACGTGAAACTATCCGTAAGCTTCGTGAATTCAGAGGCCTTCGAAAAAGAAGAAGCAAGGAAGAATATAGAAACAACGCGTACTTTTCTCGTACACTTCCTTAAACTATAGCCCTTGCGGTCTCTGCTCCTATCGTACGGTAGCTAGGGCACGTAAGATTAAAGAGGCAGAATCTTAAGATGGAATACACGCGATTAAGTAACTTATCGGTTTAAATAATGCATCGATATAAAACTTCGTTGAACTCTGTTTTCTATCAATGAATATTTTTCATCCGATAGGTCACCACGATTGAGAGCCTTGTACTCCATGATCCAATTAAATCGTTAAGTTTCTATAAATCGATAGATTATTGCTATAATTAATTAGCAATCAGAAAGGGCTGATATGTAACAAACACATTTTATACAAAGAGTCATAAATCAGTAAGATGCGAAACTATAGAATAAACTTCTATAGATAAAGACACATGGAATTGGTCACAATATATTTGTGCTAATATTTTTCCTTTGTATCTTACAAAAGAATTAAGCAGTGTCGATATATTCGCATACGATACACATAAGTATTGAAAGTACTAAGAATTACTCGATGATACACAAGTATTTAAATGTATATGTATGCAGTGTACTTTGCAAAAGTAACTCTTAACGTAACGAATCTAGATTTATTGGATATGATGTACGCTCGGGTAATAGGCACGCTTCGTTTCAAACGATTGTCTTGAAAAAGCAGCGGTGAATTCGACTGTGTCCAATTGCTTCCACACAAAGGAAAGGAAAATCAATGGAAAGCCGACGTATACCCTTAGAAAAAAGATTTACATATATGCTAAAAATAAATAAGCATAAATCTTTCTCCCGCGACTATAAGCTCGACGTCCAATGGATTCTAAAGGTTTCTGCGCGCAGTATCAGTTCCGCGTCAGTTCCGTGCCAGCGTGCCGCTAGTAACAAGAAGAGATCCTCAGTCCCCTCTTTTTCTTACCACCGGCGAACTGGCACGGAACCGACTCGGAGCCGATACGCGCGCGGACGCCTTTATCCTTCCTTCCCTTCCTTGCTCGAAACAGCGATCGAACTTCTAGAAACAGAATCTACGTAAAACCAATAATTCCAACACTTATTTACTGTGTGCAAATATAAGAATTTTATTACCCATTAAACTTATTCAGCTTGTTTAATCAATTAAACTGAAATTACACTACCGCTTCTGATAAATCTGTAGTGTAACAGGAATGTTTGAATAGGTTCAACTGCGAAATAAGTTCACCGGGAAATAAAATAATCTATTTGTGAGAAAATAAATGCCGACGATCGTTAAAGGCCCGAATGAAGATGTTCGGGCGATTGTAGAAACGAAGCCGTCTCCGACTTATTACAAAGTATACGCGATAGCGTACGGTTCGCATATGTATAATTGGTATATGCTTACGATTGTTAAACCAAATAACAATGTACAAACGTAAACGTGCCACCATGTGGCAGAATTTGTGAGAAGTTAACTTGGAATTACTTCGGAGAAATTTATTATACCCTAATACGTGTACCGTAAATTTTACACGATAGCATTCGTCGTACGCTACTTTCGGCATTCGGCGTAAAATGCGTTCTTCTTAATGGTGAAAACCAGACGCGCTCTTCGAAAGGCAGATTGCGATAAACTTAACGTATAATTAGACGAACCGCGTTTCCTATGATGGTACATAACGCGCTACTGAGAAAAGTTTAAACGCTATCTTTTGTGTATGTTGGTCGCCGGGCAATGCAGAAGCGGCGCACAAAACTGTTGCGCTTCAGAGTACTTCTGTCGTGTTTGAAAGAAGGGACCGTTTAATTTATCAAGCTTGTTCAGAGCCAAACTGGGTCAAGTAAAATACATCGATCAGCTCGATATAACGCGTTAAAAGGGCGAGAAGGCGAGAATCACGTTGACTCCCCTTAGACATCATAGCTGAACTAGAAAAAGAACATCGAAACTTGTCGATTAAGATACGAAAGTCCGGAAATTCAATTTCGAGAGCATGCTGTGACAAGCGCATCTACGCATCGCCATGATCATTGGGCGAGGAACAGGATTTTAATTTTCCGTGTAGCTGGGAAGCTTCGATACTACATCGACGATGGTACAAGCGCAATCAATCCCCTCGCGATCTCTTAAATCGTTACGAGAGTATTGTATCGCTCGGGCGCGTAATGATTCGCATTGCCGCAAACAATTTGTTTGTATCCCCCGCATCCTTACAAAAGTCTGCAACGATGATAAAGAATGTCATCGTAAACAAGTGAAATTGAGAAATGGTACTCACGACTGGTTATCTAGGAAACAGCGGCACTTTTGTTGGAGAATTCACGGAAACGGCAATTCGTAACACGGCAACTAACGAGAATTGGCACGTTAATATCGAGACTGGCCGAAACTTATGGCGGCCGAAGACGACGGGTCAACTAATCCGGATACCAAACGGATAAAAAAAGTCCCTAGACGGGGAAATTAATTTTAAGCGGCTGATACGAAAGATTGAATTGTTCGCGAAAAATAACGAGCTTTTTTTTTTCATTTTCTAACGCGTTTGCTATATAAAAAGTGATGAAGGACTGGATTTTAAACTCCTGTGGATTTCCTGTTCGATAAAGACATGGAATTAACGAAGTATTGAATTGATTAACATTATTTAATCGAACGATATACAACGTTCATGGTAAAACTGTTATATCCCCAGATAGCACTCGACGTCTATGAGCCGTCTTTAAGACGTCTGTTTCAGACATTCAAGACGTCTTAAAGACGTCTGCTATTTTCTGAAAGACGTCTTAAAGACGTCTGCTATTTTCTGAAAGACGTCTTAAAGACGTCTATAGACATTTTTGAATGTCCTGAGTCAGTAAACCGTACGTCTTTAAGACGTCTCTTGAACAATTTGTAGACGTCTTTGTAAGACGTCTTTGAGACGTCTTATAAACGCCCTGTAGACGTCTTTTAAACGTCGCGTAGACGACCATTTCAAATTTTCAAGACGTCTTAAAGACGTCTATAGACATTTTTGAATGTCCTGAGTCAGGAAACCGTACGTCATTAAGACGCCTTTTAAACGCCTTGTAGACGTCTATAAGACGTCTTTAAGTGGTCGTGAAGACGTCTTAAAGACGTCCATTTCAGACTTTCACGACGCCTCAAAGACGTCTTTGTAAGGTCTTGATTAGACCTACTGCAGCTCTTTAAAGAGATATTAGAGATATTAAGCGTGACTTGATTCGTGTTTATTGATTCGTGTTAATGAAATTAAGTATTTTGAAAAAAGAAGCCCGTCGCGTAGCTGCTCTTGTCCTCATTTGAGAGAGTCAATTTTTATGCTGCTCAATATTTTCGTTTCTTCATAAAAAAGAAGAACGTCTTGCAATAGCGAATGATCGAGACATTTTTTGTCATATTCAAGTTCAAGTCGAAAATATAAATTTCCTTCTGCAAAAAACGCCGGTACTAGAGAGTGACGGTATATGATCTGCCCGGCTCTCTTATAGGCATGACTGCTGTTGGATCGTCAATGCCTAGGAAATATATTATAGTTTATGACATTTTTGGGGTTTTTGTTACAGTTCATCCGATTTTCCGGAATCCGGCCCACCAATTGGTCATCCGGAAAAAAGGACATTTTAAATGGAGACATTGTACGGCGTACAATTGTTATTTTGTAAATATTATATGCTTTTTTTATAGTTCATAATATAGTGAACTAAAACACAAAACCTTATAATAATCGATTGTTTACTTTTCTTATTATCGTCGTTTAAAAATTGTCTGCTTTCTTGGCCCGTTACTGTGTCCTAACCCCTTAATATGGTCTAAGACGTTCAGACTAAAAACAGACGTAAAATGGACGTCTTAAAGACGTCGTATGCTATCTGGGTCGTTGGGTCGATACCATTATCGATCTAAATTTGATTTAAATTATGCACTGTAAATTGATACTACGATGAGCTGCAGTTTATTTTATAACAAATTCAGCGCATTGATCGTGTCACTCTCGAAATATTATATGTAAACATTATCTGGTTATTCTGATGACTAATTCGTAGTCTTGCAAAATATCGGAAAATCCGTAGGTATCTCGTGCGCAAGTTGACTTTGTCAAGTTACATCACACAAGCGCTCTTTAATTTGAATTAAAATAAACGCGCAGACATGTCGCGATAACTACTGCAGTCGCGCTGCGTATTATCCACGACCGTAGGATTTTAGTTAGAGAAACAAATATTAACCCTTTCGGTACCAGCGCCGGATATATCCGGCATCCATCTGATGACCTGTGTGTACCAGTGCCGGATATATCCGGCGTCACGGAACGAGCCGTCGTTCCTAGCGCCGACTTTAGTCGGCATCTCCGATAGTTTAACCCTTTCAGTACGGCGTACATTTCCGCGAAAGTGCTTTTGACTAATTTTTTTTTTTTTTTTTTTTAAACTATCGGAGATGCCGACTAAAGTCGGCGCTAGGAACGACGGCTCGTTCCGTGACGCCGGATATATCCGGCACTGGTACACACAGGTCATCAGATGGATGCCGGATATATAAGGGTTAAAAAAAAAAAAAAAGAAAAAAAAAAAAAAAATTAGTCAAAAGCACTTTCGTGGAAATGTACGCCGTACTGAAAGGGTTAAATTAATGAGCAAGTATGTACAGTGCAAACACATTAAAAACTTCAGTCGACGTACTGGTACCTCCCTCATCCCCCGAACTCAGCGATCACCTACTAATTAACAATAAAACAATGAAAACTCCTGAAACATTCTTATCGAACCCAGAAGCAGAACATTTTCAAAGATTAAAAAGCTTGTTCTGCAGGATGCTTTATCTGACCCCAATTTGTTATTCCCGTTATTGTTACGCGATATCGTCCATGGAACCGATAAATCGTTGCTCAGTTTGCTATAAATATGGTATATCCATTTCGTATGCAGACATTCCTCCCCGATACCAGGCAACCCTGCCAGCTTCGCAGAATCCAAGCAACCATCAGCATCTCGCCGCGAATTCCTGCACATAATTAAATCCCGCTATCAGATAAATTAAGGCAGGATACCACCTTCGCACTTAAAAAAAATTGAAAATTTTTTTTGTTCTCAAAGTACTCTTTCAAGTGTATAGAATCGAAATTCATTCATTAGAAAGGTGACCGGAACCTTTTTCTTGTGTAAAAACCGGATTGGAACAGATATATAAATCTATATAAAACTTTAAACGCGTTTTTCTCGAAACGATGTTTTCCAAATCGGCGTATCAGATTACTCCTACAATTTTCATCGGATTGACTTGAAACTTTGTACAATTCTTCCCCGTGGTGTAATCTAACGATGTACGTAGGAATTTTGCTGTAGCGTTGTTATTTTTCTTTTGGTGCGCAATTTTATAAACTTTTTTACCCTAAAAAATTGACCTTTTCGTTAAAATGGCCGCCATTTTCTTAAAAATCGAAATTTCGTAAAATCCCTGCGTACAGCATTGAAAAATATTGTTGTTAATAGGAACATTCTTTGGTTTTTTTTCTAAGAGCCACGTACAAAGCGGAATTTGACACGCCGTCTAACGATGTTCCTCCAAAGGAGTGTATTTTGGCGCCACCTACAAGAGATTATTTTTCACTTTTTCAGTTTCAAAAAATGTGTAATTACAGATTAAAGTTACATTAATGAATGACTGAAACCGATTTTGTTTCTGCGCATTCTTTGTATGCAAAAAAAATTCATGAAAAACGCCTCCAAAATCGCAGTCAAAGGTGGTATCCTGCCTTAATCAAAGCGTTCACACCCACCTAACTCGTAAACAATAGTTGCGTCGTTCCGCGTTATTTCTGCGTTAAAAAAGGAAACATCCAACTGTCGTGGAAGTAGAAGCGCGGGGGACAGCGGCCAGTGCCATCGAGATGGATGTATTTATACGCAAACCTGTTTGCAATAATCGGTAGTAGCTTCTCCAACTCTCGGCGTCAGTATCGCTTAGACCCGCCTCGCAGTCGAACGCAATCATTATGATCGCTCTCTCGGCCGAGTGTCTTTTCCTTATTTCGTTGCTTAACGTGCTCCAGGAGAACGTCGGCCAATTCATTCCACCGACGCCCGTCATCGAGCCTCTACATCCAAAAGGATTGCGAATGTCCATTCCGCGTGAGTAGAGCCTCTTTGTCTCATTATCGCTCCCTTTGTGACGGTGCCTTATCCTCCGCTCTACCGTCGCCGTTCCTTGATATTAAACCAGCGATCGGTCGCTGAGAATTTTTTTAATCCGCGATGAAAGGGGACGAACGATACCGAAAGCGGACCCGGGTCACTATGTACTCCCTTCGCTTAACATTTTAAGCGAAGGGAGGAACCACGACGAGAGGGGGAAAGTCTGTCGAAGCATCGACTGGAACCCCTTTGCCTTGGGGGAATGGTCTTTGTTTGGATTCAGAGAGAACGACTGTGCTTCGCAGATTTTGAAGGAAAGTGTAAATGGAAGCGCGATATCACTGAAGAGAGATTATTTAGGAACATACGTGAAACAATACATATGGATAATTTTCTATGTATTACTATGGATGTACGCTCTATTTTTGTTGAGAGGAAAGTTGCGATTATATTTAAAAAAAGAGTGAGAAATCGTTATCAATGCTATACACTTTCATGACCCCGCTGATAATTATTATTATTATTATTATTATTCACGGGCATCTCGCCCTTTAGTTTACAGAAAAGGAGCATAAAAAAACAAAAGAAAATGGATTACATATAGACTAAAACTAAAAGCTTAAACTTTAAATTTAACTGAAACTTAAAACTAACACATAGAAAGAAGGAAAAAGGGGACGAAAACGACGCTTAGATTAAATTAAATTAAATTAAATTAGACAAGGAATGGTGAATAGCCAAGCGGGCTAGAGCAATACATCTTTAAGGCAGGATACCACCTTTGACTGCGATTTTGGAGGCGTTTTTCATGAATTTTTTTTGCATACAAAGAATGCGCAGAAACAAAATCGGTTTCAGTCATTCATTAATGTAACTTTGATCTGTAATTACACATTTTTTGAAACTGAAAAAGTAAAAAATAATCTCTTGTAGGTGGCGCCAAAATACACTCCTTTGGAGGAACATCGTTAGACGGCGTGTCAAATTCCGCTTTGTACGTGGCTCTTAGAAAAAAAACCAAAGAATGTTCCTATTAACAACAATATTTTTCAATGCTGTACGCAGGGATTTTACGAAATTTCGATTTTTAAGAAAATGGCGGCCATTTTAACGAAAAGGTCAATTTTTTAGGGTAAAAAAGTTTATAAAATTGTGCACCAAAAGAAAAATAACAACGCTACAGCAAAAGTCCTACGTACATAGTTAGATTACACCACGGGGAAGAATTGTACAAAGTTTCAAGTCAATCCGATGAAAATTGTAGGAGTAATTTGATACGCCGATTTGGAAAACATCGTTTCGAGAAAAACGCGTTTAAAGTTTTATATAGATTTATATATCTGCTCCAATCCGGTTTTTACACAAGAAAAAGGTTTCGGCCACCTTTCTAATGAATGAATTTCGATTCTATACACCTGAAAGAGTACTTTGAGAACAAAAAAAATTTCAATTTTTTTTAAGTGCAAAGGTGGTATCCTGCCTTAAAGGCCATAAAGCAAAGGATTTTCTCGCATAACACGCTAGATAGTGGCCGAAAAATTGGAGAGTTTTTAATATGCGCGGCACATGAACAGACGTAACAAAATATACTACAATCAGGGCCCGATCTAGGGGGCGCAAGCAGGGCAACTGCCCAGAGCGGCGAAGTTGGGGGCAGGAAAATCGGTAGAAAGAGGAAATTAAAATCCATACGACTCAATGAAAAAGTAAAACTTTCTAAAAAAGCGGTAAAAATACGCTTAGAACCGTGTGAAACTTTTTTAATGTATTTTGTGTTTAGGTTGTTTTTTATTGATTTTTTTTAAATATTTTATAAGAATTTTCTTTAGATTTCAAAAATAGGTACCTCTCTTCTACCTGTGTATTTTATTTTATTACTGTTTTTATATGAATATTAATTTTTTTGTATTACAAAAGGCTTTTGTTATTCAACAAACACCTACAAAAAATTTCATTCACGGTTAAAAGTTATATTTTAAATCGGGGATTAAAGCTCTCGTAGATGAATCCTTTTTGACTATAATTATCTCGTGTGTTAGACGTCGTATCAAACGTGTGACTTTAAAGCGAACGCAGTATACTTTATAAATATCTTTCCTTGAAAAAGGTCTAAACCGCAGACCGAAACGTCGGAAATTTATAATTTTTAAAATTTACAAATTAGCTTTTAAATTATTTAACTGACCGAACCAGTGCGCCGAAACCACTTATTCTTTATAATTATCTCAGCAAAATCGGCCCCGTAATTAACATAGAGAATACATTCTGCGTTCAGATGAGGATGGAATCTCTTTGGTGGCCTACCACGTGAAATTCAACAACGATTTCGAAGGACTCGAAGCAGGAACCATTGCCAGGGACATCGTGAAAGTACGGAGCGGGCGTTGGACGTACGAGGATCGGACTACGAGGCTGAAAAAGGGAGATATAATTTATTATTGGGTTCACGTAATCTACGATAATCTTGGTTACAATTTGCTCGATAAGCAGTACGCGGTGAACGGTGAGTTTTGGTTGAAAAATTTCAGATCTCCGGCCGCTACCCACCCGCTTCGTATTTCGCCGAGTATATTCGCTGTACAATTTTTAATTTAGATTTTTACAATTACGATGGAAGCCCCGTAGCCGGCACCACCCCCGCTTTGGATGTGTGCAGCACACCCTCGGAGACGAAAGTATTCGAAATGGACCAAAAGACCAAGCATTTGATACGACACAACGTTTGCCCCGGCCAAATAATCTTCGAGGAAAATTTCGACTCGTTTAACAGGAGTCGGTGGGAAATCGTCGAACGTTATCCAGGCGCCCCGGTAGGCTGTGCATCCGTAAAGTGTTCGCAACCGGTTTTTGAAACTTCCATGCGCCTTTTAATCCTTTTTACATTGTTAATATAAAGCAGGGACGAAGCGCAGGGGGGTGCATCTGCCCCGAGCGCTGATCTGCGAGGGGCGCCAAACCAGAAATATTCGTAGAGAAAAGCTACATCAATGGCTTTATTCAAATTTATATATTGCGTTATTTCATTAGGAATAAAGGGGACACACGTTGTATGGAAAAGTAATTAAAATTCAGCTATCTAAATTTTGTTTATCCGTTAACAAGCAGCAAACAAATTAAGGTACCTGCAATATGTTTGAAACCAATTAACAAACACGTTTATTACAAGGCTTTTTCACGTAAAGTGTGAATCAAATCTCCTAAGGTGGGCCATACAAGGGGGTAAACTGTTTGAGGGGAGGGTGCGCCAAACAGGGCGCTATAAAACCTAGTTTCGTCCCTGATATAAAGTGCCGTAATTTAGCATTGTCACCTTGAATAGCCCTTAAACATAGGGTGTTTCAAGCTTTAACGGTTGAAGCATAAAAAGACCCGCAAATTATTTTGCATTTCAGAGCTATGAATTTGTCGTGTATATGAACACCGAAGAGAACGTCGATGTTAAAGACGGCGCTTTGCATATTAAACCGGTCCTCGCCGAAGCTAAGTTTGGCCAGGGATTCGTGAAGACTGGAGGTCTTGTTTTAAATAGGTGAGGCTTCGTAATTGTTGAAATTTTATTATCGTCCGGTATATTCGACGTGTGTACACAATTTGCAGTTGCACGGGCGCAGTTGGCACCGCGGAGTGCAAACACCATGCATTCGGCTCCTACATCCAGCCACCGGTCATATCAGGACGCGTAAACACGAAACCGTCCTTCACTTTCTTATACGGGCACGTTATAATCCGCGCTAAGATGCCGCGCGGCGATTGGATCTACCCTGGTAAGTTTCATTCCGCGATCGACATTAAGAAATAATAAAAAAAGTTGGATATCCACCTCCGCGATATAAGAATATAAAAATGCTCACAGGTAACTGCAAAATTAAGCATTACCGGACACATGCGTGCACCAACTTTTCTTACTACAGTAAATACTTGTTAGGAGCCCGTCGAACGGGGCTGGCGGCGGGCTCCTAACGCGACTGGACACTATTCCGCGCGGCCACTGGCGCGAGTGAGAAAACCCAATGGGCGAGCGAGAGGAAACGAAAGCCGACGGCAACTTCGTGTCGACTCGTTCGTTTCCTCTCGCTCGCTCATTGGGTTTTCTCACTCTCGTCCGAAGGATTCCAAGAAATGGTGGGGATAGTCGCCGGGCTCCTAACGAGGATTCACTGTATTTTCATGAGTAGAACCGATCCTGAAGAAACGTCTCACATTTTTATAAACACCCTGTACGCGCTTGATTTTAGAATCATTCAACACCTCACTCCCATTCTCATTATTCTGTTTTAGTGATCACACTGGAGAGTAGAGAGAAAAGTTACGACAACTCGACGTCTCACTGCGATATCCTCGTCGCCTATTCGGCCGGCAACCCTTCGCTCGCGTCGGAGAACGGACAGGATATAAGCGGGCGCGTCCTCGTAGGGGGCGCGCACGTGACGGATCGGTCTGAGAACCTTCAACAGGACAATCGAGACCGTCTCCCTTCCAAATACTCCAATTCACTATGGTCCAACGAATATCACGTGTACGAGTTAAGGTGGAGAAATGGTCGAATCTGGGTGAAAGTCGATGGTGAACTGTACGGAGAGCAAAGGGTGCCGGCGTTATACGATACACCAGTGAGTAGATAACGCCGGCGTCGCCTGGCTGCATGCACTCTGATTCTACTGATCTCAGCGAAAGTAACTGGGGGTGGATATAAAGCTAATCTTTAAATTCTTGAAACTCGAAACTCTCGAAACTTGAGGCGCTGATTCTGTTTTGTAAGTGGAGTGCCTTGCTTTAAGAACCGCAGTCAACAGAATTTTTGCACAAATCTCTAATAACAAAATAACAAATTAAACGAAATAAAAACAAAAAAAATAATACTATATAAATTCTTGAGGCACTTTATACATTTTTTTATCTGGATTTCGCGGGTTTCGAGTCACGAGAAAACCACAAAGTTTCGAATTCTGGAGACTCGAAAATCTCTTGGGTTTCGAGAAGTCTCGGGGCTTCTAGAAACCCATCCCCAAAAATAACCATTCCAACAACTCTTCTAAAAACGATGCACTGTCACGCAGGTCTATCTGAACGTGGGTCTAGCCGTCGGAGGCCACACATTCTTCCCGGACACGTCCGTAAGCGGTAGCTACGTGAAACCCTGGAGAAACGTAGCGTCGAAGGTATCACGGAATCGGTCACTTTTAGCCAAATTACCCGCTCTTAAAAAGTATACACACCTGTAAAACAGAATATCGCTTGTAACAGGCGCTTTACAACTTCTACCTCGCGGAGAATTTATGGCTGGACACGTGGAAGGGAAGCGACACTGGCCTCCACATAGACTACATCAGAGTCAGGGCGATCTAAGGACCACGTTCCGACGCCTCGGAACTCTCGACCTTAGGTGTATGCCTCCGAAGAACAGGCGATAGACATCATCGTCGGGCATTCATTAAGCACGTCAGTTCTTTATCATTCATTGCTCACACCTCGTACAGTGGCAGACGAAGCGCAGCGTAGTTAGAAAGTGGGCGGCGGTGGGACTAATATAGAAGCTGGCAGAGGCCTCTGATAAGGCACCCCATCAGGATGGAAACCAGAACCCAGTAACTCGATGAGCCACTCGCCCCGATATCCGTATCGCCTCTGATAAGCCTGGGAGGCGCGAGGCCCGTCGTCGGGTCGGAACTCGAATACCATCTTCTTCCTTGTATCCGGGGAAACCAGCAACTTCAACACATTCTCCGCGCTGTTCCGCGGCCACTCCCAGAACCGTCCACCCGACCAGAGGTTGCGAAACATCCCTGACCACCTCCACGGCGACAGATTGAACGGAAGGGTCCTGGCGACGCGCGTCAGCGTTGTGCCGCCGGCCTCCACGATTATACACACCTATACACGCAATAAAATGAAACATGAAACGGTTTTACCATACACTTCCATCCCACCGGATCCACTTACCGCGCAAATCAACGCCAACGCACCCCTCGCGCGCATTTTTTTTTTTTCCGACTTCTCGCGGCCGAAGCTTCTCGTAGGAGCACGCGGAAGCAAGTACCCCATCGCTCGTGGCGTCCACCTACATTTATGTCCTCCGGCCGAGGAGGGTGTCGTGCCTAGAATAACGTCGGCCAGCGATCGATCCCGACCCGATAAATTGTCATTCACCGGGCGGACACGCGGCCATAGCTTTTCAAACGAATCGCGCGTAATCGCTCGCAGGAGTCGGTCTTCTTATACTTTCACTGGCGAACGATTGCGCCAGAACAAGGGGGGGCCTTCAGCTGACTTATTTCTTGCATGAGCACGATGACTTTAGAAGCGAGGCGACGCCGAGGTAGTTACTATTCCGCACTCGTACAGGCGTCGTCGCTCGTCCAGGTATCCGCCGTGCCTCTACGTGACCGTCCCGGGGAGAAGCAACATGAATTTTCCTCGTAATTCGGTAGCTAGCTCTGCATGCATGTAGCTCGCTTATGATCGCTCAGTTTTCCACACCATATCGTGTTTCGTTAAAGAGAAAAGATTCGTTAGTGGTAGTTTAAGGGGTGCAGGCACAGAGCTCGTGTTTCCTGGGTATTTAATTATTGATTATTCCAAACACTATTTGTGGTACCCCTTTCACTGCTTTACTTTGCGAACGATTTCCTCTCGAGTTCGGTGACACCTCGTCGTTTTCTGTATTAAGCAGCAAGGCTGAGAAATTTTTTATTAAAATCAGAGAGATTCTATCGAAAACGAAACCTATCAATCGCGAGGACGAAAGTAAAAGAAGCGATTACGCATAATTATGAAACAAGAGTATCTACATAAATACATATACATTTATTGCGTCACTCTATCCCAGAAATACATTATACGCACGAGCTGCTCCTTGAAATTTTAGGCGATTCTGATTTTCACCGCGCTGCTCTTTCACGCCGATAAGTACGCGGCGGCTGAACCTGTTGGGCTGTTCTCGTTTATTCACGATCTAATTCAGTACAACATAGCGGGGGTGCCGCTCATCCACGAGGCAAGTACGATGTTCTGTGAAATGAAAGATTAGCATTAATGAGACCAGGGGAAAAGAGCACGGAGAATGGCACGCGTTAATCTGTGATCGTTGAATAGCAAACGCAATGGGACTTCGATCCAGAAGTCGGGAAACAGAGAAGAGCTCGATACGAGCAGGAAAGTGGACACCGTGGTGAGATCGCAATTGGGAAGATCGGCATGGGTATTGGATACAAAGGCCCGTGGGGAGCATCTGTGTAAAAAGAAGCCTGATCAATGAATGTATAATAAATAATTTGTACCAAGATGCAGTGAAAATCGATCGGTCGTTTCTAGAACGCTGCATCGCTACTTAAACTTGTACTATGCTAGTCTCTACAAAGATGTAAATGGATTTCAATGAAATAAATACACTACTCAACGAATTATGAAATGAGTAAGATTTTTCAGCCTCGAATTCCTCTTGGATCCTCTAAATTTAGATCCTCTAACTGCTTTGCGCAGCGTACGTTTCATCTACATTATTATATATGTATCATTTCGTTTCCTGGAGTCTACAGGATAAAAGGAATTCTCTGTTCCACCCGAGACGCGGAGAAACGAAGTGTTCTAACGCGAAATACCGTTCATTCTTTCCCCGACCTTCAGGCATTTGTGCAATCGACTTTCGAGGAACCAGAGGGATGTGGCGGCATTCTCAAGGTTCCTCTGTTCATCGTGACAGAGGCCGGTAATTCCAGGTGTCTACGCGAGGCATCGTGCGAAGTACAACGTGCCCCGGTCGACTTTCACTTGATAGTATCGAGGAAAGAATGAAGTGGGGAGGCGCATACAGAAGAACGGTAACGGACTCGAGCATAAGGCTAGTAAACGGTGGAATCAGAAAAACGGAAACAGAGCGATCGTACGGGCCGTGACATCGCTTCCCGTCGTGCTTCCGACAGAACGCAAGTCCCGATCGATCGGCGGACAAATCCGATCGATTAAGAAAACGGCGGCAGCGCTTCAGCGAGGAGAAGGAACGTTCGCGTGACGAACTTTCGAAACTTTCTTCCATTGGCGAGCTGAAAGTGTTTCGGCGCATCTTGCAGTCGCAGTGAAATGGCCAGGCACGCTCCCGTAAGTAAATTACCATGGAATATAAACTATTGTAACGAATCAAGTTCTCATAACGGTTGCGCGAATTAACAAAGAGTTGAAAGAGCCGAAGATTTCTTTAATGTAGGTTCCAAAATGATGCCTGACCCACTTATAGCGCACACGCCACATAAAATGGTCTCTCGATCTTTCTTCTTTTTATACTAGCACTTATCATAAAACATCTAACGCGATAAGTATACGTAAAGCGTACGCGCGCGATGTGGGGCACGTTTTTGCGTTTCCGTTTCGACACGCTAACATTAATTGACCTACTTTTAGTGGACGTCCGTGATCTTTGCGACACTAATCGTCGCCTTTCTTCTCGGATTAATCGCCGAGAGCGTGGCGACGATAGCTCAACCGAAGGCGCCCAATTTCCAGTACTTCGAACGGTAAGAAATCAAAGACACGATTCGGGGGAGCTCACGTGTAAGTTTTGTTAAACGACGGTTCAAAGATCGTTCAAGGGAATCGGGAATAAACTGAGCCGACTGATCGCAAGCAAATGCAGATTACAGAATCAGACTGATCGCTGCTTGCCCGTTTACAGGCCTAAATACCGCTACCCGTACTACGATGAGAATGGCAGAGGAAAGTTGCTGTATGGCTATGGAGGGCCAGATCTGTACCAGTACAAAACTTACAGTGCCCTCGAAGGGATTCATTAACGCAAACAAAGCACCGATAACGCTACGGACTATTCGATCACCTCTAAATGAATCACGGCTATTATTCTACGAGGGGTGATTTATGAAGTGATACATAGTATATACACGATTCTGTTTCCGGTTACAAGGGACCGTAAACCATTCGCGTGTAAGACACTTGTTATTGCCCGATGTACCACGATGCAGCCGCAGAGATCTATCATTGTTACGCGCTCTTGTCCTCGGAAACAGATCAGGTTTTATCGTAGAGTTAAGGAACATTACAAGATCGTTTATTCTTCCAATGTATAATTAATTGTATTGTTGTTTTAAATGCGATCGATTTGTATCGTTGATTATGGTCATAAACATATGTTTCTTCGTTTCCTGGATTATCGTTTCACTATCCGATAATAGGCTCCGTGAACGGTGAAAGTGAATCGATCGTTTGAATAATCGGGCGAGATAGAAAAGTGCGCTAGACAGAATGAATCGCGAGTGTTTCGACGCGAATGGTGTTGTTATTATAACAATGCTATTGCATGGCTGCAAATTCATCCTCTACCTTAAGATCCGTGGAATGTGTGCATAGCGTCGCTATGATCTACGACGTGTCCGTTAATCACCGTGAAGACGAGAGATTATTATTATTATCAGCTAACTCTAACGCCCTAAAATCGACTATATCCGATACGATCGAAGAGTCAGAAGGATTTGTAAATGCTTTAAAAAACGCGGTCGTCGTGAGTGTTAAAGGTGGTTCGCGCCGGCGGCGCGAATAGCGTTCGTTTTCTCGTGACAGGTGCACATACAGAGTTACAAATGTGCAAGCATAGTCGAGTGTATAGCGAAGGTAATGTTTGATAAACGAACGAATGACTACTACCCGCGCTACGTGCCCGGGCGTTTATTCCAAATGATCCTTGTCCGCCTTGTCTTCGGCAGACTGTAACTGTCATACGAAGTCCATCTCGGGCTTATTGTAATGTTGTGTACCTGCTCGTCGCCTGGAAAGCTGCCTCTCTATGAACTTCTTTATCTCGCTAATCACGAAGACGCTGGACGTCAGCGCGACGAGGAACAGGATATCTGCGAAGGAATGTAGAAACGTATACCCTCGGTTTGCTTCGGATCAAAGGAAGTTCGTTTCGTTCGAGAGGCGCATACCCTTTGCCGTGAGAGCTTCAGTTTGGAACACTCGTTGCAACGGTGGAAAGTAGATCACTAGCATCTGTCCTATTACCGACAGCGTTATAGCTACCAGGAGCATCTTGTTACTGCATAGACCAATGGTAAATATCGATTTCGTCTAAAAGGACACGCGTTACGCTTGGGTTAGTGAGAAATGCAATCGAGCACCGTACAAAAAAAGCTTTCTGTTGCATCCCACCTGTGACCTACAACTTAGAGCGTTAAACATATCGAAGAAAACGAAGCACGTGAATGTCATGGTTGTGTCCCTCGCGGTCGTGCCATCGGTCGTCATCTAATTACAAAGCAGGAATTAGGATATACGCGATGGAGACAGATGCGTCGGTCTTACCTCTCTGTTATAAACCCACAATGTGCCGAGAATGATAATAAGAGCTGACAACAGCACGTTCAGAATAAGATGTCGCGTGATCATTGGCTCCTTCGTGTTACGTGGTTTCTGCTTCAAGACGTCCCTGTCGACTGGTTCCACTCCAAGGCTACGTCAAATAATTACATATAATAATACTACGGAGGGCCACCGATTTTAAAAGATTCTTCCACTGTTCGGTTACCTTTGAGCAGGTGGGCCATCCATAATGATGTTGATCCAAAGAATTTGCATCGCGTTTAAAGGATTCGGTATACTCATCAAGGTAGCAAGAGCGATTAAGGAGAGAGCAGCTATGCTAGTACTTAATTGAAACCTTACAAAATTTCGTATATTATGAAATATCCCTTTACCCTCCTCAATTGCAGCACTGCAAGAAATATGTATATATAATCGAAAGAGAAATTTGTGAATATAATACAAAGGGGGATATTTCGAAAGGAGAGACTAATATGTACATGATAGTTGAGAAATCATCGTCCACTAGAATCATGTCCGCAGCTTCCTTGCACACGTCGGTACCATTTTTACCCATAGCTATGCCTATATCTGCCTTTTTCAAAGCGACTCCATCGTTTACACCGTCACCAGTCATGCCTACTATGTTTCCTTCCCTCTGCAAGGCTTTCACGATGCACAATTTATGCTTAGGCGTAACCCGATAGAACACGCTAACGTTATTGATACACTGCTCTAATTGCTGATCGCTCATCAAGTCGATCTCGTCTCCAGACATTAGTCGCGAGTGGAGTATATCTATCCCGATCATACTTGCTAGAAGAGAAAATCAAATGCGTTACAGTTTTTTAACAGTAGCCTCCAAAGGCTACAGGATAAAGCATATCTACTGTACCTATTGCTGACGCGGTCTCTTTGGCATCGCCTGTAACCATCTTCACCTTCACGCCGCTGTTAATGAGAGTCGCTATAGACTCGCGGACATTCGGCCGCGGAGGATCGCATATTCCCACCAGGCCAACGTACACGAGATCTTGTAATGATGTGCCGCGCGCTAATCCAAGTACTGTAAACGTTCGTTTAAGTATATACAAGCAGCCGGAAGCAACGAAATTAACGTGTCGCGAGTGGCGTTAACAAAGTACCTCTTAATCCTTGTTGGCCAATCTCGTAAGCTTCCGTTAAGAACTCCTCGTCTTTCTTTTGATTGAGAGAGTATACTTGGCCGTTGACAGAGTACTTGGTACATTGGCGCAACATCTTTTCAAGAGCACCTTTTACGAAATATGTTTCCTGCCTATTCTGTAATGTACGCGAGAAGATTTAATGGTAACTTTTAAACGTGCTTATTCGTTAAGTTACAGGTGTCGAGGCGTTAATTTACCTCTTCGTATTTCGGCGTACATTTCACAACCATCATTTTTTGCTCCGAAGAGAATGGATACTCTTGCAATCGTAAATACTTATCAGCGACGCCGTACATTCCAAATTTCATGGACAATGCTAACAACGCACCTTCCGTTGGTTGCCCAAGCAGAGTCTCATTTTGTATTATAGCGTTGTTGCAGATACATCCCACTTCTAACATATTACTGATAGCGGCACGTGCGAGCTCGTAATTGTCGCATTTCCGAATTCGCACCTCTCCCTTGTCGTTGTAACCGGCGCCGGTGACATCGGCTATGTATCCCTCCGAAGTAACCAGGATCGTTGCAGTCATTTCGTTCTTGGTAATGGTACCAGTTTTATCAGAGCATATCACGTTCACACAACCTACGGATCGAGAGACATAATATTTATTCATCTGTGCCCAAGCCCGATAAATATTGTGCAAGTGCACCGTACTCCCGCGTACCAAGCGTCTCGACTGTCGGCAGCTTCTTCACGATTACTTTTCGTTTAGCCATCCTCATAACACCCAGCGCCAATGTTACAGTCACGACGATAGGTAAACCCTCCGGTATAGCTGCCACTGCCAAACTCACGCTAATGGTAAACATTTCGAGAATAGCTTTGCCCTGGATCCAGCCAAGCAGCATAATGATACCAATAATACAGAACGAGTAGAAGGACAATTGAGTGCCCAAAATGTCCATGCTCCTTTGAAGCGGTGTCTTCGGAGCCTCCTCTGCTTGCATCATTGTAAAAACTTCTCCAAACTCGCTCTTCTCTCCTGTATTCACTACTACCCCCTAGAACAATTTCCCACGCATTAGCGTATTAATGATCGATCGCGCAGTTATGAAGACCGGATTCGCCGCAATACCACATACCTTTCCATTTCCACAGCGAACCAAGGTGCCCATGAATGCGATGTTTTTCTTCGTCGTCAATCCATTGGCTTTGAGTAATGGAGCTGTCGACTTCTGCGCTGGCTCCGTCTCGCCCGTGAAACTGCTCTCATCGATTGCTAAATCTATCGCGTCGAATATCCTGATATCCGCAGGCACTCTATCTCCGATATTTAAATAAACTACATCACCAGGAACTAAATTGCGAGCGAGAAAGGTTTCTAAGCGACCCTCTCGCATGCTGAAAGAAACGTGAGAGCAATTACTACAGGTGCCGATGTTAGTAACGTCGGAGTATTCTCTGTGTATCTTAGCAAACGAATGGGTCATTCTCATCCTGAGCCTAACTTGGTATATTCAATAATGCGGATGTTTCGGGCGGATGTTACAGTAAAGTAAATTTCACCTTATCAATTTATTCTTTGGAATCGGATACTATATCTTCTTCCCTAACAAGGTAAAGGAATGCTCCGTACAAAGGGTTAGTATATCCTCCAAAGACCATACTTCTAAAGGAAATGTTAATTTAAATAAATGCCGCTAGAACATCTCTGTACACGGTACTCGATGCTATGTAGAAAATTCGTATTTACAAAGCATCTAATCGACGAAGGGCGCGTAAGCTTATTTACCAGTGACAAGTCGGCGGCACCAATTTGTTTAATTCTTCTAACGACTTCTCGGAGCGGTATTCTTGTACAAACGCAACTGTCACTACTATTATGATAGCCTGGAAAGAAGAGTTTTCGTAAGTTTGCGTATGTATAAATTACTAACAAGGAGAGTATTTTAGGTGTCCGCCTCCGATCGTTTTGATTTTTGGATATGTTATAGAGGACCGAAAAATAAGAAATACGTGTTTTTTTTATTTTTCCCCGTTTTCATATTTGGGGGGTGAAAACTGCGTTCAAAGTTAGGGGTGAAAAATCATTTTTGTGGAATATCTCGAGAACTATTAGAGATAGGGGAATAGTGTCAATGGACGAATTTTGCGTCTCGAATATGTTAATATCCAAAAATCAAATTGATCGGAGGCGGACACCTAAAATACTCTCCTTGTAAGAAAGAATTACGGCACACTCGACATGTAAATGCCACTTACCACTGTAATACTGACAGCATCGTCAAACTGCTTCATACATATACTAACAAAAGCTGAACCAAGTAGTAACAGAATTAAAGGGTTCTTGAACTGCAAACAGAAGGACAATTCTTTACACTCGTTAAAATTGAATCGTAATCGAGCGAACGTGGGAAATATATTAAGTACCTGTTCAATGTATTTCTTCCACGTTGGTTCTTCTTCTTTAACACTAAATTCATTGAATCCAACTAATTGTCTCCGGTGGTCGGCTTCCTGCCACCAGAGTCCGGTTCGTATATCAACGTGCAATCTCGCAGCCACTTCTTCCGCGCCGAGGCTGGTCGCCTCGGCTGTTGTTAGCCACATTAACGAGTCCTGGTCTTTACCCTTAAACGATAGAGAAGCTATTAATTCTCCTCCTAATGCGCATTGTATTATCCCTAATATTCTTCCTATACTATTTTTAATAATCTACCCTTATCTTAAGTTCCGATCCATTTTCAAGAAATCCTGGGTAAGTCTCACCATGTTCAAAGCATTTCTCACGAAAAATTTCGATACTTTTTATTCTTAAAATTTAACACTCGGAAATCTACGGTGACAATACTGAAGTCACATTATTCTAAGGTAATTAAAAGTTCGTCACGTTTTCGTGACACGTATGTCATGTGACTAAACTTTTTAATTTGATAACAGCTGTATCTGTTCGTTTATAAGAGTCGGAGTAAATGTAAAAACTTATTCGTAGTACTAAAGTGGAATTCGAGTCTTTATATTCGACAAAAGCACAGTGGAGCAACAATTAACTACTTAGGAATTAGCATTATCTTTAATGACGTGTTCTTGTGCCATTCGCGCTGACACGTGTGGGCAAGCGTATACTGCGTATACCGCGTATATAGCAAATAGGAGTAGAAATTTAATGTTCACAAGAATCCAACCATATTTATGCTGTAAGTACAAACAAAGACGGGACATTTCTATTAATAACACCGTCTCAAACATACTTTTATTTCACGACGCTGGAACCGCGAATCATCGTGAATTCTAACCTTCAAGAAACTCAGGAAACGTAAATAAAATTAAGATCTACGTACAGTCCGTAAACTTAATGAAGCATTTTATTTTCAAACATACATTATAAGTGCGTAATTGCGGAAATCAAGGAGGAGGGGGAAATCGATGACATTAGGTGTTAGTAATTCATCGGATCAATGCAATGAATATTTACATACCTACATATATGTATTATATATATGTAGCTATAGCTTTCGCACGATTGTTTATCGGATGCAGGCGTGCAGATGTAAAGTGATTACATGATAACTTACTCTTGATCCGATTACACGTATTCTATTCTATATTATCACATTTGGAATCATTGTGCTACGCACTTGATTTTTGGAACGACGCGACGTTCCAGTACTTTCGACTGTGGGGCTTTATTTCTTCCGCACGAAACAAGAACTTATATTCATCGATTATTAAAGGCTCTTATCCTTTTTATAAACTACATTTACGGAACCGTTTCAGATATTAAACATTTAAAAGGAAAGCTTGATACATTATTGCAGAAATGATAGTTTGTAGGTATGTATATATATATATATATATATATATATGTTTAGTTGTGAATCACGTTACTTATCGGTTTGTAAAGAAAACATGAAATTCTTTATCAATACGTAAATGTATTCATGCATATAGTAAGGGGTGATAAAATAAAGTGCATTAATTGTGTAACTTCAATAAATAAACGATTAATCGATCTTTTATTTGTCCTTTCTGTATTATTCTATATAAGGAAGTAAAAGTAATTCCCTTATAAGTTTAGAATCGTTTTAGGGAATCGAGCATTATATTGTCAAAAAACTTGTTTTAATCCTAGGCTTCGAATATTTCACGAATCCCAACTATTCGATTTTCCATTCGGACGATTATCGATCCGTTTTTTCTTAGAACCCGCAAGGCCGGATTCCTGTACTTATTACCGTAGGTCAAACTTATTCGTAACGTCGCATTTCATTGCTATGAAAAATCACCGCTCGCCACAGGAGAATAATATACCTCCATAAGCGTTTAGAATTTACCAACGCGAGGTCGTTGACCTTCGTTTACCAGAGATTATGGGGAAAAAACCTTTCAACGCATTTTCCGACAGCGAAGAAAAATATCGAACAACTTGCTGGAATGAATAGGAATGTGCAGGTAACAATAGTGACCCTGGCAGGTGCCGTTGGCAGGGCAAGCCTTCGATCGATACCGAAACATTCGAAGACACTACAGTTACAGTGAACTTTAACAATTTTGTTAGCCTGTTAAGATTAAATCATCCGAAATTTGTATATCTTCCTCGCGATATAAATAATCATCGAGAATTATGTAAGATATCTTATCGCGACGTTAAAAGTCAGTTCGGGTCAAAATTCACGGAAGTCCTGATATTGCGAACAAAATTCAGGAACTGAGCGGTTCCAGATTAAATTTCTTCGAAAGCAGAAATCACTGCACTAGAATAATGCAACTGTTGTATAGATACGTTGCAGCTTGTATTTGTACAACTTGTGCAGCTTGCTGTGGAACGAACAATTAAAAATGACCTCGTTTGACGTAGCGCTTTGCCTGTTTAAAATTCTTTACTTTTTCTTCTATATACAGTCCTCTTTGCTAATTGCCCACACTGTTGGATTTCGCGGAATAGGATGTGACATAACCACCGGCCACGATACTACATCCTCAACGTAGCGCGTCGCTACTTGTAATTTTCATCGACTATTTATTGCTTGTCGGTGCTTAATCGTGCTAAAATTATTCGTACCTCCAGCGGCGCGTTTTCATTACGTTCCTTGTCCGTGGTCACATCTAGCGCATTGTCGTCGAAGAGTTTCTCGTATTTCTTACCCGCCGGGTCTTTCATCTCTTATAGCGACGTTCCGCTTGCCTCTTCCGTCTCTGCAAGTCCTGTTAATCGGCAACTAATGCCACGGGACACGGAATATATTTACCCGTAAGGAGAATCCACGTTCCTCTCAACCGAGACGTACTATTCGTTTGTCAATCCGGTTTCACCGTTTCAAAATACCGAAAGACACAGCTCATGGTCCGAATGAATGCCTGTCGAAAACACAAATGAAGGCATTGAACGTCTGCTGTGTCGGCCCGTGTACATTTGCGTGTGTGTTGCCGATTTCCAGTCACGCGAAGGTCAGACGAGAAAAATCGCAACGCTCCTTGAAAATCGAGTATTTTCGTGCACGTTACAGAGCAAAGAGCGATTACACGGTTAGCCGGGACGAGTAAATGAAACGGCTTGCAAATACGAAAAATTCCAACATTCTGCATCAGGAATGACCGGTGTTTAACGCGTCTACGTTAATCGAACGTTGCAGAAAACGACGATCATATATTTCGAATAAATGCCAATTCAGCGATTCTTTCTATTCAGATTCAAGTGATCTCAAAAAATCTCGTTAACCTACTTTCGAGGCTGCTAAAAGGTGGTTTTATCGATTCCATAAAGAAACGATTGCGACCGCAATTATCTTAATGCTTGCCCTACATTTAATTTTCTAATGGAACGTGAATCGAAACGCTGAAACGACGGTCGTTGAATCGTAAACGTTGGACGTGCAATTTCCACAAAGCGATACTTCTACTTTTCCAATGGAAACTACACACACACACACCGCCACGAGTGGGCAAAAGTAGTGACCGTTGATTTGAAACTCTCCGATCATTTGATCAACGGCAATAGAAATTAGGTAGAGAAGATTCTTTCCTAAGAACCTCATCTGTTTACCGATAGGGACGTCCGAAAAATCAGCTGCAGTGACATCGACTTGCCAAGCAACGTGCTCGCGCGGCTCGCGATCAAGGGGGTACGCAAATACGCGGTTTTCGTTATAGCGAATCGATAGCGAGGTACCCTCGGTGAATGGACGCGGGCGCACGGGAATTATTCGCATTTCCGTGAACGCGAAGGAAGCAGGGAGCCCCGCGTACGTGGGATAGTTGACGAGAATATCCTACCCTTAAGAATCGTATGTCACCCTGCTAGTATCCGAGGCACGTCGGGAGGACCGATCCCTGACACGCTGCCAGGTGAAACGCGCACGTTAAACTGCTCGCGGTACGTCAATTCCGCGCGGCTATATTCGTCGCGCGGCTACGTTGCAAGGCGATTAGAAACGGCTTTGTCTTCCCGATGAAATTATACGCGCACTCGCGTACGACGGAAAAGGAAAATAAAGCAGCGGGCGGTGATGATCGGCTGACGTGTAAGCGCCGAGTGGCAGGCAGCGGCGATTTAGCGAGCAGCGCCGCTCGCACCGCCGGTATAATACTGATCTGGGAAAGCAGCTACGAGCGTGCACGTGTGGTCACGCGTGTACACTCCGCCCTCCGTGTGTGTTGGAAGTGGAGCAGACTGTGTCGATCCAGCGTACGACGACCTTAAGCCGCTGCACTTCCAAATTCGCGCACGGGTGCCCTCCCCCGTCGAGCATTCCCATGGCGAGGTCCTTTGTGCCACCGTAATGTGCGAACAGTCGCGATGCGACGTATAAAGATGGTGTACTTTTGTCGGGGTTTAAGGTGGACGCGTTTAGCCAGGCACATTGGCACGGTTAGTTATTTATAAGATTGTATAATGCAGAAGGAAACTGAAAAATCGATAGGCCTGCGCTTATGGCGAGAGTAACGTCGGGTATCGAGAAATTAAAAAGTGAAGACGATGTGGCTGGCGAGAAGAATTTTCACCGTCGCTTATTCAATTTTCCCGCTTGCTTTGTACACACGGATCAGACGGTTCTGGCCGATCCAGATTCGATCGTGGGATAGCTTGCCACGGTTGGCCCCTTTTCGTCGCTAACATTCTACAGTATTTTTCATGAACATGGTTCGGGGCACTGCCAAGCCACAGCTTCCCGTCTAGAACACGCTATTTCGCGAGGAAACATCACTGTGACGGCATCTACCGTGTCCCCGCGTGTCCTGTGATTGTCATAATTATATAAATCTTCGCGGTCTGCTCTGCTCGAGATTCTGTAGCGTAGATGATGCCGAGAATAAATATCAAATAACCTTTATTGCAACGAACTTCAAGAAAAATCATAATCACGCGGTGTGCACATCATGTATGTACATATATGTACTTACGTACGATGATTGTCTCTAATTGAACGACATTACAGTTCATTGACATTGCTGTATAGGTTCGTGGAGGCACGTTCTTTTCAATCTGATTGCGAGAAATAGAGTTCTAATGGAAGGAAATGTTAAATGTTTTTAGGAAATTATGTGGTTGTTGTATGTATCGTAATGATATTGGTCTTGTTATTGAATAAATTAGAATCGAGTATGTATGAAATTATAATGTTCAAATAATGCTATGCACGACTTCAAAATTGTGCTACGCGAAAAGTCTCGTTCGTTATTATTTGTATTTAATTATGTATTATGCGAGATTTAGAATGCAGCGAAAAACTATTGTAAATTTTTGTTGCATGATTTAAGGGGCTCGCAAGAACCATTACCACTTTCGTGTAACATCCAACGTTATCGGCTCGAAATGGAACGAGGTTACAACGCTACTAGTGGTCAGAATTAGAGCACAGGCGAATATACCGTAGATAAAAATCAATTTTCATCGTATTTAGTTTCAATTGTAATCGCTAGTAGGATTGCGATCGAATTCCACTCTGAATCGATAACGTTGGATGCGACACGGAAATGGTAAGGGGTTCTAGAGGCCCCGATTTATCTGACAAAAATTTGCATTGGATGTGTATTCAATACTTCGTCCGTGCTGAAACGTTAGCAATTTAGTACCTCGAGTCATTTTATCATCGGCCGAACTGGGCCGAACCCCGGGGGTTGATAACAGAGGAAATATTATAATTTGTTTTTGAGGTTACAGGGATTAGTTTAAGAAGAATTTCAAACTATTGGTGTATGTTCAGAATTTGAAATTCAATACAAAAGTAGGAATATTTCTAATCATAATCAAACTTACGTCCTTCGATCCGGATCCTGAGCTCGATCTTCTCTTCACTGGCGCACTGACTCTAGTTTCACCTGCACTAATTAAGAAAAAATATATATAAAAAAGTAACGGTCTACCAGACCACTATCGGAAATCATCAACCGGCGTACAATACAGACTCTATCCTCGCGATTCATTCGTCAGAACTCCGATCCTCTGGATATAATCTATAATTATAATACGCCAAAAACACTGACGCTAATATCCCGTGTTTAAATACACTAAAAACGAAGATTCTATCTCGCCAAGCATCTGCGCTCGAAAGAACGGAAACTTTTACGCAGCAAACACTGTCTCTAAACCGACCACATTGCGCGCGGTCACAGAATGATTAAAAGGGCAGGGGGGCGCCTCTGTTCCTTTCAACTGTATTACTTATATATACATCTGTGGCAGAACAGGATACGAATTTAAAGCAATTTCGTTAAAATAAGTAGAACCGTAATGTGATTAAGTAATGGTTCACTCGAATTACGTCGCGAAGCGGTCTAATGAAATTATAGAAACCGCATAAATGCACCAATCAACGGTGGACGGCGGAGCAGAAAAGGCGCGAAGAACGATTAAATATTTTTTTCGCGATGTCGAGTCGATTTTTAATTAAAATCGAATAGAAAGCAAATAAAAGCCATAATGGAGAATAAACCAGATTAAAACTTGAATCGTAGCGTTTAAATGACGGTAGATAAGATCGCGTACCATGCGCGAAGTGCACGAAACACGTCCCACCTGTATACGGCGTCCATGATGCGACTGATGGCGAGCAGCAGACTTGCCAAATGCAAAGTCAGGGCCACTCTGGAACACTATGTGGTGTTTGTACTTCAAACATTTTCAATAAATACGACCGCAGTTAGTAAAGTAGTGACGAGAGACATAAACACACGTAAAAGAATCATCGCGATACGAGATTCAGTATTTTAAATTTGCAGAAAGAATCACCAAGTGGGGGCGCTACCGCAAGCGTGCACCAAATGGGACGAGGAACAAACAATTCCCACATATCATCAGTATCTTTGTCGTCACTTTTATCGTAAAAGGAAGAGTTTCGAGTATTTCAGCCTCACAGAACTGGTTTCTGCTAATTAATATCGCATCAATTATATCTCCTTACCGACGAGATTCTGATAATTGAATCGGAGTTTCGAAAACAAACCGATCATTTGTAGTGGCGTTGTAAAGGCATATACTGGGTGTTCCAATAGGATAGATACACATTTCAATTTCTAATAGAGTTGCTCAAAGAAACATTTTAATGACTGTAAGATGTTTACGATGTTACGTTTATTGAATCTTTTTAATGCCTCTTTTTATGAGTTGTATTAGATATGTAAGTTTGCGGCTATAACTCTGAAGAACCTTCTGTTCAGCTCGAATCGATTGGACCACTCGTTTGAACGATGTTAGATTTGTGTGTATATGCACAAGTGCCGCGCTAAAATAACCTCTAATGGAAGGGATAAAACCGGCAGAGGACATTCCGAGATGTGCGAAAAGCGTGTGTCCGTCGCCCGAGGAGCTCGGCGTGATAACAAACAACGTCAAATGCGACAAGTGCGGACTCGTGTTTCAAAACGAGCCGCGGTATCGTTTGCACGATCTTAAAGTGCATCAGCACAAAAACTTAGACAAGACGATAAGGGAAAATGTACAATACCACTGCCCCGTAGAATCGTGCATCTACGCACCGAAGGCCGAAAGACATTTCAGTAGCATGAAGTATCTTAAGCAGGTTAGTGTCCGCGTCGTCGAGACGTGCCCGTACTTTCATTCGCAACGCAATACTTAATAATCGTGTATACATGCTTTAGCATTATCTTAAAGTACACGCGAAAAAGACGTACGCGTGTACTCGTTGCGAAAAAAGTTTCTCCACCGAGGCGGCTAAAGAGGGCCACACGAGGGTGTGCGGAATTGAATTCGCGTGCTCCTGTTCCAAGACTTACACGTCCTACGAAGCACTGCTTACGCACGCGAAACGGTCTTTGCACGCCGTTAATGACAAATACAAAAGCTCTCTGAGGTAAGCCAGATATAACGAACCAGCGTTTAGCTTAATGGGATAATTTTCTATCGCGACGTTGCAGGCGCGCCAATTCCAAGACTGCGCGATTAATTTTACCATCCAGCCAGGCGAGGGTCAATAAATTAATTACGATTCTACCGACGCATCAGAACGAGAATAAAATGGTTAAATGTAACATCGACTCTACGCAGAAACGTACTTCAGACATCGGCGTACAGACGGACGAATGCAAGAGGAGTAAAAGGATATCGAGTCCGACGAAGCATGTTAACAACGGTCATCATAACAATGGCAAACGTGGAGTATCTAAGCAAACGCAGACGACCATTTCCCAGAGAGTCAGACACAGCGTGACGTCTATGGAAACTCAGACCACAGAAGGTTCGAAGGCACTTAAAGGTTCGCCGAGAGTTCAGAAACATAGGAAAGACTCGGTATCGCAAAACTCCGATTACACACTGCTGAAGGAAGACCTTAGTCTCGGCAACTTTACGTCCTCGAACTTATTTCCCAGCAGTCCGTTGCCACTTCGCCACGACGTTGGACTGCAAGATTTCTGGGAAGAGAAGAGTACGTCGGGTACTCAAACGATACCCGAGAAAGATATGTTCGAAGTTTTGAACGATAACGTTACGCAAACAGAATTCGGAACATTTTATGATCACAACGCAAGCCCGTTAATACAATGCGTCCCGAAGAGTACAGTCGCTTTGATGACTTTGCCGTACGTCGAGGAATCATCGACGGCTGTCGAAGGATACTCTTTCGTGCCTTCCAATAGTATGTCAAGATCGGATCCAATGCTGACGGACAAAACCTTCGACGATAAATTCAGTAGTATAGAGACTCAGACGGAGCAAGCCTATTCGCAATCGTTCTTTGACTCAGACACCTTGACCAGATCGTTTGCTTTGAGTTCTAACATCGAAACACAAACTACGAATAATCTCGATAATATGGAGCTACTTTATAGCAATACGTGCACGCAGACTTGTAACGAAATACTACCGTCTGACTTAGGATTATCTAATATACAAACGCAAACGGCTTGGACCCAACTTGAAGACACCACCGTATCAGCTGAAACGCAAACGAAATCGTTGATCTGCGAGACTGGATGCAACATTTCAATGGGCGCGTGTCGTTCCTGGTTAAACACCCAAACTAGTCACACTGAAACTCAAACTGACTTACTTAGTATTTTCGAAGGACTTCAATAATAAAGTATTCTTGTCTGCTGAATAGCAGTATAACGATTTAAGAAAGATACTTTACGTATAAAAGTCGGAATAATATGCATTTGATATCTCGAATTAAGGCCAATTACTTTTCTATATTGTTATTTAGTACTTTGGTATTTTGTATATTTTGTTACAAATTAATTACTTGAGTTCCTGTGTATGTGCAATTCGTCGACGGAATATTATGTTCATGGATTGAAAACAACATTTTCTTAAGGAAAATATTCAGCTTTAAATTTACTGTGTTACACGGTGTTTCACTGCCACGATTTAAACATATAGTTTATACAAATGTTACCAGAATAAAAAAATACATACCGCAGGCAATGTAATTCTGTTTCGCATAAATTATTAATAAATCTATTAATTAAACAACTGTACAATGAGAATTGTTCTTAAATTCCGATTTAAATTTTAAGGGGGCAAATAAGCCTTGAAGCTTGCGTTTCGTGTTCTGTAGTAAAATATTCTAATTTCAATTGTTTCGAACGTTTTAATTAAATTAGAGTCATGACCACAAATTACTATAATTAAAAATTAACTGTGGCTCTAAACTACATTAATGCTACGATATACATTTTAAAACAAACACCACGCAAAATATTCATTCACAAGGTTTCGAATGCTTTTGCGACACGTGTTTCGACGATACAAAATATTTTATTACGATATTAGAATATACCCTTGTGGCTGTCAGTTTTCATTAACTTTTCTCCGCGTGTAAATGTAAAATTTCGATTCAAGTATGTTGAATTGATTTAACGTGCAACGTACGAAGGCAACATTTGAAAAACTTGATTCTTTGTATACATATATTGTTACTATACATCATTTAGAAAACCATATTTGTCTATCGATTTGTGTAATTACAACCTTGCTTAAAAGGAGGTTCGTATTTTCTCGAGACTCAAGAATCATGTACCCCCTTAAATAGAAAAATACATGGAGGTATCTCGTCTGCTTCGAATCTAATCGTTTAGCTGACAGCTTCGACATGTACAAAGAAACGAAACATGTAATCTGAGACTGTACACGTAACATTGACCACAATAATCACCGAAGTATTATTTCTTTGACAATCATGTTGGAAACTTGCACTCCGAATCCCAACCAGTGCTTTGCATTACGGATTTTCGTCAAAACGCGTATAAAAGTTAAAATCTTTAGCTTTTTGTTCGGAGCCGTGTCGCGATAGATCAATTCGAGCCACTTTACACTTGTTTACCGCTCTCGAATTAAAATGACATTTACAAAGGCATCGCTCGGTCAAGCAAACGTCATAATTTATAGTTATATATTTCTAACTGTTGTGTAACGGCCACAAATACAGCAAACATCGTACGAATATGCGTGTTCAACAAATTGGATCGTGATCACTAAGCGACTCCAAAAGAGTACTCGACGCGGACGCGCGCGAGCTTCAGGAACTTACGAGAGCACAGGCTGGGATATTATAGAAGATATTATGGGATTATAGAAGAAGTGAAACGAGACGTAGTGTACAGAATGAGGGGTACATAAAAAATATATTAAAGCGCGGGACCAGCAGCGTTATCCTCGTCAAAGTCTGGCAGAAAATCTTTGGTCCGGTCTTCTATCCTATCTACATTCTCGAGCGCAGAAGCTAGTACTCTTAAATTGTCCACACCAGACATTAGCTGTCTGTAATGATATTAACACGCTGTAATTCAAGTTCTTTCATGCAACAGAAAAGCCAATATGTAATTGAAAAGTGCGTTTTCACCTCAACGACATCTCTGCCGATGAAGCAGCAGTTCTTAAATCCCCGGCTAGCCTTCTTATCTGATCTATATTCGACGAACCACTCTCATTTCTACCTCCCGTCGCAATTCCAGCCGTGAGCTCCTTATTCTGCATTCGTAACAGCAACACCTCTGTCTAGATTCAGATTACAGTTATTCCCGTATCAATTTGCGCATCTCGTAAGTCGCTTGAAAATTCATACCAACCGTTAAAGCTTTAATTTCTTTCTTTAACGATGTAACGGTACTTTCAGCATTTACTGCTCTTCTCTGCGAGGAAAACAAAAGCACGGACGTAAACGTTAGTTGAAGGGAAAGAATACGAATACAGCCCTCTACTTACGGTACTGCGTTTCAGATTATCTTCAACCTGCTCCATGGCCTTTTCAAGTTGCGTCGTTTCTTCGAGTTCCGATGCCCTCCTAAATACTATCTCCGATTCTAGCGATAGAATTCTGTAATAAAAACCGTACAAGTGAACAGTACGATCTAACGTTAGAAATATCAGCATTCCTTTAACTACCTTTTTGATTTCTCGCTAATTTGCTTTCGAGTCAGTTCCAATTCTTGACGTAATCTGTTGTTGTCCAACAACAACTATAAAACAAAAACGATCAAATTACGCACGTTATATCGACGTGCGTTACGAAAAGTAGCACGTTTCAATTTTCTTACGAAAAGTAGCACGTTTCAATTTTCTTACGAAAAGTAGCACGTTTCAATTTTCTTACGAAAAGTAGCACGTTTCAATTTTCTTACGAAAAGTAGCACGTTTGCCTTCGTTCTCACGAAAACTATCACGTTTCGGTTTTCGCTGCGAAAACTAGCACATTTGAGCGGTTTGCCACGAAAAATAGCACGTTTCGTCTTTCGCTGCGAAAACTAGCACGTTTGAGCGGTTTGCCACGAAAACTATCACGTTCGCGTTTACCCCGCGTTCGCAATTCCCCGCACCCTCCCTTACTTAAATTATGTAGATTAAAATTTTCATATGTGTTGTCTTTTGGAGATTAGATGGAATTATTATTTATTAAACAATATTTTCAACAGTTGAATTCTTTTAAACTACCCACGCGCTGAAACGCGATAGTTTCTGCAGTCTGCAGTATAATCCCAAACGTGCTATTATTCGTGGCGAAACAGTATAACGTGCTAGTTTTCGTCGCAACAGTACGAAATATGCTATTCTTCGTGGCGAGGCAGTCAAATGTGTTAGTCTTCGCGGCAGAAGACCAAACGTGCTAATATTCGTCAGAAACGATGGAACGTGCTTCTTTTCGTGGCAAACCAAAACGTGCTACTTTTCGTAAGAAAATTGAAACGTGCTACTTTTCGTAACGCACGTCGATATTATCGTTACGAGCATCAGCTGAGATACGGAGAAATTCCACGTCGCACGATTGAAAAGGGAATTACAGCAGCGTCGTTTCCTACTTTAATAATCGTACCCTTATTTCCACGGATTCTACGCTGTTCGGGATAGGTCCAAGGTCCGTAGGCGCCGTCGTCCTATTATGAATCGGGCCGTCGTTCAAAAAATCCGGCAAAGATTTCGGAACATTCGTTTCGTTCGTTTCGGAGCAGTCTCTCGCTCCAATATTCGAGCCAGGATCAGGTTCGCTCGCCGCGATTGGTAAATCTAACGGGAACCCTAGTAGCGATAAGAAGCGGTACGGATAAAGTTCTATTCGCCCCTCGACGATCGGCGTAACGTACTATCTAGCAAATACCTGACGACTCCGGACGCTCCGTAAATCCTACGCTAGGTCTGCCGAAAATAGACAAATTCAAATGCGCCGAACTCGCGCTCGGCGCGGACTGATGCCTCTGAGGTAGTCCCGTGTCCAAACTGCCGGTCGGGTCAGCCGAGAAATCGTTCGAGGCGGAGTTGCTCTTCTTGGATTCGTTTCTGAGGCGCGCCTGCCTCTGCTCCACGCTATTCAACGCGAAGTCGGGAAGATTATCTATATCCGGGGTGGGCTGCTGTTTAGGTTCGTGGTTGAGGTAACATTGCTCTATAACCAGATGATCCTGCACGAAGTCCGGCAGTTCGGTCGGGTTGCAGGTATAAATCGTAGAGTCCTTTTCCAAGCTACTCGGGCTAGGCGTCGGTGAGGAGTAAAGCTTCGGACGTGCCCCGGCGTTGTAGTAAGTTGTCTGCGAGCCATTCTTCAGGAAATGCTTAAAGCTAAACGGATTCTCCTCCCGTCGCGTGGCGTCTTGCCCTGTACGAGACCCAGAAGCAAGAGACAAGGGGACGGTTAAGCTAATCATTAGCCACATCCCGCGAACGGATACAACGAGATCTAACCTGCTGGTGCGTCCGCCTCGGTGCGGCTACTGGCGCACGGCTCCTTTGACGCGCTCCTACAGCTCGGGCCCCCCGTTGCTACCTCATCCTCGGAGGACGAGGACCACGAGTACATCTCCTCCCTGACATTGCGCCTCGTGTTTTTCGCCACTAATCGGGACGAATCGTAACTTTTTTTACGACCCGCCATCATCTATGCAGAGGATCAACCTTACCGACAACCGTATCATTTGCGGTGCACAGTCAAAACTGCACTTGACATTTGTCACCCGCTGACTGCGGTCGGGTCAGGTTGGTCCTCCGATCTTCCCTTCTTCTTTTTTCAGGCTTTTCCTTTAGTCACCTCCTGGGTTAGGGAGGGGCGGGGATGGGGAAGAGGCGCGTGGATGTGCGGGGGGCTCCCTCTCGGAGCTGTCGCTATTTCGTAACGCAAAGTTATTATTACGTGCGGTGTCTTATCTGAAATGAGTTACAAGTTGGTTACTTATACAGGTGCACGGTACACGTCGATGTGTCGGTTGACAGAAAGTTGGTTAGTGTTTCGTAAACAAATTTACGGTGAACTTAAATGTTTCGGTCCGTCCGGTGAACGTCCGCCGGCACGTGGAGGAGGAGACGCAAACGCCACCCATCTTTTTGCGCAATGATTTGCTTTTCGGCAGGAGCATGAATGATAAGACCGCGGGACAGGTTATCAGCCACGTGAGGGTACCATCGGTGTAACGATCTTTAAAACACCTCGGCGGATGCGTAGCGCGAGGATAACGCGATGTCCCACGAGAAACCCTGCCGCGCGTGCACGGACTTTAAAACATGGGCGAAGAGTCAGAAGAAAGCGTTCGACTCCGAGAAGGTATGGAGTCTGCGGCTTGTTCCCTTCAGATTTCATTAATAATGCTTTGTTTTGTTTCGGTACGTTTGTATATTTCGAGCGCTATAAATTATTCTTATCCCGACGCTGGTTATAACAAAAATAGAGCATCTTATCTCTGTAGGTGGTATAGTAAAAAATGTTCAGTTATCGTTTGAACTATTTAACAAGTTTCACGACCGAACGTCGGTTAACGAGCGGCTGCGCAGCTTTCGACGGACGATTCGAATCGCGTATACCGTGTCGCCGTCTTGATCCGTTTCCCTCTTTACAGCAGCAATCCGAGAAGAAAGGTCCACCTACGAATCACACAACTAAACGTAAGGATTGCCCTCTGGACAAGGACGAATTAGGCACGAACACGTGGTCGTTGTTACACACCATGGCGGCGTATTATCCCGACAAGCCCAGCGAAGAACAGAAGTCGGATATGAGGAAGTTCTTCTACGTATTTTCTAAATTCTATCCCTGTAATGTGTGCGCGCAGGATCTACAAGAACAGATGAAAAGCTTCCCGCCGCAGACCGACTCTCAGAAGCTGCTGAGCCAATGGCTTTGCAACATACACAACGTGGTAAACCAGAAGCTCGGAAAGCCGGCGTTCGATTGCAAGCTCGTCGAGCAAAGGTGGAGAGACGGCTGGCTCGATGGTTCGTGCGACTGATAATGATCGTAACTTTGACAATTTTTATAGAGACCTACATGCGATGTAAAATATTATGTAAGTCGACGGTTGTAAATACTTTTCTACCTAGAAGAATGATTATAGGTAAACGAGGTCGCGTTTAAATTGGTGTCTCTCCTTATAGACTAATTACCCCCCCGAATAGGATTTATCATTTAAAGAAGCATACTTGATGTGTTCCTTAGAAAGAGATATTAATAAAAACGGCACACGTTATGGAATTACTTTACATCGATTGTCACCTGTTTTAGAGCGCGCTTACTGTTAAGATTGCGGTGTAGGCGCGGCTACAGGCGAGATAGTAAACGCGGAACTGGCCGTTCGCAATTGGGGCTCGTAACTGTGATTCTGCCCGTCGCCGCCGATCGGTAGGACTTGGCACGTTCTGATGTGAAATGGGAAACGTTTGTTAGCCATCGATGGTCGGGTGATGTACAAAAATACTACGTGCCCCATAAAGACGATCCATAACGAGCATCCCTTAGCGACGCTTTCTCTCACCCATTCGTCTACTAGCAAAGTGATGCACAGTACCTACGAAAATTATAAGTATGCTTTATATACACCGTGGAAGAGCCGGTTATATGCAGGCCCGGATTAAGATTTTTGGGGCCCGGGGCTATCCAACCTTCGAGGGCCCCCGTGGTTGAAAAGCGAGGGGGGAGACCAAAATTTAAACAATAACGAGTTTAAATTGCTTAGAACTGAAGGTTTAGAACGGGGCCCCCCTGGAAAGTGGGGCCCGGGGCTACAGCCCCCCCCTTTAATCCGGGCCTGGTTATATGCAACTGTTTTCTTTATGGGAACAGTTTTGTATTATCATAGGCATTTAGATGCATGTCTATACCGTTAAAGGATGGCACAGGAACCACGCAGATCCAAGTGAAAACAACGAGCCGTAGAAATGAAGTTTCGTCGACATTTTTTTAATTGTCTTAATACAACGAAGAGAAAACACGATCCACGCGATCAGCTTTAATACTATCAGCCCGTAGCCTGGCGGTGATTCGTAAATATACAGTATCAATCCAGGATCGAACACGTCGGATTGATAGATATATAAGGAGAATTGGAGAAAGAAATTCACGATAACGTAATAGACGAGCCATCGAGTTTGCCTCGGCGTCAGCACGCTTTTAGTCACCGTGAAACCAGTCGCGAGTAGCAGTATGAGCACGGTATACATAATATCCGAGCACATTTCTAACAGGCGACCCATCAAGGAAGCGTGCTCTATCGCTACTCCTCTTAAACCGAGATTAATGTAGCTATATATCTCGAGTAGTATCCCTCCTAATTGGCAAATCAGAGAGGACATGAATATTTTGTACGTCACGTGCAGGAGCCTTCTTGCTCGCAATTGCATCGCCACGTAGAAGCTTAATATCACGAGTATAACATAGATGCAAGCGATTGTTATCAGCTCTGGCAGTATATCTGAAACGGAAATAGACTCGATTAAGCAGCGCTAAGATGCTTTAGACCGTAGCAAAGCTACTTGCAGAATTCGTCCGCCGAGAAGTGCTCCTTCCAAAAGTGGCCGGGCGCCGCGTTTGTTAGCGATATCCAATAGGAAACGTTCAATCCATTCTTCGAGGAGCAATCCGCTAAAGCGATGAACCACCATCGCGGGCGAGACGTTCGAAATCTTCGGTAACTGGTGCACCGCGTCACCGCACCATCTTCCACGCATCCCGATTGCGTTGATACCAATGTCGATAACGGCACTATTTGGCCGATTCCGTCCCAAAGTATAGACTCCCTTTCGATGCACGTTTTATTCGACGGGTAAACGCTGGGCCATTGGTCCGGTGCGTCGTAATATAACAATATCTTTAAGTCCGATTCTTCGCCCCCCAATTCGAATTCGTACCGGAACGTGCCCTGCTCCGTTAAGAAACAGAATCTCGCCAGAAATGCCCAATTCTAGGAAAAATAGAAGAATGTGCATCGAAGTCGTCACTGTGATTACGAATGACAAGTGTACGAAACATATAAAACACGCAATAATAACAAGTAGCTGTACATAATGTTAGAATATTTTGCAACACGTCGATCGAAATATAGCGCAGTAATACGCGTATGTAGTTGAAGTAAGTAGTATTAAAATTTATGAATATTAATGGACTTTATGGTCCAATTAATTAATTTGTTAAATAGAAGGGGAGTTCGTTGGGTGAAAAGATAGTTTATAGTACTTCACGTGTGACCAGGCGTCCTTGAAGAATTTTGGTCTCCGAGCACGTCAAGAGTAACGAGTATATTACGGAGACCGACAATAAAACGTTAAACATTGTTGACACCCGTCTTCACAATTTGTCTAGGCTGGAATGATATCTACATATCAGTTTATACCTGCTGCTTTTGCTCGTGATCAATATTCCCCTGCCTCGTGGAACTGTGCATTACAATGAAATATATCGATCTTAATGGTAACGCGAGCCACGTATCTACTATATAAATTTAATGGTCAGCGTTTCTTCAGAGGGAAACAAGAAATCATCAGTCTTATCGGACGTGCAATTCTATATTTTTGAATTGAAATTCCGAAGCGCCAGAATCATTTTGTAGTGTTAGTGCGCGCCTTTGTGCGACCCTGACATTTACATAATGTGTGTCGTATCGATGTGTGACGGAGGATTGTGTACGTACACGCGCGTGCACACTGCTCTAAACTATGGGCGTCCGGAGGGGGGTGCAAAAGGGGCAGTTGCCCCCCCTGGTCTTTGAGAAATAAATCGCTTATTTTTCAAAACTGATTTTTACTAATTTTATATTAAAAAAGGGAATATTTTTAAATTTCGGTTTTAAATTTTTGATTAAATTAGCAGAATAAAATGGTTTAAAAAAAGCAAGAGGGATATATATTTCTTTACCATCACCCAAAGTTGCCCACCCCTGGAAAAAAGTCTCCGGACGCCCTTGCTCTAAACACGGCATTGAATTAGAGATATTACACTTAAGTAATCGATTAGCATTTAACTATAGCTACATAGCACGATTGTAGGAAGATAGTATAGCGGATGTAGTGGTTTCGATATGTAAAGCTGTCGTTATTCGATAGTGTTGGTGCTATTTGCACAACTTGCGAGAATCAACTCGTCCCAAGATCCCTCTAGCGGTATATTTTGGAAGCGTAATGATAAATACACGTGGAGAAGCAAGTGGCGAACGTAAACAAGTAAACTCACGTGTGCCGGCTATATCAAATCTTTAAATCTTTTAAGTTACCTGTAATTAGTCTTATAAAACACCGAAAAAATATATAGATTTAATGTACTCATTACTACGCGCTTTAGCCTTTAATTTGTATACAGGTTATGAAAAACAGTATGATCATGAAGAGCGACAAGCAGAACCACAGAAGTTTTAAAAGTAAATACGCATTGTTTTCTCATTTCTCGTTTAATTCGATGTATCTACTTGCTCGAGCAGGATTTCACTTAGACATTTAATTTCTAGCGTTGTGGATGTGTTTCGATAAAGAAAACACGGATAAGCACCAACTGTTCTTCAAGGAGCACTCCGTCAGAAATCAGGAGCCCGAGTATCCGAGAGGAAGGACATTGTTTGTGTTAAATGTTCCTCCTTACGCTACAGCACAGCTTTTGAAGGAATGCTTTGGTAAACATTGCGGGGCCGTGTCTAACGTTTCCTTCGCCAATCGGAAAGGATTTAAAACATCGTACGTGGTGTTTGAAGACGACTCTAGTTTAGAGAAAGCGCTAGAACTTCCCGAGAAGTATGCGATAACGTTAAATAGTAAGGATAGGGTATGCTTGACAGGACTGACGAGTGAGTCGTTTAAACATTTCTCATAGTTACTTCTATATTCACGAAAGCGCTATTAAATCGTTTTTCTATTCGTCGAACAGAATGGTGCAGGGAATACAATGGTTCGATACGCAGCGAGAAAGAAATGAAAGAAGAAATCGAGTCTTATATGCAGAATTACGATAAACGAATTGTCGACAAGATAGCGAACGAAAAAGCTATGGGAGATGCCGAAGAGAACGACGGTTGGGTAACGGTAAGCGGACGGAAGAAGAGAGGAGAGTTCGCTCTCTCCAGAAAGGAATCGACTGTTAATAAAGTGCACGCTAAGGAGGAGCAGAAGGATAAGAAAAAGGAATTGCGCAATTTTTATACTTTCCAAATTCGCGAGAGTAAAAAACAGAGTAAGCCCTGGTTTCGTCTATTTCCAGTATTTACGAGTAACGTTAATATCCGGGCCCGGATTAAGATTTCTGGGGCCCGGGGCTATCCAACCTTCGAGGGCCCCCGTGGTTGAAAAGCGGGGCGGGGGTAATAAAAATTTAAACAATAACGAGTTTAAGGGGGAACACCACTGTGACGGCCGGAAAAATGAGCCCATTTTTAAGATTTTTTTAAGGAATAACTTACAGTTTTATTATAAAATTGTTATTACCTATCTTTAGAACAATGTCTTAAGAGACTATAAAAAAAAAAGTAATAGAAAAACATGCATAGATTTCCATATACAGTTAATCTCCTACACCCCTCACAAGAAAAACATAGGTCGCTTATCGAAACGATATCTCTGGAACGGCAACTCTGAAATCAAAATTTTTTTTTTTTAATATAATCGGTATGAGTGTAGTTTCCGTTGTGCGTACCGATTTTTAAAAAAAATTATTTTTGTAAAAATGGTGCGCTTGGGAAGAAAAAGTTTCGAAAATCGACAAAAAAATTAATAGTTTTTCGAGCGTATTTCAAAAAATATGTTTTCGATCAAAAAATCGGTACGCACAACGGAAACTACACTCATACCGATTATATTAAAAAAAAAATTTGATTTCAGAGTTGCCGTAATCGTTTCGATAAGCGACCTATGTTTTTCTTGTGAGGGGTGTAGGAGATTAACTGTATATGGAAATCTATGCATGTTTTTCTATTACTTTTTTTTATAGTCTCTTAAGACATTGTTCTAAAGATAGGTAATAACAATTTTATAATAAAACTGTAAGTTATTCCTTAAAAAAATCTTAAAAATGGGCTCATTTTTCCGGCCGTCACAGTGGTGTTCCCCCTTAAATTGCTTAGAACTGAAGGCTTAGAACGGGGCCCCGCTGGAAAGTGGAGCCCGGGGCTACAGCCCCCCCTTTAATCCGGGCCTGTTAATATCCGATGTGTTTTATTAAATATTCTTTTCAACAGATTTGGCGGAGTTGAGAAAGAAATTTGAATTGGACAAAAAGAGGCTACAGGACTTGAAATCAAAGAGGACGTTTAAGCCTTTCTAATTTCATACTCGCGATAGAGCGCGGCGTTTTGGCGTTAAGCCAGAATTAACTCCACAACTTCAACACGAGATAGATATTTATTGTATCGTACAAAAATTTTGTTTACAGTTATAACTATGATCCAGTCGTGTACGTGTTGTACTTAGACTTATGTACAGATTAAAAAAATGACAAACCGCGTCGAATCAGGTAGCTTTGGATGCATAAGTTTGCAGTGTCCATTCGATTAAAAAGTGTTGATACGATAAAGGTTGTAGCAGAGCTAATAGCTCCTCTGTAAGAAACAGTTGAAAATTAATTTGCGTTACGAATCGGTAATAATAAAACTAGCCATTCGCAAAGATACGCACGTTTGTTTCCGTAAATACAATTCGCAGACATAGCCGCGCTAACGGCCTGTGCCAGTCGTTCCATAGCCAAGTCGCGCGCGGTGGAACTAACGTTCGTGTGGGATTGCAAGCTAGTTGCCAAAGCGCGAGTAGTAGCCGCGAAATGTTGCGCGCATATTGCGTGCTTATTATTCCCGCTGTTTTTCAATCGCAATACCGAGTCCATAAGTAGCTGTTGAATTTTGGAATACACTTTTCTCTGCTCCTCGCAGTGCTCCATGTTTTCCGCGGTACTCGGGCGCAATGGGCACAAAATGCACCACCTGGCAGAAAATTACAATTACAGATCGTTCCGTCCTTATTCCCGGAGACCGTTCGACTACCCACCTGAATAAACCAGCTATAGGAGTTATCGGCGTCATAGGAATGCCGCCAGTCGGTAACGCTGGGTTATCCATTAACGGAGTTAACAGGAGACTCGGGTTCTCGTCTATCCATTCCCCTACTAATCTAAGTAATTCCGTAGGTGGATCTTTGTCTTCGTAAACCTCACCTATCGCCGTTAGTAAGTTGGCAGTGAAATGTGACGCAAGAACAGGAAGCTGCTTCAACTTGTCGATAGATTTCGGAGTAAGGACAAAATAGTCGTTAAGTACGTGCCTTGCTAATCCTACACTCTGCGACGAAGTCGAGCCTAACTGTTGCATCCAAATCCCGGTGGCGTTCAGGATCGCCTTGTTCTGAGTGGCGACGGCCAACGATACCAAGTTGCCTAACACTTTGTATCTGGGGCTATCTGCGGGGAAAAGGGACAAGAATACCGCGTTTCGGACAGCGGGACTTCCTCCTGGGCTTTGAAAGAAGTCGCTTAGGACTTCTATAAGTTGCAACTCTTGTATCGCCATTGTCATGTTGCGCTTCTTCCGCCTCTCTATCTCGCCGAACACGAACTCCGAAATTAAGTCCAATTGCAAATCCATTTGCTTCCCGGGTCGGCCGCATAGTATCTCTTTAAGGGTTGCAAGCAAAACTGGTAAGGTCGACGAGCATTTAGACTGGGTAACCTATGTAAGAATGTCTTACCGATTCTGCATAAAGCCTCTCTGGCGCAGTAGGGAAAATCTAGCTTTCGTAAATTTTGCTTTATATCACTCCCTGCCATTAATGCATGTATACGTATGTGACATATAAATACATTTAAAAGAGATAGCTCTGTCTCAAGGACGCTCGTCAAACGGTCTAAGAAAACATCGAATACATTTTTCTAACGCCAGTAATTCCAAGTTTCCATGAACGCGACACGCTTCCGGGAGGTAATACAAGATGCGTCTCCATTGGTGCACTGTCGATCATTCGAATTTCTACCGTCGCGTATAAAATGGAATGATACGTCTAATCGAGGAAAGATAGTGGAAGAGTATGAACTGAGGAAGATCTTTCTAGGGGTGCGTTCCACTTGCGCCCAAATCGCCCGCAACGCCCGCGATTTTCATTAAGGTGGGTTCTCCTATACGCGACTGGGCACAACGTCAAGAATTTCAAAGTCGATTTTCTCGAAACTGAAGCGCGATATAAAACAAAGTTACTCTTTCTTTTCGACTTATAACAAGTAAATAAGTCGAAAAAGAGGAATAAGATTTTTTGATATTGTGCTTCATTTTCAAGAAAATCGACTTTGAAATTCTTGACGTTGTGTCCAGTCGCGTATAGGAGAACCCATCTTAATGAAAATCGCGGGCGTTGCGGGCGATTTGGGCGCAAGTGGAACGCACCCGAGGTGTTTATGAAAGTTTAGAAAATTGATCTTGGTTCTAACTTTCTAAGTCGACGGACGAAGTTCGTTAAAATTATTATACTATAAATTATTATTCTTGCTGGGTTCGACCATTGAAGTGCCTAAAGAGCTGTTTGATATCAGTGACGAAAGGAAAATGTATGATTTTGTGAAAAGATTTCACGGTTGGAGAAGTTGCGAGAATCAGTTCAGAGGTCTCAGCCCTCTGGCGGTGACTTTCGGGAGCACTGACCACAGACCGAACGCGTAGCCCCACCCTGTGAGTAGGTTGCGAACTATATTGTTAGTCAAAACAATCGCCGAATTCAGTATCTATTTTTAGGTGGCACGCACCGAGTCACGGTACTTTACTATTTTTCGCGTGCGGCGAAAAAAACGACATATAGTTTCAGTGCTCCGCGACGGTGTCCGCCGATTTCGGAAAGGTTCAACGACCCCACGGTAATTGTGACAAGAGAGCCGACCGGCCATGTTTATATCGTGGTGAATTTTGAGCTAGCGGGCCGATATCCACGAAGTAAATTTCCACGTGTACTTGTCCGTTGCTCGTCTCGTGTGCGGTGCGTCCAGCGCGGTGTCAGAGGCCTTCGCGCGATGGAGTCCAGCGAGAGGGGTGAGTAAATCCGCGTGCAAATAAAATCGCGGCAATATTGAGTCTCTGACACAAATCGCGACCTGGGGGCAATGGCAGTGTCAGGGTCGAAACGGAACTAGTTCAGTGACCGCATTCGCGGTACTTCGCCGCGATATTGCCAGCGAATTACTTTTTCAAACTTCTCCCCCGCCCGTCCGCAATACCCTACGCATACGGCATTCCTCTTTCGGGTGGGCTTCCTGTGAAAATTCCTCTCTCGGCCAAATCTATGTCACGCATCTCACTTTTCATCTTGACTGTACTCTCCTCTCTTGGCTCGGTCCCTACGCGTGCTCGTATATATATGTATATTATATACACGCGTTTGGCAGAGACAGTGGACGAGAAAAGGCATCGTCGGGATCGTCGAAAAGTTCCATGTATTCCTCTTAACATATTGGCGTGGGAAATGGTCGGGTTCGTTGGGAGCGGGTGTAAGTTGTGTCTCATTTCTCTTTGACATTTGTCGCGGGACAGCCGAGAAAGTCTCTCGGTCGGATGACTACGTTCCACTATTATGCAATAGTATAACGGCGTGTCTTTAACCTAGATAATCTCTCGCGTACAGTGAATCGAACGCCACGGTACCGCTTGACAGAGACACGTGAGAATTATTATCGCTTGACCGAGTCAAGCATGTGTTGCAACGTGGCGACACCTGTCGACCGTCTGTGCACGTCCTACCTCAAGCCAGCGCGAATTAACCCCTCTCCCCTGTCTGTCTCGCCGTTCAACCCCTTCGTTCTGCGCAGAGGCTCGCATCGAAACACAGCGTGCCGGTATTTCGTCGTTATTTCTCGCCGCGTCTTCGATAATTTTCATTTAGCGTTGCGCGGTACACGTTCGACATCGAAGCAGCGATTTTCAGAGAATTTCGATTTTAAGCCTGGCTCCGCGAGACAGACCAACGTACTAAAGCAAGTAGGAAGATACTTTCTCGCAGAGATCATTCGCATGGGAATGAATACTGAAGTTGTATGGGTATCGCTCGATGAAAATGTTCTACAGAACGTGCAGAATTTATGTATGCAAATAGATGATTAATTATAGGTTAAGCTTCAAGTAACACAGGAAGCAAGTGTGTCTAAAAATAATACATCGGTTATAGACTTTTTTAACGGGTCTCTTATCGATGGTTTATTGATGACTCGAAACACGTGTATTATGCAGAGTAAATGCTGTTTTATATACCGGGTAGCTGATCCGCATGCACTTGGAGATATGCAGGCTTATTTGGGAGAAAGGATTAACTTAGAAATCTACTTGAAGCTTGCGCGTAAGAAGTAGTTATTTTATATTACGAATAAGTAGTATATTGCGAGGTTACGAAGTTTACGATAGCAGAATACCTGCCTACAATAAATATAGTACAATATCGCGCAAGTTAGAATCTTTCGACGTCGGTGTCACCGCCAAGGCGGCAGTTCTGTGGCGGTGTTTCCATTCTTTATTTTCAATCCCCCTTTTTTTTTATCTTTCGTTTCTTTCTGGGATCCTTCTTTCCTTGTTAGACTCTTCCTTGTTATATAAGTCCAAGGACGAACTGTACGATTGCACTCTCTCTCCCCTCTTCTTTATACTTCGCCTCTCCTCCCCACTGGTTATGCTACCTTCTCCACTTCTCGTTTCAACATGTGCTCGGTTCACTCCCGTTCTCCCTTCTTCTCTTTTTACAATTCCATCTCGTGCTTCTTTCCCCCACCACCCTGCCCGAATGCACATTCTTCTCCATTCTTCGCGCCGCTATTACTGTACCGAGCAAAACTGCACAAGCTCTGCAATCTTATTCCACGCTTACATTACTCTTCCCGTTCCCCCTCTGTCCACTCCTTGCTGCGAACGCACATGGGCGTTCGGCGTGCACGGCCAGCTGTTGCGATCGCAGGGTCTACGCACGCGGCGCACCGCTCACGCTCCAATTTCACTCTTTCCGTCTGCCACCTACGAATACATACAATTGACTCATTCTAAACGGAACAATCATCAGTTACGCTCCACAGAAAACGGAGAAACATCGAAAGACCACCCCTTGCAAATATCGCATTTTGCCGATACTCTGCAGATTTGCAGAGTGTAGTGAAAAATACTTGACAAGTAGCTTTTGTTATCGGCAATCGGAAATCATATTTTGTGGAATTTCTCCGAGAACTATTAGGCGCAGGACAATTTTTTTTATAGCGTAATTAAAGACGACTCCAGCCCCCTGTTCAGTTTTTAAAAAATTTTCAGAAAGTATTTTATCGACCCCAAACTTGGGGACTTTTTTCACCCCTTCAACATGGACGATTGCCGATATCTTCCCTTGTAATACAAAATCCCGAAAATTAAAAAATGCCACTTTCATAATCTGCGGCGCGTGTGTACCTGTTAGTTCTTTATCGCGTTGAATGCAACGCGAGTCGCGAATGGAAGACAGCGTAAACGTCGTTACGCAACGGTGGGAATATTGAAACAAGACGAAGTCGTAAATACCGGTAATCCTTGAGAGGTCGAATGGAAATTCGCGCGCCTGCATGGGGCCGGAGGATCGCTCCTGCTCGCGAGCGATCGCGATTAGCGGGATCGTTGCTCGTGCATTCGGCCGCGATTAGGGGGTATTGATTAATCGGCAGCGGTGTTCCGCGAGCGCCAGGAGGATGGATAATTAATCGATGGCATTGCGCGCGAGATTGGACCTGCCCGCGGTATCGTGCGATTTCGCGGAACTGCCCGAGCACGGGGCGAATTAAGCGCGGCGTTTGGGAGAGCGGAGGACGAAAATAGCGGGGTGTAATTATTTAATGCGCCCGTACAAGCTACACCGAAGTATCGATCCGCTTCGAATCGATGCTACCGCCCTTGGTCGCTTGCAATGGAATTCGTATCGGAGCATTCCTGTGTTACACTGTTTCATTTATCGAAACATTTGTTTTACAGTTTGCTTCTTAGAACCACAGTTTCCATTATTCTAGGGTGAAAGCACTAGTAGTCGACCACTTAAAGCTAAACTCGAATGAAAAGTACTGAAAAAAAATAAGCAATCAATGTTATAAAATATATAAAATGTATTGAAGTAATTCAAATGTATTCAATGTATCACTAAATATTTTGTGTTAGTAGGAAAGTTCGGGGAAAATAAATAATTAGCGTTAAAAATAAAGTGTCCGAATGCTTTAATAATCGACCGCTTAACTCTAAAAGTCGACCGGTCCGATAGCTAGTAGTCGACCACCTTTTTTTTTAATATGAAATTCAAAATAGGTTATGTGCGCATTACAAACTAAAATTTATTTTTAAATATAATGTGCAACATCAGTAAATAATTAATAATGACAGGAATAATGCGTAACTAAAATAAGTTCTTTTAAAAACTTTATCAAAATTTTAATAAGAAATAGAAATTATTTTTTTTTCCAATGTAAATTAAATTTTTCGTTTTTAAGATAGGAAGCAGTAACAAAGTTTAAGTTTTTAAAGTAGGTATTTGTATTCTATAAATAAATTATATAAACGTGGTCGACTATTAGCATTCATTGTGAATGCAGTTAGCTTCAGAAGTCGACCGCTGTGGTCGACTATTGAAAATTGAAAGGGAATGATGATCCAGTTACCGACCTCCCATAAATAAATAAATTATCCCATTTTTTTCTTAACTTTTTGAAGCGTATATAAAATTATTGATGCTTTTTCAGTGGAATAGCATAATTTTCCAGTAGAAAATGTATAGAACTGAATTACATTTGTCGTTTCTATTCAAAGCACACTTATGTTTCTCGGGTTAGAAAACAGCAATGGCGCATGTAGAATCAAAATTAGTTTACAAATCACTTTAAAAGCATTTATTTTTTTTTACCTATGAAGGGCGCTTTTTGTCGCATTGTAAAGTTAGAAATTCAAAATATAATATAAAATTGTCATTTAATAAATTCTTTATTTCAGTACTTATTTCTTTAAGCTAAATAATAAAAGTGGTCGACTACTAGAGGGTGGCCGACTACTAGTGCTTTCACCCTATTTTTATCAGAACCATGGGAGTGCGCGTTAAAAACAATCGGGACATTGAAATCTTTGTGAACGAGTGGAAGGTAAGATTTTTATATGCCCAATAGTTTGAGATAGAATTGCAAGCATACGCTGGCTTTAATTAATCTCGCGATGCCTGCGGGAAGGATATTGTTTCAGAGGAATAATGAGATTTAATTAAGAGGCTGTCTTAATTGCGTCTCGTCGCGCGCGGCGTCAACAGACGTGGACGTAAAATTCTGATCGTTCCAGTGGCAATTAACGCGAGCATGTAACACCGAGATTCATTCGAGCAGATTGCTAGTCTTCGATGAAACGCCGAGGAGCGTCCCATCCGCGTTATCCTCCACTTTACCGCGGCTATGCAGGCGAGCCGAGTTTAAAGGCTCGGCTCGGAAAATCGCTCCGTTTATTCGTCGCTGGCCTTGTTTCGCCGTGCTATTTTTTCGCCATCGTCTCTGGCTAACTCCTCTATGTATTTGAACTTCGTCGAATGAGTCAATTAGCAAGCTGGCCTAACCATCTGCTGGCATCGTTTCCCTTTGCTCCGAGCCCGTATGCACGTCCACGTACTGGGTGTCCGCGAAACAGCGACACACCTGGCTACAAACGAATTCTACGCGCAGCACCCGTTTGTCACTGTATTCGCGAGCCTCGTTCGCCGTTAATTAAAAGTTAAACGCGTCCTTGGCATTTAATCTGCGAGCGAGCGAACCGACCCCTCCGCCGCAGCCATCCTTCTCCCCTGAACACGGAGATTCGCCGCGGTACCGGAGGCTCGTGCATCTCGCTTCGGAACCGATGCCCCTAACGATCTGTTATTCCTCGTGCCCGTGCCAATTAACTATACGGAATTGCAACGCGCGGGAGTAGGACAGGCGCGCCTCGCTATTCAGTATAATAGCTGGAAGAGGTACAGCGAGGTCGTAAACTCGGTGGAGCGTTAAAGTAAACACGTTTCGTCGGCGCAGACGAATCGACAGAAATATGGAAAGATAACGATTCGATGCGTCGATTGCCACTCCCAACTGTCGATGACTCACAATTTGCATCCTCGCTGTCGGCGGCGCACTCGGGATTTAATGTTGCGGGGAGCCGAGTCGAAGGGTTAAAAATATTTTTAACGCAAATTCAATAAAATTCAGTAGGCCATTATAAAAATTTATTTAAAGAATAAAATCCAGTTTTCTTATCTTCTTACAACGCCTCTTTGGGGGCAGCCGAGTTGAAGGGTTAAAAATATTTTTAACGCAAATTCAATAAAATTCATTGGGTGATTATAAAAATTTATTTAAAGAATAAAATCCAGTTTTCTTATCTTCTTACAACGCCTCTTTGGGGGCAGCCGAGTTGAAGGGTTAAAAATATTTTTAACGCAAATTCAATAAAATTCATTGGGTGATTATAAAAATTTATTTAAAGAATAAAATCCAGTTTACTTTGCTTTTTACAAAGCCTCTTCTTTGGAGGGTACCAAGACCCTTTGCCTCCCTCTGTGTGCACCACTGCTCGCGGTATCTTTTCCAGCCACTAAATTATACAGCGCGTCCTCCTGCGGAACCACGAACCATCCGCGTCTCGTGCCCCACGTATATTCAACTTTTTTCGAACCCCCTCCCGTCTGTTTGCTCTCCGATAGAACAGATAAGATTGCTCGCGAGAAGTAAAAAAGGGGAGCATTGTTTCTCTCGTTTAAGAGATTCGAAGTCAACAGGCGAGCTAGACCGACGATAACGGCGACCTCGCGACTCGACGGGCGCTCCGTGTCGCGGATAATCCGCGCTTCCGATAAATATGCAGCGTGCATTGTACGCGCTTGCCGGGAAATATAAATAGAGGCGGCTGGCCGACGCGCGAAGAGTTTATTGATCGCGATGCATCCAAGGTTTTGCAAACGTGGTATTAGCGTAATTACGCAATCGGCGTGCAATTATTCCGCTCCGTCGTCGGACGCCTCTCCGAGAGGGCAACCGCCTGTTTCGACTCGGCGACATTCACTGTCGCGGATCTGAGTGGCGAATTTCCTATGCAGTTTCCCGCCGCGTAATAGTCGCCAGCGCGATGGACGATGATTTCCGTGCGATCAGGACTTGTTCACTTTTATAGAGAAAGGTAATTCAAAGGGAAGGAAAGTTGTAATGGAACTAGTCAGGCCGGCTGTTTATCCCACTTAGTAGCTCTGAAGTTACAGTTTTCCTTTTAAGCACTGTTTTTTTTTTAATACTAAAAGTTACAGCTTTTTGTTTAAGCACTCTTTTTAAGCACTTCTAAATCCCCTCTGTAAACAGGAAAAGAATAAGATTTTTACATTTTTACATTTTTACATTTTTACATTTTTACATTTTTACATTTTTACATTTTTACATTTTTACATTTTTACATTTTTACATTTTTACATTTTTACATTTTTACATTTTTACATTTTTACATTTTTACATTTTTACATTTTTACATTTTTACATTTTTACATTTTTACATTTTTACATTTTTGAGAAATTGTTGACGATTCGTTTCTATTTCCTGCGAGATGCAGTAAACGGATAAAGATTGGCGGAATAGGGCAAGTATACGGGGTGAATCATGATGCTTGTTTACGCTGATTATTTCCATTATTAGTGGAGTGATATTTAAGTTTTTATATGGAGTATAATTTTTCTTTCGTCTTTTTCACCCCAGCGAACCTTGATGAAGCGTCTTTTTCCTCGCCCGATGCGAAGGTATACAGAGGGAATTAATGATGAGGCGATTATCGTCGATTAGTAAAGAAACTAGCGCGACTCAACGTAACGGTCCTTTTTCCTGAATTGATATATAAATTGTTGTCCGCGGTTACGCGTGTGTTACGTTTATTTATGGATCGATTTGCATTTGATGCTGCCTGGTGAAGTATCGTTCGCTCGTGGAATTAATAGGCCGTTTAGAAATTCATGAAAGTGATGTTCAAACACATTGTGGCGTATGTAACTAGGGAACTATTCATTCTACTTAATTATATGAAGTTTCTAACGAAAAGTAGAGCGTTATTATAACATGGAACATTAATAGAACAACGTTTCACATTAGCAATGATGAATAACATTTCGTGTGTGTACATTCCAAGACTATTAAAATGCACGTCATATTAATTCTTCTGAAAGTAGCTCGAATGTTGTTATTCTCGAGGCTGTCAACGTTAGAACTCAAAATCATTCACCGACGAAATAAATGAGGTATTGAGAGCAAAAACGGACTACCCACGTTGAAAAAAAAATAATTTTTCCTATTTTATATGATTAGTAAGTACAGCCTATTGGAATACATTATTGCTACTAACTCGATTTCGCAGAAACTGTGGGTTAGTCCGTTTTTGCTCTCAACACCCCGAATGAAATAATATCAGCGATAATAAAAGCAATAATATCTCGCAATAATATTCTCTTTTTTTACCGCGTATGTAAACGGTTGGAACCTTAGAAAAAATCTGGCCCCAGTTTCCGTCAGAGATAATTGTTCGACGAGCTGCACTTCCCGCGCTGCTGGATCCCGTATTACAATTCATATTTATATTTTTCCATGGCGTGTAAAAATGTTATCTCGTTGCACGGTTACTATGCCCCGTAGTTTTCCGCGATTCCAATCAATTAGGGTAGACACGCGCGCCAACCAATTACTCCTAATTATCTCCTCGTAATTAGGCTGAGAATCAGATAGCCAAAGTAAAACGAAACATGCCGCTTCCCTTTCGATCGATCCGCCAAATAAACACGGCCACAATTTCCATCAATTCGAGTCCGAGTTCGAGTTTTCATGTCCCAAATACACGAGGCGCCGGTCCTCGAGCGTATTAGAAGGTCGAGGAGCTTTAAAAGTGCTACTACACAGATAGCTTAATGACACTCGAGATACCAAAGATATTCAATCGAAATCGAACACACTTTCCCACCTCCAGATTTCCACTCGTCGATTTATCTCTGAACGATGCCTCGAGTACCCTTCTATTGACATTCGGCATACAAATATCCACTGGGCGACGGTTCGCCTACTTCCCGCATTTTCGTGCACTCTCTCGAAACGGTCGTGCATGACCAGCGCAACACCGCGGTGCGCGCGCGACGAGAAACAAAAATTTTCTCCGAGCACACTCGGGCCGCGATAAAAGTGTCGCGTTACGCGCCGCTCCGACGATAAGACGCCGCTATCGGTACCTCGCGTTCGGCCTCACAGCGACGCAATTGTTTGCAGCGGAAATTTTTTATCTCGCCGGCATTTCCACTCTTCCTTTTTTCTCTCCGCCCGATAGAAATTGCAATGTCGTTCGTTGCTTTTATCGCCAGCGAAATAATCGAATGGTCGTGTACGCGTAACAGGCAGAAGGAGGGGCAGATGGAGGTGGAATATTAATGCGATAGTGGCGAACCAGTCCCGTTGTCCGGCATTCTTTCGCACATCGCTGATGCACGCGACTTTCTGGGCTTAATAAGCGAGATATACATCGGGATCCTCGGGAGCGTTAAATTTCGAGGGACTTTTAAATTCATTTTTTAGCCGGGGCTTGGGGGGATCCCTCGTTTGCATTTATAACTCTATTCCGTCATTTCCTGTTACTGGTGAAATATCTCTACCGTTTAATCAACTAAATACCTTTTCTATAGAACTCCTGGCTTTTAACTAAAAGTTCAATTACTTATTAAGGGTGCCCAAAGCAGAAGGAAATTACGGCGAATAATTTCCATAATCTATTTATTATTTCATCACGCTTCTCTTCTCACTTCTCTTCTGCCAGACAGAGATGGGCAAAATTTTTGTTGAAAAATTATTCGTCGTTCGTTCGTTGGCCCGAGTGAACTTTATTCGACATACGAGGAATAATCTTATTCAACTTTTCTTCGTTATACTAAATTTTATTTAAGTAAAAATTTCTGCCATCTCTGCTGCCCGACCACTCAAATAATATCCAAGCATCCTTTACCCAGCTTCCTTAATCCCTCCACTGTTCAAAGGACCTGTGATCCCTGTCGCAATCCTATCACAAGGATAACACCTCATCGCTTCCAAAGAGTTACCATTTCCCTTTCATCGTTCCGCGTATACCAGTTCCTCGGAGCGTCCATATTAAGGAACTCAGCCGCCCCTCCCGATAAAAGCTGTTTTTCTGGTTTCCTGGCTCGCGTTGGAAAATGCGCGTTGTCCACTCAGTTGGACTGGACGTTGTTGCCGCGTGTTTGAGCCGACGGAATAAGGCGGAGTCCGGTGTCGTCGCGGTTGGACGATAAATAGGAGAGAACGCTTCCCACAGCGCGGAGCCAGGCGACGGTTTACGCAACGCGGATCGAGCTGGACGGGACCAGGGTCGCGGCGAAGTTGGTGTCGCGCAAAAGCTCCAGGCCGCCGCGAGTCAGCGGCGTCGGCACGCGGGCGTGAGAAAGCCACGTGGAGTCTGACTGACTCGCGCGAGTTTCCCTGCACCTCTCGATCCTGCCCCCGGACGAACCTCTATTTATATTTCCGCAAGGTTGCGACGCACGGTGCCGCACGCAGGCATGCGTACGCCGATCGCGTTATTGCCGGGCGATTTATTATCATTGCCCCCGCCAAGGCCGACTGAAACAGGCTGGCTTCCCGCGAGCGAACAGGTGGCATTGCCTTGCTGCGGGCCTCGTTGCGAAAGCGCCGCTTTTCGGCAGGCAAATGGTACCTTTCCGTCATGCAATGATCGAGATGGATGAGGGAGGACGTTGAGTAATGCGACGATTCAGTGGAGCAGGGATGTTCGAGGGTACGTGGGATTATTTGGGCCTAGTTATGCAGAGAGCTACCAACCCTCAATGATCTGAAACTTAGTACATTTAGTTTGAAGATTTTAATTGTCAAAGAAAAGTAGCTTTGTATCTATTGGGCATATTCTACTTCTTGTTACTCTATTACAGTGTTTTTTAGTGGGTTATTTAATAGCGAGTAGTACCGCTAAGGAACTAGTTCTTGATCAGGCACTAATTTTTTATCAGTTCATGAAATAAATCGTTCTTTTGAGTTTATGTCAATAAATAATTGTTTGAAATAATTACTAACATAAGAATTGATAATTCAAAAATATATGTGTTGTCTGTGAAAGCAGTTAGTATTGTTAGTTTTAGATGATTAAAAACTAGTTCTTAGTCACCTTATTATTCCATACCTTATAAGTATTTAAATTATATATTTATTTTCAACTTTTTAAAATTTTTCCTTGAAGTTTAAACATTAATTCAACTTTTAGTATAAAAAAAGTCTATGGTTTAATGTTTTATTAGGTTAAAAATAAATATTAAAGCGGCAAACCTTCTAAACTGATCAGAAACTAGTTCCTTAACGGTATAATTACTATTATTTTAAAGTTCCTGTAGCTTTTGTTTCTTAAACCTAAAACGAAACTATGGCTTGGTAGTATAATGTAAGAGTTGTTCTAGGGTAGAACCCCCAATTACTGACACCTACCCAATTACTATCACCTTAAGCTAATTTACTGAAAATAACGAATAAATAAACGTTGTAAAGTCATACACAAAAAGAATTATGTAATTCAACGTATAATCTATACGCTAGAAAATGCACCACTTAATATTTTTTTTTCATTAATTTCTATAAGACGATACAAAATTTTAATTTGATGACAACAGTGGAAATGGCGACTTCCTTACTAGTGAAAGAGAAAACAGGGCACTAAAGAAATGGCTATAATTACTATATTTAAATTATTTACATAAAAAAAACAATAATTTTTTAGTACAATATAAGTATCATAGAAAGTCACAACGATCGTAATATAACGATTAATTAAGCCTTTTTAATTAATATATGGGTGATAGTGATTGGTACAAGCGTTTCAAGCATTTTGGTATTACTGTCATAGCAGTAGTTGCTCATGTACATGAGACGACATAACCGTAAAATGAGTAATAAACAGTATTAGGTTAGCTGGCAGTAATTGGGGTGTCAGTAATTCAGTCACACACGTTTTAGAGGTGTCAGTAATAGATCTCGAAATATGTTTTTTAGATTAATGAATTTATATATAAAAATAGAACTTCTGGGACCCACAAAATGTTTTTCATGAAGTAAACATATTAAACCATAATAAAAAAAAAATAAAAAACTTATACTTTTAGTCAATAAATACAGGTACTATGCAATAATATTAGAGTCAGTCCTTAATGTGTCAGTAATTGGGGCTTCTACCCTATGGACTGGCAATTTTTTGCAAAATAAAGATCACGATATGATGGGGTTTGTACTGCTTTTAACTAATTTTTCCCCATTTCGAGGGTTGGTAGCTTTCTGCATAACTAGGCCCATTTCAAGTTCCTATCTACGATAGTGTCTTCTGTACCTAACACTTACAAACTTTTAAAAATCCCCGCAACTTCTACGGCCACCAACCCATTCTTCTTCCACGGAGGAGCTTCGAAACCGTGCCAGTAGCTTGGGCGTAGGATCCACTGGCTGGATTATCCAGCAAGGATCACGAATTGGTATCCTTGGTCGGTGTCGGGGCATCGATCGTGTCTGGCACAGGGTGGCGGGACGATCCGGCGCCAGGGTGGCGTCGAGATGGTGGGGAAAGGCGCACTCCAAGTGCAAGCAGACCCTATATGCAATTGGCTGGAAAGTGCATCGCTGGAGGGGATGCTCGGGTAAAGAGAGCCAGAGAGAGACAGAGAGAGAGAGAGAGAGAGTATGTGTGTGTGTGTGCGTGTGAGCAGAGGGGTCACGGTAGGGGAAGGCAAGTGCACACCACAAAGTAGACATATAGGTCAATGTCGGGACACTCCCGTGCACTGTTTAGCACGACTCACCTACTGACCCACTTGCACTCCTCCTTTCGCGTACTCTGACCAGCTCTCCTAGCCGTGCCCGATCCCAGACACACCGGGACAGGTGTATCGTATCTCCGCGCGCCTTCCTGAATAGGGACACCCACCGCCCCCGCTGGATGCATAATCAGTCCAGCCGGTAATCCTGGCGCGACCCATTTCCCCGTTTCTGTGCCAGCCAACAGGTTTCATACGACGTCGCCGATCATCCCTTGCCACCGTGCCTCTCCTCTCCTCTGCGCTCTTATAATCTGTTCGATATTTGTCTTACAAATGAACGTATGCGGTGCCTGGTTCCATTTAATTTTTCTCTCCTCTCGGCGAACAGAATATGTTGATGTAAAAAAGTTAACATTAATTTTCAACGTTACGAACAATCTTACGACAAGTTTTCTTTCTACGAACCTCCATCCATCCAGAGGCGTAGATTCACCCCCGAAAGCAGTGATTATTATTTCTTTAATTCCGTATTGGACTCTGTAAATTGATGAGCTTGCAGCAAGAGGGGTGCGACTCCATCTTTACACCAACTTCGAGTAAATTTGATATAACTGTTTATGAAATTATTGCTTCCGCTTGACATTAAAGAGGGAACGCTGATTGACATAAATATATTTTCGCAATATAAGTAGTTGTTATTTCTACTTTTGGCGAAAAAATATTCTATAAGAAACATATTAATATTTCTATTTTTATCTATTTGCGATAAATCGCTGATTTGCTATCGGATTTTCGTCCAACGTGCGCCAAACGGTGTAGATAACTCAGGAACATGTCATAACTCAAAAACAAAGGGCTCTCAATTGAGCATTCACGGTTAGCTCTGGTAGACATACATCGAACAAGTGGCTAGCATCGAGCGCGAGCCAGGAAACGCTCGGAGGCGCGCAAGTGAGAGTAATTTTATGCCTCACCTTCGCCGTTTTCTTTGACTAACGAGTTCCAAGTATCCACGTGCGTTTTTTCCTCAAAGATCCTTCGCTCTCGATTTGAATATCAGGCGTTGTTCCATCGGATCGTTTTTATAGGCTCGTGAGAAACGCCGTTTCGTATTCTAATGGGCTCGCCACAGGAAGATCGTTCCGGTGATCACCGGTTTCCATTTCTGCCGTTACAATTGCGGCCGCGGGATTTATGGCTGAAGCTCCACGGTCGGATTCAGATTGCTGGCCCGAAAGTGGGGGCGGGCGAGGATGTTTCTGTTGCACGTGCCGCGCATCCTTCATAATCCTGGCTCATTCGGCTGACCTATATTCGCGGCCAGCGTCGAGGTCCGCCTTTATTGTCGTCCTGCTCCCACCGACACGCGCGGTACATTGTTGGTCCATTTTAATGCGTTATCCTGGATGACGCGCAGCACGATAACGTCCCCTGTTATTTATCCCTCGCTGCGACTTTCATTGCGAATAATCCGCACTATCGACAATTCTTGCTAATAGTAGGGGAAAGGTGGGATAGTTGATCAGCGGGGATACACGATCACATCAGTTTTTTACTTAATATATTGGCAATTTGTGCCTGTTGTCACGCTAGCGTGGCAATGTTTACATTATCGCAACACTTCACGTTGCAGTTTTCTTTTGGGAGCATAGGTAGAATAATGTTGTTATAAGCTTCGATCTTATTTGCAGGCAAAAAGTAAATATTTCGTTCTGCTTGTTCTTCCTCCTTTTCGAGTAAATGTTGCATTTTCAACGATTTGAAATATACTAAGTAAAAACGGCAATTTCGAGTCAATTAATGGTATTTATTGATTTATCTAAATATTTAAGGTATGTTTAATTTTTCATCTTTTTCAAATCGAGTGCATTGAGGGATACATGATCAGTGTGCGAGGTGGGATACTTGAACAGCTGAAAATGCTCCAATAAAGAACCATAGAACGGCTAATGAAACAGAAAAATACGGCAAAGAAAGTGAGAAGGAAAATCTTTTCTTTATGATCATGTTAATCAGATGATATCTAAGTGAAATGTTTTTTAAGAATGCATTTATGTTGTTTTATGTCATAGAGTTTAATTCTTCGGTTTCATTTTTTCAGTAATTCCTTCAAGTTTGTTGTAGTTTACTTTCTTTTTAGGATATTCCCTTTATTTCATGTTATTGACGAAGATAATAAATATTTTTTAGAAAGTTAATGTGTTATTTACTCTGAAAGTTCACTGATCAAGTCTCCCTAACCGTTTGATCAAGTCTCCCCTTCAGTGGGGGATACTTGTGCATAACGTCACTGCCAGAAAATGTTGAAATTCTGTCCTTAAAATTAGTTTTCAGCTCTCAAATTTGTCAAAGTATATTGAGAATACTCTAAGAATCACAACTTACATAATTAAATAGAAACAAAGCAAACCATTATTATTATTTCAATAAAAAAGCAAAACTGTGATCAACTATCCCACCTTTCCCCTATTGCCTCGTTGCGGGTCATTCGTATAGCCGGCGGTCTAATTAGTTCGGACATTAACGCGTACACTCCAAATATCTTTCTTTTAACGCGCGCCTCGCGCAAAGTATTCGCACCGTACCTTTTAGTAGCGGTGGGTTCGGAGCTAATTCTTAAATTCTTGAAAAGTTTCTTCCGAAAGTTTCTAAGGTCCTAAAACCCTCGGAACTTGAACTGCTGATTTCGTTTTGTGAATGGAATATCTTGCTTTAAGAACCGAAGTCAACAGAATTTCTGTATAAATATCTATTGGCCATAGTTAAACAAAATAAACACAAAAGATCCTCGAAGAGAAACCTACCCCTACTTTTTAGCCAGCACGTATCCCCGCAATCTATTAGTCGCCTCGAAAAACGGTGTTGCCATTAGCGCTGCAGCCCTCCCGGACACTTGTTTCGCATAGGTTTTAGTATGATTATGTTCGTGCTGGAGGGGTTGTTATATTTGATAGCCAACGAACTTTATAGCGCTCCCTGAGAAAGCTGCGTGGCGATTTCCTGTTACAGGGCCCTCGAAAGTACACTTCACGTGACAAAGCTCCATTTACCGATCTCGCGGGAATGTCAAGGTTGCCGGCTGCAATTTCAGAGTCGAACGCGATTCGTGCGGCGAAGCTTTCCCAGCCGGGGGTGGAAACTTCGCGGGCCCATTGGCTGGCTAGACGCGAGTCGAAATTGGGTCAAGTACGGATTTTCCAAGGGAATACCGTACACTGTTATCGAAATTCGCGAAACAGACAGGCTGGGAAATGAGTATTGCGATTCTTTCCAAGCCTTGCATCGAATATAAAGGCGATATTATTGTTTGGGCATCGAATTAAAAGATTTCTGATGCATTCAAATCAGGAAGCAATCGTCGCTTAGTAAATAATAACAAGTCACAGTGCTGTCGTGATGAATAAGGGAATTACTTGAAAAACTATCTGTATCCTCTTTACAGATTAAGTAAGGTTTAAAGGACATAAGTTCTGTTGGGTCCGGACAGTTGGGGATTACGGAGATAAATTTGGATTAACTAGAATCACGCGCCAAAGTGTCGGTACATACTAACTGTGATTTATTCTCTGTTCCAGGTGAGTTGCTTGCTTATTTGAAGTTTATTCCCCACAATTGCACCACAACCATCGCGCTGCAGCGTCACGTAAGTCATTCTAGATATCCTATTGATCGATCCAAATCGAGCGGTGGTACATGTCAGCAGCACTTTGCAGCACGTTTAATTAATTACACAGTGGTTGGTGCCTTCTATTAGGCAAAGTGTCTCGCGTTTTCTTTATCTCTGCTCCATCACTGATTCCAAGACAAATGGCGTGGAAATCCTTAAATCTCTCGCGTCAGACAACTTTTCCCCACTGCTCGGTGCGGAGGCAGGAATTTCTTAGACACTCGCAATAGAAAAGCATTGTGCAATCGGCGATCGGACGCGGATATTCGGACGCAAATAGACGCGACGATTGTCAGAGCGCGGCGGTCGTCGTTTGCATATGAAAGGACACGTACCACTTGGTCAACGGGCTCGAAAGTGTTAAGCAACGCCGCCATATATTTTTACACCCTTCCCGTCACACTCGCCTCGCGAGAATAAACAATAACTCGCTTTCCGTTAAGCGCCGTCCCCGGTTGATTGGCTCGCGGGAGGGCGTGGAAGCTTAACGCGGTTACCCTTAACTTGGTCAAGGTTTTCCACGTCCAAAGGGACCCAGGGATATATAAAAAAAAAAAGAGGATTCTCGGGCCATTTTATGGCACCGGTTTTGAATTGAACTGTCCGGAAGCCAGAATGACGTAGAGATTAATTGCAAGTACCTAGAGCAGAACTTTCGAAGTTCCTCGAGGATGCACGTTCCCGTACATATCGTCACATTCGAGGCCAGCTGATCGCTGCTCAGCGACTAAGCGTTAATTCTGGACCAGACAGAAAGCGTATCGGGTGAACGAACTTATTTATACAATCCACCTATGAATGCCACTTGATTCCTCGGCGGCGGGCAAGCTCAGGACCGTGGCAGAATCTTCCGTCGCAATGCGGTGGTCACGTACGTTGTCCTTGACTGTTCTCTCCGCTCGCTTCCCTCCTCGGCCATGTCCCTACCACCTACACCTGATTGATCATCCTGTTCCCCCGTCCCCAGCATTATTTATAGCGGGATAAGTGCATGCACGGTCGGCCCATCGTGACCGATCATGCACCCAGCGACATCCATGCATCACGTTTGATGCTCGCTGCTCCTGTTGCCATCTCGACGAAACGAGCCGCCGCGCCGGTTGCCAGGTTCAGAGGCTTGGGGACCGCGCCTCGCGTTGAACCGACGACCTAGAGCTTGCGAGAGCAAGGCGACTGGGAGCACGATGAGATTTTAACAACTAAATGTAAATAATGGAAACAGTCGCGAGAGATGAGGATTTTGAATACATATCCGGAAACTTGCCACGTGGGTGTCTAGTTTCATGAGAATAATGACAAAATAATTTTGAAAATAATTGTCTCGTGAGATTAAAAAGTCTCATGGGGGACATGATGTTTTTGTCTCGTCGTGGATTCGCAGCTTTAAACTGGTTGCGTTGCAGGCTGAAGGAACGGATGCGTGCAGTAGGAAGCTTCCTTGAACTTCTGACACTTCTGTGTTGCGAGCCGGGATTTCTTGAAACGGAGATCTTGTTTAAGGAACGCTGCGAGTGAATTCCCAGCGTGCACTTTTGATGAAGAAAAGTGGAGGGGCAATTTATTTCTGGCGTCGTTAACTAGCTTGACTCCCGATTGTTCTAAACGTTGGGGCGGCTTGATGCGAAAGGGTCCGGCCGGTGTTTCTTTTGGGGCCGCGCGTCTGTGTCCAGTCTCGCAGAGTTTTTCAGAACGGCGTCCAGCGGCGCGCGCGCGCGCGCGTTCGCTCGCCGCTTATTAGGTTTCAAGGAACGATTAACCCCGAAATATTGCGAGCTTTCATGGGTGAACAATGCCGGGGCTGATTGGTACCCGCTTTAGAATTAGAACCCGAATTCTGCATTGTGCAACCTTGGGGACCAGCCGAAACAGCTGCACCGTCGCTTTCTTCTTCTGCCCGCTCGGGAAGAATTTTTTTTCCCCCGTCCTCTCGCCTCGACTTCCTTTGCATTCAGGCGCAACGTTTCCGTCGTGCCTTAATCAAACGAGACGCCATTCCCGTCTACTTCTGCGTAACGTTTATAAGCGTTGAAACACTTGCAAGTCGTTTCTCGCTGCTCTTCGGGATTTAGCGTCATTCCGCGTTGGGCAGTTTGAACGTGGATGGTTTGGGACGAAAGTTGGTGATAGTGGCACTGATACAATGCTTCGTTTGTTTATTCTATCATCCAGGGACTGACGAGGGAAGTTAGGCAACCCGAAAATTTAAAAAAAATTGCAACTTTGTGTGCAAGTGGAATAGTATACAGAATTTTCTTCTTCGTGGAATATTTCAATAACCGTGAGAGATATCCAAAAAGAAGTTTAAACAAAAGTTGCATCTGTTTATTATATCTAGAAAACCGAGTAAAAGTTTACGAAGTTTTTTGGATGTGAAAAAAGGTGCGACTTTTGTTTAAACTTCTTTTCGATATTTCTCACGGTTCTTTAGATACTCCGCGTAAATGTAAATTCTGGATTTGTCTCGAGGGTTAATTTCACCCCCTAAAACCGCGCTATGGCACCAACGAAAAATATGTAGGTTTGTGTTAGGGATGAACTACTCTACTTCCACACAAAGTTGCATAATTCTCTGAATTTTCGGGTTGCCCAGCTTCCCTTGTGAAGTGGGCAGTGGAAAGTTTTCTGGAAGGAGAGGAATGGTGGAGTCGTAAAATGGTCGATTTTTCTCGCACGTTTGGCAATCTTCCTAGGGTCCAAAGGACCATACAGCATCCCTGACGACCGAACGAGGGAGAAACCAGTTTCGACGAAGAATGTAAACGGAATATCGCCGAGTCCTGTTAACCTTTCCTCGTCCTACTCACCTGTTCGCAAAAACGAGCAAGGATACTAAGCTCGCTGTCTTCTATCTAAGTCGACATCGCGCGTTAACCTTCGTGCTTATCGGCGTCACCTGTTGAACCCAATCCTTCCTTACCTATTCCTTGAAAATTCGGCCCAAGGAAATGATAACCAAAATATCGCAAAACGTAGAATCCGCCGATATTCCTCGTCTCCTCTAAAAACGCACAGATCAAGATCTAAGGTGAAACGCGACGCGAAAGGTGTCGCGGGACGCGCGACGGAGTGACGGAGAACGCCACGCCTGAGAAGCCCGAGACCGCGTAGCCCAGAGGGATTCGTTTCCTCGGTTCTCAGCGAGTGCATAATAAACTTTAAAGCTGGCAAGACGGCTCGAATGCATCGGGAGAGTGTGCACGGGCTCGCGATAGCGAGTAGGTGGCTAACCTTGACGACCACTTATGCACACTCTCTCGCGCACGCGTGCACAGACGCAGGCGCGCGTACACAGGGACGCGGAGCAGGGTCAGACGCGACTGCAACGATCCACACGCGAAACCCTCCCCCTCTGTGTGCGTCCTGCATCGCTCGGCTGTTGTGTCGGTTGGCCAGCATATGGGCCAAACATCGAGCGGGTCAAGCATGGCGCAAAAAAACCGCTCGACTTCCTTAAAACCGACCCAGCCCGCCGCGAGGACAACGGGCGTGTCTAGGATGTTGCTGTGGCGAGAGCGAATCCGAGGAACAGGTGCGGCTCTCGCAGACACTCGCTCTATCCCTACGTGTCCTCTGCTTCCACGTAAGCTTGCCCGCAAGGATATGTTCTTCGTCGCTCCGGCGACAAAGGGAGCGAGGAGAAGGTGCATGAATAAATTCGGAGTTACAGTAACCGGTAAAGCTATAGAGAGAGAGAGAGAGAGAGAGAGAGAGAGAGAGAGAGAGAGAGAGAGAGAGATTGTAAATTAAACCATCCAGCGACACCTACTGACTCGGTGATCTGCAATCTCTGATTAAAGCTGCGGATCGTGATCTGCTACTTCCGCCACTTTCTTTGCACCGAGCCCCGAAACATGTTCACTTTAACGCCCCACCGAGCCCCGAAACATGTTCACTTTAACGCCCCACCGAGCCCCGAAACATGTTCACTTTAACGCCCCACCGAGCCCCGAAACATGTTCACTTTAACGCCCCACCGAGCCCCGAAACATGTTCACTTTAACGCCCCACCGAGCCCCGAAACATGTTCACTTTAACGCCCCACCGAGCCCCGAAACATGTTCACTTTAACGCCCCACCGAGCTTCCCACCTCACTACACAGACGTCTCTGAACGAGTGTGCGATTGGGGAGGAAACGGGTGGCGCCGACTTTTCGCGTGGAACCAGTACAGGCATGTATTGTTTACACCCGCTGGCCGCGTATTTGTGCAACCGCCGTCCGTCGGTATTGGTAACGAGAGGTTGGTCGTAGGCGAGCGCTATCGACACGCGAATGGGAAAACGATCGCTCGCGACCCTCGTTATCTGCGCGAGCAGATCTAGGCGCGTCGTTAATTTATACGCGCGGCGGTCGGACGTCGTTTAATCGTTAATTATAATCGTCGAGCGCGATTCACCGCGTCCCGTTCCCACCTATGAATAACTTTGCGCGCGATTTACGGCCAGGCTCGTTTCGAAACGTTCCGAACGTATCTCGGCGAAAATTTCGCGTATCTGATTCGGCGCGGCTCGTCGCGGCGGAGCGTAAATCTTTGCTGGTGGTGCACGGCAGTCGGCTTATTCCCCCTTATCAGATTCAATGGCTAGGTGAGTTACACGCCCGGTGCCGATGGTGTGTATTTCGGTCACCTGGTAGAATCCCCATGCAAGGCTCGCCGAAGAGGCGCGCGCCCGCGCGCACGCTCGCATTGCACGGCCCTCCCCTCCGCCGCCGCCGCCCCCCCCCCTCCCCGCTTTCGGCGATTTCCCCCACTTCTTGGCCATTGGACGAGCCAGCGGATCGGTGGAGGGGGCCGAGGAGGGGAGGTCGATTCGGCCGTGCACTAGAACTTGACTCCTAAGCTCGACAGTGACGGCGCAAGCTCTATCCCCGTCTATCTGTCCCTCTTCCTCGTCTTTCCTGCTCCTCCTCTCTCTCTCTCGCTCCCTCTCGCTCTAGCCTCCCCCTGTCGCCGCCACGATCCCGCATCACGCCAAACTCGCTCCAAAGACCTCGAGCAGCGAGATTACGTTTCTGTCGTCCGAGTATTACACGCTTCTATCGATTACGCCCCGGCTTGCACCTTGAGCCGCGTCACGTGCTCGCGATACCCTCGCCCAATCGAACTGAAAACTTCGAACGGTCACCTCTTGCCATTTGACAAGCACATCGTTGACCTACATTTAATATCGTCCATCGAGCAGCCATCGACGACGCTTTTTTCGAAAAATGCTCCACCCCGATCTCTCGATGCTCTGACGCGCCCCTTTGGAAGCTACCTTCCTCTGCAGGGTCGCTATCAGTTCCAAGGTCGCCAGTCCATGGTCGACGAATTCCGCCGCGCCACGTGCTAAGAATGAAATTCTGAGCAATCGCGGGGAGTTGAATTTACGCGCAGCACTTGACGCGCCATTCAAGATGTCGAGATATCGATCGCGATCGGATTTTCCCTGCCCGAAGGAAAGTGTTATGCGTCGGAGTAGAGGCGGACCGTTCATTGTCAGACGGGACTCGCTTGCAACGCTTCTTCCTTTCCGAGTGCTCCCCTCTTCCTCCGCCCGGCGATCCACCACCAGCATTTCGTCCTCCATCGCCTCCTCCTCGTCCTTCACCTCCTCTTGATCCACCGTCATTCCTCTCCGTCCTCCCCTCCAACGGCTGCCACCACCCCCCTCCCCCCCTACTCGCCCGCCCTGTCCTCCCCCCCCACCTCGACCGGCTACACGCTCACATGCAACGAGCCGAACCGGCCGGCTGGCACTCAGTTGCCTTTAGCGCCGTGCGTCTCCGAGTCAGTCAGTCAGTCAGTCAGTCATTGAGTCAGTGAGTCGGATCGACGGTACGTGCGCGCGCGGTATACGCCTCTACTGCTTCACCCTCGCGCCCCTGTCTCCTCCTTTCTCGCCGTTTCTTCTTCGTTGTTGCGTATCCACAGCTCTTCGGCGATTTACTCGCGCCGCCTTGGATCGTGCCAGTGGTACCGCGCCGAGTGTGCTGTCCCGTGCGCTTCTCTATTCCAATGGCACGTGCACGCGAGTCCCCTCCGGTGAGAAAAAAAAAAAAAAAAAAAAGAAAGACCCGGTGCCGTCGCGCGTGCTGATCGTCCCCCGCTCGCTCGCCGAGTCCGGACCTCCGCCAGGTTCCTAGGAAGCTCCTCGGGACGTCTACCCGCGACACGTGCGCCAGTACCGATATCTGGCCAGACTGGAAGAAAACGTAGGAAATTTCCACGCCGGTGCGCACCGAAGGTGCAGGCCGGTGCCGCGCGTCTTTCTCGAGGAGGAGTAGTAAGCGTGGCTCGCGAAGCTCGTCCGTTCTCGAGCAGCAAGCGATCGAAGATCGAGAATGGTATTCCGTTCACGCGCGCCACGGCGAAAGGGTTGCTTTTGGAATCCCGAATGTCGCGAGGAGGACGGTCCACCGTCCACCTCCACCCTCCTCTCCCCCCAGCGGGAAATTCGGCGGCGTGCACGGTGTGCGACAGCGAGGTTCAATGCCAGAACGGAAGCGCGCTCGCTTTTGTTTCTTCCGTTCGCGCTGAATTTCAAGGTGCACAGTTCGCGGGTACGATCGACCGTCCACACGGGTTCCGGCTAGGGCTGTTCGGGTGCTCGAATATTCGGGCGGCTTGAAGTTCGGACCGAGCCGGGACTCGGTTTTCGAGCCGAGCCGGATACCCGTCAAATTCGGGCGGCCCGACAAATCCGAGTAGCTCGAGTTTGTTTCGGGCGGCTTGAAAAATCCGGGCAGTCCGAATCGTTTCGCACGGAAAAATGTTTTCACCCTTGAAAACAGTGGTTGTCGTACACTGTTCAGATGAGTGCTCGGTCATCATGCGGTGACGTGTTCAGCTGGTTCACCATCTGATAGATTTATGGACTATATTGAACTAAATTAATTAATAATTCGATGAACCCTTAAATAATCTATATATTATCAAGTTCGAAAGATTTATTTATAGATAATGATATCCAAGAAAATAAATCTTGATTTATGTATAAATCATTTATATATTAATAAGCTTCTTATTGTATAATTATACAATATCCACCATCGCTCTCGATGCGCGAGCACCGATATGTTCGGTGCTCGCCGTTCGTCGTCTGAACAGTGTACGACAACCACTGTTTTCAAGGGTGAAAACATTTTTCCGTGCAGTCAGCAACGGTGCGTGCACGTGATTATACGATGCCTATTATTTAAGCACCGTTCCCAACTGTGAAAACATTTTTCCGTGCGGGCCGCCGGCGTACGTCTTGAATGTGGTTCGAACAGTGCGTACAAGGCGTACGGATTTTCCGAGCCCGGATTTTTCAAGCCGCCCGAAACAAATTCGAGCTACTCGGATTTTTCGGGCCGCCCGAATTTGACGGGTATCCGGCTCGGCCCGGTCAGTCGAGCCGAGCCAGGCTCGGCTCGTTTTATTCGAGTACCCGAACAGCTCTAGTTCCGGCCTACTCGCCTCCTCTGACCCTTTCCTCGCGCGTGACGTTCGAAGAAATGTACACTACGATCGTTTGATTTCCGTCACGCTGCAAACGTCACTTACGTCGGCAATGGGAGAATATCGTAAACGTCTCGTTGTGCTGCCTCGTTCTGCGTAACGACGGTTTTAGAATGCTCGAGTGAAATTCCTTTAAGGGCCGTGGCCTCGATTACGCGTGCTACAGAAATTCGATTCGTGGTTGCGCTGTAAGTACCTGCGTGCGTAGAAACACCTGGGGAGGATCGTGATGCGTTTCGGTGGTAATTTCGGCACTTGTTTGCGTGGTACAAAGTGGAAACGCATATCCCGAGTTAGCACGGAGAAGCAGAACGTGCACGTGAAGGTGGTGACGTGCCGCCGGATGACGTCACGAATGTTTCGCATTTCTTTTCGGTGCCAAAGACCGTGCGACGCCAAAAGTGTCGGCGTATGCCCCCGCGTACATTGTCGATCGCGCGAAAGTATATATATTGTCCGTGTCGTAATGGAACCGCGACTTCACCCAGCCCAGCGCGTTACGTTTGTTAGGCCGGGGCCACACTATGCGTTTTCGCCGCTGCGGTTATGACGGATGCGGTCACCCGATTTGTGACGTTGCATAGGTGACGGCGACGTCCGGCGAATGCGGCAGCGACGCACTAGTGTGGCAGCTAGGGATTGCAAACCGGTAAATCGGTAAATCGGTTTGAAGTTTTTTTTCACTGATAACTTAGTAGATATCGACGGAATTATGCGCTACATATGTGCGTTACATTGCTTTACATACAATTTTTACCGGTAATTCGTGACATTTTTACCGGTAATTCAATAAATTATGTACTTCTCGCGATTTACCGGTAAATCGATTTATCGGTAAATATCGGGAAATACATAATTTATCGAATTACCGGTAAAAATGTCACGAATTACCGGTAAAAATTGTATGTATAGCAATGTAACGCACATATGTAGCGCATAATTCCGTCGATATCTACTAAGTTATCAGTGAAAAAAAACTTCAAACCGATTTACCGATTTACCGGTTTGCAATCCCTAGTGGCAGCTCTCATTTGAACCTATGCAACGTCACAAATCGGGTGACCGCATCCGTCATAACCGCAGCGGCGAAAACGCATAGTGTAGCCCCGGCCTTACGCGCCCCGAGGCGCACGTGCCAACCGGGACGCTTTGGGAACGATTTCGCGAACGTCCCGAAGCTGCGTTGTCGAAGCTGACGTTGCTATACATTATTGTGGGCGTGCGCTACGAAGCCTGAGTTATTCGTCGAGCGTGTCCCATACACCCAGACGCGTCTGCTCTCCCGAAAAAATGCCACCGTTGCGTGTTCGAAGACGCGTACCGGGGGGACGTGTTGTGAAACCCGAGACGGTTTCTTTTTTCGCTCGCGTCGTGAGAAAGTAATCCCGCCGGAGCTTCGGGTATTCTATTTTGACGGGAAGTGGGCATTATTTGTCGCGCAGTGATCGATCATCGTCCCCGCGCCGCGCGCTCTGCCGTGCCTCGTTAATCGGCAACAGTGACGAGAGGCTTGATGCACAGGCATATATTGATTTACTACACGCTTGTTTCGAAAGGTGGGGCCCGATCGTTTTCGCGTAGAAGAATCGCGCTCGGAGGGGTGGCCCCGTGGACGTCACCCGCGGCCGATATTTCACTAGGCGGACTGTTATCGAAATGATTCGCCGCGGTGAAAGCACTCGATATAAATAATGCTTGCATATTTATAACGCGGGTACATTGGCTCGCGTGGTCGTGAATCATCGTCCCCTAACCGCGAAAGTGCGCAGCTCCGGGCCACCCTTCTCTCTTTCTCCTGGATCTTCTACGCAGTATTTAAGGTCCCGTCTGACCTCTACAGTGGCCGCACCATTGCAGCGGTCACCTTTTTGCTGGCTCGATGCAACACTGGGTGTCGCGCTTCATTTTCGAGGTATAAACAATTGCTACTCCCCGCGAGGATAGTTTCGCGTAGGTGTAGATACGTCACTCTTGTTCAGTTAATGCTCGATTAAATAAATGATGAAAGTAACATGCAGATTACAGAGAAAGAACACAGATAGCTATTCCACAATGGTGTATCCTTGGTGGTACGGACACAGTGCAAGCTTCGGGACAAGTCGAATTCGATAGATCGACGCGGTGCATTGCTGTGTATTCATCAATGCGATTGGCAGGAACTAAATGGAAGGAACAAGCTCGCTGTACGAGCCTAATCGTAAGCGAGGCTCGCGTGTTTATTTTCTCACGGCTTTTCTTTTCGAGCACGGTGTCTCAGCGCCCCGGGGCGTGTTTCCTTTAACGCCTGGCTGATCTCGTCGACTCTATTTCACTGACGATGCACGCTGCGCGAGTGGAAGAGAAATAGGGAATTGGGTCAGGCCCATTCAGCCGTTAAAGTAAACACGCTTCGAGTGTCGGGGCTTGAGGAAAAAGGTGCAAGGATCAGGTGTCGAGCCGCACTTGTTCGGTCACTTTCTACTAATCCCATTGAAGAGCGCGACACGAAACACTGAAATGAGGCACCATATACGGCTCTGTCTTCTTGCTCCAACTTGAGCTGTCACATCACCGTCGAATTCGCGAGTTTGTTATATTTCCATCATGGTGTGTAGTTGTTTTTAAATTTTACTGGGCCAGGACTAGGGATTGCAAATTTACCGACCTTTTCAATTACCGGTAATTCGGTAAAATTTTCAATCAAAACCGGTTTACCGATAATTTACCGGTATTTTTTAAAGTATTGAAAATATAAGAGTAAACATTACAAAAAAAAACTTTTTTGAACTCTAATCGAGCATTATAATAAATATATGCAAATAAAACTATTCTGAACATAAAATATAAAATGAGATAACACAAAATAGATATATTTTTGTAACTATTGACAATACTTATTAATATGGATCTTTGCCACGAAAACAATGAAAAGAATCTTACCTTACATACATAATTAAATATTTTTTATTTAACAATTTTTTTTAACAAATAAGCACGCAAAAAACATAATTTGATTTACATTTTTAGTTCTCTTTTGGTTTAGAGTTGATTCTTCATGAGATACTTCGGTTTTCGTCTTTATTAGTAATTGAAGTTTTTTTTCACTGATAACGATGTAGACCGAAATAACGAACGCATATATGCGCTATATTGATATACGTAATTTATCGAATTTCCGGTAAAAATTTGAAGAATTACCGGTAAAAATTTGAAGAATTGCCGGTAAAATTTTGAGGGTAGTTCTCGCGATTTACCGGGAAACCGGTAAACCGGCTTACCGGTATTGCAATCCCTAGCCAGGACTTTGTTGTAGCCGCGTGTAAAGTAAGGCAGAAGTGCAATATGTGGCGGGGAAGTTTAATTAATCACGGCCGTGGCAGGTGACAGAGATTTGATAAGCAAACGACGGCTGCAGGTCCTCTAATGGCTTGCCAAATTCAGTGTACATTGTGTCTGCGCGGTGATTCGAGGACACGGGAGAATAGCTTATACGTACATCTGACACGTGAGGTGAATAACGGGTGAAGCGGTCGTTTATCGATTAACTTCCATACCGCAGATGACAATAATATATCGGGTTCCGTCGCTCTGGGATAAATAAACCATGAGCGCCAAACTTTCCTTTGTCTCCCTGCGCCGTCATCTCCCAAGACGAGTCCTTAGCATTCTTTTTTCACATGCTAACGTTGGCATTATCAACCTGAAACTACTCGCAATCTATCAAAGCCATAAGAACAGGCACATGCCACGTACGCATAAATTTTCGTTTCTTTTGCACCATTAATTCCTGCTGATACAATATTAAATTTTCTTCACGCTGAGAAAAAACAAATGCGCACTGAGAAAGCGACCCATGCCATTCGGCTCCTTGGGGACGCGCGACCTCCTAAAATTCATTCCCCAGCTAAAACTTCACAATAGTTGTCACTTACCATCTAATTCGAGTACCGTTTAAAATAATTACAATTTCGCGCCACGTTTCCCACGAAAACAATTTCCCCTTCAACTTGCTGTCCTCTAAACTCACAAAAAACGGTGGCATGTGCCTGTTTCCCGCTGTGCCCCTGAATTCGCAATCCCTTAACCAGGAACAAAAGCCACAAGTCGCCTCTAGCCACCTGAAACTCGCCGACCTAAGCGCCTTCGGTCCAACGACCTTGCCCGCACTTAGAGACCACCCGGTGCATATCGATTCGCCTTTCACGGTAGACAGTGTCTGACGGTAGGCTCTTCGGGATTAACCTTGAACTTCAACCTCGACGCCGGGCGATCGCCATTAAAAACGGCGTCCCCCTGCGTCCTCGTACGTCCACCTGGATGATCGACGGCAGCGGGATCGATCAGGCGGAAGGTGGGGACGCGAAAACGTCTCGCGGTGCGCGGCATTCTCCTCCCTTACAGTAGAAAGGCTTTACGTAACGACGGTCGGGTTTCGCGGCACGGTCGGGCTGGTATTCCGTCGCCTCTTCCATTACGGTCGCCAGGCGGATACACGCGAGACGCCAGAAGAATAGGAGATGCACCACGGGCTGGTACATGCACGTGGACATACTTGCATTTTGCATAATTGCCAGCGCGTTACGTAAGCATTGTTTCTCTGCGGCGCGCGCGCGCGCGAGCGAGCCCACGGCAATTGTCCTCGCTGCAGGCTAGGCAATCGCATTTTCTGCCTACACTCTGTGGTCAAGGTCGACGCTCGTAACACCGACCGAAGGAATCCCAGTTACTTGGAGCCTCTTCTCCGAGGAAATTGTCGGGCAACTTTCTGAGCGATATTGTCACTGTGGTGGCCCTCGCAGGGTTGGACGTTTTGGGAGGAATTTATAGGATCGGGAAGGAATCGTCGTTTGGGAGATAGGGAAGGGGTGGTTCTTTATGTAAAGAGTGGAAAGGGTGGAGTAAGCTTTTGGGGTGATATTCATGGTTGAGGTGTCTTTGAGTTGGTCGTTGTAGGTGGACTGGTCGGCGAGGAGTTTGGGAAAGTTAGATCAATTCAATTTAAAAAATTAAAAATTTAAGTCCCTGTCCATCCCTGTAGGTTGTGCAGACATTAGGTGAACGTGGTAATCTTTTGATATTAATTATCTCGCAAATAAGGAAATTGATTCAGCGATCTTTATTTATTTCTGAATAAGGTGTCGCCCCTTTCCCACTTTGTACTACTGTCATCGTACTCCGTGTTCTAGATGACTAGACTTTTCTACTGTGTTAACAAATATTCTTGGGACGATACGTCTAGGGATTGCAAATTTACCGACATTTTCAATTACCGGTAATTCGATAAAATTTTCAATCAAAACCGGTTTACCGATAATTTACCGGTAGTGTTTAAGGTATTGAAAATATAAGAGTAAACATTACAAAAAAACTTTTTTTTAAACTCTAATCGAGCGTTATAACAAATATATGCAAATAAAACTATTCTGAATATAAAATATGAAAAAGATAACACAAAATAGATATATTTGTGTAACTATTGACAATACTTATTAATATGGATCTTCACCACGAAAACAATGAAAAGAATCTTATCTTACATACATAATTAAATATTTTTTATTAACAATTTTTTTTAACAAATAAGCACGCAAAAAACATAATTTGTCTAAACTTTGGTCTCCTGATCGCGATCTAATCTTGGTACAAAATAATCCAGCCACGTATAAAGCACTCTCAGATTCTACGCTTGTTGGTCGGATAGTCATTAAGAAATCATACGCCATTTGTACCTATATATTTTCTCCTTACTTTTTCTTCTTGAAAATACGTCCATTTTTTTGATGACTTGATTTACATTTTTAGTTCTCTTTTGGTTTAGAGTTGATTCTTCATGAGATACTTCGGTTTTCGTCTTTATTAGTAATTGAAGTTTTTTTCCACTGATAACGATGTAGACCGAAATAACGAACGCATATATTGATATACGTAATTTATCGAATTACCGGTAAAAATTTGACGAATTACCGGTAAAAATTTGGGGGGTATTTCTCGCGATTTACCGGGAAACCGGTAAACCGGCTTACCGGTATTGCAATCCCTAGATACGTCCTACCCTCTTTTTGTCCGTTAGGATCCGTTTTAGGAAACGTTCCGCGGATCTGTCCACCACCCAGCCCAGCACATTCGTCTTCTGCTCTCGATAACTCCGCGACTCTCGGGGGACCACGTTTCCTCCTACGAATTTTTAGCAGCCAGACTGACGGCCCCGCGGAGATAACCTGCGCTATTATTCTGCCCCGAGCGCATAAAAACTGTAAAATATTACAGTCTACGCAGGTTCGTGGCGAAATTTCTTTTGATCTCGCCCGGTGTCGCGTGTGCACGTATTCACTGATGCCGCTTCTACCTCGGAATACTCGAAACCGTCAGTCCCATTCGGGTGTCTTCGGCTTTATCCTTGACGCGGGTGAATCCCGCTGAATTTATTCCCATTTTCTCGGCACGCGCGCGCGCGCGCGCATATTCCTTGTGACTCCAATTGCCTGAGCAATTTTATGGACAAATTATGGACATTTATAACTATAAAATTTCTTCAGGGCAGCTAGAAAGCTCTCGTTTCGCCAGCAAATATATGCCCCGGGAATGTAACGCGAGCATTAAGCCGACCCAACGGAAATCCTATCTGGATTAACGCGCCGCTCTATTTATCTCTGGGCGGCGTGTTCCCCCATTTTTCTCGCGAACAATAAACTCGATCGGAAAAGTGCGCGGCAGCGAGAGAAGCGGGGAAAGGATGAGCGCGCAGCCCCAGCCGCGCGAACATTTCGCAATTCGGTCGGCGATAAAAATTGTAGCTCCGTTTCCATCCGTGACCAACTAAGTAGCTACGCACGCGATCAGCACACTCGTATCCATGAATTCCCCTTTTACAGCGTCGTACGGAATGATTCTTAAGCCTCTCTGATTAATACATAGAAGGAGAAACGTGTTGTAGCAAGTGAAAGTAGTAGGGGCGTGAAATATTGGCCGTTTGAGGTCACTGGGTGGCTGTGCCTCCACCATATCACTTTTTATCTCCACCACTGTTTGTTGCCTCTGTTAATTGCATTAGCAACATACTGTACATTTGCAGCTAGATTTCATCTAACCATTGCTAGTTACATTTCCATTATTTTTATTATTGAAATAGCGAGGCAAGCTGATATGGTGGAGTAGAAAGGGCGGAGACCTTGAGTGGCTAATATTCTTTGTCACTTCCTGGCCAGTTAGCAGTAGAGGACTTTGCTTTTAAATTTCCTCTTGTTCCTCCTCCTCGTAGAGCAATCGAGAGTTGACCCATCGCGGTTGAGCGCGATACGACCAAAGAGCAGTGCAGTGAACGAAACCAAATCGATACCAAAAGAAGGAACTTAGCGAGTTAGCCCGGTTTAGGGGAAAGGAAGGACGAGAGAGCGAAGGAACGTGCCGGGCCAGTCGTTTTTCCCACGTTTCCCGAGATGACGCAACGAGAGTGCCGCGCGAGTTTCGATTGAATGTAATCGCGAGTTTCGGCGAGGACCAGGAGAGAAGGGAGCAAAAGTGACGAGTGTAAACGGCAAGTTGAAGAGGGCCAAGATGATGAAGAAGGAGAAACCGATGATGTCGGTCACCGCCATCATCCAGGGGGCTCAGGCACATTGGTCCCGTGGAAACACCTGTATGTATCTCGATTATGTACTTCTACGATCGCTAATTATTTATTTAAGCTGTCTTTATATCCAGGGTAATCGATCTGTGGTGTCATTCTGCGCGATTAAAAAATTGTATTCGCTCTTGGTAATATGACGCTGGACGAAACTCTCTATTGACGGAGCTTGGCGTAGCTACTATTTACTCAAGTTCGATAGCACGAATGAAAACCTTGAGAAAAAGTGATAAGACTGTATGGAAAGAGTTTTACAGGTACAATCCCTAGTAGCATTTTTGTTGGCCAACGGTAGCCAACAGTTGGGAATCAGTTGGGAGGTGGTTAGTAGTTTCGCCTACAAACCTTCTTTACAGGGCCCAACCGTTGAATGTTGCATTTGCATCCCGACAATTTGTCTACGGTTGGGAATCAATTGGGAGGTGGTTAGTAGTTTCGCCTACAAACCCCGTCTATTGGGCCAACTGTTTAATATTGCACTCATCTTCCGGTGATTTGTCTACGAATAACCAATTCTGGGCCAACTAATAAGGCCCTACGGAAATACATTTAGTTAAAGATAATAAAAACAAATATATAGGTTCGGATGAAAATAAAATCATATCCCAAAGTAATTGAAAGAATTTTGAACCCACATTGGCTACACTTTTTATGAAGACTGTCTGGGGGAAGAGAGGGTTGAGTGGAACGGTTGACGTCGACAGTCACAGGACGCAAGCCGCCTCGCGAGCGAAATGGTCCCGTCCGTCATTTTGTACATTGTTTAAGGCTACGGTTATACTGGATCTTAGAGCATATACGAAGAGAACTAGTTTAAAACGAGTCCACCTAACTTTTTAATTTTGCCAGTTGAAATTCTAACATTTTCCCGTTACCTATAAATAATAAGTATAATTCAAAATCCAACCGTTTGCCTACCGTTGGATTACTATTACATATAGTACGGTAGGCCCTATAAATGGTTGGGCAACAGTAGGAAAGCCTACCTTGGCCATCTGTTGTTGGCCGAACCTGAAAAAAAAGTGCCAAATCTAACTGTTGGCCAACTAATATTATGTGCGTGGCCCAACTGTATGCCAACCAAAAATGCTACTAGGGATGTAATTCGAAATGAGGAAAATGAACGATACCTTTTTTGGTTTCCCTCGTGGAGCTCTCGGGTTGGTTTAGAAGGGACTTAGAAACTGCCGTGAAAATGCGTAGCTCACCGTAATTGCATATTCGCTGCCACGAAGTCAAATAAATTACACAAGATAATCGTGTCACCTGGCGAACACGGTCGTAATTATAGCGTTCATGGGCGTCCTTGCTGATTAAAATCGATGTCATTCGGAATATCTCTCACGCTGTGAATTTCAACCGCTGGAGGGCAACTAAACGAGACCGACTCGGCTGTTGAAACTTGCGAACGACAATTAACACATCTGCGCTAGACAGTCAATTAGCACCGTTCCCAAGGCTGCTTCTTATCTATCCGAACTTACTGATTCCCGAACACACGTTCGCCGAAACCTTGTTGCACTGCTTTCAAGTAGTACATCGAAGTATCGAGTTTCCAAACAATTCCCCACTTTTATGCATAAAAGAAAATAAAGAATCCGTTCATCAGCAGTTCATCCAACACCTCGGGTGAAAAGCTCTTAAAGAATTTCAATGTCTCAAATCAGAGATATCTGAAAATTGCCATTTTCTTGACGCACCGGCCATCGTCGGTGGAAAGTTTAAAGAACATGCCACTGGAAGCTCGTTCCCCAGCGATTACTGCAGGGGATACCGATATCTCGAGCCGAAAATGACTCACTAATCCCGATACTCTCTAGCTGGGTGTCGCGAGTGCAACATTTTAATACGCAGTCTGGGACGCCGCGCGTCTGCGTGTTGGTGGGTGGTGTTTAAGCTCATAGGGTGAAGGTCGGCTATTGAAACCTGAATGGTGCAATTCGCGGGCGAGAGCGCATGCGCGCGTACCCGCGAGCCCCGGGCTCGTTATCAGTCGCGGCTTCAAAAGCTACCCGCCAACGCCACGGCCGTCACGGCAATGCGCCTCTCGTTATCTATGGCCCTGCCGCAATTTACGAGTCTTTTCGAATCTTATCGCGTGCCCCTATTGCCGAGCAACACGCGCCGCAGGTTTTTACAGCTCTCCAGATCTTTCCCGTGTATTTTTTCCTCTCCCTCGCTTGCAGCTACGTTGCGAGATTCAAGGTGGAAGATAATCAATGATTGTTCGCGGGCGAAAGTTCTTGCATTCTTCCTGATGAGCATGTATCTTCTTCGGATACCTCAGCACTGATTCCTAATGGGGCTGTTACGAATTTTCGAATATTCTAAGTATTCGAATATCAGTAGAATTCGAATGCTCGAATAATTAGGAGTATTGGAATAATTAGGAGTATTCGAATATTCGGAGTGATCAAATTTCGGATTGGAACGAATTGGAATCTGAACATGAAATATTTTTCACGCTTTGTCGTTAAATTCTTTTCATATTGGCCTCTACAATTATTTGTTTATCAAACGTTTGGATTCGTATTCGGCACAATCCGAATTTCGAACAGTTTCGATTATTCGAATAAATTATTCGAATTCGAAATTAATCGAATAGTTCGACTATGTTATCAGTTCGGTGTTAAAAGTTCGTTCGCTCACTGTCAGGTGATGTTAGGTCTACGGATATCTCTACTTCTACTTTTACCAACAAACTGGGTAAAACGTCGCAGATATCCCAGAAAACTAGTTTGATTAAAAAAGCATGCGATACATTTTTGCTTGTGACAAAGACTTCGGTTCAATAAGGCGAACGAACTTTCGCACCGATTTAATAGTTTCTCTGTAAGGGATCTATGCCCATTAATATCGCAGAGTTTATAATCTGTTGATGATGCGAGTCACGGTGGAGGGATCTGAAGAAATATCCCAATGGCCCAAGCCCATCTCCTCTGTCATTCTCATCTGGTTTAGCCTAGACCCCCGATTGAACCGTGGCCACTGTAACATTGCAATTTCTACACGCGCGTCCCCGTTCACGTGCACCGATACGCGGTGATAAGAGCAGCGTGCAAGCATCACGCGAGCCTCTGGAGCACATTCGATCCCGGGTGGTTCAGTTAATCCACACCGCCAGCACGAGCGCAACCTTGGCACCGATGCGAGCCAGCCGTGAAGCGCAGCCTCTGCGGCCTGCACACACGTGGACGAATCTCGCTCTGGCATCGCGTTGCGTCAGGTTTGCGCACCTTTCAGGCGCGTGGGTGCCATTAGACCACTCTCCCGCCCGTCCGCGGCTGGTGCGTTGCTTCCGACCCACGGCTAATTAACGACTCGGGCGCAAGCTCGCGGCTCGATTAGTCGCGCCGCTCGAGCGATCCTTCGATCGCAAACTGTTTCGGTCGCAGTTACGCGTGGGCATTATGCAGTTACGTGCTCCAGCAGTGACGCCGATCAACAAGTCACACGGGGATCTCGGCTCGTTAGAATCCCTGCGCTAATCGCGACCAACGATTCACCGATCCACGCGGTATTATGGAAATTCAGCGTAACGATTGGCTTGGTCGCGGCAAATCTAGCCCGTCCGCGAGATCTATTATCCAGCCGGCCGATCTAAAAGCGCAACATCGCGCTGATTTCCTCAGCCGTTCATTCAATTTAAATTCAATGTTACTGGCTACGGGCGCGCGACGTAAGTACAGACAATCGAACCGGCAAAGGCACACACGCGAGCTAACCGTGTCTAATGAGTCTGTTCTCGGTGATTCATTTAGCTCATGCCAGCCGATTTATGTACGCGATCGCACGCCCCGATGTCTGCGCCATGAATTTTTAAGAACCCGCCCAACAGTTTTCCTTCCGTCTACCACACGATCTCGAGCTTTTCAGTCTGGCTAATGGCAAGGACTGCTCGCAGAGCTGTTCCAGCAACGTGGATAGATTCTTTTACTCCAGGAGGATCTGTCACTGTCTTTTTTTTTATATATTTATACCCGAGGAGTGACACGGGGTGATCGAAATTCGACGCGCCCAAGCGTTCCATTAGACACCGTCGATTCGCGTCGGGGGGATGATGGAATCGGACGACTCAGCTCAGTCATCGATGCCCGGCAGACACGAGGCACAGGCTTAGCAGCTGTAGCGCGTCTATGCAGGAAGCGATCGTTCATTGTAGTCACGTTGCCGTGGCTCCGCGACGTGGCTAGTGATCGATTAGATGTATCCATTACGTGGACGCATCGGTATACGCAATCGTAGCGGGCAGATCGCGGCGCTAGCGAGCGTTTCGAGCACGTACTCGCATCATACGGAACGTGCGCGGGTCTCGTGTCGCCAGCGAGTGTCACCGCGGTGATTCCTGTCCGTCGCGTTGTCTTCTTGGTGCGTCGCATGGGTGTCAGAGATCCTGGACGCGTAAACACCTTGCGATCACCAGGTCGCGGATTATTCATTGGCAAATCTTCTTCCCTTTCGCTAATGGCACCGGTGGATTTAAGGGGACTAGGCAGTCAGATCGCTCGAAAATCAAGTATTTTTTGCGAATTAATTACAAGGAGATGAACACAGATTGTGACTAGTACGTTTGGGTAATGTTTATTAATACTATAACCAGTAAAAAAGAAATGATTTGAATATTATATACATATGTATGACAGCGCTACAGTCGTCTGATATGTAGGCGTTTTTTTTTTGGAGCCGCTGTAATTTTGCAGTGATTCTGGTCGTAAGAAATTTAATTGTGAAATATCCTCTGAAATTTATACTTTGCCCTGGCCCCTATTCTGCCCTGAACCTATTGAAAAAGAAAAAAAATCAAAATTATAAAAATGGTGGCTGCAAAACGGCAAATTTTAAAGAAACGTCACTTTTCGCCAGGGAAAAGAGCCATTCTATTTTTTTTTTTTTTGACAAACCAGGAGTTTTTACAGACTTATGCGCAGGTCCAGGTCGTAACTAGACATATTTCATATATGCTGAATTTTTTTCAAATCGACTGATACCTCCGTTTTCTCCCAATCACTGCAAAACGAAGAGGAAATATGATTCCGAGAAAAACGCGCTTAAAGTTTCGAAAGAGGAATCTAGTCTACCTGCGTGCGCGCAGAAACGGTTTATGGCGCGCTCGACCGTTTCGGCTGTAAAATCCACAATTTTGCGAATTTTAACATAAAGCAAACGGCATTTTAATCGGGAAGGGTGGTAGTTTCGAAAAATGCAACAAAAAAAATCGAGTTTCTGACTGCCTAGTCCCCTTAACGGCTGGCCGATGAGCAGCTGCCCTCTCGTTTTGTCAATGAATTTCAGATTCGAGAATTTAGAGTAAATTGCTTGAAATGGAGAACGTAGCCTCGCGATTGCCTGTGCTCCGTGCCTATGGATATTCGAGCGGAGTTCTATTACAGGCGCGAGTAAACGGAATCCGACAATAGCGCCGGTTTCTAGTTAACGAGCGAGATAAATGCGCGGCGATGAAGGCGGCGGAGGATATAAATCTGGGATCGCAGCACGTGTTCGCAGGCAGCCATGTACGTGCTGGTGCACTGCTCGTTCATGACGCCTGGTCGCAAGGCGTGCCGTGGGCGAGATCACGTTTTGCACCGTGACACGTGCAGAAAATTCCCGTACGCGATGCCACGAGTCGGGCATGCTGGATGCAGCGCGCGATCTCGCCATTGCAATTCCCATGGTGCGCCGTGAGGACGGTGCGCGCGAGCCAAGGAATCCCGGGGATCGGAGATGAGAGATTTCATTCCAGCTCCTTGGGATTTCTCATTTACCTAACAGCAGTATTCGTTAAGTACAGTCAGTCGCAATATTACTGGCACGTAGTCCTCGATTAGACAGATTCTAATTCTGGTGACTATTTAAATCAGGGATCGAAAAAGTTCTGAAACTTTTCAATAGGTTCCATTTAAAACAAATGCCGCGGAACTTTTTTAAAAATGTTCTCACATTATAAGTTCTCAGACGAACCGATAAAATAAAAGTTCTTGAAAATAAAAGTTCTAGTTGGAATGGAACTTATAAAATATAAGAATAAAAATTTCTGTATAACAGGAACAGATATTTTGTTCACCGATATTAAAAAAGTTCTCAATCGTTGTAACAAACACTAAATACTATTCAATGGATAGTACTACAAGAATATTAAATAATTCATACAGTTAAATTGATATTTTGAATTTGTTATTTATATGTAATACTTACCTACGTAGATGTTTTAGAATCGTTATAATAAAAGCTCCGTGAAAACAAGTTATATTAGAACGTTTATTAAAAAAGTTTTCATAAGATAAAGAAAAGTACTAAACTATTAGGTACGAGTTTTATTTAACAATATAATATCATATTCTTCAAATGTTTATTTAATAAAAGGTATAAAAATCATAATATAATTAATGGTTTCATAACAAGTATTGAACAGAAGAGATCTTGTCAAGAATATTTAATTTAACTTTACATTTAATTTAATTTTACGAGCAAAACATTGTCTAGGTTTGTAGAACTTAAATTACATCTATGGTCGTTTAATATAAACTTCAATAGTTGAGTACTTTTCTTTATCTTTTGAAAACTTTTTTAATAAATGTTCTAATGTAACTTGTTTCCATGGAACTTTTATTATATAGGTCCTAAAATATCTGTTCCATGAGAACACTTTTTAAAGAAGTTCCTGAAGGTAGCATTTGTTTCATTAAAAATTCCACAGAAACAGATATTTTCCGAATCGAAACAAATAAGTTCTAACAGAATTTTTAAAAAACGAGGGTCCGAGAACTTTTTCGATCCGTGATTTAAATCCCCTTGGTCCATTCCTTCTCGACCCTTCGCGGGGAAGTGCAGAACGCTAGTAGCCTTTATGCACTCTCGCAGTAAGACTATTCCAAGTTATTAGAATTATAATTATCACCGTCTTTTATTATTTTATTGGCATTGCAACGGGTGGCTACAGTCGCCCTCAGTAGCGAAAGAGTTAGAGATGCCCTGCAATTTATTTGCCGATAGATAGTCGTCACAATTTTCTTATAGCAAATTGGTATCAAGTGTACTCGAATTTCTTAGCTGTACCCGTAGAGAATTGTAAGTGCTTAAATTATATAAGGCTCTTGGAGGGAGTCGCGAATTTCTTACAGAAGGGGAGAGGGAGTCAGGTAGCGTCTTACGTAATATTTTTTAAACCTAATTTTCAATATGAGTAACCTGAAAAACTATGTTTCATCGCACACGCGAAACCTGGTTAAATGGATTATATAAACCTTTAAAAGAATTTTAATAACTAGAAAAATGCGATGTAAAAAGTATTACGTAAGGGAGAAGGAAGGGGGTTGGAATATAAAATCTTGCCAATTCTTATACCGGGATAGGGAGGGTGTATAAAATCGCCAAAATTACCTTTACGTAATTTAAGGACGGCCCCGAAGGGGATGAATTTACTGGAAGCTCGGTGTTCAGCAGAATTTCTGCAACTTTCCTCATAACCGGTCATCTCCAACCGACACAACAGCTATTTTTACCTACCTCGTCCGTGGAAAGTCGCCGTCGCCCGTCACTGCATTTGTCTTCACTTATCCCCTGCACGGTTTATCTACGTATCTGCCAGACATCCGGTCGTCCCGCGCCTCTTATCGGACGCCGCGCGACCTTTCCAGAGTATCGAGAGCCGACAGGCAACGACGATTGCAGTGGGAACTGCAAATTTTCCCGAGGTAAAAGCGGTGTCCGGTCGTAACCGTGTCTCGAGCTACGATGAATCGATCGGGACTGCACTTGAACGAGCTCGTGGTCGCAGTTCATTCAAGTGATCTGCTAGCGAGTTCTCTCGAGGTAGAACAATGAAGGGCAAAGGAAAAGACAGGGAATGAAATTAAGTTTTAATACGTTAGTCGAAGAGCGGGGGGTTGAAAGAGATCAATTAAAATTTACATTTGCATCTTTTCAAACCAGCAGTTTATTCAGCCTTGCCCGTATGTAGGGGAGAGTTGCGAATATCGTACCGGTCACCTAAATCGTACCGCATCAATTTCTCAAAAATTAATGAATACAAACGACGTCTGATGATAAAAATATCAAGTAAATGCGAAATAAGAAATAGAAACAAAACCTTTCGAGCTTACACCCTATTTTGTGCGTGCTACAAGCATTTAAAAAAATCAGGTATGATTGATGTAACTTTTTACCAGTTTATTTTAGCTGATAATAATCAAACAATGCAATTTTCTCCTGTATTTATGTATTTCTCTAAAAGCGGGTTTAATGTAGAATATTTTACATTCGTTTTAAGTACATATTAGGGTAGACCGGGGCGAATCGGATCAAAATAAGAATTTGGTCCATATTTCTTATATCGCGATAGAAATGAGCATTCCGATCGTTCGTAGTACCTCGTCCCTCTCCCCCGCACCTACTGTAATAGCCCATCAATTGTTTTAAGTCATTGTTTAGAGCTGGCATACGTTTTCAGTGAGATGAACGCGTGCAAACGTTACAATTTTTGTCCGAATCTAACCTAGGTAATCTGCAATTTCGTAATTAAAATAAAAAGTAAGCTTGAAAATTCAAATGTGTTTATTGTTATTAGTTTGCACGGTGTCCAAGTTTAGTGTTTGATGTATTTTACACTATTATATCATAATATGCTTATGTAATCTACACCGTTTGAAATACTTATATATGGGGCTAATCGGATCACGTTATTTGGGGCGAATCGGATCGCTCTTTTCTTTCATTTGTGTATTTTTATGATTATAAATATGAGAATTGTTTATATACAGATGTTTCGTACGTACGAAAAAAAGAGCAATCAGGGATCATGGTGTCAAAAAAAAATAAAAATAAGGGAAGCTGTGATAAAAATTAAATCTAAAGAAATGACGAAAAAATAAATAAATTCTTAGAAGATGGCATTGTATTTACTGTGGTGAAAAATTAATTCGTCCACTTTCGGAAGATTGTCTGAGAAGAGTGGTGCCACGAGAATTGTACTGATAGAGGCGGCAAAAAACGGCAATATCGTTCCGATCTGTGTGCTAAGTAGTGTCACTTCACTCCACTGTCATTAAATTAGATTTGCTTAAGTTGATTCAAAAGATTTTGTTATGAAAATTTCAGTTTTTTCAGAAATGAATGGGTTATCCGATTCGCCCCGAGGTTCGGGGCGAATCGGATATTTCTCACTTTTTCGTTTTTTGTTTATAAATGAAAGATTTTTATGTTTAGTTAGAATTTTTATATATTAATGTTGAAGCCAAAGGTGTACTGATCACGAATATGTAATAAAAAATTAGTTTTTTAATGTTTGACTATTACTATTTTACCGTCAAACACAAAGTGATCCGATTCGCCCCGGTCTACCCTACATTCATTATAAAGTTTAAATTTATATTTATAAATAAATTGATCATGTTTCCTAAATCGTACCACTACAATCGTACCAGTAGGATTTGACAACTCGTGTGTTATATGGGTTATGTACATATATCATATACATAGTTTATTGCGGCCTGTGTGTGATTCATATACATATGTATATGCAACTATATAATAATCATTACTGCATATTGAATAGTTTCTTCTCTATTTGTTATTGACACTATTTTTAATGCAGGTACGATTTAGGAGACCGGTTGCCTAAATCGTACCTTTTACAGTATGTGACAAAAAGATTAATAACAAATTAATTTTCTCTGAACAAAAGGTTAAGCGTATAATAGTAGGTGCCTAAAAGACCAAGCTCCAATATCCAATAGTCATTTCCCTTCAAATTAGTACCAAATATGAAATATAACTTAGGATGTCTGAAGTGGTACGATATAGGCAACCCTCCCCTACGTACATGCCTTTGCTATAAATACAAGAAGACACGTTTCCATACAGTAGTTTCTCAACTAAGGTTCGAAGGATTTCTTTGTGTTCTTGAGAATCCAAGAGCGTTCCTTTCCATTCCCAAAGGGAGTCACGCCGTCTCGAAAGTACAATGATCTCCACTTCAGGAACAATTGAAATCCGTGTCCTTAACCGTTCCACCGGCGAAAGGTCAGCGCGGATCGTCCGCCTCGTGATTAACGACCTTCTTACCTTCGAGCGAGCAACGTCCATTGCGGTTGTTACGTAAGCTCGTTGACGTTCGTTGACTAACTTCGTTAGCGCTGGCTGGTGAATAGGAGAGGCAGAGAGGCGAGAACACGAGGAACTTGCGCCGCCACGGGCCTTGAGACCGACGCTCGTTCCGGTTCGATCTTCGCGGTTCGATTTCATCGCGAATCCAACGCCTGGATCGAAGCAACTCGATCCCGCCGACCGAACTCTGCTATTTTCAAAACTCTCCCGTCCACCGCTCAAGCTCGCAAATCTGCACTTGGTCTCCGGAAAAAATGTGTTTTATTGAATGCACTTTGCCGAGGTCTCGGATGGAAGGTCTCGGAATTTCTGCGCTCTGAGAAACTGTTTTCATTAAGATGATCGAGAGTCGTCCAGGTAGTTAGCTCTCGCTTTAATGAAAAGGTGCTGCTTCGCACTATTTCGGGCGCAGTTTGATATTTACTTTGCCACCGCGGCGATGTTTACGCGGCGCAATTTTCCACGCGTTGCCTAAAGGTGAAGCCCGCGGTGTAAGGTATACACCTCGTCGTCGGAAACGCGGAGTAAATGGAAGCGTGTGCAGGAGCGACACGCCTCGTTGCACCTGTGACAACGAGGCGTGTACGCGCGGCGGTTACACGAGCACAGGAGTGAGTGTGCCGCCTCACCTGCTTGAAAACGCGAACCCCTGACCTTCGCCATGGTATTCACGTACAAGGCCAATTTAAGCTCGGCGTGCTCTTATTCGCTGATATACGGCGCAGCTTGATTTCCCTGGTAGATATACGAGCGACTGGAACCGGCGAGCTGCTCGTGAAAAAGGAGAACTATTCCTTTCCTTCTCCGCTCTTTCAAGCGAAATACCTCTTGGTTACTAAATAACACCAGCTTCTGAAAATCCCTTGCCTCCCTTTTTAATACCACGCCATATTAATCCCAATTTTGCTTAAAAAACTTGCGCTGTAGAATTAGTTGAAAGGTACCTTAAAATATGCGCTACTGAAATATATGTGCATATGTAATTACTCTCGCGGAGGTAGGTAATCGAAACTATAATTCGTTAAATTTTCAAAAATATCTTTTCATGGTCCATAGTGCATTCCAAGTCTCTCCGCAATTCTGTTACCTTTCCACGGATCTTCAATCACATATCAATTACAATTTTACGTAATACGGGATGTTAAATCATCCCTGTTGCATCCTCGCAACGGGTGCAGCCCGGGTGCACGCGCAGCGCGAGTCAGAGGCGGTGTACGCCCACGAGTCTCGTGAAATCCCTGCACCCAGGCTGAAATCTCGACCCCGTGACCTTCTCCCGGTGACCCAGGTACCAAGTTGCCCTGCACGTGGCGTGCTGTGCTATATAAAGTATAGCTGCATATAGATCGGTCTGCTGTGCACTTGCAGGGGCGTACGGCGCGACAGGGGGCACCCCTGGCCACCTCTTGCGTTTCATCGATCGCGACAACCTCGACGGTGCTTTTACCTCTCGCCGTGTATCCTTTCTCTTCACCTTTACTCCTCATTTTAGGCATTAAAATACATTCCTCGGCGAGGTCGGCGATCCTAAAGATTAGGGTAGAAAACTATCGCACTATTTAATAGGCTCTGTATTCTTCTGAACACATTCCTTCGTTTTAAGGTGTGTGTTTTCTTTTAAATAATTTGTAGAACAAGCTTCTTTTGCAAATTTCATCGCACCGCCCAACTTTCGTTTCGGCGCGATCGTATTTCGCTGCGGATACTTAAAATTGTCCGAAGATCCTCGATACGTGGCGGACGATACTCGGGATTTAATAAGCAGCGAGGAGATAAATTATTCGATGCTGTGACCGACATTCGTCGTCCTCCTCCCGGGCAGAATCGGCGCTGCACAAGATGGTTTTAACATAAAGAAACGTTTATGCATGAGCGAGCTGCAGTCAATGTTGCGTACGGTCTCGCGCGTGCAATTCGTATTCAGCCGCTCCAGATGCATCGCACTTTGACTTTCATTGGCGGTCGAACACTATGCAGACACCAGATCGCACAGTGTATCGATCCTCGATCGAAAACGTCGCGCGGGACGACTGTATTACCATAAAGGAAATCGGGAACGCGCGGCGCCCCTGGAATCCGATGGACGGTCGCACATTGTTGGTACCCAGAGATGGGCAAAAAATTATTTCAAATAAAAAATTGATTTCGAATAAAGGACAAAAATTTTATTCGAGACTCATCAAATAAAAATAACCCAGAGTTATTTTTATTTCAAATAAAAATAAGTGAGAGTTACTTTCATTTGAAACGTTACAAATAATTTCTTTCGTTCGACGTGAATATATCCGTTGGCCACAAATAATTTTCTCGCTTGACGAGAAGTTATCCGACGGCCACAAATATTTTTCTGGTTTGACGGAATTCATTTTAACCTTCAAATAATTTTGTCGTCTTTCCATGCATTTGTATTTGAAAAAAATTATTTGAAGCGCAAATAGCTCTGGGAGTAGAGAGCGAGAGAGAGGGGGAGCGTGTGCGAGAAGGATAGAGATAGATGATACTTTTTCGCTCTTTGTAGCGGTAAGCAGGAGAGCATGATGCGAGGAGGTAGTTGTTAGAGCGATTTTTGGATTAATAATTATTTTGTGTTAAGTAAGTTATTCGTGAAATTTAGTGCGGAATGTAACGAAGGGGCTGTGTTTTTTCAGAAAATACTGTGTAAATGCGTAAATTATTTACACGTAATGTGTAATTGGTTTGGTTGTTACCTGGTGTAATAATTTTCATACAATTTTAAACATGTAAACAATCGGTTTTATTTATTAAATCATTCCTGCAGGCATATTAACAATTTATCAATTATAATTTATTCAACAACTGCAGGTACAACTCATATTTTTACAGATGGGCACCTGAGTACCCTAAAATAATAGCTAAAATAAAACCGATTGTTTACATATTTAAAATTGTATGAAAATTATTACACCAGGTAACAGCCAAACCAATTACACATTACGTGTAAATAATTTACGCATTTACACACAGTATTTGCTGAAAAAACACAGCCCCTTCGTTACATCCCGCACTAAATTTCACGAATAACTTACTAAACACAAAATAATTATTAATCCAAAAATCGCTCTAACAACTACCTCCTCGCATCATGCCCTCCTGCTTACCGCTACAGAGAGCGAAAAAGTATCATCTATCTCTATCCTTCTCGCACACGCTCCCCCTCTCTCTCGCTCTCTACTCCCAGAGCTATTTGCGCTTCAAATAATTTTTTTCAAATACAAATGCCATGGAAAGACGACAAAATTATTTGAAGGTTAAAATGAATTCCGTCAAACCAGAGAAATATTTGTGGCCGTCGGATAACTTCTCGTCAAGCGAGAAAATTATTTGTGGCCAACGGATATATTCACGTCGAACGAAAGAAATTATTTGTGACGTTTCAAATGAAAGTAACTCTCACTTATTTTTATTTGAAATAAAAATAACTCTGGGTTATTTTTATTTGATGACAAATAAAGATAAAGCCTATTTTATTTGATACGTTATTTAAATAATTTTTTATTTAAATAATGCCCATCTCTGTTGGTACCCTGCGTTTGTATAATGCGGAGATCCAAGCAGATTCAGATATCTGGTTCACGCAGCCCAATTAGGTAGCTAGTGGTAATTAGGAATAGTGGAAATGGTTCTAGGGAAGATAGGCATCTGTGTTTCCTGCCTTTCTTATGGAAACGAATCACCATGCCTCTGCTCTTCATCGCGCAGACAGCATTCTAAGCGCCAGCCGAGATGAAACGCCGGGATCCAATTACCAAAAGCTCTTGCAATCATTCAAAACAATTCAAGCTTATAGGAACTTGATTAGAAAACCGCGCAAAGTAGAGCTCTGATTCTGATCTACCGAAGATCATCCATCGCCGACATTGCGATCCATTTACAAATTTCACTCACCGTCAAAACTTATATTTTTTAAAATAATTATTTCCAATTAAATATGAAGGGCGGCAAGAATGATTGAAAGATGGTCTGCTTATAAACCACACCTCCTCAGAATCTCCCAGCGATACGCACCACTGAGGACTTCTACCCCCGAGCACCTAAAGGTGGGCTCTCACAGCGCCTCGCCTCGTCTTTCTCACTGAAACTATTCTCCAGGGGAAGTTCGCCGATCGGAGTCGCACTGCGCGAGTGAAATGGTGAAACTGCGTAAGAAAAGCATAGGAAGAGTAAAATGAGCCGAGGCGAGGCGTAGTGAGAGCCCACCTTAAGACCCAAGCGACACAATTACCGTTTGGACCAAGATGTCCGACCAACAGCCGCTTAGCTGAAAACCACCCAGCCGCCTGCCCCGGTATTTCGACATTTAATCGCGGCTAATGAACAGCTAGGGAGCCGCCGGTCGATAAATAACTCTAAAATTCGCGGCTCGTCGCCCGCGACTCGCGGTCGGATCTCTCCAAGGCGCGATAAATCAGCCCCGGCCGAGTCATTAATCCAGCGAGTTTTTTCGCGGGTTCAAGGACTAACGCGCCACGAGCGCCGGCGGAGCACTATTTTCGTACATTCGTGCACATGTACGCTCGCGTGGGCTGCATGTGCAACGTCATAACGCTATCCTGGTGTGGGAGCGGCATCCGGTCCCAGCTGCGTGCAGGAAACTGTTAAAAACTCTCTTTCTACTCGCCACGTACGAAACATCTCTCTCTCCTCTCTTCCTCCTCCGCCTCTAATCCTCGCGCTCTCGCGTGCCGACAGGCTTTTCCCGTCCCCGCGATCCCGCTCGCGTGATACGCAATCGTTAATCGCGAGATATCCGATGGCCTGCGCGATTTGTCGGGGCGAAAATCTTTCCTTTTCAAACACCGGGGTCAACAATAATTGCAGAGTCTTCATTAGAGATACACAGAGCCGTGGTGTCCTGCATCCACCATCCACATAGATCGATAAATGCTCTTCGGATCTTTTCGACTCGAAATTAGGCATTGCGAGCAAAAGCGGGCTAATCCACATTTTTTGTGAAATTGAGTTAGTAGCAATAATGTACTTCAATAGGCTGTACTCAGCCTCCGTAGTCGCACCTTCTTATAATCACAAATTGGCCTGGGTTAGGGCCCTTTTTAACCGACTTCAAACAGAAAGAGGTTCTCCGTTCGATGTGTATGTATTACGTTTGTCCGCGAATTTCTACGTAACTACTGGACCAATTTTCGTGAAACTTAGTATTGCATTTAGTTTAGCTTCGGTCGACTTAGGTCATGGAGAAAGAACTATGAAAATCGGTTAAGTAGTTTTGAAGTTACAACAAAAGTAAGAAATCTGTTTCATTATTATTCTTGGAATCTTCCGTTTCTAGCAAACGGTTCTTTTTTTTAAGAGCAGCTCCCTTTGTAGGCCTGCCCATATTTTTGAAAATAAATGTACTTATACAACTTAAATAACTAAGAAGAAAATAATAAAAGATTTAAAAAAAAAATTAAAACCTACTTAAAAAAATCGAAAGGTTAATTATATAAAATATGAAAATTCATTTTTGTTTCAACGTGGGTTGGTCCGTGTTTGCTCTCAATGCCTCAAATTTAATATCGAAACGAACGTGCAAGGTCCGCGTGTAGATGTAGTGACCCACAGCTTTGCACCGCAGCTCACCTAAATTAACAGTAGATACCTAACGAGTTATGAAAGCCGCTACCGATTTACCTATCTCGGTGCAGAGATTGATACCACTGGATCTATAATTCTAACAGGACAACGCGTTAGAAGTGTTTCGGGAACAAAGGCGGCTGCATCCCTCGAGCAGCAGCGCGAACGATCATAGGAATCAGGGCCCGCGGGCCCGCCCCGCGCGCAATCATTTTTCAGTCATTATTTTGCACAACGGGGTCGGGCATTTACGACGGTGACGTCACCGTCTGACAATTTCAACGCTCTTCCGAAACTGAAAACCAGTTTCCCGCGGAGCTCCTCTGCAGCCGCCTCGGGCGCATCGCTGTTGGATGCTGTGCATCTCGCTGGCCACGGGTTGCAGCGGCCCTTCGAGATCGTAAATTCGCTTGTGGGTTCCGTTCCACGGGCCGGCTGATCGCAAATCCGCGAATACTAAAGGGTTTACGCTGTAATATTTCCGATGGAAGTGAGGTAGAAGATAGCGGAGGCAGATGCACGCCCGATGAGCGGTGTCTGCGCTCAAATTGTGGATGAGTTTTCTCTGCAGCGGCCGAATTTCGAAAAGGATTCATGCCCCATTTTACCCTCTCCCTCGTTTATCGAAATTTATCTATTCCTATTCGGCGTCTGTGTTATCTTTAGCACTAGATTACACGCAGACACGTTTGTGCGATATTACGAGCCGAAAATAGCGGCGAAATGCAGCGCCAGGCGAAATGGGAGACTCGTGCATCCGATAATTTAGCTGGCCATCGCGAAATCCAGATTCGCTGTCTTTGTGTCCAGGGAAATGCTTTGAAGATCGTTATTTAGAGTAGCCTTCTTGGTACAAGAGGGATGCAGCTCCATTTTTGACTGTTTTTTTAGTTATGGCGTGAAATATACGTAAAAAAAAATTCTACATCGTTTGGTGCAAATCCGATAACAAATGAGCGATTTAATGCAAATAAATAAAAACAGAAATATCAATATCAATATTTTTATTATAGATCACATTTTCGCCAAAAGTAGAAATAAAAACTTATTAACTGAATAACTACTACTTATTCTGTGAAGATATATATTTTTCAATTTTGGAGCACAGTTGGGTTTCTTAGGAGTTCTCAGCTCGCCGAGTATTCTAGGCTTAGCAGTGTTCTTTCGTGTAAAGTTGGATCGATGGAGGATCAAGCGAATCATTGCGAATAATTACAAGGATTACAAGGGCACGTAATTTCAGTGACTCGTCCATTTTTAGGCAACTCTTTCACTGCTCCGTCCTTCGGGTAAAATTGCTGGCATCGTAATGACGGCGAGCAACGACCTTGGAAAGCGTTTTATCGAAGCTAGTCGGCTTTTACGCCTGTAATAATGCTCTGGATGAATTAATGAAAAGCCAGCTTGTGCGAGCTTAAAAGCTCTCCGGCTCTGGCGAGAATCGGAAAAGAGAAGAAATTCGAGCTTTTAGCATCTGACGCTAATGGACAGCAATTCCTCGTTAATTCATCAGCCTCGCCGGAAATAAATACAAGTGGAAGTTAATTGGACGAAATTCAGACATCGCCTTTTTGCACGGAGAATGACAAAATATAACAATCAAAGAAAATACCTCGCTGCTCGAGGAAAAGATTTAAGACGCGAAAGTCACTCCTTTCGCTTCCTTTTCTACAAGCTGCATTCGTGGACGACTATACGGCGTTTATAGTTCACCGCGGCTGACTTTTCTTCCAGTTTCCATCCCGCGAACGTGGAATGCAACGAAACGGTTTCACCGCCGTTTTCAAGGCCCTCTGGACGCTTCTCGGAACATAAATATTCAAGCTCCTCTTCCATGGCTCGAGCGCAGCCTCGCAATATCGCATGACGTTGAAACGTTAATAATTATTGTTCCGCGGGCGCGTAACAGGATTCAGCTTCGCGGAATCGTAGTGTGCGGAAGATTAATTGTTTTATCGCTCCTGGCTCGCGATGCAGCGCTCCAAGTAATTAGAGAATCTTGGGTCTAAGGATTGACATAAACATTGTACGTTTAACACCCGTAGAAGTTCCACTTCGTGTTCAATTTGCTTTATTGAATACTGCGTTCGAGCAAAATTCGATAATTTTTTATTTAGCGAATGTCCAACTCTGCTCCACAAGACGATGAAAATATAAACTAGGGCGGCCAGTGTCTTTCACTCTGACTATAATTGAGAATTTTTGGGAGTGGGGGATTAATGGAAAGCCTTCTACTGACAAATTTTACTGATACAGCACTTCCAAACATCAAACCATCGACTATTTCCTCGAAGCAGTAAATTAAATTATATATCCACCACTGTTCTTCATCTCGAAGAAGACTGTGAATCAGGAAAGGCTCTGCCACTTATTTGAAATTCTGCGAAGCTGTACGCCGTTGTCGAAGGGTGAGCAAAGTAATGGTGGAGGTTTCTGCGTAGCGTCGTTCAATGTCAATGCTGTAACAGTTATCGTCGCCGGCGTTCCTCTATACTTAGAACGTTCGATATCAGCCACGGTGATGGACAACGCGTATCGTGATAGGCTCTTGCTTTATGGCCGGCGTATCTTAGCTCCGAATGCAAGGGTTCAATGGTGTTCGTTATAATGGCTGAGCAGCGTTACATAATACGATAATACCGTCTGTTGTGCGCTTCTTTTGAAGAACGAGAGGCAGCCCCACCCTTTTGTCGGCTCCGCCAACCCCTCCGCCCTCCATGTCCACGTTTTCTACCCGCAACATTATCTTCCCCGCTCTATCCTTCCCTGTCTCGGGTTTCGTTCGCGAAAAGTCCGCCGAAAACAGATCCTCTTACACCGCGCAGATGTTTCTCCAATACTTAATACAATCCGAGCCTCGGGGAACGCATGGAAGTCACGTTCGATGTATGCGAGCTTCCTCGAGCTAAGCAGAATCCTATGTAACTGAGAACCTGACACGTGAGTAAGGTAAATGTCCCAATACCTGGACACGTCCCAATACTTGGACACTAGTGCAAATAATACTGATTATTCCATTTAATATTCGCTTTATCCATAAAAGAACTATTTTATTCAATTACTCAAATATTTAATAAAATACATTCATATACATATTTGTCTTAGTAAACTTGTAACAGTCGTAATAAAAATAAGTTTTCTTCAACTCTCCAGTTTACACCATTTTAGTATTGCTCTTCTCTGATTTGCTAAATTGTCTTCACTTTTTCTTAAGCGAATATTATTAATAATGTTTAGTATATTGGTACAACTAACACATTTTTAGAAAAATGGTACCTTGTAGTATTATTTTTTGATTGGAAGATTAAAACTAATGTTCGTATTAGTTTTTTATTCGCGTGTCTATCTACTGGTACAGTGAAATCCCGGAACGGCCCTAAACTTGGCCATGTGTGCAAACTGTGAAATAAGTACGCGTCGTTGTTGACACAATAATAAAATAATTATTTAACACCTTAGCAAGTATTACTTTGTATTCTTGTTATCTTGTTTTAATGATAATATTTAATTCATGTGTAAAATTCGTGTGTTACACACGAATACACATAACCTTACAATTAGTCATTCAATAATAGATTCTATTTACTCAAGTTTGTTTACTGATTTGAATAAATTACTCATACAGAAGAAATATGCAAAAAGAAAAAACTATTGTGTTGTTTTTTTTATTTAATTTCTCTAGAAAACATCAAAATTGCTGATGTTTCATTAGGTGTCCAGGTAATGGGACAGTAAAATCGGGACACCGGGACATACTAGTTAAGCTGTCCAGGTATTGGGCCATTGTAAGGACTATGAATTCTCAATATTTTACATAATTATTCAATCCAATAATATGTTGTTTTTTTTTTTTAATGATAAAGTACACACGGTGCCCCATGTAATTTCAAAATCGTTTTCATATAAATCGACTTGTATAACTGAAAAATTCTCAAACGTGTTTCCGGCGTACCTTAAATGTCCAGGTATTGGGACATTTACCTTAATTATACAAAACGAGGCATCGAGAAGCTGTATACGGGTGGTTCTACGAAAATTGGGTAACTTGGTGTCCCCAAGCCATAACTAATATAAAAACGTGCATGGTATATGTTTTTAAAACAAAAGAAAATTGTCCCTTCTTTTTGTCATCTAACTTGAAGAATATTCCTTTGTGGAATAATATCCCTGCAATTTCCACTTTCCACTTAAAACAACAGTCCCCTGGCGTGTCACCACTCGAAAACTCAACAAACTAACGTTTATATTTCCGAAATGGAATTTACTAAGGGATGTGTGCAATGCCCTCCGAAAAGTCACCCAATTCTCACAGAACTAGCCATATAGAAAATTAAATAATATATTGCCAGCCGAGGATCGAGGTTTAGGAAAACTTCACGTCAGAAGTTCCGAGTCCTCGCGAACCCTTCGCGTTTCAATTAATCTGCGCATTGATCGCTAATAGCTCTGCCATCGGCGATGCACTATTCAAACGCAAGGAGCAGAAGACGATGCGGAGCAGAGTGGCCGCCAGATCGCGGACTCCGTTTAATCGCGCGCATTATGAACTCCATCTGCGCAAAGTCCAATGAGAGCCGTGCGTTGAAACTTCGCTGTGCTTGAGACGCGTAACTTGGAGCGTACGCGCGCGTACTTGCGAGTGCAAGGGGTTAAAGTCATCAAGTCCAGATCGTTTCCTTTCGCGCGTGGAACGCGCGATGCACTTTCGCGAATAATACGAGTCTCGTGTCCACGGCCGAGAAAATCATTATGCAGCCAGACCGGCGGAGGGCGAGGGGCGTGGAAAAGGCGGGACTGCGACGGAGGCAGGAGGAGAAAAGGAAGAAAAGATGACGACCTACGCCAACACAATGAGTCAAGTGCGCGCGGCAGCTTTTGAATATTTAAAAAGTGTTCACCTTCGAACGCGACTCGGGACGCGCGCGTTTAAGGCGAGCCACCCGAAACCTGCTTTCCAAGGGCAGGAAACCGAGGATGGAATTGGGCATGGTCATGTATCGCGGCGAGTGTATCGATCCTGCCAGCGAAATGCGTCGAGGGTTCCGGCTCTCTTACTCCACTCGGCGATCCTGGGGATACGCGCTACTGCGTCTCATCTCGTGAATGGGTGGTACAGTGGCGAGGAAAATGGCTGACGGAGCCCTGAAACGACGGTGGACACGTTTTACAACTTTACGGCGCGACGGGAGTTCCTGTATCGACGATTTCAGCTGCTTTTGATGGTAACAGAGTTTATTGGGAAGATCCAGCTCGTCCACTGGGTTACCAAATAGATTGATAGTGGGTGTTATATGATGATCATTATCACTTTAAGTCGAGCGAGCTATCGAGAAATTGGCCCTTCAAGTCGACCAGGCTTTTTTCCATCGCTTCCGATGCTTTTCAGAAAATGTGGAAAGTCAGAGGTTCCTGAGTTGAGGAGGATAGTAACGGGTTGTTTTAACCGGGTAACTGGCACGGTCCTTTTCACTATTCGGGCCCAAACTGGTACCATCTAATAATTAAGTGAATCACACAAAATTTGGTATACAGGGGTTTTTTGAGTCGCTGAACCGATGCCGGGGGTAATTTTTTTCATCTGACACCCCCAACCCCTAAAAAATAGAATTTAGGGGTGAGTTTGTCAATTCTTTACTAAACCTTTTTTTATTCGTGAAGTTTTCTTGTCTATAATTCGATTGCAGCAGTTACTTTTTTCAATGCCACCCCCAACCCCTGAAAAATAAGGGTTTAGGGGTTTAATTTTTTAGTTTTTTTATTTTCTACGAAAAAGTTTCGAATAATTTTATACCTGAATTCTTCATCCATAAATTCCACCGCAAGTGCTTTTTTTTATCCGCGATCCCAAAAACCCCTATATACAATTTTTCTATATCCCGATAGTAGAGGAAGTGCAGTATATTTGGAATACCAGTTTGTTTAAGACGAATAAAAAATTACGACAGGGGATGGGATCAAATTAAACTACATAATATCATAGGGAAACTAATAAACTTTCATATTTCTGAGTGTCAGTAAAAATAAAAAACAAAAAGTAACTGAAATTTTGGTTTGAATGAAAAATGACAAGAAGTATCGATTTCGTTACGGTGCAGGTAATTTGGAATACCGGTACAAACAAAACATATAGATATTTTGAGGAGATATGTATACCAGAATATTTATAAAAATGCTAAGAACGGTTACATACTGCACTCGCTCTTGGTTCACACGTTTCTACCAATCTTGAAGATGTAGATGTCTATAAGACATTATTTACACAAATGCTCCTAAAAGGTTATACAGGTGACAGATGAAACTGACGCGGTGGTATCCATTACGCGTGAAACAAAAGCATCGGTAGGCTTTGGAATATTCCAAATTACCTTCACCTTCGGTATTCCGAATTAACCACATGTCATCGAAACCGAAAATTTCATGTCACACTTTGTATTCTTGAAATTATCGCAAAACTGGCACGGAACCATAGAAGGAACATGCAAATGAGTCGATTAAGTGTTCAACACTAAAGTTTTGACATATTTTAACCATGATTGGAACGATTGAATACGCGCTGACAAAGTTTTGCAGATTGACGTTTTCTTCCTCTGCAGATTAAGTCGAAAATGTAAAAATTGCGGTTCATCCACAAATGTCATTAGTTAAGAGGTCATTAGCCCCTATAATCTACGGTGTTACAAATTAAATAGCGTTAGTAGTTTATTAGATACTTCGGTATTCCAAATTACCAACAGTATTCCAAATATGCTGCACTTCCTCTATTTTAATATTTGTCAGCCAATTTGGTTCGGCCATTTTGAGTCTGCCATATTGAATTTTACAATTCCGATGCGAAATTCAGATTCAGCGATCCCAAAAACCATTACATACCAAGTTTCATTCAAATCGATTGAAAAACAAAAAAGTTATTCCATTTGATCATATATGATACATTGCCAGAATTGGCCAGATTTTTGTTTCATCATATATGATACATTGCCAGTTAACCGGTTAAAGGGGAAAGACAGGATTAATGAAAGAACAGTGTTACATTCTGCGCGATGGAAAATTTGCTCGGACTTTCTGCCAGTGGTGCAGGAGAGCAACTGTCTTCCCTCGCGACTGTCGAGGAGGATGTTTATCCGCGACGCAGCGCGGTTCGATGCTCGTCGGTGCAGATGCAGAACTCTTTTGCCTGGTCTGTCGACGACCTTCGGTCCGCTCGGCGCGCTCGTTGCGTAATTAAAGCGGCAGCGCAACGCTTAATAAACGGCGGCGATGAGCGGCATGCAATCGGCGACCCTAGCACTCGAAATAGAAGTCGTTGGTCGGTAGAGTCACGCGACCTCGATGTGATTATAATATCCGTGGAAAAACGTGGCTGATGTTGGTCCAATCCCTCTTACTTCCACCTCTGACGGTGGTGCTTCTACTCGCTCTAGCTTTACTCCTATTACTTCTATCTCAGTGGGTCTTGGATCTGCTTTTAGTCATTCTACCATGCGTTGACCCTAACTCTATCGATCTCATTCCTATGGGGTAACTTGGACCACAAAACTAGATTTTAAAACAAAGTAAATAAAAAGTAGAACAGGTGTTGTTCTCAGACTAAGTGCCTTGGACAGCTTTAACTGCCTACTTCAACATGCATTTTGTCTGAGAATAATATCTTTCATACAATAGATGGTAGAGGAAGTTGCTTTAAAATCTAGTTTCGTGGCCAAAGTCACCCCATTTGACGGTACCCCTCTAATGCCTAACTCTGGTCACAGTCCCTTCACTCCCACTGCCACCGATTCCACCTCTTTGAGCCCTACACCCGATTTTACCCATCTTCAGCCACCAAACCCAGAACACACCACCCCCCATTCGGTCTTAACTCCCCCGCACCCTTGACAAGACTCATTGAGACTGTTGGACCCAGAAATAAAGGACCCTAATAAAAGTTGGACCCAATAGTAGGGTAGACCGGGGGCGGTAGTAACACTTTGACTTTGGAATACGATTACGCAAAAACTATTACAGTTACAACAAAAGTTTTTTTACGAAAATGTTACTTATTTATCTGACATTATTTGAGCCACAACAGTTTCGCTGTATGTCAAGTAATATTCCGATTATTAATAAAAAATGAGAAGCGGAGAAAGTGTTACAACCGTCCCTGACCCCGGGTCGGTTGTAACACTGCATGGAGTCGATAGTAGCACAAATATAACTTTACAAAATTAAAATATTTATTGATTTAAATTATAATAATAAATGAAAAAAGTAAAATCTATAACAAATTATGTGGTATCGCAATTGTGGCAGAAATAAAAGACGTTTTCGCTGGTGCATTCCTCATCTGCTCAATCCTTACATTCAGTATATTGCACCCATTTTTCATTTGGTTTGCTTGTGCTATGCTATATGATTTCATGCAAATAAGACAATATTATTCGCCTTCTTTATCCCTATTCGGTTCTGTTGCGGTAAAACCGACCCCGACTACCGATGTTACAATCGCCCCCGACCATGCTTTTGAACTTAAATTATAAATTTTGACTAACGAAACGCTTAAAAGTGCCAAGTAACGATCGATATTAGTTTAAAAAAGGTCGAATTACAGATTAAAAAATCGAACAAGCACATACTTGCAAAGAGAGTGTTTATATTACAATTTTAAGTCAGTAAGGAAAAGTTACTTTGGGGTATCGAAAAGTTATTTTCTTCACTATCCATGTCTATCGCGTATCTGTACTCTTAGGGCATGGATGTGTATATTCCAAATGTCATTCTTCATCATATATCCAAAATCGGTGTTAATATCTATTATATGTTTTGAGATATTTAGCGTGTTACATTCGCCCCCCTGTTACTACCGCCCCCGGTCTACCCTACAACTGCTGCTTATTTCTCGACTAATATTTCTCTTCGGGATCACACCGATGGAGACGTGGGAGGAAATCGTTAAAAGGACAAGGGGGAGAGGAGCGTACCGTGTCAGCCGTGCAATTACAGACACATTGAGCGACGTCCTTAGCGGATCCCGCGGATCATTGGACTCTCCCTGGCTCTCCTTCGTCATCCTCGACGACACCACCGCGCCTCCCCCTTGTACGGCAATAGAGGGGTGACGGTGGCCGCCAGAATCCTATTAAAATGTCGTTTATCTTGCTCGCGGCTGGGCCCCCTGCCCTCCGCGTGCCGCGACAGAAAACCCACGAGGTGCGTGCGAACGTCTGCTCGCCCGCGACTCGTGCACGAAATGGAGCGTGGAAAGAGAGGTAGCGTGACACGGGTGGACGTTGCGGAACGAGACGCGGGACACCCATCGGGTTCGATTAAAATTCTCGTCGACTCGGGGCGATCGCCAGCAATTCGCGTCCCGGCTCCAGCGATGCCCGCTTTGACGGACTGTTCCGCTCGAGGGGCGCGAAGCTGACGCGTCCGATGCTCGCGTTCGGCTGCTCCCAAGCCTTACGCGACCATCCAACGGGGACCGTAATTACAGCGGGCGAGGAAAAGAAAATGATGGATTAGTCGGCCGTTAGAGGATGAAGCTTCTGATGCACAGCAGTAGTAGCGAAGAGATTTAACCACTTCGCGGTGTAATAAAATGCTAATGAACCACCTAGATGGTACTGAATTGGCAGCAATTGTTGGAATGCTCATTTGTTGAATATTTTGGAGAAGAAGGTCCGGTTCCAATCGCATGTGTCCGCCGCGACTGCGAATGGAGATCGTTCCCTTGGACTCCTCGCGCCGGTAATTAGCGTCGTTGCACTTTGCGGTAGACGAGACGCCGTCGTCCTCGATACGGACCACGACGAGAATCGCGGTCGGCTGAGATTGAAAGTAAAAGGACGTGGTGTTGTACAGATTGAAGGGTAAAAGTGTAATTCCAAGGCGTTAGAAAGTAAGTGTACAATTCGGAACGAGTAGACACATGATGGATTTGAGATTTCTACTCATCTACTTGCGCGAGTTTTAGAATTTTTAGAATTCTACGATGCCTCTACTGTCGCACGCAGCAGTCTTTGAGTTTCAGGGAATTGTGAGTGGATTTTATGAGAAATATCACCTGATCAACTGTGTTGGCTTTCCACCGAGCCCGTATCAGCAAACTGCGAGCACTGGATTAGCTTTAACTAAGGGATGAATTCCTCTGTTTCAGGGCTGAGTCTGGACAACAGCAATATGTCCATGTCTTCGGTGGGCCCTCAGAGTCCACTGGACATGAAGCCCGATACAGCGAGCCTCATCAATCCAGGCAACTTCAGCCCTTCAGGTCCTAATAGCCCAGGGTAAGTATCGCCGAAACGAGAGAGAGTAGCCCTAGAGAAACTGTACGGGCAGCAGCGTGTTAATTATTGAAGCTGGCATGTACTGGCACACGGATTGAGTCAGATCGATAGATATGAAGAAACTGGTATTCTACCCCACAGACGCCGCGAATTCGAGGGTATACTATGAGCGTAGCGGTGCCCCTCGGTGGAATCGGGCAAAATACATGGCTCTTCTATTCTATCGCACATAGGGATTGCAAATTTACCGACATTTTCAATTACCGGTAATTCGGTAAAATTGTCAATCAAAACCGGTTTACCGATAATTTACCGGTATTTTTTAAGGTATTGAAAATATAAGAGTAAACATTACAAAAAAAGCTTTTTTTTTAACTCTAATCGAGCATTATAATAAATATATGCAAATAAAACTATTCTGCATATAAAATATGAAATGAGATAAAACAAAATAGATATATTTGTGTAACTATTGACAATACTTATTAATATGGATCTTCACCACGAAAACAATGAAAAGAATCTTATCTTACATACATAGTTAAATATTTTTTATTTAACAATTTCTTTTAACAAACAAGCACGCAAAATACATAATTTGTCTAAACTTTGGTCTCCTGATCGCGATCTAATTTTTGTACAAAAATAATCCAGCCACGAATAAAGCACTCTCAGATTCTACACTCGTTGGTCGGATAGTCATTAAGAAATCATACGCCATTTGTACCTATATATTTTCTCCTTACTTTTTCTACTTGAAAATACGTCCATTGTTTTGATGACTTGATTTAGATTTTTAGTTCCCTTTTGGCTTAGAGTTGATTCTTCATGAGATACTTCGGTTTTCGTCTTTATTAGTAATTTAAGTTTTTTTTCACTGATAACGATGTAGACCGAAATAACGAACGCATATATGCGCTATATTGATATACGTAATTTATCGAATTACCGGTAAAAATTGGACGAATTACCGGTAAAAATGTTAGGGTATTTCTCGCGATTTACCGGGAAACCGGTAAACCGGGTTACCGGTATTGCAATCCCTAATCGCACAGTTCTTTGCTTATTCGGCTGTAACACGCGAAACGTTCGCTTCGTATATTCACTAATCCAAGGGTTGGTCGAACCTAGACACTTATGAGGGCTAACACTTATACAACGAATGCAGGGACATTTTGATTAATGGAAATACATTCGTCTTCCGAGGGTTGATCCCTAGTTCTGCACCCCTAAAAATTCTGCAAAAAGCATTATGCGAAACATCCTATTCGATGATTGTATTTTCTCGGTGAAAATCGTTGATCATAATAAATCACGCGCATAATAAATGTTATCTATTCAATGCGTCACTTGCGAAACAGATCACCTTCTGGCGGAAGTCTAGACTTTCGGACGTCGAGCTTGTTTTAAAGGAAATTTGAAGATCCTGAAGAAGGACGAGCCTATCCTTAAATAGACAATAATCTTCGAGGTAGCAGTTTTATAAACCAGTGGGCGCTTCGTCTGTTACAGCCGAGTAGTCGTAGACTTGTTAGGAGGATTAAATCCAACGGACTCGCATGGAGTATCTTGCTCGATCCGGGGCAGTAGTGTCGTAGGTCGAGTCTTTGTTATTCTCTTCTTTACATGTAAGATCCTTCAACGCTGGTTGTCACAGCAACCTTCTGAGCACGTCGCCGAGTGGCCAGAACAAAGCTGTCGCGCCCTACCCGCCGAACCACCCTCTTTCCGGAAGCAAACACCTCTGCTCGATCTGCGGTGACCGTGCCAGCGGCAAGCACTATGGCGTCTATAGGTAAGTCCATCATCTCACACTTTTTTAACGACGAACTGTGTACTTTTTACCGAAAAACTTTCTCCCTATGGTGCCGAGAGAGACTGTGTTTGGTATTCGGTAATATAGCTAGCTTTATGTTCGAGGATTTTGGTAAATGGTCGTGAGGTTTGTAAGAGAAGGTAAATAGAAGCAGTGGTTCCCAACCTGTGGGGGTCGCAACCCTCAAGGGGGCATTTTTAGTTGACGATTTTTAACACTTTTTTATTTTAATATAATACACTGTGTCAGAGTTTGGAACAGTAATGTTTTTAAAAAGTTCCTCTTTCGCCTCGACAATTACAAGCGATTAATTTATATACTGGAGCATCTTCTTTGGTTCGTTCAGCAAGCTTGTTGAGATATCTGACTATGAATACGGATTGATTCGCTCGTAGGGAGCCAAACCGCTTTCCTATCGCTGCAACGACCAGCTCAAGGTTCTCGTATTCGCTCGATAATCGTTGCTTTCAATAGCAGCGATTTCCAAACGAATTCATAAACATCGTTTCACCTATACCGTGCGCGATAAAGCGTCCTCGGTGCAACGATAAAAGCGTATTTTTCGAATTATCGTGACCCTCGACCGTCCGCTTCTCTCACTTCATATCCGAAGCGGATAGGGATTTGCTTAATCTTGGGCCGAATGGGAAAAGTAAACAGCACTCGACGCGCTCTTTGATGAAGAAAATACAAAAAAATTGGACTAATTATTTTCTTCTTAATCAGCCGATCGATTCGCGACGTCTGTCTCGAGCGCGATGGAGTTTTTCGAGAGTAGCTCACGTGCAACGCGCGACAGTTAATCGGTCGATGACGTCCGCTACGCGGAAAGCATCGATGACGAGTTCTTAATCGATTAAGGCGACGATAACGAACGCAGCACACCAGCAAAGTATTGCGGAAACCATTGATCTACTTCGATGCCCACACGCGCGCGCGCACTAGTTACACACGCACACTCATTAATATGGCTGGATGACAGCATCACGCGGGTCCTTCATAAAAACAATGTTTCATCGGGCTTCTATCATGAAAATCACGCGGTTATGAAAGTTTCCACTGCTTTTTCTGCATTGTTTTCCGAGGTAAGAGGAAAGTCCTTTTGATAAGCTGTCAGAGACGCTTCAACGTTGACGTTTAATTTCTCGCAACGCTGGAAAACGCGGTCTTCAGCTCCCGCCTGATGGATTGCATGCTTCGAGATTTATTCGTCGTAGAGTTTATGTAACATAATGAAACGAAATGACGATTAGTGTATAGTCGAAAAATACTCGATGGGATGGTTTTCATAAAGTTGTATCTTCCCATCGGTTTTGCTATATTTCAGACGGATTAGGGGATGTTTACCACAGCCTCGTTAGCGGAGTTCAGTCGTGTTTCCGAAGGAAGGAACTTATCCAATTAAAACTTCCAGCGACTTGCCGATTCCGCGTGAATTCTCCGCAGCGTAATGATGAAAGGGAGGGTAGAGAGGTCTGCTCATTTTGCTGGCAGATTTATACGCGTTTCACAAGTTATTCAGTCGATATCTCGTATTTCAGCGATGTTGTCTGACGTATGCTTGATGCGTACTACTTTAATTTAGCGGTGAACGTCTTGCACAGTGCGCCCCGTCGAGGGTACTCGAATTTCTGTCGGCTTCACTGTCGAATCTAGCTTCCTTAGTCCTAGTTCTATTAGTTCTACCTCTGTCGGTTCCAACTCCGTTGATTCCAGCTCTGTTGATTCCAACTCTATTAGTCGCAGATTTTTTTGGACCCCACTTGTTGGATCCAGCTCTGCCGGACCCAATTCCGTTGCCCTCGTCCCCCCACATCTGTTAAAGCTATTTCTACCGATTCTACCTCTCTCCCAGCACTCCCTGCCACTTTTCATCTTCTCTGATTCCCTTCCTGCACGCCTCGCGTCCATAATTCAAAGTGCTGTTTGAAACATCACCCAACCCTTCAATCTATCACCAGTTTCGCGCGCATACAGCTCGACCTCACTATGCAATTCCCGCCGACTGCACACAGACACCCCACTATCTGTCCCCGGACACCGCTGCTCGCTCCCCACTTCAGTTTTCAGGACCCAGCGTGCCTCGTGCGCGTGTTGCATCAGAGCCCCAGCCAACCTTGGACTTGCCGCGAGTTGCGGCTCATGAGGTTAGGACGACTAGCCAGCCGTAGTTCCTACCACAGGGGAGGGACAGAGAGAGAGAGAGAGGGAGAGAGAGAGAGAGAGAGAGAGAGAGAGAGAGAGAAGAGAGGGAGAGACTGTCTGCGTCTTGGTCGTGCAGGCACTTTGCTCCAGTGGCAGCTAATTAAGCAATCACGGCCATTATCAGGGTCTGGGCTTGCACGCCGTGTCAGATGCAACGCGAGAACGCGGGGAGAGGCTCTCTTCTCTCGTTCACAGAGGGTGGACTTGTTTGGGTTTTTTTTTTTTTTTTTGCCACTTTCGATTGGGAGGACTAATTGGATTCGTTAGCAATTTCACAGTCTTCCTCGACTTCTTCCTCGTTTTATTTGGATAGATGAAGGGTAAACGGAAAACAGGGAATAACCATTTTCCGCGAATTTAGCGATTTATAAAAATAAAACAAATATATGTACTCATATGTACCTAGTGCTTAAAAAATAATATTAAAAAATGAAAGTGCCATTTGAGCGTCAAAACGCGATGACGTTAGTAGGAAGTGATGGCGAAATCGTACTAAAGAAAGGGTCGCAATTTTACTATTCAACCTCTATCTATTGCATAAAATGAATTATGTGGTCACAGTTATTAGGACCGACAGTTATTGGGTGGCAGTCATACGGACAAGACGATTTTTGAGGTGACAGTTATAGGTACACTAGGATCGCTCGCGAATTTTAATTAATTATTAATAAATTCTTCATATTTAATTCATAAAACTATTTTTTTTTAATTAAAGAGATGTTAAATAATATTATGTTTCAATCGGAGACGATTTTTAGGTTAAACAACACGTGAAATGATTAATTGAAGTTCAGTTATAATCTTAAGGTGGCAGTAATTGGGACATCTACCCTATAAGAAAATTAAATTCATTGAACCTTGTTTCATTACTGATGGACGACCGAAGTATTGAAACTTAATTCTCTCGATAAAGCTGTTTTGTGACGTTCCTTACCTACCCTTCAGATACTCATTCCATTTTACTTTCGAGAACTCTACAACTCCTTGAGAGACTCGCTCGAGCTACTGGCTCGCTTTAAGGGGTAACACCACTCTAGAGGCAGAAAAAAAATACCTAAATTTGACAATTTATTTTGGGAGTATGACGAACGGAATAGAATTTCTTTTCAGAGGGTTTATTTAACACATATTGAAGTACGAAAAACAATTTTTTTATTGTCATTTTCATACAAAATGACGGCGACAGAGCCCGTCGTCGAAACCACTTCTTTCAAACTGGGAGGACGGATTTCTCGGAGACTATTGCATGGATCGATTTGAAATTTTTACAGTAGCTTCACAACAATATTCTCTTTGGAAGTACGTAGCCGTTTTTTGATTGAATGTAAACTTTTTTCTACAAACAATTTAATGCTCATGTTTAGGGCAAAAAATCGATTCATTCCTTAAAAAGTGCAATAAAAAAAAACTCCTACGTACTTCCAAAGCCAATTGCATATAGATTATAAATTTTTTTGGTATTTTGTTCCACGACTCATACATGCCGAGAAATCCGTCCTCCCGTGGCGGTGTTTTAAAAAAAAACTGTTTTCCACGACGGGCTCTATCGCCACCATTTTGTATAAAAATGACAATTAAAAAATTGTTTTTCGTACTTCAATATGTATTAAATAAACCCCCTGAAAAGAAATTCTATTCCGTTTGTCATACTCCCAAAATAAATTGTCAAATTTAGGTCTTTTTTTGTGCCTCTAGAGTGGTGTTACCCCTTAAAAATCCCAGTGCATGTCCCTATGGTGCGTAACAAGTTATCGTTGCACGTTTCGTTACCGAAACGCGACTTGCAGAGGCACGTGCATATTTGCCTTTCGTGTAAACTTGTCGGGATCAAACGACTTCCACGGTGGTCCGGAGGTTTCGTCACGTGCCGCAGCTTTGCGCCTCGCGCATTCAGCCAAGGTGTACCTAGACTCTAGAAGTTTGAACCACCGATGATTCCGATGTTAATTTAAATTAAAGAGGTGTCTCCTCAAGCGTATTTCTTCCGTGTCTAAAAAGTAAGCTTAGGCCAGCGTAGACTACGAAATTACTAACAGACGATTTGCTCCCAAAGAACGGACACAATTAATCACAGTAATGATCAATAAATCGCGCCCTTGAATCTCCGGAAAATAATGGCGCACAATTTCGAGGAAAATTTCGTGTCACGGCAGCTCGCCAATCGCTTTGTTCGCGCGCCGCCGCAGCGGCGGAAACGGAAGACAGATGCGTTCGTCTATTGTTCCGACGCTTTTAGCGGATTTCGCTGCTAAAAACACGCATAAATTCGCTTACGCTTTCTCCATCGGCGAAGGCCGGGTATTCCGATGTCCAACGGAATGGGATTACTGTATCGTAACGTTTCTCTTCGTTCCGCGGGGGTGGGCGAATTTACAGACAAAACAAAGGGGAACTATTCGTGGCAAGGGACACGACTTGATTTATCCTTAACTGCTTTATGAACGCGCTAAAACGTTTTACGAGCACCGCGTTCATTACGTGCCCGCGATTCCATTCGTCGTGCGCTGCTTTTACGTCCTTTTGCTTTCTACATTTCATTTCTGATTCCCCCTTTCTTCCCCGGCTTTCATTCTTCTTCCGTCGCCTCTCCTCGCGCTCCGTCTTTATGCTTCTCTAAATTTGACTTTTCATCCGTTTCGCCTCTACATTTCACGCCCCTTCTTCTGTTCCTCTCGAGTTTCCCTATCTTCGCTAAAAGGAACGGCACTCCGGTCGTGATTGTCGCGCGAAGTGAAAACGGGAGAAAGGGATATGAAACTTCTGGCCACGCTTGAGCCGCCTCGAAAATACACCGAGTGGCTACAACGAAAATAAATTCCTCGCGGAATGTCGCCGCTTTTCTGGCCGCGGCGGGACTTCTGGAGGGGTTCCAATTTTAAAAACGAAGACCCTGCACCCAGGCCCCGCCTCGTAAACGTAACCCACGCGGGATTCAATGGCGCTAGAAAGTAGAAACGGTCGTTGAAGGGATCGTTTGCCAGACTTCTTGGGTAGTTTGATCGCTTCGTTCGTCATTTGTACTTCGCGCTGCGCCATCATCCCCTGTTTACATCAAGCGTGATCACTTTTCTGGGGTAGCACCTTGATCTTGTATTAGATACATCTAGGTGCAAACCCTCTGGGTACCCTCAACCAGGGACTTAATACCGGTATAATGCTCATACCGGTATTTCGCCAATACAGCTATACCGAAATCGATATCATACCGAAAAAGATAAATACCGAAACCGATATCATACCGAAAAAGATAAATACCGAAATCAATCGGTTTTCGGAATTACCGGTAACCGAAATAAATACCGGTATTTTGTCGGTATTCTTCTCGGTGAACACCGAAACCTACCATGTTACTGAAAAGAATACCGAAAAAATACCGGTATTTATTTCGGTTACCGGTAACCTTTTGTTTTCGGTATTTATCTACTTCGGTATGATATCGGTTTCGGTATAGCGAAATACCGGTATGAGCGTTATACCGGTATTGAGTCTCAGACGAAGATACAACCGAAAAATACCGGTATAATACCGGTATTTTACGTACCGGTAGGAGTCCCTGCCCTCAACTACTTATCTTTCTTAATCCACTTATCTTATTTCCTAATTTTGGGAATATGGAAAATATGGAAGGACATATACATTAATAATAGGGGTGAGTTCAAAGCTAAGTTGTAAATTCTCGAAACTCGAATCCGAAAGTTTGTGAGGCTTTGAAACGCTTAAAACTCTCAACTCTTGAAACTCTCAACTCTTGAAGCTCTCAACTCTTGAAACTCTCAACTCTCAACCCTCAACTCGAAATTCTCTTGGGTTTCAAGGTTTCAAATGCTCCAATACCTTTGATATATTCATAAAACTAGAAATTTGCAAGTTTCAGATAGAAATCTAATCGGGCAGAAATTTTCTAGCGAAATCCTTGCTATTTATCAGCTCCTACGCCGCGCTTCTCTAATTTCGTGGCCCATTGATCAACTTGTTAATACAATGGACTAAAATAATTCCCTCGTAATTGTCTCCTTGCAACGTTCCCAGGCGTAAACAGTCCTCCCCCATTCGTTTCCTCGGGCTGAATTACTCGCCCGGCGTCTTTCGATTGTCCCGGCGACAATGTTTTCGATGCGGTGTACGAGTTACGCGGGAGGAATCGTAAAACGAGGGACACTTTATTGGACGAATCCACGGTTCGGTCGTGCCGAGAGTCAACGAAACGGAGAGATAAAACCTGCCAACGAGTCCGATTCAACGATTTTACGAAACACGAGTCGACGACTGATCTTCGTGGTGACTCACTTCCCTCCGTTCGGCGCAACGCTAAATCTCGGCAGGAGGAATTCGTGTTTGTCACGCCGAAACATCTTACGAAACTATTAGGGACTCTACACTTTTCTTCATTGAGAAATATATATTCCTCACCTCTGAGTCATGATATTTTGATTATCTAAATCTAAAAAATCAGGGCGAATGCAAAGTAATATATCAGCCACGGTTTATCCAAAGTCTGTTTTGAAATAAAATATAAATAGGTATGTAGATAGGTTGAACACCTCGGAATCTGACTTCAAATGAACCGCCATCTCTACATTGCTTTGCCCCGATCAAGATCAATTTACAAACTTAACTTAATACTCTCATCTATTTTTCTGAATACCATGTGCCCTTAAATTCTTCGACCACTTCCTTGACCCACCTTCGCTCCTCGCAGTGGCGCACCCAGAGGGGGAGGAGTCGAGGGGCCAATAAAACTGAATTTTAATCTTTAAACAAATGTTCATAATCACCTAATGAATTTCATTGAATTTGCATTTAAAATATTTTTATCCATTCAACTCGACTCCCCTCAATATTAAATCCTCGGTGCGCCACTGGCTCCTCGTCTCGCATCACCTCTAAAATCCTTGTCCCGACGTGTCGGAGGCACCGGAATTAAAAGGATCGAGGGTTCTAAATGGGTGTTCTCGTTTTTGCCCAGTTGCGAGGGCTGCAAGGGATTCTTCAAGAGGACCGTCCGCAAGGACCTCTCGTACGCGTGCCGCGAGGAGAAGTCCTGCATCATCGACAAGAGGCAGAGAAATCGGTGTCAGTATTGCAGATACCAGAAGTGTCTGGCCATGGGGATGAAGAGGGAGGCGGTCCAGGAGGAACGCCAGCGCACCAGAGAAAGGGATCAGAGCGAGGTGGAGAGCACGAGCAGTTTGCACTCGGACATGCCGATCGAGCGTATCCTGGAGGCCGAGAAACGAGTCGAGTGCAAGATGGAGCAACAAGGAAACTACGAGGTAAATGGTTTAAACAAAAGGGGCGAGCGGACAAGTGCGTTTCGACCAGTTTCCGAATGTCCAACAACCTTCGAGCACCCTGGGTGCACGACTCGCATCGACATTCTTAAGGCAGGATACCACCTTTGCACTTAAAAAAAATTGAAATTTTTTTTGTTCTCAAAGTACTCTTTCAAGTGTATAGAATCGAAATTCATTCATTAGAAAGGTGGCCGGAACCTTTTTCTTGTGTAAAAACCGGATTGGAGCAGATATATAAATCTATATAAAACTTTAAACGCGTTTTTCTCGAAACGATGTTTTCCAAATCAGCGTGTCAGATTACTCCTACAATTTTCATCGGATTGACTTGAAACTTTGCACAATTCTTCCGATTGGTGATGACTTTTGCTGTAGCGTTGTTATTTTTCTTTTGGTGCGCAATTTTATAAATTTTTTTAAACTTTTTTACCCTAAAAAATTGACCTTTTCGTTAAAATGGCCGCCATTTTCTTAAAAATCGAAATTTCGTAAAATCCCTACGTACAGCATTGAACAATATTGTTGTTAATAGGGACATTCTTTGGTTTCTTTTCTAAGAGCCACGTACAGAGCGGAATTTGACACGCCGTCTAACGATGTTTCTCCAAAGGAGTGTATTTTGGCGCCACCTACAAGAGATTATTTTTTACTTTTTCAGTTTCAAAAAATGTGTAATTACAGATTAAAGTTACATTAATGAATGACTGAAACCGATTTTGTTTCTGCGCATTCTTTGTATGCAAAAAAAATTCATGAAAAACGCCTCCAAAATCGCAGTCAAAGGTGGTATCCTGCCTTAATGCAACGAACATATAATTGCCTCGTCTTTTGGCCCTCGATGACATCTCGTTGAATGTTCTGTCGATTATCGAAGGCCGCTTGAATAAATTAAGTAAGTTTCTTTTGGAGCTAAACAGATTTTGATTTAGTTAGCCGCTGTTCAAACATGTCCCCGAGATAAAGCTCGTATTTTCGTTTCATTTATCGGTTTGATACGGTGTAGATGTCATCGGGGAACGTGCACGAATGAGAGCAGAGCTTTTAACGGCACAGCTGCCTCGGGATGAAATCAATTTATTCTCGACATTGGATCCACAGACTCGGTGATTGAATTAAACTCGTTCGAGACGTTCTTTAGTGGTTATTTAATATGATCGTTGTATGATTAAGAAAAGGAAAAATTGATCGAGTCGTACGCTTTGATAAATACACCGGCCAGATTTGTTCGGAGTAGCAACTACTCGAGTAGGTTTATCCAGAAGGGCTACTTATTAGGGTGGAGTGAAAAAAACCTTTTTTTCAATTATCAAATTCTAATAGTGCGGAAAAGTGTTCTACTTGGCCCAATAAAACGTGTAAAAAATTTCAGCTCGATCGGGTAATTTCTTCTGTGTGCACCAAAGGCCTTAACTTTCAAAATTTTCTTCAGCTGGTGGATTCTACCTTTTTTTTTACCCAGGACTATATTTGCTGCGTAAATGAAGCAAAGAAACACCCGTGGCTGGTTTCGGAACGATAGGGACGGCCTGTCGGCACTGTAAACTATCAAAAAATTGCAGCTCTTCGCTGACTTTCCTAACGGAACAAGTGGCCCAGAACCCACCACGCGGAGGTAGCTGTACGTCGGGCTCCTTGTTTTTTGTATTTTATATTTTTTTAAATAATTGTATTGCTTCTTTTTTATGTATTTTGTATTTTTTTTTTGTTTTTTTTAAATTTTAAGTTTTGTACTAAAAGTTTGAAAGTTAAGGCCTTTGGTGCACACCGAAGAAATTATCCGATCGAGCTGAAATTTTTTACACGTTTCATTGAGCCTAGTAGGCAACTTTTCCGCACTATTAGAATTTGATCATAGAAAAAAAGTTTTTTTCACTCCACCCTACTACTTATCTAAATTCAGCCAAGAGAGCCGCTCGAGTCTCCAAGAGAAAATCACTCGAATTGCCTCGGGCAATACACTATTACAAACTCAAATCAGAAGCCACAGTGTTTCGTTCCAATACCTTCCGTCGCAGCCCTAGTACCATTTCCAGTATCATGAGTCACAAACATGTCCAACGTCATCCAGCAGGTTCCCCTTTCGATGCCCGAAACAAGACACTCTCGGTGACGTAGATTTCGCCAGGGCGAAACGATCGTAGCAATTAGAGATGCCGTCTGGCACACCATTCTGCGAATCGATGCACAGCAGCTACGATGTCCCGTTTGGTCCGCGTGCGTGTGGCCTGCGGCGAAACGTTTTCGCGGAATGGTGTCCGCGGCTGTTTCCGCGGGACGCTCCCTCAATTAATTCGGCGTCTCTTGTAATGCACAGAATGCAGTGTCGCACATTTGCAACGCCACGAACAAACAGCTGTTCCAGCTGGTAGCATGGGCTAAGCACATCCCGCATTTTACGTCGTTGCCACTGGAGGATCAGGTACTTCTGCTCAGGGCCGGCTGGAACGAGCTGCTGATAGCCTCGTTTTCCCACCGCTCCATCGACGTGAAGGACGGTATCGTGCTGGCGACGGGCATCACCGTCCACCAGAACTCGGCGCAGCAGGCTGGCGTCGGCACGATATTCGACAGGGTGCTCTCAGAGCTGGTGTCGAAAATGCGTGAAATGAAAATGGACAGGACCGAGCTTGGATGCCTGAGGTCAGTACCTGTCCGCCGAAGGTTGCTGGTAAATTTTACTGCAACACTTCCGCCATCCACGATTACACTCGCTCTCTCTCTCTTAACCACAGCTTTTCTGAACGCTTTGTTTCTGAGACGCAACCACTTCGATGATGAGGATATCTTTAAATTGAAGAATTGAGAGAAAAAACGGGGCAACCGATTTTTAAAAAAAAATTTTGTTTCCTATTTTATATGATTAGTACAGCCTATTGGAATAAATTGTTGCTACGAACTCAATTTCGGAGAAATGTGGGTTAGTCCGTTTTTGCTCTCAATGCCTCAATTATCCTGTAAGAGTATCCAGTTAATTAGAACCTTGAAAACTGCCCTTAAGTTTACTGACCACCTTTGATGTAATCCGAATCTAGACACTTACAAGGGAAGTTATGCAACCCGAGTTACCCTCACCACCAATCCTTAATTCGATAATTATTTTTACGCAGCTTTGTAGCTATACAACAAAGATGCAACTTCTGTAAACTTATTTTTTATATCTCTCACTATTCTCGAGATATTCCATGAAAAAGAAAATTCTACCCTTTTTTTCAGGGGGTGATTTCAACCCCTAAATCCGCTCCATGTCACTAACAAAAAAATTGGTTTCTCTTACGGATGAACAGCTCTACTCGCACGCAAAGTTGCATAATTGTCTGAATTTTCGGGTTGCCTAACTTCCCTTGTTACATCATAAACACACTAATCGAGTGTCCTCTTCGACCAACTTCCGTTATACCGATCTTCGTCGTTCCTTGCACTCGAAACATTCCACCGTCACCCCTGATATTCTTGTTTAACGAATCACGGACCACGCCAGGTCTATCATCCTCTTCAACCCCGAGGTCCGAGGGCTGAAGTCGATCCAAGAGGTGACCCTGCTGCGCGAGAAGATCTACGCGGCCCTGGAGGGTTACTGTCGCGTTGCCTGGCCGGACGACGCGGGCAGATTCGCGAAGCTGTTGCTGCGCCTGCCAGCGATCCGGTCTATCGGGCTCAAGTGCCTGGAGCACCTGTTCTTCTTCAAGATGATCGGCGACGTGCCGATCGACGATTTCCTCGTGGAGATGCTGGAGTCGCGGTCGGACCCTTAGGAGCAAAAGGTGTGCCGCGTCCTGGGGCACACCGATCTCTGAGGGAACAAGGAGCCGCGAGCGAGAACACGTATATCCGAGCGAGACGGCGACACCGAACACGAAACGGGGGAAAAAAAAAAAAAAAAAAAACACACGGCATTCAAGATATGTACACAAATCTTCTTCGGTACTGGCGCCTCCGCGGGAAAGGTATTCTCAAGCCGAGCGAGGTGGAAGTTTTACTTACTACTTTCTCCCCCCCCCCCACTCGCCCTTTTATTTATGTCTCGTTGTTAACGCATCGTGTGGCCGACGTAATAACAGGCGGTCTTGTTCGATTCGTGTCGAGAGCATGTCGGAAGTCGCAACACGATGCACTCGCAAGAGGAAGTCTTGACACGGGGGAGCATTCTTTGGATGGGTTGTCGGGCTTGAAACGCGGCAGACTCGAAACGAATAATCGTTCATTTCTTTCATTCAGACGGTCCTCGAACATTACAACTTCCAAGTCATCTTTAAATACCAGAGTCCATTGAAGTACAGTTTCTTCGCGCGGTCGTTCAAGCTCGTTACTCCATTTCCATCCAACCAGCGCTAATCCGGCGAGGCTTCCTCTTGCCAGACGGATGAAACGGTGGCACTGCGGCAGCTTCTTCCAGTTGGTACGTCTTAACGGAAGCTGCTGTCGTCTTATCAGAACGATCCCCGCCTATCGAGCTCGGCGATGGTATTTGTGCCGTTGCTCGAACGAAGGCTTCGTTCTGCATCACCGATCTTCGGATCTTCACGGGCTTCGATTGCGCCCACGTTGAATCCTCTGCATTGCCTGCAGCCCATGGAAGTTCCTAAGACGCGCACTGTCGTTTCGTTTCTTGTTGCCTCTACACTCTGGCCCCTTCTCACTCTCCCGCCCCCCGGTCTCTTTACTTCAACGAGTCTTTCAAGATAGTTTTACTCGATTTACAACGGTGCTCGACGTGGACGCAATCCGCGCGCAAACTACTCGGGTATATTTTTACATTCCAACTCTGCCTCGATTCGGATCGTCACACTGGAAGAGCCACGATTGCATATATAGGCGCCGCACGCCTTGTATAAAACCAGAAGCGTTTTACACGTGTGCGCACTACGATAATTTATTGTTTTGTATTTTTAGAGTATAGAAAGAGATCAACTTACTAATTCATTATTAATTATATATATATATATATATATATGTATGTATGTATGTATGTATGTATGTATATATATATATTGTAATAGCTCTTCTTTTTTACACACACGCAGACACACAGACATACACGAGCGCAGACAGCTTATGCCTGTAACGAAATGTCGAGATGGTATGCTGTTAGAGGAACAGACGAATGAAAGATTATGTATCCTCAGGGTATCGGGAGTACTTGACGCGCTGCTGATGTATAAGCGCTGAAAAGGCTTTCTCGTCGAGAGTGACTTCTACTTTTTGGTACGGCGAATTGCACGAATATTTTTATCGGACACCGTCGTAGGTTCTCGAACGAATTTCTGTCATTTGTGTCCACGTAATTTTATGCCGCTACGCGTAACGGCGATATCTGGCGTAAATGTTTCTCCGTGATAGTTCACCTGTCCTATTGGAAAGATTTTATTTCCCCTTGGAGATGTTTCCAAGCTGTTGGAAGCTAGCCGAGACACTTGCACGACGGATGCACGGTGTTATCCTCTGAAATCCTTAGAAGTATAGGGATCAACTGATCAAGGACAGGACTAAGAAACCTTACTATCGTTGTTAGCAAAGTTACAGAACCCTTTCATGATTCGAGCTGAAGGATGTGAGAAAATAACGATCTTATACGCGGAATGCAAAAAAAAAATGTTTGAATTTGTGATTATTATATTTTTAAGTGGATAGTCATTGATCCTGAACTCGTTGCAATAAATTCCAAATTTTATATTTTAATCGTCGCGCGTCAGCGATTATTTTAGGAGCGTGAAATTAAACGCAACGATCTATTTTATAATCTTTGTGCATTATTTTGGCAATTTATAAAAATTTAGTGATATATATATATTTTTTAAAATGATGTCGAAGGATTTGTTATTTTTATTTGTGCGCTTATTGCGCGAGCTTATCTTCTTGATGTCCTTCAGTTTTAGTCATCAGCGTAAATTTTACTATAGTACCCTAGAAATCGTAAGGAACATACTTACTTCGATAATATAAATTATGATAATATTAAAATATTATTAAACATATTTCTATTTTTGCGTGAATGCTTACGATTGTTAGTTGTTGGTTATTGTTATCTATTTGATGAGAGTTTTTAATGTTATGCATACCATGAGAAAAACACAATATTAAATTTCCAATTTTTCCTTTCTCTTTTTCGCTCTTTTGTAACATTACTGGAGTTTTCCGTTCGTTTCAGATGCCTGGTAATGATTTAGTATTTCAATGTGACCACACTTGAACCGCAGGATAAGCGTTAACAGTCGCCCGATTGAATTCATCGCGGCACCGAGCCACTCGCATCGAATTCGCGACCGAGCAGCACGATTTTATATGTTCCGTAGAATAATAGGCGAACCGTATCGCGACTTTAGTATCCATTTTCTTCGAATCGATGTTCCCGTTTCTTTATATTCAGCCTGGAAATACATCTCGACCAAAATTACCTCTGAACGAAGCGCATTTTGCGATCACCTCACATCTAACTCCTCAATACGTATAAATAATGACGAAAGAAAAGGAACAAACAAACGAACAAAGCATTTGAAGACCATCAGGATTGGAGGGTGTGAATGCTTACTACCTGTGAATGAAGTTTCATATAAATATATAAATGTTACGATGATGATATCTATACATACACATAATATATGGATATATAAACAGAACTCTTTCGCAAATAATAATGAGAAACCTCAGTAGTAGTCAGTAGAGTAACGAAAACGAAAAAAAAAAAATGATAATAGCAGATTTAAGAAAATGTCCTACGATCAGGCATTCGTTTAAGGTAAGAGGATTGAAGGGATTGGATTCCGGAATGTATTAAAAAAAAAACCTATTAAAATAACAGCATGCTTGAGCGCCAGGCGATAATTCAGGAGCAATGAATTGCGCACGATTGTAATCAATGTAAAACTCAATGCTTTTGCCATACTTCTTTGAACTGTCATAAAAAAAAAAAAAAAATGGTACGATGCTCAAATTGTATGTAGTGATGTTCTACTTATTGTTAGTAACAGTGTCCTAGAATCGAAGAATGGGATGCGTCGTAAACTTTCTGTAGAATCGCAGCACGGTGAAGCGAGCGAGAGGAATACATTTGGCACGTTATTAATTCGTTTATTAATTCGATTAATCAACAGATTTTTGTATCTTGTCGAAATGCTAGCGAAATATTATTTTGTGACCGCACCGGATCGATCACGGTTTTCCAGTAGTATCGAGAATGTTTCCGCGCACCCGTTCTGCATAGATCAGTACAAATAAGTTTAATATTAATAGTAATAACGATTAAAATAACTGACCTTACCGAGCCGCGTAAGGTGCATCCCACTTAAACAAGTAGCTGGTGTCCTACTAAATAATTGTACCCTCGATGGAACTAAGCTAAAACGCAAGAATACTAAAATTCTTCTGTGTGTATAAATGTCATAAACTTTGTGTATCGATAAAATGCTACATTAATTAACAAATTAACTCGTACGACTGCCATTACTTTTAACTATTCTTTGGAATATTAACACGGCCCGCATAATTACCATAGTTTCATCTTTCGTCCGCATTACAAAGAGGAATTGCTCGCGAAATTCTTGCGCCACTCTAATTCAGCAGGCTTTCTTTATAATTTCGATTGTAAATCAGTGGAATTACCGTTGCAAGGAGACTCGTAATTCCAAGGATGTTAACGGCAAGGGAATCGAGCGCTGATATTTAGAGACAGAGTAATTACAAATGCGTGGATAGCTCTCTAACGTGATATTCCAGAAATAATTACCGCATTAACAGCTTAAAGGTGTTTCTTCTTTTCTCTCTCTTTCTTTCGCGCGAACTCTCTTTCTATATACCGCAAAATGTTACCGACGCATATCATTTCCAGATATATTGCTTCATTCGACTGCCTTAGTAATCGATAAAGCAATGCCACTACGTGCCCGTTTCTATTTCCTTTAGCCACTTTAAGCTGTAACTGTCGTCCCGCGAGTTACTAAAAGTATAATCCGCGTGTTGTTTAGCAGTTCTGTTTGCTGGACATGTGTATGCACATGTGCGCGTGAATTATTACTGCGTTATTAAGATGCGCTTTTTGCAGATGCGCAAACGCAGCAGTTTTTCAGGTAATGGCATGAGAACACACTGGAATATAAAGAATTCTGCATCGAGTCGATAATTGTTTTATAAAGAGTAATATATTCGCAAACGGATGCGTAATGAGGATGAATAATATAAATTATATAAACATAGAGGAGTAATGTAAGAGAGAGAGAGAGAGAGAGAGAGAGAGAGAGAGAGAGAGAGAGAGAGAGAGAGAGAGAGTGAAAGGGTTGTTGGTGGAAGGGGATGCGACAAGTCATATTACGAATGTCATGTAAAACAGTATGGTTAATAACAACCGTTGATTAAAGAAATACCATGTACGGTCTTGCGCCAAGAGATGAATCGTCTATTCTGACTTATCTAAATATAATATTTTTATGAATCGAAGGGATGGTTATTTCAGTTCTGTCCATTGCATGGTGAACCTTCATCTTTCGCGGTGGAACAGTCACGCGACCCGCTCGTGTAAAATCATTTAGTAGCTTGCGAACAGTAGGTACCTCGAAATAAGTTCACGAGCGGAGGAAGCAGTACTTATGAAAACCTTTTTATTTGTGATGGACAATATACAGAAGAGTATACTTTTGATATATTTATTACTGACGTTTCTTGATGTTAACAATAATTACAGACATTATACTCAGATACTTTCACTGCTGCAAAGTTCTTTCCCCATCTTCCATTCGTTTAATCGTGAATAAAACGCTCCAATATTGTCGAATAAAAAAAAAAGAGAGGTAGAAAATAATATTACAAACGTCACAAAGGTTTCAAATTCAGATTCAGATTCAGATTCAAACACAGCGCGGGGATACCGCGCTTTTATGTATTATCGCCCCGTCGGACACCACCGTATGTACAATTATTACTTTCCTTGAGCCTGTCCGTCAATGTACTGTTTTTAAATGAATAAGTTAACTGCATTGCAAAGTGAGGTTGGAAGTTGAATTGTTCTTTTTTTTTTTTTTTAACTAAATTCCACAGCTTTTCAGCCTGTGTACAGTCTTGATTTCAGTTTATCTGAAAGAAGAAAGCGTACAGGTCATTATTTCGCATTCTTCCTGCATTATCGCGCTTTAGAGTTAAATTATCATTAAAATGTTTGGCTGAAATAGACGCTACGTTTACCATCTACACCACAGCGGGAATCTGATCGCCATTTTTTATCTAACATGTTTGTGCAATGCCAAATACCACTGATCAAAGTACGAGGCATGAATTAACATGTGTATGTTTGATTTTGCTCAAACTCTGGAACCATTATTGCAGTGTTTCCGAACCTTTTTCGAATGGCGATCCCCCTTTACAATACTTAAATAATCTGCGGACCCCTCCGCCCATATAACGTAATGTAAATTTAACAAGGTAAATAAAACACATAAAAAATAGGTATTTCAGAACATAATTCTAACTTAACCCTTTCAGTACGGCGTACATTTCCGCGAAAGTGCTTTTGACTAATTTTTTCTTTTTTTTTTCTTTTTTAAACTATCGGAGATGCCGACTAAAGTCGGCGCTAGGAACGACGCCTCGTTCCGTGACGCCGGATATATCCGGCACTGGTACACACAGGTCATCGGATGGATGCCGGATATATCCGGCGCTGGTACCGAAAGGGTTAATATTTAAAAAAAAAAAAGACGATCCCTCGGAAAAGATTTCGCGACTCGCGGGTTGGGAATCATCGCATTAGTGGCATGGCGCGTTAAGCGGTACATCGCCGACGAAACGCAAGGAACGATAAACGTAGAACTCACAATATCTTTCCGCAATTTGTTGAATATCTAAAATTGATTTAGAACTTCTCTTCATCGAGACCATGCTTGAAGAACATGAGTACAGGCACGGAATCACCGTCGATGTCGCGATACTCCAGTAGCGCGACGATACCGTCGATGTCCATGGATTCGCCCGTGAAGAACTGTAAGTCCTTGAAACGGCCGAGTATGTCTTTCATAACTTTGTTCGTGTTCGTTTTGAAGACCTCCACTTGATCGGGCGCCTTCTCTTGCAATTTGCCTACTAATCTAATGGAAAGCAGAGCGATCAGACGAATTACGGGACGGTAAGTTAAATCGTTCGCGCGGCTCGGATATTTACTTCTTCATGTAATCTTTCAGGTAGAGGGTGTAAGATTTCTTGTCGTTAAACGCATAAGTCTCTTGAAGCCTGTGGTTCAGCACCACGTCGACGCCACTTTCCACCGCTACGTCCGTGCCCTCGTCAGCTTCTTCCGCGGATGGGTTAAATCCAGCAATTTCTATGTCGCCTGATTTGCGAGTGACCACCTAATCACGAAGAATAATGAATCTAATCGGGTAATGAAAAGTTAAACTTGAGATACTTTGTAATATCCTCAAATATATCTGGGAACATACCTTGCCGTATACTTCGTATAAAACATCGTCGATCAGCTTCATTTTGTAGGTGTCTGAGAACATCTCATCACCTACAAGTTCAAAGATTGTATTAAAGTAAATTGCGAACGCGCGGGAACGAATTTCGCGAATTATTAATTACGCGTGAAATTTCGTATCACACAGTAGTTTCAACGGTTTCGTGGAATTTTAGAAGCTTCCGTTCGATTTGCAAAAATTTGCAAGAACTTGCAAGACATATTCTCATGATTCACGTCGTACGAACGGGAAGTCAAGGTTATTTCATCTTAATTGCGATCAGCCTACAATCGGAGTGAGTCACTTGGAACATATGGAGAGGTTATGTACAAGAATGCTGAATATTCGAGTACTAAGGCTTTGGGGAATGTTTGAGTTATTGTTTAAATGTCTTTTACGCTACACCGGTTTGCCTTATATAGTTAATTTATCCTGAATGAATATTTATAGTTTTCATTATCGGACTAATCCGTCCTCGTGATAGAAACGTCACTGTGAGCACAAGTTCGATGGAATTGAACACTTTATTCCCTTATGCAATGAAACATTTTTCCAAAAATATTACTTCAGTAAAGTGGTTGAAGATATTTTAAATCCGCTTACCGGTGAAAATATCCTTGTAGATTCTCATAGTGGAAGATGGAGAAAGATTTAATTACAGCTAAACTAAACAAGACACAGTCACCCCGAGAGAGCGAACCGGAAGGGAACTTATGCATTCGAAGATGCAACCGCTTCACAGCGATCACTGCCAACGGTGCCAACACAAGATCGAAAATATCACTAGCCTCAGATCCGGTGGTAAAAATGTTAAATAAGAGACAATTGCTTGTGAACAAGTAATAGAAATGAGCGAACAAATATGTAGTACAAGCGACGAACGATCGATTCCATATGAAATTATTGGTGAATAATGAAAAAATATATAAATAAGGGGCTGGGTGATGAAAAAATTTAAATCAAATTTGTTTAATTTATTATAAATTGTCAATTGATGAACAAATAATATAAACTAATGAACAACGATGTGCAAACGATGCACAATCGACTGCATAAAAAAGAAACTGATATATTCCCAACGCCTTGTCCTAGGGACTTTCTCCTAACGCCAAGGGACGCGGGTTTCACGCGCGACGCCATTGACGGTGATTGGCGGTCGAATCCATTTTAGGTCCACGAGTACTGTGTAGGAGTGCGTAGAATTAAAAATACATCAGTGCAGCTCCGCAAAAGGCAAATACAACCATCTGCCATAAACATAGAATTAAACGAACACTCATTCTGCAAACTAAACGAACGCAACATGAATTATATTTCAGTCGAAAAATATTTCACTATGCCAGGCACTAATCGTTAATAGCGCCCCTCATCCGCCCAGGCGAATTACCTACCGGTGCTCGTTATGTGGATGTACTTCCGGTTTCACAGAAAGCGGGGGCACGTGTGCGTTATGCTGTTTTGAGTTTCATCCGTTTCATCATCGTATCGTGGCCGTTTGGAGTCACGTTCGTCGCAAGCTAAAGCGCAATAATAGATCTGTGAAAGTACGTTTCAACTAAAGGGTCGAAAGAATGGAGAACGGTCAGGTTGAGGTGAAAACCGAAGTGAAGACTGATGTGAAAACTGAAGTGAAAACTGATGTGAAAGCTGATGTGAAAACTGAGAATGGAAACGACGTACCTACCACTGAGGTTAAAAGCGAGAAGCCGGGTATGAAGGTTGAAGAAGAAAGTCCCGTAAAGGACGCGCCAGCGCCGGTAGAACCACCCAGCGAGCTGCTCGAGAAGATAAAGAATCAAGTGGAGGTATTATAATTGAAACTTCTACGCGAGCAACGATGGCGACAAAGTGGATTTATGCTTGTAGGGATTAATGTACAGGGTGTTCGTATTATTTACTGTCCAGGAACTTGAACGGATAGAAAAGAATTTTAAATATTTCGATGAGAAGAACGGGGCAGCTTAGCTTCAGTCTGAAAATCTGCGGTACTTCCATTTTCGGGCTTCTCTCTTTCTTATTTCTCTTCGATTTGTGAGACTAACAGTAAGGGCCAGGCATAAGTATCTCATTGGGTGCGTTCAGCGTAACCAACTATCGGCCAACCGCTCGCTTGCGCTCACCGATCTTTCGCTGAACGCTGCCGCTCAGCTGCGCTCTTTCCGACACGTTCGGCGAGCGGTCGCCATTTTTCCGAGCGGAGGTAAACTCCGCTCACGGTCGAGCGGACCGTTCCCGACGGTTGGGTCCAACGGTCGGTTGCGCCGAACGCACCCATTGATATCGCAGTTGCGTTCATAAGAATGTTTGCTCGCAGTTCTACTTCGGAGACGTTAACATGCAGAGAGACAAGTTCCTCATCGAACAGTCTAAGTTGGACGACGGCTGGATACCGATGACCGTCATGTTAAATTTCAAAATGCTGGCGTCCATGAGCAAAGACGTCGACGTCATACTGAAAGCTTTGGGATCCAGCGAACTTATAGAGATGTCCGAGGACAAGAAAAAGATTCGCCGCTCGCCGAAGCATCCTCTGCCGGTGTACAACGAGGAGTACAGGAAAGCGCAGGAAGCCAGAACTGCTTACGTAAAAGGATTCCCTCTGCACGACATGAACATCGAGAAGCTGAAGAATTTCTTCGCCGCGTTCGATCCGTTCGAGAATATTATCGTAAGTATCGGAGCCGGAGGAGGCTCGCGAAGAAACGTTCGGACCCTCGGACTGTTTGTTTGTTCGTTTCCGTAGATGAGGAAGTATCACGACAAAGAGAAGAAACTGCAGTTCAAAGGGTCCGTTTTTGTGCAGTTTAAGACTATGGACGATGCGAAAGCGTTCATGGCTAGAGAGTCCGTGAAATACGGACACGCCGAGTTGATTAGGAAATGGTCGTAAGTTGGCGAAGATGTGTATTGAGCAGGGATTGAAACGCTTCCGAAAATAACTGTTTCAAACAGTTATATATCGGTTCTGACTGAAACAGTTATGAAGAAGCGATATTCTGAATAACTGTTATAAGGAACCGAAATTTCTGACTATATCGATTTCGGTTACGGTTCTACGGAACCGATATTATATCGGTTATAACGGTTCTAGAACCGTTATTTTTTCGGTTCTATATCGGTTCTAAAACGGTTCTGGAATTGATTCTCGCATCGATTTTACAGGAATTGAAATAAGTGGATATTACGCTTACAGATTACTATATATTAAGAATTTATTTTGAAGAAATAATTTTATACTTGTTATTAGAATTTCTAATTGTAGTTGCTTCTAAAAATGCACTTCACAAATGAGAATTGTGTATCCTGCGACATCCAAATCAGAAATAATGTTTCTATTTTATCGCACTGTTTCAATTCTGGGATGGCCGTTTCAGAGTTGAGCGGAGCGTCCGCGCTACGCGTGCGGAGCAAATTACCTATACACTGTATAGGAGCATTCGACCCCATCCGCGCCACATGATTACTTTGAAAAAAAAAACGCAAGCTTTCACACTTTCACAGTCAAGCCGATTCCGCCACGGAGTAATAAACAGCTACGCATCAAAACATTGACGTAGATACGCTACTGAGATGATGGCTAAAGCAAGATAGACGTCTGCGTTGAAATTGCGTTGACAAAATAAATCCAAGCACAGCCATCGGAGAGTTAAAACATATAACAATTTCGTAGGAACAATATATAAGAATCAATTTACGAACCGAAATAAACCGACTCCAGAACCGTTTTAGACTCGATACATGTAGAACCGAAAAAATAACGGTTCTAGAACCGTTATAACCGATATAATATCGGTTCCGTAGAACCGTAACCGAAATCGATATAGTCGGAAATTTCGGTTCCTTATAACAGTTATTCAGAATATCGGTTCTTCATAACTGTTTCAAGAACCGAAACCGATATCGTAACTGTTTTAAACCCCTGGTATTGAGTTGTAAAAATCACATGCCGTCGGTGATATACGTGTAACATTGGTCTTGATTCTAGTGCCGATTATACCGTGGAAAAAGCGAAAGAGAAGGAGGACAGACGGGAGAAGAGATCAGAAATGAAATCGAAGAAGAACGATAACGTTAGTACGACAAGAGCTGTTGGAGTGCGTTCGCGGCGATATTTCGGCGGCGTGTGAAAAATTTTGAATTCTTACAGGCAAAAGAAAAGGACGGCGAAGAGAGCGGAGACGAGGACGAGAGTGAGAAAGACTCTGCGTTACCCAAAGGTTGCGTGATTCACTTTTCGGACGCACCTGATAAATGTACAAGAGAGGATATCAAACAGAGGTTGGGCGATTTCGACGCCAGCGTCGCGTTCGTTGACTTCAAGATAGGCGACAAGGAAGGCTGGATTCGTCTTCAACGGGAGAATTCTGCGAAGTCTGTGGTCGATAAGATGGAAGAAGGCAAAGTGAGTCCTTCGGCATGCTTACCGTCTTTCTCCGATCTTCGTCGTTTTGCATCGTACGTACGTTTTCTGTTAAAAGGTATTGATACTTGACCAGGAAGTCCCCTGTCGTGTTCTCGAAGGCGAGGAGGAGGAGAAGTACCTAGCGAAAGCGAAAGAAGAGATGGCAAATATTAGGCAGAAGTACAACAAAGGGAAGCGAGCAGGGAAGAAAGGTAAGATAGCACGATGGGGTAATTGTAAATAATTCGTCTATGCCTTTACTATGGTCATAATGATGCTTTGCCATGCTAATACCGAGGGATTATCTGGATCTCGCTGAGTTGAGCTTTCTCACACACTGAATGATCGACACGTTCGAAGCTTTGCACGTCTATTAAAGTGCAATCGATATTTAACTTGTGAAACGTATGTTGCAGGACGTAACGCGCAACGGGGCCAGAGGAAGAGGCGTAACAGTGATACCGACAACAATGTTCCTGCTAAAAAGGCAGCCCTCGGCTAGTTGAATGGAGGTGCCCAATCCCGATAAGCCAAAACAAATTCCATACTTACTCCGCTATGTATATTAATCATATTTTTATTATGTGGACACATGTATAGAGTACGAAAGCTAGACGCGACACTGCTACACGTTCGAAGTAGACACTTTCACTGCATAGACTTTCTTTTTCGTTATTCTCGAAGCAGTGTGTATCATGTAAAAGATAAAAGTACAACGCTGTTTATATTCCTAAGCTGTACGTTATTTCAATGAGACCACCATAGAGGCCCTGAGCAGAGTCTCGCGGCGGTCGACCGGCGAAATAAAACGAGAGACGAGAGAACGTAGCTGTAAGGAACACCGTAGACCCCCTGAAATTGAAATATATTTAGAAATCAGCGCTTTATTGTTTTACAGTGAAATTTACAAAGGTGGGTTCTAATCTACTGTTTAAATTTCACTGCTGAGTGCTTGATATCCCGTTCACACGATTGACAGACAGTCACAACGCTTTTGGCGGCTCGAACAACTCGCGAACGACGCTCGGCAAGATTTCCCTTTTAATTTCCACGGTAACGACGGTGTATTGAAAATTACCGAAAGGTCGACGGTACGGTTACGCGACATCGTGCATACTATGCTATCTAAGTACAATGTTATGTCCTTAGCCCTTCCAGTGTTATGCGCGCGTATCAGCGTCCAATCGGGCAGCTTAGCGCGGTCGCGTCTGTAAATCTACTTACGCCTGTAAATGTAATTACAAACGCGGCTGGGACACTTCCGCGCGCGCGGTACGTAGTACTGAGAGGGTTAATGGCACCGATACGCTTTCATTACATCATGTGCCTCGGGAAATGTGTACGATCGATTAAATAAATATTTCACTATATCGAACAGGCGTTAATTTCTTTTTACATGGCAATCGAAACGACATGTATCCGACGAAGCTCGTGACGTTTGTTTCTCTTCCATCGGAACGTTCTGTGGGCCACGTAGCGGAACCTTCTTAACAATATGAAAACAGTCATAAGTTTCCACGATCAGTCTGAATCACAAGTTCCATTGTGTATCTCAACAGTGTTCCGGTAAGAATCATTAATCTCGATCATTCAATTTGGTTCAGTTCTGTTTGTATAATTGAGGGTTTAAGGCTTGAGAATGAAAGGTACATTTGTCAATGGGAAACGAGCAACTATATTCCATGTTTTTTTTTTCAGCTCCTGTTACTTAATATTCTCTGGAAAATTTCTCATCACTTCCGAGGGCGTGACGACAACGGATTCAGCTTGGAAAATTCTACAAAGTCGAATGATAATCGTGCGAGCATGGGGCGTACGTTCGCCTTAGATTTACTTGGTCGAAGAGGAAACGATTTGAGCACGTGTTGCGACCAGGGGCTCCCGACACTTTCTGCAAGTGCTGCGCGAACGTTTTAAATAGGTTGATAAGTTGGCTGGGGAAGTTGGAACGTTAAATACTGAATTTACAGGGGCTATTTCTATTAATCTTGAATTTTGAGCTAGCACAGAGCACCTGCGTAAGTTCGCGCGAGGACGCGAGCTGGTCGCTTGGGTTCTTACCGATACCGGGTGCGCGAATGCACCTTTTCTTTCGATTTTATTGGTGAACGATGACACCGAGGTGATAAGGTAACGCGAGATCCTGCGGAGGATGGATCAGGAGTTTCACGAGACTTGGGTGGGTGATTATATTCGTTGAGTAATATTAACGCGTGAGATGCATCGTTTTAGCGAGTGACTCGACGGACGAATAAACAAAAAAAAAGGGAGAAAAGATCCGAAGGTATTCTCAGAATGGAAGTTTGAACACACGATATACCTGAAAATGCCGCTCGCATGCTGAGATCAAGTCGATTATCACGTTCACAGGACACTACAAAGTGGGCCGCAAGGGGCCCTTACCATATAATTTTACAAGTCCCTTTCGCAGCGATCCTTGGGTACAATTCTCGGCTCACTTCTATGAATCGTGTAACATAGACGTCATCTAATTGATTATCTGTGCGAATCCGTGCACGACTTTCAATAATTGGAATAGAAAAGACAGAAAACGAGGTTTCGCACGTAAACGAAAGTAGGAATCTTTCGTGTTATCTATCGTCAGCTACACTCGGACCTTAGCCTAATTGTGTAATCGTTTAATGCCTACCCGATCCTGGATGCCAGCTACGAGAAGAACACTTGAAAGGACACTGATTGTGTTGTGGCAAGAGGAGGTCCGACAAGAGGATTAGTTACAGTGCTCGCCGGCGAATGCTTACAGTCTTTAGTTACAGTCAATTTTCTTAATTAAAACTTACGTCCACCACGATACAGTGACATTAAATCTCTCCTTCGCAAAGAAGCCATACGAGAACGTGGAGAACGTATGAGGACTACAACGTGGCATCGAACCACGAAGTAACACGTCCAAGTGTCTCTTTAAACGGCAACGATCGTCCTGTTACACCATACAGTTTTTAATCTGGGTTCGAATAAGAGGTTCGGATCGATTATCGTCTCATTTACTTCACCAATTCACTGGACGCACGACTGTCGCTCTGGAGTCTTTCGAAAAACGATCACACGGTTCAGTTAAACAGTTTACCAACGGTTCTCTGTGATTCGAAAGCACACAGCTTCAGTTCGTTCGAGAGAACGCCAAACTCCTCATTTCCCGTTGATCTGCCAGCGAAGCGTTACGACCCAGCAAACGTCCCAGTTCCTCAGAACTTGGACTCAGCGGTCCCTTCGAATTCCACAAAAGTCACTTTTTTAGCCCTCGTGTTGCCCTCTGGGGGCAACCCCTAATGCTATACGGATATCTCTTGTATCTGCACTCGTTTCTTGATCGTGTTCGTGCCACCAGTGGTGCTGAGGGAGCTGGTGGTCCTCGTGGGCGGCTTCGGGGGCATCGGATCCTTGTGGATGGCGTTGCTGGTCCCATGGCCAGGTTTCTGTTCGCCCTTGGACTGGTCGTCCGCTTCCAGCGATTGACTGTGAGGGATCTGCTGGTGTTCCTGGATAGAGGGGCTCCTCGCGAGGGTCGTGTAACACGGCGGCGGCTCTTGGGTGGACCTGGGGCTCTCCGGCGATTTTATTGACGACCTGGTCGTCATTGGCAGAGATTCTTGCCCGTTGGGCGTGCAGTTCATCGCTGCCCTCTTCTTGTCGCGGTCCCTCTGGTAGTAGATGCCCGCGAATATCAGCATGTTCAGCACCAGCAGGATGCAGCCAACACCCACGGTGATGGCCAGGGCAGTGGTCGTGCTGTAGTAATGCCGGGAAGCCAGTCTTTGCAGCAGCTCAGCGTCGTCCTCGGAATCGTCTAGAATGGGGACGATGTCCTCGGTGATGGCGTTCTCCCCTGTCGACGTGCTGCACGCCGTCGTCGAGGACGCGCTGGTCTTCGTCGTGCCTACCAGTGGCAGTGGGGTGTACCATTCGTCACGAACTGGTCCTAGAAAAAGGTAATAATACCAAGGGAACGATCATTAACCCGCGACTATTTAATAGCTGATTCATAACTGTCCTAACAGCAAGGATTAAGGAAACTGTCGTTCACCTGCGTAGAAGTGGTCGCCCCTCTCCCGGAAATGATGATGTCGCATGGAGACGTCGTCGTCCCCTGGCCTATGAAGCTGCGGTATCAGGTTCAGCCAGACTGCCATTTTATGGCCCCGGTAGTGGCTCTTCATCTTCGGCTTCATCGCTGAGGGGAGACGTGAATGTGCGTTTAGAATTTTAGAAGCGTTTAGAGGTCGATCGGTACGCGCGTGAATGTTGAAGTAGGAGAACGGAGGACGCACCGATGGTCAGGTACTGTTGTGTACCAGTCTCGTATGGCTCCCACGTTAGGCCACGGTACCGTGTCTTCTCTTTCGGCGTACCGTAGTCCACCGACTCGATCTTGTGCGGCTCGTTTGGGTTGCCAGTCTTCGCGAAGTTGGTGAAGAAGGTGAGGACCGCCTCGGCGACGCCTTGATCCTGGCGAGAGTAATTCCGCGGGAAGAACGCTCCGCCAGCCACCAACGGCAGCCCGAAGATGTACGGTATGTCGTCGCCGCGGAGGCTGCCCAATCTCTGTAACAGAATCTTTTGTCATCGTGGCCATTGTGCTAATCGACGAGTCCTCTTATAAGAGTCAAAGAGAATCCGTTACGAATGCTGCAATTTAATCGAAGTAACAAAGAATCCAACGAAGAATCCAAGATCTCGATGGAAATCAGAGAAACTTCTCCTAACGATTTGCTCCGGGAAGGGGAGCTTAACTGCGAGGACAGGAGTCTTAGCGATAACCATGGACCAGCTGCAGGCCCGTCCGAATCCAACAATTGTAATTGCAAAGCGGCGTGTATCGCGGAGACGTGGCCAATTTTGTTTGTGTGCCCCCGGAACGCCGGGGTCACGGGATGCAAATCCTGTTAATTCGCAGCGCAAGCAACCCGAACGTAGCTTCCATCTCGCCTTACCCTTGTCGCGTATAAACGGGACGCGTAGATGGGCTACGGATTGGTGTAAGTACGTAGTATATGCGCGCGTGCATAGACCTTCCGCGTGACGCTGACTCTCCCGAGAAGAAGCGAAGCGGGATTAGCATTCGTCCTCGAGAATTCGCTGCTCCGTCTTAATGCCTATTGGCTTGGATTGTCTAATGGTAAGTTACTTAGTTAAACGCGCTCCGTCGCGTTCAACCGAGCAGCTCTTGTCTGCTTTCAAGCAAGAAGGCGACTTGGGAGCAACATGTTTACCAATGTGTTAAGCACAGTTTTATGCTGCAGAGTTAAGGGAAGGTGCAGTAGAGGAGAGAATTTCTGTTTGTGGTTTAATTGATATTGGAAGTTTAAGACTACTAAGTCCACTTCGAGGTAAGTGGAATTTTACAAGCACTCGTTAATTTTCCAGGTGTTTAGTCGTGAAGAATTGGGAGCAGTATTATATTTATGGTGGGTACCAGCGATAACTGGGAGACTATTGAAAGTAATTTCCAGATGAACGTGACTATTTTTACAAAAAAAAAAAATAAATAAATCTTTTTTATAAAATCAGAATCTAAATTTCGGGCGAAGCCGAATAGTACAGCTAGTATGCTATAAATCGCAAAATCACGAAAAATGGACACTCCCGGGTTTTCCTCTTACTGTTCATTTTCATAAGAACATGGAAATTTTTGAGATCCCTTGCTGGTAGTACTCTAAGTAGGTACTCCAAGCACGCACTTCGTAGTTCTTCCAAAGAAGCACACGAGTCTCACGCAAAGTTAGACACGTGTCCCGAGGACCATGAATCACAGTGCAACTGGAGGTTAATAATTCTCACCTGGGGCCACGGTTAATAGCGATTTACTGCGTTCACTTGGCTCGGTGGCCAGCCGTGCACGCACAAAGCGGAATTTAATTAAACCGAGAGTGAGTGGCGAAAGGTGGCCCCACCCGTTTAATAAGTTCTGGTGTCGCAGCGAACTCTTTGCAACTTCGGGCATTACTATAATCAACGCGTCGTCGTTGAATTTAGAACCCTTGGGAGGTAGAAGTATATGCCTCGAGTTAGGAATCGCGCTGAGAACTGGAGAAAAGGGGTGCGATGAAAAGTGTGAGGGAATAAAAAAGAAAGGGGGCAACTTCGAATGAAAGAAAATGACGCGGGGGTTAACGTGATGTAGCTGGAGGAAAGAAGGGAAATTGAGGGAACCGAAGTCACTCAGGCCTCGATCTAGCTCTTCCGTCGTTCTGGGCAAAAATGATATTCGCCGCCCTGTATATTTAATTATAGGGGAGAGTTGCCCGTATCGTACTGGTCACCTAAATCGTACGTCACCAATTTCTCAGTCTGATGATAAAAATATCAAGTAAATGCGAAATGAGAAATAGAAACAAAATCTTTCCAGCTTACACCCTATTTTGTGCCTGCTATAAATATTTAAAAAAATCAGGTATGACTAATGTAACTTTGCACAAGTTTATTTTAGCTGCTAATAATCAAACAATGCAGTTTTATTCTGTTTTTTTTTTGTATTTTTCTAAAAGCGGGTTTAATGTAGAATATGTTGCACTAGTCTTTAAGCCTGTCTCCGACAGGCATTACTACCCTGTATAAGAAGACGCCTAAGGTAAGCACCATATCAGGTATATTGGCCTAAACAAAACCTGGAGCTAGGCTCATTTGAAATAATAAATTACTCTGGCTAAATTATCAAAGGATTTTCCAGGTTTTGGATTTTTTACGGCATCTTTGGGTGCCGAGGAAACTTCACGCCGAGTCTGAACCCTGTAGGTCATCGGGAAGTACGAAAAAAAGCCTCCGGAAAGATTGTGCTAACAAACGAACATCCACCTTAAGCGTCTTATTATATAGGATTCATTTTATGTCCATATTACACACTATCACGATTAGTCACATGCGTTCAAATTATTACCAAATATGAAATATAACGTAAAATATCTTAAGTGGTACGATATCGGCAACCCTGCCCTAAATAATTATTTTAAAATATACTTTTTGACAGTGAGTGAAATTTTTACAGACATTTGTTATATAATAAAAGCCTCCTGTTTCATAAAAAATTTCATATTTCTAAATTACCAATTAACCAACTTTGCCGCCGCCAAATTCGCCGCACTGGGCAGTTGGCCTGCTTTCGCCCCCTAGATCGAGCTCTGGAGTTACTAACCGAGAAGAGAAAGAGTGGAACCAGAAGGGAGGAGGAGATGGATTCGCTAGTGTATAAATTCGGAGAAAATTTTTGGCTGACCGTCAAAGTGGTTTATACATCCTGGTCTATTTTCGACCTCGAATGGACTTTTCCCAAAAATTCTGCGGGACGAAAATGGCTTCACCGTGGACGAACATCGATTTCCGGCCACTCGCTGTTGCCCGAAAGTCAATGTAACGCACCAACGAAATACACATTCGATACACCGTGGCTTTTATCGCCTTCGAGCAAACCTTCCGCTTCCTTCGAGAGTGCAATCGCGAAAAGGCGCCCGATCGGATACAAATAGCTCGCGATGGGCTTGTCGTACGCGCGCTAAGTAGATGTAAATTTATTGGCTCCGGTAATAAACGGGGTTAAATTAATTACGCCGGTAATTACGCGGAGCTGTCGATTAAAATTCATAGGCAACGTTCTCCGTGGGAAACAAAATTGTACGCGTTAATTGGGGTTAATCGATGGTGTCGCTGAATGCAAATTCGACACTTGCAATTATTCAAGCCGCCGCTTAATATTTTACGCCGACAAATTGCGCTCCGCGGAGTCAACTCTACTTACGTGGATCATCCCTCGCGGCGCCCTTGAAATTCAGACACGCCGCAGGAAGCTTTAAACAGGAGCAGCTCCCTCGTGTTGCAATAAACTGATTTACGAAAATTACCATTGTCGTTGTTTTGACTTTATTTTAAAGGCCCCCAGCAGAATCCGCGGGTGCACCCTCGAATTACGGCCCCGCTCGTTTGCGACGGTACCTCGAGCGGCCATTATCGCGCGAAATCGGCCACTCCCGAAGTTGCCAGTAAATCACCGGGAAGCTGATTTTCCCATTGAAAAACCGCTCGGCTAGCGCGGCTCCCGGGCAACAGCGAGCGGGAAAGGGCGGCTTAATAACGCGAACTTTCCAGATCCCGGCGTCGGCCAAGTTCCAGGGGGGATAACGTCCCCCCTTAATTTACACCCACGGCCTTCGTCGTCCCTTAGAACCCGCGCGATAATGCCACCCCGTGATCCGGCGGGCTCTCGAGGCGTTTGATTAAATCAGTAGCTTCATCGCGGAATCATGGGCAGCGGTTAGCACGGGGATACCGCCGCGGAACGAGAGGTCGAAATGAAGGGGTGAATCGATGGCGGGGAAACGGAAGATTGGAGTGGCATCGAGCGATCTTCGCAGGCGAAGAAACGAGAGCGCCGGCTCGATTGCATTCCTGCAATTGAATTAAGCGGAGCCGAGAAGTGGGCTCTGCTTCTTCTCGTCCCTAAGATTGCGCTCACTGTGCCAAAGGAGCGGGGTTTCCTTCTTTTTTTTTTTTTTTTACAAAGATGTAAAAGTATTTTAGATACAGCGGCGTCTTCGGGGTAATTTTATTACTGAAACTGCGAGCGACTTCAGTGGGGTGACGTTATTTTGTATCCTTACAGTTTCCACGCGAGGTCACGCCGTGAATTAAGTTAGATTCCAGCAGGGTCTTTCCATTGCGCTCTACTTTCGCGAAGCCGAGCTGCACGCGCGGAACTAAGGACCCGCGTCTATCGTAAAGCCTCGTGTGCTGAAAAATTTCACGAAGAATCAAAGGGAGTAAACACCGGGCAGCGAAATAAACAGGCGAGAAATAAGTATACAGCGGGGAAAGGAAGTGGATCAAAGGGGCACGTTTACCGCCAGCATTTCATGCGGGCATTTACTGCTAAGGGGCATGGCTTCTTTTGAATTAGTTCCGACGTGAAATGCTCCATTCGTGCCGGGCTATTTCACATGCCAGAGGGACTCGGAGTTGTTGATCGAGATTTAAAGAATCTTCTACGTAATTGCTTCACCTTATATTAAAGTACTGAAAATAGAATATACAGTAGTGCCGTTATAGTTTAGTTTTCTAAAGTCACCTTCTGACATATTACACAGAGGTTAGGCATAATAACGGCCCGAGTGACGCCCGGGACCTCGGCACGTGTCGTATGCTCCCCCCGCTGTAGGGTAAATCCGGGAGACGCGGTCGGGCCGGAGAGTTGGTCGTGTCGCTATATTTCAGAGTCTATACGTAATAATGCATTAAAGTGCAGACCAATTACTTCTCTAGAAGCCAAATAGTTGAATGAATAGCGTTATTTCGCTTCCTTCTGTGGTTTTCTGGATTTATAGGCTATAAAAGGTAAATTGATGTTACATTTAACCTCTTTTGTCAAACAGCGGTTGTACAGAATCGTATTTAAAATATACTTCTAAGTTTATTTTCCTTTAATGTTTGGAATAATAAGATAGTAGAGACATTGAGGGACAATGCAGCCAAAGTATTTGACCATATTAACTCTTCCTCTCAAAGCTAACGAGAAGACCATGTCTCGCTGCAGAAAGGTGAGATGGTCGAGTTATAATTTTTTTATTATTTTTGTTTATTTTTTTATTTTTTATTATTATTTTATTATTATTTTTGTTTATTTAGTTTGTTTATTTAGTTTATTTATTCACTTTTGTATTCATTTGCCTTGCTAATCGCCAGTAGGTAATTCACTTTTTCTTTGATGTGTTCTTTACTTGATTAGCGTAAACAAATTAAATATCAATGAATCCGTAGTTGTATTCACTCATAAATAATTTTGCTTTATCCTTTGTTAATTTTCCATGAATAATTATGTGAGTGGTCTCTGCCAACGACAAAAACCATTTCTCCCGGCACCTCGGGAGAGGTGGTCAGATGTCATGACTTCAGTTTTCAACCCGATTTACAGTAAATATTGTCTTAAAGCAAATATCGACCAGTTTTTCTGAATCGGCATAAAATTCTGAACATATTAGGTTTGTTCTGATAAAATAAGTAATATCTATATTAGTTTTAATAGTCATTTTATATTAGGTCGACCGCGTGTCCCGGATTTACCCTATGTCGCAACTAAATCGACTAAATCGACTAGGCATAATAACAGCTATAATAGAGAGTGTAATAGAGACCGAAAATAAATAGAAAATAAATAGAAAATTACGAGTTTTAAACTTTCTTTCACCCACCAACCGCATTCCCATATTACTTTTAATTTATCCTCGACATCACCTTACACTAAGTTCTCAAGTATTCCCTTCACTTTCTCACACTCCTCAATATACACCCTGTGCATCAAGCTTGACACAGATTACTCGCCATCAGAAACTTAATTCCATTACTGACCTGCAAATAGGCGCTGACCTTCGTTTGATGGCTGAAATGATAGAAGTAGGTCTTGGCTCCTCTCCTGGCGTGGTAAAAAGCGATCCTCATGAGCGGAGCCACAGTGTGGCCGTCGCTAAGGGCCTCTATCGTCCAGTCCCTTATAATGATAGGGTGAAGCACCGACTTGTCCCAGTCCGTGTACTCGTTCCTCACCGCGGAGAAAATCTCGTTCAGGTGGTAGACGTACGCGTTCCTGATGAACGTCCTCAGGATCCGGCTCCTGTGGTCCTCCTCGAACCCGTACTGTATATCGTTCGCGTTGAAGTCGAGATTCGACTCGGTGGTGGACACCCCCAGGATCAGGGGCACCTTGATGAACGTGTCGCTCGCCCTTTCCATGTCCAGCCCCGGGTCGGGGTTATTTTGGTCCACTGGAAGGCCTGGTCCCATTCGAGGCACGAATCTGTGCCGCAAAACCATCAATTCGCGGCTGGTCTGGTTGTAATAACGAATCGATGCGACGCAATTGGCCGTAGATCAATCACGGCCTATCGCGAATTGTCATTCGCTTCGACCCCGGAATAAACGCGTTACTGTGTGGCCTAAGTGCACGTATAGGTCTGATTCTGTGTTATTAGCAGCGGGTGTTTTGTCTCGAAATGGTATCGGTAGTAAAGGTAGTAAAGAGGCGATGGCTCACCGAATCTCCGGAAGCTCGATGGACATCAGATCACGAAGAGGCACGGCGCGTAGACAGTCGGCGATGTCTTCGTCGCTTTCCGCGGAACAGCCTATCTGTTGCGCCACTTTCAGACGCAGGTCGTTTGGATCGTGAACGGAGGCCCACGGGCTTAAAGATGAACCGCTGGATAATACCACGCGATGAAACAGACCTGCAAGGGATGGTCTATTAGGGAAGCGGGAATGATCCTGGTTTGCTTCCAAACATCTCCATTTCTACTCTCTTGTATCGAACCTTAAGTAGTTCAAGCTATGGCTGACTAAACTCAGCCGTAACTACTGAAAAACTACGTAAATCGAGTTCGTTTCAACTGTCCGAGTTATTTCACTTATTTCTACTGTCTTAAAGTACACTATCCTTGCATCAGTCTTTAATATATTCCCTAGACAGTTAATATACGTAAAGAGTAGAACGCTGGATGCTGAATTCTGTGATTAACAGTACAAGAGAGCAGGAAGTGCCTGACCGTCTGACCAATTACGCGCATTTCTACTGTCCCTCAGTACCACTTCCTTCCCCGCTCGAAATATCTGTTTAAATGAAATATTACGTGCTTCGCATCACTGTTAACACTACTTTGAAGGCGACAGCGACGAAATGCGTTCAAGTTTATCGTCCCAGGCGCCGTACTTGCAAACACAGCCTCGAAGAAAGGGCGCATTAAAGTCTGAGGGATACATCGAAGTTATTACAGCGCGGGAAAGTCGTTATCCACGATTTACGCGATAATAAAGGATATTCGAGGAGAGTGAAGCGAGAGTGGTGGCGAATTATGGCGTACTGGGACACAGGTAAAGACATAATCTACGAGCACAGTGAATAGAATACCAACTTGTCGCGTCTTTACGAGAAAACTATTCTTCTCACTTTCAGACCGCCCTTTCCCTCCGCGCATTTTTGTACAGCAGAATGAAAGGCAGCTCGTCATTTGAATATCCGAAATATACGCTCCCGTAACACGCAATTAAACGAACCCCCCTCGGGCAACGATACTCCCACGAGCGTTCCGTAACAGCTGCTGCACCCGAATCAGAGGTCGAAGACTGAAACACCGGTTTCCGCATGAATTTTCACGCTGCCACTATCCCGCCGCGTTCCGAAGCGGGAGGATTGCAAAGCAGGGTGTAGCCGAGACGAATGCCGACGGCGGACCTTTTAACCATCGACGACTCGACGTGGAAATGTTGCAACGTATTCGGATTAATCCTGCGAGACGCCAAAGGGAAAGGCAGGTACGTGTCCAAATGTATATATTCTAGGGCTTGTCGGGACACAAATATGTGCCATCTACGATTTCCATACGGCATCGTCTATCGGTGTAATTTTCGGAAAGCGATATTTGCCTCAAACGACTACAAATCCCTCTCGTTGATCATATTTTCGGATCGGCAGTCGCCGTTACGCTCGGCGATCCGCGTTCGCGAGTGTTCCAATATTCGCACGAACCGCGGCTTCGCTATATTCTGTGTACATTCCCTCGACACACGTGGCACAGAGGATCGCGATCACTCGATCTTCCAAACGAAAGAGTTCCTTGTAACGCGTTTTTTGGAATATTATAAAAAATACATAATAAAAATATTGGAGAAGAGTTGGAAATCTTATTTATTTTCACAACACCATCGAGGACCCTTTCATTAGCTACTCTCGGATCAGCATAATCCACTAAAAGCGAGATAAATATTCCGTGTGCCAAAGAGCAGTTCGCGAACTACAACAGAGTCAACATTTTCTCCAGAAGTACTCGAGCCAATTCATCCGGCAATCGATCCGCGGTGGCGCTTCAATTAATTAGCACCCCTCGATAACCTGTCGGCGGGAATCGCGGTTTCCGTTTTCCCTCCTCGTCATAAAACGGTCGTTGACTTCGTTCCCCCGCTGCGAGCCATCGGGAACGAGTAGTCGAGAAGATAGGGGGGAAGACAAATCGTATCGTGGGCCGGGGGATCCGTTTAAACGAGACAAAACACGGGCAACTGTGTAGATCTACAGAGTCAGAGGGAAGTCGGGATCGCGAGAGGGTAGGGGATGTATCGAGGACGCTGCGGAATTGTATACTTTTCGTTAGCGGGGTTGGCGAAGATTAAAGGCAAACAGGGAGCTGTGGGCGCGCGACGATAATAAGCAGGGCTTCCGGCGAGGTGTTCGCGGATCTTCGAGAAGGGAAGGCTTCGCGGATCGGTACCGATTGTGTCGCGAGGAATCGCGGAAGCCGAGCGTAATGCATTGTGACTTTGCTGGTTCGAGAGGAATGAAACAAGAGGGATGAAAGAGCTGCGTCCTCGTCGTTGGATAATTCATTTGAAGTTCAAGATATCGTAAGTCAATGTTACTTTCGTATCGCTTCAAACTCCTTTCAACTCCTCGGAGTTACTTCGAAGATCATTTGAATTTTATTTGAACGTCCTGAAGATTAAAAGTTATTTATAAATTTTATTTCGACCGTAATAATTAATATATGTGATTTCGGCGCACAGGTTCGGTCAATTTAACAAACTAAAAAACAAACTATTTAGCAATAATAAATATATGAGCTTTCGACGTTTCGATCTTCGTTTAGATCTTCTTCAGGAAAGTTTAGAATATTGCTTTTGCTATTAGAATTATTGAGTCCTGAAGATTGTTCCAATAAAAAATTAGTTGGTTCTATCGAACGAAATATCCATTATAAAAACAGGTTATGGTAACTACACCGCTGATCCCCCACGAAAACTTCGCAATATCATCGGTTCCTAGTGGTCTCCCTCGCGGGGAATCGGAAGCACATCGAAGTTCCAGAGCGACGCTGGTCTCTATAACGGCGTGGAACCTAATTTATCGCCCTTAGTCCGAATATTACACGTTACTGTTCCGAGTAACTCGGTTATGCCTTGGCAGTATCTCTCCGTGGCTCCCAGGAGGAGGGCTTCTTATCGTTTCGTCAGCCCGATTAAACGGCGCATCCTGCATGCAAATTGCTTCGTTCGTCTCGTGAAAATTTTACGGACGGGCCATTGGGAACGTCGTGCTGGTAACGTTAGACCGTCGTTACGTCTTAGAAATGTAGATTCAGAAAGTTCCGGTCGCCGGAAACTGCGTCTCGCATGAAATACGAATTATGCACGTGTGACCCCTCCGAGGTGCTGCTGTGAATCTTGATACCCACCCCTGCCGGGAAGAATTCGCTGCTCCCTACGAGTATCGTATTTGCGCGGTGGCAGCTGTCTCGTTCAATCGCCGCGTCTCTTCTATTATCACGGAAATTTTGGCAATTAAAGCAAATTGCCCATATAATACTAGGGGAACGATATTGAATTGCTAATAGCCGTGTACCGTGTCAGGGAGCAAGCCACTTCCCCTAACACGTGCGCATTAATTTCTGAACGAATGAATTCAGCATTTAGAGGATTTACTGTAATGGAAAAGTAATTCGCAGTGATTTCGTGCTACAGTAAAATGTGGCTGAAGCTTTTAACGTTTGGTATTGCAGGACAGGGTGGAACGTAGGATCGAAAATATTTACTTGTGCGGTAGGTACGCAATTCGAACATTTCGCTGTGCCTTTTTTATCCGACAACGATGTTTCTGAATTTCATGAGAGTGCGCGTAGATTTTTTTATGGTAAAAAAAAAGTGTAGTTTTGCTTTCAGCACGCGAAAAGGTTGGTTCTGTTAGAGTTCCGGGCAGCTTTGTTGCGTTCGTTAATGCTGTTTGACGTTGCAACGAGTGGCGGTTTAATGAAACGGGCGCTGGATAGGAAAACGAAAGCAGCGTGATTCGCGGGTTTCGGGGGCAGACGGCGTGTCTGGTTTATCTCTCTCGATCGTGGGGCGATCTTCTTCCGGCTGATTGCCATTTGCAAAGAATCGCACGGCGAATTATACCGAGGCCTCGAGGGGGTGGAAAAAAAAGCCGGCCGAATTAAAATTCCGGGTACACCACAGATTATCATGCTAATACAATGAGTACTCATTTCCATGGAAAATTCAGCAACCAACTGACGGAAGCTTTTGCGCTCGGGCCACAGCGGTGTTTCTGATTTTTCAGACCAACGAGGATTGGCAATCCTATCCATCGTTGCTATCCAGGGCTTGAAAAGGTTCGAAAATAACTGTTTCAAACTGTTATATAAAGGTTCTGACTGAAAGAGTTATCAAGAACCTTTATTCTGAATAACCGTTATAAAGAACCTAAATATCAGACTATATAAGTATAAGTTACGGTTCCTATATAGCTCTATAACTTTTATTTTTTAGGTTCTATATAAGTTCCAAACGGTTATAGAACCGATTCAATAACTTTTATTTTTTAGGTTCAATATAATATTCGATTCTTGTAACGATTGTACAGAATTTTATTGGAAATGAAATGACAACATATTACAACTATAGACTACTGTGTATAACCAAATTGTTTAAAAATTATTATAAATAAGTAAGTAAATATATATTATGTACACATTTGTACATACGAATACAATTATTTTGTAATATGAAGTGTTCGTTAATATAAATGTTTGGTTGTTATACCGATGAGGGTCTAGCTCCCCGATTTGAATGATATTTTAATATGTTGTCAGAATCATGATCCTGATGGTGAGGCGGCCCCTAATTGAAAAAATGAACTTGACAAATAAATGTTTCGATCTATGGTATTAAATATTTATTGCACTTTTTGTTATAATACAGAATAGATATTATAAATTATAATTTTTAGCTAGACCCTCATCGGTATAACAACCAAACATTTATATTAACGAACACTTCATATTACAAAAGAATTGTATACGTATGTATAAATGTGTACATAATACATATTTACTTACTTATTTATAATAATTTTTAAACAATTTGGTTATACACAGTAGTCTATAGTTGTAATATGTTGTCATTTCATTTTCTATAAAATTCTGTACAGTCGTTACAAGAATCGGTTCAGTAACCGCTTTGGAACTTATATTGAACCTAAAAAATAAAAGTTATTGAATCGGTTCTATAACCGTTTGGAACTTATATAGAACCTAAAAAATAAAAGTTATAGAGCTATATAGGAACCGTAACTTATACTTATATAGTCTGATATTTAGGTTCTTTATAACGGTTATTCAGAATAAAGGTTCTTGATAACTCTTTCAAGAACCTAAATCTTTATAATAACGGTTTCAAGCCCTGTTGCTATCTGTTATTTTCCATATTAAAAATGGACCGCGGAGAAATAATTCTGGGCAATGAAATCTATCGGCGAGGGAGAAATGTTTGAATATATTTCTTGAAATGTTTCATCGTGTTCCACGTTTCAAGCACAACGTTCTTGTTGAAATTCAATCAATGGGCTAACGCGTTCAATTAACCTGGAAAATAACTTGCACACCCTCTTCCCCGGTTCGAAATATAGGTACCGCGGGTGATCCTATTGGATAATATATTTCCAGATTTATCAAGCTACCCCTATTTCGGTATCCCCCCCCGTCGGGATCGATAAATTCATCTCGAGAAGTCCTTCGATTCCGCTGCCAGCGTTCGTCCGGATTTCACCCCCCTGGTAAGATCGAGCGTGTGCCGAAGACAGGGCCCGACAAAACATCCATCTCGAATTAAATTCGAGGGGCCAAAACAAACCTGGCTGCCTCCGAGCTCTGCGAAGAAATAGGATTACGCGTCTCGGAAGTCATCCCGGTGTCGTCCCTTTTCACCCCCTGCTCGCTCTCCACCCGTCATCCAGCAACCCCAGCTGTTCCACGGCTCTCATAGACGCCCTATACGACCGATTGGCTTTGCGAGTAATCACGAACGCAGTCGGGCGTGATTCCTCGCGAATGGACTGATTCAACGTGCCTCACTCACATCCGTTTCCTCGGGCGATTCTAAGCAACACTCCTCTTCGCGGAATTCGAAGATCCCCTTCGAAAGAAATTCAGATACTAGGGGCCATTTAATTCTCGAAGCACCACTACTTGAATTTTCATTCGCTGAACCGTCGATTGCAATATCTAACGCTTCTGTTCCAAGTGATTCGAGTCAACGATATATCCTCCACCATCAAATATTCCATACTCAAGATGATTTCTACCAGTCCACTTTATCCATATTCAGACGAACGTCGATGGAAGAGAAACAGAACGTTCTCGTGGAGCGAAGAAACGTCGGGGCTAAGATAAAGGGGTCACGGAACGGTGGGACTAGCTCCAGATGCTCGCGGCCGTCCGAACAGGATCCGTTCCCCCAGACCTGGCCATTTCCCGGGACTTCCGTTTGCACCGGAAACGCTTGCAAACAGTTTACATCTTCGAGGAGCCTGCCTCGTCCCGCGGCTAACGTGCCGTCTCCGTTTTCTGGAGCGGCCGCAGGAAGCGTCCCTCCAGCTTCTCCAGCGCGGTCCTTTCCACGGCTTTCCCTCCTTTTCATCCCGATACCACGAACGGCGAACGACTAACTTCCGTCGAATAAGAGGGGGACGAGGGCTTTCCGATCCGTCGTGGCCAAGCGGCGCTAGACTGCACTCGAGCGGGGAACGGAGAGCCGCTGGCGGAAGTTGATGCCACGAACGGACCAACTTTTACCCGCGTTCTCTCCCTTCTTTCACCCTCCCTCTCCTTCGGCGGACAGGCATATGTCCGTTCACTTACGAATCCCGGGGGAAGGTGAATCCGTTGAAACTTCAAGGAAATTAACCCCCCGGCTTCGCATCGGTCGAGCTCTCTTGTGCGATACTTTCTTTTCTTCCGTTTCCTTGTTCCACAACGATGGATAGAGTTTAAGGTTTCTGGGCACCCTGCACGTGTTTCTTTACTTGTGTCGGCAAGGTCTACCATTGTAACGGGGCAGTGATATGTGAGAGTGGAGGAAGGGTAGTAGGGTAAACGTAATTAAAAATTGTTGTTAGTTGCATTCTATGAAATAGAATTTTTTTAAGAGACCCTTTTTTTAGTTAACCCTCTAACGCCCACACCCTTGAACCTTTATTTCAAAATTGTGAAGCTATGTTGTATTTTGTTAGTTTGAAATGGAAAGTATCAACTTTTTTTTTTTATAATAATCCACAATAAATTTTTTAGGAAACTGTTTGATTTTATAAACCGAAAAAATTGAAATCTACTGTACTTACCATCGCGTCCCCCATGCATAATCGAGCTATTGAAATTCGGGCGCTCTATTGATTGACAGAGTGGTCGTTAAAGATACTTCGAGTGGCACTCAAATAACAGTCGCAAGTGACAAATTTGCACTAATTATTCGTTGATGGCCTGCTAATTTAGCTTCATTTCACGGGCCAGCGAGTCTTCGAGGCACAATTATATTCCCACGTTCCATGAAATTCCGTGTAATAATATTACACGGCGACAGGATATTTGCGCTGCTCTCGGCAGCGCCCTACGTATAAACATATTGTTGCAATGCCGCCTAATTTCGCCATGGTACTGTCGTTGTACGAATTCGCTCGCCCCGTGGCCGTTCCAGCATGAAATAGAAAGTCCGATCCGGATCCAGCCCGTGCGCGCGACGGCAATAAAAAATACATTTTCGGTTGCCGAGGAATAAAAGGAGGGCCACGCAATTTGTCACCATCGCGCGAGATCGATACCAGCAATTTTTTTTCCTCTCCCTTTTCGTTCCTTCTTTATTTTTCTATTTTTGTTCACGGAGATGTTCCACTATCTCGATTGTCGGCTCCTCTGGTTTTGCCAGGCTAATCTCTCGCCGATTAATCTATCGAGTGTCGCGCGCGCCGGATTCCTCTAATCGTGCCCGACAGCGATATTTCGGCTCTATTCCGAATCGATTTTCATTCGAGACCCGCTTGTTATTGTACGGTTCTCCGTCATCCACTGAATCCAACTCATCCGCGAGTCGACTTTAATCGTTGCTTTTCAGCGCGCGATACGTCGAAGTCGCCTAATCTTCAATACACTTTCTGCTCATCGTTGAACAAACGTATAGAAACGATCTAAACGCGACAGGCATCGACGGGCCGCGATTCGCCACGATGAACGAAGCTGAAAACGTTCAATGAATCTTTTACCTACCACTTCTCGTTAACCAGTAAATCGATTTCGAATGTGCGTGTCGCACGCGTGGCTAGTTAAGGGGACATTCTACTCTCTCGGCTTCAAAAAATTCGATTTTTTTTTATGCTGAATTCGGAGGAATGCACCTTCTACAATATCCTCCTAAATTTTTGGAGCGAAATTCGATGTATTTTCAATGTTATAGGTATTTGTAGCGTCAGCGGCCTTGTTCTCAAAACTTTAAGTGGTGGGAGAAAAATTCCTCTTGAGACAACTTCAATAACAATTCACTTCCTTTTCATATATCGAATTAACAATAACTCATATTATGTGAGTTGCTATATTTAATTAATTTAGAAATTGTCTCGACTTTTTTAAATTAAAATATTTGATGATATTTCGCGGAAAAGGCGGTAGACACGTCTTAGCCTACGGGAGCGAAATTTCCAAATCCGCCCCTGCGTTTAGGAGGAATCGAAAGGTCGTCCTAGCATAAAAATCGCACCTCTTTTCTTACCTTTGCCGTAAGGAGCGAGCAGCAGGAAGTTCACCAAAGCGGCGCCCGTGTCATGGCCGATCAGGGTGATCTTCGTCGGGTCACCGCCGAAGGCAGCGATATTTTCACGCACCCAGCGCAGCCCCATGGCGATGTCCTTCAAGGCCAGATTCCCTCCCGATCCTGGGGTCCTGTCCGGGTAAGGGCGAGTCCTCAAGAACCCTGGAACACCGCCAAGCATTTGCACAACCGACGTTTCCCCCCGGATAAACAAGACGCGCCAAATATTTTGGGCGTTCCTATTACACTATCGGGTCCTTCCTCGATCCTATCTTCCCCCGCCGTTGTCCCCCAATCGTGGCCATGCTCTCGTTTACCGTTTTCTGACGGGAATCGATGCGGCACAAGGGGAGCTCGTGCGATTCGGTAAATACATAAATATATCGCAAATGAAATCTAGCTTTTTATCGAGCCCAGTCGCGCAATAAAGTTGTACGCCGTGGTCGCGGGCTATTTCGCGTGTTGTTTCCATTACAGGGGATCGGAAATTGCGGGGACGGACGCGGCGGGTATCGGTTATTTTCGCGTTACAGATACTGCGTAATTGAATACGGTAAGGGGGCCATGAAATATTAATCTTCGTCGGGATTTATGAGCATGACGGGGTCCTCGCAATTATTCTATGAAGGCAGTTTGGGATGGGCGGGGTATCTGTGTACTATTCAACGGGAAGAATAAATGAAATTTCCTTCGTAAAAAAATTAATAAAAAAATTAAATGTTTTTGAGATAATAAGGACATATACAGGATAATCGACGGTGGTTGTTGTGGGTGCATACCTAAAATTCCTAGACGATAGTTGAGCGTGATCACTATAACGTGGCCAGCACTGGCTAAGACGGAACCGTCGTAGACGTTCCCTGTTCCCCATTCGAAACTTTCACCGTGGACGTACACCATCACCGCGTACGGCGCCTCCAGCCCTCGGGATCCTGCGAAAATACAAATTCGAAACCATCTGGGTAAATATAGTAGGAATGCGATGATGTCGACGTTGATTCACGAAACAGCGGTCCTAACAAATGTGGGACTAACGTAATACATTAGGGTGGCTCTTATTTACTCTTGGTAAAAATTTTTTTCAATATTTTCTTCGGGGCACCCTCCAGAATAGTTCCAAATAATTAAAAAAAAATCTGTGTAAAGTTTCAGCTCGATCGGATAACGGGAAAGGGTGCCCCTGGGCCGTTAAACATTTAAATCATTATTTAACAGCTCGCGAAGTCGATTTTATATAACGTCTTCCAAGTTATTGATTAAATCAAAAAATATGTCAAACAAAAGCTGTAGATCCGGACAAGGAGCATCTTTTTTTGGTGTATTACTATTTTTCGTGCGACAAACGGTTATCGAAAAAAATCCGAAAAACTAAAAAAAAACTTTTTTTTCTCAAATTTTGAAAGTTTAAATGCTTCTAGAACGCTTTTTATTTATGAAGGTGAACAAAAAAAATGGAATTTTTATTTTCGAGGACTATTTTTTAAACATTTAAGGGGGAGGGGGCATATACCGAAATATGCAAACAAGATAAATTTTTTTTTCTTCTTATTTTCAGTGTTTGATATGTGATGAATGTTTCCTGAAAAGTTGGGGTCGAAATTCGCAAAAAATATCGGAGATATAGACGTCAGAAGTGAGGTATTCAAATGCATTTTTCTGGATATCATGACTTCTAGCATGTTACCCACGATTACTCGAATACTATTCAACCGATTTACTTCAAATTTTGCATGGCTATATGAAACACTGTTACTCAGTTTTGTGACGGCGTGGATATTTTATTTGATTCATAGTTTCTTTTTTATTGCCTAAAAAGTGCAAGATTTCATGTCCGATTTTTTTTCAAATTTTGAAAATTTACATGTATATCGAACATTTCTTATTTATGAAGACTGAAAGAAATGTGTATTTTTCATTTTCAACCCTAAAGGTTAATGCTGTTACGTCTCTGCCACCAATGAGCATGCTTGACTTCTAATGCGTATATCTCCGATATTTTTGCGAATTTCGACCCTAACTTTTCAGGAAACATTCATCACATATCAAACACTGAAAATGAGAAGAAATTTTTTTTATCTTGTTTGCATATTTCGGTATATGCCCCCCCTTGAATGTTTAAAAAATAGTCCTCGAAAATAAAAATTCCATTTTTTTTGTTCACCTTCATAAATAAAAAGCGTTCTAGAAGCATTTAAACTTTCAAAATTTGAAAAAAAAAAGTTTTTTTTTTAGTTTTTCGGATTTTTTTCGAAAACCGTTTGTCGCACGAAAAATAGTAATACACAAAAAAGATGCTACTTGTCCGGAACTACAACTTTTGTTTGGCATATTTTTTTATTTAATCAATAACTTGGAAGACGTTATATAAAATCGACTTCGCGAGCTGTTAAATAATGATTTAAATGTTTAACGGCCCAGGGGCACCCTTTCCCGTTATCCGATCGGGCTGAAACTTTACACAGATTTTTTTTTAATTATTTGGAACTATTGTGGAGGGTGCCCCGAAGAAAATTCAAAAATCGAAAATAAGAGCCACCCTAGTAATACATACTTTCATTTGATCGTCCTTAAGCAACTAAAGCATCTATGTTCTGAAATTAAATAAGAAACTAAGGAGTAACTGATTTACTAAGCATAAGTAACTTAGTGACTTATCAAAGACATAGTAAAAGAAATATTAATTGAATCTAATCCAATAAACGCGAAAAGCTGCATGTTTTTTGCAATTTCTAAGATGTTAATAATTACACAATTTGAGTCGAACGAACGTGTCTTGTTATCGTTGAGAGAATAGAAGAATTAGTTATAATAATCCTGTTAGATATCCCTTTATTCTGTTACGTTCTTGCGTGTTCGTTTCACGCCAGTCAGTAGAAGTGGTCAGCGCTAGAGCAGACGAGCTAGGGGTCCACGTTTAATTAGCTCGGCCCGCGCGAGGCTAACGTGGGATAACACTCGCGATTACACCTGACAGTTCTGAATAAGGGTGCCGAAAGCTCGTCAAGGGAAGCGTCACGGGGAAGAAAACCACCGAGGGGTTCAATTGGCTAGATTAAAACACATTCGAGGACTGGGAAGTTTCTGTGAGGAATCAGCAGGGTCAGGGAATTAATTTTCCTCGTAAATCTGTGAGTGGCACTTGCAGATCGCACGCTATTGACGCCGAGGGAATTACTTGATGCCATTCCCTCGTTCTTCCATATATGAACCCCTTCCCTGGAAGACTGATAAATGTCAAAGCACTGTAATCTTTGGAAACAATGATGCAGCTTTAATTATTATAATTCAACATGCAATATTCTGTCACAAGGATTTTGTTTCAACGTTAATCCACCTGTACAAGATTAAATTTGAAACAATAACCTTGCGCAAACACGTTTCATAAATATATTCTTTACACTCCCTTGCAGCCCCGACAATCGTGCAAACGCGATGAGTTACGAGGAAATTTATTAAATAAGATTTAATGGGCGAATAAATTCGAGCCGTTACAACGTTATCGCGACCGACCGACATTACGACCGGCATTATTTATTCCGTTACAATTACTTCATATTTTGGTCGCGGGTTTTTGACATGTCGCGAGATACATTGTCCGTTGCCAGCGTTAAAAGTATCTTACCGGCGGGGACCGACGCGTAATTAAACGTTACAGAGATAAGGGTTCGTTCCGCTGTTTCATAAAGGAGTCTGTCAGCCGAGGGAAAATCGTGACTCGGTTGAGTTGGTTGGATTTCAATTCATTAGATAGGGAATTGTTTTACGCTCTGGTTTCGCCATGTCAGTTCGCTGCGCGCCCTTTTTCGCGTGCAGTGGGAAACTGCGTTGTAATCTCTTCCGTGCAAGAGGATCGTCCGTTTTTTATTAATTCTCTAGTTCCGTGCCGCGATTGCACGTTGCTCGATTCTTTATCACGATGCTATCAGTGCGCCGGATACTGTAACACTACATTTCAGTGTGAGATGAGAGAGTGTCGTGGAGAAGGAAGGAAACGATGGCGCAAGTTGTGAGTTTTAAGTGGAATTGTTGATAAATTGCTAGACCTGTACGAAGCTTTGGAATAATTCTTAAACGAGCAAAATATGGGGAGGTGCAATTGATTCGAACGTCGGAAGCGCGGAAGAGAAGAGAAATGAAGGAGCGCAAGGGGAGGAGGTCAGTCCATGGTCAGACGAGCCAGTACATCAGCACGAGTGGAGATATATATATCTCTCTCTCTGTAACTTTTCACGTGTGCTTTATTCTAAAAATTGCTTCAAGCGAAAGCTATCCAGACTGAAAGGAACTTCCCGAATTTGTACACACCTTTCAGTAATTTCATTCATGATCCTTAATTTACACCATCGTTCGCTTCCTTAGCAAAACCCAATGAGCTTAAAAAGAAAATTATACCGAAATCTTTAACACTCAACGCAGTCGCTGTAATATTATTATTAACGCTATCACGCACTTTACAAACACAGGAACAAATTTCGTTGCCCGTGCAGAATGGAAGTTGGAATCATTCTACTCCGCATGAAATTTGTGTATTTCGGGTTAGATTAAAATATTATCCAGTGGCGTAAGCGTTACAAACGCGCCGTAACATTATGGAGTCTGGCGCGGAGCCGCGTAATTATCGAAAACGATTTTCAGCCCAATTAGTCGGCCGCGTTTATGCAGTTTAGCTGTCACCTCGTAATCCCTCTCCGAAGTATCGTTAATCGCGTTTCTATCGCGGCTAAATATCGCTCTTTAACCGGGCACGGCCGGTGCGGAAACGAGCGCGGAACGATGAGCACGCGACGTCGCTTTTATTGGTTTCGTGGAAAATTGAATTTCTCTATCGTGTTACAATCCGGTCGACCGATTTAATTGGCGGCCCCTCGCGTTTGTGCCCACCTCACCACTCCCCCCGTCGTCGAAACCGACAAATAACAACACGACTATCGCGCGCCATTTTTCGACTACACTATCGATTAGAATTCTCTCGCCTAGCCCGACCAAATCAAGCAGAACCGATCGAGCTCGATAAAAATCGAATGGTCTGAACCGAAGTCGGTCGAAGTTAACAGAAATCCACAAGTAGACCCGGCTCTAAACAGTTTTATTAATTTTGGAACTTTAGGAATATGGAATGGACCAAGGGTTGTCGAACTTTACTATATTGAAAAACGGATAGGGACTTGGGTTTCTCCGAGGTGTAGGAAGTTATGGTTTTGTAATTATCGTTTAATATGAAGCAAGTTTCGCGAGCTAGTATAGCAGGCTTTTCGAACGGAAATTCGATGAAGTTCGCGTCGCAAATTCGACTTCCAACGTTCGTCGAATGATATACGAGGTCCGTGGCTCTTACCTCGCCGATAATACCAGGCATAAAGGTACTAATTACTTAGGGACTAATTACTTCGGGAAGTAACTTGTTTCGTAATACCATACGCGGCACCGTATACAGATGATAGATACCAGCTCAAAATTTCGTGCCCGCGTGTTATTAACGCGAGTTAATTAATTACGAGTATTACACACAGACTTTATAATACTATCTTCGAGACACAAGGGTGAAATTCCCGAGTTATTAATGCGCTACACGTATTTCCCTTTAGTTCGGGTTCGTTAGTTCAATTTCGCGTAGAATAATATTACGCCGGCGTAATTTTATAACAACTAGCTCCTGAATTTAAGAAACAATTACGCAAGCCCTTTACACATTTTTTCGCAATTTCGACAATCCTCGGAAACCCCGGAGACCTAGAAACTTATAACCAATACAGCCCGCGTTACTCTATAATTTACATGCATTAATCTTATCGCCGCAACGGTCTCCTTAGTGCACATGTTAAATTTAAATTTTATGTATCAGTCCTGCCTGGAACCCCTGCCTGCCTGCCAAGGCTTTGAAAAATTCTCAACGACCTACATCGAGATTTTCAACCCCGTTTCCAACGGCGATAGAATTGCTACTCATTTCGATTACCATAGACGTGGGTGGATTAAAAGCTGGGGGAAAGTTTATTATCCTCACCGCTGCCGGGTATGTACAGGTTCAGAAAGAGGCAGTCCTCGCTCTGATTGGTCAGGAACATGTGCAAACGCTTCAGCTGCTGGTACCTGCCCAGGGACATTTGCAACAGAGCAGCTGTGTCATTGCTGATGTCTGGAAAGTGCTGGGGGCAGACCGCGCCAAAGGAATCCGCCAGCTTGATGCCGTCCCAGGGGATCGGTGAGATCGGTGGTCGAAAACGCAAGTCCCCCACAGGGGGTGCCGCGTACGGTATGCCTCGGAACACCTCCACAGGGTCCAAGTGTCTGCTGTTTAATTCCTGCAACACGGAATCGAGGAATTCGCCGAGTTAGAAATGCGGCGATTCGGTTCGCAATTAGTCGGGGAAGTTCACATTTCCGTCGGTGTACTTTGCCGTGCAAGTCAATCTTATGAATCGAAAGCCTTGGGCGAGGAACTGCAGTTAAGCGAAAAATCAAATACTCGCTTAAAACTGATTTCCCCGCAGTATGTTGGAAGGCACAAGGGGTGGAATAAAGGGGTGACTTAATTTAAATGATTCCAAGATTCCCGGATAATTTGGAACATTATAATTTTGATATTGACACTCCATGGCACGAGATCGTGTTATTTTTATTTCAACGTAAGTATGACTCGCAATCAGAATCTTTGATTTCTTCTTCAAAGTGTTTACTAGAAAGGTCATACTAAATTACGCTGATGAATTTCGAAATTATGGCAACGACAAAGGTGGCTTGTTACTCTCATCGTCGCCCAGAGGGCTGATAGGGAGCCCTCTGAGAATCATACCTCTGCTAGTAACATCATTAGACTCGAGTCCTGCATTTGATGCGCAGAAAACGTGCTACCGGTGCCCGCGTTACTGCAAACTAATTACCTAATTACCATCTGCGTTTCGATTATCTCTGGTTTACGGGGGTTCACTGGATTGCTACGATCCACAGATGCTGTGCTGTTTCGGCGCTGTTCCGCGCGAATAAATAATTTCTCCGCCAACGTTTCGATTCCTCGTTCTCTACCAAGAAATGTAATTAACTCTTACAATTAGCGAGGGAATATTGTAACAAAAGCACGCAAAATTCATTTTACTCGAACAATATATCGCAGGAGAATTTTCAATCACTCACCCCTACCCTTGTACTTGCTTGTCAAACGTTTTAAAACACTTTAATGTGCTTTCACCGGACGGTAATCATTCCTATGCAAACACCGGCACCGCCACCTGCATTATTACAAGTGACACATATACTTCTATCAGCGGCGCCTTTATCCTCGCCACGTTTTATCGCAAAACTCGCGTGACACGTTTAGCAAGCCCAGCATCGACGCTAACGAAACTCGATAATTGCTTTCGTTAGACGTAATTGCAGTGGGGGAGGGGAAAAAGATTGCCATTCGCCGGCTTTCTTGGAAGCAATTATACCAGAAGAGCTAATAAATCTCGTTTGGTACGCGTCGACGTTAATTGCAGCCCCGGGTTGCCGCGAGGAAAAGAGATCGTCCCTTCCACGTCCGCCCCTCGCCATTGAACAGGACGATGGAGCCACATCGAGTTCAAAATCACGAATTCCCATTAACGGGAGGGCCCCCGCGATGTTACCGGGCGAATAATAAAGAGGGCAAGGTAGGGCTGGTGGGACGTGAAAAAATTTTTGCGACCCCGGCCTTATTCCTGCTCTAGGGCACTCTATAATTATGGCGACCGTCCCTTTCATTCAGAAATTCCATTCTCGATGAGAAATTCTTACATCCTTATACCGCGCCCTGGAATATTATCGACGACCCCTTAATAACATCAGCAAACAACCAGCTGGAAAGTTCACCTTTCTAATTTCACTCGAGTCGCCTATCGAGTGACCAGCGCGAGGTAGAAATATTCAAATGTCTGCGGAGGGCGAGTGGTTCCAGCAGATTTACGATTTTACATTAATCTGGAAATCACTGGATTCAAATCACCAGTGCCCATTGAAGCCTGGCAGCGGCGTTTCTATTAAAACAAAAAAGCGAAACGATAATTGTGACAGAAATGGCTGGGCAGGGAGGACGGCGACGGGGAAAATATTTAAAAATTGCTCTCCCCGGCGAGCCGACCTCGTTCGCGCGCGCGTTAAAAATTAACGACTTTCACCTGGTCGTCAGCGTTCGTCCGCGGAAATGCCTATGAAGCAACAAGCGTTGACGCGTTATTTATCCTCGTGAGACCGCCGATTTCCCCCGTCACCGCGATTGATTTCTGCCTGCGTCGCGACCGCCTGCACGCTCGCGCAATTATCGCTTCTTTTCTCTGTCCCGTCGAACGTGTCTCGCCCGCGTTCTTTCCGGCGACATTTTCGATCGGGGGACACGGAAACACTGGCGCCCGAACGATCGACAGTTGATTTTAAACAAATTTTTCAACAAAACGAACGAGACTACTCGTCTGGAAACATTATTTTGTTTCTCAACTAAATATACATTTCTCAAATAATTTAAACATTGGACATGGTAAGAAGGAGTCGGAAGATGTGACTAATTCTTGTGATTGCATTCTGGGAGAGAGATACAGTGGCGCAGAGGGTAAAGAGGCAGAATCAGTAGTAGAAGTGTGTGATTAGTCAGACACGCAGCGTTCTAAGTAGAACTGTTCGTACAACTCTGTGTAACTTTTGAGGGGAGTGCTATTCCGAGAAGTGTTTGAGGTAAAAGTTATTGAAAACAGCGGAACCTATACTCCACGTTATTTTTTACCAGCAAAGCACAGAGGAAAGCATTCTCGTGCAATTAAGTTCGAAAGAGAGACACTCTCCACGTAGGAAGTAATAATTCTAGGGTGCCTTCAGAAGTATTGCAATCCAAACTTCCCAGGTCGGTGTAATAAAAAGTGGACTCGCCGAGCCGCAGAAACTATAAAATAATTTTCGCGGGAATATATTCCACGGTAAAGAATCTGGCGAGTTTGCAACTCAGCGGTCTGAGCATCGTAAATATTTCTGTGGACTCGCGACAGAATATTTCGCTGTCCGAAAAAAACGCTGAAAGCTCGTATTACCGCGGCAGGACGCAAGGAAAAGAGGAAAAACGATGGAAAACATGGGAAAAAGAAAGCGTAGCGCTGCCACTGCAACTTGGGCCGCATAATGCATTTAACAACGCACGAACGCTCGACTGCTCGTGCTTAAGAATTAAAGAGCAGATCTGGGCCACGGCAATAAATAGATCGACTAGAAAAATCCCAGACGCCTAGTAGCTTCGTTTATGGAGAGAGCGAGCCGCATTCTCCCGCTCCGGTTCACGCGAGCAATTTTCCGCTAATGCTTCCGTGAAAGAAAGACTCTACACACACATACTGCACCGTGAAATTGCACTGCACTTGGGTATACCTATGCTGAAGCTACAGTAAAGCGGCAGCAAATTCGACTCCCCATATAAGAAAGAAAACATGAAAATTGAAAAGTAACTGTTAGTAATCAACTGCCGAGGTTCGCAGCTTGCCGTCTTCGATTCCGCACTATCAAAAACAGAGCTTCCCACATTCAATTCCAGGACCGGAATTTTTTACTTCACTTCTTTCGATCCCCAGTTTCCGAACTAGAAGCTCCCTGATCTTGAGCACCTAGAAATAAGGGGGTCGCAGACCTTGAGCCCTCAAGATTGCACGCTTGCGTCCCAGGGAATTTACGTTCAGGGATTATCGATCTCGAGCAGGCTCGCCACTTTATCTCACAGCAGGCAGCACTTAGCACTCTTACGAGCGTTTCTTTTACATCCAGCCATTATTTATGCAATAATGCTGATTTGTTTGCCGAGGCTTGCAAAAATCAAGGTGGCAGAGCTGGCTTACCGCGCAACGATCGCATCTCCGGCGTCCACGGTCGGAAAATTCACGGACATTTTCATTTGCGCGCACGCTTACCAGTGATAAAGCCGCTAAAACGCGCGGCAGCTGCCGCGATTCACCGTGTCGCGTACAATTGGCATGTAAACTGCTAAGCATTTTATTATGCGCCATTGTCGGGCCCGCGCGCTCCGAGAACGTACGACCTGGCCAGGAAAGCGTATACAATGTCCATCGCTGCAGCGCGACGTAATGTCATCGTTCCGTAATTATGGCGGCATTACCGGCCGGCTATTATTATTGCCAGATTACTATGGAGGCCGCATATATGTACAGGCAGCGGCTGTTTGAGCGTCGGGTCAGCGTAACCATAATTACCAGCCGTGATTAAGGTAACGCGATCGGCTAGATGAAATGCATTGTTGGGGCAGAGTTGGCGAAAAAATCGCCCGGGGGCAATTGTCTCCTTCATTCAAATTGTCCTCGATAGAGGATTTCGTACGATCGCGCGTCGATCGTTATTTTCCTGGCGGGTTGCTGTGGGACCTGTTAAAGGAAGGGGTACGGCGATCTCGAAGGGTAGTTGTGGGGTGAAATTTTTAATTTTTGGGAGAATGCAGAGATGTTTATGTACACACGCGGGTGCTAGATTTTTAATTATTTAGATTCCAAGATATTTAGATGTGGATGCAATTTTGTATCGCTATATGAACTTTTTTCCTGCTGTTTGGTTGTTCTCTATGATCTCAGAATTTGATCGCGAGAAACGGAAGTGCTGTGTGTATTTCTGTATATCTGCGAGGGAGCATGTAAGAATGAAGTTATAAAAGTTTCTGGACAAAGATTTCTTGGATGAAGAGGCTCGAGCTTGATATAGTACTGTTGTAATTCCTTCTTCGAACGTTCCCGTGTCGAGTCAGAGACAAGTCGCTCATTAAGCTTTTTATCCCTCCGGCTAGCATAAAAGGGGGAAATAAGCCGCGCGATACGTGAGGGGACTACGCTAACCCAGGAATCATTATAATCCCGTTTCGAGGCATCAATTTTCCCCCGAAATCAGTGGCGTACAGACGTGATCGTAATTCTCATTATCGCCAGGACACGGAGAACTTCCAGCTCCGCGAGGGTACAGAGGGGCTAAATAATCTGACTCGCAAACGTTCGGGGAAAAAAGATAGCTCGACCCCTACAAATAAATTGGAGGGAAGAGAAGGAGCCATTCAAACGAGGGCCGCGGAGGGTGAAGGGAGAAATACTTAACGAGTTTGTTCCGGAACTTCCGCTGTCGATGGGAGCTGCAGAGTCGATGGAAACAAATGTGCGCAGTTGCTAAATGAGAGGAATCGCTGAATGACAGAAATCTGGTCTTTACTGCGGACGAAGATTTAGAGGCGGAAAATGTTTTTGATGAAACCATCTCCAGACAAGTGCACCATTACAATCTCTCTTCCAGTTTCGAATATTGTTCAGCTTTCCCCTAGAGTCCCCAGAAAGAAGCCAAATGCTCGCGAAGGCTTCCAGTGTCCGATTTTGATTTCTAAAATTCTCGAGTCTCCGGGGTGATTCGAATTATCTTAACCAGCGACCGATGCAGCGAAACGATTGACACAACAATGTTTTCCCGCCGGCCAGGCGCGTGTACAGAACTCGATCGTGCGAAATGAACCGAACAGAGAAACGACCGGCGCGAGCTGCGGGCGCGTTACGACGTAATGTAAAGGCCAGCCGGGCATGTCCCGGGCGAAAAACTTTTCTCGTTATCCATCCATCCAGCGGGGAACTGGCCAGGCTAAAAACGCTTGGTAAATTACCGATCTGTAGTTCGCGGAAAACCACCCGGCACGTCCATCCCTCCGTGCGCGCGTTACACTTTGTCCCGCAGTCCCTAGCCCCCTTCGCTTTTAATTTCTGCGAATTTGCGCGTTTATCAACAGCGCGATAAACGTAAGAAAAAATCGGTATTAAGTGTTCGTCGCTTTGGGTCGATTTACCTTAAATCGCAAGATTAGAAGTCAGATTTAAAATCAAGGGTGGAGACGGTGATGTATTGCTGAGGAGGTTTAAAGTTCCCGGACGGATCCGATAAGAGATCGAATAAAAGGCGGCCCCGATAACTCGCGGATACTTTCAACGCGGACGAAATTGCCTGTCCCCGTTCCGTCACGACACCGTATATTGCCTATAAAATCATTCGACGTTCATCGATCCTTCCCTTCTTGTCGATATGAATATCTATCGACTGGCAATCGACGTCTAGCTACCAGCGTGGCGATTGCCGATAGTAAACGTCTGTCTCGTCACGGAATCGTCATTGACGATTTGTCAATTGTTTGTAGAATTTCTGAAACGTGTTCGTGTATACTAGGGTGGCTCTTATTTACTCTTGGTAAAATTTTTTTTCAAGATTTTCTTCGGGGCACCCTCCAGAATAGTTCCAAATAATTAAAAAAAATCTGTGTAAAGTTTCAGCTCGATCGGATAACGGGAAAGGGTGCCCCTGAGTCGTTAAACATTTAAATCATTATTTAACAGCTCGCGAAGTCGATTTTATATAACGTCTTCCAAGTTATTGATTAAATCAAAAAATATGTCAAACAAAAGTTGTAGATCCGGACAAGGAGCATCTTTTTTGTTCTATTACTATTTTTCGTGCAACAAACGGTTTTCGAAAAAAAAAACCGAAAACTAAATAAAAAAAACTTTTTTTTTTTCAAACTTTGAAAGTTTAAATGCTTCTAGAACGCTTTTTATTTATGAAGGTGAACAAAAAAATGGAATTTTTATTTTCGTGGACTATTTTTTAAACATTTAAGGGGAGGGGGCATATACCGAAATATGCACAAAAAACAATTTTTTTTCTTATTTTCAGTGTTTGATATGTGATGAATGTTTCCTGAAAAGTTGGGGCCGAAATTCGCAAAAATATCGGAGATATAGACGTCATGATTTCGGGTAAAATTATCAATATATCAAATATCTGATGTCTATATCTCCGATATTTTTGCGAATTTCGGTATATGCCCCCTCCCCTTAAATGTTTAAAAAATAGTCCTCGAAAATAAAAATTCCATTTTTTTGTTCACCTTCATAAATAAAAAGCGTTCTAGAAGCATTTAAACTTTCAAAATTTGAAAACAAAAAGTTTTTTTTTTTAGTTTTTCGGTTTTTTTTTCGAAAACCGTTTGTCGCACGAAAAATAGTAATACAACAAAAAAGATGCTCCTTGTCCGGATCTACAACTTTTGTTTGACATATTTTTTGATTTAATCAATAACTTGGAAGACGTTATATAAAATCGACTTCACGAGCTGTTAAATAATGATTTAAATGTTTAACGGCCCAGGGGCACCCTTTCCCGTTATCCGATCGGGCTGAAACTTTACACAGATTTTTTTTTAATTATTTGGAACTATTCTGGAGGGTGCCCCGATGAAAATTCAAAAATCGAAAACAAGAGCCACCCTAGTGTATACTCTTCTCCTCGAACGTACTATCAATTGAGGCATTTGATGGAAAAAGGGCACATAGGCTTATGTGCCCTTTTTCTGTAAATCGGTTAAATCGACTCAGGTATATGTTATATATATATAATATATCAAGGACATTTCTTCTCCCACGTTTAAATTAGCTAAACGCTGTTTTGTTACGTAGCGTGAGCGACATGCAGCTACATAGTCGCTGACCGGTCGCGCTGCCGTGCTGTCTACTGTCTAGTCGTGCAATACGTTTGATTTTGTGTAAGCGAGGAACTATGGAAAGCGAGGCGTGTATCGAATCCGCAAGGAAAGAAGCGAATTTAGGAAAGATGAAACTGATTTGTAAGACAGCTTGCTGCAAAACATCAGAGAAATTAATACTTACTTAAAACATAACATTTTTTGTTTAGTTTTGCGCTTCATTTTGTATTTTTATTTAAGCGATGTATAAAAAATGGCCAACGAAGTATGTAAACAAAATTATATGTAAATAACTAAACAAAGAAGCAATTTTGTTACGAATTTACCCTATTTACGGAAAAAGGGCACATAAACCACTTGCATAAAACTATTAAATAAAGACACATATCATTTTCAAATCATGACTTCTGTTTACGAAACGTTTGAAGGATATGATACTACATCCTTAAAAAAAATTGGATTTAATTGCATTACTTTTCATTAAGTTATACTATAACGAAAGCTTTGAAACCGATTTACTCGAAATGGCATTTTGGCGTATGTGCCCTTTTTCCATCAAATGCCTCAATTTTCTTTCGAGTCTAGCCTGAGTTCTAACTTGTACAATTTTCCTGGAGACCTCGTGGCAAAGCTTCTACGGTGAGAACAAAATAAAACTGGCCACTCAAGAGCAGTGGAATGGTGGATGTAGCCCATCACTGACCTCGAGGGACCGTTCGATTCTGTTTCTGGTTATGGGACCCATGATAAGGTACTTTGACGGTGGATTTCAAGCTCGTTTCGAGGGTCACATATTTCTCATGCTACCCCATGTGTGCTGAATAAAAATTGCCGTGGAAATGTCAGTGGAACGATACTCGATCCGGCCATCGTTAGACGTTCGCGCGAGAGTGGAGGAAACTTTTCGGATATCCTTTCTGGCGATTTCGATACATCTATATCCGATGCCACGGATATTCAGCCTCTACCTGGCAACCATTTCGCTCGATGGTTCCTTCTCTCTCCCCCCCCCCCCGGCCACGTTGGTAAAATGCGAGGAATCGATACACTCAAATATTCTATGAATACCTTGGCAAAGATTTCCGTACGCTACGTAACGACACTTATATCCTATCCAGGAATTATTTATCCCGTTGGACACGTGTTCCGTGCTGAAAGCACGGTCAGCTTCCCCTTTCTCTCTCCCTCCCCCCGGTATCGCGTACGTGTTACACGCATTATCATATCGCCCGCTGGCAGCCAGCTTTTTAACGCTCCGAGCGCGGGCGAATTTTATTCGCTGTTTGATCCTGTTTCCGTGACGCAATCTGCTTCTCGCACACGGAACCCTTTGAGATTCCGTACGTGCACGCATTATGCATTCAGTATGCAAACCGTGTTGAGTGCATGATCGATGCCCTCCCCCCTTTATTTCGTTCCTGTGCTCAGCGTTCAGAAACCTCCGCCTCGCGCTTGATATTGCTAAGTAAAAGGCGCTCGAGCTTCGCCGGTGCTCGGGCCGTTTCAAAACGATTCCAGCGTACGGTGAAGGAGGTGGTGATTCCTCGCGATAAAACGGATCGAATACGTGCGATGAAACTCTACCCCGCGCCGCTGCGTTTCCGCGGGAAATAACAGCTCGCACATTTATGCGATCTTTTGCGATGAGATTCTCTCAAAAGTCGGGCAACTCTAAACAATTTTACGGGAGGCAAGATTCCTTTAAAAAGTGAATCGCTGCTATTTCTGAAGTGCCCCTCGGACCATCTTAAACAATACCTCCCACAATATGCTGCTCGTGAGAAACGTATTCTGCCCAGTGCCGCACGAGTGGACACGATACTTCGCGATTGAAGCTTGAAGCATGGTTCTTGCTATGCGCGTCACGCGACTAAGGAAAGAGGAATCGATGCATACCTGAAGAATCCCACGTATCTGGCCGCTCTTGGTCTCGACGATGCGCGAGGCGTAGCGGATTTGCGCGGCAGCGCGCGCCACCCCGCAGCCGGTCAGGACGAGGACAGCGATCAGGACGAGGCAGCAGCCTGTCGGCGATGGGGTGCACGTTGAGCTGCTCAAGGACCTCGTGGCCAGCGGCCTCTTCCTGGCCGCCGGCTGGCATGGCAAGAGCATGACAGCATTTGCTGGCGGCCACCCGAAGCGACGCCAGCAGCATAACCGTGGGAAGCGACTTTAGCCACGGCCGAAGGTCTGCCTCGGTATCGCCAGGATGATCGCCGCGAGTAGCCCTGAATTTCAGTTAATCGAATGGGTACTTGGACTTTGTTGGCATTGGATGGATATGTATGTTACTTATTAGAGCTCTGATCAGGGTGATTGAGAGGAGAGGTCTGATTTATCGTTGAGTTGTACTACTGTCTTTCTGTATTCACACTGCCACGGAGTTTATTTTAGGACCGAATAGGCGAATGGTAAGAAGGGAATATAGATCTAGATTTAGTCTTAGAATGCTTGAAATAGTTCGGTGGCAATGCGAATTTAGGAATAGGGTAAAGGGCCCAAACTTCGTCCCCCATTTGTATTTGACCCCGTGGTGAGTGTATGAAGTATTCGAATGAGCTGGCAATTGGCATGAATTTTCTTTGAACCTTATGCCTCGTTCAGATTAGTCAAGTTTACTGGCTTCAAGTGACTGGAAGCAGTAAACTTGACTAATGTGAACCTGTCATTCACTTGACTTGAAATATCTTTTTAACTTTCTTTCAAGTTTTACGCGAAATATTCGTTAACATTAGTCAAGTTTACTAACTTCAAGTCGCTAGAAGTCATTAAATTTGATAATGTGAACCTGTTATTCACTTCACTTGAAATATCCCTTCAAGTTTCAAGCGAAGTAGAGAGTGTTCCAACTTTTCTTGCCTTGAAATACAACTTGAACAGTGTGAACGTATGTACAAGAGTCACGATGGTAAGCCGACTGGTATACGCGTTACACGCACACCTTCAGCCAAAACGAAACTAACACATGTTTCGTTCGTCAAACGCTACCTTCACTATGCAATCTACTTCAAATTTTGACAGCTTACAGTCAGGTTATAAACGCCAATCCAATTGCCTTGAAACTTTGCAGGCAAAGAAAACTTGAAAGAAAGTTAAAAAAATATTTCAAGTCAAGTGAATGACAGGTTCACATTAGTCAAGTTTACTGGTTCAAGTCACTTGAAGCCAGTAAACTTGACTAATGTGAACGAGGCATAAGTCTATGTATCCACGAATCGCAAAATCTAATTATGTCATGTAAATACGAGATAATAAACAAAATGTGAAAAAGTGCAAAGTGTAAAATCGTAAAGAAGTGTTCATAATTTCGGCCCCCGAGAAAAACGAGAAATGCAGGGGGACGAAATTAGGCGTCTTCGGGCTCTGTTCACTACTTTATATAGATACTAGACTCTCTGCTCCATGTAATCGAGTGTTCAAGTCTCGCTGCACACAATTTATAACTAAATAGTTCCTGGATGATATCTGACCCCCTTGTTATCGTTCGACTGCATTCCATTCTATCAAAGAGAGCATAAGGAAACTTTCCACCCTGACTTTAGATACCATTATCAAGCACCGATTCACTAAAGGCTGTTGTTTCTAGGCCTCGCAATCTAAATCGAAGTTCCTACTTCAGAAAGCAAGCTCGTAAGAGAAGCTCGCAGCCATGATATTGAACACATTCGCGCCTCAAGGGCTCCGTACGCCCCGCGACGTCAGAAGATTGCAGTCGGACGTACCTGAGGCGTGCCCCGTCACCGGAAGGGATGGAAAAGTATTTCGAATCGGCAGCTACGGCTTCCCAGCTATTTCGCAGGCCATCCGAGCCGTCGCAGGCGAATCACTTTGTAACTTCGTTATGCAAAACGGCGCGCCCCTGTGCGCCTTCCGCCCTCCTTACTCGGGGGCCACGGCGGGTTGGTTCTCTTTCTGGGTGCAAGTTAAATTGCACTCAAAACATCTCGTGAATGACAAAACACGAGCGGTTCCGTATCCAACGGAGTTCCATGGATCTTGGCGGAGCAGACGCGGCTGTTCCCGGTTGGATCTGAAACAAACAGGAGCCGAGTGTGTCAGACCGGGCCCGTGTTGGTGGGCGAGGGGTGTGTGCAACAGTGGCACGGAGGATACAGGGTGGAGATAACGGTAGCCACGAGCGAACACCGGAGGCGGACGGGGGGGGGGGGTGGCGGAGGGGGTGAAAAAGGAGAAGAAGCTTGATCAGAGGGATGCCCCGCGGGGAAGGCAAGTTTCCTCGGAGCAATCAGTGCCTCGCCACGTTCCTGCTTCGACCACCTACTACCCCTAACGTCTAAACCAACGACGATACATCCTCGACGGTATTCCCTGCCTTCCTCTCTCCCACCTGTCTTTTTTACTCCCCTAACAATTTGGGGATACAGGGCAATGCGCTCCGCGTACTGATTCCCGAGAATCTCTCCCTCCAGGGGCATAGACATATACTCCTGTCGGGATAATGACCGCTTAACTTGATAGCGTTTTTTCGGGTCTGCGCGTGTAGACACGCTGGGCCTTTCGGCGTCGCGAAGGCAGGATCGCGCGGGGGGGAATAGATCTTTAAGCTTGGCAATCTTGCGGGGACAGTGGAGGATTAAACGAAGCTTGGTCTTCGGATGAAGTCCGATGATCTTCGGATGGCGCATCGAGTGTGTTAGCAACACTCTGGGTTGTGGTAGAAGTTGGTATTTGCAATGGGAGGTATGGGAGGTTCACGGAGGTTTCATTGAAATTATTTGATATTTTATAAGTCACAGAGTAAGTCGAGGTAGCTCACGATTCTGCGAAACTTTTATAAAGTATGCATATTTGCTTTATCTTAATGGTGGTTGGTCCCATTAATAAGAAGTTAGTTGTAACAAGTATGAAAGCTTCAAATTTCGATAAAATTCCGTGGAAACATGCTGCCCCGATCTCACGGTCCTCGCGTGCTCATTGAAAGTTCCAGATAAGAGCACCCAAGCCGACGGTGGATTACAGTTTAAAGAGGGAAACCGGGGAACCCGCTCGAACACGATCCAAAATCGTTATTCATGCTGCTAACGAAACGATTTGTCAAGTTTATCGTTAATGGAGGCTTCGCGAAAGTTCCGCGGCGTTTCGACCACTGCCGGGCGATAAAAATGTCGCGTGACTCCCCGGACTTACTTAATGCGACTTATGCTTCCTCGCACGTGATACGGTGACGTAAACGCGACGTCTGCAATTAGTCAGTATTTAATATTCTTCCTAGCTACGACGGGGAGCCCCGGCGCTATTATAACAATATTTCTCCAATTAACATTTGGAGATTGAAATTCACTTGGAAGCTGAGTTGCAGACCACTTCGCCTTCCCTCTTTTAGGGATTCACCACCACCATCCGCTGCGTTCACCAGCTCCAAAGACCTAAGCGAGGCAGCACTTCATTAAGAAGCTAACCCCCACCTTTCAGCCGTATAAATTCAACCACCCCTTCGCCAGTGTTTCGCAGAGAAGTGAAAGTAGCTCGGTCGGCGATCAAACGGGTCAAAACAGCGGGGCAGGTGAACCCGTTTATAACCAACTCACCAGGGGGACGTTCCCACTGCCAAGTCGAGGAATCGAAGTTCCGCTAATTTAATTCCGAGTCTCAATTATCGGTCGCGTCGGATTCCCCAGGCGGCTCTAACTTTCAACCCTCCGCGCGCAACACACCGATGGGGAGCAAGGGGGCGGCGTCGCTCGGCCGCCGAACGTGTAATACAGCCGCGAACCAGCCCCCTTGTATGCCGCCACTTTATCTTCGGATTGACGTTTCATCCGCGGGAACCGACAGACCAAGGAACCAGGAAGGATTGCTCTGTGCCCGCGCGCTGCTACCAGACACTCGGGAATAGAGCGAGGGAGCGAAAGAAGGGGCGACAAACCCGTGGGCTGGAGGGCGCAACTGTTGAACGAGACTGCGACGTTGCAGAAAACTCGAAATGGCTTTAATAGAAATACCGCGGGTGCCCCTGTACAAAGTATTACATACTAGAACACCCACTATTTTCCCATAGAATGTGGACCGCGAGCGGGCGACTGGAATACTTATACGGTAGGGGTACCGGGTATGGTTGTCACACGGGTAGGTTGTCACAAGCGCTATAATAAAGAAACTATAAACAATAGGAATGTACTAATCGACGTGCGTTACGAAAAGTAGCACGTTTCAATTTTCTTACGAAAAGTAGCACATTTTGGTTTGCCACGAAAAGAAGCACGTTCCATCGTTTCTGACGAATATTAGCACGTTTGGTCTTCTGCCGCGAAGACTAACACATTTGACTGCCTCGCCACGAAGAATAGCACATTTCGTACTGTTGCGACGAAAACTAGCACGTTATACTGTTTCGCCACGAATAATAGCACGTTTGGGAATTTATGGCGAAAACTAACATATTATCCGGTTTGGCCACGAAGAATAGCTCGTTTTGGATTATACTGTAGACTGCAGAAACTATCGCGTTTCGGCGCGTGGGCAGTTTAAAAGAATTCAACTGTTGAAAATATTGTTTAATAAATAATAATTCCATCTAATCTCCAAAAGACAACACATATGAAAATTTTAATCTACATAATTTAAGTAAGGGAGGGTGCGGGAATTGCGAACGCGGGGTAAACGCGAACATGCTACTTTTCGTGGCAAACCGCTCTAACGTGCTAGTTTTCGCAGCGAAAGACGAAACATGTTATTTATCGTGGCAAACCGCTCAAACGTGCTAGTTTTCGTAGCAAAACCCGAAACGTGATAGTTTTCGTGGCAAACCGCTCAAACGTGCTAGTTTTCGCAGCGAAAGACGAAACATGCTATTTTTCGTGGCAAACCGCTCAAACGTGCTAGTTTTCGCAGCGAAAACCGAAACGTGATAGTTTTCGTGATAACGAAGGCAAACGTGCTACTTTTCGTAAGAAAATTGAAACGTGCTACTTTTCGTAACGCACGTCGTAATAATCCATGGCGATGCGTAAACATATCGTCGCCTCCTCCCCCATCACACAAGTCGTTGTGGAGTCGCATGGAGACACGATGTATCATTCTTTCTTTTCGTGCGCTCGAAGTAAATTATGCCGCATTTTCTATCAAGTAAGTATAGGTTGTTCCTTAGTATTGACTATAACATTGTTGCATTATTCTCGTAGTTAAGAGTTTTTTCTATCTTATTGTAATGATTTTTTTGCATTTTTTAAACTTTTTAATACATGAATAGGGAGGTGAAATTGTTTAACGGTTTGGGGCAAGTTGTCACAGAACATTTGGGGTTACGTATTTGCCGCTTGTACAGCTAATCCCACTGTAACTTGCTGTACCTATCATGTGATATTATTTTCTTATAAGAAGAAAAATAAACTTATAAGAAGAAGACGTCCAGAGGTGAGGTGTCCCAGGAATTGATATTGGTTTCTTAATTGAATCGACTTTTTATTCATAAACTTAGCTAACCAAATGTGTGACAATCAACCCCAGATACTGTGACAACCAACCCGGCCTCGGGGTATGTTGTCACAAAATAGTTCCTGCAAATAATGTGAATTATCTCCTAATCTGGTTGACAAAATCCACAGGACCAATTTTTTTTTATAAAGTCGGACGTACGTAGTTTATAGTAATCTAAGTTTGAATCAACTTCCCTGCAGCTATGACCCGTAAAAAAATCAAAATAGGAAAATGAGACAACCATACCCGGTCTCCCCTACGTCCCATTTCGAATATCTGTTTTAGACGGCGCAGTGAAATACTGGGAGGAAGCGAGAGTACCGGCGCGAGTTTGGAAAGAAGGGGAATAAGGGAGGTGCGATGGAAAGAAAATGCGTTTCACCCCGGTGGCGGAGGAACTTCTATCTCCCCCACATTGATGATTTGACTTTATAATCGAGCCAGCCTCGTTCAATTACGATGGAATCTCTGGTGGAATTTCGCGCAAACAGCGTCGCGATCCGGGACGAGTCTATCGCGGCGCAGGGTAAATATTCTCTTGCCAAGCAATCGGATGCAGTCGAGGGTAGACGAGATAAACGATCTCGAAGTTAATCATTGGCCGATGAGAGGCGATGTTTGCCCCCGTCCGCTGCAGATAAATAGCTACTCGCGAAACTATTGGCTCGCGTAGACACTTTGGTGAAGCTTCGCATATCCATTAAAATACATAGGGGTCTTTAGACTTCAAGAAAATACACGAACTCAAACTTCGTACAGTGATTCTTGCTCTACTTAGGCTTATCGATCCTCCCTACACGACGTTACATTCTACGACAGTAAGCGTATTTGATACCCAAGGATCGCATGAATATGTAAAGGGGAGCAAACGAAGCGTTCGACCCCAAAAAATCGGTCTGTCCCAATAATTCTGCGACTCACTGTACGCCTGCTCGCTTGCAATCGGGGTCTGGCCTGCTGCCAAAGCTTTCCGACCGTGTTGGTAAACTCAATCTAATAGTCGGGAAATTTTTTAATCCGGTGTCTGCCAACCCCCACGGTTATTTAGCATGCTCCTTCCCCGCGGAGGAGCGATTGATGGAAATGTAGAAAACACGCGTGAACGAGCAGGGGAAAACGATCGACGCAATTTCCAGCCTGGAGCCTCGCGATTCCTTCCCTCGAATCCTGATTCTACACCTCAGCTCGGTCGGACATTGAGCGGCACCGTAAATTACGCTTTAATTAAAATCGAAACGCTTCGATGGCTGTATATACACGTTTAGCTTCGGGCGGCAGGAACGTGACAGCTGACAGTGACTAGCTGCCGCGCCACCTTCTCCGTTCTCTCCTCCTTTCAAAGCTCGCAGTTTTAAACGAGGTTCAATCACCTCCGTTCTTTTATGCGCTTTTATAGGCAGCGCCGAGCGCCCGTGGACGCCCTTTTGTGCGGAACAATCGCCTACTTCGGTGCACTACACTTTCATTACGTAACACCGATGGCCATTGTGCCGCTACGTAACGTTGGAATGCACCCTACTTCCGGTTCTGCGACAGCACGGGATACCGTTCCTTTCTTCGATACGGCGTTACGTTAATTCCGAGTCGCTCCTCCTTTTATGCACGAGCAATAGCGCGCGGAGCGTTACAGAGAGCGTAGATAGGGTAGTAAAGGGAGCGCTTCCGGTTTTGGGGATCGGACTTTGGGGGCTGCAGGGGCTTCAGGAATGAGGAGAAAGTTTTTGAGAATGTGGGTTTATTTTTTAGATATAATGGGAAGAATGCTGTTATATGTAATAATAGAAAAATAAATTTTATATTGGTAGGGTAAGTTAGGGAGAGTTCGACCACCGGGAGAGTCCGGCCAGTGTTGATATTTTAAGACTGACGCAAGATAGGGTAGAACCCCCAATTACTGACACCTACCCAATTACTGTCACCTTAAGCTATTTTACTGAAAATAACGAATAAATAAACGTTGTAAAGTCATACACAAAAAGAATTATGTAATTCAACCTATAATCTATACGCTAGAAAATGCACCACTTAATATTTTTTTTTTCATTCATTTCTATAAGACGATACAAAATTTTAATTCGATGACAACAGTGGAAATGGCGACTTCCTTACTAGTGAACGAGAAAACAGGGCACTAAAGAAAGGGCTATAATTACTATATTTAAATTATTTACATAATAAACAATAATTTTTTAGTACAATATAAGTATCATAGAAAGTCACAACGATCGTAATATAACGATTAATTAAGCCTTTTTAATAAATATATGGGTGATAGTGATTGGTACAAGCGTTTCAAGCATTTTGGTATTACTGTCATAGCAGTAGTTGCTCATGTACATGAGACGACATAACCGTAAAATGAGTAATAAACAGTATTAGGTTAGCTGGCAGTAATTGGGGTGTCAGTAATTCAGTCACACACGTTTTAGAGGTGTCAGTAATAGATCTCGAAATATGCTTTTTAGATTAATGAATTTATATATAAAAATAGAAATTCTAAGACCCACAAAATGTTTTTCATGAAGTAAACATATTAAACCATAATAAATAAAATAAAAAACTTATACTTTTAGTCAATAAATACAGATACTATGCAATAATATTAGAGTCAGTCCTTAATGTGTCAGTAATTGGGGCTTCTACCCTAGGGCACTGTGTGTCATTGACACAAAAGAAATGAATGCGCCTGTTGTTAATCTTGCATTGACCATTGTCACAAATCCATATTTAAATTATAGGAAACACTTACGACTTTATGCGTGTCTGAAAGTTTTTAGACCAAGTAACAGTGCTGGTGATATTTGAAAGACAGGTAAGTTTATTTACACTACACCGATATTGGGGGATATAATATGCATAAAACTACAGTGTCGTCCCAACAATACGTATGTATTCGTTTTTAATTTATTTTGACAAGGTGGTCGATCACTCCCTTGATTATGGGATAGTCCGACCACATGTTTTTTTCTTACTGTAAACCCATCTTCAGATTCAGGGAGCGAAAATTCCATTCTACAAGATAGTGATATGTCGTTAAAAGCCTGGGACCGAAAACGATATCTCGAAAACTGACGATTGGATTAAATGTGTGCACTGAAGCCGTTGGTTTCATGATACTAGATGCTCAAAATACCAGAATGTTTGTGATTTACATGAAAAACTGAAGAAGAAATAACATATCAATTAACTTCTTCGTGTATTATACTTTTTGTAAGCTACTTTTTGTTATTTTTCAAGGTCGGTCTCACTCATAGTGGGTGGACGATCTAACCCCGACATGCGGGTGAGACCGACCAGTTGCAGTGCCAATGTTTTTGGTTGAAAATGAAAATAAACATTTGAAATTATCGCACACTATAATTTATATACCTATATCCTAAATTGCTTGGGCTTTGTTTTAATGTGCCTAAAACGACAACAATGTGAAAAACAACGATGCTACAATTTCTTTTCCAAAAAGTGGTCGGACTCTCCCGGACTTGCCCTATTGGGAAACCAAGTGGAGGCGTGGCTTAGATTTCAGCGCTGCGGTGGTAAGTTGGCAAACTATTGACAGTAGGCTGGATCCCACCAAACATTCCGAATAAGTATTTATTAATCGAATAAGTAAAAATTTAGTGTTCCAAAAAATTTAAAAACACTCGTTTTTCACAACATGTCTATATAAACACTGATAATCATATGGACTTCGACGGATTTCAGCCTACTCTGAGTAGTTCAATTTTTTGTCACTAGTTGGCGTATCGAAATTCTTAGTTTCCCAATATTTTAAAAAATATACGATCAAGGGTTTAACCATCCTTTCCTCTAATTTTGGAAGCTTCTGTTATTCCAAAGTTCGATCATGAAAAGTATCTCTTAATTATATCTGCCTACGTGGAATATACGAATTCGCAAAAAATTCTGTACAATTAAATGATCTACTTTCAATATTCCTCTGATGATTAATTTCATTCCAATCTACGGTGTTCTTTCCCCTACGCTTCTCACGCACACTGCAATCGTAACAAAGGAAGGGAAATTCGTGAAATATCATTTCTCGTTACGGAACATGTGTAAATTTATTTTACCGTTGCGCGATTTTTATTGCAAATTGTCGAATCTTCGCGGAGCTTTTATTGCAATTTCTGTCGTAATATTCGAACGTGTGGAATTTGAAATATTGGGGTTCACCTGGCACGGGGGTTGCAATGAAAACTCAAGCGGCGCCGTTTCGCGTTGTCCCCTTCCGGGATCTGACTATTAAATTATCTTCTTTATCGCGGCAATAATGCGCGGATAATATCTCGCCGGGAAATTGTAGAAAAAAACACCCGCACCACTAAACATCGTCGACGATAAAAATGTTCGAACGACGCGGAAGAGACTCGCGGTCGATATTCAGCGCGAAGTTGGCAACGCATGCGCTTCGATTGCGCTCGGTCTCGAGGCAACTTCAGCGCGGTCCACAGTGGCAGTCTGGCAGCTGGGTGGGGAGGGCTCTTTGCTGAATAAAACCTTGTGTTCATTGTTCTTAAAAAGAAAGTCCCTTCGATGTAAATAACCGACGAACCATCACTCCCCGAGGAACTAGAAGGACATGTAAGTACCCACGGATTTTACGCACGTCCCATCGAAATTGCCGTTCAAACATCGTGACGTATCCTCGAATGTCACTCGCACCTTCCACGGATCCATATCTCATATCCACGCAACAATGCGACATTGACTTTCCACGAACCGCACTTTTATCTCCACATCTCGCTCCATTGCTCTTTCAACTGCCAACATTGCTCTTTTGTTCGCTTAACAACATAACCTCTATCGAGCTTCATCGGTGCACAGTGGCTGCGTTCAGCGGAACAAACCGCTACGTAGCCGCTCACTGATTTTTCGCTGAACGCTACCGCTAGGTTGCTGAGCGCTCAACACGTTTAGCGAGCGGTCGCCATTTTTTCCAGCGTAGATAAACTCCGCTACTTTTACGGAACGTGTTGAGTTGCTACAAATATCACTACCCTGCAAAGTGTCGTTCGGCGGAACCAGAACCGATCACCGTTGAGCGGCTACGTAGCGGTTTGTTCCGCCGAACGCAGCCAGTATCCTCTGCGACCGATACGGCAGCTTCCATTCCCACGCACTCCGTCGCATTCGAATCGCCGTTCGCCGAACTCAGGCTGGCCGCCTCCGAGCAATCGTACAAAATGGGCTTTTCTTCGTTGCAGTTTAACAGATCCTCGAGATGTCGACGTCTGCGATATACATATTAGACGTGAAGGGGAAGGTTCTGATCTCGCGCAACTATCGCGGGGACATAGAGACGGGCGTGATAGAAAAGTTCATGCCCCTCTTGATGGAGCGCGAGGAGGAGGGCAATCTGACTCCTATAATACAAACCACCGAGTGTACGTACGCGTACATAAAGTACAATAACCTGTACATAGTCTCGACTACTAAAAAGAATGCGAATATTTCGTTGGTATTCGTGTTCCTGCACAAGCTGGTGCAAGTTATGCAGGAGTACTTCAAAGAATTGGAGGAAGAGAGCATAAGGGACAACTTCGTTGTCATTTACGAGCTGCTGGACGAGTTAATAGATTTCGGTTACCCTCAGACTACGGACAGCAAGATCTTGCAGGAGTATATTACCCAGGAGGGGCACAAGCTCGAGATTCAACCGCGTATTCCTATGGCTGTGACCAACGCCGTGTCTTGGCGATCGGAGGGTATAAAGTATCGTAAGAACGAGGTGTTCCTCGACGTGATAGAGTCCGTGAACCTTCTGGCCAATGCCAACGGAAACGTGCTGAGCTCCGAGATAGTGGGTGCCATAAAAATGAGGGTCTACCTGTCGGGAATGCCGGAGTTAAGACTCGGTCTCAACGACAAGGTTCTGTTCGAGTCTACAGGGCGTGGGAAGTCCAAGTCGGTGGAACTGGAGGACGTTAAGTTCCATCAGTGCGTCAGACTGTCCCGATTTGAAAACGATAGAACGATCTCCTTCATACCTCCCGATGGAGAGTTCGAGCTGATGTCGTACAGGCTGAACACTCATGTGAAGCCACTGATATGGATCGAGTCCGTGATCGAGCGACACGCCCACAGCAGAGTGGAATACATGATAAAAGCCAGATCGCAGTTTAAGAGGCGCTCCACGGCCAACAACGTGGAAATAGTAATTCCAGTGCCGAACGACGCGGACTCCCCGAAATTCAAGACTACTATCGGCAGCGTCAAGTACTCCCCGGAACAGAGCGCCATAACTTGGTTCATTAAATCATTCCCGGGAGGAAAGGAGTACTTGATGAGGGCGCACTTCGGCCTGCCCTCGGTCGTCGGAGAAGACGTAGAAGGGAAGCCACCGATACAAGTGAAGTTCGAAATCCCGTATTTCACCACATCTGGCATCCAAGTGCGCTATTTAAAGATTATCGAGAAGAGCGGCTATCAAGCGCTGCCCTGGGTACGGTACATTACGCAGAACGGGGACTACCAATTGAGGACGAATTAAATAAAGATGAATCGGCGGCGCACGGACAGGTCTAAGATGGTACGAGTTCTGATCGATAACCCAGAAGCGGGAACTAGTCGGTTTGCTACGCTTAGTGCGCTCCCAAATGTTGAAAGCTAACATTCTAGCCATTCTCACGATTCGATTGTGATCGATACCGATATCGAGGTGTACGGAATACAGGAATATTAATTAGCGTTCTGCAGTATTCAGCAATAAGTCCTCAAGATTACCGTTCGTTTGACAGAATGGCTTTAGTTCCAATAGTCATCCGATATCAAATTTTATACATACATCGGAATCCTATAATACTTTTTAGAGACATTTTACGTAATCTTCTTTCATATTCTCGTGAATCGCGCGGAAATGCAATGTACTTAATTCATTGGATGTGCGTATCGTTGGACGGTACGGCCTTGTAATAATATGACTGGTGTTTTCTGTATACAGGGTTCATTATATTTTCCATTAAACGTTAGTTGAACGTGAGAAGTTGTAAATATGTTGAAGACCATTGTATACCCAGACATTCTCATGGAGTTGTTAACAAGTTAATAGACGTTCTTTGTACTAATTTAAGCTCTGATAGTATTACGTCAGAATTACTATTGTATATCAGTATGACAATAGATATAACATTGTTATTATTGTATATCAATGTATTAGTAACTTAAGATCTTAAAGAGATGTATTAAATTTTTAATGGAAACCATCTATGCGTCTTCTATTATCCCAAACAGCCAAGTTCCCTGTTAATTCTCCATTCCCACGTGCATCATTCAATTTTCTTCGGGTTCACAAAACCCTCCCCCCGAGGCCCCACGAAACGAAGATATTCCGAATTCCGCCACAGAGTTCGCGCAGACTGATATCACCGGGCCAGCAGTCGATCTTGCGAAAACGTCCGCCCTGAAGAAGTGGTAAGTATTCCATGAGGTGACATTAAATCGCGGCAAGATGGAGACAGGGAACGCCGATTAAATCCAACCGCTGCCACAGGCCTTTTTACTCGCGCAGCTAGGAGACACCGGTCACGGTATGCAAATTTCCGTCGGGGGGACGAGCGTAATAATTTTATGGAAATTGCTGGTCCTGCAAGGAATTTCGAGCGACACGCATCGGCCGAAGAATGCGCAAGCGTATCGGGAGGGGATGAAAAACAGTGTGCATGGGATGCACCGCGATCAAAGTGGCCTATTTCCATGCAAGGGGGTAGTAGGCAGATACATATATCTTACACTAATTCAGTGTCCCCTTCGCGGTGTCTTCTTCTTAAATTGCTTATTCCGTTCAGCGTCTCCGTGATGTGAAAATAGTTCCCAAGGAAATTTCCAGGGAAAATTCCACGTGATCTTTCTGCAATCTAAATTATTCTACTACCCCTTAATTCCAATTAGTAACCACGTACCAGTGATTAAGATCGCTAAACATCGATATCCATTTCGTTCGTCCAGAGCCTGCCCCTTTTACATCCTCGTGGATATAAATTCGAGTTGGATGATTTACAAAAGCCACTTCGCGCCCGAAAATTCGACCAACAACCCTCAACGCCAGGCTGTTCGCAGCCCGACATAATTCTTCGCGGAGGCAATAAATATTCCACGGCGTCTATTTCCTTTTTCTCCTTTTGCCACCCCCTCACGCCGCTTTGCATCCGGAATTTATGCGTATCAATTCGCGGCAACGGCCACGACGCCGGCCGGTATTTACGATAATGCATTTATCCGAAATTTCCGTCGATGGGATGCGTTCATATGGTGTGTATATGTAATATATATACAGACAGACGTATGTATATGTGTATATACATATCGCCAGTCTTCGGGGCCGAGATCTGATCAATAAAGGTCAATGTATCCCACCCCCTCTGCAACTTCTCCGCGCGGGGGTAAGAGCAATTTTCAGCTTATCGGATCGCTCGCGCGGGGGATGCTTCAAAATCTATACGTACACGGTATATAGAAATTCTTTATTACCCGGAAGCGTAATTTATAGTAGGGAGCCTTTATCGTGGCGTGGAGCTATATTGATGTATACGCGCTATAAATTTCGTTGGTGCCTTCTTTCCAGCCGGCCGTTCACGAGTTTCCCAAGACCGATAACCCGATATTCCAGGCTCCAGCGAAGTAATTAACGAAATCCGAAACTAATCTGTGGTTGTAGGCGTGCGTATTGTCTACGCTTCGCGGCGCGTGTCGGCGAGATGGCAAGGTAAAAATTCATGCACACTTTTTCGTTTTGACTTTTGAATAATTTAGATAATTTGGATAGTAATCGAGAGACTACTGTTGTTGGGGCTTGGGAGTCTTTGGGATACACTGCGTGGAGCAAATAACAGTATAAGCTGGGCTAAAATAAATTTTATATCAGTGTAGTCTATGAACCTTCCCCTGCAAGAATTATATTTGCAAAGGTGGTTCCACTTTGGGAACATTTTAACAGATGTTACTTTCAAGCTACGTTCTACGAAATACCTGTGTCCATTTTTTAAAAGCATTACTTCTAAGAGTAGACACTTCAAGAAGGTACCCATCTCGTGGAAGAAGGTCCAAAGATTGCGCTAATATTTTTTACCAAAGACTAACCCGTAGTTAATATCGCCAAACGATAAACAAAGTCGAAAGCCAGTCTGCGAAAGCCGTTCAGGAATGAACAATCTGCCCTTAACAGGCAAGACGATCCGTCAGAAGGGGAGTTTCAAGGGAAGGGATCGTGACGCAATTTCGCAGATTCGTCTTTCCCTCGCGGTGTTCCGCTAATAGAAAAAGCAAATTTACCGGCTGCACCGCCGGCGTCGACGAAATTCGAGTAGAAATCAGGAGTTGGGCCGCGGGACGACAGGGGATGCAGGCGAGCTCCTTGGGCGATTCTCTTGCGCTCTTGGTTCCTTAGGGCGTCTCGTTCGATCGGTCCCCGTAGCGCGAAGGGATTCGAGAGATTCCGGAGAGGCCGATTTAAAGTTGCGCCTGAGATCCTGTCGCGAAAATCCACGGGAGACATCTCGTCGTCTCCGCCGCAGGATATTAAAACTTTCGCAGGGAATATATATAGCCGCTGTCAACTCGACTGGATACGTCGCCGGGCAGGGGGTGGTCGTATAAAAATTCGACTCCAAGTGTACGGGAAGAAAAAAGGGTATCCAAAGTTTCTAGCCCCCCCCGGGTTCGGGTGGGCGCGAAAACTATCGTCTGGCAGGGACTCGGGCTCCGTGGTCGTGGGAATTTCACTTAGGAGTATCAGTTGATTCAATACACGGGATTGGCTTCTATTTTGCTGTGGTAAGTTTGGGCGGATGGTCTTCCGACGCATTGTGTCTTCGAGGAAGGAAACCATGTATGATGTACGCCTAGATGGACATATCTACAAATTTGGGACCGAAATTCGCAAAAATATCGAAGATACTATAATTATATAAAATCGACTTTGTGAGCTGCTAAATAATTATTTAAACGTTCAAGGGCCCAGGGGCACCGTTTCCCGTTATCCGATCGGACTCAAACTTTGCACAGATTTTTTTTTAGTATTTGGAACTATTCTGGGTGGTGCCGCGAAGAGAATCTTGAAAAAAAATTCACCAAGAGTAAACTCACTCACAAAGTTTACGAAAGTAATGCTACTCTAGGTACGAAGAAGAGAAAGCAAGGTACCAGCTTTCGTAATAACCTATGAGCCACTTGTTCTGTCGTAGAACTTGCAATTTCGTTAGGGCTCATTAATGGTGGTGGTTTCCAGGAGTGTGTGTGCGGAGGCTGATCTAATTAAATGTAACTGAACAATGCGAATAAATGGGACACTATGTGCGGCAGAGTTTTTGGTGGAACTTGTATTAATTACGCAGTCGCATTTGAGAGGCAGCAAATTGGCACATATCGCGGCGTTATAATGTGAGCGTGCTGCGCGCCAATTTGAGGGTTAATTTGACTGGCGCGAGGGGTAAATCGCGCGCGAGGCGTCGTCAAACGACGTCCCTAATTCCGGGCTCCATTGAATTACAGAAATACGAATCGTAAAACCCGCGGATAACTTCCGCGCTGTCTGGTGTACACCCCCCGGAAATACGTTCCGGAGGAGTTTGCTGTTCGTAATTCAACTGGAGTTTATGCTCCTTGTGTACAAAGCGTTAGCGAGAAGTTACACCGTAGAAATACTCCGTTATGAATCGCGAAAGTTATCCGTGTCCGGCGGAAGCGGTACGCGCGCATACGTTTCGCGGATCGTGCCTGACACGCGGCAGCGTTTTGTGAATATAAAGCCGTACAAACTTGCTGAAAAATCGCTTCAGGACCTGTTCTAAATTCTTCAGAAAAGCAGGGACGGTATGTCATGTACGAGTACATCGAAAATGAGACACTTTTCTTCTAAATGTTAAATGGGATTGCTGTTAATTCTGTGCATTTATTGGAAGTCTTCACTGTTCTTAACAATTTTCATTGCAAACAATTTTTAAGATAATGCACGTGCGAAGAGTTACACAGGAATTAATTTCAAACGTGTCGTTCTGCGACCGCGTCTGGCTACGTACGGTATTGTTCCACTTTTCCGCGTACCACCGGATGCGCGACTCACTGTCAATCACAAATCTTTACATCTGTATCATTTTAAATATACATCGTACTGAAAAGTGTGACGGGTAAAAGTTGCTCAAAGTACCACACGCTTCTCAAAGGAATACTTTACAAATCCCATTAAAGACTTCAGTTACACGGTCCAAAGTAGTCTGAACCTTTCTTCTTCAGACGAATACCAAATCTCCCTTCGTATAATAAATTAAAAAAAGAAAACATCCCGCAACAGCTGCATCGAAATACTCCATATAAACGAGAGAAGAGACAGAAACAGCACAGAGGAAGTAAGGAGACTTGGTTACTAAATTGAGAACCCGTCCAAAGTGAAATACTCTGTCAGAAACATTTGAAAATCGACTGGACTCGGCTCACAATCAGAGGCTCCGCATAAACTTTAATTATAATTTTCTGGCGGCGTAAACAAATTTCAAAGCTTCCCGTATCGAAAGTTCCACAGACCTGGCGCGCATGTCGCGAGCGGTTTTTGAAGTTTCTTTCAATCTGTGCCAGTTTCTCGCGGGACTTTAACGAACTGGGACACCGAGTGAATATCAAAGCGTGCGGCGGCGCGTAAATTAAGCGACGCTCAGTTTACGGGGTCGTTCTTGAGGGACCCGTCTCGTTTCCTAAATGCGCGCCCGCGATAAATAAAAGTATACGTTTAGGTTTCGAATGGCGCGGCACTGGCTGAAAGCGGGGCCGCTCGCCGGGCGGGATGAAAAGAGTTTATGCACGCGTGCTTGGGCGTGTAAAATCATAGGGAGAGGCTAGCTTCCGCAGCAAGATCCTGAATTAACGGGGACCTCCTCCGAAAAAAGGCTGGCCTTCGCTGGCGCCCCAGGAAGAAACCAAACCGCCTTGAAAGTGCTGGAAAAATGCGCTTTCAGCCGACTCTCCCAAAAACACCCGACGAAAGAAACGAACTTCCTAATTCTCTGCCACTCGATTGCAACCTCGTTTCCGTAGAATCTCTGCTCTCGGAGCTCGCTCGTCGGGACTCTTCGCATTGAAACTATCCTCGCGAGCGCTTGATTATTTCGCGGCTCTAGGGTAGAAGCCCCAATCACTGACACATTAAGGACTGACTCTAATATTATTACATAGTATCTGCATTTATTGACTAAAAGTATAAGTTTTTTATTTTTTTTTATTATGGTTTAATATGTTTACTTCATGAAAAACATTTTGTGGATCTTAGAATTTCTATTTTTATATATTAATTCATTAATCTAAAAAATATATTTCTAGATCTATTACTGACACCTCTAAAACACGTGTGACTGAATTACTGACACCCCAATTACTGCCAGCTAACCTAATACTGTTTATTACTCATTTTACGGTTATGTCGTCTCATGTACATGAGCAACTACTGCTATGACAGTAATACCAAAATGCTTGAAACGCTTGTACCAATCACTATCACCCATATATTAATTAAAAAGTCTTAATTAATCGTTATATTACGATCGTTGTGACTTTCTATGATACTTATATTGTACTAAAAAATTATTGTTTATTACGTAAATAATTTAAATATAGTAATTATAGCCCTTTCTTTAGTGCCCTGTTTTCTCTTTCACTAGTAAGGAAGTCGCCATTTCCACTGTTGTCATCAAATTAAAATTTTGTATCGTCTTATAGAAATGAATGAAAAAGAAATATTAAGTGGTGCATTTTCTAGCGTATAGATTATAGGTTGAATTACATAATTCTTTTTGTGTATGACTTTACAACGTTTATTTATTCGTTATTTTCAGTAAAATAGCTTAAGGTGACAGTAATTGGGGGTTCTACCCTGTTTCGCCTGATTTCGAATTCATCCTCGATCTACAACTTCGCAGTCGAGTTTCTCAATTGGGAAGAAGATACTTATGGTTCGGGTGGGACGGATAAATGTGTTTGTGGTTGGACGTTACTCCGAGGAATATGAAATTATCCTAGTCGACCGAGGAGACGCGATACCGAGGAGAAGCGAGCCGTGGTTTTCCTCGAAACGAGATTCCGAATTACAGGATGTCCTGGGAAAAAGCAGCATTTACCGGAGTCGTTTAGGGGAAAGCCTGGCCCGTCCCCTTCGCGAGTACAGCCGCAAATCGCGCGCGCCCCATTGATTTATCTCTGGGCGAGAAAGAAGAGTCGAAAGGGATGGGTGTTAAAGGTTCGACTGTGGAGGGTGGTGTCTGGCCTCGAGGGTGGCTAGAGTGACAAAACGCCACCCCTTTGGGGAAGACCGCGGGATCCGTCATTGGCTTCGAGCCAATCGGGCTTCCTTGTTTTCGCCCCCTGACTTCGACATCTGATTGCAAATTACCATCGGCGCGAGACGACACAGGGTGACCTAGGGGCCGCTCCGCTATATCGTCATCAAAGATCGATGCCTGTCGGAGTGGTTTGCTTAGAGACTTAGCTAGATCTCGGTTGGCCACTGGTCTCAGAAAGATAATTACCATTTATATTTTCACGAGATCCTGATTAATTCTAATTCCACTTCAAAGCCCTGCGCTTGCCATAAAACTTCAACTGAGACACCCAGTAGCAGCTGAATTTCACCCCGGAGGGGGAAAGACGCGAGCTCGCCCAGGAATTGGGATATTAAGAAGACGACGAACCGCCGGCGTCCGCCGGAAGTAACGCGAGCCCTCGCGTTTTCTCGACGCGACAGGGCCGCGCAGCCACCGCGGGCATCGGGGAATGCAAATAGAGGGTAGTTTGGAGACGATGCTCGTCCCTTCGGCGCTAAGCTCGGGGGGTTAATGCATTCGAGTATCGCGGCGCTGGCGTACGCGCGCGTATGCAAATACGCGGCGAAGAGGCCGTCGCGCAACACGCGGAACGCAGTAGTAATGTCAATCCCCTCGATTGTTGGCGTTCCAACCCCCGTTATGCAGATAAATACGAGGCAACGACGCCCACCGGGGGGGTCGCACGACAATATTGCGAATTATATGGGCCGACGATAATTTCCGGCTGCTGCGGTAACGAACGGACGCTTGAGAACGAAGAGGGACAGCGGCCGGGGGAGGGCGCAATTTCCAGAAGCTTTTCGATGTTTCGAGCGCGACGCAGTCGAAACGAAATCAAGTGGCTGCTCGAGCTCCACTTTCGAGGCTACCCCTGCCATCCTGTTTCTCGTCTATTGGGGCAAATCTGGGGGCAAACACTTCTATCGTTCAAACAGACAGGCAAGTCGACGCGATGTAAAGTTGGGGGTCGCGTTCGGTGTGATTCGTAGCGACATAAGCGATCTTCAGTGGGCAATTGACTTTCCACCGACTAGGAGTCGATGAGTATAAACGCGCTGCAGGATATTAACGGTTCCTGGGTAAATTTTCTTCGGCAAAGTGGCTTCCAACAATGTCGCTTGTGCTATGATAGAATTCAAGTAGTAGTCGTCGATGATTAATCGACCGTAAGTAGAGTTGGATTTTTCTATGAGATTTTATTTTATTCTCCTGCGCAGGGCTGAGGTGGCGCGCGATATATAGCGACGGTTATATCGTAAAGGTGAATTTAGTTGGGTAGATCGGATCTTGGGGTCGTATACACGACGTTCTGATAAAGAATGAAACATTCATGCAGCATTTTTAGATACCCTCGCTGATACACCGAATCCAATAAAGGCAGTCAGGCTGGAAGGATTCATTTATTTCCATTACCGTCACGGTCGATTAGTGGAAATTCCATCCAGGGGAGGACGGTTAGTTATTACAGTAACGCTGTCAGATAATCGAACTCGAGATAAATGCAACCCCAGCCCCGGCTGCTTGTGCGCGTGCCGTGTGTGCTTGCTTGTGTGCAAACGTCGACAAATTACCCACGGCCGAATAATGTGTCGGTCGGCGTTAAACATGGGAATTGCGGCGGGGATCTAGCTGGCACCAAATTTGCTAATAACAATCAGTAGTTTCTATTGACGCTTCCATTTACCAGCACGGCCGTTTCTTCTCTGACTGCGAAAAACAGAAAGAGATTCCTCTTCCTTCGACACAGAACCGTCTAGCGGTCATTTATCTCGATTTAAATCGCGGAAAATTGATAATCGAGGCTACGAACGAAGCTCAGGCCACACGAACAGTTGTTCCAACCGCTGCGATAACCATAATAAGGAAAATAAACCTTAGTTTTTCCATTTTAGATGAGTATAACAGTCTCCGCATCATCGCCCGACAGAAAATAACTTTTTTGAAGAAGGTTGCGCCATCGACTAGGTACATCTGTGTATCTATATAGGGTAAATCCGGGAGACGCGGTCGACCTAATATAAAATGGCTATTAAAACTAATATAGATATTACTTATTTTATCAGAACAAACCTAATATGTTCAGAATTTTATGCCGATTCAGAAAAACTGGTCGATATTTGCTTTAAGACAATATTTACTGTAAATCGGGTTGAAAACTGAAGTCATGCCATCTGACCACCTCGACCGAGGTGCCGGGAGAAATGGTTTTCGTCGTTGGCAGAGACCACTCACATAATTATTCATGGAAAATTAACAAAGGATTAAGCAAAATTATTTATGAGTGAATACAACTACGGATTCATTGATATTTAATTTGTTTACGCTAAACAAGTAAAGAACACATCAAAGAAAAAGGGTGCGTTCCGATTTTCGCAGTGAGTGCATGAAATTGGTGGCATCGTATTGGTGGCATCGTACGATTCCCTAGAATTTCTCTCACTTTCCACCAATACGATGCTACTTCCGGTACAGCGAGCGTGCAGCAAACGCAGAATTTCAGAGGTGAAGCAGTCACTGCGCGCGCGCATGCGTATTTGTTTTTCCAATCTTTGATTATTTGAATTTCTCTATTGGAAATAGCTGATACAATTTAATGAAAAGTAATAAAAACAATTAATTCTCTCATGATTACAATGCCACTTTTTTACGTTATTATTTTGAAGAAACTTCATGTGATGTTTTTTTTTAATACAAATGTATAATTACATACTTATTATCGAATATCCCGGAATAACCTCCATAATGTTCTCTGTAATCTGTCAATTTTTAGGCAAACATAATCTGCCCGAGTGTTTTGTTTACAATTAATGATATGTATATTAATTCTGATTCTAAATGGCAAGTTAATATCATCTTCATTTTTGCTTTCATCAGACGAATCACAGCTGCTGATTTCATTATCACTATTATTTAATAGTATCGAGGTTATTGTAAACAACGTTTCTTTTTCCATAGTAGCATTTTTAAATTTCAAGACCGCATGAACCGCTGCGATTTCTGCACTCACTGCGAAAATCGGAACGCACCCAAAGTGAATTACCTACTGGCGATTAGCAAGGCAAATGAATACAAAAGTGAATAAATAAAATAAATAAACAAAAATAATAATAAAATAATAATAAAAAATAAAAAAATAAACAAAAATAATAAAAAAATCATAACTCGACCATCTTACCTTTTTGCAGCGAGACATGGTCTTCTCGTTAGCTTTGAGAGGAAGAGTTAATATGGCCAAATACTTTGGCTGCATTGTCCCTCAATATCTCTACTATCTTATTATTCCAAACATTAAAGGAAAATAAACTTAGAAGTATATTTTAAATACGATTCTGTACAACCGCTGTTTGATAAAAGAGGTTAAATGTAACATCAATTTACCTTTTATAGCCTATAAATCCAGAAAAACACAGAAGGAAGCGAAATAACGCTATTCATTCAACTATTTGGCTTCTAGAGAAGTAATTGGTCTGCACTTTAATGCATTTTTACATATAGACTCTGAAATATAGCGACACGACCAACTCTCCGGCTCGACCGCGTCTCCCGGATTCACCCTATGCGGTAAAAAAGCTCAAAAAAATTCTGGGTGTTACCTCAAACATACCTTAATATGCAGACAAAAGGCCAGACAGTATAAACTTACAGATTTTGTCAAATAAATTCCTGAATATGACGTTGAAAATCGGGCAGTTACACCCTTAATATCTGAAATCTTCTATTATTTGCTAATGTCTTTCGACGAAGACAGTTAGCGTTAATGATCTAATAATAAGAATCGAGAGCTTCTCGAAACCCGCGGATCCTTCGTTCTTCACTCCCCCTTGGAAGGGGAAGGGGGAATGAAAATAGACGTGCCGCGCGATTGACGTATCGTAACAGGTTTCCCCGATCCCGAGCAAAGTTCCACGAGAAAATGTGCCCCTTGAACGCATTATCAGAGGCACTAGCAAGGCGACGGTAATTAAATAGAGTGACGCAGCCGAGACTTTGCGCCAAGCTCGCAACCCCCGAGGGGTTGGAGGGGCGGGACGGCGAACCGCGCGCGTTGCTTTCGCTGCACTTGAATGCATTAGCGGAGCTTAAAGTTGAGACCACGGTGACGACGGTGTCTCCTTGCATTTGCATTCGGTGTAGTGGCCACACGCATTTGCATTTAGTTGCGAATCATCGCCGCGCGTTACTCCCGGCGAGCCGTCGACACCTTGTCGCCCCCGGCGGAGGCGTGGACGCGGAAAAAATACACCCCCACGTCGCGGTCCTGTTCGGCGGAACGTCGCTCGGCGACACTTCGCGCCCCCACGTAGCGAATTCATTGGTTTTGGAAAGCGAACGTGGCTTCTCGTCAACAGGCGAAAGCAAGCTGGCTGTGCCACCCCGGGCTGGCTTCGAGCTTGGCTTTCGGGCAATTTCGAGACAGTGCAGAGTCGAGACAGTGCAATTTCCTTAGGTTTCAATTGGAAGGCTGAGTTTATTAGTAGAGAGGAAGAAAGGAATAGAAAGGAAAGTATAAAATATGTGGTGTCAGTGGAGACCCGAGAAGTTTTTTTATAGGAGTTAGAGGAAGGCCACTTTTATGGCCAGAAGCTCGTTTCTCGCCTTCGTTTTACGCCGCTTATTTCCAGCGAGGGGAGATTGTATTATTAAGACGTCGACACGAATCATCCCCTCCCGTCCTCGCTGCAATTTCGCGACGTCGAGGGTAGGTGCTTAAAATATCAAGCAATAAACATCTCGGCGAGGATTTACGTCTACCAGCGCTTCGGCACTTCCAGCCTCCGTTCCTAATTAGAAAAAAAATGGAGGCAGAAGTCGTTCCTCGCATAATTCCTGTTAGGTACGGCGGGCCGTGGGAGGGCGCGTGCGTTGTCAGGGTTTTCATTAAAAATCCCGATGGGGCACTCCTTTTTCAGACGCTCGACGAAGGGCCCCAGATTATTGACGTTTATTACGGGGAAAATAATTTTCCGCCCGCAGCTAATCGTGCTGGTGTTTCGATCGAGCCGTAAGGATTACCCTCGACAGAGCAATATCCTGTCCCCGTAACTTGAGCATCGCAAATATTAAACGGGCGAGGAGGAAGCCCCGTCGATCTACCGACGACAGGACGCAACGAAGTTTATTTTTAATCGGGACTCGCAGTTCCGATCCGTGGAACGGGAATCCCACTCGCTGTGCCCCTCCCTCGTTTCAATAATTTCGAGGAAACGACGCTTTTTAATATCGGACGATCCAGTTGTGCTCCACGGCGAAGAGATAGTTTCTATTTCCAGCGCCGTGTCGAGGCTGCTTTTCAAGACAACCTGGCACGCGACGCGACATTAATAACGTCTCCCTGTGGCCGAAGAAACGGATTCGAGATGTCACGTCGTCGATATCCGTCCCTCGGTTCATAAATATCTGACGCGAACGCGAAAAGGGAGAGTTCCGTGCTGCCTGCTCGAGGCACTTAATAATTTGATTTCGAGAGCCCTTAATATTCGTCGCGATCGTGACGACGCGTTTCAAAGAAGCGTCGAGGCGATGGAAAGAAATATATTCACGCGAACGTGTAGGGGAAATATTATATAAATTATTTAAATAAGGGGAAATATTATATAAATTATTTAAATAATGGGAAACTTATATAAATAAATAGTGAAGCATACGGATTAAGCTTTGGATGATTTCGTAATATAGACACTGATTGGTTTCGATTACTTTTGCCGACGAATGCGTGTAACTTCGAGGTGTAAATTGATAAATGATGATTCTTCTGGAAAGAGGTCATTGAAAATGTAGAGTGATATTTACTGGTTCAGGCAGTTGACTAATTGTGAGTTTCAGTGAAACAGGATATTATGTTTTACGCGTAAGTACATTGATATATTTAAAGTCTGCGGTTTGTAGTAAACGATAAATTAATATTCGCTTCCGCTTTTAACTATATTAATTCTCGATCCTTTCCCTCCCGTCTCGTCGCAAACACGACAGAATTTTCCGTATGGGAAAACGATGCCCTTTGAGCTGAAAGTAGGATTCAGTTTCGCATGCTTCGACGCTAATCCGCTTTAATATCAGAGGAATCTCGGCGCTAACGAAGCAGCATCCGTTGCTGTTCTATTTTTAATGATAATTAAATTTGTTACTTGCTTTGTCCCTCCTCGGTTTCAACGTGAAACGCTCCAGCGCCACACTTCCTTATAATCTAAATGAGCATGCATTTCTGCTGTTTTTCCACCGGATTAAAATACGGTTTTCTATTCTACTTAGTCTGCTTAGCAACGATACGAATGTACGATTCAATTTCGTGAGATTTTCTTAAATGGACTCTGGTGGAAATTGAAGATGTTGTACGTTGTCCCGCGTGTACCTTAACTTGGCTAAAGCTTGACTTAAAATTAATAGTGTAGAAATTTGTGTGACGTCCGGGAAGGCAGCTTTGAAGAAGCTACCAATTCCCGTGTTTTTCTCGGCTACAAAAAGCAAGAGGCAACGGTTAAAGATCTTAGCTTCGACGCCGGTAAAACGAAGTAAATCTCATTAAAATCTCTGTGCGAGTTTCACTCCTTTCTGGCTCGGAAGGAAAAGAAAGGACTGGCAAGCTCGAAGGGTGTCGTTAATTAACTCTGTCCGTCACGGCAGGAGAAAAAGTTGGCTCTTTCGCAATCTCAGGCGTGGTATGGGGATTTGTTTACAATATTTCGTGGGTGGACATTACTGCCAACCAGACGATTACAGTTTTCAATGGCGAATTCGATGTTTCAAGCACGAGAAATTGTTGTGGGAAGATGGAAGATGTTCAGTAGAATTTCTTGCACAATTTATAAGAAATATGTTTATGATATCGATATACTATTTCTAGTTGGTAACCAACTAGTGTAAGAGTGTAGCAGTAAGAGTGTTTTTTGCTTCGTAAATACTAAATCTTACAATGCACCTACCATCTATTATCTATTACCATCTATTATAGCATTATGGCCTATGCCCTGTGATTGCTGCTTGGTTACTAATCAATTATCAGTTGGCTGCTAGCTGGCCCTTAATCAATTATCAGTTGGCTACTAATTGGCTACCAGTGCAGCTAATGGTAACAGAGATTACTAACAGAAGATATTAGTTTAGTAAGAAATAATAAGGAATGACGCGGCAGACAGGGAGGAATTCTAAAATTCGATTAGACGTAGGGTTGAATGTACAACAGAACGAAAAACGAGCGATCAATTAGTTAATTTAACGTGACAGTTCGTGTGTCTTGCTGCCTTTCGACGAGGTGCCTTCTCCCCTTGCCTTCTCTTCGTAATTCAAGTCAAGGACGACACTTCGTTTTACTGGTGTCTTCGCTGTCGATGAATGTACAATATAGCGCAATAAATGTCGCGAGAAGAGAGAGGTCGAGAGAGTAAAGAATAGCCGGCGGAATTCATTTAATTGCCTTCAGTGTTAATTAGTTTGTCCGTCGCTTCTTACGACAAGAGGAACTTCTATATAATAACGAGGGAATTTATCCTGACGTGGATATAATGGATTCGGATTCTTGATATAATTGCTAAACGGGACGATTCATTTTAATACTCGGAAACGGAGAACGCCTGGATAAGAGGAAAAAGTTGAATGTAATTGCTAAGTAGGGAGGGTGGGAAGTACTGTCTAACAGTTTTCCATTTCTAAAACTTTCTTCGTGTTCCAAACGAGAAACATAATTCGATAAAAACTCGTCGAACGTAAAGGAACAATTGTTGCTAATTTCCCTTCGCGGTGATAGTTAGCATTAGCAATGCTGGAGGATTATAAGCTTAGGGCCTTTTCACAGGAGACACTTCTCTGGCTGACGACTAAGTAGTATTATCATTACCAATCGTCTTTATTACTCTAATGGAAGAGAACTGAATATTTACAAAAAGCATAGACAAGAAGACTAAATTCGAGGCTACAGTGGTGATACTGTTGGCAAGCCTAACCGTGAACTATAAACTAAACTAAAATAGGGACAACAACAAAAAAAAAACATTACAAAAATAAGAACAAACAAGTAAAGTAATCTTAACTTAACTTAAAGTAATATTTCCTTGGGACTTTAAGCTAATCACGAGAAAACACAGAAGTAAACTAAAGTAAACGTAAAATAAGGAAAAGTATTTCATACATAGTCAGACATGGATCTACCTTAGACTTAACCTAACACCCTTTCTGCCCACTGAGTACCAAAAACCCAGCTACGAACCAAATAAGCGTCTCGCATAAAACAACCCCTTACGCCATCCACCCCATTAGACTCCCCCATCTATAATTAACGAACTAATAACACGAACACGTCAATAGACGTCACATACAGGCCAATCTATACGGAATCAATGCTCCCGCGAGTTCCCTCAACCCCGCAGCCACCCCTTTCGACGAGAACTCATTTACATCCGCGAGAGGGGGCCGAAAGTGTTCCAAGTAAGACCAGGATCGGGAGGAATCTCATTTAGTTTCGAATTTCACTCCCACCAGGGAGATACTCGGTGGAGAAATGCATCAGGGAAAGAGAGGAGGAGAGGCAGACAGAGCATCGATTATACGGGGCGTCGTGTCGATCGTACTTAAAGCGACACCGTGTTCTCAGTGTAAACGTAGCTCGACGTCTCGAAACTACTTACAACCCCCCAACCCCCCGCCCTATCCTTTGGCCCCTGCTTTGTCGATTCGAGTAAACATTGGCTTGTTTGACCGAAGGAAAAGTTGTCGGGGAGAGGGAGACCGACACAAGGCTCGTCAACGACCGCGACACGGGACCAAAGAATACGGATGTAAGGGTTGACGATGGTGGTGGCGGCGCAGGCGGCGCGTCCTTCGACTTTCTTTTATTTCACAGGCCTCCCCCTTCTGGCAGGCTCTATTCCTCCTTCTTCCTTCTTTTTTTTTTCTGTCCATTTCAACGAGGAGGCATTCATTGTCCACTCGCGAACTTTTCGAGCTTTCGGGCCGGAGGAGGCACACAAAAAGGAAAATAGAGAGAGAGAGAGAGAGGGGGGGTTGGAGGAGGAGATTGATTGTGAGACCGCCAGGCACAGACCAGTCTCGCTTTCTCTGGCCCACCCTTCAACTCTTTCCTACGCCTTCCTCCGTTGCTTCGCGAGGCTTGATGAATTTATGATAACGCTTAGCGTCCGGCTCCAAGCGAGTATTTCGCTTTTCTTATTGTTTCGTTGGATGTAGATGGTTTGTCGGAGGCAAAAGGCGAGAACGAGGACGTGATTAAGGGAGGGGTTTAATGATTGGTGATTGGCTGTGTGATGAGGTGGCGAATTATGGTGGAATTATTACTAGAATACAGTATGCCTAGTCAACAATCGCGCAAAAGCACTTTCCAAATATTTATACTAAATGTGGTGGAAAGTGAATGCACGCTAAATTTAATATTCGAGGGGTGCAATAAATATTTCCCGCGCTGCTATATAGCTAGGCTAGTAAATTTGTAGTATATATAATTCAGGAATTAGAATAGAATATTAAATATTTTAGATAGTTTGTAGTAGAATATGGAAACATAAGAAATTTTTAAATTAAATCAACCGAATCTCTGAAATAGATAAAACTATGAATAATAATTTAGATGAGAGTAAAGACTCACTTTGCCTCAAGTAGTTGAAGTAGAATGAGTCGGAAGTGCTAATGGGGTAGTAATACTTTATACAATAATCAGTGCACTGGATATATTAACCACTGTACTAGTCGATATATTAATCAGTGTACCAATAAGTACCTTAACCCTCTAGGGACGACTGGGACTCCAGAGTCCCATTCAGATTAACACATTTTTATTTACGTTCCATCAATAAGATCGAGATTTGATAGGTATAGTGACCTTTAGTAGGCAGAGAAGAAACTGTTGTACCATCAGAACCCGAAATTAAACTTTTTTTTGTTATATTGTTATAAACAAATTAAGAAAAAAATAAAATAAAAAAAAAACTAACGAGTAGCTTCCAAATCCGAAGTATAAAATAGACTATTTTAACGCTCAAAAAAATTCTACGTTAAGTTTAAAACATCCCCGTCCCTAGAGGGTTAATCACCCCTCAATTCACTCGATAAACTAATACAGTAATAAGGGACTGGCCAACTGACACAACACTCAACACTCAACGAGGGCACTGATAAGACTGAAAGCTCCCACCAAAAGAATATAAAGATCCGCGCGACGAAAATCAGCTGGGCTGGGGGTGGGTCCAGGTTCCACGAAACTCAGGTAAACGCGACCCCTAGCTACGCTATGTAAACAAAGGTTTCTGGCCTCCAATTTTAGAAGCATACATACTTCATGAAATGTTAACACTGTTTACTAGTAAGCCACGTGTAACTTCCAAACAGGAAGTTTGTGGAAGCCGACTCAACACACGTGATCAAAAATGAATAATGACGGGTACAGATGAGAATGTAAGGGGGTAGCCTAGGTCGAGGATATTCATAGAATAAAATTGGAGTAATTTGTCAGAATTAACGAATATGGAGACACATGATCGCTGTTAATGTCGCTTTGCAGCACAATACGAAGATCCTTCCTCGAGCTACTTTCTCTCTTGAAATAAAAGGTTCTTCATAAAGATAAATGTCTACAATAATCGGTGAATCCCCACTCTCTTCGAAGACAGTGTGCTCGAGCAGATCCGCGAACGTATATATTTCGATCTCTTATCTTCCACCGCGAATGTAAAAGGCTCATATTTTCAGCCTCGCTATCACGTCTCCCCTATTTGTATATCTCTTTTCTCTTTCCGCGTGTTTGCGCGCTCAATATGCACGCGTCTTGAAACCCCCGCATCCAGCCAGACTTTTCTTCTTCTCCATTATTAAATATTAATATACCTTACGGTTTTCACGAGGAAACTCGCGGATCCTCGCCGAGGAAATACGAACGCAAGGAAATCCTCTAACGTGGCCGTGTATTTTTCCTCACCCTTCGCCCTGCTCTCCGGGACACATCTGGGTATACAGAAATCCCTGCTGATTTTTCTTTAAACATGGATTTTGAAGAGTCTTCTCCTCGGGCTTAAAGTATTCCGTCGATTTCAAGCGCTGGATTATTAAGATAACTAAGCTGGGGTAAATACAGCTTAGAAGCTTCCCTTAGATTGCTAGGGAAGTCGGAGTTTGAAATAGTCTACTTTTTTCTATGTCAACTTGAAAGTTCGAGCGGCGAATAACGGTCCATTCAGTCTATAAATTGTTCGTGGATGAATTAGCTTTCCTGGTATTCGCGAGCAGGAGATGAGAAGATACGAAAAGTGGGCGATCCTCTCGCCATTTCATCATGGACGATGAATTTGTGGCGACACTCTGAGATATTTTAAGGGCTTCCCTCGACAATCCTGAACGCCGACGCTGCGATCTCTATTTCCCGGCGAGGATACGACGGAGGAGGCGATGGATCCTTATCTCGGCTCGTCGGTTTGATTCGAGATTGGGGGAACGTATTCCCAATTTTCCTGCGTGGATCGATGCCGTTGCTTTTCGTCCCAATTCCCGACAATTTACAGTCTCCTTGTCGCGCCCAGCAAATTAGATTACTCAGGGAGCCTTCCAGAAGTTTTCTGGTTGCTTTGCCCTTTCCTTTATTTACCTCGATTTACGGGGATTCCCGGAGACGGGGTTTCCACTCCGAATCTGGTGGAAAATTAGCGCGTCCTGCATTTCCACGGAAGCTGAGGGAATCCTGCGGCAGGATGGTACGGGGCGGTGGGAAATTCCGAACCAATACGGCTGGGACATAATTTCAAATTCTCTGGAAAAATTCCATAACCATCTAGCGGTTTTTCTACGCATATTGGTATTGAAACTCGAGACCAAGAGTGAGAAGGAACTGAAGAAGTTGTTTAAAATTTTAACAAAGTATGAAGTGTAAAGTTATTTTCCCAGGTTGCACCAAAAATTTCTATAAATAAAAGCCACGCTAATAGAATGGTATTTGTCTTGTAATATTAACCCTCTAGGGACGGGGATGTTTTAAACTTAACGTAGAATTTTTTTGAGCGTTAAAATAGTCTATTTTATACTTCGGATTTGGAAGCTACTCGTTATTTTTTTTTTTTTTTTAAATTTGTTTATAACAATATAACAAAAAAAAGTTTAATTTCGGGTTCTGATGGTACAACAGTTTCTTCTCTGCCTACTAAAGGTTACTATACCTATCAAATCTCGATCTTATTAATGGAACGTAAATAAAAATGTGTTAATCTGAATGGGACTCTGGAGTCCCACTCGTCCCTAGAGGGTTAATTAAATTCACGAAGATGGAGTGTTTCGTAATTTTCATTATTATCGTATCACCGAATTACGAATAATTTATGTAATTAAATGGAGTTTGCCCATCGAATCAATAACAATCGTTAGTTCGCATGGTGTTACGTAAAGAGACGTTGACGTCCGGTTAATTATTGCCGTCCTACGTATCACAGTGGATAATTTATATTAATTACATGCAAATGGAAACAAACTGTACCAACGGACTCGATCATCTAAAATAACACCAAAACTCAAATCCCCGCGTAGTTCGTGGACAAATGTCTCTATGAATTGGAAGGTCAAAGTGCATGTTGGAAAACGATGGAGAGGCGTCGTTGCATCAGCGAGGACCGAAATCGTCCGCGAAAGACTTCTCGCATTTCCACGACGAATGGTATTCTAGGCCGAATGAAGTTACCGTTCAGGGTGGAATAAGGGCCAATAGCCTGTAACAGGTAATATTACAGACGTAATTTCCTATCCGCGTTTCCCTCGGCAAACTCTCGGCGATTCGGCCCCTCTGCCCACCCCTGCCGCCAGCAGCCCGTTGGAAACGGAAAAGGGATTTTCAAGAAGACGAGGAGATAACGTAAATTTACTGTCCAGTTGTTTTCGATTCTCTCCCTCAGCTATCCTTACGGGATTTAACTTCGTTTTAATAAACGCAACGAGTTTCATTGCCGTCCCCGCGGTTTATCAAGGAGGAAGAATAATCCTTCGTTTACGGGAGACTTCAGCCACCCCCCGTCTGCCAACCCTTACTCGGCCCCCTGCCTTTTATGCCTTTGACTGGAAAGCGGAGAAACAGTAAGGGCTTTATGAAGTAACGCAAAGCTCTCGTTTCAAACTTCCCTTATCGCATCCCCCTCGCGGAATTGCGAATCTGATATTCGTTATCGGTAATCCCGGGATTGTTTCTAGAGGGAAAGTCGAAACAGAAATGAAATAGCTTGGAACGGGGAATATGTAAAGCCGCCGAGGACTTTGAGTAAGAATTCGCATGGGACAAAAGGGAGAGTCTGTGCGATTGGGATTTCTGAATCTCCCGGTGAAATTAAAACGTAATCTACTGTTATTTCATACATAATGTCCCTTTTGATGCCAGCCAACGGCGCACACCGTTGCTTCCGTGATTGCACGGATTTCGAGTCCCGGAGCAATGTGACTGGTCCGTGGTTTCGAGTTTTCCAAAAAGATAGGACAGCAATCAGTTGCTTTTTCCGCGCAGCCATTTTTTGGTGGCAGTTAACGGTACGGATATGTGCCGTCGGTTTTGCAATCAGGTGGATTCCGAATTACACGGTGACACAGTTGGGCCGGGGGATTGCAGACTCTCCTCCAAAATCGCACGGTTCCATTGTCATTAAATTACGAATTTAATGGGACAATTTAATTGTAACCTGATTCGTGGCGTGGCGATCGTCTGCGTGCAAATGCCGGCGCAGCGACACATGATAGTTCCTGTTACACCCTTCGGTAAGCGATAGCAGATAATCGTAGAGAGCATCAGTAGAAATATACGGGATAAGTCAGCCGCGGGCGTGAACTGCAACTGTTAACTGCATCGACCGCCAACTTCGCTCGTAGCAAAAGGCATAAATAAAGGGAACTCCGTGCTACAGATAATGCAACGGAGTAAATGTGTCTCCGTGTTGCCGGTGACAATAGATAACTGTAGAACAGTCTAAGTAGAAATGTATAGCATAAGTCAGACTGAGCAGGTTCTACTGCCCGCCAACAACCGCCATTAACTTTCCTCGTTACCAGTAACCTTGATATCGCTTGGAAGCACACATAATAACAAGTTACACGCGTCCGCGATGGTTGGAACTTCATTTCTAAAACAGATATACCTACTCGATTGTCAGTATTAAGGGGGGACTCTACCTTGTTGGACCGAAAAATTGCATTTTTTTTTTTTGCTTTTTCGGAAAGTTACGAGTCTTGTGTATACACTCTGCAAAGTCCTTTATAGCCCTGGAATAGCTTAAATAATGGTAAGTAGTCAATTTTCATCCTTATACGTAATATGAACTTTTAAACTCGATTTTCTCGAAACTACATTTTTCGACCTGGCGTTGAAGAAATCTCGACAACCAATGAAGCAAACAACTTGAAATTTTACATGCATGTTGAGCAAGCGTCTGTCTATCTATGGTAGTAGATTTATTGCCGTATTGTAACCGATCCTAATTTTACTTAATGATGTTTTGCCGATTTTTGAGAAAAATTCGATTCATCATATTCAGAAGCCTGCCATTTTAACATTTCTTTGTTTATCATAATCAATCTACTACCATCGATAGCCACATTCATACAGATTAAGAATCTCTTTCGTTTTTGTGTTTCAGATTATCCTTCGAGTATATTTCGTTAACGCCAGGACCACCCGATTTTTTGTCAACGCCTCAAGTCAGCGCTCTGTATCAGCCACATCTTTTTTTTACCGTCACATAAAAATTTATAACAAGAGCTGAAGATACAATAAAACAGCCTGTCAAACCGCAAATTAATTTGTCAAACCGTTTTTGTACAAAAAATTCACCAAATTCATCGATTTTTCGGCCCAACAAGGTAGAGTCCCCCCTTAAACTGTGACTGTTAAATTAAACGAACTTGGAATTCTTGGCTTACAGATGATCTGGTTTTGACAAATCTTCTCAGCTGAGTATTCCTATTACCATATTGACGGCTTAGTGCACGAATATTATATGTCCACTTTTTGTGATATTTGAGTTTTTATATGCAACAAATAATAGTTCTTGACTGTTTTTTTATGCTGGGTAAAAATCGCATTTATATCTAATTCATAAATTTGTCAGAAATAATATTTTTCTTCATTCTATGCCCCCGAATCTTATGTACCATATTGCATGTTTAAACTCGTTTTTTCTTAAAAACGCTAAAAGTGGATATACAATATTTGCACACTAAGCTGTCGATACGCCCTTTGTCGGTAGTACACATTTTGGGGGTTGCTGTCAAACTGCAAAGGCGAAGCAACAGGGTTGTAATATCGACAGAATCTTCGTAAGATCAACCACCCTTCTCAAACTTAGGTAGTCAAGTATTTTTGGCCCTTTGCAAAGTGTCCATAGCAGATAGTTCAAAATGATTCCTTAAGAATATGGAAATGAAACTAAAGACATTCCCTGAGGTCGTGGAGATTCTTCGAACAGATCGACCACCGTCTAAACCATCTATCCTGCCATTGTTTTAAGGATCTATGCGGGGGAGTAGTAATTTTCTATGGTGGTCCCCGAACAATCGCAGCGGCAACGGGGAAGGAAGGATCGCGCGGAGGCAAGGAAACGGCGGAATTTACTGCGCCCGACTCATTTCGGGCCCCCCTTGGAATAAATGGACACTCGCCTGGTAGCGATGTAAGCTTGCGGGGAAAAGACGCGGCTCTCCCGTGGTTTATCGCCGAGACAAACGGAGCGATTAAAGCAGAAATAAACGGTTCACTTACCGGCGTCGCCCGCGCGATTCATAAAGCCTTCTAAATGTCCATTCCCGCGCCCGCCAGACGTGCCAGACATGAGAAATAATCCGTGGATTTCCCTTCCCTGTCCTCGATGTCTACGCGCGTTCCACGGGAATTAAGCGCCTCTTCAGAATCCACGGGGCTTGCGGCCTCGGTGTGAAGTGTGCCCGCCCCTGCGACAGAATAAAACTGGCCTGTCACTCGAAGATACCGTGGCAACAACAACGATTTCTTTACACACCCCACAGAAAGTAAAGTTCAACCGGGAAATTATGGAAACTGGGAAGTATTCACCCCCCTGGAATTGTTCATGGAATTAATTACTGGATACTGAAGTATAGGGGCAACTTTGAAGTCTGAGCTGGGGATCTGAAGTATTCTCGTAATAAACCGTGCTTGTAATTACTGCAGCTAATTGATATTACAGATTAGAAGTTAGTTCGTCAGTGTCGTTTGATCAAACGGGACAGGAAGCTTCTTCCGAGCCCGAGAAATAATGACCCTCGCGATTCCTCGCGTCACTACCATCAATTTCCGGCAAGGACTCGGCTGGATTTAATCCCAGCACGGTGCGCCGGACCCATCCGTAAGGCGTTGCTACTCGAGAAGTTACACTTTTCCTACAGGCCCTTGTGTACTTAATCAATATTGATGTTGGATCAAGCTGCAATTCATTCGACGCGTTCTCCTCGGCTTGTATCGGATATCGGCGCAAGTGACAGGTTAAGCTTGGTTTACGGCGGGGAATAAAGGGCGGGAAATGACACTGATCCCGTCGGGGAAATAAGAAGAATTATGATCGATAATTTTTCAGGGCGACAGTGGAAATAGTAAGGAAATAAATCGAGGCCTGATACGTGGTGGGGTTTTAAACTTCAGTTGGTAATTACCGTATAATAAACCAGGGACTTAATACCGGTATAATGCTCATACCGGTATTTCGCCAATACAGCTATACCGAAACCGATATCATACCGAAAAAGATAAATACCGAAACCGATATCATACCGAAAAAGATAAATACCGAAAACAATCGGTTTTCGGAATTACCGGTAACCGAAATAAATACCGGTATTTTTTCGGTATTCTTCTCGGTGAACACCGAAACCTACCATGTTACTGAAAAGAATACCGAAAAAATACCGGTATTTATTTCGGTTACCAGTAACCTTTTGTTTTCGGTATTTATATATTTCGGTATGATATCGGTTTCGGTATAGCGAAATACCGGTATGAGCGTTATACCGGTATTGAGTCTCAGACGAAGATACAACCGAAAAATACCGGTATAATACCGGTATTTTACGTACCGGTAGGAGTCCCTGTAATAAACAGCGAGACCGGGGCTTGATAACGATTTCCTAGACGGAACCTTCAGTTTCGGCGGAAAGCAGTACCCCGGTTTAATTTATTCCCGTCTCTTCCCCGAGAATACGTGCCCTCGTCTCTTGTTACACCCAGCGTGAAGTTACTTCAAAATATCATTCGTTAACAGGCATAACTGCGATGATAATATAAAATTCCCCGCTGGGAGTCGTTCAAACAAAGCTTCCAGTTTACACGAGAGCCACATTTTAATGGAACACGCAGAGTACGCGTTTCCCTGTTGGCGTATTTAATTTAAAAATACTTCAGCATTGCTTTGCTTTAGTGCGGGGTTAATTGAGAAACATTGCTGGGGCGCGAAACCTTTGGGCTTTCTTGAAAAATATCGCACGATTAATGAACCATGATATATCGCAGCGTACCGGGGACTAGTAATTAAGAGAATAATTGTGCGCGGATGAAAACACGCTGGTGGAAGGTTCTATCAACGGCACATCTCCTCGTGAAACGTTTCATTCCTCGGTTTCCCGTTTTTATGGGTAAAACAGAAGGTCGTTATCGATACCACGATATTTTTGCGCGTCTTCGATCTCTATTACGGTCGCAATTTTACGACTGAGGACGTCGAAGATCGTTGGGAAGCTGGGTGGGTCGCATTAAAAGGAATCCTACGGCGGTGGAAATAAAATGTGGGAGAAATGTAATTAGAGATAACGACGAAGTTAAGGGGAAACCGGAATCGAGCGAACCTCCGTGTCTTTTTCCCGCTAAAGGGACCAGAGGCGCAGATATTCTAGTTATCTAGTTACGTACTTACGCCATGCATCCCACATGATCTAAATTACTCGAACACATAACAATTACCGCGCGTATAAACTCCCACATACATCTATTATAACTTTACTAATACAGAATTCTCCAGAGATATCGATATTAAATAAATATCGTCCACCATTACACAAGCATCGAACAGATATCGCGATAAGGACACTAGAACATTAATAAGTGGACGGTGCGTTCGTCAACAGAATAACCATTTAATGAATGATACGGAAGAACAGTCAAACGGAATAAAAATACCGGCATGCAGGAAATCTCCTCGAAACAATATCAGAGCCCTCTCCTACCGCGAAATCGACTCGCTGGAGGTCTGCCATTTTCTGGTAAATAAAAGGTGCCATTATTGGCGCACTCTTATTACGGAACGGGCTACTGTTGCCATCAACTCGCCACTTAGGTAAACGTGTACCAGTGATTATGGCGGGCGACCGAAATTTCTACGTACACCTCGACGTGCACGCTGGCAATTCTATTACAAAGGCGCCAGCCAATTATTATCGTATCGACACGGCATCGGATCGTGTTCGAATGCTTGTTCTCCGGCTGCATCCTGGGAATCGGCGACAATCGATATAATTATACGCTACATCTCGTCTCCCCCACTCACACGGCGAGCTAATTACTAATCGATGCTTCAGCTGCTTACCGGGGCAGGTCGGTTCCAGCGGACTTGTCTTCGACTGTCTGCTCCCGAGTTCCGCGATGAAGTCTTGCGAAGCTTCCCTGAGATCTTCGTTGAATCCGGGTTACGTTAACACCCACGGATTCTTTACAAAGGGTGTCAATATTTCAACCGGCCCCACTCCGAACGTTCAATTCAACTCAATTTACTTTATCAAGACGCCCCTATTCCATTTCCGTGTATCTACTTTCGAAGTCTCGCGCCGTCCTAGCGCGAGGTAAGAATTCCCCTTGCTCTCTGCCTGCGCATTTCAAGCCCCGTCTCCCCAATCAGTACTCCCGAGCACAAAGACACGCCCGAGCTTCCTTACCATTTTAATAACGAAATTACCCGATAAATTCTCCTGGAGCGAACGCAACAATAACGGGGGCGAAGTGCGCACAGAGGCAGTTCGATCGCGAGGATCGATCTCGCGCGCCGACATTCAATCCCCCGCCAGCCCGATAAAAACTTCCTCAACGACTCTTTTCCCGCCCTGCATTCTGCGCCGCGTCTTCCCTCCCCCTTTGTTCTTCTACAATATCTTTTATACCGGCGACCTCGTTTCCCTCGAAGGGCTCGTCGGAGGGTGAAGCGGGGCGAGGGGGTGGCAGCTGGGGGAGGAAGGGAGAGTGCTCCTAGTGAGCAGCTGAAACATTAAATTCTAAATGAAAAGGCAGCGGCGAGAGCGGGACATCGGTAGGTCTGGTCGCGGGGAGAAGAAGTGGTTGGAAGAAGGGAAAAAATACCGAAGAAAGACGCTAGAAAGGGGTGAGTGGTGGGCGCGGGAGCTGTAAAACGTGGACAGAATCTCACCCGGTTGATTCACCAGCTCCCTTGGCCAAGTCCGACCAGAAACACAGGGGGGCGGTAGATATTCGAAAATACTTCGGCGCGAGGTTTATTTCGGGGGTGCAGCGCGAACGAAGCTCCGAAGTGTCGCATACCTCGGGCGGAGGGTTGTTAAAATATCTCGGTTGCCTCGGGAACGTGACGAGGGAAAGCAAGTCACGACGGCCCGTCGAAAGGGCGAGCAAATGGAACTTGATGTTTCACTTTTGCTCCCTTCTCTGGGGGAACGCCACGATTCTATCCTGATTGCTATGCGTAACTCGCCAGAAATTGCTGAATATAATTTCAGCAGTTCGAGTCTGGGATGTCTCGATTACCGCGACGAACACTTGCACCCTTGGGCGCGCTGGCTGCGCCTTTATTCGTGGGTTAACGGTGACGAAGGATGGGTTGGGACGTGGCGCCGGGTTTCTGCTGGGTTGTTCTGTGAATTCAGCTGATTCAATTTGACGAATGAATGCCATTTTTGAAATCGTAGTTCTCAAGCCACCGGGGTTGCCAGAGGTTGGCAAGTGGGTTGTTTCAAAGAATTACATACTCGAAGCTTTGAAACATGCTTCGCGTACTATAGTTGCGAGAATATCCAGTTACAGTCGCGAGTAGGTTGCAGCGACAGCGAGGTGTTTAGTTCGAAGCTGAGAGCTTGGTGGAGAGACAAACGCTTGACTCAGGTTGCCTTGGGATAAGCTAGAGTTCACACAGAAGTAGGAATTGCTGGAACAGTTGCCTACTAAATTTGCGGTTCATCGTGCTATTAGCCACGATGATAATATCCTTTGAACTTAATCTTAACGTTAGCTTTGGATTAGATCTGACCAAACCTGTCCAACGAAAATATAGGAACTCCGGGCGCAGAAGTGTTGGAAATTACAGTCCCTTTGAATTACTGTATCCGGCAGCCTCTCTTTTCGACTATTCATCATCCACTTGGAGATTATCGTCCCGCGGGACGGAGTTTCTCACCGCGAATTCCAAACTTCTACCTAACGCCTATATATCCAGTCTATGGCTGTGCCCCACACTCACGAGTTCCATGCAATGCATACAGAAAATGTTATTTTTCTCGACAGGCAACTTCTATTGATAACAACTGGAACTAACAACCGACCTGTATAAGTTTCCGCGCTCTTGTATTGCTTTCCTCTATTGCGTGCCCCGGATGTGCCCCGAGTGTGAACGAGTTTCCACGAGATACATCGCTGTGAAACGGGAGGAGCGGCTTCTTTTCTGTACTCTCGCCGAACGTCGCAAACTTTCGTAATTGCACAATCGTTTTCTTAAATACGCGCGTACTGGAGTTCACCCGCCTTTTGGGAAACCTTCGCGTGGAAGACATCTGCGTGACGTTTTTCTATAAATTTCTGATTTGCAATAATCGCGATATTGATTGGAATAAATACGAGGACTCGAGGACTCGAGGGAGACGCTGAAGCAGATTCTTGATAGACGAAAGCTTACCTGTATTATGCGAATTAATCGAGGATACTGTCTAGTTTTACGAAAGCAGCGTCGCACAGTGGGCCAAATAGAAAGCCGAGCGACGAATAATTGAAAAATTGAATGCTGTTAGAATCGGAAATTTTTTATTTCTGCCGTGTCTCAGGTAGCCGGTGACTACATGCATATCATAAAATAATGCCCTGGCACAAGGGTTTTCCCGTATACCTCACGAACTTGGAGCAAGAATGGCAATATTTTTCTGCCTGCGTCAGTTTCTGTTTGTGCGTTCTGCTGTATGTATCGGTGAATATATTCTTATTTTGTGTAGTTTCGAATAGTTTGGTAGAAATATTATCGGAAGGTAAGTAAACATGTCAACGTATTTTGTTTTAAAATTCTTTCCATAACTTCTGAGTAGCAGTAACTTCATTTTCATTACACATATTACAGCGATTCTAGTTTTACTGAGAATATAAAAGTCCCGCAATTCACATATTTGCGCGTATCTGCGGTAATTATTGTTTCCTCTACTTCTGTTGTTCATCTGAATTTCTTTTTGACTAAAGTTAGCTGCAAAGGTCTGCAAACAATTAAGATATTAGAGGAGAATGAGGCAATCGCGGTCAGTCGGCAATGGCGATGGCGGTCAGTATTGTTATTATAAAACGGTATGTCCGAAATGTACAATTTCTTTTCCTTACGTTCCACGACATCATTCTCTATATTGTCGAACGATCTCGCCTTCGCCGTTGTTAAGCAACCAAGGAAAACTAGCCATTTTGTGTTTTCAACATCGTCGATGTAATATTTCGTGTACACAGCATAAGAGGTAAGTACTAATTCTGAAGCTTTTTTTACATTTCAAGATTACGTAAATATAGATATACTATCAAGGCAAATTCCCCTTATTAATTTGATTAACTTGAATTTTTCGTCGCTAGAAGTGTTACTTAGGACCACTGTGCGTCGTGCTCCAAGCGGAGGGCAGGGAAAAATTCGAAGCAGCTGAAAATCAGTCATCCCCTCTGGCCACGTCGGCCGTGAGGAAGACGAAGGGATTGTGGTGATGCGATCGAGGGAAACCGATGATAGAAGTGGACCGAGAGTTCGTTCGGGCACGTAAGACGATAAATCATGTGGTTACGACGTGCCCATGTGAATGCACGCGTGCATGAATTACACGCCTGCGGTTACACGTGCGAATGTGTGCGTCGCGACGCGACTTTGCACGTGAAGGTATGCTGGGAACGTCTGCCACGAACCATGTATACCGGGTGTACCGAGAATAAATGAATTTCGATCACCCAACTGACTTCTTCCCTTTCGGGATCCACGAAACAGCTGACTTCTTTCTCCTTGAAACTTAAAGAAGCTCTTCGAAGAAAGCGAAACTTATTGGAGCCCCGAACGATGAAAATGAAAACTGGCCTGCACACCCCCCATCCTCGATCAAAGAGCGGAATATAACTCGTGGCGGTCCCTCTACGCCGTAAAAGTATACAGAGCAGCGAGCGTTCCGCAGAATGGTCGTGATAGCAGATTTCCCTCGGATATTTCCCAGGGCCCTTTAACTCGGAGCCAGCGGCGCGAATAAAGCGAAAAATGATAAAATATCGGGTCGAGCGTAAAGCCGCGCCTCCTTTCCCCAGTCGCCTGTGTCTCTCGTTCGCAGGCCGCGATAAAAGCGAATATGGAGCGGGAACGAATTGTCTGCAGCTCGTGGCATCGCTTCAGGACGTCACGCTTACGTGTCTGTACATAAAGTTGGCCACGTACGCGCGCGCGAAGCGATTTGCCCCGCGCCGGGTCCATCCCAGGGTGGCTGGATCCTCTCGACTCGAAAACTCCCCCTATCGTTAACCAAATTGATATCGGTCGTCGTCGGGAAGTTTCGTGCTGCATAAGCTTCCTTTACGGCGGCTCGCTGGCTGGCGCGACGGGAATCGTGGAAACGTACAGACGTGCGTGAGTTAACTTCGCGTAACGCGCGGATTATTGGTGCCCCGTGTCGCGGAAAAGTTCCGTGTCACCCGCAAAGTTCGTCACGTGCCCTTCGGGAGATGGGATTCCAGGTTATTGAATATCGAAAATGATGTTTCGAAGTCGTCTCCACGAACCTGCGGGGGAAACTTTGGCGGCGCTGAACGGGTAGAGGGAAAGGTGGCGAAATTACTGGACTTTGCTCGGTAATTCACATTCCGAAGATACGTGGTCGACGATGTGACAATTACCGTTGAGGAACTAGTCCTTGATCAGGCACTAATTTTTTATCAGTTCATGAAATGAATCGTTCTTTTAAGTTTATGTCAATAAATAATTGTTTGAAATAATTACTAACACAAAAATTGATAATTCAAAAATATATGTGTTGTCCGTGAAAGCAGTTAGTATCGTTAGTTTTCGTGAAAATAAATGTGTAAGGTGGCCCACTTGACAGAAGGCCCTGTTGAACGCTATCTCTTACTGTTCGAAGTAATAGATCACCATCGACGCCACAATCGATTTCTTTGCTGGTTGTTGCGGTATTAAAGGTTATTTTCATACATTTTGCTTACAATAGTTTACTTTACAATGTAGAGCAAGAATTTTAGTATTATATGTATCATTTTGCTTTAAAAGTCACTGATCATTTAGTTCCAATTTTTTCTTGTGGAACAAATTTTTGATCACCTGAATAAAAAATAGGTTAGGACATTTTAAAATTATAAAAAATAAAAAATTTAGATGGTATAATACTAAAAATAAGTTTATTTGGTACTTTCTTTTTAATTAGTATCCGATTATTTACATTGAATAGTTCCTTACCCAATAAGAAATTAGTTCCCATGTATTTTAGATGATCAAAAACTAGTTTCTAGTCACCTTATTATTCCATAATTTATAAATAATTAAATTATACTTATTTTCAACTTTTTTAAATTTTTTCCTTATATCTTAAACATTAATTCATCTTTTAGTATAAAAAAGTCTATGGTTTAAAGTTGTATTAGGTGAAAAATAAATATTAAAGCGGGAAGCCCTCTAAGCTGATAAAAAACTAGTTCCTTAACGGTACTGGCCGGGCATCGATCTGCATTAGATTGTCTAAACACCTCTGCGGTTCTTCCAACTTCGAAGCAAGACCCTTCTCCATCCTCGCAGTTCAGAGATTAATTAAACCTGTACCTAGAGCTCGCAGCGACAAATTTTTCCCAGAAAGGCTCAGACTTCACTCCACCCTCTAATCAGTCCTACTGTCCTCTTCTATCCCCGCCAACTGCTCTCGGGATCCACTAAATTTCCACCGACACCCTCGCATCGTTGCCAGTAATTGTCCACTTCCGCGCAGGCAACCCTCGCCACGCTCCGGCCGACCACCAAACTTCCAGCCAACTTTTTCGAGCACCCGTTGCATGAATGCAGCCGCGGTTCGATAGCGGCAGGCATTGTTTCCGAATTCCTATTATAAGCGCGTTCCGATTCTAGCGAGTGGCCGTCTCCTTTGTGGGCGACACTGCGCGAGAACTTTCGGGCCCCAGCTTTTCGTCGCGTGGCCGCGATGATGTGCAGCGCGAGTTGCCGAGGGAACGAGATAGTTTGCTGTGACGCTCGACATCCCTCGAGCTCGTTAAACTCGCAGTGCGTATAAAAAAAAAAAAAAAATAGACAGGTACTGTTACAATTTATCCCTCTGGAAATAGCGTCCGCTGAATCTGCCCTGTCAGAAGCCACACAAGGCTCGCGCGTCGGCCGGTATCATAAATATGATGGATCACGTGGATGTCTTAACGTCGATGGAGACCTCGGGGCCCCAGGATGGCTACAATGCATGGGATAGTCGGCGCGGAGGGACGTCGGTGTGGAGCGATGCAGTCGCGTGCAGCCGAATGTCAAACGGTCTGACCGTGCCAAGCCAGGAAGGAACTATCGATCGATTCGTGCCCAGTTACTTCCGGTGTGCCCCGAGCCCAGCGGATGTACAGTGTGAAATGCGGCCTCCGTCGTAGCCGGACGCTTGGATTTCACGGAACCGGAACTACGCTGTCGCTTAGGCAAATAGCCGCGACTAGAAGCGATATCTTCTGTACGCTGACTTTGTCGCGGCTGGCTACTGGATTTCTCACTGAAGCGTTTATCGCGGGCGGATTGGTGGATTTGAGAAGGGGTGTACGCACATATTTTAGGAATTTCCGCTGTTGCGTTAGATTGTATTTTGTATTTGGCGAGGGTTCTCGCGAAGTGGGAAGAGATGAATTGTCTTTGCAAGGGGATAGTGTATTTCATTGTCCATGTTCTTCGCGCGTTCATGGGTAACAGTTGCACTCTCCCTTCGCCCAGGGAAATTAGACTGAAGAAAGTAGTCGGGGTAAAAAGGGGAAGACGTATCGCGCTTTCAACGCGGTGTCCATGATATTCCCGCGGAATGTATCATAATTTCGGAAATATATCAAGCCGGGGCGGTGCTTTTAACGAGCACTTCCGCCGGGGGACAGTTGCAATTTCTTGTCCCGACTGGACGAAGAATCGAGGGTGTCAAGCAGAAAGAATGGGATGTCACGTTTTCTTATGGATGGCCGATTATTACACAGCGAGCTCTATCTTCCTGGGAATTGGCTGGATAGTATAGAAATATTCGACGTACCATCGATAATCTTCTTGCTCTACATCGAATAAAAACGGGAGAAATTTAATTTCATCTAACAACCACCTTCTCGCGTCGTATTTTCCTATATTTTTATCCGCACTAGGGTGGAGCTTATTTTTCAACCATGAAAATATGATCTACTTACCATCTCAAGTTGTATCTTTTTTTTTTTTAAAAAATATTGATTTCTTTTTAACTTTTAAGCTAATCCATACCATCGCCGATCTTTCCTTTTTTACAAACCTTCGCTACGTTCCTTCAACCAGATAAACTGCACACGACGAGATACTTTTCGCTGGTTAAATTTTAAAATGCAATCCAAGAAGGCTGTTTATAATTTAGGACGCCAGAAATCGAGTAGGATCGTTTCGTTCCGAAACGCTTTAACCAGCTCGACTGAAACAAGGAAGGGTGGTTTGCATCGTAAAGGAAGGCGAAGCGGTGCACCGTGTCAGCATCGTTTCGCAAGGTTAACCGGAAGTGGGAACAATACCGCCATGGATATCCCAGCTGGCGAAAGTTATTCCCACTTCCGACAGTTCGTGCCACTTCCCCATCGGATATCCTTCCCGGCAATGTCGGAGGTGAATGCAAATATGGAAAAACTTGGAGTCGATTCGCCCTCCGCGACACACCCCCGAACTACGTACACACTCTGCAGCCATCGTTTCGCGATACCAATCTCTCGTAACTGCTGGTAGTTGTTTGGCTGCACAATCCTATTTGCCAAGCAATCTGCCACCGCCGGCAGTTCGTGTAATCCCGAGGGGGCCGCGCTCGGTTGCAGTAATACGACCGGAAGTGGCCCCGAAAAGCCCGCCGATTTTCAGGGTCGTGGCTCACCCCGTTGCCGGGCTTCCTTCCTTTAGCGTTTTTATCATTTCGAACATCACTTCGCAAATCCCTTACAGCAATTTCGGCCAAACTCGAAACTACTTTATTCGATTCGGGAGGTAAGTATTAGATACACGAAGTAAGTTCAAGAGTTTCGAGATTTTAAATAACGAAGTTAGAAAGCTTCGGGGCGCACCAGAATGTAAAGGGTACTTTTCAATTTTCTATGATTTAATATACGGATTGTATTGTATTTCGCGCCTCTTCCTCGAGATCACTGGTAGTAACCTTACTCTATGCAGTTAGCGCCACTGGTTGAAAGTCTAGGTTTCTTTTTTCCCCTAGCCCCGCCGTCTATGGTACTTCCCCTTCCCGCGTCATTAAGACTTCAGGACCGCAGAGAAAGCAGCCGACCCTTATTCTACCTTATTACGGGGAAAATAAGAGGCTATGTGTCGCATGCACATTGCAGGCCTATCTGCAACGAACGCAAAAGTTGCGTAAAAATATAAAAGATCTGTTCATCTCCTTCAAGAAACCATACAAGAGAGTCTCATCCCAGTCTCTCAGTCGCTGGATAAAGAGCGTGTTGGAAAAAAGCGGGATAAATACAAATATCTTTTCAGCTTATAGCACACGTCATGCAGCCACCTCGGCGGCAAAAAGAGATGGAGTAAGCATAGACGTGATAAGAAGAACCGCGGGTTGGTCTGAAAAATCGAAAACGTTTGCCAGATTTTACGACCTTAAATTGACAGAAGAAGACACATCGTTCGCATATGCCATACTAAAGAGGTTAGTATAAACAAATAAATTAGAGGTGCCATAAACTCTTTAAACATCTACCAGTGATCTCGAGGAAGAGGCGCGAAATACAATTAAATGATTAAGCGAACTTACCTGTAAGTGAAGTTCAATCATGATTGTATGGAGCGCCTCTTCCGAAGAGATCAGTCCCGCCCTAATCCCATACTCATCTTGATGAGTGAACCCAACGATTATGACACAACTTTGAAGAAATGACGCGGGAAGGGGAAGTACCATAGACGGCGGGGCTAGGGGAAAAAGAAACCTAGACTTTCAACCAGTGGCGCTAACTGCATAGAGTAAGGTTACTACCAGTGATCTCTTCGGAAGAGGCGCTCCATACAATCATGATTGAACTTCACATACAGGTAAGTTCGTTTAATCATTTAATTTTAGTTTGAAGTTTATAGAAGTGCAATATGTTTGAAATGTTTGTAAAAATTTTTATTGCGCTTACTTACTGGGGAATCGGGGAAGAGAAACGATTAGTTGATGGCAGACGAATCGATGCCGATGTATCTTCTACAAATAAAGTGTTTATAGAACGAGCTAGCGATTTTTTTGGTCGTGCAACGGTTTACAGGATAAACGAATCGGTCTCTGAGGAGGAATCGGTCGTTCAATTTCCAATACCCCGGGGGCGCACGCTTGAATCAGTTGCGCTTAATCTGCATTTCCCTTCTAGCCGGACGACCAAGGAGTCCGATATTTTATTTAGTCGTGGAAGAATTTAATCAACGAGCACGAGGCGAAACCACCATCCCCCGAAACTGGTGCATCGACATCGCTGCCACTCGAGAAAGCATTGTTACAAAGTCTAACGAGTTTTTCCATCTAGTGCCCATTTTCGGTCGGTGCAACCTGCACCTTTCGAAATATGCGCATCAATTAACAAGCAGCGCGGAGAAACCACTGATGAGAGGTGGAAACGATAGATATGAACGAAACTCGATTTCGGAGGTGATGTGTTAGTTTTCTGTGGTTTTAAATTTTAGTTGGCGAGGATTAGAATATGAAATGGTCTTGGGCAGAAATTGGGTAGAAATTGGAGAGTCCTGGGCTCCTCGGATCCCAGGTTCCTCTGATCCTAGGTCCCTTGGATTCTAGGTTGCTCGGGTCCTAGATTCCTCGAACCTAATTTCCTCGGATCCAAAATTCCGCGAACCTAATTTCCTCGGATCCTAAATTCCTTAAACCTAATTTTCTCGGATCCTAAATTCCTTGAACCTAATTTCCTCGGATCCTAAATTCCTCGAACCTAATTTCCTCGAACCTAATTTCCTCGGATCCTAAATTCCTTGAACCTAATTTCCTCGGATCCTAAATTCCTCGAACCTAATTTCCTCGGATCCGAAATTCCTTGAACCTAATTTCCTCGGATCCAAGGTTCCCCGAGTCTTAGGTTATTAAATTAGGTTATTAAATTCCTTAAACCTACTTTTCTCGGATCCTAAATTCCTCGAACCTAATTTCCTCGGATCCAAAATTCCGCGAACCTAATTTCCTCGGATCCTAAATTCCTTAAACCTAATTTTCTCGGATCCTAAATTCCTTGAACCTAATTTCCTCGGATCCTAAATTCCTCGAACCTAATTTCCTCGGATCCTAAATTCCTTGAACCTAATTTCCTCGGATCCTAAATTCCTCGAACCTAATTTCCTCGGATCCGAAATTCCTTGAACCTAATTTCCTCGGATCCAAGGTTCCCCGAGTCTTAGGTTATTAAATTAGGTTATTAAATTCCTTAAACCTACTTTTCTCGGATCCTAAATTCCTTGAACCTAATTTCCTCGGATCCTAAATTCCTCGAACTTAATTTCCTCGGATCCTAAATTCCTTGAACCTAATTTCCTCGGATCCTAAATTCCTCGAACCTAATTTCCTCGGATCCGAAATTCCTTGAACCTAATTTCCTCGGATCCAAGGTTCCCCGAGTCTTAGGTTATCTGGGCCCCAGATTATGCGAGCGCCAGATTCCCCAATTATCGAAAAGACGAACAAAAATCCAACACCGAAATTTACATGTCCCAATCATCGGTGGCAGATGCATCTGCACTTTTTGTACAATTTTGGAACCGTTCCACGGAATGTAGTACTTCGTACGCCCCCGTCACTGATTAGTGGTCTACCATGGCCGTCGTTTTTGCCATGATTGCAATAAACTGCTCGGATAAACGGCCGTTAGTGTGACGAGGGTGAAATCGCTTATCGATCGACTCTCCTAGAGAGCCAATGGCCGAGTATAATTTAAATAACAGGGTATTTTTGCGATTGAACGGGGCTCAAAGCGACCCGGCCTGTGTGTACGTACTAGTGGTAATTGTCGTAATTAGATACGCGCCGATTGCGCCGGGGATGCAATTAAAATCTTGTCCGCGTAATCTGCGTGCCGCGTACGCCACGGTGCGTTTTAACGGGCCTCTGATGTGTTTCTGAGGGGGGGGGGGGGGGGCAAATGGGACGGGCAGCTCGTTGCCAGGCGTTTAGACCAGAACTGCAATAGCTTATTAATATCCCTCCGCTAATTAGCGACAGACACTTCTATGATTAGAACAGGTTAGGATGAAATAGGGTGGAAACTTCGGCGCCTCTGGCATTTCGTGTTTCCGAAAGCTGCGGGACTTGGAAAATTTTCAGAATTCCGGCAGCTTTAGAGCTTTGGAAACTAGAGTTTCAGAACTCTCTGCGCACTTCAGAATTTCGAAACCTTCTGTATTTCGGGCATATCAGAATTTCCAAAGCTTCTATATATCGAGCAGTTCAGAATTTCGAGAGCCTCGAAATTTCGAGCGCTTCAGAATTTCGAAAGCACCGAAACTCCATTACCTCGGTACACGACCTTACCGATCATCTCGATGATTATAGAAACCCAGCTCACCCAAGTGGTGGATGCTTAAGCGGACATTGTTATCTTTCGGGGTTGTCGAACTTTCTCCTTACAGTTAGAGTATAAAGGCATTTAAAGGCGGGCGTGTGTAGAGATCTCTGAAGGCGGAACGTAAGTGGCGCTTGATGAAGGTAACGAGGGCAATTTAATGGAATGAGGGAGCAAGAAATTTCTTCGAGCAGAGTGTCGCTCGGTCTACGCACGCTCGAGGGATGCCAAGCGTCACGGAATGCACAGAACGGTTTAATTGCAATTAGATCTCGCCGATCGATCGCGACTCGGCTGGAAAGAAGCCTCGGGAACTTTCTGCCCTGATTAACAATTACCGTGGAAATCCGACAGCTGTGATTAGGCGGAGGAATTTCGAGTAGGAGCGAGACTGTAGCACTTCGCTGCAATTGAGGCGAATGGTTTCAAGATTTTAGTACGGAAGCCTCCGTGACATTTATTCAGTGGAAATTGACAGCGAATTGGTGGGTACGGAGCACTAACGATGTAATTGCTTTCTTGCTGCTTAATCCGATCAATGCAGATATCTGGCTGCGAATAATCCCCTGGCAGGCATACAGGTTTGAATAGAAATCGTTAATTGTGCTTTAATTAAACCACAGTCTACGCTCGTTTAGGATTTTCCCCAGCTGCGAAGCGATTTACGGGCGATTATTCGTCAAAAGAGCATCCCCGGCTAAATTATTCGCATGCGCGCGAGGGGCAGGTCCTGCGACTAGTTAGAAACTGGGCGCAAATGAAATTGCAGCTTAATCACCGTCTCTGGCAAAATTGATTCACGAATGGGTGAATTTTCGAATCGCGTGGCAGGTTCGTCATTCCGGAGCGGATGGACGCGAGTTCCTTACTATTTCGTCCCCTTTGGTAGTCTCGGACTAAACCCCTGGTAAATTGAACGAAACGCGACGCAGTTCTGTATTAAACGAGGAATAAAATGACAATTAATCGTTGCCTGTATTCGTCCAATCTGCTATGAACAACGCTCGACAATTCGATGCCCAACGTTGATTTATCGGATGAATTTATTTCAACACCGTAATTAAATAATCCGTCCATTATGAGCGAGCAGATATTCGACTGCGCCATGGTGAATCGAGGCTTGCCTTTAATTAACCATGAACGCGGAGTTATTATTTTTTTTTCACTCCTTACTTATAGCCCCGTACTTCCAGAAGGAAATACACGGAATGCAGCTTTACTTTCGCAAGGAATAATGGACGACAATCAGCACGTCCAGAGGCAGAGTGGTGAATGGCAGATAAAAGACCGAGTGGCCCGGCATGGCAGGGCACATTTTCGCAAATGTATTTTCCTTTTTAAATAGTATTTATTTATGCCTTTAGTACACCCCAAAGTGAACTCCTGTAATGTTAAGTAATACCTCGATCTAGTCGCAGCGTACACGGAAATGAAGTTTCGTGTACCCTGTTTGAGCTAACATCAACCACGAAACAATATGCCTCGAAAGTTGCGCGATAACTGTGCCAGTCGGTTCACGTGAACCACCCTGTACACGTCCCTGCTGGCGACGCCGGAACTTCCACGCGTGCTATTATTTTGACGCAGTGGAGGATGAATAATGCCAAGGAGGATGTCTCGTCGATCTAACAGCATCCCCCTCGACGCTGTCTCATATATTTTTTTCCACCCCTGCGACGCCTGTCGACGACGTCGCCCCTTCCAGCCCCTCTGTTCCCCACTTTTCGTAACTTTGATTGTTAGGCAGTTGAATGGTGTCTTACTTAATTTGTTCTTAAAGTTGTTACTTAAAGGCGAGTCTAAACGTCGCCAATGGTCCAGGGAGTTATTAATGGTTCCTTAGTTCATAGACAGCTTAAAGACCTTCTTAAGCAACTATTTATTGGATGAGTGAGAAATAAGTGGCTAACAATTTGTAACAATTTTTTTCACGGATTTTCTGTTTGAAGCTTTTGATTGTTTTTTGTGCTTATCTGATGGTTAATTTTCCGATTCTTGTGGTTATTTTAATATCTGAATTCAGGGCCGGTGTGAGTTGTTCGGAATGTGGGGAATATTCACACTTGAGATTTTGCCGTGTGTGGAATTCCACATTCGGGAATTTGGAAAGCATTTTACTATTTTCTATTTTTTGTTTCGCGCACTGCTGTATTTTTAGGCGATTGAAATTTGATTTTTTAGTTTGTACTCCGCCGCCCCTCCACGTCCACAATCAGGAGAAATTTGCTCCGCCGATACTGATTGAATTAGTAGAATACTTTAAAGGCAGCGCAAGACAGTTTTGCGTGGAAAAATATGCGCGTTAAATTCAATCGCTTGGAACGCGATCTCGCCGATCGGTCATGAAATCTTTGTCCGACCTGTTACAGAGAACATGCGGTATTTCGAATTTGTCTCTCGGCTGGCGGCCATCATCGAGCTGAAACGATCGCGCGTAATTAGTCGAGAGCTCATTCGGGAACGGCCAGACCGAAATACAGCCAAATACGTTAAAACGCGGACATATCGATTGACCGAGCTAATTAAAGGCATCGTGAAAAATGGCACGCATTGATAAATCATGAAGGGAGTCATGACTAATAGGTAGGGGGCGGCGGGGGGATTAAAATATCCGATTCGGAGTAAATTGCCGTGGACGCGTCGCCTCGCGAACCCTCTACTCTCGATTAACGTCAGTTTCGAGATTAAAGCACCGAGTTAATATCCCGTGTTTGCATCGGGTGTAATATTGAGGAACGCAAATGAAATTGTAGAATCTTCGCAGATAAAAGTCGGGGAAAGCTTTTAATAGCTTTCCTTTTCTCTTTTGTTTGTATTGTTTTTATTGTTTTTATTGTAATCTATTGTTATTATCCCTTCTTATTGTGCTTAATGGGCTTGTCCCGTAAATAAAAAATTATTATTATTAATAGCCTTGAACAGCTTTTACGTCCGACTATTTTTCAATCTTATTCCCTTAGCAAATACTCTCCTCTAGTATAATAATATCCACTCAACTAAAAGCTACCACATCTCCAGTAAAACAGTAACACACGTGCCCAAAAGTAACCAGCAGATGAAAAAGCGAATCGAACAGAAAAATTCCATTTAAAATCGCCACCCTCCACTTCGTTGAGGCAACCCATCCAGATAAACGATAGTGACTTCCAAGCAGAGTTGGGCAAAAGTTTATCTAAATAAAAATCTCAAATAACGAACAAAAGATAAATAATTTTTATTCGTTATTCGAGGCTCGAATAATCGAAGTTATCTTTATTCGAAGAGCACCGAATAAATAATTTTATTCGATGAGAATTTATTCGACGAATAAAGATAATTTTTTATTGGATCAGAATTTATTCGACGATTGAAGATAATTTTTTTAATCCATGAAAATTTATTCGACCAATAACGATAGTTTTTTATTCCAAGGTTTTATTCGAATAAATGCGTCGAATAAATTTTTCATCCGTAGCATTTATCTTTTCGAAGCCTTCGAATAAAGCCACGAATAACTTTCGTCAACGTCGAGCGTGTTTATTCGAGCCGCCGGTCCTTTGTGTTCGGCGCTCGCCGCTCGGCGGGGCTCGACCCTCGGCGGCTCGAATAAACACGCTCGACGCTGACGAAAGTTATTCGTGGCTTTATTCGAAGGCTTCGGAAAGATAAATGCTACGGATGAAAAATTTATTCGACGCATTCATTCGAATAAAACCTTCGAATAAAATACTATCGTTATGTGTCGAATAAATTTTCATGGAATAAAAAAATTATCTTCATTCGTCGAATAAATTCTGATCCAATAAAAAATGATCTTTATTCGTCTAATAAATTCTCATCGAATAAAATTATTTATTCGGTGCTCTTCGAATAAAGATAACTTCGATTATTCGAGCCTCGAATAACGAATAAAGATAAAGTATCATTTATTCGATCGTTATTTAAATAATTTTTTATCTAGATAATGCCCAACTCTGCTTCCAAGCATCGACGCTTATCCCGTGTCCCCGCAAACAGGGTACAGTTTACCAGCAACGACACCCGGCGATCAATTAGCGATTCATTAATTAGCTGCTCGCGATTGCCGTCGATCCGGCATCCCGATCTTCTGAAATATTCAATCAGCTAAAATGAAATCGTGCCGACAGCGCGTTCGAATCCACGATCGCCGCGCATAATGGATGGGATGTCGTCAGTGAATCGACGCCCAAATGTGACTTTTGCACTCGGTATAAATAAACGTGCCCCGTTCGGCCCGTGCATTATAGATGCCGGTTAAAATGATTATGTGGGTCGATATGGAGGGAAGCAGGTCCCGAGGCCAATGGACGGGTTGCAGGAAAAACGCGCGTTTCGACGGTCGTTCCGCGCTGGCGGGACGATTAATTTATCAGGCTCGAAAGCCGGGATAAACAATCGAAACTGGTTGGTTCTTTCGGGATATTAACGGGCGAGCTGGTCTCCGATGTCATCCCGTCGAGCTCGTATTCAATTCTCCACCCACCCACGTCCCCTTCTGGCTAATTCTGCTGGGAATTTAATTATAAGCGCAACGGATGGGATCTGAATGTGCAATTTACCTGACTCCACGGCAAATGAGATATTGACGCGGGAGGATTTCTGCGGCAGAGCCGAAATGTATAATACTTTTCCCCGTCGCAATTGTCGGGTTAGTTGAACAAAATGGCAGGAAGATTGAAAGACGAGGTGTCTCCGTATCCGCGCGATGAAGTTTCAGATTCTGGATTCACTGGCCTCCACCGTGGTCACACAGCGACGCGCGTAAAGCGCCACAAGCTACCCCCTCGGAATCAGTAGTAACGCTGAAATCCTCCAAGAGTTTCAAATAATAATAGCCCTCCTTAGTGTCCGCGTCATTATCCCACACGGGGCGCGACCGTGCCGCCACTTTTCCAGCAGCGACCGAGGGTCCCCTTAAAACCTCCCACGGCGAACACCGAACAGCGATTCCAGCCCCTCTTGACATTAAATCCGACACGGTTACCGGGGATTACCCGCCGAATCCCCTAAACTTCCCGCGCGACCGGAAGTTCGTCGTTTTACACCAGCCAGCTCGAAAATTGACCCGTAACTTCCACTCCAACGAGCCGGCGGATCCAGTGGCTCGCGTCGGGCGGGGCGGAATAAAAATGAAAAAAAAAGAGAGGAGGAAAAAAAAAAAGAGAAAAAAAATAGGAGACAGGTCAGCCACCGAGCCTCCGCCCGAAACGAGCGCGTGCTCGACAATGAAACTTATGACGACTTCTTCGACCGCCATCGACAAAAATCCAGGCCCCGAACCGCCGCTCCGATCGATCACAACGGCGAGCCCCGATTAAGAGGGAGCCGTGGCCATTCAGAAACTTCGCCGCGCGGCGTCCTCCAGTCGTTAACGGAGTTTCACCTTAACGACTGGGCCCCGTTGCCGATAAATTTCGATCCAGGTACGGCCGCGGAGCGAACCCTGGACGGTCTACGTAAATATGGCGGCGAGTTGACCCCGGGACGAGGAAGAACTGGCTGCGGAAAGCGGTCGCGCCGTGGAACGCGAGCTTCCGCGCGAGTTTGTCTTTGGTATTAACGGGTTTTCGTACAGAGAGAGAGAGAGAGAGAGGTACGCTGCCGGGGTTGCTTTAGCGCCATAAATTCTGCCCTACCCCCCCACTGTGCCCCAGCCACCCGTTAATATCCCCCGCCGGGAAAGCGGTTTACGAAGCCCTCGAAACCACCCCGCTGGGCCTTTTGTTCTGTTTGCCCCTCCCTCCCTGCTCGCCAACCCTTTTTTTTCTTCCGCTGGCCGAAGTCTATACCACCGGCGAATCGTGGATAAATCCAGCGACGGCCACGCAGCACCGTTCCCGATGTATCGATTGGCCTTATCTTAGAGACGCCCTGCGGCCGTTTCTGCGCTCCTTGTTCCGTGGGGTTTAGGTGGTGTTAGGGGAGGCTGGGCGAGGGTACCGTTCGATAGTGTGATTCTGTGTCCCGTTGTCTAGCGAAGGGCGGCCGATTTGATTCCGCAGCTGTCTCTGGTCGCGGAATGCGGGGAGTTTGTATTTAATTTGCGCGTAGGGAGGACGAGAGGGAATCTGAGTTACGAGCCGTAGCTGTTTTCCGCGCGAAGATTGGGAAGATTGCTGCAGGGAGGTGTGGCTCCGCGCAGAGATCTGTAGAATGTATCTATGAACACGTGGAGGAATGTATAATGCAATGGGAGGTGAGTCGTGCACCGACATAATTAACAACGTTTCCGTGGCGGGTCTCGTTTAAACCGACAGGGAAATGTAGGAAAGACCGGCAGTACTTCGGCGAAGTTCCCGGTTCAACTGAGCACTCGCCATTTCCACGGACGAACTACGACTAGAAGATGGATCTGTAAACGGGGCGCTGGTTTACGAAGTCCCGTAAACTTTCCATCCCCTTTGTTACTATCCACCTTCGGTTTGTCGTGTTGTATTAACACCCGGTTAGCGTGCGCGAGCTGTGCATTCATTACTGAAACTCATTCGGGCGCGGACGTAACTAATATCTCTTAGCTACCAGAAAATATCCTGCTACGAATATTATCCTACAAAAGAAATCTGAAGGGACCCCCGAAATCAGAATATCGTTCATTGTGCCTGTTTTAGAATCGTAACACTTTGGCGAAGAGACGAATAATGAAATTATATGAATTTCAGTTGCTCCCTCGATCGCGCTGTTCTGGTTTAATTTTAAAGACGAGTTCCATAGCTCGCGTTCCATTCAACCGAATTTCCCTAAATACTACAAAGGTAGCAGAATCGTCCCTCGGAGGATTTGAAGACGGGAGCGTAGAGTTTCCACCCACATCGTCTCTGCACGTCATCTGGACGTTCTGGACATCGACCACGTACGTATCAACGTGAGCGAACGTATTCCGTGTCAGCTCGTTAGGAAATATCAAGCACGCCAACTATGACGGCGCTGGCGTCCATTAAATTAAGTCCTCGGTAGTTAACAGATTGCCTGGGAACATCGGGGATCCTTGACACTGCGATAATTTATATGCTAATTACGCCCGCCGAGTTTCGCCTATTGTTTCGGCTAATTATGATTCATATCTTTGCTTTGATACGCCATTGTGGCGCGCAGGAAATTTAAAGTCGCGGCTACGCTGGCAGATACGCGTGCAGGATGCCTCACTGATTTGTTACAGCGTGCTTGCCAGGAATATTCAGAAAATTGACAGAAATTGCTTGTTAAGTTTCGCGGAAGGTAAAAGTCTTTTGATTTGCAACGGAATTGAAGACTCTGTTCTCGTTTCAAGTGGGAATGTTTCGAAGTTAATAGAAATCCGAGAAACTTTTATTGGGAAATATTTCTTAGAAGATGAATGTATGGAAAGATAGAGGAAGATATAGTTCCAGTCACCTGGCACATAAACGCGTCTGACCTTATACGAACCTGCTCCACTTCTACTAGCAGATTTTGCCTCTGGCATCCGTGCCTCGCTATCATTACTTCCTTACTTCCTTACTAATATATAAAAGTGAAACGTTGTCTGTTTGTTTGTCCTTCTTTCACGCCTAAACGACTGAACGGATTTCAATGAAATTTTGAATATATATTAAATACGCCCTAGATTAGATTATAGGCTATTTATAAATATGCTATCTAAAATAATAAATAATAATAATAATAATTCCCGGGTGAAACCGGGTAACGGGTTAGCTAGTATTCAATAATTTCTTTGACGAATGCTTCATTCGAAAGAGCAAAAATGACACTAACTAAAAAAATGCCAAATCTAAAGTAGATAATCCAACGAAAGTTAAGACATAAGTCCGATACCTAATTAGAAAAGCCTTCGTCAATGAAATACTCTAATTAAAACATAAATATCATTCTAAAACAGTTACTCCGCTACACGCAGGCGGTTGATGGGAATATATTTTTTATCTCCGCGTGGAGAAGTCATCCCAAATAAATTTGCCCGACGCGCAACGTTCATTTAGCGTTCCTTCGTTTAAAAATGGCCCTGGAGGACGCCGGCCGAAAGTGGAAGACCATTGCGTCACGTGCCACGTTTCGTTCCCCTGAATTTAGTGCCCTCAAATGAAGTCCTCGCTGTTCATCACTGTTTGCCCCCCCCCCCCCGACGCGAAATTAGTTTTTCGAAAGGCAAATCGCACTTGGCGCGAGCCGAGTAACATATGGACGCATCAATATCCCGCGCCGGTTAATAATTCTGTCTTCCAGCGGGAGACTTTCCGGAAAAGCTGGGTTTTCGTTACGCGAGTAGTCTGTTTATAGCGTTACCCCCGTGTTTCAAGCATTTATTAAACCTATCCTCAGTGAGAGGAATGTCGATTCTACAAGCTCCAAGTAGAAAATTTTGAAACATCCACGACCGCCGCTTTTCCAACGTAGGGTAGACCGGGGGCGATAGTAACACTTTGACTTTGGAATACGATTACGCAAAAACTATTACAGTTACAACAACAGTTTTTTTTACGAAAATGTTACTTACTTATCTGACATTATTTGAGCCACAACAGTTTCGCTGTATGTCCCTGACCCCGGGTCGGTTGTAACACTGCATGGAGTCGATAGTAGCACAAATATAACTTTACAAAATTAAAATATTTATTGATTTAGATTATAATAATAAATGAAAAAAGTAAAATCTATAACAAATTATGTGGTATCGCAAGTCTGGCAGAAATAAAATACGTTTTGGTTGGTGCATTCTGCATCTGCTCAATACTTACATTCAGTATAGGTATTGCACCAATTTTTCATTTGGTTTGCTTGTGCTATGCTATATGATTTCATGCAAATAAGACAACATTTTTCGCCTTCTTTGTCCCTATTCGGTTCTGTTGCGGTAAAACCGACCCCGACTGCCGATGTTACAATCGCCCCCGACCATGCTTTTGAACTTAAATTATAAATTTTGACTAACGAGACGCTTAAAAGTGCCGAGTAACGATCAATACTAGTTTAAAAAAGGTCGAATTACAGATTAAGAAATCGAACGAGCACGTACTTGCGAAGGGAGTGTTTATATTACAATTTTAAGTCAGTAAGGAAAAGTTACTTTAGGGTATCGAAAAGTTATTTTCCTCACTATCCATGTCTATTGCGTATCTGTATTCCTAGGGCATGGATGTGTATATTCCAAATGTCATTGTTCATCATATATCCAAAATTGGTGTTAATATCTATTATATGTTTTGAGATATTTAGCGTGTTACATTCGCCCCCCTGTTACTACCGCCCCCGGTCTACCCTATAGATAGAAGCACTTAGAACTCCTTACGATTGCAGCTTCGAAAACGAAGGTAATGAAAGCCTTAACTCGTCTAAAAAATCCTATTTACAAGTTGAAACTTTGTGGACTAATTTTGTCCTTCAAATTTCAGTTACCATAGTTAAAAAAGATTCGTGTACCTTATTTTTAGTACGCCCACATTTTTTCAAAGTTACCTTAAAAGTTCATTTGCAATACTTTTTAATATATCCTCTATGTATGGGTCCTCGAATTCCAAATCGATGGGTTGGCGTGATAAAATATTTTCCTATTAACCTGGCACAAAGAATGCGCGAAAGGAATAAACGCCACGCGATTCCATCGACAGGGACGATTTTATTAAGCATTCCCCTCCGTCCGTTTGAATCCATCTCTCCCCGTCCCTGTACACGTGATCTCGAGGCGCGCACCTTTTCACGGGTCCAATTTCCAATCGCGTCTCCACTTCTAACTGCGATCCGCCGACATTATAGGTTCTCGCCAGGAAATCGAAAGGAAAATCGTCGTTTTCCCCGGAAACTGGAGTGCACTCGCCACGGTATCGAAAATCTTCAGGGCGAGCGCGAGCTGGCCGGAGAGAAACGATCGCCTCCGAGGGCGCTGGAACTTTCGTATTAAATTCTTCAAAGATCCCTCGAAACGGGCGCCGAGTTTCCGCGCTGCCCGATAACAGACAACAAGGGCTCCTTTTTCCAGACCGCCGAGGGGCTTTCAATTAAAGTTCGCGGGTGGAAATTCCGTGTATCTGGATTTTCAGTGAACGGGGACCTACTGTCAAGTATTATTCAGAATTTTATGGGCGTCTATCGTGGAATCGAATGGGGCATCTTTGGGTGGCTTCTGTGAAATTTATTCTTCTTTTACGCTTTCGCGACTGACACTTCTGTTATTGTTAAGGGGCAACATACACCTTAGGGTGTTTCAATTTTCCCAAGGTGCTATTTTCACGTAACTTTGCTCGCCCCCTTGGTTCTATTCATCTAAGTGATCTGTATGCCAAATTTCAGACAAATTTAATAATATTTAGGGGTTGCACAGTTTTATCACTAAGGTAGGCCTGGGGCGGTAGTAACACTTTGACTTTTGAATACGATTGCGCGAGAACTATCACATTTACAACAAAACTCTTATACGGAAATGTTACTTATTTATCTGACATCATTGAGTCACAACAGTCTTACTGTATGTCAAGTAATATCCAAGTTATTAATAAAAAATGAGAAGCGGAGTGTTATAGCCCTAACGTTACAGTGTAAAGTGTTGCAACCGTCTCTGACCCCGGATCGGTTGTAACAATGCATGAATTCTATGCGAACAAGACAATATTATTCGCCTTCTTTGACACTATTCGGTTCTGTTGCGGTACAACCGACCCCGACTGCCGATGTTACAATCGCCCTCGACCATGCTTTTGAACTTCAATTATAAATTGTGACTAACGAGACAGTTAAAAGTGCTAAGTAACGATCAGTATTACTTTAAAAAAAGGCAAATTACAGATTAAAAAAAGCACATACTTGCAAAGGGTGTGCTTACATTACAATCATAAGTCAGTAAGGAAAAGTTACTGTAGGGTATCGAAAAGTTATGTTCTTCACTATCCATGTCTGTTGCGTATTTATACTGCTAGGACATGGATTCCAAATGTCATTGTTTATCATATATCTAAAATTGTTGTTAATATCCATTATATGTTTTGAGATATTAGCGTGCTACATTCACCCCCTGTTACTACCGACCCCGTTCTACCCTACATATTTTCGCTTTGTCAGGTTTTAAAAATGTGGGTAAAATAATAAGGTACAGAATTTTTATAGATGTGAACAATAATAATAATAATAAAATGTAAATTTATCTAAGTCTAAGTCTTCTTTGAAGTTTAGTTTCTTTTCCAAGGACTTGAGAATAAAAATAATTATCATTGGAAATAGTGTTTCCCTAGCTTGCTACATATTATTTAGTGTGCAAAGTGTGCAACCTCTAAATATTACTCAGTCTTCCTAAAATTTGTGAGATATTCTTTTTATATTAATAGGAATCAGGGCATGAGCAAAGTGAAAAAAAATTGTAATATTTTAATTTCAACCCTATAATATGAAACACCCTAATACACCTACGACTGGAAAAGTCAGAGTGATCATTGACAATGTTGTTTTTATTGAAAATATTCTCACTGATGGCGATGCTGGTGGATTCTGGCATCGCAAAGGGTAGCCAAGGAAGAATGAATGGTAACTGCGTCACGTGTACCCGAGAACAAAGTGTGCACGCGTAAACGTTGATGTTGTTCCACGTATAATTCCGTGTGCACAGAACGTCGAGCATCGCGAAATATTGTAAAGGTTTGCCCGGGCGTCGCGACGCAGTCGCGACTTTGTTATTGCAGCGGGATGCAACGGGGGTGTTAAACACGCTGGCATAAATTGAGAGGGGCCAAGTTTCCGCTTAATATCGCCGACGAGGAAGCAGTTTAGCAAAGCGGAATCACCTGCCCCCCATCCGCGAGACTCCGTTTTCACGTCGGTTCGACAGTCTACCGCGAAACGCTCCGTATGCTGCACTTTCTGACGATGCGAGGACGATCACGGTGATATCGATTTTATTGCGCAACGACCAACAAAGTGGGGAAGCGGAGTTAGCGGAGTCGACAAGCAGAAGACTGTGCAAATGCTTATCCTCGTAAACTCTGGCCCCAGCAGATAAGGCTGTTTAAAAATAGACGGGGAATATGAAAATGCGAAAATGCGAAATTCAAGGTTATTTCTGCAGAGTCATGGAAATATGAGGAGAGTAATTAGAATAATTAGATGGGCGAGTGAATCGGGGATCTACGCCTCTGTAATTTCCATAGAACACACTGATAACAGTAATTAACAGTTTTAATTCTAGAAACCCCGAACACGATTCCCTCGACATTCTACTCTCTGTTCGAGGCGTTCTTCGCCACTATTCAGACGAGTTCGGAAATCTATTCTTTAATTCGAGACTGTTTCACGAAACAGCACATTCTCTAGAACAAACTTCTCCGCGCGTCGTAAAACGCGACGATCGTTCAGCGAGCCCGTTTGCTCGGAGCACAAAAAGCGAGAAGGAGCTTGAAAACGTCGACGACGCTCGCGTATTAAAGCGCTTCCGCGACGAAAGCGACGCGACGTTGCGTGAAAAAGAAAAATCACGCTCGTCGCGACTTGAATTCCAGCCGCGTCGGGGGCGAATTTACGCGAGGCCACCACTTGATACCGCCTACGCGCAAGAGGTTAAAGCCGCGGTATCCATGTCGCGCGGGGGGCCGTGCAAATGAAAAGCGCCAGCCGAGCATCCGAGATTCCACCTTTGCCCGGTGTAATCGGTCGGGCAAAGTGAAATTTCATCGCACTTTCCCTTTTAACGCGTCGCCAGGATCGCGGAACGCCCGATGAACGTCGAAGCCCTTTCTCCGTTTCACCTTTTCACTCGGATCCCTCGTAATTTGCCACGGGGAACAACCTGGCCGCGTTCAAAGCGGAAGTTTTAATCTCCGTGACCAGCTCCCGCCGTCACTGTGACTTTATTCAATTTTATATTCCATTCGTTTCCCGCCTTGATTAAAGTTCCTCCGACTTTCGATCTGATTTCCAGCGATCTAATATTTATATTCTAATACTGCTGAGTAATACTTACTGCACTTAAGCATCTTTCGATATTAGTTTTCATGGATTCCTGAATCCTTATTTTCCACGTAATTGTGAACTTCGTTTTCCTATTCATTTATATTATACAATTTCTAAATAGACATGTGTCTGCGTATTTAGCCCTGATTTGTTGATATCACTGGAGATGAGATCGCACAGACAGTTATTTACGCGAACAGAACACGCTGGAGCGTGGCGGTTAGCGAGACGGTCTCAATATCGTCGATGGAAGCGTTGACTGACGAGGAAAGCCACTTCTGACGCGGAATTTCCTCGGACGCGTTTCAATCCATCCGACTTTTCCGGATGTCTATTATTCCGGATAGAAGGAACCGTTCGCCGGTAAATTGACGGTATAAGTCACCGTCGAACGGGAATTCCATGGAGAGAACTGGCCTGAGAAACTGGCTCTTCGTGTACGATATCGAGAGCAAGTTTTCAATCATCTCCGCTTCCCTTTCACAGCTCATATTTACATATTACTGCATTTGCATACTACCTTAAAAAACCTTCGCACTTAAAACCACCGCATTATCAAAATCCCATCGATCACCCAAAATTATCATATCCTCACCCCCAATTCTATCTTTCGAAATACCCACAAGAAGAAAAGAACACCCGCAGGGTACAAATAGAATAATTACAAAAACCAAGAACTCAGCGTGCAATTTTTCCAAGAACGCCGGGGAATCGTTAACAAGAATTTTTCCCACGAAGATACGACGAGCAAGGGGGGGCATAAATTTACAGGAAGCCAGCTTAATATCGCCTCGAGCAGGGAGTTGCCCGCGGGTACGCGTCCGCTTTCCAACTTGCTCTTTATCGCCCAATATCGTCGTCATTGTTGCGGTGATAAACGCGCGAAGAAGTTTCCCCTTGAAAAGATAAACGCGAGGAGGGATCATCGGGGCAGGGAGGGGGGCTGGAAAGACAATGGGACCGAGCAAATTAAACCGAGCACCGTGGGGGCTGGGTTGAGAAAAGAGCGTCGAGGAGCGTAGTTTGATTAACAGAAGCGTTAAGTGGACTCTGTAAAACTCGGAAGCTTCGCGACGAGGCACGTTCGAATTTATAAGTTGCCCCGCCGACGACCATTTCGCTCTCCCATCGCCGAAGAAATTGGAAAGCAGGGTGGCGGAGCGCCGACCGATCGAATCATCGATCCAGCTGATAGCTTGCCCATGGTGCGCGGCGTAATTTCGTTAGCACGATGCGTGTCAATTTATCGGGACCGGCCGCTTAATGATGGTAACGCCGGCACGATTTACTGAAACGCGCGTGCTCGTCCATAAAGATCCCTTTCGGCGTTCAATTTCGCCTGCGAGCGGCTCGCTGCCCTGGCGCTTTGGCAACAATCAGACAGCATCCACGAGGGGGTGTTTTTTTTTTGTTGGAAAGGTACGATTAAAAAAATGGGTACTGCACCCTTGTTTATTAATATTTAGTACGAAGGGCGTTTCATTCTTTACCACACCTCCCAAACTTCCAAACGTTCTATCATTAGGTCACATTAGGTCACCTTTTTTTATTTGATCTGTTAGGACAGAGGATGGAGCAGAGATTTTTCAGCAGGCGACGCGAAGGGGCCCCAGATAATCTCCACTAGGTGATCAAGCAAAGAGTGGTTGCTAACCCTTGCAGGGGGGTTCAAGTTTCTCGGGCTGAAAGGCTCGTCCCAACGTCTTCTTCGCTCGAACGCACGATCAGAAGCTTTTGAACGGCGGCGTGCGCCTATTTATAGAGTAAAATGGGACATCCCGAGCGCGGTATCGAGCCGCTGCACGAGCCAGCTGCATCAGCCCGTTTATCGCGACGACGAAATCTGCCATGGGAGAAGGGCTCGAGGATCGGCGCTAGGTCGACGGTGTTATCTCTTTTGATCGCGTCTTCGTTGCTCATCCACGGTGTAATGACGTTAGTAGGCGTGCAGGCATGAAGTTATCGGAAGCATGTTGTTAATACCGCTCGCGGCTGCTGCACTTTATTGGAGGCACGTCGCCCTTTTTGACGTTCAATCTCCGCGTGCCTGCGTGGCGCGCGTTGCTCCTAGAGGAATCCCTGGGATACGAGATTGAAAATATACTCGTAGAAGGTGGGAGCGAGAGGATCGCGCGGCGATAAAGTGGCAAGCGAATTACAAATTGGAACGGTCTCCTTTAAAGTTGTCGGGGGAAGCTTTTTAAGTTTGGGGATGGACCGTTTTAAATCGGGTCTCAAGACGGGTCGGGGTCCTTCCTTAAGTTTTGGAACTTGTGTTTTTTGAACGACAGTAGGGCTTGTTAACGTTTTTCTACGAATTTTCACAGAGGTTAAGGGGTTACGCCACCATGAGGCGGCCGAAATGACATCAAAGTTTACGAATTTTTTTCTACGAAACTATGAATGTGACAATTACTTCATTATTGTTTATGATTAGGGCATACATTAAAGGACATATTGTGTAGATTTGACAGAAAAATATTAAAAAATGGCCGAGCTATCCGTTATCCTGCAAAACTCCTCCGCCAGGACGCGCGCAGACGGTGTAACGGATTGTGATGCCCAGGATTATCTGAAACTAAAAAACCCATAGTTTTATTGTTCATTGATAAAATATCTATCATGTAGCATAGGATTTTTTTGATGCCATATCCCAATTGTTTATAGTAATTGTTTGAATTTTGCCTTTTTTGGTAAAAATTTAATGTTCATTTTCACTTTGCTCGCATTTGTACAAAAATGTTTTTTTCTCTAAATCCCTATGCTACACGATAGATATTTTATCAATGAACAATAAAACTATGGGTTTTTTAGTTTCAGATAATCCTGAGCATCACAATCCGTTACACCGTCTGCGCGCGTCCTGGCGGAGGAGTTTTGCAGGATAACGGATAGATCGGCCATTTTTTAATATTTTTCTGTCAAATTCACACAATATGTCCTTTAATGTATGCCCTAACCATAAATAATAATGAAGTAATTGTCACATTCATAGTTTCGTAGAAAAAATTCGTAAACTTCGATGTCATTTCGGCCGCCTCAGGGTGGCGTAACCCCTTAATATCACTATCTATCCTACAAGACCTGGTGTCTCCTTTCAACATTCTTACACTGACCAGATTCCCGTGTTACTGGATTGTTTCGCGTGATATCTCAGGCAGAGAGCACGCTACGTGGATTCCATCAGATTTCTAACGGATAAAGGGTGGGCTGAATATTCAATGTTCACTGTCAGCCGCGGTGTCTCAGGCAAAATGCAATTTGTCAAGACTCCCCTTACGATTTTGTCTAACATTACACCGCGGTGTAACGTCACCAGCGAGCGTGCAACGATAAATTCGTCACGGGAAGTTTCCGCCTTAATATCTTCTACGCAACGACAGGCGACAGAGAGAGACTTCCTTTCACCCCCCGAGCTCGACATTCTTCACTTGTGTACCACCTCGAAAGACGATCGAAAGAGGAAGATAGAAACCTTGCGTGAAACCTCCACTAATTTCCACTGTAGGTTCCTAACTTTCGAGCCAGCAATGAATCAAAATTGTTATTCTGTTCATTACTTAACCCTTAACTGGTGACGTCCCACTTTGCGACATAAATGGTGCCGCGGAGTCTCACAGACCCCTTCTTTAATAATTAGACATTGTCAAGCCTAAATTTATTTTTAACATATACGGGAGTTATTAGTGACTTTGTTACATGCTTGAAAATATACTTTTGCACGTTTTGTTCAAAACCACTGAAAGTTGCCTTCGCGAAAAGACATATTCTAAAGCAAGGTCGAGTGAAAAGAAGGAAAATAAAGGAAAAATAATTCTACAGGAGTCTTCCATGTCGCCAGTTAAGGGTTAAGGTACGTAGGTAATACTCCTCGCGTGGAAACTTTAATCCTCGACATCTCAGAAACCCAATATCCCCACTTCCTCCCATTAACCCTCTAGGGACGAGTGGGACTCCAGAGTCCCATTCAGATTATCACATTTTTATTTACGTTCCATCAATAAGATCGAGATTTGATAGGTATAGTGACCTTTAGTAGGCAGAGAAGAAACTGTTGTACCATCAGAACCCGAAATTAAACTTTTTTTTGTTATGAACAAATTAAAAAAAAAAAATTAACGAGTAGCTTCCAAATCCGAAGTATAAAATAGACTATTTTAACGCTCAAAAAAATTCTACGTTAAGTTTAAAACATCCCCGTCCCTAGAGGGTTAAAAACCTCAACGCACCCTCCAATTTCCACATAAACGTGGCTCAAGAAGAACCTAAAAAAGTGCTCCTCGCAAATACCTATAAACCTGTCCGAAACCCCTCCCTCGTCATCCCCCGGTTTATCGAGGGCGTAAAAGAAGGAAGAGGCTGTCAGAACGTCGCGCAACGAGGCGCCAGGAGAACGACAATAATTAACCGCCCCTGATTCTGGTTAACCAGACCGAGATATGGGCGCATAGCAGGGGGCCGGGATGGAAGTTCAGGGTTCCGGCGGAACGAGACGGGATCCAATTAGTCGAAGCACCACCAACGATCTTGTCTTCGGTGTTGCGTCGTAACGTAACAACGCCATTGAGCACGTGGGCATAAATTCACCTTAGAGGCTTCACCCCCGCTTAACATCGCCAACGGGGAAGCGGTTTACGAGGACGCCAGCCAGTTCTGCCTCCGCCCCAGCGCCAGCCCCGCGAGCCCCCGGCGAGGCTCGGGCCTGGAGCAGCCTGGGAACCGGCGCTGCAAACCGAACGCGGAGTCCGACAGACGTTGGAAAGCGTTCCCTCCAGGCTGAAACTCGGGATTCTGTCTTTAGTCACGTAGTCGAGGGGCGAGCCAGGGTCGGCTTTGTTAAGCAACGCGCCCCCGACGCCTGCGAGTCCCATTCCCGCGGGGAGGACACCATTTGGCGGGTTCGCCTTGATCGTCTGATAATGTCCATCGATCCCTTATTAGTGCTAACCACGTGCAATTCGTGTACGTGGCGGTGGCTGCGATAATGGCTGATGTTTCTTGGGGCAGAACAAGATTTAGGGAGTTCAGGCGACAGAGTATGGGAGTCCCTGGGGGTGGTAATCGGGGGTGGGCGAGGGTTGGTTGCGCGCAGTGTAGCTTTGCTTTGTAATCGATATGAATTATTGTCTCTGTGATAATGATGCCTGGTCCTTGCAGTGGAATACACATGGGGCTTCCCGGAGTTACTTAGCCTTCGGGGGGGTAGAAGTCTTGAGTAGAAGGAACATCGCACGGTCCCCTCTTCTCACTCGGGTCACTGGCTCTATGGTCCACCTTTGCCTCAGACACTCGCTTCCAGGTCCACTTGCGACGACCTCCACAAACAACCTCTCGTTCGAGCGAAAGCTAGCCCGGCTAATGTTCCCAGTGGCAGATAGACAAGTAGCCGTGTCTCACGCGAGATGCACCCAAGGAACTCGCGCTAAGGGGTCCGTCGAGGTTGGTTTCGTTATTCGAGGGGTTGCTGCGCGCTCCAAGGCCGCGGCCGGTGCTCTGGCACGGCGAACTGGGGCGAGCAGCTTTCAGAGGGCATTGCGTCCGGGATCAGGCGGTGGATCGTGGTCTCTCAGGATGTAAAGGAGCATCCACAGCCCGTGGGGACGGCCGTTATGCGCGCAGCCGTCTTTATTGCTCGCCCCCCGACTCCCCGCCGCCGGTGAAGGATGTGGACTTAGCTTAACGGAGTGTTCCCTTCCGTTCCTGGAATCCACCGTTTCCTAGCTCCCCCTGTCGCCCCACCGACGCCGCGCTTTTCTGCGTTCTTCTTTCGCGGCCCGCTCCATTCTCTCTCCCATCCCCGCGCCTTTCCTCTCCCTTTTTCACTCGTATCTCCCGCCGGTGCCAACAAAAGACGGCAGTAATCTGCAAACGACCTGGCTTATATCTAACGAGGCAACACATTAGTCACGGCCGGCGATCTGTATGAGTAGATATTACGCGTGATGCAATTTTATTTACGAGCCGCGATTACGGCCAACCGCCCTGGCAATTTACTTCCTCCGGACCGCGCTCCCGTAATCGCGTTTTTATTCCGCCCCCCAATCCCCGTGCGTGCGCCCATTGTTCCTTGGCTACACCGAGGGCGTTGGGCAATGTCCTCCCGCCACTCGCGGGTCCAATGCAGGACCTTGACAGCTGAGCTGTGATGCCGAAGGGAATAGGCGCGCCGATTATTGCGGGGATGATTGTAAGAGGATTTTTCTTGTCGCGGGTATTGGGTATGAACAATTCCGGGCTTTTCTACCGAAGAATCGCGAAGGTGGACTCCATTTTTGGTTGGTGCCATTTTTCTTGCCTTCCCTTTTTTTGTCACACTGGTTCAAGTGCTTAACAACAGTTGGACGGGACTCCACAATGCCCAGTCAACATTTCCACCATGGCTGCTCAACGAACTAAAAGGAGTCGCGTACGCAGATTGGCTCGCGTGCAATTCCATAGCTCCAATCGTATGGAAAACGAAAGGATTTTCATCGCGAGCAAATATTCTCTGTGTCGCGTTCTATCGACCTTCGTTCAATCGGCCCCGAAATTCGTTTTTTTTCCCCCCCGAATGTCGCGTCGCTGGGTCAGAGGCGAAACGTTCACGCGGCTCGGACTTTCGTACGCTCCAACGCGATAACGGCGGGCTTTTTGTTCGGCAGTTCGATCGGGAATCGTTCGATGCGAGCCGGGGTAATTAATTAACAGCGGAGCCCTTCGTCTTTATTTTGTCGTCGAGCCGATAATCGGGGGATTACTGGCTGCGGGAATGATAATGCCCGCAGACATTTACCTGCAACCTCGCTGGCTAAATCGCGTGTACATCAGGATCCAGCTAGGTGAGCAGCTAATAGTTCGTAGATGGTCAAAGTACCTGGCTGGGATTTCCAATCGTCCAACCGGGCCACTGGTTCAGCAAAGCTTGATGTAATTGCCCGCGGTTACACGGTTCCTCTTCGATGAATTGCTGCTGAACACCCTGAATGAGAGAGTTCCTTGCGTTCGCGAGTGATTGTAATAATTTCACGCGGAGAATAATTTCATCTCGTTTGATGGAGAAATACAGGGGCTTCTTTGGATTCATCCTAAGTCTTCGCTTCAGTTGTAGAATGAGGTTAAATTCTATTTATGGGTCCCAATATTTTATTCTAATATATGGATCTTGATATTTAAAATAATTCGCGTACCTGCAAGAGACAGTCATGTGTATCCACCATAAGAAATGGATGGTAAAAGTGACGTTTTAAAGGGCAAGGCGATCGCCAGGAGAAGAAACTTAAGGCAGGATACCACCTTTGACTGCGATTTTGGAGGCGTTTTTCATGAATTTTTTTTGCATACAAAGAATGCGCAGAAACAAAATCGGTTTCAGTCATTCATTAATGTAACTTTAATCTGTAATTACACATTTTTTGAAACTGAAAAAGTGAAAAATAATCTCTTGTAGGTGGCGCCAAAATACACTCCTTTGGAGGAACATCGTTAGACGGCGTGTCAAATTCCGCTTTGTACGTGGCTCTTAGAAAAAAAACCAAAGAATGTTCCTATTAACAACAATATTTTTCAATGATGTACGTAGGGATTTTACGAAATTTCGATTTTTAAGAAAATGGCGGCCATTTGAAAAAAAAGGTCAATTTTTTAGGGTAAAAAAGTTTAAAGAAGTTTATAAAATTGCGCACCAAAAGAAAAATAACAACGCTACAGCAAAAGTCCTACGTACATCGTTAGATTACACCACGGGGAAGAATTGTGCAAAGTTTCAAGTCAATCGGATGAAAATTATAGGAGTAATCTGACACGCCGATTTGGAAAACATCGTTTCGAGAAAAACGCGTTTAAAGTTTTATATAGATTTATATATCTGTTCCAATCCGGTTTTTACACAAGAAAAAGGTTCCGGCCACCTTTCTAATGAATGAATTTCGATTCTATACACTTGAAAGAGTCCTTTGAGAACAAAAAAATTTTCAATTTTTTTTAAGTGCGAAGGTGGTATCCTGCCTTAAGTCACCGCGGCAGCCAGTAGTATAGACCCGCATGAGTCAGCCGTATAGACTCCATAACTCGACCTTGTTGATCTTTCACCGCTGCCAGAGCACTTTGGCACGGCCTATCGGCGGCTGTGGATCTAGTAGATGCCAAGTACAATAGTGTCGAGACGAACGAACCCATAAAATCGCGACTACCCTCGAAATAACTGCGTTTCCACATTCATGTCAATATAGCAAAGAAACCTGACAATCACCAATACCGGTATTTATTCAGTTACCTCCATACTTCAATTCCCTCGAAACTGTGAATTATTTCATCCCGTAGGAAAATAAACATTGACAAAAGTTATTTCTTGCGAATTTCCCGGCGCCACGGTACCTAATCGTTCGCGACTATGTATACATTTGTTCCAATTCGAACGTCCATGAGAGGGAAAAAAGCGCCAGAAAGCCGGTCGAACTTTCAATTATCCCAAGCCCGGCGTGTAACGAACGAAAGTGCCCTCTCGGCGGAAGCGTAAGGCGAAGTCGTAACGCGAACTCTCCCGTTAATTTGTTCGAAAATACCGGGCCGGGCGATTTCTCACGAACCACGGGGGAATTTTACGACACCGGGGGCCGCGCCGGATCGCCCGCGGTGCGTGTTCGCGTTGAAAATTTCAAGCAGCACGCCAGAGCGTAATACAATGCGCGCGTTAAAACGAACGCTCACGTTTCGCATAAATCCGCCCATTTTTTTTCCCCAATAGGGCTGGCGGACGGTGGGGGGCGATCGTGCGAGGGAAATCACGAACGCAATAAACATTGGATCGAGCTCGTTCTTTAACCCCCCCGCCGCTGTGAAACGCGGAGAAACGGATTCGCGTGTGGAGCGTCGAGCGGAGGGATTCTATTTGCGACTTTTCCTTTAAGGGCGTCGCTTCCGGGCGTGCACGCGTATTTTGCCGGGAAGCAGAGGCTGTTCCTTAGATAAATATTGCCTCAGGAATATTCGAAGAATGTATAGAAACGCCGAGGAACAGTATTACTAAATATTACGAGGTACATTTTCAGAAGGCGATCGATAATTCTTCAGGCTTCTAGTGTTCATTGAACTAAACGAAAAATTACTGGAGTCGAGTAACCTTCGTTGAACAATGCAATTGCTGTACCGCCGAGGCACTCGATTTTCATAAATTTCCAGCGGCCTCGGTACGTTCCGCAGAGTTAATTCGGCGAAGCGAGATTTCCCGGATGCTCCAGACGAGGCTTGTAATTGAACAGAGTCCAATGCATGTCTGGTAGCGAAAATTTTCGGATATCTATGGAGGGCTGGTTCGACGGGAATCGATGTCTCGAGTCGAATACGATGCCAGCAGCATCCGGATGCAATCCGACGGTGGAAACAGGTCCCTGTGCATTTCAGACACTCCTACATGCTCGCGTCGCTAACAGATTGGCTGTGTTCTCGAAATCGCTGCGTTTAGTTTAGGATTATTTAGATTCGGGGATTGAACGCTGATTTGGCACGGCGATACCAGCGTGTAGTCTCCCCATCCTCTAGCCGAGGATAAAGTGCACCGTCTACGGAGGATCGATCTGATATTCAACGAGACCCTCGCTTGTTTCTTGGCCCCCTCGTAGTGGAATAAGCTCTTGACTGAATTGGAAACGAATATCTTGTCGGTTGAATTAATTTAAAGTGATTAAGGTCGCCGTGCCTGGCCTCGCGAAAGGTCTGTCGTGTTCGTCGAATAAAGATCGAGGCGGAATTATCTGAATACGAATCTTTGCCCATGGAGCTTTCGCAGTTCACCCCTCTAAACGCAGTGTTTTAAGTCCCCTCAGAAATTTCTCTATTCACAAGCTTCCGCGAAATTCTCGATTCCTATACGAATCCTTATAATTCCTGTACAAATTACAAATGTCAGTATGCAATATCCATCATTCTCCCTCTAAAGGAATGAAACTACCCTTCGAGAAAATATGCTCAGAAAAATATAATAAATAAAATAGTTAAAAGGCAAAAGATATTTACATTCAGACTTCTTTACGCGAAACGACAATTTTATACGCGTCGACTTAATAATTCCTCCCACGGAAATGTCACCCAGCTACACAGTTCATCTGCATATACTAATAATAATAATAATAATATACCGCAGTTAACGAGATTATGAGGTGGAATTTGTTCATGAATTACGCAAGAACTCGGCTAGATATCGCGAGAAAATAGCCTCGAAGGGGTTGCAGGCGGAAGTGGCTGGCGGTATTAGGGATTTCTCGAGAGGAACAGTTCCGTGAGCCGCCGGGGCCGCGCGGAGCTGGCGTTGAATTCGAAAGGAGGCTGAAAATCGACGCGAAACCGTGGAGCTGGCTGCGACCGGAAACGGATTACCGCCATTAAGGTCGACGTCTTCTTAATGGCGCTTCGACAGCGGCGAACGTGCATTTCGCCCGGTCGATCGTCCACTTTTATCGCGTGGTAATCGAGTCAACGGCACCAGGAGGGACGAAGGAACGTTGTTTCGAGGGTCTGAGTGAAAAGAATTGTTGCAAGATTGGCGGGAGACTGCTGCTGGGGCGGCCGCAGCTGCGAACGAAAGTGCACGTCGGTAGGTTGGTAGAATCGAAACGCGATACTCGCGCCATGCATCATGCAGCGTCGTTCCTTTTCCCGCGGAAAATTTGTTTCGAGGGCGGCGTAATGGAAAGGTGCGGCGCTGATCTTGGGGCGGACGGAGAAACAAGGGGGCGACGATGTGCGATCGTGGACTGATTTTTAACAGGTTGCTCGAAAGCTCTGGAATTTCTGAAACGATAGGGGGTGTAAGAACACGCATAGGGTAGACCGGGGGCGGTAGTAACAGGGGGGTGAATGTAACACGCTAAATATCTCAAAACATATAATAGATATTAACACCAATTTTGGATATATGATGAAGAATGACATTTGTAATGGTGTAAGTGGGAATGTTCAAGTCTATTTCGTCGAATTACATAATATTATTGTTTAATCATTAGTCAATTCCTATTTATTTTCCCAATTCCTAAAATGTAGAACACTGGGGCTCCAAGAGTCCCAGTCATATAAACCTACGGGTACGAGCCTACACGCACACTACTAGAGTTTTCCTCATCCGTTACATGCCTGCAACTTCATTGGCTTCGAGACCCCCTTCCACGCGAGCTTTGGAAAATGCGATGGATGCTCGTACCCTCGGGCCGCCCATCGGGGCATCGCTGCCCTAAGAGTACAGATACGCAATAGACATGGATAGTGAAGAAAATAACTTTTCGATACCCCAAAGTAACTTTTCCTTACTGACTTAAACTTGTAATATAAACACACCCTTTGCAAGTATGTGCTTGTTCGATTTTTAAATCTGTAATTCGACCTTTTTTAAACTAATATTGATCGTTACTTGGCACTTTTAAGCGTCTCGTTAGTCAAAATTTATAATTTAAGTTCAAAAGCATGGTCGGGGGCGATTGTAACATCGGCAGTCGGGGTCGGTTTTACCGCAACAGAACCGAATAGGGATAAAGAAGGCGAATAATATTGTCTTATTTGCATGAAATCATATAGCATAGCACAAGCAAACCAAATGAAAAATGGGTGCAATATACTGAATGTAAGGATTGAGCAGATGAAGAATGCACCAGCCAAAACGCCTTTTATTTCTGCCACAATTGCGATACCACATAATTTATTATAGATTTTACTTTTTTCCTTTATTATTATAATTTAAATCAATAAATATTTTAATTTTGTAAAGTTATATTTGTGCTACTATCGACTCCATGCAGTGTTACAACCGACCCGGGGTCAGGGACGGTTGTAACACTTTCTCCGCTTCTCATTTTTTATTAATAACCGGAATATTACTTGACATACAGCGAAACTGTTGTGGCTCAAATAATGTCGGATAAATAAGTAACATTTTCGTAAGAAAACTGTTGTTGTAACTGTAATAGTTTTTGCGTAATCGTATTCCAAAGTCAAAGTGTTACTACCGCCCCCGGTCTACCCTACTGCTAAAAGGAAAACGCTATTTTCATTACGAAAAGTATTTGACTCGATTACTACAGTCCTTAAATAATATGTCAGTGATATGTAACGTCAGAACTCACCAAATTCAGATGGACGATAGATATATTCTGTGTTTTCCTCAGGTGTTCCTTAGCTACTCCTGCAACACAAAAATATAAATATCGTTAGTGGTTGAATATTTCGCGTTCCCACGTCCTAATATCGTAAAGTATTTTCGTCTTCTTTACAACAAAGAAGAATTCCCGCAATTCACCTTTCCTCCTCCGCAAAGAGGAAAGACAAGATTAAGTTTTAATCATCGCACACCTCCAACTCAAAGTCCTCCCGACCAATTCGTCCGTCCCCCGAACACAGCACAGCAGAAGAGTTACCGAGTTACTCCTCCCAAATTAAGTTCACCGGCATTCGCCCCGTGCCGGCTGTATTCGGAAAAATTAATTAAATCCCGTCCAGAGGACGTAAACAGCACGGTACGTAATCCGAAAGCGCTTGTTTCCTTTGCGACTTCTCCGGTTCTTTCGTGCCCCGGTCGCAGTCGCGTAATTACCTCGGAGCGAACGACTGCCCCCTCGACTCCCCGCTGCCGCCTTTCCCCGGGAGGAATGAAAAATTTCAGCGGGGACGCCCGGTGACAAATTATGAAACACCTTTTGCCACGTCGGACGCGAAAATTCGCGGCGACCGCGCGCGCGAGGCTCCTTCGCTCCGTCGCCAGGATCAAGCCTCCCCCGATGGAATTTATAATTCCCGCGTTGCACCCCCGCGACCAGTTGAAACAGAGTGGCCCACGTTGGGTTATTCAGGCGAGCGTGCCGCGTTATTCACGCCGAGCGAGGCCCGTGCGAAACAGTTTGCGCTAAATGACGCTATTTAGAAATGCTCCCTCAGTGCGCGTAACGCGTCGAGGCGCGCCAGTAAACCGATAAAACTGGGGTCGAAATGTATCGGCGCGTATCCGCGGCACCGTCCGATCAGTTGCATTCGAAGGGGGATCAAAGTTATCCGACATTTTACAGCGACGCGATATGATTAATCGTTCGTTGCTGGGGCTCGACCTGTCGCCGCGCGCATTATGGAAATGCGACTCGCGCCAGACACGCTATTTTCCCGCCACCGGAAACACCCCAATCTCGGGGACAGGCTGTAATATTGTAACGGTCGTCGAGTACTGTGGTTAGCTTCCCGTTGGCGATCACAAAGCTTGCAAATCCTTCGCGCGGTTTACTCTAACGACACTGTTGTTCGGTGTACTGGCTTCAAACTTCGACGGATTAAAAACCGAGGAACACATCGGTATTTCCTGTTAGCGTGGCTTTGATCGAATAGCGGCAGCTTCGTAGATGAGAAGGTACAAAGAATGAATAGTTTATACGGGCGCAACGGTGTGCTCCTTGAAGCGTACCACTATGGACGCTTTCCTACAGTGGCGCGCAAGTAGTAATGGCGAGCATTAGTCAGACGCGCCAGACGCGCCTCTTCGGTGATTGTTCAAGATGGAATTTCTGGGAAACGATGCCTCCTAGGGAACAGTTTCATAGCACACTTTCCATTCATTTTCACTCGATGAATAATCTTCTCTCAGATTGTACCGGCTTTTATATCCGGTATAAATGTATTGTTCTTTAACGTTCCTCGAAGCCGCAGCGCGGATTTTTTAGCCAGATGTTCCCCGTTCAGATAAAAGCCGACCCAGTTAAGTGCAACGCTTTCGATGCAATCTGGCTGGAATATCCTGGCCGCCCGTGCAGTCGAAATCGTTAAAGTCGTGCATAATGGGCCAATAAGGAAGGCCAGCAGATAGGCCGAAGCGATCGTTAGCCTGGTTTTCTAACGTTATTTCCTCGGGAAACGTGGGGACAGGGTGCGGGCGGGGGTGGTCGACGTTCCTGCCCGGAACTCGATAACATTTTCCAGCGGCGTTCGCGATCGTATTTCCTTCGCGAGCTTGTGAAAGGGAGCGCCGCGACGATTTCCACGACGATTCACTGAGGAAACAAGTGCGCGAGAGATCGGATCACCAATTTGCCTAAAATTCTCTGTACAATTAGTGCTCACCCTGCCGCAGGGAGCACTGCTCTAAATTCTGTAATAAAATCCCGTTTAAAAAATCGTTTCTTCTACAACCCCGATACACTGAACTTTCTATTCTCTTGGAGCATAATTGTGTGATACGTGCTACGTAAAAAGTGCGCACAAAAATTGATTACATCACAGGTCTGAATCTCTAGCGCCTCGCTGTAAGTAGAAAATGAAGGAACTCGAAGAAGGGGAGCGCAGAGGCGTGAAAGCGTTGCTTGTCTACTCAACATCGTCGCGAGCAAAATTCACAGGTTTGCGTGTACCGTAAGCGGATTGGTATCTGCCAAAGCTTCCCTGCTTTGAATGTTTCAGTAACAAGTTACCGCCCGCGAATTGACTTCGATGTAGCTTTGATTAAATTCAAGGGAAGAACTATCAGAGACAACAGGTGATAGTCTTTGGCACATTCTACTCCATTGAGGAATTAAAATAGGTAATAATAATAATAATAATTTATTCACGGGACAAGCCCATTAAGAACAAGGATACTTATAGTAAAGGATAATTACAACAAATTGCATAACAATGAAATAAATTAAAAATTAAAAAATTATTAGAAAATAATAAAAAAGAAAATTTGATAAAATGAAAAAAACCGTAATTCAAATAACCGTAATCTTCAATACCTATTTGAAGTCCAATGATTAATAACCTTCTAGCCTATAATTCAGAAATCCTGTCTAGCATCAGACAAGCTACTCGAAATTGTATAATGTATAGAAGCCCCCATTCAAGCGCTAACTCGAATCCTCCGCTCGCGCAGCTGATAAGTACCTTAAACTCTTGCTAATGGAGCGTTTGCAATTAGTCGAAATAGCCGCGAAACACGGCAAGTCACAGTGCACGGGTACAACCATTAGTTGAATGAGTCCCCTCGAAAGAAGCTAAGGATCCCGGCGCTGTGTTAAAAGGACTCTCCTTCGCGTTCTGAAATCTTACGTCAGCGAGGCTGGTCCAAGAATGTCCAAGCGGTCTATATTCCATTGGACGTAAAAGGAACTACATTCGTCAAGGTTCTTTTCTACCTCGGCCGGGGTGGAACGGGCGAACAAAAGCCTGGAAATATTAATTTAATGCTAGGACGAAATTATGCGCGGGTAGTAAATCAGAGGCCCCCCCGTTCTTTTGTCCGGGAGACCGGTTTCTGGGCGCGTCCTCGGCGTCCCCTATCAGTAAACCACCGGCATCGTCAACGAAATTGCTCGTCTTCCTTCGTATAACTAATCGACGAACTAAGGAATCGAATGCTAATTCTACCCATTGTCCCGAGACAGTATTTCATTTGCGAAGCCTTTGGCGCAAAAATCTGTGGGAGATGGTGCTTTTTCTTGCACGGGGCAGTTAATGGGGAACATTGCTGCCTTTTGGCCTTTTTGTAAACGCGTTTATGTCTACGTGTAATAAATCGTGTAGTGGCGTTTAATTTAATTTTGCGCGCAAAATAGCAGTCCCGGAATGCGTTGTTTATTTGCGTGATGATATTTATGGTGGCCTTTCTAAAAATGTTTATTTATATGTAAAAGCACAGTCAGAGACAATAAAATGAGTATTTTCAGTGACCAATTTCTGTGAATATATTCGTTTATTCGAGTGTAAAAAATAATGTTTGGTCAGGTGGCCCTTTTCTTTTTGCATTTCACCGGGTTATTTACAAAGTAATTTCACCTTTGCCTCTTTTGTTGACCTCTTTTTTTGATTCCTTCCTGTTTTTTGTACGTTCCCCAGCGTGTATGTTTTTTCGTAAAACAATTGGAAATAGGTAGAGTTACTAATGATTCTCGCGATAAATGCACGTGTTGTTGATACTTTTCGATTAACGGAACATTTAGCACGCGTGAAAACTGAGATTGCTTTAAAAAGTGCATCTGGTTGCCAGCAGCTAACGTTCCCTCCGCATTTCCCAGGACTTTTCTTCCCAACCGTTTCATAATTAGCGCGCAACTTTAGTGTTTCATAATTCAGCACAGATTCTACGAAATAAATGCCATGCATATGCATGAAATATGCAATACGTTGCCGCATACGTCATTCGAGTGAAATATGCAAAACATATGCATTATGGAGATTCCGCGTAATAAGAAATGCATTTTTAAAACTCCCCGACCGCGAAACAAATTTCCGTCCAAGTTCCATTTCTTTACTCGTTTTCCGTAAGAGCATCCATTTTCATGAACGTCCCTGTTATAACAGCAAGTGCTTTCCCATCCACTCGCTTCTCAACCTCGACTTTCTCCAAATTGCTTTTCGCATTTTATTCATAGAGCGTAACGCAAAACTAACATCATTTGCTCGTGTAAACCGCGTGCTTTCAAACTTACAGTTCACGTGCCCCTAAACCTTCGCGCACTTCGCAAACTTACACCTAACGTGCCATGACGTAAACCGATAGCTATTTCATTGAGCAATAAATCAATTCCCATAACCATGGTAGCTTACATTCATCTTCCGAGCAACGTCTCGAAATTCCAAGTGAATACGAAGCAACTGTGCTGGCGCGGGGATACCTACGCCCCAGTTTTCGCTACGTGTAATTATATAGAACTCGAGGCTTACATGCAAATCGGTTCCCCATCGCCAGGATTTAATTGATCCGGTGTGATATGGTAATCTGATACGATTATGCGTCTTTCCAATAATGAATTGCGACCGTCACGGATCTAGGGGAAATCTAATTTACCAACGTGTGCTGCCACCCACGTCGTGGGTGTTATCAGACAAACTAATCCTTCGAAGGTGAACTATCCTCAAACTGTATGGGCAAGAATTTTCAAAATACTTTCCATTCATGAAATGGCCCATCTGCTAGGTTACCGACAGTTCATTCTCTCGTCAGCGGCGTCTCCCGTTTATTCGAAGGTAGAAGATCCTCGTTCGGTGGTGGGCTAGTGAGATTTTCGACCACCATCTTTGGGACGACCCGTATCACGGAATTCTACTGCCGAGTCTTTCGCGAGCATATCGATTTTCCATCGAAACTATAGTCTGCTCCGTATACCTTCCAGATTTCCAGATCCGACGACCTCGTTATCGCCGGTTAGGCCGAGCAAATCTGGACTCAGCCAAATTCAAATCGAATTTCCTTTTCGCTCCAACGGATTCCCCCGTTTTCGAGTGATTTCCGGGACAAATACAATCGCTTACGGCCTTCGCGCAAGCGACGATTTCAACTTGTCGCTTCCCTCCCAAACGTTTACACTTTCCCTCCCCCAATTTGGTGCCTTCGCGTTTCGCACAGCGTAAAGAAAACAGTAGCCACGGTTTCTAAGAACGAATGAGGAAGGATGATGGCCAAGTCACTTCTTACAAGAAGATGGCTCATATGAAATTTCTCCCGCTCCTGTGCACTGATTACAAATTCGAGAAAGTCTCCGCCAACGAGTATACAAGAGCGTTGCAAAAAATTATTGATAGGTCCAATGAGCCACTAAAAAGTCTTGCGACGAACCAATACATTTCGAGCAATGTACAGTGAACACGACCGGCAATTTCAACCCTCGTTCCACGATATTCTTCAATTATTTTATGCAAATTCACGCGCTACGGACGGGGGACGAGATCCGTCGACAGACAACCGCCATTTAACGGCACCGTTGTCGCCATTATTGGCTACACATCGGTCGTTAAGCCTTTCCAGTCATAAAGCAGATTGAAGTGGAGCCGGTATTTTGACGCTTCGTAATCCGCCCCGTCCGCTGCTCCCTAGCGTTTTCGAATAATTTAAGCGTTTAAGAGTACGTTTGCCCGTTGTATCGCGCCGTTCCACGCCATTTCAGCCAGCATTTTGCACGGGGGGTTGCATCGCGAACACACACGCCCGCGGCACACGTTTTTCTTCTGACACGCGGTTTCGCCCACGAAACATGCTTCGAACGTTTAAAATTTTCAATCAGAGTTATATGACCTGAGAAATAAAACTTCTCTGTGAGAATCGAGTCTCTGTCAACCGCCACGAGATTCTCTTACCCCGACTTTCGCGCGAATTCGCACTGTCTTTTAATTTAGCGGGGAGGGAACACGGGGGTCACTGTCCATGGGAATTTTCACGGGGACTTTTACCCTCGTTAATCTCGCGGTTAACCCCGATTTTCTGCCGGATTTGCCGCACATCCGGTGCCCCTCGTACGATCTTAGAACAGCCGATCATCCTTCCTGAATCTCTTATTGTAGCCCACGAAATCCTTGCAGTGATATATTAAGTCCGGTATTATTCCGCAAAGCCGCATAAATCCCAGCGGAATACATTACGTCGAATGGTATGCGATGGAACGGAAGTAACGCGATTTGCATGGGATCATTCTCGACGATGGCCGCTGCTCTCGTTTTATTTTTATTAGGCAGATCCCGCGGTCCTCCTGGCGGGCTAATTTAAAAGGGGGCTCGGGAAACTGAAGCTTTGGGCGCGATTATCTTCTCGGATGTGTGAATAACGATCTTCGAGGGCTTTAATGTTCTTTGAGCAACGCTTTGTAATTTTATTGGCAGCTGGTTATGGGACTTGCGATGAATTTCAGTGCGAGTGTCGATGAGTATCGATGTTTAAATAAATGGATGACCACTTTTACTGAATTCTTCTAACGTACGATTTAAATAATTCCTTTCGTCGCAGTCCACCCTCCCATTTTCCCTTTTTAAAGTTAATATTCAACGTCGTTATCTGGATTATGCAGACGACATGGTCGCTGTGGAGGAAGAAAGGGAGAGGAATGAAAGAAATGCTGAGGAAGCTTTTGATATCTCTATTTGTACGAGGAAAGGGATTATTAATAACTGCAGGTAAATTGAAGGTTGTTTCTTTTAGAAAATGCGGATGATAGGATGGAATTGCTGGTATTATTTCTGACAGTCTTGATAAAAGCAATCCTTTTTTTACAATGAAATACTAGAACACACCAATACTGTCGTTACACTGCTGTCCACTTTCCTTAAATTCTTTAGTAGTCCACTTTCCAATCTTCTGTCCCACATTTGTCTGGGGTTACCTTTACTTCACCGACAATCATTTCATCGACAATCATTTCACCGACACAATTTCATCGACAGCGTATTTCGCCGACAGTATTTACTCACTGACAAGTTTAGATCGCCCGACAATCATTTCACCGACAATTATTTCACCGACAATCATTTCACCGACCAGGGCCGTCTTAACAAATTTGAGCGCCCCGAGCTAAAAAAAATTGGCGCCTCATGTAAATACCAACTCTATACGCCGTACAGATTGCAGTTTCTTCCCAATGGGTGCAAGGCGGTGCATAGTATAGATTTAACGGTTGTCGTGAAAAAAGAATTTCAACATACTCAATTCTTAAGCGCCCTTGATTCGCCGGCGGTCCGGGGCTATAGCCCATTTATGTAATCAATTAAGGTAACATCTAAAGTAATGTTAATTTATAATATAGCCCATTTATGTAATCAATTAAGGTAACATCTAAAGTAATGTTAATTTATAATATAGCCCCGGGCCGCCGGCGAATCAAGGGTGCTTAAGAATTAAGTATGTTGAAATTCTTTTTTCACAACAACTGTTAAATCTATACTATGCACCGCCTTGCACCCATTGGGAAGAAAGTGCAATCTGTACGGCGTATAGAGTTGGTATTTACATGAGGCGCCAATTTTTTTTAGCTCGGGGCGCTCAAGTTTGTTAAGACGGCCCTGGTCGGTGAAATGATTGTCGGTGAAATAATTGTCGGTGAAATGATTGTCGGTGAAGTAAAGGTAACCCTTTGTCTGTTGATCCTCTAACTTTAAGTCTATGAGATGATAAGAATGTTATAGGGGTAGATTGCAAAAATGTAAATTTTGTGATCCAATAAAGACGAAGTATTATTATTATTATTAAACGTATCTACAATAATTTTCAAGAAAATTCATAGAAGAACAGCAGTATCTCGTGTTTAAATTAACACCCTGTACGACACGACGGTCACAACTCATCCGAATTCATGAACTGCAAACGTTCTTAGCGGTGTGCATTTTCTGGCTTACTTTTTGCGAAACGGAGGCTCGATTTTCCACGCAATTATAATGTAATTATCGCGTCGACTACACAGCTGCACGCAACAGTACGATAAATTTTCGGCAATCCGTATTACTTGCGGTGCATTAATCAGAGCTAATTGCCCGGCTGCTGCGTATAATTAATTTTTTTCCCCTGTCTCAAATCAGCATCGAAATAATTGCCAGCGTTTATGATGCAGCAACACCGTCTCGGTGGGGGGCAATCAATTTCATCGACAATACGTCGCGTATAATTAATTGCTGCATCGAAGTTTCACCAACTTTGGGTTATCCGACTGAACCTTCAATTACGGTATTACAAAATACTTTCAGTTTCTAACGAGCCGTAGTAATAATCCCCTCCATACGACGAACTCAGTCAGTAAACTAACTTTCGTTTAACTCGATAGCCTCACCGAATTTTCAGCAAAATCCATTTCCAAAACCACTATCAAATTGCAAACCAAAGGTAAACCTTTCTAAACACGTATCAGAAAGAGGGCCACGAAAGACACTATGTTCCACTAAAAACTCGAAGCAGATGGTATAAAACAATGTTGCATTTGGAGAATGAAAGTTTCTTTCGCAAAGCATCAAACTTCCGTAAAATAAAACAATCCATTTCCCCCTCGCCGCGTCGAGGAGCCGGCGTCTGAGGCCAAGAATCTTCCCCGTATGCAAAATTAATTGCTTCCAGACGATTTTCACGCAATCAATTACTCGCCCCGTCGTCTGTTCTGTCTATCAGCAGGGAACCCGTGTTTCGCCGAGACCGTCCCCGTTTCTGAGTCGCAAAACGTTTTCCTCGCCCCAGTTGTCCCCGTGAGATTCGTTAATCACCGCCCCAGGCCCCTCTCGATCTCGAGAAAGGCCGGCGCAATCGATAGCCCCGGCAGCGGGGGTTCCGTCACGGATCCTTCAAAAGTTTCGTGCACGAAATTGAGAAATTAACTCGACGGGATCGCGGAGGATCGCCCGTAGAGGGTGGTTTATGCGCGCGCCGGGGGTGGATCTTCCGGCAAGGAGCGTGGAAGGCTGGCACGTTGGTAATTTATCTCGTATCGCGTCGATTTGAATCGCAAATTGGCGCAGATTATGGCACTTGCCTCTCCACACTGGCTGAAATGGACACGTAAACGGAGACGTTTTCGGGGCCGCACAATCACCGTGTTAAAACGCTGTAATTCTCTGTCCAACTTCGACCCTTGGATCCCTCTTATTGTTAGCGGAGTGGAGTGAAGGGACTTGAGAAGACTCGCGGCAACTATTCCATTGCATTAGTTGTAATTAATATCGGAAACGTAGTTTCACTATTGTGCACTGTGTAGTTGCTTTTCAGGACTCTCCGAATTTTAATTTCTGCTTTTTATGGAAGGGAGATCTACTTCATTATTTTTGGAATTCTAGAAGTATTATAATTGAAGAAGAACACAGAAAATATTACTCTGGAATTTCTTTAATCTTTTTGGTACTTGGAAATTTCTGTTTCTATAATGAGTTGTAAAATTATGAAATTTTAGTGGAAGGAAGGTATAATGTTCAGGGATATTATTTGATAATTCTAATAATCCTATGTGGAAGAAGCGAGTGCAGCAAAATTAAACGAAACATACCCGATTTTGTGGGGGACCAGAACGGGACAATTTCAATTATGTCCTCATCGATGTTTCACGTTTTATAGATACGTCATACCGCATCAAGGTTAATTAGTTCCCGTCAAATTACGCGCACTGAATATAGGAAAGATATTTTGGAATAAATTCGACATGTTTAGTGGGGGAAACGTAGATATTATACGAGCCATAGGGGCGGAATAATGAACGAATGAATATTTAATTGTCCACTTCGGGCAGGTTACGGGGAATGTTTCCAATATCTTAATTAGTATCCCGTCGAACTGGCGAAAATACGTCGCTCCAAGTTTCTATTGAATTTATATTAAACACTTCAGTTCGTTGTAATTCCCAATGGCACAGCTCAGCACGTTAAACGTTATTTAATTGTTTAGGGCGGCGCGGCGCGATATTCGATTTGAACTGTTTCCTACATGTAATTACACGTCCATTAAACCGTATGTGATTACGAACTTCAGACAGGCCACTCTTTCCTCCCTTTGTGCGTGGTGAGAAAGGGAAAACCACTGGCACGGTGCTTCCACGCGCGCCATTATTTGAGAAATTATTGCTGCGTCCACTAATTCGTCAAAAACCAAAATGCAGTCAAAGTGTAATACTTTATGAATACTGCACGATCATCTCCTCCCAACAATATTACTTGGGAATTAAAAAAAAAAAAGAAAGGGAAGAGTGAAAATTCAATTTTTACATGAAAAATTATTAAATTCCCATGACATTTCTCTTGTTTATTTTACCATCGAGCGTATCTGATGCATCGCAGCTCGCCTCGCATTTGTCATTATTAATGTTTATTAAACCAACGCGGGATTGATTAATTTCGTATGAAATGCATCCTTTTGTGTCAAATTCCATACAGAATTCCTGTATTACATATTCGGTATAATAATACTACACTGCACTGCCCTGTGCCCATCAAATTCGGCGGCGAACACGAATCGTCTCTCAATAATACAGGAACCTTTCACCGAACCTATCGACACCGTAACAAAGCCCAGAAACGAGAAATTCCACTGTTCGATGAAATCTAAAATAACAAGTAGAATCATCCATTCTACACAGCCCTACTCAGACACTGTGTCAGAAGCACAAGGCACGAGGAGCCAATGAAAGGCAGGAATTCCAGCGATGCATTTTATCATTACAACCGAGCCCATTCCAGAATTTCCCTCCCCGCGTGGACAAGTGAAAAGGGACCTCGGCACGCGCGATCAAAAGGCAGCTAAAGGGTTGAAGTCTGCCGCCTTTTGGCAGAGCGCCTGCACGCGCGCAGCTTTTCGCGAGCCATGAACCAACTCCCCCCATTGAAACGTAAAAGCGTCATCTGCGAACGGCAGGGCGGGGGGGCAAAGGCGGGGGGCGCGGGGGCTGTCGGTGGAATTAAGCTCGAAGCATTAAAATGTGGCAAGTGCGGCAATAAGAGATTTACATAGCAAAGTCGACTATATTATCGTGTCACGAGTAGGCTGCCTGCTCGTTTCCTCTCTGCACGCAGACCCCGGGTATTTACGCTGCCATTAACATTCCCCGAATACCGCTGATATAATGCCGCGAATCCCCCGCTATCGGGACAATATTTTCCATACCAGCCTCCTCTGATAGAGCCGTACTCTCGTTTATCCGCGCCTCTGAGCCTGTTTTGCTTAGATAATTGCAAAATGCGTGGCTGGCTATCGGCTGAACGGCAGAATTATTGATCGCCCGGGCGTGTTTGCGTTCCGCCAGTTATTTACAATCCTGCGCGCGAAATATTTCATTATTAACACCGATTACTGTGTAATATCGCCGGCTGTACGCTGGTACGTGATACCGGGGTTCGTTAAAGTGTGGCGGGAAACGCCGGGGAAACGGCGCGGCACCTGCTTCGATTTAATTCGACTTCGATCCCCGATGATCTTCAGCCCGTGATTCATATTTTGTTCGCAGACTACACCCTCGCGAGACGGCCCAGCTGTGCTCGGTGTGCCAGCGAGAGGCGGAATTCGTTCTGCGGGGAGATTTATTTTCCGTTTCGATTAGAGAATGCGTCGGCGATTATCCGATGGGAAACACGGAGCGATATTAAATTTACGTCGGATGTTTGACGTCGTTGTCATAACGGCTGGGATTTACGTCGAGCCTCCGCAGCGGACATTTGCGTCGGAATAAAATGTAGCTGTCGGAAAACGTAACTCGCGCAACGAGGAGATTCATCCCTACGCCGTCCAGCCCCGGCTGTCACGTGAAATTTTTAATAGTCAATCGGACGGGCGATAATAATTTATCTGGACACGGGGAGCACACGCGATACGGTGTCGCGCGACGCGATAACTAATTATGAGTTATCAGTTTGTAAGTAATATCGTTAGCCGGGCCGCGGGGGTGGAAAACTTCGCGGTCATTATTCGCCGGGCGTAATTGACACAGAAAATGCATTACTGCGCGGCGGGATATTTAATTCTTCTCCGCGTTCGGTCACGTTTCGCCGCGTTTACACAGCCCGCGGTTGCCGGTACAGTTCCTTTCACAGTTCCTTTTAATTATGCTCCTCGAGGAGAATGGGGGAGCGGCGCTGGACTGTCGGATATGATTCTGATCGCGAGGTAGAACGTGGAGGAGTTTTCTTTATGGATGAGTTCTGGGGAATTAAAAGGAATAAGAAATTAGTGGGAGCTAGATTAGGATTTCTTTCAATCGCCGTGTATAGAATACGCGCGATTTCACACAGTAGGGGAGACCGGGGCAGGTTGTAACACGGGGTAAATTGTAACATAAGTAAAATCTTTTGAACGACAAATCTGGTAACCCACAGCACGCGAGAGCTGCTTGACGATGTTAGCACCGTCGGTTTTAGTGACACAAACGAGCGTTATGTATTCATTTTGTGGTAATAGCCCAGAATTTTAGTATTTAGAGCGCGTAAGTAAATGTTGTCTTAGCACTTTTATTTCAATTAACCGTCATTAGGATCCGTTTGAATTTTTGTTTCTTTGTCGCAAACGAATCAGTAGGGGAGACCGGGGCTAGTGGACTAATTTTTTACATTTCTAATTTTTATAAATAGACCATTAGTATTTTGTTGACTCACTGCATACCAAAAGTTTCCAAATTTCATTAGGTATACAGGCATAATTTTGAAAATCGTTTTAATTGAGTCTAGGTTGTAGTTTTTATTGTATTTAGAGTAGTGAGACGAATAAGTCAACAGACCCCGGCTACGGGGTTAGTTGACAAATATGATGGGGTCAGTTGACTTGACATTTACTTTTCAGTTTTAACCCTTTGCATGCGAAAGGTGTACATATACGCTGTCACAGTACATCAATATAATGTGAAAAACGTATATATACGCTGCCAATTCCATCAATATAGTATACGAAACGCGTACATATGTATACTACGACCAATAAATTTTTTTATTTTTTTTTCACTCCTCCACAGTATTATTTTTTTTTTATTAATTATCATGGTCTAAGATACTGTAATTATTTTGTACTGGTTTGTTATGGTCTATTTGGAAGGCCTGAGAGTTTGAAGGGAGGATAGGGTGTCAAACTGGTAGGGGTGAGTTTGGAAGGATTTGTGTTGGGGGAAGTGGACTTGAGCAGCTAAACTCAGATGCCTCGACTGCATCTTGAGGATAAAAAATGCAATTATTAGTAGTATTCCTATGCTTAGTCAAGTAACCCCGTCCGACATTATTAACATGTTAAGCGTCGTACGTACAAAACCTCCAAGCACCGGATAAAATAAAATACCCTAAATTATAGTCAAGGTATCACGTTTCCACATAATATTCATGAAATAACATCAAGCAGTACTTAGTGGACAAAAATTCATAAATAGTCGAAACGAAAATATTTACTTCCAGCCGACCTTTTTAGATTTTTCATTCTCACTGACAGAATACGCAAGTTTTTGTCACGGCGACACATTAAATGGCAAGCTGGTCATTCATATGCTCCAATATTGCGAATCGCAGCATAATTTATTCCATAATACAAGAATTAAAGGTAATTAGTCAACTAACCTCGTTAGTCAACTAGCCCCGGTCTCCCCTACACATTGGTTTATTATTATGTGTACGCATTTTAGTGATTTGATGTTTAATTTCTCGTTTGCTGAGATAAAACGCAAAAATTCGACCTCGGGGTAAATTGTAACATGTTACTATACTTACTCCACTCCAAATGGTGATAAAGCAAGCTATTTGCTGACACACCGGAAAAAGATGCTCTAGACGAACAACAGAACAATCGAGAATCCAAAAAAATAGACAAAAAGTATGAAGACAAAAGTAAAGAAAGCACAGAAGAAGATTTTGATAGAATCAGATGAATAAGCAATGATTGCTTAACTCATGTATATCAAATGTTTAATAATGATCTGTGTTTTCATTTATAGTTTTTAGAAATGGTTATTTGTGTTCATATTTGTATTTAAATAAGTAAAACAGATGTGTTACAATTTACCCCGGACTGGGGCAGATTGTAACAAAGATTCAGATTTGTTTAAGATGAAGCTAGATGTCTAAGTGTCCAAGATTTTGTCACGTACTTTCACGCAATTAGTTCACCACATATGTAAGTAGTAAATCACGCAAATTATTTCCTGATTGACGAAAACACTTTCGAGAAAAAACTGTGAAAACTTTTTTTGTTACAATCTGCCCCGGTCTCCCCTAACACCTTTTTCGCTTCACGCTTGTGATTATAACTTCTTAAAGAAACACAGCGGGCTTCTTTTAAAGACGTTCAGGTAACCGTGAAACCAAGCAGCATACGAAATTCTGAAGTAGTTACTCGTGCTGCTAATTTATAGCCATTTCCTCCGCATTTGCATCCCGTATCAAAGTGCTCTGGGCACTTTTTAATCGGCGAAACGGCTCCCCCGCCCCTGTTTAATCCGTACGAATAATTCAAGCGTGTAACACCATCGCGTTATTATGTTTAATATCCCCTCGCATTAATCATCGTCCACGAGTATCTTAGCGCGAATGTTGCGTGCTCGCGTGACGAGAATTGCGAAGGCTTGCCAGTTATCCGGCTGCGAAGCTCCGCCGCGTCCGCGAACGTTTCGTTGGAAATTTTTTTAATGAGCCGGCGAACACCGAATCCCCCAATTCGCAAATTGGACGGACAATTTATTATCTCCGTCACGATCCAATGAATTGTAAAAATGTTAACGCGGCTGGAAATGCTATGCAAATACGTTTCGCCGGAACAAACAAATTTTCCGAGTGGAAATGCGATGAATAAATTGAGTCCTGCTCCGGTTTGCATGAAAACTGGATTTTCGACGGTGGTGGCAGGAAAAGGGCGGCGATAATTACAACGTGATTTCCAAATTTAACGCTCAGATTCCCTTTTCGACTCGCTACTGTCTGGCAGTCGGCCAGGTACATCAAAACTGCTGCGTTGTTTCTTTCAAATGTTGTTCGAAAAACTGCTCCCAAGCAGGCATGGCAGCGGCCACGCTGCAAACGTAAAATAAAACATTTTTTTATTTTAAAAATCTATCTAGTGTATCTACTTCGTTTGTGAAATATCAAAGAATGTTTTGTGTGCTGTACAAGGTTCAGGGACTCGGGCACACCGGGTTAAAATACACCACTTCGGATGTGAACTTGGTTTTAATAGTGATAATAAAGATACAGTGAACTGCGCCAGTGGCGCACTCAGGATTTAATCTAGGGGTAGCCGAGTTGAATGGATAAAAATATTTTTTTATGCAAATTCAATAAAATTCATTGGGTGATTGGCCAAATTTATTTAAAGGATAAAACCCAGTGTTTTTTACAAAGCTCTTGGATTACTTCAGTCGTGGTTACATTAATCATCTTTTCCTATTTCTTTGGGTGTTGCCATGTCCATTGAAAAACAAAAGAATTCAGCAGAGCGTCATGCGCGATAATGAACAACCAAAGTCTAGATAGCCTCGACATAAAGTACGACAAGCTGCGCGGAAAAATTGCAGAAAAATCGTGGGGTGGATGGAACACTCGCTCAAGATTCGGGAAATTTCAGGAACGACCGCGGATCCACGTGAAAACTTCGAAATGATCCAGGACCAGCGAAGAGTCCCAGGCATCCCTTTGATGCACTTCCAGACAAGCCTCCGCTGCGCATGCAGCCCCGACGTGTGTATGTGGCGCGCCGTGCAAGAATGGGGCCATAAAGGACGATCGTAAATTCTGGAAAATTCTCTGCCCTTCCGGGAGAAGCTTCACGGGGGCATTAAAGTTGCACGGGCGACGTTGTGATTAATTAACGAGGGCGATCATGGAATTCAATAAAGTTACAAATTGCCCAACTGCGGAACAGGCGTTCCTTCCTCCTCTACGTGGCTGCATGTGGGAAAAGAAGCACTTGAAAAGGAATTGCAAGTGAAAATAATATGCTCCCTTCTGCAAACTCTTCGCGCAGAATGTTCAGCGATTTCTCAAAAGAAATTTCCAAGAATCCAACGTGTAGAGAATCTAGAACGCCTTTACGAAGGATCGTGATCCTTAGTTTCGCATTATTTAGCGCAGATTTTCCATTAAATGTCCGAAGTCGACTAGCTAAAAGAATTTCTAAAGAGAAATGCAGTAGGAACACCTAACAATTTTAAACATCCTTTGGACCAGCACACAGGAGAGGAACGCGTGACCATCTGCAATTTTCCATGCGGACTCGCATGGCGCCCGGGGTGGACGCAGGCAATTTAGTACATCGCGATCATGCTGGCTCGCGTTACCGCAAAAATGCACTATCGTCCATGACAAATTCGGGTTTTCTTGCCGAGTAATCGCGTTACGCTGCATATTCACGCGAGATTACATATGCATCCTTCGACCCCCGTATGCATATCCGGAGACATGCATAACAAGGCGCCTGTACCTACACCGTGCTTATGTTCGTGCACGAAAACCTTCAGAGATTACAATATGGCCCCGCTTACGTCTGCATCAGCGGCACCTCCAGCACCGCCTTTCACCCTGCCGCACCGGGGAATTATTCTGCGACCAGGTGTTCCAGACACCTTTTCATTTTGCCCAATCATCCCATGTCAAATCTACGAATGCCGTCGACTTCTGTTAAATACATTCGTTTTATATTCCGTCCGGTGTAGATGTAGGAGCATAATCTCTGTAGAACGAGAGATATAGCTCGGTTTTCATCGATCCTGGGTGTAGTAATTTTCAGATCCCTTCTCACGATCGTGTTCTCCGTGGGAAGGCGCACCTGCGAGGTGCAATTGCATTGTTTAACCCGGCTTAAAGTATGAAATATACGTTGCGAGAGAAGTTTCGAGTGTTTCGGCCCGAACGTGTCGCGGCCTGATGGATCAGATAAGTTGCGGGGCCCGCGATTCATTTTCCCGCGTATCGCGGGCAGAAAGAACGCGGAATTAGGTATTCGAGGACGGTGACTCGAAGGAACCTCGACGACCGCGCCCCGCGCCTGCTAGGTACGTCACCGAGGGGCAAGATTTATTATACAACAGAAGAAAACTTTCGCGGAGCTTTTGTGCCGCGTTGTTTCGGCGGCGGCGGGCGAAGTGCTTATCGCGGTGGACCGTGGGAAAGAAATCTGGATGGACTCCGTTTCTCTCCGTTGGAAAAGGGCACTCGTAATTAATCGGCGAGGGGAAACGAGAAGTTGCAGAAATGAACGTTCTAATCGAACAACGCGGTGATTAAGTGAAACGTGAACTGGTTTGCTTCCGGAATCGAGCGTGGTACCTGTACCTAGTAGCACAAAATATTGGTTAAATATTTTTTTCAAACAGTAAAAAAATATTTTTTTAGCCACACTTTTTAATATGAAAAAAATGTTGAAGCCAAATATTATATACATGTACAGAAAATATGAAATAAATATTTAGAAACTGTGAAGCAAATATTCGGGAATATTTTTCCCCTAATATAAAATGAATATTTCCTGTATACATATTCGGAAAAAAATATTTGCTTCAAAATCTAAAATAAATATTGTATGTATATTTAAATATCAAAAAGAGATTGAATCTCTTTTTTAATGTTGGATGTATGTTTATTCAATAACTTGTGCTACTAGGGTTGGTATCCATCTGTCTAAGGAACAAAATACTGTCCCACTTTTTAAAACAGTACCGTAGAATATCTACGTCTGTCAACCTTTCTTATGCTACCAGATGGACATTAGACGTGCCCTTTTTTTCAGAATTCCAAATCGCCCCTTCCAGAGGGTGGGCTTTATCCATGATTGTTCCAAGTTCCCGCGACTACATCGTCTTCATTAATGTTCTAGCAGAGGCGACTTGCACGGGTACAAGGAAGCAGCCGGCCCGATGCTCCCTTTTAACGTTCCTTCTTTTCTGAACATCCGCGGAGAAGTTGGAGAATACCGTCGGATACACGGTAAAGTTCATAACTCTTATCCCGAGGAGCGTCATAATACTTCCAACTGTTTAAGAATCCTCTCGCGCGGGCAGAATGGAGCCCCGCGGAAACTTCGGGACAAGATTTCAGTTCTTGGAAGTCAATTACTCGGGGGCCCGGCTAAAAACCAGCAAGATGTCTTTCACCAGCGGCGCGGTGGCTGGGGCGGAGGGTAGCCTTGGACTCGAGTTAAGCAACTTCTACTCGAGGCGATGCCCCAGCCAGGGGCACGCACAGTTGCGTGGATTTACTTTTTCCCCGGTCCCGACAACACCGCGGAACTTAAACTTCTCTATTCTTTATCGGCTGAGGAGGAAGAACCTTCTCCTATTGAGAAGAATCTCTCGTCCGTTGGACCTTGAAAGTGTGCTGGCACGCTTGCTCCTTTTCCCTCCACGATTTAAATGCCGAGGGACATTTCGTTTTATTTAATTTTAGGAGGCGCGGCTTCGTTTCTTCTGCTGAACGAGATAATTAGAGGCTCTGATCAATTGGATCCTCAGCGTTTTAAAGTTCTTCAACCCTTTACCTTATCCCCTAGCTAGAGAGTCACTATAATATTCAAATAACAGTGATGAACTTAATTACATCGTTTCTGCGACAAATACCTCGTATACTCTCCCGAATTCGCCCCTAAGATTCCACCCACAGTCAACGAGACACCCTGTACGATTCAATTTCAAAATATCATATCTCCAGCGTTGACATAATACACGCAGGTACATTCCTGCTGGTCAACCTCGCCCATTGATTCCATAGAAGCTCCAAGCAGAGTCCCTCTCATTTAATAGACAAACGACATCGAGTCCTGGACCAGGCGGACCACTACCCTGGGATATACCATCGTAAATGGAATCCAGATGCTCCAAGAGACAGTGGGGAGTCGCGGTAACGCGCGATATTTCGAACCTGGCAGAACATTTTAATCCGCGGTACGCTTCCTTCCGCTCGTCTAATGAAACTCTGTACACCGGGCACGCGGTGATCACGGGCGAGTGATTTTAAAGGGCCCCAGACCTCGCCCCGAATCTCCATATTCCATTTTAATGGCGCTCTTGTGGGCTCGACAGCTGCACACGCTCCTACACACGCCCGCCAGGGGCCCCACCTTGGATTTAATTCCGACTCGATCTCGAAAATAGTTCCCGGCTCGGTTCCCAGGGGGATGAAGCCGCCCCACGGAACCCTGTGTTCAGGGTAGAATGGGGCCAGGACGCGCCTTTCGGGATTCTTAAAAATGATTGGACGACGTGCAACTACCACGCGAGCCCCGCTTCGACGGGCACAGGTTTCGATCGAAATGGATTTCGTCTCGTAGGTATTATACAGCGGCGCCATTCAGCTCGCCACGAGGCGTTCATTTCGTGGGGATTTCGCTTTATTCAAACGTGGCGCCACCGGAAAATCGTGGGAAAGTAAAATTTCAAGCTCCTCTCGATGGAAATAATGGGCAAGTAGTGCGACCCATGTAATTTCCCCGGAATATCTGAGTTATGAAATTTCCCGAGCCTTCTGCTGAGACGTAATTATGAAAGTGCGGGCGTGTTTGCATTGAATCGTTAGTAGAAGAAGTTTACTTTCCGGGATCACGTGACCTGCGAGGGGAGCACGATTTAAGAGGGTGAACTCGCGTGTTCATTAATTCGTCGCCGGGTGCATAACGTTCCGGGCCGGTAAAACCTGCGTTAGAGTTGCGTGGGCGATAATCGATATCAGAAATCAAGCTATTAGCTCTATGGAATGGATAAAGTTTCTGGGCGCTATCGAAAGGCACAGGGGGTAATTGCAGCGCCAGAAACTTCCGGCTACGAGTTAATTCGAGTCCCTCCACTTCCAGACATTAGCACGTGACTAAGAAATAACGACGCCATTATAGGACCGTTCGAATATCGGTCTCAAAAAACTTCCCTGAATCTCCAATTACGCCTTCGTTCCAACGATACCAGTGGGGCAGGACTTTCGCCGTCCAAAAATCATCATAGGTACTGGGGAACGAACTATTGACAGAGCTGCGCTTGCAGATTGGTTCACTCGGTTCTATTGTCTCATCTGCAAAACACAGGCCATTAAAATAACAAAAACCACGAGATCTCTATACATGCTCCAGCGGTGCAAATTGTTAAATACACACTACTGCTCGAAAGTATTTGATTACTCGTTACAGGCACATGCGTACGGTTGATAAAAGAGAAAATGGAACGTTTTTCCAAATGTACGTGGTGCAACTCGGATATGCCTCATGCTTTTACCTTAAAGCTGGTTTTGTGAACAAACACTTCGATTATTATGAAACAAATACGATAATATTATTATTCATCAGACATACGTGTAACGAGGGATCAGAGACTTCTGAACCCAGGTAAGTTGCTTCATGAATGTCAGTAAACGAGGAATGGAAGGGATGCAAATGGAGGAAGCTTCGTGCAACCTGCCCACCCTTGTGTCTACTCGGGACGCTGGAAAGAAAAGTCCTGGCGGCTGGGTGGATCGGTGGCTCTCGTTCAAGGTTCAATGCATCGCCTTCAATTAGCGGGGGACATCGGGTTGAGAGTCGCAGGGGTTAGGTGGGCAGTCAAGGATCGGTGAGCTCGGCCCTGCGATGGCACAGCGGTCAGCCATCTCTTCGGAAGATAAGCCGAACTCTGGGAGGATAAGCAGAACTCGAGGAGGATCGCAACTCCGCACCTGGACCGCGCGATCCTCCGTATACTTTGACCCTCGTTATACGCATTAGTGGGGCACGTAGTGGAGAGAGAGTTTGGTTTGCAGGGACACGTTCGTATGCGGCTCACGTGCCCGGATGGATTTTGCATGTTTGACCTACGGTTATGCAGGGGGACAGCGGCCCTTTGCGTCGAAGCTGCAAAGCGCACATAACCCCCCTCTCCCCCCCTCGGAGTTTGACTTTCGCATTCCTGGGGGATCGGGCGACGCCTCAGCGTCGGGTATTAACGATGGATCCTCGTCTGGTGACGTCGCCGATGCATTTCGGCGGAGCATAGGGCGAGGGGTGGATTTTTTTAGAAATGGGTGAGGAGCGAACGATGGCTGCGTTAGGTACGAGGCAGGGAGATCTTTTGGAGTTTGATATAAAGATAGGATTGCATCATGCTGGTGACAGATGGTTCTTCTGATACTGCTTGAAGACGCAACGCCTGGGGGTTGTTAACGTGGAAGATTAGAATGAGGGAATTTTGAGAAGTTTGTGATAGGTCTGGGTGGTCCTGAGGGTGGAAAGGGTTTGTAAGATTTGCGAGCGTTAGATTTTAAATTTAATCAAGGTTCCGGATGTTTAAAATAAGACTCCACTTCTTTGTAGTTGCTGATACTAATTGGAATCTTAATTTCTTCTAACCTCCCAGTCTTAATTAGCCCTCCACTTTCTTCTAACCCACAAATCTTAATGAGACCCTTAGTTACTTCTAACCTCGAAATTTTAATTAGGTAGGCCTAATTACCCCCAAAACTACAAAAGCATCGCGAGCCTGACTCGCGTGGTCTCCTAAATCAAACCTCCTAACCAAGGCATCGTTCTTAAGTTACCTTAAGCGCCTCCCCTGTATACGAATATATCGTCGAAATTTTATGCCCGATATAAAGAAAGCAGGGGGTATTGGTTATAAAAATTCCGAAATACGCTCGGTCCCGCGCAATTTCGCTTTTATTTCTGACACTTCACGAGCAACCCTCTTCGTGCCGCGGAGGACCACTAAACCAGCCAACCGAACTCATCCAGGATCCCAATTTTTCAGCCTTCGTCCCTGCTCCCACCCTCCCCGCGCTCGCCCATTTCCTTCGCCCCCTCCGATGCTTCCGTTTAATTTCACTCGGCTTGTCTGAATCTTACCGAAATTATTTTATCCCGCTCGAAGAGGGGAAATTTGCGAAGCATTCAAATACACGTGTTCCCAAAAGAGACGAATTCGACGGAAAAGGGAACTGAATTTACGAGGGGCGGACGGCTACTCCACGCGTAGGGGTTATAATTTCATAATTGCGACGCTTTTGCAGAGTCGGCGAAACATGCATAAAGCAACACTCCCGGGGGTTAACGTTACACAGGCAACACTCGTGTTGCTTGTCCGCGCGAAAATATCGCTTTTTCGCGACTCTGTTACACTGGCTCTTTCAAAGGTGTATTTTTACGACGCGTTAAAGCGACTGAATTAATTTATTCTGACGCTCCTTTCTCGCCTCACGATGTCACATTAATTTCCCACATTTACGCGCGAAATGACAGCCTCGAACGGCGAGCTTCTAAATAATGTATAAAAACCAAAGCGAATAGATACCCGTTGATACCCATAAAAACCGTTGGAAAGTGACGAAGAGGTCTGCGATATATAAGGGATGAAAACCTGCGGACTCATCTAAAGAAACCTCGATGATCTTATAAAATATTCCTCTGCACGATTTCCTGAAACTATTTAATATCCCCTGAAGCTAACTCAAACGATTCCAAAAATTCTCGCAGAGTAAGAATAAAATTAAGAATTCCCCAAAATCCACGAAGTAAATATACACTGTATCTCGCTTAACGGTAGAAAATAAGACACCAGAGAAACGAGAGGGTTGAAATAATATTTCAAGCCACCCTCCACCAGTCGCTCGTCGCCCAGCGAGGCGCCGCTCTCCCCTGAGGAGGGAGATTAAAATTTTTCAAATTTCCGAGCCGCGTTTCGCGGGAATAACGGCGGTCCTCTCCTTGGCGACGCCGGCCGAGGCGGTGGGGCGCTTGCTTGAATCACGAACAGATGGCTTTCCAGTATTAAATTTGGCTCGCGGTAAATTACGGGACGCTCGCCTGCGGTCGCTCTCAGATTTGCCCGCGGGGCAACAAAATGCATAAGCCCGGGCGCGACCCATCTACCCTGTCGACTTACAATTAAAAAGTTAAATTGAAATTACGACGGCCACCCCTCCGCCATCGTCGCCGACGTGGTACGCATTAAAGTGGAATTTCCGTTGATGCAAGTCGGTTTCATGAGCCTGTCGCAATGTTGCCGCGGCAGGCGCCGGGCGGACGGGATCTGTCACTGCTGTAAACGAACTTGTTCGATTTGTCTGGTAAATTAAAGGGCCCGAGGAAATTGCACGGTCCCGGCCGCGTGGCTACTTGGTGCCCCGCCGAGGGGCAAGTGGAGGAACCAGTAATAGGTCGGACGGACGAAAAGGGAGGATATACGAACTGTGTGGAGACCGATGGACGAGCCTTTGTTTGGACATTGTTAGCGATGTAGTGTAAATGGAGCTTTGTCTAGGTACTTTCTATGGCACGAAGGTCGGATGCAGTTAACCCTTTCATGATGGATGGTGGACGCGGAATTGACACTTGACTGTACGGTGAATGCAGAATGTGTGCGAAAACGAAGTGATACCATCGAGGAGGAAGATAAGTGATATATGTACACGATAAATCAGACGGTGCTCTGTATCTGTCAAATAAGAGTGAACGCTGAATTGTCCGGCGACTGGGAACCGCCCTTGCCTTATTAAGAGCACAGATATTCAGCTCACGCTTAAAAATCAACTGAATTCAGAGACTAAAACGACCAGCGTTCCGGCGATTCATATTTCACGTTAATTTCCCTTTATGTGCTCGTAAAAAGTGGTTGTAGAACGATTATATTCCCAGGGCCATTTACCTGAAGGTGGTTCCCGAACTCGCTCGCGTATTTACTCGCGCGTACATCGTATATCAGCGTTGCGCGACCGCGGCGCGGTTATACCAATACTTCTTGCACGGGAATCGATAAACCAGCGGCGGAACTTCCCGAATAATCCGCGTTTCTCGCACGAGAACCGACTTCGCATAGTTCATGAAGTTCGACGATCGCGCGCGACGCATGCGGAAACCGCGGAATCGAATTTCTTGCCGGATCGATCCCCGTCTATGTGCAACGGAGCTGGCCGCGCCGCTCGCAACGATCCAGCCGGCTCATTTCGATCCTAGTGGGATAATAAAAATGTCGGGGGTGGAACAGCTCGTTCGATTCGAAACTCGTCAACGAGGAAACGGACACGTCCGACGTCCTGGAGGATTTCAATATCGGAGCCGTCGCCGTCTACGCCCCATCGAAATGTATTCAGCAATTTCAATCGTTCGTAATTGATACATCTCCTCCGTCGTGACGTCGCTTTCCTTTTTGGCACGCGTGCTTCTGTGTTGAAGGGAAGTCCGTGGGCCTTTGCATGACGGGCGTCGCGAGCTGCCAGATGATTCGCGCTCTGAGGTCTTTGCGAGACTTCCGATTCTATTATTAGCTGCTTATTGGGTTAATCTCCTAATATGTTATGAAAATGATGAATTCTTGAGACAAATTAAAGTCTTTGATTCATGACAGAAAAGTTTCGAAAAGATCAGTTCGATTGAAGTGAAATAAAAGGGAAGGGTCTATAGAATGAGATTGGTTAAGAATTTTGATACAAAGAGAAGAGGAACGGATCACAGACCTCGCAGAAGTTCCCATTTATCAGATGCCTGTTTTGACCGCTTGGCGGTAAATGAATTTGCGATTTGGATACAGGGGCTGCTAGCAAAGAGCTTTCGTTTAACTGATCCGAGGAGTAACACAATAATACAAGGAATTACATAGGTACCCTATTTCTCCCATTACAGGTTTCGAGTTTCTGTTGGATACACGGTATCCTCCGATCTAAGGAAGGAAAAGTTCCGCCGGGGGCTGCCTGGCCTTCCAGGGCCATTAAAATCCAAGCCGAGATTTTGTTTTCAGGCAAAACCCTCGGCCACAGGAGAAGCAGCTACGACCGGTGGAGGGAAAGCGGTTCAGGTAGTATCGCTTTGGTTCGCTTTACAATTCAAAGAAGGTTCGCGACTCCTGTTAAGTATTCAGGATGCGGAATCGTCGCGGGAGAGGACGACAGTAAGCGATGGCGAGCTTTTTTCCCCTCTCGAGTGCATCGGGGGAGGCCTGCGGCTCGTGACCACGAAGATTATGTCACGGGGAAGGGCGGCGTAATTGAAATCCACGCTTGAAATGCAGACACGGCCTCGACCCTCCTTGACAGATCGCGACTACTCGCGGTTACCTGAAAAATAGAATCCGCCTCGACTTTCCTGGATTTCCCTTCGAATCGGGGCTTTCCGCGGACGTTCCTGAGACCTTCCCGGAATTGTTAAGCGCACCAGACCGCGCTTTGGTAAATGCAGGCCGCAGCTTTGGGAAATGCATGACGTACGATATAAGAGTAATGTCTGCTGTGGTAGATCCTTGGTGGAGCAGGCTTGTGCCTGAGTATGATCTAAGATGGTTCTAGTTAGCCAACTATGATTAGAGTTAGGGTTCATTAACTTGTAATTATAGTGTGACATAGGTTAAACTAACAACACTAAGTGAAGCCTGAATTGTATGAGTATAGTATTGAGGAGTCATTAAAGTCTGAGTTGTATGAGTATAGTATTGAGGAGTCATTAACGTCTGTCAATAGTGTTTTCCAACTTTTTAGAGTCGCATCCCCTTTTATAATATTCAAATAACCTGCGACACCCTGCCTCCCCAAAAATTCTGCACGACCCACAAGTTGGCAAACATTGGTCTATAGTCAGAATGAAATCTAAACTGAATTAAATCCATATCGTAGCACTAGATCCCTGATACGTTTTAGTCGAGTCTGATTAACCCTCTAGGGACGGGGATGTTTTAAACTTAACGTAGAATCTTTTTGAGCGTTAAAATAGTGTATTTTATACTTCGGATTTGGAAACTACTCGTTAGTTTTTTTTTTATTTTTTTTTTTAATTTGTTTATAACAATATAACAAAAAAAAGTTTAATTTCGGGTTCTGATGGTACAGCAGTTTCTTCTCTGCCTACTAAAGGTCACTATACCTATCAAATCTCGATCTTATTGATGGAACGTAAATAAAAATGTGTTAATCTGAATGGGACTCTGGAGTCCCAGTCGTCCCTAGAGGGTTAAAGGCTGAACCTATCATAAATAACCGATGCATTCGAATAATCAGTAACTACCCCAGTTCCGTAATATACGCTTAATCAACCCGGCCCATCAAGAAACTTTACGAACCTTCGTTTACAGGCCCTGCCACGCGGCTCGTTAAAGCGCTTCATAATTTTTAAAGCAGCAATACGAGCTTTACGGCAGGATCGCGGGGACCGTAAGAATTCATGGCGCCATTATAAATTAAGTGCGAGCGCACCAACTTCACTCGGCGAAGTCGTTTTTATCGGGAACAATAAAAACATCCGAACATTTAGCGAGTCGTTACCGAGGGCCGTAAACGGTATAGAGTGTGCTGTCGCGACTTAATTGCGTCTGCACTATTCAAGCCCCCGCTCCTTCGACTTGACGCAATAAATTCTCGCCCCAAACTATTCGAGCACTCGACGAAACACAGAGATTCTCGGACCCGCGCGCACCATCGAAAGATTTTATAATATTCGAAGAAACCTTAACATCTAACAAACCGATGACACTCAAACACTCCACCCGAATATCCTCCAGGCACGCAGAAATCTTCATGAGAAAACAAAAACCTCTTACCCCGAGCCTCATTACTATTTTCCAAACGCGGGGTCGCTAGAGTTGTACCGAAGTTTGCGTCATTAAAACTCACCAAACAGACAAACAGGGCCACAGCCAGCCGACCGCAGAACGAATCAGCCCGAGGATTCGGCGCCCGATTCTGTCTCGTTCCTTCCACGATTCAACAAGTTCACGACTGGCGTCCTGAATCCGTGAGAGGCCCCCTGCAACAAGGAAAGAAAAAGGAATTAGTAAAAAAAACAACGAAACGCCGAAAGAGAGAGAGAGAGAGAGAGAGAGAGAGAGAGAGAGAGGGAGAGAGAAACCTCGAGACCTTTACGAGGCTGTTGCAGATGGGGCGGAAGGGCAAGAGGGAGGGAAGGGGGTGAGCAAAGGGGTGTTGTCACGACTTAATTGCATTTGCATTTTCGAGCCGGGGCTCCGCGGCTTACTTACGAGTTCTCCGGTCGTCTTATTTTATCGGTCGCCGAAGGAAAGTCGTTCGGAACGAAAAAAGCTCGGGCTTCGTGCAGCGTTCGCGCGCCCCGGCGCGCGTGTACCGCCGAGGAAATATTCAGCCTCTGAGACTAACTACTTTATGAAATTACGTGCACAGCCCGAGCAAGTCGGTGGCAGGCCCCGTTTTCGCGGGGACGAGACGCCGGTCGTGCTTGGAATTCCCTCTTTCATTTCCATCTACCCCCATTGAGCCCTCGCCGCCATCCCCCACCGTCAGCGGAGGTCGGTTTTTAGAACCGGCCTGAGGGAGAGAAAGAAATTCGTCGACGGTCAGGAGAGAATAAATAGTCGCGTTAAACGCGTTGCTGCCGTTGAAAAGGATTCGGCGCCGCGACCCCTACCGACACCCACTAATATTCCACCCTTGCGTTCGTTATTTTGTCGCGCGAGCCCTGCCGAGATCTCGCGCTCGTTTAAGGGGGCTGATTTATCGTCGCGAGGAATTCTGCTCGTCCCAGCAACGCTTGAAATATAACTTGCACACCCCTGTTTCGAGGGGTGTGTGCACAATAATGCGACACTTGTAAACTGCTGTACCTTGGTCACAAGAAGCGGTAGGATCGAGTTTCATTGAAAGAGCTACGGGAGGTGGAATTGTGGTATCTACTTTTTTTTTTAGTATGGTATTGATTTGATGAAACGGGGGAGGATGAATCCGTGGCAGATACAAAGAGGTGAAACTGTTGAGGCAGAGTTACATTGTACGTGTCTAGTGGACTGTGCTGTGTCTTTGACAGGCTACGTTCAGTTTCAGTCATCTGCCTGGCTGATCCTGCTAACTTTGGATCGCAGGTAATATTGTAACACTTGGGAACACTTGAACGCCCGGGTTTAGGGGCTGTGTAACCCCTGGAAGCTCTCCGGCAGGAGTGTTAGTCCCGCTCGGCAACTTGGTAGCCCAAAAACTGGTTTAGAGAGTTGCATGATCAAATTGAAGTGCCGAACTTCGTAACTATCAGCTCGGTGAACAGTATTTATCCCAGATATCAGATCAGGCTCTGATCTCCTTCCAACAGCACGATCGTTTAACTAGTCCGATTTGTATTAATGAAAAGAAGAGCCCTTTGCAATTCAAACTGCAAAGAGCTGGTGGCATTGATCAGTTTTCATGCTCCGCAACGGTCACTGCGTATGAGACACCTTTTTGTAACGTGCGTCCCGGAATACCATCACTACACTGCCGATCCCATAAATCGCGCTATGGATGAGCTTAATCAGTGCCCCGCGGACATAGATTTATTTCAAGCCTCCCTCGCGTCGTTCAGGAATCAGCTACTTAGGAGACTGCCATCCTCTGTAACCTAGCGTTTCACCGGGAACGGCGATATAGCCGTGTATAGACTGGCATGTTCTTGTGTTGTTACTGTTTTGTTACTTTACTTTATATTTCTATGTTTTTCGTTTTTATTTTATTTTTAATTTTATTGTATTTTATTGTATGTTTTCTTTATCTTAGTATTTTGTCTACACTTTGTATTCTAAAGGGTTCTCCCGTTGAGTTCAATAATAATAATAATAATAATAATAATAATAATAATAATAATTCAATTATCTACCTACAATTTGGAACACCTAGAAGTGAATCCTGTTACCGCTCTAATTGCCGATCTGTCCACAGTCACCTGCGAATTATGGACGTCCTTCGACAAGAGGTTCTCGAAGAAAAGAAGCTACCAAGGCTCAAAGAACGTTAGGGGTGAAACGAGAGTGATCCAGCCGTTCCGGCGGGCCCGAAAGTCGACGCCGGGGCGAATTAAAAAGGAAGCGCTGATTTAGCGGGCGGCCTGGCCGCTAGTCCATTAGCAAAAATTAGCATACGCTTCTGCGAGGCGACGCGTTATCGCGAGCAATGGTACGGAAGCGGGAATTATTTTCTCTAATCCAATTAGGGGGGAACGATAAAAGCTCACGCCCCAGTTCCTGTCCGGGGCAATCGGTCTTCATTAGCCGAGGCGAACTTTTCCTCGAGCTTAGCTGAAATTAAGCTCGCGTGCCGCTGCTAATCGCGCGATAACGAATCACTTTAGAGGAACGAGACGGCGCGTCTCGTATCGAACGCAGCTTCCGTTCGCCGCCAGAGAAGCCACTTCCGTTGCACGTCCCTCGCGTTAATCCGCCATCGACGTGGCGAGAGATCACCGGCATCCTCTCGATCTATTCTCGAGCAGCGCGCGCGCGCGCGGATGGGCGTTCGTCTACAGTGGTTTTGCGTAATAATTTATGGGGAAAAGTGGAAGCAAAAAATCGGGAAGCAATTATACTGTGCGAATCCTGTTTTCGTTTCAGTGAATCTCACAATTATTAGCTGCGCATGCTGATGAGTTTAACATTCGTCGTCTTCGGTGGGTATAAACGGAAAGGAAGAACGACGTGAAATATGGAAGCAGAGGGATTGAATTAAATGTTTATATCTGAGAGGAGCCTCGATAAATGAGGAAGTTGGTGTGTTATTTCGTTTTGTGGATGTAGGAAACATTTCAAGGGATTCCACCGGTCTCGAAAACAGGGAAACGGGAATTCTGCCGCTAGCTCTAGTAATTTTCGAGGAAACAGCTTAGAAATTCATACAGTCCACCCTGCACGTACTACCGTGCGATTGCAATACGGTATAGAAGCAAATAACGTATCAGAAAAACAGCAGCTCAGTGGATTCGAGCAACGAATTGATTTTGTGCCTACTTGTAACGATATTAAAACTTCTGTTTCCATTTATGTGAAGCATAAGCTGATTATTTCCACGCTGCTTCATTAACATCGCAATCCCTTTCCCTGCGATTCTCACAATTCGCAGCGGAAAACTACTTCAGCCACGACTAAATGAATGTAAAAAGAGAAAAATCTGAAACGAACATTGCGCTCCATGAACGTACCGAGCGTACGAAAATGATTCAATGCATGAAATTCCACGGTATCACACTTAGTAATCCACCATTTGAACAATACCCTCCTTTGCGTGCCGCAGTCGGGTAATAAAACCTGGGAGTAGGTGCACACAATGCAGACATTAACTTCGAATGCAGTGTACCTCTTCGAATCTCCTTTTCGGACATTAAAGGTTTGATTAAATTTAACTGACGTGGGGCAAGGAAATATATATGTACAGACGTTGACGCGTGCCTGGCTACACGAGTGCGGCGTGTATCGTCATTCGTGAAAGGCCCTCGGGACGAGTAATCGAAATCCACGTCGAAACTTTTCGAATCGAGGCACGAGGATCGACTAAACGTTGAATTTTAGTTTATCTACGTCTGCTCAGACGCGAGACTTCGCGCTCGTTCCACGAACTGAATCGGCATTCCTATCGACATTTAATTTCCCGTGGCCCGGGTAAACGTAAATTTACCTCCCAGAGGATACGTCGGAGCGAGGAGAACGTTCCGCGTGCCCACCTGACAGAGAGAAGATAATCGTGACGTACAATCTTCGACTACGTGCAGACGCTGCACCGAATGCTTCTGCGTCCCTTATTCTGGCGAGCCGTAAAAGTCACGAGATTTATCCCAGTGTAACTCACTGTAAATTTAGGTACACGTTATATTACGTTACATCCCTCCCAATGTATTATTCCGACATCCACAATTCAAGAATAACGAGAAGGGAAGAATTTCAAAGGAAGAACGAATGTTATGTCACTGTGGAAATTCGAGACTGCAGAGTGTAGACATGTAACGAAGTTTGATATCCCCTTTTCGAGGCTGATGATTTACCTTTCACTCTACATTTCTGTTCTAATATTAAGACAATGAAGGGAGGCACTATAAATTAGCAAATTCAGGCAAAAGTATTGGGAATTCTAATGCATGGCTCCTTGCTTAGCCAATCAATTAGCAAACTATATTCACTTTTATTCGATCTCTACTCGGCTGACAAATTATAGTTCACTTCTACTTGCGATTCCGGTCGAGCTCTGTTTCGAATTGAGCACCTTGCAGCAAGAGGAGTGTAGCTTTATATTTACCAACTTCAAGTGAATTAGAAAGAACTGTTTATAAAATTATTACTTTGACTTAACATTAAAAAGAGAACACTAATTGAAAAATATATATTTTCACAAAATAAGTACAGTTCTTATTGAGTTGATAAGTTTTTATCTCTATTTTTGGCAAATTTTTCAAATCTGGAGCATTCTTATTGTCCTAAACAGTAATGGGTGCAGATTGAAAATTTGCAATAAATCGCTCGTTCACTCAAAAACAGTAAAAAATGAAACTGCACCCCTCTTGCTGCGAGTTGCTCAATTCCGTTCAATGGTCCTCCACGTTTTTGTGCTTAATTGTGGCCACCATCTCCCCAGGCGTATTGTCAAGGTACACACTGCACAGTTATTTATAAAATACTGAATCCCTTTATTTCGTCCGCAAAACAAGCGGCGCACGGTTTGGAAAAACAACATTGCCGGCCGTTCCAAGTTCCAACGAATTGATACGGTCAGGGGTTGCCGTTTCACGGGGCTCCTTGCACAAGCGCGATTTCCTTCGACCAGGGTCCGAGGAGGAACAGGAAACGATTACAATTTAAATGACAAAGGGGCCGTCCATTTTTGCAGGGCGGCCTACTTTTTCGCCTGCTAACGTGTACGCAAACGGAAAGTACACCGGGAACTTCTAGCATCGCTATTGTCTCGCGATGCAAATTTTTCCTCCCCCCGACCCCGCCGCCAACGGAGATTACAAGAAGAGTCGCAATACTCGTTTTGAGTTCTCCTACCCCGCTGTCTGTGTGGGTGGATGCATTATGCGCGGCAACCGGGGCCAGGTTACCACTTTTTAAAGCAGAAGCGGCCAAAATATTTTCGCGCTCCCACCGCGGCCTCGCTAGAAAGATATTCGACTTAACGAGACAGATTTTATTGGAAACTGATTGGGGAAACAGGCGGTGCCGCTGACACGCGGAGAAAAATAACCGGAGCTCGGGAGATGTAAAAATCCGAGTATTTATCGAGAAGGTGCGATGGCGGCGGGAGAGTGAAAATTATTGTGTTATTTCGGTTTTATTCGACGGTACTCGACACGGTTCCGTTTCTGCAACCCGTTGCAGGGGGAAACGAGAAGTTGGAGAAAAACTTCCATTGTCCAAGGGAACTTCCATTGTGCGAGAGTTCCACTTTTGAAAAATGAAACGACCCCGAAAGTGGCAGCAGCCTCTTTTACGAGGGTTCGACTCTGGCTCGCTTAGCCAGAGCTTCGATTCGTATTTATTTAACTGTGATCGTAGACATATATGTGTACAGTCAGGGACAAAAAGACAGGGCACCCCATTAATTTGTCAATTGTTATTTAATATGTAACATAAATATGGTCCAATTGGTTTAACTAACATGTTGATATTCAATATAAATTTATCTGAAAAAAATGTAAATGTAATTCAAGAAAGTTAGTGGGACCAAAGAATTACAAGTTTTGCTTAATGTTCTGTAGGGGAGACCGGGGCTGATTGGCCCCAGGGGTAGGTTGACTAATTGTTAATAACTTTTCACTAACGTGTGCTCTACGGCGGAGCGTTTTTCTGTAGAAACAAGTCACTTCTACTATGTCATTCATTTGTTTCCGACACCAACATTACACGTTGTTTGGCAGTTACCAGCGTTTATTGAAAAATTGGCTATGTAAGTAAATATGTTTTCTTAAAGATTTTGTTTCCACGCTCTATATAGTTACAGTAGAATTAATGCGCAGGGACTATTTTAAAGTTTGTTTATTAAACGACCTACTGAGACTGGGTTTTTGATTTTACATAAATAATTAATGGTTATATAGAGTATTGAAGTCAAAATGATCGTTCGGGGCTGGTTGACTAATAACGTTCGGGGTTACATGACTAAGCTGGTCAACCAACCCCAGTGATATTAATTTATTACGAACTTTTCGTTACTAAAGGTTAGTTAATAACTTATTTTACAGAACAATGAGGACATATCAAAGAAAGTCAAATAGAGGTTCATCTTCAAAAGAACTTATAGACCAAGCATGTCGTGAAGTAATTCTTGAAAAGAAAAGCATTCATCCAGCTGCTGTGGAACATAATACATATACCGTATAAAACACTATATAGATATGTAACTAAAATGCAAAGTAAAATTGAACAAAATCCAAGCATCCCAATAGAAGATGGCGAATGTTTTTATAATACTAGATATAAGATTTATTGCTACTATAAAGGTATAAATTGTTATTTATTATTAAAAAGTAATAAATATTTTATAATGAAACAACTCTCGTGACATTGTGCTATTTTATTACCATTCAGATAAGTTGCTAACAACATTTTCTTCACTGATTGCACCTATAGTCAACCTACCCCATACTGTTAGTCTACCAACCCCGACCACGGGGCTGGTTGACCAGCATGTAAGGTGTTAGAAAAACATTAAAATGCCTTAATTGTTGTCACATTTAGCCAACTTTAATAATTTAACCAGATAGCCAAATGTATGCCCTACCAAATATACTAACCGGTTTAATGATATTTCGTCCACATAATTTATTAAAAATCAAAAACTGAAAAACTGGCCTACCAGCCCCGGTCTCCCCTACTTGTAGCAGTACTCTTTATCCCTGACTGTATTAACGAAAAACGTTTACAGATTCGAGCAAACCACTGCATTACTAAAGTCCCTTTAAAAACTGTCGCCTCGATTACCAGAATTTCGAAGATTCCAATTACAGCTGTTCCACAATCATCACATTTCAACGCTGCTATAAACAGCAATAATAGGAACAATACTGCCAATAAAAACCTACGAACATCCCCCATTCACGTCGCCCTCTGCATTGTCCGAGATCTCGATCGCCAATCCACCCCCAACCCAGTTCCTCCCAGTACAAACGCGCGCACGGAGAAAGGGCACGAGTTGTTCGACCGTGTCACGGCGAGAATATTTCTTTCGACATGTGGGATTACGGGAACAATCGGGGCCACTCGTTTTCAGTCGCAGCTAGAAATACACGCGGGGGGTATTATGCGCCAGTAACTAGGCCCGTTACCACCACTCGGAGGGGTGGAAGGGTTGAAGAGACGGCGGAGGTTGGACGGGAGCTCGTAGCTAGAAAGTGGCTCGAGGTAGCTTCCCGTGGAAAAATATTTGAGCATACGCTATAAACGTTTACCACCCCCCACCATGCTTACAACGCGTAATAAAGCGACAGAGCTCTTTCTCGATAATACCCTCCACTCTGTCGAGCCCCTCAGCCATTACTCTTTAACCCTTTCCCATTCAGCTTTGATGGCGGAAGAGCGATTACACCCATTAGCCGAGGCTCTGGAATCACCATTATCGCAAGCTGCTTATTGGGAATTTGCTGCCATTCCTTTATATAGCTACGTTATGCCCGCGCTTGTACAGTAAACATTGTCCGCCAGCGTACGCAATGATTCTTTATCGAAAAACGAAGGAAATACGCGGGATGAAATTTTCCCGTACGACCCCTCGTTTTCGAGGAAAATTGCCCGGAACATTGTTGCGCGCACGAGGCTAGGCTAGTCTCGAAGAGCTCCGCGCGCTCAACAATGTTCAAAGCCGTTTTTCTCGGGAACGGTGCTCCGCAGGAAGAAAATGTATTGCACAATTTCGATTCGTGTCCGGCTAGAGAATCATACCTGCTTGTCAAAATTCGTCAACACCCGCCGCATCGATCGGCAGCAGCACTGTTCCGAGCGCCCGGCGCCGGCGAAATTATCTACGCATCTGTGGGCCCGCGAATCGTATCGCGGTAACGCGGGCAGGATGTGTGCCGCATTAAAACTTAATTAAAGCCTGTCCACGGCTGGACGACGCGATTTTTAATCATCGTAATCAGCGGAATGCGCCGGCTCTGTGGTACCATTGGCCGAAGTGGCCGCGACGCGAAAAGTAGGGGCGCCGCCGCGGTTGCCCTTTGTAAATCGTTAAGGTCGCGCTGCACGCCGGGACAAATTCATCCTGGTCCACGTTCCTCCACCAAGAAATATCTCGATGCAATTTAAAAGCGCGCCAGGCAGACGCGGAAGTCGAGAGACAAATTGTGGCGGCCGCTATTTTTCCGAGGCGAGAGGAATAAAGTGGCCCCCACGGTGGGAGCCGCGTTCCGAGGAACATTGATTAATTCCAGCTGGTCGCGGGGTGGCGCCCGGCGTGTATTATTGGACGACAGGCTGCTAGAAGGCCCGATGATTTCGGTTTTCCAATAACACCATCTCTTTCAGTCACTGAGGCGTTTCATTGACGAAGCGATGCACCAAAGTGGGAGTATCCTCTTTAATCCTGAATCCACGCTTGCAGGGCCGCATTAAAACCTTTAGAGGCCCTACGCACTTAAGGGGTTACGCCACCATGAGGCGGCCGAAATGACATCAAAGTTTACGAATTTTTTTCTACGAAACTATGAATGTGACAATTACTTCATTATTGTTTATGATTAGGGCATACATTAAAGGACATATTGTGTAGATTTGACAGAAAAATATTAAAAAATGGCCGAGCTATCCGTTATCCTGCAAAACTCCTCCGCCAGGACGCGCGCAGACGGTGTAACGGATTGTGATGCCCAGGATTATCTGAAACTAAAAAACCCATAGTTTTATTGTTCATTGATAAAATATCTATCATGTAGCATAGGATTTTTTTGATGCCATATCCCAATTGTTTATAGTAATTGTTTGAATTTTGCCTTTTTTGGTAAAGATTGAATGTTCATTTTCACTTTGCTCGCATTTGTACAAAAATGTTTTTTTCTCTAAATCCCTATGCTACACGATAGATATTTTATCAATGAACAATAAAACTATGGGTTTTTTAGTTTCAGATAATCCTGAGCATCACAATCCGTTACACCGTCTGCGCGCGTCCTGGCGGAGGAGTTTTGCAGGATAACGGATAGATCGGCCATTTTTTAATATTTTTCTGTCAAATTCACACAATAAGTCCTTTAATGTATGCCCTAACCATAAATAATAATGAAGTAATTGTCACATTCATAGTTTCGTAGAAAAAAATTCATAAACTTCGATGTCATTTCGGCCGCCTCAGGGTGGCGTAACCCCTTAAAAGAGATTGATCACTTCAACGCAATGTACGATTTCCTAGGCATTTTCCGATAATTTCACTAAAAAGTGTTTGTATAGTAACAGTTAGATTTTAAAATTCAGAAAATTTCTATGGTGCCCCTTTCTCCTGATACCTCAAGCACGTGCTTATTTTGCTTATTGGTTAATGCAGCACTGCACGCTTGGTCTGATTTACGCCCGAGTTACATTTAAGGAGCAGTTGAACCAAGTTTTTGAGATAGATGCAAGGTAAATCTGAGTTGGGCCAGAGCACGAATTGAATTCGATATGAGTTAAATTCTATCTCTACAGCCGCAAGGAATTTGTAGTGAGAATTGCCAATGAATCGTGGCGATACTGAGAACTTTGCTACAAGCTTCCCTGGAAATTTACTCGCAGTCTGATCCCAACTGAAACTGTCTCCAATTTTACACATCGAAAGGGTTTAAAGAATCGTCCCCTCCATTGGAAATAAAACGGATATCCGTGATCCCTGCTCTGAGTAGCATTGATGAATCTCGTGCCCGCGAAAGCTTTCGCGCGATTGATAGATACCTCGACTAGGTGTTGGTTTCGCGCGATAGATATATTGGTTCGTCAGTGAAAGACGATTAATCAGCCGGGCTACCAGCGTTCCCCTCGTTCCCGTGGATACATCCCCGCGTTCCTTAGAAAAATAGCCGCTGTAAATCCTCATATTTCATTGTTTCGTTGCGGGAACCGTTGTCGCTTTTCCAATTACTGGTACCGCGGTGTTTCAAGGAAACTCCGCCGGCCTTTCGTTACTTCTCCGCCCACGAAGGACGCTGATCAGCGCGGAAGCATCGTACGGAGGGTGGTAAAAGACGAAGTGTATCGATTTTGATAGCGGGTCGTTCGCGGTGCGTCAAGTTTTCATGGGACACCATCATTGTCCCGTTTCAAGGAGGCGGCGCACGTTCGAGTTTACGGCCGTGTAGCTCGTGATCGGCCATTTATGGCATACGAGATGGCAGACTTTATTTTTCAATGTTTCTTCCCTTTGGTATGCGGATTCTGTTGCCACTGTAACTGCCACCTCTCGCGGCGCCGAGGAGCTCGCGGAGGAAATATTAATTGAAGGAGATATTCTCTTCAACAGCGTTGTACGCTGAGAATGCCGACATTTATTGGAGGTATATGTCGCGCGAGATACGTAAAATGATACGAGGCGGCGGAATACGAAACACGGTCGGGATACTTGAAGGAGACATGTCCCGCTACGTCCACTTTACATCTGCATTCTAGCTGACGACATTTCCGTCAGGATGACCCAACGTTTCCAGGAGTCATGGCTCTAAATTCTTCAGGATGCCCCGCATACCGTTCCCGGAGCCTTTACTTTCCAGATGTCCCGTCGTTCGCGTTTATTTGCCGCATCCCTCCCGCGATATTTACAAGCAAGGCGAAAGCCGTCCTCTGTTCATTCCGCGTACAATTTTCAATATTAATTCCCCGCCCTCAGTCATGCGTATATTCCACGCGTTTTATCGCTGTCGCTTGTTGAATAATAGATGTCACAGCTGAGAAGCAGAAATGAAGTGCACAGAATTCCACAAGTCCAAAAAGCTTTTGTACTGTATGTCGTTCAGTTTCTTTCGTTTTAATTCATGAAAATCAGGTATTTTTCATGCGTTTTGACCGGAGGGTACCCTTAAGGGGACTAGGCAGTCGTTTTTCGTGAGAAAGAGACTCTGTCCTTTATTTATTTGTGAACAAATGGAATCACATCCAGATATATGCTTTTACCCAATGTTTATTACTACCATACAGATCGAAAAAAAATTAATCAGAAATATATATGTGCTTTAAAAATGGCGCTGCCGACGGGTAAACATTTTAACGTTTTTCTGTCGTTTTGCTTTAATATCGCTCTTAAAATGTGACGTAATCCGATTTCAAAGGTGAGATTCTTGTTTGTTGGATTCATAGTTTCCGCGCAAACCTATAAAAACAACAATTAAATCGAAATCATGAGATTGGTGACTGAAAAACGGCGATTTTTCCGAGAAAAATTCGTTCTTATTTGTGCGCTGCTAAAATCCGGTGACTCCTCAATTTTTTTTATGAAAATCTCGAATTTTTACGCACCATATCAGAGGTTTGCGGCGAAATGGCACATGTTTTGCACATCCTGTAATTTTTTTCAAGTCGATCTGAACCTCCATTCGTTCGCAATCAGGAAAAAACCAAGAGAAAAAGAGATTCGAGAAAATCGCGTTTAAAGTTTCTGGGCGAAGGCAACGCTATAAGTTACCGCTTGATCTTTTCAGCTGCCAAATCAACAATTTTGCGAATTTTAATATAACCCAAACGGGATTTTATTCAGAAAAGATAGTACTTTCGGAAAATGCAATAAAAAATCGATTTTTCGACTGCCTAGTCCCCTTAAGGGGGCAATGAGTTCCCACGTTTCGTTTCTTAAGGCAGGATACCACTTTGGCACTTAAAAAAAATTGAAATTTTTTTTTTGTTCTTTAAGTACTCTTTCAAGTGTATAGAATCGAAATTCATTCATTAGAAAGGTGGCCGAAACCTCTTTCTTGTGTAAAAACCGGTTTGGAGCAGATATATAAATCTATATAAAACTTTAAACGCGTTTTTCTCGAAACGATGTTTTTCAAATCGGCGTGTCAGATTACTCTTACAATTTTCATCGGATTGACTTGAAACTTTGCACAATTCTTCCCCGTGGTATAATCTAATGATGTGCGTAGAAATTTTGCTGTAGCGTTGTTATTTTATTTTTGGTGCACAATTTTATAAACTTTTTTAAACTTTTTTACCCTAAAAAATTGACCTTTTTGTTCAAATGAGCGCCATTTGCTTAAAAATCGAAATTTCGTAAAATCCCTACGTACAGCATTAAAAAATATTGTTGTTAATAGGAACATTGTTTGGTTTTTTTTCTACGAGCCACGTACAGAGCGGAATTTGACACGCCGTCTAACGGTGTTCCTCCAAAGGAATGTATTTTGGCGCCACCTACAAGAGATTATTTTTTACTTTTTCAGTTTAAAAAAATGTGTAATTACAGATTAAAGTTACATTAATAAATGACTGAAACCGATTTTGTTTCTGCGCATTCTTTGTATGCAAAAAAAATTCATGAAAAACGCCTCCAAAATCGCAGTCAAAGGTGGTATCCTGCCTTAACAGTGGGTAGTTTCGTTGACATCCCCGCGAATGAACCGATGATCGTCGATAAGACGTGGCGAATCGAGGTTTAACTGCACACTCGAGCCTGACCACAACGCGGCCATGGGGGGGGGGGGGGGGGGAATGCTTCATTACGTCGCCGCGAATTCCAATAAAAATTAATCCCCCCTCGTAATGAAAAGTAAACAGAGGAGCCGCCGCCGTCTGGAAAGAGCGTCGGCGAGACGCGAATAAACAACAATTACGTCCTGCCAGCGTTTCCCTGCCGTCGATTCGGAGGCTGGGCATTCGATAAATAAACGAGTTAGCCGCTGGGCCGGGGTTCGGTCAATAAACGAGGCCAATTACGAGGGCCGCGTCTGAGTCGTGCAGCGTCGCGAAGATCGCAGACGTCCACTTCCGGGACGGGGCGGGCACGAAATGGCCCATGAAAGATTTAAGGGTCGTCTTTCCGCCCTGTCGACGCTGCCGCACAGAAAGGGTCAATCTCGGCTGGCCGAGTCTGGCGAGACACCATCAGCAGATTGAAAATCGAAGGGGAGAAGGGAACGAGCCGGATGGGTTCGAGAGTGGCGCGAGAGAAGGGTAGGTACTGGAGGAGACTGCAGGGCTACGACTAGACGAGCCGCGAATAAAATCGTAACAATATATACCGACAGAGGGGACATCTCGCTGGAAAATCGCTTGCATATTCGGGGAAGAAGGAGAAGAAAGGGCGAGGATACAAACGGGGGAGCAGAGGAGTCAGAGAAGCAGAAGGCAAGAGGTGAAAGAGCCGGGAGTATGCATGAAAGGGGGAATCTGAAGAGGACGGATGGGCAGAAGAAACAGGGGAGCGGAGAAGCAGAGACAGGGCGAAGGGAGAGTGGAAAAAGGAGGAGCAAAAGGAGCAGCGAGCTAGAGTGCAAACGCGAGCGGTGGGATAAAAAGACCACGGGGAAACAGGAAAAGACGGACAAGGTGTACGCTGGGTAGCGACAAGGTGGTATGAAAGAAAAACGAGGAGGAATGAGAAAAGCAGGGGAGCGTGGGCGGGTGTGGGTGGTTGGAAAAGGGAGACAGACATGTTCCCAGCGTTCCCCCCCCCCCGTCGCTTGACACTTTCGGCGGGGGCGTTGAAAGAGCTGGTACAGAGGGGCCGGAGGAAAGGAACGGTGAAGCTTCGCCGATGGCAACGTAGCGAGAAATTACGTTTCCGCAGCTGGCACCGCAGACATTCCTCCGAGTCGTATCTCGCGCCTCGTCTTTTACCGCTGCAGGCGCGTTGGCCACAGGAATCCAACCCTTCCGCCCCACCAAAACGCCCGCAGCGCTGTCCCATTTTCGAATCCTTCGCGTCGCATTCCCGATCCAACGATGCGATTCGGTGCCGCGTGCCGACCGATGCACACCGTTTCACGGATTCGTTTCGCGTTTCTTGGTTAATCTCCTGGCTAAAGCGTTGAGCTGCCGCGCAACAGATACGGTGATGCGGGGTAGAAGCAGGGTGGCGGGACGAGGGGAGGTATTCGTGGAACGATTATAATTGGGGGGGTGCTGTATGTTTCAGCTGCGGTTGCAAGTAGGGTGCTTAAGCTGGCTCGAGGTGACGTGATTTGAAGCAGAAGCTCGGTCGAAAATAAATTAGGTACGCGCTGTTTGTATGGTGGCGCGTGGAGTGATTCAAGTGGATCTGTGACGATGGAAAATCCTTACAAACATTGATATTGTTGGATGTAGGGTAAGCAGGCCAGTAGGTGGACGGGGCCCAGCAGATGGACGAATCGTTGGTTAATCGTTAATATTGAAAGAACTAGAGTTTTAATCTATATTATTGTTTTTTTATTTTGTAGAAAAAACGTTTGTTGTTTTATAAAAAATTTAACATATTTATTGAAAAAAAATTTTTGTATGCGAAAAATGTATTTATATGTACGATTTCACGCCACCATGCGCGAGTCACTCGTTTGTTATTAGCTATTGCTCAGCATCGTGTGTCATAAAATTAATAAAAAACGTATTTGGATACATTGTAAAGAGGTATGTAATAGATTATAGCATTCTAATATTAAGAATTTATAAATAAACGCGTGAACAAAGAAAAATAAAACGATAGAACTTATAAATATGACTGTCCACGTACTGGTATCGATTTCTAACCTAATCAATAGATGGACAGAATGGAATTAAATCTTTTGAAGCCGTTTTTTTTTTAATAAACAAACAGTTTACACATTTACTTGTAGGTATCTTATTTTTCTTCTTTTATTTAGATGGCAAGCATTAAAAAAAAATACCGTACATCAATATACATGTAATGATATAGACAGAGCCTTGGATGATATTAGAAAAGGAACGAGTATAGGAAAAGCAGCGAAAAATTAAACAGGAAGAGAATGTGATAAGAAAACAGCAATTAAAAATAGAAAGAGAACGGAAACAAGAGGAAAAAGCAAAGATGAGAGAGGAAAAAGCCAAAGTACAAAAAGAGAATGCTGAGAAGAAAATTAAAGCGGAGGAAAGACATCTAAAACTGAAAGAAGAAAAAGCAAAAAGAATGAAGAAAAATGTAAATACATTTGGTAAACCATTATTAGTAATTCAAGAAGCAATGGTACTGAGCGAAGAAGATGGGACCAATACAATCCCACTGGATTTAACAGATTAATCTTGTAAAGAAAATAATTAAATTTAGAATAAATGAAAAAATAAATAAATTATATAAGCACAATATTTATTTCCCCGTTGCAACGTTTTGGATAGATTAAAGTGACCAGATGTTTTATGTTGGTATGCAGGACATGTAAAAAAAAGCTTAACACAATCATAAGGACACAATTTTCTTAGTTTCTTTAATTATATAATAAAGACATACTTCTGATAAATTAAAACAAAATTAAAAACACTTTATCGTAAGAAAAAATTATCTACATAGAATATCAAAAATAACTATGTGGATATATATTTTTACTTTGTGCCACTAAGAAAATGTTAAAAAGGTTACATATCCAATCCGGATAGATATTATTATCCACTTAGGCTAGACATAACCTCACTTTATTTACGGCCTGGGCGCATAACCTGATGCACCGTTTTCTGGCAATGAAGACTCCATACGTTTTTAGTTTTGATGAAATAAATTATATTTTAACAAAAAATAACTTAACCTAGGTACCTACTATCCTTACTAATATATAAAAGTGAAACGTTGTCTGTTTGTTTGTCCTTCTTTCACGCCTAAACGGCTGAACGGATTTCATTAAAACTCTGAATATACATTACACACGTCCTAGATTAGATTATAGGCTATTTATTTTTTTAGTTTAGGCTTTTTTATTTTTCAAATATCATAAATAATTCCCGGGTGAAACCGGGTAACGGGTTAGCTAGTAGCTAATAAGTCTTTTACTCGTCTAGTCTGACAGCCGTCCATCTATTGATTGTGAACTGTTCATCTGCTAGCCCTATCGTCCATCTATTTGTGATACGGGCTATGAGTAGAATTTTCATCATTTTATCCTTAAATACATTAATTTTTTTACTTGCAGTTATTTTTTTTCTTTAAATTTGTACATTTTTACGTGCAAAGCTTTTGATTTTTTTTTAATACAACAGATATTTCTAAGAAACACCTTGATGTAAACTTCGGAATCAGCTAAACTGTCCATCTACTGGCCTGCTTACCCTAACTATAATTATCGGAGCTTTGTAGATATTTGTAATTAGTAATGAAAGATTTGTTTAGTACCTTGCAACTACTCCTGCTTTATCCACCCCTATTCGTCCACCAATCACGCGTAGGTATACTTGACACCCGGAATCGTGGAATAAAACAAAACACACGAGCCTGATAAAAAGAAGATTCAATTGTCTCGCGTGACAGGCTTGAGCGGCTGATCGATAAGTAATTAATTCAGCTCGTTTGGTTTAAGCTGCCCGGGCAAACATTCGTTTGGAAGATCACAGGGACGCAGGATATAACGGAGACGAGGCAAAGAGATACACATCCCCCACCCCTGGGAGTGTTTCCGTTCCGATTGAGTTTAACCGTGGTTTATCCGGTCCCTCGTCCAATTCCTGTACCTATTTGCATCGCAGAACCTTTATAATTGTAACCACTAATTTACTCTAAGTGGGCTGGCTAATTAATTCTCTCAATAATGTCGTTTCGTTGCCACGTAATCATTGTACCTTGGAAAAACGTACGTCTGGATAATGGTGTTTGTTATATCGCCAATCGTCGTGCTTCTACCCCTAATTTAGGAATAAAGGGAAATTATGACAATGTGGCTTTGTAATTTTCTACTATCTGATGTGAAATGTGATTTAATATCTATTACCCGTCACTTGAGGTAAAATATGAATTCTTTTACCTTAATAATTGATGTTATTGTCGGAGGTTTATTAATCCTCCCTTGAATGGCTCGAAAGGTCAATATTTCATTGGAAAATCCTTCTGTTTGATTGGCACACGCGCGCGGTTACCACCTCCCTTAAAGTTTTAGAGTGGCGCATACTGGTGCATGGAATACAAATGCATTTTCTCCCCTCGAAGTATTATTCTTTCTGAGTTCCTTGGGGATATGGCCCGTTCGATTGAATTTAAGTGGGATTCCCTGCACAACGATTTCTCGCGTTATATATCACGCGTCCCGATATCCAACTCCGTTATCGAACACGGCAGACAGACGGTTAGATTATCGTGACAAATATTTGCAACCAGTGTCGTCGATCGCGCGCATTAAAATTAATACTTTTCATTACCTACCGTTCATTTTGCTGCGGATTTATTAATGCTCCAGGTGTGTGTCGTGAAAATTCAGTAAATCACGAAGCATACCGCAAAACAAGTCTCTGCTCGTTTGAATCTTACTTCGTTGGACGAGGGAATATAGCAGGACTGAGAAACGCCAATAAGCTTTAATATTTCCATCGGAAATAAATTGAAATAAATTGAAAATGTGTATAATTTTATACCTTTGAACCGTTTATGCACGCTTCTTTTGGGATTGCTCGTTTACGTACGAATCGGGCAAAGAAAACGAGACGCTCGCAATTCCCTTGATTAATGGAGGCAAATAAAAAGTTGTCCGGAACACGATTTATCAATCTACGTAATTAACTACGTAAATAAGCTCTTAATAAATTGATGCAATTTATTATTCTGCAATCGGTGGACACTCATTCGCATTTCATACTTATTAGCTTATACTATCGATCACCCATAAAGATTCTGAGATCCCTAGAAAATTAAGTTTATCTGTTAGTCAAGGCTGCAAAGTTTGGATTAAAAATTCCTTCGTCCCGACTGCTCCAAGTTTCGAGGATCACACCTATCGACCCCATACTGGGCACTGTCTCAGCAGTGAAACTAAAAGGCCATTCACTGCGTCGAGAACAATGATTATCTTCAGGTTACAGCCCTGTAAGGGGAAGCTGAACGATCATCAGTGGCAGTAATTGGGGATCCAAAGGAATTCACCCTCTACGGGGTGAAGGGGGCCAACTTTCATCGATCCAAACTTTCCTCGATGCTGATACCCCCTCTTCCACACACACGGGCAACTTCCACACTGTTTTCCATGCATTTTTCCAACACAAATTCGAGACCAGAGCAAATTCAAGCCACTTCCTTCGAGCCACCCTCTCCTGACGTGCAAAGAGCACTGCTACTTCGGTGCTCAGAAAATCCAAACGAACTTGAAAACATTTCTGCCCCTACAGCACACTATATTGCAGAAATGTTTCATTTAAATTGCGGTTTAATTTTGAAATATTGCACTGAATGTTGCTGAAAAGTTACAAGTAAATTGCTATGTCCGCCCCTTTGCAACATTGCAGGATATATTTCTGCAAAATTTTTTCGGGATTTTACAGCAATTGTCGCGCAACATTTCTGAGATTTTACAGCAATTGTCGCGCAACATTTCCGAGATTTTACAGCAATTGTCGCGCCACATTTATGAGATTTTACAGCAATTGTCGCGCAACATTTCTGAGATTTTACAGCAATTGTTGTGCAACTTTTCTGACATTTTATAGCAATTGTTGTGCAACTTTTCTGAGATTTTATAGCAATTGTCGCGCCACATTTCTGAGATTTTACAGCAATGTTCGCGCAACGTTTCAGGCAGTAGGGCCAAAAATAAAAATAACGGTATTTTATTTATAAATTATTTTATAAATTTATACTTATAAATTTTCACTCGACAATACGGAATTTTTTTATTATCTACGATCAATTAAATGGTAATAGAAGGGTCACTGGCACTTATTGCCACAGGTTACACTTTTTTACAAATATCTTTTGCTGCTGTATATACTTTATGAATTTGTTTAAACCTTATGCGTTAATTAAGTAATTGTATTAATCATTTATATAAAATATTGTCCACGTTCGCATACATTTCCTCGGTGGTGGCCTGTGGAATCCTAGACTGTAGTATGCGTGCCGAGATTTCAGGATCGCTCCGCGTAATTCTGTATTTGGCGCGAATTAATTGCTGGAATCTTGCTCATATTTTACGAGCGCAACGTTGCACCGTATTTTGTGGTCGACGTTGCAGGAAAGTTCCACGTGGGTTGTACCGCAATATATGCGCAACATTGCACGGCAATGTTTGCTCAAAATTCCCGAAACTTTGCGCAAACTGGGCCATTGCAATATTGCACGACAATGTTTGCTCAATATTCCCGAAACATTGCACAAACGTAGGCATTACAATATTGCACGGCAATGTGTGCTCAATATTCACGAAACATTGCGCAAACTGGGCCATTGCAATATTGCACGACAATGTTTGCTCAATATTCCCGAAACATTGCACAAACGTAGGCATTACAATATTGCACGGCAATGTGTGCACAATATTCCAGGAACATTGCACGCACGTGTCCATTGCAATATTCCTCGGCAATGTTTCTACACTGTTGCAGTAATATTGCAATGCAACCTGCAACCCACTAGCAACATTGCAATATACTGCAACGGTTCTGCAAGTTTCCTGCAACGAAGTGTGCTGTAGGGGTGACAGCTTAATAATCGCACGACCAATTTCCCCCGATATTCGTTCAGCTGGAAAAGCAAGATGCACTCCGCCATCAAATAGATTTAGCTTCTCAGTCACGAGTCCCGAGGAATTGAGCCGCGTTTTTTTAAATGAAAAGTTGCCCTCCAGCACGCGGGCCGTGGGCATAGATGGGGCGCGCTGATCATTAAGGAAACTGCTCAGAACGGATTTTCGTGCCGCGAATGCCGTGCACGGGCACTAAAAGTCTTTCTCAGCGAGTGGCTCGAGCGATACACCCATCTTCTCGAGGCCGTTACTTGCAGCCTGTACGTGGATCTTGTCGCGGATAAGTAGAAGTAGCGCGGGCAAGTGGTGTGTGCCACGATCAGGCTTCTTGTTTTATGCAGAGTGTGTCGTAAGGCGCGGATAAACAAAAACGCAAGGGAGATGGCCCATACGACTTGAACCCACCCTCTGGATGACGGTGGATCTCGCGTCGCGCGAGACGCACGCTTGTTCCTTTGGGAAAATTAACTTTACCGAGATTCTCTGCAACGTTGAACGTTTAGAGAACGATCAAGGGGATTCGTTGGATTCAAAGGGGATAATAGAAGAGCTCTTAAGAATTTTCTGAAATATTTTCACGGGTATGATAGATTAAATATGAATTTGTAAAATACCTCCCCGTTGGTAGCGAAATCTCTCGTGATGGTATAAATCCAGATTACAAGCTTAAATCCCATTCGACAATTCTCTGCATTCTACCGGTGAGTCCGCCAAAACATATCTATTTTTTTTCTCTCTCTTTTAATATATTACCGAGACTCGTATTTCTGCAACGCAGCGGCACCGCGAGAGGTCGAAACGCGGTTATTTATCGTTTACGAGTCGAGTTTAGAAAAATGCGCCTCTCATTTCTCCTTGGATAAGTTATAGGGGCATTTATTTTGCATCGCTTTAACGTCGACCATGAAAAATTGGATTTACTTCGGTATTATTGCCGACGATTCAACGGCGCATTTCCTATGGCTGATGAATGCGTAGTGATTTGGTTTTTCCGCCGATTATTTAAGTTGCCGGGAGCTTCCGTTGGTTCCCCGCGAAGGGCGAGTTTCGAGGAAGAGTTTTAAAATACAGCGATGCTTTTGAAAAGGCGTCGCGCGAGCTCGCATTCGAAGCTGTCAGTACGGAAGGCGAATGATTGAATTATTCCTTGTTTTTCCGCGATACTTCCTCCGCACGTTTGGCCATGGAATTAAATTCAATCAAATATAAAATAGCTCGTAAATCAACAGCCCGTCGGTTGACAGGGAAATTGATTTAAAAAGAAACTCTTTATGCATGCGCGCGCTGATTGATATTCCGTGTCCGTGCCATAATTCATCAATTGAACTACGAGCCACGGGATATTTACATGATAACAATTGCAATCGCGAAAAGCTGCCATTCCACAAATGCACCGCTGTTTGCCTTTTGAATTAGTACAGCGTCGTCTGCTTTCATTGTGTTTGTTTTTTCGTTCTCCAATGCTTTCAGTATGCGAGGCAGTTTATGGAGTACGAAGTGGTTTATAATGGAGCTGCCGGTGGAATTATTTAAGGTAAAGATATTCTATTGATCGTAGCATATGGTAAAGTTGAAATTGCCGGAATTTCGATATCAGTTCGTATATTATGTTCCGCTGAAAGCAAGTGGCGTGTTAATTGCTATTGAAAATCGAATATGGATGCATGCTTCGATTATCAGTGAGAGAAACCATTACGAAGGGAATGTTCCTAATCAATTAATGTTTTATGGAGCGATATTGCAAGAGTGACGATGTTACAAGAACAAAAATGTGAATGTTTATTCAAGAGAATTATTATTTCAGTGAGAATATGTATCTCCCGCACGGTAAATGGTACGTAATATCACCTCTCCTGCATCAAACACCCAAATTTGCGGAAAATTATAACCAACCGTGCTTACCGATGCGCTCGCGACCCATTTTCCTTTGCTCGCGTTTATTCGGCATATTTCTGCTATCGATTATCGCGGGGACACGTTCAGCTTCGATGATTCTCCACGTTGTTGGAGTGCAACTTCTGTGCGGTACGAAATACAGTAGGTAGAAGCTTAAAAATATACACTTGAGCCTGTATGATACAACGTCTCAATCAACCCTCTGTAACAAAGTTAACAATGAACCACTTACTACAATTCGAAGTCACTTGAAAATACCAATTAAATCAGACGACCTAATAAATTCAAACCAACTATGAACAAAACAGTAGTTCTTTAAAGTCTTGCACGTAGTTGCTGTGAAATTGTTCACACGTTCGAACAAGGGTGTAGTAGATAATCGAGCCCTTATAAACCTTATGTACCCTTTCAACTAGCAAGAGCAATTAATTAAAATTCCATACACCATCGTCTATAGAAAGCGAGTTATTCTTCTAAATATTTCTCCAAATATTCCTGCAAGTATTCATTTACACGAAGTCCATCTAAAAATTATTTAAACATTATAATTAACACTTTGTAATACGTAAATACGTGTAAGCATTATATAATATAAAATTCATTCGGCGTGGAAAATGATTTCAAAGTCTAAGTCCAAATGTTACTAATTGCTTTATATCTCGAGTTTTATCCAATTATTGTTAATAATAATTTATACCGGGCGGTTAGTGTAAATGTTGTTAACATAATTTTTCATAGTAATAGCTACAGGAATGAATATTTTAGCGGAAATACCAACTTTTCTCGAATAATTAACTGACTTTCGCAATTGACAATAACCGTTCACCTTGTGGAAGCAAGTGACTGAGCATGGAATCGGTATGGGTGGATCGGTTTCATCCCCTGTTGTTCTTGTCGAAGGGGAAAAGTTTCAGGCGCAGGGGGTGTACCTTTTGGTATACTGCCTGCGTAAGTCTCCCTGTCCGACTGCCCAATCTCCGCGTTAGTCGGCTCGAGTCAGGTCACACCTAGTGTTGCTCCTGGCGAGTCGCTCGGAGCAACAGGAATCGCCTGGGAGGCGCCGAGCGCTTTTCCCCTTCGACTCGGACAGCAGGGTGGTAGGAACTGCGCCGTCCAATACTCGTTTCATGCTTACCTTCCGTCTTTCCTTCTTTGCTGAATTTCTTTTAATCGAGTGATTGCTTGACAGTTCCCTAGATTCTGTATCTAAACCGAAGAGATCGATGGAACATTGTTTCCATCCATCTCCTTGGTTTATTAGACTAAGCTTTTCATGTACAGGGAGATCGTGGAACTTTGATTCCATCTATCTCTCTACGGGTCTCGAAACGCAGCAACCTCCTCGTGATGAGACCTGGTAATCGGTGAAAACCGAGCCGATGGCTGCGATTGTCAAATATTCTAGTTAGATATATGAATTTCGTTAACTCGCGTTACTTTGGTGGAATGTAAGAATAAATGTAACTTTTATATAAAGTAAAGATAGGGTAAATCCGGGAGACGCGGTCGACCTAATATAAAATGGCTATTAAAACTAATATAGATATTACTTATTTTATCAGAACTAACCTAATATGTTCAGAATTTTATGCCGATTCAGAAAAACTGGTCAATATTTGCTTTAAGACAATATTTACTGTAAATCGGGTTGAAAACTGAACTCATGACATCTGACCACCTCTCCCGATGTGCCGGGAGAAATGGTTTTCGTCGTTGGCAGAGACCACTCACATAATTATTCATGGAAAATTAACAAAGGATGAAGCAAAATTATTTATGAGTGAATACAATTACGGATTCATTGATATTTAATTTGTTTACGCTAAACAAGTAAAGAACACATAAAAGAAAAAGTGAATTTCCTACTGGCGATTAGCAAGGCAAATGAATACAAAAGTAAATAAATAAACTAAATAAACAAAAATAATAATAAAATAATAATAAAAAATAAAAAAATAAACAAAAATAATAAAAAAATCATAACTCGACCATCTCACCTTTCTGCAGCGAGACATGGTCTTCTCGTTAGCTTTGAGAGGAAGAGTTAATATGGCCAAATACTTTGGCTGCATTGTCCCTCAATAACTCTACTATCTTATTATTCGAAACATTAATGGAAAGTAAACTTAGAAGTATACTTTAAATACGATTCTGTACAACCGCTGTTTGACAAAAGAGGTTAAATGTAACATCAATTTACCTTTTATAGCCTATAAATCCAGAAAACCACAGAAGGAAGCTAAATAACGCTATTCATTCAACTATTTGGCTTCTAGAGAAGTAATTGGTCTGCACTTTAATGCATTTTTACGTATAGACTCTGAAATATAGCGACACGACCAACTCTCCGGCCCGACCGCGTCTCCCGGATTTACCCTATGTGAAATTATCAAGTGTTGTTCGATTACTCCTGCCGCAGAATACGAGTATGGTGTTAAGGTAGAAGGATAAGTGGAACTTGGAATATTTCAGCGAAATGCTGGAACTCATAGGATTTTGAAAATTATAAAAGTGCTCTCTGCCCACAAACCCAAGGCAGAAAAATTCATTGGATATTCGCTCTATTCTATACCTGGCCTATGATATTATATATAACCCTCATTGTTGCTCCCAACCAGGAATACCGAACTGCAATATTGAGGTACACGCTAATAACTTAACTAGTAATCCGTCTCCACGTATCACAAACACTCCGATCACAATTATCAACTCAATTTTCCCGCATACTTTCATTATTCCCACCACTATCCAATCTTTCAAAGAGAAACGTCAAGCTAAGTCTAAACACACCGTCAACGCCAGCCACCACTAATATTATTTATGCGACTACCATTCCCTGCTGACTACCGCAATCTAATTATATACAGGATACGTTAATCGACTACGTACACCGTTGGTAACCGTCGCCAGGTGAATTTGTCGCGCAAAGGAGCAATAAAAACGAGCGCTGGTAACGAGGTGCAGGGCAAATAGAAAACTGCTGGAGCCAGAGCGCTTTGATCACGGCAAGATTCCTCAAACAAACCGCGCACAAATGCCCCACGTCACACGCACATAGACGTGGCGAGCACATCGACGGTATTGTCTGTTTTTCAGCGAGTACTTCGGCTGCTTGGTGGAGGCCCGACGCGAGCCCACTGCGTGGTCTCAATTAGATCTTCATGGGCATGTAATTGTGCCTTAAGTGGCTCAAAGAGTGGCCACTGAAAACGAAACTTCTACTCGACGGAAAATACCGCGAGGGATTTTCATAGCCGCGTTTTACTTTAACGAACGTACCCAAACGCGTCTGCTTTCCACCCTTGGGTCGCGTTGTTTGCAACAACGCCGCTATTTCATGGCCTCTTTTATGCTCCCGCGGAAAGCACAAATTTGTCTTATTCTCGGGGAAGCTTTGAGGCGCTACATGGTCGTCGTTTAACATTCGCCTGGTGGGTAGAAATGGGTCCATGTTAAATGTTAAACTACGCGTGTTCTTTGCCATTAGTATTACTTCTTGGAAAAATTGAGAATTTTGGGTGATGAGAACCTAACTTACTGACCGAAGCTTACTGCTTTTATTTTATAATATTGATCCCTGAAGCTCTGCAGAAATTTATTAAATGGGACTCGATTGTAAGGGAAAAATCGAGGAAGTTCGAAAGTGTTTTAAGATGTAACGAGAAAAACCGCCAGTACGGTCAACCAGCATTAGATTTGTGTTGCTTAGCAGCGTTGACAGCAAGCTCTGCGTGCATGGCAGCAGGAAACGTTGGCCTGGTCCGCGAAAGAACGTTAATTACAACTCGTTACGCTCTTCACGCCGTCGCGGTTCGCATGAATTATAGTTCACGCGGCCGCGTTCATTTCGCGCTGTGGCCTCGCGAAATGAAAGCGCAACCTCACGAAGTTTCGGTCGTTTTTGGGGGCAGTCGACGTGGACACGTCCCCAAAATGGAAAGCAACCGAATCCCGATGAATTTGACGCTCGCGCGATTTCGATCCGCGAATGTAAAACGGGGATGTAAAACCAGCGACAGTTTCGCGTTTTCGCGCGATGAATATCACGAATCTGTTTCGGTGGTGGTTCGTCGCAGAGTGACGCTTCAAAGAGCGACAATTTTCTAACACTTCTCTACATTCTACCGAACATTATATCTCTATTCAATACTCGCGAGTGTATAAAGCCTCCATTGTCTTTGAACTTCCATAGAAGTACCGAGAATGAAAGCTCAGCTTGCAGAGAGAAATCTGGCAACGAGGAAGATCGCTATCTTCGAGATCACGCACCCCAAGTCTGCGAACACACGTGGACCAACTTTTAGATGGGATCAAATACTTTCCAACTGAATACTCTACCAATTTCTTTTATATCACACCCTTTCTTCCCTAAAATTCCCAATCTTCCCCGAAGTAACCAATTCCAACAGATTCGAACCGATTTTTCAGCGATCAGAACGCTGCTGGTCCGAGCGTAAACAATGGAAGCGCTCGCTCAGCAGTTTTTATTGTTATGCAATATTTGTCTTCGCCCGCTCAATCGTTCTAGCGAGCGGCCCGTTTCATTACGATCTATCGAACAATCGAACCGTTGTTTACCGTGCACGCGGAAACGTCGTGCTGGAATTTCTTTGAATAACGCGCCAGAACCACCCTCCGGTGCTTTCCCTCTCGCTTTCTCCGCTACGCGGCCCATTGTCGCCGCGGGCGTGCACCGGGGTACATGTGGCCATTGTTTCCGCTTATGGAAATGTCATTCGACGATCCAGTTCCCCGCCGACGGTCAGAAAGTCGACGACGATTTTTATCGATGCTCTTCTTTCCTCGGAAAAGAACAGTTGTCGGCGAACGTGCCGCAATCGTCACTCGGACCACTCCGAATCCAATTCCGGAGAAAAATCAAGCGATCGAAAGATTCGATTCACCCATACATTTTTGTAAAAATATCCTTCATGCTAAAAGGGGTTGAAGTTTGTTGTGACCACCATAATGGCAACGATTGTGCCGAGGTACTTCTCTATTTCCTTTCTACTGTACGAACTCGGAGGAATTAGTAACCGTTTCCTACACAGACCACCAAAACTGCTATTAATTTAAAAAAAAACAATTCCTCAATCGCCCGTCCTGCACTGTTCCTCTCAATTCCGCGTCTCGCCTGTCTCGCCGAGGATCAGTGAAACTGTGCCAAAGGCAAGCCCTCTGCCCCGCTCGTCCCACCCTCGACATCCCAGCCTCTTTCTGCTCCGAATTCCTATTCTATCTCGCGGCCATCAGTCGCCAACGACCCCACCGCCGAGAGGCACGAAAACAACAAGAGGTTCCTCCAACTCGAGCTCGCGTTATTCCGCTCGACGGCCTTTGAGACCTGTCCATGGCAGCTTTTTTTTTCACAGCCTGCATACCATCGATCGGAATTCGCACGTTTCTTTCGCCGCAAATATCCAGCGCAATATCGCGGCGTGCCCGCCTCCCCTACGCCGCTGAAACGCGTGCACGGGAACATTATACTCGACAGAATCGTTGACACTGCGCCCCTTTATATTGTCATCGAGTTCGCTTCGTGGCTTCGCTTCGTGCCCTACATCGGGGACTTTAACGTTTACTTTCGCCGCCCCCGAGTAGTCGGAAGATCATATTTGCGATGAATTTCGAAGAATTAATCTTGTTACGAAGAGCTTCCAGGTGGTGGAATTAAGTGTGATTGAATTTTCTGGCAGCTCGCGAGCATGCGCTCCGAGTGGCGGGCATAGAGGCAAGACAAACGTCAGGGGTAAAGTCGCGGCAGGTACGTTTGGTACAAATTCGTTTCCGAGCAAACGCCGGCAGATTGCGGACTGACGTTTATTGGGAAACTTTAGATTGATATTTCGCTGCCGAACGTTATAGGGTCACCGTGTGTTTCGTGCATAATCAACGCGCCACTGGTCGCTGCAACTTCTGCGCCTGACTACGTACAGCCCGTTACCACTGCGGCTCCTTTACAAGGTATTAATATTTTCGCGTATCAACGTCGAGCACCCGCAGACGTTCTTAAGCACCGTGTAAATTACGTGCTTGCGCGATCGATGAGTGGATTTATGGGAAAACCGGACGCAATCGTGGCGTTGGCTGTGCGGCAGTGGTATGAGATTGCGAAAGTCAGACAGAATTGGGGATAGAGTTTTCAATGTTCGTACCGGTGGAAAGAAACGCAAAGGCCGTCGCGCTTTGCCAAAATGCGCGACGATACGAACAGAAACGTTTATACAGTATTTATGACCAAAGCGCGGCGAGAATTAATTAATTATTATTAATTTGTTCGATTCGCTTCGCCGCGTTTCGCCAAAATGCGCGACGGCCTTAATATGGAAGAATTGTTTGTATTATGGAGAGATGATAGCGGAGATGTGACAGTAGTATAGGAGCACACAAGTCGGACGGAATAGAGAGTAGCTTAACGGGTTAGGCTACTTTAGGGATGCGGAAAACTAGGCAATTTGTAAGTGGCAGTAAAAAAAAAGTAAACAACCGATTAATACGAAACTTTGTACTTTATTTAAGTATAATATGTACTAACAAAAGCCGCTGCAATATTGAAAAAATGTTTAAAACTAAGTCCGTACGACGCCACTTTCCGGAACACCTTTTTTTTTTAAATATCCAACTGGTGTGCAGTATTCCGGCAAAACGGCTATTACTATAGCAACAAAAAGAGAAAAGATTTAATTAATTATGATAAATTCCTAAGCATTGACGATCAAACATTTCAATGTTTGTAAAAATTAACAAAATGGCGGGTATTTCAAATTTAGAGTTCGAATTTCGACGAAAAATGAGTCAATTTATTGTTTATGTTTCGCAAAACAATTTGAAAATTTAAAAAAACGGATCGTCAATGCTTAATAAATGTAATAGCAAGTATAACTGTAAATTTTCAAAGGGATTGATCAAATAGAACTCGAGCAATCCTGCACACCGTTTTGAAAAACACGGTTCTGAGAAAAACGTGTTTAAAGTTTGAAAACGTAATTTGCGATTGCGCTTTGGTCTCTGTATCTCCAGAAAAAAAATTTTGTGAACACTGGGACTTTCTACATAATGTTTTAAGACTTTAAACTATTGTTTAAACCCCAAAAAAATCGATTTTTTCAAAATTCTAGAGTTACCTAACCCCTTAAAGTTTGAAAACGTAATTTGCGATTGCGCCTTGGGCTCTGTATCTCCAGAAAAAAAAAAAATTGTGAACACTGGGACCTTCTAAATAATGTTTTAAGACTTTAAACTATTGTTTAAGCCCGAAAAAGAAAAATCGATTTTTTCAGAATTCTAGAGTAACCTAACCCCTTAAGGGAGCATTCCAGTGTAACTACCCGTTTTTCAACGCCATCTTTGAGAATTTATTTAATAAGAACCATAAGGTTATACTCTCTAGCCTTTTGCCCACAGAGGCCCCCTAACAATGAAACCCTGTCTTATAATAAATAAAATCGTGCTGCTCAATCCGCCTCTTAAAAATCACCGACAGCTGCCCTCGAGCGCGCATCCTCCAAGCAGCTGAGCCAGGTGCACAAGAAAATCCACTGTTTCAACCCGGAAGCAGCATCCGCCGTTTACCAACGCACGCAAACTCCCACTGAGCCAGCAGACAGCGTGCAGAACGACGGTCGAAGCTCCGCGGCGAATGCAAAAAGAGGAAGTAGGCGGGAAAAATAGAATTCCGCGGAAAAAGCGGAGAGGCTGAGGCTTGAGGCTGATGTTTGAGAATTTATCGTTCAACATTGTGCCGTGTGGATAGGGGGACAGTTCCGGTCCCGTGGCCACGGCGAGGCAGGGTTGAACGGAGATGGCGAAACGGCGAGAAACTGGTGGAGGGCGACGGGGGCGGTGGCAGGGCGCGGGGGAGAAATTAAACGGACGTCGTCGGGAATTGCCGGGTAATTGAAAGCTCGACTGCGAGAGAAGAACGCCAGCCCCGCGAGCCTTTGTCATCCCGACACGCGGGAGACCGGAAACTGGCTATGAAACGGAAGGAGCCGCGCGAGGGGAACGCTCCAGCATTAATTCAGATATTTCGCGTGACGACAGGGGCGAATGTTCGATCAATCATTCGCGAGGCTACCCGCAACCCCCTTTCTCCGTCAGCTTCCACCGCATGCACCTCTGTTTTCTATTTACCCTCGGCCACGTTTTTCCGCCATCCCCTTTTCACGCCGTTCTCTGTCTTTGACTCTGTGCCTCTCTCTCTCCTCTGCTCTTTCTGCATCGTTTATCTTTGAAACTCTTGTTTCACGCCTATCGTACTGCGACGTACTCTTTATACAGTTCAGAGCGATTTAGTGCGTTTGGTTGGACCGTTTCTAACTGCAGTGGAATGCTGCGACGTTTTCTGTGTTCGAGATGAGGGTGATTAAGTGGAAGCTCGAAATTGAATGGTAAGGGAAATGTGGAAAAACAAGAAATAATGTTAATGTCGAAGCCTGTTTTGACCAGCAACTCGACATCTACCCTCGTTTCCATCTGCGGCTCAGTACAAGCTGAATTGCCAGCAAACGAAGGCGACATCGTGCTTGATGCACAGATCACGAGTCCACTCAGTCCCGATGCAAACTTACAGCTCGATTCGGTATTCAGAGTCCAAGAGGTACAGAGTCTAAAGCCTGCGACATGCTTCAACGGATGAATTCATGATTGATAGCAGTCGCCGAGTCGACGGACCCGTTCAGGATCCTCCCTGTTCTTACGACCCTAATGCTCGCCGACAATTAATCATCGGGATGTTCACAATGTAGTTTGAAATTCCCTAGCAATAAATCATCGAACGATCTCGAGCCGACGATGAATCATCCCACGGCTGCTCCCGCCGAGGACTTGATTTTGGCGCAAGATGGTAATAAGAATGTCGCAATTGTCGCCGGGACCTGATCAATTAGCGCGCAAGCCTTAACGAACGGGTTGCGAAACGTCAACGGGAGTCACTTCAACCCGAAAATCCTCGACGTGATTAACGATCTTCCATCGAAATCCATTCCTTGACACTTCTGCTCGCTTAAGGAACGTCCCGTCGAAGTCTTCGCGAATAAAAAGTTCGCAGGAAAATTCAACTGGAACGTGAAAACAACTCTTTTGCCTCTGCAACAGTTGATGAAGTAACAGACACAAAAGAATCACAAAATAATCCATTTTAAGTTTATGACCTCGGGCTCTCCACTAGCAATCATTAATGAAACACGGTATACCAACTCAGTAAAATTAAAAAACTCTCACGTATGCAAATGCCAATGTTCTCACGAAAAGTGCCTCAGCACGCAAGTAAAGACTGGAAAAAACATTTGTCACGCTATTCCCCAATCCGAGTGGGATCTCGCGAAAATTGTCCAACGGAAGGTGATTTAAATAATACCCTGTTACGCTGCAAAAGGCAGCCAGCCATAGGCAGCTGCCTCGAATTCATCGCGTTTAACGATATCCCCGTTAATCTGCATTCTAATTGCCAGGCGCGATTCACTTCGTGTTCACCCTGGATAAAGTATAACGCTGCATACTTGAAGCGCGCGCCCTCTTCGTGACTCGCCCTACACGCTCGCACACCACGTAGATAAACGATTATTCGGTTATTACTCCACTTAACCCTTCGTTAACGTCGCGACACGGGCAAGAGCCACGTCGGTTTCACGACAAACGAATTATTCTCTTTTCCGTCCGCGGTGACTCTCCGCCAACGGTTACTGTTTTAGCGAAGTTTGCCTTTGTTATCATTCAGTCCGCGGTTCTCGCGACATCGCCCCGCGAGTGTATCGAGGTTGCGCCTCGGGATAAGTTTCATTGGTCAAATATGAGGGACCAAAGAAAAGCAAAGATGTAGTTAAAGAAAGTATAATTTTAATAAAAATTAATTTTATAAAATTGGTGCTGTTTACCCAGCTAGACCCTTTTCCCCGTTTCAAATTTCGTATTTAGGCAATATTTAAAGAATGAGAACAGAAGAGTTCCAGTGCACCCTCTCACAAAGCCCGCCGCACTGTTTCAGCAGCTCGGGTGTCGCGGGACCGCCAGTTGCCGTCTCGAGGACATGCTTCCAGTGAATAATCACCCACGGAGCAATCCCCGAGGCCTGGTGAGTATGCGCGGACAAAGGTGTTTTTCAAAGCTACTAATCAGTGGCAACGAAGATTGACAACGCCCCGACAGGCGTTGCCAGGCCCAGCCGAGAGCAGCGAGTAGCTCGTCTCCCAAGCAGACGGAGGCAATGGGAGGCAGGGTGATCCCAAAGATAAGCTCCCGTGTCGACCGCGCGACCAAGATACTTATCCCGCGAACTGGGTCAATTAGAGGTGTAGGCCGCGAAAAGCAGCCGAGGGCGACGCCCGCTTTTAGGCCGGCCGCGGCCGGTTCAAAAGGGGAGAGAAATGACTTTCGCCTAGGGAGCAGAGCGGCGCGGAAAAACGGGCGGGCCGGGCGTGGAAACGAGAGGGAAACGTGGAAAGAGGACAGGATATACCGTCTTTCGGTGGCTCTGGCTGTCTACCGTCTCATTGGCTGGCTTAAAGGAACGAGCCCCGGCCGTCGAACGAGCCAACAAACGATCCTCGGAATAACGTGGAGAAGGTTCGAGGGGAAGCCCGAGTTGAGGGGAATGATAAGGAACAGGGAAACAGGGGCAACTTCTCGCGATCAAAGGTGGCGTTTTGTGGCTTCTCTGGCGAGGCGGCGCGACGCACCGACTTCCAATTCAACGGGACACCTGTACCGAGAACGAAACGAGCACAGGGGGATGATGGACCATATCTGCTCCACTTTCTTCCATTTTTCTCCATCCCTCTCTCCCCCGCAGTTGGTCGATGCGGCTTTCGCGACTGTTGTTCCCTGTAAGCTTCTTATTGGCTCCGGGAGCGTAAGTAGCTCGAAATTAGAACGAAAGCACTTGGAACCGGGCAATTATTAGGATCCGATGCTCGCGTTCTACAACGTGTCTCCTATCTACTGGCGGACCTTTTGCAAACTTAATATCGCCGGCTCCGATTTAATGAAAACTTCATCGAAATTGCTGGTAAAGCGTCTTCGGATGTGAAGTGCAGCTGTTATAAGAAATACCTTGATTTATTTTCTGCTAACACCTATAGGTATTATTCCAAGATTATATGTAGGGTAAGTTAGGGAGAGTTCGACCACCGGGAGAGTCCGGCCAGTGTTGATATTTTAAGACTGACGCAAGATAGGGCACTGCGTGTCATTGACACAAAAGAAATGAATGCGCCTGTTGTTAATCTTGCATTGACCATTGTCACAAAACCATATTTAAATTATAGGAAACACTTACGACTTTATGCGTGTCTGAAAGTTTTTAGACCAAGTAACAGTGCTGGTGATATTTGAAAGGCAGGTAAGTTTATTTACACTACACCGATATTGGGGGATATAATATGCATAAAACTACAGTGTCATTCAGAGTTGGGCAAAGATAATATCTAGATAACATCTAGTTAAAAGGTCCTTACGGTTAGTCGTTAGTCAAAGGGTGACTAAAGTTGATGTAACTTATATTTAGTCGTAGGCGCCAGAGTTGAAGCTGGTTAGTCAAGAGCCTTTCGTCGTGGGTTGTGAGTAACGTGGTTTCAGCTGTCATTCTATTTTTAGTCGAGGAAACGACTAACCGGCGAAAGTTAGTCGCCTACCGGTCAGATTCTACAGAATCTGAATTTGTTTATTTTTCATCGTATCAATATGAAAGTGACGCCAATGGATTCTTGGTGTTCTCCCGATTAATTGGACAGAAAATAATTTAAATCAGACTATTTTTAACGAAACGGGCTTTGAATTCTGCAAACAAATTTCTCACGTAATATCCTTAATTATGGCCCGAATTATATCATTTTTGGGCCCATTTTCATCGGGAAGACACGAGAAATCGATTGGTAATACTTTTATTAACACTTATCAAAAACAGGCAGATTTTATGTGGCCCGTCGGTTTTATTGCTCTCGGCTGTCAACGGGCGGTCTACTGGGGCCCGAAGGTCCTCGCTCGCAAGCGGAGAAAGCAAGGCGTCTCAACAATCGAAAGATTGTACATACATATTCTTTCTGATGCTTTCGCCTACAATTATTATGGTGGGTTAATTAACAAAAAAAAAAAACAGTTTGCCAACGAATATTTAATGTTGGGCCTGCAATTATTATGGTTGGTTAATTAACAAAAAGTTACGACAGTTTGCCTACGAATATTCAATGTTGGGCCTACAATTACCATCGTCGGTTAATTAACAAAAAAATTACGACGATGATTAAATGTCATCTTACAACGCGTCAGAAAAATTTCTACATCCAGAAACGTGTTATTATATTGCACGTTGTGATTTTTCTGTTCTTATTTATAAATACGTAATAAGGACGTCTGTCTTAAGACGAATGTGAAATTTTTAAAGAATAAGTCTAAAGGTCGAATGTTTTTATAAACATTTAGTACTAGATATGTAACTAGAAATTACAAATATTTTCTAGAAAGTGTGTTGGCTAGGTGCGAATAGTGGCTGGTTTGTGAGCGGAAAGTTTGGGTTCGATTCTCCCCTAACCGCGAAATATTTTTTATCCTAAACCAAACCTGAAGAAGACGTCTTTTGAAGTTCTTTAAGACGCCTTTTGGAAAGAAACCTTTAGTTGGGCCTTAATGTTAAGTGACGTTGGGCTTGCGTTGGTTACAATCGTTGGCTCATTTGAAAATAGTTCACCACTTCAACAGTTGGCCAACGGACAACACGTCATTCCCAATCGATTTCTCATGTCTTCCCGATGAAAATGGGCCCAAAAATGATATAATTCGGACCATAATTAAGGATATTACGTGAGAAATTTGTTTGCAGAATTCAAAGCCCGTTTCGTTAAAAATAAGCCGATTTAAGTTATTTTCTGTCCAATTAATCGGGAGAACACCAAGAATCTATTGGCGTCACTTTCATATTGATACGATGAAAAATAAACAAATTCAGATTCTGTAGAATCTGACCGGTAGGCGACCGCGCGCGGGTCAGGTCGCAAAGGCTTTCGCCGGTTAGTCGTTTCCTCGACTAAGAATAGAATGACAGCTGATCAACGATAGTCACAACCCACGACTAACGGCTCTTGACTAACCAGCTTCAACTCTGGCGCCTCGACTAAAGTTAACTCAGGTAAGGTTTAGTCGACTAAGGAAAAAGTTGAAGTTACTTTAGTCGAAACGTTATTTCAATCACTTTTTAGTCGAATGATGCCCAACTCTGGTGTCATCCCAACAATACGTATGTATTCGTTTTTAATTTATTTTGACAAGGTGGTCGATCACTCCCTTGATTATGGGAAAGATGGGAAACCCATCTTTAGATTCAGGGAGCGAAAATTCCATTCTACAAGATAGTGATATGTCGTTAAAAGCCTGTGACCGAAAACGATATCTCGATAACTGACGATTGGATTAAATGTGTGCACTGAAGCCGTTGGTTTCATGATACTAGATGCTTAAAGTACCAGAATGTTTGTGATTTACATGAAAAACTGAAGAAGAAATAACATATCAATTAACTTCTTCGTGTATTATACTTTTTGTAATCTACTTTTTGTTATTTTTCAAGGTCGGTCTCAGTCATAGTGGGTGGACGATCTAACCCCGACATGCGGGTGAGACCGACCAGTTGCAGTGCCAATGTTTTTGGTTGAAAATGAAAATAAACATTTGAAATTATCGCACACTATAATTTATATATATCCTAAATTGCTTGGGCTTTGTTTTAATGTGCCTAAAACGACAAAAATGTGAAAAACAACGATGCTACAATTTCTTTTCCAAAAAGTGATCGGACTCTCCCGGACTTGCCCTATGCATTAGAAATCCCTCTACAAAGGAACACCTCGCTGTCTGTGTACATCAATTTAATCATATTTAGGTAAGGAACAATCGCAACCACTTCACGCGCCCAATAAAACTATCTCCGTTCTTCCCCGGCAACAAAACACTTCCACGTCTTTGTGCAAGAAACACGTCGCCGACACTGTGCACGTTTATGGTCACAATTTCCTTCGTTCCTCATCTTAACGAGCTTTCCTCTTTCGCTTCAGCGGGGCCGTAGCTGGAGGGTTCCGACGCACTCATTTTTTCCAGCATGGCCACGGGAATTCCATTACCCCGTCGTTTTTAAGAGACAAAATGCACGAGGGGAGTTTCCGCGCCGCGAGAGACAACGGCGTCCTGTATTAATCGTCGAGGGTCGATTCCATTTTTCTCCCTTCGTCGCCGACCAGACGAGACAGCGTTTCGCGCGAGCAACGGCCGCCGCCCCAACCGCCGCGCCGTTGTTTTGTAATAAAATAATTTCCATTGCAAATACGGTCACGGTCGGTATGAAATTTAAATGGAACAATTAGCCGGCGTCGCGTCCCGCGTAATTCTTTCCCGGAACGAGAACGCCGCCTCTTCGCGCCCCGGAAACGCATCCTCGAGGCCCGGCCGTTTGCGCGCGCATTAATTATTCATATCGGTTGCACCGGCGAGAGTAACGCTTTTTCTTTCCCTGTTTCGCCCTTCTCTCCCACCCTCTCCCATCGTCCAACCACTTTTTCTCCACCAGTCGAGGATACGCGACGGCATCCTGAATACGGGCGGACCCCCCTGGTCGGCGTTCTGTTTGCTGCTATGTAAACGGGGGACATAATTGGAGTTCTGAGGCGATGGGGATGGCACATAGTATCGAGCACGCGACAAGTGACCGGGGAGTCGCGTTCATTGTTCTGAGGATGGCTCGTGGAAGTAGATGGATGAGAAATTTAAGGGTGTTGGGGGGTGCTGATGGAAGTAGGCGAATGTGGAGGTCATAGAAATCAGAGAAGCCTTAAACTTTCGTGTGTCGTGAATATCGTTATCCAAGAATTATGTGGCGAGCACTGCGTCGATTTTGCTGGAGGTCGTAAATCTCCTCAACGCAATGTCACTTTCTCTGTGGTGTCTTACGACCACAAGAATTCACTGGATTAACCCTCCGTATCCTGAGCCTGTCTCATTTTTGACCCACGGTTTCAGAACGCTCACGCACACAGTGACAGAGCGGTTAATATTATTCGTAGCCAAGCGGTCATTTAGCTGTCGTCAAGGAGCGCCTCGCGCTTGGGGTGTCATAAACCGGGGTTTTCCGGGGACTTTGTTGGGGCCTAAAGAGTCAGAAGCTCGAAGCGACTGCGTTGGCTTGGGGCATTCGCGAATGTATCGCCGACAACGACACTTCGCTGCATTCTCGTATTTTTTCCTGTGTCGTAATTTTGTTAGCTTTGTTAAACTATTATAATTCCACAAAAAGTGGGGTAGATGTTTTAGATAAATTAGTAAGGGCTACATACTCTTGTAGGCGTTGCACCCGTCGTTGGCCATTATCATTATTTATCCACTATATCGACATCGCCGCATACATATAATGCTTTTGTTATATGGCATACTAAGAATCCTACATGGGAACTTAGACATTCGTCAAAAATGAGGCGAAAGTTATTTTTAGAAGAATTAGCAAAAAATATTGATAGCCGGGCTAGTAAATTTGAAAATGAAGAAGGAGGGCTACATGCAAATGTTGCAATCGCGATAGAAGCGACGGGAAGAAAAATTGTAAAGAAGAAAAAACTAGCAGGTCACAAGCGTAGTAGATGTTGTTTCTGTGTGGGGAACAATAATAAATATCACACTGTATGTGATTCTTGTAAAAAATATGTGTGTAAAAACCACTGTACAGGAAACCGCACACTTTTATGCAATACACGTAGGGTAGACCGGGGGCGGTAGTAACACTTTGACTTCGGAATACGATTACGCAAAAACTATTACAGTTACAACAAAAGTTTTTTTACGAAAATGTTACTTATTTATCTGACATTATTTGAGCCACAACAGTTTTGCTGTATGTCAAGTAATATTCCGGTTATTAATAAAAAATGAGAAGCGGAGAAAGTGTTACAACCGTCCCTGACCCCGGGTCGGTTGTAACACTGCATGGAGTCGATAGTAGCACAAATATAACTTTACAAAATTAAAATATTTATTGATTTAAATTATAATAATAAATGAAAAAAGTAAAATCTATAATAAATTATGTGGTATCGCAATTGTGGCGGAAATAAAAGGCGTTTTGGCTGGTGCATTCTTCATCTGCTCAATCCTTACATTCAGTATATTGCACCCATTTTTCATTTGGTTTGCTTGTGCTATGCTATATAATTTCATGCAAATAAGACAATATTATTCGCCTTCTTTGTCCCTATTCGGTTCTGTTGCGGTAAAACCGACCCCGACTGCCGATGTTACAATCGCCCCCGACCATGCTTTTGAACTTAAATTATAAATTTTGACTAACGAGACGCTTAAAAGTGCCAAGTAACGATCAATATTAGTTTAAAAAAGGTCGAATTACAGATTAAAAAATCGAACAAGCACATACTTGCAAAGGGAGGGTTTATATTACAATTTTAAGTCAGTAAGGAAAAGTTACTTTAGGGTATCGAAAAGTTGTTTTCTTCACTATCCATGTCTATTGCGTATCTGTACACTTAGGGCATGGATGTGTATATTCCAAATGTCATTCTTCATCATATATCCAAAATTGGTGTTAATATCTATTATATGTTTTGAGATATTTAGCGTGTTACATTCGCCCCCCTGTTACTACCGCCCCCGGTCTACCCTACTAATATAAATGTTGAATAAACATAATTTTTTTATAATTCACAAATCGCAACCCTATTATTGTTTCGTATATGTAGAACAAGTATCCAAACGTAATCCGAAACCCTCTTCCACCACGTTCCGTAGTATTTCGGCGAGGATCTCGAGCTTGAGCGACCATCCCCACCTGAGTACTGTATCGGTGAGGGTCTCGAGCGACCGTGAATATGTATTAGTGGACTATCGGTGTGGGTCTGCAAAGACCCAGCCTCAGGACTCGAAGTCCAGTACTCGGAGGGTTAACAACTGAATGAAAGGTGTGTTCTTTAATAAACTGAGACATCCGATTAACAAGTAACAAAGTATGGTTTATTATATTTGAGACAGCCCTGTATTGTACAGAAAAGTGGTGTCAATTGAACACGCTTGGAGTTTTGTTGGCTTCTGACGCGGAGGAGCCTGACTTCACGCAGGAAGACTATAGATCCTCCCTCAGAGGGTGTGTCTTAGAAAAAGAAGAAGTGGTCGAAACTAAACTATTGGTGAATCGCGGTGTGGAAATGGTTCGTGGAAAAGTGCACAGGAAAGGGAAACCTTGACAAACAAATCAGCCCCGTGAGCCGGTGGTCGCGCGGCCATCTGTTTATTATCGCGGCTGTCTGGAGACCCTTTGGCCGTGACGCAGGTAGATCGCCTGAAATCTTACAAGTACCGTGACGCTACGTGTTTACAGCCCTCGTATCAAGTAGGTATACGAGGCGCGGGCTGACAAACCGAATGCTTAGCAGATGTGCTGTCGAAAAAGGACAAGACACCTTTGTGCGTCCTTGGTGGTCCGGAAAGCTAACGCTCAACAAATTACCTAACCCAAAGTTGCACGACTGTGGCAGCTAACCACTGGTTGAATGTTCAAACAAATCGTTCTGTATAGAAGAAAAGTCGATGAAACAGGACCCCGGTAGAGTCCACAGTGGCTGAAACTCCTCTAGTTTGCAATAATACCTCGGAATCTAAGTTCCAACTCCGCCAGGCCCACCCTGTCGACTGCACCCCATCGATCCCCGAACTTCTCCCCAGAATAACAGCGTTCCCCCGTGTCCGCGTCGCATCCCAGCGTCGACGAGGCCGTAAGTCGCGGCTCCAAGTCGCGAAAGTCCACGACCCGTGGAAAACACCTCTCCAAAGCGGCTGCACTCTTCTGAGCAGGGTGTCGCGACTGTCGGGCGGTATCCGCGGCGCGACCCAGTTCCGCAGGTCTAAACGTGCCGCCCTCGGTCCGTCAAAGCCGACAACGAGAATGCAGTTCAGCTAATTCCGGCCCGCTCTGCCCGAAAACGCTTGAATCCTCCAGCGAGCGTTCCGCCAGCGGCTAACGAACGGCCGTAAAAAGGCGGGACGCGTGTCTCTGGCACAGTTTCCTGGCGAGCGGGGGCGTATCTCCGCGAGACGCCGCTCCCACCCCTCGGACGACTTGTCGCTAATTCACGTTCCACCCTCCCCGCCCCCCAAAACACGGATTAACCCTTTCGCCCCCCCCCCCGCCAGCCACGTCCTCGTTTTGTTACCCTAATCACGGCGGAGCGACGTCGTTGACCATGCTCGCGCACCGTGCACGCTGCCTTTTATTCGCTGGCTAATTTATTATGCTAATTACTTTTCCGAGTGGTCTCTTTCGCTAGGGGCGGGGGGAGAGATGCACGCAGTCTGCTGGCGTGCTTGCCTCGCTTTCGTGCACAGACGGAGGCGCGGAGGAGGATCTATCGATGTTGGATCATGTTTTATGGAGACGGTTGGGTACTGGGGTTTCGGGTACTGTAGTATGTTTATGGGGGTTTCAATTGGGGAAGAGTTGAGGCTTGGGTATTAGGGTGGAGTGAAAAATACTTTTTTTTCGATGATCAGATTCTAATAGTGCGGAAAAGTTGTCTACTTGGCCCAATGAAACGTGTAAAAAATTTCAGCCCGATCGGATAATTTCTTCTGTGAGCACCAAAGGCCTTGACTTTCAAACTTTTAGTACAAAACTTAAAATTAAAAAAAATATATATATAAAATACAAAATACATAAAAAAAAAACAATAAAATTATTTAAAAAAATATAAAATACCAAAAACAAGGAGCCCGACGTACAGCTACCTCCGCGTGGTGGGTTCTGGGCCACTTGTTCCGTTAGGAAAGTCAGCGAAGAGCTGCATTTTTTTATAGTTTACAGTGCCGACAGGCCGGTCCTATCGTTCCGAAACCAGCCACGGGTGTTCCTTTCCTTCATTTACGCAACAAATATAGTCCTGGGTAAAAAAAAGGGTAGAATCCACCAGCTGAAGAAAGTTGCACTTTCTTAAGTTTTGTACTAAAATTTTGAAAGTTAAGGCCTTTGGTGCACACAGAAGAAATTATCCGTTCGAGCTGAAATTCTTTACACGTTTTATTGGGCCAAGTAGAACACTTTTCCGCACTATTAGAATTTGATCATCGAAAAAAAGTTTTTTTCACTCCACCCTATTGGGTATTTAAGAATCTTATTTCACGAAATGTTATTTAGTATTATAAAAACTTACATTCGGATTACATGCATGTGAAGGAGCACTTTATCTTGTCTCCAGTCAATAGTTGTCCCAAAGAATTCAACACCTCGCCCTTCTTATCTTTCCTTTCACGTCACAGACTCCGCGAGACGAGAGCTTGTTGCCAGAATCCCATGGAAACGGATTGAATCACACGCTATGCTACATTCCGTTCCTCTTCAGATTGCTGGATCACGTCAACGAAGGGCAGGTTCGAATGTTCTGGTAGACAATGTCTCGTGCTTTTGAATTTAGAAGAACGAAGGGTTCGCGAGGCTGGAGTAGCTTCGAATCCCCCGTCGATTTTAGGGCGCGCTTGCCCTCCATTGTTCTTTCGCTGCCTCTTACATAACCCGTCACGTCCTTCTCGTTTAATCAAGCTGGCGTATCGACCCTGGGAGGCGATAGTCCCCGAGATATCGAAATAAGGAGAGGAGACGGAGGATGTTGCACGTTGCTGGTGTGGATTGGACGCATCTCCAAGGTACCAGAGCTGCCTGTCGCGAAATACACACTCGAGTTACACTTTTTACTTGCACTGGCAAATGGCCGGAAGTCTTCGACCTGGTTAAAAGAATACCTGCTGGGGGAAGTGGAACAATCGATTCCCTGCCTGCCGATATCGCAAATCGAGTTCATTTACCGCCACTTTCGGATCGCTCTCAGCGAAGAAAACCACTTGAATTACAATGCACCCCCAATCTATAGTTTTCAGAATAACCTTTGCGAACGAAGCAAGTTGCCTCCCCACGATTTTTGTAACGTTCGTAAAATTTTCGTGGAGGACCTTTGAAACTTTCTGCGAAGGAAATTTAAATCTCCCTTCGAAGCCCCATTTTCTGTCTCCGCGAGAATTCTTATGCGTGCGAATTATACCAAACACAAATCACACAACTCGAGGAGTTATATCAGAAGGTCTCTGCTCTTGTAATGGAAAATTACGAGGCATGTCGAACGATCCAACCATCGCACAGTGTTACGCGTGTATGGGCGTTCGGGACAAAACTCATAACTTCTGAACTAATCAGTTTTCGTCCTAAGTACACTATTACTTTTTTAAAGAGAATATAAAAATGCATCGATTGGTGTATAAAAATATATACAGTTCCATTAAAAAAATTAAGCCGATCTTGATTTTTCAGTGAATAAAAAGTTTTTTTATTAATATTTACTTTTGCAATTTGTTGTCAACTGAATACTGGCTAACTTTTGTTCGAAACATTTTTTTATCAAATTATTTTTAACACGTGTATCGCGTTTGACTGCTATTTTAAAACTGAAGACAGCATCCAGGATGTAAAAGTCATGGTAGATATCGTATAAACAATTGGAAAAAGCATATCGGATGTGTAGATTCACATAAGGGTCTTATGCACGAGGAGACCTAGAGACTACGCTAAGGGCCGGAGCGGTGAACGTCTTAATAATGATTTTGGCTATTTTTTCTGTTTCGTGCAAATTCGTGCAGTTGAAATTGACGTTAATATAAAGTTTAATGATCCCTAAATTTAATATACAAAAAATCAGGCAGGTATTTTTTGGTGTTTTTTTTTTAAAGTCCCATCGAAGTTGATAAACATTTAACATAAAGAATTAGTACAAATTGTTAGTATTGTAAAAAACTGACTCGGCAGTTTTGAAGGTATGACAGTATTAAACACAACTAATAAAAAGCAAATGAAAAGCATAAAAATTCTGCCAATGGCACGTGTTTGAAAAAATGCACCGAAATCTGTAATGAATTTCTAGTATCACTTTTGACAACAAATTAGTAAATTCAACAGAAGTTATGGGTAACATTGAAACCTACGTTCCTTTATTAACATTGTAAGATACAAGAATTTGTGGATCAAACACTTCGGATTCTTGACTTTTGTCCATTACGCGTAACACTGTGCATCGATACCATAGGGTTCATTTAAGAGAAGATACGGCTCAGATTTCACAGAGGATTAGACACTCGAATTACCAGACGTTATACTGTGTGTCATCGACACACAAAAGGGATCAGCGTTTCTCGCGCGATACTCGATCTCGCGTGCTTTTCAGCTGTAACGTGTACCAATCATTCTACATTCTGCTGGATAAATTAAACCGCGAATTGATCCCGCTTATCAGAAATTCTCCCAGCTGCTTAACCCTTTCGGGCCCATCGAGAAACCCGTGGAAAACGTTTCCACGCCTGCTGCGCAAACCCGCGGAAGCGAGCACCTCGGTTTCCCGTCACTACGCCCTCGTAACAGATATTATTTCCACCGGCGAAACAATTATTGTGGACACAATATTACACGAAAAATACATTTTATTCTCGCCCGCGGAAAATTCCAGCCGCGGTTTCAAAGTAACACATCGTGTCGGTTTTTAATTTCTTTCTCATAGCTGATACGTTTAATTGCGCGCGGCTCGTAAACGTGAATCGTTAAATTTATTTTCGCGAATATAATTTAATTGCATTCGGGGGTTGCAGCGCTATCGTCATCCCGCAGCTATGCGCGTTCATTTGATATTCCCGTAAGCATTTCGCATGTATTTTTGCTAATTGCTCGCCCGTTTGTGAAAGGAACACCGTGCTCTCATTCGTCGTCTTCATTATCTTGGCGGGCAATTATTTTTTTTTTCTTTTTTATTCCAGCCTGGGAGTGGTTCTAAGTTCTCCGTTTACATTGTTAAACTACTCGTTTCGTGTGTTCTAACATTTATGTTCGGGATAATGAGAATCCTCTGTAGTCTGCCCGAACCTTTGCGTATACTCGATTTGATCCAGTTGCAGCGGATGAAAACCGAAATTAACTTGTGAATTTCTCAAGTCGATAAAATTCTTCCAACCTTTCGTGGCTCGAAGGGCCTCCTTCTGAAATAATCTGTAGAATAATTTATGTGCCATATATTTAAAAAGGCATAGCAAGTGGCAGAGTAACGTAGAATATAAGTGAAAGAGGTCTACGCATAGTCAGCCATACTTATTTTCAAGAAAACCGAGAATATACCACCGCGAAAGTTAAAAATTCATCTTTTACATAGTAAACGTCTAACTTCGAAGTTCTCCCAACATTTATCTCCAAGGAAATACCAAATTTTCTCTCGAATATCTGCAGTTCCCCGAGTCTGAAGATTTCGCAAAATGTGTTCGGGTCACCAGCCCCCGTTCGCGGCAGGATCGATTGGGAAAGTCGCGCGATTCCGAGCGAAATCGACTCTACGTGCGGCTCGGAGAACGAGGGGAAACAAGTGGAATAAGACGAACTCGCGAAGACTTCTCGACTCTCGAATCACAATGTCCCCTCGGCGTCATCTCAAGCGGCGGGTCTGACGAATCTCGCGAACGCTTCTCGAATCGACTTCGCCACCGGGGAAACAAAGGCCTCACTCACGTGGAGTGCATAAACATGCCCAAACTGTAAATCTACGTAAAACTTCGGGGCGTGGTAATCCAACCAGGAAAGTCATCGATTTCAGCAGAGAGGACATTGTTGGAAATTATCAGGAATTCGCAAAAGACTATCCGATCGCTCAAGTACGAGAAAGTTTAGGTTTTAATGAGCTAGGACACCTGGAGTAGGCAACGCCGGTGGCTGCGCGTATTCGCAGACGGAATAATCACAGGTTAAGCTACCTTATCACGGCAAGGGGCTGGCGGAGCGCTAAAAACTGGGCTTCCCTGGTGGAGGATTAATCCCTGGAGCGCCGGGGGTAGCCCAGTCCATTCGCGTTACCACCGGTGCCGTCAACAAATACGAAGTTAACCAGTGCATACTACCCTGTACACCACGAAATCAGAAGCCCCCAGGGGCGTTTTTCATCCTCCGCCGTCTGCGCCGTGCAATCCGCCGAGAAAGAGGAAGGAAGCGTGCCGGCAATGGCACAAAGACAACTTTGACTCCCAAGGAGACTCTTTCGCCATCTTCTCTCCACCCCTGACATCGTATACTGGTCGGCCATCCGAGCCTCATTAATAAATCATTATCGTCGTCGAGGTTGCACTCGCCCCTCCTTCAGTCACGTCGTTTTCGCCCCCCCTTCAAAGCGACAACGACAGTGTCATCGGTTCGCTCCTCGCTTTGCCACCTCCACGCGAAACCCTTTACGCGCCCTTCAATTATACCCCCTTGCCCTCCCCGATGCTATCTTTGTAACGGTCTAACAACGATTCCGCGAGCGCCTGTTCGAGTTCTCGGAACGGGGAGGGAGAGAAGTGTCTGGGTGAGATGGGATAAATACTTTTCAGGACTTTCCGAGAATTCTGTGAATCCGCACCGCAAGTTTTAGGTTTTTTTTTTTTTATCATTGACGTCTGCTTCTCTTTGGCTTTTTATTTTTCAGATTTATTTCGTGTTTGCTGTGAATGGGGCGTGTTTCACTTTGTGGAGAGGGGGGTGAGTACTCTCGAGTTATAAAAGTGTCGTGGAAGTTTTGACCGCCCCGGGCTCTCGATGACCATGACGAGTTACACGGAGGTTAAATATATTTTCCGGCGCAAGGATTCTCGGCGGTGAGAATTAGCCCGTGAAGTGATTAGCGGCGAGGGAAATTTTTCGAGGCCCCCTGCTCGAGCTGGGGCTGCAAGTTTAATTGACTGCAAGTTCGCTTCCCGTGGGTGGTTCGCGATTGGTAATTAAGAATCTGCCTTGTTGCGGCAACTTTTTAACGTTGCGCATGCATTTCACGTTTCAGAGGCAAGGAAAATTGCTAGAACATAGGATAAACGAATGATTTTGGAGATGCGTCGGAGTGGAAGCAATTGAATAAGGTAAAGGTCACTTTGCACCTACTTCTATATCGTAAACTTTATATTCACTAAAGCAAAGAATTAATTATAATACAATGGCGAAGCTACATTACGGCTTCGGTTGTCACACATATTTTTTCGAACGTAGTTGTCACCCTGGATCGATCCGAGCCAAGCCAATTGTCAATCAGCTGCAAACTTAAAAACTATCTGTCAACCCTTCGTGGTCACACCTTCTTATAATCACAAATTGGTCACACGGGGTTCACTGTACCCCAGCGTCATTTTTTTCAGTTACCATTTTCGTATTTTTGAATCTTTTAACTTTTCAGTGATAATTGTACATTCGTGATACTTATACAGTCATGGTCTAATAGTCTTTTTCTAGAAATGTAAATTTTGATATGATAAAATTTGTAGCTGAAAACGAGCGATTTCCCACGGTTGTGGGAGAAACCGATTTTTTAAAAGAAAAATTTTATTTTCTTTTTTGCGGTAAATCCTCTTTGGAAGACGTAACGGTGCGACATTTCAATTCGAAAATTGCTCTTGGGGTGCGATACACCCCGTGTGACCACGAAGGGTTAAATAAAGTCGTGAAAATTCTGAGGTAAAATTTGAACATTTAAAGTGTCATCGTGTTTAAACAGTAGTACCATTTTCAATGATGCCTGAAAGATATCCTACCTCAAAGTCAAATTGTGGGTCATTTCGACCCAATGTGACAACCGAGGGTTAATAAAAACCTGCTTCTTCGAAGGTAGAAATATCTTTTAATGCCCATAGTTTACGTTGCCTCCCCCATCCAGCCCGCGATGGGTCCTCGAGGAAAGTAACGCGAAAATTTCAGGGCACGAGGGGAACGAGTCTTAATTTATGGTCATAATATCTGTGAAATATCGGTCTATTCGAAGCTCGATAATGAAACACCATCTTGAGGGGGCGTGGTGTAAAATCTTCTGCCGGTGCGATCGCCATCGCGAAGTAATACGATATCGCGTGGTGCTCTTACAGAAATTGCGCCCTGAATATTGCAGCACGCAACCTTACGTTGTCATTATAAAATACTCGAGTCGCGCCGAACACTGCGGCTCGTTCATTCTTACATAATACGAGGGGAACGCTGCGCTGTAGAGAAAACGAAGAAGACCGATGATTGCTTACAATATCATTTCCACCCCCATTTAATAATACAACCGAATGACTTCTGCATTACATCCGACACATTCCGCTTCATCTAAAAGATACCCAGATATTACGACAGTTATTTTCAACACGGGTATCCGATTAATCAAAAACTCATACGCAGCTGTGATAAAAGAAGGAGGATTGCAATAATAGTTGGCAAGCCGCATAAAAGAAGCAGTAGAGAGAGGAATGGGTTTTGTCGCCATACTTTCCCCAGTCGTGAAAATGCCAGCTTGCATCGCTTTATATGAGCCAGTTTACGAGAGAAACAACCTATTATTCATGGGGTAATGCAACATTTACGAAAGAACGGGCATTAAAGACCAGCCTACATAGTCGCAATGCCAAGCCACTGGCAACCCACTGACATTTCCAACCCCTCTGTGGTTCAACGTGTCCTTCCCCATCGAGCCTTTCCCAGTTTCACCCTCCTCCCCCCCCCCCACCCCGCCCTCCACCCCCGACTCCGTGCTAATCTCGAACGGTCGAAGAAACGCGAGACGAGGGGGAGTCGAGGGAGAGAAAGATTAAGCACGGCCATCGCGTGGAACTGCAACCTTAATTGGAAGCACGGAAAGGGCGCAAAAAAATTCGTTTAATGAGCGACTAAGGGTTGTGCTCTTGTCGAGACGCCGATTTCGTCCGCCCTTGCCCTCGCTGAGGGGGGTTATTTATCGGAGCAGAACTTTCCCATGGCATTTTTACGTTGTCCCCAATACGCTCTAAAATCTGTTCCCTTCGACTATAACGTCGTCGACTAATCGTGCCCTCGCGAACCCCTTCATCTACCGTCTGGCCCTCGACACGCGAATGCTCTACTGCGGTGGCGGAAATTGATTATTATAACAAAACGGGGGTATTAGGGTATGCTTTTCTTTATCCCAGAAATTCTATCGTTTAGAATTCAGATATTGGCTTAGAATTTATATTGCGTGGAGATCCTTTCAATTTAATATAATATGGATAGTCTTAAGGAGTCGTTTGAATAATTTTGACTGGTTACATGATGTTACTTAGTTCGTGCCGCGACCAGTAACAGTTTTAGTGAACCAGACGCGTGCTTTATTTCCTACTTCAGCAAGCAGCTCCACCTCAACACGCTTGTTTAATTTACCCTCCACTCGCGCTGCCCTACCATTTTTCGTAACGCAAAACGGGCGACATTCGGAGTTACATAACGAGCGGGACCCAATATTCGTTGAAACCCGCAAAGCAGCCAGTCCCTTTGCGTAAGTGCAGGGGAGGGAAGTGAATTCCTTCTCGCCGCGTGTGCACCCTTTTTTCCGATGACTTTCAGGGCTGCTCGACGACATACATTGGCCTTTGAGCAGTCTCGAAAACTGCACGGCAGCGAAATAAATAAACGCGCGAGGCGCTTTTCAAACTATGTAATCATTTCACGGCGCGCAGCTTCGAATATGAGTTCGAAGCGAATTGAAAATGAAATTAGAGCGGGACAACAAATGGAGAGGATTGTTTGGAAATTTTCCATCGAAAAAAGGTAATAGAAGAACGGCACCAGAACTGAAATCCGCTAACGATTAAGCTGGCAATGTGGAAGACCATAAATATTTCACTATAATAGCCTTCGCGTAATAGATTTAGCGGCGCTAAAATATTCCCCTGGTGCAATTTCCTCCGTGCGCACCCCCGCCGCCCCCTCCGCCCCCTCCGCCCCCTCCCCGCAAGGCAACAATACCTATTCTCCATTTCGCGAAACCGACAACACCAGGATTCTGTGGAAACGCAGCCATTCGCTCAACGATAAAAAATCAATTTCCCTTCCATCTCCCAAAAAATGGGGCCATCGCCAGAGATCGTGGCAATTTGTAATCCCCATTTTTCTCCCCCTTTGTCGAACAGCGAACCATGATGCATTTTGTCGCGTGAAAATACTGTCGGGCCTTCGATATTCATGCTTTCGGGCGTTTTTTTTTTTTATTCAACCCTTGAATTTCACATCGCTTAATCCAAAGTACAATCAAGAATAGAAACGTGGACGAGGAATTAAAGCGGCTCAGGCTCGCGGAGTTTGAGAATGCATGGGGGTTGGAAAATTTCGAGGCCAGATTCTCAAGAAATTATTAAAAAAAATCCGCTAGATTTACTGAGAATTTATATAATCCAACAGAGCCCCAAAGTATTACACATTCGCTAGCGAGCGTGCAACACACGCCGGCGAACACATCGCTCACTAAGGGGACGAAATAATCCCGCCAAGTCCCAGCCATCACGGAATGTAAACTTCTCGCAGTGTGACAAGTGGAGGGCCGTAAAAATTCGCCCAGCCGGAGGCGGCAAAGAAGCAAGATCCATGTCCCGAACTCAATCCCCATCCTCGTCCTCGACAAGAAAGCCAAAGCGCCGAGGAGTGTCTACTACCAAGGACTCGACGAATTCAGAGAACAGCGGAGGATGAAAAATTAAACCGCTCCCGTCGCTAACAATCCGTGCTCCCCCAGCTCCGGGGGAGCGGAGCACGGCGCGACGGTTGGAAGAAACCTGGACGGGGGAGCCGCCGGATCGACCAAGACACCAACGGGGTCGTCGCTTGTCCAAGCGACCAGAGGCTTTTTTCCGCGTATTACAGAGCTTCTTTGCCCACCACTGGATGACACTGACGAATGCCTGTGCCCACTGGAAATTATCTCGCATAAACTCCAGCGAGGGATCCCATCGCGCAACGGCCACCTGATGGTCCACCACGATACGAACGGGCGAAGTGTGGTCTCCGTGCGAGGAACGTTTTTCCACCGCCCGTCTCGATCCATTTTGATAGTGCCACGGTAGAACAGGGTGATACAGGGGGCCCGTTTTTTGCTTCACGACACCTGGCGAATTTCTCTCATCGGGGATGTTACACGAAGGGGTGGCTGAGGAGAATGAACTCTGATTCTTGGCGGGAGGTGCACCTTGATTTTTAAGGGGTAACACCACTGTAAATTTTTCGGAAAATTGATTTTTTTTTTATTTGCTTAAAAGATGGTTTGAACCTTTTAGAATATGGGGCAAAAACTGTATTACTTGAAACAAATTTGTTTCCTTGAAATTTCGAGCTCTTCCCGAAGCGCATCGGACTGCTTCGAAACGACTACCGGCGTTAAACGCGTTTTTCTCGAAACACGATTTTTCAACACGGCACGCAGCATAACTCCAACAATTTTCATTCTTTTCATTCGAACTTTTAACAATATCTTTAAAATAACATTTTTAAGAGAAATACGTACGGGATTTTCGATAAGTTAATTTAAACATTACTTATTAACAAATGATTGCCCTCTTTTTATAGAAAATTTAACGTTTTTCATTCAAATGCTCACCAATCACACAAAAATCAATATTTTTAAAATCCCCTACGTATTTCTCTAGCTATAAACATGTAGATTTAAGTCATTTTTTTTTTTTTTTAAATTCAAATTTGCACCAGCTACACTGCGTGCCGCAGAGCGCTAAAACTTCAACATGCCTCACGAGAATGGCTTCAGTGCCGCCATTTTGTAATATTTCTCAATAACTTTTTTTTTTTAATAACAAAATATGTGCTTAATAAATTCCTCCAGTATAGTTATTCTATTACCTTTCCTTCCATCCAAGCAAAATTGCCAAAAAAACGCTATTTTTCAAGCTGTTACAGTGGTGTTACCCCTTAAGTGTGTTCAAGTGGAGGTTAGAGTGATGAACGAGGGTAAGGGGAAAAAACGGGAATGTCCATTTTCCGCGATTTTGCGATTTATGGCATATTTTGTTGGTGGCAACTGGGAATACAGAACTGTCGAATCACGGAGGGTTATAAAATTCAAATACACCTGTAAGATAACGGTCAATGTCCCCGCTCTTTACCTAAGTATAAGCTTCCGCCATCAAGCAATTATTAACGATCAAAATTAAGTTCATTGAACCTTGTTTCTTTACTGATGGACTAAAATATTAAAACTTAATTTTCTCGATAACACTGTTTTGTGACATTCCCTGTTTTTCCCCTACCTTTCAACCGAGATACTAAAATTGTGGTTCATTACTACTTCTATCATTGTGGATGTTTTGATCCGCTTAGCTGGAATCTGTAATGAAATTTGGGAGCCGCTGTACCTGCGTTTGATTATTAAACCCTGTAGAAATATCACGCGTTCGATCTATTACGATAAACGGTAACATGCGTGAACGTTTCGCGAGTATGGGCGCAATTAAACGAAACTGATGCGGTTAACGTACAACAATAGCACTCCAATTATCTATTTAATTAATCTGCTGGTTTGTACCGTAGCCGAGGGTACTGATTTAAATACAATAAATCCCGGTGTACATAATTAAAACTGATAATGATAGCAGTTAAATCATTGTTTCCACGGTTTCGATGAAATGCCCGGTACAAGCGCGCGCGAATCAAGTGCATCGTTACATAAACCAATCACAACTGTATCGTATGCCAGAAACAATTCATCTGTAACATTCAACGCTTGCTTTCCCAAAATTAATGCAATCCCCGCTCGCTAATTCGATGTAACATCCTCCCTACGAATCAAGCGTCCTATTCAAATATCGCGCCCTCTTGGCGATCGATTAAGGGGGCTAGGCAGTCGTTTTACGTGAGAAACAGACTCTGTCCTTTATTTATTTGTAAAAAAAATGAAAGCAAATCCAGATGTATACTTTTAACCAATGTTTATTACTACCATACAGATTGAAAAATAATTGGTATGAAATGTGCTTTAAAAATGGCGCTGCAGGCTGCCAAACATTTTAACGTTTTTCTGTGGTTTTGCCTTAACACGTGACCTTCTAGCTGCCAAATCAATAATTTTGCGAATTTTAATATAAACCAAACGGCATTTTATTCAGAAAAGATAGTACTTTCGGAAAATGCAATAAAGAGTCGATTTCTCGACTGCCTGGAATTACAGGCTGCAATACCTATTGGATGCAAAAACAAACGATAACGATCTACGGATTCAGAGATCCAGGAAGCAGAGAACCGAAACCAACCCGAGGTGCAGGTGTCGCCGATCGACCAACAAAGCTCCGACAGAGGTAACGACGTCGATTTAACCCGTTAATTTCTAGAGTGAATCTCCGCCTCGCTCCAGTGTCTCGCGAGCGAGTCGCGATTTTGGGGGCCGGAGGAATTCAAACAGCCGCGATAACCGTCGGCGCGAGCCAGCTTTTCATTATCGCGCGCACAGACGTCTACTACTTAATTAAGGAATCGAGTGTTCCCCTAATTAAGCCAGCCTGATACCGCGGGTCTCCTGGATTCGGCGTGGAACGAATGAAAGGCGCCTCTTCCTCCGCCACCCTCTTACTCCTGCACCCCTGACCCACCCCCCCCCCCTCACAACCCCTCGCTCGGTTTTCCGCGTGGCGTGTGCCCAACGCGCGACTTGTGTGCTGAGCAAACATCAGCAGCCGCGTATGAAAGAAGCCTTTTGGATATACCCGAAGAATTAATCGTCGTCGGGCAAATACCGCGCGCGAACACGCTGTGTGTCGCGAGTTAAGCTCGCTACGCCGACGAGCAGTTTTCAAACGAACCCCACACACGCGAAGCCCGGCCCCCGTTACCTTTTTCCACGGCCGCCGTTCAATTACTTCCGCGTGAATTACCCGACGTTCAATTTAGAGTCAAAGTCACCCGCACAAACGGCTCGCGCCCCTACACAGGGGTCGCGGGTCGCCGTGCTCGCTGCTGTCTCCGGTTCGTGCAACGAGAGACCGCAGCTGGCTGAGGGCACTTTCTTCGCGTGGTATGCGTGCCCCGAGTTGTTTTTGCGCCGCGTATCGCCTGCCAAAGAACTCTCGCTCTGGTTTTAAACGCCTTGACTGGTGGAGCGGAAGTGGACTCCTTTCCGCGGATGCCTCGATCCTAGTGAGATCGTATGTTGGAAGCGACTGTTATTATTGTTCAATGGGGGTGGGTTAAGGCAGGCCTTCCCAAGTAGGGGAAATCTGCTCCCAAAACAGATGTTTCGGTTCTCCCTCCAACGCTGCGCCTTAGCTGCTAAGGCCGCTAAGGTGGGACGAGTTCTGCTACCCTCTCTCCGAGGGCACATTAACGTCGCTGGGAAGCATGTTGGGCGCTTTAGGGCGAAAGTACCAAATGTGTCAAATTTTTATAGGAAATTTCATAATGACTTAAAAATAGTAGGAAAAATTAAAATTTAACCTAGCATTTGAAAATGACGTAAAAAGAATTTAAAAAAATGTATTACATACAACGATACAGTAATACAATAATCGTAGTGATGTCTTTTCATTAGAAAAATATATTCATTTTTATAAAAATACAAGTAGTAGTTACTACTAATACCTACATTTTATATTTTAAACAACTTTCGTACAATGCAAATGTGTTATACATTTTATTCAGTTTTATGAAAATGCAATCACTACTTATTTTATAAATTTTTACGATGTAAGCGTTGATATTTAATTCAAAACTATTATGGAATAAAATTATATTATACACAAAATGTGTATAAAATGCATATTTCTATAACATGTATATAATATGTACAAAAATTTATAAAATAAGTAGTGATTGCATTTTCATAAAACTGAATAAAATGTATAACACATTTGCATTGTACGAAAGGTGTTTAAAATATAAAATGTAGGTATTTATGTATTGTACGAAAATTTAGAAAATAACTACTACTTGTATTTTTATAAAAATGAATATATTTTTCTAATGAAAAGACATCACTACGATTATTGTATTACTGTATCGTAGTATGTAATACATTTTTTTAAATTCTTTTTACGTCATTTTGAAATGCTAGTTTAAATTTTAATTTTTCCTACTATTTTTAAGTCATTATGAAATTTCCTATAAAAATTTGACACATTTGGTACTTTCGCCCTAAAGCGCCCAACATGCTTCCCAGCGACGTTACTGTGCCCTCGGAGAGAGGGTAGCAGAACTCGTCCCACCTTAGCGGCCTTAGCAGCCAAGGCGCAGCGTTGGAGGGAGAACCGAAACGTCTGTTTTGGGAGCAGATTTCCCCTACTTGGGAAGGCCTGGGTTAAGGAATTCTTGATCTTTTATTCTTCGGGAGAATTTAACACCTGTTCGCCCCGCGAATCATCTTCAAAGGGTAGAAACCACGTCAAGAGCCCGAGCGGAACAATCGCTCGTGGCGGATATAACGCGGACGACTGCAGCGAATAGCGAGTGCCATTTTTCGTCCGCGTATTCCGAAATCGATCGTGAAAAATGCCCGAAGAAAGCCGTCCAGCGGAAAATCTCGCGAGCAACGTTCTCGATTTCACGTTCGCAATTTTCCACGTTCGAACGGCTGGGGGAATACTCCTCACCCTCCCCAGCCCCCTGTGTTATGCGTATAACCGCCGCCGGTATTCAGGGAACGTAGAAACGTAATCAGAGTGCCAACGGTGAAGGATCGTCCGGCTGAAAAATCACGAAGGAGGAAAAGAGAAGAGGAGGATGATCGGATGTGCACATGTGCGCGCCCGTCGCTGTATGTAAAAAGGGGGGGGGGGTTGGTGGCGAGGAGGGGGGGTTGGAGGGAAGATAAATGAAGCCAGTTCCCCGTCAGTCGTGATATACAAAGGATAACTTGATATATACAATGTCTAGATATGCAAAGCGTGGCGCAACAGAGTGCATTTCCAGGTTGTCTGAAACGCTTCAACCCTCCCCATCCATCCCCCATTCGGCCATATTTTCAGCGGAACGCTGGGGAATCTTGGAATTAACGGCGATACAGCGATTCATTGGCGAACGGAGATAAAGCGTTCGCAATTGTTTTATAAATCCTGCGTTCGATCGAGGCGCCCTCTGATTTGAAGGGAAGATTGATGGAAGGCTGCAGTTACCGCCACCTTCGCTTTGGTGTCTAAATTGATTACGTTTTTTAAACTTTACTGTTGATTTTCTAAGACTATTAGGAATTGTTCGGTCTTTTTCTCGATTTATCTTCTGGCTTCGTTGAAAGGCACGTTTTCTAGTCAGTCTCGATATGGATTTAAATTTGCCCGAGTCGCCAGCTTTTCCTAAAAAGGTGGGAAGGATAATGGAAGACAATGGCGTTCTTTATCGTCGCGACGGTAAAGGGCGCTCTTCTTCGATCAATCGCGAGGCCGAGGGACCTCGAGAAGGGTAATGGAAATGGAGGGGAAAATTGGAGACAGTCGAAAAGTATTTCCGATATTGGAAGAGGCATAGGCACACAGCAGAACGCACCCGAGCTGGTAAACAAGATTGCCCCTTCCATTTTCATTCGAGGGAAACAACGACGGTGTACCTTAGCTCGGGGGAAACGTCTCGAAGAAAGCAAATTTACGTACATAATGCATATGTACTGGCAAGAGTTGAATACTTACGACCGTACAATCCACTGTTGCGTTATCTAGTCTATATAAAAATCACGAGAATTAACCGTCCAAATATAATCAAACAATATCGACCATTGTTTCGTATTTACATTTCAACGTTTGTGTAAGACAGACTCGTTACGGTAACGATACGTTTGTAATTATCAGTGCTAATTAAAGTAACGCAAAGCTGCATACGTTGGCAAATCTGTGGAGGGCGGTTGTTAATTAAAATAATTACTGTCCAATGTGGACGATATCGGTGTAGCTGGCAATCCGTGGAAATGTAGCAATTGGTAAGAAGGAATTTTATTCGGTATTTGCTGGGAACGGAGTCGATATTGACTGGAACACGTATTTCTTTATTAATGGGGAATTAGTGATAATGATTTATGGAATAGAATTTTGAATGACTAATGGGAAAATGGTTGTGACATTCTTGTTCGAGCAAGAAAGGATAATCATACATGATAATTTTCGTAGTAATATAATAATCATGAATTATTGATGTTTCATTGCGATAGTGTTGTCGCTCCGTGAGAAATGTGTCAAGGTCACCTGTTACGAGCTGCCCCTCATTCACCCGCATTTAAGTGAAACGCATTGCCTACTTGAATACTGTAACACCATTAAACAAGATTGCTTCCTCGTTCCTTTTACCAAGAACCACTCGATTCCATTAAGCACAGTACCGCAATTCAAACACACATTGCTAAAAGTACCTAAAGTGACACGGGCATGCGCAATCCATGAAAATGTACTAATCGCAACCAATAAAAAAAAAATCTATAAAAGACAGTCTAAAACATCTAACTCACACAAATATTTTCTTCCTCAGTATCCAACTTAACTCAGCAATAAAAACCTGATTACTCCGGAAATTTCTTCGGAAGAATTGCTAAAAAACCAAAAATACGAGCGGTAGGAATGTCGGTATTTCGAGAGCATCCCCGTGCCACGTGTCGCAAAAGCACTCACCGAGGGCAGACTCACCGATGGACGTTCCGGAACAACCCCTTTGGCTCGCTGAGTGCCAGCTTCACGGTATCCGATCCTCGTGCTGGAAATAATTCCTCCACCTCATAGTTCGCCCTGATTCACTTCCGGCAGCGTGAGGAGCACCGGCTGTTTCCCATCAGACACTGATCCAACCGAACAAAATCGCAACAATGCGCACAGATCACACCGAACGTGAGGGCACGCTGTCAGCTGTCCTCGGGAGAACCGTACGCGACCACGTCCGCCGATCGACTACAACGAACCCGTGTGGCAGTGGACCCCTACCTCGCGGTTACCTGCGTGTTTACGCGTGCCGCGGTATCCGGCCTTTCAAACGGATTTTCGAAATTGTTTGCGCTGACCGCGGCCCTCGAGGCTCGCGAGGTCGGAGGTATGGGAATTAGGTATCCGAGTGTACCCGTGCGAACACGTGTGCAAACTTGGAGAGTCAAGAATTAGCACTGGATAGAAGGTACTGGATTTAAGTGGATGTTGTTTTTTAAGAGCATTCAGAGTTCATTGGGTCGAGGTGGAGTGTGAGAGCCTCCGCTAGCGATCAGCTGAGCAGAGAGGTTGCTGGATGTCCAAGCACCAAATAAATTCAACGAGCTTTCTATTGTGCACATCCACAAGCTTCTTCCGAGAATGGAGATATACAAGGGTGCATGAGCCTCCGCGAGGCAGAGTAGTCGGATCACTCTGGCGTCTCTGAGGTGCCGAGACACAGGGAGGAGGCACTGTCACAGCAGAAGCAGACCTACCCTCGTCACCCTTTCTCAACTAGACCCCGAGCAGAATTCACCTCGTGCAGCTGTCCATCCAGTCGAGAGGAGTCTTCTAGGATACTGGAAAATCCTTCCCCCGAAACGACGGCAACTCACGCGTCGAAGGTGAAACGTCCCGCACACTTATGCCCGCTCGCCGGCACCCCTGTCACCGCACGAAACACCACGAGAATCCAAGGAGGCCGTCGAAGGGTATGGCATCTTGCTGCGCAGCCCGCCGTGATCGAAGCCGCGGAAGTGGTGGATCGACAGAGGCTAGCCTCTATTCGCGATCCCCAGACGGATCGGCGTGAGATCGAGTCGGAGGTCAGACGGTGACGTGTCGCGTGACGCGCGCCCCCGGCACGTGACACGACGCCCGTGTGTGACGTCGCGACGTCGGTGGAGGAGAGACCACGTTACACCTGGCGCCAGGGCCAGCCGGTGTGACGTTCTGGCCTGGTCTGTGTACCAGGGTGCTACTGGGGATCGCCGTATGCTTGTTTTTGCAGGGCTGCCAGGAGAGAGCGAGAGGAGGCGCGCACGACAGAGAGAGGGGTGGGGGGCGGTTGGGTGGTGGCCGAGGAGGGGGAGCAGGAGACGGAGAGAGAGAGAGAGAGAGAGAGAGAGAGGGTTGCGGTGGTATCGGAGGGAGATCGACGCACGGGGGTGCAACGGGGACGGATGCGGTCGGGTGGATGAGGTGGAGAGCGATAGTAGAGAGGAGGCGGCAGAGAGGGAGGGGAACAAAGAGCCGAGGGGAATTTGGAGGGGTGTCGAGCGTGGGGTGTGCTGACGGAGAGAGGCGCGAGGAGGAACGGGGATGAAAAGAGAGGCGAAAGGGTTGGAAGGGAGAGGGGGCAGAAAACACGGGGAAGAATGAAGTGACGGTGGAGTACGACATGGTGGCGAGCAAGGACGGCGGACCAGGGCTGAACGGGGGTGGCTGGGTGGAAGGGAGACGGAGAACTCATCCCCACCCGGGCACCCAAGAAGCCTCCGCTGGTCCCGACGTCGGTCCTGCGTTGCGACGGCGCATCGGGCGCAAGGATCTCCGTCCTTCTTCAGAGATACGACCCTCCCCTCCGTTCTCGCGGACGTCCACCCACCCTCTGTGAACGCGCCAGCAACCCCTTCCGCGGCCACGGATCGATCCGACGTCCGTCCGTCTGTAAACTCGCCGCCACGGGTTATGCTCGCGTGTACACACGGGATCCCGTGCGACAGAGCTTCACGCGCTAGACACTGAAGGCGGAGGAATGTACACTGGCCTGGAAGGGGCGCTGCACCCCTCGCCTCAGTAGGGGCCGCAAACACGCGTAGCCGGTGCACGAAGGGCAACGGTGCAGTGGACAGTGTTAGGACGCAGGCGAGTCGGCAACTTTGGGGGCAGACGGGGCTCTGGGCGACTCTGTTTGCGTGGGCACCCTGTGTCGCGGTGAAAGACTGTTGGTATAACGTTGGATGATGAGACTGCGGGTGGCGGAGGTCCTGGGGGGGTGCACGCAATTTTGGTAATTGACGGCTAGGAGTCGCTCGCAGCTACTTCGCGAAAGATAGTTATGGTTGTCATGCGACCCGCACGTATGTGTTTTCCACTGTCACACGTGGAGTATGTATCTTCTCGTTCAGAGATACCTTGAATCTAATAGATAGGAGATGAGGACTTTGGACTAACACACTTGGGACTGCGCCCTCGCAAAGTGTATTTCGCTGCAGTTATTCGATCGCCACCAACCCATGCATTTAATAATTCAAACCAACGACGAGTCATCGAGAAATTCTACCAGCGGATCGGGCCTATGTTTGATTACAGTCACGTGTGTGTACTTTGGCCGGAAGTTACGGGCCCTGACGGCCGCTTTCCTCGCGGCGAGTATGGGGTCAGGGTGGAAGGGAAAACGTTGACGCAGTTACCAGCTGAAGATTTATCGCAACGGTCAACTATATAGGAACTCCATTAAAAAACTTTTAGTCGAGTTCGCCACGGTGTCTGGTCTTTGTTCAACGACCCTCGTAGCGATAACATCCCCTATCCGAGCTTCAGTGGTGGTGGACTTCCGAAGAACTCGGTGTGAATGGAAACACGCCACTATCCGCCACTTCCGCGGGATCTATTTGATTGTTTTAATCGAAATGATTGGAAGAACGTCAAGGTAATTATTTGAACGAATTAACAGGAGGTAAGCTTTCGAGGAGCTACGTATATAAACAGTATCGCGTTACAGAAACTGCATTAGGTATTTTCGAATGTTTATCAAATTTATTCTGGATGGCATGTCCGTGAGATTTTCAGAAGTATTCCCTCCGCATCACGCTGCTATATATAGGTGCACTGATCTCGCGGTTTCTCCAGCTTCCTTTTGCCACCCCCTCGATTCGAATCCAGCTGCGAGCTTGCAATCTTAGGCTCGTACGAGTGGTGCATACGCTGTTCGTTCGAGCCAGCCACCGTCTCCGGTCCTATGAACGTGCTTCCACGCTGTTTGTTGCGATGCAATGGAGTCCTTCGCGAGGCGCACACAGATTCCACACAGGGTGCGTGGTAAATCGCGACGTAACCAATCAGGGGATGATTCTTAGCGGAGGAAGAAATAAAAAATAGTGGGTGTTATAAAATTATACGTTCAAAGTCAGATGACGAAGTGTACTTCACGAAAAGGAAGAAAATATTGCCACGAAGTTAAGTTTCTTAGAAAGTCTACCATCCAGTCAATTCTGTAGTATTTCTAAAACATCCTGCATAGAATACAGGAGCAATAGGTAGGGGAGAGGCTTGCAGGTTGCCACTGCTTGCAGGTTGCCACTGCTTGCAGGTTGCCACCCCTGCTGTATTTCGACTTTCTAGCAGTGTCATAATCTCAACTCTGACTCACATCGACGTTAAAAGAGTAGGTGTCACTATTTTATAACCTCTGGAGTGGACAGACGCAATAACGCTGTGTTTGCTGAGCGAAGGGTAATATAGTGTTTGTCAAGAAACTGAATTATTGAAATTGTGTGCTTTCCTTGTGCTCGTAAATTGAACATTTTCATCGACAATTCAAGATAACTATACGTACTCTGTTGTCTTTTTTATCTAATTTACATATGCCAAACAGATTTCCAAACATATCATGAATTGACAATTTTTTCTCATATTTTCCTAAAAATGCGTCGGAATGCAAGTTGCCTCCTTTTTTGGCTTGCAGGTTGCCACCTCTCTCTTTCCCGCTTGTTTACACTCAAATGTCATTGAGTTTGAAGTGAAGTGTTTTTATTGCATTTTAGTCATATTTTGGTTTATTTTTTACATTTTTATAGATTTTTAGTATGGCAGCACGCAGGTCAAGAAAATCTGAATAATATAATTTATTAATAAAAATTAATAAATTTTGAAAAGTTTTCTGAATCAGGTTTTTACTTGAGTTTTTTTACACTTTTAGCAATTTTTCTAGGGGGTGGCAACCTGCGAGCCAAAATTTCAAGGAGACAATTTTAGATACTTTCGATAATTTGCAGTATAATTTTTCTTTTTCGAGAGTTTGCATGATTTGTAGCTCAGGATTGTAGCTCAACACTTCCTCTTTCCAACTTATACCATAAATCAACGATACGTTAATTTCATGACGAGTTATGATAAAAAAAGCTTAGGGGTGGCAACCTGCAAGCCTCTCCCCTAATATTTCTAATATTTCAAGTCCTTTTTGTGGAGTAGACTAAGTCCCGCAGAAATGTTTTGTCCTGTCACATCAGATGTAGGTCTGGATAAAGAAATTCAGAAATCGAACGGGAGCAGGTCACCCTCAATTTCTAAGCACGTCTAAGCAACAAGATTTCACAGCTTATACACTCCGCGGAGTACCTATCAGGGACAGCTTCCCAGCCAACAATGTGTTATTCAAACTCGCGGCGCAGCCATCATTAAACTATCGTTTCCAAACTTAGTTTCCCCGCCGCGAGGGCCCAATCTCGCGAGCCAAGATGGATCAGATCTGCCGCTCGAACGTGGCTTGTTCACGTGCAATTCCGGCTACAAACGTGCGATAAGTTGCTGGCGAACGGCGTTAATGCGCGCGGCCTGCGCGGTGTTCAAAGTGTGTAAACCCGCGGTGCAGCTGGTCCGAGGATCGTTCCCGTATAAACGCAGCGAATCACGGATTCCTTCGCTGAAATTCCACCTGAGATAACTCTTGTCTTTCCTCGCCCGTATGCTCGAGATCTCTAATCGAAGACCCAAGGATATTTACCAAGCCCGCCATAAAAGCAAATAAAATCGACAAACACGAACATGACGAGGTAGGAGAGTAACGAAAGCAAGGATAGATGAACGTCCCTGATATAAGATATCAATTTCTGCCCGGTATCGATGAGATTCCCCGCGTGAAAGCACCGAATAGCGTCGCGTAGAAAGGCAACCGTTAAAGCTGTCAGCGAAATATCGCGAGCCCGATCAATCCTCCGAAGCGTCGAACTAATTACACCGCCTGGCGCTAATTGCGGATCGATGAACGTACGCGTTTTGAAGCGCTCTGTACATACCAGCTTAGACCACGAGTGTTGGTCGCGTTATAGTTGGCGGCGGTGCGGATGGCTGCGTACGTGCACGCGACTATGTCGGATCGACACGGTTACGATTACACCTGTGTTCGTTCGGAGGCGGTAATTGTACACGCACGCGGACGTAAAATCATACGCGAGGCATTCGCCCCCACGGTAGACGCAGCAATCTGATAAATGGAAACGGATCAGGCGTCATCGAACGCATCGACCGCGAACGCAGACCGTTCGTCTGCTTGGTGGCGTGCTACTTCCCTGGAAATCGTGAAAGCGAACGTAGGTATATACCGTTAAGGAACTAGTTTTTGATCAGTTTAGAGGGCTTCCCGCTTTAATATTTATTTTTAACCTAATACAACTTTAAACCATAGACTTTTTTATACTAAAAGATGAATTAATGTTTAAAATATAAGGAAAAAATTTAAAAAGTTGAAAATGAGTATAATTTAATTATTTATAAGGTATGGAATAATAAGGTGACTAGGACCTAGTTTTTGATCATGTAAAATACATGGGAACTAATTTTTGATCAGGTCAGGAACTAGTTTTTGATCATCTAAAATACATGGGAACTAATTTTTTGGTCAGGTGAGAAACTAGTTTTTGATCATCTAAAATACATGGCAACTAATTTCTTATTAGGTAAGGAACTATTCAATGTAAATAATCGGATACTAATTAAAAAGAAAGTACCAAATAAACTTATTTTTAGTATTATACCATCTAAATTTAATTTTTTTTATAATTTTAAAATGTCCTAACCTATTTTTTATTCAGGTGATCAAAAATTTGTTCCACAAGAAAAAATTGGAACTAAATAATGATCAGTGACTTTAAAGCAAAACGATACATATAATACTAAAATTCTTGCTCTACATTGTAAAGTAAAGTATTGTAAGCAAAATGTATGAAAATAAACTTTAATACCGCAACAACCAGCAAAGAAATCGGCTGCGGCGTCGATGGTGATCTATTACTTCGAACAGTAAGAGATGGCGTTCAACAGGGCCTTCTGTCAAGTGGGCCACCTTACACATTTATTTTCTCGAAAACTAACAATACTAACTGCTTTCACGGACAACACATATATTTTTGAATTATCAATTTTTATGTTAGTAATTATTTCAAACGATTATTTATTGACATAAACTTAAAAGAACGATTTATTTCATGAACTGATCAAAAATTAGTGCCTGATCAAGAACTAGTTCCTTAACGGTACCTATCTCGGTACAGGCGGCTACTGATCGAGGAATAAATAGTGTCTGATCAACACCAGCTTGGAAGGGGTCTTCCCAGTGCGACGGCTGAAAAAACTTAATTTTTTGGGAATTACCCAACCTTCTTTTTGTAATTCCCGAAAACCTAATTTTTGTCAGCGGTCACGCCAGGAAGGCCCCTTAATCGAGCAACCAAAGGATAGCTACATGAAACAAGCTGAATCCAGTCTATCCACGTTGGGAGCTCATTGGAACTCCAGTGTTAGCTCCTGAGCCAGCTGAGGCACTGCCTCGCAGATTGACAAGTAAAAACTTCCATAAACTTTGTCCTGTCCTATCATCCTGACGATTACTCTGAAGCTCCTGGAAGCCTTCCGCAACGACATAATCCAGCTACGTTCCGCCCTGGTGGCAGATCACTTGCAATTCTGACGGGTTCAGCGCCAAGTCCCTCTCAATCCAGTACCAATTGCAATTGCATTAATTTCACTGCTCCCTTGGGCCTCAGCCTCCGCCACCTTGCTCCCCGGGGATAAGAGGACTACGCGCCTCTCTCGAGCATTCCGCGCAACCTAGCCGCGTACAGACGACACATACCCCGGCGTTTTAATCCGCGGGTTCGCCGCGAATACGCGAAATTTACCGCGGCCCCGCGGAGAAGAGCGTAACTTGTATCTGCAATATCGGTGCGCGCAATACCGAGCGCTGTCGAGCATGAATATGCAGCTTCTGTCTGCGCGGGAAGTAATTTTATGTACGGCCGTGCTAGGTCGCGCCGCAGCGACACAGGGCCGCGGAAAATATGCACGGCCCGTGCGGTCGCGCCCGTACACGCGCCATTTTGTTGATACCCGCTCGCTCGCCATTTTCTCTGCGGCCGGCCGCACGCGAGAGCGCGTATATATTATAATACAAGCGGCCGGCCGATTCTCACCTCGAGATATACGACCCGGCATTTGCATCTATGGGATAGCTTTCCACCCGAATACGCGCGTTCTTTCCTTTATCGCTCGCCCGGAAACGCACCCCCGCCAAATCTGCGTGTTTACGCGCGCGCGTGCACGCCACCAGCGGGAACTCGAGGCGCGGCCGTTACGCGGATTTACGGCCGCCACGCCGGGGACCTAAATTCATCAAGGCGGAAATTAAAATCTGCGCGGTGGTCCGAGGACTTTGACGGGCCGAGTTCCGGTGAGAATTTCTTGCTATTATTCGCGCTGCACGTGTCAATGTTCTGTAGATATTTAGATGGTAGGGGTAAACAGTGTAGTTGTTGGCCACCTGGCAGTGATTGGCCTTTTTTTAAAAAAACATGAATATTAAGAAACAGTGTACATTATGCCTTTTATAATGAACATATTCAGATACCTTCTTCTTTCATGCGTCGAATGCAATCACTATTTCGCTAATCATTGTTATACTACGTGTAAAAAATAGACAACTTGAAATCGATGCTTGAAAACTACAGTGATTCAATTGAATAGCCATACGGTTACATCGGGCAATGCTTAGATAATTTAATGCACTTATGATATATATAGAACTTTCATATTCGTTATATAGACAAATAAAGGTTTAAACTTTATAAAAAAGGATTATTTATTCATTAAAATTATACATTATTGCAAAAATTATAGGTGGCCAAGAACTGTAATGTAAATAATGGTTTAGGACAGTCATTGGCCACGAGGCCAATGGGTAGCTGACAGTCATAGAAACAGTGAAATAGTTGTTGGCCATCATTCGCCATGCTTTGGCCGTTTCAGGGTTGTGATTGCAAAAGGTTATGTTTTAAAAGAAAATGCTATTAATACGATGTAAAAGGAGGTGCAATACTACAATACTAACTAATATAGAAACATTTAAATAGAAAAGGTATTATAGTTTACATATTTTAATAATGTAATACTATCATATTACATTTAGTTTCATTTTATGAATATAATTTAGGAATTTTTGATTTTAAACCATGGCGAAAAGAAAAAAAGGAGACAAATGCGAAAAAAAATATTCAGAACAGCAAATACAAGAAGCAATAGGTGCTGTGAGAAAAGGCTTGCCGCAGCGTGTGGCTTCCAAAAAGTAAACGCCAAAACGTACTGGCAAGAAAAATAGTAAAAGAACATCTTTTGCAATCACATCATTACAGTGGAAATTGAATGAAGAAAAAAAATTAAATCAGCAGAAAATAGAAAATAAAAAAAAGATGCCAGGAAGCTTGAAATTATGAAAAAAAAACAAGCAAAAGAAAAAGAAAAAGGAAACAAAAAAATAGAAAAGTTGCAAAAGCAACAACAGAATAAGAAAAAGAAATTCAATGTTGAAAAATAAAAAATTGACGATGTTGAGAATTTTGAAAACGAGAGGGTCATTCAGAAAGTAAGACCAACGATTTTAAGCAACAAACTATGCACAAAGAAAATATTGTTGGTAAAAAAACAGTTAAAAAGTAGTTGAAAGATATTTCAAGTCGCCAAAAAGTTGTTTATAGTTATTAAAGATTAAGAAACTTGTTATTTTTATTATATAATTTCAAAAATGTGTACGTTTCTTTTTATACTTATAAATTATAACACCAAATGTTGATCTCTGCTAAATAAATATATTTTTGTTTTGTGTGTAAAATAAATACATAAAAAATAAAATATATCCATTTTTATTTAATAATTTAAATCCTATTTCTAACCGAATCAATTCATTTTTTTACATTTACATTATTTCATAATTAGGTCTTAGAGCATTAAGAATTAGGTAGGATATATGTTACATATAGGTTATGAAATAGTGGCCAATAACTGCCATACGATCAGCCAATCATTGCATTCGTCTGGCCAGTAACTATGTTTTCTCATAGAAAACGTATTTTGTGTAAAATTTTTGTGGAACCTTGTACTCTTTCTTTAAACAAATTCTATTTCTAGACTATTAGAGTCGTTTAAAGCTATTAACACTAATTGTGTTCTTAAAGATAGCAAAATAAGACTTATAATTCAACGCTTATGTGAACCTCTGACTTAGGTGGCCAACAACTACACTGTTTACCCCTAATTAGGGTAGGTGCGTAATGCACAGGGTCTACGTGGCAGGTTGTTGCGAGGGTGCGCTTGATCTTTACAATGCAAATGCGCAAATGCGTAACACTAATTACGATGCTCCGAAACACCTTATGGAGCCACTTTGCCAAAATACTCACCCGGAAGAAGGCAAACCTGCCATGTATTTTGATGAGATTCCTTTTGAAGCGACGTGGGTATCTTTAACTCCAGCCGCTTTAGGGGCTCGTCAAAGCGGAGTGTAATAATTTGCGTGCACGAAACAGCTGCATGTGCACACGTGACCTCTGCATGTACGACGATACACACGATACATATATGTACGGATGGCGTACATATTACTGATACGACGCAGGCTACCGATGCACATTAACCTTTAAGTGTGTGATTAACCCCTTTCACCGTAGCACCAGCGGAGCTCCGGAGCAAAGGAAACGTTTCTTCGCAGGGAAGCTTGAATTTACATCGCTTGTTCGCGCGAACCTTTGCTCCCGCTGCCTCTGCTCACACTCGGCGACACGTTGAACGTTGAACGGTTTACCTGGGATCAATTTTACCCTGAATAACGTGTCATACGCGGCCCTCTACGACAGCGGTGCATTCGATACATCAAAAGGAAGCAAACGGGGAAAGATAAGCAGTACCTACAGTGAGCTTGATGATGAAAAGTGAGTACTTTATTCCCATCGTTCTAGAGTCTAAAAGATAAAGGGCATCGAGACATCTGCTGACGATAAAGGAATCTTCAGCAGATCTGTTACGTGTCTCCAAAATCCAGAATGCCAGATGAAAACGATTAAATTCCGCGTAGACAGTGTAGCTTCGTGTGGGAGGTTCGTTATCACTGAGACGTTTACACAAAGTTGAAGGGAACACAAGTGCCCGATTGCTCCTTGGTCCAGGACCGTAGGTAGTGCAAGGTTAACGAAGTTTCGGCTCATTAGACTGCGCAATCATGAGTTGCGCTGCTCGCGATCGATTAAACCCGTCGCCAGCGAAATCGATTATGAAGATCTAATTACTCCAAAGTATTTCCATTAACCCGGGAGGCTTGGTGTTGCTTGCCCAAATTTCCTCGGCTGTTGCCACGGAACAGCGAGCGAGGATTAAATTCCTGCAGGGATTGGGGGGGAAACTACGGGAATCCTTCTTTCGGCTGACACCGCCCAGAAACCACTCCCTCAGCGATCTCCACACTCGTTTTACTTCACATTTTCTAATTACTTAAGTTACTACTTAGAAACATACTTTCCACATATAAGCAATGCCTGTTCTACTCCAAGTATTATAAAGTGGAGCCCCGATAATCCGAGGTAAGCAGCGCCTAAACCACCTCGGATTATGGGGAACTGGGATTAAGCGAAATGCGCGTGCACTCTAATCTAACAAGAACTCTAACAAGAAGCATCACAGAAAACAGAATCCTACCCGCGAAAAGAACATCCACAAAGCTCGTTCCCTGAGAACACACCTCCACGCAGCCTCCACTATATTTACCCCCAGGCAAGGCTCTGTTCAAAGCAATTCAAATCGCGATCAAGCGGAAGAATTCATAACGCGTGAATAGTAGAACTGAGAAATGGCAACGTCACAAAGCAAACTGTATTTCGAAAGCAAATCCATATAAACACAAGTTTATACGAACTTCTTTTCTCAGCGCTGCTTTCCCTCCAGCTGCCAGACAACTCTTTCATGAAACTCTTCCAAACGTTTCTCAGTCACCCAGAATATCGTGCAACTCTGTTACCGTTCTCCAACCGAAGCTCCTCGAAAGCAGCGCAGCGTTTCGTCAGTGGGGGCGGCGCGCGGCGAATTCGCAGAAGGGTACAAGCCGCGGATAGCATTTCTCCGGCTACACCCTGGGTCACGTTTAACGAGGCGGTATCATTATTACGGGGCGAAAGAGGCACGAGCCACGGGCCCCGTGAATCCCGACCTTCGCGCTTTAAGGTTAACGAAGTTTCGCCTCGTTACGTTCTAGTGTTACGGCGCCGCTGGCTGCCAGCCCTCCGCCATGCTAGACGCTTGATTAATTCCCTAGATAACGATCGACCTTCGCGCAACGATTTCGCCATGAAAAAAGGCACTTGTTGCTCCGGAACGGCGGAGGGAACGCCGGTCAACCTGATCGAACTTCGTTAGCCGCGCTCCGCCGTGCCCTGTTTCGCTGCGAAATCGACGCCGCTTCCGGCTGCAGCGTGCAAACTTCCGGCAGCTCGTAGGGACGCATAAAAGGGAGGAAAAAGGTCCTGCGGACCTTGGCCCGGAAACGCTTCGTTTACGAGATACTGGGGGTTGTTTCTGTGGCGCGTGCTAGCTAGGGTTTGTCGGTTTTAAAAAACCGGGTTTAAAAACCGGTTTTATTTATAAATTTGTAAAATTCGAGAACCGGTTTTAAATTTGAAAAACCGGTTATATATAAATACTAGAATTAATATGCAGAAATGAATTAATTATTTAATTGAAAACTATGTAGTAGGTAACAGTTTACTGTAAAACTAATCATATTCTCAAAAAAAAAAAAAATACTAAAGGAATAAAGATATATAATTTGGTAACACCTTTTGAAATATTTATATTTTGTACGGACTTTAATTATTATATTTTTTTTTTATTTGGTTTTTTATAGATAGAGTATATTTTATTATGTTATATTTTCGTAATTCCATAATATTAAGGAAACTGAGATTTTTTAAAATAAGTACAAATATTTACTTACTATTTTAACTATATTTTTTGTGAAAATTCGAAAACCGGTTTAACCGGTTTTTTGGAAATAGTGGAATTCGAAAACCGGTTTTTCCAAAAGTCGGTTTTTGTATAAACCCTAGTGCTAGCACGTTAGTCGACCTGTGATTCCTTCCATTTCAATCAGTGCTTTCATTTTTATTCTGCTGGTTATTGGGTATTCACTCTGCTTTGTCAACGAGGACAGAAAGCGCACAGAGGTCTCTTAAACCAAAGAATTCACCCGTGCATATATACAAACATATCCTCCGTCTGACATTAATCTACAAGCTCCTGAAACTTTGCACCCTGTAACCCGAAAGTGGGTCAGCTTTAATATTAAATTCGCAGCAGAGCCAACCTGCTAACCGTGTGCCGCATGCACCGCACGCCTTCCACGTGACATTTTAATTTTCAAACAAACGATACTGAAGTGACTAACGAAAGTAATAAACGTAAACGGGAACCACTTCGGCGAACATACAAAGGCGAAGAACACTCGTGATTGCGCACGTGACCCTCCGTTTGTTCCGCGCGCAGGGGAATCGAATTTTTCCAAGGGGGTGGCGGCACCGTGGTATTTCGCGAGCGTATTACGAGGCCTGTTTCCGGGCAATTTAACGGACTTTCAGTAAGTATAAGTGATTTAGGTGTTCGCCCAGGAATTAAGCAGATATTTTCTGGTTCGTGCGCCCCGAATCAGATTAGCAATTTTCGTCGGCCGGGGGTTACTTCGTTTCACCGTAATCGGGTTGAATTAAGGGGGGAGGGTGTATAGAGTTATGCCCGGGTTAATAATACTCCGTGTTTAACAGCCACGTTACGTGCCCAACCCCCGATGATTTATGGCGCGATCCCGACGCGGTTACAGCCGCAGCAGTGATCTGATACGCGGGAAAATTTCTTGTGAAAGCGGAAGGGGATGTGTGCTCGGGGCGAGGGATGCTAATGAGTGTATTTTCATTCTGTAAGCGGCCCCACGGACGGTTTATTATCTAACTAAACACTCGATGTCTTTGCGTTTCGAATGGAGGATCGGCGAGAGCGCTCGCAAGATGGACGACCCTTCTTACGCCACAACGTACGATAAAGTACATTCTTTTCAGAGATTACGCAGATTATTCGGAGATTTAGGAAGAAGGATTTAGAATAGGGGGAATGATTTGAAGGTTCTGCTTGGATTCCGTTTAGCAGGCAGATTTCATGGTCCACATATTCGCGCGATATTAACGTGTTTTTATTTCTATATTGAGGGAAAGAGTTGGAGGTATCGATAGAAGGTTTTTTTTCACCGTTGAAAACAGAATTCGCGCCACGTTCGACGGGGTTTCATTATTTAACGCAAGTTACCGAGAGCCGAACAGTAATCTGACAGAGTTTCATTAGTAATTGGGAAATTCAGCTGTTAATAACTCGCGTGCGATGACGACGCGAATATAGGGGAAAAATATAATGTTTCGGTTCCGTCATTAGCTGTGCATCATATTTGATGATTACGGTTGATTATCACATTTTAGAGGGGAAATGAAAAACCGAGCATATAGAAATACGTCACCAATAATTAATTTACCCCTTTTCACATGGGATGTAAAGCATTTTGTAAAGCACGACTTTTGTAATTTTGTAAAGCACGTCCGATATTTCCAGTATAGGGTAGATGTCCCAATTACTGCCAGTGTCCCAATTACTGCCACTTGATTTATTATACGTAATAAAAACGTAACGTATAAAAAGAAATGTACAAAAAATAGTTATTATTAAATGGAGATTCTGATTTACATTAAAATAAAAAAATATATGTACTCATATGTACCTAGGACAAGATGATTTTTGAGGTGACAGTTATAGGTACACTAGGATCGCTCGCGAATTTTAATTAATTATTAATAAATTCTTCATATTTAATTCATAAAACTATTTTTTTTTTAATGGAGGAGATGTTAAATAATATTATGTTTCAAACTGAAACAATTTTTAGGTTACACAACACGCGAAATAATTAAATGAAGTACGGTTATAATCTTAAGGTGGCAGTAATTGGGACATCTACCCTATTCACTTGTTGGTATTCGCTCTGGAAGTATGTTGACCAGATTACTATTATAAAATATGTAAGCATAGGAAAGAAATGGTTAATAAAATTAAAACATTGCTACCCTCCTCCCTTGAGTACCTACTAACAATTTAAATTCCAATAATCTTCTCCCCTATATTTTAAATATAAATATAAAATCCACAAAATCCATAAAAGTGTCTCGCGTAAAAAGACCCCGAATCGATTGCGACGAATTCGGCGAAACGTGTTGCAACCGCGAGGGGAGCAGTCCCGTCAGCGACGAATACGAAGCACGTCGTTAATTTATTCATACGCGACAACGAGTGGCGTCGACAATGGGATGTTGTTCGTCATAGACGATTCTGTAATTCGAGTAATTAGCAGGGTGAAATGGAGGCGAGGGAGGGCCGGGGGCGAGCCCAAGTCTGCCCGTTGGAAACGGGACCCGGGGGGATCGGCGCAGGATACGAGGGGGTCGGATATCCGCTCGCAAGGGGAAGCCACGGAAGAAAACGACGAAGAAATTCCAAAGGGGGCGAGTTTACGAGCAACAGAGGCTGGACTAAGTCGAAGTGTCATTAACCAGGCGGTGGTTGCATCGGTTAATGAGGTACACCTGCACGCGAACGTGCAACCCTCCATCCCCATTGTTTCCTCGACTCTTGCTGAAAATTGAATTTTCCTTTTGTTCCAGCTTTCGACGTGACAAACGTCTGCCACGTGGGCACGGGTTATGGCGTCTGAGGATGTGATGAATGTATACCGTTGAATTTCGATGATCCAGAATTCTTCATTTGCAGAGAAAGCCATAGCGTAGAATCTCTCCACGGTCACGATAAAATCAACAAGCCACTCGAGGTACCCCATCAATATTCCCACATTGGTCGAGGCCCCACGACGCGGAGACGAGAGGTGTCCAAGTACATGATTCACAGCTGAAGAGTCCGTCAAGCCCCGCGGTACTACAACCCCCATCAATTATCACCATCGCTGAAGAATATAAAAACAGCCGGACTGAATTGTCGCGATTAAGTCGGCAACGCTCGATCCCCGATGCCCCCGCGGCGGATTCCTCGTTAGCGGACGCTCGTTACCGGTTATCGCGGTGCCCTAAAGATCCCAGGGCCGAATCCGACAAAGTGCCATTACAGCATGCGAGGCAGTAACTTTTTACGCGTCTCCCCACCCCGGGCTGTCCGTTTAATTCCCCATAGTCGGCCGGCGCAATCGCGACCACGGCTTACCCGTAAACCATGGAATGGGCTATTTCGTTGGATGGCGGGTGAGGCAGAGATCGCGGGTTTGTGGGACACGAGGACGACTTCGCTGCTGAAACAACGCGCGAGGAATGCATTTGCGCAGCGGTCGTAAAGCGTTGCCACGCACTTGGCCCTTCGGTACGTGGCTGGTCGGCGACAGAGCGGGGTGGAGGGGCCGAAACGCGCCACCCCCCGGCCACCCCCCACGGTGCCCCTTTTGATCTGTCAGGTATGCGATGGGGCCGAGCATGGCCGACTCGGTTTCGTCGGCTAGGTGGCCGAGGACACCGGTGCTCGGCGTGCTTGAAAGATTGCGTTATGGGTCGTCAACCTTTACGCAAGGAGACAGGGCGATTGGCTCGGTCGAAATAGCCCCTCCCAGAGGAGCGTTTCTTCACGGGCCAGGGGAGAAGGTTCCCTTCGGACGACGGCACGTCAGCCTCGTTTCACGCTGTAACGAGAATGGATTCGAGAGATCGTTACCCGTTTCGTCCTCCCCGCCACGCTTTGCCCATTTCCCTATCGCGGCCCATTGAGTTCGTCCAGCTGGCCGTGAGATGGGAGGCTTCCGTGTCCACGCTGCCCACCCGCCGCCCCCGGGCTGCTCGATCCCTCTACTGTTCGGTGGAGTTCGTTTGACCAGGCATCGGTATTTCCAGCAGAAAGTGACACGGCTTCGCATCGCAGTGGGCAACTTTTTGGCTGCCCGTTCCGAGCTAATGGGATTGAGGAGGCTGTTTTGGGGAGGGTAGTGCGTGGGCGAGTAGTGTTTGGGGGGGACGGTATGGAATTCTGAAATAGTATCCTCCTCAAGAGGGTGGAAGAGAGATCGCACCTGAAGATCAGAGACCTCAATTTGTCGCAGGACGAGAGAATCGAGGATGAAACTTTCGCGTGCTTTGCAACACACTTTACAAGACCATCGGGGCTCCTCGAAGCACAGGATTAATCAGTGCCGCGGATACTCGTTGTAACTACGGGGCAAGCTAGAAAATGAAACAATCGCTAACCGCCACGCGAGCACGTGAATAATCTCTGCTTGGGATGAGCATTTCCAAAGAAATTCCAGATCGATTTACAGGCGAGGGAGACAAAAAGGGGAACAATCCCATCGGGTGGGTACGATCGTTCCCAAACGGGAGCTAGATCTTGCCGCAGCCCCCGTTTTTCATCTTCCGTTTTCACCGACATTATCCGCCGGTAACCACCGGATACGCAATCACGACGGTATGAAATTATCGGGCAAACGCTTTTAACATACAACCGAGGACGGAGATAAGAGCGCGGCGTGATTAATGAAAAGCACCCTTGAGGAAAGCGCGGCTAAAATCCACGTAAGGGCGTCGATGTAATTACGAGGCACTGTCACCCGTGGAGAAATGCATTTCGGGATTATCGTTGACCAAAAATACCGTAATTTATGCCCCCTGATTGCGTGCTTCTCTGCCGCGCGAGGCGGACTTTCTCTGGAGAAAAATCGAAGCGGAATATTTCGCGTGTAATGGACTGAACGGGAGATCAAGATTGTTTCGTGGTAATATTTCTTCGTGACATGTTCTTGGAGCTGGTACTGGGGAATATATTATTCCGCTGTGCTTGCGGTGTATTGATTATACGATTATTAAGCAGTAAAAATTATTAGACACGCGTTAATGTTAATTAGCAAAGCTAGTTGGAGGAAAGATTCATCGCACTCCGTCCTCCATGAATTTTTTTATTACAATCCTTGGTCTCATTCGTCGCTGAAATAGTTTATCTCCTAATGATAAATTAAGGCCACTGAATGGTCGCTGGATTTCAATTTATTTTTCACAAAGCTGCAGCTCCGTTTCCATCTGAAACGCGGACCCGTTTATTCGCAAAAATTCTCCTTCGGCCAGCGATGAATTAAAACAGCGGGGTTAATGAAAAAAGCGCCCGCTTCCCGGCGAGAAACGGCACGAAACTTTTCAATTTTTCAATTCAGGAACCGAAGAACTTTTTCACGCTGCCTGGACGCGTATAACTTCCGGCGACTACAAACGCGGAAACTTCGTGCTCGCTCTGGTGGCTGGGATAGGGGCAATGTTCGCTTATCAAAATCATTCGGAATTACGCGACTTGGATCGCAAACAGAACGAAGGAAGAAACAAGAGGAGTGCAGCAGTCCCTGGTATTCTCGACGCGGGGAACTCATTATCCTAAGTATCCCCAGACTGAAACTCCGTCAAAGATGATAGAATTCGACTTTCGAAACCTATGCTAACGAGGATAATCGCAAGACCCTCTGCCCAATAAAAACTCCGCCCAAAAAGCCACGCATCCCTCGCGCAATAATTAAAAACAAAAAGCTCATTTTGCCCAGCGCAGTTCCATCGGATTGAACGCGCTCCGTGAACAGTAGGGTGGAGTGAAAAAAACATTTTTTCAATGATCAAATTCTAATAGTGCGTAAAAGTTGTCTACTTGGCCCAATAAAACGTGTAAAAAATTTCAGCTCGATCGGATAATTTCTTCTGTGTGCACCAAAGGCCTTAACTTTCAACATTTTAATACAAAACTTCAGAAACTGCAACTTTCTTCAGCTGGTGGATTCTACCTTTTTTTATACCCAAGACTATAATTGTTGCGTAAATGAAGCAAAGAAACACCCATGGCTGGTTTCGGAACGATAGGAATGGCACTGTAAACTATAAAAAAATGCAGCTCTTCGCTCACTTTCCTAACGGAACAAGTGGCCCAGAACCAACCACGCGGAGGTAGCTGTACGTCGGGCTCCTTGTTTTTTGTATTTTATACTTTTTTCGTTTTTTTTAATAATTCAATTGTTTTTTTATGTATTTTGTATTTTATATATTTTTTTTTTTAATTTTAAGTTTTGTACTAAAATTTTGAAAGTTAAGGCCTTTGGTGCACACAGAAGAAATTATCCGATCGGGCTGAAATTTTTTACACGTTTTATTGGGCCAAGTAGACAACTTTTCCGCACTATTAGAAATTGATCATCGAAAAAAAGTATTTTTCACTCCACCCTAGTGAACAGTCTCGGATGTTTCCAGCGGAGCAAACGAGTGGAATTGAAACAAATTCCGACAAAGCCCGATGTAAATTTCCTCGGAGGTCCCTAGATCCCCTCGGTGGGGGGGGGGGGAGAGGGGGGGGGCACTAGTTCCACGACCGGAAAGTGGAGAAAATTCGAGAGCCGGGCTAAGGAGGCTGGATTCTTAGAGCAGGAATATCCAGGATGATCGAGAAGCCGTAATTTCTTTTGCAGTTGCGTTCGAGATGGTAAGGCAGAGGGGTGATGGATCGATGGGTTGCGCGGCGAAAGGGACACAGAAAAAGCCGTGGGAGAGGGACCATGGAAATGAGAGGGAATTCTCGCCAACCACCCACGCCTGGAAGGGCGCAGGGATATCCAGAGCTCGTTTCCGCGGAACTGCGACGAGGAACGGCGCTGGCTTTTGCGCCCAGGCGCGGGGAAACACTTTCGGCCACGTCGTCAAGTTCCTCGATGCCAAATTTAAAGGGTCAAAGGGAATGCAAAACACGTTACCTCGACAACGCCGCTGGAACTCCTTCCCTCTGGTATCCGGGCCCTCCAATATCGTCGCGCGTTTGCTCGTTTTCCAGGTTATGCATATTGATGGGCCCTGACGTTTTGCATGCTCCGCGTCCGCCAGCGGCACCGATGCCGACGTCCTGCGTGTGCAAATGCGCGGATTTTAGGGTCTGTCCGAGTGGCGAGCCTGCCGCGCGAATCCCCGCGATACTGTGATCGTGTGACAAGTGATCGAACCAATTTGAAAGTTCTATTGGCGGAGGGTGCCCTTGTCCGGGCGATTCTTAGGTAGACGATGGATACTTTGGACGACTTTTTTTAGTGGAAACCGTTGCTTGTGGATTCATCTAGGGGAGGAGTTTGAAACAGAAATGAGTGGGTAATGTTAGAATCTTGTTGGTTGTATAAGAGAATTGTGTTAAGATGGGGGCTCAAGAAGGAGCTTCGAATTTACTGGATCTTTTCCTTTAGCTTGCTAGGATTATATAACTTGCTTCTGCAGGGAGACTTTGGTTGGGTGTGGTTCCAGAGTAGATTACATTTGGATTCTGTCTGGCTTAGGCGCGTCCGCCTGTTTTCTACGTGTCGAATTTATGTCCCCGTTTGTTTGAAAGGAGCACACAAATAACACAAAGTTTTGCTTGTGACGTGTCAGCAGATTGATGGTGGCAGATGCCCCGGAAGAACGGAATCCCGTTCGCGCGGTTTCTCGGAATAAATAAGGAGGAAACAGGGTATTATACTTGAATACACACGTAGGAACACACGATTGCAAGATAATCTAAGAATGGGGCCGTGTGTACGGAGTGTATAGAGGGAATTGAGAAGATAAGCATCGAGAACGGGCAGAAAGTAGCAGAGAAGAAAGCGCCCCCGAACAAAAATACCGAGATCGTGAAGGAAATAGAGAGAACCGTAGAAGCAGGGGAGTGTTAAGGGTAGAAAGACCAGTAACTTTGGAAAAAAGGGGAGCTTTGGAAACCGCTACGGAAAAGTAACTCGTATGAGGGAATAAGGGCCGCTACGAAGCATACCGATGAAAAGAGGAGGGTACGATTGCGAGGGTGGAAAGAAATCGAGCAAGAAGTACATTGCGTAAAATACGAAAGACATTAAAATATACCACAACAGAAGCTTCTATTGATTATACATACATAGTGACCGAAATAGAAGAGCCGACTTGCAATTATATTTCAAAATGTTATCAAAGTGTTACGAATTTAGGTTTCGACACTTCCTCGAAGAATATTCAATTCCCGGCGAATCCACCGATCGATACGTTGATTTTCGAGAATACAATATGGTTCCGAAGGGATGGGACGCAAGCATCGAATCGATTCCGACTCGGCGGTACATATTGAACCATCATCTGATCAGAAGGGAACATGTCAAACATTTCGTTAAAAAGCCTCTCGACTCCGTAAAGTCGATATTCTACGTTTCGTGTCTTTATAAACGAGCATCTACCTCGGCCAGAAAGAGAGGCGGACAAGAACGAAAGACAAACGAGGGCGGAGTGGAAGTGAGGGGGGGGGGGCGAGTAAAGTAAACGGAGAGAAAAGAGGGCAGATACATCGAGAGGGAAAATATGTATTTCCCTGCTCGCACTTTCCTCGTGTTTTACATCGGCCCTGTTTTGTCATCCCCGTTTCCCTTTGTCATCTCCTCTCCCGTATCACCGCATTTTATGTACAGGCTCAGCCACACAATTCTGACCAGCCCCGTCTCTCGAATACGGACGAGTTAAAGATAACAAACAAACGGAAGAGCGCTTTAGAAACCTACGGCTACCCGATCGCATAACTTCCACACCCTTTCACCAAACACCAAACAACGTACAGACACGCTCAAACTATTTTCGAAACAACAACCCCTTCCAGTTTACCTAATTCCGAAGGATTTATTCCCTAATCACCCTTAAGAATCGCCGCGTTGAATATTCTAATCTCCACCCTTCAATCACCTCCAGCGTCTGAAACGGCGAAGCCAAAGCGCACCAGTCCATTTGACTCGCCCTGTACACCCACACAGCAGACAGTGATGGGTAGGAAAGCACGGACGAACATTTCGGGCAGGCGTGCACACGCTCGCTCGGGGGGGAGATTGAAAAGAGAGAACCATGGCTTTCGGCTCGCTCGCCATCCCCATTCAGTCGCCACTTCGCGAACCCCATTGTCTCTGGTGCATCGCGAATATATACAATACATACGTGGGTACATGGGCCCGAAACAGAGGTACGCGGACGCATATGCCGGCGATTCTGATAACGATACCCGCCGGCGGGTCGTATAACGGGTCGTCGGCGAGGGAAGTTGGCCAGAAGGGGGGTGTCCCGCTGTCAAGGTGACGGGACAAAGGGAACTGGACACGCGCGTCCCAATTACGCCCCGCGGTCCCGTTAATTACGATACGTCCGAATCTGATTAATCTTCCGTCCATTTTCCAGCCGGTCAGGCCTTTTTACGCGGCCCCGGAGAAAGTTTGTTGACTCTTTCGCGAGTTTGTAAAGTGGAGATTAAATTATCGACGGCGGGACGCCGGAATTAAGGCACGAGGTGCCTTTCAAACTTTCGATAAACATTCTCCTCTCTCCCACCGATAAGACACTTTTTTCCTCCTGGCTCGTTTCAAATATAAAGCAATTTTCACTCACAAAATAAGTAGCCTCTATTAATAACCCCTGGCTGATCTCTTTAAGAGAAAAACTTCTTCATGTACACAGGGTGTTTTGTGAACTCTGACAGATTATAAAGTATTTCTCTTGTAATTAAATAAGGCTGGTTACTCATGCTTGTGCAAAAAATTACAGAAAAGGATAAAGACTGCGTTAGGTATTAACTCCTGTTCCCATTAATATCTACTTAAGCGATCAAGGGTTCCCATTGCGACGAAATTGATAATCCTCTTCTTGAGGAGTTTAAAATTCTCCAAGATTACCGGAAGAAAATTGCTGAACGCTAAATAAATCCCATTCTAGTCCCATTGATCTCCTGATTAATTTCACGTCGAATAAATCCATTCTGCGGTAATCCCTCTTCCGGAAATTCGCCGAGCTGATCGAAGCGTCGCCCACCCGATTAATTATTTTCGACGACCTGGCAACACGATGGCCCTGGCTTCGATTCTAACTACTTAATGGATCTGCGAAATACAGGCACCGTGTCGTCGAGTCGTACCACCCTTACGCCCTTCGTCCTGCGTCGCAGGAAGAGAGATCGAATGGCATGAGGGAAATTAGTGACGCGCTTCGATTGAAAATTAACGATCACCGTGTAGCAAGAGTCGCAGCAGAATGAAATTACAATTCTGAAAATAGGATTTTTAAACAGAAATAGATGAAAATTATGATCGCGTCGTGTGAGTTAATAAGGGGATTCGTGTGATAATAAAAATCAAATTAAAATTGAAAGAACAGGTATTTTTCAGTGAATTAGCAACTGAATGGAAGACGGCGTAGCGAACGATCGAGGTATTCAAAGGACAGGCTCGAAAGTATCCGCGCTCGGATTATGCAAATCGTACGAGCGGTCGAGTTACAATCGTGAGCCCCGTTACAAGAAGAATCAAATTGCTCTCACGTTCCCCGGCAGTTTTCCTCTCCTTTATTTCCCTCCCCACGCTCGCGCGGCCATTAAACATTCATATTCTCGCGGGCGTGAACTTTAAAATTCTCCTTCCATGAATGTCGAACTTTCGTTCCATCGTACCTTGCCCTCGAAACTTTCTTCCACGACTTAAGTATCGTGAAACGTGGCCACCGACGTGATAACACGTGCCTAGCGAGAAAGAGCGGTCCCCTCGCGAAGAATTTTGGTAATTTATCGATCCTTTCATGAGTCTGATATACGTTGCAGCTTCCATGGCTCGAGTTTTTTTTTCGCAAAGTGGTGCGAAGTTTTGGTAATATACTGGGAGATGCTCAGCATCGAGGAGAAAATGCACAAAGAATGGTTTGGTATATTCTGAAGAATTTGTTGAATATGTTTTAAACCCTGTTGAATGTAATTATGGAAATTGAACTCGGGTGGTTTACTGAGATTATGCTGGTTTCCCCATTTTTCAAAGAAAGATCGGATTTTACCGCCATCAAAATCGCAAGTTCCCTTCCTGAAAGACTGGATATGCAACGAAAGTGCATTTTTTTTATTTACGATAATCGTCTTTCAGTCGTTCAAGAGTGTATAACCTACTCGAATTCTTATTAAATTCAGTAACTCAGGGCGGCTGACTTTTAGCGTCTTATACTACTGGCGCGACAAGGCTCCACTGACACGATCGAGGATGTACGCGGGAAAACAATACGGTGTAAATAAATTTCATCGTGTAAGGAAACGAAAATCTTTTATTTTTCAACTATTCTACCTACGAAATTTTGCAGATTGCAATTTTTCCGAGCTTAAATTTTCTTTTCTAATGGAACACGCGCATTAATCGTTATTCCCACCAGTGATTTCACCGAAAGTTTCCGCAGTTTTGGTATCTTATTATTAGTTACGAAGGTAATTAGTTATTGGAAGCAGGAAATGATTACAGTCGTTATTTGCAAAGAACCAAGTCTCGCCTTATGGAAGACAGAAGAGGCCAGCTTCGCGCCTGGAAATATGTATAATAATACCTCGTTATTCACATCTCCTCGCCATCCTTCATTTTCCATTACGCAAATTACTTTTAAATTGGAACCGAACTAACCATCTGAATTCCGAAAATAATTTTGCCGCCGGGGCACGCTACAATTCTCCCGTTCTGGAGCGATTTAATGGAAATACGCCGAGGCAACCGAGGGGAAAAATAATGCAAGGAAAAAAGGAATCCGTCCTCAACTGAGCGCAGCTTCATTTAAAACGACCGGTATTTGAAATGCCGCAACGTTCGCGTCATAAATTACAGGGAAATGACAACACATTTTCTAGTATACATATCTAAACACAGAATGTTAAAATCTAGGACGAGGCTCCTTCAATCTCGCCCTCACCACTCTCCACCCCCACGTTCCACCAGCCGCCGTCATTATTTCCATTCTCCTCCACCCTCTTTTCACAATTATCGCCCGCTCCCTACTTCCACGTTCCGTTGCCCCTTGATATCAACAAACGAACCCAAAAACGCCAGGCCCGTTCAAGCGTGCGTCCCATTGATCTCCCCCAATATTTAATACCATAAATCTTTTCATACCGTCATCCCAGATCCAATCCTCCCCCGCCTCAGCCGCACACCCAGCAAAAGGAACATCCCTAGGATCTCTCTAAGCAGCAAAGGAGACACAAAGCAACGTTGGTACCTTTCATCAGGCTTGCCGAGCAAAGGAAGCCTTCAGCCCGCGGAAATACGGCCGCAGGATGCTTTTGTTCCCGCCCAGCCTATCATTAACCCCGGCGTTCTTCAACGTGAAAGGACGATAGGTCCATCATCCGAGTCATTCGGAGAAAGGGGGTAGCCGCGAACGGAAGCAGGAGCTCCCCGACAGAGCTGCAACAAAAACGGTCACACTTATCCGACGACTTCCTGGCTTCGACACATCCTCCCAGCGATCCTTTATTTCCGTTCGGCTCCGAGCGCTCCGGGAATCTTCCCCTCGATTGAGCCTCAATACCCGCGAAATTAGGTTCGCGCGACTCCCTTTCGTGAAGCATAACCCCCCGCCGAGAGACCCCGCCGTGGACCATGGCTATCAGACAGCGATTCTCATCGTGGATACGATTGCAGTGATCCTTCCTGCTCGTATCGGATCCTACACCATCGTCCTTGATCCCGACTATACGCTGTCGCGGATTAGAAGCAGAATCGACCTTCCCACCTTATCGCGCAACTGCTATTTCGTTCTGGTATCAGGCTTGGATCAAGTTTCGGGTAACTTTCTGCTGAGTTCGCGTCTGATTTGAGTCAGTTGCAACCTGCAGTTACTTCCCTCCCTGTAGAATAGTGCAACTATTTTAGATCTAACTGAGATTTATTATAGCCCGGGGTAAACTCAGATCTAAGTACACTCTAAGTCAGACTTACAGCTGGCACCTTGAACAGTAAACTGATTCATGGAGAATGATAGGGGGAGAAGTTCTCCCGAGCAAGAAACCTCGCGCAGCGAGGGGGTTAATTCTTTCAACTCGACGGACACTGCAAGATGTATTTCTCTGTACATTAAAATGGAACAGTCTGTACCTTATTCTTGAAACGTTCCCAGCGTCCCAGCGTTTCAACGGAAGAAGAAAGATACCGCCAAAGCTTCTCCCACACTCGAATAATAGCGCGTGTCCTGGATAGAGATTACATAGGTCTAATATTACCGGCGACCCATTTTAATTTGAATTCCCTGCACGAAGCCCAAGAATCTCGATTCTTACATCGAACGATGGAGGCTTTCGAAGATACCGTTTATGTTCGCGCGAGTGTTAAGAGATAACGCCTGGTTATGGCTGGTCCTCGAATGTTTCTTTGGGGAGAATACTGTGCGAGATAGGGCCGCGATCTTTCTCGAAACTTTCAGTCCGCTGGGGGCTTTTCAACTCGCAATCAGATTAGAAAGGTTATCGTGAAATCGATGGTGGCTACAATATTTTAGAAAGAAGATCATGGAACTTCATTTCGGTTCTTTTATATAGTATAATTTTAAATAACATTGCTCGATATTCCTCGATCATGTAAAAGAAGGTATTATTGGACTGATTGCATACAGAATAAGAAGTGCGCATCGCTGCTCGGTTTCGAAAGTAATAAAGCATCGTGCTCTGCATTGAGGGGAAAAGGAATTCGAGAAAATCGTTTGAAGGGAAAACATTCAATCGCGGAATCCACGATAAACGCCCGTGGCATGCATCTTAATGGGAATTATTACAGCATTCCGATCGAAAGAGGAGCACCGTAAAAATGTGTCGCTTTATCGGGGCTTATTTTCATAAACCCGATGAATACCAGCTCACCAGTGGTATGCAGCCAAGGATAAGCATTTCTACCGAGAAATAATTAACGATAATTTGAGAAAGAAGTCTAATAATTAATTCTCAACTTTTACCAAAAAAATCCTTTAAAAATATCTCGAATTGCTTCGAGTGCCGTTAAACCAGCAGCTTGAAATATATTTTACATCATCCGGAACATTATCTGGACTCCCAAATCGTGGCTAAGCAAAGAAAATCGACGCTTTATCGTCTTCCGTTTTCACGGTGGCACCGATACCTCCCATCCTCCAACCACGGGGGTGGTAGCTGGGAAAAAGCGTCGCAGGCTTGATTCACGAAGAAAAAAAAACCGGCAATAAGCGGGACGCGGTATCCCGTACGTAATAAAATCGACGTCCAGTAAAAAGCAGCCCTATATCCTTTCCTTCCCCGCTATTTGCACCTGAGCTCCTCCCTTATCTCCCGCCGTTCCACCCTCCGCTCTTTTTCCCTTTCGTTTGGTCCCTGGTACACACCGTTAAATCATTGTTAACTTTTTTCCTCCGCGCGAAGATTAACGCCGTCGAGCGGCGGAAAACAACGGAAAAGAGTGCCGTTTGCGCGAGTGCGATACACTGAATGCTCCTTCCTGTTATCCGGCCGCATCTTTGCAATAAAACACGCAAGGGTAAAACACTAATTCGTCTATGTTGGATGAAAGGAATATAGTGAAGCCCAGGTGTATTGAGAATTAGTGGAATAGAATCGTAGTTTAGAGTGATCTAGTATCGGGGTATTGCTATTAGACGAGTGCCACGTTGACACCATCCATGAATTCGTTTGTTTCTAGCTGCAAACTTAATTACTCTTAAAAGCTTAATACTTGTAAGTGCCTTGGAGAAGTAGCGAGACATCTTGTATTTAGACGAAGGTGTTCTATATGCCCAATCTAGGGAAAGCACCCATCGGGAAACTTGCTTCCCCTATTTGCACCCTGTGTATTCTGCCCGTGCAGCGTCGGCAAAGTTTTCTGTCAACGTTCGTTCGTGCATTATCTAAGCCTCGGTTGCCCAACGGATCTAGATTTAATCGGTTTAGTCTAGCTTAATCCCCCTCCAGGAAACGGTGCTCCCATCGACTTCCGGTCCACGAACGCCAAGTTCGAAGCTGTAACTTTCATTCAGCTCACGGCCATTTCGTTCGCCAGGCTTTCCAAGTTTTTCCTGTCTATTCGTCAAATTGAATCGTCGTTGGACTCAGGAGGAAAGAAGTGTCTTAAGAACTGCAATTTATGTACGTCATATATCAAGATATATCTCTGGTTGTTAGAGGGGAATCTTTTATTCGCCTCTTTGAAGCGGGATTCGAGGAGAGTATTGTAGAAGAGTTGGTGGATTATTTAGTTTGAAATTTGAGAACGAGCTAATGCAGTTTGCGTGAGGGTCGGTGATTTTAAATTTTCAGAAGCAATTTGCGCCTCCTGGCAATGTTATTTCGTTAACAGTAGCGTCAGCCGAAAGGGCGGAAAATGGAAACAGATAGGGCAAACTTGAACCTCGGTAGTCGCGTAAGGACTCCGGCAATATCAGATTCGTTGTTTAATCAGCCCAAACAGCTCCACTGTTCGCTAAACATCCCCGAGTGTTTCGCAAGGTTCGACAAATATTGATTAAATCCATTTCCATGTACATCCATTATTCGCTCGTTACTAGGATTAAGGTAAGGAGTCTCGACGCTCCGTATCTTCGAATCATTTTACTCGAGAAGCCTATAGAAACCATTAGGTATCTGACCCCGTGAATAAAACATTTCCCCCATATTCCACATAATGAATGCGCCCTGCTGAACTGGGCCAGATTACGCTGCGATAAATTAAGTATATCTTTAAATTCACGACGTCTGTAAATGGAGGATGGTTGAACTACGGCTGAGAGGGGGCGACAGGCGTTAACAGCAGCATTAAGAGCCCACATTTTGCGAGGCGGTGAGGTTTCTTCGAAAGCGTTGAACTCTCGCGCAAAGTCGGCCAAGAATGAATTAAACGTTCGCGGACGACTTGCAGAACGCGGGGCGGCGTGTAATCGCGTCGTTAAAATACCGTACGGATCAGAAGAGCATCGGGCATGAATTATAATTGCGCGGGACAGTAACGAGGGAAGGAATTTCCTCCCCAACTCTTCCGTCCCGAAACTCCCGGCTGAGTTATTGTCGAAGCAATTTACGAAACCGCGTCCTGGGGGCAGCTTCTCCCGCCCAAAGAGGAGGAACGAAGAGTGCAATTCGTTCCCTTATCCATTGTCGCCTTCCTTTTCGCCCAACTGTCCAACGCAGGTTCGCAGGTTCGCGACGGGGCGCAGGCGAACGGACGGAAGTGTGTGGAGGGGAAAGATTGTAAAGAAACAAAAGATCCGGGAATGTAACAGCGTGGAAGAGGGAAACCGGGAGAAATGAAAAGTGGAAAGCAGTCGGGTAACCGAGGGACCATTATGCTGGTAGAAAGTCAGCATGGTGATAAATAGTTACGTTTCGGTATTTGTTTGTAGGTGGTCGTGTAAACGGGGGTGTTATTTCGCGATGAAAAAGTGTAGGGGAGGTGTGATATTTTTTGGCGGTAGGCGGTTGATTATTGGAAGGGTAGGTGTGACATTAAAAAGTCCATCGATGGATAGTTTAACAACGAAAAGGTTTAGGGAAAGAAATCTTCCGTCTTCCCATGTTTCCTTTTGTTTTGAGTTCGTAATAAGAAGAGTATTCCTTTGAAACTCTCTGGTCACGCCGTCCCTTTCTTAAATCGCGCTTGCACGACGGAGAATGAAAGTGGAGGGAATACGGGGGTAAGTAAATCGAAAGTGGTAGCAAGAAGTTGCTCTTAAATGGAACAAGATTACCCGTTGTCTGACGCGCTTTCATCGCGCACGAGTTAAGTCGTCGCGCCGGCGTAATGAAAATTCATACGTGCCGCGTTAACTTCTCTAATGACCCGACGGGTGCCTAACGACGACGACGTTTTTACCCGTCGACGGTTCGACGACTTTTTCAACCGTTTCGCCTACCCTCCGCCCGCCACTTCCTGTAAATCTTAATTCGCGCCCCGCCCACGGAGAAACGATCTTGCCCCTAATTGCGTCGCCCGCACTTTCTTCAGGGCTTTTTAATCCCTGATCATTTCAACGCGATTCCATGGCTCTAAGAACACAAGAAATGGATGCTCAGCGATAATTCAGATCGTTCCGAGGAAATATTACACTGATGCCCAATTAAACTTATCGTTTAATATTATGTATTAGGGTAGACCGGGGGCGGTAGTAACAGGGGGGCGAATGTAATACTCTAAATATCTCAAAACATATAATTTGATATTAACACCAATTTTGGATATGTGATGAAAAATGACATTTGGAATATACACATCCATGCCCTAAGAGTACAGATACGCAATAGACATGGATAGTGAAGAAAATAACTTTTCGATACCCTAAAGTAACTTTTCCTTACTGACTTAAAATTGTAATATAAACACTCCCTTTGCAAATATGTGCTTGTTCGATTTTTTAATCTGTAATTCGACCTTTTTTAAACTAATATTGATCGTTACTTGGCACTTTTAAGCGTCTCGTTAGTGAAAATTTATAATTTAAGTTCAAAAGCATGGTCGGGGGCGATTGTAACATCGGCAGTCGGGGTCGGTTTTACCGCAACAGAACCGAATAGGGACAAAGAAGGCGAATAATATTGTCTTATTTGCATGAAATCATATAGCATAGCACAAGCAAACCAAATGAAAAATGGGTGCAATATACTGAATGTAAGGACCCTAGTAGCATTTATTTGTTGGGAGTTTGTTGGGCCAATGACGTGTTATCCGTTGGCCAACTGTTGAAGTGTCGCGCTATTTTTAAATGGGCCAACGATTGTAACCAACGTAGGCCCAACGTCACTTAACACGAAGGCCCAACCGAAGGTTTCTTTCCATAGGCCCAACTGGGCCCAACTGAAGGCTTCTTTCCAAGAGATGTATTTTAAAACGTCCAGAAGGCGTCTTAAAGAACTTCAAAAGACGTCGTAAATACGTCTTCTTCAGGTCTGGTTTAGGAAAAAAAAAATCGCGGTGAGGTGAATCGAACCCAAGCTTTACGCTTGCAAAGCAACCGCTTTTTTTTTTATTACTAATGTTTATTGTCAAACGATCGTACAGTGGATATGGTTGGCGACGAATAAATTACAAAGCAACCGCTGTTCGCAGCTGACCAACACACTTCCTTGTAAACACTTATAATTTCTAGTTACATAACTAGTATTAATTGTTTATGAAAACTGTGCAGCGACGCGAAATATTCTACAAAATATCATCATCCGACCTTTAGACTCATTCCTTAAAATTTCACATTTGTCTTAAGACAGTCGTCCTCATTACGTATTTATAAATAAGAAAAGAAAATCACAACAGGTTTTTTGATGTAGCAAATTTTCTGACGTTTGTAAGACGACATTTAACCATCGTTGTACATTTTTTGTTAATTAACCAACCATAGTAATTGTAGGCCCAACATTGGATATTCGTAGGCAAACTGTCGTAACTTTTTGTTAATTAACCAACCATAATAATTGTAGGCCCAACATTAAATATTCGTTGGCAAACTGTCGTAACTTTTTGTTAATTAACCAACCATAACAATTGTAGGCCCAACATTGAATATTCGTTGGCAAACTGTCGTAACTTTTTGTTAATTAACCAACCATAACAATTGTAGGCCCAACATTGAATATTCGTTGGCAAACTGTCGTAACTTTTTTGCCGTAGGCCCTGTGTTGGGAATTTGTAGGCAGAAACACTAACTATATCCCAACTAATTCCCAACTGTTGGCAACCGTTGGCCAACCAAAAATGCTACTAGGGGATTGAGCAGATGAAGAATGCACCAGCCAAAACGCATTTTATTTCTGCCACAATTGCGATACCACATAATTTATTATAGATTTTACTTTTTTCATTTATTATTATAATTTAAATCAATAAATATTTTAATTTTGTAAAGTTATATTTGTGCTACTATCGACTCCATGCAGTGTTACAACCGACCCGGGGTCAGGGACGGTTGTAACACTTTCTCCGCTTCTCATTTTTTATTAATAACCGGAATATTACTTGACATACAGCGAAACTGTTGTGGCTCAAATAATGTCAGATAAATAAGTAACATTTTCGTAAAAAAACTTTTGTTGTAACTGTAATAGTTTTTGCGTAATCGTATTCCAAAGTCAAAGTGTTACTACCGCCCCCGGTCTACCCTACCTTGAAAATGGTTCTGAAAGTAGACCAGATTACGGAAAGCTTCGAAAAAAATGTACAAGTTTGTAATGATTTTAAAAAGACTTAATACTCCCAAGTGAGCACCCAGACTTTCGCTGTAACTTTCCTCAAGTTTCTCCTGTTTTCGCGTGAAATACGCAAACGTGAAAGCGCACTTCGATCACAAGTCTCGCCCACCCACGCATACATCTTTAAAAGATACTCTCGGGTCTCGGATGAAATAGTAAAAACGATCCAATCAGGGAATCTGCGTTTTCATCGCGCGGATCTGCGGTTTATCAAATTTTTATTCCCGATCCGAACGCAACGGGCGAAGGAGGGGCTCGAAAAGCGGATTTAATGCCGCCATCCCCGTGTATCGTTGGGGCTATTATTTCGCCCTGGTAGCGCAGATTCTCTGTTAAGTTCGTCGGCGCGGAATTTTTCGCCGGCATAAAACACCGAACCCCGTTCCCCTTTTCCCTTGAGTTCGCGATACAATCAGTGTACATTGTCACGCGGGCTGCTCGGCCCGCGGAAACACATCGCAGCTCTTAAAGTATCACTCCTTTAAATCCTTGACAGCGGTGAGAACGCTTGATACTGAGTTCAAATACGTATAATCGAGTAGTCAAGAGCAGAGGTGTTCGACGAGTCAACAGCGCGCGCAATATCCTCGTAAACCCTCTGACGTTTGACAGCACGTGCTTAAAACTCATAAATATTCGGCATTCAACAACCAACGGCGATTAGTACGCGAATACCGCGGACAGCAAGCCGAAGGAACTCGAAACTTTCCCAGCAATGACCACACCCCGCGACACGTCCGCAGCGTGGATATCCCCTCGATTCATCATTCGTATGTTTTCCCGAGCTTTACCGAGCTTTCAATCCAACGGGCTCGCGAACGTATCGCTTCTAATTATCAAATATTCGTGCATACGATTATTCAAGGTGTCCGCCCGATGCCAGCGCAGGATCAAGAGAGCACGTTCAGAGCTGATACGGGTTAAATACGCTCGCTGATTACGCGCCGTACCCTTGTTGATTATCAAACGAATTTGTCTGCGTGAGGTAACTGGGAACGGTTATATCGGCATTATCGGGATTTATTCGAACAATATGCACGCCGCCGCGCCGCGGCGTGTATTACGTGGACCTATCGTCGAACAGTCTGCTAGATCGAAGAGCCTTTAGTAAGGACGAGGTTTACAACGATAATAATCGGTATTGCTCCGATTTTATGAAGAACACGGCTCATTCCAGCTCATTAACGCCACTGAAACTTCTGCTGAATTTTATGTTTACAGAAGACACGAGACTTCTAAAAGGATAGTATTTCATCTCGAACAATTTCTGAAGCGTCCTTGTTACATATACCTACCTTGATTCGATGCAAGTAACTCTAGTAAATGTTGTGAAATACAAGTGCTAACAACACACGCACACCAATTGCACATTTGCTTCTCTACAAATCCGTATTTGCGAGCATTAGCCGTGTAATTCAGTTATTCATAATTTAACGCCGCTATAATGGCCCAATTAGTGAGGATATACGCGTAAAGATGCCCTTGTAAATCCCCACTTCACTCACTAACAACGGGGATCAACTTCCACTCGCATTTGCATGGATTTCATTCGAATTCCCTGTATGCGGAACAACGTGCACGAGTAATACCTACTCATAATACAGAGCGCGAAACCTGTTGGACCATCCAAGATACTACATCCACTTGAACACCCTATTTGAACGTGCCTTGCTTTGCTTTTAGGGGTTAAGGGTTCTAGAAGGTTCTCCAATTTTCTTCACCGAGACTCGAAGATCTATCGCATCAACCTTCGTCCGATCTCGAATAAAATTTCGAGGATTCTAAGCTCCCAATGCGGTGCCCCTTTCAGCCCCAAAATTACATGGCACGACTATCGCCTCGTTCGAAATAATGCCCGCAGGATTCAAAGCACCCAACGTTTTCTCCTTTGAACTCCAACGCTCAAAGGCTCGACTCTCGTTCTCCTCTAAATACGAGCCCGAAAATTGCCCGCGAAAAATTCTGGAATTTCCCCGCCGCTCTGAAGATTTCCGTGGTAACCGGAAGCATCCCCCGGATCCAGCGTGGAATCGCTATTTCCGTTTCCGCCGCGCAACTTTGCCGATCCCCTGGATGGCGCGCGAAAGCAGCGCGCGTGTGCGCGCGGAAAGCATAAATTTCGGGCAGCCGGGCCGCTCAACTAACATTATTATGCGATGGCTGGCAGGGACGCAGCGCAAGAGCATCCGCTTCGCTCGACCCGCCAACTTTCGCCATTAATCGTACGCCCATCGTTCCCCACCTCTGGAATGTTCGTCGGCCACTAGCCACGACTAATTAATAATTACTGAATCATATCGCCGCCATTCTTCACGCCGGCCAGAACCGACAAATCGTCCCTCAGTGTTCTGAGCTACCCCCTGAAGAATGGCCTGTCGACGATCCCTTGTGAACGTCAACCCTCTGATCCCGAATTCCTTATGCAGAATGTTGGATAAGATCGGGACATCAGATACTTTCCCACCATTTCGAAGAATAACGTACGATCGAGGAACAGCTAAGCGTCTGAATTTCATCGCGTGGATTAATTACTTTCCATCGTTAACGCTTCACCGAGCACAGTCGTATCGGTCCAAGTTTTTCAACGATGAGTTGCATATATGTCAGGTCTCATTACCCGTTAAGGGGTAACACCACTGTAACAGCTTGAAAAATAGGGTTTTTTTGGCAATTTTTCTTGGATGGAAGGAAAGGTAATAGAATAACTATACTGGAGGAAGTTATTAAGCACATATTTTGTTATTAAAAAAAAAAAAGTTATTGAGAAATATTACAAAATGGCGGCACTGAAGCCATTCTCGTGAGGCATGTTGAAGTTTTAGCGCTCTGCGGCACGCAGTGTAGCTGGTGCAAATTTGAATTTTAAAAAAAAAAAATGACTTAAATCTACATGTTTATAGCTAGAGAAATACGTGGGGGATTTTAAAAATATTGATTTTTGTGTGATTGGTGAGCATTTGAATGAAAAAAGTTCAATTTTCTATAAAAAGAGGGCAATCATTTGTTAATAAGTAATGTTTAAATTAACTTATCGAAAATCCCGTACGTATTTCTCTTGAAAATGTTATTTTAAAGATATTGTTAAAAGTTCGAATGAAAAGAATGAAAATTGTTGGAGTTATGCTGCGTGCCGTGTTGACAAATCGTGTTTCGAGAAAAACGCGTTTAACGCCGGTAGTCGTGTCGAAGCAGTCCGATGCGCTTGGGGAAGAGCTCGAAATTTCAAGGAAACAAATTTGTTTCAAGTAATACAGTTTTTGCCCCATATTCTAAAAGGTTCAAAGCATCTTTTAAGCAAATAAAAAAAAATCAATTTTCCGATAAATTTACAGTGGTGTTACCCCTTAACGCCGGTAGTCGTTTCAAAGCAGTCCGATGCGCTTGGGGAAGAGCTCGAAATTTCAAGGAAACAAATTTGTTTCAAGTAATACAGTTTTTGCCCCATATTCTAAAAGGTTCAAAGCATCTTTTAAGCAAATAAAAAAAAACCAATTTTCCGATAAATTTACAGTGGTGTTACCCCTTAATTGTAACAGCGAAGGAGCTGGAGTTTAATTACCCTAACATACGTTCGTTACACACCTGGACCACCGCCTTCATTTCATCCCCGTCTAATTACTCCACTTCTGGGTAACAAAGTGCAAACGAAGTGTGGATCGTCCGAGTAAATTTCCGGGGATCGTTCTCCAAATTTACATTGAATTCAGATATTAAAATTTCACGGTGGAGTTACCGAAACGTGGATCATGCTGAATCAGCGTGGATGTACAGAGTGTTCCACGAAACACGGCCTTACAGAGAAGAAGAAAAGGGCAGTTGAACTGCGCGATAATAGGAAGCCCAACTTCCCACCAAATTGTCCATCCTGCTGAGAGACAAACCAAATTAGTGCCATGATTAATGAGCCCGGAAACAAGTCGAATTATTTCCCTTCGTTTCAGGTTTTACCAAACCAGCCACACCGTCCGAGTTTAAATTCTTTCCTAAGGGCTGACATTATTTATGACAGCACTACGCGAACGGCAATAAAGCTTGCGGTGAAACTTCAGAATTACCTTACGAGCCACGTCCTCCGCGGAAATTACTTTCCAGACGGTTCTCCTCGGGACGAGCTCGCGCCACCGATAATCCTTCTCTGTTCAGCTCGTTTGTTGGCGATTTAAAAAACCATTCAAAATCCAATGACAAAATATAAGACAATACTTAATCCCTTCAATCAACGAAACAAGTAACCACTACTTCGATTCATTCAAACCACCCTACATAAAACTCTTCAGCTTTCCACCAGCTTCCGACCACGCGATCTCCGCGAAAACGTGCGGACGCCAACTAATTAGCGCAGATTCGCGGATCGGCGTCGAACGTGCGTACATAAACTCGAGCGGGGAGCACACATTTCGACCGGTTAATTAAATCCACGTGTGTTTGAACGTGGCAACGTTGAATGGTCACTGGAGCCGCTGGTTCCCCTCTCTAATTCCCCTTCTGGAGCAAATTTCGTAATAATGACGTCGAAAAGAAAGGAGATTCCCGTAAGTGCCGCGCGCGCGATAAAAATGCAAGAGAAAAGAAGTGCTCGAAACGCGGCACGACGTCGTGGGAAAGGAAATGAGAGGAGAAAATAGGAAGCCGTGGAAGCCATGGTGGAACGGGATTTATGCGGATAAGCAGGCTATAATCGGAAGGACTTGGTTGAAAACGTTGAAATCGCTTCTTGTTTGCCACCCCGTCGTCGCGAAAGTTTCGCGATTCCTCTCCGGCGAATAATTAAATTTTCCTCGACCACCGGTATGGTATCGAATTCAATTGGACGGAGCCTTTTCTTTTTTTACCCCGCCCGAGGATCGAGGTCAGAGGCGTCGATCTTCGTCGAAAAAGTTCCCCCCCGATAATTCTCGCCGCGGGAAAACGTTCGGTCCTTCGATCCTGCTTGGAACAATAGAGCCTCGCGGAGAAAATACGAGCTGGGTAAGCGAACGGAAGGCGAGGGACGATTTACTTGGCGAAAAAAGGGGGCGAGGCAACGGGGCGGGCGAGGATACAGGTAGATAAATAAACGTCTTTATTCGACGTAGATGAGATAGTAATGCGTTTCAGTCGTACGTTCTCGAAATGAGGAAAATATTTCTCGGGGATATCGCGGCTGGTGGTTCCGAGTCGACGCGTTCCGCGACCCTGCTCCGTGAAAATGGCCACGAATATGGGGAAATTTATGTCAAGAGAGTTCAGGGAAGTGCGGAGCGTAGAGGCGTTATCTTGAGCCGCCTTATTTCTTGTTGAGCGAAGTTAAGTCTGGCTCTCTTCGTTTCTGTTTGTACTGCGACGCTTTGAGGGAAGAATTACTCCGTCGGGTGTAGACCACGCAGCAGTGAGCAATGACGAGCATAATTTCCTTTACCGTGCACGCGTTTTTGTCGCGGAATATTCATTTAACAACCCCCAAAAGTCGTAACAAGGGTTGTTGCTGGAGCGAATCTCATTATACGCTCGTTCCTCCCCTTGTTGCCGCTTAAACGAACTGTCCGAAATATTTCATCGCTGGAGCAACTTGCCAGTAACTTAGTTATTTTCGTCGCCCGTTAATTACACTTGCCTGGTGCCAAGTCTGAAAGGGCAGAGCTCAAGCTAGAGACAAACAGCACTCTCATTAAGTTCATCGGTCTATCCTCTGAATCTACACGCTGGAATTCCTGCGAAACTTTCCCGAAACCCTGTCGAAATTTGTCCATCAACGTATTCTGCCGGCGAGAATTATTCCAGCATGCATCACTGTTTTCGGATCATTTCCCAAGCGTCCTTTGTCGAATCAGAGTTCCGTTTCGTGATTCTACCGACTAATTTCGACAGCGTTAGTTTTGGATTAAAAAATTTTCGTAGGTAGGGGAGACCGGGGCAGATTGTAACAAAAAAAGTTTTCACAGTTTTTTCTCGAAAGTGTTTTCCTCAATCAGGAAATAATTTGCGTGATTTACTACTTACATATGTGGTGAACTAATTGCGTGAAAGTACGTGACAAAATCTTGGACACTTAGACATCTAGCTTCATCTTAAACAAATCTGAACCTTTGTTACAATCTGCCCCAGTCCGGGGTAAATTGTAACACATCTGTTTTACTTATTTAAATACAAATATGAACACAAATAAACATTTCTAAACAATATAAATGAAAACACAGATCATTATTAAACATTTGATATACATGAGTTAAGCAATCATTGCTTATTCATCTGATTTTATCAAAATCTTCTTCTGTGCTTTCTTTACTTTTGCCTTCATACTTTTTTTCTATTTTTTTTGGATTCTCGAATGTTCTGTTGGTCGTCTAGAGCATCTTTTTCCGGTGTGTCAGCAAATAGCTTGCTTTATCACCATTTGGAGCGGAGTAAGTATAGTAACATGTTACAATTTACCCCGAGGTCGAATTTTTGCGTTTTATCTGAGCAAACGAGAAACTGAACATCAAATCACTAAAATGCGTACACATAATAATAAACCAATGTGTACTGATTCGTTTGCGACAAAGAAACAAAAATTCAAACGGTTCCTAATGACGGTTAATTGAAATAAAAGTGCTAAGACAACATTTACTTACGTGCTCTAAATACTAAAATTCTGGGCTATTACCACAAAATGAATACATAACGCTCGTTTGTGTCACTAAAACCGACGGTGCTAATATCGTCAAGCAGCTCTCGCGTGCTGTGGGTTACCAGATCTGTCGTTCAAAAGATTTTACTTATGTTACAATTTACCCCGTGTTACACCCCCGGTCTCCCCTACCTAAGTAGATGAAGTGCAATAGATTTCTGAAACGAAACCGATGGATGCATTTAATCGGCGTATTGATCTTTGCTTTGTCCGTGCAAAGGTAGCGCAGCAGGCACGGAAATGTTTGAAAGCAGCGAGCTTAAGCAGAACGATGAAGCAGCAAAATCGTACAATATTTTCAATCCCAACTTTCCATGATTCATACGAGCCCCGCGCGCTGCTAATGGCTCGCGTATTAACGGAACACACGGCGGATTACAGGGAAATGCAGCATGGACGTTTCGGTCACCACCGGTGCTCCCTTTTACTCCCTTTCAATTAAGTCTCCGCCGAGTGACGAGTGCTTTTCACTTTGCCGTTGATATAGAATCACGCTGCGCTTCCTTCTATCAAATTGTAGAAACATATTTTATACGGACCGTATGAAACGTTCGTTTCCAGCAAAGGAACAATGCCCCCGGCGAGATTCACCCTCCATTTTGACTGATTGTTTCGCCGTCGTATGATGAACTTGATCAATGGAAAGCATTTTCTACGCGACGCGCTTTAATATCTCCCCGCGATTCGGCGTAATTCTCGCTCCATTATTCTACGTCGCGGCGCGATACTCTTTTTTTCCACGGCCGCCGCTGGTTGAAGGGGAAACTTCGCTCCCTCTGCAAAATCTGCGCCGCCGTCGAAACACCGAGGGCATCCTTTGTTGCGCCCCAAGTCTTCGAAGTAGTTTAATAATCTCGCTAATAGCGATGGGATAATAACCATTCCTTCTCTGACAACGTGTTCTAACGAACCAAAGTTTCCCCCTTTCATCGCGTGTATCGGCGCCGTCGCGAACAACAGCGGCCTGGCTGAAACGATTTTGCATAACGTAATGAATAGCCTGAATAAAATCCGCCGTGGTGGGGAGGGGCGACAGGGGGCTGCAATTTATTGGGAAACTTCTCGAATTCATGGAAGAGCGATCAGCCGTGAATGTTTCGCTCGTGTACAAATAACGCACGGTATCCAATAATACGTCGCCCCGCGAGCTTGGCACTGTGCACTATCGTTCATAAAAATTGCAGGGAATTGCGGCGACAGTGACTGGCAATTTTTAATCTAGCCATACAAATTTCTATTACCTCCTGCGTTATTTTATTCGGAGCTTATTAGGAGACTCGACGTCCCACAGTGGTGCCTTTTCCCGAAAAGCTGGCCAAAAGTCAATTTCTGAAGTGAATAGCAGCTTGTCGATAGTATGGTACATTTAATATATATACATCAGTGCAACAAATGCCGCTTGAATATTTAAAATATAGTGGTTGGTTAATGAGATATAGGCTGTCAAAGTTGACGAAATTTCGTACTTCTTAGATGGCTTGAAAACGCTCGCATGTTTAATGTATCAGGCAAAGTTTATTTTTAAAAAATTCATATGTAACACATTTTACCATTAAGATACGTGTTATAAACATACATTTTGCACATGAATAATGCAAAATATCTTTGAACTTACTCTTGTATTTCCCTTCTCAAGATGTCCTAAATCCTACTCATATTTTAGTACAACGGGACGGAAAATAGTTACTTTATTCACGGAACTTCACACAGTTAAAGGTTTCTTGACGTAAAGTAACATGTGAAGTATGATATCCAATTGAAAAATCTTGCGCATATTTGCGCTTTATTAAGATATCCGCATTTAAAGTGCCTATTAGTATCTATCTACGCTCTCCGTGAACGAACCCTTTTCATTTCAAACAGTATTTATAATTCCAACTCTGTTTATTACTATTTTCAACCACATATTTGAACTATGCAATCTTCTATAAACGTAGGAATGCCGCATTTTTCATAAAAAAAAAATAAAATTTTCACAGTAATTAATTTCAAGAATGTTTTAAAATTAAGATCGCCATACTAAATTCGACATTTTGATTATATAATTTTAGGCGAATATTGGGAAATTATCACAATTCCCGCAAAAATGAATTTAAAAAAAAGATTCATGCCAATGCTATTAGGTCTGCGATATTGAAATTTGCATTTTGGACAAGATATTCGTAATCAGCGACCCGAAGAACAGTAGGATACCAATTTTCGTGCAGATCTATCAATTTTTTAATATACACGTCCACCATATTGGATTCGCCATTTTGTTTTCAAAATTTTGAAGTTCAGATTCGTAATCAGCGACCCCAAAAACCCCCGACCACCAATTTCTGACAAGATTAAAGTACGTTTTGAGGGTTTTGCCGCTTTTTTGCGATTTGGAACCACTGTGCGTCCGGATGAAGATGTCCCAAAATGGATGGAACAAGAATGAATGGAAGCAGTGGAGTAAAAGTTTCTTTGATAATAAAGGTGGTAGCTGTTTTCTGCCCTCCTTTTATAGAAACTGTTATTTACCGGTGTATCACTATTTCTGGCCCACTGTGCGCAATATTTTGCCGCGCTTAAACCCCGCATCGCAAAAACAACTGCTCCCACCGACACCTGAATATCATTCATGCAACGACACCAATGCAAATTGTCCATGAACGCTTACACCGGTTTCCCCGCGAATATTTCCCGATCCCGGGGCTGCACGTTTTCAGTCGTAAATCGGGAGCGCAGATTTTTTCCGTTATTGTTTCAACACGCCGCGTCGATTCGGAGGGACATGCAATTTTTATCGACTCGCGTGCCCCGCGCGCCCCGCGCACATTAAACCGTTGCAGCGGCTGAATTGTCATTATAAATGTAACGAGACGACTATTCTCTAGGTACAATGCTCTAAAAATTCCATCGAGTTTGACGGAAATATTAGGTTACGATTCGAATCGAAAGCTAACGCGATCCGGCGTGTCGCGGCAACTGGAAATTTACTTCGGGGAAGGAATCGAGCTTGATTCCTATTCAACTCACGAACACAAATGTGCATCGGACCGGCCGAGTGTGTGTTTGAATCGACGCGCGTTTATACGCGCTATCGAATCAATTAAAACAACGAGCGCTGGTTAACAGATCAACAATTAATTACTGCAATCGGCTGTCGCGCGCCGTCCAGAAAGCGGTTTCACGATTTGATGTGGGTTACCAGCCGACGGAAAATAAATTAAAGCGATTAAATATTTCGCTGCGGTGGCATGTTCGAACTGTGTCCGATCTACACCCCTTCAGCTAACTTTCGTCGAACTCGCACCCTCGTGCGTTTTAATTTTCAACGTTTTTTGGAAATTCACTTGCAAATCGACTGAACTATCAAAATTCTACTGAATAACTTCCTTGACTGATCACCCATTTATAATGCCTTTTATAGTAAGAAAAGCTAATCAAATTCAGAACCACAATTTTCAGATTCGAGATCAAGAATAAATTCTTGACTCTGAATGATTTTTAAAGTCGTCGAGAAATTGCGTTGGAATCTTTTCGAACGTCTTCCCAGCGCACCTCGAGGACTAAAAGGCTTGATCGAAGCGTGAGCCACTTCCTGCGATTTTTCATTACCCCCTTTATCTCTCAGGTCGCAGTTACTCGGCCCTTTTAAATGCTGAGTCAGCCACGTTAATTAATGTTCGCAAAAAGGGGCGTGTAAACGAGCGTCGCAAACCATCGCGGCAGCGCAACGTCTGTAAATGGGAATTTCATAAGGAAATTTCGAAAAGTAGCTGCATTCAACCCTTGGTGCGATCCCCACCGCGGTGTATCGTCAAAGTTTCGCGATGAAACGAAACGGAGGGACACGAGTAACGTTCCAAATACAAATTACGCGGAACCAGCTTCCGCGGCCGCTTTTTTCAAACCGGAATTAAAACGACACCCTTGAACCATTCAACTGGATGCGTTAATTAAAGCAAAGTGGAACTGTCCAATGAACGAGAAACGGCGGTAAGAATACGCTGGTCCAGCGTTTCCCTCCGTGTTTCCACGATTTTCTTAGCGGGGGTTGAGAAGAAGAGGGGTTGATGGCGTGACATTTTTCAAGCTACTACAAGCTACAAGTTACCTCCTCTACTTTACTTAGTTCTATGCTTAGTTTAGTTTTGTTTTTGTCTTTAGTCTTAGTTTTTAGTTTTTTCTTCAAGTTTTTCAAGTTTGCGCTTTGGTCTGTACGCTATTACGAGGTTAAGCCTAATAACAGCTTTAGCTGAGCCTCGCCTTTTCACCTTACTGTGTACTAATTGGCGAAATAAAGACGGAAAACAAAAAAAAAAAATTAAGTTCACTGCGGAGATACTATTTTTCAATCTGTTCAATAATATCACTAGTTTACACTGAAAATGTACATTTGATGAGAGGTGACTTTTCTTATGGATTTTCTCCCGCTGGATTCGAAAATCAAGGTTAAATTTTTTTTTATGGAACAGTTTTTAAGATATTGTGATTTTTTCAATTTTTATACATCTTTTCACTTTAAAAACCATATCTGGAGCTAGATGTGCCCGATTTGGTCGTTCTTGGTACCAAACGAAAGACATTGAAATGACGAACAAATATGTATAATGGGATCTTTAATTGGTTAAGCGGTTCAAAAGATATTGATGAAAATAGTTCACATTTTAAGAAAAAATAAATTTTTGAGCTTATTCTGTGGCCACGGAAAAATAGAAACCGATAAAAAACGTCCGGTTTCTCTTCATATACGTAAACCTGATACTTTTACGCAAAAAATAACACCAACCAGAAGTAAATCGACCGAAAAATGGCAAAGTTATTAGCGATTGAGTGAATTAATCCAAATCCCACATTTTGACAAGTGGCCATGCCGGCAACGGTTTTTTTCGTTCTCACGTTGACGCCACTGCTACAGCGAAAACTGTATTCTCCTATTTGAAAAAGCTTTTCCCGCAGCTTTCTACAGGAAAAATCAAGGAAGGCGTCTTTGTTGGTCCACACATAAAAAAATTGCTCAGAAGCACAGAGTTTCCAACATATTTAACACCCGTTGAAAACGAGGCTTGGAATTCATTTCGGCTGGTTGTTACCAATTTTCTTGGGAACGATAAAAGCCCTAGCTACGAGGCAATTATTACCGATTTTCTGGAGAAATACAACACGATGGGTATGGAATGCCATTATTTAATTTCATTCTTGTTCATTTTCTCTTGTATTCTTTTTACCATTTTATTTAATTCTAACAGGTGTAAATATGTCTCTGAAAATCCATTTTTTACACTCTCATTTGAATTTCTTTCCGGACAATCTTGGTCACATAAGTGACGAACACGGCGAGAGATTTCACCAACAAATTAAGACCATCGAGCGACGTTATCAAGGGTTTTGGGATGAAGCAATGTTGGCAGACTACATATGGTTCCTCGTGAGAGAAACGAATCTCAAAACCAAACGAAGACAGAGCAAGAGCCAAAACTATATTTCTAAAATATTCTAAAGAATAGAGTTGGGTTCTTTCATATGTTTTTTTACAATCAAAATTGTGTTGTTTTATTCAAAACGAAATGTCAGTTTTCGCTGTAGCAGTGGCGTCAACGTGAGAACGGAAATAACCGTTGCCGGCATGGCCACTTGTCAAAATGTGGGATTTGGATTAATTCACTCAATCGCTAATAACTTTGTCATTTTTCGGTCGATTTACTTCTGGTTGGTGTTATTTTTTGCGTAAAAGTATCAGGTTTACGCATATGAAGAGAAACCGGACGTTTTTTATCGGTTTCTATTTTTCCGTGGCCACGGAATAAGCTCAAAAATTTATTTTTTCTTAAAATGTGGATTATTTTCATCAATATCTTTTGAACCGCTTAACCAATTAAAGATCCCATTATACATATTTGTTCGTCATTTCAATGTCTTTCATTTGCTACCAAGAACGACCAAATCGGGTACATCTATCTCCAGATATGGTTTTTAAAGTGAAAAGATGTATAAAAATTGAAAAAATCACAATATCTTAAAAACTGTTCCATAAAAAAAAATTTAACCTTGATTTTCGAATTCAGCGGGAGAAAATCCACAATAAAAGTCACCTCTCATCAAATGTACATGAAATTCATTTAATTTTGTAAACTACTGTATTCTGCATTCGAATTGTAATGTACGCCGCGTTTGAATTTCGGTAAGTTCAATTTAAAAAATAGGGGAGTACTTCCAGAGGGTGAAAAAAGGTCACATGATGCAGTAGTTTTACTGCCCCCCGGGCGTTCTCAATCTAAGCTCTAAGCCATCCTGATTGAAAGCCACGGCGCAGAGGATAAATGGGGGGGGGGGGGGAAACAAAATGTGCACTCAGAAATTATTGATCTGGAGCAGTCGCGTCGCTTTCGCAAACTCATTCGTCACGTCCACCCTCGACACGTTCGTTCCGTGCATTTCTACAGCGTGCACACAGAAGTTCGAGGAAAGGAAGGGTTCGCTTGTTTTAATCTCATTGCCGGCAGACGCGTCTATTTTTATTTAAGCAAGCTTTCGACCCACATTCCCTTCAAACGCTCTTCAAGCCGTCCGCGCGTTGCTCTTTATTATTTCGCCCCGGCACTTTTGTGCCTGTGACTCGTTCGCGCCGAGTTATTCCGCGAAGAAACTTTTTGATAATACGCTCCCGAGGGGAGGGAAAAGCACGATTGCCCGGAATTCTGGGGGACAGTTATTCTCGGATGGAAACTTTCGGCAGTTTCTTTCCTCGTGGAAAAGTAAATACGAGCGATAACGTAAAACGACGGCCGCCGTACACCGCCGGAATAAACGAAGGGAAAATGGAGGGGCCGGTACAACGTTGATGTAACAGCAGATAGAATTGCACAACAAACGAACGAAGCGTTTGCTTCAACGAAACACTTCAAATATTACTCAAATTTCCGAAAACTATAAAGTTTCGCCGGGTGTTCCGAGCGTGCACGAGTAGAAGTTCATATTTCTCATCAGATAGGTACACTAAGGTTTCCATAGCCCACCAAGACTGTACGAAACTAATTCAAGTAATACAATAACTGACCCGAGCCAGAACAAAAACTCAGCTCCGGTATCCCGGGGTCACTACTCCCGCCCTGAGGGCACGCCTCAGGCCCTGTGTGGGCTATTACAAGGGCCACTGACACGACTAATAGGAACCGCAGATACAGTAATCGCAGGAGCCTGAAAAAAGGAAAGAAAAATTGTTTACCTTCGCCGAGGAACGCCGCGGAATCACTGATGGGGAGAAAGAACGTTCCCGTGGTGCGCCGATAAACAGGGTTCGCAGTTCAAATAAATCGTTTCGCCGTCCCCCGATCGTTTAGCCCGCGAAAGTGCACACGAGCTGCACGGGGGTGCAAGGTGAATTCCCGGCGGGGTGGAAATCGTGTCGGTGAGCACGAGCTGAGATCTGCAACCGGAAGCATTTCGACTGTTCCACCCGAGCGAAGAATCAAGGTGGTTCTGAGGCACAGAGGGGTTTGGAGGTGCGTGATTGGCTCAATCGTGTCTCGACCCCCCGTTAGAACGTGACCTGTCCCGACCGAACAAAGTTACCAGAAGTTTGCTTAACCTAATAACTCGGCACGGGGTTCACGTTGCCCCGCGTACGGATCTTAACGAAATTTAAAGCGACTGCCGCTAGACCGGCCAACCCTTCGATCGCTAACCATTGTTCAAATTGAACGGTATTTTATCGTTCCACATTCGTGGAAAATTTTTCTCTAGCTGGGTCCAGCCTAACCCTTGTGGTTGCGAAGCTTCCGAAAGCTAAGTGATTCCATAAATTGTATTGTATTTCGTGCAGAAGCTCGCTGATTAATTATTTGCATACGAGTCGCTCCAGGCTCTTTCCATTCGTCTTTACGACTCGTTAACTCGGCTCGCCTTACAGCAGGATACCACCTTCGCACTTGAAAAAAATTGAAAATTTTTTTGTTCTCAAAGTACTCTTTCAAGTGTATAGAATCGAAATTCATTCATTAGAAAGGTGACCGGAACCTTTTTCTTGTGTAAAAACCGGATTGGAACAGATATATAAATCTATATAAAACTTTAAACGCGTTTTTCTCGAAACGATGTTTTCCAAATCGGCGTGTCAGATTACTCCTATAATTTTCATCCGATTGACTTGAAACTTTGCACAATTCTTCCCCGTGGTGTAATCTAACGATGTACGTATGACTTTTGCTGTAGCGTTGTTATTTTTCTTTTGGTGCGCAATTTTATAAACTTCTTTAAACTTTTTTACCCTAAAAAATTGACCTTTTTGTTCAAATGGCCGCCATTTTCTTAAAAATCGAAATTTCGTAAAATCCCTACGTACAGCATTAAAAAATATTGTTGCCAATAGGAACATTCTTTGGTTTTTTTTCTAAGAGCCACGTACAAAGCGGAATTTGACACGCCGTCTAACGATGTTCCTCCAAAGGAGTGTATTTTGGCGCCACCTACAAGAGATTATTTTTCACTTTTTCAGTTTCAAAAAATGTGTAATTACAGATTAAAGTTACATTAATGAATGACTGAAACCGATTTTGTTTCTGCGCATTCTTTGTATGCAAAAAAAATTCATGAAAAACGCCTCCAAAATCGCAGTCAAAGGTGGTATCCTGCCTTAAGTGTAGAACCGCGACAGAAGTTTCCTCCGCTCGATCGCGTCGACGTCGACGCACGGCGATTTTCACGGACCAATTGAAATGCCCGCGATGTGTCAAAGTACGTGTGAAGCAGCTTCGGACGGCGAACGAGCCGTTCGACTGCGCTCGCTCTTTCCGCGCGAGGGAGACTTTGTTAAACAGTCCATTAAAGTGCAATGCCCGGGGCAGATTTACGGGCGACTTGGCTGTTGCGTTTCTGGCACGTAAGCAGCCGAAATTTATATCTCCGCGGATCGTGGATTATCCGGTTTCATCGCGGCGTTGGTAGCCAGAGGCCGGGATTAATCCGTGATGATTTGTCGGGATGTTTTGTACGTGAACTGGCATAATTGCGCGAGCAGACGGGGAGCAGGCGAATGGATACAGTTCTCGCGCGGAGGGCTGAGCAAATTTCGGGGATATGGTAATTAGATACGTAAGAGTCCGGTACACGAGTAAACATTAATGATGACCGAGTTAAGAGGAGGAGAGGAATTTCAATTATGTGGGATCAGGAACCCCCATAACATAAGAGGCGGATACGGAAGAACGAGGATGGGGGAAGTCGGCGGTAGCCGAGGTGGTTAAGGCGGCTGGCCAGTGCGCAAACCTAGAGATCGCGGGTTCGAGTCCCGTTGAGGCGACTTCCTGTTTTCCGTGATCCTACAATTATTTGGTATTATTTGGACGAAAGTACCAAACGAGATTATCAAACGATTTTGTAAATGATCTCGAGGAGTAACGAGGAAGATACAGGTGACTGGGGCAAAGTCAATTACCGTCAAGGACCCAGTTCCTGATCGGAACCCAATTCCTGATCAGTTTAGTATATGTATAAATACCAAATAATAAGTTTATCACGATACAAATTTATTCTAAAAAATGACTAAATAATTATGAAGTATTTTTAAATTTATACGCAAACATTTGATAGCTCGTAGTAAAATGTTTTAGGTTGATCAGAAACTGCTCCCTTTGCATCTTAAGTGATCAGGAACTGGGTCCATGACGGTAGTGCTCTAGATCAGTAGGATGCAATTTTATTGTAGAGGAGAGGCTTGCAGGTTGCCACTGCTTGCAGGTTGCCACCCCTGCTGTATTTCGACTTTCTAGCAGTGTCAGAACCTCAACTCTGACTCACATCGACGTTAAAAGATCACTATTGTCACTATTTTATAACCTCTGGAGCGGACAGACGCAATAACGCTGTGTTTGCTGAGCGAAGGGTAATATAGTGTTTGTCAAGAAACTGAATTATTGAAATTGTGTGCTTTCCTTGTGCTCGTAAATTGAACATTTTCATCGACAATTCAAGATAACTATACGTACTCTGTTGTCTTTTTTATCTAATTTACATATGCCAAACAGAATTTTTTCTCATATTTTCCTAAAAATGCGTCGGAATGCAAGTTGCCTCCTTTTTTGGCTTGCAGGTTGCCACCTCTCTCTTTCCCGCTTGTTTACACTCAAATGTCATCGAGTTTGAAGTGAAGTGTTTTTATTGCATTTTAGTCATATTTTGGTTTATTTTTTACATTTTTATAAATTTTTAGTATGGCAGCACGCAGGTTAAAAAAATCTGAATAATATAATTTATTAATAAAACTTAATAAATTTTGAAAAGTTTTCTGAATCAGGTTTTTACTTGAGTTTTTTCCCACTTTTAGCAATTTTTTTGGGGTGGCAACCTGCGAGCCAAAATTTCAAGGAGACAATTTTAGATACTTTCGATAATTTGCAGTATAATTTTTCTTTTTCGAGAGTTTGCATGATTTGTAGCTCAGGATTGTAGCTCAACACTTCCTCTTTCCAACTTATACCATAAATCAACGATACGTTAATTTTATGACGAGTTATGATCAAAAAAGCTTAGGGGTGGCAACCTGCAAGCCTCTCCCCTACATATATAAATTCTATAATAAATTTTTAATTATAAATCCTCAGAAATTTTAGGATCCCTTTACACTAACCTCAATTCCTAGCTAGCGTAGACCGTTCGCGCAACGAGCGCGAATCGAGTACAGTAAAGTAAATTCCAGTCGTCCCAGCAAATAAAGAGAAGCAGTGAGAAATGGAAATGCGTCGACGACGTTTATTCGTTTGTTTCTTGCTGCTCCACTTGCCGTTTCCCAAGGCAAACGCGCGCGGCTTGCTCGCGGTGAGGGCGAGGGGAGGATTCAGAAGCGGACGCGCGTCGACTGTTTGCTCGGGAATTTTCACGCGTGAAAGGCTTGCGTGACAGTAGGCGAGGGGATGGGCGGTCTGTATATTCTTCGACAAACAATAAACTCGCAATCGTCGCGGAGAAGCGGATTCGGGAGCGGATTCGGGGCCCGGAGCCCGCCCTAATTGCCGCGACATTGTTGTGCAAATAACGAGGGGGCGCGCGCGCACGCGCCCGCCAGAAAACGCCTCGGCTGGCAAATCGCATTAGCGGCACGTCGATCGAGTCAATCGTCAAACGGTGGGATCAATATTCAAATTCGACCCTGTTGACAAACGGATTTACATACAAACCTCGTCTACGCGGCTAGAATCGATTAGCGAGGCGTTCGCTTGTCGTTGATTGAGCCGAGCCGTGGCTCCTTCTATTCCGTGTATGCCTTTCGCGCTGATTCCCTTAAGAATCCTGCCTCTATCGTAACGAGTTTCGTCGGTGATTGTCGTTTACTCTCCACTGCCACCGAATCACCGGCGTGCCGAAGTGTTCACGAGTGAACGCTGAACAGTGGTCCCTTTGAAAGGTGGAATGGTAAGGCTGAGAATGAGGAAATTAAAGGGCTACGTTTCGTAGGAGTACCCTGGATGTTCCATTGGAACTGATGGTCCTCAGAGTTCGTGGAATAAGTTATTAGCAAAAGGCAGCAGAAGAGGTGCAAGTGGATTCTTTTCTGAATCGAAGAGACCCACATACATACCACTGCCTCTTCCAGGAAGAACATTCTAGAAGACCCCTAATGCAGTTTCCCAACGCCGAGTAGACAAATCACCACTGACGATCTCCGACGACCAGGCAGATGAGGTGCCACTAGTACATTCCCCCCCAGGGAAACTAGGCCACTCGTAAATAGCTGTCTTCCCTGTAGCAAAGTGGACAAGTCGCTACTAATGTCCTTCCCAGAGAGAAAATGGACCCACTGATGGCCCTCCGCCGAGGGCAAACTGTCTTCAAAGCCATTGATACCTCTCCCTGTACAATAAAACAGGCAACTTTCCACCGGTGCTTTCCCCAACGAGATAAAGTTCCCCGTTTGTAACCGCGTGCCCCAGCAACGTTCGTGGATGATCCATGAGCCTCGATATCTCTATTCGATATGGCCGAGCCAGCTACCATGCTGGATTGAAGTGGTCACGCGCGTCAAGGTATCGTGTAACGTTCCTCGTGATCATCCAATCCCACAGACTGCTCGCATTTAGATTCGCAGCTGTGACACGCGCCAGAGGATCTAGGATCACGCGCGAGGCGACGCCGTCGGCGATTTATCAAGCCGCCGTGTACAAAAGGGCATTGTGGACCTTGAAAATATTGTCGGGCGGCTGCGAGGCTGAACAATCGCGACGGCGACGAATCGCCGTGAATCAGACGTTAATTATTATAGGCCGCTAATTAAAACGTCATTCGCGGTCCGAGTGGCTCCAACAGATAAGCTATTTTATCGCCGGCGGAGGTGCGGCCGTCGTAATAAATTCCTTCATCGATAATTATTCTTTCCTTTTCATTAGGCGGCCGGTGATTTATTGTTCGGCGGCGAAACAATGAAGCGGTTCAAGTAATGCTCGACGCCCGGCGCAAATTATTTGCAGTTGACGTTATTGCGGTGAAACGGTAGCGCCGGGCGCTTGAATTTTAATGGGCCGCGCTTTACGAACATATTGTTCCCGTTAATACAACAGGGAAATTCGTGTAAACAGACGGTTACAAAGGGCTTTATTAAAGAGCCATGATGAAAACACCGACGGGGAGGGAAGAAACATTTGGATGTCGTGGAACCGTGTTTCATTCTCGCGGAATGATCGTTGACATTTTTAAAAACAAAAAATAATAACTAGATTACCCTATCAGAGCCAACGTGACCCAATGTTTCTTTCTACAGCCGGCACAGCGCACCGCTTCTATTTCCATGCATTTCACATTTTTTTATATATCCACAAACAAAGGTTTTCGAATGGTTGAGCAGCGCAAGTTCTCCGGCAATGTTTGCTGTAAAAACGGATCATATTTTCGCCGATTGCCAAACAATTCTCCTTCCATCACAGCGAAAACATCGTTGACGCATCGATTGTTTGGATTCCAAAGTGATTCTGCTTCGTAAAGGGGAGTGCTTTAAAAAATATTACGGGTGCGCGACGTGTTGCCTCTGGAAGAGGAGTTTCTTCAAACTATCACCCAAGCAGCTTTCTATCTCCCACAGTTCTACAGTATTCAGACACTGTACCTATTCCTATTTGCCACGTGTTATCAGATATAAGATCCCAAGCCTCCGGAGCAAAAAGCTGCGCATTCACTAGGCAACCTGCAGCACCAATTCAGATTCACTCCAGCACCAGTTCACTCTCAATTCTACACCATTTCCAACTCGCGCTAGTCCGCTTGCATACTCCTCCAGCTGCAATTCTTGCTACATCAATTCTATACGAGTGCGATACCAGTTACCCCTAACTACACCCCCATTCCTTGCCCTTCAATTCCCAGTGGAATTCAATAAATAAAACCGAAACTCTTGGCTCACTGTGCCGACGAAAGAAGATTCTTCCACGAGATCTGTCGATCGCCGCAGGTCTGCTGCATCCGCGCGGATTAGAGGACGCAGCGTCGATTGATCACATCCGCCAGACAAGTCGATGAACGCCGCCATTAGATGGCAGAGGCCCGCGGAATGCCCGACACTTGGCCGATTCGGAGGCGAATATGTAATCAGCCGGCGGGCGGGCGTTTAGAATTACCGGTGCATTGAGATGCAGCCCGAGTTCCCCGTGGCGGATGCAAGCGCAGCCCGTGTAAGAACGCTGCTAAAAGGGGCTGAAGTGTGAGCTTGCCCTCGGAACTGGGATCCCCTTGCCTCGAGCAGTTCCCATTCGTGCCTCCTTTATTCCCGAACGAGGCCGCCCACTAACGGGGATCGAAAATTTCCGAGGGTACCCGTCGGCACGAACCGCCTCGATGGTCTCGTAACTTCATCCCCCTCTGCCCACCTGGGCGAAATCTGCGTCAAAATTCCGTCGAAACTCCGTCAATGGAGATTTCGAATTTTACGCCGGGGAAACGGGGGATACACTTTTCCCTGCGTGTAGCTTCGCTGGGCTACTGGTTGGACAAAATTATGTGGTCAGGGGAGATTTAATTTTTTAGTTGAACGAGGTTGCTTCTGTGTTTGGGACTTGGGAATCGTGATGCTGCAGGTTCGTGAGATCTGTTGGGAAGTAAAAGAGGTGGAATACTAGGGGTTGCCAGATTGTAGGGATTTCGTATCATTGTTATATAGGGGAGACCGGGGCTAAGTCGCCACTTTTAAACAGGGACTCCTACCGGTACGTAAAATACCGGTATTATACCGGTATTTTTCGGTTGTATCTTCGTCTGAGACTCAATACCGGTATAACGCTCATACCGGTATTTCGCTATACCGAAACCGATATCATACCGAAATAGATAAATACCGAAAACAAAAGGTTACCGGTAACCGAAATAAATACCGGTATTTTTTCGGTATTCTTTTCAGTAACATGGTAGGTTTCGGTGTTCACCGAGAAGAATACCGAAAAAATACCGGTAATTCCGAAAACCGATTGTTTTCGGTATTTATCTTTTTCGGTATGATATCGGTTTCGGTATTTATCTTTTTCGGTATGATATCGGTTTCAGTATAGCTGTATTGGCGAAATACCGGTATGAGCATTATACCGGTATTAAGTCCCTGCTTTTAAATATCTCCGAATCTATACATCGTATGATCTCGCGGTCGATACTGTAGATCTTCAATCAGATTTCAATGCGATCGACAGAGTATGGTGAATTTAGGTACTAAATTGTAATTTTTATTTCGTTGAACGTGTTGGTTGCTATGAAAAGTGGCCGAAAGTGAATTTGTTTTCGCAACGAAAATTTCGGTTTGCACCTTCGCACTCATCGCGGAAAATCTGAAGGTAAGTGATTCTTAGAGAATCAATAATAACACATCTTTGAGTGTTTTCCTTCAAACAATTTTCATTTTCTACTAACAATTTGGTACGAAAAGAAGGTGGCGACTTAGCCTCAGGGGGTGGCGCCTTAGCCCCGGCGATTTTGACATTTCAGAAAATACACCAACGTCAATTTTTCGATTTCTTCATTACACTATGCCAGATAAACATTATATCGTATAGTAATTTTGTAGCTGAGGCTTTACTCTTTCCAACAGTATAAATATGTACGGTAAAATAATTTATTTTATTGCCGAAAATTGGCACCGCCAAAAAAGTGGCGGCTTAGCCCCAGTCTCCCCTACTTAGTGCTTTGTAATTTAACTGTATTTAACTTTCCTCTGTAATTTTGTAGTTCAAGCGGTTGAATGATTCTTCTTGATACTGGAGCTCAGATCAGAGAAAGGCGCACCTTCGATTCGTTTCGTTAACACCCGCGCGAGCGTCGCGTTATTAAGGAATTTTCCCGCGCAATGGCATGGGCAATTTCGTGGTTTCGTTCCCACTGCAATCATCCTCGCGTTATTCGAGATTGCATCCGGACGACGTTAAATCCACCGACGAAATTCGCGCGCTCGTTGGGGCATAACACTTCTAGGAAATCGACGTCTACTTTCGCGAGTCGATGGCTTATTGTCGATTCGATCTTGGCCCCTGGCCGTCTACCACTTTAACACAGACGTTAAATCAATAATTACGCTCGATCAGCTCCCACAAAACTTGTGACTTCAGAACGCAAATGTTCCTGACTCTTCGAAACACACGCGAAATGTATCGCCTAATGCGACTTCGAGGCACGGAAATAAACCGTGGCGTTGAACGTGCAAACGTGTCACCAGTAATTCTGCCACAATTACAAAATATCTGGACCAGCCGCGGCCCACTGTAATGTGTAATTAATGACCGATAAACGTTTGCTTGATCTAGGACCGCCGGTAAACTCGGACTGTTACCTCGGCGTTAATTAACAGTAAATTCAAATTAGCGCGCATTATTGCGCGATTAATATCGGGGGTTGATTGATGCGCGCGCATGACGAACGTGGCGCGTCCGAATTAAATCTCTAATATCGCTTACAATAGCCTCGATCGCGATCCGAGCGTGCAACGACCGTCGAATTTCCATTAACTATCGAAATGTACGGGCTAATAACAATCATGCCGCACATTTTATCTCGGGTGCAATTGAAGTTCGATAAAGGTAGTCATCTCGGAACACATCTGTTCACCAGGAAAATAGCAAATCACTTACAACAGAATCATGGAAATACGAGTTAGAATAAAAGTAAGTGGCCCTTCTACACCACTTTTCCGAATGTGAATTTGTTTCTCAGCTTTGTGTGAAGAATGGGGTGTTGAAGGGGTAGGATGATGAGTATTTAATGACTTTGGGTGCTCAATTCATCTTGATTCTACTGCAATTCAAAAGAAATCCTTTATCAGAGCATTTGAACGGTTATGTTAATTCAGCATTTCCCTTAGTATCTTTATATCGAGAAGCCGCGTTAAGGGGCGTATACAAAACGCCACGATAAAGCTCATTTCACTTTTTCCGCGTTCCTTTTCTTTCCTTAATTTTCATTCTACCCCGCCAAGTGTGCGTTCTCGCGGTAATGCGGTTGCTGTTGTACAGTGTATTTATTTAAAATTCTCATGAATATTCCGCGGGAGGAATGATGTTAAATACTTGGCGGGAAAACTGTTATTCGACTTAATCCTTTTGTTGCATAATTTATAATTTCACGGGTGGCGGACAGGAAGCTTCTCGCTCTGGGGCCCAACGTTTATATTAAAACTCTTTAATTCGCGACGTTCGAGAGGTATAACAACTTTTTCCACGTAGTTACGAACTCTTTATGCGACCGTGGCGGCAGCATCTTCGCGAGAGGCTGCTGGCGTTGTCCTGCAACGTGAAACGCACATTTTTTTTCGAAACTCCACCCGCCACTTCCAAACGAAATTTTCAGGGCAAACTTTAAGTGGAATCTTCTTGTTATCGCCCATGGAGATAAGTTTCTGGTTCCAGTCGCCGATTCGCGGGATTATCACCCGTCTCCCCTGATTCGTCTTCAGAACTCCTTGATTGTGAGTCAACTTTTGATGACAAAGACACGGGGATGACTTCGGTTCGTTTTGACGTTGATTTCAACGTAGATTACATTAGCCTCTACCTGGGACAGAATTTTCACTAGCAACTCCGAAACTAAAGCTTGCTATTCGCGCGTTTCGGGGTTGCAATCTCGTATAAGGAGTGCCAAAGGGAACAAGTTTGTGTGTTTAAATCTGTGGATACCTTCATCGCTCTGATCAAGCAAATTACTTGGAAACGAAAAAAATTCATCTTCAAAATTTTGAAGTCAACGCCATTTTCGTAGACCCCAAAAGGGGTATTAATCTAACAACCCTTTGTAAGACTCCGAAACAAATGTACAATCGAGTATGAATGTCCTAACCAACGCCACTCTCAACACTCGGTCCAAGAAGATCTTTAGAAAGTACCTCAGAAGACCCCCAACGTTGTACTTGCATCCCTTAATTCGAATCTGGCGAATTCTACACGGATGATCGTGCTCGTGCTTGGCAAATTTTGCGGCACAGAGAATTGGAATGTAGAACAGAAAACAACGATAATATGAAGGGGGGGGGGGGGCACTGTGCTTGTCCAGCATCGTTCTTCCCGGGGCAAAGGATTCGCGAAACGCAGTTAACTGCTTGGAAACCTTCTCGTTAAGAGGCTTTCCGCGACAAAGCGGCTTTCTATTACGCGTCAACAGGGGATGGAGCCGGGAAATGCATTGTTTTTCCCTGAGGGATGAGATTTCCTCTTGCTTTGGAAATCCATCTAATGGGTTCCTGAACGAGCCAACCGCACGAAAGAAATCCGAACCGCTTGGCCCCGCAATCGTGTCCTCGCGATCGTAAAATCCCTTCGGGTCAAGCAGCCGTTCCTTGACGTCCATTCGCGTGCCTGCTTGCCCGCGAGGAAAGTGAAATGCCTCGTTAAAGGAACGGGAAGAGTTCCTAGACAATCCAGATACGCCCTGCTGTTTGGCACTGAAGGGTAGCGCTTGATACCTTTCACTTTATACAGAGGAAAAGGAAACATAAAGGAATCTGAGAGCTGAGAAAATGGTAACCAAATTGTTTGAAGACACGATCTAAGATCAACCATAGACATATATAGACGGAGCGTGTCTGAGGGGGGTTGTAAGATTCGCGGTAAGGGGACTGTCATACAGGCAAATCGGGTAACTCCGTTCCTCCTCGGGGCCATTCGGAAATTCAATGACGTTATATATATCTATGAGGGATACTTAGTCGAAAAGGTTAGCTATACTTATACATAATTCAAAATTTCGTATATCATGTAGGTTATATATATAACAAAATTAGTAAATAGAATGCAGCTTTTTTTAAATAACATCGTACTTATAGATATATGCAATAATATTTATATTTTTAAAGATTTTGTAAGCTTAAAAGTTCATAAACATAATTAATATGCATAAATAATTATATAGTATAATAGATATATATCGCTCATTTGCTGCGACATAACTGATGAAAAAAAAAATATTTTTATTATAAACATATTATCTATTCGATAATCAAGCAACACATTTGAATTTCTAAGATTATATATATAATATATAAATTGTTGGTTATGTATGTATATTTATTTATTTACATGTGAAATCGAATACTATCATTATTTATATTTTCTTTCTCCAACTGTTCGCAGTTTTTATTTTTCCTGCGATTTGCACAACCGCTTACTACGCAATAAGTCATTATTACACTCAATTAATATATGATTATATACAACGACCACTACGATGCTTTAGAACAGTAATAGTTGAGCAACAGTGGTTACGTTTCGAACATAGCCATTAATGCCGAACCGACAAGAAACGAATACATCCGAACCTAGCTACCGAATTGCCTGTATGGTTTCTGCCTTTTCCCCTCCGATCTTACAGTCCCCTCGCCTACAGTCCTCTCTTCTGCTCCGTCTATATAAGTCTATGAGATCAACAGAGTTCGATAGGCTGATTTTCCGAACAACTGCAACTCATTCTCTAATTCCTTTCTTTGTCTACTTGCCCTCGATGTCTGACCTTTCGTCTTCCACTTTCCCTTTCTGCTTGCCTCGCTCTGTCAGCTTGATCCTCCCCCACCCCCCGTTCTCCAACCCCCTAGTTCCCTAGTAGTATGATTGCCCGCGTGCAGCGTCCAAATAAACCGGGTATCGATCGCGAAACCACCGACAGCACTAGGGGGGACATTTATCGGGTTGGAACACTTGTTTAGCATATACCACGCTGGCCCGTCATTATCATAATGCGCCCGTGGCCAACGATGATCCATTCCGTTTCCGTCTAGCAACGCTCCCGTATAAATAGTAATCGCCTGGACACGGCCGAATGCGCGGCCATGTTGATCGTTAATGTAACGAACAGCGTGCCGACAATCTCGTAATTTTCGTTATTCGTCACCGTTGACGTGGGATATTTACCTACCGCGCGTTCACAATCAACCGCCGAGCAAACACGTCACGCGATACGTGATTATCGCCACCCTAATCACGCTCCCATCGACACGCGGGCACGCGTCCCCTTTGATCAGCCGGGATTTTGTTCGTCGGCTGGACTTCAGTCCCATTCGCGTGCTCGGTGAAGCTGGACGCGATGGAAGATCAGCTTTCGTTTGCTGTTCAACTCGGGGTTCAATCAGAACTGGAGAAATTGAGTGGCGGAGGGACAGGTGCTCGATGTCTTCCAGCGGCCAATATTTCCTTGAGTATAGCATGCTTTCTGCTTGTAAATGCTGAGCTAGGATTGGTCTTCTTTCCCTTCCCTCTCGCTGATCATTTGTAGTCGCAAAGTTTATTGCACCCGCGTAGACTCGTGCTTTAACAATGTCACAAGCTCCCAGAAGGTGGGCCAGCTATCAGCAAATGGAACGGAGAACCGCCGAGCTGCGACTATCTCGAAGCCGGGCACGATTTTTAATGAATGCTGCAGTGTCATGTCAGGAATGTTTCGTGTATGAAATTCCGTTCGAAACTACTCCTGTTTCAGCATGAGAACAGAGCAATACCTTCTACGTCAGTGGCTGTTTGCTTCGTGCATCCGTGCACACTCCTCTGTCCATGTTGGCGACCGTTCTACAGTTTTAATAATGTTTCCCGTTCCGGTGATATTAAATTGCGAATATCAACCCTTAACTCGTTATAACGTTGCATCTCCGCGATATTTCCCCTGTTTCGCGCGGTCGTTTTGGAATTCGTTCCGCGTTTCTTTGAAGTCGCGACAATTCCGTTCTATCTCGCGTAAATTGACATTTAAATCCCGTGGGAACAGCATGGAAGTACGGGTTCGCGAGCTTTATCGAAGCTACGCAGCAGACAGCGTAGATTGGTTTTAGATACAATTTCACTAGCGCTTGTAAATGAAAGTAATCGCCCTTCAAAGCGTCCACCAAAATGGCAGCTGAAACATATTCCGCCCCGTAGAATATTCCCCACCGAAATAATCGAAATGGCAGTTCAAACTTCTATATTGCCCCGCGATTGCGCCGATAACCTGCCAAGCTGTAGAAACCTACATTTAGCCCAGGGGTATCTACTTTTCCGGAAGGCAGGATTCTTTGAGCTTCCAACAGCGAAGGCTAACTCGCGAAGCAAGTATGCGAAGAACGCCGTGGACAGTTTTGAAATTTGCAGATTTCCTGCTACTCGAAAGGGGAATTTCGAAATACGGAATCAAAGAGAATTCCAGCGATTGTTCCCGACGGTATTGGACCCTTTGCCGTGCCCGCGGTTTTGTTGCGCCGTTTTGCTTTCGAAACTTCGCCAGGGAAATGTTTTGAACTTTTACTCATCGACGGCGGCACGACAACCCTGTTTCCATCGATCAATTAAGTGGAGAACGGCATGGGGCTGACAGTCCCCGGTGAAAAATGATTTAGATGCTGCGGGCAGCGAGGAAGGAATAAAACCTATTACATAAACCAGAGGGCTGTAATGCCCTTACCCCGATAAAGTATAAATAATCAATTACGAGCTTTAATATTCCCTGTCCATGAAAGATTGAAAGATAATTTAGGTAATTAAGCAGATCTCCCCGCAAAAGTTCCTCCAAAGACTAATCCTTACTAATATATAAAAGTGAAACGTTGTCTGTTTGTTTGTCCTTCTTTCACGCCTAAACGGCTGAACGGACTTCATTAAAATTCTGAATATAGGGGAGACCGGGGCAGGTTATAACACGGGGTAAATTGTAACATAAGTAAAATCTTTTGACAAATCTGGTAACCCACAGCATGCGAGAGCTGCTTGACGATATTAGCACCGTCGGTTGTAGTGACACAAACGAGCGTTATGTATTCATTTTGTGGTAATAGCCCAGAATTTTAGTATTTCGAGCACGTAAGTAAATGTTGTCTTGGCACTTTTATTTCAATTAACCGTCATTAGGAACCGTTTGAATTTTTGTTTCTTTGTCCCAAACGAATCAGTACACATTGGTTTATTATTATGTGTACGCATTTTAGTGATTTGATGTTTAGTTTCTCGTTTGCTCAGATAAAACGCAAAAATTCGACCTCGGGGTAAATTGTAACATGTTACTATACTTACTCCGCTCCAAATGGTGATAAAGCAAGCTATTTGCTGACACACCGGAAAAAGATGCTCTAGACGACCAACAGAACATTCGAGAATCCAAAAAATAGAAAAAAAGTATGAAGGCAAAAGTAAAGAAAGCACAGAAGAAGATTTTGATAGAATCGGATGAATAAGCATTGGTTGCTTAACTCATGTATATCAAATGTTTAATAATGATCTGTGTTTTCATTTATATTTTTTAGAAATGTTTATTTGTGTTCATATTTGTATTTAAATAAGTAAAACAGATGTGTTACAATTTACTGGGGTAGATTGTAACAAAGGTTCAGATTTGTTTAAGATGAAGCTAGATGTCTAAGTGTCCACGATTTTGTCACGTACTTTCACGCAATTAGTTCACCACATATGTAAGTAGTAAATCGCGCAAATTATTTCCTGATTGAGGAAAACACTTTCGAGAAAAAACTGTGAAAACTTTTTTGTTACAATCTGCCCCGGTCTCCCCTACATTACACACGTCCTAGATTAGATTATAGGCTATTTATTTTTTTAGTTTAGGCTTTTTTATTTTTCAAACATCATAAATAATTCCCGGGTGAAACCGGGTAATGGGTCAGCTAGTGACAGATAAAAAGTCGAATCAAACGTTCTCCTTCGATCGCCCCATTCTCTTCAATATCGCATTTAAATAATCTTCCCGTTAAATGCATTATTACAAATACCCTGCGTTTAACAATGTACCATCCCAATCCAGTAATCACAGATTACTACATCAAACTTAATACTCGCTTCCACATGGGCTTTCACAGTGATTGGTAATTACAAAATTAAATTCTACTACGTATATTCCACTCTGATATTGCAAACCCCCGTTTAATCGCGTGCGCGTGTAAAGAGTACACATTTCGAAATTGTATGAAAACGTTTCGTAAGTTTCGCCCACCCTCGCCACATGGAAGTGGAATTTTTCCCCAACGCTTGCCACGGGCAGAGTTTCAAGAGCAAGGCGAAAGTTACGGCTTCGAAGGGTATATGTATACGCTCGATGATCGTTCACGTTCTTATCTCGGAACCAACGCACGAATGCCCTGTCTGTCGCGGGAGATTCGGTTGACGTGTCGTAGAGGGATTTAGCAGAATTACGGTGACCCCGTGCAACATAATGGATCGGTCAGGTGTACCGATAGCTAATTTCCTCGACATTATCTCTTCGTAGCACGCTTACCACGAACGACAGTCGCTGCCACGAACCTGACAGCTCGAGAAATTCGCCCAACAATACGCTGCCGTCTGCTCGAGCGTCTTCGCTCAACGGACCTGTTGGCCCACCGATTCGAACAAACTGTCTCAGACGTGGAAATTTGTTCGCCACCCAGCCAGGCCGCGGAACTACGCGCGCCTGTATCATGAGAATGTGCGCAAGATAATTTCGCCCTATTTCGAAGACTCGCTGATAAACAATGGTACAAAACAAATTCGTCTCGGTATACTTCCCAATCCCCGCTTAAGCCACCGAATTTCAATTGCAAAGTTTCTATCCATAAAGACTGAAGGCTTTACGCGGAATACTCTATTTATGCCTCTGGAAGCAGATTTCGAATGATAATCGAATCTTCAAACTGAAATCCAACTTGCAAGCACGCTCCACTTACTTTACCTCAAAACTTCCCTACTTCGACCGCCTTTAATTCGTTTCGGTTCGCCCAGCTTCCCAGCAGTCGTCGCGGTTGAGCCCCGCCCTTGTATCGAGCACACATCAATCGCGTATCTTTGAAGCACGACTAATGCCAGCCGAAATAAAACCGGACAAAAGCCATTCTTCCTACTGTATTCGTGTACAAATCCCTAAAAGCGCCAATAGAACGTTTGCCCCGGTGTTCGGCTCGCAATCACCGGGAGCCGCCGCTCCCGTTTAATTGTTCCAGCCGCGCGCTATTTATCCTCCGCCGATAATCTCCTTTCAGCGGGCACAAAGAAGCCAGGGGCGCTTGGCCACAATGGGCGAACATTATCAGTGGCACAGTTTTTACGGTGGCTGGCGTACTCGCGAAGAGCCAGCGGCCTCCCGGTCCAAGTATCGCGAAGATGATTCGATCGTTCGACTGCGCCTGGCGTCTGTCTTACGTGTGAATGCACCCCCGGCGATAAGGGCGCTATTATACGCGCGTACCTTGAATGCGATCGCACGGCAGACGCGTTTCCACGCGTCTGATCGCCTCTGAATAGATGCCGGCTGGCTCTGTACACTGTATAGAGCGGGCCGCGTGCACGCTCGTCACATCGGCAGCTCCTAATGAAATTCTGTTACAAATTCGCTGGCAAACACGCGCGCGTCACCGTCAGGCATTTCTCAGCCCTTTCGGCCCGTCTGCGCCTGGGAAAATTCAATATCTTCGGGCACGTTCGATCTATCAAACGGCAAACCGCGGGCACGCCTGTCCCGGAACACCCCCCTCGCTCGCCGTGAAATATTTCCGGCTACGTCGTCCGTGTACAGCGCGAGGGTTATCCGCGAGGAAACCATCGCCGGTGATATTGCTTTCGTTCTGTTGGGCAGCCGGCACTGTTTCCACCCTCCACGCGGGGCTGTTCGTGCGATGAAAGGATAGGTGCGACTTGGATACGCATGGTGTTTCGGAGGGAGGGTGGATCGTTAATGATCGTCGGATGAGGTGGATGGTTCTGGGCGGAGATTGGAAGATTTTCGCGATGGGGGTTGAGAGCTTTTGGAAGGTGGGAACTTGGGGTGTGGGTGATTATTTGTTTAATTACTCAGTGGATCTAGGTGAGAGGATTGGGCGGGTTTGTGGAGTTTTAGATGAGAGGGCACTGAATATGGGATGAAGGTGGCACGTATTGGGTTGAATATTCGATGTTGAATTTAACGATTTAAGAGGATTTGTAAACGAGAAGATTCTGTTCTGATGTAATAGAAGGACGGTCCCTCGATATGGAAGGGCTGTAGGGATTGCGGAGGAACTAATAAGGCGATATCCATGAACAAAAATGGAAAGAAAAACGACGGACGTTTCGTCGTTAATCAAAGATGGATGAAACTACGTATGAAGCAGAGCGAAACCGGAGGAAAATTGATTTCGAAGTTTACAGAGCTGTGCAACGAGCAGGCGATATGAGAAATGGATTCTCAGTTGCTCATCCGTGAAATTTTCAAACAAACCAGTGAACAGAATTAAATTGATAATATTCCACAAAACATTCAAATTCCCCTTCCTCCAAAAAGACAACCTTCCAAAATCTACAAAGCCAAAGACGAATCCAACCATATCGAAGTTTCGTATTAAGCAATAACAGCGACATCCGCAATTCTTTATTAATATTGGAGACCAGAGAAGGAACACTTCAGAGTCCTTCGCAAGCTCACGTCTCCAAGCACCCCAACAACGTCCCTTGCCAATAAAAATATCGTGCTCGCGAGTGGGTGGCGAGTGGAAAACGCGCGGAATCTCCGCGGCAGCCCGATAAATCACTGGAAAAAGGGATCGGTTCGCCAGGAAGACGCTGATACGCGAGTCGGTCGTCGCGGGGGAACGAAAATGGTAGACCAGATGTGCCGTTTTGGCAAATCGAGCAGGATCAGAATGCCATCCCTCTCGCGGGCGGGGCGCACGCGGAAGGGTAGGGCCGGGGAAAGAGAGAGATAGAGAGAGACGAGAGAGCGGAGAAGCCAGTTCGAATTCTCAATATGCCAGCATGACTTCGCGTCTGGCATGAGCCACCGTTCACGCGGAATCTTATTGAAAGGAGAGATAGGAGTAAGGTGAGCCTCCTCATCCTCCACCTGTTCCCTCGTCCTCTTTCTTCCAGCCCAGCCAGGGCACCCTCTCCCTTCGCCCTTTCGCCCACACCGGCCCTGTTTCTTCCCTCCCCGTCCCTGTTTCTTGCTTTTACACCGCAGGATCCGTGCACGCCACGACGTCCCTGCCTTTGTCGAGGCGGGCTTAAAAGATTTATCAACGGACGTCGTCGTCGTCGTCGTCGTCGTCGTCGTGTGTACAGGGGCTTATCTGACGATGTGCTCAGTGGTTCGATCCGTTCTCCAACGAGTTCCCAATCAAACGTTGCTTACAGCGCAGTATTGAGAGTTCTGGCGAGACTTGGAAGTTGTAATGCTTCAAGTGTCTCGACGAATTAGGAATTCAAAGTCTGCGGTGTGAGTGGAAGGATGCCGGGTGCGAGGGGTAGTAATTTATCAGTGGTTTCCCACCTTCCCGGCGTCGCGTTACGAATCGGAGTGGAAGAACACAACGGTCCCAGGCTGGAACGCGAAATCAATTGCAGGAAAGTCGCCCCTCGCCGTCCTCGGTCTATCACCTATCCGCTGGAAAGCTCGCGCGCGCCACTTTATTTCAGCGAGGATTCGCGCGGCCCCAGGGGGCCGTGGGCTGTAAGAAATTTTCGAGGGGAGAGTGCGTTTAGCGAGGGGAGTACATCACCGGGTGACTGTCGTTCACTCAGGGGAGATCTGTTCCATCTCCAGCTTCGTATCCCGTTCTTCTGCTCCGCGAGGACTTACGGGCCACGGTGACGTCCATATTGCGCTAGGCTAGGAGAACGGATGACGGCCATTTCTCAACGGCCGAGGCCCGAGAATTGCTTCGTCGGCGATGCTTGTTTGCCATCGGTGGGGAATTTCAGAGGGGCGAATACGTATCCCGGGGATCAATCGATCACGAATCGATAGCGTTGTTTAGGCTCTCCGTTACCATCGTGGTACGTCAACGGGGGGTTTGTTACGCAAAGAAAGAATAGAAAGAATGCAGCGTGTGGGAAGACAGATTCGAATGTTAAGGCAGGATACCACCTTTGACTGCGATTTTGGTGGCGTTTTTCATGAATTTTTTTTGCATGCAAAGAATGCGCAGAAACAAAATCGGTTTCAGTCATTTATTAATGCAACTTTAATCTGTGATTACACATTTTTTGAAACTGAAAAAGTAAAAAATAATCTCTTGTAGGTGGAGCCAAAATACATTCCTTTGGAGGAACACCGTTAGACGGCGTGTCAAATTCCGCTCTGTACGTGGCTCCTAGAAAAAAAACCAAAGAATGTTCCTATTAACAACAATATTTTTTAATGCTGTACGTAGGGATTTTACGAAATTTCGATTTTTAAGAAAATGGCGGTCATTTTAACAAAAAGGTCAATTTTTAGGGTAAAAAAGTTTATAAAATTGTGCACCAAAAAAAAAAATAACGCTACAGCAAAAGTCCTACGTACATCATTAGATTATACCACGGGGAAGAATTGTGCAAAGTTTCAAGTCAATCCGATGAAAATTGTAAGAGTAATCTGACACGCCGATTTGAAAAACATCGTTTCGAGAAAAACGCGTTTAAAGTTTTTTTTATAGATTTATATATCTGCTCCAAACCGGTTTTTACACAAGAAAAAGGTTTCGGCCACCATTCTAATGAATGAATTTCGATTCTATACACTTGAAAGAGTATTTTAAGAACAAAAAAATATTTCAATTTTTTTTAAGTGCAAAGGTGGTATCCTGCCTTAAGGGGACCTCCCACCCTTGACCACCTCAAAATTACCAAAAATGAGCCTCTTTGTTTAAAAATTGCAGGAAAAAACTATGAGACATACTGAAGAAAGTGGATATATTTCTGAAAGGGCTAGCCTTACACAATATAAAAAAAAATAATTCAGTCTTAATAGGCGCCTAATTTCACCTCTGAATAAAACCACAGTAGTTCAAACCGCAAACTTTCACTTTTGAGATGATCACTGCTGGCCGACATGCTCCCAGGAGAATGAGGTGACTGAAATCAAAAAGAAAGAAAGAATTTACGTCAGGGCATCCCTCCGCATGATGTGACCTACTTTCAATCCAATAGACAAAGTTTGAACGACTTTTTATAATTTTAAAGAAAAACTAAAAGTTTATAAATGCTTTATAAAACTGGTTGTAGAATTTTCCCAGTGATGATTGTAGGTCACATCGTAGCTATGGGTGTGCCAAAGCTGTGCTGAAAATTTCAAGACTTTATGTCGAACGGTTTTTGAGATATCATGTCGGCCAGCAGTGATCATCTCAAGAGTGAAAGTTTGCGGTTTGAACTACTGTGGTTTTATTCAGAGGTGAAATTAGGCGCCTATTAAGACTGAATTATTTTTTCTTATGTTGTGTAAGGCTAGCCCTTTCAGAAATATATCCACTTTCTTCAATATGTCTCATAGTTTTTTCCTGCAATTTTTCAACAAAGAGGCTCATTTTTGGTAATTTTGAGGTGGTCAAGGGTGGGAGGTCCCCTTAATAAATTCATTCTAAAATATACAAATCATTCTTCCCAAATCCCTCGTCTTCGCTACCACCCCACGTGCATCGACCCACCGCAAGGTAGCTTCCGTCGATTTCCATGGAACAAGTAAATATTGAAACGGATAAACAATTTCAACAACCAAACACGCCCCCGTAAATATCTGCTCGAGCTTGAGTTTTCCATCATTTGCCGCTCGATAACGCTACACGGTTTGCACAGGAGTAGGTATCGAAGATTTCCTATGCCCCGCCGACGGTGCCCTGGCGAGTAAATAAATTCCAAGCATTAAATCATAATCCGGCCGGAAGGATTGCACGTACACACCAATTCGCTACGCGCCGCTGTTTACCAGAGAGGAGTTTACATTTTCGCAGGCGGGGAAAAATTTACGCCAACGTTTTATCGGCGCAAAAAAGTCCCGTGGATTTATTCCGAGCCATCGGCGTCGTAAAAATCGAGCACCTTTCCGTCGGCGCTACCTGCGCGCGTTTAGACGCGAGCCAGCGAAGCTGCAACGAGGGGTAGCGACAAACAGAATGCGAGCAATAAACGCTCGGATTGGAAATTTATCGGGGACCATTAGGAAGAACAAACAACAACGAAAAATTTTGCCACGCGCGCTCGCACCGGGAATCGTCGATGTCGCGTCGGGCGCAATTTTTTCATCAATTCGACCGCGGTTCATAACGTCCATTTAAAGTTCGACGCGACCGGGAGTAACGAGGGTATTATTTGCGTGAAATTTGAACCGCGCGAGAAAATTGTTAAATAACCAGACCGCGGGGGGGGGGGCGGAGGACTTTCGAGACAATTCGGGGCGAATTAAAAATCGTGAAATATCGCGAACGAATGAGGCAGGCCAATCAGCGAGCGATTATTTAGGGAATTCGCTGTACGATATGTTATCGAGGGCATGCTCTGATACTGAAGCCGGCTGCAAAACGTATTATATCTCGGCGATGTATGGATAATTTTAATGGAACAATTATTCAATAACATTTGCAGGAAGCGGTAGTCACCTGAAAAAAATTATTCCATGCGTGTGCGCGTGGAAGGGCGAAATACCTATTATCGAAACGAAAAATATTCGCGAAACGCTCGGTGGAAATTGCTGGGATGTGCGAATGGGGGTTGGAAATAATTCGATAGTAATGAAATGTGGATACAATTTCCCATCGTGTAACTCAATTATACCAAGCAACCTTGGTATTAAAATTTTCCGACTGAAGTGTTTGGGGAATGAATTAAGACAGAAAATAGAGCGAATCTTGTGCCTTTATTTTTCGCCTTTTCAAGATAATCTACTACATTTTCTCAGCGCACGCGTTCTCCTCGACACCAGTTCACGAGATACAAGCACGCGCGTCAATAGCTTTCAAATACCCAACTACTTAGGTACAGGGGAAAAAAGACGAGTCGTATTAAAAATTCTCCTGCTTCAGTGTTCGAAGTGAAACGGATATTCAGGCGCAACATTTACTCGTCTTCGATGTTTGCGCCATCGAATCGGGAACACGGTTACCGACCACGTCAAGTTATCCCGGGTAACAATGGGAAAAACGAGGGAAGATGGAGGTGTCGATGGGAGAAGCGAAGCAGCAGCTGCATCCTGCCGCGTAACGGCCGATGTTATTACACGTACGGACGTGTCTTCGACGAGGTAATAGTCGTTCTAGGTCGCGGTGGCCTCCATTCCGGATCCGAATCTAGAAAGCATTCCGCTTCGAGCATCCCCGCCGAGACGTCTGTCGGGATTCTCGTGCGGTGGTATCGCGACGGAATCGTAAATGTCACGAATCAACGTCAAGCATGAAGTCCTCTCTGGCAAGAGAAACGGAATAGAGGCGAGAAGCTGGAAGAACAAATGGGGGGCGTGGGAAGGAAGAGTATATACGAAGAGAGGGTGGTTCTGCTCAAAGGAAGGCCGAGGAGCAGAAATCTCGGTTTCTACGGTCACAGGATAACCCGAACCGATGTCACCAGGCGGCAATTCCGACGTCGAGCGACCCCACCGAACCAATCTCCAGTTCTGAGTTGATGGGACGTCGGTGTGAGTCCAGCCCAAGTTCAACTTCATCCCTACATCCCTACGAGGCCTATTGGATTTATCCGCTTCTCTTTGGCGTTGTGTAAGGGGAGGAACAGGGTGAGTCAGCTGATGTTAGAATCTGCGATGCTCGGCCGGCGAGGATATGTCTTAACCTTTAAAGGACGAGTCGCCAGACACAAGTTGCCGGACACAAGTCGCCGGATAAAAGTGGCCGGATACAAATCGCTGGAGACAAGTCGGTTATCCCACCGGCTCGCCAGCGACTCCAGCGACAAAGTTGCCGGCGATTGTTGCCCGGTCTATTGGGAAACCAAGTGGAGGCGTGGCTTAGATTTCAGCGCTGCGGTGGTAAGTTGGCAAACTACTGAAAGTAGGCTGGATCCCACCAAACATTCCGAATAAGTATTTATTAATCGAATAAGTAGAAACTTAGTGTTCCAAAAAATTTAAAAACACTCGTTTTTCACAACATGTCTATATAAACACTGATAATCATATGGACTTCGACGGATTTCAGCCTACTCTGAGTAGTTCAATTTTTTGTCACTAGTTGGCGTATCGAAATTCTTGGTTTCCCAATACGAGCCTTTTGGGAAACCAAGTGGAGGCGTGGCTTAGATTTCAGCGCTGCGGTGGTAAGTTGGCAAACTATTGAAAGTAGGCTGGATCCCACCAAACATTCCGAATAAGTATTTATTAATCGAATAAGTAGAAACTTAGTGTTCCAAAAAATTTAAAAACACTTGTTTTTCACAACATGTCTATATAAACACTGATAATCATATGGACTTCGACGGATTTCAGCCTACTCTGAGTAGTTCAATTTTTTGTCACTAGTTGGCGTATCGAAATTCTTGGTTTCCCAATACGAGCCTTTTGGGAAACCAAGTGGAGGCGTGGCTTAGATTTCAGCGCTGCGGTGGTAAGTTGGCAAACTATTGACAGTAGGCTGGGTTCCACCAAACATTCCGAATAATTATTTATTAATCGAATAAGTAAAAATTTAGTGTTCCAAAAAATTTAAAAACACTCGTTTTTCACAACATGTCTATATAAACACTGATAATCATATGGACTTCGACGGATTTCAGCCTACTCTGAGTAGTTCAATTTTTTGTCACTAGTTGGCGTATCGAAATTCTTGGTTTCCCAATACGAGCCTTTTGGGAAACCAAGTGGAGGCGTGGCTTAGATTTCAGCGCTGCGGTGGTAAGTTGGCAAACTATTGAAAGTAGGCTGGATCCCACCAAACATTCCGAATAAGTATTTATTAATCGAATAAGTAAAAATTTAGTGTTCCAAAAAATTTAAAAACACTCGTTTTTCACAACATGTCTATATAAACACTGATAATCATATGGACTTCGACGGATTTCAGCCTACTCTGAGTAGTTCAATTTTTTGTCACTAGTTGGCGTATCGAAATTCTATGGTTTCCCATTAGGAGCGCTTTTTTCGTCGAGGTTCAAGTGGCTCGTAGGCTGAACGCTGGAATTCGGTCCAGCACAATGTAAAATTCAACGGTCTACCCCTCCAGCGAGTATACTCGGCGCGTGATCCACTCTAATTCTCACTTATCATTAAATTTCCCCGGCATTAGTATGCCGAAGTGGCGGGTCGACAATTTCTGCGCTAAGAAGGATGATCCCAAATAAGAAAGCAATTCCGCGTCTAATGAGTCCTCGAAGGTAATCCGGAGTTCTGAGCGAACAGAGATTTACGAGCAAGTTGCCTAACTGAACTTCAGCCGTGCGCAAACTACCAACTCGTTTACGTGATCGTCTTTACGCATACATGAATACTAAAGGGCGTGCATGGCGCCGAATGGGGGCGAGAATCACGATTACTTACAAAACGCGAGAGCTGTACTTAGCTAACGGGCGCGATCAGAAGCCGTGAACTTTATCAATTACATGTCCACTTGGGACACATCCCCGATCCCAGCAACAACAAGTTGCAAAGCAGACGACAGCGCCCGTCGCCCACCGGCCTCGCTTTCCAATCTCCCTTGCCGAATCCTCGATCCTCGTTCGTCGAGTGGAAGCGAATCCGACCTAGTTCCGCGACCTTTTCCTAATTGGCGCGTCTGATAATCGCGCAGCAAGGAGCAAATGAAATTTCGATGCTCGCCGCGTGGAGTGCAGCGGGATCGATGCTGACGAGCCCTCGACGTGGGATTCGCCAGCTCCGAGTGGCTTGGAGATTTGCCCGAGAGCGGAAGTTAAACTTCGTTCGACGCGAGCCTATCGGTCAAATATATATGCCCGTGGAGGCGTCACGCATCGGGCATATGCCCCGTGGAGCGGTGTTAGCGTAATGCAGAGAGGATTATGCTCTGTTCCAGAAATGGCCGCGGCGATGGTGGGAGGGTGGTCGAGCGGGGGTGGCCGTTGACCCTCTTCGCTGGCCGAGTGTTTTGCCCCCTCCCGGAGGGCTCGACATGTTTCATGCAAATGCTGACGGGATATACAGTAATGCCTCTGACGACCGACGAAATAGTTTTCCGATATGATCGTGTTTCGGCAACGATGCCCCACGGTTTTTTTCGCGGCCTCGCCGGATCGGCTGCCTTTGAAACGCGCACCGCAGAAGTGAGCACCGGAATTGTCGAATTCCAGATAAGTGGGGGCTAGCGACCAGCTGCTGGCTGGCAATAACTCACACTGCACGACTATTCGACCGTGATATCGATACGTGATACGAGACACTTGATCCGGAGATCAATAAACTGGCCCTTTAAGAAAATTCTAAAATCAATGTGTCGAAGATATGGTATATGCGATCTTGTGAAAATTAGGTACAGATCGATTTAATAAAGTATCTGTGGTCGGCTCTCCCTAGATTATGAAAATGGGTACAGAGTCTCGGTACCTGCTGGTTATTCGGTTCGAAAGTCGATATCACCGAATGCATAAAACATGATGCGGGATACTATACTCCGTACGTGGATCATATTTCCCGTAAACGTGATGCAAGGAGTATTGTCAACAAGGAGCAGCCTGCAAATGTATAGGCCCGGGGATCTCTGGTATATTCGATCTAATCAAAGTTTAATCTGCCCAACCTACCAGATCGACTACGTGTTTACATCCGAAGGTACATCCTCTATATTGGGGTTATATGTTGGGCCAAGCCACAGAGCGGGCTTCGGGTGATTGGGACGAGCTTTTAAGGGTGTCTGGCGATCCTTTTAAATCGGCCCGGGCCGAGTGACATTTAATGAAAGAAACATATCCTTTCTCCGAATAAACTGTACCTAGTCTCTGAAAATTCTTTAATAATGCAACGAGATTCCGTGGGAGTTAGCCGTGGATGTGGAACGAAACGATCAAGGTAATCCATGTCGACGAACGCGCGATGGTTTTAAACATCAAACACTCTCAGCGAGAATATTGGCTGTAACCGTTTAGTGTTACCTGGTCAACCGTATAATTGATTAACCGATTACACTATTAATGGCGATGTCATCGATCGTCCCCTCCACCGCGGTCGTTGCCATTTATCCTAACAGAACGCTTCATCAACCCTTCGCCCTGATATGGCCGTTACACTCGGTCCAACTGAATCTACAGGGTGGGTTAGTAAAAACGTCCAGGGGTATGAAAAAGCGCAAGAAACTCATGTTTTAGCAAACGCGATCTGACTTGCAGATCGTTCCCTATCCTTTGACGGAGACCCGTCACGCTCTCGGCGATAACATTTGCCCTGTTTAATTGAGAATTCCTGCGGCATCTTTTATTCAAGGCCTTATACAAAAGCGAATTATGCTCCCAGGTCCAGAACGAAAATTCCCAATTAAGAAAACATGTTCTCCTCAAGTTTCGGAACAGTTGCCTCGCGGAGCTCGTCCGACCCGAGTCTCTGAATTCGTTAACGACTTCGCGCAACTGCGATAAATCCGTGTTGAACCGTTTCAGTTGCCTACCCAGGGCAATAATTACATTCTCGAGATTACAATCGTTGATGCACGATAACGCCGTCAGGGCCGCTCGGGTGTCACATAAATCATCGATTCCGATGATCGGCTTACGGGAACTTCCGGCACTCCCAAGTTTATAATTATATTCCGGGCCGGGCAACTTTGCGGCAACTTTGAGTTTATAGGAAAGCTCTGGCGCCTTAGAAAATTTTACGCTCGATGGAATACACCGAGGCAGAATAATCGATCGGGGTCTGGATGAGCCTGGGTTGCGAGGTAGAACAGATGTGCTGAGCGATTACCAGGTATAACTGCGTTACGCTGTCCTGCGGCACGTAGATCGTTGATCCAGAGGATGCCGGTGACTATCATCCCATTAACGAGCCTCGTTAGCTGAATTTTATTATCGTTACGCGATCCAATGTCGATCAATTGATCAATGGCTGGCTAGGAAAGAACACGGCAGGCGCGATAACCGGCGACAATAACGAGTTAAACCGAGCAGGCCGAGGAGAACCACGTCACATATACGGAGAATCATCTCACGTGCCGTATTAATCCCCGTGGACATATTCGCATACACGTATAGATCTCCGCGGGCACGTGACCCAGGGGCGAAAGCACGTGGCCGAAATCGTCCCACCCTTATTGGAGCCAGTTGTAATCTTGCCCGTGGATCTTGGAGCTGCGGCTTTCCGGTTTGGCGCGGTTCCCGCGACTTCCTCCTGGAAGCTTGTTAGTCGAATTATCCACCCTACCCATCGTCCAACTTTTACCGTCGGATCTACAGTGGCGCGGGAAAATGGGAGCCACCCTTACACGTTCGCCAGCCAGTCGTGTTTACCTCGACTCTGAAAGACTGCTTCGCTGGGCTACTGGCGATGCTTCCTCCTCTTCTTCAACGGACTCACTTAACGCATTTAGGGGAATTACTATGGGGTGGAGTTGCGGAAATTGAAGAGTGAAAGGGGCTATTGACGACTCGGTTCGCACTTGCAGCGTGGGTGAAAGAAATGGTGGGAAGGAAAGCGAGAGATGAAGATTTACTCAGGATTCTATGTAGCTTCTGGATACTGGTAGATCAGGGGCATGATGTTGATGGTAGATGGGAATTTTGAGCTCTGAGCTTAAGCACACAAATAATAATAATAATTATTTATCGCACAGTACACTTTACAAAAGAAAACATATAAGAAAACGAGAAAGAGAAAGTAGAAAAAGAAAAAGAATAGAGGAGGAATATAAATGAAGAGTCCTTGTAGAAATCACTGTAAGTAAGGTAAAGGCACCAGTAGTTGACCAGTTAAGAGAAATCCTTCACGTAAACAATAGTAACTAATTGCTCTGTCATTAAATAGTGACAGTCGCTGCATAAAGATACTCTTTAAGCTTTCCAAATTATGTAATGAGAACGATTTTTTAAAAAAGGTATGCTATAAAAATTTTGAAACCATTTTTCAAAGTTCAGTAGCTGCTTCAGAAGTTGACCATCCTTGAAAATGAAAATACTAGTAGTTGACCCTATGTTGGTCAGTAATTGACCACCTATACTAGAAAGAGAATTAAGGCAATGATGTAGGTAATCGTCTTAGCATCGTTTATTGTCAATAATTTAGAACAAGTTAGAACTAAAAATGGAATATGAAATTAAAAGATTTCAATTCCATAAGGAGTCCAATTCAGGAACAGATTAGACATTTCGAGTTTTGCTCACTTTCGAAGGTTTAAACAAATGATTGCAAAATTAGATGTTTTGGTACATATAGAATCGTGTTCTGCGGGGAAAGTAACTAAACAAATATGTATGTGTCTCCGAATTTTTTTTATTTATTCTAAAACTTTTTTACAATATAATTTGTTAAACAAATTGTTTAAATAAATTAATTTTATAAATCCTATGTCGAATTCGGGATCAGCGACCTGAAAGACCACTAACGATATATACAACTTTTTCGTGCATTTACCCAGTTTCTTGTGCGCCATACCTGTCAACTTCTAGAAACAATTAGAATGACAAGAGTCATTACTTGACCACCCCGCAAACTATGTGTTTCTGAGGTTAGTATAACAAAAAACGGTGCATTTATCAAATATAGAACACTATGAGAGTTTAACAAGTGAAGAGTTCAGTCATAAAGAGTTAATAACCTACGAATTTTTTTGCCTGAACCATACACCTGTTCTTAACAAAATCATTAAGGAAATAACGAAATGGGAACACACTACTCACCTTGATGTAAGTAAACATTCGCCAATACTATAGTGTTTTAGATTTCAGTCGGTAGATGTCTTGGCACGTCAACTGCACATTTTTCAAAAGATCGTCACTTCTAAAAACCTTATTTTTCACGTTTTTCTGAAAAGTGGTCAACTACTGATACATGGTCAACTACTGGTGCCTTTACCTTACCTACCATAAATCAAACTGTATACTATAGTAGCCATTGTTACCATTGGCGCATAGGACATTTTCAAACATGTTTGAGTTTCGAAGCTGAGCATATCAAAGTAGATGATTCACTTTCGCACCTCTGCAGCCGAATTGTAATTCTTGAACCCTATCAGGGACCACTTTGAACCCAAGCTAATTCAGGTACTCGATCGTTAAACCTGAACACATGAAGGTAGATGTAACTTTTGGGCCTCTGCAGCCTTATGACAAGCGATGAAACTCGCGAGGGAACATGACTCGAGCGTGGGTCAAGTATCTCGCTACGTTCTATCCACCTACGGCACCATGGTGGAACGTCCCCCACAGGCGACGCGCCAAAGTCGACCATCGGCGAAGTTTAACGGCAAGTTCCAAAAGTTTACGAGACGTCCGCGTATTTGTCGGGGGGATTCGGGGGTCGCCGAGGCGAGACAGGTTAAACCAAGGCCTGACCCTTTGCCCAGGATCCGACCTGGACCTCCGTGTCGGCCCTGGCCGGAAGTTACTCGACACCCAAGGGAACCACGGGTAACTGCTGCGGAATTGCGTCGCCTCGATGATCACCGACAGCAACTAGGAGCATCGTGTACATGTGTCTTGGCCGTGGCAAACTATCCTCGATACTGGCCAGCCTTAATGCGTTTGTTGCTGCGAATGCGTCCGCCCACGTGACAAATTATCGTCGCGCGTGCTGAATGTAGGTCACCTTCCGAGGCTGGGATCAGCCATTGACATTGCAGGCGTTCATCTTCATTCGCGATCCCCCGGTAGAATGGTAAGATACTGGGTTCGTTCGTTGAAACGTGAAATGGAAAAAGAAGATCTAGAAATGATGGTTTTGGTGATAGGGTAGACCGGGGGCGGTAGTAACACTTTGACTTTGGAAGACGATTACGCAAAAACTATTACAGTTACAACAAAAGTTTTTTTACGAAAATGTTACTTATTTATCTGACATTATTTGAGCCACAACAGTTTCGCTGTATGTCAAGTAATATTCCGGTTATTAATAAAAAATGAGAAGCGGAGAAAGTGTTACAACCGTCCCTGACCCCGGGTCGGTTGTAACACTGCATGGAGTCGATAGTAGCACAAATATAACTTTACAAAATTAAAATATTTTTTTATTTAAATTATAATAATAAATGAAAAAAGTAAAATCTATAACAAATTACGTGGTGTCGCGATTGTGGCATAGATAAAAGACATTTTGGCTGGTGCATTCTTCATCAGATCAATCCTTACATTCAGTATATTGCACCCATTTTTCATTTGGTTTGCTTGTGCTATGCTATATGATTTCATGCAAATAAGACAATATTATTCGCCTTCTTTGTCCCTATTCGGTTCTGTTGCGGTAAAACCGACCCCGACTGCGGATGTTACAATCGTCCCCGACCATGCTTTTGAACTTAAATGATAAATTTTGGCTAACGAGACGCTTAAAAGTGCCAAGTAACGATCAATATTAGTTTAAAAAAGGTCGAATTACAGATTAAAAAATCGAACAAGCACATACTTGCAAAGGGAGTGTTTATATTACAATTTTAAGTCAGTAAGGAAAAGTTACTTTAGGGTATCGAAAAGTTATTTTCTTCACTATCCATGTCTATTGCGTATCTGTACTCTTAGGGCATGGATGTGTATATTCCAAATGTCATTCTTCATCATATATCCAAAATTGGCGTTAATATCTATTATATGTTTTGAGATATTTAGCGTGTTACATTCGCCCCCCTGTTACTACCGACCCCGGTCTACCCTACTGTTTTTTACATTTTTTTGCCAACTTTAATATGATTTTACTAGCCATTATGATAATACTTTCTACTGCTTGCTTGTTTTCTCAAGATTTCCTTGAAACGTATCTAGTTTTCGTTGGCTTTTTTGTTCCCCTTAAATCGGCAGGAAATCCCGTTCTCCCCAATGGAAAAGAAACTTGGATCCGCGAATTTTCTTATACCGCCTGTTATTGCGAATGGAAATCGCCGCTACGCCGGCCCATCCCCGCCAATTAATCATTGTCAACCGCGATTCGTTTCCTGTCCCCGCCCAGCTCACTAAATTCGGACCAGACACTGTCAATGAAAACCGAATTGACGACCACGGGTATAACTTTGACTCCCAGCGCCCTGCTGGCGATTAATGGATCGCTGGCTTCGTTCTCGGCTTCGTCGAATAAACACCCCATTAATTCCTTACTTCCCGCGCAACCTTCGACTAGACTGTTACAATAACGACACACTTTCCTAATTTCGAAACCGCCAATACCATTACCCGGCGACCGCGTGCGCAGCCCGAAACCTCTTTGGAAATCCCTCAAGAACCGTTCTGATTCCCGAAAAGCTACGCGCCGCAAACGCGTTACAATAATTCAGAATTCAACAAACATAGGGGTGAACGAACGCGGACAGACGTAGCCGCAGGAAGACCGAACGAAGCCCGGACCTCGTCAGCGGTTAACAAAATGCGGATGCAAATGAAATCGATCCGGAAGTTCGTGCAGGGCGCTGCGCGAATCCGCAAAAATTTCAGCCAACTTTCTACTGGCCGTAGCCGCCAATCCCATTTCGCGACGGACCGCATATCTACGCGGCGAAATTTCCCCCAGCTGCTTGAGAGCTGGCCAGGCCTGAGTTACCTGGTCAATTAAAATGATAACAATGTTTGTCGGGCAAACTTTTTCCACGTCGCACCGGTCTCCGCGGGCACGCTTTTGACTGCTCCTCTTGATATTCAGCGCGTGAAGCGCGCGAGAAATATCCTTTAGGCATTCGACGGTCGCCGACGGGGCACTGTAACACGACAGTAGGAGTATCTGCCGTGCTGCGATAAAATTCCACGGAATCACGGAAGAATGTGAACGGTACAAATATACACGAGGTATCGAGCCTGTAATAAAAACGTATTTCCTCGCCGCGCCGGCCTGGGGGGCTATTGTTCTTTACTTTCCAAACAAATACGACCAATAACGGTCAATATCCATTTGTCCGTTTCGCCGACGGTCGCGCGTGTGTGCCCGGGTGTGGCCAAAAAATGTGGGGCTCGCCTGAAACCGTTCTAAAACGCTTCCGAACGATGCGATTAGGGCGAACTCCGCGTTGCTCTTGCTGTAGTGCCCGTGAGTGGGGAAGGGTGCGCGATTGATCGATCGCGGCTCGGATTTATGCGAGTGCGAGGAAAGCAATTGAGCGCGACTGCAACGTGAATGAGGAGGTGAAACGTTACCGATGATCGCGGGTCAACCTTGCGTTCTCCAAGATTCCCAGCAACGGCGACCTTCAGACAGCCGTAGATTGGCGCGTCGTAGCCGATCGCGTGTGAAATAGTTCATTAAGAAGCACGAGCGTTGTAAGGAAGGCACGAAACGCGTACACGTTCATGTGGCGTCGTAGGAGAATTAACAAAAGTAAAATATTCATGAAAAAAGTATTCGCGAAGCTCCCAGGACGTGCATGGACGCGTCCTGTCCATCTCCTCGCTGCCTTTCGACTGCTTCATGTGGCGCCTTAGCCACGTGTTTCCTCAGTTTTTCTTAAAACAAGCTGCGATCCTTCGACGCGAAAAGCCACCCCCACAATTCCACATCCACTCAGGCAAACTTGCGGGCTCAGACTCTCTATTTGCCGAAAAAAAAACAGAGAGAGAAGGCGGATTCGATTGTTTAAATCTGTCGGTGTGACGCGGACAGGGGTGAGTCCCAGGGACGGGGCAGCGAAGTACAGCGGGAAACAAAAGGAACACCAGTGGAGGCAGAAATATAGGGAGGGGAGAGGCCGATAGAGAGGTACACGCGCAGAAATTGCGCGTCATTGTAGCGGAATTCCGCTTAATCCGTTAATCTGTCGGACGTGGCCAGACTCCCACCGACGGTTTACACGTCCGCGTTAATCCGCTAGGAAGTTTCTAGCGGCGGCCGTGTAAAAGCGCCCCGTAATTTGTAAGTGACACAAGGACCAGGCCCTCGAGGACACCCAGCGTGCACCAGTCGATATATGTGTCACGCTGTTTCGCCGTGGCACGGATTAAACCGTGGCGCTGTGTAAATTATCGTGATCCCGTCGACTCGATAAGAGTGATTGGCCGGTGTCTGGGGTCCATTGAATCCAGTCGACAGTCGATTATCGCGCGGCAGCCGATAGACTCGGAAGACGGGTCACCTTTGCTCGCCGATAAATCGTTTTAATCGTTCGATCCGCGCCAGGTGATCCACGAAGAACGGCGTCGGGGATGATCGACAAACGCGAAGACTAACGCCAGTTATTTATATAAAACAACGTCTAAGATATTGGCTTTGGTTTCACACAGAGTGTCCACAGAGAAGACCCCAAAATGCTAAGAACGAATGGTGTTTCTTAAGGGAAATAACAGGTGTTTAATCGATTAATGCAATTATCGTTCGGAAGAGGGACAGCATATTCTATTGGCTGGCATGGAGGAGGGCACGTATTTTTGAGCTGAAGACGCAACGTTACGGTGGAACTTTACGAGGGGACTCGCGTTTATGGTCCAAGAGGCTGACCGCGGGCGAATTCGAGCTGTCCGGGCCGCGTATCGATCAACGTGACACGCGGACGGAGCCATGTAGGATCGGGCGAGGCCACGACCTCGCATAAAACAATATAATCCAGGTAATAGGATAACAAGCGGCGCGTCTGCCGGTCAACAAGGACAAGTACGGGCGGACGTGCCCCATTTCGCGTGCGAGCGACGAAGCGACCTTCTAATGCGACCACGGCTTCCAAGTGGTTGGACGGTGATTGCGCAATCCCGGGAACCGAGACACGCCGGAAATACGCCGTTCGAGGACTCGTCGAATCCCTCCTATCGAGATGGCGGCGATTTCCACGATTTCGTGAACGAGCAAGGAAAAAAAGCTGGACGGAGAGGTCTGGGAATAAGAACCGAGAGAGATCGACGAAGCTATTAGAGTTCCTCCAGCTGACGGCGAGGGCCCACGCTGCGGAAGCAATCTAATTGCTGGTGCTGTCGTTCCACAATGTCTAACACCTACTTAACGGGCGATGGTGATCAGGAGATCTGAATAATTTCGATCGCAACAGATGATGGTATCAATGGCTTCAGAAATTCGGGTCAACCACCACTTTGCATGCATGTCTGGCCCGCGATGACCGATACTACTTAAAATTTATACCGTTCCTGGTAATCGCCCATTTCCCTTATTTTTTTTTTTTTTTTTTTTTATATTAATAATAATAATTTTATTTACGGGACAAGCCCATTAAGCCCAATAAGAAGGGATAATAACAATAGATTACAATAAAAACAATAAAAACAATACAAACAAAAGAGAAAAGGATAAGAGAAGAAAGATAAGAGATGGCCGTAGAGTGACAAGTAGGTGCATGGGGAACCTCTATGGAATGCCTTCCGCAATAAGGGCTCTGCGAGTACTAATTTTGAAGCCGGAAAGAGTATCAGCAAAGAAATCGATGCCCTCGTGGAGTTGATTGGCGATACCACAGATATGAAAGGGGTCAGCATGACCAACCCAGGAGGAGTAGTCCGGTGACTAGTGTCTATCAGTCACCACCCACAAAAGTGACGCCTGTTAAGAAGCTTCAAGGGCCCGGTGGAAGACGCTACCAGCGAAATCGCTCAGCGTCGAGGCGTCAGCCTCGGTTCGAGAGGGTATCGTAGAGATAATTTTACAGTGCCGTGAAACAAGTGGACAGCCAGCATGCCCTCGAGCGGGCCCGTGTCTGGCTGTGACGAAAGGATGACAAGCGGCGCTGGTAATGGAATTCCGTAGTTTCTGCGTGGAACGGTCGCGGGGAGTGAATCAAAGCGGCCGTGAGGCCACTCGTTGACATGACAATTGCACCAATCATCAATGCATGAATCACGGAGGGGGACAATCCACTTTGCCTTCGTCGTGCTACGTCGAGCCTCGTTACGCGTTGCCGTCACGTTGCGGAAAGTTCGATATCGATCGCGGCCAGAGGGGGAGGTGTGCGTGGCCGTGCGACCTTACGAGCAACGATACCCCGCGACTTCCGTTGGAAACGGGCCAACCGATGTAACCCCCGTAACTTGGGCTGAAACTAAACCGTCGGGACCCCGTCGCTCCGGCGTGTCTCCCTCGACGCTCCCCCCCTGCCACGGCGTTTCCGTATCTTTTGCGCGCAGGAGCTTTCGCGGATGGGCCACCACGTCGAACGCCGGGGCACCCTGGATTAGAGAAGTTGGCTGGATCTTCGAGAGCGACTGCTCCCGATGAAGCGGGATTTCGTGCTTTGCGGGGACGCATCGTAAGGGATCACCGAGGCAGTTGGCGAGGGATAAGAAATGCAAGTGTCTGATATGAATTTAAGATTTTGAGAATGACGCATCGTTGCACGAGCAAGCGTGTTGGATGGATCGAGATTGATCTTTGGTGAGAGATACTGTGGGGGAAATGGGATTCGTTGGTGTATTAAAGTGGAATATTAATTGAAGAGATGTATGGTTCTATTTCTGAATTAAAAGCGATACGAAAGTGGAAATATTTCACTTTCTTTCTCGACAGTGTGCAAGAACCGTCAGCCTGCTCCGAGGCTATGGACAGCCGAGAATCGTGCGCAGTTATCGCAGAATCGTGTGCCTTTTGCTGCGTAATATTTCCAGTACGGTGATGACACATTTTCAACCGCGCAATTTGGCGATTGTTTCCTGCGCCAGGGGGGAGGGTGCTGTCACTTCGTTATGACACGGCCTTTGTTAATTTAAACACGCGCGACGCGCCTGCCCTTTAATTCCTCTGAATGCGCGAAAATTGTAGACAGAGGGGCGAAATTCGACAGCGGGCCAGGCTCGCGTCGAATTCAATGCGGTCTAATCAAAAGGATCGCGGCGGCGATTTTATCGAATTGCTCGTTAAAGCGATCACTCGATACACGCGTAATAACAGGGACTAATTATCGGTAACTGCGCGCTGGCGCGATGAGCTCAGTGCCTATCGTTCAATTATCTTCCAAGCGAAACTTCTGTAATTCAGCACCTTCTCTGGATGCAATCGACTTTAATTCCGTAGAATAACTAAGGTCCGCATCGAGCTCAACCTAAGTAGTTCTGTATTCAACCAAATTCAGTCTCACCAGGTTCAATATTAAACCCAACCCTGCACCCAAATTAAATCAGTTAACCCTGAACAACAGTGCACCCCTGGCGTGACTTCAGAAGCTAACGAATTTCCCCGCACCGAGCCTCCGATTCCACCCCTCAGCGAATCTTGGGAGGGAAGGAAGAAAAGGAATCATCGACAACAAGCTCATCCATCTGCCGCGATAAAGAGCTGGGAATCGGTGTTAATAACGGACTCGGGACGATCGCTCAAGACCCCTGCAGTCTGGCTGGAGCGGATTAAATTGAAAAATCACGACCAAGGAGGGGGCCGCTTTGTCGAGTCAGATTACGCGTCGCGGAGATTATTCCCGCGACCGGTGGGGCGAGGAAGACGCGACGGCCACGGGAAATGGGGCACAGGGGAGGCAGGGCGGGGGAGGGTGGTCGATTAAGGAGATCAGAACGGAATTGCACTCTTCCGATGCAACGTCCTGGAGGTAGGGTGAGTCGGGCTGACGTCGTGAAGTGGCTTCCTAGAGAGGGGTAGGAAGGTCAGATTTTATCCTCCCTCGAAATTCCGCTGCCTTACACCTCTACCTCCACTCTTTCATTCGGACGTTTCCTCTTCCTCTCCGGGGAGGACGGAGGTTTTTCCCGCTCGAAATTCGGCCGCACACTCGCAATCTCGAATTTGCATCTCGTTGCCAGCGATCCCCGTGCCCGATCGTCGGGGGAATACGAACCTATCCTCCCTCTTGCCCCAACGAACTGAGGCGCGGGGGGGGGGGGGTCGAAAGTTGACGGAAGCACGAGGAGGGGATATTAGGATTCGCAGCCACGGCGCGGCGGATCGAACCGTTCGACGGCTGCATATAGAGAAGAGGTTTTATTCGACGGCTCCCTGTTATACAGATCCAGCCTGCAGCCTCTGTGGCCCACTGTTTTTGCTTGATTGGTTTAAGTTTCGGGTTGTTGGTTGCGAAACACTTCTCTGCACCCTCTAGTGGAACCTACTTGCTAGCGACCACGTGGTTTGAAGATCCCTTGAACGCAGAGTTTACGGCTGCGAGTCATTCACCCTCGTGGGTGGAACTGAAGAATGAGGACTTTGCTGTTGGGAAAGGCGAAGGTGTCTGTGATAAACTATCACACTGATTTAAGTACGATGATTGGAGGCATTGAGAGCAAAAACGGACTAACACACATTTTTTTGCGAAATTGAGTTAGTAGCGATATTGTATTCCAATAGGCTGTACTAATCATATAAAATAGGAAAGATTAAATTTTGTCAATGTGGGTTGGTCCGTTTTTGCCCTCAATGCCTCATTTCCGTGACCACTTGCAACAGTGGCATGAGGATTCCCAGTGTATGGTACAGGTCGTCGGGATTGATGCGCGGTGGAAAGAGTTACACATCATTTCGATACTGCAATCGTTGGTCCCGAGCTCCTGGAGGATTCCGAAGGAGTATCTCCGTATCTCGTATTCTTCAGGGAACATACCGAGGAGGCAGGTAAACACAGTGTAACCAGCCGTAAGTGTACGCAGACGAGTCGCTGCGAACTTCTTTGCCGAGGACGAGTCGCATCGTTCTCAATTTCCCCTGGCCGGAGCGGCTCCTCTGTATCCGTTCTGTGTTTATCTTCGGTATAATGCATAGAAAGCACCCGTTCCGCGATTGCATTCGTTACGACGGCCGGGAACGGGGAGTTAAGTCGACGACTGCGATAACAGTCTTTCTTTGGGCCGGGAGCACAGAAATCCTGGCCCCCATTCTGCCCCCTTCTCGCCCACTTCCCTCGTTCTTTCGTTACGCTAATGCCCCTATTCCGAACTTGGCCGAAAATCGAAGGGAATTCGCGCGAAGTTTCCGGGCGCGCCACGATTCAATCGCTTTTCGAACGACCATCGAGAAGATGGGAGATAGTCGTCGAGGTATAAAAAGAATGTTAGTTGTTCTGGGGGATGGTAATGAACCGTGCTTCGCGTGTTTCGAGGGTGAAAGTGATCTACTTGCGAAAATAAATGGCAGAATCTGCTATGGCGGATTTAAGGCAGGATACCACCTTTGGCTGCGATTTTGGAGACGTTTTTCATGAATTTTTTTTGCATACAAAGAATGCGCAGAAACAAAATCGGTTTCAGTCATTCATTAATGTAACTTTAATCTGTAATTACACATTTTTTGAAACTGAAAAAGTGAAAAATAATCTCTTGTAGGTGGCGCCAAAATACACTCCTTTGGAGGAACATCGTTAGACGGCGTGTCAAATTCCGCTTTGTACGTGGCTCTTAGAAAAAAAACCAAAGAATGTTCCTATTGGCAACAATATTTTTTAATGCTGTACGTAGGGATTTTACGAAATTTCGATTTTTAAGAAAATGGCGGCCATTTTAACGAAAAGGTCAATTTTTTAGGGTAAAAAAGTTTAAAAAAATTTATAAAATTGCGCACCAAAAGAAAAATAACAACGCTACAGCAAAAGTCCTACGTACATCGTTAGATTACACCAATCGGAAGAATTGTGCAAAGTTTCAAGTCAATCCGATGAAAATTGTAGGAGTAATCTGACACGCTGATTTGGAAAACATCGTTTCGAGAAAAACGCGTTTAAAGTTTTATATAGATTTATATATCTGTTCCAATCCGGTTTTTACACAAGAAAAAGGTTCCGGTCACCTTTCTAATGAATGAATTTCGATTCTATACACTTGAAAGAGTGCTTTGAGAACAAAAAAAATTTTCAATTTTTTTTAAGTGCGAAGGTGGTATCCTGCCTTAAGGAAAAGGCCCAGGTGGCAAACGTTCTGGGACACCCTGTATACATAACAGAATTACAAATAAATTCACGCGTGTGTGCTATGAAAATTATAGGAAACCAAAAAAAATACAGTGTTTGGATAAAATAAATCTTTCTGGAATATTGGGCGCTGTGGGTTCTACGCAGAAGCCCAGGTGGCAACTGCTCTTCGGTCGCCCGTTAAATCCGCCACTGCTACTGTCCTTTGCTGAATTCAGACTCCTTGAGGTACAGTAGCTTTGATTAGATGGATGGGGACTTGAATGTCTAGGTGCCTTATCAATCTTACCTGACCTTCTTTCCAGATTATCAGTATCTGCTTATCAGATCACAGAACACGTCAGGTAGTAACTCTGTACTCTTAGGCTTCTGATATAAGTTTCATTCCTCGTGAATTCGTGGAGCGTACGTAGATTCCTGTAAGTACTAAATCTTCAGTAAATGGAGGATTTAATTAACTCCAACGACCTCCACTTATAATTCCAATTTCTCTTCAGAATCTGGCTGATCACGCGCCAACATGTGGATGCTGCTCCACGAAAGCTATTACCAAGTCTCTCTCCACCAAAAAGACTTCTTCGTTACGAGAAGTGTCGATCACTTTCCATGTATCGCGCCCCGGAATTTCTACCTGCTAGTTTACTGTTCGCGCAAACAGCCCCAAACTGTTGTCCACGAGGTCACGCTCCATCGCCACCATGGAAGCCTGTCAATCGGCCATTGCCAGTCGGAAAATTACGACTCGCCGGTCCAAGTTCGAGCCAACTCGCCCGTTTCTCTCAAGTAGCCCTCGAAACGAGCCGGTTGACCAGCCCCGAGTTTCCCGTCTCTGAAGAGAGCTCCGGCCGATTCTCAAAGGATCAACTTCCCAGTTACCGCCTATTGATACCGTCGAATCACAGCAAAACCCTATCCCCTTTGCCTGAAAAGGACGAGGCGATCGTCTTCGGCGTAGCCCCAGACCCGAATGGAACCGTCGGATCGTGCACTTAGCGAAGATTTACAAATTAACTCGTCCACGGTAAAAGGGGAGCGTCTCGGCGGAGAAGCTGAATGGGATAAGGATACTCCCAAGGAAAACGGTCCCGATGAAGGAGCGTTAAATAAGGGAAGCTAATTTTCCAGAGTTCTTATTTGGCGCGGCTCGTTCTGCAAGGGGCGCGCAATTCGTTTCGCCCGAGAGGGGATGCAGGAAGTTCGATAAATAAAGTTCGATATGAATAGAACACCGACGCGTTGGAGTGCGCGAAGAATTTTGGAATATAAGTGAAGGCGATATGCAGCCATTTTCGATTAACATTCCCCCCTCGAGAATCATTCATCGTCGCTAATTTTCAGAAGCAATACGGAGGCTACTATTACGATAGAAATATTGTCAAATCGTGGAATACGCCCTTTCAGTTTCAAAGAACGTCGATTACTTGGAAAGCACCTCAATTTTTCCATCATGAAACTCAACGTTTTCCACCTCGCCGTGCCACCCTTAGAGCTCTCGATGAGGAACGGGGAACAGTGGAGAATCGCGAAGAAACATCGCTAAACGTGCTTCACTTCTGGATGCTGGAGTGCCTTTTTCAGGGATGCCGAACGTGCGCGTTCGCTCTGGCTGCTCTAGAACAGCGGCGTTTAAAAGCGAACGTCAGAAGAGCATTGTGTTCCGACCCGCGGCGATAATGGAGGCACGTGTTTCTAAACAGCATCGAATAAAACGCCGAGCTACCTCTCACTGGTAACTATGAACCGGCTGATGTAACGAGCTGGTCGAGCGAGAATTAAACTGATTTCGAGTTTAACACCTAAACGAACGCTTGCGCCAATTTCGGTAGCTTCGTTTCGATTAGGGGTGGAAAATGAAGCTTGTAACGTTGTAACGAAGAAAACATGCTGGATGAGTAAAAAATCATATACATCGCAGGAGAGCTATGTTTAGATTTTAAAAAATGGAGGTAAGGAAACCTTAGGTGGTCTAAATAGTGAATCGCAAATAGTGTGCGTAGTTTCACGTCTGGTATTAAAATTAAGGTAACTGGAGGCAGTACGATGTGGAAACTGAGGGTAGCACTCCATTGCCATGTAAGATTGAGGGTGGGGCTTGATTGAACTGCAAAACTTAAACTGCATGAAGTATTATATGGTTATACTACTGTGACCACAGATCTAGAGACGCGGTAGCGTCTCGACGCCAAGTACAGGAAAGACACCCTGTATATGTCGACTGTCACTACCGCTATCATTTACTCGTCGCCGGGCTAATCCAACCTAACCTGAAACTTATTTCATTAATATCTCATCACGCCTGCAATATTTTCTAAATTTAAAGGCATTTTTCTTATGTAAACCGCATATAAGCTGTCGAATAAGACCAAATTCAATAAAATCGGTACACGCATAACAGAGATATCGTCTCATGAATCTGTCGGAAAAGGTAAGATTTTTTGATTTTCTTCTTCAAGAAATTTTTCGTCAAACATAATACGTATATACGCGTTACACGCACACCTTCAGCCAAAATGATACTAACACATGTTTCGTTCATCAATCGCTATCTTCACTATGCAATCTACTCCAAATTTTGACAGCTTACAGTCAGATTATAACCTGACGAGTGTCAAAAAAGGTAGGTTGTCAAAATTTGAGATGCCATGTGTTTTTGCAAATATGTATATCGTTGTACCATTCAGTTGCAACCATAACCCATAACCACAAATTCTAACGACTTCAAATCAGCCTGTAACCACAAATCAAATCAATTCTCAATCGATATGGAATACATATACCTATGTAGAGAAAAGGGGAGAAGACGAAGAAGCGAAGTGAAAAAGAGAAATAAAGTTAATTTTCATTCGTTACTTTGAATGAAAGAAATTTATAATCGATTTCGACACAGTATTAAAGGAAGCATCCCCATAAAAACTTCGAAAAAGTAAAATAATTACGCCAAGTACATGAAATCAAATAAATCACAAAAAATAGAAGATAATATAATATTAAAAATTATCTGAAGTCATTCCCTATGCAAATTATCTTTGTAAAAGAAGTGATATCCCCATAAAAAAACTTCAAAAAAGTAAAAAAATTACGCCAAGTACACGAAATCAAATAAATCACAAAAAATGGAAGATAATTACAAAATAAAAAAAAGATGTGAAATCAAAATGAGCTGCAAGTACATAAAGGTGCTTTCCCGCAGCGTGCAAATGCGACACTGTGCAATGCAATGTAAGATTCGGTGCTTTCCAACTGCGCTTAATAATATTAAGCAGATATATTTTTATAGAAATAAATATTTCAATACCAATCAATATTTTATTCAAAATACTTGACGCTGCGAAACCGAAAAAATGTTAATTGTCTTATTAATAGTAAATTAATAATTTACAATAACTCACTTACAATCTAAAATACATTACGAACGCACACACAAGAAAAAAAGAAAAAGATTAATGCAATTTATACATATTTATTCTGTTTAGCAACACTAATTCGAGGCGCAGCGCCAAGTATTTTGAATAAAATATTTATTGGTATTGAAATATTTATTTCTATAAAAATATATCTGCTTAATATTATTAAGCGCAGTTGGAAAGCACAGAATCTTACATTGCGTTACACAGTGTCACCTTTGCACGCTGCGGGAAAGCACCTTTATGTACTTGCAGCTCGTTTTGATTTCACAACTTTTTTTTATTTTGTAATTATCTTCTATTTTTTTTTGTGATTTATTTGATTTCGTGTACTTGGCGTAATTTTTTTACTTTTTTGAAGTTTTTTTATGCTACTCAAAAGTCAGCTGTCTCAAAGAACCCTCAAAGAACGAGAGCCACGAATCTTAACAAATAGTAGACACCACCTATCCAATAAATTCAGAGGACACCGCAAGCAGGAATGAGCTGAGGGGTCCAGTCAGCCTTCAAACAATCGTCCGGCGTATCCGTCAAAAGGGAAACTTTCGCGACTAATTGCTCTCACCGCTCCCCCTTTCTCTCCACCGGTTAGCCCCGAAATCGTTCTCTCCTAAGATGCACTCCCCAGGGATCATGTTCGACGAAGCAGCCTCGCCTCGAGGGGAGACGTTGCCATTAACCGTCGAGTATTTAGTTTGCTAGCTGGCGTCGGAACGGGAAGGGAGGCTGGGCCACGGACGAAAGGGTGCAGGCGTAATAAGATAGGTGGATATAGGGGAAGCGTGAATGCACACGGGGAAAGAAACGGAACGGACGTGGCTGAAGTAGCGAGCAAGGAAAGAACAGAGGAGAGGAGGAGACGAGGAGAGGAGAGAAGAGAGCCGCGGAGATGGAGTGCTCTCAGCAAATTGGAGAGTCCCGGCCTTTTCTATTGCGTGCCCGTTTCCATTCGCACGGAAACATCGGTGCGCCTCTTTTCCTTCCCTTTTCAACCACCCCCTCCCTACCTTGCTGGGCCAGCGTCTCTCTTCCCGCCCAGGCCGTCGCTTTCTTCTTTTCTTCTGCCCCTCGTCTTTCTGTTTCTCCTGCTGTTTCACCCCCTCTCGACGTGGCCTCGTTCGTTCCGTCGCGCACTCCGAGAAAATAAGTGGCGAGGTCCCGCAACGAGGGTCACTTATCGTCACCGGCCATCTGCGGGCATCGCGACCGCCCCTGCCCGTCCTCGTGGATGATGCATGCGCCTACACCGCGTCGATAAGACGGCGATATTCATCTCGGTCTGCGACGAGCAACCTGTGACACGGTTTAGGGCGATGTCCTCGGGGTACGTCGAGCTGATGGAGTCGTTTCTTGTTTCTTGCGTAGCGTAGGATCTTTATTCGGGGTGGGTTTGGTCGCGAGGGTGGATGGAGAGGACGACAGATGGATGGATGAGTAATTCAGAAAAAAATGGGAAATGAGAATCCTTGATTGGGATCACAATTAGGGTAAATCCGGGAGACGCGGTCGGGCCGGAGAGTTGGTCGTGTCGCTATATTTCAGAGTCTATACGTAAAAATGCATTAAAGTGCAGACCAATTACTTCTCTAGAAGCCAAATAGTTGAATGAATAGCGTTATTTCGCTTCCTTCTGTGGTTTTATGGACTTATTGGCTATAAAAGGTAAACTGATGTTACATTTAACCTCTTTTGTCAAACAGCGGTTGTACAGAATCGTATTTAAAATATACTTCTAAGTTTATTTTCCTTTAATGTTTGGAATAATAAGATAGTAGAGACATTGAGGGACAATGCAGCCAAAGTATTTGGCCATATTAACTCTTCCTCTCAAAGCTAACGAAAAGACCATGTCTCGCTGCAAAAAGGTGAGATGGTCGAGTTATGATTTTTTTATTATTTTTGTTTATTTTTTTATTTTTTATTATTATTTTATTATTATTTTTGTTTATTTAGTTTATTTATTCACTTTTGTATTCATTTGCCTTGCTAATCGCCAGTAGGTAATTCACTTTTTCTTTGATGTGTTCTTTACTTGTTTAGCGTAAACAAATTAAATATCAATGAATCCGTAGTTGTATTTACTCATAAATAATTTTGCTTAATCCTTTGTTAATTTTCCATGAATAATTATGTGAGTGGTCTCTGCCAACGACGAAAACCATTTTTCCCGGCACCTCGGGTGAGGTGGTCAGATGTCATGACTTCAGTTTTCAATCCGATTTACAGTAAATATTGTCTTAAAGCAAATATCGACCAGTTTTTCTGAATCGGCATAAAATTCTGAACATATTAGGTTTGTTCTGATAAAATAAGTAATATCTATATTAGTCTTAATAGCCATTTTATATTAGGTCGACCGCGTGTCCCGGATTTACCCTATGAGAATTATGGCAATTTGCAGCAATTTTAGCATTTTCTTATGTTCTTTTTTTAAACACGTATAAGCCCTCAAGAAGAAGAAATTGCGTTAACGTACTAATAGAGAAAGGTATGATCCTCGTCTGAAAAAAATCGTAAATCGACTGTCGTGAAATTTTCACAATTTTCGCAGCATCCGGCGCGCGTTTCACGCGCCCAACGCCAAAGGAGAGCGCGCCAAAAGCGGGGTCAGAAATTTTCAATTGCCGGTACACTTTCACCCGCGGGGGAATTTCCAGCCGCCCGTTTTCCTCGCGTTTTCCCCGCATTTTCCTCTTCCAGTGGACCTTCTCTGTGCCCCAGAGGAAAAAGGAAGGGCAAGCTGAAAGCACGGTCTTGCCACAACCGCTCCTTATCGCCGCGGTTATCAACACGCGCATTCATAAGCGGAATCCTAATTTCCCCGTTCTCGGCCGCGCTGTTGAATTCCATTTTTATCGCGCCAGTGATGCGCTGCAAATTTTTATCACCCCTTCCCCACCGCCGGAAACGATTACTCGGTTCAGGAAATTTTTCATATCCCATACTAATCGACACAGTATGTATTCCCAAGGAATAGTGATATTATTAAAGAAACCACATTTCAGAAATAAAATCTTTCAAGAATGATGGACATAAAATGGCGAGGAGCATTGCCGTTGACGTTCGATTGCGATTAGGTGAATGAAATTCTGTGTTTAATGTAATAGGGGCGACCACGGTTAAATGGAAGAGGACGGGAGTGCCGCCGATTAAAATTCAATGAAACTAATTGTCCCAGGGACGAGCTCGTTCCCGACTTTTCCATGTTTCCCGCGGCCGTCGACTTCCTCGGCAACGGTCGCTCATTCCTAACCGATCACGATGTGGATTAACAAGACGAACGTGACGAATGGAGAGCTTTATTCGTTACGGGGGTGCGGCGGGACCTTTTTTCCCCTGCCTCCCCCACGATCGATTTGTCGAGCGGCGCGGCCATCGTCACCGCGGAACCAGATTTATTGCAGCTTTCCGCCACCGCCTCTTTTTTTTCTCCCGTCACTTTTAACGCCGTCTCTTTTTGCCGAATTTTCCGCTCGCAAAACGAAAAAAAAGGAGCAACCGTCCCGGCCGGCATGATATTTTCTCCGACGCGCGGAAATTTCCACGTGTAAATCTCAGCCCGATCGTTTGTCGAGTGCGAAGAGTTCCCCTTTCGCCAATCGACGTTTACGAAACACCTCTGAACATGATTTCGGAGGATTTCGAAGACTGCGTACAGGGGGACGGTTCAAAGTACAGTTCGTCGCTTTGGTTATTGGAGAGTTATTGGGGCTACCGTTACAATGGCAATTTCTAAGATAATTGCCGATAATTGATCCACTTTAATTAGACCCCGTTGAATTAATTTATGCACACACGCAATCACTTTGTTGCTATAATAACGCAAACAGTCTCTGCGTACATCAAGCGACATCGTTGCGCTCGGGGAGACAGTAATTTACTCGAGTCATAATACGTGCGCAAACTCCACATGCAAAACAGCCAGCCCGCGTTATGAATAATAACAGAAAGTAGTTTTATTAGCTAACGACTCACGTATACCATCACCTTGCTTGTTCAAACATAATTCGCTGTACTCCCGGCCACGGTTATACACCAATGATGTAGATTTCAGAAAGGGAACACTCGAAATCCGTTCGGAGCGTCGCTCAGCATTCTGATCCTCCTTTGTTTATTATACGCGTGTCCGATCTCATGACGCGAAAGGACGGCTGCGTTATTTCAAATCCAGTCAATTTTGGGCAGACGGATGGAGTTGGAGCAACTTCCGGCGTCAGGGCGGTAAATAGAGGATGAGGGTGCATATTGTACAAGAAGGATTGTCGTTGAATATTGTGGGTCGAAAAGATCTCCAAGCTTGAGAATGGAAGGGATACATAAAGTATCTCTATCTACAGTAAAATTAAGAAGAACGCCTTTCTATTTTGGAAATTGTTGAGGAAGTACTGATCTGGAATATTCGGCTTTATAAAGCTTGGAATTAAGAAGCTTTGGCTTTGAATGGCTAAGGAAAATGTTTAATATAGAGGACACTAATTTTGAAGGCTTAACCTGGAAACTTTTGATCTTGGAAGCCTTTGAACCTCAAGACCAAAGAACTCTGAATATTTTAATATCGAAGACGAAGAAGCTGCGATTTCAAAGAATGCACTACCATTGAAATTTGAAGATTAAACACCGAAGAAACACCGAAACATTGAAGATACACAAACAGCTGAGAAGTACCTAAGAAAGTAACATCTTAAATGGTTCTGCGACGGCTCCACAACAAGAAAGTAATTGAAGGAATTGTGATGTATTATAGTCGCCTTATAAACAGAGCAGAATAATGTGCAATACTACGCGCGTAAAGTGTCCAGAGGGGCCGTCTTAAGTGACACACCATTCTTCCCGATTCTGTGGCCACTACCGCCACCCCAAATGGGAAAAGAAGACACGAACAGAGGAAAAAATACGAACGCATTTGATGACAGAAATGCAGACAAATAAAAGCTTGAAACAAAAAACCGAAATCTACAAAGCAGCATATTTTACATGCTGCGATCCGATTCCCTTTGTTTCCGCGCTCTGGAATTTTTACATTGCTTTGGAGACCTGCATCAGTTAATTAATTGACATTGCTCCCTCTCACATACACAAAGAAACGTAAAATTCATGGACACAGGCTTTATTATCGTAATTATGTGCATGATAATTTAATTTAAAAATGCAACGAAAATACTGTCCGCTCTATGAGTTTGTTTCATCTTTCACTGCTGATAGCACGATGCGACATATATATATAAGGTGCATAGCTTGCATTACTGAACTTACAATTTATGGAATAAAATGCAATGAAATTTAAATATTCATCTTTCCCTCATCACCGGAAAATAGTTTCGTATAATTCGATACCGCCCACCGAAGTATGTATCGTTCCCCTAAAGAGTTAATAATTTTACGCTTCTGAAATGCCGATAGGTCCTCGAATATTCGTTGCTTCAGATAGGACAAGAGGAACCCTCTTTCTATCAATAAAGGCAGAGAGTTAACATACCCCAGGATCACTTCAGCGGCGTTTCATCCGTTCCTTTATAATTTGATGCCCCAGGCAGCTGGCGATCCCCTTAATTCGACCTGTGCTCAACGCTGGCTTGCTTCGAGATTGAACTAGTTGCTCTAAACCACTATGTGCGAGAACAAACGATATTCTCCTGAATAAGAAACGTTTTCAAATTATAAGTTTACGTGCCACTAGTGGATATTAACAAATACCTTCGAATTAAAATTGGGAAACGTTTTCTCCTTTTTGGGAGGTGAACCACTTGTTTTTATTAGCTCTAGTGTTTAATTCTTATTTTTTATGACCCAGGTTTTTAGCATTCTTGACAAAAAGAAAGGACAGTGTATTGTATTAAATAAAGAAAACGTTTCTAAGTTTTATCCTTGGCTATAATTACTCGAGAAAGCTTCCTTAGTTAATAAATCATACATATTCGTAAGATCCCTTAATAAGCTTGATCAGCCTGTCGAAACTTCGTTGCGGGAATAAGAATCTGAAAGCTGGCACTCCTTCTTGAGGTCGAAGTATATATGCGAGATTTTTCGATCGTTGCTCAACAACCGTAAAAAATGACAGCTGTCTGAGAGCTTCCATCGCGGTGCAGGCAGTTCTTCCATGCTTGGATCAGTTTCCCGAATGCTTTTCGTGAAGGGGACAGGATTCGTGTGGTTGTGCGTCATGTTATCGAAACTTTGCCTCGTCTTTTCCGCGATGGTCCGTTCAAAACCGTGGGTGTAGCCGGGGCAGCCATCTTATCACGATGGAATCGCTGTAAAACAAATAGCGTGGTTAGAAAAGAATGGATCACAAACCACCATAATACAACTATCACTGGGTTGAAATAAAGTGCATCAGAAAATTACCCACTTTAAATCTGTCGAACCTAGCGTCGACACACTTACCAAAACCACCCCCGTGAATGCTCCAATTTACACAACACGGGAAACCAATATCAGAATGAAATATCCAGAAGGCCACGTTTATCTTCGCCCCCGCGACGACAGGTTCAATAGAAGGACATTATCCTGGCGGAGGAAACCGATGTACAGAGAAGCGCAGATTCGGCGATCCGCGTCGCTGGGAAACTGCATCGCGTAATGCGAGGAGCGGCAGTCAGAACAATGCGCGAAAGCTCGGCGATCAGTTGAACAAAGAAAAGTTTATCCTCCAACAAAATCCCGGTCGTAACTCGTTTCCCCTATTTTTCTTTTTAATAGCGATCCGCGATTAATTCCATGCCCGGGTAACTCCCGTGGCCAGAACTCCCCCGCCAATGGAGTGACTGCGGATGAATAGAGGCAAACACACAAGTTGCAGGGGGAGGTGTACACCGAAATTCCCATAATTTCCAGAGTACAGAGGCAAATAAGCGGTTGCAGCTGCAGTTCCGCGCTTCTGTCCAACGGTAAAAACGTTTAACCGCGCGCACGAGCTCGGAATACAAGCCCGGGGGACCGGGATCGCCTGTTATTTGCCAGGCGTGCCTCGATGCCGCGCGATATAATCGTGTCTCGGTATCGGTACCCTTGACACGGGCCAGCGTCTCGATAAATCAGAAATAATGTTACAATGTCAGCGTCGGGAAGATAGCGGCGGGAAGAAGGAGCCCCGGTAACGGAAGCTGCATGCTAATTTTCTCGCGGCCCGCACTCCTTGCTGATATACTGCCGCGAGTAATTAGGGGATGGTGTATCTGAACGATTTAGGGGAACGAATCGAGTGTCAGAGATAGATGATGCTGGGAATTCATTGTGGTACCAATTTCAATGTGCTCGCCGTTTGATAGAGTGAGCTGGGGTGTGTGAACCAGTGGGTATCTTTTAATTAGGGGTGGTCCTTTGGGGATGTTCCGTGAGAGACAATTTCGTGACTCAGGATTAGCATTTCATAGTGGAAAAGATAGAAAACGCCACAGAAGTGTCCCCAGTGAAAGAGTCCCAATTATTTTAAGTAGTATGCGTCGTAATATGTCAGACAAGACGAAGAAACTTTTTCTTCGCAGTGGAATAACCAGCCCTTAAATGTTAGAATCCACTACGATCGTATTTGATTGCACTTTACAACTTTTTCCTTCTGTATCGTTCGTATTATTAATTGTTTCGCCGTCGTCATTTGAATCCCAGCCAAGAAGGCGGCTCAAAATTCGAATATTTTAGAAACAGAGCTGCTGGATCGATCGACCAGCCGAGCTCCTTTGAAATTATTCTTCCCGGACTCGCCTTCTTGGAACGGAAGCGAGAATTTAACGCGCTCACGGATCTTCGACGATGGGACGATTGAGGGAGGCTCGCTCTTCCGTGGAGCCGGCTGGAGGGTGGAAAGGAGAGCGCGAAAAATGCAGACATCGCGGAGAAACGAGCCTGAATAATTCAACTGTTTCGAGGGGAACGAGAGTGCGGCACCCAATGAAGGGAAACCACGCGTATATACATTTTTACATTCGCCCAGAGCGAAGAGTTATCGCTCGAGCCCCTGCCCGTTCGTTCCTCTAACCCCCCATCGTCCATTAAATCGTAAAGACTAATTAGAAAATTAAAAATACCGCATCGCTTTCGTGGCGATACAACGAGCGAGTAGAGGTACATCCGGGGGGGCTGCCTTAATTGCCTCGACCGTGAAATGATTTCATTACAGGAACCTCGGAAACCTTTGGGGTGTAATTACTTGATAGCATTCAACCCTCTGGCTGAATTTACCCGTTTTGGGGATGCAGGCTAATTTCATTAAACGAATCCAGAAAATTCACCCTAAATTGGTCTTGGCGAAGTTTATCGCATTTTCGTGCGAAACGTGAAACTAAGTATTGTAATCACCTCCATCTTCCCATCTTCAATGTGTTCAGAGTTAGTTCCAAGCAAACGCTTTTTAATCGTCCGAGACTTTCGAGAGACTTTCAAATCCTCCTATCGAGTAAAGTGGAAAATACCTAAAGCATCGCGAAAAAAAACATCCAAGCGTTCGCTATGCTGCCAGGAATTCCACCCATCGCCACTCGAACAGATGGGTGACGATCGAATTAAATCATCGTTCGTCGCGCGCCTCGAGCGCGTAACCAATCGAAGAAACTTTCCGCGCGAAAAGAGACTTCCTCTGTGAAACTTCGATCGTGCCCCGAACGCCGTGGAAAGGAGGGCCGAGGGGGTGGGAAACGCACGTGGAAAAGGGTGAATTTTCTGTGGAAAGTTTGAGCGTAAGGATCTCTTACCGACGCTAAGGGGTGAAATATTGAATCTCTCGGGGGCAGAAAGAAATGTAACTCGCATTTTCTTTTTCGTACTTTCCTGGGCCGAGGGGCGGCTTCTTCCGGTCTGTTCTCGCACACGTACAGAGAACTCCGGCCCCATACGAATCGTGATGGTCCTCGTCATACGTGCTCGACATACTCCTCGAAAGTTTATGACAGCTGGCCCGTGTACCCGCGGATAGTTTATCGATCTTTGCCACGATCGAGGCTAGATCGGGCCTCGGGTCTCGGGGAACGGATACGGGATGCAACAGGGACAGATATCTCGACGAAGGATTCTACTTTTTCGAGTTTCTTTGCCGTCCCTTGCATGGGTACTCTGGTGCCTGACTTATCATCTAGTTTTCTCCTTACTTCTAAGAGTTTTCGTATAGAGAGCCTCGTGGCAATGAGTGTAAGGTTATCTGGGTAATGGAGGTCCAGAGAAGAGGCGAAAGGAACTCAGTGAGGATTGGTTTGCAAACTAATTGAATTTTTTATGTAGAAATTATTATATGATAGTCAATGGAGTCCATTGCAGCTGTGTTTGAATGTTGTCTGTATTTTTCGTCGGAAGGAATTTCTTTTGTGTTCGTAGAAAACGTTCGATAAAGACCAGTTTTAGCATGCAAATGAAAGTGTCGAATGGGTAACACTGTGCTAGAAGTTGTTTAAGGAAACGACCTGTTCAAGGAGATCTTAGTTGCGACGCTAAAGCAGAAATGCCTGCCTGCAATATGAGAATTCTTTAAGTAACACGGCTGCTTCATAATAAAGTCATATCGAAGCCATTATCTCGTGGAGGAGCTTAGCTGCATAGCTTTTACGAACTTCTCCCGGGAGCTTTCGAGACAAGCGGAAGTGCCCATAAAGATGGACAGATAAAATTGTGATCGTACAAAGCCACGTCTACTTTCACGCTGTATATAACGAGAACGTTGTAATTTACGATAAATTCGAGAAATGGACGGAAAAATTTCGTCCCCTTTTCTACGCATTACCCCAGTAGCAAAAACACTGAAGATTTTATAGCAACAGTAGACTGGAGTAACCATAAGGATGTCGAGGAAGGAACAGGTTCGTATACCTACCACTGACTACTGATAAGTAATCTGGAAGGAAGTAATCTCATCCCCCCCTTCAAACTAAGCACCCTTCGTGCCTCTCACTTTCTCGTAACTTGAGAAGCAACGGAACTACTCAGGCCTACGGAAATCTACACGCACAGATACCTCAGCCCTCACCAGAGTTGGGCATTATCCGAATAAATTTTTATAACAAAAAATTATTTTAATAAAAATTTATTCGAATAAAAAATTATTCGTTATTCTCGAATAACTTCGTTTTAATCGCAATTCTTGTTCGAAGTTATTCGAATAAAAGTTTATTGAAATAATGCCCAACTCTGGCCCCCACAGACTAAACGTCCAAGTAGAAACGTAACCCCCAAGGAAAGTACACAACGGACAACCTTGTGTAACGTCCTCCCCATCGATACACTTGGTAGAATACCCTACCAAAGCGTGACCAATGCACCCAGAGGCACCCTGCGCGCCCACCCTTCTCGGTCAAAGGAACGGAGCGTCCCGCGAGAAGGGCGGTCAAGATGGCGTTCGCGTGACACCGTGCCACCTCGAGATGGTGGAAAAGCGGCCGAGGTAGGACACGCAGATAAGTAGGTACATCTGGACCAGTTGGCCGGCCGCGTACATGTGAATGCCGTGAATGCTCGAGGCCCGACATCACGACGGTGTATTAGTACCGGTAATTCCGCCACGATGCACCGGACGTGGATCACGGCGGAAGATAGATGACATTGTTTCCTGCGTCCCAGGAGAGGCAGTCCGAGGGGGGCCGGGACAAACAGACAGAGAGAGAGAGAGAGAGAGAGGGGCGAAGGGGGCTGAGAGAGGAGAAGGCACAAAAGCACTTCAACGGAGAGAGAACAATCATCGAGGAACAGAGAGCAGCTCAATAGATGGAAAAGGGCGAAGCAGTGTTTGCGGAGGAACAGGGACGAACGAAGTGGCGGTGACAACGGGCCCGAACGGAACGCGGAAAGAGGATGCGGCCAAGTGTGCGCGGGAAGAGGAGGGCGCGGCGATGGAACAAGGGGAGCCAGGGCGAAGAACTGAGAAAAACGCGCGATAGGGATGAAGTTCCACGGGGGAGTCGGTGAAAGGAGAAAGATTGTAGCCACCGAAGGGTTGGGCCGATCGTTCCGCCCTCCCCTCCTAGTCAAATTGTCATTTGCAGCGCGCCTAGGAGGCCGTCGGGGCGACGTGCTCGCGGGAGGGGTTTGGCGATGATAACAATGATAATGACGATGACGAGGTGGGCTCGAATGACGGAGCTGCGGCGTCGGGGGTGCTACGCCTCGGGAAACAATGCTCGCTGAATTTCCGCTCCGATTATTCGGCGCCGCTGTAATGCGCAGAACGAGCGCCGAATCTAATACGCGAGTCTCGATGAAGCCTCGAATTTTGCGAACGTCTCCGGCGACCTGGGGTAGCGGTTATGTAAGTCGATGCTATTTAGGGTAACGTTAATCGGTGGGCTGCTTCGAGTGCTTCTCACGTGGATAGTGATCGAGCGTGGGGGGAAATATTTGCAGTGAAAGTTGCTGCCAAATTTGCCAAGCGTTTTGGGAATCCTTCCTTTAAGGGGACTAGGCAGTCAGATCGCTCGAAAATCAAGTATTATTTGCGAATTAATTACAAGGAGATGAACACAAATTGTGACTAGTACGTTTGGGTAATGTTTATTAATACTATAACCAGTAAAAAAGAAATGATTTGAATATTATATACATATATGTATGACAGCGCTACAGTCGTCTGATATGTAGGCGTTTTTTTTTGGAGCCGCTGTAATTTTGCAGTGATTCTGGTCGTAAGAAATTTAATTGTGAAATATCCACTGAAATTTATACTTTGCCCTGGCCCCTATTCTGCCCTGAACCTATTGAAAAAGAAAAAAAAATCAAAATTATAAAAATGGTGGCTGCAAAACGGCAAATTTTAAAGAAACGTCACTTTTCGCCAGGGAAAAGAGCCATTCTATTTTTTTTTTTTTTGACAAACCAGGAGTTTTTACAGACTTATGCGTAGGTCCAGGTCGTAACTAGACATGTTTCATATATGCTGAATTTTTTTCAAATCGACTGATACCTCCGTTTTTTCCCAATCACTGCAAAACGAAGAGGAAATATGATTCCGAGAAAAACGTGCTTAAAGTTTCGAAAGAGGAATCTAGTCTACCTGCGTGCGCGCAGAAACGGTTTATGGCGCACTCGACTGTTTCGGCTGTAAAATCCTCAATTTTGCGAATTTTAATCGGGAAGGGTAGTACAGTTGACCCTCGAACAACGCGGGGGTTCGGGTCCTCGACCTGTCCGCGTAATCGGAAATCCGCGTAAAATTTTTTCGCCCCCCCCCCCCCTCCGGAATCTGTACCTTACCTTATACAATATATACATAGTGGGGATAGCTTCGCGCGTATAGAGAATCCGAAAACGCGTGCAATTTGAGAGACAACACTGTATTTTCTCGGTGTTCCATCGCTAATAAGAACAACATTTCGATTGATGTTGGCGAATCACTGAAAGAGCTTATCCTAGCACCAAAAGCTACAATAGTGAAGATTGTAAACTAGCGTCTGATGTTTGGGCATGCAGTCGTTTCAAATTCAACCTGTTTAACATTTAAATGGATTTAACGCAGACGTGTGTTAGAACTTACAACGTAATTTATGGGGAGAGGACTTATCCTTACTAATATATAAAAGTGAAACGTTGTCTGTTTGTTTGTCCTTCTTTCACGCCTAAACGGCTGATCGGATTTCAATGAAATTTTGAATATACATTACATACGTCCTAGATTAGATTATAGGCTATTTATTTTATTTTTTACGCTTTTTTTTTTGGAAACATCATAAATAATTCCCGGGTGAAACCGGGTAACGGGTCAGCTAGTAATAGATATTACTTGTGATTCTGAAATATATCGAGAAAAATATCCGCGTATAACCGAATCCGCGTTGTTCGAGGGTCAACTGTACTTTCGAAAAATGCAACAACAAAAAAATCGAGTTTCTGACTGCCTAGTCCCCTTAAAGCTACTTCTAATAGGTGCAACAGTGTTTAATAGAAATAAGATGTTCGTGGAATGAGTACCTGATACTGGCAATAATATTTAGTACGGTGGAATATCCAGTGACGACTCACAAGTGGCCTTCAGAGTCACGACTACCCCACTTGCCCAGATAACCCTACGTCACGCGACCGTCCCCATATCTTCCCACCGTTTATATCGTAACAAAATTCGGTGGTCCCCATAGAGAAGCATAACCGGAACGTGACAGAAGGAGATGAAGAATGGAAAGTACACCGCTCGCAAGGAAGCCCGCTCTTTACGAGCACGCCGCGTATTGTTCCCCCTCAGCAAGTCCAAACTTTTTACGGCGAGCCAACGGGTAGTTATAACTCCCGATATAAAACGCCCGTTTATTTCTTCCAATAAATTTCGCGGGGTCCGAGGGGCAACTCCTCAGGGGATTCTCTCGATCCGTTTAATCGAATTTACAAGTGGTCCCGTTGGATTCCCTCTCGAGAAAGAGGGGGGGGGGGAGAGGAGGAAGTGGGAGACCCACGTTCCGGTGTGTCTCCCGGCCCAACCATCCCCGCAGCTTCCCTTTCTTGACACCCTTTCCCGCGCCCACGACGCTCTAACACCCTGGATATAATATTTTAGGATAAAACCCGTCTAGGGAAGAAATAAAATTGTGGAACGCCACCGGCCCGACCGGATTTATATCGCTCGAGGCTGGGTCAAGAACGAGATTTACGATCGGCACACCTCCCGCGGCGGCGATCTCGAGGATGACATTCAGAACGGCGCCGTGAATTATTGGACACCGTACAAGCGAGTTTCTGTAAATTTCTTCGACGGCCGCGCATCCGTGGCCGTGGTTAAACTGGCCGATAACTCGCCGGACTTCCTTGAGACCGTGTTAAATTGCAATTGGGGGTTGGATGCGATAATGGGGAAACTTTTTGGGGTTTATTCTGGGGTCGTGAGGGTTAGGGAACCACTCCCTGAAGAATAACGCGGGTTCTCGGGGGTTGGGAATCCATCAAGTACTTCGCTCAAGTTTTTACGTATGAATTTTTAAGCGAGCTTTTTTTAAAAACGAGTTTATTCGGGTCCTTGAGGTGTATTCTGGGTTACCAAGTTGCGTGTGGGGAAATGAGATGCTGGAAGTGTGGCTTTAACTTGTATTGTACATGTGGGAACGCCAGGGAAAGGGTGTAAGTAGTAGAGGAGCGTGTGTGGTCAGACGCTGCGCAATTGCAATGATAGTTTTTTGGGGAGGAAATTATTTAATGTTAAGACTGTTCAGATTGATGGGAACTGTGAGAGGATCAACAAAAGCAGTCTTTCTACTTAAGGCTCTTAAATTATACTTCACTTTACTTTTAAAGAAGTCATTTAGCTTTCCTTCCTCAAGCATTATAAAAGACTTTCGTACAAGGGAGTTTAAGGGAGAGTATGCTATTGTATACCACTGATTCTTCTTCGAGATAAAAAGAATACATATAACACAGCAAGGTGTACAAATTGTCAGGTAATTATCCTTTCAGCACAAGCTTCGAGTGAGAAGTATCCTCAAATAAAATGAAAAGAACATTTCATTACCCTTTTACTACTGAGAAGTTATGGAATCTTTGCCCTTTAAAAAGGGATTGAATAAATATCTTCCTACCGCCACTGTACACTGCAGTAGAAAATAATTTAATATAAAATCGATAAATCGTTACGTGTATGATGCTTTTCCCACCCACTTGAAACGTTTCGCTCCATGTACCTACATGTACGTAGAGTAAACTGGCCAGCTCGTACGTGCTAATTTCACTAGACAAAGCAGGCCGTGTTTGGGGCGTAGGTACGCGATACGCTTGACTTTAATCACGTAGAAAAATGCGAGCGTCCGAGAATGCTGCGCGGTAATATCTCATTTTCGCTTTGACAAAACGGAGCACGAGTTCGACGAAAAACACGGAAATTGCGAGGAACTTTCAACGCCCCGTGAGGGCATGAAAACGGAAACGACGAGCGAGACAATGCATCCTCTGTCGCCACGAAAAGGATCGTACACGTTTTCGCAGTTTTCCCGGCCGTGAGGCATTCGCTACTAGATATCGGATAATTTGTGCTTCACTCTGTCTTGTAAAGAGTGACTTGAAACGTGATAAAGAAAGCGGAGGGAAAAGTTTCGAGACGCTAACAATAAGACATCGATTGTTCCGTATGAAAGACTCTGCATTTGTAAATTTGCAGTGAATTCAATCAAACTCCAATGGAATAAAACTTGTCTATTTCGTTAATTATAGAACCTTGTATGTACAGAATTTATTATTTACCAAGATAGACTTAAATAAGAATTAAATTTTAATCCTCATCCAATTTCATTCCATTCTAATATGATTTTATGAAACATAATTAAGAACCTGGTTGAAAAATCAGAATCTAATATATCCTTAAAATTACACCATCATCATTGTCCATATTTCATAAATTTCATATTAGGATATGGGAAATTTAGAAACAAGAAGAAATTTATACACAAGAAAATATAGAAAAGAATTTATGAGTGCAGAAAAATGTTATCGCGTATAGAAAACTCTTTCGAATAAAAAGAAGATCATCAAAATCGGTCCATATGCTGAGGAGTTATGAGGGGACAAACATAAAAAAACATACAAACGGGTCGAATCTATAACCTCCTCCTTTTTGAAGTCGGTTAAAAATATGAATTTTACCTTTCTCTGCTGCTGCTACTTCTTCCTCCACCAACACACTCATCACTTCGTTCCCCACAGTTATTTCTAGTTGCACTAGCACCATCTTTCAAATGAAGTGTTATCTAGGGTGCGTTCCACTTGCGCCCAAATCGCCCGCAACGCCCGCGATTTTCATTAAGGTGGGTTCTCCTATACGCGACTGGACACAACGTCAAGAATTTCAAAGTCGATTTTCTCGAAACTGAAGCGCGATATAAAAAAAAGTTACTCTTTCTTTTCGACTTATAACAAGTAAATAAGTCGAAAAAGAGGAATAAGATTTTTTGATATTGTGCTTCATTTTCAAGAAAATCGACTTTGAAATTCTTGACGTTGTGTCCAGTCGCGTATAGGAGAACCCACCTTAATGAAAATCGCGGGCGTTGCGGGCGATTTGGGCGCAAGTGGAACGCACCCTTAGAGACGCGGTAGCGTCTCGACGCCAAGTACAGAAAAGACACCCTGTATATGTCGACTGTCGCTACCGCTATCATTTACTCGAGAAACGGCTAATCCAACCTAACCTCAAACTTATTTCATTAATAAGCCTTACGCGGTATGTTGGTACATGCCCTGTTAGGCTATGTTGTCACAACATGTGTTTTGCAAGTTTGAATTGCAGAAACAAATACGCATGCGCGGGCGCAGTGACTGCTTCATCTCTGAAATTCTGCGTTTGCTGCACGCTCGCTGCACCGGAAGTAGCATCGTATTGGTGGAAAGTGGGAGAAATTCTAGGGAATCGTACGATGCCACCAATTTCATGCACTCACTGCGAAAATCGGAACGCACCCGTGACCATCGAAAAGCCCGCGTAATCCTCGGACTTCGAACTGTGACGTCAGAGCTCTCAGTGCCATCTGTAGCACCGCCTACAAAACATTCCCCCACGAAATAATTCTCGACCAATAACATCGCACGCGATATTATCATGCAAGGTGTTTTACGCCTCTACCGTAAGGGGGATACAGTTTCCTGTTTCTTTTAGTTCGTGATATACATCCGGTACGTCTTATGGTGTAGCGGCCCCGTATTTATTCCTTAAAATATGTTAAATTAATTAAACCAACGAAATAATAATAGTCTTGGATTGTTCATAAGCGTTCGGTGATATCTCGTAACTAATATTATTATCGTATTTCGCGTATTTTTCATTGATCCGAACGGATTACGTGGAGCTGTGTTACGCACGACATTTGCAGTCGTATAACAACAAAAACGTGTGACCAGTAATGAAATTCTAATACGCTAACGATACGCTTTCCCCGCAAATTAGTGAGAAATACCGTGCTAAAAGTATCTCGTCTTATTGCCACTGGCGGAATTCTGTTTAATTGCTATTGTAATTCGAAAGCCGCTTTGGCATAACCTGAAGCAGTTCGTTACGTTCAGAGCTGGTTTAATAACTTTATCATATCGGCCTGTGTTTTTTTCCCTCGAGACTGTGCCTTTTGAGTATCCGAATCTACTCTAACGTACTTCTAAGTCTGAAAATACGCGCCGTCTAAAATGTGACTTATCTGTTTAGAAATGGCAGACGCACCTGCTGAACCAAAAGCCAAAACGAAACCGACCAAGAAGCCGAAGGAAAAGCCCGTGGCCGATGTTCCTTTAAAGAAGAGACCCTTCAAAAGGCACGGGCGCCTGTATGCTAAGGCCATTTTCTCCGGTTACAAACGCGGTTTGCGTAACCAACATGAACACACAGCTTTGCTGAAAGTTGACGGAGCGAAGAGCATACGTGACTCCGATTTCTACGTAGGAAAACGATGCGTTTATGTATATAAGGTAGTGCCCTCCGTTAATGCATAAATTAAATATTGGTACAGCCACGATATGTTCGCTAATATTACTGTTTTTTTTTTATAGGCAAAGAATAAGACACCTGTTCCTGGCAAGAAAGGCAGGAAAACAAAAGTCAGAGCTATTTGGGGTAAGGTAACTCGACCTCATGGAACCAGCGGGTCGGTGCGCGCTAAGTTTAAGAGGAATCTACCAGCTAAGGCAATGGGCCACCGTATTAGGATTGTAAGTTGTTCGATAAAACATTGTACGATCTCCTCCCCGCACGATACGTAGGCATATATTTAAGCGTTTTTATTTTTGTTACAGATGCTGTATCCTAGTCGGATATAAATCTTTCTTGTATAAAATAAGCGAATAAATACCACTTTGGTACTAAATTCAACATTTTTTATTTTCTTTCCTGACTGTACAACAATCCATGTTTACATACACTACAGTTTCATATGAATTTGAAGGGTTTAATAAACTTAATGAAAGTTTACTTGTTGTTTACTATTCATGCCTCGCATTTCATTCGTATAAAGTGTAATAGCATCTAATGTAAGTCCTCGATCTTTCGCCTCGGTTAGACATAACCTCACTTCACAGAGATCGAACATTGCTACGCATTTTAATACGATGTTGCAATGTTAAATAAAGTTATGCGATATGTCGGGCTGAAGTAAAAATTACATCTATCTGTTATAAGTTTCTTTATTCGTTTAATAATCATCTACGTAAGAACCTAACCTTAGGACCGGACGTCCGAAACGTAACCTTAAAATTGATACGGCCGAAATATATTAGACATTACAGTTTCTTCAGCGCAAATGCTTCAAATCCGAGAGAAATATGCGCACGAGAAATTCCGGGGTAGATGCATCAGATTAATGAATACTGTACAAGCTTTTAATATCGATTGAATGGGAATTCGAAAGGAAGCCATTTTCCGACAAGGATGAATATTGAATAGCAACACACACACACAGACGCTGAACTCTACACACGTCTAAATGCACGCAGCATCATAACTATCGTATACACAGAAGTGGCATAGTGATTACGGTTTTCGTGCAATAGAAGTATATCTATTCGTGTGCCGTTGCATGTTTATTTTGCGGGAGAAAAAGAGATTTTTCTCCTGTAAGCGACAGGATGCCGCGTTTGCCCGTTTAAATAGAGCATAAAGAGTATCGAACGAGGACGATGATGTTTTGCTGTTTGAGAAATTGTTTTGACGGCTTCGGCTTTGCCACAGCTCATACGCCGAAGAGAGAACCGAATCCTATAGCCTTAGACACATCTTACATGGGTAATTTTAACATTTACGATCCGGGCTAACGTGTAACGATAATTAAAAAAAAAAAGCGCCATCCGTATATCACTGTCATCGAGTTTGCATAAAATTTCATTGCATGCCTCTAAGAGGCAGGGATGTGCGTCGTCGAGTGTCGCTGATAACGTATTCCTATCAGGATAGAACTTCCGCTTTTACGGCTTTTAAGAATAGCTCTAAAGAACGCGACGTTCTCGAGGCATAACAATGTTTATGGATATTGTCAAATTGATGCAGGGCACGAAGTTGTGATAGTAAAGAACGGTCTAAGAGTGTGTGGTCGCGGTGGTGCCTTAACGAATGCCCCCCTTGCCCAGAGTAAAAGTTATTTCGAAGTTAAAATACAACAAGGAGGCGTATGGGCGATCGGATTAGCGACAAGATCCACGGATCTGAATAACGCTACCGGGGGAAACGACGCCGAGAGTTGGGCTCTTAATTCCGATGGTATCATAAGGCATAATCAACAAGAGGTGCATAAAGTTCAGGGCGCAGTCCAGGAAGGAGATATTATAGTGAGTAGGATCTGCGCGAAAATTATATATCGGCGGAGTAACCAGCTTTCGTTTCTCAGGGTGTGTCTTACGACCACGTAGAACTTAATTTCTATTTAAATGGGAAACCAGCGGACGCCCCAGTGATGGGCATAAAAGGAACTATATATCCGGTACTTTATGGTAATTCTCTGACGAGTCTGAAAGTTCTACGATTCGGTAATGTCTTGGTTTGTGAAACGATTAATTTCTCTTTGTAGTGGACGACGGGGCCATTTTAGACTTAATTCTGGACAATTTTGCCCACACTTCGCCGGCAGGTTTCGAAAAGATAATGTTAGAGCAGTCTTTGCTCTAGCGACACGTACTAGCATGACGCAGTCGATCTCTCCAGAGTTTCACAGCGTCGGAGTACTTTACGCCGATCCTCTATTTGTCCGACATCAAAATACAGAGTCATAAGCTATTCTAATGTAAACAGAAAGTCTTAAGATATAATTCTATAAATAAGAAATTCTTTTAATAATAATGTATAAATATATTTAATTAGCAATTGCGAAATAAACATTTTAGTTTATACCTTCTCTTTCTTTTCACTCGATCGCACCTTTAGAACAACGTTCGCAATAATTGGCCTTAAGGGGGAACACCACTGTTACGGCCGGAAAAGTAGGCAATTTTTAAGAATTTTTTTCAGGAATAATTTACAGTTTTCATAGAAAATTTTTATTGCCTACCTTTAGTACGCTGCCTTAAGAGACTATACAAAAAAAAATAAATAGAAGAACATCCATAAATTTTAATATATTAATTAATCTTCTAGACCCCCGACGCGAGCTGGTCGAATGTGTAATTATCGGACAGCATATCCGAAATCAAATTTAATTTTTTTTTTATAAACTATATGAGTGTAGTTTCCGTTGTGCGTACCGATTTCTTAATCAAATTATTTTTGTAAAAATGGTGCGCTTTAGAAGAAGATTTTCGAAAATCCGCGAATAAGATGGACAGTTTTTCGAGCGTATTTAAAAAAATTGGTTTTCAATCAAAGAATCCGTACGCACAACGGAAACTACACTCATATAGTTTATAAAAAAAAAAATGAAATTTAATTTCGGACCTGCTGTTCCATAGTTACACATTCGATCAGCTCGCGTGGGAAGATCTAGAAGATTAATTAATATATTAAAATTTATGCATGTTTTTCTATTTATTTTTTTTGTATAGTCTCTTAAGACAGCGTACTAAAGATAGATAATAAAAATTTTCTATGAAAACTGTAAATTATTCCTGAAAAAAAATTCTTAAAAAAGGCTTACATTTCCGGCCGTGGTGTTCCCCCTTAAATACATTAGCGTCGAAGGACACGGAATGTTTTGGAGTAATTTCAGACTGTTCTCGTCCGATACTGGTATGTCTTAAAATAATTACATACTTTCCTTTGTATAATTATTTAATAATCAAATAACATAATTTTAAATATGTGTACAACTTACATATAATATTTTTATATATAATATATATATATATATATTTTTGTGTATTTATATACGTCTGTATAAGATTGTATATAATGTATACACAACAATTTATTGTTCCTTAATTAATGGTATGGTATGTACACTGGCTTACGTAAGGTACCGATGGCTTTTAGGCCTATATTTTGCTTTATTAGGCTACTGTCATGGCTTCTCGTTTTAATTTCTTTCATAACTTAGTTCCGTGATAAGAATGTTATGTTACACATTAAAGCTAATCTCTCATTCATGCTGGTTCGATGAATACATGCAATGTTTCTTTTTTTACAGCGCAGATAATGCAAATACTCCAGTGTATCCAATGACCCATAATTGCTCACGAACACTCCTTTACACACTACGCACGCTACACACACACACACACTTACGCATACGTGTGATGAAAAGAAATTGGCAGAGAAACGTAGCGATTACCGAAACCTAAGAACTTGATAAAGTAGTAGGTACTACCACTATAATCGTGTCGCAATTATAAATTTTAAAATACTGCACAACCTGTGGGATCCGAGTTCCACCATTCTCCAAGTATCTCGAGGGTGTCAACAAACGGCAAAGGTAAAATACGCGGCAACAGCGGTATATCGCTAAAAAATCTATTTCGGTGTATCAATTTCTTGAAAGATCGTTCCTCCTTTTTTTCATTCAAGTGGATGCTCCCAATTATTGTAATTATTGTACCTATAGTCCCAGTGAAAAGATCTCGCGACACATCTTTCCACGTATATGTAGCAATTTTAACAATTGCTTTCTTTATGAACATATAAAAAGTGTTTTCTTTACAATTGCTCGCAGCAAGCTCTCTGCACCCTTGTAAAAACTTATTAAATCTTTGGTCCTTAACGTTACGTTTAAATAATAGTTATTATCCACAATATTGAATGCTTAGTATTACGTATGCTGACAAACACATCATTTGCAAGTTACCGATTTCGTGCATGACAGTAGCTACGAGTTAATCTTTGCTTACATCTCGTATATATCAAGAAACAAATATGTTCTTCCACGAAGTCGAGTTGACGCCGACACCTTACGATCCGATACGAATTCTCATTAATTGACGAAATGTGAGCAAATATTACCAGTTACTATCTTAAGATACTCGACAGAATCTTTTATGTAGGCCAGAAAAATTTGAAACTCAAGAACAGTCGATCGACAAAAGTGATGTACGTTCATACGAGCGTAAATCATTTATAATGGCAAGCCTATGAAACAGATTCGTTTGTTTTGTATGGCTCATGGCACTCATTTCATGATATGACTTAAGCCGGGAATCCACCGAGAAGCTAGGCTAAGCTGTGCTATGCTATGCTATGTTTTAGCTTAGCTTTTGGTGGAAACGGTTCCATAAGAATGTATCGAAGCTAAGTTTTTTAAAACGTAGCATGGCATAGCATAGCATAGCATAGCATAGCATAGCATAGCATCGCATAGCTTAGCTTAGCTTCCCGGTGGATTCCCGGCTTTATAACGTAAGCATAGTAATCACATAGAAGATCAATAGCATGTTAAAGAGAGCATTTGCATTTTGTTTCTTTTTAACATTACAATGTTAATAGGTAGATATAGTATACATACAATATATATATAAGATATATTACATTTATCTCATGACTGAATGATATGAAATATTTATAATGGTAACCCATCGAGTCTTATTGCACATGCAATTCTAACACATTAAACAACTACGCATTCCGTTTAACTTAACACGACCCGCGTCCTCCTTAACGTAGCACTGGTTGATTTACGAATTTAAAATAACAAATCACACGACCTATAAATCCGATATCTTAGCGAGCCGTTTAAATGAATTTAGTAACTTCAACGATACCTAAATGCACATTGAAGCGAGATGATCATTGTGAACTGTTACATTGTTAAATAATCAGTATCTAATATTAGACACCTTTATCCAATGTAAGACCGCACTCATTCGCACATTCGCATGAACATTTTATTCGCTTAGACTATACAGATCGCTTTTATTAAACCTAATACCACTTTGTTTAAGTAACACTGCAAATAATTCTATTGAAAAATATATGTTTTCAGATATATTTACAAAATTAATTTGCAACATTCATCCTTCCATTGAAGACCGCTATAAATAGAGATTTTTTTTATACATGCCGCGTACTTATGTTACGTTCTTACGTTATCCCCTTCATGTGCTTTCTAGGAATATAGATCGCAAACAAAAAGAAAAGTAAATTTTTTAACGTAGCGTTTCGTTTAATGCACGTTAGAAACTTCAGTTGTAAACCTATCGATGTAATTTATATCGCGTTTGCGAGAGCGCTAAAGCAAACGCATTTAAAGTAATGAGTATCACGTGATATACTAATCGTTTATATTTTAGAAGAGAATGTTGATATTAGTATTCTTTTAACTCTATTAAATTTCACCGATACAAAAATGCATTCAAGAGATAGATTCCTTGGCTCGTAAACATTCCGAATATTGAATATTTCTTAATATTGACTTTTCGACGAACATAAAAAAGATCTACTTGCAAGTTACCGTAGTGTAGAAAATAAACACGTTATCAAACTTCAAGCTTAAACTTAGCGTTACAAGCAAAGTTGCATCGAATGGAAGAACTTTTATAGATAATTTACGAATATTATAAAAATCATAGAAAATTTCTGTAATTAGTTCATATACATTTTTATATATAGCTATCGAAAGAGGATTACACCGAAATCCTCCGAGCTCTCTTTGGTCTTATCCGAGTTAATTTCTATAACACTTTTGGTAAGAATCATGCAGACGTCTGCATAAAATAATTCTATGTAAAACATTTCTCTTTTTTCTTTCAAGGATGATTCCCTGAGATGCTCAGATTCAGAGCAACTTTATTTGCTTAGCTATGAATGCAAAGCATCAATTAACATCTATTTATAACGTACTTACATATCATTCAACATCCGTAGTATCTTCGATGACAGAATCCCAATTGAATTCTGTCGCGCTCTGCCTCGATGGTAGCTCCCCAAGGTGTTGAAATCGTTGTACAAAATATGGATCGCGATCTCTAAGCCGTTTGAATCTTTGAAACGCAAGATTCTTCGCAAACTCATAGAGCTCTAGATCCAGTCTATTAAGCCTACGTACAGCGTCTAGCTGTTCCGCGCTGAGAGTTGCCATTGTAGCGGCACTCAGCGTTGCGTTGTGCTGCTCGAACGCAACAGCAAACCTCATTCCGAACGTTTCCTCAAAGGAATACTGCCCCACCTATTTGATTTTACATTAATCTTGTCAGATTTATGCATAACATAGAGGCCAGGGGGAAAACAAAATAATAGAGCTCGTAATATCGTAGAGCTTTAACCCTCTAGGGACGGGGATGTTTTAAACTTAACGTAGAATTTTTTTGAGTGTTAAAATAGTCTATTTTATACTTCGGATTTGGAAGCTACTCGTTAATTTTTTTTTTTTTTTTTTTTTTTTTTTTTTTTTAATTCGTTTATAACAAAAAAAAGTTTAATTTCGGGTTCTGATGGTACAACAGATTCTTCTCTGCCTACTAAAGGTCACTATACCTATCAAATCTCGATCTTATTGATGGAACGTAAATAAAAATGTGTTAATCTGAATGGGACTCTGGAGTCCCACTCGTCCCTAGAGGGTTAAAATATAAAATATGTGCTTGTCTAATAACAGCAGTGTATAATCTAGAACCCTTCCTCTATTAGACAATACAAGTAAAGAGCACAATAATAAACAATTGCTTGGATCGCATAAATCACATCTATTCATAAGCCATTAGTTTTTCATACATGCAGCGATGCATCAAGGACAATCGTGTCTAACGATAAGTCTAAGAGTTACGTAATGCAAAAAAAGGGTCGAAGCTTGGACAAGAACATGATCTATTAAACATAAGAACGCTGCGAGAGACGTTAATTTATTTAAGAGTGACCTGCGGGCTTTCAACACTTTAGACTCTGCCCTTAGATGCCTCATTAATCTGATCGCAAATAATGCCTTATTTTCTATTAACAAACTTTGATGTTGAATTTTAGTGAAAGAAATGTTAATCCTCTTATACCCCGCGAAGCGGAGGATAAATCTGAATTGCCCAGTAAAATTAGAAGCGCGGTATGTTCACGGAATATTTATCGTTCGCGGAATATTTATCCTTCGCGTACGGTGGGTAAGACAAATATTTACATCAAGAGCTACTCTCTAACAGATGATTCCAGGCTGAAATGTAAAATACCGTGTTACTACAACTAACTTAAGCAAGCTAGAATTCAAACTAATCTCTTTAGAAACTGAAGCAACACGGAAATTGAAAAGATTTGTTAATATGTAAAAATATTAGAGATGTACCGACTAGGGTTTTGGCCGACTAGCTGATTAATCGGCCCCCAAGAAGCCGACTAGTCGCCGATTACAAAAGTAGCCGGATAGTCGGCCACTATTCAGCACATCTCTAATAGCAAAGTTATAAAACTTGTTAGAAAAGGAGAACGAAAAATGGGTAAATATTCACAAAAAGGGGGCCGATCAATCGGCCTTTTTTGCCGACTACAAAAGTGGCCGGATAGTCGGCTTAACCGACTAGTCGGCCACTAGTCGGTACATCTCTAAAAAATATGCAAAGATATACTTGAACGTACAATATGCGGGAATGCGATTAACGGGAGTTAATTCTCTTTTCATAAGCGAATGGAAGGTATTAGAATGAACAATAATGCGACCATGCAAACATGCAAGTTCAATACAAAAAAAATTAGTTCTTACTTTTTGGTATTCGGTCAACATGAAGAAAGGCATGAATTGCAAATTGTGTTTAGCGCTAGCCAACATGAGACGATCTCTCTCCAAGCTGCTGAGCGTAGAATTGTAACAACCAACAATGGATAGATCAGCCAACATTCTGGTTTGGCGATTACTTGCCAAATTATATGGGCACGCCATAAACTACATAAATTACAATATCGTTTATCAGACAGATTCGAATTCATACTTGTACATAGAATTTTCATCTAACTCTAATCGCATGGCTCTGCTGTTTCCAAGTGTATAAAATTTTCGTACGTAAATCTAAGTAAGGAGACTTCTTTGTAATTTGAAATATTCGTAGCAACAAAGCACCCTGCTGTTTTAGTGAGAAGAATTGCATCAACGCGAGGTAGGAAACGAGGAAGTCTTCAGATAAGGGGAAATGCTTATCTTAATGTGGTTCTAAATGTGAAAGCCTTTCAGATAACATACTCAATGGTGTACTCATAAAAGAAGTCAGTTTTACGAATTTACGAGAGTACCAAGATACAAATATCGTTCTGAAATAGCGGTGCTAAGATTTACGATACAACGGTACCTGTTCTAAAGAGACTCCTTGCCAACTGGATCCCGTATAGCATTGCGGTATATTCGCCTGGGTCCCTCCGCACCAGTGGCGGGCCCCTCTCCATGTCGCGCCCCTTTGTACATGCCTGAACTCGGACAGGTATCGTGCGACGGGATCTCTTATTATAGTTATATAAAAGTATCTACGCTTTATCCCGTCCCCTTCGATTTTATTTAACTCGGTATGAACACAGCTAGTCAATTCTGTCCAGTCGGCGTGCAGGCCGCACTTCCAACCGGTCGAGTATCGCGAGAAGAGCCAGTTCTCATTGCGATTTGGACGGAAGCAAAAGCAACGCTTGCGCCTTCTTTGACAAGAGCACGGTCTCTGCAGATCCAGATCTCTAACTAAATGTTTCCCGAATAACGTTCCTCCTGCAACACAAAAATAAAGGGAATGCCTTTTGCGCGGAAGACAGCTCTCGCCGCCCGATGTCCCCCCCGAGGATATTATTATACGCGGCGGTTTTTACGAGCGTCTCCTTGGCGCGTACTAATGGTTCGCGCGATCTTAAAAAGAATCTAGGGTCCGAGGTCGGATATAATCGGCGACGAGCGATACGTTAGGCTTGCTTTTATGACTCGTATCTCCCATTAACACGCATCACGATGAAGGAAACGTTATGGGAAGCGTGTACATAAAAAATAAGAAGGAAACAGGGATATGCATGCGTAGCATATGAAATGAGACGACATCCCTGAATTGCTCTTTCTCTTTCTAAGATAGGGCTCGGAGGTTCCGCCGTGCCTGATGAATAATGCAGAGATTCGGTTGTACAATGGTCAGAAGGGGTGTCGCATTGTTTTTATTCAGCTGTAGGATCGCTTGGCATTCGTCCAATGAAATCTAAGTACAAAGTCAGCCACAAATGTGTTATGCAGACATTTTATGATCCGCGAACAGTCTGGCTCATTTGCACACAACGTCGGAACTTATACAGCCCGTTTCAAGACCATAGCCGCCGGCTCGACTGATCCGTTGAACTCGTGACTCGGGAATAAAAGAGTCCTACTTCTCCGCTCTGAAGCACCCTTATACAACGCGTTCTTATAATCTTGCGTAACTTATAAGCGTTACTTATATAAGCGTTTTATCAGCGTCCTCTAATAAACTCGTGCTCGAACGAAGAGCGCAGTTCGAGAGGAAGATAGTCGGCGATATCGTAGCGAACCGTTCGACTCTGTCGGAAAGGAAGTAGTAATCGTTGGACCAAGCCCGTATAGGGGAAGTGTTGATTCAATGAAATCATTGATTATACATCGCGAGGCGTCGTGAATTAAATGAGAATATTCTTAACGGCGAGAGCCAGGGGGGGACCCCAGACATCTGCACGGAGCAGCTCCACTCACCAGTCTTCTGAATGTGTAGGAAAACGATGACATCGTGCGCGTTGATATCAAACTGGAAGGTATCGTTGGTGAACACGTCGTCGTAGCCAAGGCTCCCCTGTATGCTCTGCAGTCTAAATGCAGGATGCACCGAGAGCAGGCCATTTTTGTCGAGCTCGACGGAGACGGAAGACAGGCCGGAGCCGGGGCCCGCGGACAGGCCCTCGGACAGCCTCACGGACTCCTTGATCTCGCGGCTCGTCAGGGCGCACACATGATCCGGGCAGAAGTAGCCGAGATAGATGATGCTGGTGAGCGCGAGAAACAAGCAGATCCCTACGACGCCACGCAACCGAGTCCTCCGCGCTCGCGACTCCATCGTCGCGGTCCTCTCGCATAAATCGTCCTGTACAAGGACCGAGAGTTCGCTAACGCCTTCTTCGCCTGAGCGTTTGCCCATTATCGTGCCCCATGTTTTTTTCCACCACTGGACACACACGGTGCACCGTTCGCCGAGACGGCCTGACCAAAACTGCGCTCCCAGCAAACGTCGGCCATAACGGATGCCCCCCGTCCCCGCCGCTGCCCGCCCAGCGCGCCGCGGTCGCGCGCACTCTCGCGGCCATTGTGCCTGGTGTTCGTCGGCGACAGGGTTGCCAGACAACATTATGCAGCGCCACTTATTCAGCGGGAGGGGAATACACATTACCACCACTCCTGCAGTGGTGGGTTTACTACGTTACATCGAATTTACTACGTGACACGCGTAAAAAATGTAAATAATTGTAGAAAATGTAGAAGATGTATTCAATGTCGAAAATTCAAATACAAACTATTAACCTCTACCTATTGCGTTGAATTTTACTGCACACTATTTTAGATTACTTTAGAAAGAAAGATTGGAATGTAATTATAAAAGTTATAAATAATTTTAAACTTTTTAGTAAATTTCATATCTTTGGTGTGCGAAAGATACTCGAATTCTTACATATATCAACATGGATTCTGAAGAAATTGATAAAGCTTTAGCAGATTATTTCTTTGGATGTAACATTCCATTTAGTATTATTGAATCTGACCGCTTCAGGAACTTTGTTCATAAATTGAATCCAGCTTATAAAATTCCAACTCGAAAGACATTGTCGAATAATTTGCTTAACGCAAAATGTTAAGATTACAAAAAATCAATAATCGGTGTGGAATCCGAAGATGCAGTTCTGTTTTTAGGTGGTTGAAAAATGTATCATCCAACAATAAGTATGTTGTTGCAATTCTGAATTTAATGAATACGGCGCATGTATGTCCATGCAGGTTATGGCGTTCCACAGTCTGCAACGGTTTTTTCAAACAATGTGATTTTATACAGTAAAATACATGACCGTAATACAGTTAAGCTATTTACTACGTCTTATTCTACACGTAGAATTCACGTTTCTACGTCAGGTAAAATACAGACCCACCACTGCACTCCTGTAGCGCTGCATAATGTTGTCTGGCAACCCTGGTCAGTAACAGTTTGTCCCGTGACGTTTGAAAGTGGGGTGCGTGATAGTCAGCTAAATAAACATCCTGTTTACCAATAGTCATATCAGCTATACTCGGGGCCAGATATATTGGCCGGTGAATTCGTTTTCGCAAGCAACGATCGAGGAGAAATCAACCACCACCATCTGACGATCGTGGATTTGTCAGTTGGAGTTGCGCGGTCGTCGCAGGGTATGGTGGGGTAACGGGAACGCTGCTCGGCTCCGCCTGAATCTAGCCGTTTGGCTGTTATTTATTCTTAGCGTAATAGTTGTGTGCGTGACGAAGCTATTCGTAGACCAATACGAGATGAAGCTATCGAGAAGGAATCAATGTTCTGACCAATAAAGCTCCTGAATTTTTTCGGAGCTAACGCACACCTATTCTGATGTGTGTATTTCTACGCTGACAGCTCGGTTTGACCTACACTTGATTCCACAGTAGAGCATCAAGATTTCGCGCAGGCACGACCCTCAGGCGACGTTGCTACGCCGCCTCCCCACTTAACCGCCTATGTTTTTCTCCGTCGCACGGCCTTCTCTACTCTCTCTGTTCACTCTTCGTGCGGGACTGTTTACGTTGACAACGGTCAGGTGCCGCGTTTGGGATGTACCAATTATTCCTTGGAAATTACCACGACCAATCGCATGCGGTTCAAACCGTGGGTAGTAGTGGGAGCTGCGCAGATCGGTCGCAAATCGGTAGGGGCGTCGAGATGCTCCAATGTGGAATCAAGTGTACACGCCAGAAGCTTGGCACTATCCCCACCACTTCTGGCTCACTCTTGTTCTGCGAAGGCGAGAGCGAGATGGAATGAGAGCGAGTAAGAAAACGTTGAGAAAAGGAGCACCGAGGCAGGCAAACGGTGTGGTGGGAGAATACCCCTCACGAAACTCACCGGCCAATATATCTGGCCCCGAGTATAGTCATACATTTTCCGACAACTTTCACCGACACTAGTCCTCCGCGCATTTCTCCACAACATCCTTCTACCTTTGCACCCTTACGCATCAACCCCTCCACCTCTAGCTAGTACCTTAGGCCTAAGACCATAATACATACATGTATAAGTCTGTAAAACCGACGAACATCTCTACTTATATTAAATATATACATATATTCTAAAGTGTTGTCATTCGGCATTACAATCCCTTCACCTAAACGGTATGCTTGTACGACGGTGTCTAAAACGTATCGTGAGAAACTAAGAGTGCTGGATCTACGGATTCCAACTCTTCTGCGTCCTCGCGCCCAGACCGTCATAGGTGCGCGACGGAGTATATTTAAAAATGCCGAGTTACATGGCGCACATAATGTAAGAACCTAAATACGCGCATATGCGCACGCGCGACCACGCCGCGTTTATTTTAAGTAACGGTTTTGTCCTTTTTCCGGAACAGGAATTTGGAGAATGTTTCTTTTACGGGGAGAGACCGCGGCCGGGTGCGGCGGCTTTTGCGCGAGACCGAGTTTAACTTGCCGATGCTGATATGTCGCGAAAATTATAATGTTTTAAAGGTATTTGATTGCTTTATGAGGAAATGCATCCTTTTATTGCTGTGGGACGCATTTGGGATCTATTTGAATATTGCTGCAAAGGTTTCTCAGTCCTGAGAATGCGCGGGATTCAAAGTTTGAATTCGAGTACACTTGCCAATTTTGTCCGTTTCTATCTCGTTTATTTTGAATTGCTTTTTGGTGCTCTCGTTTTTAAGATATAATGAGAGATTAGATTAAATAGTAGTTTGATTCTTATTCTTTAGTTTTCCATGTTTTCGATAGCTACATTTTCTAAAATGTCTCAGATATGTTTGAAAGTAACGCCATCCGTTACAATCTTTTAGAAATTGAAATTTATTAATATACTCGTTTTGCCGCCTTTTTCGATCACTGCGAAGTAAGCGCTACTTCAGACTAGTTTATCGACGTTTGCATTACTTCAGATCGAAGCAGTGCAACGTACACACATAACCTCTTTAGACTTGTCAAAATTTGTGTCCCGAATTTCAACGTTCTGTTTATATCATACGGTTACTTTGTTATACATATTAAAGTCACATAGCTTAAATTTTTTACTCTCTTCGAGTAAGTATTATTACATGCAGGTACAGCATTCATTGTCAATTGCTTCGGGTTTATAGAGTATCCATGACAAGTGTTTGTGATTCTATTAGTTACATATTTCGCTTGTTTAATTATTAATTATTAATTATTTTTACCATTTTACTTATCTTTGTCGTATTTATCAACGTATATAGTTATTGTCGTATTATCGCTTTTATCCTTTTTGTTTTATAATTATACACGTATTACGTAACAAAACCAGATGAATTTGTTTCCTCGCATTGTATATAGTCCAAGGTGTTAAATTTCCATTTGTAACAGTAATTTGCAATTCATTTGTGGATACGTATGCGCAAGAATATTACCACATGCTATCTTTCAACATTTAGAATGACAACTATTGAGTTATTAGAGGATAGAATCGCTGACTTGGAGAAGCGAATATACGGGCTCACAAATGCGAAAGACGCCGACATCGCCCCGTTGGAGAATCCTGTGGTCGATAGTCTTTTGCACGTGAACACGCTGATTTCATCTGCTATGTCGGGGCGCGAGAAAGCTAACGCGGCGATAAAGCGGCTGCCGGAATTAAATAGTTACTTAGATCCGGTGTGCGAAAGCTCAGAAATACCTACGGAGGCTAAAGTTCAGCTACTGCTTGTGATGACGCCGGAGATCAAGCAGAATTACGAAATGCTGCGTCAGATACAAGAATTGGCGCCTGCGTTAGAGACCGATCGCTTGCAAGATGTGCCGGAGTTAACGAATAAGCTGAATAACTTAAATTTGTCGTATTTAAAGATATACGAAGAGAGTCAAGACTTAAATGGGCGCATGAACGAAATATTTTCCAAGTATAACGAAGTGATAACCGGCATTTCCAAGTCATTAATTACCATAGACGCGGCGGTAACTGCCGCCGAAGTCGCGGCTCTGCCCAAGAAGCGAGTAGATTGAAAGTGTATCGTACGATTAGCACATGGTTTTAGCGATGATATTATTTAATGTTTTTTTACCTTGAAGTGAAAAAGTGTTGCATACGTTTAAAGTACATTTATTTTTTATCTTAGTATATAAAAATATTTACGCATTCATCAATGACTATGCATACATGAACATATTTTATTGTTGTATCTCTCCGTAACAATGTATTTTATTAAAATACTTATATATTATATACATTCGTCCTACCTATTTCTTATCCTAGTCCACCGTTCGTTTCGGAAATCCCGCCCTAGGATCTCCGAGACGAACCGTTTAATGAATAATTGGGCGTATTTATGTGGCGGTCTCTTATTTCGAATAAATACTCTCATTTTGCTGTTGACTTCTGCATAGTAACTGAATCCGAACGCTTCGCAGGGTTCAGTTACTATCCGAAATTAACAGCCCAATAGAAGCAGATTTTTGAAACTGTTAGGTATTTAACAGGGTCAAACATTCAATATCTTTCTCACTGTGACACTTAAGAAACAGCATAAGAGACCTAATTTTCTAAACCTGTAAAAAATCTCTTATAATGTTAATCATATTAAACAGTCACTTTATACAGTATTTACAAACTTATTAATTGTAAATAAGTATCGTGTCGCCGGTCGTATGTACCCTCCGTAGTTCTCTTTGTTCCCGTACGTGTCGCGAGTGTAGGGCTCGCTACGAAATATTGCAGTATCTACCCATTAATCAGTATTCGGTAATGTAACAAAGAAACGATCATCTAACATTTCCTTTCAAATACAGAACATCGAATTATGGCCATTTAATGTTATCCGTCGAATGCACTCTTTGCATTTAAATAGGAACATACTGTTTGAAGTATAGACGGATATAACGAGAAAGCAACGAATTAAGTACACCTCTTCCTGTTCGCTATCACTTCGCGAATTCCGAAACGGAGTGGAAGGTCTCCCCTATTCGTCCCCTCCTACGAATTTTCTGCTCTTTCTAATACTAATCCCAGTATGTATGTCGCGGTCAATTTAGATTAGATTCGTCTAATACTCCTGTGCTTTCATTGGATAAAAGAAGAAGAAGAAACAATCAAGTAGAGCTTTAGCTTTCCATTTGCAAAGCAGGCACAGACTGTCGCAGCCAAGAAAGCGCAGGTTCCACGCTGGAATAGATTGCTGGGTGGCCCCTTGAGCACCTGCTATGATGACTGAGTAATCCCTGAATTTCCCATCTGGCTGATTCTCCCCCAGATTCACTGCCGCACATTAGAGGTGCTCCTTCGTCGTTCTGAAATAAACAGTTCGAATACTGTTTGCTGTCCATGCACAGCTACTCCTGTGGAGCAATGCAATCTAGATTTTAAATCTTACATAGCAAGGTCCTTTGTCCGTATCGGTGAATCCAGCGCATATGTTGTCCTTAGTGATAAATCCTGCGTAGTGACTCGTCCCGTTGCATTTTTCTGAATCGTACGTCGGTAATGGCAGGAACTTCAGGTATTTCTGCAAGTCCACCTCCCCGTTCACGGGGAATCCCCATCCAACAGTAACGCATATTTGTCTTGGCTGAAATTTAAAGAAAGATAGGGACAGATGATGTGTGTTCTCAAGTGAAAGATATTACCAGACCTTGAGATCACGATACACACCTGTATGGGGTGCTGCGGAAGGCAAACAGCGCTCACGTTCCTCGAGAAAGTCAAAGGTTTCTCTAGCTGCACCAACGCGATATCGTTGTTGTACAGGAATTGATTGTATTTCACTTGTGGATAGGGGATGATGTTCCTGACGGGGTGTGCCGTTAGTAGATTTTCACCGGTGAACAGTTGCCATCCATTGCTCTGCTTGTATCTGAAATTGGAGGATGATCTGGCTCGGATTAACCCAATCTAATACACTTAACTTTCGCGTTTCGATTTCGTTCGTCGATTCTTCCATTACCCACCTGTGAATGCAGGAATAACTGGAGAGCACGTGCATGGGCCCCACCACGCTCGCCGTGCAAGCAGCTCCATATTTCGGTTCCTTTAACAAAACCACGCTGGACCATTGCCCTTCGCTGGCTGGAGTTCCGCCGATTAGTCTCGCTGTTGGACCCTCCCCATAATGGGAACCGCAGGAGAATTCTTGGCAGGAGATCTGCACGACCTTCTCCGAAACGCAGAACTCCACTGGTTCCAAGTTCGTGACTAGTGGCATACGGTGATTTGGATTGGACTTCAGTCTTAGAATTTTCTGCTGCCTATCCCACTTCGTCAACTCCGTCGCCTCGGCGCCAGCGAACCCTAGTGCTTGGCAATAAGACTCGCTGAACGCTCCGCTCCATGCATCGGAGCAAACTAAGCGGTGGCTGCCGTCGAATTGCCTGTAACGCGATAAAAATGTGTACTCTAGGTCAATCGTAGTGATACACGATCGTGGGAGTGGTCCCAAATTCTTGTAGGGCGATCTGATAGCAAAGTTCGTTATGCATTTTCTTCGGAAAAAAGGGAGAGGACCTGTTCGAAATTAATTTTGATCAACGTAGACAAGTAACTCATCACGAATCAATGCTTTATCAGTTTGTTCCTCAATCGAGCTCAAATCATCTACTCGTTTAATAAAGATTTTCAATGTAGATGTATACCTTATTTTCAACACAGACGCGGTCTCAATCACCCCGTGTGCTCCGTTATTTCCAGCTTCGCTTTCTTTATGCGGATCCGTGAAATTTCTCTCCGTCGTCATGTTTGTTATTAAACAGCCCCATTCGTCAGAATGGTCCGGGCAGTGTTCTATTCCATCGCAAACCTGATTTTCTGGGACGCATCCGCCTGTCTGGCACTTGAATTGATCGAGGGCGCAGTCGCATAGCTTCTCGTCTTCTCCGTTTGCACACTCGCTGATTCCATTGCAGTGCCATGTTAGTGGTATGCACCAGTTCTCCGTTGGACAAAGATACTCGTCGTTGCCGCAGATTTTGGCACAGTTATATTCGTCCCGATGGTCTTCGCAATCTGGTCGTCCATCGCACTCCCAGATGCCTGGGATACATCTTCCTGGAATGAAAAGTCCACTCAACATAAGCAACTGAATGTTTCTGTTCGTTCTGTTGCGATTGAAACCGATGCAATCGCGATTCAGCGATAATAAAAGTGATATTAAATAATAAAGGACAGAGTCTCTTTCTCACGAAAAACGACTGCCTAGTCCCCTTAGTTCTTTCCGAAATACGATAACTAAACTCCTACAAAAACAACACCTGCGGTATCACTCCGCACATAGCGTTCTCTATAAGAAAACCGAGTTAATTCGTCCTCAATTGTTCTCAGACCAACAGCGAACATTCCTATCCTAGAAATGACCCAGTTGACTACTAATCTGTGACTTCTTTTAACCGTACCAAGCGACATTGACGACTCGTGTCCCATTACCTGAAAGAAACACGCGATTGTCCCGCCAGCCGTATTAGTATCGAACGCGACCGTTTTCCCTTTCACTTCTTGCGTTCCACGATCATTACTCCAATCTACATCCAACCATCCATCGTATAATAGCTTCAACCTTAACAACTCACCGTTGGGGCATTTGAACTCGTCGAACTGGCACTTCCATTCGTCGCAGTTCCTCTCGTCACTGCCGTCGTCGCAGTCCACGATCCTGTTGCACACCAGGTCCCTTTTCAAGCATTGCCCACTAGCGCACTGGAAGTTCCCAGGGCAGCCCTTCTCCTCGCAGTTCAATTCGTCCGAGCCGTCCGAGCAGTCGTTCTCAGAGTCGCATCGCGCTGATTGCTTGACGCAGTACGCGCCGTCCCTGGACGTCCCGTTCGTGCATTGGAACTGGCCGGCGGTGCACTTGGAGTAAACGATATTTGGAGGCAGGTGCGGGAAGGGCACGTCGATGTGGCTCGTCGTCTCGACGACCGTATCCGGTGATTTGGTCGTCGGAACGGTCGTGGCCACGTTTTGCTCTCTCGCGGGCTGATTCACGCCCGTTTCCTGCTCGAGTGAGGTAACAGATGATTGAGGAAACGCTGGAGGCTGCGAACCTGTCCGATTCGCTTTTGTCCCATCCAGCGCGGCAATTTTCCCTGGGTCGATCATCGCGTGTCCTTCGTTGGTCGGTTCGCTGACAATCGACGGATTTTCCGTGGCGAAGTCGTCGTCCGTGTTCTGCCGGCGAAGATGATAGTTTCGAACGACTACGAAGGGCTCGGTGACGTGCTCCGGTTCGATGATTTCCTCTGAAACGGGGATGAAGCTCGGGTATGTCTTTGCGCTGTCCGCTTTGGTACTGGTGTTTCCTTCAATTGAAGAGAAGTCGACAAGCCTTGGCTCCGTTTGATTGGACCCACCGGTGGTCTCGATGATCTTCACCTTTGGCACCTGCGCAGAGTTCTCTGTTGCGTCAGGCGAGGCTGATTCTGGGACCTCCGTTACGTTGTGAGCTTCTTTTGGAGTACTTTCTGTGGCAACCTGTATCTCTGTTGACACTAAGGTAGTGGGATCTGGAACCTCCGTCGCTACGTTCTCTTCATTCCCTTCTAGATTGAGTTCCTTCTCTTTTTTATATTTGTACTTATCAGTCACCTTCTTGTCTGTCGATTTCTTCTTCACCTCCAACGTCTTCTCCAATGGAATCACCTTCAAATCTTCCTCTGACAATTCCCCCACGTCCAAATCGGGCAACACAGCTCTAGGCGTCGTGGTGATCAAGTGGCTCTTAAAGTCGAACCCCGTAGGCTGTGTGTCGTCTTCGAGTATCTCAGTAACTGGCCTGACATCCTCGGTTGTGCTGGAACTGCTTGGCTCTTGGATGACACTCTTTTCTGTAGTGACGTCCACAGTGGACACTGGGAGGGTAGGTTCAGAAACTGGAGCCTCTGTCACTGTTTCGTTCATCACTTCCATATTCTTCTGCGTATTCTCTTCGTCATTCATCGCCGATGGTGTAGTTACGTTTTCCTGACTCGTGTTTGCTTTGCTCACGAGTGGAATCACCGCCTGCGGCCACGAAATATTTATATTTCTACCACCAACGTGTTCCAATGCACTGGTCAACAGATCGTCCGTTTTATTATCGTGCAGATGAACCTGCCCTATCGGACTGGTTACCGAATCCTCGGTTTTATTAACGAATATCGAAGGTTCTTTCTCCTCAGACATCTCCACGGCGCCTGCATTCTGGGTGTCGTTGCTCGTTGTCTCAGTGTCTGGTTTCACGGACGACGTGGTCAGCAGCGAGTCACTCTCCGTAGTTTGCAGTTCTTCAGGAAGTATGGGCACCTGGGCGGTGGTTTTGGTATCCGTCGACGCCGCGTGGGTGGTTGGAGTCTGTACCGTCGTCGCATCCTCCCTTTCTACGTGGTTAGTATCATTGTCCTTTCGAGGACTCTCTTCGGTGACCGTGGTGCTTTCGAATTTCTCTGTCGTGGACATCTCTTGCTGTATCTCCATTGGCATCACTGGCATCTGCGTGGTCAGTTTTGCGTCTTCTACATGTTTATCTGGAAGACTTCCCATTGTGGTCGTAGCAACTTCGGTGTCGTTCAACATGCCTGTCGGTTTCAACGATTCCTCGTCTTTATTCTGAGTGGGATCTAAGTCACTCAGCTTGCTGGGTTTCTTAATCGCCTTATGAATCTCCGTGTCGTCGTGTTGATACCCCTTCGACAAGGTGTCGTCATTTATATCATTGTACAGATCCTCCACAGCGTTCTCCTCTGGCTTCTCAGAGGTAGTTGCATTGTTCGCGGCTGGTCCTTCCAAGTGTTTCTCTGCTACATCCATCGTGGGCATGCTAGTTGCACTAGCCTCGGTGGATACCTCAGACTTGTCCTTATCTACATCATACTTGATCGTAGTCTCTGTTTCCTTAAACTGCGCTTCCACTGGTACCACTTTCAGTGCTTCCTCATCTTCCTCGGGAACGTTTCGACCTTCACTTTCCTTCATCTTCTCCTCACTGCTGTCTGGCTTATTAACAACGTCATACGTATGCAGTCCATTTTGATCCCCAGCTTCTGTGTCATTACTTTCAACAGCATCCAATGCTTCCTTGCCAATACCGCCAGCGATTTCGTTCTTGCTATCCGTGTGGTTTACCTTCTTGCTATCACCCTCTTGCTCGACCAATGGTTTACTGTCATGCATCTCTGGGTGCACATCGTTTATCGACTCCTTAGGGGTAGTTTCGTTCACAGAATGCTCCGTGGATGGTGTAACATTCTCTGTCACTGGTTTGTACGTGACGACATCTTCAACTGGCCCCTCGAAAGGATTGGGTACATCCTGCTCGTCCTTGTCGAGTCTAGGCGCCTTCTTCACTTCCTTCTCCCTCTGAACGTCTGGTAGGAAGGGTGACATGTCGTCAACGTGCTTGTCGTAGGTCATGTCGGGCTTCTCTGTCACTGCATTTTCTGGATACACGGCAGGGTGCAGCGGATGGTTGGTAGACTGGTCTAAATTGTCGTCGTAACGACCTGAGTAACCCGAATCACCTACCGAAACGATGTTCTCTTCTGGGTGGGTGGTGGAATGGTGTAAGGTGGTCCCGATTCTCTCAGTAGAGGATCCAGCCTTGCTTCCTGTCGTGGTACCTTCAGATATTGTTGCGTTTTCAGGGTGGATGCTCTGCTCAGGGATAAGTTGAGGGATAATCCCATGGAGCTTTTCTAACTCGCTGATGTGATCAGTTTTCGGTATGACCATTATATGCTCCTCCTCTGTTTTGTTCTTAAGGGACTCTAGCACCACGGGCTCAATATTGTGGCCAAAGTTCTTTGGTAGTTTGGGGAACAGGGTCGTTGACGTGTGCTCAATAATATTCGTTTCGTTCGAGTCGTGTGCACTCGACTCGGAATACGCTACCGAAGATTCGGTGGTGTCTTCGGGTAAAGCTGTTGCGTTTTGTGACTTGAGCTCCTCGGAAGTCGTAGCGCTACCCTCTGCTGTGGAACTTATGTCAGTGGCGTTCTCCGGTAAGGTGTCTACAAGAAGAGTGGTTGTTTCAGTATCTACATTCGAGTTTGTAGTAGATTCCACTTCAAGAACTGTAGATTTAGTACTGGACAATGTCATTGATCCAGATTCTGTGGAGGGATCTGTGTTTCCAGCCTCATCGTGCTCTGTTACCCCATCTCGCATTACACCAGCTTCAGTAGCATGCTCTACTTTTGGTGTTTCCTGTTTGTCAAGCCCCATAGGATTTTCTGTCACTTTCTCCTCCTCATCGTTGATCTCTTTCATCGTCGTATCGATCACTGGCGTTGTACTCATTTCAGTCTGATCTGCGGACGAATGATTCTTACTCTCTTCGTCGTTGACCATCAAAGGAATCACTGGCAAGGGTGCATCGTCGCCTAACGGTCCCTCGGTTGGCATTTCGTTACTCATCAACGTAGTCTCTTTAAAGGTGTTCGGAAGTGTTGTCGTTTCTGGCTCCATGCTCGTAGAAACGTTAGACTGCAATGTGTTCGCGCCTTCATCCTCGAGCATGGATGTTGCGATTGAAGCTTGGGGTGATTCAGTGGATGGTGATTCTGTAATTGATCCGACGAAGACATTATTCGTAGTCATGGATTCAGTGGAGGAATCTGATTTACTAGAAGGCTGTTCAGTGGAAGACATTGTTCCCATACTGTGCTGCATCTCAGTAGAGTGCTCCATTTCGTGAGACACTTCAAGAATGTTTTGTTCGGGCTTTGTCGCGATAGAATCCGATTTCGTGGGCGGTAAAGTGAGTAATTTGTATTCAGTAGAGGATTCTGGTTCACTTGAAGGTTTCCATTCGGTGACTGGTTCACCTTCGACGGAGGATGCTGACTCTGTTGGTGGTTTGAACTCGATAGTAGCTTCGGTAGATGCTACTGGTTCTGCTGAAGGCTCTGTAGTAAGAGATTGCGGGTGGACGGGTGGTTCTGCGAGAGACGGGAGGTCAGTGATGGGCTCTGGAGAAGGCTCTGGCTCTGGAGAGGGCTCTGGCTCTGGAGACGGCTCTGGAGACGGCTCTGGCTCTGGCTCTGGAGACGGCTCTGGCTCTGCAGAGGGCTTTGGCTCTGCAGAGGGCTCTGGCTCTGCAGAGGGCTCTGGCTCTGGAGAGGGCTCTGGTTCTGCAGAGGGCTCTGGTTCTGCAGAGGGTTCTGGGGTGGTTGAGGTTCCTGGTTCTGGTTCTGCAGAAGGTTCTGGAGTAGCTGCGATACCTGGCTCTGGTTCTGCAGAAAGCACTGCTTCTGCTGAGGATTTTGTTGTGGAAGAAGGTTCTGGTTCCACTGAAGCACCTGGTTCAGCAGAAGGCTCTAGCTCTGCTGAGGGCTCTGGGCTTATTGAAGGTTCTGGCTCAGCTGAAGGTTCAACAGAGGGTTCTGGTTCAGCTGAAGGCCCAGGCTCCGAAGTAGGTTCCGGATTAGCAGGCTCATTTGTTGGTTCAGCTTTCGGCTCAGCATCAACATGACCCGAGTGGTCGTGCATCCAATGAACAGACTCGGGATCATCACTAAGCGCATGATTCCGTTCCGTCGTGGTCACAGGCGTAGCCTTCGCCTCGTAATCCGATTGCGGATGCATATGGAACGTCTGCCTATCATCCTGCGACGAATCATGCTGCACATGCGCTACCTGCGTGGTGAAGTCCAAATGGTCCCAATTATCGGGTCGTCTAGGCTCGAACTCGTTTCCTGGTCCTCTACTCCTGCCTTGAACGTAATCATGCACCGCTTCGGTATTCGATTCCGGCGGCTCGTCGTCCATGTCAACGTTGCTCAGATCGTTCTTATCTACGCATCTCTTCCCGTCGTTATCCAACGTCTTTCCAGAAGTACAAGAGCACACGAACACAGCCTCCGCGTAATCGTACTTACAGATCTCAGCACACCCATGATTTTCGATCTGACATTCGTCCAAGAGTATGCTGACCCGTAGCTTTCTCAAATGATACTGCCCAATCATGTTGCCGCCTTTCCGCAACGTCTCTTCGATCATCTGCTGCACCTCTTCAGGCGCGGGGCGCGGTGGATAGCTTATCCTGAACTTCACGTCTCCTTCTTTGCCTATCTCGTACACCTTAACGATCGTCTCGTTCTCCGTATGGCGCAGCATGCTCGTCAGATGCTCCTCTATGTCTGAAGCAACCTGCCTGTACACCCTGGACTTGTGATCGTGCAAATCGTTGCTCCAATGCAAATCATCCAGCTGCAATAGCCCATTCAGAGCGCTCGAGACAGAGTTATACATAGATTCGTCTGTAGTCGGCCACGGTGGGAAGCTCGATGTCGCGGGTGGAGGACTCGACGGTGGATCTTTGATGTACTCTTGACTTCCCGCGGTTCGAACGTCACCGAATTGCCGGGAGTTAGTTTGCTGGAGGTTCTCCAAGGGTTCTGAGGCTTCTTGCGTCAGGATCACACCGGCTGTAACAGAATTGCACGTTCCACAGTCGTTTCTGTGATGGTAAATGGAAGAGATTGATGCAATGCGGGGGTTCTTACTTGCAGCCAGAATGGCGATGATGATGGCAACCAGGAGGACCAGTAGCCCGCATCCCCAGCAGGCCATCCTTCTCCAATACGAGCTTCTCGACCGTTTGTCCTTCGTTACGTACAATTTCTCGCCCCTGTAACACAACGTGGCGACAGGTTAAGAACAGTCGTCTACGCTGGCCGCCCTATCACCCCCATCCTGGACCCAAGTTAAGCGTATTTTGTACAGCACTGTGCTTGCCAATGTCCGAGACCTTCTTCAGCGACCAGCCATTGGGATTAGAAGCTCCCCTAGACGAACAGACACCACTCTAAGAACACGTATCCGCGAACGAATCGAGTCGTCCCAACCAACGTTCTTCATAGCCCTTCTGCACCTCGGGCTTTCTCGGAACGTTCGTCGAAGTCTGTTGCGTGAGATGGCAATACGTGACTTGGGGAATCGTAGGACCCAGAGTGTGATCTGTGTTGATGTGTGGGAGGGGTAGTTTCAATCATTTCTCATGCCTGAGGGTGTGACCACCTGTCAGTATATCGAAACGATCGTTTCAGCGAATGGAAATGCCGTGTGGTATGTATAGGACGAGGACGTGGCGCCTCTTCTTTCAGTGGGGCTCACGTAGTCAGCAATCGATTGAAAAAAAAAAACGGACAAAACTTGTTCCCCTTTATTTCGATCCACGTGTCCACGAGTATAGTATACATAAACGTGTGGTCACGGTGCAATTGTGGGTATGGAGGGTAGAAACACAGAAGTGAAACTGTTTGCATTCCATCGTCAGACACATCAAGGCTCAGCCGCGCATTCGAAAGAAAAAAAAATGTATGAATAAGAGAGCAGCGTAGGTAAGCGGGTTAGTTCGCGTTCGTGCGCATCCACCGTTCATCGGATTCAACCAGCCTCCCTGTTCCTCATCCTCGAAAGCATCGGTGAAGTACCTGAGGGCTGTCAGCCAGTGGGAATAGTCGACCAGTCCGGCGGCTGGGTCTCTCAGGCTGAGTCCCTCGCGGCCGACGCCGGGGCCCAAATCAAAACGCACTCCAGCCACGGTTGTTTCAACCTCGGCCTCGGGACCCCTGCTAGGTGCCGCGACAACAGAAAACACCGTCTAACTCTCTACTAAGGCTGGGGCAAAGTGTGATGTATCGGTCAGCAGCGGTGAAACTGTACACGGTGGCTCTAACGTGTGCACGTGGCTGATGATCGAGCCCACGAGCGCGGAGCAGATACTTGTTCGATGATGGTGCAGGTGTATATACTGAGCAACAGTGAGGTTTGAAGGGGTTAAAGATAGGGGTGGATGTAGAGGAGTCCCTCTGGGAGATATATGGTTGCTTTGGTCTTGATACTAGATGGTCTGCCAAATTTTGAATGCAATGCTTAATTTTGATTCGTTAGTAGAAGACGATAGCTTGCAATTCTTATCTGTTCTCATATAATGGAGTTTTTGTATAGAATAATCTTTGACAATTATTAGTTTAGGTCGCAGCAGATCCTGCCTTCAGAATATTAAGGTAACTTCTTGTTGCATTCTTTGCTAATTAATCATAACACACGTACATGCTCCGCGCGAAGGTTTCTCATAAACTAATACCCGGTGCACTGCGCTATTACGAACATACTACTTCTTACTCTCTAGCAAGTTGATCAATTTACACTCACGCGATCACACAGCGTTTCGCAATGGAGATCCTTTCAAAATTTCAGCGCGCCCTATCGAAACCGCGAACAGCATCGAGCAATCGTTGCGCTCATCAACTTGCCATTTACTTTCCTAACATTTTCGGAATACCATTGGGCCACTTGGAAGGCAAGCGATGCGTTAAGAGAGAAAAAAACCGGTAGGACACTGCTAGACTCTTGCAGACCGATCGTCAGGTTCTCTAACATTTCCTTTCCCTCCACAGTTTTTTTTTTATAACTGTGAGTCGCGAAATTATTTTGAAATCGAGGAAACCTGCGACTCGTCGAATTGCAGAATGCTTATGTCGGCTCTGTTTCTGCGTCGAACGAACAGAACGACGAAAGACGGTCATTTTTGCAATGATGGCGGTCACTCTTGCATTTTGCTATGAAATGTTGTGACACATTCGTTTCGCAAACTCCTCCACCGGTGAACGTATACCGCAATGGCTGAGGACCTTCGCTCGTTCCGTTTCTGTCTGCGGCCTTTTTTTTATTGAACCGATACATTTGCATTTCCCCGTTGGGTCCGATGCAATAGGATCGTACTCAGATACAAACTATCCGATTCTGATATAATCAATGCAATCAATGCAAGTCTTCCTAAAATGTTTCCACCGATGTGAAAAATCGGCAGAGGTAATACAGCTTCTGCAATTGACGAACTAATGCTCCATCGTTCCTATATATCTTTAAAAATAAAGAATATTCCCTACAGAATTTTGAAGTACATCTAAGACATCGCAGGAGGTCGAAATACTTCTCTGATGGTAGACTCTGATTCTTTAGACATGAAATATTTCAAAATATCGTAAATAAGAAGGTCCCAGGAATATATTAACATTCGTAAACTCGATGTTAAATTAATATAACTCCGGGTAGGTATATACAAAAAATTAATATCTTGTTTAGAAATCACTTATCCATAAAAGCCAAGTGTTCGATCACAATTAGTGCTACCTAGGAACGTATAAAACATACATCGCTTTCAACCGATTTTCAAAAACGAGCCATACAGTTTCCCCGCTTAAAACTCCAAAATTCCACTGACTAATCATTTCCCACGAAGCTCACAACGCAATCCTCGCTAATCGCTGTATTTTCCCGCCAAAACTACAGTCTGAACAAAGTCAGTCCCCCAGAGGCTATCAACAGTCTCTCCCCTCCACCATTCCACTGAATTACCTCCACCTTTCCACCTGTGGTCAGGCCTGGCGGAGGGGGAGGGGCTTGGACAGCCAACTGATGTCACTCCAGACTATAAACCCGCCGGGCTGGTGAACAATAAACGCACGGCGACCAAGTTAATGTTAAACAAGTAGCCAAGAAGAGGATACACATTGTAGGCAGAGTGATGCAAGTGCGGTGAAAATCTAGCATCGTTACCTGATGTACTTCCGGTGCTCGTTCACAGGCACGAAATACTCTTCGTAGGGATCGGCTGGGACTTCGCAGGCCTCCTGGCCCTTCGTCTGGTGATTGTTGCCCGCGTAAGGCCTCATCGAGACCAGTTCCAAGTTTACGGCCTCGATCTGCTCCTTCTTTCCGGTGTCTGGGGAAAACGGGAAATCCGTTAATTACGTTGTCAATGTCGGCTGTGGCGGGTGGCGGAACCGGTTCCCGTTTTTCGGTCGCGAATTCAGAGAAACCTCGTTCCTTGCATAAATTAATCGTCGCCCACCCCGTTCCCCCGTGTCATTGGTAATAACGGAGGGACCGCTAACCCCTGTCGGTTGAGTTTTTCTTGGGGGAACTGGTAGAGTGAGGTCCATTCGACTTTGATCGGCAATTTCTGGCTTTCAACTGTGGTAGTTCCCTTGGCGGAGTTAGCGTAGCTCGGTCAGGGATGATAGATGTACATAATCGCCCAATTTTCAAATGATAAAGGATAATTTTGTACGCTCGAACGTCCCCGTGCTCGTTTTTCTTTGGAGGTACTGTGCGAGGCGACGTGCAACGTTTCTAAAGGAGCATATTTCCTCGTGGATGTTGGTTTTTCGACCTTCTTATGCAACGGGAAATATTGTTCTTCAGGGGCATTAGAATTCAATTACCGTGCATCACGAACTGCGATGGAGAATGCGCTCGTTCATGATTCATGACCGAGAGTGGTTCCATCAGCGCTAATGCGGCTCGTTATTTTTCAGTTAATAAAACTCATAGGGATCTTGCGTCTGTGTTAAAATAGTTTTGAATTTTGAAAGCTCAACGACTGTTGTCTTGATTTCGTTATTAAATCACATGGTTCGTGAGAATTTATACACTTAAGATTTACATTATCCCCGATAACATTAATCTTCGTCAGAAATTTGCAAATTTAAAGATTTACTATAATCATTATAATGAAAAATTCTAAGGTCGAAGCATCAATCACCTATGACCCACGTGTCAATGGACAGAAAGATATATTTTTTCCACGTGAATATGATAATTCATTGCTACACACTGCCAACATCACTATTTCAATGATTTCTCCCTAATTTTAGTGGCATCTCACACATCAATTTAAAACCTCACCATCTGCCTCTCGAAGAATACTAAATTTTCCTTAGCAAGCACTTCGTACTTTACGCTTTTATTCCTTTTAAACATTTCATGAAAGTTGATTCTTGTTGAATCAAAACACTTAGGTACTGAACCAAAACCGTAGATAACAATCCAGTCCGTTGTAATAAACGATTAGTTGCTGACTGTCTCGAGGGTAAAAGTATAACATTTTAATGTCCATTATTGTTAGGGAGGACTGTCTCTGTACACTTTCTGCGTTTCACCGACCTCGAACGACTTTTTCTTGGGGAACTGGCGGTGGTAGTAATTAACGATCGAAAGTTCGACTCGTCCCGATCATATCTTGTAAAATCGTACGTCCGACGCAGATTTCAGCAACGGCTGTTACTTCCACCCGTTCTACTTTTCTTTCGAATCGTACGGACGAAAGTGTTTTTTCATTCAGTTAAAATATCTCAAAGCTACGATATCTATAAATCCCATAGGAAAATTCTACCTTAGTCTAACTCCATTCAATGGATTCCATTCTACATCAATGCCATTCAAGAAATCAGGTTTGATCAAAGTTCTTCAAAATGGCATTTCCTTTCTCTACTATATTCCACTTTTCTTTCATCCTCCTCTCATTATCGATCATCATTCAAGGAGTGTAATATTTTGTCGTTTTAAGTGTCTGAGAGTTAAACGAATATACCCGCTACATATCTTCGGTTCGTGACTGCATTGCAGCCATTCTCAATAAACGATGGAACGATCTAAATCTGCGACCACGATCCTCGCGAATCGACCACTACGCGATATTATAATTTTAACCATGACGCCCGTGGAGGTTTTCCCCGCCGCGCGGTGTGCATTATTCATTAGACGTAGACGAAGAAAATTTGCGCAATTCATTCCGACCATTTGTCCCAGTCTGCTGGAAATCTCGAGCCACAGTAGCCTGCTCGTCGATTGCAATTGCGGTTTACGTCACACGAGATTGCACTTTCGTGCAGCGCCGACAACGAGCCCAGGGTGACATGCTGCGTGGACTTTTTGTAGCACAAGAATTTTCCCGATACAGGTCCTTACATAAACCATGACTTTTTCGTTTCACCTTATTCACTTGTACCTCTCCCCCACTAATTCAAAGCTAATTGCCAATCAGAAGCAGAAAAAAGCTTCAGCTCCTGCGACCATTGATGCAGACTCTTCCGAACCTCACTCTACCCACTAGGGACCAGGCAATTCTATAATACTACCCATTCATTAGCTCCCTGCCCTATTCACTAATATATTTAGCCCTGCTTCACGATGAGAAAAGAGAAGGGAAATAAAAACTACGCCAAGGGAATCCTCACCATTCATCTGCACGCTGGTTGCACTACTATTGAGGAAGCTGGCGTCATTGTTGTTCCCGTTTCCGTGAACCCCGTTCCCGTTGAGCTTTGGCTCGACGACGGTCCTCTCGTTGCTCTCTGGCAGCTCGATCCTCGTCTCCGTTTTGTAACGAGGATCGGGGCTGGTTCTTCCGGGTTCCACGTACTGCTGCGACACGAACGATCGTTGGTGGCCATTTTCCATCGGGCCACCTTCCGACGCTGGCTTGTGATCCTGGTCCAAGGTCACTTGCTGCTGGCCATCGTCCACCTTCGCCGAGGCGGCGCAGTCCTCCTCGATGGTAAACGCTGGATTGTCCATGCCATCGGCCGCCGACATCTCACGATTCCGTCGACGAAAGCTGCTGGGCCCTCACCTGATAACGTCCGCCCGCTATCGACTCTCATGCGTCTCGATTCTGTAAACAAATTTCAGATTTCCATCACGCTTGGTAATGTATATCGTACGTACGGACGTGATTTCGTCGTCATCTTTAAAATTCGGAGTTCGTGCGCTCTTTTGCCTTGACATGTCGCGATTTAGTCCTTCGAGAGGGAAGGGCCGGGAATTTTAATTGGGACCTCGAGGATTTCCAGCTTCTTTCTGATTCTTTACAGATACCCATCTTCGGGGTCTTCATAACTCTGTGCAGGTTTAGGAAAGAATGGAGGTGGATTAGTTATGAGTCAGTATTTTGAGTTGTGAGCTGTTTAGAAGTTTGTATCGTAGTGGGATCTTGAATTTTTTAAGCGGGAATGTTAGAAGTCACGAATGGGGGATTTTGTGAGCTGTGAAAATTGATATTTTGTTGGACGTGGGTTCTGGTATTACTGATAAAAGTAGTCGTACGTTTTCGTGGAGGTTTTCGAGGGGAAAGGTTACTAAGATCACCTGTACCAGGCAACGTAACAGAGGAATACCCACGTTCTCATACTGGAGGAATGTTTGTCAGTTTCGTCCTGTCCCAGGAGAAATTAGACGACGATAATTCGATACAAGAAAGACGTTTTCTATTATTCGATCACCGTGCTCAACGATATTGGAAACACGTACCGAAGTTTCCGTTTCGTTGACGATTGGCCAAGTTCCCAGTGACCGATTTCGCGCGGTGTGTAATTTATCGTTGGTGAAACTGGACGTAAGGCGAGCTGATTTTTCTATAAGCAAGCTCTCTGCGCTGTGATCCGGAAATCCAGCGCATAATCAATGAACGGGAAAGGAACACATACGAGTTTTCATTTTATTACACGACTCATCTCGTGCTTCGTATTGCAGAAGAATTTACAGATTATTCTTTAAAATGTGGAATGCAATCTTCCTCAAAAAGCCTTAGTTTTCGAGAAAATCGTATTTCAACATATCAGTGCGAGTCCCAAAGTCTGTTTAGAAAGATCACTTTCGAAGACAAAACTACAAAGTTTTAAAGTATGGTCGAGTTTCAACCATATTAGACATTCTTCCAGTTAAAAAATACTTTCGATCCCTTTTCATGATTAATGATCAGAAATTCTCGGCTTTTGTAACTTTCTTATCACCAGTCATCGTGGTGATCGCAGGACCGCGCTTATTATTATCGCACGCGTGTAACTGCAGTTCCTAGTAGTAGTACACGATGCTAATTGCGGCGTCGTGGTTCGGTCACACTTGCGTTGCGCTTTAATTAGTAATTCGCCTGGATCGTCGATATGCCACGCATACTAACCAGGAAATCGCGCGATAAGATTCCTTAAATGCAAACTCAATCGTACATTTATCGGTCAGTGTGATGATATCTACAAATCGCTAAAAAATTGAACGCAATTTTAAGCTCGACAACGATCGGAGCCATTAGAAACCCAGTTATAGACGAATGCGATTTCTGCATTGTCTTTAGAAATTTTTCTGTTTATTGGGGTTGAAAGTAGAAGCTATGAAGGACTTAAATTAGAGTTTGCAAAATCGTCGTGGGACTTTCAGTGTATTTTCGCCTCGGGCCTTCGCCTAAGCGCTCCGTATCCCCTCTTCAGGGCCATTTCGTTTCAGGCGAACCTCCCACCGTCCTTTTGCCAGAGTCACGGTCTTCCTCGCTCTTTTTTCCCCTCGATTTTGCCGAAACGTCGCGCCAGCAAAAAGAGAGAAGAAACGGAGCGGGATAAGCCGCGGCTCCCTAAAAAGCCCGCCTCGAGCCGAGCAATCTTTGTCTCTGCTGGATGTCCATTCGTTACGATCATCTGAGAACCGGATGGGAACGAAGTCTCGTGGCTGTAATGGGAATTAATCTGGGAAACGAATCCCTGGGAACTCGCAGTGGTCATCAGAGTTACATCTTCAGAAATAAATGAATAAACACCGCGATGATCTATGATCTCATACTATCCAAGGCGAACAGCTTCTATTATCCACCAGGCAACAGGACTAAGTAGTCAGATAATCCTCTTATCACTCGCAAAACAGAAAACATATACCGAATCATATACCGAAAATCCTGAAAGATCACACAAAAATATCGATCGCAACGAAATCAACTGATCCCTGAATCTCAGCTGGTGGCTTCTCTAACTTCAAACTCCCTCGAAAAGATTTTAGACTCCTCATTCACCCCCTCAGAAGGACCTCCCCTTCACAACCGTATACCGAAACTCCTCAAGAATTAAATCTACATTGCGTCGCGCGCAAACATCGATTAAATCTCCTCCAATAACTTCTCTGACTCCGAATTATATAAAGGCCCCCGAATGGATCTCAGCCTCCACATTCACCCCCTCAGGACATCCTCCGCCTCCCACGCGTTGAAACTCCATTTTGGATGCTCGAAAGCTGGCGTCTCTCCCGCATCGAGTGCAGAGGGAACTCGAACGAATGATGCGGTATGAGTCACGACCTGCATCTAGCGGTAATCGTTCCTCGCTCACGACTTCCGAGACACCCTGTAGGCCTGCGGTCAGACGAACGAACGTGGCCGCGCGTGTATACGTGTAAACGTTGCAAGGCATATACTGCACCGAAAGCGGTTGACCCTGAGAGAGCCAGGCACAAAGGACTGATTCACCCCGAGGGCCAGAGTGAGGTCCTCAGGAGAGGAAAAGGAGCCTCGGCGTTCAACCCGGGTCGAGCCTCGCCAGCCTCCGTTTTCTGCGCGAGTGACATAATCCTGGGACCACGGCGGACCCTGCTGCTCGATGGCAACTATGGATTCGAGTATCAGTTTCACTCGACTTCCCTCGATTCGTCTAAACTTTAATGCAGTTAGTAGCCTCGTATTATACAGGCTGGTCCACGTGTCCCGTTCACCCTCATCATTTCTCTTAGGAGCTCTGCTGCATTTGGGATGGCTGACACGTTCCGTGCCACGGTAGAAATTCGGGTTTTTGGTAGGACAATGTAAAGTAGATTGCGATATTTAATTATAGAGAAATAGTAGCTGTGTTATGCTCTTCGACATTGGATATATTTCGACACTGAATCGAGGAATTAACTTACGATAAATGGCGTGGGTTACCTATGCGGTGTTAGGGCGGGTTAAGGGGACTAGGCAGTCAGAAACTCGATTTTTTTTGTTGTTGCATTTTTCGAACGTACCACCCTTCCCGATTAAAATGCCGTTTAGTTGATGTTAAAATTCGCAAAATTTACGATTTTACAGCCGAAAAGGTCGAGCGCGCCATAAACCGTTTCTGCGCGCACGCAGGTAGACTAGATTCCTCTTTCGAAACTTTAAGCGCGTTTTTCTCGGAATCATTGTTCCACTTCGTTTTGCAGTGATTGGGAAAAAACGGAGGTATCAGTCGATTTGAAAAAAATTCAGCATATATGGAACATGTCTAGTTACGACCTGGACCTACGCATAAGTCTGTAAAAACTTCTGGTTTGTCAAAAAAAAAAATAGAATGGCTCTTTTTCCTGGCGAAAAATGACGTTTCTTTAAAATTTGCCGTTTTTCAGCCACCATTTTTATAATTTTGATTTTTTTTCTTATTCAATAAGTTCAGGGCAGAATAGGGGCCAGGGCAAAGTATAAATTTCAGAGGATATTTCACAATTAAATTTCTTACGGTCAGAATCATTGCAAAATTACAGTGGCTAAAAAAAAAACGCCTACATGTCAGACGACTGTAGCGCTTTCATACATATGTATATAATATTCAAATCATTTCTTTTTTACTATTTATAGTATTAATAAACATTACCCAAACGTACTAGTCACAATTTGTGTTCATCTCCTTGTAATTAATTCGCAAAAAATACTTGATTTTCGAGCGATCTGACTGCCTAGTCCCCTTAAGGGTGGATCTAGCTGGGTTCTTAGAGAAACTAAGCTCAGAAGATTCATAATGAGACACTTGGAGTGCTAGTTAAAAATAGAGGCATGTTCAACACGTTTATCCTCGGGCGACACATATTTCTGTTATCTCGAATGCTCATAGTAGACCAATGTCACATGCACTGATAACTGCAATTTGCGTAGATAGAAGGAACGTGACCATCTTTTTTAAATGCTCAAAGGAGATAGGGTATACATAGCACTGTGTATTTACATTTAAGAGTAGATGGGACTCCAGAAACATTTGCTCCGTCCACTGATACAGTTCGCCATTTACAAGAAAATAGGGAAGCATTTAAACTAAATAGTCTAATAGATTCCAAGGGAATTGCGATTAACCAACGTTCATTGCGGCAGTAATTACTTAAACACCTTATCCCCTGGTTTTTCTGCTTTTACCCAAACAGCCTCATCCAATTCACGTATCCCGCGCGGTTCAGTGAAAGTGTCTTGATCCTATAAAAAGGAACGTGTCCATATAGTACTCGCTTTTTGCGCCGCCATTCCTCGAAACGAGCATTCGTATCGTTCCCCAAGACCTCTTCCCCTCCGAGACGCTTTCGAAATCTCCGAACGATTCCATATGGATACAGAGCCATAGGAATTCTGGCGCAGGGCAAGGAAGGAATACGAAACGGAGCAGAAGAAACACAGTGGAACATTTCCATTTAATCGTTAAACAACCGGTGAAATAAAAATCTCAACAATGGCGGGCTAGCAATTGCTCCTGTTGCCAAACGACCGGCAAAAAGGCTGCTCGAAAGCAACAGTTCCCAGCAAGAAGAGTAATCGTAGAATATGGAATGAACGTTATGCCAGAAATAATGCATTCTGGTTAAAAAAGGTCTGTGGAGCTAGGGGGATGATGAAATAATGAAAGCAGACGATAATCGATTGGGCCGATGAGCGGCGAGGATAATCGCTGCAAAAATCGTCTGCAAAATTGATTGCCTCCTCGAAGAGAGACTGCTTACAGCGGCTCTGCAATGAAACACCTTTCGGTCTTATTAGAAATTTAATTCTGAGGAAGATCACGCGAAATGTGGGAAGATATTCTTATCGCTAACTCGAAACTAATCAGTCCCATATAGGGGAAAGGTGGGATAGTTGATCACAGTTTTGCTTTTTTATTGAAATAATAATAATGGTTTGCTTTGTTTGTATTTAATTATGTAAGTTGTGATTCTTAGAGTATTCTCAATATACTTTGACAAATTTGAGAGTTGAAAACTAATTTTAATGACAGAATTTTAACAATTTCTGGCAGTGGCGTTATGCACAAGTATCCCCCACTGAAGGGGAGACTTGATCAAACGGTTAGGGAGACTTGATCAGTGAACTTTCAGAGTAAATAACACATTAACTTTCTACAAAAAATTTATTATCTTCGTCAATAACATGAAATAAAGGGAATATCATAAAAAGAAAGTAAACTATAACAAACTTGAAGGAATTACTGAAAAAATGAAACCGAAGAATTAAACTCTATGACATAAAACAACATAAATGCATTCTTAAAAGACATTTCACTTAGATATCATCTGATTAAGATGATGATAAAGAAAAGATTTTCCTTCTCACTTTCTTAGCCGTATTTTTCTGTTTCATTAGCCGTTCTATGGTTCTTTATTGGAGCATTTTCAGCTGTTCAAGTATCCCACCTCACACACTGATCATGTATCCCTCAATGCACTCGATTTGAAAAAGATGAAAAATTAAACTTACCATAAATATTTAGATAAATCAATAAATAGCATTAATTGACTCGAAATTGCCGTTTTTACTTAGTATATTTCAAATCGTTGAAAATGCAACATTTACTCGAAAAGGAGGAAGAACAAGCAGACCGAAATATTTACTTTTTGGCTGCAAATAAGATCGAAGCTTATAACAACATTATTCTATGCTCCCAAAAGGAAACTGCAACGTGAAGTGTTGCGATGATGTAAACCTTACCACGCTAGCGTGACAGCAGGCACAAATTGCCAATATATTAAGTAAAAACTGATTTGATCATGTATCCCCGCTGATCAACTATCCCACCTTTCCCCTACGTATCAATAAATCTGTGAATTTTAAGCAGACTTTCATCACAGTAAGCCTGTGTGGGTTGGCGAGGCAGCCGAAATGCAGAAGGATTTCGATGAAAGGAACCGTCATCCTCGGTGTCCAGGAATGGCTGGAAAGAGCCTCGTTAAAGGACATTCCTCAACGACATTGCCTGCAATTTACGAGGTTCACCTCCTGATAACGTTTCGCTCTGTCGAGCCTCGAAGACTTTCACCTTGATCGTAATCGGCCAGGAAACCTTGCGCAACTTTTCAGCATTATCTATGCATACCAAGCGTTTGGTAGAAACCGAAATTCAACACGCTCTATTAGCACACCTTCGATCGTTCGTTATTTTTTGCACGTCGATCGTTCGGCAAAAGTTCCGCGCATGGAATGAATTCGGGAATTATTAGCGCGGATTATTTACCAATTAGGTACGTAAGGGATGCGTGGCCACTTTTTCCTTGGTACTGCTGTGTGTATTTTCTCGAGCATTACCCTAGGGCGCACTCCCCTGTCCATTAAATCATTCTCCAAAAAGTTCGAGTACCTCTAATATCGCGAGGCCTTCGCGCATCAATCACGCGAAGCGTAACACGAATTCCTTCGACGCAACATCTCCCCGAGCTAATTAACGCATCTCGGGGCCCCGATTTCGCGGCGTGTGGCAACGTTCCGTCTCATTGCCATTCATAACGCGATCGGTCATTAAAATAATTCGCCCGAAGGATACGCCGATAGAGACAATTAACCAAAGCCATTCCGCGAAACGGGAACCGCCGAGAGCGCGCGAGTGCAACGAAAAGCGAAACGCTCTGTGAAAGAATTTTTTCATTCCACCAAACTAGAAACATACCCCCTCGCTGCGATGCATCCAGACACTTCTCTCTCTTTCTGTTCCCTGAGGAACATTTGCTTTGTATTCGCGAGACAAACGTCACCCAGCGTTTCTGCACGCCTGCATGTGCCACGCTTCGACGCCTTCGCGCTTTCTTCCGTCGCCATCATCGTTACGTCACCCTAAACGAACACCTGGAACCTGGAATTCTTGTCATACTAACGGAGATTCCAATTCTCCATGGACAGTCCCAGAATTTTTATTTCACATCTCGAAAACGATAGGTAAACTTTATAGCCCATAGAAGCTTCACTCAATTCTTCCTCCGAGTTCTCCGATCCCCAAGTTCTCGGTCCCTAGCACCCAGCCTGGGCAACCTTGCGATTCAGAGATAAGACGCTTTTGTTTGGCAAAGTTGAATGAAAAAGGGTAAAAAAGAGCAACGAATGTGACACGGGGACCAGTCGCGCGTGTTTTCGTGCGGAGCATCGGGAAAGGTTCAACGTTATGCGTGTCCCCAAGGAGGCGCTCTTGGACGGCTGACTGCGCTAGCATGCAGGGCCTGTGTGAAAGACAGATCGTGTAATTGCGTGCGAAACGGTCGTGGAACGGTTGGAAATCAGGAACTTTGTTGTGGGCGGCCGCAGGAAACGGTGGATACCTTCCTGCCGTGTCCCGAACCCTTCCAACGTCTCTAATGGTCATTCTCCGTGGCGCTGGCTTCGTCTAATAATACCAACGTGGCTATGGATTCGCGTAAGATAATATCCTCTTCTCGAATGACGAAGTTCCCGCGCGGGGGACGCGCCGCCATCGCGGAACGCAGTAACAGGTCGTTGGGCTTTCTTTACTGGCTTGCAAGTTGGCTTCCTTCGAGTTTGATCTCCTCTCCTTCGCATATTAATATCCCCCTTTCAAGCTGCTAATATTTTAAGATACTTCGAATCATAAACGAGATGATAAGCTTCGAAAGGGGATGTGGGATAAGTCGAGTTCATTTGGCAAAGTGCAGGGTATGCTAGGTGATAGAGATAAATTGTGAATCCTGAGGAATAGCGGATAACGCAGCTACGTGAATTTGCATGAGGATGAAATATAGGGTAGAGATGGGCGGCGATGTAGTTTCAGCAAGAATCTGGAAGAGCACCTCGTGTTTCTTTTGAGGAAGCGGGAATCGAAGCGTTGTAGAATAACCCCCTGACATTTAACAGATTCTAGAGAGCATCGTTGCACAATTCATGCATCGGCAGGCGCATAGAAAACGCTGTTATGTCTCCTGTGGCACGTGTAATTTATGCGTGTGCACCCTAGTTTTTAACGCATTCCTATTTTTCAAGTTTCACCGTTGCCTAAACTCGCCGGATAATGGTGTTCAGGTTGAACGAAACGTTGGAATCGTTACAGCCCTTAAACTTTCAGCCCTTCAACTTCTTTCACCCGAAACCTTTTAAACGACTGTCTTGCAACTCAAGCATTCATTAAACCTCCGAATCAAGTTTCTCGTTTAATAGATTTTACAGCTTATCCGATTAGTAAGCCGACGTCATTTTTCCAAATTTATTCAGCAAAATGTGACACGAATAATACCAGCAGCCAGTTTAAAACCGGTGTAGCTGCTTTTTGAGGACACGGCTATCAAAGCTTTCCTCTTAAACTGTCGACACTGCTTCTACCTTGGATCGTTCACTCGGCCATCGCCAGATAAATATAATAGGCAAAGTATTGGCTAAGGGAACGTTAATGGTTCAGCGCGGAGGCGTTCGTGCCACCTGATAGGTGGCAAATCGTCGGTTAGAAGTTAAACAGTCGGCTATGTTATTCAGCAACCAGCGATTACCGGGCGCGACGCGTGTAATTAAAAACTCTGGCTGGCACACTTCTAACGCACTTCGAAAATATCCTGCATATTGTTAGACGATCGAGCTATCTTCGCCCGTTCGAGGGCTACGCACAATGGGGTGGCTGACACTTGTAATTAAGCATACAATAGTTTGTAACCGATCGCTCGCGATGGAGGTACTCGAGTTTCGCGCATGGACAATGGACTTAATTACGGATTCCGATTTTCTTCCTGCGTTTATGCCCCTGGCTGATTAGGGATCTTGGAGGAAAATGACGGAATCGTTGGCGAAAGGTCGGAAAGTCTCGATTATAGATCAGCTTCTCTGTGGTGAACGAATCTTCTGGGATCAGTGACTTTCAATAATAGAAGCTTTAAATCTCCTACTGCTATTCGATTGAAAAGAGTGGTCTCTTTGATAGTTCTTAAATTAACCTTGAAGAAATTGAGATTTCTGTAGGTAAAGGTGATCAGTCGGATCCTCTATGAAATCCTGATGCACAGATCCGAATGCCAGAAATTTCTGGCGGATATTCTGTAGCCTACTTGATCGAGAAGAGTCATCCCTTACCACCTTAAAGTCACCCCCCGAAAATTCGGAATTTGTGGAAGCAAACGTGGCCTCTAATGGATATTCGAGTTGGCTGCAGAGTGCATTCGCTGCGAGCTGTTCCGAATGACCTTTCTACCACACGAAGCCAACCGACACTGGGATGATGATGATGATGATAGTGTTGGAGTTTGCAAGGCGCATCCTCGCCAGTCGACAACCTATACTCTTGCCTCCATGGGGAGGGAAGTGGTCTCTGTTACCCAAGATACTTTACTTTCTACATTCCTCGCGAGACAATACACGTACACCCACGCAACGTGCTCGTGTACCTGTCTCTGTGCAATCAGACAGAATTATTCGGGTTAACTTGGCACAGGCCAATTTTCGAGGACCACAATGTTTGCCTGATAGGTATTTCATTTGCCGAGAGTATCGCTTACTACCTCCACAACACTTAATCAGCAGCATAATCTAAAGTAAACTTGGCCTGGCTGTTGAGCACTTTAAAATTTCCAAGCTTTTCATTCACTCTCGAAGACGTCTACAGCCACGTCTGGTGAATGGGCTGGAGATTTCTCATGGTCAGTTACAAGTTTCTATGAGGGATAAATGTGAAGTAAGAATGAATCACTAGGGCTACGCATGGCCATTGCTCGAAGTCCTGAACTTGTACGTGAATTCATTCCTATCGAACGACGCAGTTGTAATGGTACTCCGATAATCTTCATCGCGCACGTTGCATTAAGACGGATCAGTGTAAAGTTACACTCGACGCTAATGACATAATCGGATGACGTTCTTTAATGAAATTCTGGAGAACTTAACGCAATCTCGATCCTTCTGCAATTAATTGTTTCGATCAAAAGCTTCGACTATCCTTGCGCATTCGAATCAGAAAATTTCCATGTACAATAAATTGAGCATATCGAGCACCAAAGAACTTTAGAAAATGCACAGTCCTGGCGCAGACTCTGCTTCGAGGATGAAAATAAACCAGTAAAAAGGAAAGACGCAGTGAGGGGCGAACAGAGAAACGTGTATCCCCGAGTCGAGTATCAAACGACGCAAAATCTCGAATATCGTTGCACGGTCAAGTCTGTTAACGGAATCACGAGCTGGCGAGCCTGGAAGTTCCGGTTTTGTCAGTCGAATTAGCATACGACAACATCGAACCAGAAAAGCATCCAATGGATGTCGTTGGATAAAATGCGTTTCTGGCGTGATTCTACGCAGCCATTTCCCTGGATAATTATGTGTAAGGCAGCGAGGTTGGGGATGTTCGATTAATTCGCCTGGGGTTACCTTTTTCCCCACTGGGGTTCTTGCGCGTGCACAGTCCCGTTGGCTCGTTAATCTGTTACGTCGTAACGCGCTGGTATCTTCGCTATTACAGCGAAACGATAGTAATTGCGCACGCGATCGCCGATAGATCATTATTCGCGGCACTTTTCAAGCACAACGCCAGTTCGTCTACGTTCCAGCACACGTTCACTTTCCGAGCAGCTCGTGGCTGGTTCGCGATGAAGTATGCGGCTGTGTTTGTGCATAGCGATTGGACATGGAAATGTGATATATTGACCCTTCGAGGACAGGGAGTTTGCAAGCTTTAGTACGAATATACTCGGTGATAGTGAGGCCTACAGTAGGAATGGTAAAACAGAATGTGGTAACTCAAGTATCCTCTGAACTTTACCTGTAACCAACTATCTACTACTTCTGCAAAGTAGAAATATAATTTTATGAACTTCTATGAGCAGGTGAGGATTTTAGAAGTTTTAATTGAGGCGAAGAATGAAAGAAAGGTGTTTCTGAGTAGTGCGGCCTACATTGTCGACTATTTAGTATAATAAATTAAGGCAATAGGGTAGACCGGGGGCGGTAGTAACAGGGGGGCGAATGTAACACGCTAAATATCTCAAAACATATAATAGATATTAACACCAATTTTGGATATATGATGAACAATGACATTTGGAATATACACATCCATGCCCTAGGAATACAGATACGCAATAGACATGGATAGTGAAGAAAATAACTTTTCGATACCCTAAAGTAACTTTTCCTTACTGACTTAAAATTGTAATATAAACACTCCCTTCGCAAGTATGTGCTTGTTCGATTTCTTAATCTGTAATTCGACCTTTTTTAAACTAGTATTGATCGTTACTTGGCACTTTTAAGCGTCTCGTTAGTCAAAATTTATAATTTAAGTTCAAAAGCATGGTCGGGGGCGATTGTAACATCGGCAGTCGGGATCGGTTTTACCGCAACAGAACCGAATAGGGACAAAGAAGGCGAATAATGTTGTCTTATTTGCATGAAATCCTATAGCATAGCACAAGCAAACCAAATGAAAAATTGGTGCAATATACTGAATGTAAGGATTGAGCAGATGCAGAATGCACCAACCAAAACGTATTTTATTTCTGCCAGACTTGCGATACCACATAATTTGTTATAGATTTTACTTTTTTCATTTATTATTATAATCTAAATCAATAAATATTTTAATTTTGTAAAGTTATATTTGTGCTACTATCGACTACATGCAGTGTTACAACCGACCCGGGGTCAGGGACGGTTGTAACACTTTCTTCGCTTCTCATTTTTTATTAATAACCGGAATATTACTTGACATAGGGTAAATCCGGGAGACGCGGTCGGGCCGGAGAGTTGGTCGTGTCGCTATATTTCAGAGCCTATACGTAAAAATGCATTAAAGTGCAGACCAATTACTTCTCTAGAAGCCAAATAGTTGAATGAATAGCGTTATTTCGCTTCCTTCTGTATTTTTCTGGATTTATAGGCTGTAAAAGGTAAATTGATGTTACATTTAACCTCTTTTGTCAAACAGCGGTTGTACAGAATCGTATTTAAAATATACTTCTAAGTTTATTTTCCTTTAATGTTTGGAATAATAAGATAGTAGAGATATTGAGGGACAATGCAGTCAAAGTATTTGGCAATATTAACTCTTCCTCTCAAAGCTAACGAGAAGACCATGTCTCGCTGCAGAAAGGTGAGATGGTCGAGTTATGATTTTTTTATTATTTTTTATTTTTTATTATTATTTTATTATTATTTTTGTTTATTTAGTTTATTTATTCACTTTTCTATTCATTTGCCTTGCTAATGGCCAGTAGGTAATTCACTTTTTCTTTTATGTGTTCTTTACTTGTTTAGCGTAAACAAATTAAATATCAATGAATCCGTAGTTGTATTCACTCATAAATAATGTTGCTTTATCCTTTGTTAATTTTCCATGAATAATTATGTGAGTGGTCTATGCCAACGACGAAAACCATTTCTCCCGGCACCTCGGGAGAGGTGGTCAGATGTCATGACTTCAGTTTTCAATCCGATTTACAGTAAATATTGTCTTAAAGCAAATATCGACCAGTTTTTCTGAATCGGCATAAAATTCCGAACATATTAGGTTTGTTCTGATAAAATAAGTAATATCTATATTAGTTTTAATAGCCATTTTATATTAGGTCGACCGCGTCTCCCGGATTTACCCTACAGCGAAACTGTTGTGGCTCAAATAATGTCAGATAAGTAAGTAACATTTTCGTAAAAAAACTGTTGTTGTAACTATAATAGTTTTTGCGTAATCGTATTCCAAAGTCAAAGTGTTACTACCGCCCCCGGTCTACCCTACTATTTATCATTGCCTTAATTTATTATCCCCACTTGTGCTCCGGAAGCCCTTAAAACCCTACGAGACTTCAGAGAGTCCAGTGTCAATATTTGGTCGATTCTAGTTGCAAGCTTAGTTTGGTTGTAGATTATGTGGATATCGCTGTGGTCATTGCTCCTGTGTTGAGTAATGACAAGGTATTGTCGCGAGGTGCAACAAACCCGTCGTTGAAATCACCGGCTGTTGCTCGCCTGCCACGCGTTGAAGTCTCCGAGGAGCGTGGACGCTCAGATGTCATCGACAGAAGAAAATGCAATGCTGCGTTCTACTGTCACAACAAGGGAAATCACGGGAGCTATTTTACGATCTTATTCGTTGGAAATATAGTGTAATTTACATACACAACTAGGAAACTGGTGATATCACGTGTAAACAAAGTGGCGCCTATTTATATTCTGTATATATAAACTGAATCATCAGAGCAGACTACAATTTCCTTCGAAGTACTCCCATGCTTTACCAATAATGCCAGTATTTCACTGCATAAACATTACAATTAAGCGAACAAGGCATTTCAAAGACTCTGCGTAGGTTTTCCACAGTTTATACTACAAAGAAACATTAAAATGGCGGAATGCACGTGTCGCAAAATTAATGCACGCCGCGTGGGCAGGTAATAAAGTTCGAGTCAACTAACGTCTCTTCAAGCACAATCGCAAATAATGTTTATTAAAAAAAAAACGCCCACGTTCCATCAGTTAGCCCAACAAACTAAATCCTCGGAGACAAGCAATCTTCTTGTATCATTTTCTCGGTAACGTAGAAAAGGAAACTCGAGGAGAAGGTGCGCTCGATTAACAAGGTATAATTATCGACGTTTACGCTCGCCGACGTAGAAACGGAAGCAGCGATACGCCATAAATGTGGGTTATTGAATTCTCGTTGGAAACGAGGTGAGAATAATTAGAGGCGTTTCCATCGTCCAGTGTTTCTCTATCTATCCACCACGGCTCGGCCACTGTGCTTGCGTAACGCGATCCTAATGAAGAGAATCATGAATAGGCAACGAAAACGCGTTATTCAGTCGACAGAGAAAATCCACGCTGTGCCGACGAAAATATCACGTACTCGATTCACCGTTTCTTTTCCTCTTTACCTGCGTCAAGCTCCTAAACGTCAGTTTTTCTGAAGATAGGCAACGATAATTGCGCCGGCTTGGAGCTGTAATTACGACGTTATTATTGCACGGTGAATCATCCTTCCTCCGCTATAATTTCCAGGGTACGTTAACGCGAGGCACATCTTAACTTCTCCTCGTTTCGTCGCTCATTTTTCTTCTTCCACGATCGTATTGTCCCGGGAATTTGATGAAAATTCTTCGTAGACGCGATTCTTAAGGGTGATTCGCGAAAGGAAGCGATAAATTAGCGAAATACCCACCACGTGAGAGGAGACAATGGATCGTCGAGATAAGGCTTGTTGGTAGGTTAACGGGTTCTAAACCTCTTTTAATTAATGGTTCCTTCGATGGAGCATAGGCAGAGATGAAGGGAACGCGGAGCTAATGATTTATTTCGACGAATGGACACGTCTCTGAATTTTTCGTGTTCCGGGAACGTGATTTCCTTTTTCTACGTTCAGTCACTAGGGTGGACTTTGATCTGACTTAATGAAACCATAAACTGGAAGACACTTTTGTGTTTTGCAAGCGTATGAGGGAATTAGAGTATGGTGAATTTTCAAAGAAAAACGGAATTTCCCACGTCTGCACTGTTTCAGTTCCACGATGGAAGGAATCACATTGAATCATCCGATAGACGTCATCCGATAGGCGCTCAACCTCCTGCAATTTTTTAAACTTTCAGCCCGTTCTACCTACATGCTTCGCGCATGAACAATGTGCCGCAGTTATACAAGTATGGACGTGCGTACCCTTTCGAGCGTATAAATAAAACATCGACGCGTTATTGCTCGTTTTGCTAGGTGAAAAAAAAAATGCGCATACCAGTCGGTTATCCATATATACATGCGTTTGCAAAACGCCATCGCCATAGAAAACTCACCAGCAGACTGTGTTTGGCTTAGGAGTCACTTGAAATATTCGCCGGTTCCCTGAATAGAGGATGCTTTCTCTAAAATTTAAATACATGGCCCACGTTTAAATAGCAATTAAATCGAAATTGCAGTGTTATGATTTCTCGTTGAATTATTTATCGCGAAAGTCGACGCTGTGTAGCGAATCTAAGGACCTTCGACTGATCGCATATGTATAGTCTTCTGTGTATCGTTTGCGTATTGATATCGATCTAATTATTATTCCTGCACGGCAAGCGCGCATAAAACACGTTGCTTTGATTTTACTAGTGAAAGTTGATCCACTATTGTTACAGAATTCTTTCGATAAAAGGAAATCTAATTATCTTGAAATTAGCGAAATTGGCGAATGGGAGACACCTCTTTATTCTTGAGACATCCAAAATTACTCATATTATTAGCAGACGTATTTTACTAAATTCTAGACCTACCACTTTACCATCTGCAATAACGCAATTCCATAATCTAATAAGGATAATACCATAATTATTACACGTAAAGCTTGCTCATTTAGTAGACAACACAGTGCCATATTGCACTGTATGCGTTTCAGCTCGCGGTCGCGGCAGTCGTGGACGCAAGGAGACATTGGTGCACACTTCCACGTACCCACGCGCGTTCTCCAAGAGTGCAGGGAGATCTTTCGCGAGTGTGGGTTGGCAAGGCCCCCGGAGGCTGTAGTATATACGAGCTACCGGCTCTGCAAGTCGTCTACACTGTCCCACTTTCTAATCAAACCGATCCAGCTTAATCCACTCCTCTGTTTCTGCTTCTGTGTCAGATCTTCGAGTGTTGATCCACTCCATCCGGAGTACCCTTCGAATCTTCTCCACCCTCCTTGCTCGGGGAGACAATTTTCACGAGTCAACTCTTCAATTAAGTTGGGACCAAACCACTAATAATAATCTTTCGAGCCGAAAACACCTAATAAACGACGAATTTATATGGGCAACTGAATTTTTCTTACGGGACGAATCTTAACTGTAACGATTCTACCACAAAGGCTACAGTTTGTCAGGCTGTTAAATCCATAAATAGTGCAAATCATCCAGGGAAACCGTGTACCGGAACAGCATCAAGGCGACACGTCTGCAAAACACCTACGAAGTTGGGATTTCCACTAAGAACGGGTAAACCGCGATTAACGCGAGACATCGATCGACGCCAGAACAAATTGATTGTGTTTATCGGATTAAAATCGTTCTAAGGGCAAAAAACACCGCTGCAGTGTACACAGAGGATTTTTTCCTGGCGCACCGCGCTGCAGGATGTGTCTAATTGACGCGGCTAATTGCGCTGCACAGTGGTATATGTATGGATTCTAGTATCTAGACTGCATCGATCCCCGCGCGATTGCCTTGGCGAAGAGAAGCAGAAAAAGCTGATGAATTCGTTAAGACGATGATAATTTTGCATGGAACGGTCGAGTTGCGAAAATGAATGGAAGCTATCTTTGCAATGTCACTAGGTGGTTGACAGATCTCCGATAGCGGACTCGTTAATTATTAAATTCGAACGGGAGTTTATATGCTTCATCCGCGTCGACATGCCTCGCGGAAATTATCGCCACTCGAAGTTTTTCGCCAGCCAGGCGCGGGGTAATCGAACTTTATCGATGTAGACACGTGTCGATTCTGTCGTCTCGTTTCGAGGAGAAAGGAATTCGTGGACTGCGAAAGCCACTCTCCTCTCGCGCGGCTGTTCGCGATTTAATCCAAAAAACGCCCGACGGTTTATCGACTGTTCGAAACAGTTAGCAGATTTTATGCACCGTTATACTCGACTCGTTTCTTCGGTATGTTGGAGTAATAGGAAAATGGGAAATAGCTCGAGGGAGCGACAAGGTGAACGCGAGTGAACGACATTCCGCGACGAACTGGAGCGTGATTTTACCATAAGATGTTCATGCATCATCCATTACCATCAATCCTCATACATGCAGCATGTTTCTTTGGGGAAAAACATGGACCACGTCGTTCTGCTGCATCGTCAGGAGGAACGCGGCAATACAGTTCAATTTCAGCCGCGATTGCTATCCCCGTTCGATCTTCCACGGGTCGTTTCATGTGTTAGGATCCTTTTCGAGATTCCTACACCACCTCTACTTCCATAGAAACACATATTAAGCACTAAAGAACCTAGCCATTTCTCAAATACTAAAGACGGCGAACATAAATCATTGAATAATCAATACAGACTTAATAAGTTTGATGTCAGACGTGTAATTAGGTTCTGCAGCTCCCGTCCAGCAGCTCCACCGACCAATTCCCTTCTCTTCCCTTCTTCGCCGATCTCAAACGATCGCGAGAGGAGAAAGAAACCTCGCCTCTAGCCCCCGAATATTCGTGAAATTACTCACGTAACAGCGTGAAACCGTTCGTGAAAGTCCAAATGCTCGGCCGTTTTAATTTCTGTTCCTCCTCTTCGAACGTGCCGGACTGCCGAAACCCCTCGGCCACCATATGGTTCTCTGTAGGAACCCCTATTCGACGCGATAGATTCCCGTCGATACACGCTCTTCCGAGCCACCAACGGCATCGGCTGTATCCGAGCAGAAAGTGTCTCTGCAGTGCGACGTACAACGAAACGCGACCCAATGGGGCAAATTACGGGTCAATAATTCCTGGACGTCGAGGTTTCTCTTTCGAGCCGTTTAGTCGCGGTCCCGATAAAACTTGAATAATGGCTGGAGCTCCACGCGCGCGTCCTGCATTCAGGCGAGCGCGGCTGACGGACGTGGAATTTAATTTAATGGCCATAAACGGCCGCGAACGACACCAAGGAGCTCGACCAGGCAAAATGAAAGTACGCCTCGGTGTGGTAGAAGTGACGGAGAGAGGAGAGATAGAACGACCTTGCTGTAGAGGAGCATGAAGGAGACTAGGCGCGACCGTAGATGATCGTTTTCGATTTCATTCAGGCGAAGTGCCCATCTGGAAGGTAACTCGCGCTCCTTGGATGGCAACTAGCCACTCCTTAGGGATTATTATCCATGTTCCGGGGGTGTTTCTTGTTTGTTGTTTGTGGGAGAGGTTGCTGGATGCCCTGCGCCTTTCTGGTGGGATTATAGGAATAATATCTGACGAAACATTCACGACTGCGAATATTGCAGGACAGCTGTGCTTTCAAATATTATTGCAAAAAGAAAAGCTAAGGAGTTAGATAAGATTGAAAGAGGAATCAGTAGTACGTTCTCCTAATTGATTTCTCCTTTTTGCAGTCATTGCATAAACTCCTCGGGCTTAAGCAACTCCTAAAAGACCCAGCAATTATTTAGCATAATTAAACATAGTCTTCGCGTTCAATTACACTTCGTTAACCGTCGTACTGGCTTATTAAGCCTGTTAAAAGTATTATACCTCTGCCTCCAACGTCGCTCGCTCTCTACTCTATACATCTCTCGAAACTTTCCTCGTTCATACTTTCAAGATAACTTTGTCCTCTTCGCGAACTCATCTCTCCGCAGCTCGTGAGGAAAGAAACGTTTCATTCCTCGTTCATCCTTCCCTGGAAAAAACGCACCCCTCTACTTCCTTCATCCCCGAACCCTCTGCCCTTTAATCGCAGATGCACGTTCCTCGAGGTGTACCGCAAACTCCAAACGACGCCCATTCAGTTTTGCATGCGGGGCACGCAATCCACTTTTTGCATCGTACCTATCATCCGAGCTTGCCTGCCGGCCGAATACCGCTGGCAGCCTTGAAATCGTCATTTCACGGTCGAGGTAACGCCAGACGAATCGACGATTCCTAATCGAGAAATTGTCGTTCTTGCGCCCGTTTCCGTCGGCGATGGCGCGCGATGCACCGTTCGTCACCGCTACGTTTATCGTGCTTTCTGCGCTTCCGTGTTCGTTTTAATGCCACCGACGCGACGCGGCATTCCTCGCGCGCCGAACGCTCTGCGCAAGAGGAGAAGACGGAAATATGTATACATATCGTGGAAATGCCAGTGGACGGTTCGATGGAGCAGGGAGTAACGGCGCGACGGAGTTTGGTCGGTTTGGGTTTCGGTCTTGGGTAGGGTGCCCTTTATGATGCAGGTATTTAGTGTTGCCCTCGCTGCGTCTGGGGTAGTCAGGTAAAGCAATAAGCTAGGAAGCATCTGGATGATTCACTCGTTCTAGGAAGAATGTCAGCGACAGGGGTTTTTTCGAAGTCTGACTCAAGGAATTTTCCCTCGTTTTTTTTGTTCTCTCTTCTGAGTGACGTTGCGCTGCGGATTAAGTGTCTTCGTTTGGAGACTTGGGGCGGACGTAGATGTTTTGTGAGCGTACTTTATTATGGCATTTCATAGATTCTATCAGTGCGTTGATTATGACCTTTGGAATATCTCATTGGTTATTCACGATTTTTATATACTTGTTATTGCAAGTATCCGGAATCCTGTAGACCGATGGAATCTTAGCGAATACTCTTGTTTCTCATTCGAGGAGAATAATTTAACTGATAATTTAACTGAGTGCATGCGTAGCACGAGCACAGGTGACAGTTCTTCCGAGGCTAGCCGGGAGTGGCGAGCACATGGCGATGACGAAACGGAAGATACCTGCTGGGCCATTCCGAAAATAACTGTGGATTTGGGTATCGCGGTGTCAGGTAGAGCGTTTACGGTCCTTGGGACTGACCTTTCCCTCTGTTGGGCTTCGAGGCGGAATCTGGGTGTTTTAAAAGCGAATGGTACTATTTCAGGCCCTGGCCCAGACTTACAATTAGACGAGAGAACGAAATGTCACTAGAGCACGTCGCCTAGGAATTTTGTAGCCTCTCTTTGGGATTATGACGGACTAGCTTTACTACTCGGCTTCGCTCGAAATTTAGATTCTGATTTTATAAAAAAAAAAAAATTGATTTTTTTTTTTTTCGCGAAAATAGTCACATTTATCTCAATTAGCTAGGCATAATGAGCTGGAACACATTTCGTGACCCCAGAGTTTATCGTTCGAAAGTTTTTAGGCCACAGACAAACACACAAACACTTTCTAGAATTAAATCCCTGTAGCACATTTTTTTATGGAACTGGGGTAAAAGAATGGAATGTTCCGCGAATATCCGAGAAATCCAAGTAACCATTGAAGGCACAGAAACATCCAGGGGAAATGGATCTAAGTATAGTCCACTCGACAAACACCCTCTACGCGATTTCTCGGAACGATTTACAAAATATCCGCGCCGTGCACGCCCACGTGAAATTCATGCTGAATTACACGCTCGCGGACGGCCTTCAAAATTGCGAAACGGCTTCAAGCGGAAACTGAAAGCGACCCGCGCGCAACCTCGAGTCTCCTTAGAACGGTTTCTAAACTCTGTGTCATTCGCAAGGCTGTCACAACCATTGAGCCATTTCTCATTCGAAACTGTTACATGGGAGTGAAAAGTGGATATAACTTTGTGGGTAACTTGAGATCCTGTTGAGCTAGTGGACGCACATGTCTGTAATGTTATCGTCAATCGAAATCTGCTGGCTACACTATCTTCTTGAAATAGAATCTCCTTTCAATTTTCTAACTGTCGCACTTTAAACTTTCAAACTCCCTCAAACGCTCATACTCCGTATTTCTCACACTAGGGTAGATGTCCCAATTACTGCCAGTGTCCCAATTACTGCCACTTGATTTATTATACGTAATAAAAACGTAACGTATAAAAAGAAATGTACAAAAAATAGTTATTATTAATCGGAGATTCTGATTTACATTAAAATAAAAAAATATATGTACTCATATGTACCTAGGACAAGATGATTTTCGAGGTGACAGTTATAGGTACACTAGGATCCCTCGCGAGTTTTAATTAATTATTAATAAATTCTTCATATTTAATTCATAAAACTATTTTTTTTTAATGAAAGAGATGTTAAATAATATTATGTTGCAAACTGAAACAATTTTTAGGTTACACAACACGCGAAATGATTAAATGAAGTTCGGTTATAATCTTAAGGTGGCAGTAATTGGGACATCTACCCTACAATTCCCCATTTTCTCTGAAGACAAGCACGCGAAGCCCACGGTACTAAACTCTATCACAGAAGGTTCAAAGCTCCAAGCCCCTTCGTAAATCAACTCCAAAAGGCACCCCCATCTCTTTCGCTGCACCTCAGCCCATGACACAGCAAGGAACAACAAGAATCCGCTGCTTTCTCCCAGAACCATTAGATCTTTCCTCGATCCCAACAACCTTCCCCCCACAGCGTAATCGAAGGCTGCAGGGAAATCGGCGTCGAAGGTGGTCCTTCCTGTCGGAGCCATCTTTACCCTTTCGAATCGGGCCTGGGGCCTCGCAACGTCTCTTTTCTTTCCATCACCCACACACAAGGGCCCCATTGTCCGATCGCTAGAGAGATTGTCGGACTGGAGACTGGATTCCCCTGGCCAGTGGAACGAAACTGTAACGCTAGCTGCGGACCGCATGCCGATCGGACATTGGCAGCGGCAAGTGAAAGTGTCGCTGGTCCAGCTATACGCTCGAAACGCGTATCGATCGCGTGTATGGGCCCGTGGTCGCTTAGAAATCCGCCATCGCGCCGATCCTGGCCATACTCGGCTACCTCAGCCGCTATGACAGCCGTGGCGTTCCTATTCCTGGTTCCCGTTCTCGCCCGTTCCACCCGTTGCTACCTGGTATCGCGTGACCGCGCGCAACGCCTAACAAACTGGATCCTGCAAAGAAAATCCAGCTCCCCTCGCGACTCTTGGGGGGGGGGGTGGTTAGACGTGAAAATTGACAAAAGAAGGAGAATTGTGGGCTCCAACGTCGAGGAAACTATTTTGGTGGCGATATGTCACGTAGTGGGTTTGTTATTTGAAGAACTCTTTTTGTAAAGTGGATTTAACGGGTTCGCTTGAATTAAGCAGGGTTTACACAGACGAGGAATAATTTATGGGAAAGCTGATCTGTGGAGTACCTGTGAGGTGTGAGGAAGATGATGGGTTTATTCTTCTGGATGGCAAATGAAATATTCACCTGTTTATCAAAAACATGTCTTTTTGTTTAATAATTTAAAGTCTGCTCTGCCCAATGAATTATTTTAAATGGCTACAGTATACTGACTGTACAAAGGTAGCATAATAATTAGTCTTTTTATTGAAGGCTTGTATGAATGAGTTGATGAAATATTTTCTATCTCTGTTTTAATATACTAATTTAAATTTTAAGTAAAAATGCTTAAATTTTTATATGGGACGAGAAGACCCTATAGAATTTTATAACTTACTTTAATAATACTTAAGTGAATTAATGTGAGTTATTTTGTTGGGAGGATATTTAAATTAATTAAACTTTAAAATTTTTTAACCAATTATTTTTTACTAAAAATTTTTGAAAAAAAAAACTCCAGAAGAGTTTATCACTGAAGGGAATGCTAATTTCTGGATGATCGACCGAGGAGAGTTCAGTCCTGAGTATTAAAGGTGTTTAAAATTCTGGGACGAATGGAAAGTGCCAGATGAGTGTGGAAATTCGCAGATTTTGACTTGTTTAATTAGCTTTAGAGAACCCGTATAAGCTACTTGTTCTGCCCTTAAAGTATAGCCGATTCCCTAGAGGATAGACTTATTCGGAAGCTTCTTAGCATTCTGAGAAGTACGTAAAGATCCCCTCTTAATTGGGCCTCTCCCTCGGCGATTGGCAGATAATTATCGCACGTACGAGGAAATCGTGGAATTCGAACTGCACTTTCGCGAGCCGACGTGGCGGCAGTCGTGCCCTCCTCGCGATCGTCAGGAATTCAGAATGACTTGTGCGCGGAGAAAGCTTCGGTCAACCTTTAAAGGAATCTTAGCCTCATCGTCAAGGACGACTCTGTCTATGTAACCGCGAAACTAATCCCCCCCTCCTTCTGGAAAGGTTAATTTAATTAATGCGTTCGAGCGGCTGGTTTTACTCGATCGAACGTCACGGTACAGGTTTTTGCGAATTTCGAACTGAAACTAGCAATATGGCTTCTGAACGAGTTTCAATTCCACGTGTACATACAGTCAAGTCGCCCAGGAAAATCTCAGAAGAGAATTTGGCGGAGAATTTCCACTTCGATGGAACTGTCATTCGAACAGGGAAAGTGAGGCCACTGCAGGAAGAGTATTGGCAAGAAACAAACGACGAATCGAGCAACAGCTGGATGCATCGGGAAGAAAGTTGGAAATCGGTCCAATGACGTTTCCGTGACATCATCAAGGCCGTTTTCTTCATCCATCCAGCGGAACGGTCCGTTTAAGCCAGTTAATTTTCTCGCAGCGTTGATTGCTCCAGCGATCAACAGCATTCTCGGCCGATAGCCACACTTCACCAGCTACAGTGAAATAATAGAGACAAGGAGGCAACCTCAAGCTATCCCAGCTATTAATATAATTGCTCCAAGAGTTACATCGCCGGTTATGGTCGTCAGATTTTGATTAATCAAAGGTGATAAGTACATATTTCAGCGTTAAGTGTTTAGCTTATTTCAATAACGGACACTGGTTGCTCACTGCCACTCAAGATTGCAATCGAAAACTCCAAGATCCTCCCAACTACCATTTTCGCTCATGGACCCCGTGAGATTTGCGAGAATTACTTCGGGCGAATCAGTGATCAATGCTTTTTCTCGAAAGGAATTCAGGAGCAGCTCTCGTGTCCCCATTTTTTCCGACTCGATCATTGAATATGCCCGCGAAACGGGATGCAAACGCGGTCCACGTTTCTCCTCAGAACCGGAAGCGCTTAATGCCATTGGCGGTTAAGTTTCGCGGCTACGTTTCCTTTCATCGCCCGGCGAAGGTGCGAAACCGACTTAATCAAGCATTTTATCCTAACGGTAACGCCAAGGACGCTTCCCTCTATTCTTCCCTGCACCGGTACATTAAATCGCGATTATCACACGAACCGGTAGTCTGAACGGGCACCAGCATATTGCGTTCAATGGAAACTGGAACGCGAAAACTGCTGGTGAACCAACAGAGGCGGGAAGGGTTCCACGCGAGTGCAATCAGGGACGGAACATGGCGAATTCTAACTGTTCTAAGGCAATTTGGGGAACAGTGAGCATTCACAGGAAGCTACCACAACTGTTCAAGGAGATAATTCCAGGATTCCATGGCTACAGTAGCTCGAATTACTAATTCCATTACCTAGATCGCTGGTCAATTATTTTCCCTTACTTAGAAATCCCACTTGGCTTGCAAGGTTTAAAAGGATCTTGTCCATCGTTTACAAACTTTCTCACGCAGGGATATCGTTGACGCACGCGATAATCTAGCAATAAACGGAGTCGCGTAAAAATGCTTATTAAAGAGGCTTATTAAACAAGCGTCTCCCTACCTATGGAATTGATCACGAGCCATCCTCGTGACTCGGAGAATTTCTAAGCGAGAGAAAAACCTGTTGCGCCCCGCGGATGGACAGAAGAAATCCTCCTCTTGCTTGATCACTCACTTAACAGCTTTCATTTGAGTTTCTATCAACGCAACCGGTGACTTTCGACCGTGCTTCCCTACTTCTCAACGGATATCTCGTGTGCCGTTTAAGGTAATTGCCACCTCTGTTTCCAATTGTTATCGCTGTAGCTGCTTCCACGATTTCGAATCCGCTTGCTTCTTGATACAGCGACGCCGAAAAGAACGACGAGAGTGACTCGACGCTCGGTTCCCAAGCCTGAACTTGGCGCATCCTCGGATACCAAGAACACTGAATTGCTATAGTGATCAATTGAATCGAACAGCCACGTGGAATGTTGCGAAACTCGTGGTTTCAAATTGGAACCGCTACCATTTCCTCTATGAACAGTTCAACTCTGGTTAGAACATCAGATTCAGGAAGCGGCCAAACACGTTGCCTGCTCGTTTCCCTCGAGACCACCGTGGCCCACAAAACTGCCAAAGTTTCTCGCGCTCGTTACGAAGCTCCTCGTTTAAGAACACGGTGTCTTTCCGAGGAGGACCCTGATGGTGACCCAAATGCATCGTTCTGGCGCGAGACCAACGCTCGCCGAAGAATCCGCGAGGCGAAGTCCTGTTACCTTGGTACCGATATGTTAATTCAAAAGTAATAAGGTATTTAGCGGAGGCCTCCTTCTCCGATCCGGTCTTGGAGAGCTGGTCGAACGATGACTCGGTTATGCGAGCCAGACGAATTTTAAATGGTGAAAGTCCGTGCACCCGATCCTCGGGCCCAAAAACGTTCTCCCCCAACGAAAGAAAAGGTCCGATGGGAGGAGCAGCGGTGTGCTGTACACGTTGGACGACACCTCTTCGTTTCAGTTCACCGTGCTAACGAGGGAACTTTAACGCGGGCCGAGAGGAGTTGCCTTTAGGCGTCGCAATTATATGCTCGTCGATAGCTGAGAATGTTTATGCGAGCGCGACCTGTCCCAGTGCGAAAAGCACGAGCGCGTGATGTTCAAGGAGCGTGCAAGATTAGATGCACGCATCGTTACGCTGCTGAGCGAAGGTTGCCTGAAAATGCAGATGCAGGGCGATTCGTTGGCGCACGTGGGAACGTTTAAGTGGGTTAAAGGATTTTAGTGAAGACTCGCCGATACGAATGGCAAGTGTAACCTTGCTGACAGGATGAAATGGTTGAAGGCTAGAATCACGGAGCGCCGTTTTATAAGAGTAACAATGCCTCCCGACTCGATATGTGTAATTCAGAAAACTGCACTTAAGGAGATGCGGCGAGGCTCGATAATTAAGTAATAGCGAAAATATTATTAGCTCCATCATTGAATAAAACATTTGCACGCAACGTTTCGTAACAGCAATAACGTTTATCGCGAGCGGGCACGCAACGCGTTTCGACGCTCGCGCTTTCGACTTACGTACCCGTCCACGTTTAATAAGGGTGGTCTTTTATAATTGATTGTTGTGCGTGCATGCTTACGTAAACATGCATCGAATTCGACGCAGGCTTTCCCGATGATTTTACATAAGTCCGTCGCGGTGATTTCTGGAGATTAAACCGTCGCGTCGTTAAGGGGGAACACCACTGTGACGGCCGGAAATGTAAGCCATTTTTAAGAATTTTTTTTCAGGAATAATTTACAGTTTTCAGAGAAAATTTTTATTATCTATCTTTAGTACGCTGTCTTGAGAGACTATACAAAAAAAATAAATAGAAAAACATGCATAAATTTTAATATATTAATTAATCTTCTACATAGATCTTCCCACGCGAGCTGATCGAATGTGTAACTATGGAACAGCAGGTCCGAAATTAAATTTCATTTTTTTTTTATAAACTATATGAGAGTAGTTTCCGTTGTGCGTACGGATTCTTTGATTGAAAACCAATTTTTTTAAATACGCTCGAAAAACTGTCCATCTTATTCGCGGATTTTCGAAAATTTTCTTCTAAAGCGCACCATTTTTACAAAAATAATTTGATTAAACTACACTTATATAGTTTATAAAAAAAAAATGAAATTTGCTTTCGGATCTGCTGTTCCATAGTTACACATTCGACCAGCTCGCGTGGCTGGGTCTAGAAGATTAATTAATATATTAAAATTTATGGATGTTCTTCTATTTATTTATTTTTGTATAGTTTCTTAAGACAGCGTACTAAAGGTAGGTAATAAAATTTTTCTATGAAAACTGTAAATCATTCTCGAAAAAAAATTCTTAAAAATGGCTTACTTTTCCGGCCGTCACAGTGGTGTTCCCCCTTAAGGCACGTTCCTCTGCCATCCTCAACGAAGTTTCCTCCGCGCCACAAACTACAAGCCAGCAAACACAAGGCCCTCTTTCCCCACTGCGATCTCAATGGAATAAAAAAAAAAACCACCCTTCGAGACTCACTTCATATCGAATAACACGCGAATGCGACACAAGCTTGGCCATACAGCTCGCAAGTCCCAGAATCGTTTGACAAGCAATTCCATTCGAGGGCCCCCTTCGGTCCCCTCCACCTCACACCTCGGCCTGCGGTATTGGTCCCCTCGATAAACACAGAGGTGAATAAACGTGTGCTGCAAAAGCTCGAGCCGGCGCGCCGGTGCGCCCGTCGCGCAGCCAGTTATTTTCGCCGCGGTAAAGAGTGTTTCGAGACGGACGTGTGTGCACGCGCACAGTGCGGGGTGGCAGTGGGTCGCAGCACATGCGACGCGGTTTGCTGCAGGTGCAGCAGCCCCGTGTGACGTCAGGGCCCATTGTTCGCCGCGTCAGAGGGCCCAGGCCCCGTGGATGTTGCCCCGCGACGCGGCCACCGCACGCCGCTTTTACGAGCCTTTCTTCGTCCGGGGATTTTTCTTTTTCGGTGCCACGGGGCCGTGTTTCTTCTCGGTGCCCCCGTGTTGTAACGCCGACCGCGACGGCGATACGTAAGAACGGCCCAGTGGCGAATATTGAGAGGGCCCCGCCACCGTTGCGCACGCGAAATCCAAAGCGAATAAAAAGAATTCTACTTTGTACTTTGAGGAAGCTCTTTGCAGGTCGCCTTGTGGTCGAAGAAGTCTAGGTTAGGTAATTGTAGAGACATCTCATCTTTTTTCTGAGCTTTTTATGATTAATTTTCGGACCCAGAATGTGACCCAAGAGTTTAGAGATATCCTTCAGTGTAGAATAGTGGAATTGAGCGCGGTTCGCTTGAGAAGAGAAAGAGGCAAACACGGAGAGCAAAGTCTGTTCCCTCGCGATTTCGACGAAACCCCTTTTCCTCGCTGTGGCACGCGAGCGCAAACACGTCGACGGAATTCCAGACGTTCGTCTGGCGGCTATCAAGGCGAACCGCGGAACTTCTCTTCGCGTTCCACGCTCGTTTACGGTCGTGGCAGTAGAGTTCTCGGAGAAAAATCCGCAAGTGGCGTGTCCCGTGGCTCCTGGACCCGCGAAAGCACCCGGGAACGAGAGTCGGGGCCACGGTGCATGCATCTACAGCCGGTTCGACTGCATTTCATGGCTACCCATACGCAAACACCCGATACACGCTCTGGTTCTTCTCGGTGGGTGTGCGTTTCACCTATACACTTTCCATCTCATATGCAAAACACATGGAGACGATTTGAGCAGGCCGCGGAGGCTGGGGCTCCGCGCAGCTAGGGATCGGCGAAACTTTTATTCGAGCATTAGATAACGATGGAGGCCGGCAATATTTGTATGCGACCGAGAGCGAACTTTTTGCTCGACGAGGGATTAGCTCCAGTGGCTGTTTTAACGAAGAGGTGGGGTAAATTCGTGGATAATGCCGTAGGTAAATATTAGATGAGCTCGGGTAGGTGGCTTTTAACCGTAACTGCTTAGCAGATAAGCTTTGGGGTCATCCGTTATTGATCCGTGAAGTAAATCAGAGAGGATCGCGTAATGTTTTGGAGATAAGAATTGGGTTACCACTGGTTAGCACATCGCAGTTCACGGTATCTGAAATTCAGTTTACAGATAAAGCATATCAAAGTTATCAAACTCTTTCCACTTTAAGCCCGGCTTCCTGTCTTCCCAAGTTCAATTAAAATTTCGCAGAAATCTGAAAACTAACTTCTTTGTTCAAACTTCCCAATGAATTAACTGAATTTCCCTTATCTTCCCCCATCAGCATTTCATTCTAAGCAACATCCTGCTCCAAAACCACGACACACCCACTTTATTTGCAATCTGTTTGAACACTCTAATATCCACCGTAAATTCCAAACACCAGGAAGAAACCGAAGCACGGAGCATATACGGGGAATTATTCCCTCGAAACTATAATTACTTCAACCGAGATTGGATAATTTGCAGCAGCCTTCGCTCCCTTTTCCGTAAAACCAGTCGACGTGTACACTTCTCGGGGCAATCCCTCTTTGCCCACGAGAGGGCCCAGGATACTTAAGGATACTTAAGATTCCTCCTCGGATACATCTACCCACATACACGCCACTCGTCGGTTGCACGGGGCTAGCACGATTCGATCTGTACAGAGGTGCACGTACGTCCTGTCCTAACCTTCCCTTCTCGGACACGCCTGGAATCACAATTTCAAATGCCCTAACCGATCGCCCGATTCCACCTAGCGCCGACACCGCGCAGGGATGCCACAGCGGTTTTCTGAACGACGATAACGTTCATTCATGCCCCGAGCTTCAGCATCGATTCGTTCGCCACGAGATCAGCTTCTAATTAGGGGCCAACGTTCGTCGATGGGCGTGTTTCCTGCCCTGCTAGCCCACAGTGATGAATCAGACGATATTTCTTAAGCTTGGATGGAAGCCTTGTATCGAGACAGCAGCATTGATAAGGGAAACTGAAATTTACGACGCGTCCGAGGAGGTAGCTCCGAAGGGAGGGCTTTTTGTAAGGAGCTAGAGATAATGGTCGATGAGATTAGGCATACACCTCGGGCGTGCTCACTTGGCAGCGGCAGAAGTTAAAAAGAAGGCGAGGAGAGATGAGAAATGGGCCCGTGATGTCTGACACGGGCAGCAAAAGTGTCTGAGGAGGCGAGTTAGTCGAGCGCTTGAATTATGCACTGCTTGTAGGGGAAGACCTAGGTCTAATGCGCTTTGCATTTTTATGCGCGACGCGGACCGTCTGAGAACGAAGAACGTGGGTTTATCACTGCATCGTGCATTCGAATCACCGGCCACCGTGTCTGTTAGGCAGGAGGATCCTTTGTTGGTGTGCGTCTCGATCGCACCTGGGGGAAGTTTAACCAAGTCAGTTCCTAAATCCCGGCTCACTTTCGTAAGGGACACACCATTGGGATCGTAACAAGGCATACTCTAACCCGAACCTGACCGGTTAGTCATTTGGCCAAATTCACTTGCCTGCGTAACATTTGAACCTGGACGTGCCAACTCGCATAGAGTTGACTGAACTCAAAGATCCCCCCCTTGATAGTCTCAAGGTTCCCACTGCGCTGACGGCCAATGGAGGATGAATAATATCCAGTTGATGGTAAACTCACCCTAACCGGCGTTCCTAGATCCCCATGACACTTTAGCACACTGGCAAACACAAGAAAACGTACGTTCCTTCTTCTTCGAGGATACTGAACGGTCCCCGGACGTCTCTGGTATCCACGGCAGGAGGGCGGGGGCACGTGTTCACTCGCGGTTAAGTCGTTTCGAGCAGGCGAGCTTCGGTGGGGAAGTAAATGTCGCGACGTGGTGGAAAGAGACGCGGGAAAACGCGGACTGACTGGGACGCTTGGCGACGAGCGCGATCCGAGGCCTTCCCTCGCGATGGAAACGGACTTTGGGCCCCGAGCTGGCCGCCAGCCTCGGCTAAAGGACCCAGGCGGCTCGGCGCATGCGCGGCGCGGCCCCCACCGCCGCCACTTGCCGGGCCAGCTAGGCGGGAGGGGAGTAACCGGCAACCCTCTTACGTGGACCTGCTCCTTTTCCATGGCTGATGATTCCTGTACCCACTGTTCACCTGTGGATTTTCCTGCTCAGGTGGCAGCACCTCACCTGACGTTCGATTCGGCCGGTGTTTATCGCAGTGGCGTAACCGCGAATCTTTTTTTGGAAAAGACTGCATCGGTCTTTCAACCGTTTCCTCTGCAACTAGTTTTCCTCCTCGCCGATCGATTCTGAACATGGTAGTGGAACAATTTCGAAACCAGTAATCCGCGTGAATCTAGGAATCGCGAATTCTTTTATTTTTAGGGAGTTTGTGGAAATGGGTGCATCATATTGATTTAAAGTTATTGTTAGGCGAGGCTGGGAAGAATGCTTGGAGCGTAAAGCGTCAACACTTTGCAGCTATAATGTATTCTCACGTATGAGGCATATACAGGGTGTTTATAAGGTCTGCAAAAGTCCCATACGGAATGGGGAATTACTTTCTTCTTTGAAAAAAGGAGTATTGGATATAATAACGTATCCTCAATTATCCCCCAATTCCCAGGTTACAACGTATCGTCTGATGAGCGTCAAAGTATCATACTTTTTATGCTGTACGTCATTGTATGACTTCCAACTAGCGTTTTTGTTACACACATTTCGTAAGAAGTGATCTGGGCATCTGGTTTTTAAATCTGCTTGCCACTGATCCAGAATCTTCAGTGATTTCCTCAACGAGCTCGACTATTGGGACGAAGGCATAGGGGATAACTGCTATCCCCTTCTTCGTGAACCTGTTCCTTTTCATTCTGAACACTATTCACCTGTGGATATTCTTGCTTCGATGGCAGCTTCGCCTAATCCTGCCTTCAATCCTGGCGCCGCAGTGGCGTAAGGATCGTTTCCTAGATAGGTTGCTAATGAATTGGGAATTTTCCAAAATAACTTAAGAGAAAGTGTCCACAAATTTCTGCAATTTATAAGACATTACGTGCAGCATTCTTGTGTCCCATAATTATTATAAAATTCACTCTATTTTCAATAAAAGCAACAGTGCTCCATCCATCATCAAAGATCCTGAGCAAAAAGGAGAGCCGTTTTGTTAATCAATGCCAGAGGTTTCTGTTAAGAGAGAGATGCAGATTCATATTTAATTGCACTGCAAGGAAAGCTACTGGAGCTAAGCGAAGCATGTATCACGAGCCGAATGGCACTAAAACGAGCGTTAGTGGCATCAACGTGTAGAAACGGCAATTTGCAAGTTGTTAGAATAGTAATTGGCAGCGCCGTTACAGAAAATTGGCCACGTTACACGAAACTTTCGAGCATTTCACTTGCAAATGTCGCCCCGTTGAAATTTATCCACGCCTGCTTCGGCTATTACTCCGTGCTCGCTGCTTCCTCATCTCTGCGGCGGCTGTTCCCCGAATGCTAAATATGCGAGCAGGAAGCCAGGCAAATATCGAAATATTTTGTAACCCGTGTTCTCGAGTTTTACTCGTATTACGCAATTCTGTCATGCTCCATTGCCCCTCGTCCGTAAGTAGGTACCTCGTAATTTCGCTCTAAAGTATGGGCAATATAGTCTGCGCGAAGAATTAGCAATACATTTTTAGATTTAAAGCCGACCTAACGATTTACCATGATCGAACAATGTGCTCCTTCGTCTCTTGTAAACTTTCCCTGAAACGTGTCGTTGCTATAAATTTCCAATACGTTCTACGAGCACTTACGCAACCACTTGAACGTTAATGTTAACTGCTACTTTTGGGTAACGAGGTAACTGACCGATACGAATAATTTGAAAGCCGAAGCAGAAATCGATACAAGTGACATTGATGAAGAAGTACAGGCTCCACTTTAGTATTAACTGCTCAAGCAATTATATTTACAATCACCTTTCTACAGATGTGGATCTTTAGATACAGATCTAAAGGTACTAAAGACATCAATAACCAACTAAACCCTTTTCGATCTTGGATCCCACTAAAAATACTACCTACTGTGTATGACTGTCCATTCGCTCGCAAAACACAAGTGCAGTCTCGTTATGAACGTTATGAACAGCAGACGCTTAGAGCAATAGAGATTTATAATGGTGCACGTACGGAGTTACGTATTTAATGATGTAATAAATACATCCGAGGAAACTGTTGCCGTGAAGCAGCAAACAAAGGAAAGGGAAAAAGTCATCGATCTTGATGATTATCTTCGCTGTGCCCTCGACCGTGCCGTTCCTTCCTCGGCTCGAGACGATGATGGTGAACCCGCGTGGAATCCGCGTGGTACCAGTGTAATACCCGAGGAAAGGAGACGAAACGGAGAGGAAAAGGGGTATAACCTGCATCAACGGACACTTGGATGCACATCGTTGACCTCAGCCTGCGTTAATAATTCGCTCCTCTTCCTTTCGTTCCTTCACTTCGCTTTCATGCTCGTCTGTGTTTGAAAAAATAATTACGATGCCCTGAAGTGTCCTGTATTCTTATATCACCCTTTATAGGGGTCATCGCCCTTTTCCATTACACCTCGTCCTATTCGCCTCTGCTTAGAACCTGTACCAAAATAGTTTTTAATTAATTCATCATATTTTGCTGATTTAATTATGCGATCAACGCTTGAAGGAACGAGTAGAGAGACTTATAGGATCTTATAATCCTGAGGGGGTCTATTTTTGCCCCAACGTTCATATCTGCTCTATTGTATTCGTTACGAGGTTTGACTAAGTAGGTTCATTCATAAAATCCTGCAATGGGAAAACCGCACATCAGATTGCTCTGCTTATCTCATGATATTCGTTAAGCCGATACCCACATAAAACCTCGTATCAAAAAAATTGAGAGTCGTAGATTAAATAAGAAACAAAATTATATTTTACTTTATAGCGCATTTTCGCTTTTACATTTTTTAATTTTTTTTACTCTTTAGTTATTTAAGTTATACAACTACATTTATTTGTTTAAGTTATGTAACTACATTTATTTAAATAATGAAGTCGGTTAATGAAACAGATTTCTTATGTTTGGTGTAACTTCAAAACTACTTAACCGATTTTGATAATTCTTTCTCCATGATCTAAGTTGATCGAACCTAAACTAAATGCAATAAGTATCACGTTTTGAAGTCGATTAAAAATATCTACATGTTTGCAAAGGTTATCAGGAACTTGCAGCTCGTGAAGCTCCACTATTACATTCCTACGAAACGATCGTAACTCACAAATTCAGCAGAACAAGATCTCTACTATCAGTAAATACGAAATTGAAAATGAACTACCAGTTATTTTACAGATTAAAAGTTGAAAATATGTATTTCCATATTATTTTTTACGCTGAAATGAATTATGTAAGAATTAATACAGTGACATTTTTTTTCAAAAATTAAAAAAAAAAAAATTTCGAAAAAATTATTCGATTTTAAAATCCATACCCTTATCTCCGTAGTATTGTATACAAAGACTGCAGAAAAAACTTCAGCTCGAAAACTTCATTTTTGTCCGAGTTATAAAGTTTTTATGTTGCGGCGTAGTAAACTAAAACGCTCCTGCTCCGTACGTTGGACCTTCTTCTTCTTGCAATGCCTGTTCTCTTCGTGATTGTGCAGTTCGTATCATTTTTCTTGCACGTTTGAATCTTTCTGAGGCTTTCTGTTTATACCTGCGTACTCGTTCTTTGTGACGGTTTTGAACAATTTTCAATGATTGTTCGCTCATTTGCATTTGGTTGTCCTTGAATGCATGTAATATTGTTTTCGTCCATCCTTTATTATATTCAGTAACAGCTTCTGCGACTGCAGCTTCAACAAGATATTTGGAAGGAAAAATATCCTTTGGGCACTTACGCCGTATCATGCTATGCAAACTTTCATTAGAATTTTGCGTAAGGCATTAGAGAACCATACGCGACGATATACCACGCAGTTTCGACGGATACGAAACCACAACATTATAAATGTCCATCGGGGGAAGAATCATGGTGTTTCTACCAATCAGCAATTGCGAAAGGAAGAAAACCTGGTTCTCAAGCTAAGAAAATAGGAACACCTATCAGAGAAAACTTTCTGGATAAAATATTACCAATTTATAATAGACTAAGCGATGAAAAACTGCTCCGTCGTTGTGCACAATACCTTACGCAAAATTCTAATGAAAGTTTGCATAGCATGATATGGCGTAAGTGCTCAAAAGATATTTTTCCTTCCAAATATCTTGTTGAAGCTGTAGTCGCAGAAGCTGTTACTGAATATAATGAAGGATGGACGAAAACAATATTACATGCATTCAAGGACAACTAAATGCAAATGAGCGAACAATCATTGAGAATTGTTCAAAACCGTCACAAAGAACGAGTACGCAGGTATAAACAGAAAGCCTCAGAAAGATTCAAACGTGCAAGAAAAATGATGCGAACTGCACAATCACGAAGAGAACAGGCATTGCAAGAAGAAGAAGGTCCAACGTACGGAGCAGGAGCGTTTTAGTTACTACGCCGAAACATAAAAGCTTTATAACTCGGAAAAAAATGAAGTTTTCGAGCTGAAATTTTTTCCGCAGTCTTTGTATACAATACTACAGAGATAAGGGTATGGATTTTAAAATCGAATAATTTTTTCGAAATTTTTTTTTTAAATTTTTGAAAAAAAAATGTCACTGTATTAATTCTTACATAATTCATTTCAGCGTAAAAAATAATATGGAAATACATATTTTCAATTCTTTATCTGTAAAATAACTGGTAGTTCATTTTCACTCGAGTGACCCCCCTTAAGCATCGATTAAATAAGCTTACATCCTCCTGCAACGAACGCAAACGTGCCTCCAGTTCTCCACTAACGACTGTCTGTTTCGTCGTTCAATCTCCCCTTTCGACCCCCTTCGAAAGTGCGTGCCTCCAGGCGACAGGACTTGATTAAAGACACTTTACCATACACTGCCCATCTCCCGTCACCCAGAGAATAAGCTCGATAAGTCGATGATAAATTTAAATCTGTTCCTCGTCCCGCGAATTCGCAGCTCCGCGTACTCCTTATCCAGACGCCCTCGCTATTTCCTACGGACCCTCTGCTCCCTCGTGCGCATTTCCTGCCCGGAAATTATTCTATCCCCGTGTACTATAGCAGCTTCTACACTCAACACTTTTCCACAAGCATTTTCGCGAACGTTTCCCAGGAATATTCGACGGAACCTTCATTCTGTAACCCCGTTCCAGAATCGATAGTAACTTCTCCATATTAGTACTTTGACTGGCGGCAGCGTGTTCTCGCGTGGATATTTTCTGGGCGGCATAGGAACTTTCTACACTTTTCACAAAGCTTTCCAGTCAGAGGTGACTGCTCGGAAAGGTCTGAACGGCATTCTTCAAATCCTTGCTAGTGCATCAACCACGCTAAAGGGCAGGGAAGAGACGAGCAAAGGGGTGGCACAAAGGAGCTACAAATGAAGGGTAAGGATGGAAAATAGGGGATGTCACAAAATAGCTTCGTCGCGAAAATTAAGTTTTAATACTTTAGTCCACCAGTACACATATTCTTCATGACACGAAGATTATACCCAAGTTAGTCATCAGAAAAAATAAGCAATGAAACAATAATTGTTTTACATTATTTTAATTTTTTTTCAGGTTCGAATAGAGCATCATACCGAAACGAAATAAGAAATTTCCACTTCTACTATTATCAAAACGAAGGAAAATCCACTTGTTTTATTAATTGTGATTCGACAGCTCTGTAGTATCAATTGCCAGCAACAAAATATGCTATAAATCGCAAAATCACGAAAAATGGGCGTTCCCTATTTTTCCTCTAGCCCTTCAAATGCAGAAGAACATTGAACGTAGTATAAGTATTCAGTCTGTGTAAACGGAGAAAGGAGGAGGAGAGAACCGAACGAAGTGCAGACAGCGGACGTCGAAAAGCGCTTTTCATTATGCGGGAAAACGTGTGGTATGGTTGGTTCCGGCTGGAGCTGTCGTTGGAGGTGAATCATCGATACGTGTACCGTGCGAAAGTAGCTGAAAAAGCTATGCATCGGTCTCGTCTGCATCTGTCTCTGGAAATGCACGTGCAGGCGAAAGAGCCGCCTAAGTGGCGAGCCGACGTGGCTATTGTTCCGAAGAATTCGCGCGCACGTGCGTGGGTGTGTCACGTATGCGCGAACGCCTTGGAATTTAAAGCGAACGCAGAAAACGCGACCCGTCGCCGCCCGAATGGGGGGTCGAGGAATCGCCCGACAGCCGATCGAGAGTGAAAATCGAGCTGACAACGGAAACTGCGTGGGAAATTGCGAGGGGAAATCGAAACTGTTGCTTCTTCTTCTTCTTCTTCTTCTTCTTCTTCTTCTTCTTCTTCTTCTTCTTCTTCTGCAGCTTCTTCTGATTCTGGGGGCATTTCTTGTAACTTCGTCCCCGCATTTTTCAGTGAAATATAATGGAACACTCAGGAAGCGAAACATCGTGCGAGCCAATGTTCCACAGTGTATACCGTTTTAATTAATTTAATTGAAGTAATCAGATCTGTTTTGTTACTAATTGTACGATTTATTTAATTTCTTTTGGAATTGCAAGAAGACATCGATGTAACGATGACATAGGTAGGAATCAGGATCTGGTTTTAAATAAAAATGCTTCTCTTATTACGAACAAGTTGAGCAATAATTATTCTACGATATTCAATGCAATCGAGAGGTCGTCACCGACGGAGTGCGCAAACTATTACAGCTAAAAGCACACGTGTGTATGTACAATTTGTTGGGCAAGCTTTCGTACGTTTCCTTGGTCCCTTTATTATTTGAAAATCGGTAGTTCCGAGGTCTCGTCCATTCAAACGTACTTGCTCGAAAAGATCTCGCCTCCACGTGAGATTCCTCTCTGAGAAGCCTGGCATTAATTACCGAGCAAACTAACGAATTCCCTTGCAAAAGTGAACACTCCAACGTCCTGGCAATAATTCCACTCCACATTCTCGTCCACCTTACCCTTACCAAAAGTGTCAATCGAAGCAGCGAAGCGTCTGCATCCTGAGAATACTGTTTGAAACGCTCGAAACACCAGTCTCCATTTCGCTTGCCATTAAAAACGCAATAGGTACCATGTGTAGTGGATCCTCGACAGAAAGCAGAACAGTTGCGAAATTCCTCGAGCTATCGAAGCTTCCTCCAGCAAGTAAACGAAGGAAAGGTAAAAATAGGGGTGGAATGTACATACGTGGTGATTTAACGCGAATCTAAATGCATTCGTCTCGAAGCACTCCGTGGGTGACATCCGTCGCCGCGGAAGGGAGGAATGGATAAGAATAAGGGACGATCGATTCGCGAGGAAAGTGGATCGCCGTAGGGGACGAAGTGGCGAGCACACGACACTGGCCGAGATTTCTTCTCCGTGGATTTCGTCGGTGACGACCTGCAGTCATCACGTGGTCATCTCCAGGTACCTCTTAGTCTCGATGGAGCCGTAACTGTGGGAATATCGACCACTGTAGGAGGCTCGGGACCAGGCACCAGCTCTGTTCGAGTAACTGTTGCACGCGATCAGGGAATTCATGCCGCTGGGCCTGTCGATCGGTACACCCTGGCCACGTCCTGCGTGCCGCAGACTGCCGCTCCTCGAGTGACCGCTGTCTGTCAGCGGTACCCTCAGATCCTCCGTGGCACCGATCTCCGTGTAGGGCTTTCGTTTTCCCGTGCAACTGCTGAGGAACATCGCTGCCACCACGCCCTGCGAGCAAACGGACGCTTTAATGTCTGTGGTCTGTTGCTTGGAGCTTCTAGGATCTACTACCATCACAGTATTATTATTCTAAAGTTTTTCAGTCTTCTATCAATACTCCGTGTAAGTAATCTACATTGGAGAGTGGACTTGAAGTTGAATTGGTGTGATAGTTTCGTTAAATTTGGAAGGGGCTAGTGTCGATGTGTTCATGTTGATTTGGGAATCATCGTATCGTGTGATTTGTCATTAGAAATAGTGCCTTACCACTAGCAGATGCAGCATTACGATAAACATAGTAGAGTTTCTAAAGCCAATGTTGTCGAGAAGGATCCCTGCAACGCTGGGCCCGATGAAGGCCCCCAGGGCGAAGGTACTCGTCCATAGCCCACTGATCAGACCGTAGGTTTCGAGGTTGTTCGGGAACCCGTATTGTCTAAGCGTAATTTTTAATTTCGTTATTACCAGAGCTCGCAACCCCCAGCTAAGAATAATTTATGTTATACAACTTATGGGGAGGTATGTATATCAAACAGATATATTTCGGTTGCAATATTCAAATACCCGTGAATAGATTGGTTGGAATAAATGAACAGTAATAACACGTTAACTAACATCGATGTCCTCAAAGCATCCGTGAAGCTAGCAACCAGCTGCGCAGCCATGCCCAAGCCATGAACCACGAGACCGCAAATAGTCAGCCAGATGATGGTTGGGCACGGTATAAAAGGTGCTGGACCGACTAAACAGAATCCCACGACGACAAGGAGACATCCTGCCACAGTTGCCACCTAAAAGCCATCGTAATTCAAGCAAATTAATCCTCCGGATACTTGCAGTTAGCGTTATTCATGTCTGCAATGGCCAGAATGTTATCTCTGAATATTTATATCGTGTGCTGTTTCTTATCGAAACGCTAGTGGCAATCCTGAGGGTACTTAATGAGTAATTCTAGTAAAATTTCGTCAATTACTTTCGGTTGGGAATGCTTGTCGCAGAGCCAGCCCCAAGCAGGGGCCGTAATGGCGTAAGTGCCGCCGTTAATGACGAACATTAGGCCCAAAATGACGGGACTCAACTGAAATTGCCTTAAATGGGGTTCCAGCGTCGCTTGTAAAAATCCAATGCTCATACTGGTCGCGATTATGGAGGCCATGGCGATTAGCACACCTGGGATCTTTAATGCCTTGGTCACCCCTGAAATCATAGTTTACGTTATGAGAATGTGACATTTATTTTAGCACAGCAGAATCCCCCAGTTTCAGTTTAAATAAGTAAGTTTCAATAAATAATTTCACTTCGATTATAATTGAGATTCCGAAAATGGGTGCAACTGGGTGGTGTTTAAAACTTCGTTCTGCTACTTATATTAAACTCTTACCTCCTGTAGTTTGTGTTTCCTGGCTGTTGTTAGGATGAACTGGTAGAATGAAGATGGTCATGACTGCCGTCGCGAATAGGGCTGAACCCAGGACGACGAATGGGGTTGTGTATCCACCGACCTAGCATTAAAATTATTAGTCCAGAGATGTGTTCAAGCAAAAATGGCAATCCAACGACTTCCCGCTTATCCTCTACATCGAATCAAGTGGAATTCATGAGACCATTTGGTCTAAACATAGGGTAGACGCACCGTATGTGGCCACCTTAAGGATTTCAGTGACTTTCATCGTAATTATCTTTAAAATTGTACTTAAAATCAGGAAACTGTAAGCTATACCAAATTGTACACTATCTTTACTATCAATATCTAAGTTTTCATTACCTAGAGAAATCGTTAAATAATTAATAAAGTTAAAAATATATAAGAAATACATTTTTCACCGTTTGTGGCCACTTGCACACTAGTTTTGGCCATGTTTGGTACTAGTTTTGGCCAGTTTCAAATCTTTTTAGGTTTTAGTGCATTTTTAATAGAATCGTTTAACATAAATTTTTTTTATATATTTTTTATTTTCTACTTTTTATTGTTTATGGATTTACATTTTGCAGCTCTGACTTCTTTAGAAAGATTTTTTATTTAATTTCAAATCACGATGCAACTAGCGACCCGAACGCAGCGGCTTTTTGTCGTTTTCGTAAAGCAGGCGAGTAGCTGATTTCAAGTCGTTTGGATTTGTGGTTATGGGTTATATTTATTGATGACTGGCTAATTTTCTCACCCGCTCGGGGTTAATTTTATTTTTTAAACAGAGGATCAAGATGAATAAAATCGTTTAAAAAGCACAGTGGCAGAAAATAGAACAATATTTTGATAAAGTTTCCATTTTTGGCTGAGGGTGGCCAGAACTGCATACTCTATTGTATCAGTTTTGGCCACCGGATGGCCAGAAATGGAAAAGTTATTAAAATACTGTACCATTTCTTGGCACATAATTTTTTCGTAATAGTGAATTGAATTTGATAATTTTATACTTTCAGAATAATTTTGAAACTACATTTAACCTATATCTGCCATAATTTATATATTAACATACTTTGATTAGTAAATATGGGAACTTTATTTACCGTATATCCTTCACGATTGTTACAAGAACAGCGAACCGTTTACACACTTCTTAAAAAATATAATGTTTTTTCGCGTAAGCAATAACTGTAACCATATATTTCTGGTGGTATACTAAACAAAATATTTACGGTGCGAAATTCTACACATAATTGTGGCTGCAAGTAATTTCAAGCTAAGAAAACCGCGATAATTATGGACATGGCCAAAAACAGTACAGTGGCCACAAACGGTGCGTCTACCCAATATTAATCATCTGGTGTCTCAAAAATTCACCGATCCATTCGAAAATCCTTTCTCATTCTCTTCACCTCCTCAATCCTTTACTTACCAAGAACCCAAAGGACCCACAATCAACATCCCCGAAAGAAAAGCCGCCCAACAAAGCAAAATCGACGAAAAATAAATGCAATCACACAGCCGATCGAATTCAGAAACACCCAGCCCTTTGAGTCACCAGTCTAAGAAGCTTACTTCGCCATTGTTGGCTGGCTATAATCCACAGAACCCGGTGGATTATTGAATACGACACATCACTGTTTCAACAATGGGTCCAGTAATAATCCCTGCAAAGATCCTACAGTATAATGCAAAGGCAGCCATTTCTGCTGCTTGGAAGTTCTCATTCTCAAACGGTCCCCGAGCTGAGGTCATTAAGTCGACGTAAAGCGTAAAGGGTCGAGGGGAAATCAGAGGAAGGCACAAAAACCCCGTTACTGTTAATAGAGTTATCAAAGGGGGACTCATCGTGGCAAATATTTCCGAGGCGACGGGCTTACCTGGTAAAGGGCGCCGCCCAAGGTGGGCCCGACGATGAGGCCCAGGCCGAAAAAGGTCTCCAGGCTGGCGAAGGTCGTGGCCACGTTATCTGGAAACTCTTTAGCGATAATGGCGAAGCTAGCTGTAAGGAAAGCTGCGTTGCCCATTGCCTCGACGATCCTTATCACGAATGAGAGCACTATGAAGGGATAATGGCCGCTGACCTTGTCCAGCAGACCGAAGAGGATGGCGCAAGTTCCGGACGTCAGGATGCCGCCATTGAACAGGAGCTTGGGCCCTATACGATGCAGCTGTACGAAGAATAGGAACGTGTACGATTAATTGGAACTATTAATTAGATCAAATGGTATTAGCGATGGAATATGTGGAGGGTTGTTCGTAAGAGGATGTCGACTGATTTGGGGATTCTATATTTATTCGTTTGATGGAAAGAATAGGTGTTCAATTGGGGGAATTGTTTGATTAATATTGTGTTTTGATTGTAATAATTCTGACAGACGTATTAAAGCAAGGAGTTATCGTTTCTCGTATTCGTCGAGTGGAAATAAATTGTTTGGCCTTTCGTGTTTTATTTGGAGCGTTACACATCTTTGGAGACGTTTTTGGGTTACGTCTAATGACTGAAAAAATTTCTGAAGGCGATTGAGTGGAGTGAATTCGACAGCGTCTAATGAGAAATTGTTTGGCGCCAGATTATTTATCTGGGACCCTTCGAGCGTATTATCTTTTTGCTACTTAAGCGATAAAGAAGCAAGGGTTATGGTACAGATTAGGGGAAAGATCGTTTCACGATTTTTAGACGAGTCGGTTCTCTGATAAGCGTTTTAAGTGTTTAGTGTCCGGTGGTCTAGTTAGACGAGACGAAATGACCGTTATTTGGTATTTCGTCAGGCAGGAACGAAAAACATTGCTGATAAAAGAAATCGCCTGAAAAGAGGCAAATCTTGGACACTGATGCAAAGCGGGTCAGCCGTTGCTCAGGCTTTCTCTTTACTCTGCTCAGCAGAGTTAGGCATTACGTTGCTGTTTCAATAACATTTTTTTGTTTATTTAGTCTAGATTAGATTATTATTAGTGGGTATAAAATTTTCTTCGTATAGAAAGGAATCTTTTGTGAAAACTTGATAAGTTGGTAGCTCTCCCTTCTCTGATAATATAATTTCCACAACAAAAACAAATAATCTTATTCTTTGAGCTTTTCTCTACAAAACGTGTCTTTTCGAAACGTGGAGCTATTTCAGAACACTGGGAAAAAATTAATTGATAGCCGAATGCTGTTAAAAGAAATTGCTTTTCAGAAGATAATTGATTACTAGTTGTCTCCAAGGGTTTTAGTGAATATTTCATTATGTCACTCACGTATTGCCCATACACGGGACTGATAACGAACACTGCCAGCTCGAAGATCCCAAAAACCAAGCCGTACTCCGTGGGGGATGCGCCCTTCTTCTCCGCCTGTGAATAAAAGAAAACGTAATATTATGAATTACTTGCGGTTACACCGTAATAACTTGACAGACTGCAATTAACGCTGGTCGAGATAAAATCCTGATAAACTTTGGACGTTTCACGAAACCAGGCGTACGCAGCGAATAATCACGCGTCCATGGAAAGTGGTGGCAGAGATTTTTTTGGAAGAATGAAAATGTTCAAGCTCCTCCAAAATCACTTCTCAATAGTTAATTCTATCTCTATAAATTGATTGCATCCTTCGACCTTATTTTTATCGAGTGTACTCGGTTACACGAGCTGCAGTGCCTTCCGCAGTGACACGACGCAAGGAAAACACAAAATTGAAATGTAAATCATGAACCTGAGATATTATGAACGAATAGGAAATAGTTGTTGAAGTGAGGACTAGTTCCAGGTTGTTCCAGAGCAAGTACCAATCACGGCTACTCGATATTATCTAACTAATTAGCAGCGACAAGCAAGACACATCTGCACAGAATTTGTCGCCGCGCAAATTTCTTCGAGATTGAGACATCGGTCGAAAACGTGAACCGAACGAAAGGTTGCTTCTTAATCGACATGTTTTTGTTCCGTTTCGTCAGATTATAGTTTATTATATGTAATTATACAAGCGGCTACTTGTCGTGGCTAGACAAATTATGATACATTGCGACAAGGATGGATCTAATCGTGTTGTCTTGCTGCTACGATAAAAATGATCAAAGTCTATCCGCAAACGCGTGTACGCTGTTTGATTTTTCCCTGGTCAAGACATTGTTTCCCTGAAAAGAGATTATTTATGCACATTGTTTAGATTCTACCGACGTCCGTACTTTGTCCTATGAGTATCTATTGTAGAGTAGCAGTCGCCTTTAGCGAAGTAAACGGATGAATGCTGCACGTATTCATGACCGTTTTGGGATTGGTAAATAATAATAATAATGTGTAACGTTGTTATTTACGTTTGATAGGCCTTGGCTCAATGGAAATATTATTATATCTTAAAAGTGTGCTTTATTTCTGTAGAAGCCTGTTGCATTTTGATTATTTGGGCACAATTGAAAGTATATTGTAATGAACTGAATTTTAGAGAATGGTTGAAGGGTTCGAAGGGTTGGAAGTTGATGTCAAAGGATTTGTAACGTGAGCTGAAAATATTCTAGGGTCTCCAATTTCTGAAAGGTTGATTTCGATGTTTAATATCTCAGGGGTTGGAATTATTTAAACTTGTGTGCACTTAGGGTGCAAAGTAACAATTAAGAAGTTGAACTAATCATATTTCATGGGCTGCTAAATTTCCTATGTGTAAAACAAATTCTGAGCTTGAGTGAGACTCTTCCTACTGACTAACGATAAAGATATCATAATTCTATTTTCATACACTGCCTAAGAATATATCACTTTAATGATCTTGAGCCGCACTTGAAATTTCTTTTAATATGCTGGAAAGAAAGATGCAGGTTTAAGTGACTAATAATGATATACTCATTGTTCCACGTGTCCACGCCGAAACATCTACCCAAAGCTCTCTGAATACAATTTTGTTGCTACGATTTCTCCGCGAGGCAGCACATGTCATACTTCTTAAGGGGGAACACCACTGTGACGGCCGAAAAAGTAAGCCATTTTTAAGATTTTTTTCAGGAATAATTTACAGTTTTCATAGAAAATTGTTATTATTTATCTTTAGTACGCTGTCTTAAGAGACTATACAAAAAAATAAATAGAAAAACATCCATAAATTGTAATATATTAATTAATCTTCTAGACCTCCCCACGCAAGTTGGTCGAATCTGTAACTATGAAACAGCAGGTCCGAAATTAAATTTAATTTTTTTTTTATAAACTATATAAGTGTAGTTTCCGTTGTACGTGCGGATTCTTTGATTGAAAACAATTTTTTTTTAAATACGCTCGAAAAACTGTCCATCTTATTCGCGGATTTTCGAAAATTTTCTTCTAAAGCGCACCATTTTTACAAAAATAATTTGTTTAGGAAATCCGTACGTACAACGGAAACTACACTCATATAGTTTATGAAAAAAAAATGAAATTTGATTTCGGACCTGCTGTTCCATAGTTACACATTCGACCAGCTTGCGTGGGGAGGTCTAGAAGATTAATTAATATATTACAATTTATGGATGTTTTTCTATTTATTTTTTTGTATAGTCTCTTAAGACAGCGTACTAAAGATAAATAATAACAATTTTCTATGAAAACTGTAAATTATTCCTGAAAAAAATCTTAAAAATGGCTTACTTTTCCGACCGTCACAGTGGTGTTCCCCCTTGGGGTTAGGCCACCTTGGACGGAGCAAAATTGCAGTCATTTTCGGCATTTTTTTTAGGAAGATAATAAAATAAACAGAAAATTTAATATGAAGCCTGTTATTATACAACTCTCGCCGGAAAAAAATCGTATTTTTTCTCTTACTAAATGGCGGCGGTAGAGCCGTGATACGCAAGATCTTGTGGAGCGACGTTTTCCACGGTGTTCAATCTCACGGCTATACCGTTTGACTTAGAACAAAAAACCAAAAAGATTTATTTTCTGCATGCCTAAAACTATGGAAGTACGTAGGGAAATCCAGAAACATTAATTTGTCTCGAAATGGTGACCATGGAGAGAAAAAGTGCATTTTTTTTTTATAAAAGTGTCAATTGCACAGAACATATTCAAGATATCGCAAAACCGCTACGTACTTCCATAGTTTTAGGCATGCAGAAAATAAAGCTTTTTGGTTTTTTGTTCTAAGTCAAACGGTATAGCCGTGAGATTGAACACCGTGGAAAACGTCGCTCCACAAGATCTTGCGTATCACGGCTCTACCGCCGCCATTTAGTAAGAGAAAAAATACGATTTTTTTCCGGCGAGAGTTGTATAATAACAGGCTTCATATTAAATTTTCTGTTTATTTTATTATCTTCCTAAAAAAAATGCCGAAAATGACTGCAATTTTGCTCCGTCCAAGGTGGCCTAACCCCTTAATGGACTACGTATAAATTGATAACATATACTTCGGCATCCATATTTAACCCGTTTTACGGACGTCGGTCGATAAGCAATCGTTACGTAGAAAATACTTCTGCAAGCTGTGGAAAGTATTCAATGAACCGTGGCAGCTTTGGTGTTATTGGAAAAGCGTTTATCTGTGTTGAAAACGTTGAGGGAACAAATTCTTCACGGTTTATCGAAGACGCAAGTGGAGGACAGTTTGTTTGATGATACGATTCTCTTCGCAACGTTGATGAACGTTTCGTAGATAACTTGGATCTTCATTTAACATCCTCCACTTCACAAATACATTCTAATGCAATCGTTGAGTTATCAATTATTAATTAACCCGGACTTGTAAGGCACAATCATATCGAGAAAAAGCTGCAAGCTGGCGTAACCGTGCGAAATGTCACTTCTCTATTGTAAAATTAAGAGTTCCAATGTTTTCTTTCGACACTATGGTCCTGAATCAAGTTTTTAATCAGTTACACGAGGCTCCTGTTAATCTACATTCGCAGAAATCACTGAAGACATAGATTAGTTCCGACGAAATATGTCTGAAGGAGTTAAATAATGAATTATTTGCTTCTAGTAGGTCTAACCTAGCCCTTGAATCGATTAATGGAAAACTATTGAACTGAATTTATGCTGTACTAGGTCTACGATAAATCTAATGAATATAACTGAAGGGATGGTGGTTTGTCTTTGGTCTGAGGAACATAAACGTACATTCATTAGCCAAACTTAAGTCCCAATTTGGTCTGGAAGAATAAATGAACAAATTTCAATCAAATTCCAAGTCCCAATTCCATCTGCGAGTTTACTCCGCTTTTAAAGCTATCCTACAAGAAATTTGTAGCAAAACTAATAATTAAAAAACAGGCTAACAAACCCCGCACGTTTCAAAGTCCACACTTGACACCAATTTGCCTAAATGAGCTCACACTTGATCCAGACGCTTCCACACACCAAGCAAGTCCTCGTAAGGATGAATGGATGAGCATTGGCACGTGCACTCACCTCTTGGGGGTAAAACGGCGCCTGCAGGGAGACGCAAATGGCGTTGGCGAAGTCCGCCAGGCTGATGACTATCAGCGTCAGCCATTGCCTCTTGGTGAACTGAGCCATCATCGCACCCCTATCCGAGCTAGCGGCCACTAGCTTCCTTTCACTACCTTCGTGCCCTCTGTCCTCGAGTTGTCACGTTTAAGAACACCAGCAGCTACTGCCGCGTTACACCAGGAACACCGACTGTCCCGAACCGTCGACTGGCTTCTTTGGCTATCACTGTTATCGTCCACGACGTACGCACCGCAGCGACGCCTGATCCTGGTGTGCCTTCGAGACGCTTGTGCCGACGTGCGGCTCTGCAGTGTGAGCTTGGGGCCGTCTTCAGGCTGGGCCAAGAGGGTGACGGAAGGAGGAACGATTGCCAAGAGGGAGACAGAGAGGAACCAAGGGGTCATAGGTCGAACGATACGTCCAGCCACGGTTCTAATTCATTATCAGGCGACGTTGCGAGACTTCGACGTTTCGCTTCTCGTTTCTCTCAGCTCGAGGCTGGGCCACACGGTCCAAGAAGCCGCGGCAGGCTTTTCGGCGACACGGTGGTTTCTAGAACGTGATCACGGAGGCCTGGGGACGCGACGTGGCCGCGCTGTGCACCGAAGTCGGGGGTGGAGGAAGGTTAACACGCTCCGTGCCACGATAGAAATTCAGAGTTTTGATAGGACTGTGTTAAGTGGCGAGAAATGTAGGTCGCGATATTTCATTATAGAGAAATAGTAGTTGTACTATGTTCCTCAGAATTTCAGCTTCTCTTTGTTTCTGTTTGACTTCCACGGTGATTTATTGAGAAGCTTTTCTGTGGAATGGAAGTATTCCAAATGGGATACCGTGGGCCATCGGTAGCCCACGTAACGTGTTACGTATTAAGGCGTGTATTATGCTCGCGTTGAGGTTTGGGAAATAGGTCCTCGCTCTTAGTACAAAAGGGTTGTCAGAATTTAGTAATTCTGTGACGTGATAGGGGTCCGTAGAAAACAGGAGGATTTTGTAATTCCAGAGCTAAGGTCTTCTAATACATTTTCTTTCGCAATTGAAGCAGGCCGCTGGATGTACTTGATATGACTAAATCGGAGAATTTATCAGGATTATTCTTCACTTTACTGCACGAACAATCTACCTCAACTTTAACTCGTTTGGGTGTTCACTGGTGGCGTCGAGGCACATGTGCTTGATAGTTACGAAGAAAATACAGTGTACAGCTTCTAGATGCTTCCACCTCCTATCAACGCCGATCTCGCGAATGCATATACGCGTATACACCCACTTAAACAAGAAACTCAGTACCCCACCCGACAGAAGCTTTCGAGAGTTATCTACGAGCTTGCAAGCGACGAATTATTTACACCACGAGACTGGTAGATTAATTGCTTTATTTTTCCTTCCTTGCTATTTACACTGACGTGTCAGGCATTTTAAGAGAGCGACTGTGGTTGCACTATTACTCCGAAATCCGAAATGGTGCTTTACATTATCCTATTTACAGAGTGCTTTATGTTTTAACCATCTACGCGCACTGGGCAGTTATTCTCAAACTTTCCAACACGATATATATATTATTAATCGCAACAGCTTGTTCTTTAACAGAATTCTCGGAGACAAAGGTATGTACACGAAGCGATATTTCAGAATTTTCAAGAAACTTACGATAGCAAGCGCTTGATCTCTGCTTAACGCTATCGAGTACCCCGACTTATCTACTAATCGCACAGATTCGAACTTGGCAAAGTCAGTCCATCAGGGGATGCTGTTGCGATGGTCCCTGGATTTCACCACCAGCACAACGCCTCTGTGATTCGAACGCACCTCGTGCAGAGAATGACTGCGATATTTCTCGGGGGTAATGTCTTTAGACAGACTCTTTGGAGAACTACGTGTCACGAAGCCAAACCTTCAATGGCACTTTGGTCAGGGCCTTGCCGAGGAAGTCTTTGAAGTGTTTGGCGATACTCTCACTGGCGGCTGGTCTCATCTCCTCGATGATTTCCTTGGCGTGTTGGTTCAAAAATTGGTTCATCGCTTGGCCGATCACGTTGCCGCCGTTTATATGATCGACCACGCGGAGCCGGGCACGACCCAGGCTGAAGTCCACCAGCATTCGACTGACCTTCAAGTAACGGACGCCATTTCTGATCTCTTCGACACCCTGGACCCGCGCGATGGCCAACACGTCACCTGCAAACGGGGATTGTTAGGTCCCACGATGGTTCGAATTATTATTAATTGATCTACTCACCGAACAGCGCCCAAAAATCGCCCTCACTCTGTATCGGGAAAAGAAGCACGTTTCCTGCCACCTCGTAGCGTCCTTGAAGCTCGATCTTCGGGAACGCCAGATGAAGGTCCAGCCTGTAGGACGTTAGATCCAGCCGCGTCTTCGTGATCGAATAATTGCCCGCCCCTATCACGGTGATATTGGAGAACAGTGCCCTGATGCGCACTGCTCCTTGTCCATTTTCCATGCCAAGCTCCGGAATGACCAGTGGCTCGATCGGTGGCAAATCCAGATCAGATATACCTGGCAGATTGTTTTGTACGGGGAAAAGAGTGAAAGCTTTTTAATCCCTTTTTCACTAGATTTCATATTCAGGAATCTATACTTCGCTCGTAGGTTAATTCACATGTTATTCAGTGGGCGACCTTATATTTAGCCGGTGTGTTAATTAATTCTGTACTCACCCTTCAGCAAGTATGGCTGCAGGTGGTTCAACGTCTTTTGAAAGCATGTTTCTATCTTAGGGTCCGACCTATTGCACGGCAATATGTACTCGGCTGTGGAAAACAGAATATTCGAAAGGAGTGAAGCTTGCGAATTTTCATCGCACTTAATGTTACGCGATCGTCAGACCCGTGAAGTTTTTAAGTTCGCGCGGGACGTCACGCAATGGTGATTTTGTTTTCCAAGGAATTACGAGCATCTTCCTACTTCCGGCACCCTTTATGCAACCACTCTCACTTCCGATTCCATCGGAAAATTAATCTAATCTGCTGACACATTTCACTTTTTCCCGTTACCTATATCCAGCCACGGGAAGATTCCCAAGTATTTGGCTGGAATTCGCGAGACATTGGTCGGTTTTTATATTCACGAGGCCACGAACGCTGACCTCCTCTTTGGGAAAAGTGCAAACACTCTTTGAATTACAATCGATCGGTCTTGACATACAATTCGGCTCCGAACGAAACTCTTGACGCGTCGAGTACCCTTCGATGTTCCTAGTATTCATATTCATTAAAAATTTTCTCCACGTCCGTGAGATTTCTTCACAAACGATTGCAATAAACCCTGCACACTCGTTCCATGGATATAAACACCGCCTTCGAGCAACGTTATGTACATCATCGCCTCCACCATAGGAATCTCCGATCACCCTTACATCGTATCGTAATTAATCAACACAAGCAATTCCTTTCATACCAGCAATCAACCCGCCAGAAAGCAGCCTGAAACCCTTCCCAAAAGCGGGCATTCTCCACGAACGATCGCTACGATCGAGCTGCGTCTAATCGATGGACGTGAACTCCACATCCAAGCAACCTACATACACCATCGCGTGGATCCTAGGAATCTGGACCGTCTGATGCATCCAGGCGATTACGCTGGCGCTTTCACTCGAAACACTCGGATCGCCGGCGATCCACCTTGTCCGATCGCCGCTGGTGCGACGAGGATAACCGTAAGACCGGCTCCAGAGCCTCGACCGCTGGTATATACTTTCTCCAGCCGATTGCCGCCGATTCCTCGGCCGTTATGCAATCTCTGACATAACCTTCGCCACGCCATCGAGAGTGGTTACGCCATGCCGCGGTACCATTATGTTAAAACGTGGCGACCAACGCGGCCAGCCTCGAATATAATGCCCACTGTTGCCCTAGCACTTTAGCCAGCTAGCCCGAGTAACGTCCACCGTCGAGCGGGCCTTAACAACTGTAGCAATCACTCTACGATCATGGAATCCTAACCGCGGCTGCTATCGAAACGGATCAATGTTGTTGCGTCTGCATCGCGCCGCCCATTGCGTGATTCGGGGCCCCTGAATTTTTTGCATCGCAACAAGTGACCGTGCCAATGATACGAGCGCCGAAGATGTGGAGCTTTCTGTGGGACTGTCGATTCGCAATTTCAAATCCCGCGTGCGGATACTTTTTAGTATTCATGATTGCGTCGATGATTCAATGATTTATTATTCAGGTTTATGGAGATTCTTGTTATTGTCTGTGCCAGCTCGATTGTATCCAAAAATAAGTGGTAGAGCAATAGTAGGAGTTTGAACAGTGATTTTCAAACGAGGGAGAAAGTAGATTCGCGCCAGTATAAAGTATTTGTATAAGAATGCCGATAAATATTAATCGATCGGTGAAAAAGTTGTGTAAGGTTACAAGGGTGGGCGACTACGGTCTCGTTTGTTAAAATGGAAACTGTTACGCACATCTCCGTATCTGGTTTTAAAAGGCCACGCATTGTCCGTCGAAAACACATCGCTCGGTGATTTTCCTCTTCCAAGAATCCGGCAACGCAAGACTTTTCAATTAAATCGGACTTATAAATAGAATTACCGATCATCGCGTTAACCAGTTTGAAAATGCTCGATTACTCAATCAGGAACAGAAGATTTAGTCCGCTGGCGCATTTGCATTGTCCCGCCAGCGGTCCATACGCAGAAGAGAAAGCGCCACGTTCACTGATCCACAAAATAACTTCCCTCTCGGAAATCTAACTGACCGTCCCGAAAGGATATCAATATTCGAAAATCACCGATCACTTTATACTATGTTTACATAACACCGCGACTCGAATTCCACGATATATTCTCCGCCGAATTTAACCGCCGATGTCGTCCGCGACGAAGCGGACGCGGCGGGAAAAGTGAAACTGGACGTTTCCGTCAGCCGCGTTTCGTCGCGGGCGTAAACGTCAAGGGAGGAAAACGCGCGGTAACACAATACGCTTCCGCGACGATAATCATTTCCCACAATTACCAGCGGCGCGTGCAGAAAGAGAAAGGCAGATACGCTCAATGATCGTAAAAGTGAAACACGAGGAGTAATTACTCGCGGGTATCGCCTTCATTGTGCACCTGTTACGTAGCCCGCGACGCGTTAAACGGAAAACACTGGTGTTACGAGAACCGTCTACGACCTCTGCTAGCTGATCGATCCGACCGTTTTATCGGTCACGCGATCGTGCCCTCGAAGAGACAAAAAAAATATCCTCTCATTGTGCTTTCTCCTATGGAGCATGTGTTTCGATAACGTGGAGTTATTGGAGAACACTTGGAAGAAGAAGAATAATTGGGGGCCGGGTGTTGCTTAAAGAAATTATTTCCAGTAATCCACCACTTCATGAATGATTCCCGTCGATCGCACGGCAGTGCTCCACAAACTCATCTCCATAATTTCCTTCGGGCTGGAAACGAGAATGGTTGCATAAAGCCACTGGTATCTGAAACATGACTGTCCATCAATTTTCACAACTAGCAGGACGACTCGTATCACTTCTCGAGGCTCTTCGAGGAAAATCGACCGTTTCCTGTCACACTGTGTCCACGACGTGCTGGAAACCACGTGCACTCTAGGATCAGAGAAGAAAGACGCGGGAAAAGCTTACGGGTCTCGAAGTCCGGCTCGTTCAATTGAGGATTCTTCTGCTGATTTTCGGATGATACCAGCTGACTGGATAGTAGCCCCACCAGCAACGCGCAGGCTAGTCCTGGGAACATCCTGGAGGACTTGATCCCCGAGGAAGAGTCACTAAATTGGTTAAAACTGGTCTGGCCACGTCTTGGACGAGCTTAGTCCTGCGAACTTTGATTCGAGGATTGCAGTGTCCTTGATCCTTGAATACAGGGGGTTTACTCGATGCACAGTTTTTTTTTTTTTTTAGAGTTTTATACGCGTTCACCGTGGTCTTCTCTTATAAATTCACTGTTTGGCTCGTTGCTTTTTTGGCCCGAGTTTCTGTTACACCCCCGGGGGATGATACGCGGATGGGAAGAAAGGAGGATATTAGGTGGTGGATTGTGGGCGAGGGATAAAAGTGATGGCTGGGTGGGTTGACTTTGGTAAACTAAACACGGGCCCCCGTTCATATTCTGTCTTATATGCGACTGCTCCCCCCCTACTCTCAGGACTTCTGGCTGGCTTTAAACGCCAGCGACTTTGCCTCTTTCTATTTGCTCCCGTGAAATTCTCGCGCTTTGGTTACCACAGTTTTACAGTTTCCGCCTGAAAAATGGATTTTTGTAGGAACAGTCGACGGGATTCGGATTAAATAACTAACGTGATACGGTTGGGAGTGCGAATTCGTTGGACCCTGGTTATTCTGTCGAGGCCCAAATTTGGGCAACATTGAAGTCTTCGCAAAGATTGGGAAAATTGGGCTACTTGAAAATTCAGAAGAATCTGATGCTTTGCAGAAATGTAGTTCAGGTGGTCCGTATGAAATATTTATTACTTGTTCCAGCAGTGAGATAGGTTAAAAGGGCGCAAACACCCCCTCAAAGAAATTGTAAGTCCTGATATTATCGTGCATATCTTGGGAATCGTAAAAGGTATCGAAAAAAAGCATAACTCTAAATGACCTACAACATGGTAGTAAAGCATATGCAGAAGAATGTATTTTTGAGAATTACAACCCCATCATCCCTCAACTTTGGGAAATTTTACTTTTTTTTTTTTAGAATCAAGTAGATAGCCACTGGCGAACTTTTACAAAGATGTTGATTTTAATTAGGCTGAAGTTGATTGAATGGTAACCAGGCAACATGAAAGATAATAGGATCTCGGAAAATGCGTGGGTACACTGCCACATAAATAACGAAGTTTACGCAACGCCATACTGGATTATTGCAAGAATCATCACTGGTAACTTTAATGATATTAGTCCTACAGTGTTTTGTGCGGGGGTCGTGTTATTGTGAAATTGCCGTTTTAGTTCGCGAAATTTTAATTTCCCGCTTGTCGCAATTCTTACAATTGCTGTGGAATATGTTATGAAATGTGTCAATTATAATCTTAAGTAATTATTACGCAATACTCTATCGTAACGATTAGAACGAAATTTCTAGAATTACAGAAGCTATTAGACAGGAATAATTCCTCAAAAATGACAAATCCATCGACTTTCCTTGGCTTGATATTCATGTTACGTACAAACCATGTTTCAGAACGTTGGCACTTTAGTTTGAAGTTCGAGCCGATGAATACTACTATTAAAAGATATTGATATACGAGAATAGTCAGCCACGTTTTTCTGTTGGTTGCATAGCCGGCCATGAATATGTAATGCGCCATTGTCTTTTCGAATTGGTCCTTGATAGGAATCGTGCAGAGCATACGCGACAAATTACTCCGAAATGAGTAGAGAAGAGGGGTGAATTTTACGTCTTCTTCGGGCAGAATAAAAAGACAGTATCTTAACACCATTATATTTCATCAGATTATTATATACAATTTACTTGACGGACGATACTTCTTTTAGATTGAACGCCACTTAGGCATTACCACATAAGTTTGTGCAGGCAAATACCCCTCAGAATTAGAATCACGTAAGTACATTTCACTTCACATTTATAAATTAATCCTCACAGTATAAACCTTAATTACGAAGCTAAGGAATGCCCAGCTAAATTCTTCGGCTTTCGATTTTTATTTCAAATCGTAGATACATAGATAAATCATTAATTAATGGAGACTATTTCAGTTTCCTTTTACCATTCCCTCGACTGGTAACTCTCAAGTATTCTAGTCTTGTTGAAGTTCAAAGAATTCAACGTGACACGTTCGTAAAATATCGTCTCACTAGTAAACTGTCCTCGTGTGGGCAAGAAAAGGCGTGGGTGGCCCCTGAACAAACGTCTGGCGGTGTTTCAGTTTCGATTCCCGTCGATTGTTTGAACACCTTGAAACTCTCGGCCGTTTTACGCTGTTCGGAGAAATTCTGGCAAACCGTGTCGCTGTTGCTCAATTTCTTCTGTCGACATCCTGATGACTCTTTGACTCGTGTACATTTGTTTTCTTAATCGCATAACTTTCTAACTCGTGCATGTTAGAAGAAACGGGACTGCGAAAGAGCGGACCCCCCGAAAAATACATTTAATGTAGGCCTTTTGCCGGACTTTTTGCAGCAACTTTTGGAAGATTAATTGCTTAAAAAATGATCACCATGAATTTTCTGTACAGTGATTGGAATTCTATATATTATACAGTAACAGTTTCTGAATATTTTGTAAAACACAGTACGTAACAGAGTACACGACGCTCAAGACACATGCAGGTGCATCGTAACTCCGATTACGAATGCATCGCGTTGCATCGGCCGCCGGTGCATTCGCGTGAACGTGACCATAGTTTCCTTTCAAAGGAAGCCTTTTAAAGAATCACACGTTACGGTGTTTGTAGCGGAACGGATGCATACGAAATTGCAGATTCACTTGGAATACATGTAATCTTAATAGAATGTCGGGCACTTATACGAATTATAATTAACGTTAAGTTTGGGACGCGATATGGCGCGAGGGTTCCGCGAGTTCATGAATACGAATTTATACAGCCATCTTCCTCTAAACGGTGTCGAAAGAAGGAAGACTAATTGGGATATATTGTAAACCGGTAATCACTGTAAAATAAGCAAGCTTTTCCTTGTATATCATTGCACGTAATACCACGAAGTTGCTGCAACAGTCCCTTCAATTTCTCATCCCAGCGTCTTCAATTTCTTCGTGGCGTCTTTCACAAGAGCGTCATTATTTCAGGGAGCTGTTGAGCAGGAAAGATTGTACGACGTTACGGCTGTTCATCTCGAAAAATAATTGCGAAATGATTACTCCGTTTCAGGCTATAATTTATAATTGATACCCTTCGAGCAGGCAAGACTGTCGTTCAAGCGACATGCTTCGAGGAAATTCCTTTTCCTCCTTAAAAGTCTTTGCATTTGTGCAGAAAATTAGGATCGATCATACAAATCGTTTAAAATAGAAATAATTAGGGTGAACCAGTTAAAAAGCTGCATAAATTCAATTTCTCCCTGGCTTGGAATTCAAGCTATTAGGAAAGAGGATGGGAAACATGATAACGCTAATAAAATGTATACGTGTTATTTTCTTAGGCGAACGGTTTACCACTCATTATTGCGTTAGCTGAAGCTAGTGATTCAAACGTTAATCTGCGCCTACAGAATGGCTTCCCAACTTGCACGCTCACTGTATGGCTATCTTACTTCAGGGTTACGAGCTGTCGAAAACAGTCGGCTGAACACTTTTAGAAATAACGTTGCACGCGCGGTTGGCTGAATATATTGTTAATAAAAGAATTAATTAGAAATAAGAAAATCCCTCTCACTTTATTTCTAAAAGCGGGACACACAATCATATCTTAATCAACATAATACTACTTCTATGAACAGACTATCATAAAAACGCAAAGACCATTAAGAATACATACTCAGCTAACAGAAACTCCATAAATAATTATACTTCAGACACAAAATCATACACTCATCCAGCTATATATACTTAGAACCAACCACTTCGCATTTTCATCCGACACACTACACGTTTCTTCAAGGTGGAAGTAAAACGTCCTCAGGGAACGCCGAGAAAATCGAGTTCATGAAATTCTTGATCAGATCGCCGATGGTCTCCTCGAGCTTCGGCTTGATCTCCGCGACCACGGTCCTCCAGTACTCGTTCAGGAAGAGATTCATGGCGCCAGAGAGCGTCTCGTCGCCATCGAACAGATTATCTAGGTGCAGGGTAGCGTGGCCTATCTCGAAATCCACGTAAATATCGTCCACCCTCTGGTGAATCCGCCCTGTTTCCTGGCTGGTATAACGCTCCATCTGAAGAGTGATGATAGCGTTGGTGTCGGTAAAGTTTCCATGTCCCACGCCGTGTCCAGTGATGGGCAACAACAATATTCTGCCATCGAGCTTATAATTCGTCACCATCTCCAAACGTGGGATATAGAGCTTCAGTCTCATACGATTTTTGTCCAGGTCGAGTCTGAAGGCAGATAATAAAATATTAGAGAAATGGTAGAGAAGATATGTGAAAACAATTCTAAAATGGAAGAGAGTAAGGTTTCCTCCCAAGTTCAATAATTGGACTGTGAGTCCTTTGTTTTTTATTTAAATAAAGGAATAAGAAGTAAATCGATATTTCAAAGGCGTACCTGATACTTTTGGGTACGATATTGGTACCCCCAAATATGGAGACATTGCTGTACTTTGCGTGGACGTAAATTGGACCAGAGGCTTGATTGATTTCGATCTCAGACAGGTGGAATGGTTCGCAGGGTGGAATCCGAAGAGCCTGTATACCATTTCCCAGGTATGGTTTCAATGAATTGATGCTCTGCTTAATACAGTCGCTTAGATGTGGGTCACTTCGGCGACATATCTTCAAAAATGGCGCTGAAAAAGAAATTACAATTACCATTAAATTAAACCTGACCCTATCAAGGGGAAATCAAGTTTCGATTTTTCGTTTATCTCTCGTTCAGTTAACGATTAAATCCAGCCACGCCTGAACAACAAACCTAAATACTCTGAACGTGTATCGCGTGATTTTCCGTGCGATTCATCGCGAATTAAATGCGCACGCTCCAGATGCTAGGTACAAACATCTACACACTGGGTGTCGCGAAAGTTTCGAAGTAGGTTAAATTCCATTATAATATTGTATTTAATAAAATGTTTCAATATCGCGAAAATTGTGGTACTCACGTATTTCTGGCACAGGTAAGCCAGCAGCCAAGTGGCTCACCGCGAGAAATGCAATGAAAAACCCGCAGACACGCATTGCTTCCACGACGGAGTTCGAGCGCGAAATAATTCCGAAGTAGCTTGCCCATCGAATATCGCGGACGTGCCATCGATCGGCAATGCGCTGACACTGTCATTTCTAGACACATCCATTTCCTTTTGCGAGCCACGCAATAAAACGTCTCGATATTTGCTTCGCGCCAATTTTATCGCGTGCCATCACATTTTTATGGTAATCGGTCATGTAGCGCATTAAAATACATGAATTTTTTACAATCAAGAGTTTAAGTGCAATTGCTTGGTCCGAATTCATTTAAATATAAATCATCCGCGGGAACCGATTGCGAACGAAATTTAGATTTACCATTTCTCGATGCAACTGAAATCCCAGCACCTGCATACTTCCTCAGCTTCGCAATTTCTCCCCACGCAATTGTCTTATTCTGCTTTTGACTACTCGAAGTGTCAGAGTACCTTCCCATCGATGGAACGTCGCACGCAGCCTCATGTACATTTTAGAACACTCTATTGCGCAAGTTGGAACAAGCGTGGTGTACTCTATTTGCGGCTTTTGAACCACCATGAACGCAGCCAGTTCTCCACTTAAGGTCGGGGAAGGACCTTGCCCTCCATTGCTCGTGCAGGCTTAAGGGAGAACGACAAAGAAGAGGGAGCGAAGAGGAGGAACGATGCGATATCCGACTAGAAAGATCGCCTAGTCGACATACGTCGAGGATGACTGGTCCATGGCCCAGATCTGGTGCCCTTCCACCATGTCGTATAAAAACCTCGGGCAGACGCATCATCCACTCTCAAACGGCGATTCTGCACCGACGACTGGACTGGTTTCCACGATTTCCCTCGCAGAACGATCACCAGGCACTTGGCCCGCCCTCGTTATGGTCGTCAAGGGTCTGAACCGTCTGATTGAATCCACCCACGAGTGATCGGTGACATTCTGGAAGAGGAGCGACAAGCTGTTCGCCTGCAACCACGTGTGTTAATGTGCGTGGCTGTATATCTCTTCCTGCTGATCGCCAGCGTGACCGTCATCGTGCTGCTGCTGTTCTTCAAGCCCGTCTACATCTGGAAAATCAAGACGGTGGAATAAATTATATATACCAAGTTTGATTGGTTCGAGAGTAAGTTGACAGGGTCGTTTCTCAATCGAGTGGCTGCCCATCGATAGGCGAAGGCATTGTCAGCCTTGAGGAGCTGCGAGAAGCTTGTAGTTGGTAAAACAGTATAGGCTAAGCGAAGCAAGATGTCGAAGGGTGTCAGTATAATTCTCCTATGCCTCTGCTTCGTCAGCTTGGCTAACAGTCAGGGAACCCTGCTGGAGATGTCCCAGCAGCTTTGGTCGAAGCTTCTGACCGGTGGATTCGCGAAAACGGGCAAGCTGGACCCGCTGAGGGTGCCGGTGATCAAAGTGGACCAGTCCGAAGGCGACACCAGCTACAGGATTATTCTGAGGAACGTAGAGATCAGTGGGTTGAACGATTCCTCCCTGGAGAGCATCCACATCGCCAGGGGTAGATTAAAATCGAATCTGAGCGAGCTGGAGGCGGGGTACGTGAGCTACAGCGATCTCAGGGACCTGGACTCTATCAGGTACAGATTCCACACGCTGATCAAGGAGCCTAAGACTCAGAACGAGAGCTTCGAGGCCATAGTCTCTGCGACCAACGAGGAAAGCAAGTTCAGAGCTAGCTCCAGGGGGCAGGAGGGTAGTTTCGAGAGGCTGAGGCAGTACGATCCGTTTCTACTCAAGATTCAAGCTGATCAGATGAAGGAAAGTTCTGAGGATCGCGGCCAGGCCGAGGGAAAGACAGAAAAGAGCTACGGAACCTTCAGCATGAAGGGCGCCAGGGTCGTCTCGAAGCCCGATGAAGGTCGAGTGACTGTGAATTCCAGGTACCCTTCTGACGTTCAGCTGGTTTACGCGATGGGCGCGATGAATTCTGGATTGAATTCGAGGAACAACGAACGCAAGGAGGCCGACAGAAGCAGATCGGGTCCTTATTTCAGTGGGAGTCAGGCAACTGGCCGAGAAGCCGAAAGAAGGGAGGGTTTCGCTGATGGAAGGACTGAGGGTCGCTATGAAGATGTTCAAGGGCAGGGGAAGGACAATTTCGGTGGTAGAAGGACAGAAGGGCGATACGAGGATGTTGAAGGGCAGAGGAGGGACAGTTTCGATGGTAGAAGGACAGAAGGGCGATACGAGGACGTTCAAGGGCAGAGGAGGGACAGTTTCGATGGTAGAAGGACAGAAGGGCGATACGAGGACGTTCAAGGGCAGAGGACGGACAATTTCGGTGGTAGAAGGACAGAAGGGCGATACGAGGACGTTCAAGGGCAGAGAAAGGACAATTTCGGTGGTAGACCGACAGAAGGGCGATACGAGGATGTTCAAGGGCAGAGGAGGGAATATTTCAGTGACGGAAGAGTTGATAGACCATACAAAGATTTCCAGGGTCAAAGAAGGGATGATTTCGGTGGCAGAAGGGCAGAAGGGTTTTCTGAAGATGCTCAGACTTCAGCGTCCGAGAATGTGGAGAGCAAGGTGAGCAGCCAGGAGCCAAGGATCGTTCCTGCGTTCGCTGCCAGGGATCGAGCGTACCAGGATGAGTCGAGGCATTTCGAGAACCGACCTGGTTATATCGATATCCTTTATGCCGATGGGAGCAATAACGGGAGCTTGAAACGATTTGGGAATGGGAAGATCGATTCTAAGGAGAACGCTAGGGTTTATGGCGTCAAGGATATTCAGAAGGTACTGTTTTGGTATTATCCGTTAATTAAATCTGTGAAAGTAGCAGGATGCATTGCAACCTGTAGAAGTAGAAGCTAGAATATCTAGATCATTGTCTTCTTACTTTCTGTCCTTTTTTTTAGAGCGTAGGAAAGCTTCTTGAGTGAATCATTTCGTTTTTAATATCTTAGTGATTTTTTAAATTCCTAGTAGAATTATAGATATCACTAAATTCCCTCCCATCTTTTCTATTTCTTTTTCGTCAATCCGCTTTTCATTTACTGTCAGTTGCGAAGCAATAAATTCGACACTATTAAAATACGAAAATAGGACATCCTCGAAAACCGACGGGCGATTAGTGGCAATTGTACGGACGGAGAATCCTTGACGAAGAGGAACGACGCAATTAAGGCCGCCATAGCGGCTAACAGCCTGAAGAATCTGACTAGATACGCGAAGGACTATCAAGAGCGGCAAGGATACTTCGAGGAGGGAATGCAGCTCGTCTACCATTACGGCGGAATGGGACCCAAAAATTCTGGGGACAACAAAAGTGCCCCAGGAGCCAGACACAAGCGTGCCCACAAAGAAAACGAAACTGACGTGAGCATCGTTCCTCCCCGTCTTCCTTCCTTTTTCGCCAGAAAAATCACGAACGAATTATCTCCTTATTTGTTGAAATTATTTTAAAGGACGACGTGATGCACGTCATTTTGAAAATTCGCGTGCCTCTGCTCCGCATCAAGTCCGACTACCAGCTGATGGGAAAAGTTGGAAAGGAGTTGGTGAGAGGGAGTGGCCGACTCGATGGCACTTTCAGTAAGCAAATTCTGTTAATCTGTAGAGTGAAAAGCATAGGTGCCATTTTAAAATATGACACAGGTATTCGTTAGGCACTTCGGAGGCTTGCGCCAGAAATTGTGCCGCAAGCGCATAATTCTGGATAAGGGAATCCTTTGCTGTTTACTTTCAGCCGAGCTACTGGGCGACTTCACGATCGAGCTGAAGCAAATGAAGGATCAGGACGTGCTAATCGTGCGCGCAGCTAGAAGCAAATTGCTCGCCAAAAGCCAGAACGTCGATCTTCAGGGCATGGACGAGAAGGGGCCAGTGAAATCGATCCTCAATCACGGTAAGTGTATTTCATTTACAGTAGGAAGACGGTAGATAGATCCCAGTAACGAACAGAAACCTTATCGAAAGATTAAAGAAAGATTCCCCAGGCAAGAATTACACTCCAACATCCTTCGCTCTTAATTCCTCCAAGTTCCTTGTCCCGAACCGTAGCGCGACCACAAATATGCCCACGAAAAGGCGATCGTGAGTCACCAGGCAGCAAACGGTGACAATAAAGCCGGCTCGCGGGGTTACATAAAACTCTTTCGTCTGGGCTCGTTGCGCCACGGAACTGGTACTCTTCCGTAATTAACGTGCGGCGAGGAAAATAGGGAATTCCGTGGAGAGCGTTGTCAATCGAAACGAAAGTTGGGCTTGTGTTGGCGACCGACAAGGATATTTCCATCGAATTCGTACGCGTGCGCGAGTGTTTATGCCGCGGAACGTCGTACGTGTAATTACGTAAAAGACGGGAGAACTTCGACGGCTTGAAAATTACTTTCTTTCTTTGTTGGTGCGCGATCGAAGCACGATTTTTCCGCTAATTTCGCCTATCCCGCGTCACCGCGCATCGAAGTCTCCAACGTGCACGTGACGCTTTGCTGGGAAACGGGGAAACGGTAGATAGAAGCGAGAGTTGGAAGTTGCCAGACGTTGTTCTTATTATAAACAATAAGTGGTTTCGGCGCACTGGCTCGGTCAGTTAAATAATTTAAAAGCTAATTTGCAATTTTAACAATTATAAATTTCCGACGTTTCGGTCTGCGGTTTAGACCTTTTTCAAGTTGTTCTTATTGAGCTGGTTAAATTATGATGTATTGGATAGATGATAATAATAATAATAGTTTAATTGATGGAAGAAAAATCCACTTATACAGAGAAAAACAGCAATAAAGTATTAAATTCGTTAAGTATAAAGCGTTGACATAGCAGATATCCCAAAGCTAATCGGGGCAACTCGTTAACAGGTTGAACAAAATTTTAGATTTAAATATTTCCTTTAGATATTCCCTTGGCTTAAAGTTGAGTACTAGAGGCATGCTGTAGTGGAGCTTTGGTCTCCATAATGGCGATAGAAGAGGGGCATTTGTATTTTATTTGATAGCGTGAAGGAGGTGGAAATAATTGCAGGGGGAAGAAATGTGATAATTGATGAAGATAAAGAAATTACAGTGATTAGCTCGACTAGTTTCTAGATTCTAATCGAGTTACAATTAAAGCAGAAGCTGCGATAGGAAAGTGGGAAAGAAAAGCCATGGTGGTAACCTTACGTAAGGCAGAACGCAAGAGAAGAACGACGTGATGTCAGTGCTTAATTGCTCATTGTGTGCATTATATCATCGAAAGTGAAAAAACGCAGAGATGCGTTCACGTAAGGCGGACAATGGACTATGCGCTGATCCTTGAGCGTTTCCTTTAACGAAAAGGTCCTTGAAGATTTAGGAAACTCCATCCTCTATCATTGAATCGTACAAACATGAATTGCTTAATCGTAAATACTCGTTTAAAATCTCCATATTGCATTGATTTATGCGATTGGCATGAATATCGAGTCCTGAATCCTTGGTAGATACTTAACACCAACACTTCATAAGATAAATACCATCTCCTCCACATTCGTAGCATAAGCAATCTCTAAACACCTCCACAATCCAGCATAATTGAAGGGTAAAGGGGAAATACTGGGAATGTCCATTTTTCGTGGTTTTGCGACTTATAGCATATTTTGTTGTTGGGGCTACAGAACTGTCGAGTCGCAACAGGGTAATAAAGTTCGAATACCCGAGGAAATGGCCACTTTGAACTGGAACAAAATACGAAATGTCCCCACGCTTTGCCTAAGCACAAGCTTCTGTCGTCAAAGTAAAACAAGAAATTATTTAAGAAGAAAATTATATAAGAAATTTAAATTCATTGAACCTTGTTCCTTTACTGATGGACTAAAGTATTAAAACTTAATTTCTCGATAAAACTCTTTCGTGACATTCCCTGATTCGTGATCACCGCCAAAGCTATAACAACTCCCCAAAATACTACTTCAAAAAATTGAAACAGACTTTCTTCACTCAACTCCTCATTTACAAGAAAATCGAGCCGAAATATGTCTGCAGCAAATGTGCAGAAACCTTCGCAGGACTAGCATAAAATAGCATAAAGTCCCTCCACTCGATCGACGAATACTTTCATGAGGAGAGTGTCTTCGTCTCGAGGATCGAGCGTTTCGCTGCGATCCTAAGAAACGGACACCTGATGCGTTACAACCTGCCATTTGCCAGCGAGTAGGAAACAAAGGAGGAAAGTAAAAGTGGGTGCATTAGCATCGATCGACGCTCGAAGTAAAAGTGTCCACTTTCTGTGACGTCCTAATGGAAGCCCGCGCAAACTGAGGCATTAACTAGCTTAATAGCAGGCTCACGTCGACTTTCGTCCTCAGGTTTGATGGCTGCGGAGGCGGTCGCCGCCATGTTGGCAGACGATCTGGCGACCAAGGCTCTCAACGACAGGACAGCAGACGCGATGATTTATAAAATGTACAAAAACCTTCCCGTCAATTAATGTCCAAGCAACGTGGACAGCCTGACTGATATACATTTTGAAATGGACTTTCTTCACATGGAGCATCCGCTGTCTCTTGGGGCTGACATACTTTGCTCAGAATGATTGGGGAGTTTGTGGACTATTCAGAGGGATGGACTTGATATCAGGGACGAAAGAGATGCTATTATATTTTTATCGCACGCCTAATTTACTACCTGCTCTTTCTACTCTTATGCAGAGATATTTATCACGAGTGTTAGTAATAATTGACGATTTGCATGTTCGCTTTTGCTGTAGACAGCTTGGAATTCTTTTCAAATTCCAATTACTCGAAGCATGTTAAGGGATCTTTGGACATTTTAAAGCATTCGATAAAGCAAGCTTTCCATGTGTTTCAGCAGGTGATACGCTAATTATTTTGAGCAATGTAGATCCGTTGACTTATTAACCAATAATTGCATGCTTTTACTTATTTAACTATTTATTTATTTATTTATTTCTACGCGTCGGGAGTGTCAGTTAAGGGAATACTTCGCAGCGTTGAGAAGTCATTAATCGATCAATTTGTTATTAATATGGTACTTATATAACGCAGGTAATATTATAGTGATGGTTGAGTTTTATATATATTTATATATCTACCGTATCGAATAGTTATTATATACACACGTGTTACGCATTACATACGCAGGTACCACAAGTATTTTGTTACATTATAAACTCGTACTTTAAGTACATGTCGCTCGTTTCCGATACGAGGAACATAAGTTACATTACGTTTGTTTAAGTCACAGGGTTTGGCCATCGTTAATGCTTTCAATGAAAAAGTTCTACTCGTTTCATCGACCTATTTCACATTCTACCACGTTCGCCGGATCTTTGCTGACAGTGGTGAAACTCAGAAATGATGACACAAAGTTCTCAACAGAATTTCCTTTAATAATTCGACATAGAAAATTATTACGACAAAAATAGATTTCGTACTGATGAACAAAACTAATAACCAAATTCGATTCTCAGAAATCAATTACTTAATTGACAGAAACTTTGTACTGCACCTTCGCGAAATAAATTGTTAATAAGCAGTCAGGGGCTCTAGGCTATATCCTGCACGTTCAAAGGAACTCTGTCGCCAAAATCTCTCGCCTGAAATATTTCGAGTTGCGTCACTTCCATTGCAGAGACTACATGTTGAATTTGCAAAACGAGTTTCCGAACGTTACGTGCAGTTTACGCCGTTCGCGACGCCATAGCGAAACCAGTTGGAATCCGTCAGATTTTACATAATCGCATTTGGGAAATTCGACGAGTTGCACCAGCGATTTTAGTCGATAGGGGAAAGTAGCTGCCAGCAAATCGATATCCGAACGGGAATTAAATTCAGCGGAATTAGGGGACTGGAATAATTGCCGATTAATCGGAGACTTTCATTCTGGCAGTGCATGCAATGCAATTCTATTAAACGTTCTGCCTTAACCGATATTTCTATCTTTTCTTTCATACATTTATATATTCCTCTTTCAATAATGGTTTAGTGGTAATTTTAATTAAAGTAATTGTAGTGTTTAGCTGTATCGATTAATATAACATTCCAGAGTAGTGATCTATCATATAATATTCTGTTAGCATGTTCAAGTAAACTATTATTAACGTTATGTTATTATTTGCAATCCTCACGGTGTATTGTGAGTGTAAAGCACGAAATAAAAGGGTTCATCTGTAATTAAAGCGGAATATACTTGTAACAAACTGTATCCACCATGTATAATAATGTTAAATAAAATATAGACCGTTTGCGACATATGAATATTTCAAAATAAACATTTCCCTCGTCCAGTTACGATTAATTTAATTTCCTGTGTGTTTCAACTGTCTTGAATATACGTTGCACGCGTGGAAACGTGACTGAACGCTTTCCACGGAACAATACGCGTGACTCACGGTGTCGATGACCCAAATGTGGCAATCAAATGGAATCGCGGAAATTATAGCAAACGTGGCAAACGAATTTTCTCTGGTAAAACACTCGTTTAAAAATGAGACTCTTCTGAGGAGACGTTTCTCGAAGCCTATACGAGTATCGTTTTACCATTACCTACGCGAACCTCGATATTACGACAGGAAACGCTAGACAGAATTTGCAAGAGGGACGTGGAAGCCATTAGATTAATGGCGAATCTTTGCTGGGATTATCGACATAAGATGTGAATAAAATTACTATCCAAAGACGTCATTAGGGAAACTACAATTGACTACGGTTAAATTGCTCGACACAAAAGCTTAATGATCAAGTTGAATAAAGAAATCGAACTTTTTGCAGAAACTGGAAATTAATACTTGCGTGACTCATACTCGTCACGAATTATTTTAATTATTTTAAAATTGCGACCACCGCGGTGTCTATAATCCCTTGCAATTCACTTAAACGGTTTTCCTACTATTATTCAACGTAAAAGTAAGTCTCTTTTGGTAAATCGATTGCTTTCGTTCTTAGATAATTCCCTCTAAATAGCACCTTATAGTATTTTCTTCTTTAGCAGGGCATTTCCTGCCCTGTGCACACAGAAGTCTATACACTTACATCATCTCAAAGAACCTGTTCAGTAGCCTCCATAAATGCAGTGATGATCGCAGAGGATTTTGATAGATATTCATTCACGAATCCTCGAAGCAAGCTGTGTATCTTCTTGATACGGGACATTAATGCCAGCAATTATTTCATAAACGACAGGCTACCAAAGTACCAAGGAGGATTAAGAAGCACGTGCATTTCACAAGATCCCAACATCCAAGCAGCTCTAAACAGTCCCATATTAGCTAAACTGCCAAGAACAGTACTCCTACCACAAACATTCGCTGCAGATTTCCAACAGAAACATTAAAAGAGCAAAACCAAAAATCCCCCGGTTCCATGCTTCGCTTAATCGATCAAATATAATCCCCCAAAGCGTTGCCAACCATCTCCACGATATTCAAGATACTTACACTTTTACTTCCCCACCAGCCTCTCTGACATAACGCTCCATTGAATATTGAAAAGCACGCGTGCATAACAGGAAGGAACGATCGGCTGAATTTATCACCTGGCAAAGTTAGCTTCCACCATTTCCGCGGCGACTGACGTCCTCGTCATCTGGCGAACGTCTCCCAAGACATCCGAAGTGAATCCTCTTCCAGGCCGCAAGGATTAGAATCCTGACCTACGGCCCGATAATTTCCACGCGACGAGGAAAAGTGTCTTGTTGTCGCGTGCGTGTGTGCGCGCACGTGTATGGTGGCCAGCGTGGCTACGGCCCTGACTGAGTTAAGAGGAGGCATTCTACCGTGATAAATTCACCATCCCGGAGAGTGGGGCTGGATATACACGCTGGAGAAAGTGCTGTTAGTTTATATATACCCAGCAGCGAGGGCCATCGTACGCATTTTCAATATTGCTCTTCGCTAATTGCGAGATTACGTTCTACGACCGGCCAGCGACGGAGGATCACGATGATGCTGATTGGATTGTTCCTGATCGCCACATGGACCGGGGCTGCCGTCGGTGAACTCCGTAAGTCACCATCCACTTCCGGTTTCAGGCACTGTGTAACTTGCGTGCAAGGAGTCTAGCGAGGCACTTGGGGTGTTGATCGATTGGCGAGTGATGTATTGTTCGAGGGAGTCTCGCACACTCGGTGAATGTGTCTTGTTAATCGTAGGGTGCTATCGAAATATCGATATGGTGTTATTAGGCTCCACTATGATGGTGCTCGAAGGGTCATTGATTCTTCACGCCAATTGTAATTAGGTGCGCATGCATCTACAGTTCTTGATAAGTAATTACTTGTTTATTTAAAGATATTACTTGCTTATTAAATATTTTGGGAGAAATATTCTTCGGCGTTGTATCACGAATTTGATGACACTCTGTGTAAGATCAGGTAATTTAAGACCTCCAAGTCACTGGTTTTTGAAGAATATTTGAATATGCGATGATAAGTTTTGTCGTGGCTGTCGATTCGACTTTAACATCCATACGTCAACTGCAATCTTATTCTAATCTGATGTACCAGTTTTAGAGCACGGTACCGGGAATGCATAATTCCGCTCTATCCAAGAAAAAGCGTTACAAGGACGGTATCACCGCGATGCAATTAATCATATTATGCTTTAAATAGTGAAAATGTATTTTGAATAAACTCCCAGCGCAATAATCTGTGAACATGTTTTTTTGTTTTACTGATCAGAAGTGATTCACGACCACATGATCTCTGACAAATCGTCTCTTGATTACCAATGCACAAAGATGGCGTAATTTAAATATTCAAACACGTTCTTACGCGCGCAGAGTGGACTCGGTTGCGTGCAAAACAAAATAATCGTATAGTATAATGCGATAAAATTGAATTACGTGCTATTCTGCCATCCTACCAATTATAAAAGGCGACGGATTCTATTATTGTGCCGCAATGCTCACTTTTATGTCAGAAAATTTAAAATATAATAAAACATCCGCCTCTGGATGGCAAACCTGACATCTGTGGACACAAATTACTCGTATTATGTTGTAGGATATAGTAGGATTCTTACGTAAGACTCACAAGTCAGGGAAAACAATTTTCAACACGAATAGAATTGGTGATAGGAAAAACGTTCGAATAACACTATCATACTCCTCACATTCTCTATTCCATCATCAATTCTACATTCCTACATCTCTGTAAATCAAAAGATCTCCAAAGAACTTCACTATTTTTAACCCCTACAACAAATGTGTGTCCCAGAGCTGTCCTACCAAATATTACGCTTCTGAAACTCGAAGGGAAGAGCTGAAGACAGAACATCCTTCAATTTCAACTTCCATAAAGCACAAATACCACACCCAGCCTCCACAAAACAAAGAAATTCCACCCACACCATTATCCGCAGTGCTCCACCAGAAGCCCAAGTGATCAATGCCCAAAATAAGTCAGCCATCCTCCAAGAAACCTCGAAGGGACTCCAGACCCTACAATTCTCAGTCACATTGAACTCCTTTAACAGATCTCGGGACACATCCAAAAGCTCGTCCTTATCCAATAGCCAGTTTCCACGGCTAACAATTTATTATCCATCTCCGTTCCTCCAGTTTCACCACTGGCCTTTCGAGCCTCCGTTCCTTTATCGGATCGCTTTAGAAATTCGGGTCGAGCGACTGACAGCGAAGATTTCCTTTCGCACACGGTCGTACAGGAACGCAGTGGCAGCCTGATTTTCTAGCTGACAGCGATCTATCGATCAGGGGCCGGGGGGAGGTCGATCCTTTCTCGACGGACGAGCATCGTTTTGCGGGCCACGCGGGAATTCGCCTTTACGGTCGATGAAAGAAGCCCGTACGTACGTGCACCGTTCGCCACGGCCACGCTTCGTAATTTCACTTTCTACGAGCGTGTTACTTTCGATTTTAGGCCTGGCAAAAAACCGTGACTCCTTAGCCAGCGATAGGAATAACGTCCAAGCGTTCAGTAACCCTGTGCCTGGACGAGGCGCGTTTACTTCTCTTCGCAGTACTCCACGGAAGGATGCAGAATTCGCGCAGATTCTCCTCTTTACGAGCCGCTTTTACGACGGACAATTGCGGGCTGTCTTTTTTTTTTTTTTGTTGTTGTTTCTTGATGGAAAATGAACGATCGAGGGGGGAAAGTTTGCTGTGGAGGAGACGGTGGAATGTCCATTTTGAGATTCTTCGGTGGAACTGTGGGAATTACGCTGCATTTATGACGAATTGTTTTGTAGTAGACACAAATGTTAGTGACGAATATCGAATTTAGTTAGTGTCTTAATAACTCCGTTTTTTTTTTAATATGTGACATTTAATGACGTCAATTCTCGCAAAACGTAGGACGTTACATTGCAGTGCACGGCGGTGGATACATCGAAAGGTCAACTCGTTTTACTCCCGATATCTAAACACGACCGAACAACCTGCACAAGAGGAAATCAGGCCATCTGAATTGCTCAAGTCTCGTACTAGTGAAATAATTAGAGGCTTTACAATTGCGCGCGTCGCTGGTTTCGCTGACCGAAATCTGGCTGCCTCTTTCGCAAGGGGCAGTTTTATAAAAACTCTGAAAATGTTTCCCTTTCTAGAACACCTAATATCGTGCACCCTAGAGCCATCGAAATTCAAAGAATCGCGCGAAAATAAAGAAAGTAAAGAAAAGTTTGTAAGATTTTGGAAACTAGGAATAATACAAGACACAATCAGGTTTAAGAAAAATAAAAAGAAATAGGATCATATAGGATGATCCTCGTTTCAAGATCAATGACAAATTTTTACGACATTGAATTTGTGCCCTCAGCACCAGGTGTTCAGCCCTGTCCACCAACAAACGACCTCCAACAATACAACAGATGCGTGCTGAAGCAACTGAATGCGATCACCCCGTACCTCGCCAAGGGGATACCGTCCTTGAAATTGCCAGCCCTGGACCCACTGTTCCTTCCGTCGCTGACGGTCGATAGGAACCTCGAGGCGCTGAAGATCAAGGCGAACATGAGCCAGATACGAGTGCACGGGGCGACCAATTTTCTCATCGACGACCTCAAGGCGAACCCCAACGACCTCTCGGTCGCGATCAAGGTTCAGCTGCCGCACATCCACGTCAAAGGCGACTACGACGTCCAGGGGAGGCTGTTGCTGCTCCCTTTGAACGGGGCTGGTAGCTTCAAGGGGAACTTCAGTGAGTATCGTCACCTGCTGCGATTGAGAGTCTCAGCTGAACGGTGGGAAGATGTTAGTCGGGTTTAAGAATGCTCTGCTGAGGTGTTTCAGGGATTTTTTAACATTGAATTTGGAGATTTTGTGGAGGTTGATTAAGTTGAGGGGTGAACTGATGAGTAGAATTACATTTTCTGCATGGATACCTTATGCTAGTGGAAGTTGAATTCCAATTCTTCTATTAATGAAAGTGAGGTGTAATAGCAGGAAAAATTTCAGTTAAGAAACAGAATCTCGTTCCCGAAATTTCTGTATTTATCTTCCTTTATTACAAGCTGCCTTATCTTTATTATTAATTCTCTTGGTTATAGTAGTCCATTGAAACAACAGAGACGAACGCAATTGTTTTCTAAACCCCATTGATAAATATTTCGTGGAAATTTCGGCATGCATCTACCGGTATTCGTGTTACAGCTAACACAGAGGCGCAAGTGAACGCTCAAGGCAAAGAAGTGACCGATAAAAATGGGGTACAGAGGATCCAGATCGACAAGCTCGTAACGAAAATTCGCGTTGGTGATGGAAACATCAAGCTGAAATCGCCTCCTTCGCACACATTGGCTGGTAAGTGATCTTCCCTCTATCATACACTACTCAACTTCGCATTAAAATCAGAAACACCACGTTGCCTCCAATAAATACGCTTTCTATCCTCCCTCCAAGTCCAAGCTGTACTTGTCCCAAGACTAGCATTAAGGCAGGATACCACCTTTGACTGCGATTTTGGAGGCGTTTTTCATGAATTTTTTTTGCATACAAAGAATGCGCAGAAACAAAATCGGTTTCAGTCATTCATTAATGTAACTTTAATCTGTAATTACACATTTTTTGAAACTGAAAAAGTAAAAAATAATCTCTTGTAGGTGGCGTCAAAATACACTCCTTTGGAGAAACATCGTTAGACGGCGTGTCAAATTCCGCTCTGTACGTGGCTCTTAGAAAAGAAACCAAAGAATGTCCCTATTAACAACAATATTGTTCAATGCTGTACGTAGGGATTTTACGAAATTTCGATTTTTAAGAAAATGGCGGCCATTTTAACGAAAAGGTCAATTTTTTAGGGTAAAAAAGTTTAAAAAAATTTATAAAATTGCGCACCAAAAGAAAAATAACAACGCTACAGCAAAAGTCCTACGTACATCGTTAGATTACACCAATCGGAAGAATTGTGCAAAGTTTCAAGTCAATCCGATGAAAATTGTAGGAGTAATCTGACACGCTGATTTGGAAAACATCGTTTCGAGAAAAACGCGTTTAAAGTTTTATATAGATTTATATATCTGCTCCAATCCGGTTTTTACACAAGAAAAAGGTTCCGGCCACCTTTCTAATGAATGAATTTCGATTCTATACACTTGAAAGAGTACTTTGGGAACAAAAAAAAATTTCAATTTTTTTTAAGTGCAAAGGTGGTATCCTGCCTTAACAAGCTACCACAAAGCAACGACAGTCTTCCTCCTCGTCCACACTTGTTCTTCCTTCTTCCAAAGTTTCATTCCGCATTGTCGTTGCAGCGGACGCAGCGGCCACTTTCTTCAACTCGAACCCCCGCCTGGTGCTGGACATCGCCAGTCCAATTATCGAGGACACAGCGGCGACAGTGAGCAGAGCCCTGGCAGCCAGAGCGTTGGGCGTGCTCACCAAACAAGAGCTGCTCCCCTAGCCCATGATCCACGAGCTTCATTCCCATTATTCCTCTAGATAGCTGTCAGAAGCGTGTGATCCACCATCGTGATCAATGGCAGACCTCGAAACCCCTTCGTGGCGATGCCGAAGAATCCTTCGTTGCTGCTCGAAACCTGCTCACTAGGCCCTCCGTGCCAGAGACGTCCTCTGTACATTCGAAAATTGTTACAAAATCGAGACAGGCGGGATTAAGTCCCTCCGCTATATCCACTCCTCTTGCACGAGTCCAATCATCAAATCTTCACGAGTCGACTGGCGTTTTCTGTATTAATAAGTAAAAATCTTAGGACATCGCCGAGAATCAATCAGAAGCGATCGATCGCCTGGTAAGAACGGCGCGCGATCCTATTCCTCGTTCTTGTTTCTTAAACCGGGGGCAAAAAATTGTTTGCCCGGCGCTCGAGGATAATTCGATTCGCGTAACACACAGCGCGCTTGGATACCTGCTCCACTTTGATTACGTATGTATAGATTCGTAGGCGATTTACCGGCTCGAGCATTATTTATTCGTTGTTTCGATTATCTGTTGTTAGCTCATACCTTGCCCTCCGTTTTGTTACTTGCGCGAGTCCTTGCTTAAGCACTCGTTGTTTGCGGATCAGCAGGATGCGCGAAATAAATGTGCCCTTAGTTGTATATAAATCTTTGTTCCCCGTGCTACTTATCCCCTCTCGAGTGAGAATTTTTCCAGAGGCTTTATTTTCATATCCCGGCTAACGATAAGTAACTGTACAGTAGCGAGGGAGGCAATGCCGCCTTTGTTAGAATTAATAAAAACTCGCGAGTCACTGTTTTCGAGCAGTGCGTTCAGTCCTCTGGAAACAGTTCTTTGTACGTGAAGGTCTTGGTGATCTTGTTGGCGACGTCGGTGAACAGCTCCGCCAATGATATCTCCAGCACTGGTCTGATCTCGTCCAGGAACAGCGCGTTGTTGTTGTTCAACAATTCGTGCGTGGCTGCAGCTGATTTCACATAGAAACAATCAGTATTTCTTTCGGGGCAAGAGACCGTGCGAATATGAGTGTAAAAGTTGCAAGAGATTCTTTAACGAAACTGCTTGACTTACCTAGAACCGTGTCGCCACCGAACAGATTGCTGAAATGCAAGTTGGTCTTGTCTATTTTGATCTTTATCTTCATCTTCTCGAAGTCGAGATAGGTGTCGTTGTCTCGGAACACTTTGCGCGCTCTTAGGACGACGTCGGAGTCGTAATCATCTTGAAAGTTGTACAGTAAATAATGAATTACACTTGGACTGTGTGCGAGGTGTTCAGGAAGTCTAAGCTGTGTTGGACTTTGGGAATAGATTTCTGGGATGAAGCAAACGATGTTACAGGTATTTTTGAAAATAATCTTACGGAAGGTGCCCGTCAAGTCTCCCTGGCCCGTGAGCCTCAGCAGAAGGATCCTGGCGTCGATCTGATATTTCCCTTGGAAGCTCAGCAAGTCGAAGAAGACCTTGAACGTGAAGATCACGTTCTCCACGTCAGCCTTAAGATCGTGAATTTCGAACTTGGACGGGCCGAACACCTGCAGCCACATTGAGAAAAAACGAAACGAAACAATTACAACTTCCCGACCGCCGTTGTTCAAGGCGAAAGGGAAAAAAAGTTTGCTAATGGACGAGACGTTCTCCGAAATCTCGAGGCTCGATTAATATGCAAAAGACAATCGAGCAACTTCGGCACGGACAAACATTTTTTCAACGTTCGTTCCGCGAAGAATGCTCTCGAGGTTCCTCCTGTTCCTCGAGTGCACTTTAGCGCCGTTGCCGCGGTATTTTTCCGCTCGAGCGGTCACTGTTATTGCAAAAAAAAAGCCGAGGGGCGGTGGATGAATGACGAGTGTTTCCACCGGTCCCGGCGAATTTACCCGCAAATCCGTGACGTTGACGTCGAGCCTCGCCCCAGCTGGACCTCGGGACAGGCGAATCTCCTTGAGGCTCAGCGGCTCGATGGCGGGCGCCCCCAATTCGGGGATTCCCACGGACAACTTCTCCCGAAGCTGCTCGATCGACCTGGTGATACATTTGTTGATGTCGGGGTCGCTCTTCTTGCACGGCTTTATATAAGGCGCTGCGAAACAAGCCAGGGATTTGAATAATTACTCGGAGGACATTGTGTAACTTGCCGATTGACTGGGTTAGCTGTCGGGGGTACGTGAGTTGTAGAAAAAGGGAAAGTGAATCGAGGTGAACTGTATTTGTGGATTCAATTACCACCTGGATTTACAGTGGTGGTCGGAAGAAAATTCGACGCTAATGATTGATGGATCACTTCGGTGCCAGATTTCGGGCATTTGTATAACTATGGTACCCTCGTTATTGATCGGATTGTACGTGATCCAAAGCTTCTTCCGTAGACGCAACGGTAGTTAGTTGCACGTTGGCGCGTACTGGCTTTACCCCCGAAAATTGAACCGGATTCACGATCTTGATCCCACTACGAACGAGTTCAAGTCCGCGAGTGCAGTCACGCTTTAAGAACGAAACGGGTACGACACGATTTTGCAACTGGCTTGTTGTCATGCAAGCGGCGCATTCCTATTTCCCTTGCACGCTTCAAACGGTGAACTACAATTTCGTAACAACCGTCACTGTCAACGGTCTTTTTTCCACGACACACGACGAGACCTTGGGTGCGCTCGTAATAGCGTTTCGAGAGGTTGAAAGAAGAATAGGGGAAGCAGGAACAGATTACGGTTAATGGCGATCAATGAAGACATAGCGGCGAAGAAAATGGAAAGATGAGAGGTAGAAGTTCCTTTAAGGATACTCACGTAACACACAGGACACAGCGCAAAACAGAGTCGCCGCCAGGCTGGAAAAAGGGCACAAAGGACATTAGTGACTTTTATTTACCATTGGGCAATAAAGTCAGGGAAATTTCCCTGAAAGTTTGACTTCTCATTGCCCTCGATGAACTTTTATATTTCCGTTCGTCTATCATGCTTCTCTAAAGATAAGGTTATCTATATTATCAAGCAGTTTCCTAAATTGGGTTTACAGAAAACGAACGAGCAAGCGAAGAGTGAAATACACCTGAATCGTTCAGCTATGATTATGGACCAGGTGTTCACTGCGTTCGCGACCCTTTAATTAATTTCAATTAAATTTTCATGTGAGGATTAAAGTTTAGTTAATTGCAATTGAATATTAATCAGTATCGACAGTGATTGCAGTGATTTTACAAAGAGAAATTCATCGGTTAGACGACGACGTGTGCATAGTTTTCTCAGCTAACAGGATATTTGCAAAGCTGTCTGCATGAATAATGCCAAGGCTGCAGCGTTGTGATAAATACGTTCCCTGTGTTTACATAATATAACTGCATTCGTAATTGCGTTTTTTAGCGGCAAAACCCATTTCTATCTAGACCAAAAGTTGAATATGTACGACAGCGGATTAAAAACGATACTTTTTTTATTAACATCGTTGCTTATCGCTATAGTTGGAAGAATAATTGCAGTATTATATTCTGTTAAATAGAATTCGTGCAAATGACCGATCTCCTTCTTTCTTCGAACACACAGCTGCAGAACAAACAGTGGCACCATCGTCCAAAAAAGGACACGTCACTTTCTCTTACGTGCCCCTTTAAATTTTACTTCCACGCATTTCGCATGAGAAACTACCCTCAACTACTCCTGACAGTATCTTCAATCACAAAAAGAGAGACTTTCCTTCATCGACACTTGGATTATCCCATACATGCACGTCGTGCTATAAACTACCCCCAAAATCTCCAGAAACATGACGACATCCTAACTTTGTCAGATATTTTGCACTGACAACTACCCTCAAAATATCATAAAACACTCTCCAAGACAAAAGCAGCAAACTTTCCTCCGCTCACAATTTCCCCAGCACCTCAGTCGTCCCGTACACCCACTTCACCCCAAAATCTACCCCCGGATCTCCCCGAAAAACACGAGCCAAAATAATCGGAGCGAACTTCCCTTCACTCGCGCATACGCCCACACGGTTCACCCTAAAATTCCATAGCGTCACTATACAATACCAATATTCATCAGCAGCCACACTATCGTCACCACCACCTACCAAAAGAAACCCTTTCCCCACCAACCCCATCAATCCATACCAATTAGCATGGCCAAACTGTCAAGAATCTAAGCCAGCGCGTCCCTAAAACCCGAGGAACAGAGGAGAGCAGAGAAATAACGACTCGGTTCCGTACCAAACGCGGGCTAGAAGAGCGCACATCGCGGCTGTGCAGGAGGTTGTTGGGCGACTAGCCGATCGAAACACGGGGATGATATGTTAACCCGCGATCCCCGAACGCGCCAGCAGGGATTGCCTTATCGCATTCGGCGATGTTGATTGCCTCGTGCCACTTGGCGGCCATTGGTCCAGGCCAGGATCGAGCTGGCTTCGTTGACGGCTAGAGAACGGTGCAGCCGATCGTGGATCGGCGTCGCGCGTCTATTTCTCTACTCTCGCCGCGTTTCACCGGGCTTTCCTCGCGATTTTCGCCGCGCTCCTCGCCGGGCTAAATGTTCCTCTGGCATTTCGCGAGCCGAGCGGCCGCGCGGTCGCCGCGGACGTACCACGGGCGGAGAAACGTGTGGTTGCGTGAACGAGAACGAGCGAGCATTCCATTTGACTCGATGCGTTATTTGCAGCGATCGGTAGAGAGGTTTAAGAGCCGAGCAATGGGGGAACACTGGAAATCGTGGTGGATGAAGCGCGTGGTGATTGGGTTGCTTCGGTGACTCTCCGACGATGGCAAGTCGGGGAGTCTGATCTTGGAGGTGTTTCTATTTTATATATCGATGGCTTGGTGCACAAATATATTCTATGTCCACTTTTTGTGAAACTTGAGTTTTTAAATGCAACGTATAGGGTAGAAGCCCCAATTACTGACACATTAAGGACTGACTCTAATATTATTGCATAGTATCTGTATTTATTGACTAAAAGTATAAGTTTTTTATTTTTTTTATTATGGTTTAATATGTTTACTTCATGAAAAACATTTTGTGGGTCTTAGGATTTCTATATTTATATATAAATTCATTAATCTAAAAAACATATTTGTAGATCTATTACTGACACCTCTAAGACGCGTGCGACTGAATTACTGACACCCCAATTACTGCCAGCTAACCTAATACATACTGTTTATTACTCATTTTACGGTTATGTCGTCTCATGTACATGAGCAACTACTGCTATGACAGTAATACCAAAATGCTTGAAACGCTTGTACCAATCACTATCACCCATATATTAATTAAAAAGGCTTAATTAATCGTTATATTACGATCGTTGTGACTTTCTATGATACTTATATTGTACTAAAAAATTATTGTTTATTATGTAAATAATTTAAATATAGTAATTATAGCCCTTTCTTTAGTGCCCTGTTTTCTCTTTCACTAGTAAGGAAGTCGCCATTTCCACTGTTGTAATCAAATTAAAATTTTGTATCGTCTTATAGAAATTAATGAAAAAAAAATATTAAGTGGTGCATTTTCTAGCGTATAGATTATAGGTTGAATTACATAATTCTTTTTGTGTATGACTTTACAACGTTTATTTATTCGTTATTTTCAGTAAAATAGCTTGAGGTGACAGTAATTGGGGGTTCAACCCTAGTGCTCGACTGTTTCTTTATGCTGTATAAAAGTCAGATTTATATCTACTTCGTAAATATGTCACAAATAATATTTTTCTTCGTTGTATGTCGCTGAATCTTATAGACCATTGCATGTCTAAAAGTGGACATAAATTATTTGTGCACTAAGCCATCGATATGCACGCGCGAGTGAAGAAGTTATTTTTCAATTTTGGTTCCCAAGTTTATTTATATTCTGTACTTTCGGATTTATAAGTTTCTCGTGCCACGCTTACATCTTGAAGGAGCAACTTCCGCGACACGCGTATCATCCAGTTCACGTAACGACCCGTCTCCCGTGTGGAGCCGATCGATTTTTCGAATTTGCAATGCAAAGCTGTCGAGTCGCGGGGGACTTCATAACGCCAGGAGCAAAGAGGAGCACGAGGGAAAAATCTGTCGTCCTTTGTCGCGGTTGCGTCTGCACGTGGCTGAATTCGCGTGGTTAATGTCATTGGTGTTACTGCAAATTGGCGTAATTCAAACGGACGTTAATCTCATCGAGCCGTCGCGCTACCCGCGACAGATTTATGCAGAGGCTAACTGAGTTACGAGTTAAGTTTCGAGGGACACGTGAACTTCCTCCAACGCGGTCGCCATTGTGTCTTTCGCCTTCGCAAGGGGATGTTCCATGGTCGACATTACCCCAACGAATGCTTTCTGGGCGAGCTTACAATATGCTGTAAAAAAACTCCAAAATTTCATATTTGATATACATCCCCAAAGTTTCATAATTCTTTCGAATTTCCGGGTCGGAGATCTTCCCCTACAATTTCACGGTAGATCAATACTCTACTGATCTACTCTGTTCCTTAGTACCTACTTGAATTTAACTTTCCCTTCTTACCTTTGAAAAAACATTAAATATTAAAAGCTTTGAAATTGGAAGAGAAAAAGATTGACTCTCCTAATCTAAACAGACACGACCTCTTCGATCTTCCAATGTTAATCAACGTCGCCGTTGATTTATCGTCTTGCACGCCAATCGCGGAATACGTTCCGTATTCCGTGCTGCCGACGATCGATTAATGTCGCGAAAATTGATGCACGTTGCGACACAACGGTCGCCTAATTCACTCTATCCACGAGCCCAGCATTCTTTCGTCCGCCACAACGTGGATTCGGCGCTGGCAAAAACTTGCCCGCGCCGATTCCCGCGATTTTTATGGTGGCCATTAAGCGTAGAGAAAGTGGCAAACGGCGTGATCAGCGTCTCACTGAAACGAAAACCTACGATCCGTAACAAAATATGCGACTAGGTCTGTCCAATTATCTACCATATAACTTCGTGGACGGATGTTGCAACCCTGAAGGCGAGCTTTTCCTTTTTTAGTGGCCGCCCAATCGCTTTGTATGCTGCGCATAATACTGTTAATATCTGACATAGAATTAGGGGGAAGGATATACTCGAGAATGGTGTAATCATTTTTCGAAGAATCCGCCTAAGTAGTGATTGGGGGAAATGCATGGTGCTAAGGCAGAGTTGGGCATTATCCGAAAAAATTTTTATTCGGAATTTTTATTTGAAAATCATTCGAATAAATTTCTATTTAAATAATGCCCAACTCCGTGCTCAGGCCGCCGATTTCGCTCAAAGAATCCGTACAAGCAGTGGACACCATGTGCGATAATTGTAATAAACACGTAACGTGTATTATGCAAAATTGTTGCGAGATGGTGGAGTTGGAAGTCACATCTTTCCTAGAGTCCTGGCGTGCACCTCTTATGCAACAGCGAACGTATAATTAAGTTACTAATTGTAAGTAGTTACTGTGTCACCGTGTTAAATAATGATCCTTCCACGCATATAGGGTAAATCCGGGACAGGCGGTCGACCTAATATAAAATGGCTATTAAAACTAATATAGATATTACTTATTCTATCAGAACAAACCTAATATGTTCAGAATTTTATGCCGATTCAGAAAAACTGGTCGATATTTGCTTTAAGACAATATTTACTGAAAATCGGGTTGAAAACTGAAGTCATGACATCTGACCACCTCACCCGAGGTCCCGGGAGAAATGGTTTTCGTCGTTGGCAGAGACCACTCACATAATTATTCATGGAAAATTAACAAAGGATAAAGCAAAATTATTTATGAGTGAATACAACTACGGATTCATTGATATTTAATTTGTTTACGCTAAACAAGTAAAGAACACATCAAAGAAAAAGTGAATTACCTACTGGCGATTAGTAAGGCAAATAAATACAAAAGTGAATAAATAAACTAAATAAACAAAAATAATAATAAAATAATAATAAAAAATAAAAAATAAACAAAAATAATAAAAAAATCATAACTCGACCATCTCACCTTTCTGCAGCGAGACATGGTCTTCTCGTTAGCTTTGAGAGGAAGAGTTAATATGGCCAAATACTTTGGCTGCATTGTCCCTCAATGTCTCTACTATCTTATTATTCCAAACATTAAAGGAAAATAAACTTAGAAGTATATTTTAAATACGATTCTGTACAACCGCTGTTTGACAAAAGAGGTTAAATGTAACATCAGTTTACCTTTTATAGCGTATAAATCCAGAAAACCACAGAAGGAAGCAAAATAACGCTATGCATTCAACTATTTGGCTTCTAGAGAAGTAATTGGTCTGCACTTTAATGCATTTTTACGTATAGACTCTGAAATATAGCGACACGACCAACTCTCCGGCCCGACCGCGTCTCCCGGATTTACCCTAGTAATCCCATGTGGGAGTTGAAAAGGGAAATAAGTTGGACTCGATTTTCTCGCGAAATTTCAAGCACCTGAACCTCCCCGTTTAGCCCGTTATCGTACACGGTATGCACTAACTATGCGCGAAATTCGAGTGCAGTCGGTGACCCTAGTCTCCCGTACTCCCATTGCAACGCGAAGCGTCTACTTACAATTAGCAGTTCGCACCGAGCTCCGAGCGTAAGATTCGCGACATCTCGCGAAATGTCGCGACGCCACGCGATACAAACACGGCCCGATTTTCCAAACACTCCCGTCCACTTTCCTCTTCCGATCGACGGTGAAGCTTCCAAGCAAAAGCTGACCTTGCCCGCTATTCGCGAGTCTTGAAGCGCAAAAACCGCCGGAGGGTCCGGCATCCGAGACGCGTCTAGAATAAGGACGTGCGGAAGTCGAATAACGCGTATATTTCTCGAAAAACAATTCCAGGCCGGCGGGAATAATCGTGCTCCGTGTGCGCTCGCGGATGACGTCAAGCAAATCGAATAAAAAAACTAAACGGGCTGCATCGAGCAGCTCGAGGCACATGCCTCAAGAATCACATGGGGTCGTAATTTTAATCGATTGCCCCGCGATCGGTGCCTCCGTATTATTCCACGGGAGGAGCAGGCCCGGTTGCAGAACGAGGGGCAGCATCGACGAATCTGACGCGAGAGTCACTCTCGAAGAGGCTTCCTACCCGATCGGGCGTCCGGAAAAGAGGCCTGGCGGGGAAATGTCCGCCGCGGGCGAAGGATCTACACGCGTGTCCTACGATCATGGTCACGGACTCGGATGATTCAGACTCCTTCTCGATGCAACGCACTGTTATCCTCGAAGCTTCATATATATGAGCTTGCCTAGATGGTAGAAGATCAGTCTCTGTCAGTGGACACCCGCGTGGATCCTGTTAGTTACCTCTTGCGCCTGTTTCGAGGATAATAATCGACCATTCTGTGGGGGCAGAGTGTTGATCCAGCATGTTCTCCAACACGATTCTCTTCTTCGGGGCTGTCGTGGCCCTGGCGAACGCTGAAGTCCGTGAGTAGAGCTTCGTTCCGGCACCTTCTGGGTCAGTTGCTGGTTAAATTGGGGGACTGTAGAGTGGAGGGTGATGTTTTGGGAATAGTTGATGCTATGGTGCAGTAGCGTGTTGAATATTGTGAGACAGTTTATCAGAGTGTCCTGTAAAGATAAGTTGGTTTGTAATGGGAAAGGACATTGCGAGGGTATCAATTTGTTGGGTATTTTTGTTAAGGCAGGATACCACCTTTGCACTTAAAAAAATTGCAAATTTTTTTTGTTCTCAAAGTACTCTTTCAAGTGCATAGAATCGAAATTCATTCATTAGAAAGGTGGCCGGAACCTTTTTCTTGTGTAAAAACCGGATTGGAGCAGATATATAAATCTATATAAAACTTTAAACGCGTTTTTCTCGAAACGATGTTTTCCAAATCAGCGTGTCAGATTACTCCTACAATTTTCATCGGATTGACTTGAAACTTTGCACAATTCTTCCGTTGGTGTAATCTAACGATGTACGTAGGACTTTTGCTGTAGCGTTGTTATTTTTCTTTTGGTGCGCAATTTTATAAATTTTTTTAAACTTTTTTACCCTAAAAAATTGACCTTTTCGTTAAAATGGCCGCCATTTTCTTAAAAATCGAAATTTCGTAAAATCCCTACGTACAGCATTGAACAATATTGTTGTTAATAGGGACATTCTTTGGTTTCTTTTCTAAGAGCCACGTACAGAGCGGAATTTGACACGCCGTCTAACGATGTTTCTCTAAAGGAGTGTATTTTGGCGCCACCTACAAGAGATTATTTTTTACTTTTTCAGTTTCAAAAAATGTGTAATTACAGATTAAAGTTACATTAATGAATGACTGAAACCGATTTTGTTTCTGCGCATTCTTTGTATGCAAAAAAAATTCATGAAAAACGCCTCCAAAATCGCAGTCAAAGGTGGTATCCTGCCTTAATAAATTATCGCCTCGCCTGGTGGATGCAGGATTTACTTGGCCCCATCGTTAGTATCACACTATACGTGTTACTTGTTATTAGTATTAGTTCTTGAAAAGATGGCAGGATTAGAGGATAATAACATTGAGAACTTAATTTATAAATTGTGGTAAAATAAAAGATGGGCAATCTGTCTAGGGTTAAGGGGGTGGAGTAAAGTATATATGTGCTGCTCATCGTGCAAGTAGGTCGAAGTGATTGGAGGATCTCAAGCAAAGTCGAAGTTTATATTTAATGATTAGAATTTAAATATAAGGATTTTTTAATTTCTGTGTTTCATGCAACTATAACGTCACTTTCATTGCCTTTATTCTATTATCAAGTTGTCTAAACTTGAGCTTTAAACTTGCTGTCTATACTTTCATCATTCCTACGTTCAGCCGTGAGAACTGAATTTATCATTGTTTCAATGCTCCCAAGAGAACGCGCCATACAAATTACAATATTTCTTGTCAGCTTCACGCGCGAGATCTTCAATAACATAATTATGCGAAAGTTGGTAAATAATGGTGATGATATCTTCCATTAATGGTCGAGCGTGCATCATGCAATTTAATTGATTTATAATACGGTTTAATGAAACAGAAAAACAGCGCTGAGGCATTCCCTCGATCAGAGTTCCGAGTATTGTATATGTCAATGAACATATGCGAACATTTAACGACTTAAATCCATTATCACTCGACGTTTGAATCGATTTAACTGAGAACCAGTTCTGTTTGGAGCAGGGCTTACAGTGATTGAGATAAGAGACGACTGTGTTACTGAATATTCATATTCGATAACCGAAGATCGCCGATACGGTGCTTTATGTGCTGACAACCAGGAAGTGCATTCTAATAGTGAATTCTAATTGTACAAGAAATCAGATGTAGAGTTGCCCTCTAATCAAAGAGCAATATTGAACACGTGGAAACGTGGCTTAAGTCTTCAAACTACGAATCCCCTTAAAAAGCGGATCGCGATTCACTTAAGAATAATGTAGCCTGTAACGTGGGAACGTAATTATTTTTAATTAAATTAATTTAATTAACAATCTCCTTTATAGTCTACTAATGCGTCCTTCTCTGTGTAAATAAGGAACAGTTGCGTTGAATAACACGATATAGTAGCATCAAGTTAAACATGTAACATCATTATCGCACGTAACGTAATTATCGCCTAATAGCTCACACGAATCTCGCATCACCTGTAACAAGCACAGATTCTACACAAGCTAACAAAAAACCTGATAATGTCCGCGGTATAAGATCATTAAGGGGACTAAGTAGGCAGTCAAATCGCTGGAAGATAAAGTTTGCGAATTAATTATATGGAGATGAATACAAATTGTGACTAGTACTTTTGAATAATGTTTATTAATACTATGAACTGTGAAACATTTTTTTTTTTTGGTAATATATACATGTATATGACGACGCTACGGTCGTCTGATCTGTAGGCGTTTTCTCTGCGGTTTTGCCATGATTGCGGAAAAAAGAGGTACAGATCGGCTTGAAATTTTTACAGCATGTTCAAAATATATTCCTTCGTAGAGTGTACCTATAAAATGTAAAAGCTCTAGTTTTCGAGATAAAAAAAAGACAACCATCTGTACACCCCGAAAATTGACATTTATCGTACAAATCGCCTTCTCCTAGTCGCTATTTTAATAAATTTGGCTCAATTCTTTTTTCCGAGGTTCAGGCCGAAATTACAGATTCTAGGAGAATCATATTCCAAGGAAACCGTTGTATCTTTATTTTGAAGCTCGATATCTGGGCAAAACGAAAGACACTTTTCCTAAAACACTGTATACCTAATCAACCTCGTGCGGCGACATTTGTAAAATATATACGTAGACGAAAAAAATATTTTTTTACTCTACGTAATAGTAATAAACATTTTGTTCATTTCCTTGTAATTAATTCGCGAAAAATACTTGATTTTCGAGCGATTTGACTGGTAAGGCTTCGTTATACCTTCTTCAACCTCCGTTAACTTGCATGATCTCGCATGTTGATGTTGCAGAACTTTTCAATCTTCCTTTTGTCTCTTTAACTCGCAGCGTCTTACATCAAAGTATGCGGCGCGAGAAATCCGAATCTCAACGAGTGTATCCTGAACAGCGTGGCTGCTTTGGGCGACAAGATTCGGAAAGGGATTCCAGAGCTGGACGTTCCGTCCAGCGATCCTTTAACGATCGACAAAGTGGTGCTCCTAGATACACCCAGCTTCAAAGCGACCGGGACGAACATCAAGCTGTTCTGGCCTGCAAGGTACCAAGTGAAAATGCTCCACGTGAACCTCGAGAAGCATGAGTTCGACATGGAGCTGTTCCTCGACGAAGTGAAACTGGAAGCCATGTACGCGGTCGACGCGAGGATCTTGATACCGATCAAGGGGAGCGGACCGATCAAGATCAATGCGAGTGAGTTGGATCGATAGACGAATGTCTCTGTTTCTGGGATGCGATTTGTATTGGGTAATAGAGTGGTGGAGTGCTTGTGACGTTATGAGATCGCGGGTATGACAGATAGTGTGATTGTGGGATCGTGGGCATGAAGAATCGTTGGATTTATGAGCGTTGTGGTACTCGAATGATTAGTGGAGCTGGGATTGTGAATTGGGGTGGTGAAATCAAGAATGACTGAGCTTGGATGATAAGAGTAAAACGGAATATCAAAGAGGAGCAATTGTTCCATTACAGAGGACGTTACCGTTAAAATAAAGGCGACCCACAGTATGGTCGAACGCGGAGGCAAGAAATACATCTACTTCTCGTCGGTGAAGACGCACCTGAGCCTAAAGAAGTACACGGTCGACTTCAAGATGGATAACTTCGATAAAACTCTGCAAGAAGCGGTGACCCAGGCTCTGGGCCACAGTCACGAGGAAATAATGGAAGCTGTCAGGCCCAACCTAGAGAAAGCTATATCCGAGAGGTGTCTGACATTCGCCAACAACATCTTCAAGCATTTCACCTACGACGAACTCTTCCCCGACCGAGAATAATCAAGATACCTCTAGGCGATCTTCCACGGAAAGCAAGGAAAATTCAATTTGCAGAATAGACGTCACTGGCAGAAACGTATTTGCCCCTTGCTACGTTTAAAAATCACGTATCATTCGACTCTTCTTTTATATGTATTAGTAAAAGGAATTAATATTATATACGTCTGTACCACTTCTTCAATCTTCTTTTTTTTTTTTTTTTTTTTCAAATTTCGTGGTGAAGATGATTTAAGGATTTGTATTAATCGTTGTACGATGTTCGTTAATTAAAAATTTTTTAGGCGAAAGTGAAAACTTTATACGTTGTTTAAACCGAATGGCTTCATTTCTTCTTCCTCTTCGTCTCCAACCAACGTGCATTTTTAAACTGTAGGCTTCATTTCTTTTTTCTTAATCTTTTAGTAAAAATGTTGTATTACGTGTCACTCGTATGCGATTACAATACGAGTGACAGAAGTCAACAGTTGAGGGGCCCAGTGGAATACAGGCATATGCATCAATTTTCATTTCTTTGTGCCATTAATTCGTTCCTGCAATGTAGTGAAATTACAATTTCGTATCGCATTTCCTATGAATACAATTTTTCCTTCAGCTTGCTTTTCTCTAAAATAATAAAACGATGGCGTGCACCTAATTTCCATCGGGCCCTCAGTGTTCAAAAGGGTGTAAACATACTTTGAAAACTCGAAGAATTTGTTACAGCAATTTATGTCCTTTAATAACTTCGTACACTTAATTCTATTTAATTTTAAGAAGGTTACGCGATCATTGTTCACCCTTCAGTAAACCAATGAATGTATTTATTATCCTTCGACGCACTTTTATTGCGGACGAGCGACATAGCGTTAAATACCCTTCGTTAAAGCCTGATCTATTTCTTCCTAATATCAAAAAGTTATTACTAATTCAAATTCACACCGCTGCGAGTTCTACTTATTGGAAACGGGTCGTAAAAGACGAGCTCTCGTACGCCGCAAGCTATGAAATGTCTCTGAACGGTGCAAAGTATCGCGAACGGATTCGCCGCTGGTGCTTAAACTTTAAACGATCATCACTGACCACCATGGACCGTCTACGAGAGCGGGAAAAGCGAGTCGTAAGGGAACTGATCGAGAACACTGTTGGCAATCGTGAGGAACGTGTCCGATATGGCGCTCTCGATGGAGGGTTGCAGTTCCTTCAAGAAGGAGTCGAAGTTGCTGTTGATGGCCATGTTGATGGCTTCGCCCAGGACAGGATCGCCGCCGAACAAGTTCTCCAGCTTCAACTGGCCCTGCGCCACCGCGATCTTCGTCTTGAATTCCACCATTCTCAAGTAATTCTCGCCGTCCTGCCCTCGCGCCTTCTCCGCCTGCAATTTCACCAAGCCTTTGCAGTTGGTGAAGTTGCCAGTCATGGGGCCGGATCCTTTGAGCCTCAGAAGTATCACTTTCCCATTCACGTCGTAGTCACCATTGATGAAGAGGTTGGGGAAGTTCAGCTCGACCACGAAGCGCAGCCTGTTTATGTTGGCCCTGCGGAAGGAAACGTGATTTGTAGTTGCTTCAACAGCGGAATGGACTTGTAAGACAGCCTGCTAATTATATCAATGATAAGAGGTCTTGAGGTGCTCGTTTTCTTGAGCAACAACGTGGGCGCTGAGTGTGGGGCCATTTTTGGGGAAAGTAGTGACGGGATCGAGCCCCAGTCGAGTAATTTTGTTTGAATCAGTGTTTGGTCGAGTTTGATGCGAATGCATCTTGAATATATGGAATTTAGAGACGAGTAATGGAATTGGTAGATAAATTTCTGGTAGATAGAATGGAGTGTAATTGACACCAAAGTGATTGGTCCCCAACGGAGTCATAAATAAATGAAACTATGGTGGCAGACGAAGAGATTCGGGGCTTTGTATTCCGCGTACGTTTTAAGCAACGACCGTGACACCATCTGCAGATATACGAGTGGAAGTAATCGGTATGGCACACACGATTCGTGAAAATCGAATGGGGATCCTCCGCGGTAGGTTGTCCAGTGGAAACAAGGATTTTTAATTTGGCAATTTACTTCGTTTGATGCTTCCGTGGGTAGATGGAGTAATTATATTAACCAAAGGGTGGTTCTGATTGTGACTTTAAAATCGACGAAATCGAGGGTGAACGCGACCGCCATTCTACTGGATGAAGATTCAGGACAGGCAAGGCATAGATATCGATCGCACGTCCAAATTTATTCGCCGATTCGAGGTTAATCCGATTGTCCTTGTCTTAAGCTTCACTTTCATGAGGATCCTTGACACCTAGGCAACGTTTTTGGCGCCGAATATTAATTGGTGCCTGATCGATCGAGGTTCTTGCAAGAGTCATCATCCTCTTAATTTTACCTGTTAATGAACTGCGTTTTAATTTGCGGCATGATGATGGATGCAAGCAATTCGAAGATGATTCTTAAATTCTACTGGAAATTCTGCGCGGAAAAAGAGGCAGTTGGTGTAGTAAAAATTAGCATTCATAATTATCGAGGACTGCATCAATGTTCAACTTATAGAACTGTCAGTAGCGTCTCCTAAAGAATTGCCACAGCTTTTCTTCCTGGGTGGTTTTGAAAGTGTTGTAAAAACTTCAGAGATTGAACCTTAAGTGGTGAATGAAATCTCTGGACATTAGCTTGAAGATTCACGTAAATGACGGGCGAATCAACGACGGGTTATGACATCGTGTCGACAGGATGAAATTCCTGCGATTTTCTTCGGCAGAATAAAATTATGGTTGCATCGGCCGCGCAAGTATGCACAACAGTCATCCACGGGCGTGACATTTTCATTGGGCATGCAATTTTTCATTACGGATACTCGATTATCTTCTGTTATCGCCGGACACAGCCGTGCCACTTGCATAATACGAAGTAAAGTTACTTTCGTAATACGAAATTAGCGTCACTTTTTATTACATTTGTTCTTATTCCTCCATCCGGAAAAGGACTACGTTAATCCATCGAGATTTCCACTGCCGACGAACATTTTCTTTCAAAATTTCAAAATGGATGCAATTAGAACCGAATTGGAATAGGTATCCCTTTACTTCCTGGTCGATTTAAATTTGATATAATTGATACTTCCTAAGATCTTGTGAAAAAATTAATTGTGCAATGCATATCGTTATAATTCAAATTTCATTTATAGTACACGGTGTCTTCTGTGATTTAAAGCAGCTGAAATCTGCGCACTTGTGGGATTCTAGAAATAAAACGGGAATAAATTTAAGTATCAACCGCGATCACAGAAGTGCTGCATCTGCGAACAATGCCTAATTTCGAACTTCCTGGAACGATGAATCGAATACAAATCTGCTTAAAAGATCGCACGCGTTGTGTAAAACGGAAACAACGTAGAGATTTCGTTGTGGGGCCTGTTCCCACGTTCGTTTAAAAGGGAGACCGTCTATTTATTTCGCTCTATCAATTCGGAGCTGTTGAAGTTTCAACGTAACCATTAATGTCTTCTTTATACTCCGAACACTGATTTAACACTCCGATTGATATTTCATTTTATTTCCATAGATATTAGACCCCCTAGACCTGTCATTAATAGCGATAAATTGGACCCAACAAAATTAACATTATTATTAAAATTACTTGAAATGGGAAAGCCAGCCCCAACACTAAATTTCTTCCTCTAAATTCAATGCCCGCGTTGGATTCATTTAAAAGAAGCTTCCTTTCTTCAACATTCTATATTTCTTTTTCAAGGTTTATGACTTACTTGAGTCTCGCCACGGTGAAGTTGCTGGCGCCATACACGTGGACGTTCCTGAGTCTCAATGTAATGGTTCCCGGTGCTGCGACCAATTCCTTCAGCATCAGTGGCTCCAACGATGGCATATGATACTCCGGCAGGCCAGCTACCAGGTAGGGCCTAATGTTCTCCACGCTGCTCTTCATGCATTCGCCCAAGTTTGGATTGTCCCGCTTGCAGACGTGTAGGAACTCCGCTGTGTTGTTTTCATTTTATTATTTTTTTTTTAGATAAGTGGACCACGTCATTATAGATTAATAAAAGATTCGAGAAGGAGGTTCGTGTTTGTTGTCGTGAAAGTTGAATTGTGCGAAGCATGGTTATTCTTTTATCAAAACGATGAAAAAGGCACGATTATTGCACTGCTTACAAGTTAGAGGCCTTATTCTTTGGCGCGACGTTCAGGAATGCAGCTAGAATTAGCATTTTGTGAAGATAAACGCTTTAAAATTATGAATTTAAATTTCTGAAAAAAGAACATAGCGCAATTGTGCGTAATAAATTAATCTTTCAACGTCTGGACCGCCGTCCGTTACAGTGGAAGCTAAATCGGTGACTTTGACGAGTGCGAGGCAGTGTCCCCGAGGAAATAAATAATGTATTATTATTGCATGAACGAAAAGTGAAAGTGTCGAGCCTCGTAAATAATTCTTTCCGCGCGTAATTCAGTTTTTAAGCAAATTTTCACGTCCTAGGAGTTCTGCAGTTCTGTAAGTTTGCCACATATGTTAAATTGCGAATTCTTTCAGCAGAAGCGCGTGACATAAATGTTTATAAAGCATCACGCCTGAGTAATGAATTTTCTCATATCTGCGGATTAATTAAACGATTAGTAGTATCTGATTCCAGGCGAAGAAAAATGAAATCAAGCAGTTACTACTGCTAACTACGGCAACTATTAAGTAATAAGGACACGTTGAAATCTTCGCCACAATATTCAAATATATTAATAACATACGTGTCTTCGTGAAATCTTCAAATTTCTTCAAACCATGTTCAAAGCGACGCAATCACCCGTCGTCCTCGTCATTCGAGTTCAAACATACTCAATCACCCCGCAACGAACAAAATCGTACACAAGGGCAAAGAGAAAAGTGCTACGAGCTTCAACTTACGCAATTCGCGCGCGAAAACGCCGCTGAAGATCGTCGCGACGACCACTGCCACTGCGATCTTCTTCATCTCTTCTCCTTTGAGAATGACACTCCAACTGGTCCAACGGTGACGAAGGAGGAGACTGCTGCGTTCCTCGCTAAGGATGGCAAAGGAAGAGAGCGGTTTATTGCTCGCGATGGATGGCGAAGAATGAGCCGCGAATGGAGTGGATCGGTGGAAGGAACTTCAGGGTTGTTTCGTCACCCACGAATGATGAGATGGTCAGCGTGGAAATGGATAGAGCAGACGGCCAGTCCTTATAGTTGTACCCTTCTCCCCTCTCTGGTCGGCCGGTCATTGTTGTTCATCGCCGATACACCTGACTCTGAGGCCTGTCCGGAACCATCGCGATGGAATAAATCTCGAATTCTGAGCATGTGTTCGTGTCACGACATGTGCCACTCCAGCCGTTTCCCTTCTCCTCCAACGTGCCCAGATCTGTGTACACGAGCGCCTGCCCGACTGCGTGGAGAATTCGAGATACATACACGTAATTATAGTGTAGGTACCTGGGTTTAGATGCGAAGACGACATTAGGAAGGGGTTCTGAATCTTCAGCATGTGACTCTGTCACGTTGATGACGCCATCGCGGAGTAGGTACACGTGCTTGAAAACGCCGTTAAATGGATAGATGTGTGTTTCATTGCCCTTAAAGGTATGAGGATGTGAAAGGCATCGATCAAGGTCGTGAAGGGTTTCAGCTGTTATTGGTGGAAATCTCATTGTCAGTTGTATTGTGAGGAGTGATTGTATACCGAAGTTCCTTCTTTCGTTTTCACATTTTCCAATCACCCTTTCTTAGTCTTCGAAAAATAATCCCCGGAGAACGAGGAAAGCCTCGGTCACGTGTACAAAACTCTAATCCTAGCGTTAATTGTTCTCGTGTTTCGTGGAAGCAAAAGTCAAAGGAAGGCCCTCTTGCCAGATATCCATTGTTGTATCTCCAGAAAGGTGAACACGTTTGGCAAACAGGAAGAATCAGTTCCCCCATGTAATATTCAAGCTGCGTGTCGCCTTTCCACCGCGAGCGTGTACGTCGAAGTTTTTTCTCCGACTCGTTCCTTTTTCTTTTCCAACGAAAAGCCAGATTTCATCTCGGTTCGTGTTGTTCGAAGGACGTGGTAATGCCACGGCGAACCTTTTTCCTCGTTGCGTTTCATTAATCCACGTGATTGCAAATCTTTCCTCCTGCTGCAAAATCCTGATTAATGGCTTCAATCGACGGGCAATATTTTTATCATTCGAAGGCTGGCCATCTCCTTTTTCCACCTAGGATCGGGCGAATGTTTTGATTGGAACTTTTTGTTAACCACTGGCGATTATAGAATTTGCATCAAGTGCGAAAGTTTTGCAACAATCAGTCATCTATATTGATTCACTGATCCAATCGTCAATCGTGTGTGCTGCTAACTATCGATACCGCACGATCTTGATCAAATTGATCGGCGCTGTTGCCGCGAGTGCAGAGATTTGGGAGAAGGGACGTTTATTCAAGGGACGAACTTTCCTACATTAAATTTCGGGGACGCAGATTCCTCCTCGAGGCAAATCTTTCAGAAACCACTCACGTACTTAAGTGCCGTCTTTGAGTTGGTAGACTAAACCGAACGGTTAAAGGGCAAAGACCAGATCTGCACGACTGTGTGCTACAAAAAATCATTTGTGAGTGAAGATACGAATTGATGTCGAAAAAAGTATTTAGAAAAACTATTAGAATGATGAATGAATCAAGTTCTTACCATATTTTGTGTCTGTAAGTAAATGGGAGTTATTAGGAGTGGTGATTAAAGGCTCAAGGCAGTAATATTTAAAGGAGATTCAGTTTACATAATCTCCAGACATCGGCTGAGTCAGAAGAGTAATAAACCCGAAATATTTAATATTCCGCCGCATGCGTGTCCTTTTATTCTGAAGATCTTCATAAATCATACGTCGTAATGCATTTTAATGTAATTTTAAGATCAATGCGTTGTATCTTAAAGCGTGGATAGCACTGAAGGTAGTACTCTAGACACTCGTGCCATAAAACATTCTAGCCGCCTGTGAAAAAGTTTGTTCGAAGATAAATATTTGATTACAACACGCTGTGCATCAGATTAGTTGAAACTCGCTGGTTGACCATTCATAGTGCTGAGTACACGGAAGAACAAACTCCAAAGTGATATGATTTATTCATAAAACGAATTACACCGCGGAGAGAATGGACCGAAACGTTTGGAATAAAATTTTCATCCCATCGAAATTCCAGTGGCAAATGAGTGATAAATTAATCAGTCAAATGGCACTGCTTCGACATAATACTGCGTCCTATATGATAAGATCCTTCGGTGATTCATTTGAATGAAAATACTCGAAAATTCGTTGAATAAAAACCTGCACTGTCATTCCGCGGAACAAGTGATCGCGGCAGTTGACAGATACTTGTAGGAAAATACGTGGGACGTGAAAGATAATCAAGTATCGCGAAGTTCAAGCTTCCGGTGTCTTGTGAATGATCGATTACAACGGTCTGTCGAGCAATGTTGATGCGGGCAAACATTCCACGCGATAAAAAACATAATTCGTCAGGCGATGTTCGAGAAAGGAGTCACGAAAATACTGTAATTGCAGAATTTGTTAAAGCGACGTGACTGATTACGTGGAAGATATTTTGAGAGAGATGATGTCGTTCTAGTAGATGAAATTTGGTATTAAGAACAGATAATTTAAAAAAAAATTGAAGGAAAAGAGTTTAGCACTTGCTATCTTCTTTAAACTACTACGCATGTTTTACAGTTGTTTAAATTTAACGCCATGGTCTGACTTAATTGTACCGAAGGTGAGAGATAAATATTCAAATGTTGCATTAGATATCCCAGGGAAAAGAAGAAAATAAAATACATACGTTTAAGTATAATTTATACCAAAATTTACATAAAAATTGAGAAGATGATATCTACATGATTAAGAGATGAAGTACAACATTCTTCTAGTTACATTAAAATGAAAACTCCTTACACTTGTACATATTGATTGTATAAATTAAATTTCGTGCACGACACGATAAAGTTGCACTTAATTATAGTCGAAACAAAGTCAACCGGTCTCGCAGAGTTTCTGAAAAGCTATTCCTACCATTCCTTGAATAGTTTTGCAGAATGGTGAACATGGCCACCAGTCGACTTTGTTTCGACTACAGAATCGTCCAGGTCATTTTCTTGTAAAACATGGTCCATATAAATTGAAGAACGAAAACCGGGAAGATCGTAACTGTGAAATACACTGCTTTTGGGGGAATGCGGTAACGAAATAACAATATTTCAGAGTTCACAACTCGCCACGTTCTCATTCTTCAATTAGTCATAATGCCCCAGCGCAGACGCACTTGGAGCGCTAATTTAACGATAAATGCAGCAACAATAGATGCGCAATTAAAAGCTGCTCACACGACCCTTATCACACATACATTTAGAAGATCATAGGCATACTGGTGACATAAATAAATGCAGGATAGTACAAAAGAAATTAAAACTACCGCGTTACTGTGTGCCATAGTGCCACACACTTTACATTTACCTAAGTAATTATAAGCTTGGTCGTCCTAGTTACTTAAATAATGCGAAGAGCTATAAATCTAAGAGGCAGCAAAACGTGTTAACATGCTCAAACGAAGGAAGCTACTACACAAACCTAGTATTAACAATGTCCATTTCTGTGCCATTCAAGGCGGCATTATGTATTCGTCGAATCAATTATACTGCAGTGTTCATACGTCGACACGTTGAAAGAAGGAAAAGGAAAGAAAAAATTGGGGTGAAAACGTTTTCCACGCCCAGTTAACCCTTATTTTTTTTTTTTTACCCTCGATGTCCCTATGTAATTGATAGCTCGTCAAGAACACTTCTATGTTTTAGAACTTCTATGCTTTCAATGAATTCCCTCGCTTCGAGGATGTGCTATGAAAACGATGAATATGTAAAGCGTGGACGAAGCCAGTGGCAAAAAATGTGCCGTCCTGTTCAACTTAATCTGTGATCCAAGCATCGTATGGCACTTGAGCGAAGATCTTCTCGACGAAGGTCGTCATGACTTGGACTAATTTCCTCCTGAGATCCGGTTTCATCTCCTTCAGCAATTCCTGGCTGTTAGTATTAATGAACAGGTTCAGCGCGGCAACTAAAAACGAAGAGAATAAGCCGCTGTTAAGCCTGGTCGATCGACGTAATCTTGTGCAACCTTCAACTTTCCGAGACGGCAATTGTCATACATTTTTCAACAAGTTTTTTGAGTGATCGTCAAATTAGACGAAGTGAAACGGTAATTATGAACGCCATCGAGTGGAAGATGATTTCCTGGCGTGCAGACCAATAAAATTTGATGAATAAATCGGGAGATGTATCCGTATAGATTTAAAACAGAATTATTCAGTATTTGGTTGCAGTAGGATTGATTGGCCCTGTGCTACGAGGTAAAATACACTTACGTATTATGGCGTTGCTATCGCGAACGTTCTCGACGCCCATCTGGATACTCTGTACGCTGAAGTCCATCTTAAGCTGCTGCAACCTCAGGTAACGACGACCTTGAACCAAGAATGGCTTCGCCCTGATGAATACTTTGGCCTTGACTCCCTCTGTAACCAGAAAACGAAGCAAATGAAATGACAATTCGTCTCAGTTGTAATTGCTTCTTTTTGATTTCTGCTAATCATTCACTTCCATTGCCAACCATAAGCTTATTCAGGAAGGAAAACATTAAAATTGCTGGTTTCCTTTTTGAATAAAATAGAAATGAGACTTTAATATTTTTAAGTGATACATTTTATGAAATAAAGAAACTAAAGAAAATAAAGAAAAATTAAACTTGTTTCTTCTGCCCTATTAATACGATGGAATACACTTTAACAAAACGTGGGGCAATTTTTCGTAAGTCGTAGAAGGAACATCTCATGAAAAATTCGGAAGCATTTCGTGGATATTAAATATTCTATGTCCAAGCACAGTCTGCATTTAAAATACTGGTCTCCGGGCACGTAAACCCATGCTGCATTCTGCAAGGCGACGCTGTTAAAGGTCAATGGTACCATTTACCCGAAGACAGGTACCAGTGCCTCTCAAGACCACGTTAATTCCGTTACAGGACTTTGGACTCTCGCGTTCGTTTACATTATTAAATAGCTCCAGCTTCCTATCTCTTATCGTCCATCGTCGTTAAACTACCAAAATCAATATTCAACGGGTACGCATGAATATTCTTTTCACGGTTGCTTCTGTCAGCTGATGATACACGAAAAGAAAGTTCCTCCTTTCAGTCGTGCTAATGAGTTTTAACAGTCTAAGACTCGATTTCGGCGTAGCCTCGCGAAACGAAACGCAACATCGAACGGAGACAAATTTGCATCGCGTTGGCGGTGAAAGTTTGCGATCTTGACTTTTACCTGCGCATTTTCACTGAGCCCACATCGTTCTGTCGCGTAAATTCTAATTGCCCGCTGCCGCTTACGGTGATCAAGGTCGAAATGCCTTTCAAATCGGACTAATTGACACTGAATCTTACGGGTAACCTGATTGAACGCTAAGTTTCACTAGGAACTTCGGTTTCTAGTAAGAAACTTGATACCCTGTTATAGTAATGAGTATTGCTGACCTTGCTGCTCTGTGATCGAATAGAACGGGCTGACTAAGAAAACATTGATTAACTCAGCACCCTTGACTTTCACAGCTCGGTTCAATGCCCTATAGCTATTAGAAACGTGGAAGATTAGACGATCCTGTTATGTTAATAACTTACGATAATATCGTAGCTCTTTTGCCGAGCTTCATTCTACGACTATCTTGACCTCAATTAACCTCGCATCCTAAATTTCCATGTTTCTGGTAGGTCTAACACCCTGCAGTTACTCTGAGCTAAAAGTTCAATGATGATCCCCTGCGATTACAGTATTTGTAAATTTTAACATAATCTAACAAATTGAGCTACAGCTCAACTTGGCACTTTATCTAATCTAATCTCAATCGACACTCTAATACCTTTAAACATCCACCATCAACACCTCTAAATTACCATATCTTTATGTTCCATGCTAACCCAATTCTCATAAGCCACTCGGGCCACTTCGATTCTAATCGAATCACTGCTTAGTTGCTTCTATTCAAGATTGCCAGATCGTAGCTGCAACTTTGCAGCATCAGCCTCTGGAGTGTTATAGTGATAAGCTCGAACAATATTCTGGTTAGAATAACTCGAATTCCTTACCATACTCGCCCCAGTAATCGCCAGCGCCGCTGGCTTTCACCAGGATCAGAGTACCACTGGACCTGTACTTGGCAGCAGCTCTGATCTTCGGAATGCTAAGTGCCAGTTGCAATTGCACCTCGTCCTCGGAGAGCCTGGATCTCAGACCTGTCACTCGCAGCGCCGACACCCCCCTCGCGGCCACGTCCTTGAATTGGGCCCTATAACCATCGGGCCCGCCGCCCAGCGCGATGTGAAGCTCGTCCAAAACGATGGGCTCGACTTCTGGGTAGCCCAGCTGCGGCAAACCTGCGGCAGATTATCAGAAATTAATGAATATTATTGTAAAGGATTCTTCGCTGCCATTTTTTCAGAATTCTAAATCCACTGAAAAAATGGAAACCTTCTTGTCACCTGGTGAGGCGACACAATCCTCGATTAAAACGAACAATCGAGCGTTGCAGGTAGCCGAGAACTCGTTCAAGTCTCCGGTCAGACAGAAGTTAGGATTCACCGGTCATATTCGTTTCATGTTTGTATTCAGTATGCGCGAGGGTACCGAACCTATTCAATCAGCCCGTCGTGACGAGTGCGCGAAGAATGTAGGACACTGGGTGACCATTCGAATACACCGTTATAACCTGCTTCCTTGCCGCCAAGCACTTTGAATTTTTTTCTCCTCTTTTCAGCGACACCACGTGGATCCCTCGGCCAGGTAATCCCCGACTTTCGACTTCTTTATTTTTTCCCTCCCACGGACACGCGGCGCGAGTTCACGCTCGAATTCTACTTTTAGAAAATGGGACCGCAGCTTTCGAACAGCCGCGCGATTTCATCGGTGCCGCGCGCGGCGGGCAAGCGAGTATTTAAAGAAGTGACGTTGAAGGAATGATTACTTGGGTACCTGAACTTACATTTGTTGTTGCATCTGTGCAAGAAGTTTGGCAAGCTGCTCGTACCGAAAGGACAATACCAATTAAATATACTTGGATTATTTATAAGCAAGTCTCAAGTATCTGTAGGTAATTTATAACTGTTGAACAAGGGGGCATTTTTAATTAAAATACTTAAACATTTATCTCCGTAAAGCACAGTATGCAGCAGTTTAGAATAATAGCCACCTCGTTCAAACAGTAACAGGTCTCAATTAACTCAACTGCATACTATCGAAAACGGCGCACAAACATATATTACTATACTTCTTCGAATCTATCAAAAATATATACACACAATCTCTACATCTTCAATAGTCTACAACTCTGCAGCATGAGAAACTACACACAGACCAAAAGAACCATCTCCCTTAGCGAATGAAATAGGAAACATTTAATTAGTAGCTCAGCCAGAAATTCAACGAGGAAGGAGAGAATTGAAGAATATAGCTAAGAGTCTGAAACAGCGATAGAAATTCCCACCGTGGCGGAAGTGTTCGGTGAGGACGTTGGCCGATCTGGCGAGGCAGCTTTCCAAGTTCCGATCCCTCCTCGAGCACGGTTCCAAAAACTCCAGGCCCTTGTACCTGCCGATCGCCTCGGCGCCGACCAGCAACGAGCACGCCACCAGCAATAGATCGATCCTCGACATCGTCCTCCTCTTCGTCACTTGAATCGCGCGGATCGTTGGCTCTGTTGCGGCGATCCTCCTCGATCGAATTTCTTCGCGTGGAATGACCGACAGCCAGGGATGCGCCAGGCCTTATAGCACCTTGACATTGCCCCCGCTATGCCTTCGGGGCTCGGGCACGAAGAACAGGACGGGACGGAGCGACTACACACGCGAGTATATCCGGCTGTTGGATCGTAGGCGACCAGAAACATGCTGGCCGCTAAAGCCTTTTCTTCTCCATTCCTGGCGCTCCACTTCAGGGCTATACGAGGATCAAGGTAATCAAGGATCTGTTTAAATGAACCGACTAAATCGGTGTACACTGAATATTCAGGGGCAAATGGTAGCGGTGATACATTTTTGATTTTGCAGCAAGAGTGGTGCACCTCCGTTTTGTATATACGTAAACAAAATTCTACATCGTTTGTTGCACGTTCGATGCAAATCCGATAACAAATGAGCGATTTATTGCAAAATTTTGCTGCAACTCAGGGGCAGCTGTAGATTTGAAAAATTCGCCAACAATCGAAATAGAAGCTTAACAATTGAATAACTACTTATTCTGTGAAAATACATATTTCTCAATTACTGTTCTCTTCCCAATGTTAAGTCAAAGCAATAATTTTATAAACAGGTTTTTCCTAATTTACTAGCGTTTCAATCTTGATCCTCTCCGAAGTGTACTTCCACTCGATTCCACCCCTATTTCGCATTGGTAGGAGTCCGTTAGGGCAGAATCGTTAAGTATGAGTAACACAAGAAAACTTTCCAACTGTTCCCACTTAGGGATCGTAATTTTCAGGAGACAGTATAGAGGTCAGACCGCGTTGCTTGTAATTTCGTTAGAAAGCGCGAAGAACAAAGTATGTCCATCGATTTTTATTTCCCTTTCTGCACGCTTCTGAGTGTATTACATCAAGACGACCGATACAGTACGCGATGGACGTTAATTATTTTAACGGCTGACTTTCTCGGAGTCCGTCGCGATTCGTTTGCGACTTTCATCGACAGAAGAAGAACGTTTGAAGCGGCGTGGAAAAAACCTATCGTTGTGTCGTCACGAAAATAAAATGCTGTATTTTAATTCGTAGAAGACGTACGCTCTGTTTGCTCCGATACATTCGCAGGTGAAAGAATTTTTAAAAAATATTATCTTGGAGCTCGATGGAATATTTGAGTAGCGTTCGATATTAAACTTCGAAAGTCGTCGAATACACTTCGTCAGAGTTTGATTCGGAAGTGGTACAATAGCGGTACAGTCAGCCATTACGCTCTCCACCTATAATCTTCATTGCAATTCGATGGATCGATTTATCGATCTGATAAATCCTTTGAGTGCACTTTTCATTGAATTCTTTGCGAAAATTCTTCATTTTATAATTCTTCATGAATATTATGCTAATTTGAAAAGGTCAAAGTACCAACGAAGCATTGCATAGGAGAAATGGCCAATAATCCCAGCGGCAAACCTAATTGCGTCTGGCCAGGCACACGCGTCGTCTATTATAGTGTCCAACAATTCGCATCGGGACACTTTCGTGCCTCGTAATATTCGATAATCGGCGATAAAAATTTGAGACAGGTACATCGAAAGTAACCACGGACGTCAGAGGTTTTGGACGTCACAGAAGGCTTAGCGAGGAATGTTAAGCACCGTTAATAAACCTCGTAACTCGTTACGACCACGGTCGGTACCGATCGTGATACAGCATTGACACGGGAATCGAACGGTAATGCATTCGTTGACACCGTGTCCTGCGTAAAATCGACGAATATAGAATCCTCAAGTCCTCGATTCATGAAATTATTTCGTAACACTTTGTTCCCCGTTTATTCGTTACATATCAGGTTCGTTTTTATTATAAGGGAAGAAGGGATTAATATTCTTACGGGTATTTAAAATTTCCTCTATGTATTTTAGAGCTAGTAATTTAACATATTACAGAAAGGGTACTTTTAAGAGTATTCTTCAGTTTGAGTTTATGACATGCACGAAATTTGCAGCTCCTATCTTGCAGCGCGAAGATCAGCACGCGGGATCTACCGATTCCACATGACGAGAATCGCGAATCTTGATACACTATGCACCATGAGAATGCGAGGTCACAGACCGTGCGCTTCTCAAGGCGAACGGCTATCTTTTAATGGAGGAAGAAAGCCTCTTCTTCTCTTCTGACTTCGTTGTGCTCCTCGTTAATCGTGAGAAGCCGAGGGACGCAAATAGCGATCATTGATAAGGCCTTGAATACATATTCCAGATGTAAATCGCGGGTGATATTGTTTCAGGCCTCTAATAATAATCGCGATGGTTATCTTACGATATTCATGGTGCAACATTCCCTCAATTTGTTAAGTTACAGTCTGCTGAAGAATTCGTGGTGCTAGGTTTGCTTATCGTAGAAAAGAACAAAGGAATATTATACGCTTTGAAATTTCTCGTGAAAAGTGCGAAATAACTTCTATCTCACTTCCATTACGTTTTGCGGCGTCGAAGCGCAGAAAATTATTAGAATACTGCTGCAGACTATGTCCAGCTTCGATGGTTTAGTTTATATTGGTACAAATACTTGTTTAGGTAAGCCAGCCGCTTCTAGCTTGTACCAGGCTTCGGTTTGATAACCTTTTCGAATGGAAAGCTGCGAAAAGCTGTGCCAAATATCTCCGCGAAGGCAACAGAGACCAGCTCGTTGATCAAACGCCTGGTCATCACGAATCCTGGCTGCCAAGCGCCATTTATTATCCTGTCGAGGATGTCTTCGAGAATTCGTCTGCCAGACAACAGATTCGTAATGTGAAGCTTCAAATCCTTGATCGTTTGCACGTCCACGTTTACTTGGATCTTCTGTCCAGGTCGTTTGGTGATGGTGGTGGTTTGAACGAGGTCATCTGAACCGAGGGAAAAGAAATTTCTAACAGTTTTCTTTTGATAAACTTCGAGGAACAGAAAATAGTTGTTTCCTCCACCATTTCAGTTATTGTCCCCATTTTAACAGCATGAAAGGGTAGGCAGATGCAGAGATTACTTAATTGGCAGTTTGCACTCTCTGTTTACCAAAGATAGATCTACCGTTAAGGAACTAGTTCTTGATCAGGCACTAATTTTTTATCAGTTCATGAAATAAATCGTTCTTTTGAGTTTATGTCAATAAATAATCGTTTGAAATAATTACTAACATAAAAATTGATAATTCAAAAATATATGTGTTGTCTGTGAAAGCAGTTAGTATTGTTAGTTTTAGATGATTAAAAACTAGTTCCTAGTCACCTTATTATTCCATACCTTATAAGTATTTAAATTATATATTTATTTTCAACTTTTTAAAATTTTTCCTTGAAGTTTAAACATTAATTCAACTTTTAGTATAAAAAAAGTCTATGGTTTAATGTTTCATTAGGTTAAAAATAAATATTAAAGCGGGAAACCTTCTAAACTGATCAGAAACTAGTTCCTTAACGGTAATAGAAACTTTGATAGACAGTAAGGGTATTAAAATAAAAATATAATAAGTACATCCTCTGACAAATATTCCGAATTTCAAAGAGCAGATATCCTCTGAATACAATTGCAATAGTAGTTTGTGCATAGACTATATATCGACGTGCGTTACGAAAAGTAGCACGTTTCAATTTTCTTACGAAAAGTAGCACGTTTGCCTTCGTTCTCACGAAAACTATCACGTTTCGGTTTTCGCTGCGAAAACTAGCACATTTGAGCGGTTTGCCACGAAAAATAGCATGTTTCGTCTTTCGCTGCGAAAACTAGCACGTTTGAGCGATTTGCCACGAAAACTATCACGTTTCGGTTTTCGCTACGAAAACTAGCACGTTTGAGCGGTTTGCCACGAAAAATAACATGTTTCGTCTTTCGCTGCGAAAACTAGCACGTTAGAGCGGTTTGCCACGAAAAGTAGCATGTTCGGGTTTACCCCGCGTTCGCAATTCCTCCACTTTCCCTTACTTAAATTATGTAGATTAAAATTTTCATATGTGTTGTTTTTTGGAGATTAGATGGAATTGAGGCATTTGATGGAAAAAGGGCACATACGCCAAAATGCCATTTCAAGAAAATCGATTTCAAAGTTTTCATTATAGTATAACTTAATAAAAAGTAGTGCAATTAAATCAAATTTTTTTAAGGATGTAGTTACCGTCTCCTTCAAGCGATCTGAATACAGAAGTCATGATTTAAAAATTATATGTGTCTTTATTTATAAGTTTTACACAAGTGGTTTATGTGCCCTTTTTCCGTAAATGTGGTAAAGTCGTAACAAAATTGCTTCTTTGTTTAGTTATTTAAATGTAATTTTGTTTGCTTACTTCGTTGCACATTTTTTATACATTGCTTAAATAAAAAAATACAAAATGAAGCACAAAAGTAAACAAAAAATTGTTATGTTTTACGTAAATATTAGTTTCTTCGATTTTTTAAACCAAGCTGTCTTATTAATCAATTTTTTCTTTCCTAAATTAGCTTCTTTCCTTGCGGATTCGATACTCGCACCACTTTCCATATTTCCTCGTTTGCTGAAAATCCTCTATGAAACAAAAGTACTTATTGCACGACAGCACGGTAGCGCGACCGCCCAGCGACTATGTAGCTGCGTGTCGATCACGCTACATAATAAAGCAGCATTTAGGTAATCTGAACGCGAGAGAAGTAATGTCCTTGATATATTATATATATATATAACAGGTACCTGAGTTGATTTAAACGATTTAAGGAAAAAGGGCACATAAGCCTATGTGCCCTTTTTCCATTAAATGCCTCAATTATTATTTATTAAACAATATTTTCAACAGTTGAATTCTTTTAAACTGCCCACGCGCTGAAACGCGATAGTGTCTGCAGTCTGCAGTATAATCCAAAACGAGCTATTCTTCGTGGCCAAACCGGATAATATGTTAGTTTTCGCCATAAATTCCCAAACGTGCTATTATTCGTGGCGAAACAGTATAACGTGCTAGTTTTCGTCGCAACAGTACGAAATGTGCTATTCTTCGTGGCGAGGCAGTCAAATGTGTTAGTCTTCGCGGCAGAAGACCAAACATGCTAATATTCGTCAGAAACGATGGAACGTGCTTCTTTTCGTGGCAAACCAAAACGTGCTACTTTTCGTAAGAAAATTGAAACGTGCTACTTTTCGTAACGCACGTCGATATATGAAGTTACTTACACAGAGCCAATGTGAATTTCCCCTTGTTGCTGATGGTGGAACTGAGCATCGCTCCCTTGAACTCGTAAGAACCTGCCAGAAACTTCTCTGGGAAGCTTTGAGTATAGACAATCTGTTCATCGAAATGTAGAGACATTTTTAATAGCCTTGGACGACTACTTGACTTCGTTCCAGCGATAATAATAGAAGCAACGAGTAAAATCACTTTTTACCTTGTAGTGTGGCAGGTCGCTGACGAATTTTGTCACTTTACTGGCAGTCCATCCAGTTTCAGTGACGTTCCTCAGTGTCAAGGTGAACCCGAAATTCGGCATTCCGCGGGAGACAGACACTTCCTTCGCGTAGAACGGGTCAAACGGAGCGACATTATACTTGTCAAGTCCAGTTTTGAAGTACGGTCGAATTGCGTTCAGTGCTTCCCGCACACAGCCGTCGAAGCCTGGCACGTTCGGATGGCAATCTTTGAAATGATCCTCTGAAAATGCAAATAAATCTAGATAAATCTTGATCCCATTCGAGTTATGGAAATTTTGGGGAATTTTGGTAAAAGGTCAAGCTGGCGCGATCAAACCTCGTGGAATTATAGATGACAATATGTCCAACAAGTTCTCCTAATAACATTTTCTCCTACGACGTCTTATAACGAAGTTACAGACTTCTGAAATTTCCTGATGGTAGCCGAGGTGTTAGTAGATTGCATACCCACAGGCGCAGGTCGCTAATAATTTTCAAACGTTTATTTCTCCGTTACTCGAGGTCCTTCGGGAAAATGTTACTAGAGAAAGTTGTTCAGAAAGCTGCCCTCTATAACGTTACGTAGTTTGATCGTGCTAGCTCAGAGTTTTGCAACAATTATCCATTTATGGATATAATATGCAACTGTTCCATCGCTCAGAGTCTTCTACGCAGGAGTGCTGACTAGATCTCCCACATATAATCATTTCCAACAGATTGTGTTGCTCTACTTGGGAAAAAGATCATAGTTCCTTGTACAACGCCGCAGAGAAACGGGCGTAGGGAAAAGCAACAAGTACGACGGAGGATTAAATTTACATTGAATCAAGCGCGCTCTGGCTTTGTGCGCCGACTTTTCGTCTCCGTTTCTTTCGGTTTCGTCACAATGTTCTATGAGAATCTACCAGTTGCGTCATTCACACTCCATTGCCTTTTACATGTAGCGCTTGTGCGATGTTTGCATTGCGCCACGAAGCTTCTCTATCGATCGAGCTCTAACAGACTTCACCTTTGCTCTGACACTTGTCGAATTTCGATTGCTGAATAGGAATGGCCAGCACGTGGCGAGAAAGCCACGGTTATCCAATATCTTAGCAATATTTTGACGGGGCTCTGTCGAAACTTTCATTCGCGTAACAGGCTGAACAGTTACGTGAACGAGTGTCGAATTAATTATGGCTATTAAAAAATAGGTAACGATCACGTAAGACGCGTGGGGCACTTATACGATCCCATCGTTATCTATTTGTGAAATGTAGAATCTCAGTGCTCTGATCACAAGTCTTAATTTAAGATAAATTCAGTAAACTGCAGTAGATATTTCGGTTCTCTCAAGTGAATTATAAGGCTGGACAACTCCATTCTTATGTTATACATTCCACAGACCTGCTGCCACTCTCCTGCAATCACACACCCAGTAACCTACATTGTGTTTTACAATTAGCCTATGTTGGAAGCCAGTCCTCGAGTCCACCCGTTTCACGCAAATTCCATCGAACACAGCTGCACTTGGATACACGCCTCAGTATAATCATTATGCGCAAAACTACAGGCCGTTCCATGGAAGATTCTGAATTTCCTATCAGCCTCCACAACTTCTCCAAAATCACACGGCCCTCTGAATATGAGGAACCCCTGAACGAAAGCCACTTTTAATCGAACGCATCAAGAACCACGCAACACGCACGGCTCACCACTAAGCACGCGGTAGCAATTAAAGCCCAATATACGTAATCACTGCACAGAAATGCAACATACACGTCAGCTAGAATCCTCGAACGTGCTACACACAGAATATCTGCGACTCCTTTCGCCAATCCCTTTCCTGGATCCACCAGCACGCTGCAACGAAAGTAAACCACACATGGAGCGACAGCGCGAGGCTGCCTTACCGAATTCCCCGGTCAGAAATGCAGGCAGAAATCAAACGACCACTGTGCCACCGTATAAACATTAATTTAGACATCGAACGTGTCTAATTTAGAAAGGATCTCTGCGATCCTTCTTTCTAATCCCTGTACTCAACTCAGCAGCACTCCGCAACGAAATGGAACGCACTTGAAGCGACGGCACACGGTTCCTTACCGAATTCCGCGACGCTGGAAGCAACCAGGGCGAAAAGGGCCAGCGACGCAGCAAAGGGCCGCCACATCTCGGTTCTGTAGATCGGTAACGCGTCACGTGGCACGTGGAGAACGCGCGGTACGCGAGGCGTGAATCCAGCAACAGAGGCGAGCACGCGGGCGATGCTTACGCTTTCACTCTCGACCGTGCATCTGAGAGAAGGGTCCACCGTGGCCAGGATTTTCGGTCGACCTTACATAATTCCCTGGTGAACACACGGGGAGATCTCGCCGCCGGAAGAAACGCCGGTCGAACGGGAACATGGCGGTTTCGAGCGGCGGAATCGGTTTATTAGGCGGGCAGGCGTTCCTGCCCCTCGGACCGCGCTGCGTTTCCTGGTCCCCCGCGAACTGGGCATCCAGCCGGTTCTTTGGAGGACGAGAATGTCAACGGAGGACGTCGTTTATCCTTGGACGAGCGTGGTTAGACGCAGGTGTAAAGGAGCAGGTGATAAGTGACCACCCTGTATAAATGGGCCTCAAAATCTTTTAAGTGCTTAGGGCCTCTAAAGGTCTTAATCCGGCTCTGCCTCCACTAATGGCTTCCAAGAAGATAAAGACCATTATTCTGCTATCACCAAAGCCTCCCTTGGAACTTACTTTATTTCATCGCGAGACAGGATGCTGTAAAAGCTGTGGCAGCATGTGATTGGAAATATATACTTGGAAAAGACGCGATGTCAATGCAACGTACAGAGTTAGGGATGCAAACAATTCCCGGTAATGGTATACATTAGGGTGGAGTGAAAAAAAACTTTTTTTCGATGATCAAATTCTAATAGTGCGGAAAAGTTGTCTACTTGGCCCAATGAAACGTGTAAAAAATTTCAGCTCGATCGGATAATTTCTTCTGTGCACCAAAGGCCTTAACTTTCAAACTTTTAGTACAAAACGTAAAATTTAAAAAAAAAAAACAGAAAAAAAATATAAAATACAAAATACATAAAAAAAGCAATAAAATTATTTAAAAAAATATAAAATACAAAAACAAGGAGCCCAACGTACAGCTACCTCCACGTGGTGGGTTCTGGGCCACTTGTTCCGTTAGGAAAGCCAGCGAAGAGCTGCATTTTTTGATAGTTTACAGTGCCGACAGGCTGTTCCTATCGTTCTGAAACCAGCCACGGGTGTTTCTTTGCTTCATTTACGCAACAAATATAGTTCTGGGTAAAAAAAAAAAGGTAGAATCCACCAGCTGAAGAAAGTTGCACTTTCTTAAGTTTTGTACTAAAATTTTGAAAGTTAAGGCCTTTGGTGCACACAGAAGGAATTATCCGATCGAGCTGAAATTTTTTACACGTTTCATTGGGCCAAGTAGACAACTTTTCCGCACTATTAGAATTTGATCGTCGAAAAAAAGTTGTTTTCACTCCACCCTAGTATACATAGAGGGCAACCTTACGGATTTTGACGACCTTGAAATATGTTGTCAAGGACGTCATTCTGAACAACTTTTTCCTCTAAACTTTTTGGCGGTCGACCTTAGTTTCCGAGATAATTGCAAATTTGCCAAAAACTATCGGTTGCATTCTGCCCATACCTACATACATTGTATGCACTTGTATGCACTAGCCGCAGCCGAGCCCTTGGCTCGTCGTTCGACTGTTTATTCAGTATTGTTGTACACACATCACGACAACGCATTCCACTTTCCAACTTGTCCCGGGTATTAGTGTTGGTTTGGGTTAGATTAGTGCGGGGGGCGCGCGCCCGCTTGCGAGCGCGTAACGTATGGTAGCGAACCGATCTGAGTTTAGAGATTTGAACCAGAAACTTGCGGATGCCCGTCAACACCCCGACTCACATCGGTTCGCTACCATGTTTTACGCGCCCGCTCGCGGGCGGGCGGCCCCCGCACCAATCTAGCCCCAACCAATACTAATACCCGGGACAAGTTGGAAACTGGAATGCGTTGCGTCGAAATAAATCAGCCGGAGTTTTACACAAATATCTCGGAAACAAAGGCCAGCTTCATCATTTGCTTTGGTCCCATGCTGGCGCATACGCTGCCACGGACGGGAATTTTGCGAATATCTCGAAAACGAAGGTCGACCGCCAAAAAGTTTAGAGGAAAAAGTTGTTCAGAATGATGGGCTTGACAACATATTTCAAAGTCGTAAAAATCCGTGACGTTGCCCTCTATCTATACCATTACCCAATTCCCCACAGTGTGGCATCGCACGTTAAAGTGTATTAGAAAGGAATGCATTCCTGGGAAGTAAGATGATGGAGTCGGTAATTGCTACTGATTATTTTGCCCTCTACTAAGATAGAATTCTGTAAAGGAAGACCTTCTGTTTCGCTTAGGAAGGTGAGTGAAGGCGAAAGGTATCCACGAAGTCTCCTCAGAAACTGCTTTTAAGCAGCTATCGATTTCTCTTCCTCCCGCATATAATTCTGTTGATAGTCGACCGTGGAATTTCCCAATCGACTAGCTTGTCTAAATAACTTCCTGTTGCCTGTGTACTTCGTTCTTGCTATTCGTACTACATTCTGCATTCGTACTACATTCTGCATTCGTGCTTTTATTCCTTTGCAAACGTGAGGCTATCGCGACTCCCCTCCGCGTGGCTTAGTTATGTTAATGTTTAGGAATACAAATTATCCGGACCTGTTTCGCGCTTTATATTATTTCGTAGTTGCTTCATTCTTGCAGCTTTGCTGGCGGAATCGACAAACGTCATGGTTAAGGCAGGATACCACCTTTGACTGCGATTTTGGAGGCGTTTTTCATGAATTTTTTTTGCATAACAAAGAATGCGCAGAAACAAAATCGGTTTCAGTCATTCATTAATGTAACTTTAATCTGTAATTACACATTTTTTGAAACTGAAAAAATGAAAAATAATCTCTTGTAGGTGGCGCCAAAATACACTCCTTTGGAGGAACATCGTTAGACGGCGTGTCAAATTCCGCTTTGTACGTGGCTCTTAGAAAAAAAACCAAAGAATGTTCCTATTGGCAACAATATTTTTTTAATGCTGTACGTAGGGATTTTACGAAATTTCGATTTCTAAGAAAATGGCGGCCATTTGAACAAAAAGGTCAATTTTTTTAGGGTAAAAAAGTTTAAAGAAGTTTATAAAATTGCGCACCAAAAGAAAAATAACAACGCTACAGCAAAAGTCCTACGTACATCGTTAGATTACACCACGGGGAAGAATTGTGCAAAGTTTCAAGTCAATCGGATGAAAATTATAGGAGTAATCTGACACGCCGATTTGGAAAACATCGTTTCGAGAAAAACGCGTTTAAAGTTTTATATAGATTTATATATCTGTTCCAATCCGGTTTTTACACAAGAAAAAGGTTCCGGTCACCTTTCTAATGAATGAATTTCGATTCTATACACTTGAAAGAGTACTTTGAGAACAAAAAAATTTTCAATTTTTTTTAAGTGCGAAGGTGGTATCCTGCCTTAAAGGCCAAGAGAAATCTGATAATTGCGTAAAAAAGGATTAACATTCTTAATTCTTTACAGACTTCAATGTCTGAATGACGGTTACATTCGGTCGACGATCCTTTCGTTCTTATTTCTCCAACCTGTGGCCGCAAAAATGTGTCGACCGATTTTCGAAATAACCTGATTATTTCTCGCAACTCAATTCGCACTGCGCCCAATCGAGGGCGCCGTGATATTCCATCGACGAAAATTGGTTACATAATGGAAAATTGGTTGCATGAATTAATAGATATCGTAATTCGAGTATCTTCTTATGCTGGAACTCCCTGCATAAAAATTACCACTCTGATTACTCAAAGTTCTTCAAAACAGGCTGTTTTATTTAATACCTCAACAACGCAGTCATTTCGACAGACTACTCTTTCAACATTTCAAACATATAATTGTGATCATTATTTCCAATTATTGTCGTGGAAGGGAGGAATCAGTAAATCATCTTCAAGTGCTTGACATCCTTGAACCCAACTGCACCTAGCAGCAGACAACCGGATGTACACTAATGCAAGAGTGCAGCGCTGCCTCTGCAATACAGGGGAATGTTCACGGAAGAACGCGCAAGGCGAAAAAAACGCTGGAACTTTTAAATTAATCAAAATGAATACTCTTTCTTGCACTTCTTTTTAGTACACCACTAATTGCGGTTTCGCGAGTACAATAGAATTTCATTTTCGTGGTGGCGTTCTTGCGACATTGTTAGAGAAAAGTGGTCGGATATCATTGCTAATTTGAAGTGTTAATTAAAGGATTCTTCTCCTTGATTACACCTCGAGCATTTCCATGGTATTACTTTTTATTTCACTGATGCAATAGATCGTTAAATAACACGGTATCCCGTTAAGTAACTCGTTTAAAACACGTAACGACGCAAATCGACGTTGCCCTATTCCAAGAAGTTAGAACCTTGGCATGAAGTTATAAACTCCAAGTGGCGTGAAATTAAGCGTGCAGTTAGATTTCGAAAAATACTCGGTGCACAAGAATCGTCAGAAGGATCTCCATGTAACATGGACGATTCCACGCACTCATACCTCGAGGTCAGTCTACCGAAAATCACGTTGCACAATTACCCAAGGCTGATGTAAAGTACTGGTCAGAAGCGGCACTCTCCAGTAATTGCCCCTTGTTTCAACGTGTCACCTCCCATCTCTACTGTTTACATTGCGCGTCGAGCTTGAAATTGCAACATTACTTCTCCTCCCTCGTGAAAGCCCAGTCACCCCAAACAGAGTCCCATTCCCTGTTACTTATAATGAATCCTCAATCACTTCTCTTTATTACCTGGCTGCCATTTCCCACGAAAAACTCAGCATTTCCCTAGCAATCATCAGGAACAGTCCACTGTTACCCAAATCTCCCAGTCCTCCACTGATGAGTCCCAAAAAGCAAGCAACTTCCAAGGACCACAGTGGTCACCGCAGGAATGATCTCATCGGGGACGCCCCACGATGCAACCACTAATAAGCTAATAAACTGAAACCGATGCAAAGGGGCGGGGCAAAGATACCTGCCTGCGGCGTGATTAATCAAAGGAGAGGTGTTCCAGCGGCGGCTTTCCAGTTAGCTGGTGGATCGCGGCGGTTAAAGAAAAAGATCGAGGAGTATCTGGGGTACTTTCGACGGTCTAACACGGCCTAAGCGAGACTCGTCCGTCGCCGCGGACGAAGAAGGCGCAGGTGCACGTTGCAGCAGTGAAAGTATCCCGAGTGCAGTTACGATCTGGCATCTGTCAATGCCCTCTTGCATAGTCAGTCTTGGTCTAGCGGTGCCGTTTAGCCGGGACCAGCGATTTCAAGCACGCCTGTCGAAAGTGCCCGACGGTTTGTCAGTGAGTCGTGGATCGCGTTAGAGACCAGGTGAATCCCGACTGTACGAGGGGAAACGTAGATCCCCTGGAGAGGCACAGTATCTAAAAGAGCAGCGCGCACCTTCGACGCACCGTACCCCGAGCTGACCTAAGGGTGCCCGATAACGATGTTCCGATCGATTCTATGCGTCCACCTACTCCTGGCCGCCGGCGGCGCGACTGCTCTCTCCGGCGACTCTAATCGTGAGTAACTTGCATTTTTCTCCACCGCCCGGGCTACTTCTGGATCGCTTCCTGGTGGACGCGAGGTGTCTTTCACAGTCAAGTTTATTGGCGAACGGTTCGGTGAAAGTCTGATAAATCGATGGCGCGCGGCGGGTGGAGGTTTTGTATTTTTTTTTTTAAGCCTCGGCGAGATTTGGCTCGGGGTGGGTTGCTGGGTGAGTTGCTGGGACAAGGGGATCTCTCTAGATGGAGAACGTTGGAGTGTTACATAAACCCGGCGTGGTGGGTAAAGAGGGTCAGTCGTGCAGGCGCCCCTAAGAAATTTCATTAGAATTTCTCAATGTGTGGTTAAAGTGACAAGCTGCTTGGCAACTGGCTTTTCGTGCGGCCACCACGGTTTCCGCTTGCTTCACGTCGCTGTCCAACTTATGGCTTTACGTCACTTTAACTACCTTCTGCCTGAGGGATTCCCGTGGCTGGTGGTATTGTTCGTTTAATCGGGAACGATAGGTTCCTGTTTTTCTTTGTATAAGGGCGAGTTGCATCGCAGGGTGTTAGTAATTTAGCGATGACGGTGCTGTTGCAGCTGAGTACGTGAAACAATGCTCGAAAAGCGATCCGAAGCTGAAAGCTTGCCTGATGGATGCCCTCCACCACTTGAGACCATACTTGGCCGTTGGGATACCGGAAATTGAGCTGCCTTCGGTCGAACCCTTTCGCGTAAGCTCACTTTACTCTCTATAGATTAGAAGTTAAATACTTCCTGCCTCGTTGGCAGACCTGTGCTCCGTAAGTATCTGAAATTCGTTCAATTTTTCTCTGATTTTATCACCTGCTATTTACATCGGGACTTGAGAGAAAGCTCCGCAGGGGAAAGGATTTTTTAAATTTTTAGATGGATCTGATTGACATTCTTCGCGTAAGATATTTAAATCTAGGATAACTATATCTAAAAAGGCAAAAGAATATGATTTAGATAAATTTGATAAATTTTAGGATCAACACATTTTCGATACTCACTATTCAACGTGCTCAAATTTGGGGTAATTAAGAATGTGAAGCAAAGGAATTGGAAAAGTTTAAATATCCATTTATCTAATAATCATTAGTCCAAGTGCTTAAGGGGAGAACTTGGTGTAATCGGCAGAAATCAAGGTTCTTTTGGGGGAATTTCCTACGTGCAATCTTTTTAAAACTCTCAAGCTATATTATTATCTATTTCAACAAGTTAACAACAATTTTTTTATATAAAAAAATTCCCCAAAAGAACCTTGATTTTTGCCGATTACACCAGGTTCCCTCCTGTAACCTTAGAATAGTTTAAAGTACAAGGCGCAAGGATTCTGCAAAGAATATCGAATTGTTTGGTGCTCGTTGCCCCACGTGTTTTCCACTCTGCTCCTTCTAACAGATGGACGAGCTGACTCTGTCACTGACAGGTGGTACAAACGGTTACAAGGTTCAACTGCGTGAACTGTACGTAAAGGGAGCGAGCAACTTCACCGTCGAGGACATTAAACTCGGCTCACCCTTCGAAGCTATTATACGAATGCCAGCCCTTATCTTGGACGCGCATTATTCCAGGTTTGCTTTCGCCATCAAAAGACTCCTGCTCCGCCGTACCCTCGTACCCCTTAATACCCACTAAATCCTTCCTAACGAACGATAAACGCTATTATCACTAAACGAAATCTCTTAAAAATTATGAAACGGTTGCTCCACTTATGCAAGAAGCGACTTTCCTTCGCTGCCTTTTAATCCAAGTTTCACTTGCGACACCGGCAAAGTGATTCATCGTGAATCTTTTTAACAGCGTTTCTGTTATTCACGTGAGTTTTACGTGTCAGTTCAGGGGTGCTGATTATCCTACCAGCCAGTGGCAATGGAACGTTCCACGCTCGATTTGACGATGTCAAAGCGCTAGTGAAGGGTACCGTTTCGACGTCGCTGAGGGATGGGAAGACGTACCTTAACCTCGAGAATCTCGACGTCGAGCTGGTCGTGAAAAATGTGCAGATGAGGGTGCGCAAGATCTTCAACAATAATCGGATACTTAGTAAGTAGCTTCTTGAGGTAAAACGTCCCCACGTGTGGGGCCAATTTTAAGGGATTCTGTGATTAATTAATTCTAGTGCCCTCAACTTGCACATGACAACTTCTATCCAAATTGCACACGTAGACGTTCGTTATTATGTGAAGCTATCAGTTTGTCCAGATCTCTGCTGATTTTATCATCAGGTTTAATCTATCCATTTCTACTTACTCAGATTACTACTTACCTAGCTCCCTACCCCACTAGTCTCTACTTATCTAGGCTTCTATACATCTAAAGTTCCATTCAGCCGATCACCACTATATCCAGATCTTCAATTATCTAAATCCCTGTGTACCTACATCTTCGTTTATCAGGTCTTCTATTTACCCTAGATCTCTCTTTACCCAAGTCTCCATTTACCCAGACCAATCGAAGGAAAGCTGGTTATCGGCGTCAGTTCTAGAGGCTCCATAGCCTGACATTAAGCATAAATTTGTCACGATCGTAATAATGTTTACAGCGGAGGCGATTAACTTGTTCCTCCGAGAGAACGGGCAGGAGGTGCTAAAGGTGATGGAGCCGCAGCTGAAGAGGAAGCTGTCCGCACTCTTCGCTGGCATTGTCAATCAGCTGCTGCGTCACGTGCCAGTCGAAGTGTACCTGCTACCTTGAACATATATCTTCCCCTCGCCTCTATTGTTACTGGCTACGTTCAACAAAAACAAACAGGTCGAATTAGTAGAATCCGAAGTTGTAAGTACCATTACGACACACGTGATGAATCACAACTCTGCGTTATGTCAGGGAGACAAATCAAATAGCGAGGCAGTATCGTTAGTTTCAGACTCTAGTTTTACCGATAGCAGTGTAACGATTAGACACATCGATGGAAGAAAATATATATATGTATATATTTACAATCTATCCGCTCCCACCTTCTTTCTTTCACCTGTACTACGATACGTCGCAGTGGATCGCGCGAGAGCCGCTTGTGCAACGTGATAACAACCTCGATCTGCAGAGGCAAAAGAAGTGCAGGTGTACTAGGCTATAAAATTGCGAGATTCATTGTCTGATCACTTTTACGACGCGGATATTTAGGTAAAGTGATTGAACTGCTCACCTGCCTCGGTGCCATTTTTGTGCAACCTTGTGCAGGCTGAATTCACCCCTCACAGTAAAAATAAAAATGTTACAGTAATAAAAATAGTACAGCTTAGAGTCATTCCACGAAAAAGAAAATTCTAAATTTTCTTCAAGGTCTGATTTCACTTATGTATGCCTTACTTCCCTTCTTAAAAGGATCCTTAAGAGTTCTTCAACAAGATACTTAATTATATTCGTAATTACCGTATAAATTAAAGAAGGACACTAATGGCACAAAATCATAGCAGCAGAATAATGTTTGTGATTTATTAACTTCACTAGAACCTCATCCAATAACAGCACCAGTTAACAATTCGCGTGGATACCGTCTCGTAGCAAGCGTTGGTCGTTAGGAAATGTTCGAAGAGCACACGGTTTTATGTATTTAAAAGCAAGCTTGAATAAGTGTCCCTAGGGTCGTTTGCGTTAGACGACATTAGCATTATCGCTTCGTGTCATTCACTTCATTCTTCGATCCCATTCGCTTCGACCGCTCCAATGTCTGTCGACCATCTTTCCGCCTCTTCCTCGAGTCGCTTCTAATTATGTTCTATAGACTTAACGCGTCTCAGGGGAACACCTTCGAGAACGGTATCTTCGAGAACAAACGGTTGGTGATTTCGGTGAGAGCAGGGTCCCACATTTCCATCATCTTTGGCAGCATTCCGCGGTATACTATCGGCCAATATTCGTTGACGAAGAGCATGGCTGCTTGGTCTGAAAATAAAAGGTATCGAAAGTAGGTAATTTTCGTTGGAACTCGAAGCAGTTGCGAATTTAATCGAAGACGACACGAAAGATACACTTTATTCGCAGTAAATGTGTCTTGTCGCAAGTTCAGGACGTGTACTTTTCGGTGACGTTTCATTCGGCATTTTCAGCGAGAAGGAAATACAAACAATGTCTGCTGGGTGTAAAATTATGCAAGATAGAATCATCTTATTTAATAACGACTTGATAATGAAAACACGAGGGTTAAAAATAGCTGGCAACGTAAGACTGAATGCAACAGTGATGTCTTAAGCAAGAAATCACGTAATAAGCCGACGGTATTACATTAGGAGAAATGAATGTTGTTACGGAGGCTAAAGTACAAGTGTAAGCGGCAAATAACAGGTGAACGTACCAATTGCACTTTAATTAAGTGCTGCAGAGTCTCTTTAGATGGCCCGAGCCTTTATGCATTTACTTGATATTGTGATATTATTGGATAATATTGTGTAACGACCGGATATCGAAGTGACGTCGTTTCGATAATGAAAGTTTACGGCAATTCAAGCTGTCCTGGGTAAACAACAAGCCGCTCGTCACAGTTGCATTATGTCATCTTACCTTTTACATTCAGGCGTTAGATACACCTAGAATAGTTGAAACAATCGATTTTTCCAATAAAGAATTCGCAGAAGTTACAAAGGGAGGTCAATTCTATGGCCCCAGAATCGACGACCCTGCTTTGTTCAACAGCAGCTGCACGGCGAAGAGGACGAATTAACGTCACTTTTTTTGGAAAATATTCTTCATAAGCTTCCAAGTGCACCTTGCGATTTTTGATTAACAAAATTACTTATAGGTAAAAAACATTCATACAAAGTCCCCTCTTTTCACGATCCTAGGTGTATGTAACTTATCAGTATTAGGGAAACAGCGAGTGTCCAGCGATTGAAACTTTAAGCTCGATGGGGTTAATGAGTTCGTGGCACTGGTCTACTTACTCAATTGATCGTTTCCATTGAACAGATCACTGAACCAGATCTTCATGTGTCCAACTTCGGGTGTCACTCTAAAGTGCTCGACCACCCATCTGTCATTGGCCACGTGCCCTGAAATGTCCCACGTGCACCTCACATCATCCAGGCTGACGTTGAAGGATCCTGCTCGGGCAAAAAGTGTTACCAAGTTGATTCAAGGAATGGAAACTTGTCTCGATTCGATTGAACGTTAATTGCTGAGCGTCCTGACTCATGCTGCAAATTGCAGGCTGAGTCTGCTTCTATACGCGAGAATTCTAAGCAGTGGCGGATTTCAGGAAAAAGACGCAAATGTTCCGAGGGGCCCGAATTTTTCGTCGCCGGCCTTCTGAGCAGGGACGGCAACTGCTCATTGGCCGCCCGTTAAATCCGACACTGAATCTAAATATCTTTTTGCGCGATGACTAAAGCCTCGCGCATCGAGGACGACGGCAAGAGAAGTTGGTAAATTTGACGTTCGGATGAAGTTTCAACAAGCTCCTCTGCGCCTTCTGCTTCCCGCAACGACTAGAATCGGTGTTCGAGTGCAAAAAAAAAAAAAAAAAAAAAAAAATGGTATACCAGTTCCACCAAGTTTGAAGCTGCCCACGGAGCCATCAGCGCTGTAGTCGCCTTCGATCAGGATCTTCGGCAATTCGACATCGATGTCGAGTCGGAAGAAATCGTCGGATAGTTCCGGCTTCACGGACAAGAAACGAGCTTTGGCGATACCGTACGTCCTGACGTCGGTGGCACTCATTTTCCCACGCATCGTGCCACTGTCGTATTCGGCAGAATGATGGTCGACGTAGTAAGGATCTAGAGGTGGCATGTCGAACTCCGGAAGTCCTGTTGGGAGAATGTAAAAGAGTGAATCATTCGTGCACAGTGAATTCAGAGACTACATTGACGATAGATCGGATCATTGAAAATGGGGAGCTTCGAATGTGCGTGTGTCGAACACTGCAATAGTTTACCTTGCACAAACGTAGGCCATGCTTCTTGAATAGCGAGCCTCAAGCAGGACGAAAATTCGCCAGAGTCCTTCTGGCAGGTCTTCACGGTTGGAGCTGCAAGAAACCGGCAGCGCAGATATATGCAACGGTGCGAGAACTTGCATTATCCCATTATGGGCAAGGAAAAGGAAAACACCCAGTGAACGGTCGTTTGCAGATTTCGCTGAAATTCAAGTTACCTCCGCGGTGGAACGTCCCACGCTAACTTTCTAGCTCGCTAGTCCCCCCAGAACCAATAAACACAGACTTTTACTTCGTCCAGCAGGAGGGAAACCACTATCCCTCTATCAATCATTGCGAAACGACAATTTCGTACACAATTCGACCGGTAATATTCACGCCCTAATTAGGATAAGAAAGCTTCGATCAACGAACCTTTTCGTCCATAACTCTGCAAAATGGCAATCGGGTCCGCAACTTCAACCTTCTTGCTCCATACCACGAACGAACCTCCACAATTCCACCTCCCCAAAAATCACAACTCAGATTTCTCCGCCCGACACAGAAATTCAAATGCGCGCAACCCCGATACCCTCCCATCGTTTCAACCCCGCCGATTGTAATCTGCCCAGTACCACCCCGATCGGAGAACCAGCGAAATTCAAAAGGCACCCTGGGTGGGTCAAAGGACAGGGATGCTGCCGCTGAACTTACGAAGCTGATAGTCCCCGGCGACGAGGGCGACGCTTAGTGCAGCACAGACCACGGTGACGGCGCGGAACGACATCTTGCTCGGTTAAAAATCTTCCCAGCTAGCCTCTCCAATTATAGGAGGTCGGTTTATATAGTTTCCAGCTCCAAGGACTCTGGCAAAGCTACGTTGCAAAATTGCATGTCATTAAAGCGCGCCGACACGTGAGAGGCGAGAATCGGCTGCGCGCCGCGCCGCCGTCGCTGCTGCACCAGGTGCTGCCCGCCTCGCGGGGCTAGAACTCGGCCAGCAGCGAATTCCGGGGAATGCGTTGCGCGAGCTCTTCTTTTGTTAGCCCCTGCCCACCACTCGATCTCACCTCGCAGCTTCTCTGTCACTGCATCGGCATCCCAGGCACGGCCGCCGCGCTCCGCCGTCGTTTTCGCTCCCTCGTCCGCCCCTCCGGGTGCTCGCAGAACCGCTATCGGAATAATCTCCGCGCTTGTTTACCTTCTACCACTTCTGCGGCATTATTTTTCCGCGGACCATTTTTATATCGCTCGACCCGAGCCCGCTAATTTAGCGGAGGGGCCACGCGCACGCACAACGAGTGCGTTTTGGATGCGCGGATGTGCGCTTGTAATGACGTCGCGGGTATTGGGGCAGACGAGGCGCTAAATTTCTGTGATTACTGTTCTGTTGCGCAGCTGGTTTAATAACGTACAACACACTGGAGTTTAATCGCGTGGCTGGCGTCTAAGTATATGTACAGTCATGTGCGATACGCGAAATTACACCGCGATATTTGAGTGTAACAAGGGACAGTCGGAGGCAATTAGCGTGGAGTGACTCACGCATTTGATATTATGTCTCGAGGTGGTAATTAGGAAACACTTTGTTCTCGTTGGATCCAGAAAAACAGCAAATTCACGGGTTTTGTGTGTTACACACGGACACTTGCGATCGTCAGCGGAAAAAACTCTGCTGAAGTTTAGGAAAACTTGAAATTCGAACTACTCGATTCCCTTTCAACTTCGACCATTCAAGCAACCGTGGCACCAAAGTGGCCATCTCAGTTGCGTATAAGGAAATCCCTGAGCCGCGGCGAAGGTAAACGATCAATTACCGATTGAGATGAAAAACCGTCGCAAGACAGGGCCCGCGGGCTGCCGAGCCTTGGCATCCGTGACCTTGTGACCTTGCTACGCATCTGCGACGACGCGTTACCGTTGAAAACGATACTGTAAACAGATGACGAGCTGCCCCTACGAATCTCGTACGGTACCGTATACGCGGCTTTATGTAACTGGGATTACAAGCCGTCCGAGTGGACGCCCTTGGATCACATCGCGTCGATATGAGAAACTAGTTTCCATCAAGACGCGCACGGCTGACAAAGAAAAACGTACAACGAAACTGTACTACATACATGCCTGATCAGGCGGGCTCTCGCTCCGTTTTGCCCGATCGACACAGTTAATCGCACAAAGGGACTTTCGGCTGCGGACGGTTACCGCTGCGAGCGTTGATGGAACCAGCAGACGCCCCGTCGGGCTACATACCTTAACACCTTCTCCTATTCTTCTTTCCTCTTTCCCTTCTTATGGATTCAACTGGATGGTGCTTGGAAGTTCGGTGCAGCAAGATACACCTGTGACTGGCTGTTACCGATCGACGAAGATAAATTAGGGAAAATGGGCTTGCCGCGTGGGGTGTAGGGTAGACCGGGGGCGGTAGTAACAGGGGGGCGGATGTAACACGCTAAATATCTCAAAACATATAATAGATATTAACACCAATTTTGGATATATGATGAAGAATGACATTTGGAATATACACATCCATGCCCTAAGAGGACAGATAGGCAATAGACATGGATAGTGAAGAAAATAACTTTTCGATACCCTAAAGTAACTTTTCCTTACTGACTTAAAATTGTAATATAAACACTCCCTTTGCAAGTATGTGCTTGTTCGATTTTTTAATCTGTAATTCGACCTTTTTTAAACTAATATTGATCGTTACTTGGCACTTTTAAGCGTCTCGTTAGTCAAAATTTATAATTTAAGTTCAAAAGCATGGTCGGGGGCGATTGTAACATCGGCAGTCGGGGTCGGTTTTACCGCAACAGAACCGAATAGGGACAAAGAAGGCGAATAATATTGTCTTATTTGCATGGAATCATATAGCATAGCACAAGCAAACCAAATGAAAAATGGGTGCAATATACTGAATGTAAGGATTGAGCAGATGAAGAATGCACCAGCCAAAACGCCTTTTATTTCTGCCACAATTGCGATACCACATAATTTATTATACATAGATTTTACTTTTTTCATTTATTATTATAATTTAATACAATAAATATTTTAATTTTGTAAAGTTATATTTGTGCTACTATCGACTCCATGCAGTGTTACAACCGACCCGGGGTCAGGGACGGTTGTAACACTTTCTCCGCTTCTCATTTTTTATTAATAACCGGAATATTACTTGACATACAGCGAAACTGTTTGGGGCTCAAATAATGTCAGATAAATAAGTAACATTTTCGTAAAAAAACTTTTGTTGTAACTGTAATAGTTTTTGCGTAATCGTATTCCAAAGTCAAAGTGTTACTACCGCCCCCGGTCTACCCTACGGCATGTTGTGTATTAAGGCAGGATACCACCTTTGCACTTAAAAAAAATTGAAATTTTTTTTTGTTCCCAAAGTACTCTTTCAAGTGCATAGAATCGAAATTCATTCGTTAGAAAGGTGGCCGGAACCTTTTTCTTGTGTAAAAACCGGATTGGAGCAGATATATAAATCTATATAAAACTTTAAACGCGTTTTTCTCGAAACGATGTTTTCCAAATCAGCGTGTCAGATTACTCCTACAATTTTCATCGGATTGACTTGAAACTTTGCACAATTCTTCCGATTGGTGTAATCTAACGATGTACGTAGGACTTTTGCTGTAGCGTTGTTATTTTTCTTTTGGTGCGCAATTTTATAAATTTTTTTAAACTTTTTTACCCTAAAAAATTGACCTTTTCGTTAAAATGGCCGCCATTTTCTTAAAAATCGAAATTTCGTAAAATCCCTACGTACAGCATTGAACAATATTGTTGTTAATAGGGACATTCTTTGGTTTATTTTCTAAGAGCCACGTACAGAGCGGAATTTGACACGCCGTCTAACGATGTTTCTCCAAAGGAGTGTATTTTGGCGCCACCTACAAGAGATTATTTTTTACTTTTTCAGTTTCAAAAAATGTGTAATTACAGATTAAAGTTACATTAATGAATGACTGAAACCGATTTTGTTTCTGCGCATTCTTTGTATGCAAACAAAATTCATGAAAAACGCCTCCAAAATCGCAGTCAAAGGTGGTATCCTGCCTTAAGGGGTTAGGCCACCTTGGACGGAGCAAAATTGCAGTCATTTTCGGCATTTTTTTTAGTAAGATAATAAAATAAGCAGAAAATTTAATATGAAGCCTGTTATTATACAACTCTCGCCGGAAAAAAATCGTATTTTTTTTCTTACAAAATGGCGGCGGTAGAGCCGTGATACGCAAGATCTTGTGGAGCGACGTTTTCCACGGTGTTCAATCTCACGGCTATACCGTTTGACTTAGAACAAAAAACCAAAAAGCTTTATTTTCTGCATGCCTAAAACTATGGAAGTACGTAGCGGTTTTGCGATATCTTGAATATGTTCTGTGCAATTGACACTTTTATAAAAAAAAAAAATGCACTTTTTCTCTCCATGGTCACCATTTCGAGACAAATTAATGTTTCTGGATTTCCCTACGTACTTCCATAGTTTTAGGCATGCAGAAAATAAAGCTTTTTGGTTTTTTGTTCTAAGTCAAACGGTATAGTCGTGAGGTTGAACACCGTGGAAAATGTTGCTCCACAAGATCTTGCGTATCACGGCTCTACCGCCGCCATTTTGTAAGAAAAAAAATACGTTTTTTTTTCCGGCGAGAGTTGTATAATAACAGGCTTCATATTAAATTTTCTGTTTATTTTATTATCTTCCTAAAAAAAATGCTGAAAATGACTGCAATTTTGCTCCGTCCAAGGTGGCCTAACCCCTTAAGGGGTTACGCCACCCTGAGGCGCTCGAAACAGCACTAAACTAGACAATTTTTTTTTACTGATACTATGAGGTTGAAAATTATTTATTTTCTTCTTATGTGTAGAGCATGTATTAGTGCATATATTGTATAAATATTGTACAAAAATATTAAAAAATGACCGAGTTATTTGTTCTCCCGCGAAGCTCGTCCGCCGTTACACGCGTGACTGACCTAACAAATTATAACGCCCAGGTTCGTCTGAAATCAAAAACATGATGATTTTCGTGTTCCTTAATAAAATACCTGCAATGTAGCATACGGATTTGAGAAAAAAAAAAGATTTATTGCACAAATGAGAGCAAAGCGAAGAAAATGATACGTTTTTCACGTGGAAAAACGAATTTCAACCATTAATTATACACGAATGGGTTATCGGATGGAAAAACTGATATGCTACATCGTAGATAATACCATTAAGAATATGCGTGCCAAGTTTGAAATCAATCGGACAAATAGTTTTGGAGATACTTGATAGGTCACCTTTGAAAATGTAGTTTCGAGAAAAACGCAAAAGAAGGACAGTAGAATGGTCGCTACCTGCTGCGGAATATCGACATCCGCGCCTCGTTTAAAGTCTATAACTCGGCTATTTTGGGGAATTTTTGCGTCTACCATGACTAAAATTATTCTTAAAACTTCACGTAATAAGAAAATGCAAAAAGAAGAAATCGATTTTTCAAAACTTTCAGGGTGGCGTAACCCCTTAAGGGGGTATTCTGGTCTGACGATTAGTTTTCGTCGCGTCATTTCGGAATTTTTTTACAAAGAACCCATAAATACGATTGTTATTTAGTTTTTTGCTACATGCTTATTGATATTTGAACTATCTTTACGAATTTTGTTAATAGGAAAAAATGAAAATCAAACGCAGTTGACTGCTTTAAAGTAATGGTGAAAAAAAAACACTGTGACCATGATTAGGCTCGTTCTAGTGATCTGAAACAAAAAATGTAAAGAGATTCTTTATTTGTATGCCTTTGGCTATCGTCCCTACCAGAATTATGATAAAATATTTTGTTTTTAAACTTTCACAGACACTTAAAGTTGAAAAAATGTGTCGAGAATCGAAACTTAATTTTCAAACCCCCGCCATTTGCTTAATTTTCAATAATTTTATACCATTCTGGTAGGGACGATAGCCAAAGGCATACAAATAAAGAATCTCTTTACATTTGTTGTTTCAGATCACTAGAACGAGCCTAATCATGGTCACAGTGTTTTTTTTTCACCATTACTTTAAAGCAGTCAACTGCGTTTGATTTTCATTTTTTCCTATTAACAAAATTCGTAAAGATAGTTCAAATATCAATAAGCATGTAGCAAAAATCTAAATAACAATCGTATTTATGGGTTCTTTGTAAAAAAATTCCGAAATGACGCGACGAAAACTCATCGTCAGACCAGAATACCCCCTCAAGAGAAAATAATTGTGGAGGCTGTATTGGAACAGCTCAAAGTCGTAATGTTTTATTTAACATTACAAAAAATGGTTGTTATAATTAATTGTCGTGCTGTTCGTATAACGACGGAGGAAAAAAATGATTGCAGCCACACTGTGCATAATCAATATCCCAGCGCAGCCCCGTTCTCTGTTCGACTTTCCGCTTTTTGAAGAACACGTAGCTTGCATCTCGTGCTCGTTCAGAAGACAAGTATGTAGGTCTGCTCGCCCAGTATTTGCAGGCTGCTTACGCGGTCCACCGCTCACTGGGCACGGTGATTGTTGCTATCATGGAAACTAATGCGCGCAAATGACACAGCTTCGAAATCCCAGCGTTCGGTTGCATGCACACGCTTGCATAGCGATTTGTAAACACTTCGGTGCCTTGCATTTAGGTGGGGGGGGAGGCGAAGTGCAACGACTGCAGCAAGTGGTTTCAGTCGGAGCACCTTATAATAATAATAATAATAATTCTTTATTGCACTTTACAAAAGAAAACATAAGAATGAGTAGCACATGAGGACAGTAGTGCCATAAAGTAAGCTTCTTATTTCGAAGCATGGCAGATCTTTTTATTCCAGCTACTAAGCAACGCTAAACAAATAACAAATTCTTAACGCGCCAAATGGAATTTGCAGAGTTTGCAAAAGTTGTTATCGATTGGACAGTAAATGCTCGATAATTCCAAAGGACTTTGAGTTAATTGTTATTGCAACACAAGTTTAATTAGTTATTACGTAGACAACAGTATCGGTATGAATTTATTTCGAAAGTTTTCAATCTTTTTAAAAAATTTACATTTATCGACACCCCTCCGTCGGTACGAAAGTCTCGGTTGTATCCTTTTGCGTAACGCCATCTACGTAGTACGTTTCAGCACACGTAAACCGGGACCGCCATTGATTAAACCTGTCAGAGAATCAGCTGATCGGTTATTCACGTACGTGGAATCAGCTGTGAGCAATCATGGACGCGCTGACCGAGGAAGATTTCGTGATACCTCCAGTTAAATACGAATGTAAGTAACCGCGTCGCATCGTACAGATTTAGGGGCGTTAAATTCGAGAGGGGAAGGCTTGAATCTCGCGAGAACGTTGTACCCGGCAGCCGGCGTGCTATTGTACCGGCATCCATTTTGCCACACGTGCGAACAACGCTACCGCAATTTTAACCACTATTTTCGCTCGCGATCCTGCAAAATACACGACATTAACAGAGTATAAATGTTTCTTTCCTCAGATCTGGACCACACCGCGGATATACAGTGAGTATGAAGTTCGTAAATCGTTCGCAACGAGGACCGGTACGTTTTGGAGGTTACCGTCTCGGATAACCTATAAACCGAGGGTCGACGAATCGTCGATGTTAATAGGGACGGAGGAAATACGCATCGACGAATCATCGTGAGGCTACTTGTGCTTGAAATCTGTGTGTTTTAATGATAATCGTGCGTCGCAGGTTGCACGCATGGGGCGATACCATGGAGGAAGCTTTCGAGCAATGCGGGGTGGCCATGTTTGGGTACACGACCGATTTAGAGCGGGTTCAAATGACACAGGTACACTACGTGGAGGCAGAGGGTCACGACATGGAAAGCCTTCTTTTCCATTTCCTCGACGAGTTGTTGTTCATGTTTTGCGCTGAGCCGTTCCTCGTCGCAAAGGTATCTTCCATTTCACGAACGTCGAGCGACGACGCGTCGCATCGGCGCACTTAACGTTTCCATGCGCAACACGCTTCTCGCCCGCGATACATTCTATGCATTTCGCTCTGCCGCTCGGCTAAGTTTCGAAATAAAGTACGCCCTTTCCCCCGCAATCCGCCGTCTATGGTGGCGATCGTCCGTCGTAAAAAAAAAAAAAGGTGACGCTTTGTGTTGCCAGAAAGTGAAGATTACTAATTTCGACCTCGAGAACTTCAGGATCACCGCGATGGCATTAGGGGAGGAATTCACGATAGGCAAGCACACGCAGAACGCCGAGGTGAAAGCTATCACGTACTCGGCGATGCAGATACTCGATCAGCCGCAAGTCGAGCGTCCCGAGATTTTCGTGATCGTAGACATATAGAGCACGTAGGGCCCCGATGTCGGCGTTCCGTTTGATTTCTTGGCGCGCCTTTAGACGTTGGCTCAGGGCTACTGCTTTTAAGCAGAAAAGTGGGGATGACCACATGGGATAGAGGAGCAAGGAAGGGAGGGCACGCTCCCTTACGTCCTACATAGGGTACGATCCTTTTGTAGTTGCGTAGGGTTCAAATAAATACGTTACGAAGAAAACACCGGGCTCCCTTCTTGGCGACGTATCTCAGGTACGTGGCCATGGATCGTGGAACCCTGCGCTTCACGGGGAACAGCTCCCACCCGCCAACGTACAATTATGCTACAATACGCGTGACTCGTGTAAATACTTTGATTCTTTATTCCATTTGTTATATATATATAGATATATTGTGGAATTTTTAAATATCATCGAGGATCGACAGTGCCGTACTTCAGCTTTTAAGTATTAAAAGTATACGGAACATATATATATATATATATATTCTACATTCGCACATTTGTATATTTTTGTAAATGTATAATAAACATGTGTGTTTTCCATGCGTTCCCGTTGATGAAAATATTTCTAGCCCGCTTACAGGGTAGCCGTGTTCGATGTGTTATTAGGATGTAGTTTTTATTTGGAAGATTAGACGAGAATTTTTTATGGGGCAGAAACGGTGGAGTGGGTTGGAATGGTTGATACGAGGCGCGAGGCGGGAACGAAAGCGTAGACCTACTTTCGCACGTGCGAAGTGTACGGCCCTGCGCACAACACCCCTCCATCGTGAAGGAAGCGACGACCGCCCGCTTAGTTTCGGGCAAGAAACGGCAGGCATCGGGATCCTCCCAATCATCGGAAGTGCGCGTGTTCGATGGACTGTAATCAAAAAGTTTCAAGACTACATAAATCGCGAGTGGGTTGCTGTTGTCTGTTTCCCTTTCGCCCCCTTTCCTACGCGATAAGGCCCACGGTTAAAGGGACTCACTGCCAACATCAAGCGTGGACGTCGGTCCTGAAACCGCACACCCCTCTGACCATGGCGGACTGACACGGTAATAATCTCTAAAGGGGAATCTATAAAATCATATCGGGATGTCAGGGGCGAATAACTGACCCACCGAAACATAAACGTGTTCCGTGAAAGTCGCGGCATAGGGATTTTTCACCTACACGCTCCGGGGAGCTTGCGTGGCAGTTTCGTGGAAAACGAAAGGGACAGTTTTGGCGCGTGTGCCCGTTACAGCCGTGCAATCGTTAAACTACTCATGGATCTGTGGTCTCTGCAGTCCGTTTATCCGTTAAACGACCGGGACACGCGATCCCGCGCGGATACGACGTCGAGTGGTAACCGAGAAACGTCTAACCCTAACACCTACAGGCGATCGTGGCCGTGATATCGCGAGAGGCATCGTTGGCTTTGTAGGTCAGGAAAATGATCGGGATCGCGGCTGAATAGCGGACCGGCCGGAGAAAGATCGCGAGGTGACACGGGTCTAGGAACATTTCGGATATCGGCGATATAGCTGGCGGCGCGGTGGTTACGGTGAAAAGCGAAGTGACGGTTTTGGCGCGCGTAATCGACTCCTGTGTGCGACCGGCAGATGGCCGGTGCGCCGGTACGTTATAGGCGCGCGTCCACGAACGCACCGACACATGACAGCCGCCTAAGCGCGTACCACCACAGTGTTAAGGGTTTATACGTTGAGGAACAGGCCGGCGCAGCGGTGGTAGAGAAGGAAGGCCACTACCACACGGTGACACGCACGCTGGTCGCTGCGGCGAGCGCAGTGGAGCGCACGGACACGCGGCTCGGTGTGTTACTACTACCGGTACAGGCGGGTCTATCTGCCTCGTAGCCCGAGCCAGTTGCCAGCGCGCCAGCCGGAGCCCCGTCCATCCATCGAATCGCCCAGCTCACGAGCCGGCCTCGTGTGCGCGCGCGACACCCCGACCGAAAAGGTTTCGTTTTCCTCGCCGGTGACACGGCCGATCATGCCGAGGCGGGGCTTATCGTGAACTTTAGAACCTCTACATTCCTCGGCACCTGAAAACGCGGCGATCACCTCCAACGGCTTCCCGGCCCTTGCACGCGCGATTATTTCGGGGCCCCCCAGTCTGCTGCCTTGGCTGTCGTTCCTATTTGCCGAGATCGGCCCCGCAGAAAATGGACACCGCACCAGTGCGGTCGAAACACTGAGAGGCGAAACAGATACACAGCAAAAGAGGCTCGAGAGGGAAAGGGACGGATAGAGAGAGAGAGAGAGAGAAAGAGAGGAATAAAGGCCACGCAACGCTTTGCTACTGCTACTGCTACGGCGGCGACGACCCACGGAGACGAGGACGACGGCAACGGGGCTCACGGGCGAGCCTGGGAAGGAAGGACGGAGAGGAGGAAAAAATAAAAACGCGCGCGAGCGCCAGGGCATAATCGTATGTAACGAAGTGCGTGCACGATACATAGCCAGGGGGGCGGGGGAAGGGAGGGGGGGGAGGGAGGGAGGGAGGGAGAGAAGCGATAGAAGAAACATTTCGTGGCACCGTTCGCCTCGGGAGGCCGGGTTAACTCTCGTCGTCCCGGGCACGTTTGCCTTGTCCTGTCATCCACAGGCCTCGGTGCGATTCGCCGTCTAGAGGCGTCGAAATCGCGGCAACGGCCACCACGACCACGACGGCGACGTGTTTGCCATCGAGGAGGCAAGGATATGCCTCGCTCGTCGGTGCTGTGACACGCGCCGCGCCGTGTGCTGCTGGCTGAACCTCCCGGAAGAGAGCGTGGGCCTCCGTCTCAAAATACTGCGGTGCGGTGTTTCCACCGCACGCTCGAGAGCCAAGTAAGTGGAATAAACACGCGGCAAACGTTTCTTTTTTTTTTTTTTTCTCTCTCTCGCATCGTTCCTTCCCGAATAATAGAATCTTGCCGCCTCGACAAATAACCCCCCGCCAGTGTCCGTTTCGAAACACGCACACGTACAGGACACACATGGGTGGCTACATGATTTTTCGTAACTAGTTTCGTCACTGGGCTTGCGACGTGTGTGCGTGCGAGCGCCCGCGCGCGCGCGCGCGTGTGTGCCACCCGAACGGCTCGGTGTTCCTTGCTCGCAGTCGGTTGGAAAAGATATGCTTTACTGGAGCGCATTAGACAGAAAAAGAAACGATGAGAGACCGTTATTTCGAGCGCCACCGATTCGATGCGTCGAAAGTCGTTGGGCCCATCCTCTCTCGATCAATCCGCGAAAGCGCGCAACGATTCTAGGTTCCCTCATGAGCGTGCCGGCAGCACGCCTAACTAGGGATACTCTAGTCCCGGCTTGGCTCTTTAAACGGCCTCTGCGTATCGCGTGCGAATCCTACGCTTCGTCTCTGTGTGCGTGGCTGCGGAACTGGTAGGTACGCTTGTGTCGGTGCGCGCTAGCATAATCGCGCTCCCTCGTTTGTCCGCCCGCTCGCTCTCGTATGCATGGCCGCTCCGGCTGCGTACCGTGCGGATTTCACCAGTACGCATCGCCCATTACCTTCCCGGTCGCTGTTCCCTCGCGGACGAACGTTAATGGGCGATACATCCAGCAACAGACACGCACCGAAAAGAGGCAGCCCGAGATGTGCATGCGATCGACGCTAACAGCTGATCGCTGCACCGTACGCATGGTGCCGCAGGCAGGGCGCTGATCTAACGCCGCGTTTCTCTCACTTCACCATGATAAGAGGGAAAAGGGGACGATCCGAATCTCTGTTGTCGATAGACCTCGCGACCTGTGCAGTTTCCACGGAGCGGAAGAGCTGGAAAAAAAAAGGGGGACAGCCAGGCTCGTCGCTAACATCTGGGGCCTGAAGCCTCGTGCACATGAGGCGTTCTCCGTTTACTCGTATGAAAACCCATGGAAACTGCTGCGCCGTGTTTCCTGTCCCCTGCGGGCCACATTTTTCGGATCTCGCGCGGCTCTCGACGAATCCACAGAGATGCCTTGCATGGAAAAAAGAAGTCGAGATTTCGTTTTTCTCGTGATGCCTACTTTAAAGGACGCACGGCGTTATGTCAGCGAACGGTACGACTATAATTTGCTCGCTTTTAAAGAGCCGGCCGCGGCTCTACCAATCGATGCCGCCACGCTAGCTTTACGTCCAATGCCGGCGACGGGAGTTACACTAGACCGGGTTTTATCTTCGAGATAACATCCTACCAATCAATGCCTCCGCAGCGTGCATTGCTCCCAACCTTCGAATGCGCTTTACCAGTGCTATTGGCCTCTCGCGATCCCGTCGTGGAACACGCCGGCTGGTGTGTACCCGGCCAAACACGCGAAAACGAGACAACCGCGCAGTCCGACCGGGAGAGAAGTTCGCTTCTAAAACTGCTTACGACGCAAGGCTGCCGTAACACGACGATCCTGCTGGTGTGCCTCTTTAAACCACACCCGGAACGCTGCCTCGTGTTCACGAGACGCTTGCTCTTTTTTTCGAAAATTCTCGTACCGCCGCACCGTGGGTCCGTTCTCAGGCGCGTAGCGAGACTTTTGAAAACGGGGCCCTTAGGATCGTGCATATACATTTTCTGCTCCCTTTTCTTTTTCTCGCGGCCACTTTGCTTCCGTTCTCGGGCTTTCGAAACGAGAACCTGGCATCGTATTATGAAACTCGGAATGGGAAACGGAAATAGAAACAGCTTCTGGTTAATTATGACGAGAGTAGCGAGACCATGATTGATCATTGAATATATGTGACTGAAATAATTACTGGAACTGTGGAATTTCATAAGCTTTCGGTGCGGGTAAATTCTCAGTTTTCTGTGTAACATAACTTGATCACGCGTGTTCGCCGTCTATTAATTATTCGGATAATCTGTAGTGACTTTGTTAAACAATTGCGCAAAAATATATCTACCTTTTTCCAAAGATTATACGTGAAAAGAGCGCTGTTAAAATATATACTTTTCATTACTTTCCGGTCCGTTTCATTCGTTTTTTATGTTAACAGCTGTGATACAGTTGCGTCGAGGTGCGTTGTAAAAATTGACCGGCAATTTTAACCAGATGTTCGTTTCTTGCGGAATTGTCACCTTGCCGTTTGCCCGACCACTTCCGCTCCATTATTCCATCGAGCGATTAATTTTGTATACGGTAATATTACCAGTGTTACATTTCTTTTTCTTTCCATTACTCCCGCACGTTCATGCGATATTATTCCCTCTTCAAAATATTACCCGCCATTTACTTCTGTAAAGCACGGCAAATTTGAATTTCATCATAAAGGAAAATGGCGGAAAACTGTTATACAATATAGAAATTAACCCATCATTCAAAAATTTAAATCGTACAAGTCTCAACGGCAACGCAATAGTAGTATCAAGTCACGAATGCATCATTTCCACTGGTTCCCCTCCTTTTTTTTTTATCTTATTAATACCAGAATATTGTCATTTCCTCTGTGACGAACGTGTGGTTCTTTGGAATACGAGTTCTATTATTAGTATCCACCGATGTTTGATTCGCGAAGAAAAAGGTCCTTCCCTACGCTCCCCGTTCCTTTTGATATGCATCGAAAAAGTCGCTCCACCGTAAGTGATATCGCGACCGAATGAAATTTACTGGCGAGCGCGTAGCGTCGTGAAAAAGCCGAGAAACGAGGGAACGAAAATCGATAGAAATTTCATTCGAATGTGCTCGCCGCCTTGCCGATATTTTTCGTGCACAAATGGCAATTTTCGTCAAGCATATTGTCGACAAGGTTAACAAGGTACCAATATCTCGTTAAACGTTGCATTTTAACCTCGCCGAGCGATTCCTCTGCTCTCCTTCGAAATTTCGTTGAGTAAATAATACGTGGCGACATGCCGGAGATAACAAACAATTGTTTCCAACGAATGGAATCAAATGAAAACTACGTGTCCGCCGGAACACGCCGCACTACTCGCATTAACCTTCATGGGCGATACTGGAGTGTATGGCACGTTTTCTCTACGAACTTCGATCTTTTTAAGGAACATAGGAAGAGATTTTTTATTGCAATTTCCACCGACTTTACAATCATTTAATCGCGCGAATATACAGCAGAAATAGGAAAAAAATAAACATTCGATATATTCGATCATTTATTTGCATAAGGAATGGGTCGTGTATACATATTTTTTTAAGAAATATATCGTTTATTTTGCCCTGAATAAAACATTTATTCCTGCGTTGTACATGTTTCGTGAACATATTTCTGGAACAGATATTTCGTATATACCAGTCATCACACTGTTTCATAAATGTACATTATCTTTGTTTTTACAATATTACTCTTTATATCGATTGCACATAATTTAATATCCATAAATGCTTGCAATGTATGCAGATAGTTACATACAACACCAATGGCTCTTAACCATTTTCTCTTTCGATTAACTGCTCTTGTAATTGAAGTACAAGTGGGAATAAACAAGCGTGTACTTGGTGATAGAATAGAATTGTCTTTGTAGTATCATAAAATGAGCGTAAACATTTTGTAAAAGGAACTTGCGCGTGCAAAAGATATAAGGAAGACTTTAACTCGTGTTCAATTTATTTGTATCGCTTAAAATCCTTCACACGATATTTAATAATCGAGATGTTAGAAAACGCAGATCGACACTTTTCGGATGTTGATCTTATCGACGTTGATCGTATCGAATCTTACACCATAAGCTTGCACCATCATAATTCAGCTAGCTTATATATTTGTACATAACTGTTCTAGATTCTAAGAAATTACAAAAATGCCTCGAGTAAGGAGACAAGTGGTCTTGGAAGATCCTGCCAGGCCTGTTACACCAGACATGGCAGAGACCAAATTACGTACGTATCGAGCGCGAACAGCCTCCGTAATATACCTTACGATCTGCGTGTACGCTCAGGCACATAAATGTTACTTTCAGTGAAGACAGAATTTCTGGACGATGGCTCTTTGGACGAAGCGCAGGCGCAGAAGGTAGCTGAAGAAACGCCGAGTCCTCATCTCCAAGACCATCAATACGGACAAACGCCTTGTTATCAAGTGACGAGGAAACCCACGCAACCACCGCCACGAACTGAAGTAAGCGCGTAGTTTGGTCGAGAGCTTGACTCGTGCCAATGATCGAATAAATTATTTACCCCGGCGTGTTGTTGCAGCAAATATCGGTTCAGGCGGTGAAAAGAAGACTGAATTTGGAAATGGGAACAACCGGTCCCAGCCAATCTACCTTTAAGGCTCCTAGGGGTAAACGCAGGAGATCTGGATCGAGTTCGATAAGCGGTCACACGCCTACCAAAAGTACGTCTGTTCAGTTTCGTCGGCTCCCCGCGGGATCGTTCTATTTCTTACTTCGTTGGGAGAACAATATTGTATCCTCGTTTCAGGTAAAACGGTAGAAAGAACGCGGTACGACACATCACTGAGCTTGCTGACGAAAAAGTTCATACATTTAGTCGAGAGCAGTCAAGACGGCGTTGTAGATTTAAATGTAGCGTCCGAGAAGTTGGAAGTACAGAAGCGTCGTATATACGACATTACAAATGTGTTGGAGGGCATAGGTATTTTGGAGAAGAAAAGTAAAAACAATATACAATGGAAGTAAGTTGTTCCCACCCGCTGCCTCGTGTCGGGGCATCGAGAGAGCAATCCCCGCGGCTCGACAATTCAATCACAATTACCGTCTGTCGCAGGGGCGGTCAGTTACCGAACGACAGGAACGACATCGCTGATCTCAGAAGAGAAGTGGCGGACTTAGAAGCTAAGGAGAACACGTTGGATCGGTTGATTCACGGCGCGGATAAGAACCTTAGGGAGCTCTGCGCTGATAGACAATACGCTTATGTAACGTACCATGATTTACGTTCTGTCCCAATGTACAAAGACCAGGCTATAATGGCAGTGAAAGCACCGCCAGAAGCCACACTTCATGTTCCGCAACCTATCAATAATCTTGGCCAACAAAAGGTAACTATCGATTCACGTGCAAAGACTAGTTTCGCGTCGAGAGCAGGGCTTGTATTGTTGGCGATCCCCCGTTCGCGATAATGTGCGTCTGTGTGCGATTGCAGCTTCAAATGCACATGAGGTCGTCTCATGGGGAAATAGAGGTGTTCCTCTGTCCCGATGATCCTGCAGTCAAAACGTCTCCCAATCCGGGGTACACGACGACGCAACCTGTGCCTTCGTCAAAAGAATCCGACATGCCCTGCCTGCCTCCCGAACTGCTGGCCAATGGAGGGAGCGGGGTTCGGGTCGAACCAGTACCTTCTGTCGAGAGTTCGTTGAATACTCGTCTGAGCACTCCAGTTATATCCGCGGTTACCAGTTTAGCAGGCATGAGGGACGCGCTTTTGTGCGAGTCCGACGATTACGGACCAATGGGTGGTGGGAAATTCCAGCTCCAAACGGAAGATCAAATTAGTACTCCAGGTAGGATCGCGTACATCTTTTAAATTAGGATTTATCAAAATTCACGCCTTTCGTTATGCTTCCTCTGTTTTTAATTAAAACAGCGAGTGCTTCTAGACGAAGTACACAGCTTGATAGTTGAAGGGAAAGTTACTGCAGTTACGTTTTTATTTATTTATTTTCTTTTATTTTATAAAATTTCGTATGCGCTGCTATGTATGCTGTTTTTCTTTGCATGTACGGCTTGTTATATATATATATCTATATATATTGTTATATTTTATTGCTAATCCTGGGCATAAGATGCTATCAGTTGCAATAAGGTGAATACATCTTCCTTGAACGCTGATTAATATAGAAATGGAAGTAAAAAAGGGAATATTTAATATTTGATTTTATACAATTGTATGCTTCGAATACAATTGATTATTATAATTGTTTGTTGTTTTCACCTTTTTGTATTTTAATTTGCTTTTCTATTGCTTTGTAATGAATTCGTGCTTTAACAATGCTCAAAATATCTCTCTTCCTTTTACAACACTTCCTGCGATGTGATGAATTTCACCCATGCTTCTTTATACGCACTTTTTTTTTCGCCTGCAATTGTTACAACTCCCTCTGTTCACGCTGCTGTATCCTTATATTCTTTTTTCTTTTCGTTGTTTTTTAATAAATGCTTTTTACACTGCACTCAGTCTCTGTACTTTCGAGGTATTTTCAACCAGAAAGGTGCGCTCCTTTCTCGCATAAACGAGCCGAAGCTGCGATGGCGTTTTGGATTCGCAAGCCGCGCAACGCGATCCTTCGTGAGCTTGAAAGGGGCGTATTGTGCGCATGCCGAGAATGAATTCCGTCACTTCTCATTGGGAAATGATCTCTCCGAGAGAAGACTAGCAAGAGTTAATGGCACTTGTCTTTCGAACTTCATTAACTCAAGCTACCTTCCTTTCATTGCCCTTTGCCATTTCGACAATGCAGGATAGCCGTACCCTGATGGAGCTCTGGCTGTGACTTGTGTGTTAAAGAAATTTAAATCACATCACAGGCAGAGTTCCTGTTAGGTAACGGTTTCAAACAACAAAGCTTGTATCGCGCGAAGGTACGTTCCATGGACAAAATAATTATTGGCTTGTTTGTATTTCGTTGCATATACGATATATATATATTCCTTCATACTCATGTGGCTCGCTGTGTAAAAGCTTGCTCCAGTTTTGCTACTTACAGTTAACAACTTCGACATTCCGCGTCACACACACATCAGTCTCGCGGGGAACTAATTATCATATTATCGGGAAACTGGGTTCGGTATTACACACTTGCTTCTAACACCTCTAAGTTCTCACCGCAAATTACATATCTCTGATAATATATACAACTTTTGCGGATGAACTCCAGTGACTACCGTAACAACATTGATCGTTTGAATGACCGAAGCGTTTAATATCGCACCGCTCTTACTTTTGTAATAATAGCCGGTCATCTAAGGGACTTCGAGTCACGTATATTTCGGGTGCTCAACATTTTCCTGTAACACAAAATAGTACATACATACGGGCATACATACACTAAAAGGAAGTAAATGGAATCGAAGCGAAGGTGTTCTACGACACTGGACAAGCCCACCATTTTCTCTCTCTTCTGTTACAGATCTAAGTATCCTCGATTTTGGGGAACACCTGCTGTCCTTGGAGCCACCTCTTTCCGAAAACGACTATTCGTTCTCGTTAGGCACGGAGGAAGGGCTTTCGGATCTCTTTGATTTCAAATTCTAGAAATACGAACGCGTGTGTTATCGTGATCGCCACGGTCACAGCACCTTTGTCTTTTTGGACTATCACTCTGAGTTCGCCTCCCTAGTGTTCGAACGGATAGAGAGAATGAATTTGTTAACTCGATTAACGAACGCGCTTTCGTGCCGTAACTGGCAGTTCTTTCGTTTCACGCGCGTCAACCCGTCTGAAACGATGTACATGCATTCTGTATAATAGTTGCCTTTTTGGTCTGTTGTTCGTTTAGAATAGCAGCGTTCGCACTGGCGTCGTGCGAGCGGGATATAATTTAATTGAATTTACATATTTCTTTCCCCCAATTTTTTTTTTTTTTTTGTAATGTACAATCAAGTCTGCAACGGGGAAATCGGTATGACGCGGGCTTGGCGATGATTTTGCTTGTTAGATCTATTCGAGAACGCGCGAATGTAAATACGGGGGTTTATAGATAGGATCTTTACGATTCGCGTACGTCGACGTTGAAACGATACCGAATAGTATTTTGCCGAGGAATATGTTTTGAAGTCGCTGTTCGTTCGAAGGATGTTTCAAAAATTTCAGCACACAGTATCATGTCGATCGCTTTCGAAATCGAACCTCCGCGGGATAAAGAGACGGGGATGGGGTAAAAAGAGAAGAATAAATACGTGTACCGCGATGCAGAACGGGGCCGGGGGGGGGGAGGGGGGAAACATATCACACGAAACTGTTAACGCGGTACTCGGAAGTATTCCCGGCTTGATACGGTCGTAACCGATTAAGTTTCTGGAATGTGTTTAAAGCGAAGCTGCCTGGCGAGGCGTGAGAGCCATTTTATTTCTGTGCAATCTGTAATAAAATATTGTAAATGAAGTAAGAGTAAAAGGGAGAGAGAGAGAGTGAGGGACGGGGGGAGACATAGGGAGAGAGAGAGAGAGAGAGAGAAAGAGGAAGAGAAAGAGAGACTGGAACACGCGTCGAACAATAAACTACGGATATTTTCTGCGGTTATTGAATTGTAAAATTAATGGAACCGGTAGCGCGCGTTAAAGAATCATTCATAAAAAAGAAGTCCCTCCTAGTGTAATGTTTCTATATCGACGTGATAATTAAAGAAGGAGAAGAAAAAACGAGAAGAAAAAGAAAAAAAAGAGAGACGCCCTCGTTCCGGGCGGTCGCCTTCTCTTATCGCTGGGACTGAATCGTTTGTTTCATATATTATTATTCTCCTTTTTTTTCTTTTCTAAATCGTGTTCGAACCGGAGAGACCGCCGTCCGGAAGGATGGATCATGAGAATTTATAGGGACGGTCGATGCATAGTAGCTTGTCGATGAATCGTTTGTAAAGAGGAAATAATAATAATAATGATAACGGCAGGAAGGCATAGTTTTTATTCTATATACTTTTGTAATTGGTCGAGTTTCCCGATAGCGAGTATATATCGTGCGCGGCTCGATGCGCGGACCTGTAATTAAAGAAAGGTAATCTCTCTTGATGCGGAATGGGGGAATAATTTATTTCAGCGAGAATCGCTGTCACCCTTTGTAACACTTGACTCCATATGTGTAATATCGGTCTGGCTAAAAGCGTCGCATCGGTGAAAGCTTCTTCGGCGATGTTTGCTAAACGCACGGAGACGAACTCGAGCGTAAACGAGAAGGAGAAGAAGAGGGACAGAAAATCTTAGGCTGTATCGTCGCATTGTACACGCATATTTAATTCGAATCGTAACGATAAACGTCTAAGATTCATTCTTCAGGATACAGTGCTATTCTGGACCTGATCTAAGGGCTTTTACAAAGAGAACGTTGCGCCAGTGCAGCTTGATTTCTGCCGCGCGAGAACTGATAATGTGGGACGTGGAGAAAGTGATTTGCGTCTTGGGTACGGGCAAGACGGAGAATATTAAATATCGTTCGATGTTCCTTGAAGAATACAAGGCTGCACTGGGGGGAATCGTCTCAGCTGGAAGTCTCTTAAAGGATGTACCCTAACGTACAACTTTAGTGTACGTCCAAAGCCATAGTGCCTACACAATAATTGATCACAACCCTTCTGCAACTGTAAATAATACAAATATATATATATATATATACATATATATATGTGTATACAAATAAGGACGTGACGACCCCGATGGAAAAAAAAATGAAGAGAAACGATAGAAGAACGGAGATGCTGCGGACACCTCATTACACCGGTTATCACAGGAGAAACAAAAGAGAAGAGATATCAATTAGTTAGTTTTTAATGATTATTAATATTATTATTGAAGCATTACACGAGAGAATGTTAGTTTATAAATTCACTTATTATATATGTAATAAGTACCGTACGTTTTATAGTCAAACGAATGTTGTGCGGAATAACGTGTGCACAGAGATGTGGAATTACTTAAGTTGCACGTGTACAAAGAGAACTAGGAGGAATTTTCTTTTTTAAACGAATAATATACAGCGACGTAGACGAGATCGACCAATATAGAAAATTCTTTTCCGTCGATCGTACGTTTGTATCCACGATATGTATATTTATTTAAGCAAATACTATTTACTTTAAAAGGGAGAAAAAAATACAGTTCGTCGACGCTTGTTCTTTTCGAGACGCGCCAGCGTTTCCTCGGTTTCCTCGTAACGGATCTCAGCGTGGCTCGTATCCTTTCTGTATCGCGATGCAACATTTTGCGAGCGATTATTCTGCACAATATTCGATGCAATACCGATCTGCGACGGAGAGGATTGTAACTAGTTTCGTTTTTCGTTTTCGATTACTGGTGGTATCGCGCTTTTTTTTCATATGCATCGTGCAACGAGAGGGGGAAGCAAAGAGGGAGAGAAAAAGAATAGGAGTGCGTGGATGTGAGCGTGTGATTATAGAAATGAATGATATTAATGATACGAATGTGTTTAACGGTCGGCGATTACGGTCCTGGCCGCACCAGTGAGAAGTTACAATATTTTCTACCTGAATATTTGTGGAGATCTTCCGAAGTCTGAACATTGGCTGGATCCATTAATTGATAATCGTTCATGTTATATATTGCCACCGCTCTGTTGGAGGGGCGTGCCCACAGACACGTCGAGTTAAGCAAACAAAACGAAGCTTCTGGCGCCGTCCGCCACGCTCAGACTTCCCGAGATCTTTTTATAATAACTTATCATGATGATGGCAGTCCATCGTTTCATTTTTAACCCGATATTCGTGAACCTCGACCCGCTTCTGGCAGTCTGTCGAATAGACGCTTTTCGTATTTTACACGAGAAGTCGTAGCGCGTACCGTTTCGTTCCTTTTTCTCCGTTTCATTCAACGAGACTTTTATAACGCGACCGCGTAAGCATCCAGGAGAAATAAATTATTTCCAAACCAGCAAACGACAATTAGCGATTATTCGGATGGACATAAGAAAATTTATCAGTTTTAGAGATGCATCGATATTCCTTGTAACTCATTTGTTAGCTCCAGCCAACGGTTACATTCGTTTCTGTACCACGCACGCATACACTTTTCTACAAGTACCATATTTGAGAGACTGTCCCAGAATAAATGGCAAAAAGGAAAATTGATTCTGATCGAATTGTCTTTGAAGAAAGGGGGGAAAAAATTGAGCGATGTATGTACCAATACGACGAACGAGACTTTTGTCACATTTTATCGGCACGATCTGCCGAGGGAGCATCGTAAAAAAAAGAAAAGAAAGAAGAGAAAGTTACAAAATATAACCTTGTGTAACGTCATAGGGAGATGTTGATGTTGTTTGATTATTCGAAACCTTTTACGCGCTCGCAAACATCTGCAAACGTTTACTTATGTTCGTTTCTTTTGTAAATCTCATAAATGTAACGGGATACGTTCGCTCGAAAGGATATTTAAACATTCTGTGGTATACGTTCAACTTTGACTCCACCAAATTCTCCTGATTTTATTCAGATTTCGGTGTTTCATTTCGAAAACGACATTAAAGGCGTAAAGTGTAACAGCTTCAATGGCGCGCTGAATTCGTATTCAACTCAGCGATGTGCGCATGCGCGAGCGCCGCTTATATGCGCGCTGCCGTTCACCGCTCACCATTCGCGCGCTAACTGTCAACGGGAGAGGATCGTTCGCGGCCAGTGCATTTTGAGGTTTTGTTTACATAACGGTATTGCGATCGCGCGTAGAGGTTAAGTGTAAAATACTCGAAACGTATCCATTCTTTTCGTATATTTTGGTTAGTATAATGTGCATTAAGTTCGGACATACAATAATTACCGCAAACTGCAAATTTTACTTCGAACGCAAAGGTACCGTTATTCATACTCTCCTTGGCATCATAGCAATTATTTATATACAATGCGAAGCATTTAGCAACATTTCGATGAAATTGTGCTAGCGCGACTCAGGTTTGCACAAATCCAACTTCTAAACGCAGATTTAAATCAAATGTATGTTCCTCTTTACGCAAGCCAGATAATCGGGCAGGCGAAAAGTCTCTAGCAGGAGAATTATATTACTAGCATAGTAACAAGCATTGCGTATCAGCCTTTACGTAGAAAACATGCAGGACAAAGCCCCGTAGACGCCGCTTTTAAAGTTACGCTTTAAGTTGATCAGTGGGAATCAATTGTTTCCCATTGGCGCGAATTATCGAGTAATTTCCTAAATTTAGGCGATATTCAAAACTGACGACCCAGAAGCCAGCAGTCAAAATAAGCAATTCAAAGGATCCAAGCATGCCACCGAAGTGTAAATTTCAAGAAGGCACGTATTTACTTTTTTGATACAGTTCCACCGAAAGCTCCGATATCTACCGATAACTGGCTGTTAATCTCTTCTTGCCGTTTAATTCGTAATCTTACTCGTAAATTGTAGGGGAGAAGGTCTTGTGCTTTCACGGCCCGCTAATTTACGAAGCGAAATGTCTAAAGTCCTCCATTACTAAGGAGAAACAGATCAAATACTTCATTCACTACGCTGGTTGGAATAAAAAGTAGGTATCCGTTTTGTATCGATTAATTGGAAATAACGCGGATAAAGCTCTAAGGATTTGTCGTAATGTAAACAGCTGGGACGAGTGGGTGCCGGAAAGCAGAGTTCTCAAATACAACGAAGCGAACGTACAGAGACAAAAGGAGGTTCAGAGAGCCCACTCGAACCAGCAATCGGCGCAGAAAACCAAAAAGGGCGGCACGTCCACTAAGACCCAAGGGCGCAGGAGCGAAGGCGTAAGGGAAAAGGACGCCGACAGTAGAGCCAGCACGCCGGTCGCTACGGTCGAAAAGCCAGTCAGTCGGCTTAGCAAGGGCACCGCCAGTGCCATCGCGCCGTCCTCGTCTCACGATACTACACCGGACGCTCCGCGTAAAAAACGCAGGTGGGTTTTCTCTTTGGAGACCGTCGCAGGAAAGATTCGTCGAGGGGGGCGAGGAGCGTGAAGTAATTGAAATTTATTGCAGTCGTTTGGAGCCAACCGGCGACACCGAAGAATATCTTACCAAGGTGGAAGTGAAAATTAAGATTCCGGAGGAATTGAAATTCGTACTCATCGACGAATCGGAAGTTATATTGAAACACCATAAATTGCCGGCTTTACCGGTGAAAAATACGGTGGACAAAATTTTGGACGACTACGTGGAGTCGAAATCTTTGGGCAAAAGCGATTCAGTCAGGTAGTTGCGCGACGACGATAACGACGTGCGTTACGAGAAGTAGCACGTTTCAATTTTCTTACGAAAAGTAGCACGTTTCGGTTTGCCACGAAAAGAAGCACGTTCCATCGTTTCTGACGAATATTAGCACGTTTGGTCTTCTGCCACGGAGATTAATACATTTCACTGTTTCGCCATGAAGAATAGCACATTTCGTACTGTTTCGACGGAAACTAGCACGTTATACTGTTTTCGCCACGAAAAATAGCACGTTTGGGAATTTATGGCGAAAACTAACATATTATCCGGTTTGACCACGAAGAATAGCTCGTTTTGGATTATACTGCAGACTGCAGAAACTATCGCGTTTCAGCGCGTGGGCAGTTTAAAAGAATTCAACTGTTGAAAATATTGTTTAATAAATAATAATTCCATCTAATCTCCAAAAGACAACACATATGAAAATTTTTATCTACATAATTTAAGTAAGGGAAAGTGGAGGAATTGCGAACGCGGGGTAAACCCGAACATGCTACTTTTCGTGGCAAACCGCTCTAACATGCTAGTTTTCGCAGCGAAAGACGAAACATGCTATTTTTCGTGGCAAACCGCTCAAACGTGCTAGTTTTCTTAGCAAAACCCGAAACGTGATAGTTTTCGTGGTAAACCGCTCAAACGTGCTAGTTTTCGCAGCGAAAGACGAAACATGCTATTTTTCGTGGCAAACCACTCAAACGTGCTAGTTTTCGCAGCGAAAACCGAAACGTGATAGTTTTCGTGATAACGAAGGCAAACGTGCTAGTTTTCGTAAGAAAATTGAAACGTGCTACTTTTCGTAACGCACGTCGATAAGTTCTCTTCGTTCGACGGAAGTCCTTTTTTATCCTAACGTTGAATTTATTTTCAGAGAAAGCACATTGGAAATAACCAAAGGCATCCGTGAATATTTCAATATATCCTTGGGCCTGCAGTTATTATACAAATGGGAACGTCCCCAATTTATTCAAGTTACGAATGAGAATCCTGAGACACTGCCGAGCCAATTATACGGAGCATTCCACTTATTGAGGCTATTTGGTATTACTGTTATTTAAATCTTGGGATTCGTATGTTTGCGTGAATTAATAAGAGAAGCTCATGCGATTAATTACTTTTGCAGTGAGACTCGGTGGGATGTTATCGTACACCACGTTAGACGAAAGGAGCATACAGCTACTACTATCGCATTTTCACGATTTTTTACAATACTTACAGAAAAATAACACTGAACTCTTTAATCTTCAACAAGATTACGCAGATTCGCCACCTGATTATCACAGGAAATATGCTTAAGTTAGTATGAACAAATGGATATTTTAAATTAATTCAAGGAATGTTACTACCTTCTCGTCTAGACTATCTCACGTGGCAGCTGCGATGTTTGTTTAACGAACAACGTACATTGACACTGTTATGCTATAGTTAATTCGTTATACAGAGTGCTTAGGTTAGTATATAATCTGAAGGCTTATACGAAATATTGTGTTAAATATTGTCGAAAAAGAATTGTGAGCTTGATCTTTTCTTATCATTGAGTGTACAGAAAGAAAGAAAAAATACGCAGAACTTAATGATATACACTTTAGTTTAGATCAAAACATTGACGATGCTTTTTATTTATTGTAAATATAATGTATCGCAGTTTTTATTACCTAATTACAATTTTATACTTATTCGGGGGTGCTCTACCGAAGTAACGTTGTTTCTTTTCATCATTACGACTAAATACGTTTCTACTTCATTATCACCTCGATTGTTTTCGGAGTATCCGCAACTATCGCACTTATAAAACTGGAGCATTGTAATAAACATTTACAGTTCCGTTTAATATTTGCATTTGAATGATCAACTATGATAAACGTTAACAATGTTGATAATATCATTGAACTAGAATCAGTTCCCACGATGCGCACTATACCAGAATAAAGTACCTTAATTACATTCAAACGAAACTTCCTTCATTAAATTTTCACGTTATATTCGACCCACTCTTTCAATTGCATTCGTCTCGGTGTATCGTTCGAGATAGTATTTTGCAAATACTTGAAGTTCGATCCGCCTCTGATTTGTCATGTTCTTCTCTGTATTTACGTAGGACCGGCAGTCGATAACAGCACGTACGACGCATGAATCGACGGGGCACACATATATATATATACATATATATCTCTCTGTATATATACAGTTAAATGCGTACACAAACGTATCAGCCAGTCCGCAAACATCGGGTCAGTCAGTCAGTGGCAAGAAAAAATGGCGGATGTCGAGTTGAACGTCGACAACCTGATACAAAGATTGTTGGAAGGTACGTGATAAGAAATGGGAGCCTCGGTGAAACGAAAGTGTCAAGTTGCTCTCGTGATAGCCGTCTTCGATCTGGTGTACAGTTTGCCGAAAGTTTTTCCAAAGTATATCGAGAAAACTCGCTCGACGCGAAGTCGCCGCGCGTACATCGCCAGTATATACGTTCGTTTTGCAGCCGATGGGAGATTAAATCGTGCGCGGTCCACTTTACGCTGCCCGATATCCGTGCTCCGTCAGCCTGCGGGCCGTATCTCTTTGCTCCCCCGCGTTATACGATCGATGCCCGGTCTGCTCGCGGTTTATAGATTCGAAAAAAAAAAAAAAAACGGGAAGTAAGAAGGAAAAAAAAAAAGAAAAATATTATCGATCTTCGAGTGTTGCAGTCGCCGCGAACGACGTAAACTCTTCGCGTGCCGGACGCCCCCCCCGATCTTATCCCCCTACGTCTCTTTAGTTTCCTCACAAGGCAAAACTGTTACTTTTTGTTTGTTCTCTTTCTCATGCTACGTGTCGGAAACTGTGCGCGGTAAAGTATACCACACGCAGAAAGACCAGGTTCAGAAGAAAGCCAAGCTAAAAGATATTTTCTCGTCGGATTTTGTCGGTAGGCAACAAGGAAAACCAACCCCAACGTAGTACTTTTGCGTTCGTTAGCTGCGTCTCTTACCTGCCTCAAAGTCGTACGTGAAAGCTCGCCGTCGTTCGCTTTATGGTTTACAATGTACGACCAACAACGTAGAAGCTAGATTTACATAGCATTGTCGCACCCCGCAACGTCGAACTTCTCCCAAGACATTCTCGGAGTCGATCTTGCCGTTGTACCACCAGCGTCCCGCCCGCCCCCCCTAGCTTTTCCGATATCGTTGCACCGAGCCTGAAATCTGGACCTTTAACGGAGTTCCTTGGGCATCCTGTTCGTACGTCGCATAATATTCGACCTAAAGTCATTTCCACGAAAGGGTATAACTCTCCGACGATCCAGTTTGCACGTGAAATATCGCTTGAATGCATATTAGTTTAACCGCATGCTATACGATACTTGTCAGTGTTGATTTACAAGTTTACTTCCGTTTATGGGAAACTCTATGTGTATGCTTCTTTGTCATGTTTTATGAGAAACTCCGTCACGATCCCTTTGGAGATATCATGGCACAAGCTGAATGCTCCTTGGCAATTATTGGTTTCGATGTGCATAATCCTGGCGTACGTTCTTCTTGATGTTTCCAACGATAATTATAAGTTACAGTGCTGACTTTATTGAACGTGTATTTGTTAGGAATGTCTGGTTCGACTGATAGCTACTGTAAACGGACGCCACCCGTTATTCCTTGGCTCGAAATGTTAATGCCTAGCGGAGGACAGATGTTCCTCGTAAATCGATCGTTTCTCTCGAATCAGCCGTGTAAATATTTTCAACGAGAGGCGTATGAAATTGATAAGATTGTTAAGACGAAATCGCGACGTGCGACGCGCGCGAAGATTGGCCCGAGCCATCATCCGCGGGCCTGATCAAATATAATGATGACGACCACCAAGATTCTTTTTATCATTCGCCCCGTTTCCGTAAATAACTGTAATATTAATAGTCGCGACGCTGCCCGGCGTCTTATCGTTTACGAATTTCGGATCGGTCCTCCTCTCTCGGAGGATCTTCCTCCATCCTCCCTCCGCCCCTCCGCCATTCAATCGTGACGCTTAGATAGTCGTTGATGTGACCTTGGTGATATGCAGTTTTCCAATAATCACCATCGGCCCAGTTCAACCGCACCGTGAATTCCTTTATGGCTATAAATAATCCAGCGACTACTGGTACAAGAGATTCCAACGAGTTCTCCGGGTACGAAATTTTTTTCGCACGCGGCCGGTAAACAACTGTGTGTTGTATATCGCGATTAGGGGTGACACGTAACCGAGCTTTACCTTGCCCCGAGCTTCTTGTTTTCGAGTGTTTCGCGAGGCGTATAATTCCAACTCACATAGCCACTTAATCCCTTCGAAGCATTATAACTACAGTGTGCGGCAAGCTTTCGTATTCCCCGATTATTGCATCAAAAGAAAACCTATATATCCGCGCAGCTTGATGCCTCTGTAATCGAGCCCGCTCGTTGCATTCGAATCAGCCATTGCGTCATTCGCTTGAAAACCGCGTCGTTGAAGAAAAAAAAAAAAAAGAAAGACGTTTACACGTTTATTTCCGTGTTCGAGAATCGCCCTTGGAGCGTCCCGGTCGAGCAGACGCGACGCACTAAGCTTGCAACTCTTGAAGTCTCTTCTCCCATTGAAGTCGAAGGATACGTTTGCTTGAGAGTCGATCTATTTAACCGGGACAGTCTCCGCGAGCTAATTGAGATTCATTATTTAGGAGCAGCTCGTTTAAAAATAGCGCTGTGCAAACGCTTAAGAGAATGAGAGAACCAATCAAGGAAGATTCGTCGAGAAAGAAACGACTCTTACTCGGATTCATTGAGCCCTCCCCTATTACCGCCCTCGATGCATGAGATCCGGCTTACACGTCACGCCAAAATACCGAGAACCCCGAACAAAAGCCTAGCACTTTCGTATGTACCAGCTTGATGTAAACAACGAAGAACTCAAGGTCGCTTCCACGCCAAGCCGCACGCGACCTCCACTCGCCTCTGCTCTCGCACACGTAATTCTCTTAAAGCGCGCAGGACAGTAGGGGTGGCGCAAGGACGCGGAAGACTCCATCCCTTGAACTCACCCCTATCGTCCGCGTCGATTCTACCTTCGACCCCCGCTATCAGCGACCTTGAGGCGACGGAATACCCTTTCACCCTTACTTTCGTTATAGCGTTGCGCGCAATGAGAACACGGGCCCATACAGGATGGACACGGCGATCCGTAGAGTCTCCGAGTAATCGTGTTACCCTTGTCTTGTCCCTCACCCCTTGCAATCGGTTCTGCCCAGTCGGCCACTTGCAAATGCTCCAGCGTAGAGAAATTATGCTCGAAAGTACACCTGTGAGAACGAAATCCGTTTGAAGCTTCGCGTTGATCCCGTCGCCGGTCAGCATGGAAATCTAAAACGTGCGAATTTTTGGGCGCAGTCAGAGGATGCCGGCCAGGAAAGACCGTCTTAATGTCGGAGGTTGAAGTGCGCGGCCTTTGCCTGAAGTCACGGGAGATTTTCCTTCAGCAGCCGATCCTGCTCGAGCTGGAGGCACCGCTCAAGATCTGCGGCGACATACACGGCCAATACACCGACTTGTTACGGCTGTTCGAGTACGGCGGCTTCCCGCCGGAGGCCAACTACTTGTTCCTCGGGGACTACGTCGACCGGGGCAAACAGTCGTTGGAGACGATATGCCTGCTGCTCGCGTACAAGATCAAGTACCCGGAGAACTTCTTCTTGCTACGCGGCAATCACGAGTGCGCCAGCATAAACAGGATATACGGGTTCTACGATGAGTGCAAGAGACGGTACAACATCAAGCTGTGGAAGACGTTCACCGACTGCTTCAACTGTCTACCGATCGCGGCCATCATCGACGAGAAGATATTCTGCTGCCACGGCGGCCTCAGTCCGGATCTTCAGGTGATTCGTCACTTAATGAGGATCGTTTCGAAAGTTTTTCGGTACAGGATTCCGATGCACTTCTTACGCTTCTGTTAGTGGGTCTGCATGGGTTGCTCTGTTATGCTTGATGGTTTACCTTTCGAGGTAACTTGGTATGGGGAATGCTGAGTTCTTGAGGCTGGATCATATTTCTGTTACCACTTTACTATGAGTTCCGCTAGGAGGCCGCGGAGTCTATTGTAATCTTACGTAACTTCCGCGTTTCTGGCAAACGTGTAATCGAGGGTACGGCCTTTTAAATAGTAGAGCAGTTTCCGCGATGCTGCGCGCGGAAGTGTCGTATTAAAGATCGATACGGGCTTAAAGAGCACCGAGCCGAAGCTATCGCTTTCGTGAATTCTTTAAATCCGAGCCAGCGCGGATTTCATTTCTGAAAACTCTTCGAAACGATCCGCGATTAGTTTATATTTCTATCGTGCTTTCGGAATCTATTGAAACGTTCGTTTACTCTGATATGTATCGGTACTGTTGTACGGGTAGTGAAGATTTTAGATGGTGTATCGGCTTGCTTTTTAAAACTTTCAAGTTCAAGAGATACTCGAATTAATCAGGAGAAATTGGTACTTGTAACAGAACTTATACATTTGATTTACATTTAAAAGAGAGATTTTTTAAATATATTGCCCGTCGGGATAATCGTTAGGGAGATCGGGCCGTTTAAAGACACCTGGTTTACGTTAAGGCAGGATACCACCTTTGACTGCGATTTTGCAGGCGTTTTTCATGAATTTTTTTTGCATAACAAAGAATGCGCAGAAACAAAATCGGTTTCAGTCATTCATTAATGTAACTTTAATCTGTAATTACACATTTTTTGAAACTGAAAAAGTAAAAAATAATCTCTTGTAGGTGGCGCCAAAATACACTCCTTTGGAGGAACATCGTTAGACGGCGTGTCAAATTCCGCTTTGTACGTGGCTCTTAGAAAAAAAACCAAAGAATGTTCCTATTGGCAACAATATTTTTTAATGCTGTACGTAGGGATTTTACGAAATTTCGATTTTTAAGAAAATGGCGGCCATTTGAACAAAAAGGTCAATTTTTTTAGGGTAAAAAAGTTTAAAGAAGTTTATAAAATTGCGCACCAAAAGAAAAATAACAACGCTACAGCAAAAGTCCTACGTACATCGTTAGATTACACCACGGGGAAGAATTGTGCAAAGTTTCAAGTCAATCGGATGAAAATTATAGGAGTAATCTGACACGCCGATTTGGAAAACATAGTTTCGAGAAAAACGCGTTTAAAGTTTTATATAGATTTATATATCTGCTCCAATCCGGTTTTTACACAAGAAAAAGGTTCCGGCCAACTTTCTAATGAATGAATTTCGATTCTATACACTTGAAAGAGTACTTTGAGAACAAAAAAAATTTTCAATTTTTTTTTAAGTGCGAAGGTGGTATCCTGCCTTAAGCTAGAGTCCTTATCGCGGACGTATCCGGAATTAAAACGCTCGATCGTAAGTGGCCTTACGAAGGAAAACTAAAAACAGACTTGTACCTCGAAATATTGATTTTCTATTTATATTCGGAGCAAGCAGGAAGAGATTAAAAGTTCGATCCGCGTTCTATGTTGAAATGTCAAAAGATTGATATCTTTATGGAGTGAAGTATCGATTTCTTCTTATCTCGCTTGTTCGTGCATGAAGGAGGGGGTTTTTTTTTTTTAAAAAAAATTATTGTACAAGGGTAATCCACGAAGTCTTCCTGTACGTACATGCCAGTACATCGGCAAAATTCATAGCTCATTGATTCCCAATTCAGAAGTGTCCTCGGCATTTCAATTTCGCAACGTTAAATATCGATGGCGCCTAGCATATGCGATTCCTCGGGTAAGAGAGAAGTTATTGTCCCTCGATGAAATAAGACACGTACCGATCGTTGGTCTGCTTTTTAACGTATCTTTGATAATCAGTTTGCGCACATTTCATAACTCTATTAGCGGGGTCTCGAGACGTAACGTGTTTATAACTCGAACGACTTTATGCAACAGAATATGGAACAGATCAGACGAATCATGCGCCCGACCGATGTGCCCGACACTGGCCTTCTCTGTGACTTGTTGTGGTCTGACCCGGACAAGGAGGTGCAGGTATTGAATTCGTTTATATAAGTCCCGTGGCTCCATTGGAGAGCGCTCTAATCGACCCTGCACCATGGACTCTGCCGTTGTTGTTACAGGGATGGGGCGAGAACGACAGAGGCGTCTCCTTTACATTCGGCCCGGACGTGGTGTCCAAGTTTTTAAATCGGCACGACATGGACCTGATATGCAGAGCGCACCAAGTAGTGGAAGATGGCTACGAATTCTTCGCGAAACGGCAACTGGTCACTCTGTTCTCTGCCCCGAATTATTGCGGGGAGTTCGACAACGCCGGCGGGATGATGAGCGTCGACGAGACCCTGATGTGCAGCTTTCAGGTATGATCCGTGATCGCGCGGTACCCGACGCCCCGTACGCCTCGGTTTTTAATTCGCGCGTGTACCTTAGATCTTGAAGCCCTCCGAGAAGAAAGCTAAATACCAGTACGTGAAGATGAATACGGGCCAAGGCGCAAGACCATCTACGCCACAAAGGAATCCCGTAAAAAAGAAATGACAGCCTCGCGCTAAATATTTGACACCGACACCGTTAGTGGATGCTCTTGTGTTAGGTAAACTGATTTGGCATTTAAGGAAATTTATCATTAATTTAATTAAACTACACGTAATATTAAACTTAACATTAAGGGAACTTAAGCTAATAGACAGCAACATTTCTATCGAATAATAATATTAAGAGCATAAGAATTGTAAGATACGCTCTACCACTACCAGCAGTCACGGCGGGAAAATGAATAACATAACGAGCGGGTGAGATATATATATGTAGTGGTGTTTCGATCGTCAGGAATTATTCGTCACCGCTGAAGACCTTTAAACCACAGTTTTAACTTTCTCCCTTTGCGCATTATTTAAATTGTAGATATCTTTAAGTATATAATTATGTTGACTGATTAGTGATTAAAAAGTAACCATATATATACATATATATATATATATATATATATATATATATATATATATATATATATATATATATATATATATATATTCGTAGAACCTGTCCGAGTGTGCTTGCTATGGAACGTTTTAAAAACAATTCTCGACCTTCGCCAATACTTTTCATGAGTATTACTTTTCATGTTTCAGCGTGAAGACGTCAAGAGAAGTGTGTAAGATTACCTCTTCCTTGATTACATCTTAATAAGATAAGTAATATAATAATTAAATGCGACACTCTTCTCATTAATTCGAACAATGGATCACTCCTGTATTTTCTGGGGATTATTTACGCGCACCTTCCAGATGCAGGCGGCCATTCACGCCATTAGCGTTTAAAAGAATTTCAACATTCTCCCATTTGACTATTTATTGCTTCCATGTTGAATGTTCAGTGTAATTAGACTCGCTGATTACTCCTAATAATCCTCTTATTAATATCGACACATCGCTTCGCAGCTAACTTGATTATTATCGTTTAACGAAACGCGCTGCCGCGTCATGTACATAGATACTCTTTCATTTCTCGCTCCACCATTTTCGTTCCTTCTTTCTTAAGCCGTGCCTAGAGCAGGTAAAACTACTTTAGTTTCCAGTATTCCAAAATATCGACAGCACGTTCCAAGGTACATTGTAGAAACGTTAGATTGTTTATTCTCCAGAAGAAAAAAAAAGCAACCAAAAAAAAAAAGGAAAAAGATCGGAGAGAAACAGAGAACCAGTATTTTTAAGACGATGTCTCTACTATGCAGATTATTATTATTATGCCTTTATTCGACGGAAGCGTATGCTCTCGAAGAAGGGGGATTAAAGGAAATAAAAATTATCTAAGATACGAAATATACTTATTAAGGGGTTGTCCTTAAGAGGAATCTCAGTTGCTGAGAGATTTTAATCTTGCGATAAGTGGAGATATATATATATATTAAACTGAGGCAGGATATAAAGATGTTAAGAAGAACTACTCTTTTTTTATTTGACAAAAAGGAGAGACTCGGTTTATTGTCATTTCAGAGAACTTACTATTTCACTTTCAGATGTTTTGTCGTTTTGCCTCTCTGATTGCAGTCGAATTTCTCGATCCGCTACGCAGTCACGATTGTTTTGTAATTAATTTCAACGAAGCGACAGTACAGCATTTAGTTATTCGTAGTGCGTGCTCGAAATAGTATAGCGACAAGGTATATCCCCCCATGTTTTTGTTCGTACTCAAGGCATTTATTTCTGTAAAATCATTCTAAGGGAATGTGAACATTCCCGAAAGCCCACAGTACCGCTTGCACTTTCCGCTAAGTTGTGCGATATAAAACGTAGTTTCCATGATTGACAAATGACGTGCATAGAAAGTATCAGAGGTGATTCGACCACCGACATGTATAGAAACTAAGTGATTAAGAAGATTTATCGAGAGCGTCTAAGGAATAATACAATATTAAAAGGAAAAACAGATAAATAAATAAAAAAAGAGAGATATATATATATAATAGATCGCATTATAATGCCAGAATATACTTAGTTCCAGAAGCGAGAGAAAGCATCAACATTCACGTATTATCTGAAAGTGAAATAATCGACTTCGATGCATCGTTAGGCGATGAAGTGAGTTTTGTTTATAAATATATATATTTGTAATTTATGTTTGTTAAAAGTGTTATTTAAGCGGCGAGGACGAATCATTGCGGAATGTTTTTTCTATTCGCGAGACTTTTATCGATTTATTGTATAACGATTATTAGGAACTGTTAATAGAGACCGAATTACGGAGCGTACTTGACGAAATTGTACATCGGGTTATGTTCGTTTGAAGTATATTTAATCCTTAGCGTTTAGAGTACTTGCGGTAGAGAATGGAAAAGGTCAGGCATAAACGTGTCGTATCGAACGGCCGTCTTCCCGCCACTTTTCAGCCCACCCCCTCCTCGAACCTCCCCTTCCCCCAAACTTCCCTCCTCCCCTCACCCAGTATAAGTTTAATTGTAAAAGAAAGCGGTTGTGATCCCTCGATATGCGTTTTGTCCGAGACTCATAAATTATATATACAGATATTATATTTGTAAAGAGGCCGATCGGTCGTGATTCGACGATGCTCTATCAAATTATATGGTAAATATATAAAATATACCGAGACTTCGACGAAGTCAAGATCGACGTGTCTGTTGTTAAATCGATCGAATCCCGGCAGTGCACGCCATGTAATTGCGGCATCCTAAAGATGTAAAACTTTCAGATAATAAACATGCATATTGTTGTACAAACCTGCGATTCATTCGACGATCAACCGGTTCGATCCCCGACAAACGGGGGGGCAAGAGGATCGGGAGGGCGAAGGGAACAGAGAGCGATAAGATAAATTGCCCCGTCGCGTTGTTACCGACAGAGAGAACATCTTGTAGTAAAATTTGGGCAGTGTTTATTTTATTCGAAGACAGCACGTATGAAGAGTTACAGTAAACCATAATTGGCCAGAAATGTTAAAATAAATAAAACTCCGTGGAGAACGGCACGCGCTGTGAGAGAATTAAGACGGTATAATCGGGCAAGAAGGTGTCGAACATTTTGTTTAGGGTGCGATGCGAATACTCTTTCATAATATATTTCTTTTCCCATTCATTTTTCGCGACTTTATTTTCCATTTTTCATCGATCTTAGTCGTGTCACCCGTCCCTTCGGCGGCGACACGCGGTCATCAGTAGGCGTGAGCTGGAAAAAATGATCGATCGGTCAGGCACATACAAGAATTAGTCAATAATGGCGGGGAAAGATTTCGAAGGGTCAGCGTCGAGCGGTCCGTAGGAGAACCCACCCATCGAAACAGCCGGCAGACGAGCCGCCCGTGGTTCGCAACGGTTGTCGTTGCGCGCCAAATCGAGTTTCGCGTTCGTTTAGCCGAAGGCCAGAAATCGCGGGAGGACGTGCAATCGCGCACGGCCTCGTCGGAGCCCTCGACGCTTGACATTCGGGACGAGTGGTTGCGGTGAGAATTAATAGAATACTTTCCAAGACGCTGGGAGCAGAGGGGAGTCTTGGAAAGGTAAACAAAGTGATAGACGTGTCTCGAGTGACATCTATAAAGCTTGCGTGTTAACATTCCACCGTCTTCTGCGAACGCAAACTACACACTGCGTGCGAAGGGAGGCCCCAAGAAGAAGTTTACTAAGGTTTATCAATGCTGACGGAAGTTCTCGTTCGCAGGTGGCGGTTCGATTCTTTTTATCAATACGTGTACACGCGTATATACATATATTAGTCGAGTGAATATGTACATATAAAGGAACACGTTCCAAGTGAATAAGACCTATTAGATGGCGTTCGGGTGGGTGGTTGGGAGGGCACGTTTAAATCAGGCGCGTAAGTCACGTAGGGGAATACAGACAGCAGTGTGGCGCTGTTTCAACACATTTCTTTCGTTTGTTTAATTAGTTGATTGGTTCGTGTCGTGAACGTATAAAGGTAGATTTACACTAGCCGTCTGGACGGCCGTCGTTTTGACGCCGTCCAGACGGCTAGTGTAAATCTACCTTAAGGCCCGGTCCAGATCTGAACCGAACGCCGAACCGAACGCACTTGAGCAGTTAGATGGAGTAACGGCCGATTTCTTCAACTTCAGTAATCTTCCAGTTAGAGTTATGTTCCACATAACTGCCAAATGATAGCATCCAATTGGCTTAGAGCATATAAATGCTCTAAGCCAATTGGTCGTTCACTGACCGGAAGATTACTAAAGGTGAAGAAATCGGCCGTAAGACGAGTGATCTACTTGTCTTGCTCCGTCTAACTACTCAAGTGGCGTTCGGTTCGGCGTTCGGTTCAGATCTGGACTAGGCCTAAGTGGTTTTATGATCTTACGATGACGCGGTTAAGAGGTGGACGTTCCTCTTTTCTTCTCGCTCGAGTGCGACAGCCCGCGTAACAGGGACTGTTTTCGAAGTAACATCTGACTTTTGCTCGTCTCCTTGGTATTAATGCTTGTTACGTTTAGCTGCGTGTTAATCGTGAATACGTTTCGTCTGTGCCAGTATGTACAGCGGTGACGTGATCGTTCCGCGTATTTTAATTATTATTTCAACAGTTTATTAACGAGTAGGGGTGAGGGGGACAAAGAAACACTTGGCCACATTTTCTTTTTAATCTTATCGCTCACTTTTTTTCTTAATATGTGGTACGTTTATTGTACCACGGGCGGGTAAAGTGATATCGTGGAACTGGCTGCGAATAATAGTAGTATAACGATCCTGAAATGTAACAGACACATTCGTGTTCCATATTATTTATGTTCGTTCAGATCTGTTTCTTTCTGTCTCTTTCTTTCGTCGAATCTCTCGTGATTTGCCAACGGTAGCTGCTCTGCATGGCACTGCAGTACCATGCGATACCGATAATACCGATGGTAAATGCTTATCGATCGAAATGTCGCGTGATCGCACGATCAATTAATTGCTCGGAAAGTAATTTAGCTAGTTGTTGGCTTTGTATGGAGGCGAGGCCGGTTCAGGGCAACGTAATGTCGCAAGGAAAAAGTTGTACGATACATTATCGACGATATTGCTTACCGATAGAGCGAAGCTCGATTATCTACACTCGTTAATTATTAATCAGCCATCTATTAACCGTGGGATATGATCGACCGAACTTGAATTTGAAAAATGCAATTATTTTATTTAGTTTTATTTTCTTGCAAATATATTTAAAATTTCCGGTTTAGACACTGTTCAGTAACGCTAAGTTCAGACCGTGAAATCTATGTTCAGAGCAACTTTGAATAAGTATTCCCACGTAAAGGGCTAAAGAGATATTAAATTTCTAGTCGATTCGTATCGTGCAACCTTTGATCACCTGTTTTAATAATAGTAAACTGTTCAAATATACGAATCAGTTGCATTATCTTGAGATAGCCCTTCGACTTCTCTGCCCTCAAAGTTTCCGAAGAAACCTCTAATAATAAATCTTACGTAAATTCGAAATTACAATGTGCCACAGCAGAGGCGGAGATAAATTAATTTGTCAAAAGTGCCAACAATAAGAAATACTTGGCTCGATACGACGAGATACTTGGTTTGGCACGCGTCAGCTTGAATTTTGCAAATTCTTCGAGGGTACAACAATATCTGTGCTCGAGCCAAATAGTAAACAAATACTCAGATAATGCCAAACATTATTCTTTCGGCTCGCGACGTTGTGAAACAGGAAAGAATGGAGGACGTATAGATTTCAGTGCTGAAGGGGATCTCAAAATAATCGCAAAATTCGCAATAGTTGAAGTTACATGTTTCGTCTGTAGTGAAATAAACAGCAATGGCGCGCAGAAGCCTCTAAAGACGTAATCTTTCAGAAACCTTTGAACACCATTTTATATTAGATTTTTCATTAAATTCGCGATAGGTAACGACTTCGCAAAACCATATGCCTGCATAATTAAGCGAACCCTCGTTCCTTTCGAAATCGTACGATTTGCATTCAGATCTGATTGGTTTAACCATCGACCTTTTGGTTAATCGTTTTTCATCCCTTCCTGTTGCTGGTCAACAGCTTTGGTCTTCATTTGGCAAAGTAAGGTAGCTTAAAAAGCCAATATTTTTCTGCGAATCTGTAATCCTCAACCGATAGGGCGAGATACATGTTGCAGAATATATAATAATAAACTTTATTTGAGCATTAGTTTATCACGGGACTAAGTAAAAAATAGGGGTAAAAATCTCGAAAGTCAAGAAAATTTCGAGAGTTTCGAAGCCTCCAAAATTTCGAATTCGAGTTTCGAGAATTCAAAAATTAGCTTCGAACCCACCCCTAGTGAAAATAATATCCCAGAAGCTTCAAGTAAACAAGTACTGTCAGCACCGTTTCATGATGAACATTTGAAAGCACCCACTTTTCCAAACGAAGACCATGAATGATTAGCGTAACTCTCGATAATAATAAGGCAAGTGTTACGTACCAAAGGGCCTAATCGGGTGTCTACTCCACAGGTAACTACGCTTCACGGGACTGAGGTAACTGTCCCTCAGAAAGAACGGGGTGCTCCTTTGAGCATAGCCCGGGATATAGGGAGCATAGCTTGGATACCACCATGGGTCCCTGGTGAAAGCACTGATCGGCATCGTTGGCGATGGTTCGAGAAGGTCGAACAAGGGCTTTCGGCGCAGCAGCGACGCGAGGGACGGTAAGTAGTCGCTATCAGATAACAAGTTACCTGAAATGAGACGGAACCATCAGGATTCGTCCACTTGCTCGAATCTCGTGTCTTTCGAGTGTCTGAACTTTAATGGGTATAATTGTGGGTTCAGCGAAGCTTCTTCAGTGGGATAGAATAATATAAGCGAGTGGGGTGTTCTGAATAAATTTTCGAAGCTTTGGGTAGAGTTAAGGGGACTAGGCAGTCGAAAAATCGATTTTTTTATTGCATTTTCCGAAAGTACTATCTTTTCTGAATAAAATGCCGTTTGGGTTATATTAAAATTCGCCAAATTGTTGATTTGGCAGCTAAAAAGATCAAGCGGTAACTTATTGCGTCGCCTTTGTCCAGAAACTTTAAACGCGATTTTCTCGAATCTTTTTTTCTCTTGGTTTTTTCCTGATTGCGAACGAATGGAGGTTCAGATCGACTTGAAAAAAATTACAGGATGTGTAAAACATGTGCCATTTCGCCCCAAACCTCTGATATGATCCGTAAAAATTCGAGATTTTTATAAAAAAATTGAGGAGTCACCGGATTTTTGGAGCGCACAAATAAGAACGAATTTTTCTCGGAAAAATCGCCGTTTTTCAGCCACCAATCGCATGATTTTGATTTAATTGTTGTTTTTATAGGTTTGCGCGGAAACTATAAATCCAACAAACAAGAATCTCGCCTTTGAAATCGGATTACGTCACATTTTAACACCGATATTAAAGCAAAACGACAGAAAAACGTTAAAATGTTTACCCGTCGGCAGCGCCATTTTTAATGCACATATATATTTCTTATTACTTTTTTTTTAATCTGTATGGTAGTAATAAACATTGGGTAAAAGCATATATCTGGATGTGCTTTCATTTGTTTACAAATAAATAAAGGACAGAGTCACTTTCTCGCGAAAAACGACTGCCAAGTCCCCTTAAGTGAAAGCAGAGAGCGTTGAAAATTATATAACACGAGGGAGAGTAATCGTCTGACCAATGCTCGAGAATACTACTACTTGGAAGCATTTACAAAGTAATATTTCGTCTCGTGTATCAGAAACAATCATATTATCTTGTGGGTACCAAGCTGTAGGCTCTAAAAGCTAGCCATGTATTTGCAAGCTTGCTCACTAAAGTCCCATTAAACTTCAGGCACCCTAAGTATTTCCTATGTCTTTGTATCTGCACATTCGCGGCGAGGTTTCCGCGCACAACTGTTCAAAAATCCTTCACAAAGACACCAAACTCCCGTCGAATACTCAGCTTGCCTTTGATCTTCACTATGATTATCACTGTACTTTTAGAATATTCAAATCGATTAAAAGATCGCCACTATTATTGCTACCTTCAACGTAGACTGACGCGTAACAGTTGTTTAGAGTCTTCTTAGCTATCGCGATTTAATTCAAAGCAGGCTTCGAATGTAAAGGAGAGTTGTCAGCTGGCTCTGTTCGCCAAAATAGGCGCGAGTGACAGTGAGTACTCACCGTGGATGTCGAACAATCGTTTCGTACTGAGAGGAGGGCTTAAATGCCGAGCCAGCAGAGGCGATCTGGTCGGATACATCTTGTCGATGTCTGCCAAGCGGTTCAGATGGTCGGCCCAAGCTTGCTCAGGGTCGAATGGTTTCGCTGTATGGTGATATTTATGGCAATGAAACAAAAATTCATGGCAATGAAACAAGCATTCAAGCGTGGCTCATTGAGTGTACGTTGCTCGAAATAATTGAATAACTTGTCAACCTAGAGGTCCACAGTACCCAAGGAGTGACTCTGCTGCTTGGTCACGATTGTCACCGAGATATTTAATATTTTAGCGGCGTGCTATGAATAGCGATTTTATAATAGAAATTTGGATGCATAGCTCTTTTCTAAATAAGAGTAAGGAAGATTGGCGAGGTCCTCTAAATGAAATTTTTTAGTTCCTCCATTATTATTAAACTTTGGTGTTCTGAATGCGATACCATGAGCGCCTTTTTCAATATTGTAATGCAAATCGTCTCAATGAGTTCACCAGAGCTTGGTCCACACTGGAATGCAATTCATACACTTATGCAACGTCGACAATCTTAGAAATCGTGATTATGTGATTTTATCTTTTCATCTTTGAGCATTGTTCACGTAATCAATAACGAGGATCTTTCGACGTTACATTTTAAAAAACGACACTGAGGTGTCATAAGCGTTTTCTTGAACCTTCTTTAGTAAATCGAGCAGGACTAAATGTCCTTTAGATTTTTTTTTCTTCGAGAAAATGCTCCTGAAACCTGAGTGTAAACAAGAAATAGAGTCAGATGTTCACTGTAGTTGACTCGATTTTCCGTTTCTGCCTCATAGATGCCCCCGAAAGGAAAAGGGATGCACAAGATTTTAGTAAATTGAATTATGTATTATTTTCTACATAGAATTAGAAGTTTGACACTTTATACTCAAATTCTTTGATCGTAGTTTTCCTACTGTTAAAAGTGAACTATCGCGAAAATTCAGGTCAATTATTGATCGCATCCTTTTTCCAAATCGAAGGTAATCCATATCTATCGAAATAGCCTGACGATGCGCTACCAAAAAAACTTGACAAATCCACATAACAATATCACTAAACTATGGTGAAGTTCGAGCTTCTTCTTGTCCTTTGTCTTTTAACGAATCGTTTTGTATGTACGACGATCTACAATCTACGAATGATCACGACACCTAATATTAAAAAAAAATAAATAAAAAAAACCGTGCGTACTATCGGTTTGAATTTATCGTGATTTCTGGCCGAAATGTGCCGAATTAGGTATTCGTTTGCGCTTCATTTTCTCTTGTTTAGTGTTTTAGCATGAAGCGTCTATCTTACGAGAAAATAAGTCTTGTTAATTAGTAACAGCGTTTCAATTAAGCTTCTGCACCTTTCCCGAAGGGTACATAGGGTGGTCTAAAAGAAAAGATCGAAGACTTTCGGAAACAGAATATTCACAAAGTTAGACAAGTCTGTTAATTCATGATTTTCTTTTCTGCAGTGATTTCCCTTTCTTTATCAAATGTTATGGGTAAATAAGGGAAGTTTGAAGTGAGTTTAAAGGGTATTTTAAGGGGAACTTTTTAGATAGACATTAAAGGGACTTTAACCGGAGTTTAATAGAGCTAGGGATGAGCTATATTAAAGTAGTTCCACTTGCAGCTTCTGCAGATTTTTTATCTACTTTTTCGAGCAGTGTGTGTCCCGAAATTTTTCGATCCTTCCTTTTGCATCGCCCTTCATCTTCATGCAACATTCGTGAGTAGCTTTAAAAACAATGTACATAAATGAGTGAACATGGCGCATTTTTATCTCGACATGGGTGTAATGAGTTAATCGGAGTGCATGATGTTAGGGCGGAAGGGTTCTGTCCCCGTTTCGTAAGCCGTGCGTGTTCCTCCTACTCGAAGAAAAAACCAGACTCAGTCTCTGAAAGCTTTGAAGCGTGTGTCTCGCGATTCTTTCCTTCGCTAAAGAAAAAAAAAAAGAACAGTCGATGCTCTCACAAAAATAACACGACGCCACGTGGAAAAAAAGCATACTGACCTGGTGGGACAAAAAACTGCCTCAAAAAATCGTCCTACCCCTCTTCCACGGAGAGGTGACGGAAAAAAGCTGCGTTTGCTTCGAAATTTCCAAAAAGGCTCGACTAGATTACCGAATCAGGCCCTTATCTTTTGGCCGTTACCGTTGATTATTTACGATTACTCGTGGCACAGGTTCACGCGCCACTTTCATTATTTCTGTCAATTGCCAAAAGCTCGAGGCTACGAATTCATTAAACTATAAATTGAGACGGAATCTTAATTCCATCTCAACAATAATCCTCGTCGTCTAATTGTCGATCCATCTTGCAACTTCCGTTCGCTACTATTCTCATCTAATTATCCCTAACGTGCTCCTACGTCTTCGTGGTGTCATTATTTGCTTCCTTTTTTTTTTTTGCGAATGCCCCTATTAATTAGTAGGTAGGTTTGGCTGAAGGAAAGAATTACACTATCGGGGTTGGTGGATTACTTAAGCTATTAGGGATGGGTGTTCGGGCGAGAAAAGAAGTACATGCCATCTCCTGAAAAAGATAGAAATTCCTGGAGCTGGTTGGAAATTAATTGCACGTTAACTATCGGTCGTTTGTTAGTAAAAAAGAATACTCGATACTCGCGTGCGCGTTACTTGTGAATTAGAGCGTGTATTAATAGAGTGGCTATCGATTTCTCTACCTTCTACGACAATTCCATTTTACCACCCAAGCGGATTTTAGTTCACCCCGGCACGAAATTGCGTCACATAAAAATAAAGTGATCATAAGGTGTCGTGACGTGTGGCGATTAGATAGCGACGTTGAAGGGGAAAAATCGATGGCAGAAATTAGAACGCGAAAGCGTCGAGAGAAAATTTCCAGCTTTTTCAAGTTTGGCGGCCATATTGAATTTTGTATCTCTATATTCGCTTTAGCCTCACGAATCACTTCTCTCTTGTAACTTCCACCCTCGCGCTACGTCTCTTTCGTCTTCGAGTTCTCCTCGTGCTCTCCTGTCGCGTGTCCCGTCAAGCATTCCCTTCTATTTGCTCATTATATTACGCAAAAATCATTATTTTCGCGATCCTCTTTCTCGCCACTATCACGCTGCGACCTCCACCTCAGCTGCAATGTTCAACATTCCAAACAGTTTCGTCCTGATGGTAGAAAAAAAAACTCGCCCGCGCCTCGCGCGAAGTATTTAAACAAAAAGCAAAAGTGTTGGTCGCGAAACGCCACGAAAGTACACGGCAAAAATGTCTCGCCCGTGAAAAGAGCAGCGAGAGGTCGTTAAAAGACTGTGGTTCTACGGAGAACGGAAAAAAGTCCAAAATCATTGGTAAAAATGTTGGTTTCTTCAGGCATATTAATATTTTATTAAAAATTTCGTGTACACAGCGTGCGGCAGCTTTCTCGTGCTTGTAAAAAAAAGTCAGATCGTTGTTCATCTGTCGTGTCTGGTCACTGTTTCGAGATGGCTCCGATCGCAGGTTATCCCATTTCTCTTTCGAGGGTTCTTCGAACCGTTGGAAAAGTGATTATTCTCTCGACGATCGTCTGAATCTCATCGATGGAGAGAAAGCCGGGTGTCCGCGTGTTTCTCTGTGTGCAAGCACTGCGTGCAATCGTTTTCTCGTTTGTCGACGAAGGGGCTTGATTAGTGACGGAGCAGTTAATTTGTTTGGCGAGCCAAGTGTTTAGATATTGCGAATGATGGGGGCCATTTTCTGTACACTTAAGTCTGGGACATGGTGATTCTCTGTTAAAAACATTTCGTGGATACACTGGTGGCCAAAAATTTCAGATCAGCTGCGAAAGTATTAGCACTAAGAAAGCTACTAGAAAATCTGTGAACCCAGCGAGATTTGGTCCCCCAGTTTTGGCTGGTCGTGTACCCAGGCTGCTCAAAATACTTGGAGAATTCTTTAACATCTCATGTAGCTTTTTCCTCGAAATTGAAGAACACTGATATCTTTGACATTCCTCGGATAAGTAATCCTCTAACCAGTTTTGAGCAGTGTACAGTCATTCAAGTTACAGGACAAGCGGTTGCCTAAAACCTAGCGAAACAATTAGTCAGGAGTCAGTTTCTAACGCGGGAATTAACATCCTGAGCTCTGGCAATTGCACTCAATCCAAAACATTCCAAGAGTTTTATCCCTCAGAACATATAAAACGGAACCTCAATCTCTAACATCCTCAAAATTGATTTTTAGTCTCTATTCCACAGAATCTCTACACCCCAAGTTGTGGCGCACCCAGTGAGGGGACCAAGGGGCACTGGCACCCCCAAAAGAAAAGCGAAAAAGAAGATTAATGTAACCACTACTGGTGTAATTTAAGAGAAAAAAACTGTATTTTATTCTTTAAATAAATTTTTATAATCACCTAATGAACTTGCGTTAAAAATATTTTTACCCGCTCAACTCGGCCCCGCTAACCCCAGGTACTTCTATACTATCCCTATACTGCATAGAGCAGCTCCTTCTCGCCTTCCACCCCCTGAAACCTATTAAAACAATCAGCAACAGATCCCCATATAAAATAAATCAGAAGAGATTCTAAATCCATGGAAACTAAGGAGAATGACTAAGTTGCCGAGGCTCAAGACGTAAATTCAGTGAATTCAGTAGTTAGTCGATCGTTAGACGGGGTTCAGTATTAGTAATCCTTTCTTCGTATGCAATGCTGAAGCCGTACTCGGCAGGTAAGCATGTTTCGCTCGTTAGTCTGCCACTTTCGTATCAGTTGTTGTCGCCTAAGGTCGCTCAAATCGATGACGCGATTGAGTAAACCCCACTTGTCGGGTCTAGTGCCTGTAATAGAAATTAGAGTCAGAGCTGCATGCGTGGTCCTTGCGTTCCCTGGGATCGACTTAGCGTTTCTTTCGTTCTGGGCCAGGACGAAGACAACGATAAATGACTCTCTATCTCTCTGTTCGATTTGGTGCTTTTTTTGTTTGTTTTAAATGTTCCACAAGACGACAATGATGGAGTAATCTGTGCGAGCCAGTGTGATGATCGATGATGACGATGAACGATCCATGATGCCTGGACGTTTCGTCTGTCGTCTGATTTCACGTTGATCGTCGCCATTTCCGCCCGGCCACAAGCTTCGCCGTCGCCACGATCATGTCCGCCGACGTTTCACTTGGTTATTGATCGCGTTAATCTGTGCTGTTAATTAATCACGTGATGCTCGGGTTTTCTCCTAGCTACGATTAGCACGCTCGTTATATTACACTTGCCACCACTTAGGCTCCCCAAGTCTCTTTTAGCTCGGACTTGTTAGTGGAGGTTCTTGAATTAGCTTTGGAATTTCAAAGGGCAGAGATGGGCATCCCTCGTCTCGTTAAACTGATTATTACTGCTCCTCTACTCGCTGCTACAATTCGTCGCGTAATCTAGCTATATTATGCTGCGGTTTGGAGATTTGGTTATGCGGTGCTGCGGCGCGGTTACTGATGATTTAGAAATGAATCGAGCGAAGGATCATCGACGAACTGTTTCTCTGCTATTAGGTCGGCCGACTGTCTCGCGCGAGAACATTTTGATTCACTGTGCTTCTACCAGTTCATCAACGAATTAATCGACTTAGAAAGCAGACCTGTGCCCACCTCTGGCGCAGACTACACGCTACGACTAATAGGACACTAGCGAAACGGAGCGTCGATCATCAGCGGATGGTCGCTCCGGTTATCACTGAACGCGATCGGATCCGTTCCAATGAATTCACCCCCTCAGGACTCGCGCGACAAAGAAATGGATCGTTCGTTGATGGGTTAAGTCGCGAAGCGGACAAGTCTTTAGGCAGGTTGAAACATATAATATAGATATATATTTATACGTATGTAGATGCAGTGTTCTCATATAGCGACATAAGTATAATAACAACTTAGATACAAAGATGTGCCGAGTAATAATTAGTGTTACACATAATGTGGCTGTAATATGGTATGGTAATGAAGGTAGACACGGTATTATCGATAAGATCAGTGATTACGTCGAGTTAACTACTTAGGCACGGGCCCGATTCCCACACGTATGTACGTTCAAGGGTGGCATTCGCAATTTCACGTCGGAGGGTACGGGGGATGACACGTGTAACATAGAACATAGAAGTTTCACAGGGCTGGAGCGTCCCAGTTTTTTATTTTCTCCTTTCCTCCTCTTTTTTTTTTTAGTAACGATCGAGTGCAGGCAAAGGTGGAGGGCTTGGGGGTTGAATGGGGGGGGTGTACGAGACGGTTCCTCCGAGGGGCGTTTCTGGCTTCTGAGAAAGGCCACGGAGGGTAAAGTCGCGAATTGATAGGTCGCTTAATCCTCCGGCGAAACTGTCTTTTGCCTTTCTGTCTAATATCGTTATCGTTAGCTCCCTTCGTGTCTCTTTTTTTTTCTCACCGTCCAGAAGCCAAAAGCACCTGGTTTACACATATACGTATATATCAAGGGGACACTTAATCGACTAGGGAAAGAACCCCGAGAACGAGCGGTCGCGCGATTATAATCGTTTCGACGTAGAAACCGGGTTACAGAGTGACGATCGACGGATCCGCGCTCCGCATTCCCATGCCTCCCCCGCTCGTCCTCTGTTCTCGTTCTCGCTCTCTAAGCCTCTCGCAGCGTTATGATTACTTTTCTCGTTGTCGGCGTTTAAGCAACTCAATCACCCGTCTACTCATTTCGTTTCGTTTCGCGCTTGTTCGATTCTCTCAATGGACGTCGTTGTTTTATCATTTCATATCTTAATCTCTTTCGCACTTTGCTTGTCTCACTCGCTTTGGACTTTCGCTCAGAGCTGTTTAGTACGTACCGGGGGTGAAGCGTTCTATGGGTTTGTATTGATGCGGGTAGATCTGCCTCGGTGAGTAACCGTAGATCTGACGGTGGAGGGGCAGGTACCTTTTTTTTTTGGAGAAGAAAATAGAATACTCGTTAGCGAAGCAGATACAGTAGATTTGGATATGTTAGGGGTACTTCTGTGCTCCTTTTAACACCACTAGGGACTTTCTTCCCTTCTTTCCATTAACTCTTTCATCTCTGAGGTTCAACAGTCTAACATAAATCGTGTGCACAGTTCCTCTAGTCAGATTTAGGAGCTATACTTTAATTTTTATATTTTCCAATAAGATTGCGAAAGAGCCTACGTCTTTGATTTTGTTACTTGGTATATTTCGACGTGCGTTACGAAAAGTAGCACGTTTCAATTTTCTTACGAAAAGTAGCACGTTTCAATTTTCTTACGAAAAGTAGCACGTTTCAATTTTCTTACGAAAAGTAGCACGTTTCAATTTTCTTACGAAAAGTAGCACGTTTCAATTTTCTTACGAAAAGTAGCACGTTTCAATTTTCTTACGAAAAGTAGCACGTTTCAATTTTCTTACGAAAAGTAGCACGTTTGAGCGGTTTGCCACGAAAAATAGCATGTTTCGTCTTTCGCTGCGAAAACTAGCACGTTTCAGCGGTTTGCCACGAAAACTATCACGTTTCGGGTTTTGCTAAGAAAACTAGCACGCTTGAGCGGTTTGCCACGAAAAATAGCATGTTTCGTCTTTCGCTGCGAAAACTAGCATGTTAGAGCGGTTTGCCACGAAAAGTAGCATGTTCGGGTTTACCCCGCGTTCGCAATTCCCCCACTTTCCCTTACTTAAATTATGTAGATAAAAATTTTCATATGTGCTGTCTTTTGGAGATTAGATGGAATTATTATTTATTAAACAATATTTTCAACAGTTGAATTCTTTTAAACTGCCCACGCGCTGAAACGCGATAGTGTCTGCAGTCTGTAGTATAATTCTAAAACGAGCTATTCTTTGTGGTCAAACCGGATAATATGTTAGTTTTCGTCATAAATACCCAAATGTGCTATTTTTCGTGGCGAAACAGTATAACGTGCTAGTTTCCGTCGAAACAGTACGAAATGTGCTATTCTTCGTGGCGAAACAGGGAAATGTGTTAGTCTTCGCGGCAGAAGACCAAACGTGCTAATATTCGTCAGAAACGATGGAACGTGCTTCTTTTCGTGGCAAACCGAAACGTGCTACTTTTCGTAAGAAAATTGAAACGTGCTACTTTTCGTAACGCACGTCGATTTAGTAGTTGTTACAAAACATTTTTAAGGGTTACATCTGCCAGATGGTGTTTCGTCAAGTTTCAGGCAGAATACGGTACGAGGGAAATTGTGGTAATGATTGCCATACCTGTATCCAGGGACATTGATGCGATCAGCTGCGTGAAGGGGGTTTTCATAGATCGATTTCCCGAAGGGCCACGAGGTGGAATGCAGCTCAGGGTAGTCCGAGCGGAAAATGCCGCGGGGTCTGTGCGTGTGTTCAGGTGCTCTCATGTCATCGGTGCCTGTGGTAAAAATCTCGCGTTATTTCATTGCTACTTTCATCGCTGCTCTCGATTAACAGGAAGGCAATGTGATCTTGAAAATTTAGATAAGAGAAGAGAATTCTCTGTCACCCCCTCGTCTTCTAATCAGAATCAGTCGATCACCAAATGCTTCCACTGTTACTCGGAATAGTTAGAAACAGTAAAACGTGCACGACGAAAGATCGCTAGGGGATACCTTTTAAGGCTCGGACATAACTTTGCCAGAATTTGGCTTTCCTTGTGATGGGCTCGTTGCGCCCAATCATGTCGAGGTTGCTTCTAAAGCGCGCGTCCATTTTGCCGCTCTACTGAACTGCTAACCACACTCGTTCGCTGCTACAAACAAATATAAACCACGTGAAACTCGCTCCGCTGAATTTCCCATTGATTCTCGCGGATCTTCTTGTTTCATTCCGACTGACTGTGCCACGACTTAACGCGTTCGCGTTGGAAAATAAACATCCGTGACCCAGCATCGAGTTTCCCATAAAACCTGCTCTCCCTTGCCTCCACGTGTATTCAGTTAATTAATATCGCGGGTATTAGCTTTAGTTAGTAAAAAGCAAGGAAATATTAGTTCTCGGCATTGATCAGGGCTTTAACTGCATTTTATTGCTAATTGCAGAATTTTCTGAATTCGTCAAAGTGCCATATTCGAAAATGGCGATTATTTATCGCGGAAGAAATTTTAATAGGCCGAGTACGCAGCTTTTCGAAAGTTTATTGTTACTCCAATAAACAAGCTCGAGTGCGCATCGATGTAAGATCTATTGCATCAGCAATGATCAAATATATAAAGGCTCCCGTGTTGCCGCTGCAAGTGTTTCCTTAACCTTATACTCCCGTAAACCACACGCCATTTCCGTAATCCATTATCGCGTGAATTTCGTTTCGCCATTCCTTTGTTTGCCAGCTTTGTAAACGGATCTATATATATATATGTTAAAATGGATTCGGCGAAGAGCGTGGACGAGCGGAAAGTTTCAGCTGTCGAACGGTTTTGATCATTGGCCAGTATCGAATTACGGACGATCGAACTGCTTTATTCGAGAGAAGCGCGTGCATTTTCTTGATGGAAGAGATCTGAGTACATCGTTAAATGATTTCAGAGGATTTATAAGTAATGTAGTAACTCAAGAAAGGAGGATCTCTCATATTGTGAAAGCCAAAAATTACCGAACAGAGTGTTTAAAAATATTCCGAAATATTGCCGCAGCGAATTCACAGCATCCCGCTGACAAAAACGGCCCATAAACGTCATTAACCCGACCACGTCTACGCGAGCTTGCAAGCACGAGGGCGCGCAATGGCGCCGCGAATTCGACGATTTTAGGAACGTGTAACGCTAGCAGACGCGCTAAAAATACGAAAATTATCGTCGATAAATCCGCGGGGGCGTTTGTTGGCATCGCGTCGCCCTCTAATTATAGAGTCACGCGCAAGCATTTTTTTTCACGGTCGATTTCTTCATCATTCTTGCGGAGCACGGTTTCGCAATCGCTGTATCTTCGCGACGTCAGCGAGAAACAGTTTACTTTCATAATCGGCGTCTAAAACACGTCCCTTACAATAATCCACCAAAGCCTTCAGTCTTCGCCTCATTCAATCATTTCGAAGCATCATAAACAATTCCCCGCGTCTCTCAGCTAATTCCCCGAAAATTCAAAACTCCACAAAAAAAAAAAAAAAACATTTTTCCGTAACTCAGTTTAAATTCCAGTAAATTAAAAAAAAAGATGAAGTTATTCATTTTCAAAGCGGAGAGCCAACTTTCCAGCCACCCCGTACGAACCTCGACTACCCCTGCTCGTCTACTAAAAAATCTGCACGCGCGTAAGGAGAGAAATTACATGAATGAGGTGGCAGATTGAATGAGACACGCGAGGAAGCCTGAATTTGGATCGGCCGTTGGAAAACCGTGGCCGTTCCGTTTTCGAATACCGTGTGGGTATTAGGGGTATCAGGATTGGCCGCGGCATTCCGCGGGCCAGCCAATCGAGGACTGCGACACAAACAGTGGCGTCGGCTTTTCTTTTTGTTGACGCAACCGTCGACGCTAATTTTAGCGGGATCGCGCACTTCATGCTCGGCCTGGATCATCCGAACGCTTTCGCGGGTATTCCTGTTTCATTCCCGGCAAGAGCGATCGAAGGTCATCGCGTGTAAATTTGGAATACGTAATGTAAATTAATCGCCGTCCATTAAGCGTCTATTTCGGCCTGGTAGGATTAATTCCCGCCTGTTTAGTCAGCCGCCAGAACGTTCCTAGGGGTAGGCAGCATTCGTCGCTGGCAATTGTTCTGCCGTGAAACGTGTCACTCGACGAGTACATGCCTCTATGCCTCAAGTTCAATTATCTGCCGTATCGAAAGTGCTAACTTTTCGCGGCCCACTCGAGTCAAGGTTCAAAGGAACTACCCCGAGTGAATTTCGATGGGTTTTCTAAAAGCGAAAGAATATGAAACGGATCACCCCGACTCGAGTCGCGTTGTTCGTATCATCGAACGCGCGGGTGTAGAATGTAGGTGGTTAAGTTGATGCGGTCGGTGGAACACGGGGAGAAAGGAAAAAGGGAAATGAGAAAGCTCGGTGATCGTGGTCGCGAACGATGCGCCGTGACGTAAGAGTCCCGGATTCGCGGTCGCTATATTTAGGATGCCCGGGCCCCGGTCCGTTTTTAGTCGGAAACAGGTGGACATCGAAGCTGTGTGCGAAGGCAGCACAGCCGACGAGTCTACCACTGACTTTGACCGATTTTCACGAACTCCCATTGGAATGGGCTCCTTTATGCCCGCGACACACCGTCCCGACGATAATGACCCATTTCGTCCGTCAACCCTGACTCCCTAGACTCACGGGACTCTGCACCCTTCTTTTCCTTCTCGCGAGTATAAAGGTGTCTAAAAGAAGAGGAGGATCAGTTGTAACACTTCTTAGGCATGGTGTTTCAAAATATTTGAAACGCTTCATTGAAGATTTCTCTCATTGCCGTTTCCAAGTATCACGATTACTTGTTGGCAGCCGTCTGTCTAAATCTGCGAGTACGTTGACTCTACAGGTCTTTAGGGAAGCTAGAACTGTCTGTTAGCAGTTTTTATAGTTTCGTGAGCTAGTTCGGCAGTTTTGAGACTGTGAGAGAGTCTAAGCTGGAAGGTAGCAGGTGATCCTCTAAGCTTCTTAGAAGTGCCTAAGGGTTTGGGCTCCTCTTTGCTAGGCAAGGCACGCTGAAGTTCAGTGAACGCGGCTGACAGTCATCAGCTGTTACTAGATCGTCCTGGTAATTGGGTTGGGAGACTCGTGGGCGCGAGAAGCAACCTTGGCCTTCGTGGCACCCGTTTCAATTTTTCAATTCACTCTATACCCCTAGATTAGATCGTTCGTATCCACTTTAGATTCCACCTGCAGAAGACACAGTCACATTTATGCTCGGCTATCTAGCACACGCCGCGTGTTACCATCCCCGCCTTCTGCCTCAGCACCAGCCAATAGACATCCATCTATTCACCACCTCATTAACCGATCATCTGCTACCTCATCTTCTTGCTAACTCTGGATCAGTTCCAGCGTTGCTTGTAAATAGTCTCGAATCCCTGTACAACAATCTCTACACATTTCAACCGATCATTCTTAACTATCCCTTTCGCACCTCGCACGCTCCCGCTCTATATCCGTCCTCCTCGCGCAGTTCAGAGTTGTACAGCCACCGGGGTCGATTTAGAATCCTATCGGCGTATAATTCCCAACTCTCGGGGCCATTGCCGCGGGATGACGCGGCTAGTTAATTTTAAAGGATCCGGAGTTTTGTCGCGAGGGAAATATAGAGCGGCGAGGAGGCGTGCGCCAGGGGAGGTGGATGTATATCCCACCATCCTGAGGCGTGTGTAATCTAGATGCCCTCTAAAAATACACGCGGCGCGATCAAGAAAATCATCTGGGGCGTAGGTCCAAAAACTGAGATACACCGGCGCATAGCTTTTCGTATCACGGTTTCACCCGAGGCGTTCCACTTCGATGCGTCATCGTCGATGCTGGCTAAATGGCCGGTGGGAGCAAAAGAATAGAATAATCAGGTGACAGCCTGCCAGACGGACGGCAGACACGTGGATTACTTCGACGACAGGCGACAGCGATGGGCGCTCCTCCACCTGTCGCTGTCGACGAGTCTGCCAGAGGTAGGTGGTCGGTGGGTGACGTGGGTTCGATGCAATTGGAGGCTCCTTGGGAGAAAGTCTTTGTAAGATTCTCTTGTCAATTGCGTGGCCAGTAAAATAGAATCATCAAGGGTTTGTGGAGGTAGCGTCTGAGCTTGACTTGTACTACTGTTCGTAGATCCTTGATGAAGGTAGACTGAGAGAAGTTGGACGTGTAGCGGTCGAATTGGTAGATTAATATTTTTAGATCTCCGATGAACATTGAGTAGTCGTGGAAGTGTTGGATAGTGATGTATGACAGTGCCTTTAGGGCTTCGATAGAAGCGACAAGTATCGATGCACGTGCCAGTACATCCTAAAAGCCTTAATGAATTTAAGTTGCTTTCCAATTTGAATATTCAAGCCCCGAAGAGTTTAAGTATCTGAACATTCATCGCCTAACCGTGATACCAAGCATGTTTGCGATGTATAGCAGTTTTGGAAGCCCGATTCGCGTTGAAGGCTTGACAGTGAACGAGCGAGTTCCACGAGTGCATGCTTCTTCAAGTTTCGCGGATACAGCTGCGCGCTTCGCGTGACTCGTTGAAGGTAAATGGTGCACTAGGGTCTGGAACACCTCAGAAATGGGGAAAACTTTCGCGTGTCGAGGTTCGATGCGGGAACTTTAACTACCGACTGAGAAGACAACGAACTCGACACGTTGCTTTGAAACGCGAGACCCAGTATTGGCACTGGTTCTGTTAAATATTCCTTGTAGTAGAGCTTCCTGAGGAATCAGTGCCACCTGGTCGATAGATCTATAAAACTTTACCCAGCAAAACAGTTCGCTAGTTTCCGACTAGCCTTTTACTTTTGAAATAAAGTTAAGTAACCTCCACTGCTAAGGAAAAGGTAACGTTAAAGGTAAAGTATCATCCTATTGTTTACAATATCCCTTCGTCAGAGATCATCTGCACTCCACCTTCAAGTTAAATCGAAAATCTAATATTTCCTTTGCAAAGATCACGTAGCGTAACAAACTCCACTAAGCATCTGCTATTTAGGGAGCCATAACTGATCTATAACCGAAGTCTACACCCCCCGCATCGTGGCAGGCGAGCACTTTGATCACTTCACGCAAACATAAACAAGAATAGACGTAAGCAAGGTCGAATAGGTCACGCGTTTACGCTAGCCTCTTCTTTATAAACCTTCAAGTAGGAAGTCCACCTCTGAAGAACCACCCTGTGCACATAATATTGAAGAAACTGAAAGCTGAGCGGCAGTTGCAGCTACTTTTATTAACGAACTCGCTGATCTCATCCTGCCAGTTACGCAACGAGCATTTTATTCTAGTTATCGAGGGTCGAGCTTCATCCATCAGACGGCTACTTCCTGAACCGATGACAGTCGCTTCGGGACGCACCGAGCGCTGATTTTTCACGCTCGAAACGAGAGATAGGCAGGCAGAGGCTCGGTAGAATTGTTTTTGTTCGGGAATCGAAGTTTCACGTCGGCTAGAAAGTAGCCTTCTCGCGGCCGCGTTATATTTAGCCGGATGCGGCTGAAAGTAGTGACGCCTTAATTCGGTCAGACGCGCAGTTTAACTTGTCAAGCGGCGCGAGGCGCCTCTTGGCACTTGTGACGTGCTCTACGATATTAAGAGAATTAGCAGCCTGGTCGGGCTGCAGCCGCGGGTACTCGAAACATTCGACTACTCGAATGCCGAGTGATTGTGGGGCTCGTTCTATCGAATGCCGAATTTCTTTCCTCTTCGAGGGCAATTTGATATGCCTCCCCTCTGAACGCATCTAGCTTAAAGAACTCTAATTTGAACTGAGAAGATCCTACCTCCGAACGAACGAGTTTCTAGGAGAATTAGAAAGAAACCGCTGATGCTCCATCGAGATCCATCAATCGACCTATTTTCATCCCCCGATACGAATATTCCAGTGCTGCTGTATATCAATTCTATCAACAATCCCAGAGTGTCTGTCCCCAGTTAAACGTTCCCCCTGCTTCGTGAAATTCCATTCGCTTCCGTCGGGCGCGACGTCAGTTACGCCCGCAAGGAAATGGATGACGGGCGGAAACTAGTTCACGCGATAGATGGAGCGTCGTTCGCTGGCAAAAACTGTTTCGCGTTCTCGCGGGTGGAAAGGGAGCGGCTATAACAGACAGTACGGACTTGGCGGCACTCGTTCGGCCGCTATTTTTACCCGGCGCGGCATTATAAGCACACTCCGCGCGGCGCTCCGTTACGTAACAGCCCAAACAAATCGATGCCAATTATTATAAACAATCCGGCTGTGATTGGCACGGGGACACGAGCCTGTCCATGTTTCGTAAAGCTCGGGCCACCGGCGAGCCTCTCTGCCTTGAATTGGTCCGCTGGTCCCTCAGCGAAACTGAGACGAGATCGCGCGCCAACTATTGCAAACGCGCGAAATTAGAAACCCGACTCGCCGCGTTCGGAAAACAGTGAAACGAAACTGCCACTAGACCACGCTAGTCCAACTATCGGCACGTTCCAGATATCGTTCGGTAATAATCACTGGGGGCGATGTCGCAACCACGCTGATCGCTCAGGTCGCACTCCTCCCTTTTCTCTTTCATTAAGTGCGTTCGGTTTCTTAGACGAGCAATTTCCTCGCGATTCTAATTCTTAGACGAGCAATTTCCTCGCGATTACTAAGCTAACGTTGTACCTAGGCGACACTTGTATTCTCTGTATTACTGCAAATTTCACATCAAATTTGACAAAATCAGAGTAAATGCAGTTCAGGGGAATGGTTGTTAAGTAGGAATGGTAAAACAGTCATGCATATTATCATAGTACAGATTGGCCGTAAACAGCAGGTGTTTATTTTATCAGATGAAATGGTAACGATCGATTTCGATTTTCTCCCCCAAAAGATCAACGAGACTCCCCCCTGTATTTAACCGTTACGAATCAGTAAGTTGATACGCCGTGTGCCTGGATCGTTACCATTTTATCAGAATATATGCTGCTTGGCAGTGCGATTAGCTTTATTTCCAAACGGTTAGTAACATCGGTTAGTCCAGAGAATTCAAACTGTAGTGAAATACGGAACGCAGTGCGAGTAGAACGGAGGCAGCTGGGTCCGTCGTTGATTAGTTGCATAGACAGGCGAGTTCCTACTAAATACACGGAGGGCGAGTCAGCGGTGGTGTCAGCCGCGTCCGATCAGGCGTCTCCTTTTTCCACTGTCGCACGGCACGCAGCAAGGGAGAGCAGAGTTTGCGAGCGTGACCGACGACGATCCCCTGGATCCACCCCCTCTAGCGTCAAGTGACTGGTCTCTCTGGGAAAAGCGATCCTGGACCTTGAGTATCGCACTCACGGATTACGTCGCCCTATCGGTGTACCCTCCTCGAGGATCTATGGATCAATCTGCCTTTATATCGTCCCGGGGGTTTCCTCGCGTTCGTGGCACAGATCGATACTCGATATTCGAACTCTCGTTCTCGGCGGCCGAGTAAGAAGTCGACGGAGAGGCAGAAGATTGCCGAGAGAAGAACGTGAGAATGAATGAACTCGAGTGTTTGGCCGGTGGTCGATGGGCAGCTGGGGCCCTTTTCTTTTCTTTTCTTTTCTTTTCTTTTTTTTTTTTTTTTTTACCTAAGTATTTCGGTCGACCGTTCGGTTCGAGGATTGGAACTTAGACTGGGCGGCTGCCGCCAAAAATGTGGACTAGTATACCGGACGTAGGTACGGTGGCGCCGACCTGTCGGCGAATTCCCGCCGCACGCCACGCGACATTTATGGCACAACCCTCCCCGCCAACGGGTCGCGATTGGTCGATCGGTCGTGAGCGAGAGGAAACCTTCTTCTTTCCCCCTGGTCGGACGTTTCCACGTCCGCTTCTTCCTCCACCTCGGTGACGACCTGCTCCTCACGGTCGCCACTTTGCACGCCCACGCCTCCCACTCGCCCTCTGCCTCCTGCCCACGCGTTCCTCATACTTGCTCCGCGATGGACCCGCGCGATTCGTGAGAAGGGGCAATGTTGAGTCTGTGCGGCGATTTTGGTGGGAAGAGCGTTTTGGGGGAAGAGGGGTGTTAAGAGTTCGGAGGGAATTTCGAGGGAAGAGCGTGTTCAATGTCGAGGAAAGGGGGTTGTTAAATCCATGGGGCTGATTTTGGAGTAAAAAGCACGTGCAAACTCTGAGCCCAGCACAGTATTAAATATCTGAACTGATTCTGCTTGCTATGAAAGCTATCGTCAAGAGGAAAAATTATTATTATTATTATTATTATTATTATTAATAAGTTTACGGGAAGTACCCATGATTTACAAATAAACAATACAGGTGCAGTAAACAGAGTCTGAACAGTAAATAAATTAGCCAATAATGAGTAGAAAAACAAGATAACTAACTAAACTAAAACAAAATTAACTAGGTACTAAGTACCACCATTTTAGTCACTTACAATCCAAAAATTGGATGTCCCTCTCGATAAAAAATCAAAGAACTCCTACGCAGCAGCCCTGAACCCTGAAGTTCGCAATTTCGAGCTAGACGCTCGTAGCTTGTCAATCGTAAACAAAATACCCCGACGCTCACATGTATCGATCACGAGGCTGTGATTCAATCGTAAACAATCGTTCGAGCACTCGATTATGAGTCAGTGTCTAATTAAACGGGACTGTCTCCTTTACTTCGGTCTATTTACGCATTTCTCCTGCGCATAACTGATTTTATTATAGCGCGGCCATATTACGCGGAAGCCAGGTGCTCGAATGAGTCATTAACATTGAATCACTTCATTCTAATCGTGGCCGTGTCTATAGGACGTCTCGTTGCTCTTGAGCTGTCAGCTCGCGTTCGGTTAACAGTTTTTAGACCAAAATAGAGAAGATAATATTGTGGAACCTTCCAGACTCACTACTCTATCACTTCGGATTGAAATACCCAGCTTCTCGTACACTTTCGCCAAAGTTAATTCAAGCATCGGGACTAGTTTAAACGCGCGATCCAAGTGAATTCGATATTTCGGGAACTGGCGGGGGTTGTAGTATTTTTTAATCCTCCGTGCTTGAATTTTAAACACGTGTCACACCGAAACCATGACGAGCAACAAGCCAAATTGACATTGGCAGTATCCGATGTTTCAGTCCTTGAAGTGCAGCCTTCTCCAAGGCTGTGCATATGTATATTTGTTGCGGAAATGTCATTGCTCGTGCCTGGCCGCGGAAAATATAATGTTTACGTACGCTGTTGGACAATTTTCCGCTTATACAGCGTGGGATTTCTATTAGAAACACCCGCTGCACAGGCGAAGTACTTGAGACCATTAAACAAGGGTTGCTAATTAAAATTCTGCAAGTACGAGATAGGTGTACACTAACATGGCTTATCGAAAGGAATAATAGAAACTAAAAACGACACGAAAGTAACCGAAAAATTATTTCGTCGGCGCCAGATGTGCACAGTGCAAATGATGAGGCGTCGCACAGTTGGCGAAAAATCGAAATACAAAAGAATGTTTAAACATCTGATTTTTTATCCCTGGTATAGTTGAAATATGTGCGCACAATAAAACGTATATCCACAACCTTCGGCAACTCTTCCTTCCTTACCCGAGTCGGTAAAAAACTGTTAGCTGTAGGAACTCCGTTACATGTTTATTCCAAGCGATTTATCAAACGATTTTGTGTAGCTATTTTTTTGTGTTTTCTGTGTTTTAAACTTCTGTTTCGCGATGAAGACGTCAATTTCAGGTGTTTATTTAATTACTTTTTGTTGTTATACGTTTGCGGCAAGCAATAATACCTTCATAATGTTTAATTCAAAATTGCCTCGTATAACCTTAATTACCATAGCTGATCTACAAAAACAATTAAACATTTAATTGACTTCCAAGTCCAATCAAGCATTTTTGTTTGCACAGTTATCATCTCTGATTATTAAAGAACTGAGACTAACTTTCAGATTTTGCTCGTTTTTGCTCCAATCCCTAAAATTTCAGTTTATTCAAAACGGTTCTCAGTTCATGAAAATAATTTCTTTTTGCAAACACTGTTAATTGAAATATTTATATCTGTTGTTATTTTCAGGTGTAAATCCTAATACTATTGTTGTAACGAGATATTTAATTAACACATGTTTCCACGACGGCAGTGGTGGTTTTTTTAAATGGAACCATATATTTTTTAATACATAAATCGACCCATCCTGATATTCCCTGATATTTGTTGTTTTTTTTGCCATTTTGAATTCAGATTCGTAATCAGCGACCGCGAAAACTTTAGTATACTCAGTTTTGTAAATATCAAAGATTACCTTCATATTTTTACCATGTTTCTGGGATTTCAACCCACTGTGCGTCGACATAAAAAAATCGAGAGTCGTAGATTAAATAAGGAACAAAACTATTTTTCACTTTTTAGCGCAGTTTTATTTTTTTGAAGTCGGTTTTAATTTTTTTTAAATTCTTTTATTATCGATAAAAAGAAAAGGGGATATTTTCCCTTCAACGGGATCCAGGTGACAGCGATAAAGGGTTAAGGGTCTGATGAATAACGCCTATTACTGCTTCCTTCATATATCGTTAGCTAAATCTGTTTGGACTCATTCGAAATTAATGTCTGACTCGTTGTTAGGGATTTATCGAATCATACTAGGAAACGGCTACTGACAAATGCCTTTTAAGCTCGTCGACAGTGCAAATACATCTGTTTAAATACGCCGCAGTGACGTCGCCTGATCTTTAAATCGAACGTCACTGGACACGAAAATACGGCGGCATGATTGATACGATGACGCCACCTATATACCGAAATACTGGGAAACGTGACGACAACCCTGCACTCATAGTCATTTCTTCAAATACTTGACTTATTTTGGAGCTTTTGCATCATTAGACATTCCATTGAACGATAAACTGTTGGCTTACTCCAACAGTTCCGTTTGAATTCCAGGTTGGGTTTTCAATACTCTCTTCACTGCCACCGCAATTAGAGGCAAATTACTGAACTGTGCTATTCAATGGAATATCTAATTTTATTTCTGTTTTAGATGGTCCATCAAAAATATATATAAAAAGAATTTTATGTTAAATGATTTTACTAAAAATGCACTAAAAACTAAAAAATAATTCTTTTCTTGTGATTCTTTTTATAAAAAATTGTTTTGCCCAAATCTGCAAAGACCATCTGTACCTCAATTTCGTCTAAGAATATGAGACTTGTTCTTAATGAGAGCCTCCAAGTCGTTTATTTGATATTGAAGTATTTATTGAAAGAAATGCTACAGTATTTACGGTGGTTCAAAATTCACCCCGTATCATTGGTCCTCGAGTAATTTTGATTAATTATTTTACGCAGCAAAGGATACTCGAGCAGTTCGTGCAGAACTCGTAAGAAGGACGGAAGAAAGGTGATCTTTCAGTTTGGCACTCTTCGGTCATCCGGCACGACCTCCTAGCACGCATATACCGGGTGCTCTAAATGCAACTCTATTTTCGGTGGCGTGTACCAGCCGACCAGGCGATACAGATCGGGATGAGGTGTATTTATTTCGAATTCGGCCACGGCCAGACCCCCATGACCTGTTCCTATCACGGCACGCAAAGTAACTGGCTACCCCTTTGGGTTAAGAAAGATCTTATAGCGAAAGTCTTTCGAGAAGCTTATATAAGTTTAATTAAATATAAATATTTCTATGTCACGTTTCTACCATTTCACGTAAAATCATTGCATACTTTACTGCGACTGTAATGGCCAAAATTCGTTTTCAGGAAGTACCTTTCTATTCCGAGTATTATCGAATTCAGAATGAGTCGCATGCAATTTTCCTTCGAAGTGGAACGATATAGTTCGCTAACGTTTATATTAGTACCTGCACGAGTATATTAACGAGCAACACTTTCAGTACTCGTGACTACCTCGACTGCCAAGAATGCTTAGCATTTTCTGAACAAAGACCCGGCGACACTCAGTCAAGATTGAACAGTTCTGCCGTTATAATCGAGAAGTCTGCACCAGTGGGCATCTTCTGTTACACGAGAGACAGAGATTTCCTGTTGGCTAGCAATATGTAGTTGCGAAAGTTAGACACAGAAAATTTCCTTGAAACAATCCATTAATCAGGCTCTTTCCCAAGGAAGTTTCTTGAAATCCTCAGACTTTTACATTTTAAATCATCAACCTCTTGCTTCCAAATTTAAATTGATCTTCGAGTGTTCCCCGAGTCTCTAAATCGACGTGGCATTTCGACGATTCCGATTTCCTTCCTCCTAGTTCTTGAGGCGTAGAAAACACGGGCGTACGAACCCATAAACGTTCCAAGCACCCTAATTCCCAGCGCTTGACCTAATTCCCCAGCGCCTCGTTTCAGTCCCGTTTCAAATTTAGACGTTCCACGTTTCGCATCACCCGCATCGTTCGCCATTACGTACAGGGTGGAATGTTTTGCCGGACTGTCAGTGCTCGGAGGCCCCTGTCGCCAGTAATTTCTCAGCGGAGGATTCTGTCCGGCATCGGACCTCTTTCTTTCACATAATTTTCCATGCGCCTTGAGCGTCGAGGACGTGCTCCATTTTTGCTCTCTCTTATCGTCACACTTTCAATCCCAACTTATAGTCCAGTGAAATTAGGATTTGTCTTCGGAATAAATCCCAGCAAGCTAAATTTTGGTATGGGCCTTAATTTGGTCGTTTTAAACAATATATCAAAAGTCCCTATCGATCCGAGTGCCGCTAAAAATTTTACAGAGGGTTGAAAAAAAAATAACAGTTCTTCGCGAATATCTCGTTATCTAGCAGTTTTGCGACAAAAATAGGTCTTACACAATTTATAACCTAGGAAATTCTCTACAAAAAAGGTTGTATGAGTTTTTTTCGTAGGAGTAACCATTTTCATGTGTGCCGGGTTACCAAGTTTCAACCCCCATACTTTTGACAAGGGAAGATCCCGAACCCGGCAATTCAGAAAATTATGAAACTTTGTAAATATGTAGCGGAAGTCCTGCTGAGTACAACGCAATTTCGTTTGCTGCCCAAATTCACTCCAAGAGGGTGCAATTGACCCCTGAAAATTTTTTTATTTTGTATTATTACTCGCGAACTGTAGGAGATAGAAAAAAATGTTCAGGAAAAAGTTACTTCTCTTAATTAGGACTAACATTTGGTAAATTATAGTTCTTACAGTTCTTACGGTGCGTGAGTTATAACACAATATCTAAAAAAAAAAACGGATTTTCAGGGGTCAATTTCACCCTCTTAGAGTGAATTTGGGCAGCAACAAAAATTGAGTAATACATACCTATATATCCTCTACTTATCCCCAAAGATTAAAGTTTAAATTTGTTCACTCGAAGGGGGTTAAATTGACCCCTGAAAATCCGGCTATTTTCCGATTTTGTGTTATAACTCACGAACCGTAAGAACTGTAAGAACTATAATTTACTAAATGTTAGTCCTAATTAAGAGAAGTAACTTTTTCCTGAATACTTTTTTTCTATCTCCTACAGTTCGCGAGTAATAATACAAAATAAAAAAATTTCAGGGGTCAATTGCACCCTCTTGGAGTGAATTTAGGCAGCAAACGAAATTGCGTTGTACTCAGCAGGACTTCCGCTACATATTTACAAAGTTTCATAATTTTCTGAATTTCCGGGTTCGGGATCTTCCCTTGTCAAAAGTATGGGGGTTGAAACTTGGTAACCCGGCACACATGAAAATGGTTACTCCTACGAAAAAAACTCATACAACCTTTTTTGTACAGAATTTCCTAGGTTATAAATTGTGTGAGACCTATTTTTGTCGCAAAACTGCTAGATAACGAGATATTCGCGAAAAACTGTTATTTTTTTTTCAACCCTCTGTAAAATTTTTAGCGGCACTCGGATCGATAGGGACTTTTGACATATTGTTTAAAACGACCAAATAAAGGCCCATACCAAAATTTAGCTTGCTGGGATTTATTCCGAAGATTGGGCAGATTTCCGTCTAATTTCACTGCACTATTAACTGTATCCCTTTCTATTTTAAACACAAATCTTTATTTCTAAGCTTCTGCAGTTATCAAAGTGATAGGCTTCCAGGCACTTCTGTAACTCTAATGGAAAATCAAATTTCATGGCTAATCTCTCTTCGCTTGTTATTCCGTAACTACCGTTAAAGAACTTGTAAATCGAAGGAATAAGCCGCCTTCGTCACCTTGTCGAAGATCAAGGCGTTGCGTCAAAACCACGAACATTACAAAATGCCCTCCCCGCCAAGGATCCGCGCGTGGGCGTCGCGGAGTTGCGAAAGGCGATGAATGAGACAGTCAGTTTAAAATGGAACGTATGACGAAGAAGCCAGCATCGCGAGCCGATTCCACGATCCGCGAATGCAGCAAAACAATCGTGCATAGTGACCGCGCTACGTGTCCGCCACTGGATCTAATTTTACAAGTGTTCCCGACCTGGAATTTGCTTCCAGCCAGTCTTAACTCACTCGCGAGGCCGTGCGATAACTTCAACACCGTATTGCCACCGATATCGAGGCGTTACACACCTTCGAGCTCCCCTTCGACTCTGAAACCGAAACCCACGAAATCTTTAATCCAGAACGCGATCGAGTGCCAACGCAAGGTAGTATCGAAAGTCCTTCGCAGATGCGAGAAATGTCGCAGGAAAGCGTCTCCCAGGTGCGACACGCGTAGGGTGTCCGTTCTCGAAGAGTTAGAAATTCGCGAAAATCAATATGGCGCGCAGAGTTGCTCCCGCGAAGCTCGTCGGAGGACGCTGATCCCCGGGTAAATTGAAACTTATGAGTTTTCCAACCGGCGGGCCCTCTGGTCCCTCTTCTTACGCCGCCATTCTTCTTCGCCGTTAAGGAGACCTCGTCTCCTTGGTAACTGATACGCCTTATTAGCTGCTCTCCTCACCTTACGAGCCTCAGGAGGATCATGCGCTCCTCCGTTCCAACCCCTTCCGAGCTTCTTGCGCAGCAGCCCACCTCGCCCTTCTGCCTCTACGCCCTCGCATCGACACTTTCTCCCCCATCAACTTTTACACCCGTCCCTCGACGACTTTCCTCGACCTCCAGCTTCCCGGGGACAGACTCGGTAGCCTCGGAGGTCTTCTGCAAGATTTGGAATCACTACGCTCACTCCTGATCAATGGAACGACTGATTTGTGCGTCTCGAAGGGTGCTTTCTGAAATTGGAAGGTGCCAGATCTGGTATCGTGGTTTACGGGTTTTAATGAGTCGAGGTTTCGATCGGTGAATTGGTCAGCGAAGTTGCACGTCTGCCTACCACGTCCAATTGAGAATCGCCAGGTTTATGGGAGAGGGGAACATTCGAAGATATTTAAGCGATTTGGGTGGGCCACCGTTCGCTCGCCACGGTCATTCACGAAAATTTCGTGACCGCAGGCCATTCTACGGCACTGCTCGGCATCCCGTGGACTCGCAGTTGGCGACAATGGCCGCGCGTCAATGGACAATGCCCGGAAAATACAAATATTTTGGGTAGACACGATTTCACGCGACATCGCCCCCCCATGTGCCTCCACGGAAATCGTTCTCTATCCCCGGTGCTGCGCGCATGCAGCTGAAAAAGTTTATCCCGATAGAAGGATCCTGGACTTTCCTCGTTAATAGCAGGATTACACGACCGATACTTCCTTCGATGTGCAAAATGGCACACGAAGTGCATCACCCTTTCGTAGGGGTATTATGCGAAACAAGTGTGTGTGTTTTTTTTATTATTGTGGACAGAAAAGGAGTTGTAACATCTAAAGGGAGTTATGAAGTTCCTAAGAACTAACAGCAACTATGCCAGTGACTCGTTGATTGTTTATAACTTTTTACCCTGAAACGCCCGTGTAGACTTGATCGGTCACAATATTAGGCAAACAAGTAGCATTTTACCTCTTCCTTTACTCACGATCAGCCAATGATTCCACCGAAATGTATCCAGCTCCGAGGAAACTACATCACACCAATTATCGGCAATGAAAAGCATCGCTGGCGGTAAGCAACGAGGCTAGTTCGTCCTCTATGAAATAGACAAGGCGCTAGGTTCGGACGGGCACGATTCCTGGACCACCTGGTCGCCTTGTCTCCCATAAACCAGAATTTGTCAGCGCTCCCTTCTCGCCGCGGGCCTTTCCAGCGGCGTCGTTGACTTCTGCCACCAAGATTTCCGAAATTTCACGCCCATTACCATTGTCAATGGGCAGATGCCGCGCGACAAAAGGGCGCGAGTCACTCGCACCTTTCCGCGCATTCTTCTAAGCCGGCCTTAATATGTCCAGCGCCAGGAACTAAGGTGTTGCCCCGAGGACGTTCCTAGCTATTCAACTCGCGGCATGATCCATTGCGGCTTTGGAAGCATTCTGCGTTGAATAATTGGCCATTTCTTTGGGTGCAGCTTGTGGCTAAAGGTGCTGCTGGCGGTGCAACATGTTACAGGAGAAATTGGTAGAGGAAATGATTGAATACAGTAGAATTTTGTGTGATTACACAGGTCGACACTATTTTTTGCCGAGTGTATGATTATGTTTACATTACCGTTAAGGAACTAGTTTTTGATCAGTTTAGAGGGCTTCCCGCTTTAATATTTATTTTTAACCTAATACAACTTTAAACCATAGACTTTTTTATACTAAAAGATGAATTAATGTTTAAAATATAAGGAAAAAATTTAAAAAGTTGAAAATGAGTATAATTTAATTATTTATAAAGTATGGAATAATAAGGTGACTAGGACCTAGTTTTTGATCATGTAAAATACATGGGAACTAATTTTTGATCAGGTCAGGAACTAGTTTTTGATCATCTAAAATACATGGGAACTAATTTTTTGGTCAGGTGAGAAACTAGTTTTTGATCATCTAAAATACATGGCAACTAATTTCTTATTAGGTAAGGAACTATTCAATGTAAATAATCGGATACTAATTAAAAAGAAAGTACCAAATAAACTTATTTTTAGTATTATACCATCTAAATTTAATTTTTTTTATAATTTTAAAATGTCCTAACCTATTTTTTATTCAGGTGATCAAAAATTAGTTCCACAAGAAAAAATTGGAACTAAATAATGATCAGTGACTTTTAAAACAAAATGATACATATAATACTAAAATTCTTGCTCTACATTGTAAAGTAAAGTATTGTAAGCAAAATGTATGAAAATAAACTTTAATACCGCAACAACCAGCAAAGAAATCGGCTGTGGCGTCGATGGTGATCTATTACTTCGAACAGTAAGAGATGGCGTTCAACAGGGCCTTCTGTCAAGTGGGCCACCTTACACATTTATTTTCTCGAAAACTAACAATACTAACTGCTTTCACGGACAACACATATATTTTTGAATTATCAATTTTTATGTTAGTAATTATTTCAAACAATTATTTATTGACATAAACTTAAAAGGACGATTTATTTCATGAACTGGTAAAAAATTAGTGCCTGATCAAGAACTAGTTCCTTAACGGTAATTGAAACATAAATGCCCAAGAAAAGGCTTTTACTAGTTCCTTCAACAAACCACGCTATTGCTCAATATACGATGCCCCTAAATCTCGAACCCCCTTCCGCGAAACACCCCATACAAACCATGGATCGTAGTCACGATTCGTAATCGACAGCGGTCAATTTAAAAAGGCCTCGTTAACCGACCCATTGTCCCAGCTTTTCCACGGGGAAACGGCCACGCAACGTTTTTATCGAGCATTTAATTAAACGTCATCAATCTTTATTAGCCGTCGAGGCTTCATATCGACAGCGCTGATTCCACGCGGACGTTAACCAGAGAACCCCACCGTAGAAGCAGCCCCCTCTGCCCCCCTGGCTCGTAGCCATGAATACGTTTATGGGCAACGGGAGGGTGCAGAACCCCTGCAGAGCGTTCGAAACTCGCTAAGACAATATCCGTTCCTCCTCGTTCCGCTCGCGTCCGCCCAACGTGTCTCCCGAGGATTATCCTGTCGACCGTCGTTGTCTACATTATTTGACAACATTATTCCATCCACCCTGCGACTATCACCGAAAACGATCCCCCGTGTATTTTCGCGTTTAACTTCCGCCCCCCTCGCATTTAACCCCCTCCAGGGCCGTCGCAAACATTCTAAGGTGAATAGCGCAGTATTTGACACCATAATCGTCAACTTTCCGTTTTGTAAATTCCCACCGTTCGCTGGGACCCTTGGGAAATTTATCTGGGTTCAATTTTGAGACGAGGGTAGGTAACGTGGATCGTGAAAATATCTTATAGGTAGTTAGCGTAGCTTTATTCGACTTTATTGCACGTTCCTGCAAGCAGATTAATGCCACATCCAGTTCGATGCCGTTTCAACCCTCCTTTCGTGTCTAATTTACGGCTGCCCTTCGCTTCGGTATCCTCCTCGTCTCGCATTATGTCAGATGACTTTGTGTTTCTCTAATTGACAGCCTCGGTACGCCAGGGCTGTGGCGCTAATGAGAACTGTTGGTATTCGTGCCATTCGACCAGCGATATCCCTTTTGGAGGCTCAACCTTGTTTTCAACGAATCGGGTCTTAGACGGTACTACGGCCAACCCTGAACCTCCAGTTTCGAAGATGTACGTTTGATCGAGTGTCCAAGGGACAGCCTAAAACCTCTGCGTGGTCGCAGCGATCGTGGCGTTGGATGAAGGTAACCACCAAACGTTTCAATCCCATGGTGTACACGCGCGAACACGCTCGCCCGCGTGTTGTAGCCACGACTCGAGTCCTCGCTTATTCATATGTTAATGGCGATCGTCCAACGTCAGACCGCCGAGTCTAATATCGACTAACGTAATCCAGGCTCAAGGCTCCTAAGCCCCCCCCCCCGAACATATAGACGCCCTCGTTCTCTGTTCATCCCTTACGCGGCCGATGGCGTCGACGCGCAACGGGTTTCGCCTCTATGACAAGTATATTACACCCTGCGTTTATATCAATTAGCCTGTGACGTTTCGGGGGTGTGCTCGGCCCCCGTGAGCACGACGCTAAAAGGGTGGCCATCCCCGAAGAGGGTGCACCGGCGAACACACCTCCAGAGCATACCCTCTTCTCGCTTTCGGCGGCGGTCGAGGAAAGGCTAAAAAAGTCTCCATTTAGCAGAACCGTGGATCAGTGTTAAGGAAACGCTGGACTGAATTGAAAAATTTGCAACCCTTGTAATTAAGGGTCTCGAAGTATCTTTATACTTTGAAATCGGGCGGGACACATTCCTCCACTTCTTTCTGCGCACCCCTGAATAAAATGGCACCCAGTCCAAGCTATATAGCAACTTGTCTCTAGCGCTTTTTTTCGATGAAGAATCTGAGCTGTGTACTTAGGACAATTCTCTGCAACTCTCTTGCTCCCCGTCCGCCTTGTTCGCCGGCGTTTCCCGATCGTAGGGGCCAGAAGTCAGGCGGACGATAAATCAAAGAATTTTTTCGCCAGCTGGTGAGCGCTATTGCGTGTAGCCGGCATTGTCGCTGGCGCGGTCGTTTAAATCCATTTAAGGGCGTCGTAATGGTGACACTCGGCCCGAGGGGTACAAAGGGGAGGGCCCTCTATCCGTGTCACCGATTTTCTAGGATCTCGTCGAGAGAAAAACGGTAACCCCTGTACCGACAAGGCGTGTCCCGTGTTTCCGGCACCTCTCCCGATCTATTTCTTCCCCTCTCCTCTTTTCTCTTTTCGAAGAAGAGATCGATGGTCGTCCAGGCATTCACGAAATTTGTCGTCTGCCGACTCTGAACCGTACACCCCGAACGATAGCTGGAAGACTGAGGCATCTTGGGAGGATTTTCGGCAGTGATTTTGATCTTGAAAGCAGCATTTTACGTGGAAGGATCGCGATGGGTGCGATATGATTGTAGGACTCATGTATCTATAATTAGGGGAGAGTTGCCAATATCGTACCGGTCACCTAAATCGTACCGCATCAATTTCTCAAAAATTAATGAATACAAACGACGTCTGATGATAAAAATATCAAGTAAATGCGAAATAAGAAATAGAAACAAAGCCTTTCGAGCTTACACCCTATTTTGTGCGTGCTACAAGCATTTAAAAAAATCAGGTATGATTGATGTAACTTTTTACCAGTTTATTTTAGCTGATAATAATCAAACAATGCAATTTTCTCCTGTATTTATGTATTTCTCTAAAAGCGGGTTTAATGTAGAATATTTTACATTCATTTTAAGTACATATTACGTTCATTATAAAGTTTAAATTTATATTTATAAATAAATTGATCATGTTGCCTAAATCGTACCGCTACAATCGTACCAGTAGGATTTGACAACTCGTGTGTTATATAGGTTATGTACATATATCATATACATAGTTTATTGCGGCCTGTGTGTGATTCATATACATATGTATATGTAACTATATAATAATCATTACTGCATATTGAATAGTTTCTTCTCTATTTGTTATTGACACTATTTTTAGTGCAGGTACGATTTAGGAGACCGGTTGCCTAAATCGTACCTTTTACAGTATGTGACAAAAAGATTAATAACAAATTAATTTGTTCTGAACAAAAGGTTAAGCGTATAATAGTAGGTGCCTAAAAGACCAAGCTCCAATATCCAATAGTCATTTCCGTTCAAATTAGTACCAAATATGAAATATAACTTAGAATGTCTTAAGTGGTACGATATAGGCAACCCTCCCCTATAGCAATAATGATAGGTGAGTAGAGCTCGGTGTAATCTCGATGCAACTTATCATGGATTACAGTAGAATAATCAATATTTCGTCAGACAATCTTATCATACGCAATTCAACCCCGGTTCTGTTCCTTCCAAGTAGCATATAATTGCATCTAATATATTTCGTGAAATCGATTCTTCGATGTTGAAAGTTACTCGAGAATTGTGGTAAAGACTTTTAATGTTAGTAATTTTTATGACGCTGCTTTCACGGCTTTAGGGCTCGTCTCCCTAGATCTTTAGTGAAGGAACAGGATTGCATTCGGGGGAGATACCAGTAAAGTCCCAGTACGATTTCTGAGGGGGTGCACTTTTCCAAATGAAAACATAAAACCAGTTGTTGCCGATTTGCTGCTCGGCCGACCGTGTGATTCCATCCTGTCGTTGCCCACTCGGCAAATTAAGATCGTACGAGGCTCGTGGTGACCCACCACCCAACTCGCGTTTAAAATCTCTCTTTAAAATCGTGCAATCGTTTTCTCCGTGTTGGGGTGACTTTGCACGCCCCTTGTTACAATACGTATTAGGAAAACGATTTTGGTTTACCAATTATGTGGGGCGATGAAGTTTGAAAGATAATAGCTTTATGTTATATCTCAAGCTTAGGGTTGTTAGATATCTTCACTTCAATTTAGTGTAAAATGTGGTAGCTGGTTTTGCAATGAATATTAGGTAGGCCAAATTCTGACACAAATCACATAGGTGTACGTTCCTCCTTGAAAAAACACATATCCCCTTTTTCAACAAGGAACCACTCCGCCAGCAGCTGTGCCATCCTCACCACTGCACCCCCATATATTTTCCACGAGCTGCCATAGAGAATTAAATCCTCCAAATTACACGAATGAAGATTTACGAGAATACTCCGTATTTTCATCCCTCCTGGTCATCCTAGGATCGTGGGTCCTCCGGTGACGTTTCTCCAGGAACCACCCTCCCTTAAGCCCTCCATGCCTCCCTCTATCGAGCTTCCTAGTCGAGCTAGGTCGATCAGCGATATCGTATTCTACTTAGCGTGGATCTGACCTATCGGCGACAATGCCAATCGACGCGTAACCGACAATGCCGAAATTTTCCGCGTTTAAATGGCATTTCCTTCGGGATCGCCGGCTTTTCAGCCCGCCACCCCTTAAACTGTGGACAATACCCCCCTGTGCAGGGCGTACCGCCCATGACAATGGGGAAACATCCGGCCGATTGTCGCGCCTACCGTGGACCATACCTCGAGCGTGTAATTGTGGTCATGTTAGGATTCGCCTCGTAGCCGTGTGCCAATGACGTATACGCGCCTTTTTTCTCTGGCTCCTCTGTTGGAAGAGGATGTGGAATTTTACCTGATGCCGGGGCGCGAAGCAGAAGTCACTGGCAGAGAAAAATGAGAGGAGAAAGGGGGGAAAATAGGGTGGATAGTGGGAAAGATTCTTGGTGGTACAATTTTGGTACCTGGGGATGCAATTATATCACTGATAAGATTTTGCTAACTACTTTTATTCAACTCGGGACTCATTATTTATTTGGGATAAATTCATATATTTCATAGATTCTATTTTCTTTGAATCAGTGGTGCTTGAAAGAAGCCACGCCTGGAATGTTTGGAATCGACTCAAACTTCGCTGTGGCTCGCTTGGAAAAAGTGGAATTTGTTTGAGGAGAGGAAACGATGATTTGCACCGAGTCGGTTAGTTTCGAGACAATGGCCAGGATATAGGACGAGCTTCCATGTTGGCTATTACCGTGGCATCCGGTAACACAAACTAGCACTTTGCCGGCGTAACGCTGACACGGTGCGTTTAGATCGGATCTTCTGTGGGAGAACTCACCCCCCGTCGGGAATGGTAGCGCGCACGATCCAAATATAATTAGTCAGATAACGTTTCATCGAATGCTATTCGCAGTGCCTTTTACCGAGGGAGCTTTAAGTCATAACTTTCGGCGAAGGGAATTATTATCGAACGTGTAGAACCGATCCATTCCAGAGAATCTCTTGTATTGCTTCTTTCTTTGACGGGGTGCAATACGGGCTACAGTGCAACAGGCGCGTCTTAGCCAATGAATGCAACCTCCTGTTGCGATTAATTAGTCGTTAAGGAGGTGCTTTCATCGACGGTGAGACCTTTTAAGATCTTGTTCAGGAGCCGACGGTGGAAGCTTCCGACGAGCGTGGAACAGATTCCAGTGAGGCTGAACCGTCAGCTTGAAACCGAAAGGCAACGAGAATTTTTTCCAGAATTTATATTTTTAAAAAAGAGAATGAAAAGGTTTGATATAGTTGCGGGACATTTTCGAGCGTTTGGTATTAGGGATTGTAAACCGTACTAGTTTCAATTCCTCAGCCTTTATTCTCACATTTGACATAGGGTGACTGCACCTAATATCGCCAGTGTTCTTAATATCGCCACTCGCTATATCTCGCAAAGTAAGCTCTAAAATTTATCGCTTATGCACTGAATTAGTACCTAAACATATGTAGGCAGACATACTGTAATTGCAGCATCATGTGATCAACAATTACAGAAAGGGAAGGATTTTAGAGAATCCTAATAGTGTAAAAATTTATTGGACTATCACAATTTTACATCGCATTCGGAGAATGTAAGTCTAATAATTCTGTGAATGCAAGAATATCTACTAGAAATACCTAATTACTGATGTACTTAAGAAATGAAATCGAGTCAAATATTTTTCGTAATGAAAATAGCGTTTTTCTTTTAGCAGTATGCGTGTTCTCAATACCGCCTACCGGAGAACAATGGTTTCGATATAATGCTTGTTACAGGTGAGGTCTCGAAATGTGCGGAGCAACCGAAATAAACTTTATTTGTCCAATATGTGCATCGGAACGTAAAAAATAAAATATGTTAAAAATCTATATTTTTAAATTTCTATATTATTCTACTAAAAATAAAATCAAAGATGGATAAAAAAAACATTTATACAGCAAGAAATAATAAAAGCACATGTGAAAATGACTTTAAACACTCATATATACATGAATTAATCAATATTTCTTGAGTAGGCGATATTAGGTACACTTTTTTCAGGACCCGATTTTTGCATGTCTTACGTTCTTTGAGTCCCAATTAAAAATCTGTAGGTTTCAACGATTCTAACTTATGCTACATGAAAGATGAATAATTTCTCTTTACTTTGAAACGAACTGCATGCAAAAATATCAATTATTATTCAATTGACAGCGATTCAACTTTTGCCTGGCGATATTAGGTACAGTCACCCTACTTCATGTGAAATTCCTCAAATTCCCCTACGCAAAGAATTCGACTAAACTTTAGTCGTAAAGTTAGCTTGAGTATATTTCTATCGCTTCTATAGACAACTTAATCTCTTCGGCCTTGTCCTGTGCGCTACGTTAATCACAACCCCGACTGATTCTACTTCATCTGAAAATTTCACATCGAACGGCCACCTGGTTCAATCACCCCGTTCACGGAAATTTCATCAGCTTTGAGTTAGTTTCCGTCAAGATACAAAAATAGTCTCGGCTAGCACGGAATCACGGCGAAAATTGGGACGTGTAAATAAGAGTATCAGGCGTGGTGATGAGAAAATCTGCCCGCGACAGCGTCGAGGCTGTTAATATCGATGGTTGGATCGAAGCCAACCGATATCATAAAAATGTATCACGGACAGAGTTCAGTGGATTTCCCATCGTTACTCCTTCTCTTTTATCGCCACCACAATTCTTCCCGTTTTTCCTCGTTTCAATTCCCAATCCAGCCGTGGCTCGTGACTGCCATTGTTCTCTCCGATTGTCACCTTAAATTCCTTACTGACACGCGAACAGTAAGTTAGCCGATGGGTCTATAAATACCTTACGCACGCTTCCCTCTGCACTATTTTATTTTCCTCTGGCTTTTCGGTACACAAAGTGTCATAGATAAACCTGGAATCAGTGGTTCTTCTAACCGCGCGTGCGTAGACACAAGAAACCGTCACAGCACGGCTCAGTGGGGATAATAGTAGCTAGTTGCGAGGTCTGCAAGGCTATCTCCTGTCGAAGCATCGCTGCTAACTGACTGTTAACCAGATTATCTCTGCCTTAGCTATACCCAACTGTGTTTCAAGAAATTTCATTCAATATCTACGGTTTCTTGCACGAGTAACCACCCCTTTCACACGAGCACCGTTAATTATCACCACACCCTGTATATAAGCTTCCAAATGATGGAGTTAAGGCTTGCTTCACTGTACGATTAATTCCTTTCTCCTCCTAAACTATTCCTCGACTAAACCAAGGGTGTTCCAGGATATTCCTCGGGAAATCGTGGCAGAGAGTGCCTGCAAGGGCGTCGATTACAGGCGAGTCCTCAGGCTTCCGCGTTACTCTCTCCCCCTCCGTCCCAGCGATATCTCCTCTTCTTTTTTCTCTCTATGGAACCCTCTGAAAGGAGGGGTGCGCTCCGCCGGGTCGTAGCCACGCTATCGACCACTGTCGCGAAAGCCACGCCTTTGCCCAGGTGAGCATTCAGGGGGCTGTTGCCACCCCTTGGGCCGCGCACACAACCAACGGGGGCACGTGCGTGTGCACATTAGCGCACAGGGACTCGAAAGACAGAGGGAGGTCGGCGCAGGGTACCTGCAGTGAGTGCAGTGCGTCTCGCGAGGAAGCCAAAGCGGCTGTATTTCAACACATGGAGGACGGGTGGTGGGTAGCGATGGGTTTCGCGACCCTCCAATTCACTTTGATCGGTTCAGAAAAAAAAGAATCGAATTGCTCGAATAGTTTTCGAATCTTAAAAATCATTAGGCCTCGAAAGGTTTGATGAAAAGGTTCTTTGATTTGTTAGGCGTTGGAGTAGAAACTCGGGGTTGATGTTAAGCCTGCAGGGGTCCATAAATGTTTCTTCCTTCTCTTTTAATTCGTGAGAATCGGTATACGAAAATTATTCCCATTTAGGACGATATTGGACAGATTTCAAGGGAAGAATCGCGCGGTTCGGAGTTAAAGGGGCCCCGAGGAGACCGCGCGGGGGTTAGCCGAGATTATCCTGCAGGATTTCGCGCCGTCGGGGCTGCGATTTCGTGAAAACACCGCATTCAAGCTGGGCGTTAGCGCGTGCATTGATTTCCCGCTCAATTTCGCCCGAAAATATTCGATCCCGGGGACCCGGCCATCTCCGCACAAACACTTTCCCCCGCGGTAAGCCGACGTTTACTCGAATTGAGACACAATGAGGCGGTCGGTGTTCCGTGAATAAGCCTGTTAAACGCGGACACTGTGTATAAACGCTAGAAACCTTCATAGAAACTGCCTGCCGGTATCCCGTATTTTTGGGAACCGGGCGACATTTCTGCCGCGGGGAATCGGAATCTTGGACCCTTCCACGTTGCAATTCCTCGCTTTAATTTTTATTTGGAACGACACGACTGCCAATAATCAAATCAACTTGCTCGACTCCACCTCCACCTAGTCCCCCAATTACATACATTTCTACCTCATTTGTAATTAATTGTAGCAAAGGGTTGTCTAACCCGTCCATTAAATTAAAAATTAAAAATTAAAAATTAAAAATTAAAAATTAAAAATTAAAAATTAAAAATTAAAAATTAAAAATTAAAAATTAAAAATTAAAAATTAAAAATTAAAAATTAAAAATTAAAAATTAAAAATTAAAAATTAAAAATTAAAACTTAAAACTTAAAACTTAAAACTTAAAAATTAAATTAAAATTAAAATTAAAATTAAAATTAAAATTAAAATTAAAATTAAAATTAAAATTAAAATTAAAATTAAAATTAAAATTAAAATTAAAATTAAAATTAAAATTAAAATTAAAATTAAAATTAAAATTAAAATTAAAATTAAAATTAAAATTACCCTATCAAAGCACTCACTCCGACCCAATTCAAATCGAGCCACCGAAAGGAGCAACGGTGAAATCTCGAGTGTCTATTTGCTTCAAAGAAACCGGGGGAGGGTTGGTAACAGCGCAGGAAGCTGATAAAATCGCGGGAAAACACGGTGACAGAGTGGAACGCGGCTCGTCATCGCCGGGCGATTCCCAAACGGCTCCGTCGTCCTTGTGTGTATCGGCGTAACCATCGGTTAATGGGTCGGACGCGTGTGTATCCCATTGTCGCGGGGCCAAATAGCCCCCGATAGGGCGTGGGAGGGGTTGCACTGAATGCATAGCCGCGAAATTAGGGTGTTCCGACTGGTGGCCGACACGTACTCGCGTATTGCTCGACACGGACCCTTTAACCGTGATCACTGGAGGGCCTTAAATCACACGCGATCCTGATACACCTATTAAGGACGATTTACAGGAGTGCCAATATCGCGTTGGATCGCGTCATGGGAAACGTCTAAATCTCTTGGCTCTCATTTCGATCCTTCGATATTATATAGGGTGAGACGCAGAACGATCTATACTTCCTGAGCTCTGTCTCTCTGCCGGTTGATTTGGGGACCTTTGAGTGGCATGGAGAAGGATATTAGAAGTGATCCATGATGCAGCAAAATTTCTTTTCCTTTAAAATCTTTAATTACGAAGCGAATAGATTCTCCACTTTCACGGAGGAATCTAACGCGGCCAGATCTTTTAAACACCCCTGAAAGGGCAGCTAAGCGCCCCCGGTGGATGCAAACTCGCGTAAATCAACGTCGACAAGGACAGAAAATGGAGGGGCGGTTGAAAAAGAAGCGGAGAAAAAGTTGTGGCAGCTCCTCCTTTCTGGCCGACGGCTCGTTTAAGCAGATTTAGCCGCGAAACCAGGAAACGTTTAAGGGGGCGAGGACCCTCGGTGTAAAGTAGTCGAGATTAAGGGACGAAAAAAGAGAAACATTTCCTTCCACGGAGTTGGCACAATTTTTCCTCTCGATCCACCTCTAAGGGTGAAAAGGAAGGCCCATTGTGTCCCCTCGTCGCGAGCCAGCAGGGGTATCGATATATTTTTCCTATCTTCACGATCTATTTTCCTACATCACGCTCCTGCGGATGTCGTTGGATTAGACAAGCCTCCCCTGCTTCTTGTATTCCAAAGAATTCTTCAACACCTTGTTTTTCTTCTCGTGCAAAGGTGAGCAGCGTTTATATAACATACTTTTCGATTCTGTCTTCTGTGATCGTTCTTTACAGTCGCCACCAGCAGTAACAATTTCTGTTTCCCCTCCGTTGTTTCCTTAACAATAATGCCCGTGTTTCCTCGGAACAATTCCCTGTTTCGTACACGGTGTACCTAATAGAGCGAGCGCGCCTTCCTTTGGGAACGAAAATTCGACCGTCCTCTGCTTGTTTGCGCAACGCACGTGCCACGAAATGGTTAAACGCCTGTTAAACAAACAGAAGCTCGCTTAAACGGCAGTTAGCAGGCCGTTGGTCACAGTTAAGTGATCAAACCTTCACACCCGATATCTGCGATCACCCTCTCGATTATTTATTATCGATGTAACATCGACTCGAAAGTGCGACATGTATCTCTGTTTTAGAAGGAACGCAATTGCGGGAAATATTTCTTGTAAAGGATACCCCCTTGGTTAAATTAATTAGAGCAGTGATTCTTAACCGGTGGGTCGCGAAGTGTTTTCTGTGGGGTGGCCACGGTTTTTTTTATTTTATTTTTTCATATTATTAAGTTAGAATTATATTCTGAAATACCTACCTATTTTCAATTTGTTTTCTTTACCTTATTAAATTTATTTGAATATTATAATAGGGGGTCGCGACTCAGAAAAGGTTGGGAAACTATTCGTCATTAAAAAAATTATCAAGATTTTTAAAATCCTAGATTTCTTAGATTCTCAAGGATTATATACAATTTCCTCTTTCTCTATGTATGTGTTTCGAAGAAATACATAAAAAAATACCGCCGAGAACCCCGATAGTCGATAACCGTGCGATAGGGGGACGACGATGGCTAACAGAATAGCAGAGCATTCGCGGTTGAAAAACGAATTAGTTTTCCCCGTACGGGGCTTTATTGATTAAGTAATCTTAATACATCGCTGGGCCGCAATGTACCATAAAGAGAGCGGAACCGGAAACGATCCATTCTTAGCGGGGAATATGCTTTGTCGGTGGTCGCCTCGACGCTCGGGAATTTCTGCTTTGATTAATCTACCACCGCTTTTTCTCTCCCCGCAAAGACTTATCATCTCGAGCGATGCACGCTGCCTGGCAGCGTTCCAGATACACTCTGCACTCCTTCAGCCCCGCCTTTTGAGAATTCATCGGGCGATGCCATCTTCCTCCATTCACTGGGGAATCATTATTTCAATGGGGATTCAATCCTTTGGTAGACGTTTTTAAAAAAACAAATTGATACCATAGAGATCCCCTTCTCGTTTCACTGGAAGATTCTTTAAAATGGAAAGATTGAAGGGAGGCGTGTTGGACTTGGAAAGAAGCTCTTCATTTCGATCATTTCGAGTGTATGACAGAAAATTGGAATCCTTTGGAGTGTTATTCGAATCTGACGAATTTTTAGGGTAAAATGAGCCTGCAGAGTCTTGACCTAATCTTCGATGCCTAAATATGTAATGCATCTACTAGGTATATGTATGCTGTAATTTTATTTGAATTATAGACATTAAGAATACTCGTCGGGACGTGGTAGCGAATTTAGGGATTACTTGGGGCAATTTCGTGGCGACATTGTTGTAATCGCAGAAATGTCTACCGACGGACTTGGAAGCCCTCGACCATCCTCGAAAGATCGGTCGTTCGACCGTTCAACGTCCATAGACTTCTTTCAAACTCCTAACAGCACAATGGGCCGTCGACCAGGAAAGTTTTCGGGATTGAAAAACTTTCGGCAAATTTCTTCCTCCCCTGGTGCCTGATGGCGGACGGACATTCAGATTTCCGTCGGACGCGCCGAGAGAATCCTGATCGAACAAACACTAAACGCGCCTTTGAGGCGATCGTCGACCAAGAAAAAGTTTCCTCTTTCTCTATCTATGTGTGCGTGTGGAGGTTTTTACTTCTGGGAAGAAAACAGCGCAGTTGGAACTAATTCACTGGTCACGATAACTAAATAATTACTGCTGTGTGATCAGATTTATAGAATTCCAAGGGATAATAGCATAAATGGAAATGGGAATAAATGAATGAGAAGTTAAATGATTAATTAAAATTAATAAAATAATGTAAAATAAAAACTTAAAGGAAAATTAAAATTAATGTAAAGTACTTTGTAAAATTTCTTCTTTGCTGATAGTCAATTTGAGGCAAGAGTATTGGGAAACTTTGGTATAGGAAATTGTAATGTCTAAGTTTGTACGTGTATTCTGTAATGTATAGTGTTTCGTGGAAGCTAGAGTATCTGATAACGTTATTAATTAATCGATTGATTAGCCATGATAGGATTGGTCGCTGAATGTCGAGGGTACTGGATTTTACATTCGTTGCACTTTGAAATGAAGTTTAACATTTGGATTGCTATGAAATTTAGTGTGTGGAGATATAATCAGGCTGGAATATTCATACTCACTGGATTGCAGGGGTGGATGCTACGAGTTCAAAAGTTGTATAGGTTACGAGCACGATGCATGAGAGTATCTTGTTCAACATGCCTCTCGCAAATCGAGTTTCACTTCGATATCTTTTATCTTCATGAACCGTAATTGGATTAGATTCACGCACTGCGCTTGAATTGCACAGCAGATTTTGCAAGAGTTACAATTTTAAGCAAATAATCATTTGAAGATGACTCAGATGACAGTCATTTTAATTATCAGCAAAATATACCTTTTTACAATTCAGAATTACATAATTCTATGAATCATCCTTAAGCAATTTCTTAAATTTCCTGAAAGTCTATTGTCTGAGATTACTAATTACCATTGGCATTTCACAATTATCAGATTTCCTTCTAAAGTAATTCAATATTGCGAAGGGTGTTGCTCGAGTACTATAGCGAAGTTTAAAGGCTGAAAAAGAGCACACATCATAGAATCGATATCAATTAGGATGCTTCTTCCGGTCACGTGTCTTTGCACCCCCGTATATTGTTGGCACGTGTCCCACTGTGACTTTTAAAAAAACGTTGATAAAGAGGGAACGTCGTTTCCGGTTCCGACGCCCATCCACCGACAATGCTGCTCCATAGTTTGCGTTTCGAGCTGGCTCACACGACCCGAAGGGTTATCAGAAGTGGAGCGCATCCTCCATGGCCTCCGTCGGAATAATTGTCGACTTCCTCCCCTAGCACGCGGTACACTTGCAGATCGTACATCTAGATTAATCTAGAATCTTGAATTCCAAATACACCTCGCCCGGAAAAGCATTATTAAAAAGCATTAATCTGAGAAATATTAAAAATTAAAAGACCTGTTCCCTTTCAACCCTGCCAGATTTTGAGAAAATTGTTTTCTTCAAGTCACTTAACCCAATTCTATAAATTCCACAAGTAGCAGAATTATATCCACCGTCCCCGCTTCGTTCTCCTTCCACTCAAGCTTCTCCAAGATTCGCAGCAGAGCAGAGCCCTCAATTCATTTGGGGTGGTCCTCTGGCAAGGGTGGACCAGCCCGAAAACAGTCGACGGTAACGTATGCAAGGGCTAGAGGGTTAAAAAGAGTCCACGCAAACATCTCATACATTACACGGAATTTCCACCCCACGGAAACCAGCCAATAAAACACCCCCGGAACACGGGTGTCGTCCACTCACCCTTCTCCGTCCTGACCCGTAACTGCATTGTCGAACTTTTTTTCGTTTCTCTTTTTTCTTTCTCGTCTCTCTTCCACCCCGCTCTTCTCTCCTCCTCTGTCGCCGTTGTCCATCCGCTGCCCCCTTCTCCGGCTTTCCTTTTTTTTCCTTGGTTCTCGAAGTGCGTGTACACCCCCTCGATTACATTCGGAAATATTAGGGGACGTCCCGTCGTTCGACAAACTATCAATTTATTTTCTTTTCATTGATTGAGGCCTCGTGACGTTACTGGTCCCCGCTTTCCTCCATTCTGCGGAACATCTTCTGCCTCGTGCTCCAAGAGACAAAACCCTCCCTTGCGAAAAGATGTAGCCCATATACCTACAGGCCAATCCTCGGTGTCTCTAGGTGACCGAGGCAGGATATCAAACTTTTGAAATTCCTCAGAATTGTCTTTTCGGAACCATCCCCTACGCCGCCAGGAATTTACAAATACCTTAAAGCTTCCCTTCAAAAAAACTCTTCCTGTTCTCCTCTTCACCCGCCTTCACTCTCCCTGCGTTCATCTCCCTCGTGTTTCGAGAGCGATCACAATGACCCAAGCGCAACGTGAACGCGTGCGAGCGTTTTTCCTCGCAGCTTGGCGAGCTTCTAGGAGGAGAGGCGGGCCGAGAGCGGACGGTCCACGTAGTCGAAATCTCCGCAGATTATAGGGCCGGTCGTATAAATCACAGAACGGCCTGCTAGCGGGCTGAATGTTATCTCCAGCTTCCGGTTCGACGCACCGACATTTCGCGCACGCCGCCGCCTGGAATATTCCTCCGCCACCCTGGCCGTCGCGCGGGGTGGCTTCGTTTTATACAAGGATTCCTGGGGTGGGCACAAAGCATATGCTGCCCGCTGTCCACTCCATTTACTTCGCTACGTCATCTCTCTCGTTACGCTCGCCCCCACGTCCAGGGGAAGATAACCGGGCGGCGAAAGGGATCGACGGATGGGGACGCGAAGATACGGCGAAATTGCTGCCCGCGAGAACTGGAGAATCCTCTCTGGTCATCGGCCACCACGCGGGGGAGGATCGATCCTGTGCCGGGGAACAGAGGTGTCTCGTGAAACGGAGACTCTATGCTTCTATTTTTCTCTGTGTTGAAATGGGGAGGCTACTTGGCTTCGCGGGCGATGACTGATGAGGTGTGGTCAGTCGTTTCGAGGGCGATTAGAGGAAGGAGTGAAAAGTAATTAATTTTTGGAGGTGGAAGCTTCCGAGGTTTCTGTGCAGCGTTTTCGAGAAAAACAGATTTAAACATGCATGGTGCATAAGATTCAGGAGCATAAAATGAAGAGATATTATTTTTTACTTTATGAAGTAAATACAAATGTGATTTTTATACAGCATAAAGAAACGGCGAATAACTATTTGTGGCATATAAAAACTCAAATTTCACAAAGAGTGGACGTATAATATTTGCCATTCATTATACTCTTTTAAGCGCGCTGCGAATAAGGCGGTTATTAGTTCCCGCTAATTCCTATTATTCTTTTATTCTGTTGTATCTTATCCTATTCTTTTTGCTTGTACTGTATCTTGGCACCATTTCATTCTGGTTTTATGTGTTCTGTTTTCGTGTGTCTACTTTTATGTACTATTTTTCTACTTTTATGTACTATTTTTCTACTGATCTTTTCTATTCTATGCACCAAAGGGTTTTCCCGTATATAAATAAATAAATAAATAAATAAATAAATAAATAAATAAATAAATTTGTGCACTAAGCCATCGATATGGCGTTCCAGAATAGTGTAGATCAGCGTTTCCCAACTGAATACCACGGAACTCTTCCAAATCCACTGAAATTTGGATTTTTATTGTAAGATAACTTTTCGCGGAACACCAGTTGCGAAGTCTGGTGTAGATTATAATGTGACTGCATCGTAGAATTCGTAGGCTAAGGCTACTTTTAGCCACCCCGATTATAACAGAATTTCTGCTTCTTTGTTCTGGAGCGGAAAGTTTGACAAAGGCGTCGATAAAGTCTCGAAACGCGTCAATGGTTATTTCGTACATTAAAGCAGATTGTAAAGTTCAGTGGCTCTGTCGATAAATCGACAAATAATTCAGATACGTAATCGCCAACTGATTAGCGTTTTCGTGACCACCAGGTAACGCCTGGTGACTCGGCTCTCATTGGCAGCTGATAATTTCGAGAACCGTGGGTGTAGGAAGCAAGGAATTCGCGATAAGGACGCTTGCATAAACCAAATCAAGCGATCGACAATATATTTTCGCCTCCACGAATGTTTTGACGCAAAGCTTGTTATTTCATAATCTGTGCCAAATTCTTCCATTTCTTTAGATACGAAAGAAAAATCTTATCGACTCGGAGAAATTGTTACTAACATTAAAGCACCAACGTGTCAATAGTAATAGAAAAGAAATACAATATTATATTTTGAAATAAAATACTTTCCTAAATAGAACTTTTGGCCTGCGTTTAGAGTCGAATTATTAATTGATTAATTCCCCATCTCTTCATTTTTCAAATTGAAAGCATAGAAATGAATGCCTCGGTACTCTGCTCTGTACCGAAGAAATTGGTCATTCCTGAGCCTTTCCGTCGTTGATCAATTATTCCGCGATTGCAAATGAATGCCAGAGAGGGTTTGAATTACGAGCTGGTGATTTATTAAATCGCGACGGGAGAGTGAAAAGTTTTGGACAGAAGTCGAAACGCAGCTCCCCATCGAGGCCCTTTGGACGCCCTCAGGAAATCTAAACCGGTAACAAGATGGCTGCTCGGAAACGGAAACCGGAAGCTTGTCACTCAAGCTACACCGGCATCCGGCGTGTCCCGAAAAAGGGAAGCGTTATGGAACACGGTCGAGGAGAGAAATAAAAAGGAAGGATGGAACCGGTGGAACTGGGGAGACGATGTCTTCGAGTGTATTGTTTAATCACGTTAAGCGAGCAAATGCTCGGGTAAATGTAGCTCGGGCAGATAGAAATTCAATGCGATTGACATTTGCTCGTTCTTGGTGCTTGAAATAACTTTAAAAATTGTAATAGGGTAGATGTCCCAATTACTGCCACCTTACGATTATAACTGAACTTTATTTAATCGTTTCGCGTGTTGTGTAACCTAAAAATTGTTTCAGTTTGAAACATAATATTATTTAACATCTCTTTCATTACAAAAAAATAGTTTTATGAATTAAATATGAAGAATTTATTAATAATTAATTAAAATTCGCGAGCGATCCTTGTGTACCTATAACTGTCACCTAAAAAATCATCTTGTCCTAGGTACATATGAGTACATATATTTTTTTATTTTAATCTAAATCAGAATCTCCATTTAATAATAATTATTTTTTGTACCTTTCTTTTTATACGTTACGCTTTTATTACATATAATAAATCAAGTGGCAGTAATTGGGACACTGGCAGTAATTGGGACATCTACCCTAGTGGTCAAAAGCTGTAAGAACTGTAAAGGGTTTTGTGTAACGATAAAAAAGGGTAATAAACGAGACGTTTCTTTCGCTGAAGATTCGATTTTATTAAATATGTATCTGATATATTAGACTACTATGTATTATACACAATGTACATATATACAACCTATCGAATTAATTACATGCTATCTAGTTAAAGGCGATAAACTGGGATCCCTTCGTCGACTATTCGAGTGTCACTCACCAACCCCTCTTTCATTCACATTCTACATAATTACAGTGTTGGTGCCTGCTTTCATCCATCTGCTAGAGAACCTTAAGTAGTCGTTTGTTTCGCAAACCTTTCGCACACGATCGTACTCGAAGTCGTTCGATCGTCGAACTTAAACGTTAGAAAACTGACCATCCCCTATTTCGCGAGAACTCCTAAGCGAAGGAACACGCTCAAACCACATGCCTCGAACAGTTAACAATCTGATAAGTCTCTAAAATTTCGTTCCTCTGATGGTATCTCTAAAAATGCTCACTACAAGTCTGTCTAACGTTCTATCAAATTAGAAAGATAGGACCTATCGAAGAATCGTCGAACGTTTGTAGTCCAAGTGCAGGAGGTTCCGTTCCCTTTTAAAGCGTGGAATTATTTTCGTCATCTTCGAGCAGAGTAATTGTTTTCCATCGTTTTTTATCTCGTTATCGCGATTAGATTGATAGAAAGCGAGCGGCTCGCGTTACATAAGCGACGGGGCAATCTTTGCGATTTCGCTGTTCGACTCCTTCTTGCGAGGAACGCTCGACACACGCGCGACACTTCTGCACGATAGAAGGGAAAGATGGAAAGAAAACGTAGGGGCTTGTGAACAGTGAACTTATCTAACGACCAACAACCTACGTATCTCATTTACTTATCTATTTATTCACGCTAGATCACTTTCCCGCCACGATGCACGTTCGAAGGGTTCGAAACGCTCGCCGATCGCGATATTATCTTTGGTTTCGCGCCATTCTCCTCGCTCCTCCAAGTCCACTTCCGAGGAAGCCTCCCCTCATCACCTCTAGGTCCGTCAAGTGACACTTTTCTCACAGAAAAGTTTCACTGAGTTCTTTAAATCAAAGCGCTCCCGAGTATCTAGTCATCAAGAACACATCGCAGTTACTGTTGCCCCTAGTTTAAGACTCCATGTTCACCATTGCTGATAGACGTATCTATCATGCTAGTAATATGTTTGACAGAATTCTCACTGGAAACAGTAAAGAGTCTTCTCTTTGAACTATGCTGCACTTCAAGATTCCAAAACGCACGCATCAGTGGTGGTATTCCGAAGGACCAACTTATCTCAAGAATATCTGCATTTCCATCCAAGCCCGCACTACTCCATATTCACTCGTCACTGTTCACTCCCGTCGATGGAATTATTGGCGTCTTCTCATTCAGAACGAAGAACTATTCGATCACCCGTGAATGTTCACTCCTCAGGCATCCCGTAGTCATCGACCTCGTGTCCACTGAAACGTTCGAGTGCGCCGATCCACGTGCACCTAGACATCCCAGTACCAGCGACGCACAGTTCACGACGCTCACTAGAGTCCTGTCTACCACCAGTAAGGCTTCTGCATGTACGGCGGCATGGGTACCTGGCCAGCGCTGGTGTACACCGCTGGTTCCATCAGCTTCGACTGGCACGGCTTCCCGTCCTTGATCAGCAACGGGACAGCGACTCTCCTTGGCGAGCAACCGCTGCCACTTGCTTCTACCCTCTCGGTGGCCGCCCTCTTCGTCTTGTACCTGTGGTTCTGGAACCAGATCTTCACCTGGGTGGGCGTCAGCCGAATGATCGAGGCCAGGTGCTCCCTTTCCGGGGCGCTGAGGTACCGCTGCTGACGGAAACGTCTCTCCAGCTCGAACGTCTGCGCCTTGGAGAACAGCACTCGCCTCTTCCGCTTCTTGTGCTCGGTCTCGTGGGGCTGCGCCTCGGCCGCTTGCTGGTCGTCCTCGAACTCGGCCGACTCTTCCTCCTTGCACTCGTGGCTGCCCTCTTGCTTCGGGGCGAACGACAGGTCCGAGATCGTTGGGCTGGTCGAGTCTGGCTGCTGGAGCACTGCAATGGTTGAAAGAGTATGGGGTTAGTCGAAGACGCGGATGGGTGGTAGAGATGACGTTCGGTTGTGATTCTTGAAACTTTTCTAAATTTGCGACCTCATCTTCATCTTCGATAGTTCAGTATTGAATATGATTGTGGAGCAGGTATGCGACGTTCATGGGGAAGCTACTGAAGATTAGTTTAATTTGCGTCGTTCTAAATAAGTCTCAAAGCTCCTGGAATCTAACAACGGTCCGCGTATTCGATTAGGTGAGCCGCGTGGTGAACCGTTTGGGAATCGATAAATTCATTTAGGCACGGGGCCATTACGAAAATGACCAGAGCTGCAGCTGCATTTTTTAGTACCCTTGGAACTCTTAACGGTGATTGCAGGCAGATGCAAGTATCTGTATCGATTTCGTAAGTCTTCCTAAACGAGTGCTCACTCATCGTTCTGAACACATCGACGGGGTTCTAAAAGTCCCGTTCCTGTGCAATTTTCGGGGGCGAAGTAAATCTCGCTACTGATAGAACTACTCGTTGTTAAGTTGAAGAAGAGAATGAGGGAAATAGTAAGTTCGATCAGGATGGAATAGAGGAAAGTACCCGACGATTCAGTGTGCCCGTCGCGTTCGCCGTTTAAGGCAGGATACCACCTTTGCACTTAAAAAAAATTGAAATTTTTTTTTGTTCTCAAAGTACTCTTTCAAGTGTATAGAATCGAAATTCATTCATTAGAAAGGTGGCCGGAACCTTTTTCTTGTGTAAAAACCGGATTGGAGCAGATATATAAATCTATATAAAACTTTAAACGCGTTTTTCTCGAAACGATGTTTTCCAAATCAGCGTGTCAGATTACTCCTACAATTTTCATCGGATTGACTTGAAACTTTGCACAATTCTTCCGATTGGTGTAATCTAACGATGTACGTAGGACTTTTGCTGTAGCGTTGTTATTTTTCTTTTGGTGCGCAATTTTATAAATTTTTTTAAACTTTTTTACCCTATAAAATAGACGTTTTCGTTAAAATGGCCGCCATTTTCTTAAAAATCGAAATTTCGTAAAATCCCTACGTACAGCATTGAACAATATTGTTGTTAATAGGGACATTCTTTGGTTTCTTTTCTAAGAGCCACGTACAGAGCGGAATTTGACACGCCGTCTAACGATGTTTCTCCAAAGGAGTGTATTTTGGCGCCACCTACAAGAGATTATTTTTTACTTTTTCAGTTTCAAAAAATGTGTAATTACAGATTAAAGTTGCATTAATGAATGACTGAAACCGATTTTGTTTCTGCGCATTCTTTGTATGCAAAAAAAATTCATGAAAAACGCCTGCAAAATCGCAGTCAAAGGTGGTATCCTGCCTTAAGTTGAAGAAGAAAATGAGGGAAATAGTAAGTTCGATCAGGATGGAATAGAGGAAAGTACCCGACGATTCAGTGTGCCCGTCGCGTTCGCCGTTTAATCCACCAATATTTTGATTAGCCCCACGCTAAAGTGGCAAATACCGCGGTGGCCGTGGAGGAGACACGCTAATTTAATGTACAACGTCGAATCCCTGGCCTGGCGAGCACACAATACGCTTTTGTCAGCGATCCCCGCGCCCGTTTCGGGAGGGTGCGAAGCGATATAAAGCCTGTTTGATACCCCCGCGCCCTGGCTGCGCCCCATGGGACCGACTGTATCATTTTCATGGGAGATTAGCCTCCGCTCGCTGTGTCGCGTCGTGATTTCAATTAGACACTCGCCAATGGCGGTGTTCACGTCTTTAGATGAAACGATTCAACGATTAATTACACCCTCGTTTCAAGGCTGATCATCCGTGCTCCGCGATTCTATCAAGTTCGCATTAATCCTGCACGACCACTGGCTATGGTGAATAGTAGATAACTATTGGGCGCAAAGGGGCAAGGCACTAACAGGACGTGGGACCCGGAGACTACGAAAATACCTCGATTACCAATTTAACCAAACAATCTGGGTAACAAATAATTCTCAAAAACAATCCTAATACGTTCAGCTAAGAAAAAAATTAGAAGAAGCTTCGTGGAAACACGTTGAAAATTGAGAAGAATTCTTTGCCTGTACCAGTGGTATATCAGCGACACCCTTCACCCCCTTGAATGGGGCGAAATCCCCCCGATTTCTCGATTTCACGGTAAGAATCGTAAAATAGGGACAGGACGAAACAGACGAGTTAAAGCGATAAGGAAAAAGTGAAAAGAGCTGATAGGCTACCGGTGGATTTTTTGGGCGTGACAATTTCGATTCATCGAGGGCCCACAGGCCTATGCACACGCATCTGTCCTCGAAAGGACATCTGTCCCCCTGTACGAGCCAATCGGTGAGCAGGAGCCACAAGGACCTTTTACAGGACCATTAAATCCTGCTTAGCCGACGTCGGCCAATTGTATCGTGATAAATAAATAAGGGTTTCTATGTACCCCCCGACTTTTCCACCGAACCCCCTGTCAACGTATCCCCGCGCGAAGGCTGTGGATCGCGTGCTAGTATCGAGTTGATAAGGAACCTTTCAGCGAGCAAGATGGTGCCTTGCTCGCGAAAGTAATCAGAAAAGAAAGATACCTGATATAGTTTCACAATCCATTATTGGTATTTATTCTGCTATGGAGCGTTCGCATCGAAAGTAATTTATTCGAACATTTATACACCGTATGACTTACAGTAATAATTGATTTCTGGAGTGTAGCACGCTCGAAATAATTAGTTATTGGACGGATGATAAAGTAAACGATTGAGTCGTGTAATATTAGGTTACATTCGCGAGGGAGGATTACGGTTGGAATAACCGCATTTCGTATGGCAAAGGGGCGCAGAATTTAGGGGATGGTGTGTACCAATAAATCCCAGAACGATTGGCTACTTTTACGAAAGGCTGCTTCACATATTTATATCTCCTTGACTGTATTGAATTGAAATATACCTACAGAGATTTTTCATCGAAGAATTAGAGTTTCGATTTGAAGGCACTTTAGAACGTTAACAGCGGAGAAATTAGGACAACGGACGATGGGGATGATGTATGCAAAGATCTGCAAATACCTCTGCAGCAACCCCATCAATTCAAGCAGCGCGCAGATCTGCCTATTAAAGTTCCTTCCATTTCTTTTTCTGCCTCCACGCGAAGGGGGTATAATAGACATTCTGTCACTCACCATTCACTTCCTCCAGGGGTTGTGGCAAGGTAGTCGGCAGCGTTGGACCAGTCGGCCATCCCAGCAGACCAGGTGGCGGCGGCGGTAGGCTTCCCCTATTCAGGTTCGCGTAAATCGCGGGTTGCAACATGGCCGTCGTGTGCTCGAAGAACTGCTGATACGCCGACGGGACATCGTTCGTGGTCGGCAGGACCGTGGTGCTACCTAGAACAGAAATCCCAAAGAAAGGAGGATCGTGAGAGGATGTTTTAAAATAACTCTACAGGCTGGACAGCATTAAGGGGTAACACCACTGTAACAGCTTGAAAAATAGCGTTTTTTTGGCAATTTTTCTTGGATGGAAGGAAAGGTAATAGAATAACTATACTGGAGGAAGTTATTAAGCACATATTTTGTTATTAAAAAAAAAAAGTTATTGAGAAATATTACAAAATGGCGGCACTGAAGCCATTCTCGTGAGGCATGTTGAAGTTTTAGCGCTCTGCGGCACGCAGTGTAGCTGGTGCAAATTTGAATTCAAAAAAAAAAATATGACTTAAATCTACATGTTTATAGCTAGAGAAATACGTAGGGGATTTTAAAAATATTGATTTTTGTGTGATTGGTGAGCATTTGAATGAAATACGTTCAATTTTCTATAAAAAGAGGGCAATCATTTGTTAATAAGTAATGTTTAAATTAACTTATCGAAAATCCCGTACGTATTTCTCTTGAAAATGTTATTTTAAAGATATTGTTAAAAGTTCGAATGGAAAGAATGAAAATTGTTGGAGTTATGCTGCGTGCCGTGTTGAAAAATCGTGTTTCGAGAAAAACGCGTTTAACGCCGGTAGTCGTTTCGAGGCAGTCCGATGCGCTTGGGGAAGAGCTCGAAATTTCAAGGAAACAAATTTGTTTCAAGTAATACAGTTTTTGCCCCATATTCTAAAAGGTTCAAAGCATCTTTTAAGCAAATAAAAAAAAAATCAATTTTCCGAAAAATTCACAGTGGTGTTACCCCTTAAATTCAGATAGTTCATTCGTCGTTACCTTGGACCTCGGTTTCCTCCTGAGACGGCTTCGAGTCCAGCTGCAGAATGTCATGGATGTGGAAGCCTGTCCTCGGCATCTTTATGCTCTCCAAAATTCTGCAACAGAGGGATGTCGAGGCTCGTTTAAAAAACAAACATCCGAATGAAAGCTACGTTAGCTAAACACTAATCGAGCATTCTACGTGGTCGCTTGAACGAACCTCTCCTCTGTACGTGCATTAAAGGAATCACTTTGTCTCTGTGTTCGATATTTAAAGGGAAACGAGCAAGAAAGTGGAGTAAAGGAAACGTGGTTAAATTCTACTGAGAAGGGGGCAAAGCTTGTTTAAACGAAGGGTTGGATCGTCTGGTTTCGGCTGGAAGGATCTCGCGAGTCGAAAAGTCGGGCACAAAGGTCGGTTTTCGGAGCGAATCAATCCAATTTCCCGAGTTGTCCTGCGGCTTGGAGGATGGAACTGGCGAGCGGAGCGTCAAGAAGCCATCCCGGGGCCCTTAAAACCCGATTAGACGCGTCTTTCCTGTGAAAAGGACAAGCCGCTCGCGGGATACCTGCAGTTTCCCTGCCAAACAACCTGTCCCTTAGCACAGAAGCGAATTTCTGGCCTACCAGTTTAAGCCAAACGACCTATTATCGCGACACGTTCGGCCACGTTCCTCCGGTCATTCAAATTGCCCTTCCGTCGTGACGCTGGACGGTCGAGCAGTTTCTCCTAATCGAGAAAGAACGTCCACCACGTCTCTAACCATCGCGTGATGTTCAGTAGACTACGACAGTTAACTACTTGTTCTTCGTTATATTTGGTAAATTGTTACTTTAAAATGTAGGTCATTGCGATTTTTCAATGAAAGATTTCAGGGAGAAGAATGACATTTTTTTAAGATACACGAGTCTTTGTTGCGCTGATGGGGAACAGAGTACTTGCCTCCAGTTGATCAATTCGATTTCTAAATATTTGACTGTCTCGTCTATAAAACTTGCGATAATTGAATAGGTGAATTTATTGTTAACGTAGCCTTGCGATTAGTGAAATGTGACAGACGATCGACGAAGGGAAAGATCTGAAAGTTCTAAAGATTGTGCCTCTTTGGGATTTCAAGGATTAAGAAAAATTCTAAGCTCGTGTTTAAGCTTTCAAGCGTTACACAAGAAAGTGAGAAACAGCGCCAAGTTTAATGAAAGAAGTTCACGAAAGCTATCTAATTTTATGCAACGAAAGAGATTAGGCATTTTTAATGAAAATCACTGAGAGCTTGCTACGCAAACATCATCGATGCATTACGATAAATATTTCATTCTAAAATCGTAAACATTTTGACAGGAGTGCTTCATGCTTATCGTTGACCAATTAATTCTTAAGCTACAGCGTTGAAATCACTAGCGATTTCAACAGTTGCAATTAAACAAATTACTAAGAATCTAACTTAAAATCCTTCAGTCTCTTCTTTTTGTTTATGCAAAATGCACAATACGGAGCGACACACGCGTTCAAGATTCCCGTCGAGGGTACAATGATCGAGCGGAAACTCGTTTCGATAAGCACCGATACATCCCGCTGAAGCCACGTGCAAGAATTCAGGGTCATCAAGATCTTTGGGCGATTACAAAACCACGGCTTTATCGATGGAATCATCGACGGGCCCCCCAACAACTTTTTGCTACGTTTTCCTTTTATCATCAGGCATTTCCAGGCCATTGTCAAATCTCCGCAAATCTTCAAGAACCACTGGGGGATGCTAGGCGACAAAAAAAAAAAAAATAGAGAATCGAGATCTACAAACTGGATCTTATGAATTTATCAGCAGCTTCTGTTAAAAGAGTGGCGTCCTCGAGGGAATTGGAAGAAATATAGTGAGTCACTTTTACCCTTTCAGGCTGGTGGGCTCGAGACCCCTAATCACTTTGGCACACTTAAACCCTGAATTTGTTATTATTCAGAAACAATAAAAACTGCATCCACAGAACATGCTACCATCGTTACACTTTACTCTTTCCGCGACTTCGCTGTATTTCTTCCATCCACGATGCAGGCCCGACTACAGCATACTGTATTTATCGCAAACGTGCTCGCCCACGGCGGAGACTCTAACTCAAACGCATGCGAAAGTACGCTCGAAGAGAAGCGTTGATGAAACAACTCTACTGGAGGGTGTCTGAGAGAGGGGTGGATGGTGGTGTCAGAGAAGCTCCGTTAAACACGGCGGTGTGGTATTCGGTGTTCTTGATGGTTCGTTTACCTATTATTGAAAGCAAGGTGGCTGTACCAGACGTGATTCAATAGACTGGTCGGATATGAGAGCAGCGACCAGGGCAGAATCTTATTCTTGTCCGCCATTTTGAAAGGGTCTCGGTGAGGTGTTTCAGTGGCGTCAGTACATGTTACAAAGTCCTCGGTGCCTTTCACTCGTCTCGCCGCGTACTTGCTCGAAACCGGCCCTCGGATCGATCGAATATCTCCTCTCTTTCTTATCTTAATCTCTCTCCCTCTATCGAGCACTCTCTTCCCTTAACCCTGTCCTCTCTACAGCTCCCTCGTACCTTTCTGTTTATCTTTTCACTCGGTCCACTTTCGTCCCCCTTTTCTACCCTGCCTCTGGCCCTCACTATCCCAACACCGTCACTCCGCGAATCCGTTCAACGTTCACACGCGCACCGGTGCATCCTCTTCTCGGCCGACCAGCCGTCTCCTCGAGGACATCGCGGGGTCCCAGCGACGGACGCGGGCAGCTCCGCGTTCGGCTCCTCGTCGTGCAGGAGGCACAGCCGTTGGAACTGGGTCGCGTTTCGACGGGGAACACTGCGTTGACGAGACTTGGACGATACTTCGGCGAGACTTCGCGGTCGAACGGGAGAGAACGAACTGAGCCGAGACACCTAGCAGAGTCCTCCTAGCAGCGCTCTGAAGGGCTCTCCTTGTAGTTTTTGAGTGTCCTCGACGAGCACTTGACGGCTAGTGTTCCCTACCTCCGCGCCGTTTCGCCCGTCAAGCACCCTCGAAACCCGAGGGCGGATCTTCGCAGGGGCGGAGATTCCGAGTTTCACCCCTCGCGGCCCGAGCCAGGCGACAGTCCACCCCTCTCGGTGCAGCCGGGCACTCCTCGTCGACGAGCACTCGCCGGGCGGATTCTCCACGGAAGACCCGCTCGCTTCCCTTGCCCGAGGAGACCCGCGGCTCGGTCGACGATCCCTCCGAAGGTCGTGCACGGAAATCAATTTCGATCCGCAACTGCTCGCGAAAGTCGGACTCTGGGTGACCCGGGCGGGGGATGACTCCTGGCGTTTCGAGGGTTGCCGTGGCCACTCGTTTTCGTGATAGGGGTGGGCTGGCTTCCACTGTCGGCTCCAGAATTTTTACCAGATTGCGTTTGAGAATTGTTGGATTTGTGGTTCAAAGGGGTCGTGGCAATTAGGGGGTGCAATTGTAGATGAATTTTGTCAGGTCTCTGGTTTCTTTTTAGGGTTGGCGGATGCATCTTCCTTTTCTCGATTCATTATTTGCCACGTTTTATATTATTATATAGCCTCGTACTTCTAGACAGGAGTGCCAAGCACTGAGCTGCGCTACTTGCTCCAGGCGTAATTAAACCTAAATAGTGCAGACCCACTACAAACGTGAACCAGATAGTCGAGTTTGATAGTCATTCCTTATCGACAGACAATCCAATGTGACCCCTACGAGAGTTACTATTATTTCAAGATGTGATTAGCTATACAACGCCAGTGCACACGTCCCATTCACCCTTCTTCCTCGATACGCAACTAAGAAACAGCATTACGACGATGTACTTGGATTCGAGGGTGCAGCGTAGCAGAGGGTTGAATAGGAATTTATTGAAAGGCGAAACGCTCGAGGAACATCGGCCCCGGACGAGCAGGATCGGCTGGCAGCGCAGCGAGGGGTGAGTTTCCATGGGGGTGGAGCCTTGGCCCGGCCAATCGGAGCGCGGTGCGTCGAGGATCGCGACGTAGAAGTGTTTCGGGGGTTGATTTCAACCCTCCCCGCGACTCGACCAATCGGGTCGCTCCATCGATCAGGGCTTTTTACACCGAGAGCATACTTTACGTCGAGTGTTAATGTGAAAGGGCATTAGCGGTGCTTTCACCGTGTCGTTTCGATTTTCTATTTCTCTCTTCATCCCTCTGCTGTCAATTTTAGCCCACTTCCTCTCCCCCCCCCCCTCTCGCTCTCTCTCTGCCTGGGATCGAGACCTATTGATACTCGAAACTGGGTTACAAGCGTCCTCGGTCGTCCTCGCGATCGTTAAACGATTTACGCCGCTCGGCGGAAGTTACGTCGCCATCGAATTCGCTGTTAGGCATCAGAGGAGGCTGCGCAAGATTGTAATTATCGTTTGACTATCTCTGTCTCTGGAAAAACTGATTTCTAGGTGCAAGGGTGCTTGTGAAGTAATTAAAACCCATGGATTTTACAACAGTCTAGCCTTTGCGATCTTCTTAAGCCTAGAAGAGCGTTCTAAACTTGGAAAATGTATCTTACACAGTAATAGTTACGACGTGCCTCGTAGTAAATAAAAAGGATTCGCAAGATTGACCATCGATAGCTTCAACGCAACCTCCAGTCTTGCCCATAATGAGTCAGAGTTTATTGTATTATTTATTTTTCGTGTAACAGAAGGCCATCGAGGTTGTTAACGATACCCTTTTCTAAGATCCTTGATTTAAGGGCTTATTTGAAAGGCATCTCTTCGATTCAGCGTTACAAATGCAAGGTGGAGGACTCGTGAGTAGGGATTGCAATACCGGTGACCCGGTAAATCGCGAGAAATACCCTCAAATTCTTACCGGTAATTCGTCAAATTTTTACCGGTAATTCGATAAATTGCGTATATAAATATAGCGCATATATGCGTTGGTTATTTCGGTCGACATCGTTATCAGTGAAAAAAACTTCAATTACTAATAAATACGAAAACCGAAGTATCTCATGAAGAATCAACTCTAATTGTAAGCCAAAAGAAAACTAAAAATCTAAATCAAGCCATAAAAAAAAATGGACTCATTTTCAAGTAGAAAAAGTAAGGAGAAAATATATAGGTACAAATGGCATATGATTTCTTAATGACTATCCGACCAACAAGTTTAGAATCTGAGAGTGCTTTATCCGTGGCTGGATTATTTTGTACAAAAATTAGATCGCGATCAGGAGACCGAAGTTTAGACAAATTATGTTTTTTGCGCGCTTATTTGTTAAAAAAAATTGTTAAATAAAAAATATTTAATTATGTATGTAAGATAAGATACTTTTCATTGTTTTCGTGGTGATGATCCATATTAATAAGTATTGCCAATAGTTACACAAATATATCTATTTTGTGTTATCTTATTTCATATTTTATATTCAGAATAGTTTCATTTGCATATATTTATTATAATGCTCGATTAGAGTTCAAAAAAAGTTTTTTTTTGTAATGTTTACTCTTATATTTTCAATACCGGTAAATTAACGGTAAACCGGTTTTGATTGAAAATTTTACCGAATTACCGGTAATTGAAAATGTCGGTAAATTTGCAATCCCTACTCGAGACTAGCCAGGATGGTCAAATTCACCCTTGTCCGTGCTTTTTGACTTCACCCCGTACTGGGGCCCACACGAACCTACAAAGGCCAGTCTGAATGAACCGGAAACCCGCTCAATCGTCGCCCTTGGCCCTTACCTGTTCCTCTTCCGAATCGCGCTCCTCTTGCCGAGCCTGCAGCCATTTTCCCTCGGTAGATCATCGTGTGTGCGTTGACAAATATTCGTATTTATGCGGGCTGCTTTTCTGCTCGATTTGATACGAGCTGCAGGCCCATTATACTAAATCTCACCTGAATCCAGCCGACCCAATTTGTCACTCCTTCGAGTACGATCCATTTCGCAGTGCTTCGACATTCTAGTCTCGTATCGCAGGTCTTTGAAACTTCAGGGGTTTACAAAGGTTGTGTGGGAGGAAATTTACGAGTGATATACTTAAAAATCTTGTAAAATGGCCCCCTATACGTGTGTAATACCAGTTACGTGATTTATGGGGGAACTTGTAGAATAGTGGGGCAGGTTTAGGGGGTATTAAAAGGAGCTTCGTGAGTTCTAGTGGTGTGTACTTGTAAAGACGAGGTTAAGGGTGTTTAATTGACTTCTGCAAGCTTTTCTGAGTACATTCTTCTAGTATGTACCAGTTCTTCTGCAAGGGGAGTCGAAAGTACAGCTACCCAGGAGCTTCTACATCGCCCCTATATTAGAAATTAAAACACCAGAAGCTACCAGAATAACCCAATAAAATAAGATCCCCATGTAGAAAGAAGAAGTTGCGGATAACATCGAGTGGAGTGTACCCTAATTATATTCTACTAATTTCAATCTCAAGCAACCCTTCTACCTAAGCCTTTGCATTTCTGTTGAGGACCTTCTAAATCTCCCTAGAATTTTAATCGTTAAAAGCTACAGGGCCGGAAAACAGCGTAAACTTTTACAAATCCTGGAAAAGGCAGTTTCTCGTAAGAGATTCGAAGTGGAATTTCTGAAAGATAGAACGCCAGGTTCCCGTTTCCATGTCTGCGCCCGTTTAACTCGGTTAGAATCGAATTCAACGAGAGTTTCTCCTCGTCGTTTTTCCTCCTTCGTCGGAGCGTTTCCCTCTCCTCGTTCGTCCTGGAAACGTCGACGGCAGGAAGCGGCAACGGGAAAAAGAGGAGCCGAGTCGGTGAAGTTGGAGCTGGGCGGGCAATCGAGCAACATTTGCGAGGATCCCACGACTGTTTGGCGATAGCTGTGCCAACTTGTTTCGAGCACGCAACCCAATTTGTCTGCGTCTCATTGTTTCACTGGCCTGGCTGTTGTTCCCTGTGCTTTTTCCTTGCCGGCCGCCGAAAACGTCGAGGGGATCGTGCCACGAATCATTACGATCCTTCAATGATCGAGTGTTGACCTCTCGAGACGATTTTCTTCGTGGAAATCTCGTTTCACCCTTTATGGCTTGTCGCTGAACGGACTGTCCTCTATGTGCCACGTGGACTTCAGCTTCCCAGTGTGGATTATTGGGAGTAGGGTAAAGGACCCAATTACTGACACCTAACCAATTACTGTCACCTTAAGCTATTTTACTTAAAATAACTAATAAATAAACTATAGTATAGATTATAGGCTGAATTACCGAATTCTTTTTTTGTATGACTTTACAACGTTTATTTATTCGTTATTTTAAGTAAAATAGCTTAAGGTGACAGTAATTGGTTAGGTGTCAGTAATTGGGTCCTTTACCCTATGGGTCATCGTATCGAATTGTAGTACACTAAGCCATGAACTTTTAGAATTTTTATTCTTTTTTTTAGAATTTTCCGTCTTCTTTTACAACTTTCCCTCCTCTTTTCGAATTCTCCCTCTTCTTTTAGACTTCTCCCTCCCTACACGATTTAATTTCGGAGCAAAGTATGAGAAGTAACATCCCCAGATTAATAATTCTTCACATTATTATACCAACTAATTTTGACCAACTCGAGTGACTTCCACTTTCCACGCACGTGCTTTTTACTCACTATAAAACAGTCACAAAGTATTGCCTTCGGCGAACACTTGCGCATGGTGAGAAAATATGGACAGCGATGATTTATTGCATACTGTTGCAGTACACAGGGTTTACTGCCACCACTGTTGAGTTTAATTGCCTTACCAGGTGGCCAGGTTAGGAGCCAGTCCTTCCTCGTCTATCCCACTCTGTCTATATCCCTCTCCGTCTGCCTGTTTACCACCATTGGGTGTTTACCCTCAAAGAGCTCGAGAATATAAAGTTTTAGTCGTCATTGGCGATCGAACTCTGTCGCCGCCAGTTACAAGGCGATCCGCTTAACCGATAGAGGTTGCTTCCTTCAAACAGTGGATTAACTCGGGGTCCAACCAGACTGCCTACCGCCATGGTTTATCTTAAACGCCATAACGACGGTTTTAAACGGTGTTAACTGCCCTGTTCAAGTTAATCGGACAGGCTCGTTGCTGCCACGAGATTATCGGGGGCTAATCTAATCCACAAATTGTATTTGAACTCCTTCAGCTTATGGGGGTTCAAGAAGCCACTTATTTATATAGTAAGTATAGGATAAAGCGAGATGAATGTCCCTTTAATTGTACAACTTAATGTATATTGATTAAGTACAATTCGTAAGATTTGTATTAGCTACAGCTGCTGTTTAGATAGCGTTGTCGAGGAAAGTTAGGTGTTCCAACTGTCCTGAGGAATTATTCTTCAGCTTGCTCAGCAATGAAGTTACACTTGTGATTAATGATAATGTTTGGATATCCTCCACGAGGAGCTGAGAATTCTTTGCAACATGTAAATTTTGCGTGTAGAGAAGACGAGGTGGCTGGATAACTATAGCACCACCGAGTTCCAAGGACGATTGAAAAAAGTCACATAGGGTAAATCCGGGAGACGCGGTCGGGCCGGAGAGTTGGTCGTGTCGGTATATTTCAGAGTCTATACGTAAAAATGCATTAAAGTGCAGACCAATTACTTCTCTAGAAGCCAAATAGTTGAATGAATAGCGTTATTTCACTTCCTTCTGTGGTTTTCTGGATTTATAGGCTATAAAAGGTAAATCGATGTTACATTTAACCTCTTTTGTCAAACAGCGGTTGTACAGAATCGTTTTTAAAATATACTTCTAAGTTTATTTTCCTTTAATATTTGGAATAATAAGATAGTAGAGACATTGAGGGACAATGCAGCCAAAGTATTTGGCCATATTAACTCTTCCTCTCAAAGCTAACGAGAAGACCATGTCTCGCTGCAGAAAGGTGAGATGGTCGAGTTATGATTTTTTTATTATTTTTGTTTATTTTTTTATTTTTTATTACTATTTTATTATTACTTTTGTTTATTTAGTTTATTTATTCACTTTTGTATTCATTTGCCTTGCTGATCGCCAGTAGGTAATTCACTTTTTCTTTGATGTGTTCTTTACTTGTTTAGCGTAAACAAATTAAATATCAATGAATCCGTAGTTGTATTCACTCATAAATAATTTTGCTTTATCCTTTGTTAATTTTCCATGAATAATTATGTGAGTGGTCTCTGCCAACGACGAAAACCATTTCTCCCGGCACCTCGGGGGAGGTGGTCAGATGTCATGACTTTAGTTTTCAACTCGATTTACAGTAAATATTGTCTTAAAGCAAATATCGACCAGTTTTTCTGAATCGGCATAAAATTCCGAACATATTAGGTTTGTTCTGATAAAATAAGTAATATCTATATTAGTTTTAATAGCCATTTTATATTAGGTCGACCGCGTGTCCCGGATTTACCCTATCACCCGAAACCCGCACTAGAATTAAAACGACCAGCCTAAATAATCAAAAGCAAAGAACTCATCCCAAAAACTTCACCTGCCCACCACCTTCGATCCACCGTAACCATGCGAAGGACGTCCCGTGGAGCTGAAGGGACCCTGGAGATTCACGGAGCGAAGCTAAAATTCGTTCGTTATGAATAAAATTCGTGCCTTCCATAAACGGCACTCGACCTTTCGAGAGGAAGGAACCGAGGGCCATTGGTAGCAGCAGTCGATTCCTGTTTATGGGCACACTTGCGCGTACTCGTCCCACGAATGGCCACTTGATACCTCGCCTCACTACGGCGGAGATTCAGGTGCCGGGGCTGAAACGTGCCGCGCTGAATGGAGGCTCCATCCATTTACGAGATATCCCGTCCATTAACATCACAATATCGGTACCTGTCGGTCAAACACCTGAGGCTCCCTCGGCAGTTCTTATTTATTGCCAGTACGTGCCTGTGCAAGATTTGCTGGAAAATTTCCCGGCCCTTGCCCAGTGGACCCCCTAGTTTAACACATCTGGCCGGGCCCGGGAGTCGACGGATGGTGCCTGTGTTTGCCCGTCACCCTGTTCACCGCGTTTACGTGAGAATCTGAATATTTTTTCTCAATAAGCTCGAGCACCACTAGACTCTTGGCCAATCGAAACGGTCATCCTCGAGTGCTGGCCCTCCTCGAGTGGCTATTACGACCGGGATTGCGTAAATCGTTAAGCACCGTTGCTCGGTGTTTTCGGCAAGCGAGGATACACCATAAAGAAGCAGCTTGCAGCGGCATGGTGAGTTTATAAGCGCCGCTTTATGCTTCTGGATTTTGTATCTTCTCTTCGAGATTAGTTGCCGGGGATATTTAAATTTCTAGAATTTATGCGAATTCACACTTTGAAGCCGATCGGTAGCAATCTCAAAATCCACTAAAATCTGTACAACTGTCTGCGGAAGGTTTTCCCGAGGCCCTTCAAAAACGAGTTTCTCGATTGCTATACAACTGTACACGAATGAAGGGCCTCGAGAAGCGACTGCGAGCGCAGGGTGTGAAAGGGAGTCGGCGGGGGAAGATGGTGGCGAGGAAAATGGAGTTTTACGTTCATTCATGAAGTGGGCACAATGGGGCAGCGGATCCTGGAGTCATGAATGAACGTAGTGGCCGTAGTAGACGGCTCGGCGGGTGGCCTTCGGGGAAACCTCTTTCAGAGGGGGCAGCTTCCTCGAGGAGGGGCCCTTCTTCGTCTTCTCTGCCGTTAGAAGCCACGGGGCCAAACGTGACCCAAACTCTGCACGGCTCGTTAAAGACCAGCCACCGCCATCGTTTAAGAAACGTTTAAGAAGTTATATTCGAGGCGCAAGGCAGCACCGTAGCTCCATTCACTTTTTCCAACCATTCTTGTTCGTCTCCTTTGCCGCGCCGTCGCGCTGGAACACGCTGTAAGGTCGTAGAAAGTGTTCCTTGCAACAGCTTCGATGGCCCACTCGAGGACTTTGCTGTCCATGGCTTTTCGCAGTTTTGAATATTTATTTAGTCGTAGACGGGGCAACTCTTTGTGAGCGCGGGGGAAATGATATGTTTGTGCAGCAAGTTCTGCTTCTCCAAGGCTCTTCAGTTTTGCTCTTCAGATCTGTAGGCTAGTTATTGTCTAACGTGTTTTAGGTTTATAGCAAGGCGTAAGTTCGCCAAGGAAATTTCGCTTTTGGCTGTAATTAGTTAATTGAGTTTATATGCTTGTGTTGAGAGCGGTGGTGAGTTGTGTTAATTTTCTTAAGAATTGTGAGCTTGCTGTTTATGTACTGGGTAGTTTATAAGGAAATGTGAAAGCAGATGTAGCATTTCTGTTCTCCGGTGTATTAAGGAGCCATTGATATGGCCATTCATTTAACGTTGCCTGTGGTAGTTTAAATAATATCTGAAATTTTAGGCTTTTGTTATGGTGAGAAGCCTCTGCATTATTTTATACGCTAAAATATGTGTTCTTGCGTTAGTAATCGTCGAGTTCTTTGTAAATTCTTTAGTAAAAGCTCATAGAAGGAACATGGAACTGCGGCAATTTTTTAATAATCCACAAAGAAAATGAATATTCCCGTTCTTATGCGCCATATCTTTCCAACTTCTAATCACGAAATCTATTCACTTTCGCGCTGGAACAAACACGGCACAGATATTCCCTGGTGTTCTAACTTCGTTTCGCATTATCACGTGTCCATAATCATTAATCACGCGAGGCACGACTGCGGCTGGAAAAAAGAGTGAAGACAATCCATTCGTGTGATCGCTGCGTGGACATATCGATCGACCTGCATCGGACAATGGGAACACGACAGATCTAGGTCGCGTGTCCACTGGATCTAGCATTAAGATCTATCGAAAATGAAATCTTAGTTAACTCAACTGTGCAGGACATTATCATTGACCTTAATTGAAATGGGGAAATAATTCTCAGCTTATCCTCTATGCCTACAATTTCGCTATAAATCCTGCGTTATAAACAACCACACAATCGAATTTAATTTCGATCTCCCATTTTCTCAAAAAACAGAGACTCGTATGAAAAGAACACATATTCCACGCTTTCGACTTACTTTTTAATAAAAATGAATCCCCTATTTGTTTCCCTACAAATGGCGCCTGCAATTCCAGTGATAACTAGCATTATCGATTGAATTTCACAAGGTTCTTTCTGCGTTGCGTTTCGAATAGAGGCGTACGATTCCGTGGAAATTTCGAGCGATTCCACCATCGGTGATCCGACACCGGCTCGCCATGCAGAAACGCACGAGTCGAGCGATCCATTCGCGTTACGATTAATCCGAAATTTATGGTGGAAACCAACAGGTGTTGGCACTTGGGGCCATTTCAGTTCTCTCGCGTGTCCAGCCGTGTAACAAGGCGTACCACTCTATACCGAAGGATTCGCCTAACCGATATGCGTGACTACTCTTAAACGTTCACTTCCGGTTTCCGGTGCTATCCGCCTAATCAGATATGCTAATCGTCCTCCGCGGCGCTAACTCCTGCTCAATCATTGATTTTTCTCTCCTACGACTGATTTTCCGAGGGCTCCGCGCAGTCCTAACTTCCGCAGCAATTATTTTATACTCTATTACTGATTTATAGCTCGCGATCGATATTTGGGATTACTTTAAAGAATTCTTGACACTGCCAAGTAAATATATCTGTCTCATATATCAATCGCGAAAGGGCTTTAAACGTCGTCTATTTCAGAAATTTGAGTATGCGAGCTTTTCTTCAGTTCAATTTCGACGTCAGAATTTTATTACTTATTTCATAGCGATTGACGCTTAATCAGGATAAAATTCAAGGGTGGGACGATCATAGAAGATGCTGCAACTAGGCCTGGGACATTTTCAGAGCGACAATGTTTGCGATATTATTCCTTTTGGAGTAGGGGATAGGTGCTATAAAGGGGACACGTCTTAAATGGGACAAATCGAATTTCCAAAATTCTAAACGCATTACACATGCAAGTTATTTTCCTGTTTATGGCAACACTAGTGCCTTGTCATTTGACGTAAACTTCACTGCGGTCTCACTTGCAACAGAGTAGTAATCCACGGTTGATTTTTTCCGGCAGTAAAAGTGAAATTTTCATTGGTTTTCTGTGTCGTTTTCTGAGATTAAGATATATATATATATACAAAGTGTTAAAGTGTTATATCATTAAAATAGCCTGTATTCAACTGAAACGAAAACGCTTAACAGGTAAGCTTAATTAATTGTTTTCTTTGTTTTGCGGTTATTTTATATTAAACTCACTTATAGTCGTAAAAGGGACAGCATAACAAGTCTTAAATGGGACGACCATGTTTGTCCCTCTCATACACATGTACTGCTGGACACTATATGTATTATACTTTCTTGTAAAGTTATTAGTGTATCATCTGATACATAGATGACATTGTTTTAAATGATGAATTATTAGTTGATGGCTTATTGTTTCAAATTTAAGAATTAATAAAGTGACTATTCAAAGCGACAAACTTTATCGTCAAAAAAATGTGTGGCAATAAATTAGCCCTCGTTATGAGTTATAGATTTGTTATAGTCATATTTCAATTCCTGATTTGGATTCTTGTGATGACTGTTCTGACTCGAGGGACATGGGCTTACGAAAACGAGCGCGCCTATTGACAAATGATTAAAAAAACAATCAGTGCTGCGTTTGTAAAGAAGAACTATGTTACCAGTAAGGAAGGTTGGTTCCAATGCAAAATTTGCGGTAAATGGGCCAATGAGTCATGCGGAATAAAAGGCACATTCAATTTTTTCTGTTCCATGTGTCATTAATAATAAAATATTGATGATTTATACTACAAAGAGTTCATTTTTTCGTAGATTTCGTTTTTTTGTATCATTAAGATTTAGAATTATAATTGTAATACTTAATAAGTTTATTTTTATTAACGTGTCCCTTTCATGACTTATGCTGTCCCATTTAAAACCACCTAGTCGTAAAAGGGACATTTCCCACTTTTTTGAAAATCGAAGATTTTGTTATTTTCTATTACAATTGACGAGTTTGAAATATACTTTTATTGAAGGGAAATAAACACGCTTTCTTGCGATGTAGTTGTTTTTTAAACACCTATAACGACATTGTCAGAAATGGACGCTAAACAAAAGTGTCCCTTTCATAGCACCTCTCCCCTACCATTTCAAATCTTCATTTCGCATAAGTTGAAAGAAACCTCGCCCAGCTCTGGTCGCGACGTACCTTCAGTCGATCCGACTGTTCCCGGGATTCTTACCTGTAGTCGTCCTCGACGTAATCCGGAGGAAACAGATGCCAGGACGCGTCGTAGCACTCGTCGTATCCGGCTGCCATTTTCCGAGTTCCTCTTCCGTTCACTTTCCTCTGTGCCTTCAGCGGAAACCCCTTGATCCTTGCAGCAGTTCGCGGCGAGAGTCCTGCCGTTTCTCTAACGCTCCCGATCAAATTCGAAAACGGCTAATCTTTGGCGACGAGTTCATTCGAAGCGATATGTTTCTCTGTCGCAGGAAAATACCTCCCCAAATCTACCTTTTTGCCGCCGGCTACGTGCTCGGTCCTTCGAGCCGATCGGCAGAAATTTTAATCCCTTCGGTGTCCTTCCTGCTTTCCCGCCGAGCGACCTTCTACTCCTCAGCTTTCTTTATTGCAGAAATACACTTTGCCGAGGGACGAAACGAAGGGTGCTCGCATGACTTCGTTTGGAGTACGTGGAACGAAATCTCGCCGAAGTAGTAACACACTGGATGACAGAATTAAAGTCGACGACGGGGACGTTTCCCACCCGTCCAATCCGTAATGGATGCTCTCACTTACTGAGAACTATACAGGGATATATCGATCACCTATATATTGTATCAAAAATATGGCTACCAGATAGGAGCTCCGGCAACGTTATCTGTTTGATAACACCCTATATAGATTAGTTTGACTACTGTAACGTCAGAGAGTCCGAAATGATATCGGATTTTACGGAGGTGCGATACGTATTGTACTGGAAAATGATTTTGCCGGAGACCTTCGAGAAATATCCCTCGACATTAATCCTGCCATTTATTTGAATTCAACGTAATCGGAGATGCTTAATTGTATCATTCGAACAGTTTAACAGATTCGTAGAAAATAGGGAAGAGTTTCAAATTTGACGGGATAGGAGTTAATTTAGGGGGATTTGCGTTTTAATGTAATCAATTTCGCAGGAACGGTTCGCAGATAAATTTATTGTTGTTGACTGTAGAGGATGAAACGGGGGCAGTTATCATTGCACGGTTGCGACTAGCGAGGTGGGAAAAGAATTTGCGAAAAAAATGAAATGAAAGTATCTGTGCAAGAACGAGGAAGAAATAATAGATTATTGTGGTATCTTTCTCGCGTGACGATTTCACGATATCTCGGACCAATGGCGGCGATCTATGTTACCGTTTCTATACGGAGATCTTAATAGATACGCACGTGGATGTGTAGATACTGTTCGCTGTCAATGTGGTTAACATTTCGTAATAATTAGTATTTCTTTTAGACGTCTCGTAACAAGTGGCAATTCCCTTCGGCGATATCATTCACCAGCATTCTGCTCCAATACTTTGAGTTGTCATATCACGAACGGAACTTTGGATAAGAACGGAAGGGTGATTAATTGATTATTAATTAATATTCTTAATTCAATGTTATACACAACGGTTCTTCACAGTTTCATCTAATTAAGTACCTGTCTGTTTTATGCTTTGAAACAGTTGGTGATCTCAACAGGGAACACCCAGATCTAACAGAAACCTGACCCAAATCCAACCCAGACCTAATCATTTCGTACACCGAAATGTAACGTGTTCTCTGCTTGATGAACTCGATTAATCAAGCATCGTATCTCCTAACCGTAGCACCTAGATTTTACCTAAATCTGGGTCAGCCACGATAGCCCAGGATTAAAAAGCAAGAACAGAACACGGCGTTACAATTTTTGTTCCGATTCATTAAATTAATGTTATCTAATCGAATCCACATCGAACTCCTACCTAAAACAGATTGACTCAAACGTAATTGCTTGATCATCCACGAAGAACAAATAAATCCAACGACCAAACGTCTCTTTAATTATTTCGAACGATCCAAGTGTTTTAACGAATCATTAATAACTGCAACAATTTTCCGCGCAAATTGGAAATCTCTCCGTAACACTTGGATGAGAGGAAAGCATTCTCGATGGTCCTCGGAAGGTCGCCCCTTCGGCAGACATCTCTGCACCGGTCACCAAGGGTGTGAGAAAGTTCGCGAGATAACCGACTAATTTGTTACTGCTCTACAATCGGCTGTACCTTACAATTTGTTAATGACAAGAGACCCTCGAGGTGAAGTATCCAGGCTTAGCCGACAAGTGCCACCGAACTGAGTCTGCTACGAGTGCACTGATAAAGCGAAATATTTCCTTCCGTATCTGTATTTGTATATGCAACGATCGCGATAAGTAGTCGCCGGTTTTGCAAACTAAATGCACGCGTGCAGATTTAATAGTTTTCTGCGAGCGGCGAGGCGCAGGAGCTGAATGAAAGGCAGTAGGTGCCTCCGTGAACGAGGGAAGGGACTTTGACGAAGATTGAAAGGGAGATCCCTTTATTAGAATCTTGAGGATTCGATGTACAGGGTGGCCCATGCGAAATGTTGCACGTTAGTTTCTTGCAAAGTGTTGGAGACGACGAGGAATTTCTTTTACATTTCATTTAAAAAAATGAGGATTCACGAGGGAGCACTTCTAACGTTCTGTCCTCCAAGGATGTTTTAGGACACATGTTTTATAAAATCGATTTCTAAAATAAGAGGGGAGATTTTTGTAGCTACTTGCAGCAGTTTTTGAGAAAATACTGTGTAACATTTGGTGGAGTGTGTCGATTTGTATATTGGCCAGTAAGAAAAACGACGCAATGGCCAAATAAACACGATCGTCAGATCGATCGCGTTACCAAGCTTTCTTCCGCTGAATTTCTAGGACAGTGTGACGCAGTTATCTGTCCATCAAGCACATGTACGACATATGGGCTGTAATCTCAGCTTATCGTGATTCACGATAAGGGATATTTTTTTTCGTAAGAATGAACGGCGACGTGTCGATATTATTAATACCACGAGCAATAAAATAATGCTCCGATTGTTTCGCATACTCGCGAGTTTCGTGAGTCGGAAACGTTTCTCTGCTCGCGAAAGGGCTTGGAAAGGAATCGAAAGAGTCGCGATAATCGTTTATTGTTCTTCAGATTGCAATGTACCGGGTGTGTCGCGAACGGCATCGCACGAAACGATTGCTAATAGATAATAAAACGTTTCTTCGCCGTCGTCGGCTAGAAACTCTGGCATTATTAAAACAGACGCAGTGTTTCTACATATACAAGGTGTCCCCTGAAATTCAGATATATCATCGAAACGATTATGAACAGAGATCGTTTACAACGTTGCTCCGCGTCGAGCCTTAATTGAAAACTGTCCCGGCTGCAGACAAAACAGAGCGTAATATTGAAAAGCTTGCAGCAAGAGGGGTGCAGCCCCATCTTTACCAACTTCAAGTAAATTAGAAAAAACTGTTTATAAAATTATCGCTTTGACTTAAGATTGAAAAGAGAACACTAATTGACAAAATATATATTCCTACAAAATAAGTGGTAGTTACTGAGTTGACGAGTGTCTATTTCTATTTTCGGCGAATTCTTCAAATCTGCTGCGTGGAAAGTGGAGCTGCAGCCCTCTTGCTGCAAGATCCCCAATTGCATCTTGAGCGAAGGTTACTTATAGTATACCGATTATGTCACCGCGGAATACACGGTATTACGTCCTCAGCGGCGAGCCACGCAAACAACGGGCTGGCTCGGATTAAATAATTTATTAGCGTAACATTAATTGCACATTCAGGATAACCGTACAAGTTCGGCCGCACGCGACCAGATAATTGTGCGGTCGTGAAGCGAGAGATACAATAAATTTCCGTCCGTTTTTCATTCACTCGCGTGTGCGCTCTTGAACATTGGCGCTCGAAACGATCGAAACGGAGAAATAATAAAACGGACCGGGGGCCGAACACGAAACTGAGGGGTGGAACGGGGCGACGGTCGGTGGAGGGAGCGAGGGAGAATGGTCTCTCTCAAACTTTCCATATCGGCATCCAGCAGTCAAGATCGAACGACTTCGGCGCAAGTTATTAAACAGCTGTAGTAGTTACAGTTTAGCAACGTCCATGAATTTTCAGCAAAATCCTTCGACTCTTCCATTTATTGCCCCCCGCTCCCTGCCTTTGTATCGCTTGACTTCTCAGCCTCTGGTATCAAAAGAATTGCAAGAACGATAATAGTTGGCTGCGAATTATCATCGCATGGCGGAACCCCGGTTCAATGAGATAACGAGCATAACGGCGCCTGGTCGTGTACTTTGAGCACGACCAGAAGCGTCGCGGAGGTTTACGTCGTGCTCGACCGATCACACTTTTTTTTTCGTCTATGTCCACGCGTAATTGCTATCTTCGTGACCGCTATGTTTCTTGCTTCGTCAGGAGCGCCGTCGATACGTTGTCGTGTTGTCAATTAGATTACACGCTGGCTAGACAACTTGGCCGAACGGGTACACAGTTTCGACGGCGGTGATCGAGTCGCTGCTTAAAATAATTAGGAGATATCCTCGTTCTACAGTGCTGGACTCTTAAATCCAAAAGCGAATGATCTCCCAATTATTTTCAGCATTACATGTCTCCAGCACTCGATAGTTAGCTAGCTTTCTCCAATCCAACATCGTTATATCCTTCTACACAGTGGCATAGTCAGATCCTTTACAAGCTGAGACTTAGCCAGACGAATTGCCGCCGCGAACGACTACTTGTTGGTAGATTCACTGGTCTTAAATCGAAGCAACGAAAATCCACGCGGCCACGGATCTAACTTTTTCAAACAGCAATCTTGACTCTCGATCTCACACGGTCGAACCCGGCTCCCCCGAGGACTCGTGGCAATTTAAGAGCCCCTCCGCCGTCGCGCCGCGAAACGAACCATTCCGCCGCGAGCACTGTGCAAAGAAGGATACAGCTGGGGAAACGAGACATTTCCACGCGTTTCGACTGGCTTTTTTCAACCGAACCACCGACACGTTTCGCCCGGCATCGCGATCGATAAACGATCGATAAGTATAGCCGTATCTCTGCTAGTGCAGCTGCCCCGGCGACACTGATCGCGAGGCGTTCGATCTTGACCGCTCGATTACAGCATTGCGAGCCTTGCCGATAACGCTTTCCCTCGTTCCACGCGTATCCAAAATAAAAAGTACCGCGGCACAATCCTTTCTAATCATTCTGCTTCCCGGGAGGAACGGTGTCCTCTCTGCTCTTTCCTCCATCCAAAATGCTTTGCGCCTACTTAGCGTCCTTTCGAGCAGCCTTCTTGCGAGCGATGCTCTTCTTCTCCTGCGCAGCCGATGAGCTCTCCTTCTGATGGGAAGCACGAGGCTTCCACGACGCGCCGGATCCCTGGGTCTTGCGTTTCTCGGGTACCACTCCGTTGCTCACTTCCTGCGTAAGGGGCACCGCTTCAAACCCGTGTGCATCGATTAATCTCTGGGTAATTGGTTAATCTGTCGGAAAGGTCTGTTCTATTAGAAGTTTCTAGTAATTATTAACCCATGGCATACTAAATTAATATCATTTTCTTATACTGTATTCGTAGAAATCGTTATTAATTTTTAATATTGATATATGATTCATAAGCTTCGTTATGGAGATAATTAACTATTGACTCGCGCGTGGTTAGTATGCAGAGGGTTAATTGGGTGCTTGATGACCCCACTTTTAGTGTTCTTAGATTAAATGTAGAAGCTAGCGTTTCGTGGTCACGCGGGGTGTATCGCGCCCCAGGCAATTTTCTTCCAGAAGACAAAATTTCTGTAAATTTTCAGACCTTAATATCAAAAATTAAAAATTTGGTGGACTTTAACAAAAAATGTCGCTTTTTTCCGCAACTATTTTTCCAACTACAAATTTCACCGTGTGAAAATTTCCATTTCTAGAAAAAGACTATTAGAGCACGATTGTACGAGTATGGCGAATGTACAATTAACACTGAAAAGTTAAAAGATTCAGGAGTACGAAAATGTGTGACTCAAAAATGAGGCTGGGGTGCAGTGAGCCCCGTGTGACCAATTTGTGATTATAAGAACCTGTGACCACAGAGGGTTAATATAGAGTTATGTTGGAGATATTTAATGAATGAAATAAGCCAGCAGAAATTTCTTTCGATTCTTCTGCGACAAAACGACAGTCCCCTCCGACAGACGTAAATGCAGGAGGCAATCCATGAAACTGATCGATGAGAATACCTGCTTGTGTTGAGCTTGCAGCAAATTCTACTTCTCCGTTAATGAAATCGCTGGTTCGATCGCTGATTGTTTGCATCTGGGGTTCTACAAAGATAAAAGTCTCTCGTTGCTCCTTCAGTAATCTATATAGTTTTATTTCATAGATCTCGATTTGGATGATAATTATTCTACAAGCATGACGCTTATATCTCTTCTAAGCAGAAACAGAGACAAGGTCCACTATGTTCTACTAGCATATCCTACGCGAAAGTATCAGGACGTCAAGATGTAAAGAGTCTACGAGACATTTCACACATTCTGGCGGGTATCCCCTTTATTCAAATATCTCTGGTCCGATTCGCAAACATTAGCGCGCCTCATCAGCTGACAGAGCAGTGCACCGAAACGCCTCTGTCGGGGAAATGGTTTCCGGTGTACGACTCGTGCAGCTGATAGGCGAGTAAAATAGCGCGTCGTCATCGGCATCATACTCCTTTGCTGAAGAGTAGGCAGACTCACCCGGACTGGCGCACTCGCAGCTGGCTGCTATCTTCCCCAAGTCCGTGTCGCGCGTATTCTACAATTTGCATAGCAAGGAAATAGTATAATCTTGTATTTTCATCATTCAGATGTTATCGCCGATATATCCATCGATTTTCCCTACCTCGTCAATAGGAAATATCGTGGGCTTCTGTTTGCTGACACTACTGAAGAATTCTTTAGCATCACTTTGAAGATCCTTTACCTCGTTCGACGACACATTCAGCTCTGCCTCGTCCTCGCTGCTTGTGCTCGATTGCATGCTGCATTCGGCGGGCTAAAAGTTTATCGAACAGATTCTTCTTGAACGAGTTTCGATGGCAGATTACATATCAAATCGTTCACTTAGAGCAGCGTCGCCAAATTAAATTTCGCCATAGAACCCTTCTGAATTCGCTAAAATTTGGCGGAACCCCCAACTTCAATAGTCTTTTCTTATTTTTGTGCACAGTGCGGTGACTAATTACTCGTTGAATAATTCGCACATTTTTTTTAATACTTAAATTTTATTAGAAGATAAATTTGGAAACGCTGACTTAAAGGGTGCAGAAGTCTTTACTCATTTACTAGTATCACTTGTTAAATAGAAGGAACTCCAAATGTACCGCGACGTTAATTTGCGCATTTCACTCACGTTAAAATCAGTATCATCCGAGTTGTACTCCCGCGCGAGTCTGTCTATCCTCGACTGCAGCGTTTCGTTCTCGAATTCGTCGCTGCTCTCTCCGGCGGAGCTGACTTGAGAGAACTTCCGCTTCATTTCCATGTGGTTGGAGCTTTCGGCTGACTCTGTGGCCGACTTCTCGTCTGGCGTTACTGCCTGCGATCGTTTGATATGTTACGATGTTAATCACTGAGAATTCCTTATTACGATTGCTATCGTAACGGTGGACAGAGCCTGATCCGTTCAATGCCTTGCTTATCGTTTGCGGGATTTCGGGAGAGTTGACGCACTTCACGAATATAAGGGCAGGGGCATTTAACGAACTATGTGTATTATACTGGTAAAATAGTAGTTTCATTACAGTGCTGCGGCACTACCACAGAATGTATTATTAATCTATTTTATCTCGCTAGTACTATGTGGCTATAGTGGCAGTAATCTGTATTATGGTGTATTAATACACTAGTAGCCTAGTAAGATTATAATAGTACTTCAATTTCAACAGGGCTGTAATCTGGTGGCAATATACTTCAAGCGAAAGCTGTAATAGTGGCTATATAGATGTAGCATAGTTCTGATACAGCTGTAATATAGTCTCAGTGCAATTGCAGTATACCAGTATAATACACGTATTAAGGGGGAACACCACTGTGACGGCCGAAAAAGTAGGCCATTTTTAAGAATTCTTTTTCGGTAATAATTTACAGTTTTTATAGAAAAATTTTATTACCTACCTTTAGTACGCTGTCTTAAGAGACTATACAAAAAAAAATAAATAGAAGAACATCCATAAATTTTAATATATTTATTAATCTTCTAGACCCCCCATGCGAGCTGGTCGAATGTGTGATTATTGGACAGCAGATCCGAAATCAAATTTCATTTTTTTTTTATAAACTATATGAGTGTAGTTTCCGTTGTGCGTACCGATTTCTTAATCAAATTATTTTTGTAAAAATGGTGCGCTTTAGAAGAAAATTTTCGAAAATCCGCGAATAAGATGGACAGTTTTTCGAGCGTATTTAAAAAAATTGGTTTTCAATCAAAGAATCCGTACGCACAACGGAAACTACACTCATATAGTTTATAAAAAAAAAAATGAAATTTAATTTCGGACCTGCTGTTCTATAGTTACACATTCGATCAGCTCGCGTGGGAAGATCTAGAAGATTAATTAATATATTAAAATTTATGCATGTTTTTCTATTTATTTTTTTTGTATAGTCTCTTAAGACAGCGTACTAAAGATAGATAATAAAAATTTTCTATGAAAACTGTAAATTATTCCTGAAAAAAAATTCTTAAAAATGGCTTACATTTCCGGCCGTCACAGTGGTGTTCCCCCTTAAAGGAAATCACTCTACACAAAAGGTTCAACTGTTCAACAACGTTAGCGATCTACTTAGGTACTGACATCACACTCTACAAAATACTGGAATAACTCTACTTACCGTTTCAAGGTCCATGCCGCTTATGCGAATTTTAGTCGGTGGAGGTGACGGTGATGATTTGGACGTGTCCAAGCAAGACAGTGTCGACAGAGTCAACTTGATGGATTTGATCAGGGCCTTCTTTGCCTCGATCATCATCAACCTCTTGTCCTACATCCATCACCGAGACTATTATCGCTCCGTTTAATGGAACGTCTAAGGACTGACCGGAGGGACACTACTAACTACTTCCATGAAACTTTCACTGAATTTCTCACAGCCCATGCTCGAGTTTCTTTCATCAAAACGACTTATGGGGGGGTTCGACGTACAAACAGAGAATCACAGAAAAGACAGCCATAAAAGTACATACAAGTGGGATAAAAATTCGTCCGTTTACCTTGGGCGCTCTGCGTCTGGACGATTTTATCGCCTTCAGGTTCATAGTTCTCAGCCTTCTGCGACTCCTTTGCATGAACTTCACCTAAATAGGAAGCGATTTTAACACAATGTTCATTGCATAAACTTCGTTTCGGACTTGCACAGTTGTTATCAGAGAGTAACTCGTGTAGCTTGCGGGTGTTACTCGAGATTTTTCTAAATTTATGTGTAAAAAATATGTACCATTCCACTAGGTTGTATTCGCGGATAGCCCAGAATCAAGGCACCCACGTTAAGGCCGCTTCTAATGATCCGCAGAATGACCAAGCCTGGCAAGAAGAGGACCCAAGGCAGAGGTCTCACCAGCTCCACTTTCCCAAACACTTTTCCATTCTCCTCTGTTAGAACAAACAGAGGAAGAGAATGTTGCAGCTTACGAGCTCGTTTCGCTTAATATTTAAGGGACATTTAAATCATTTTTGCCCAGAGCGACAGAAGAGCTACATCAGGCGCTGAGGGGATTGCCAGTTTAAGACACTCGCTATTTCGCGAATATCGTTTGCAGACGTACCAGCATTGACTTCCTGGGCTGGCAAGCTCCATTGCGCTGATTTTTCCACGACCCACAGGAACGAGTCAATGAGCTTCAGCAGCGACTGCCCGAGGGAAGTTTGTGCCGTTGTGACGACCGCCGACTCTATCCACCCTGTAACACCCTCGGGCGCCTTGGGTACCACCTGAAGAATTAAGAATTATCAAGAAAAGCTACAGAATCGTAGCTCTATATGCACGCATTCACACTTGGTTTGTTTATCCCCTGTTTCATATTATTTCGATGCGATTTCGATACTCACGACTGACGAAGATCCTTCATTCTCCATATTTGAATTCAATCTGAAAGTGGAGGCAGAGATTCTTTTAAATTTGTGGATAGGGTGAAGCATTTGTCATTAGATTGGTGTATTATTTATCACTGCGGTATTTTGCACACAGATAAAGTGCATAGAACTAGATGGAAAGGACGTGGAAGCATCACTCAACTTCCAGCGTAATAATAATCTAACAACAATGCTTATTCGACAAGCTTAGATAAACTGAACCAAACGTGTCACGTTTAAATTTAGTAGCGGGGCTAAAAACGCGAGTGTAACTCGAGATTACAAAATAAGATATTGCCTTCGTTTCACTCGACACTTATCGCGCTTCCATTCATGAGGCTGCTGGAAAAGCTATTAGTTCGGATGTAGGGAGATGATCAAGATCGTTTCGACTCGAACAAGCCCTACTTTTGCGCTTTGAGATGACGAACAGTTTTTCCAACTTCCAGCGAATAGAATCGGGCCACCATCCCCCTTCATTGCATCTTGACGATACTTACACCCATCCCCATTCGTTGCATTACAATATTAAAAACAATGAACTCGAGGGCTCGTATTAAGAACTAACACCGCGCGACTATACACCTTTTGCAAACACGATGCTCACTATTTTTTAAGTATTCAGAGCAAAAACGGACGGACCCACATTGGAAAAAAATTATTTGCTCTCAATGCCTCATTTCTATTTCTTTCACTTATACATATATTTCGTCGAAAATTTCCATCCCGATCCGCGATCACAGTGCAATAAATAATTAATGACCATCGATCACACGCGACGTATCGATAAAGTCACCTGTGGCACAGTCAATGTGGAGACGAACTAGACTATTTGAAATTCGAATCGTCGGAAGCAACGGAACTTATGGCTTTCTATACGCAGCGATTTCCCGAGGGAGACAGAGGGGCACGCTGCCCCCTGCACGAGCCAAATAACATTTGCGACTTTGTTCGAACCGGGGGACGTTCGCGCGGTTCGATAGACGGGTTCGCGCGAATAAAACTTCTTCGGCATTAAGTCGGAATGGATCGTCAATAAATAAACAATAAGAAGTGCAACGGTGATAATCCGCTATCGGGAAGGCATGACCTCGTCCTATCGCGCTCCGAGCGCAGAAACTCCCATGATGCAAAACGCGACGCTCGGTGCGAAAATAAAAAAAGGGGGCACCCTCCCGTCGTTCGTAGGTTGATCGATAGATTTTTGTACGTTTTCGTGTTGTTTCGGGTACAGGGTGGTGGGGAGAGGAATTATTGGGGTGTGTAGTCGATGAACTGGATAGAAAGTATTTAGGGTGATGTCATGCGGGACACTTTTGTGACTTACGATTGATATTTCGAATAGATTCACTATCAACACGAATAAAGACAATAATTTGTTTAAAATCGTAGGAGAAAATAGAGTTGTAAGTGAAAAAGTCCTTAGCGATTTGCGTTTATTTAGGAAGTTGATTAAGGTAAATATACCAGTGCCCGGCCATGTCCCAGTACCTGAACAACAATGCGAATTTTATTTATTTTTAAGCTTAATTTTGAATGTAATTAGAAACAAAAAATAGTACCATAATGCATAAATATTTAGCAATATTAATTAAAATCATTATTATAGAAAATTGAAAATCGTTAGATAGAAATAATTATTTTGTAACACACTTCGTACGCATAGCAGATTTCGAGAAATTTCTATGGCTTCCGTTAAGAAACGCCACTCATTTACTAAGAAAATATTGACTGCATTTCATATTTATATATTATAATAATACATTATTATAATGGTAAATAGATTTAAATTTAGTTTAAGATGGTTAAACTTGCAAGAAAATTAATATTTTTTTAAACAAGTCTAAATGTTCGGCTACTGGGACGATATAATTCAGATATCGGGACATCAGGACATGCATTTTTAGGTTGTCCGCTTACTGGGACGATATAATTCAGGTATTGAGACATGCAGTTTTAGGTTGTCCGCTTACTGGGACATCTGTATGTTTTCGTATTTTCATTAATAAATACGTCTATTATAATACATAAACTTTTTTTTTCAGTTTCCAATAGTATAATATTGTGTTATCTTCAACATTTCAACAACATTTTTTTATTTCATGATGGTTTTACAAATTAAATTAGGAGACAAACTTTGCCGCTATTCCTTAAGCCCCTTCAGCGGCCGGGTATTGGTACATTTACCTTAGATGTTCTTTTTAGAATGTGTTTGGAAAAATATTCCAAGCATACTACTTTAATTTCCATGCACCCTTCAGGTCTTTATTGAGTTCTGTGCTTTTTAATGCGTTCCCCAACGGTGCTTAACTGGCGTTTTCCAGTCTTGCGCTAATTGTCTAATGTTTCAGTCAGAAAGGATATGTATATTATATTTATATTTGTTCGTCAAATTGTTCCACGAGGAGGAGTGGAAGCAGTGAATTATAAAAAATACGTTAAGAAACGGACGGGAAGACGGTGCACGATATATGAAGCGCTGTTTGTAAACATTTGAATGGAACCAACTATCCTGATTCGAAAGTTATTGTAACAGAAGAATGACTGTTAGGGTCTCTGCGAGTCTGAGATCGATCGTCTAACAATTTCAGGGTTTAATTCCCATATTGTGCATTTTTAATGCGAATTCCAAGAGTATTCTGATTCAACGAAACCCCAAGAAAAATATTTAAGTTAGTCCTCCAAATCCGATTCCTCAATTCGAAGATTACTCAGGTATTTCTAAATAATTAGAGATTAACAATTCCGTTGAAAGGTCGTATTATCGCGAATACCATCCCGAGGAAGTTAGGATTCCAGAAAATCTTGCAGCATATCAAAACCATCGATCCTTCGAATAGACCTATCACTTCGAACAAACATAACTATCTCTTTAAATAACTTCCCCGCGGACCAGAATCTTTTACCATGAATCACCATTCACCAAGCACACATTTCATCCTACCGAATCAAGAGTATCAATTAAATTTTCAGCACAAGATCGACCTTAACTCGATACTCGATCATCACTTTGCACCAAACTTTCTCTGCTTTCTCTGATTTCGCCACAAAAAAAATCTGCTAAACGAACGTGAAAACTTTTCTGCAACGTTGGCCGGCGACGGAGCCAGCAACAAACAATCAATAAGGAAAGCAACGATAACAATTCCGACATCGGAAGGCGCGAGCCGGTGTTATCCGCGCGGGACGCAGAAGCTCTCGCAACGACGATCTCCCCGCCGAAGACGGCGCGGCGCGAAATAAAAATCGTTCCCCGCGATCTAGCCGCGGTAACCCGTCGACATTGAAAAATCAAGCGGCTTGGAAAACGGGAAAGAAGAAAAGGAGAACGGGACTCACCGAACGCTGCTCGCTCTACGGTATAGCGTCGATTCCGCGCTGCCCGCGACCGACTACAAGGAAACTTAACGAGGACCCCAGTTTTTTTTCTGATGTTTATGTCAACGAGGACGTATTTGGAGCGAACGTTATAGAATCGAAACGGGTTTCTCGAACTCGAACCGCTTTATTCAAAATTCTCCACGTGAAGGAGCACTTGTTCCAGGAACCACCCAAAGTAAAACACCTTCGCTTCTCTGTTCCCTGGACTTGAAGATCCAATGTGCATCCTACTCCACTTTAGCGCGTCTATGCACTCTCTGACCCACCGTCAGTGGTCGATAAAAGCAAGAAACAGAAATTAGCTAAGAGGCGATGAAGTTCGATCTACCAGAAAAGTTGCCTCGGCTTCCAAAAGTCAATCTCCTCGTAGCCAGCGATCAATCTATCGATTGAGACTACCCGGTACCATGGTCGGTTCTAAGAAGCCGTGCAACCGCGCACCGATACAAACAACGATCCAGGACCGACTGGTATCGATGTCCAACTGGAACCAGTGCAGAGATGACCGCAGAGGTCGGGACCATGAAAAATCTGCATTACATAAGCCTAGCCAGACGCTCTACGGTCGCTTCCTGTCGCAGAAAACCGCGGTGCAAATAAAGCAGCGAGGTGCACCGTTGCCATCGAGGGCGCCTTTGCTTCGCCGTGGATTGCCTCACCTGGACGATCCAGCGGTGCCGGTTAACGGCGGAGCCTTCCCTTGGCAGAGCCTCCTCTTCGAGTCCTTCGGCCAGCTCCCGCGAGGCCTTCGAGTCGTTCTTCCAGGGGTCCGAGGGGTACCTGGCGAACTAGGGGCACGGGCTACCGACCGTTCGATCGCTGGCAATCGCTGGCGACTGGTACGACTGGCGGAGAAGTGTCTCGATCGGGGAACCTTTGGCCGGCAACCGTATCTCCGCGGCTTCCTCCCGGTGATCGCGCACGTTAATGGTCACTGGGAACTCGGTGTGCGCCGGGCTCTCTTCTTCTCTCCTCCTTGACTTCGGACCGCGGTGGCCCCCATCGAAATCTCGCGTTCCCCTCGCGGCGGAACAGTTGGATGTTGTTCTGGTATATACGAGATACAATTGGAAGCTGGGTCGAGGGAGCCTTATCTCGGTTTTGGAGAGATTATAGTTTGTTGTAGGTGCTGGATGCTGATAATCGTCGGCTTCTCGATCGGCCGTTTTTGTACGCAGGATTTGGGACTTGTTTTTCGGATGGAGTTTTAGGGTGTGCCCATGAGGGAATATTGGGTTCTTCCTGGAACAGATTAGAGTAAATAAAAGAATACGGTGTTGAATCCTATTAAACGTTTATTATCTCACCATTAAAATTTCAATTTTGAAGCACATTCGCGCGATGACCGTTGTGTACGCACATCTACATAGAGCAATGAACGTAGCGCAAGTTAAGACGTGTTACTATCTCTCCCTCTGTCTGTAAAATATACGCGGTGTGATGTCACAATCCTAATCAAACGATAGTAACAATAATCGACGTGTTCCTTACAGTTAATTCGATTCTTAAGAACCTAAAGACGACACGTAATTCGTAGCTTCTCTTTTTATAATTATTGAAACTGATGATTTCAAAGTGGCACGCGTACCAGCCATACACACCAAGCAAATAACGCGCATATACAGTTTTCCCTTATGTGTTCGGAAACCCTTTCGCTCGTTGCCTCTCATACCCTTCGGCCACACAGTTTTACAAATTCTTTTTCTCACTGCTCTTCCCCCTCCGAAGCGAAACGCTTCGCCTGCCTCGCGCTCGGAACGTAATCGTCGTAGCGCCCGACAGATACACCCCGCGCGCTTCCTCCGATAATTCGAGCTCTCTCTGTAATCTCGCCGTTCGCCGCTGTAGTAAGGCCATTCCTGCTTTGAAAGACGGACCGCGGAGATGCGAAGGGCAAAATGAACCGGGTAACGATCGGGCGCCAACGCCCGATCCAGCTATCTCCCGCATCTCCGAAAAATACAACGCTGGTAACGGAAGCAGAATCTATCATTATCGTAATTCTATTATCAGGGGGGCCGTATCTGAGTTACGTTGTCGCTCGATGACTTTCAAGTCTCTTGACTGCAATTGCACGTAAAGTTTTCGAACGCGTACGGGACGCGCTAGTTCGTGAGAATGAAAGATGAGAAAAAAAATTGATAAAACTTGTAAAATTCAATTTAATGCGTTTCGTGTCGGCTTCAACATACATCATCGATCCTTCCCTCGGCTTGACAAACTTAATATCCCGTTTATAACAAACAGTCGGGTTACATGCGTGTTTTACAATTTGCACAATGTAAGCGGCTTGAACGAGTCGAAAACAGCAATATTAATGTACGCACGACATATAAATCTACGCTTTCGGAGAACTACAACGGAGGGGGGGGGGGGGGGGTAGGGTTGGTTACGGAAAGGGCACAACTTGAGGCGAGACTGACGTTTATCGGTAAAAAAAAATGAACGAACGTAGTGCATTTACAAACAAAACCACTCATACGTTAATTAACATAGCGTAACATAGAATCGTCGTGTAACAAATTCGATTCGGATAACAGATAGGATCATACGCATTCGAAAATTCCCGCTTCCATACTTGGCGACTTGATGTTCAAAGCTCTACCATTATTGCGTAGTACGACAAAGAACTATGACAATGTGTAAACCGCTAATCCTGTATCAATCTCGTAACGATTACTTGCTGTAGAGTACAAGTTGCACGAGTGCATCGTTCCACGTATATCTATATCCTAATTACGTGCGAATCCCAATGAACTCGGTGAACTTTTCTTTAGTAACAAAATGAAGGCGCAGAAATGCTTAAATAGCTATACAAAGTAGCTTATCAATTATGCAAAAGGGTACTGATACTGGCTCACAAACGTAATAAACTGAAACGCACTTGGACAATTTGCTGTTATTCGTCTTATAATGATTGTACAAAATGTGAAATTAATATTCCTCCTCGTCATCGGGCGCGAGTCCATCGCCTTCTAACTCCTCGGGTGGTGCGAATCCTTCCTAAATCGAAACAAAAATGGCCATGTAATCTGACTGCACTTGACTCGCGAGGCGGCGTCGTTTTGCATGCAAACTCTGCCTAAAATATACCTCTGTTGCGTAAAGGACTTCTAAGATTTTCTGTACTATTGGCGGAGGATCTCCGTTATCACAATCTTGGCACATAACTTCGATATCGCGTAATTTACCGAAATAGAAATCCCTTTCTTTCTCCAATCCCTCGAGTGACATCTTTAGTTCCATCAACTGTAACGAATCAGATATTCATCAACAAGTGTTGAGTAATTAATATCGCAAAGTAGTGTGCTCGATAATTTCTGTTCTACCTGAGCGCTTAGCTCTTCAACTTTGCCAGAATCGCCACGATTACCAACGGCCCCTGTTTTCACTGGTGGACGATGAGTGGGGACTTTGTTAGCTAGATTAAAAAGTTCAACGTATCATCCTTTGATCTTTCTTCTATCTAATTTGTTATTTCTTTTCACAAACTGGTATCTACTATATTTACATAGATATTACGTACAGTTTACGAGAGGACTATAATTATTCGACAACAGATCTACTTGGACATATAATACTGTTCCAACATTTATGCAAGCAGTGGGAGTACTAACTGTAAGCGTGGCAAGTTTGTGCGACGCACAGTACCAAAAGTTAAGAGGCATGCACTGACGTGTTTAGCAATTGAGCAAACGAAATTATATAAATGTTTCTATCTTAAAGGAATTAAAAGAGTAAACGGAATTCCAGTATACTTTCGAAAGGTTTGGAAACATTATTATGTATTACATGCGACAGTTGATTAAAGTCATTTGTAATATGTAAAGTGAAGAAATATTAATAAAGTCTGTACGACTGAGTAGTTAAATGAAGGATAGACAACCAAAGTTAAGATTGATTTAATGGATTTTAAATTGTTTATCCGAATACTTTAGTGAATAAGTTGCAGTGATACTTTTTGGATGGATACCCTCCTTTAAACTTCTCAACAACGAAACAAAAGGAAAAGGAAACGAGCATGAAAATATAGATGAAAAAATAATAATAATTACTAGTACTCCTTATAGACTTGGTATTTTCTGCAAGCACGGGAGGCGCAGTTCCCTCGCCTGAAGTGAAATTTGTTCCTACGTTATTGGAACAGACAAGTTCATTAATTTTTCGTATGTAAAATTTAAATCTCGAATAGAATAAATGAATGTATAATGCTCTCGATGTCATAGCTCTCAGCGAATGCGTTTAAATTCTCGAAATCATCTTTGTATAAGTGAAACTAGACTGAATTATTTCTATTTAGAAGAACGCCAATGTTCATTTCGCGATCATTCTTGCAAAATTCAATTATCGTTAACTATCTTTTTGCATTCTGTTCAGCAGTGTAATTTCAAGTACAACATAAAAGAAAAAAGTTGTGAAATAATGTACCAATACGAGCAGCTGATTTAGGTAAATTTACATCACGTGGTGTGGTGCGTTTTGCATTAGTGCCGTGTTGTGCAATACTTCCACCACTACCCATTGACTCTCCTCCACGCATAGCAAGTGCATCGTATGACTCCGTTCTAGAGTAGTTTGCATCAAAGAATTTCTTGAACCATTGTAAAAATTCGAAGTTGTCTTGGAATCTGCCTTTCACCAGCCTATCAATTGGAACAATCTGCAAATCATTAGCAAAAAGTACGTGCAACTAAATAATAAAACAAACCGACGAATGATAAATCATAATAACGAAACTAAGGATTGGTGTAGCGAAACATTTTCATAATAACCATTGATAATTTCGAAATATGCATTTGAAGAATGAAATGGTACGGAGGAGAGAGAAATAAGAAACGTAGATAATAAACTAACGAAAAGGGTTGACGATAAGTTTAGGCATCTCCGTGTTACGTTTGTTAAAAAACTAGTCTGTCGAATATTAAATTTAACGCGATAACAATGCTATCGGCGCATACTTATTTATATAAATATGTATGTCGCGCGGCTAAAGTGCAAATGCGATATCTAATGCCGCGAGTACTATATAAAGATTAAAGACAATTCGGACTGCTCTATGTCCCTAAGACAATCTGTTACCCCCTACTTCAGTGTATTTATAGACTGTTAAAAATAACAAACAGTCGTGATACCATTCTACTTCTATAGTAAATAAGCGATTCAAGAATTATTCGTCTATACGACAGTTACGTTCGCGCGAATAAGTCGAACCGAACGAATGCAAAAGTGAGAAAGAAATGAGAATCTACGTACACCTAAAATAGATAAATATTGCGTAAAGGAACATCGTGCTGTAAGATGATACAAAACTGTGCGTCTGTGTATTTATATGCAATGGGAATTGCAAAAGCGGAAAGTACTTTATACTTTACATCGAACACCCCTTTAAATATCTAGCTATACATGTGTACAGTGCAATTATACGCAGCCGAAGTAAATTATTTATGCAGCAGATAGGTCTGTCGATGTGTAAATTACGATAGTAACATGCAGAGAGCAACGCTATAGAATCGACACGATATTGCTATACCCATCTGTTGGCGAGGGGGAATATTACGTTGCTGCGTATGCTTTGGCTGCACTTGCGGCTGCCTTAATTGAGGAGGTAAAGGTACCAACTGGGGATTCGATAAGTTATGCGTCCCATCGACCCCAGAACCCAGCGGTACAAAACCACGAGCTTCGTAAGCATCGTATTCACGGCCATCGTAATTTGCGTCGAAGAACTTCTTGAACCATTGTAGAAATTCAAAATTGTCTTGAAAACGACCTTTTACCAGTTTATCCACTGGAATTACCTGAACCATTTCCACAATAACAGAATTACGATTTCATGCACGCTGCGCTTCGTACGGCAGAACTATTCTCTACGAAGTAACGTGACTCCACTTATTGCCATGGTATCCCCTTTCGCTGCCCGAGCTTACCTTCGTTCTAGTATCTTATTTCACCGATGTATATTTTTCGAACTATTCTTATTATTCAGCTACAAATTATTCATGAACTACCGCTTACGCATGAATTCAAATAACTTTTCAACCCGGAGTTTAAACAGCTCGCGGAAGCAGAGACTTTCCCGCGCGAGCGAATATAAACCAGGTGTTACAAATATTGCGAACGATAGTTTTCAGGTTTTACGTTCGACGACGCTACCGCCAATCCTACGTTTACCAATCATAATTGTTTCCGTACAAAATCTTAAGCGACGAAACCAGGGACGGGTTCCTCGACGCATCGAAATCTCGAAACCCAAAGCAAACTGTTGAGTTCCGAGAGTTTCCGAGCCTCGCGAAGTATCCGGTTCGAGTTTCGTGGGTGTAGAAATTAGGTTCGAGGCCACCCCTAGACGATACGCTTCGATAGACATAATTTCAAGGATCCTCCGCTCGGAATTTCCAACCGACTTTACGCCCGACCCTTTGAATAAGTCGCGCTTAGGTTTCTCTCGCTTACCTTATCTACATTCATCTTTTTGAAACCACTTTGCAAAATTTTGAAATTCTGTATGTATTCGTGCTCGAGGTTGGTCTTGAATTTCACCCTCTTCAACGGTACGCTGCCGGGGAAAAGCATGTCCATGAACTGGCAATAGACCGCGCCAGTGCACAGCTCCTCGATCTTGGTGAACGACGCCTGCAGACAATCGTTCACCCAGGCCAACATATCGTGACGACTCAGGTTCTCGGTCGTCACGTTTGTCGCGTAAACGTTAACGGCCATATTGTTATTCTTCTCTCAGTCGGCGGCTGGAACATATAACGATTCTCGAAGTAGAAACAACTTATCGTCGCTGCGCCGCCAAAACGAAGCGCGAAAGTCTGCGGCGAATTTATCGATCGACCTGAGAACGATCGTTACGAGACTGGTACGCGTATATCCGTAATAAAGCAGTCGTGGGAGTACAAGAACATTAAATCCTTCCGATTCGTCCGATCTGCGTGCACACGATGGTAAACGCGTGGGATCGAGGAAATTAGATAAGTTTCGCCAGGAACGTGCGTTTGAGCGCGTCTGCGTCTATACACGTGTATGTGTCTCTCGGAACAGATAATTGTTAAGTGTTGTGACAGCTGAATTACATACGACTGTTAAGCGATACCATTGTGCGCGACGAACAGAAAGATTACCATGCACAGAGACACCAGGTTCTGAGAAAATAATCCGACCGCGATTAAGCGCGTACAGAGGACATCTGTACGCGCGAAAGATTTAATAGTTTCAATACACCGAAACATCATACTGAAACCAATATTGGAGCCGACATTCGGGTGGGATATATGTGAGAAGCTATTTTGCCAATAACAGTTATGTACGTCGCTTCGATTCTCCGCAACCGTTTCGGGGCGGAAGGTTCGCGGGGCCGTTTTTAACAGTTATTTCTGTAACAGTTTCAGCGGCTGCTTAAAAGGAATAACATTCCATTCACTTTTTTGGCTCGAAACACTGTCCGTAGACATATTCGGGGTTCCTTCCTGGACGTGCCGCGACCTCGATGCACGCGTAATTCGTGGAATATACGACTAGCCACTGGTTCGCGCGATAAAGCGAGATCCAACGGCCCCGGGAGCCAGGTAAATCCAGGAGATATCGGTTTAATAACTTACCAAGCAACAGGAAAACACGGTAACACCGATACGGGAGTGGTTGCCGCACGCAGATGACAAATGTGTACTATAGATCGTTCAAATGCGCATCCAACGGAAACTTCTAACGGTTCCTTCGGCAACGATTGGACGATACACATGTACCGCGGTGGATCTCACCGAAGATTCTCTCGCGACTCCTATGAAAGATTTCTCTCTGCAGCTTTCTCACAAGCGCATTTATTTTTATCGTCCACTCGAGCGAGCATTTCCCGTCGAGCCGACTCCGTAGCTACGGAACTATCGCGCGCCTGTCAACGATATTAACAAACGAGCACAAATGTGCACTAAGGAGAATTCAGTCGCCGGTAGGCGAGTTCGTTACAAGGAGATACGTTCAAAATTCAAGAATTCCCGATATCCGTTGAAAGGAGGAGGAGATCGAAGATTTAATCCTGGCCCACAAGGTGTGCCGCATATCGGTCGCGGCCTGTGCCACGAGCTTCGCCAATCAGAATGCTCCCCTTGGACAAGATCGTTGAAAAGGCAACCGTCGCGAAATTTACAACTGCAGGGCACTTGTTCATCCGCTACTGGGGAGGAGCCAGGGACGAGGTTGATGCACGCACTTCCCTCGACTCTTACTTACGAGTCGAGGGGATCGATTTTCATTTGATAATCTTGCGAGATACTTGGAAATGAATAATGAAAAGAAATAGACTCCGAATATATCAGATAGGAGAGTTTGCATTCGACTAATGCAGATATATTGGTATTCTCTTATGTAATAAATAGGGATGGCTTTCTCGAAACTTCGAAACCCAGGAAAATTTCGAGTATCGAGAATTCGAAAGTTTGCACTTTTTTTGTGATTCGAAACTCTCGAGAGACAGATAAGAAAAAGTATAAATTCAATAAAAAATCGTGCAAACAGATTTACGCAAAAACTTTGTTGTCTTCAGTTCTTAAAGCTAGATACTCCGTTTACAAAACAGAATCAGCACTTCAAGCTTCGAGAGCTTCGAAGCCTTACGAACCTTCGAATTCGAGTTTCGAGAATTCAGAAATTACCTTTGAACCCACCCCTAGTAATAAATATATATGAATAATACAGTACAGTTTGTAAAATTGATGCTAATTTTTCCATTTGACTGATGGTAAACGTAGCGCGCTTTCCGCATAGAAATATTCCTCCGACTGTGGCTGCAATTTGGTTTTATATTCCATTAGTGCAGCGCGATCCGCTTGCTGCACAAGAATCTATAGAGGAACGCACGAGTAATATGTGAACTTCTCTGATTACAGTTGAATGCTTACAAGGAGAGTATTTTAGGTGTCCGCCTCCGATCATTTTGATTTTTGGATATGTTATAGAGGACCGAAAAATAAGAAATACGTGTTTTTTTATTTTTCCCCGTTTTCATATTTGGGGGGTGAAAACTGCGTTCAAAGTTAGGGGTGAAAAATCATTTTTGTGGACTTTTTGAAAATCTGGTGAGTCAGTCATATTTCGCATTCAAAGACACAAAATTCGTCCATTGACACTATTCCCCTATCTCTAATAGTTCTCGAGATATTCCACAAAAATCAGTTTTTAACCCTAACTTTGAACGCAGTTTTCACCCCCCAAATATGAAAACGGGGAAAAATAAAATTCTTATTTTTCGGTCCTCTATAACATATCAAAAATTCAAAATGATCAGAGGCGGACACCTAAAATACTCTCCTTGTTAGATTCAGACACTCACGTCGATCGCTATTCTAAAGCAATGCATGCTTTTCGCCAAATCCAATCGCCTTTCTACGTTATCAACGTATTTCAGATACTTCTCCAGGACGTCGGGAGCTGCGTTGTTTTTATGCAATATCTTCACTACATCCTCGATTGGTAGATGAAGCTGCAGCTTTTTACTCCCTAGCCAGCCCTGGTGATTAATCGGTGTAAATCTGTTTATATTGCTGGTACAAACACCCGACAAATACAGCGTGCCGTGCGCTAGAGCTCTGCAACGGGGCGGGTTTGGTCCGCCCGGCCCACGGCTGTTTCTCGGTGTACCCGACCCGCCCGCACTTACATCGTCACTAGCCCGAAGAACCCGCGGCTGTCCAGCCCGTCCATACCCGCCCGAAACGCCCGATCCGTCCGTGCCCGCTCTTTACCGAGACATTTCCCGCGCTTCACTCAATTTTCACTCTGACTTATTGCTACCCTCGAATAGAGAGTCAAACCTTGACAACTTATTTATTATTAATGTGTATTATACTTATCAACTATATGTAAATAACAGAAGTTAAAATACAAATAAATGTAAGAAATTAAAAAATTTAGATTTAATTTATGTTTTTTACAAAGAACAACATTGTAGTAGAAACATATCAGACAATTTAGAAATACAGTATATAAAAAATGCAGCTGACCCCGATGAATAGAGGAAAGGCGCAAATACGGACATGGACAGGTCGGATACGTCGCACGGCTGGCAACAGTTTCGGGCTTGACGGGCGGGTAGAAATGAACCGCTAAAGCTAGATTCTCACTATCCGTCTGGACGGCGGCAAGACGGCGGCCGTCCCACTAGCGCAAAGGAGACACATGCATCTGTGTCTCCGTTGCGCTAGTGGTGACGGCCGCCGGCTAGACGGCTAGTGTGAATCCAGCTTAACACGTCTTGCCCGACGCGGGCCGGGCGGGCCGGGTGAGTCGAAAAACGATCGGGTAACGGGCGGGTTGACCCACGGTATACCCGCCCGTTGCAGAGCTCTACCGTGCGCTACCTTCGTTAGGAGTAATCGATCCACATCGTCCCATTCGCCGGCCGATGCTCTGACTTCCAGCGCAACTTTTTGATACTGTCTAGGAGATATATCATGTTGCTGCGATAGTATCAAGGGAGACCTTAAGGTATCCTCCGGTAAATTATAGTGAACCTTGCACGCGTGTCGCAGGCAATCGAGAACCGATGAATTCAATTCTAGTTCTTCGTTGCCGTCTATCTTCGTCACTACCATTTGCCACTCTGGTAATATATTAACACAGTCTCATTTAATGCGTAAATCATGCGCTCGAATACCGAGGAAGAGAATAGTTTACCAAGTAACTTTATGTGAGACTGAACGAACGAAGCTTCTTTACAGTCGGGTAAAGTTGAGAATTGCGTTTTATAGCTGTTTCGAAGCTTCTGTAATAGTGTGTCAGGGTCTCGAGTATTTTTTATAATAATATGTAAAGTTTTCATCTAGAACGAAACGTTATAGCTTTTTTAAATAGCTCGAATGTTTATAATACGCAAGAACTTACGGCAGCGTCCACCGATTGTCCCAGCATACTGTAAGAATCATAGATTACTAAACAAACGAAAGAGCACATTGCGCGCAAGAATGTTCAGTCATACGCACGTCAAAATATCCGTCATTTCGTTTATCTGCAATCTTGTAGAAAGATACCGTACATAGACATTTACGGCATCCGGTCTCTCTGCTAATATTCTTTGGACCAAAGCCCTTTTAAGAGTTTTCGTGAGAAATAAGATAATCTGGAACATCAGTTTCACGCCGTACGTAAAAGCAAATTCGCCGGAAGCGGTTGATAAAACATTACGAGCGTAAGAGAATTACCATTAAGATTGCATTTCCATCCCCGTTTATTATAGCTGAATCTAACAGGGCAGTTTTACTGGCACGCGATTTGTATTGCTCCAAAGAGTATGGTTGACCTAGTAAAATGTTCTTAAGAGTTACGTCCGGCTGAACGGCACTCTCCGAATGAAGTTTCTGCAATTTCTCCGTGGCCAAGACTGTGAAACATAAAGTTCATTAGTCCCTATCGGTGTTATATCGACGATGAAGTAAAAATTACTCCAAATAACATATGTATTTGTCTTTATATGAATTTACTGGCATACTGCAAGAAAGTGTTTTCTCTGATATGACAGAGAGCATAGGTTTCAATGGTGGATAATCATCAGCGATCTTTAATGATCCTTCCGATACGGGGGTACTCGAAATGTCAGCCCATAGCTTGTCTGTATCGGTTCTTGATACTCCGAACAATTGATCCACCTGTAGTAGTCGGTACGAATTAATGTTGCGCTTACGAAGCATCGGGCAACAAGTAATAATGAATTTTTTTTACTTAACCTCGTTGTTTTCGAAGCAGAAGGATCGTTTCTCGCTACTGTACCAGAAATCTTCGTCGTCTTTCGCGGAACTCATATTTGTAGGATTCTGTAAATTATGAATTGTATTATAAGTTCGAAACAGCAAATATTTGTTTTCAAAGACGTATACATCCGGTTTGTGTCACAGACCACATACTTCGTCGACGAATCCTAACCTGGTCTGTGGTCGATGGCAATGTTTCTACTTGTGAACAGAGGCTAAGAAAGGTTTCTCATGGTAACTCACCGATGGATAGCAGGTACCTGGATGGGATATCCATTGAGCACGTACTGTCGCAATAGAATCATTGATTTACTCATTTAGGTTATAATTACATTCACAGAACTGAACACACCTATTTCTCGCATCGAATAAAAGAACTCTGCGTTTCATTCAACAGAATCTGTGCACAAATCAACATGTCACCGATCAGTACAGAAAACTTTCACTCACATAAAATTAATAATTCGCACTTAAAATAATTGTAAAATGCCATTTCCTCTAAACAGTCCCCTCCTATCGTCAAACCACCCTCAATTTAAGGCAATTTGAACAACGTTTTCTTTTCAAACAATCCGTAAAACTTGACTTCTTTTTTCGAGACTCGTTTCGTTCTGAAAAGTCAATTGGGAACGCTGATCCATCGAGGAACCGTGGCTCGATCTATCAATTTCGTTCCAGAACTTTCTTTCTCCTTGAACTTGAAAAATCCGACCCGCCTTTCCATCTCGTACTTATAGGTGATAGAAAGAAAGCGCGTGCATCGCTCGCAAGTCGCACGTCGCCGGGATGCTGTTTAAGGGGGCTTAAATTGGCGGGAGTGGGCTCGGTTGCACCTGGAGGAGGTGAACAGATGAACCGAGCACCGTGCACGAGGACAGTCGAGGTGAAATAAGCGGGTAAGATAGAGAGAGAGTTCGAAAGTAGGCCTTAGCCGTTCAGTCAGTAGTCAACTGCGTCCCTAGACGATTGGTTGCCGTAATGGTAAGTTTCCCTGTGACTTTGGTGTGTCATCGTTTCGTATACTTCGTCGCTTCAAAAGCTACAGTTCCAAAAGCTTTTTTGTCGCTTCTACGCGATACCAAGTATAGCTGTGACTAGGAATTAAACTTGTGCTACGATTATCCCGCGCGTTGGTCCGGTTTTGTCGCTGTGGTGATAAGAATCAGTGATTTTCTTGGTCGTGAAATCGGAAAGTTGCTTCCTGTAGTAGATGATTAGCTTGTCAAACCTGGAATACTGTGATCGGGGCTTCGTGTGTAGGAAAGAAGAAAACGATGGAATTGTTAGTTCTTGGTCAGGCTATGTTGTGGAATCATCGAATTGGTGTCGGTTAATTTAGATTCAACCGTGGACAGTTTGTCAATCGACAATTTGGTGACTGCTGAGGGACAGGACACTGTCACTTCATAGCTACTCGAACCGAGGAGGTAGAAACTCAATAACCACACGAATCGTTTTGTGCTATATATTAATGGTGGCGCGGGATATTTCATAACAGAATGTGAATCAATTTAATACAGCACCACGATTTTATTTACAGTGAGAAAACACCATCGGATTTATAGTACAAGAAAATAATTATTTTTTAGTTTCTAGTGCGTTTTTTGTAAAATCGTTTAACATACATTTTTTATTTTCTAGTTTTTAGTGTTTGCGGATTTTTGTTTTTTATATTTTTTTCTGGTTTTTACTGTTTGTGGATTTTTTATATTTCTTTATTTCTGACCGTTTCTTAAAAATTGTATTGTCCAACCTACGCACGCATGCAAAGTTTCAAAACAATTGGATTGGTGGAAGTGGGTGAGAATTGAGTTGCCAGATTTGCACGATACACCAAACATACATACACAGGATCGAAGCTAACAATAAGTAAAATCATGTAATAAAAAAATACCTACTATCGACGTAGCAAGATCATTTATCGATTGACGATCCTTTATCAGATAGTGCATTGATCCGTTCCGACGTTTCGTTCGAATCCAGATTGCAGTAACCCAGTTACACTATTCTTTTTCTGCATTGCTTATGCATTTATTCTGTCTCTCTTCAACCTCGTGTCCGATCAAAGTTCGGTCGAAAGTCACACCCAGAAGATGTTAAATTTGTTCGAAGTGGCACGGGCGAGGATTGCAGAACCACTGTGCTCCGTGGTAACGCGTGAAAAAGGTCACGTCTTCGAACACGAAAGTGACTTTCGTTTTCGACGATCATTACCGCGAATCGCGCACCGTGTCCAATTCCGCGGACGTTGTTTACCATAACGATTCTACGTAACGTAGTTTTCGTTGCGGGAAACACTCGTAACCCTAAACCATCGTGGCACCGGGTGGGGCTTGGTTCCTGTTTTCTCTCGATAACATTTTATCAAGGAAGAGAGCATGAGGGAAGACTCGCCGAAGCTCACATTCGTGCTCCCAATCTCCTTTCAAACCAGCCGGGAAGCAGTGGCCGCTTCAGGTAGCGACGGGTATAAATTCGACCATAATTGAATAGAAAGTAGCTTAATAGGTCCTTGAAACTGTGGAGTAATAAAGACAGGAACGAAAAGTGCAGATGTTGAAGCAACTGTCACGAGGGATCGTACAGAATTCGTTATCGATACCCGCAGGCAAGTAAAAAGTACTGCAGCAGCTACGTGTGTTACAAAATGCAACAACGATTGCTGTAATTTCCTTCGATAATTATATTGCGCCGGTGAAACGGGCATAACAGGAAAACGCAGTTATCGCGTCACGCAATTCTGTGTGCCCGTTCCATCTCTGTCTTAAAAATTTATTTATCGCGTGCCTCGTTTCCGGATAGAAATTCGCCAGGTCGTTTCACGAGTAAGGGCACGCCACCGCGTCGCAATTGAAATTAAACCCTCGAATTTAGATCGCACTTTGGATCACGCGATTCTCCGCGCGGGATAAACGAAGCGCTGAATGAGTGGAAATACGCAAGGTGCTGGACTTTCTCGATCAGGCCTATTCAGTCAAGGATATTTTGCCAGAGCTGCTTTATGAATATGAAAGAGATACGCTGCCAAGCTGATTTCTAGATGTTCAAAGGGATAAACGCGTATCTTTCTTACGCATTGCACGGAAAGTCGATGATGGTATCGCCATTAAAGGCTACACGCGGTCGAGGTTTTTCTCTCGCGAACCTATCCATCGTTAAGAAGATACTTTGTCCCTGCTTCTTGGAGAAAGGATCATTAACGGGACAGGTTAACAGTAATTATGTGAAAGCCTTGATAATCGCAGCACAGTTCTAGATACGGTTTGATTTTTTGCTAAAAGGTGATGGGTGAAGTACGAGTGACGCAAGATCTCACGAATGTAGGACAGATGTATACTGATTACGATTAGTCGCCTGTATAATGACGAGGTAGGGCTGGTGGGTCACAGAGTATTCCGTTATGGGCCAGAATTCAGATGGTAATTGTTATACGAATGCGCGTTAATGTTTGCGTGTAGAGTAAGTTCAGAAGTTTCATTGGTTTGATAAGGTCTCTCAGCAAAGACTTCCATTTATTGTCTGCGTAGCTTGCAGTTTTCTGTCTGCTGCTCGTCCTCAGCCTAGGTCACTGCCAGGACAATGATCTCCCGTCGAGGACCGAGGTCGAGAGCTCGATCAACCGCACGATCGAGGAAGTCGAACGGCAGATCCACAAGGACTCTAGCCTGCCACGATTGTCGAGGCAAGAGATCGTCCAGATCCTTCAGAACATCACGTCTCAGGATTTGAATTCGTTCACCAATAAAGAGAAGATCGAGAAGGCTAGGAAGCTCTACCAGAGAGCGTTGATGGTTGTGCTTCCTTACAACGCTGGTGAGTCTTATGGAAACTTGAAGGACCTCTACACGAAGCCACCGATAACTCAGATGATTCCCGACCTCCTAAACTCAGGCAACGGCGAGACCGTGGCCGAGGAGGGCAGAACTAGAATGGAGGCTATCGACTCGGGCGCTGATTCCTCTGCGCCATCAGCTTCCGAGAATCTGGTACAGTCCAGTGCCACTTACAAGACAACTGTGAAAGACACCCAGGCCACCACGATGAAGGCCCGGTACAAAAATCACCGGGAGACTTACTCGGAGGTACGGGCGAAGGTGCCGTTAAAGGAGACGTTGAAACTGGACTCCACGCCGCTAAGGTTCACCTTCAACCTGGAGAATCTTCAGAAGAACTCGCAGACGACTGAGAAAGCCGCGACAGCGAGGTATCCAGTTTACAGGAGTAACGGGGATAAGGAGCTGGAGATCGTTTACAGTACCAGCGTCACGGAGCAACCTACCACTAAGCCAGCTCCCAAAGAGATTACCATCAACCTGGAGAAGCCCAGGAACGACCAGAACGTGCTGACGTCCAGCGAGTGGCGTTACAACCCACCGCCGAGTACCACTTTGGAGCCAACTGCACCATCCAGGCTCGACAAGCTGCCATTTTTGCCAACCATTAACGCGGACCCTGAAGATCGCCTTGTAGTTTCTTCGACAAAGAGACCAGAGGCTTCTACTAAGGATTCAATGATGGCAGAAGCTTTGATCATGAGCAGCGAACCACCATCTGCTCTCTATGTCACACCGATGCCCACCGAAACCTCCTCGAAGGGGAAGTACAGTTCCACTTACTCGTTGAACTCCGCAGGTTTTCGCGCAGCCCCGACTACCACCACCACCTCGATGCCTATGAGGCCCGAAGTGATGGATTTGTTAGCGTCGATTGGCTTGAGGCCAGACAATAAGAGCAACGTGGAGGATGTGTACAAGAAGAGCAAGGATATGCTGGAGAGCAAGTTCCAAATTCCTGATACGAACAGCGTGATCGACGCCACTGTTTCGGGGCTGACTTCCTTCGCATCTGACGCAGAATCGATCGCTAAACAGAACACGTTCGAGAGTACAGGGTCCGAGATCAAGAAAGGCATGGATAATCTGTCGCCAGACGTGCAGCTGTTGTTCCAACGGTTTGGTATTCAGTCTTCCAAGCAGGACCACTCTACAACGACCTCCACGCAAAGGCCGACCATCAACCTGAACTCCTACACGAACTTCAAGCCCCTGCCCACCTCCAATGTGAAGGATCAAGAGATGAAGGAGTTTCTGGCTAAGTTCGGCCTCGGCGTCACTGATAACAGAAGAGAGAAGTCGATGAAGCTGACCACAGAGACACCCTCCCTGATCGAGGCTGTCCCAGGCAACATGAGAGGCATCCTGGAGAACATGGGCCTGATCTCCAGCTCTCGTAAAACCACCAAGACCGTGAAGAACACCGTGGAGGACATGGACAGCACGGAGACGTCCAAGTTCCACGTGTTCAAGCCTCACGAAGTGAACGTGGACGATGAGAAACAGAGGTTCAAGATCAACGAGCTTCTGGACACGGTGAAGCTGGTTCAGGAGGGTAAAGTTGACATTCAGAGTGTTAGGAAGGTGGCCAATGATCTGCTGGAGTCGGCGAAAACGCTGAAGGACGGGCCGGATCCTTTGAAGCTCGAGGAGATTATCAAGATCTATAACGAGGACCTGAAGAACGAGATAAAGAGGCAAGAGGAGCAGCGGCAAGAGACAACTACCAGTGGCGACGTGGAAGAGACCACTTTGTCTTCGATGGCTACGACTGGTATTAAGAAATTTGTCATATATGTGTTGGGCAGCTCGGAGTTCTGGATTGGAAAGATGATTCGGGGATTAACGAAACTTCGAAATGTACTAACGAACGTGTATAACAGGTTCAGGCGTGGATTTAGATGACCGGATGGCTGGCTAATAATTCTGCAGATCGCATCAAAGAGTTCTGTTGACTTTTCTTGCTGCGGCTTGTGTTGTCTTGGTCTTATTGGATGGCGCAGTGAAATGCACTCTATCAACCACGCTTTTTCTCCTATATTCTGTTCCTAGTTTCTCTCGGACACAGTCGACCGTCGCGACGAGTGTTACTTTCATGCGAAAGGAAGAGTTCGGTGTTTTCCTCAAAAGGATACTCGCTGAGAAAAGACGAGGAGTTTAGATTGATATCGAAGTCTGTTACTTTCTACTCGCTTGTCTATATCCCATGCTAATCATGAGAAGTACTCTGTTTTCAAGGTAATTTCCAGCCTCTCTGTCCGTGACTAACACCCGCGGGAAAGTCATTAACGCGTGTCGTTTGCGTTAGGGAGACAATTACTTCATTGTGTCCCGCGTACGATACCTTTCTCTGTTTGCAACGTTGAATGGTACCTGCGATCGAAATCTGAGCGCATGCTGTCTAAAACACCTCTCAGACTGGTGTCTCTGTTCAATTCTAATCTCTTCTGTGATTAACCCTTCCAATCTATCGACTACCAGAAATGAACCTTAGGGACCTTCATTCAGAATTATACCTCGAAGAACGTAGGAATTGAGAAAAGGGCTTCATGACGAAACTTGTCAACAGAATCGGCAGGAACCTCGACAGATTCGGCGAAAGCAGCCTCTGGCCTATTGGATTCCTTCTCAACGACGTCGGCACCTGGTACTTCCTCGACGTCCAGCACGGTTTCGAATTTGCTGGCGCTGGAGGAATCTTTCGGTGGGACGTCGCCACCCGAACCCGAGCCCACTGTGCCTCCAAGGCCAAAGAGTGGTCTGTACTTCCTGGTGGACTGGAACTCTTTCCTCGAGGTCGGCGACGACGGACAGGAGAAGATCAACTTGAGGTTCCAACCGAAAGTTGGCGATAGAAGGCGATTTTTACCTGTCACTGTACCTTAGAACCCAACCAGCTCAAGGAGATTGGGGTTACTTAGAGTTTCGAAGTATTTGTTGTGTCAGTAGAAAATGCGAGGTTGGGGATAACAAGTTTGGATTTGAAATCGGTCGTTGCTGGGGCATAAAGCATTCGACCTGGAGAATAAGGGGAATTATTGAAATTAGATTAAGTAACAGTATGTAAATAGATAACTGCAGGGTGCGTGGAGCTATTAAAATACACTTTTTTGGAGTACTTGACCATACAATGACGAAACACGTAGGACATATAATAATTTATACAGCTATTTATACACGTCGTTTGTAATTGTTTTGTATCATATGTTGAACGAATAAAACGTTTTCCGTAAAGGAAACGAGGAATTAACGTCGTTTGACCTACATACTTGTGAAAGTGTGCTATTATCACGCACGAATCAAGTAGAAACTCGGATTGGTTAATAAATACTCAGTAAGGAAAGCGCGATGAAGGAAGGATCTAAGGACACCTATCAAACTTGCTTATATTTTCGCACACACGCCAAGATCTCCACCTTTATTGTGTCCTATCAGAGAGCCACCGTTCGAAGACCGTATTCGTATCAAAATATTTTGTGTCGCTCGACTTAGTATCACGAATCCGTTGCTGCAAATCGTTGAATCTCGTCGCGAAGGTAAAATGTCTTCAACGATTCTTAGCAGCACGATTCTGCTGCTTTTCTTCTTTTACGCGAGTGTTTCAAAGTGCTGGGACCTCGAGGAAGCTGCGCAGAAGGTGGAGCAACTTATTGACACGAAATCTTTGCGAGCTCCACGCGATTCCGAGGACTCGTCGCCGATTTGGTTGGAATACGAATTCGACACAGGCGCTGGGAACAGAGAAGGCAATTATTACCGTTAATCACTGGTCTACTTGATCCCTCTGACACTTGAAATATTCGCAGATATCTCGAAGAGGCATTTCAAGCTTCAACGAAAAAGTTTCTTATTCCAGAGCTGATCGTGACGGACATTTCCGTGGACGAATACGCGAGCATCCCACAAACGGAGACGAACTGGCAATTCGTGGAGGCAAATGGAACTGGTTACTTGATTCGTAGCGCACCATCGATCTTATCGTTCCACAAACTCGACCTTGATAATATTCCAATAGGCGATCCCGCGAACTTGAGTATCATAGGAGTTATTTCGACGTTTAAAGTCATCAGCCTGAACAGCTTTCGATCGACGGTGTCCAAACCTGAAACCGACTTGGTTGCCGTTCTGTGCGTGGAATCGGACAGTGGGACGTTCCTGCAATGGTACAGGGTGTTCGATGGGAAATCCTTTAAATTTTTCTGGTCCTGGCCGGTCCAGAAGCACATAAAGGACATAGAGTTCGTCCAGATCGAGAAGGGAAACAAGCTGTTGCTGTTGGACGAGGACGAACTCCGTTTTGGGAACATGTACTCGCCCATCGATATTTATAGCTTCAGCATCGATTTTTCAAACCACGCCTTCCACTTTTGGTAATCACCTGGTTTCTCGTTTCTCTAACAGTGCTGCTGCATGTAATTATCGCGTTGACTTAATTTAGGCTCTGTCAGAGGACGCTGGTACCAAGGGTGTACGAGATCCAAGTCTGCTCGGTCTACGAGAGCACATTGTTGGCCCTTCAAGGCGATAGCGACGTGTTTCTGTACGAATACAGAGACACCGCGGCGAGCAGCATATTCCAGGAGCTGCAGACGATCAAATCGCACGACCTGAAGAACTTTGTCTGCTTCGAAAGCGGGTACCTACAGTTCCTAGCGATATCTGGTCCTGAAGCTGGCTTGTTTCACTTCTTCGAGGGTGAATTCCAGTACAACACGGAGTCCGAGTCGAATTTCGGTACGATTTCAATTTCAGATATAGGATCTTCTTTAGGATTAGTCTGACACCGATTCGTTTATATTTCTGGCAGATATCTCAGAGATTTCTTGGGTCAGAGATATCAGGCTGGATACCTACAGGGATGAATCTTTATTGCTGATTCAGTTACGAAACTCCACGGTGATCGCTTTGGCGTGGCAGGGTCTGAGTTTCAAGAGGATACAGCTACCTAGTAACGTCCTCGAAGAATTCGATTTGTCTATGGTCACAGTTATCCCAAAATTTGGGTTCGTTTTTGGCAACCGGTTCGTGAGGCTCCATACTGACCTGAAGAACCTCAAACACCCGATTCAACACACTACGGAGAGGCTGTTGAGCCTGCAAAGTCTGCTGAATGTAAGCTTCTCGGTTAAGTTAACATATCGAAGGGTTTGCGTGGAAATATTGAGTAACTACGAGTTGCAAATCGTGGAATCTGTTGTGTAGGACTCTCTGAACTACCAAGAAAGAATTCTCAACGAAACGGAGTCGCGTCTCGAGAAGAGTTACTTGAAGAAGCCCGAAATCACCGGATTCTGGAACATCAGCGAAGTGAACGCGACGAATGCAGTGATAACCAACGACGTGATCTATTATTTGGTCACGATCGGATCTGCCAACTTGTCGAGGGAAGAGTTAGGCTTCAACGCGACGTCTTATGCAGAAGCTTTGAAAATATTGGAGCAGAAACTTGGAGAAGTCGACGTGAACTTAATCGGCACTCTGGATGCCAACTCAACAGAGCTGAGTTTCGATTCCGAAGTCGAGGTATTCGGGAATATTAACGTCACTGGTAGCTTGAATGTCGAGGATTTAACTGTGGAGTCCATCAATGACGTCAACGTGCTGAGTGACGTTCCAGCTGGCGACGAAAGTGGCGTTATTGAAGACAGAAAGACGTTTTCTTCCATGGAAACGGAGAATCTGACGGTACATTCATTGAACGGTATCCCAGTGGAGGATATTCGATTCGGCGATTCGATAGGGGATTATGGGCAAGTAGATTTCTCGAGAATAAGACGGGCTGAAGTTAAGGGACACCTTTCCTTCGATGTGATTAATGCCGTTGAGTGGGGAAGCTTGATGAGTAGCATCGTGTGGAAGAACAAGCCGGCCGTTATTAACGGGGACACTGTTATCGAAGGGGTAATATCAGTAATCGTAGAAACTGAACACTTTGTCTTTGATACTAACATTGTTGTATATAATATTCTCAGACCTTAATCGCGGACGCCGTGGATATAGACTTCCTGAACGATCTTTCATACCCAGATGATTATGTCTTGATGGATAGTGGCACTGCGGTCGACGTGACAGGGCCGAAATCGTTCAACGAACTCGTAGTTTTAAAAAAACACGTGAACACCATAAACGGCATAGGCATAGAGGATTTCGTGATTTTGAACAAAGAGAACATTCTGAATAAAGAAATCACCTTTGAAAACCTGACAGTTGATGGTGTTCTAAAGGTACGTTTTTGAAACTCAAATGTAATTTCGTTTTGGATACTTTGAACGATTAAAAATTGCAGGTGGATGGTGAAGTGACAGGGCAGGAGAAGAAGGATGTTAAACTGCTGAACGAAACCTCCGAAGTCTCGTGGAATATCATGTTCTGGGACTTAACAGTTTTGGGAAACGTCACGTTCGAGAATTTATTCATGAAGCAGCGGCTATTGAATCTGAAGGATTTATTATTGAAAACCGATCAGAATGTCGAAATAACTGGGCAGAAGACGTTTCTGGGGAATGTTGGGTTCAAATCCAATGTAACAATCACATCTGGCATGGTAAATGGCCACTTTATGGACGAATTCGCGACTCTGGACACGGATCAGCAATTTCCAAGTAAAAATCTAACTTTATTAAGCCATACTTAGAATACATCGAACCTTTAGAGTGTCCTTCAACCCGGTCTGGTTTACAGACTTAATAAAGATATCGTCAAACGTGACATTTGGAAATGTAACATTTGGGGCCGTGAGAAAATTAGAAACTCTTCTCAACCAGAACGAAAATTCATCGACCACTTGTTTGGAGAAGACAATTGTGTTCAAATCTCCAATTACCCTGGACGAATTGTCATTCGACAGTATCAATGACACTATTTCATACGCAGACTTTGCTCGGAAGATAAATGAAACATTCCAGAGTATTCCCTTGGAGAACTTGACAGCAGATAAATTAGAGGCTGAAGAAATCGTGCCTGTATTTATAAACGGCGTCGATTTCGCGAATTTCACTAAACACTTGTCGTCCTCGAACGTCATAGATGAGTATGTTATCGATAGCTTGGAGACCGATCGCTTAAACGCGAAATTTATCAACGGTATGCCTGTGGACGAGATCGATCGGTTGAAGAATCACGTGGATTCTTTGCTGTTTAGAATATTCGATGGGAATGTTACTTTGGAGTCTCTTCAAGTGACAGGCAAGATAAATACGAAGTTGATTAATGGAGAAGCCATAAAGGACCTCTATAAAACTGATCGAATGGGTACTGTGGTCTTCAAGGAGAATGTTTCCATCGAAAACTTGACGATTCTTGGGTCGATGAACAATTTCGATTTTCTGGAACGTGTGTCGGACACGGTGCTGAAAACTGATCAAAATATCAAGGTCGATGGGCATAAGTCATTCAATGTTGTCACTTGCAATCAGCTTGAAGCTGAGTTTTTGAATGGACATGCAGTGGAGAATATTTTTGACCCAATTAAGGAACAAGAGTTGACAGGCCCTGTGGTTGTAAATGGTACGTTGTAAATTAATAAACACTGAAGTACAGTGTTATTTAATTAACTCGAAATTTATTCGCATGCTTCAAGGATCCGTGACAATTATCAACGAGTTCAATGCGACTGGAAATATCGGTGACGTGCCCTTCCACGATTTGATAGACAGATTCAAGTTCTTGGGGAACAATTCCTACGAACTTGGCGGAAACGTTCGTTTCTTCCAAAACGTGTCCGTTGAGAACCTGTTCACCAATGGCACGATTCAAGGAACAGACTTCGATGGCTTCTTGGAGACGACGATTCCCAAGAACGAGGACAACGTCACGATTTCTGGCACGAAAGTATTCCAAAGCCCTGTCACCTTTAACGGCGCGTTCGTCGTGCGTGACGCGTTGAACGACATCGACTTGAAGAGATTCCGGAAGGCTGTCTTCGTTGACAAGCCTTTCTCCGTCCAGTCGAAACTGATTTTCAAGGATGGCATGAAGATTGAGAAGGATATTGCTGTTGAAACAGAGTTGGAGATGAAATCTGTCATGGGGGTCGATGTAGATGAGTTGCGACTCAATGTTCTGTATCTGAACAGGCCCACTTATATCAAAGGTTCTTTGAGCAACGCTGAAAATACAATATAATTATATTCCGAAGATTGTGGAACTTTTTTATATTTCTTTGCAGAAGCTGTTACGTTCAATGACGTGACTTTCGAGTCAGATATCAAAGTGTCGAAGTTCAACGACCTGGATATGAGTTTGTTAATACCATTGAACAGTGAGCAAAGTTTGCCAGTGGTACTCAAGTGCCTCACTGTCATCGTCGATGAGATGAAAATCTGGGGATTGGTAAACGAGAAGAGCTTGGACACGATTCGGGAGAACACTTTCATGGTATGTTGCTGGAGACAAACGCAAGCGCCGCTTGGTCGAATTTCAGCGCCAAGAAAATGGTACTTTTGCTTTTCCCAGATGTCTGGGAATCAGAACATAACAGGACACATCAACTTCCTTGGACATGTTCACGTACGTCGTGATTTTAACGCGCGTCTCATCAATGGCATCGATCCAACGATGATGGTCCCACTGAATTCGAAGAGTGCATTGACTGGTGAGAATTCTCAGAGAACTTCCACGAAGCCTATATGTGATCGTCCCTTTTACGAGAGCTTCTTCGTCCACCTTACCAGGGAAGTTCGTGTTTGAGAAGCCAATCGTCTTCAACCAAGGTCTTCGAATCCTAGGCTACCTGAACGGCATAAATCCGAATCGATGGGAAGCAGTGGCTATCACGACGAATTCTTTGCAGCAGATCATTTCTGGTAGATGGACCGTGCTGGGTAACGTCCACTTCGAGAATGGAGCCTCGGGAAGGGACACTCTGAATGGCACAAATATCACTGAACTATCAGCCACTTTGGCGATGAGGCATTTGGAAATGGACGCTCTGATGGCAGAAACTAATGTACAGTTACCATTTCTTTTGTAGAAAAGGTTTCGCTAGGAATTGCACGGAGTCTTCAATGACTTCTTCTATTATAACTTGAATTATCTTAATACTTGGAAAGCACATGTGTCTCACAGGAAAACTTGAAGACCATGTGCCAAGATCTGAGTCAGCTGAAGCGTCACGCGGAGAGGCAAATCTACAAGTTCAGCGTGTTCGATTACCTGCAGATCATCGAGTACGACGCCACCATCGTCAGCCTTCATCATGTCGAATTGCAAGGCTTGGACTACATGCTGGTAAGCTACAGCACCTGCCACATGCACGCGTACCTGTTCACTGGCACGAAATTCGAGCTGAGGGCCAACGTGCCTGATTTTGGAGCAATCGATCGATGGATCACCTTCAAGTACAACGAGACCTTGTATCTCTTCGCCTCAGGAGCAGACTCCTGTGGAAAGGGACCTGCGAACTTCTGGAAACTCGAGGACGATCAGTTTATAGTGAGCCTCTATGTTTCAGCTGGTCTTTCAAAGTGTTTCGCCCCTTTCTACGCGTTTCTTTCACTTTTTCCAGCACGTTTTGAGTATTGGCCACAAGATAGGCAGCAGGAAGGTAGACCAAGATGACTTCTTGCCGTTGATTAACAGAAAAGACGAGAAACGGTTCTTGGAACAGGTGCACGATAAGTTGGAGAAGTCTCTATCGTCTCAGGCAGACGATGATGACGTGAGGATTGTTTTGAAGGGTGATCAGATGCTGTTGACCAGTAGACACTCCATTCATGAACAGGACTTGGTTAACAGGAGTGTTGGTATACGATATGGGAGCCCTGAAATTCAGAATTTCAAGGCGGGGGTGTTTGGGAAGGATATGTTCTTGTACCATGACGGTGAAGTTAGCAAGGATCACATATTCGTGAGTTAAACTTTAATAAGAGATGCTCTGTGTGCTCGTTTTGATAGATTCTGATGACTCGTATCATTTAATCCATAAAAATCTTTGTCGCCCTCTTACTGCTTATGCAGATTTGTAGCAACGATGTAAAACAGAAGAAGATCCTGCAAACCATAAAATCTCACAGGCCAACGTCGTTCAGGATCCTGAATTTCGAGGGGTCGATCGAAACGCTGCTAGTTTTCGTCGAAAACAGAAGGAATCTTCAGATTTATGAATATAAGGGTAGCTAGATAAGGGTTTACAAAATGTTTAACTGTCTCGAGCTTAGTAAAGTCTGTATCTTCTTTTTAGGAATCCAAGGATTTGTGCACAGAGACAGCATACGAATAAACGTTGACAAGCTGTTCAGCTTTAAAATCAGGAAGTACCCTAATCTGGCAAAGCGATACTGCCTCGCCTTGATCCACGAAAATCGATTAACAATCTTGGAGGCGAACATGTATGGCGAGAAGTTGGATATGGAAACGCTGACGTGCTCGGGACATTGAAGCTTGTTAAAAGATCATTGGTATTAAAAATACTGATGAATTAATATATAATTTATTTCTGTGATTATACAAAATTAATATCAGCATTTCGTACAAATCAAGGTGTTTTCCTTTATTGTAGTTAGTCTAGCAACATCACCTTGGCTTCTGATTAGAAATACTAATACATCAAGAAAATGTTATCGCAAAGTGCATGTACACTTGGGACATATTTATTAATTACCACTGTATGCTTGAATATAATTACTGCTAGTGTTAATATTACTGCTCGTGCGTGAAGTCTCTTAATAAATACCACCCGATCGTTTCGCCTTGTAAAAGGCAATAATTTCCTCATCGATCTCAGCATCGCCAGTCAGAGGCAGCGAGTCCTTAAAATCCGCATCATCTTCGTCGAACTCTGACTTTTTACGAGGAGTGCAGGATTTGCTTGTAACACTTGTAGCACTCCTCTTCCCTTCGATCTTCTTACTCCTACTGCTCTCTATTTCATTGCTGAAAGGGTTGTTAATGCTCTTTCTGGAGCTGCAAACATTCTTAGTGTCCAGCGGTTCAATATTCTCTGCTCTACTCAAATTATCATCGACGTCATTACAGTTTGACCTCGAACTGACTTCAACCCTTTGAAGCGACTCTTTTCTCGACATTTCTCTCGGTTTAGTTAACTTTCCAGGGACATTGAAGTTCAGAAATCGCTGATAGACTGGAGCTGAGTAATCCGTCTCTTCAAAAGGAAGTTCAGAGGTTGTCTTCATCCCTTCAGATTTGGTTTCAATGTTATGAGACGCAACAGTAGCAACTCTGTCAATCTCTGGCTTGATTTTTGCACCAGAATTGTGTCTGGTAGAAACGTTTTTCTTCGCCGAGCTTTGAATCTCTCCACACTTGGCCTGATTCCTTTCGACCTTGCGAAAGGATTGCTGATTCAGATCCTGCTCAGTCGCTTTATCATTATTCTGAGCTGCATTATTCAGAGTTAGGTTGACAACGTTGCAGGACAATAAATCTGGCTTCGAAATGCCTGTGGGAGTTGATTTGCTCGTTGAAAATACTTCGAGAGAGTTCCTTTGGCTATAATTCCTCTTATCTCGATTATCCTTCTCCTGATGTTGAATATTAATATCCTGTGACCTATCATCCACGTGATTGTGGAAGGTAGACTTCGAAGCTTTCAGTCTTCGTTTTTGTTTTCTTGGAGGAACATGACTGACTATTGAAATTTCTTTTTCATCGAGGATATTAGCAACCGAGGGCACGTTGTCTCCCATATTAACATTTTCTGTGTTTCTTTTTAAACTGCTTAATTTTCCAATCAGCTCCGAGGTATTTTCAATGCTGACTTCAGCTGACCCTAGCAAACAAATCGATTGCATGGTAATCAACTGAATAATAAAAAGGGAAAAGGATATGGTTACTTAAATGATTGCAGCGACCTTCTTTCACTCGATGCTCCTGGTTCCCTTTTTCCTTTCTCACCAGATTGATTAACAATGCTATTTACAACTCAGGAAGCGATCATACGCGACTACGAAAAAGCAAGGAAGGGTGTGTAGCATAAGAGAGCACAAATAGGATACAAATTTCCTTGTCCCTTTGAACGACCATGTTCTTATAATATTCCACTTTCTTCAAGCAACTGTCGGGGTCTCTGCTCAGTTCAAAAATCCTCTTGAAGCTTTCGAAGCAATACTGAATCTTCTTCAGATTATAATCCCAACGAATCTCAGTATTCGACTCTAAAAAGCTTCCGATTTGAGAATCTAGATTTCCTTTATCCTCAGCTGTGAGGTCCTCGGAACTCTGCGATCACACAAAACAAGACACCCCTTTCCTTCAAACTTTCCCCCACAAAATTACCATTTGCTTTGTCATCTCCTTGATCTGTTCCTTCAGCCTCTCATTCTCCAGTCTCAGTAACGTATTCTCGCTGTGCGCATCCTTCTCCAGGACCACCTTCGCGTCGTTCCTGACGAGAGCGACCCTCTGCGCGAACCTGCAGGTGGACACTGTCTCCTGACGACGAAAGGCGTGCAATTAGACAACGCGATGCTCCGTAGGCGACAAAATAAACAGTTTCTTACGTCGAGATTCGGGGACGTGACGCTCAAATTAGCCAGCATCGTGGTCAAACAGTTTCCTCCCAAGCTGTCCCTCAGAATCGATGTCAGGAGAGAGTTCCTAGGAATGCAGAGTCGTGCAGAGTGCAACGGTTGACAGAAAAACGGGGAAACGAACGTTTCACGGTTGACTAAAGGCCAGAAATTTTGTCAATCACCGTGTTACACTTTCTAATCGCGGGACCGCGATAATGATCTCTTGCATCCAACAGTTGGACACAAGAAGGGCCCGCAAAAATGTACGAGTTGAAGTTTCAGTGTTTCAAACGACTGGACACTTGGCGATTTAAAGTAAGAGTGTAAGTTAGAAGGTGTAAGGCGATGGTCGTTGGGAAAGATGTTGACCGAACGGAATAAAGGAAGATGGGGAGGATCGAATGTGTCAGCCAGCCGATTTAGCACCTGTAAGGAATGTGACCCACGTTCTCCTGACCCAGACACACTATGACTTGCTCCAAGTAATGTAGGCTCAGGTTAATGTGCTTCGCCTCGGTCAGAATGGTGCCGGTTATCGAGCATTTGTGGACCCGCTCGGACCTATGGAAATCTCACGTTGCTAAATCGATCACCGTTACACAATTTGCCATTTAACCCGTGGACACAGGCAAGTGGGTTAGGTGATACAATTGCAACAAGATGATCATGGTATTCGTCGATACAGTTGAGGAAAAATCAGGGTTGCGGAGAAACTTGGTGAAAATTCTTTTGACTTGTTTGATCGTTAGAATGAGTTGTGTGCAAGTTTCAAATGAAACACAACTCGTGGAGGAAGCACTAATCGAAGAAAAAGAATACGAATACATAACAAGATTCTAGGATTATCACTTCTACAATTGATTTTAATAGACGCCTGAGTGAGATTCCTTTCTATAGAGCTTCCTAGAGCGGGTTATCTTTAGCCAGGGGCCAGCTGCACCTCTTCACGAACCCACTAGCCTGGTACCTTCAGTCGATAGTGGAAGAACAAAGGTACGAACCCAGCTAGGTCCACCAGGTGCACTTTCGCTCGCTTGTACCGCTCCGCACCGAACTGCTTCATGGAGACCACGATGGTAAAGACGCAGTGCGATCTTGATGACTGGGGGTTCATTGGTGTCTCGGCGGTGATCCTATAGAAACGATTTAAACCACGATCCAGCGAATTGTCCATTTCTTTATCCTACGGTCCCTTGCTTCTTCCCCCAAATATAAAAAATATGCAGCATCAAATTGTAGATTATCTAACCGATTATCGTCGCCCAGTTGCAACATTTCCATCGCCTCTTCCACACTCCCTACGCAGTGGAAGGTGAGATTCCTCAAATGCAGTTGCCCCGTCTCGTCTTCCTGCACGTTGACGCGCCTGTAAGGCGTCAGACGTATCGTAAGATACACACCAAAAGAACCCAACCGATAGATCGCTGATCGCGGAAAAGAGATATCGCCGTTCTGTCGGCGATCACTTGGGACTTGTATCAAAGCGTCTCGATCAGAAAGTTCGCGCGTTACGTAAAGCTAGCTAGTTGAGGGAACTTCCGCCGCGAGTGGCCATTGGGAAAATACATGCTAATTAATTGCCACCGCACTCGCGTTCGTTCGTGGCCTTTACCAAAGCCTAAACAGAGATCAACTCTAATTGACGCTGAATTTGTTACACTCCAATCTCTCAATTAATAGCCCCTCTAAGCCTTTGATTGCCCCATTCTGTCGGGCGCGACGCGACAGAAGGAATGCAATAAGAAACGAGGAAGGAGTGGATGTGACGCGGTTGCACCTTGCGTTCGCGCGATTGCTCCATATTTGAGGCACGTCGGAATCACGGCTGATCGCTCCGGCCGGCTGTTTCCCTTAACAGAGGCCCGGGTTTTTGCGAGCTACGCCATTTACGCCACGCCGCGGACTTACGGTAAATCCTCCAATCTCGTAACCGCGGGCCTCGGATCCAGCAGGTCGTAGCCGTTCTCGTTGTAAATCTCCAGATAAGCCACCTCGACGGAGTACACGTTTTCCGGCCGCTGCGTGCAGATTTAAGGGCGTATACAGTTATCTCTCTCTCTCTCTGTAGCCTGCTTAGGGTATCCAACCTTTCGTATGACGTCGAACAGGTACTGCAGGCACCTGGATATGATGCCACGGTCATCGTGGCCTCTCTGATTACCGGTTATCGTGTACGTCTTTCCGCTGGCCGTCTGCGGGGAAGGCGATTTGAATTTCCTTGGGGTAAATTGTTTGGGCAGGTTGATTTACCTGGCCGTAGGCGAAAATGGTGCCGTTGTAGCCGTCGAGGGCACTTGAATAAACGAAATCGCATAGCTGAGTGAACGATTGAGGCTCGTGTTTTTTTTTTGGTAATTAACGATACCCCTCCGTTTACCTTTCCACCACCGGTCGCGCGACGTCCTCGAACACGTCTTCCTGACTCGAGGATTCCTCGAATATTTGGAAGAAACTGAAAGTATCGAGCAAGTCGAGCCTCTCGGAAATCGTTAATACAGCGAAGATATCTCACGAGAAATTCCACGATTCTGGACGATTGTCGGGGTACTCCTTCGTCTTTTGCGCGGAAGTAACCAGACGCAGGAAGTCCTCCTCGAGGTGTTCCTTGGGGCGATGGTGCACTTGGTAATTCTTGGAAAAATTACACACAGGGCAATGAAATCCTTTCTAGGCTCTAGTGCCGCGGTATTAACGCGCATGTACCAATACGTTCTTCCGATTCTTCTCGGGCTTCAATCTGGCGTAGACTTTGATAGCATTCTTCACCATTTCGTTTGCATAACCTCGGTCGGTTAATCAAGGGGAACCATTACGCGGTTATGAATCGACGAGAAACGATCGATTATAATCAGTTTCACGGCGAGTGACACGCGTTCCCAGTAGCAGGTAGTAGTAATTGCCACGAGAGAAACCGATGTAATTATATAATTAGTTCATTAACTACGGCTAGATCAAAGATACCAGGAAAAGCTCTGCCGTGCTTCTCATTCGTCATTAACGGTGTTGTAACAGGAAACTAAATACCACACGCATATACGATCTGTATCTAATCCATACCCCATATTTAACGATCTAAAACAATTAATTAATCTAAACGACTTGCCGCGAAACGGGAGAAGTAAACGAAACTCCGGGTAGTTCACTTTCAAGCTTCCCACTGAGAAAGTCGTTTCAAGCAGACCTGCCCCGCGTAACAGTGGTGAACCTCAGGGGAGGAGAACGAGAGATCGGCGAGTAACCCCTGGTGTTCATCCTGAATCTCTCGATATTTCGCCATGCAGCGCCGCGCTCGTGTTTCGATTGATCGATCCACCCCCCGCGAGAGGAGAGTAGCTGGCTGGGGGTGTAGGAGAGCGAGAGGTTCGCGGTCGCCTAGGCGACGACGTGGTGGTCGTCGCGACGTCGGCGCAGTGCGTCGCCGCGTTGGAAGAGCAGCGCCGGGTCGTCGGTCTACGGGTCTACCCGATGGCAGGCCAGTGTCCGGACTTTTCTCGGCTTCCGCGCTGTTCCTCGCCTCCCTGTCGCACCCGGCGTCACATCGACGCCGTCCCAGCGAGTTCTCGCTAGCGTCCCGGCGACGAAACGGGTTTCTGGCTATGCCAATCGATGCCGAGTGCCGCGCCGTCGGTTTGATCGTTCGTCGGCGATCAGGCGCGTCTTGCCTCGCTCTCATGCAAGCTTCTGGCCCTGACCAGTGAACTCTGCCGGCTCTTCTCATCGATCCACGCATCTTCTTCCCCTTGACCGACTGTTACATCCCGGGATTGGTGTCGTCGTACCCGTGCGTTGATCCCGACACGAGTCTAGACAGATCTGTCGAACATCCTAGAAGACGTGGATGGGTGGCGTCGGAGTAATAGGCTCGTGGGTTGCTCGTGGATGAAACCGCTGTCGTCGTGGACGGCGAGGTCGCCTGGCATTTGGTAGACGACATGCCCGCCAAGCTCGAGGGCACCGCCGCGTGAGAGGCTGCCGGGACATGTGCCTTTTGGTCTTCTATTGATCGGCGCGTCCCGACGCGGCCAACGGGTCCTGACGTTTCGGGATCGCGGACAACGGGAGGCACGGTAAGGTTCTGGCATTTTACCAAACGCTTTTTGATATTGTTCGAGTATAAGCTGCGATAACGCTAGGCGGAATAGGGGCTCCGGACTGGGCACCGCGGCTGCCATGTTGGGGGTGTTTGTTTCTTCGTTGTGTCAATGCACCGTTGCACCCTGTAGCTCCATCGGCGGAGCTGCTTCATGTGTATTATAGCATTCCGAGGTTCTGCGATAGGTTTCTGGTAGTCTAGCATTCGTAGTGGCAATTCAGAGTATATATCGGACACGTGAATTTCGACAGTGACATGGTAGCAGCGGGGAATGTTAATCTTAGGGCCATTAACTGTCTCATACACGGGCAGAAGTTTGATACGTTGTCGACGATCGTAGACTAATACCGAGAGGAATTGCACGTGTCAGAAAAGAGGCGCACGCAATGCCACATAGCCCCAAGGTTCAGCCTCTCAATTAAACCGGTGATAAATCTCGACGTTGTTCTGTCTGCAATAAATACGCCACGCAATCAGGATTACACGAGGCACAGGGGAGACGTACATACAAGTCGTTCCAACTTATTGCTACGCGTAAATCAGCGACATTAAAGACCTCGATGGTCGGGGATCGCGATTCGAGCAAAGATCAACCGTGCTTCGCCGAATAGCTGGCTACGTGGAATTCGAGGGAGGTGAAACGCCTGGACGTTAACGGCGGAAAAGATAGCGACTCCTTCAGCCGCGATCATTCCACCAGAGCTAATACCACCGACCGAATAACTACCATTACGCAACGAAGATTGATGCTTTCTCCATCGAGGGCAGTAAGAATTGTGCCGGTCCGATCGTCGCGAAGTAACACGGGCTGGCGAAGTTTAAGGATCAGGGTCACGATGGGGGTCTTCTTCTTCGCGAACGCCTTCCAACAGGAATCCTAAAGAACATATTGAAAGTTGAAGCCACATGACACGTGCGTCACCGGTGACGTGGCGAATTGCAAATGTTACGTGACGAAGAGAACGGGGAATTTATGTCAATGGCTATAAGAAGACGAATCGCCATTAATGATCCATGGAAATATTAATGCACGATTATAGCGCTTGTCAGGGAGATTTATCTATAAGCTGTGACATTACGAAGCTCGTTGTTCGTTGGGGACAAAAGCCAAGTTCTTCACTTCAACCAGGATTTCACTATGCTCCTTGGAGACTACTTATCGACGATACCTGTTGGAGAGAATGTTAGAAGCTCTCAACAGGCACGAAGGTGGTTATCTGTAGGGAAAGAAACAAGGATTGTGGAACGACGTGCCCGCGTGTCTGGATTTCGTTATCGGCCGCGAGTACAAATCGAAACGGTGCTTCGCGTTCAAGTAAGCCGGAGAAAGTCGTAAATTTAGAACTGGTACCGATGGCTGGAGCAGGGTGATTTAAACTGACGCTGGCCGAGGCCGGCGCTGACGTTGGAGCAACGACCATGGCCGTTGCATCAATCAGCTCCAACGAATGGACGTATAATCTTGGTAATAAGGATCGATGGAGGGCGTAATCAGGACGATTCCAAGCGGTTCCCTATCATTGATCGTCGATCGCCAATCGGCCGACCCGTTCCCCGGCTTCTGGTCGCCGTTAGAAAAGCCCGAGAGGGCGTTTTATATTCCACGGCTGCGCTAGCTGCCAGACAGACCCAGGTCGCTCATTAGGAGCGAGCAAGAGCGACCGCGAATAGCTTCGAAGGCTGCGCCACTCCGCCTGGAAGCTCGTTACGTTCGATTCGTCACGCGCAATTAAAAACGAGGCAAAAGCTGCGGGAATCAGCTGCCGATTTGCCCGCTCGCTATTCCTGCAAGTGTTCTCGATCCGGGGCATTGAATCTGGACGGCTATCTGGAAACGGGATCGCGAGGAATCGGTCGAAGAATCGGCTCGCGTTTTCCGCGTTCGATATACCGGAAACGAGACTGGACACGGCGTTCTTCCGCCTTTCTGGAAGCTTCGGGAGTGGAGGAACGGGGCTGTCGCGCCGTGCCCGATGGCTCTTAGAGAGCAGCAGCTGAGATATTCTCGACGAGCAGGGTTATGCAACGCGATGCAGTGGCCAGAAGTACATGCACACTATGGGGGCTTTCGGATGAGTAGGTGGACAGGATAAGGAAGTTCCTGCCGGCGGCTTTTTCTTACTCGTCGACACTTTCGAATTGAAAGGCGGTCCACGTCTCTATTACCAAACACGTGGAATTACAAGATTAACCCTATCACGTTCGTTACTTTGCTGGCTGATATCGCCGGCGAAGTGTACAACAGGACGGCCAATTCTCCTTAACGCGTTACAGGGAACTTCCATTGTGTACTCTGTCGGACAGGCACATTCAATTAGCGCTTTCTTTTAATTTCGCTTATAAACGCGCCTGGAGGACGCGTCGCTTTGAAAAAGCTGCGTGCTATATTTAAGCCCCAAGGGTATACGGGCGGGCTCTAATTAATTACGCTGTCTGGCGCGTCTTTCATACCCCCGCCTGTCGGATATACTTATTAATCTTCAGCCCTGTTTAGCGAAAAGCAGCGAGCTATCTAGGAATCAGCGATTCGCGGTCGCTCGGTGAAAAGGTTACATTCTTCCGAAGATTTTCACATTCCCATTGCTCAATGAGTTAGGAGGCGTATTTAGAAAGTTACACTAGCTTTCCAGGCATTTAGAATGGTCCCCAAATGGAGTAAAACGCGTAAACTTCGAGGGGACTCTGGTTGCTGGGCTGTTTTGGGTAAGTGCACGTGCAAGGTGCAACGCTAGCAACGGGTGATCCAACTCGAGAGATCCTCGCGTCCCAGCCTGAGCAATGATCGATAGGATCACCACGGGGGAATCAAGCTCGAGAATCTCTTCCTCCCCGTTGGTACAGATATCGAGTACGCAGATGACTCGCCGCGAGCCCAAATGATAAACAGCGCGTTGCAAGGGGGCCCGCTGACATTTTCAAATGTCAGTGACTACCTACACGGGCTCTACACGTAGGCTTGTGCCCGTTGCCATTGTATCGCATCGGCAAGCGGCGATAAAAGGACGCAATAAATTGTCCCAGTAATGCGTGCACACTTAGAAACGAGCCCTTCTCATCGCTCCATCGTTCGATGCGATGCTGATCGAAGGGCCATTAACGCAAAAATTGGCCATGGTTCGTGTACTGGGTTGAAGCGGGGCCACTGGAAGTCAACGTGACAATGCTATTTATTCATTCCAGCGACCTAGTTGGACATTCGAGTTTCAGAGACAGATGAATCTTTTATTATCCCGTTTATCTCGCGTAATTAACGGAGCAGAAGCACTTCCCTTATAGGGATCGTAATTATTCTTCTGCATTCAGATGCCCCGATACCACGCGAGAGTGTTACCTATATAGCATTCATTAGCTTCTAACACCACGCCCGCGTTTCCAAGATAGGTAACGCAAATCATGCAACCACCTTTTGAAAATTGCGGAGCACTCCGAGTGCACATTCCCGCGTTACCGACGTTCCGAGCCGCGACCATCGTTTATCCTTAATCGCGACAAGGGTAATTTAATCTGCCAATGAAGATAAGCTCGCAATAAACCCCGGGTTTTTCAGCATTACATCGCCTCTCTCTTATAGCCTTATCGGCGCTGTAAATAATGAGCGCAACGCTGGCGCAGCATCAGCGGTACACGAGAAATTTCCGCGTTACGAGCGCGCGCAACCGTTCGATTTCCAGAAACGCGTTCCTTTATCGAACTTAATTAACAGCGACTGCGGAGTCGCGGGAGAAAGTGCTCACGCGTTCATTTCCCTCTTGAATTCCATCTTTAACGTATCAAGATGCCTTATCGCATCTCGCGCTCTCGACAAAAGAATTCATAATAGAACAGCATCGTTTTTCTTCTCACGCGATGTCTGCGCCAGCAGTGAGCACTCTCGAGTCCAGCACAAGTGTTCGTGACTCGAAATTTCTTTTTCCAGCCGTGGCTCTGAGCTGCCATATTTTTTATTTTGCGGTGCTCTTAACAAATGCACGGTTTCCCGCGCAACCATCGAACACCTGTAATTTGTGTGATCGAATGTGTCGAGAGGCGAGGAAGAAATGAGCCACGGAGGATCTTCCGCCTCCCTGTTCGCGGCTTTTTCCCGTGGAAAGCAGAAGGCCGTCGCGCACCCGCTAGAAGTTTAATGCGACTTTCAGCACGCACGGTAGCCGAGGAAAGAGAGAATTACGGCGGCGATACCCGAGGAGAAGTACACGGTTCGCGGCGCGCTTATTACGATTTTTATTGGTCTTTACGATCGCGCAGTCGAACGCGCTATCAAACGCATACCTAACTGTACACCGAATTGGACACACGCGCGCGCCATAACAGTGTAGCGTGTTTGTTCAACGTTGTATGCATTTCGAGACGCCGCTGCATCCTGGACGCAGCTGTGCCTTGCGCGAAATTTATTGCAGTTTTTAATCGATCGAACGGCCCGACCCAATTTTCCCCTCTCTGGTATCTTGTCCCTCGAGAAGACGCGTGTCTCGAGAGCAGCTACTTCGCCCGGCTCGCGTCTCAAGAAGAATTTCGCCTCCCCCTGGCTCCTCCGCTCGCAAATGGTGCAATTACGTCGACGGCCGTTTCCCCGAAAAACGAGGAAGAACGGGGCAGAAATTTCAGGCCGATCTAATTCGTGGATCGATATCTTCATCCTCCAGGCGAAACTATCGGGTAGGAAATTAGCCAATTATCGTTTGAAGAAAATTGCTGCTGGGAGCAGCTGGTTGGAGACGGCATATGCTCCCTGCTAATAGATTCGATAACTCTCAATTTCCACCGAATTATCTGTGAAATTTGATACTGTCTTCGAGCCTTAGCTCACGTGCTCGAAAAGTGGGAACCCTGATCATGGGCAACCCCTGGCTAATGGCTATTGAGAAAAAGTCGCTTATTTTTCAAAACTGATCTTTATTAAAGTATACTAAAAAAGGGAATATTTTTAAATTTATGTGTTAAATTTTTAATTAAATTGACATTTCAAAATGGGTTAAAAAAGCTATAGGGGTAGGTTGACTAATTGTTAATAACTTTTCACTAACGTGTGCTCTACTGCTGAGCGATTTTCTGTAGAAACAAGTTACTTCTACTATGTCATTCATTTGTTTCCGACACCACCATTATGTACACGTTGTTTGGCAGTTACCAGCGTTTATCGAAAAATTGGCTATGTAAGTAAATATGTTTTCTTAAGGATTTTATGTTTCCACGCTCTATATAGTTACAGTAGAATTAATGCGAAGGGACTATTTTAAATTTTGTTTATTAAACGACCTACTGAGACTGCGTTTTTGATTTTACATAAATAATTAAAGGTTATATAGAGTATTGAAGTCAAAATGATCGTTCGGGGCTGGTTGACTAATAACGTTCGGGGTTACATGATTAACCTGGTCAACCAACCCCAGTGATGGTTTAAATTGTTATTTATTATTAAAAAGTAATAAATATTTTATAATGAAACAACTCTCGTGACACTGTGCTATTTTATTCCCATTCAGATAAGTTGCTAACAACATTTTCTTCACTGATTGCACCTATAGTCAACCTACCCCATACTGTTAGTCTACCAACCCCGACCACGGGGCTGGTTGACCAGCATGTAAGGTGTTAGAAAAACATTAAAATGCCTTAATTGTTGTCACATTTAGTCAACTTTAATAATTTAATCAGATAGCCAAATGTATGCCCTATCAAATATACTAACCGGTTTAATAATATTTCGTCCACATAATTTATTAAAAATCAAAAACTGAAAAACTGGCCTACCAGCCCCGGTCTCCCCTACTCCACTCGCACCGCGTGTTTCATTCACGGGTCATTCCGATTTGTCGATGTCATCGCCAGGGTTGTTTTTTCTATATTTTTCTTTACCGTCACCCAAAAATTGTCCCTCCCGCTAGAAAAAGGTCTACGGACGCCCTTGGCCCTGATACTCCGGACACAGAGAACTAGCCGCGTACCTACTTCGACGAGGGCACGAATTTCTAATATCCGGCCTGCAATGGCCCTGACGTCACTCTTTATCGAGCCCCATCGAAGTTCGAGGGCGTCTAATGAAACGATACCTACCACCCGCTGTCGCGCGCAGAGGACGGAGGAAAGGCGCACGGATAGAGGGGCTGGGCAAATAGTAGAAAAACGAGAAGAAAGCAGGCCGTGGAAGGGAAACGGACGTTTTCTCATGGTAGCCAACGAAACGTTTACGAGGGGCCCTAAGCAAAGGCAGTCTCTAAATATTTAGACGAGCCAGCCACGTAACACGTGTTTCCTCTCATAAGCGTGTCGACTTGGGGACGTCTTTATTGTTAATACGGCTTTGAAGGGATCCACCGTGTGTTTTAGAAAAGTAGGCACAGCTTGCCTGGGCTTCGTCGTTCCTCTGCCGTTACATTGCCACCTTCGCAGTCGCAAATCTTACAGGCGCTACACAATACAGGTGTTGTTTAGCCGCGTGTGTTCGTTAAAGTTATTCTTCTTTATTGCCCGCGGCCGGAAGCTTTCGTCAGATTCGCGGCAGAATTATGACACACGATTTCGTTGCAAACGAATTACCACGACGACTGTTAAGGGAACAATGGCGTCGTGGAACAATACGATCATTGGTAAGCGACCGAGGTTCTGGTCAGTGAAAGCTTTGATATTTCCTTCCCAAAACGGAAGACTCCACTTTCGTCTGGTAGAAATTCTTTATGTAACTCGTTTCATATTGCTGTGCAACGCTCGTGGTCTGGATTCCTTGCAAAACAACTTTTTTAGATCGCGGAGGTAATCTTCGGCTTTTCCTTTCCAGTACTCTATTACCAATTTCTCACCACTTCCACTGCTTAGACCTCCAACATTTTCCTTAAGGGGAAAAAACTTAGGCAGTCGAAAAATCGATTTTTTTTATTGCATTTTCCAAAAGTAGGTACTACCTTTTCAGAGTAAAATGCCGCTTGGTTTCAAACCAATTTTTTTTCAATCTCTATGATAATAACAAACATTGGGTAAAAGGATACATCTGGATTTGCTTTCATATTTTTACAAATGCATTAAGGGGTAACACCACTGTAACAGCTTGAAAAATAGCGTTTTTTTGGCAATTTTTCTTGGATGGAAGGAAAGGTAATAGAATAACTATACTGGAGGAAGTTATTAAGCACATATTTTGTTATTAAAAAAAAAAAAGTTATTGAGAAATATTACAAAATGGCGGCACTGAAGCCATTTTCGTGAGGCATGTTGAAGTTTTAGCGCTCTGCGGCACGCAATGTAGCTGGTGCAAATTTGAATTTAAAAAAAAACAAAAATATGACTTAAATCTACATGTTTATAGCTAGAGAAATACGGAGGGGATTTTAAAAATATTGATTTTTGTGTGATTGGTGAGCATTTGAATGAAAAACGTTCAATTTTCTATAAAAAGAGGGCAATCATTTGTTAATAAGTAATGTTTAAATTAACTTATCGAAAATCCCGTACGTATTTCTCTTGAAAATGTTATTTTAAAGATATTGTTAAAAGTTCGAATGAAAAGAATGAAAATTGTTGGAGTTATGCTGCGTGCCGTGTTGAAAAATCGTGTTTCGAGAAAAACGCGTTTAACGCTGGTAGTCGTTTCGAAGCAGTCCGCTGCGCTTGGGGAAGAGCTCGAAATTTCAAGGAAACAAATTTGTTTCAAGTAATACAGTTTTTGCCCCATATTCTAAAAGGTTCAAAGCATCTTTTAAGCAAATAAAAAAAAATTAATTTTCCGAAAAATTTACATTGGTGTTACCCCTTAAAAAGAAAGTGTTTCTTTCACGGAAAACGACTGCTTAATAGTTCCCTTAAGTGTCTTTTTATCGATCGCCCGCAGAGAGGTGCTATCATTCCGGCGGTTAAACACGACCGTTGTCCCGCTCTAATTAAGACGACCCAGCGATCGTTAATAATCCTCGTGAGCGCGGGATAGGCGAGCAAGATCGTCGCTTTATCGGTCACGCCGTAATTCTCCCGACTCAGGGTCCCTGGCCCCGCGAATTTCAAGGCTCGAAGCCTTTCCTCGCGACCGGTAGACCTTGGTTTCATTTTAATTTCCGGACGATACGTCGTTTAAGGTCGGAGATAGTTGGCGCTCGAGGGCCTCGGATGGCCTATCGTGCCATTCGTCATCGTGGCTCCAATTAAGGCACTTCTAGCTCGCGGTCGTTGGCTACTCGAGGCTGCTGTAAGAGGATTTTAGAGCGAGGCATTCTGTCCCCGGTACCGTGGCTGCCCGCGTGCTACGTTATGACGATTGTCCATTCTGGGATTACGGTGTCAGTTTTCGGGGATCTGGGGCCTCACGGTGCATTACTGTCCCTGTAATTCGTGCGTGATAACGAAGCTCGGGATCAGAGTCACTCCGCTCTTGAAAGACTCGAAAATCCTTCTGTAACTTTTGTGCCCAGTGCTTTCGTTCGTGTTACTCTGCTTTGTCCAATTTTCTTCACGATGACTTCCCTACCAAGAAGGCAGACTAATAACTCCCGGTAGAATGCTGCTGTGGGGCTTGTTTAAGGCAGCCAGCTAAGGCGGTCGTTCCAAGTATGTACCGACGACGCGATGGGGCTTCTTCTAGTCCTGCTGGAAGGAACAGGACGAGTCAATAACTATCGAGCGATAAACCGCTGGCTTCTAATCAACGTCCGTCGGCTCGTCCATTCGTTAGCGAAACTACGCGATAAAATCGATAGGCCTGCATCCCGACAAGAGCAAAGAGCGCCATGTGGGCTATCGGGCACAGCTGTCAGCTCCCTGCCCGGAGTGTATCGCGCTCCCTTAAGCCTCTCTCACAACAACGACCCCCTGGCCCGTCTATTGCTCCATTTGCGTATGCATCGCCACGAGCACCGCCATGGAGGCGGCGTGAAATTCTATCCTTATTGATGAATATGTAGCGAACGCGATCCCCCTGTCACTTCATATTGGCCGTTTTATAAAACACGACCCACCCTGGTAAATGCGTGGAAGCAGCCTCGAAGAGCAACGCGAGATAGACGAGCAGTTCCATTCATCTATAATTTCCGGCATCCACTGTAATAACTCGGGGATTTCTTGGGGAAAGTAAATCATTGATTGGACTTTTATAAGCTTGGCATTCGGTGTTTCGACGCGCGTGAACTTTGGTAAGGATGAAGAGGTGTTGGCGTCGATTGATTCAAGGGACTTATCGACCGCTACGCGTGCCACGGGTTTCTCGCGGGCTCCCGTGTGGACGGGGCCGCAGGATGGACCACTGCACAATGGCCCGAGTGTTCTCCTTGGGAGTGAGTCAGAGGGCCCGGGCACGACGTCTGCCAAAATATTGTACTTACACTCGCTGCAGCTCGCTGTAGTCGGCTGCAGCTCGCAGCCTTCAAGGAGTCGAGACAATGACATCATTCAGGGAAAGGGGGCGATAAGGAGTACGAGGGCGACGCGGAGGTGGGATATTAAAGTCCTGATTCGTGCCACCCCGCGCGAAGAATGGAGAGTGTCGCAGCTGCTCCTTGATAAACAAGAATCTTTCTCTCCTAGGTGTATAAATAGAAAGTGCAAGGGTGTTGGGGAATGGTTCTTCCATCTCCGCGCTAGTCTCCGTTTTAAACGTCATTCTTCCCCGAGGAAGGTGATGATTTTCAGTGCCCTTTTAGTCGACCTTCGCGTCTGCAGCTTCCAACGAGCTTCACTTTCTAGCACTCGAAGCCAGACGGGCCAAGGTACACCAGCCGCGGCTAATCTTTTCAACAAACACCCCCCTGAAGGTGCGAAACGAACGTGTGCAGACCACTCGAGACGAAACAATGACTCACGTGCGAACGGCCAATCGATGACAAGGAACGGTGCTTGACGTCTCGAGCTCCACTCGAACTCTGCGTCTTTATTTATTATTATTATCGCATACACACTGTGTACAAGGAAAAGAATATCAAAGCAAAGAAAAAAAAAAAAAATAGAAGAGACAAAGGGTTAACGAAATCGTGAATGCAAAAAAAATACAAGAAGGCGAGGCTCAGAGATTATTTCGAAACAGTTCAAGAAGAAGTTCAATGTGCCCTAAGTGGATGAGCAGCTTTTCCTGTGAAAACTGTCTTTCCTTTGTTTCATCGAGCACGTCCAGCTTCCCCGAGGACTTCTTCCTCCCCTGGAATCCCGCCTGCTGACTTTCTTGGAAAGGTTCAACGCGCCTCCCTTTTATGGCACGTTCATTTGGTCGTGCTGCCACTTCAGCAGACCAACCCTTGTTAGGAGAAGCCAGCATCAAGGACACCGTTGGTCTCGCCTCTTACTTCGTTCAGCCTCCATCGAAGTTGTGTTCTTACCGTGGCTGGATTCGATGAAGATATCCGCGCGATTCGACCCCGTCTTCCTTCGCGAAGGTTCGCCAGACTCGCAGAAACAATTGCCCCGAGATGATGCCTGTACGTGGGTACGTCATCGGCCCTTTTTGGTCTCTGATGCCACTGACGGCCATTCCTTAACAGAGTCTCAAGGATGCCTCGAGTCTGGACAAGGTGAAGGTTAAAAGTCGTTCGTGGAAGACTTAAGATAGATCAGTGACGCTTTATAATCTTCACTGTTCCTCGTCTGCAACATCTTCAGAGACCCTTTTTTTCAGTCTCGCTTCATAAACGAGGCTTAACTGTCATCTTTTCACCAAATACCTTGCATTTATAAAACTCTGAGATGGTTCCCGCGGACTCTTCCCTCGAACTATGATCCTCTAATCATCAGCCTGCTCATTTCTCCGTCGAGATTATAATCGCAAGTCGCGAAGTAATTAGCTGCAACGGTTGTCGAACAAACCGTTTCCACGGTGACTATGATTGGATCGAGTGAAACTCTGATTCAGTTACGCCTCTCATTAGAGTGCGCGCACATACCTATGTACATACGTCTGGCGGAGCGAAAGTGTCGGGCTAGAATTCTAAATCCGAAGGCGTCCCGCCGCACCGCGCCGTCCCGTTCCTCGACGAAATCACGACTGTCACGGCTCCTGTCCCTAATTGCCGTCAATTGCTGCCAATTGCCGGGCTGACCCTCTGCTCTGACCAGCTGCAATTTGCAGCTAGGTCGCGCGCGTCGTCGCTGGTCGTCCTGCAAATTCGTTATGCACGCGCTGCATCACTCTGTCTTTCCCTCTCTTTCTCTCCGTGCTTCTCCACTCGAATATAATTAACGTGGCGACCATTCGCCCATGCACGCTCCGCAATAGACTTTAGTGGTTTCATACGAGCAACAGGGGAGGGACACGAATCGAAACGCTCGGGAAACACCGCAATTTGTGCACGTCTACGCCGCGCGGCTTGCTTTGCGCTCGTTCCTGGAACACCGGAACACGATGGAATCTGCGAGATACCGTGTGTTTCCAAAGCAAACTGCCCTTTCAGGGTCTATTTCTGATACCTTGCACCTGAGTCTCTGTCGAAGTTTGGGAACGTCAAGGTTTCATCGAAGTTCTACGTGAATCATAGTAAATGCGATCTCATGTGCAGGCTCGTACATTTTTGGCTGTAATTCCTTCAATTTTTGGAATTTCGGGGCCCGGTTGCGCTTAAAATACGTAGAAAAGATGCAGCTATAACGGAATGTGCAAAAATCCCAGAATCGAATTTTCGAAAAGTTTGAAGGCTACCTACCCCCTTAAGGGGTTAGCTCCCCTCAGGAGGTAGAAAATGTATCGATTCTTTGGGAATTTATTTCAGAAAGTACATGCATATTTTTATGCAATGTTTTTTTATATTCAAATGAGAGACACTTTAACAGATTATTATATTATGTTTTGGTATAAAAATATTTATTTATTACAACTGGTTTCCCGGAAGCTGTTTTTAGAAACACGTTTTGCGGTGACCAACATTATTCGGAACTGGGCTATCTGAAATCAAAAAACGAAGAAGATTTAGTTAGTACAATAGTTTATCTAGTCTTTAATCGTTCCGTTTTATAAAATATTAATCTGGGACAAAATGGCAGATGTTTTTGATGAAAAATCAGTGTTTTTTTCTACGAAAATCGATCATTTAACTTAAAACATCTGCCATTTTGTCCCAGATTAATATTTTATAAAACGGAACGATTAAAGACTAGATAAACTATTGTACTAACTAAATCTTCTTCGTTTTTTGATTTCAGATAGCCCAGTTCCGAATAATGTTGGTCACCGCAAAACGTGTTTCTAAAAACAGCTTCCGGGAAACCAGTTGTAATTGTGCAATAAATAAATATTTTTATACCAACACGTAATATAATAATCTGTTAAAGTGTCTCTCATTTGAATATAAAAAACATTGCATAAAAATATGCATGTACTTTCAGAAATAAATTCCCAAAGAATCGATACATTATCTACCTCCTGAGGGGAGCTAACCCCTTAATGGAGATGCATGTTTAATTCACAAGAAGCGACTCTGCGCTATCTCGCACTCCTTCTAGCCACAGTATTCGCTGACTTCTAACGACCGTGTGCGGTAGGGGAGGCTGGTATTTCAAGGTACCTGAGGGGAGATTTTTGGCACGGTCGCCGCGCCCAATAGCGTGGCGGGCTCGTCCTTAATAAACCGTGAAGCAATCCTAATTACGGCGTTGCTATGGGGCACGAGCACCGTTCGAGCACGAGGTGTGGTGATGCATTAAATTAGCATTGCATTTCCGGTGCGGTACCATCGTCCGCAGCAACGTCCCTGCAGTCTCAACCTCTTCTTAACACTTTATCCACCGCTCCTCCCCGCACAAAAGGAAAACGAACATTCATGGCCCAGTTTCCGAGTCATGCCCCACATTATGCATCCACGATACTCTCTGTCCTAACATTTCTTCGCACCCTGCAGGCCCCCATTGTCACTGTAGTCCCGCCGCAAACAATGCCACGAAATCGATCATGGAAATTATGCATGCATTATGCGCCAGCAAGGAGCCGCCCCTAATTGCATCAGGCATCGTTGCACTCGGCGATCATTTCGCGCGCGTCGCGACGTTCTGCGCACCCGTTTATGATTTTCGAGCGGACCTGTGGACTGAGTGGCCCAGACGTGGAGAAATCGGCCGAGGGAAACGCAAGAGGAAGGAAAAAAGGGCCGGAATCGCGGCTGGTCGAAATGCGTGCAGCGTGTTGTTCGGTAGGGCGAGTAGTGGTGGGGGCCGAGGCAGATGTTTGGTGTACGGCACGAGGGCTCCAGTCCCCCATGGGGTGCCGCGGCATAAACTACCCTCGGCCGGGAGATTCTTTCGCGTAGGCAGCCAGGCTCCGCCGTCGGCAGGACGACAACAATGGCCTCGGGTCGACGCTTCTGCCCCTTGTGAGCAGGCCTTAAGGGCCACGTGACACACGCGGGAACACGCATTTTCACGCAGCCACGCTCGTACCCACACAAAGCCCTCGCAGAATTCGCCGGGGACTCCTTCGAGCCGTGTCGAGCCTCGCCTCACCACGTGGATGCTCCAAAGCGTCGCGGAGGACGCGCGTGCTACCGAGAATCGCGAAGGTTCTCGCCTCGGAGCCGCTCCGTTTCGTTTCATTCGCCGTGGCGCGTGTGCAACGCGCGAATAATTATCCTGGAACAGTCGCGCAAGCGGTTGTCCGTGGCGGACGTGCAGGAGCAAAGTGGATCGCGTTGCTCCCGGTTGGATCGGAGCAATTCTCGTTGACGAGCGCAGCGCGGAGGGCTCCCGGGGAGTGCAGCTATTTACTTGCCGCCGCAGTTTCGAGCTGGCCGAAGAGAGGGATGCCGTTTGAGAGCGGGCCGCGCTCGAGTGGCTTTCGAGAGGATGCTTAGCGCTTAAGCGTGGCCGGCGATCAGCTGCAGAGGACAGCCGAAATCGACGTTCGAGGATGCAGTTGGATGAGATCAGGCTGCACGCGCCGTCTCACGAGGGTCAGGCACGCTGACGCGTAAGTGCCGATGACTTTACCCCGGTTATTTTCTAATGTATGCACACGGATCCATGGGCGATAATCAGCTGGGAACAATTGATGGGAGGATGTGGATCATTTTTTCATCGGCACGGTATGAAATATTCTGCCCTGGTTTCGTTCTGTGCCTAGGGAGGGTGAAGACTGTCGAGTATCGTGGGGATAACCCTAGTAGCATTTATTTGTTGGGAGTTTGTTGGGCCAATGACGTGTTATCCGTTGGCCAACTGTTGAAGTGTCGCGCTATTTTTAAATGGGCCAACGATTGTAACCAACGTAGGCCCAACGTCACTTAACACGAAGGCCCAACCGAAGGTTTCTTTCCATAGGCCCAACTGGGCCCAACTGAAGGCTTCTTTCCAAAAGACGTCTTAAAAACGTCCAGAAGGCGTCTTAAAGAACTTCAAAAGACGTCCAGAAGGCGTCTTAAAGAACTTCAAAAGACGTCCAGAAGGCGTCTTAAAGAACTTCAAAAGACGTCGTAAATACGTCTTCTTCAGGTCTGGTTTAGGAAAAAAAAAAAATTCGCGGTGAGGAGAATCGAACACAAACTTTCCGCTTACAAAGCAACCTTTTTTTTTTTTTTTTCCAAACATTTATTAACAATTATAATTGCGAATATACATGAAATAACTTAACCTATGTTAAATTAATCACAATCTTAATTTATTGCCCCTTAGATATAGGTCCCTACCTCCCATGTGGCTCTATCCTATATTACTGTTTCATTTATGGATGTAGGGGTCCTTTTTGCTTGGCTTTATCATTTTGATGTTCGAAGAATCAAATCGCGACCTTAAGTTAAATTACGGTTGTTATACAGGAAAACTAGTATAAAAAGAAAAAACCTGCTCTCGATAATACAAAGCAACCGCTGTTCGCAGCTGACCAACACACTTCCTTGTAAACACTTATAATTTCTAGTTACATAACTAGTATTAATTGTTTATGAAAACTGTGCAGTGGCGCGAAATATTCTACAAAATATCATCATCCAACCTTTAGACTGATTCCTTAAAATTTCACATTTGTCTTAAGACAGACGTCCTCATTACGTATTTATAAATAAGAAAAGAAAAATCACGACAGGTTTTTTGATGTAGCAAATTTTCTGACGTTTGTAAGACGACATTTAATCATCGTTGTAAATTTTTTGTTAATTAACCAACCATAGTAATTGTAGGCCCAACATTGGATATTCGTAGGCAAACTGTCGTAACTTTTTGTTAATTAACCAACCATAATAATTGTAGGCCCAACATTAAATATTCGTAGGCAAACTGTCGTAACTTTTTGTTAATTAACCAACCATAACAATTGTAGGCCCAACATTGAATATTCGTTGGCAAACTGTCGTAACTTTTTGTTAATTAACCAACCATAACAATTGTAGGCCCAACATTGAATAGTCGTTGGCAAACTGTCGTAACTTTTTTGCCGTAGGCCCTGTGTTGGGAATTTGTAGGCACAAACACTAACTATATCCCAACTAATTCCCAACTGTTGGCAACCGTTGGCCAACCAAAAATGCTACTAGGGAACTAGCCGAGGCGAGGGCGAATCAAACTGTTCTTATTACTCCGTAGGGTTCCGTTTGGTGCTGGGCAGAAGAAGCTTTCAGGCTTCTAGCTTCCCTCCGTAATTACGCAGCTTAGTCTTATCTTATAGACCGTAGACGTCGGATTGCTCCGAAACACGCGACAGTTGAAGCTAGAGTAACCGAATACCCACAGAACAAAATGCGAAAACCGCAGCCCGAACATCCCGAGCGGCCTCGAAAGACGCGGCATTCGTGCGTGAAACGCGGGGATCTCGATCTCTCCGGAAGTAGTCGAGCCACCGATCGGTATCTAACGACCGTCATCGAGTTTCACGATGCTGTCAGACCGGAAAATACCGCAAGTCAGACGCAATATCTCGCGGGACACGTCATTTCGGTGCGTTCCGCTGAACACGATCCTCTAGCGTCCACGATCACCGATGCATCCCTCGACTATTGGTCCTCTAGACCCAAGGGACTGCCGATCGCGACTGCTGCACGATTCGGTAACCGAGAAACAATAAGGAAGCGAGGATCCGGCGTTGCGTTAATTACCGGCCCACCTTCGACTCGCGATCCAACCAGAAAACGAAAGTGGCAGGCCTTCGAACGGTTTCGTCGCAGGAAGTGACGATCGGCACAGTGGAAGAGACCGGAACACTCCTTTTTTCAAAACACAGCTACTCCGCGCTGCTTTCCCTCGAGACGGTTACGAAAACCACACCTGGGACATCGTTTCCCGTCTAAACATTTTCCTGCCGCAGGTTTCGATATTATGAAACGTGTCTTCGGAGCCGGGAGAGATGCCGGCGTTGCTCAAGAAGCTCCGAGCGCCTCTGGAGTCCGTTTCGACAGGGAAAGGCAGACTGGCCGGCCGATAAAATTGAGTTGAGAATCAGGGTAATCGAATTCAATCGATGCTTCCGTTTTACGATCACCCGTTTAGGCGAGGTGTAACAGCAGGCTAGACTCACTACCGCGGCGGCACCGACATGTGTAATCTTGCTCGTAGGAGCAATTTCTGTAGCATAATTCTAGCATGACCCACTGGAGGCATCATTGGTTAATGAACGGCACAGCTTCGACAAGAGCCTCGTCCCCAATCAATGGCAATAAAGTTGGCCGGGTGGACGAGCCAGACGCGAGCTTCCTCCGTCGTTTACGCAACCGAATACGACGCGTCCACGTTCTCTTCCTCCTTTTTTCACGGCATGTCGATCGACGTTTACGCGCCTCACGATTGTAAATCTGTCGCGGGGTCGCTTTCTACCGGGCGTGCACGATGACGGAGAGCCTATCGTTGTCCAGGGCCTTCGTCAATTAAGCACGCATTCTTGTCTTCAGCGGATCCGCGTGGAAAGTACAAGTCGCCCGGCTATCTAAACCACTTTCCCCACTTCCGTGCGCAGCGATGCCTAGGCGAGCGGATATTTAACGCGCGGGGTTTCGTTCGTTGCTTGTTCCGATAGAAAAATAGAGGACCGATGTCGACTTGCCCGCCAAAACTGGTTCTCATTAACGGGCTCGCCACGGACGTGGCGTGTTATTTTCCAAACAACGTCCGGAATTAGAGAAAGGTTCGTTACGGTTCCCGATCGATCGGTAGATTAGATGTCTCCTCGGGGATTAGCGTTTCGAGGTTACCGTTTCGCCTGGAAAGGATGTCAGGACTTTATCGGGAGAAAAGGACGTCGCGGGGCACCGCGAGAGGATTGGACCAGCTGGCGGCAGTACTGTGCGCATACGTCCATGGAATGGTAAGGAGAAGAGACGGATGCTTCCTATCCAATGTCAAGAGCGTAGTGGAGAACGTGTTCCTCGGTGTACACGGCACGAGATCAGCGAAACGAGCGTGTTGTTCGTAAACTGCGCGCCTCCGCCAGCCACAATTAACCGCGGCGATGCTCGAAACACGGAAGCGATTCTTTCTGATATAAATCGCCAGCTTACGTGCCGCGATAATCACCGGTTACACTAACGAAGTGTAAGTTCGCGTTGCTTTTGTGAAGCGCCGCTTCACGACTTCGCGACTTGGGACCCTGTAACGGTACGCTCGCTTCTAGCCTGACGGAATACTCCCGATACTCGAGAAACGGACACCGAGGATGATAATGGAACGCAGGAAAGTCTACGGCCCCGGCTGATAGCGCTATCGTTCCGTTTCGCTGATAGTACCGTAAAGCGATATTCCCATTTTCCCGAACGTGGGAAGATGCATGGTGAATCGAGGATGAAAAGTGCGACGAAAAAAATGTGCCGGCACGAGCAACAAGCGATCGTCTTAATGATCGCCCCATTCGAGTAGCCTGCTGGTTTCTCTTCTTCCTCCTTCTCTGCCTCTGACGCGAAGAGGAAGGTGACGTCGCTTCTCTCGAAGCGAGCTGGAACGCGATCGCAATTTCTCAGCTGTCAGAGCGCGGAGCAGGCCCGAATTTCGCTCGTTCCTCTCTTTTCTGCCGCGTTATGCCTCAGCGATTTAATCGAGCTGATCGAGAACGATCGGGTACGAGCGCCCGGAGACTGGGCGCTGCAACGTTCCGGAGCGATCGAGCTTCCGTGGTATGCGCGGGGTTTCGGGGCTGGACGGATAGTAACGTGAACGGGGATGAATATTCGCCGAAGCATCTCCGAGCAGAGATGATCCTATATCGGACGGATCCTAGCGGAAGAATTTGACAATGAAGGGGAAGCATCGCGGCGAGAGACACGGATTCGGGTGCCTCCTCGAGCCACCAGCGATCCAACTGTAAATACCAGGGAATTATGCGATGTAACCGGGTTTTCTGCGAGCCTCCATCTCTCTCTTTCACACTTTTTGCCTCTCTAAAATCATGAATGCGAATAGCCGAGACAGGGAGACGCGGCGGGTGCCGCATCGCGAAAAAGCGAGCGGGACGAGGAGGGTCGAGTCGCGGGAGCGTGCGAGGAATAACGAATGCTTGAACCCGTGCCAAGATCTTGCCTCCTCGTGGTGTAGTCTCGTCGAGGGGGAACCCGAAGAAGCGACAGTCTCGCGATCGTCCGATAGATTCTTCCTCTGGGCCAGCGAAATTATCTGAATATCGTTCCGGGATTTCTTATTAAAATGAGGGGATCCGGGTGGGGACGTGGCTGGTGTACACCACGGTTTATCAGATCTCTGGACCGTGGATGATTTGTCTGAATGTGGATCGAAACAATTGTCGACGAACGTTCGTCACGGCTAGGTACAATACAGGTATATTTCATGGATCGATTTCTTACAACCCTGGATAAATAATTGGACAGATGTAAGATAACTCAGGTTCCGTAATAAGGTTCCACGATGGTGGAACGTTTGAATACCTCATCAAGAAATACCGTCTTCGCTTTGGAATTCTATAGCACCGGACGCAGGTAGTCGTAGAACCTCGCAGAACTCAAGTTTGTGGCTGCAACAGTGAAGATTAGGGACCCTCGGAGTTAATTCCATCGGTATCGTGGCTCCGTCGCGTGAACAAAGACTAGTTTGGTGGGACCAGCTCGATACCGTAGAAACTTTACTCCAGAGTCTCCAGTTGCTGCTATCCGTTCGATCCGGCGGGAGCTGAGACGTACTGGCAGCAATCCAGCAACGAGGGGCCAGAGGTAATCGCACACCGCGCCCTGGCCCTTGTCATTCGAGTTCCTTTAATTAAATCATCGGCATTGTAGGCTCGATTCGCGAGTAGGGAGGCCCTCGATCGATGCCGAATCACCAGGAGGGTCAGCACACTCCTAAACGAAGATTAATCGGCCTCTGCTTGCAGTCTACTTGAGTTTCACCAAGGCCCGCTCCGTTCCCTTCTCGTTTGCCCGTAGGACGAAATCGTCCCCAATGTAATATATATCGCGGAGCGGTGCTATTATTGATTTCGTCTGGGCCTAAGGGTTTCGTGTGCTCCACCCACGCCTCTCGTGCACGACGTGAGTCACTGGAAAGATTCGCTTGGCGAATTAAGAACGCGTCTCGCCTGACCCGTGACGAAGGTTTCGCTGAAGATGCACTGGCGTGGGTACCAAAATCTTCAATCCTTCGAATGGAAGTAGACACCTTGGGGTAACAAAGGACGTTCAGTTAAAAAGCGATCTTCTAAAATTTTGGGGAGTGGCAACTTATAGGTATGCCTATTTGCTTAATATGCGAATAAAATATTAAACATAATTTAATAGAAAACACCACTTTATTATTTCGACTGTTTTGACCGGGTGATCGTCAAACACAGAGACTTTAGGCAATTTTAAAAACAATTCACTTTTTTCAAATAGCCAATTAGCCACAACTCGTTCAAATTAAAATATTTGATGATATTTCACGGAAAGGGTGGCAGACGAGATTAGGGTAACATTTTCTAATTCCATAAAAGTTGACACTGAAAAGATTCCAATAAATAGTTTTCGAATGTTCGAACCATCGGACTTGTTCCCTCGTCCCTATCAGCACCCTCCCAAAGATAGTGGACAAGCAGTAACTTGCACACCAAGCCGCGCGAAGTATAGAAAACGACCGTGACATTCCGATAGAGCACGCCTCCACCATCGATCTCCGCGTACGTATTATCTGTACAAGGGTTCCATAAACGCGTTAGAGAGTGGGCTTGATGGATGCGCCTCGCGTCGCCGACTGCTGATACGCCCAGCCTCGGGATAATCGCGACACGCGGAGAGAAACGAGTTAATTTCGCAGCCGGCCACTCGTAAATTCATCTTTTCCCACGAGAGCCGGCGTTGGTAGCACTCGACGATGTGTCGGACGAGGCCGCGGAAAGATCCAGCTTATCTCCTCACGGCTTGGAAAGTTGCGCCCGAGCTCCAGATTTCCGCTAGTGGAGGCGATTCATTATCGCGCTCGAGGCGCGGGATAACGCGGTGCTCGCACGATCGGGGTCGAAGCCGATCCAGGGCTCTTATCAGCGCCCGCTCGAATCTCACGCTGCAACCTATCATCCGTCTGACGGCGGCGCTAGGGAAAAGACCAGCTCCCGGTGTGGCCTCTCGCAGCGGGCCCTCATGCGTGAAATTTCCATCCTCGGCGGTGGAGCGCGCGAGCAGGAAGTGGGAAAAATCGGCCAGGCAGGTTACGACGTTTTATCGGCGCGGTAAAAATCGCGGCCCACTGACCCACTCGGGTGCAGATAAGAAGCAGCAGCATGCGAAACGGACCACTCCTATTCTGGTCCTGTTTCGCTCGCTGCAGGATACGGCTAATCTATTCACGCGTTCCTTTCGTACGTACAAGCCACTTTCTTCGATCCCTGGGTTGATCTAGATTCGTTAACGCATCGCGCACCCATGTCCGCCGATTCGTCACGGTAATCGGTGGAAAGGCAACGCGGTTCTGGTGTAACGACCGTGGAAACCTTTCAAGTCGGCGCGTTCCGATTTCTTTCGACGGGGCTCCGGGCTGTTGGGCTTGCCTGGGTAATTAAGAGCCCTCCGCGAGGTGGAAGTCGGGTGTCCTTGACTTTGAAGCCGAGGTGCGGGGTTGGGAAGAACCTTCAGGCCATACTCGCTCTTTTTTAACCGACTTCAATAAGGAGGAGGTTATAGATTCGACCCGTATGTATTTCTTTTGTTTGTCCCCGCATAACTCCTCGGCACATGGACCGATTTTGATGATCTCTTTTTTATTTGAAAGAGGGCGATGCCCCGGTGCCCAATATTTTGCCATCTCTGGTTAGTAAAGACTATTGTCACCTAATTATTATTATTTTATGTACGCACGCGCATATCTCCTCAGCACGTTTCTGCCTGACTCTGATGACATCCTCCTCAAAACAGTTACAACGCCAAGTAATCCCGTGCACCTCGGCTCTCAAAATCTCTTTGGTCCCACTCGCTCAATCCTGCGGTGCGCAGGATAAATTTTTTTTTTACTTTATAGTGCATTTTTCATTTTTAGAAATCGGTTTATATTTTTATAATTTTTTATTTTATGGTGTTATATATATATATAAAATTAAAAAAAATATATATATATAAAATTAAAAAAAAAATATATATATATATATAAAATTAAAAAAAAATATATATATATATATAACACCATAAAATAAAAAAATTAAAAAAATATAAACCGATTTCTAAAAATAAAAAATGCACTATAAAGTAAAAAAAATAGATATATAACACCATAAAATAAAAAAATTAAAAAAATATAAACCGATTTCTAAAAATAAAAAATGCACTATAAAGTAAAAAAAATATATACATATATATAACACCATAAAATAAAAAAATTAAAAAATATAAACCGATTTCTAAAAATAAAAAATGCACTATAAAGTAAAAAATAATTTTTATCCTGCGCACCGCAGGATTGAGCGAGTGGGACCAAAGAGATTTTGAGAGCCGAGGTGCACGGGATTACTTGGCGTTGTAACTGTTTTTAGGGGGATGCCATCAGAGTCAGGCAGAAATCGGGTCGTCGCGAATCGTTATAGCATTTGCGTCATCTATTCTGGATATTTCTAGTACGTGCATGCAGAACCGAGACCGTACACCGATTTACGTGCCGTGTAATCGTAATTAAGACGCCCCCGGAGGCGCTCGATCACGTAAACAATACCCGGGGGGCACGTAGATCCTCGTGGATCGACCTTTCGGCACGCCTGTCGAATCGATAATGCGTCGCCCGCGTATCGGGCGCCGGGCACCGTTAACGTCCACGCTGCTCGCTGAAATTTATTCTAAAACACGCGCCCGGGTCAGTGTGCCACGATTTTTGTCGAGCAACAGGTGTACCGTGCGCCGGCGCGATCTCTCGCGACGATCCAACGATCCTGCCGGCGATCTTTCCTGCGGTCGAGACGTCGCTGCCCCTCAACGGGGACGCCGTCTAGATGCCAATGTATTAGCAGAAGAATCTTGAAAACTACTATTTACCACGGTGATCGATAGTGGACGCCGAGTCCAGTCACCTTTTATGCTTTCAGAACACAAAGGGAATGCTCTTTTCCACCACCTCGGCGCGTCTAGCTTCTACGACCCAAGAAAATTATCGACACAATTTTCTCGAGCACCTACATTATTCAATTCGAGGTTCCGTCCACTCGGCCGACACCTCTAGCTATCGTAAAACGGTCACAGCGACGATTCGTTTGCTTTCTACAGGCACGTTACAGTGATTTACGGCGAGGACATGCTTCGCGCGTTGCTCACCGCCGATTTTAGAGCGCCCTGGAACCCGGTGTAACGTAAATAGCGCCGTTTTGAGTCGCGATCGATATGTCGGGCAAAGAAGTCCAGCACGCGCTGGAGATGCCTAATGCGCAGGAACGGCCACGGCGATAGCGACCCGAATGTCCCGGCACTGCGGCCACTTTGTACGTGTTTCCGCGGCGGTTCCTGCCTCTCATTACAGTCATTTGCTACCAAGTTGCTGGCCGCAATTTCCGCGTCAATACTTTATGACCGGCGTCCTCGAGCGTTCTTGAATCTCGGTGTGCAAGTGCGCCTTGTACTCGTTCCCCTGCGCGGAGAATCGATATCCTATGTCGGCCACAAGGCTCCGGGTGGGCAATGCGGCTGTTATCTATTCGCGGGACGATAACACGCGTGTTCCTTGCGCCGAACAAGTGCTGCGTCGCGCCAGTTCGATGCCTGTGCAAAGCTGTCGCTCCGTGTCCTTTCGGCTCTAGTTCGCGACACGAGGCCTCTAACGGTAGCTTGTTCCGAAAAGATGACTGTTCGACACGCGTAAATCCACGGTACCTTATCCGCGAAGCATCGTGTCGGACAAAAGGTCCGGGACGTGCAGGAAATCGCTAACGGCCGGGAAAAGCCGCGAAGGTGGCCAGACGGAGGCTCTGTGCCCGCGAAATCGGCACGAACGAGAGCGGAATAACGAAAGGGCGTATAACTTGAGCCCACGCGACGATCCGCGCGCCCACGCTCGGCTCGACAGGGTCTCTCAGTTTCTCGTAAAACCATGGGACTCTGTATTATCGTGTAATCCTTACTAATATATAGGGTAAATCCGGGAGACGCGGTCGGGCCGGAGAGTTGGTCGTATCGCTATATTTCAGAGTCTATACGTAAAAATGCATTAAAGTGCAGACCAATTACTTCTCTAGAAGCCAAATAGTTGAATGAATAGCGTTATTTCGTTTCCTTCTGTGTTTTTTTTTTATTTATCGGCTATAAAAGGAAAATGGATGTTACATTTAACCTCTTTTGTCAAACAGCGGTTGTACAGAATCGTATTTAAAATATACTTCTAAGTTTATTTTCCTTTAATGTTTGGAATAATAAGATAGTAGAGACATTGAGGGACAATGCAGCCAACGTATTTGGCCATATTAACTCTTCCTCTCAAAGGTAACGAGAAGACCATGTCTCGCTGCAGAAAGGTGAGATGGTCGAGTTATGATTTTTTTATTATTTATTATTATTTTATTATTATTTTTGTTTATTTAGTTTATTTATTCACTTTTATATTCATTTGCCTTGCTAATCGCCAGTAGGTAATTCACTTTTTCTGTGATGTGTTCTTTACTTGTTTAGCGTAAACAAATTAAATATCAATGAATCCGTAGTTGTAGTCACTCATAAATAATTTTGCTTTATCCTTTGTTAATTTTCCATGAATAATTATGTGAGTGGTCTCTGCCAACGACGAAAACCATTTCTCCCGGCACCTCGGGGAGGTGGTCAGATGTCATGACTTCAGTTTTCCACCCGATTTACAGTAAATATTGTCTTAAAGCAAATATCGACCAGTCTTTCTGAATCGGCATAAAATTCTGAACATATTAGGTTTGTTCTGATAAAATAAGTAATATCTATATTAGTTTTAATAGCCATTTTATATTAGGTCGACCGCGTCTCCCGGATTTACCCTAAAAGTGAAACGTTGTCTGTTTGTTTGTCCCTCTTTCACGCCTAAACGGCTGAACGGATTTCATTAAAACTCTGAATATACATTACACACTCCCTAGATTAGATTATAGGCTATTTATTTTTTTAGTTTAGGCTTTTTTATTTTTCAAACATCATAAATAATTCCCGGGTGAAACCGGGTAACGGGTCAGCTAGTGTAATACAAACGCGGTCTGCTCTATCACACGCTCGTATGCTTTAGGAAATCTAGCGATTCTAACGTTTCAAACATCCTAAACACATGCCAGCGTATCGCGACTAGTCAGCCTCGCAAAATCCTTTGTACGGCGATAACAGATTTAGGTCACCATCGTCGACCCTTGCGCCTTCCATAGTTCCTTCCGCGTCATCCTTATCCCTTCTTCCACAATTCCTGCATATATAACCCTGTCCCAAAATCCTAAGCTCAGATGATTGCTAGAGTCTAAGAGCGGAGCCTCTGTCAAACCGCCGATCGAAAACTTCTGAATAAAAACTTCTTGAAAGTACTGGGAACTCATAATAAACGTGTTACACTCGATTCCTCTGCTACGGAATCCAACAGCTCTATCGATTAGCTGGGTATAAAGTCTCCCCAAAGCACGGCTCAAATGGCACGATAAAGCAGCGTACTCGACACACTGTTGACTGTGTTCTAAAAGCCAAAAGCCAGAGAGAGAGAGAGAGAAAAAGAGAGAGAGAGGGGCAGAGAGAGAGGAAAAGGGAGATCCAACTTAACGGGTCTTTCTCAGTAGGTCGATACGTGCAGTAGTTGACACCGATTAGGACCTCGAAATACGCATGTGTCGCGACTGTCCGTGTAATCAGCCCGCGATTGAAGGCTACAAAGAGCTGTAATGAACTTCGGATAGCCTTCGAGGAACTCCGAGTCCCAGTTCTCTCGTAATTAGCCCTGCGCCTTCCCCGCCACTCCTCCTTCCCGGCTTCCAAACTTCGTCAAACACCATCGCCACGGTATACTCCACTTCACGGGGCCAGCAGTCATTGCTCTCGAAAATTCCAGCCTGCTCCGCGACCAACCCCGGTGTCATTGTCCTGTGAATAAATTCCGAGCGATCCGAGGAGCCCGGGGAATCGAGAATTCTCGCCCAGAAAGCAGCGCGACGCTTTCGAAAAGCCGAGGTTACGCATTCCCCTCGAAAATCGCCTTATCTCTCGCGGTAGTCGTTCCATTCGCGCCAAGTGCACCACTTAAGCCACCACGCGCTACCGGCAAGCTCGCGCGCGCGAGATTACACCCTGAAATCTCTTGGTCAGCATTTTTAGTGGGTGGTCCAGCGCAAGAAACGCGAGGGCAAACGGTGAACTCGAAAGATTCTCCTTTACGACACATTTTACGTCCAAACTTTGGGATTAAACGGGGCGTTCTTCTATTTCCTGCGCTTTCCAAGAGGGAACCACGATGACACGCGCTTCTGCGCTAATAACGCGCCAGTGCGTTCGTTGAAATTACCCAGAGACGCTCGGACAGCGCTCGCAATTGCCGCGAATCTTGAGCTATCTTGGAATTGCATTCTGCGGGCTGATCAGCCTAGCAAAGTTGGACCCGAGTGATTCATTTCTCATGCATCAGTTTGAGCGTGAGTGTGGGAAATGTTTGGAAAAACGGTCGGTTTCTCCTCGTTTGTGGGTGGCTCTTAACGGTTCATTGTGCCAGGGATCACTGTACCAGCGGCTACTTTCCATTTCACTGTTTTACTTTCTGAATTTATCGTCCGAGTATCGTGCAATCGAGTGTATTAATATATTGTCTGCGACGTGAGTTTCTCATCGGGCGTCTCGTTATATCCGGCGCGACGTGCGAACGCCAACGCGGTATCGAGATAGAGGAGCATGATTAAAGCTTTATGTGGCGCGGAATGGTTCCTGTTCGAAGTCAAGTGGCATTGCGCCATTACTTCGACGACTTCGCAGGGATTTAGAAGTCTCCCATAAGTGTCACAGACGTCACAGGTCCCGAAGGACGCGATGAATCGAAATTATTCCTATTTGCGTCATTGGGAGAGGAAGCTAGAGAAAGAAACCAAGGAGAGATGGCCCGGCGCCACGCAATCAAGCCATAATATTTTTTTTATTTTTTTTTATTTTCCGTCTTTATTTCACCAATTAGTATACAGTAAGGTGAAAAGGCGAGGCTCAGCTAAAGCTGTTATTAGGCCTAACCTCGTAATAGCGTACAGACCAAGCGCAAACTTGAAAAACTTAAGAAAAACTAAAAACTAAGACTAAAGACAAAAACGAAACTAAACTAAGCATAGAACTAAGTAAAGTAGAGGAGGTGAGGAGTAGAGGTAGTACAAGGGAATGTTAAATAAGCGGATGATCTATTAGATAAGCGCTTGCCGCAGCTTTGAAGGATGACAGGGTAGGAAGTGAACAGATACTCGGAGGGAGAAGTTTGGATATGTAATATCGCCTGGAAGCAGGAAAAGTTCCCGCGAACGACCCCGGACGAGCACGAGAGGCGGTGAAAAACGACCGTTTCTGTTGATCGTTGAAAAATATGCGTCATTTCCATTATTCCGTAATGTAACGTTCGACAGGGACGCGGCCCGTCGTCCCGGCCGATCCATATTCATGGATCTCCCGGGGAGTTAACGATATTCGTCTAATTAATCTAATTGAATCGTCGTGAACAGCGCTGCCACTAAATCCAATTTCTCAGACGCTTCTCTAAGACCCTCGCCTATTCCTTCGAGTATACCGGATAGTCGAATCGCGAGGTCCCGCGAGATTTCGCGGACACCTAGCGCGGATTACAGAGGCGGACTCTCTCGCGGTGTAACCGACTCTCCGAGTGCAACATAAGTTTGCGGGGTTAATTGATCGGCGGCGGAGGCGGCGGGGTCAGGTCAAGCAGGCACAGGCAAGAACCAAGTCGAAGAAGTAAACCGCGTCGAACGGTTTCTAAACGGCCGTCGAAAGCCGTATACGAAAGTACCGGTTCGCTTGCGCAGGTCATCGCGCTCGAAGGACACGAAGGTACCTGTACCATCCGCCAAGGGCATTCCTCTCGACCCAGGGCGTGAAAGGGTTGAACGAATCGCCGAGGCACGAACTTCAACCTGCACTGAATCTGGCGCTTTCCGGAACATTCCCCTCGACCATTGGCCGGAGCAAATAACCCCGGTAATTCTAGCGTAACGAGCTCTGCGTTACCCCTATCGCGGCGTGTACAGCGTGATCCACGAGCTCGGTATCGCGGGACGTCCGCGGGAACCGAGCGAACTCGATTGAAATGTCGCGGCGGATCCCGAGGACCACCTCGGCGAAGAATGTCTTCAAGGCCGGCGGTGCAGCGCGACAGGAACGACAACGAACTCCTCCTCCACCCGATAGGTAGGGGAAAAAAATGTCCTGGCCCTCGCGAGTCTCGTTTTTCCCGCTAAAAAACCAGTCATCCAGCGGAGAGAAGAGACAAGAGTGCATTCCATTGCAAGGCTACTGGCCGCCAGGCAAACAAGGACGATTCCTTTCCCCGATCTCTCTGCTCACTGTCTCCCAATTCCACTTCTGATAATTTCCCTAGCTTCTCATAGACGAGGCTGCTACTCCCCAGAGATTATGCTCCAAACGGATGGGCTCCATGCTCACCCTGCCTACTAATTCGAGCATAGTTCTTTTTAGTCGCTCTGGGAAGATGTCCTGTAAGCCCTCTACCGGCGATTCGAGGGCGCGTGGCACGCGCGCAGCGAGTGCACTCCACGGCTGACGACTGGCTGGCCGCTTTTTATCCCTGTTTGTCTGGTGGCCGTTTAAGTGCATCGCGCACGCAATCGCTCCTTAAACGCCCGTACGAAAAGTCCACGGAAAAGAAGCGGGATTCCAGGTGAAAACGCGCGGAATTTTCGCGGCGAGAGGCCTTTTCGTACCTCTCTTTTTTCTTGCTGTTGCACGCCGCGTCTCTCCCTGTTTGGCGCGATTCCTTTCCGTTTCCACTCGGGAGCGCGCTTTCGAAAGCTTCTGCGCCGGCTGCTCCTTTTTCATCGCAACGTTGAGCAATTTCCAGGAACTCCGCGTAAAAGCGAGTCTCTCCAATGCTTCGCATTTTAGCCTCATCCGTCTTCCCTTTCGCACTCTGAAATATCTCTTTCGAGTTTACAGCGGGCGCACGATTCTCAGGGTGGATATTAGCGTCCAGGTGGATCTCTATGGGTTTCTTTGAAAAAAATTACGAATTCCTCCCTCGCGCGAACTCGCGCCGCGAGCCGATTTCACCTACGCCGCCCGGCGCGGAGTTATCGCCGAAAAGTGAGCACATTGATGCACGAAAGCGAAAGAGGAAACGGTTATGGTGGCTGTATTTCACGTGTTAACGTACTTGCCTGTTCCTTCTATTCCCCATTCGGTTACGTATAAACGCCGGTTTAATGCGCGGTTAATATTTAGGCGGATACATTTTAATGGCTCGTAAAATATTTCACCTCCAATGCGCCGGCTGCATTTCACGTTTACGTTTGTCGGTACCGAAGAGCCTCGCGTATTCGCCAGCCTCTACGTCGCATAAATATTCATTCCTCGGCTGGCAAAAATCCGAAAAGGTTGACTCGCCGCGTAAAATTTGGGTCGGTCTCGCCCAGCCCGACCAACTTAATCTTCAGACTTCCGCCGGTTCTTTTTTATGCTTGCCGTGGTAATGCTCAGAATGCTCGGCTCATTTAGCCAGCGGACGAGTAAACGCGGCAGCGTTTTCGGAATCAAGATTCGGTGGACCGGAAGATCATAGTCGGGCTAGGGAATTGAGTTCTCCTGGTCATTGAACTTAAATTAAAGTAAAATAAATAAAATAAAAATACATTAAACTCCACTATATTCCTTCGATTTTCGTTTCTCAAGTCTGATCGACAGATTGCATTCGGAGTTTGATTTGCTTTCACGCCTCGACACTTCGGAAGCCCTAAAATGGTCCGAGTTCTCCGCAAATAAATGTATATCTTCAGCGTCGAAGAACCGCAATAATATTTTGCCAGCGAGCCCAACGAACGCGCTGCGATAATTACTAACGATTCGTCGCAGTATTTAATGGCCGATGCTTCTCATTAGCCGCCGTTCGGTAAGAACAAAAGACTTTCACCGTGACGATCGCAAATTTGATGGCGCTCGATACATTCGCCGGAGCGCTCACGTGTGCCTTTTCGTCGTTTCACAATTGTTCCAGCGACTCGCGAAAGCAATTTGTTCTCAGTGTTATTATACCGCCAGCGTCGAACGACAAACGATGCTCGCCGGATGGATGCGGGAAGATTAAAGTATCCGTGCTCGAACAGTCCCCCGAGTACAAGTAGGCCCCCCTTCCTTCGAGGGGCCAGGCAGCGAGGCCCCCGTGTGCACCTGTGCAGGTTGAGAGGTGTTGTGTTTTCACCTGGCAGTTCAACCTACAATCGCGAGCAAGGAGGTTCCGCAGCCGCGATCCTCTCGTGTTCCACGCTCGCCACGAGACGTCGCGATCTCGGGGCCGAATCCAAGCCTCTCATCTCCGCTCTTGGTCCAGCAAACCTGCGCAGCCGATCGATCGCCATGTCGAAGAGGCATGTCCCCGAGTGAAACGCGAACGAGTGACGTTGAAGCGCGCGTCCCCCGAGGATGATGTGACAGCCAGAGAGTTACCATTCAGTCGGGCCAGCGCGAGTTACTAAGATAATTGCCAGCCGGAGGAGATACATCCAATGAGAAGCTGGGGAAGAAACGGCGACTCCGTGTGGCGACGTACTCGATTCCAGAGAAGAATCTCTAAAAGTCGCGGGTTAATTAACTCGATCCAGTGACTTGTTCCGCGGAACCCTCAGCTTTTCTGCGCGATCGGCGTCACGATTCCTTCCACAAAAGCAGCTCGAATGAGATCGAAGTTCGGCGAAGTTGCCCGCAGAGACGTTGTGCATCTTTAGAGAAACATTTCCATCGGTACCTCGTTGTTCCGCGACACAGGATATGATTCGGTTGCCGGTGCCTGCGGGAAAGCCTTGATCGTTCCTCCACGGAAAATCGTTATCGCTGTCGAAGGGCAGTGAACTGGATCGGACGCGATCGCGAAGATTACTCGTTGCTAGAAGGAGGTCTACGTTCGAGGGTCAGGATGGACACCGTGCTGGAAAAGATGGGCAAGCTGAATTTGGTAACGTTGCACCGTTTAACGTCATGCATACACCGTTTTGTTGCGAGCCCCGTCGCCACGGCTAACGAGCACCTCTAATCGCGATCGTGGCCCAGGGGAAAAAGAAGCCGGTGTATTGTGCAAGCGCGCGGCGAATGCACGGGCGCCACGTGCGTGCGATGAAATCGTTTGCGCCGCGTAATTTCACGGGGGGGTAGCGTTTTTTTTTTTAAAGTTCAATATCGTGACTGGTTTTCAAGGGAAATGGAATTTAACACCTGCAGGCGCTCTGAATCGTAGCTGGACGTTGTTAGAGCACGATATGATAAGTTGGTCGAGCAGCGAGGCTTATCCCATTCAATTTCTACGAAGAACATAAAAGAGCAAAAGAAAAAAAAATGAAGCCTCCAGAGGCGACTGCAGGATATCTGCTCTTGCATCGAGAAGAACCAGTCGTCGCCCCGAGCTGCCGCTCATTTCCGTCAATTAAACGTTCCACATTTCACCGCCGGCGATCGCCAATGGCCGTGCCCTTTTAATAAACAGCGGTGCAAACGGCGGGATCGTTGTGCAAATTACACGCGGAATTTTTCTGCTAATCGTACGTCACTACCCCCTAGGTAGCAACGGATATGCCGAACGATCGCGCATTGCGTCTCTTTCGCGCGCTTTCTGGCAAGCTTAGACGCAACCTGGCCGGACGATTAGCGATTACCTCGTTACGATCGACTGGTTTGAACCGAGATCGATGGTTTTTGCAGTGGAATCGCCAGCGGCCGGCCGCGAGAGCCTGCTCGGCTCACTCGCGGTTTCTGCGATAGCTAAACAGCCGTGAATGATCGCGGTGCAAGTTACGCGTCAATTTTCAAAGCGTTTCGAAAGCGACCGCGTCCACCGAGCGAGTTGATTGAAAAATCCGATCGTCCACTAATGACGGACATGTCGTGCTCCGCGGCCGTTTCGCAAATCACGCGTTGCAGAATCCTGGCGAGGCTTAATCGCCCCCCTTGGAACTGGTGGTTTACGCGCGCGATTTCCTTTTTTCGTTACGTTTATGGATGGAGATTATGGGAATCGAAGGTGGAGAAGGGATATCCTTTTCATGGCTAGGGACTATGAGAATCTCGTGGGGATTCACGTGGATAAATGGAGCTGGGAAATGAATCCCGAATGAGAATAGCGAAGGTTGTGTGCCACGGTTCGCCTGTTTTCTCGATTCGATGAATTCCTGCTCCACGATCAGAGGAGTTGCTCCTGCATAAGCTGCTCTTCCTGTATCGCTGTTCGCTTCACGGTCGACGTGCCTCGCGCAAGAAATTTCATATTACGCGTTTATATAATTGCAAGCAACCAGGTCTCTCCGGGCTCCCCTAATCCCACGCAATTAAGGTAACAAGTTCTTTCGCCGTCGCACAGTGGTCCGAAATCCACATATCAAGGAAAAAATATGATGACATCAATGTGAAACCTTCAATTTATACCAAACTTGGTATCCCGGGGATTTTGAGGTCGCTGTTTACAAATCTGAAGTCAAAATTACTAAAAACCAAATGGCTAATCCAAAGTGAAACAATAATCTGCGTTAACGGTGTTTTGAGAGGTGTTTCTGAAGCAAATTGAAATTTAACAGGTCTACAAAATCTAGTAGAAGAAGGTCTTGTATTCTTCCACAGCGCCAGAGAATCATGTTCTTTCTCATGTAACTGAAGAGGAACCAGAGATGTGAGAAACATATTTGCATCTGTGACGTTTTGTTGATCAAAACCCTGCTTATATTCACTGTGTCCAGATGAACCGTCACACCCCCATTTAGAAACAAGAGTCATTGTGTCACTTCCTATATTTTCAAGTTCTTCGGTTTTATTTTTTAAAATCCTTGAAATGGTATGATTCAGTAATGACATCTATGCGTCCACATATAAAAAAACTAATTACATTAAATTATGGCCTCCTAGGAACCATTCAACTTTTATCTAAAACATTTTTCAATATTATGAAAAATGAAAACAAGATACTCCAAATACTGATAAAAGTTATAGAAAAAATGCTCCCGACACCAAAGCCGCAAGTTTACGCAGATGAAACCTGTTTGGTTATGTACTCAAAGATATAATGCACCACTAGTATTAAGTCTTACCTTGACGCTAGTTGTCGCAAAAAAGTTATGTCTAAGTAAACTTCGATTCTATTATTAAAAATACCTCTTTGTTCAACTTGTGTCCCACTGAAATCAACGATTGTATCATTGACTTAATTCATGTAATTTATTTGTTCAGTATGAACATAATCAAATTTCAAAATTGCGATTTTTTTTAATTTGTAAATACTTTAAATTTTACTTGTAAGATAGTGCGTGTGTAACTCAAACTTGCAAGTACTCTGTTCCCCAACTTTCATATTATAATTTCCTTACAAATTAATGGTATTTACAGAAAATTCTTGTTGGTTCTGGTGCTTCAATTATCCTACTATGGAATTGTATTGAAAAAATTCTGCGTACTTAAAATTCAAAAAATGACTTTTTTCCTCTGTTCAAACCACTGTGCGTCGCTGGGATCCGTGAACAGTTGAACTTGGCTGAATTCGCGCGTATTATACGGAGGGACCATTTCCATCCCGTTAGGACGATTTACCATAGCGGCTGCAGGAAGAAATCTACATCGACCAGCCCCCTTCAATTACCCGTAATTAGCTCCAGCGAAATTCAGACAATCGCGCGCAATTAAGGTAACCGATCTCGTTGTTATGGAACAACAGTCAACGGTAATTTGCATGGCCGCGAAGGAGCAGGGAAACGGCAACACTTTCGTCAAGCTACATTCCCCGCGGCACGCACCCGCGACTAATTGCAACGTACACGTGAAGATGGAAGAAGAGACGGAATCTCGATCGTTCGAACGGTTCCTCGAGCGAATCGCTGGCCACACCGCGCATCGGTTCGTATCCTGCGCGCGTTCAGGTGCAAAGTACCCTGCAGCAGGTCGTTGCACGGTGGATGGGGACTCCAGCGACCCTGGGCGTTTCTTCGTGCTCGCTCCGAGACGATTCAGTGACGTGCTTGGGTCCGTTTCATGAAATAAGTGGTCCAAGCCACTTGATCGATGGGTACATTTCCGATCGATCGTCAGGTCTCGGATAGTATCGATCAGAAGTCTTGTGATACTTTGTCTTCCATCTACTCTCGGCTGTTGTTGGTCCAGATTCGAGTATGACCGAATTCGCACGAAAAGGCAGATCGATGTCGAAAGTGTTCCCAAGTGATTCCCATGTTCGGAGGTAGCGATAATCGAGCACAGTGAAACGCGTATAACAATGGTCGATGAAAAATCGCAGAATTATTGGGCCCTCTCTTTCTCCTGCTCCGAGACAGCGTGTTCTCTCCTCGTCTCTCTGTTCAGCACTCTCACCGAAGATATTCGGCGAGTGAAACTTTTTCGGGCGCCCTTCTTTTATCGACGTCAACCGATCGATGCGTTCCATATACCTGGGCCGATATCGTGGACGTTTAACGTCGCAGAAGAATAGATTCCTCTTCAAGCCTAGCTTTCTCCCTATTTTCTGCGTGACCCCATCCGAAATAGCCAACGGGGGCGTCGTCCCAGAATTGGGATCGATTTCGATTTGAATTTGGCTCGGTCCACTTTGGCATCCTGACGTTACTCGACTCCGCAGAGGAATTCGTAGTGCCCTGTTAAGAAAACTAAAACTGTTTCCATGTATCGACTTTATCGTCCCAGTTGTCGGACCTCAGCCTCCACTTTTGTGGTCCACGCGAGTGCCAATAAAGCGCAGTGCCGAGGAAAGTAACTTGATTAATCCTTGGCCAGCGCCCAAAAACCTGATTAACTTAAAAACACTCGCTCCTTCGATGGGGCCCGTCACGAAGCAGCAAGCTGCTTAAAACAAACATTCCTTTTTGACGCTTCGTGGAAACCACCAGAGAAACCACCGTTTCAGATACGGAATTTCACATTCTTGATTCTAATGGCTCTCGAAAAATATCGTATTACGAATCCATAAATACCAAGAGTTTCCCCTGGACAGCTGAGCGGTTCCACGCCACGGGTGGAGATTCAAATTCTAATGCCTCCTCGCCTAAACGTTTTCTTTCATCCGCTGCTTGTCAGCGGTCCAACCCCGTGAATTATCGTCGCGCGCGCGTTTAAACCTGACGCGTGCTTGTGCGTGGCGGGTCGTTTTGAAAAGGAAAGCCCAGGAATATCTTCGCTGGCCGCCGATCAATCATCGAAACTACGCGTCGCGCGCGTGCCTCGGAAACCTGGCTCCTTCTGTCCCCGGCAGACTCGTGAAACAGCGAAACCATATTCCTGGTTCTCTGCTGGAGAGCTGAAGGGTTTCCCTTGAGGTTTTCGTGGTGGTGGTGCGATTTCGCTGGGTGAAGGTGCGCGAAACGCTGGTTTCGGAGGAGAGCGACACGCTCGAGGGGAATACGCTTGATCTCGATCGAATGAGACGTTTCGAGGCGCACGATCGATTTAAGATGGATCATCGCCCGCGGCGGTGGCGTTGTTACGGTCGTTCGCTGTAACCGAACATTGCTACCGAATAACGATAACGAGTGAGCGGGGCGACAGGTGATCGAGTCCTCAGTCATTGTTTCGTTGATGGATTCGGTTGGGTGGAGGGTAGGAAATTGGACTGAATTTTTACTCCAGCCGGGGTGGATCGATGTAGTATCTGGGAGCAGGGGATGAATGCTGGCGAATCGGGTGATTGACAGGGCAATGGGAGCAGCTTCGCCTTCCAATTTTCATTCGTCGGTTGTTAATCGATTGTTTACGAATGGAGATTTTGCATTCGGGACGTTTTACTCGGCGGACATTTAGCCCCACCCTAGTTGATACCCTAGTAGCATTTATTTGTTGGGAGTTTGTTGGGCCAATGACATGTTCTCCGTTGGCCAACTGTTGAAGTGTCGCGCTATTTTTAAATGGGCCCACGATTGTAACCAACGTAGGTCCAACGTCACTTAACACGAAGGCCCAACCGAAGGTCTCTTTCCATAGGCCCAACTGGGCCCAACTGAAGGCTTCTTTCCAAAAGACGTCTTAAGGTGGAATCACACGGCGCGTGTATCGGCGAGCTTGCTCGGCTCGGCAAGTCGGTTTGGCGAACCCGACTCGAGATCCATGACCGATCAGACGGCGCGTGGCTTGGCGAGCTGGCTCGGCTCGTCTAGCTCGGCAAGTCAGCTTGGCGAGCCCGATTCGGCGATCCATGACCGATCAGACGGCGCGTGGCTTGGCGAGCTGGCTTGGCTCGTCGAGCTCGGCAAGTCAGCTTGGCGAGCCCGATTCGGCGATTCATGACCGATTAGACGGCGCGTGGATCGGCGAGCTGGCTTGGCTCGTCTAGCTCGGCAAGCCGGACTCGGCGATTCATGACCGATCAGACGGCGCGTGGATCGGCGAGCTGGCTCGGCTCGTCTAGCTCGTCAAGTCGGCTTGGCAAGCCTGGGCGAGCCGAGCCATGACCGATCAGACGGCGCGTGGATCGGCGATTCACGCGCAAAGATCGCCGATTCACGCGCCGTCTGATTCCACCTTTACAAACGTCCAGAAAAAGAACTTCAAAAGACGTCGTAAATACGTCTTCTTCAGGTCTGGTTTAGGAAAAAAAAAATTCGCGGTGAGGAGAATCGAACCCAAGCTTTCCGCTTACAACGCAACCGCTGTTCGCAGCTGACCAACACACTTCCTTGTAAACACTTATAATTTCTAGTTACATAACTAGTATTAATTGTTTATGAAAACTGTGCAGTGACGCGAAATATTCTACAAAATATCATCAGCCGACCTTTAGACTCATTCCTTAAAATTTCACATTTGTCTTAAGACAGACGTCCTCATTACGTATTTATAAATAAGAAAAGAAAAATCACGACAGGTTTTTTGATGTAGCAAATTTTCTGACGTTTGTAAGACGACATTTAATCATCGTTGTAAATTTTTTGTTAATTAACCAACCATAGTAATTGTAGGCCCAACATTGGATATTCGTAGGCAAACTGTCGTGACTTTTTGTTAATTAACCAACCATAATAATTGTAGGCCCAACATTAAATATTCGTTGGCAAACTGTCGTGACTTTTGGTTAATTAACCAACCATAACAATTGTAGGCCCAACATTGAATATTCGTTGGCAAACTGTCGTAACTTTTTTGCCGTAGGCCCTGTGTTGGGAATTTGTAGCCACAAACACTAACTATATCCCAACTAATTCCCAACTGTTGGCAACCGTTGGCCAACCAAAAATGCTACTAGGGTAGACTTGCCTCGAATAACCGCATCGACCGATCCAGACACTCTTCGAACATCTGCCGCAACCCCTTTTCCCCGTTGCTTCGCACCCAGCGTAGGAAAATCTCTGAAATACCCACCGGTGATTCTCGGCGAGTCCAAGCAAGCTCCCTCAGCAACGGCATTTAATCGCGCACCCTCGAGTCACGCGTGCTGCTTGCTAATCACTCGACAAAGCAGTTCTCATAATGCACCGTTCCCGGAGCCGCGGCGATACACTTTCCTTCCCTTCCGTCGTTTCAATGAAACCTTAATTACCAGAGAATCGCGCTAATTACGCGACAGCGCTGATCGCCGGAGCGACAGCGACGCCGAGGAGCCGCGGGACGTAACCCTATTAAGCCGTGACTCGATTCCGTTCTTCTCGTTTGGCGAGCGCGTGTATCCGCCAGCTCGCATCTCGCGTAATAAGAGTAATCATACGTCGCCCATCTGGGGAGATGGCCAGTGGTTCGCAATTGACATTCTCGGGCGACGCACGAGCCGGTCCACGGTGACAAATCGCCCGGGAGTGTTTAACGTCCGGGGTTTCTAGTGGCCGGCTGCTGCTGACGAATAGCTACTGACGTCGGATAACCAGTATCGCGAGATTCGACACGATGCTCGATTTTGCTGTTCCCTTAGCCTGTTTCTGTCTAAGCAGCCTCGTTAATAGGAGTATTAGGAAACGAATTAATGGTTTAACGAGGGGAAACTCGCGGCGGAACAAGGTCGACCTTGATTCTCTCGGAGCGAAAGCTTTAAATAATCGCCGCGAACTTATTCCACTATTACAATATCCAGAGTAGGGTGGAGTGGAAAAAACATTTTTTCAATGATCAAATTCTAATAGTGCGTAAAAGTTGTCTACTTGGCCCAATAAAACGTGTGAAAAATTTCAGCTCGATCGGATAATTTCTTCTGTGTGCACCTTAACTTTCAAAATTTTAGTACAAAACTTAAGAAACTGCAACTTTCTTCAGCTGGTGGATTCTACCTTTTTTTATACCCAAGACTATATTTGTTGCGTAAATGAAGCAAAGAAACACCCGTGGCTGGTTTCGGAACGATAGGAATGGCACTGTAAACTATAAAAAAAATGCAGCTCTTCGCTCACTTTCCTAACGGAACAAGTGGCCCAGAACCAACCACGCGGAGGTAGCTGTACGTCGGGCTCCTTGTTTTTTGTATTTTATATTTTTTTCGTTTTTTTTTTTAATAATTTAAATGTTTTTTTTATGTATTTTGTATTTTATATATATATATTTTTTTTTTAATTTTAAGTTTTGTACTAAAATTTTGAAAGTTAAGGCCTTTGGTGCACACAGAAGAAATTATCCGATCGGGCTGAAATTTTTTACACGTTTTATTGGGCCAAGTAGACAACTTTTCCGCACTATTACAGAGCCTGTCGTCCGTCTGTTATTTTCGCAGATAAATCACCCTGTCATTGATCGCTTCATCTTCCAGTTGCACCTCACGGGGCAGCAAGCGGGTCACGTTGCGACACAGTTGCAATCGAATCGAATGCGCTTCCATCTCGCATATACCTACGATCCTCCCCGAGCATCTTCCGTCTAAATATAAATCATACGATGAAACATTCAGCGGATTCCCTCTCCCGCGATCGAAATTAGAATCTCCGGCGAGTTTCCCTCGCGAGACCAGCGTCGTAATTACGCGTACGATAAATAATCGGGAGGCACGGCTCGATTGCTCGGTCCGCGAGCCTCGACAGCCGACAAGGAAACCCGCGGAGGGCGCAGGAGCTGCTCGAATCGACGTAACTATGAGATAAGCCCCTGATAAGGCGGCCTCTATTAACAAATGTCTCGTTAATCAATGCAATCTTGGGAATGTAATCGGTGGCAGACGTGTTTCTCGTGGAGCGACGATGCTTTCGATCACTTATAAACGTCCGCCGATTTCCTTGGCTGGCTGGAGGCGATCGCCCTCGTTTCGTCGCCCGGCCGACTCGTTTTCCACGTGTCGTTCCACGGTGTCCCGTGCAAAACGAAACTCGAAAGTTCACCTGTGCCCCGAGGAGGCCTCGTTTCGCGCGCCTCCAGTAACTTCCCGGCGGAATCGGCGCTTTCGAGGCGCCTTTATCGAGGATAAGATCCGATGGAGAAAATCGGGCCCCCTTCGTTCGAGATTTCTCGTATCTCCTGTCCCACGGGCTCGCGGCACCGACGAATTAATCGCTGGCATTCGGGGACCATCGATTATGCGGCTGTCGGCGGTGTCTGGATTTTAGTTTCTATGGAATGTTAATCGATGCCACGGCCAACTTTGGTCCTGGTTATCTAATTTTTTCGCTTCTCTCTTCTACTGGCGCATTTAGGATTCAATCTTGGGGGAGCCGAGTCGAGGGAATACAAATATTTTTAATGCAAATTCATTAGGGGATTATAAAAATTTATTTAAAGCACAAAATCGAGTTTTCTTTTCTTTCTATTCGAAGCTCTTGAATTACTTCAGTCGTGGTTACAATTCATCTCCTTCTTCCACTACCCCTACAGCACATTTTGTTGCAGGAACGTTGCACACACGTTGCAGTACATTACAACGTTGCCGTTTGGTTGCAGGTTGCATTGCAATATTCCTGCAACATTGTGGAAACATTACCGTGCAATATTGCGCTCGCAACGTATGAGCAATATTTCGGCAATGTTTCAGATATCAAACCGCAACGTAACCGAACGCAATTTCGGCAACCAATGTGCTGTACTGTCCTCCTTAGTTAAACCGTCCTATCTAGCATTTTTTCATTTTTTGAGATATGTTGAAATATTTGAAGTAGCACACGTCTTTTACCTTTTAAGTAATGTTAGAAAACTCTAAGTGCTTCATAAAGATTTATAAACAGTCTAATGTATTTAACCTAACTTATTTCCAAATGGTTAAAACATCCTATCTAAAACAATTAATTAATTGGTACGTTAATAATACATTACCTACCGGTACACCTATTACAAAAAAAATATATTAGGCTGTTACGAAATAATGACAACATGTTTTAATGCGAATAAAGGAAAATAAGGACGGTACAAAGTAAATGATAAAACTTCAGTTTTCTCGGTTGTTTCAAAATGCTAGATAGGACATTTTAACTAAAGAGGGCAGTGTAGGGGTACGTACAAAGTATCTCGCCTGAAATTGGCCTCGGAACAAGATGAAAACCGGAGCAGGAAATTGTGTAAATAGACTCGGAGCAGACGACAATTTTCGACGACACTGGTCCGTCAATATTTACAGTTGCGAATCTGCAGCGCGTGACAGTCTAGCGTGACTCGGCCTTTCATGAGGAAACCATTTACGTGGTCGTAGATTCAATCTTACGGCCTGTTTACAAGCGTGTCTGCGGAGCAAATAGTCTAACGACGATCTATCATTGAGGAATTTCAATTTAATACTTCTTCGTGCGAGCAAGAAATTCGCCGTTCTTGCAGGTTAGTTCGAAAATGCTGTTTCCGAGAATGAATCGGGTGAAGATTGCTCCGCGACAGAAAGAAACTACGCTGTCCTCGCGGCTGAAGGGGGCACGGAGACGCACAGTGTCCAGGCACATCGATCATTTGGGGAAAAATCGTGTCGATCCTCTGGCCACCGGTGGGTTAGTGCTTTCTAAGAGAAAGGTGTTAAGTATAGGCATTCGTTTTCGCTGTTTAACGCTTGCCAGGAAAACGCAACAATGCGGGGCCCCGTCGACGCCATAAATTTCCACGACTCGGTGGAAAGTGGCTGGCAGCTCGTCGAGGCTAGAATTCCTCGAGAACACTTAAGTGGTTTTTTTTTTTTTTACGGATCATCGATATGCAATAAAGTGGAAGTAGAACGGGTCCGTTGTTAACGGAGACTGGTCGCCCGCGAGCGACACGCCTCGAGTTTCTCCGTTAATATTCCCCCGAATGTCGGGGCACGTTTCGCTAAACCCGTGGTTGACACAGCGATAGGTAATGGCAAACACCGGCGAGATAAAATTGCCGAGCATATGTCGAAGAACGACGCAGCCACCGAAAATACTGATTAATTCATCGGGTCGCTGATACTTATCTTTCAGCATCGAGACACATGTAATCGAATCCGTTCTGATAACGCGTGACGCAGCAGAGCATACCTAAATTCACGAATCACATTCCACGTCGGCTTTCATGGAAACTCTTCCTCGGAACCTCGGCCCCTCCAACTAGTAACCTAAATACTGAAAATGTCATTTTCCGCTGCCTGTGTCTTAAAATATCCCCATTTCGAAGCGAAATTAACTAGCTCCGCAGTCTATCGCGTGTTCGTAGTTATCGTTTATCAATTACCGCGGCCGAAGGACGCGCAACGGTATGCATAGTCGCGTGACAGCTGATGAGCAGAAACTTACACGGTTCTCTTCGTTTTTCCTTCCACACGGCAGATAAGGAATTCGTCGGCACGATAAGAGGTGTACACCGTCGCCGGGCCGACCTCGTTGCCGGCTCGTGCCTCTTGGGCTTCACCGCCGAGAGGCAGTCTCGCCGCTGCGCGCCCGCTCGCTCGCTCGAGACCGCGCAAAAGTGAAATTCGCGAGTAATTGCCGGGGACGATTACGATCGAGATCGCGGCGCCTGCGGCCACTCGTCGCGTTCCTCGCGGAACAAAAGGCTGTCGAATCGGCCCGATGTCTTCCAACGCTCGCCACGAGGACATCGAGTCCTGCCCGGAGCCTGAGAGGTCATCCTGGTTCTTTAGAGTAGGTGCTCGCCCAAATTGCCCTGGAACTTTGGTGAATCACGCTGCTGGGACCGGAGGGAGAGGAGAGGAAAAGATATAAGAGACTATAGTAGTTGGGCTATATAAGCGATAATAATGCTTGAAATGCCATCCTGCTAACCACAGGAAAAACAGAAACAAAAAAAAAAAATTTGCTACAATAAACTTTGAATTGGAAACGAGGCTTCGGTGTTCTTCTGCAAATAGCGTTTATACTCTCTGCATCTATATTCCCTCATATCGCGTGCATCGGTCCCAGTTCTCTCTCCCCGTCAGGTTCTCCAGGCTACAGTTACAAAGAGGACAATACGGCCTCTGAAAAGGAACAAGTTTCGCGGATCTTTGTTGGCCGTCGTTAAGACGAGGCCGGGTCAAACGGTGGTCTAAAGATGTCCAGGCGATGCGGGGAAGATTCATGGAGATCCTGTGAACGCCAGCCGGTTCGTTAATCGAGGCTTTCGCTGAAAGAACGGTGTACCTCGTAAAATGTGTCGCGTCCAAGCTGTATTCCCCGAAGCAGCGAATTTTTCATTTTGCCTTGCCCACGGAATGGTCCCTCGCTGTGACCTCGCGTAACACGAACTCCGAGGAAGGAGCAAACGAATCGAGGCCGCGGTATACTTCCAGCGACAATACCTTCTAGCTGTGCAATACACTCTGCTTCGACTTGAAGCTTGTGTACTGCCAGTTCCTTAACACTCGCTGGAAAAGTAATTAAGTTTCCCGATAAAGCCTCGTCGGAGCGCGAAGATAGCGCGTAGCCGCGATTTCTCGCCTCTTGAAACTGCTGTCGGCTTAACGAGGCGACCTACCTCTCCGCTGGGTGCAGCGTTTACGAATTTCATGCGTTTCGAGGTTCGTTAGACAGGGACATTGAACTTTTCTTGGTAATGGATGACAGGGCAGACAGCGTTACGACACTATCGCGTAAAAGCTGCGTTACGTTCGCGGCACCGTAACGAGTCGCCCTACCTGTTCCTTTAATAACGCACCAGAATTCAGGCTGGACAAAAGTGAGTGAAAGTTGAACGCGGCTTTTCCCCGAGGGAAGCCGCGTTTCCGCGATGGAACGCTGGCGGAGCTTCCGGTTTTAGGGTGCCTCGTAATTGGTCATTAATCGAGGATCGAATCGAGTCGTGAATAAATTTCTGCAGCAATCTCCGATTCGTTAACGTGGAAAGTTTCATAGAGGGTGAAATATTGGGGATGTTACGTCACGTTGATTGGTAGCTGTGCGAAGAATTTTTTAAAGATAGTTATTATTATTATTATAAACGGGAATCCCCATAGTATAGAGTAATGTGGGGCAAGAGTGCGCACTTAAAGTTTAGACTTGTCTAAAATCCTTGGTATTACACTGATAGTCATATCGTTTTGTGAGAAATAACTACTATCCCTTATTATTCGATAGGCAGTGACTTCATGTAAATTTACGTGTCACAACTTATATAAAATAAATATTTCCAGAAAGTGTCAAATGCGAACTTTTACCCGCTATGTGGGGCAAAAGTTCGCATGTTGTGGGGTAAAAGAACGCTTCGGTTATTCCCAATTTTGCAGCGATTTTTCTTTTTGAAAGTCCTGCTTCTATGTTTATCTCGAGCGATCTGAAGCATCTCACTAATTGGTTTTCGGCCGCTTGCCCCCTTATAAGTTCTAACAATAAATGAATAAGACATTAAAATAAAGTCATATTTTTTAATCAAAAACTTAATAAAAAACGTATTTTTGACAAATATTGCGGATTAAAAATTAATAAAAAAAGTCCAAAGCTGATATCAGCGTGGCTCAACTATCGTAAACTCAAAATTTATTTCCATGTTGTAATTGATAATTAATTTCAATTTTATTTTTTATAGTCGGTTTAATCGGTGTTCGTTACTAATTTAGCAAACTCTAGAAATAAAATAAGTTTAATGAACATATAACACCCGTCAAATTATTTTGGGACAAAAGTTCGCATTCGAACTCTTGCCCCACTGCATTGTGCGAACTTTTGCCCCCACAGCTACTGTTACATTGTTTAATCAATCCTGTTATCTGTGAGGAGAATTGAAAACTTCTATTAGCACTTTTTAATAGAAGAATTTCAGCTCTTTCAGGCGGCATATTAATTAAAATATTTACTGATCAATTTATAGGAATAATATTGATTCCCAAACATGAGAATATTACATCAGAACTAACGAATTCAGTACTTACCGCAGTGTAAGATAACAAACCGAAACACAGCCACGAAATTCGACATTAGTGACTCTACCTTGATTGACAATTGACTGCCAATCACCATTGGCAACTGCCACAACTCAAACCATGAAATTCGCATGGTGCGAATTCTTACCCGCTGCGAACTTTTACCCACCTTTACTCTACGGAAATTATATAAACTGTAAAACTTACAGATTCTGTGACTTAACGATTTAAGGGGGTACATGGGTAGTTCGGGGTCAATACATCGAAATTTTTTCGATTGTTTATGATAGCCACAATCCTTGAAGTATTTTAAAAAATATTTCATTGAAAAATTCGCGGGCCAATGCAGTAAACGCGCCGCGGCGGGCTTTAAGTTTAAAGCCGTATATTAATTAATTTTTAATATTTTGTAAACATTCCTTTTTGAAAATACGTCTTATATCCCTAAGAAATAATTGTTAAAAGAGCAAATGGTTTAAGTTATTACTGGCTCTACAATCCAGCCCAGAGGCAACCGTTGATTTTAGCTGTCTAACACCCCTGTACCCCTTTAACGAACGAATTGTCGACGTGCGAACGATTAACCTGTTTATGTAACTGATGCTTGAAACACTAATTTCGGTGTTCCTTCATTTGCAGAGGATTCCCACGTGTCCTGTGAAGAGTCCACAGCCCCTGAAGGAGTTCGTGGGTCGCTGCCAGACGATGCCATCGCGAGTGAAGAAGTCCTTCTGCGGCTGCCTCCAGGTAGCTACACTTATCTTGATCACGTGCTCCAAAAATTATTACAAGCCATGCCACAGTTTCCCCACTATCGCCCTTATCAGCACGCCGGATAAAACCTGCACGTATTTCACTCTTTTCTTTTCTCAACCACCACCTCGACCACTTGGATCGATAAGTATACACCTACTCCGCCTCGAGCCACGAGCATACACACCAAACTCCCGGCTAACCATTCATAATTCCATGAAATACAGTATCCCCATCGTGTTCTACGTTCGACGGGGAAAAATGGACCCAAGCACGATAAAACACTGCAGCGACTGAACGGCTGAAAGAGACGAATCAGTCGACCATCAGCCGTGAAAATTAATTTCACTTTTTCCACGAACATCGCCGCGGTTCCGCGTTCCTCGTTCGAATTGGTGGGCGATCGCGAACGAGTCGACCGCGGCGAGCTTCCACGAAGCCTATTGTCATCAGGAAGTCGTTACGCGCGTCAAGGCAGGGCGTTCGAAGCAGGAGGGAAACGGTTTTCCGTGAAAACGAGCCGAGACGCGGATGAAACGTCGCGCGCGTCAGAATCCGCTCGCGTTCCAGCGGATGACGGTGCGTTAAATCGCTGCTCTCGGCGCACACCCATGGATGCGTGGCATTCTTGCGTTCGTTGCGTCGGCTCCAGTGGCATCTGCAATGCAAAGCGATGCTTGCGCATTCCCAGCGTGCGTCTCGGGCGTCTACATAGGCGACCCGCGGGGATCGCGATACGCTTTTCATCCTGAAAGGGAACGTCCTGACTGATTAGGCGTGCCTCTGCTGGATAAAGGCTGGGCGCAGATGTTCGTGGTTGCTGTCTGCATTGGGGATTACGATACGGAGTCTGGGATAGGCTGGAGGAGAAAGGCGAATAGGGATCGAGACGAAAGTGACGAGGATCGAGTCATTAATCCAGCTTCCGGATGGCTGGCTGCGATTATGGCACGCGAACGGATTATAAATCGGTCGGGATATCCTCTGAACCGGACACCCGGCGGAAGTGGGTGCTAGGAACTAGATGCTGGAACGAGTCCTCGCGTTATTTCGCGCTTTTCATCCGTGGGACATCCGGTGATATTCAGATTGCAGGCTCTTGCAGCGTTTCTGCTCTCGTTGCGCTGGAGCGAACTTATATTTAGAATAGAATATCGTTCATCGAATAACAATCACGTATCGCAAAGGTGATGAATTTTTCTTCGAACTATTACCGTTAAGGAACTAGTTCTTGATCAGGCACTAATTTTTGATCAGTTCATGAAATAAATCGTTCTTTTGAGTTTATGTCAATAAATAATTGTTTGAAATAATTACTAACATAAAAATTGATAATTAAAAAATATATGTGTTGTCTATGAAAGCAGTTAGTATTGTTAGTTTTAGATGATTAAAAACTAGTTCCTAGTCACCTTATTATTCCATACCATATAAGTATTTAAATTATATATTTATTTTCAACATTTTAAAATTTCTTCCTTGAAGTTTCAACATTAATTCAACTTTTAGTATAAAAAAGTCTATGATTTAATGTTTTATTAGGTTAAAAATAAATATTAAAGCGGGAAACCTTCTAAACTGATCAGAAACTAGTTCCTTAACGGTACTTTGAATCAAGTGGTCCATGATTCGAGTAGACTTCGAAGCAAAGGAAATTCGAAGAAATGGAAACAATGTGCAGAAATTGTTCCGTGAATGCTCGTCATCGACACTATTGCAAGTAGATGGCATCGGTTGCAGCGAGGCAGGCTGATTCTCTTATTGCTGACTGATCGATCAGTATCTCGAAGAATGTAATTAATGTGCAGAGTTAGTATGATCGTGGCAAAGAGAGGTGTGTTTCGAGGGATGTGATTGTCGCATACCAATCCCTCTTTCGCCAAACCAGTTGGCGGGGACACGAGTATCCGATCCTCGGCCTTCATTTAATGTTACTTTCATACTCGCATCTGGCTGTTCCGCAGGAACTTTATTATTGGCAAAACGATGATGCATGAATGGAATTAACTGCAGTTCGGTTAAGCGCTATCTTTAATGATCTACCTTTACGAGGTCTAATAACACTGATCGTCGATAAAGTAATGCATTAAAATACCTGGGAGAAACTGCGCCTCTAATTAAAACAGCATCTGCTCCATTTCACTTTAATTTGTCAAGGATACTCAATTTACAGGGTAAAGTTCCATTCGCCGGGACGAAGGAAGCCTTGAAATTCGGGATAATCGTAAAAAGGCAACGTGATCCCACTGATCGTGAGAATCGACTTCGTTTCGACGCGAAGCATCAGTTTCACCAGCTTTAAACAGGGAGCACAGACGAAGGAAACGACTTTCCATGAAAATGCGTGCGCCTGTGTGGGTGCATCTTAGCACGGTACGATGGCTAGCCGTAATTAACATTAAATGCAAGAGTGGCGAAGACGATAGGTGCCAGCCAATTAAACACGGAACGCGATCCTCGCTATCGCGGCGAAACGTTCGCCGCTCACATCCTCTGGAACAATGCGCGTTTGTTTCCATTTTTTATCCGCCTGGATCGCTTGGATTTTCGCGTTACGCGCGTTGCACGCCGCTGGGAGATCCTCCGAGCGTCTGGCGATCCGTCTGGCCGATAATGCGATCGCGGATGCCGCTGACGGGCGATAAATCCATTCGCCAATTCGCGTCCCGATTTCTGGATAGACGTTTCAACGAGAGCCGTCCGATCTCCGGTTGAGGCGTAAACAGGAAAGTGAGAGGTGCCGAGGGTTTAACGCGCTCCGAGCGCTCCTCGTTCTCGTCCAGCGACGTCCTCCTCAGCATCGATCCCGTCGAGGCGCTTCTATTCTCCCCTCGAGTGCCCAGAAGTTCAACGCGATCTCCCGTCAAATGTCACTCACGCCTCGGGACTCGAGAGATTTATTGTTCCGATACTATCTGTATCGCGACGCTGGGCGATGGTGTCGATGATCACGATTCAGTCGCGCGGATGATCTCTCGCTGGAAGCCTGGCTGATGAAGACGGATGAACGGCCGAGGGACAGTCGATGGAAGGCGCGAACACGCGAATGCACTCGCGCGAGGCAACCGCGAGCTTCGAGTCCCGGAATAGCGGGCAAATTGGCGCGAAGGCACGGATCTTCGATTAATGATGTTCAATCGGCGATACCAGCGTCTTATCAGCGTCGATGACCTTGCGAACGGGACACTGGGAAGTACTTGTAATTTGTCACTTCAGAGTGCAAGGATTTTAAGGGGTAACACCACTCTAGAGGCAGAAAAAAATACCTAAATTTGACAATTTATTTTGGGAGTATGACGAACGGAATAGAATTTCTTTTCAGAGGGTTTATTTAACACATATTGAAGTACGAAAAACAATTTTTTTTTATTATCATTTTCATACAAAATGGCGGCGACAGGGCCCGTCGTCGAAACCACTTCTTTCAAACTGGGAGGACGGATTTCTCGGAGACTATTGCATGGATCGATTTGAAATTTTTACAGTAGCTTCACAACAATATTCTCGTTGGAACTACGTGGCCGTTTTTTTGATTGAGTGTAAACTCTTTTTTTTATAAACAATTTAATGCTCATGTTTAGGGCAAAAAATCAATTCATTTCTTAAAAAGTGCACCACTTCCACAAAAATTGATTAAAAAAAAAACCCCCTACGTACTTCCAAAGCCAATTGTATATAGATTATACATTTTTTTTATTTTTTGTTCCCGGACTCATACATGCCGAGAAATCCGTCCTCCCGTGGCGGTGTTTTCAAAAAAGCTGTTTTCGCCGACAGGCTCTGTCGCCGCCATTTTGTATAAAAATGACAATAAAAAACATTGTTTTTCGTACTTCAATATGTGTTAAATAAACCCTCTGAAAAGAAATTTTATTCCGTTCGTCATACTCCCAAAATAAATTGTCAATTTTAGGTCTTTTTTTCTGCCTCTAGAGTGGTGTTACCCGTTAATATTCCATTGCGATTATCCAGCACACTACGATCACGCGGACAATCTATTCTGAGAATCGGTAGGGAGATACTCAAAAGCAGCTTGCACCGAAGCCAAAGGTATCACCGTCTCACCGCCAAGTCCAGCGTCGAGTGTCCATCGTCTCCATTTTTTACCACCTCGTTAACGACACAAGAACATTCGACGTCCAGAAGACTATCTCCTCAGCTTCGTCCGACCAGCACCCTTTATCTGTGCATCCACCTTTGGGGGGCCATTTTCGGCCACTTCCAGGGCGATCGAAGGAACGCGGTATCGTATTAGCGAGTCGATTTGAAAAAAAAAGCAAAGCACCTCGCTGTTTCCTCGACGAAGAGGTCCGCCAGCGATTCCTAGCCAGTCGTCCTTGAGCGAATCCCGTGACCCGAGAGAGTCCACTATGCCGATCAACCCTGGTCAACGCTTCCTCCGCGCAGCAGGGCGTGTCTGGCGTGGAAAAGGGCGGCCATATTCCACCGAGGCGAACATAATCGTATTTCCAGTATCCTCCGGGATTCTGATAGTCGTTTTTTTTTTTTTTTCAACCGTCAGATCCGTCGAACGGCAGGGATGGCCGATGGAATGCAACCGTAGAAGGCGACGAGGCGGTGGAAAGCCTCGAAACGATCGGTATCAGGTGTGTGAGTCCCGGGGAACTTTCGTGTTCCGCGGCGACGCTTTCAATTATCGGCGATGCAAGAATTTATATACGCTTCCTGCACGCTCCCGCCGGCATAAGAAGCGACAGAGACGCGGCTCGCTCAACTTTTTCCCCCCGCTGTTCCGCGGCTGGTTTGCATGCCTCCGCGTCGCCCGCTCCGGGTATTTTGGATTCCTTGGCTCTTGCCCGTCGCTGGGCTTTATCGGCGTTCCTCCTCGTCGGTGAAGCCATCGATAATGGAAGATTAAAGCGCCCGTCGAACGGCCGGGAAAAAGTTCCACGTCCAGGGAGATGGAGTCGTTCACTTTGATGTCCCCTGCGCCACGCATACCATGGCAATTCGCTCGTTATCCCCAGCTCCATTCCCACACTTCCCGAACAGTCCCTCGCCCGAGCAATTTTCCATTTTCACGGTCCTATTCCACGGGATTCTGCATTCCTTTAGAAGGAACACTTTGCTCGGACTCGTGGCTGGAATAATCCTCCCGTAGTTTCATATTTTACGACACCTAAATTACCCCTAAGCAACCCTGTAGAAACTTGGCGAGGCTTAGATCTGCGCCGTGCTTTCTTCGACTATTGCACGGTCAGGATGATAGAACGCGGAACAGGAGCAGGAGCAGCTCGCAAAGGAAAGAGTTTGATAAGAAACTTCGTTCTCAGGATGTGAACGATCCTCCCCGTGGAACGGAAAAATTATGCTAATGCAAAACTGAGTTGTACGCGATCACGTTGCCGAGGAGTTTCTTACGGGACCTCGGAACCGCTCCAAGCACGCTGGTTTATTGCGAAGCACACGCGGCGTGTGTGGTGGCCAGGCGGTCAGATCGTTGTTTCCCACCGCCCGTCTGCTCCACTCGCGTCGATGCATCTGCAATTTCTTCGGGGTGCAGAATTGAACGCGACCGTAATGACTTTCTTTCGCGATCGCGCGAAATTGCTCCGCCTCGGACATGATCGAGCGGCCAGGTTCTTTCGGACCCCCGTTTCTTATCCATTCGCAGCGCGATTGTCCTTAATCGAATTGGAGTTCAGCTTTCATAGAGGTAGAGTGGAGGTTTTATGGTGGTAGCGAGTCGTAAGAATGTTAATTCGTTTCCCACTCGACGTGTCTCCCACGCGTGCGTGGGTGTTGCCAGACTCCGAATCAGAATCTCTACACTTGTCGATGCATGTAAATGGGGAAAGAATAGCTGTGCGGCGTGTTTCGTTGCTCGTAGATACATGATTTATCCTATTTGACTCCAGCCGCCTTGTACATTCTACTCGCAGCGGTGAGATAATATCTCTGGTACCATCAATTGCTGAGTAACCCGAGTAGAGCGTCCGTGTCACTCCACTTGCCATTCCCATTGGCCAGGGGGTTAAATCCCAAGCGCTGTTCGAGGTTAAACCCTCGGGGGCCTGAAGGAAGTTCCCTTGGAAGCGCTCGCGACACAGCCGAGTATAATATTTCGCTTTCGTTGCCATGCTAACTAGCATAAATCGCATCGCGTGCGCCCGAATGGATGCCTTCGCTGTATTAAATCGAATCGCGTTACGCAGCCGTAATGTCGCTTCCTCGATCGTGCCTCGGATTACAACGGGCGCTGGAAAGAGGAGGAAGAGGGGCACGCCGGGGAAAACGCATTTATGAAAACGCAGGATGCGATGACCGCGGTTATTCAATGCCTGGTTTGCGCGTCGCGCTGTTCCCTGCCATAATTTGCAATCTCCTGCGCGGCCGGCTGGCAGATTTTATTACGCGAGGACGTTGAACGCGTGGTCCCGTGCCACCAAGGTATTTCATAGAAACGAGCGTGTTGATTTTTCGACGATCGAGCCAGTTGTGGCGAATGGCTGGATTGAAATACCATCGGCGATCGAATCGTCTCGTTGTCGAGTATCTGTCGGCTAGATTCTTGTTCCACGGGAGATTGCATTCGGCACTACATTTGGGCCAAGTTATGCGGAAACCTACCGACCCTCGAAATGACAAGAAATTAAAACACAATACGAATCCTATAATTTTGTGATGTTTATTTTGCAAAAAATGAACAACCCATAGAACAATACTTGCGTTAATACAATTATTAAAACTGCCAACCATAGTTCCATTTCAGGATTAAAAAACAAGAACTACTTGCATAAATTTTAAAATAACATTAATTATGCTACCCAATAGAAATAAAGCAACTTTTCCTTAACAATTAAAATCTTCAAACTAAAGCTCAGTTTCAGATCATTGAGTGTTGGTAGCTTTCTCACTGACTCGGCCCATTTGTCTCTATTTATATCCATGCTAATACTGAAGTGACTTTGCCAATATCTGTGCGAAAGATACAAGCACGGATAATTCTACTGATTATTTATTTTCCGATGGCTCTAAGAAAATGAGAGGATGCTGTATTTTCAAGCTCGTTCTCAGGCAAGTAGCCATAAATATCATCACGTGCGAACAGCGAATGGATCGTCGCCCAAAGCCGAGAAACCCTAGCCCTAGGCGCGTTATCTTGGCGATTCTCTGGCGCAGGATCTATCCGCGCGTTATTTATGCGACTGGTTCGTCACGCTGGATAGACTTTCGTCCTCCGAGGAACGTGGACCGGCTGCTAGAGAGTCCAGCCTCCGACTGGCTGACCTCCTTTGCCATTTTTACGCGGCGGACACTCACGTGCGAGTACCGGCTGGCCGTCGCGTGTCACGCTTTATCGCGTCTCCTCCTGTTTCGCGTTCACGTGCTGGGCTCGCGCGTGAACCCGTGAGCGTGGAACGTGTTCAGGGACGATGACTGTTGCATGGCAGCCTCGAGAAAGCAAGGGAATGAAATTGACGGAGATTAGGTATCGAAGGACAGTCAGATTGAAATTTGAGGATCGAGCTACTCAGTTTTAAAGGAACTTTGACTGTTAAAAAAGAGGGATAGATGCCAAAGATTACTCAGTGCTCTAGCTTCTTATTAGTTCGTCACAGACTATCGCTAGCATTGTCAATTGTCCTCGTTCTAATCGATTGCATCGGTACCTATCTTCGCGACACGATTCTTCCTATCGTCCTGTGATAAGACTGGAACGCGTCTGCAGATTGCAAGACGCACCGAGGGAAGTTAGTAGAGTCATGGCTGCGTTTAGATGATGAATATTTCAGGTGTCGTGCACTCTTGAAGGCGTAGGATGATCCTCGGGGAGAATAAATAGTAATTTCCTAGTCACGTGTGAAAGTACCTTAGGAATCCAGTGCCTGAGCCGGTCCCCTGACCTTTGCTGCCGTTGGTTCTTGACTGCTCCGTTGAGTCGCATGAAAGAGGCTGGAGAATGGTACAGTGGGCACTGTTGATGATTTTCGAGGTACTCGATCGTGGGACGAACTTTAGTCAGTGTAATTAGAACTGTACTTTGGGTATCAAGAAATACCAGAGGCGCAATCTTCCCTTGCCTATTCCGTTGTCGTACCAAGTGTTTGGTATCATTTTCCAAGTGCGGGTCTTTGGTACGCGCCCGAACCGACCAATGCTCTTTCTGATCGTCGATTGCACACACTGTACGCATGCAAAGTTGGTTCACCGGCGGCATCTCGACGACCAGCCGACTCCGTGATTTAATGCCGAGGCTCGTCTTCAATAAGGTCAAGACCTGGTTGCATACCCTCGATCGTCTTCGTTCCCAATCGGTTTTCACGGAAACTGGGGAATGCCGATGGGACGATGCAGAAACGAGTCTCTCGCATCTCTTTCACCAACTGTTATAAATATCCCCATGATCCAATTAAGACTCCACTTATTTTCATCCCTTCCATTAATAATTCACTCCTCGCGAGTGAAATTTCAACGTTCCACGCTGCTGCACCAATAAATGACCCACTAGTACCTTCCTCCAGTTTGCGTCAGCCTTTCTCTGCTCCGTCCACCATCATCCAAGCGTCACCACTATCATCGCCGCTCCGAGTATCCCGCAAAAACAGAGCATCGCGAAGGTCAAACGACTACCTTGCGAAACTGGCATCGCGGCAGTTGAAGGTTCTTTTTTTCCTGTTGCTTGCAGGATGACGAGCCGCCGGAAATCACGTATTGCGTGGTGGAGCACACGGGCACGCTCACGCTTCAAGCGATGACGCCGACCTTGCCGATGCCAGCCGAGGAGGAGCTGAACAAGATGTTCCTCGAGCTGGTCGACGAGCTGGACCTGACCCAGGCCAACCGTCAGGCGGTTCTGGCGCTTCCAGCGAACAAAAAGTGGCAGATATACTGCTCCAGAAAAGGGAACGGCACGCTGGAGAACGGCGGGCTAAGGACCACGGACCTCAGCGGCGATCCGGAGGACTACATCAACAGGGTGAGGGGCATCGCCAGCGTGAGTATCGAGCAAGAAAAGAGGGATAGCCATTGGTCATTTAGATAGGAGTACAAAGGTGTCTAATAGCGTGCGTAAATTTTCAGAGTCCCTTTCCCGAGGAGGGCGAGGAGGTCTCGAATCAAATGCGCCAGGTGGAGGCCCTGAAGACCGCCCTGAGGACTCAGCCGCACAGCTTTGTTCTCAGGTTCATAGAACTCGATGGGCTGAACGCTCTGCTGCAAGTGCTCGGCACCATGGACGCGGAAGCAGCGAACAGTAACCTGCACACGAGCGTGATAGGGTGCCTGAAGGCGCTGATGAATAACTCGGTGAGCAAGCGATCCTCGAAGGATCCTACGGTATAGCCGCTCGCGCGAGAAAGGGTCTCTATGCGACGATGAAATGTTACAGAACGGAAGGGCGCACGTTCTGGCTCATCCGACCGCCATCAACACGATATCGCAGTCGCTGGCGACTGAGAATATAAAAACGAAGATCTCCGTTCTGGAGATCCTGGGCGCCGTTTGCCTGGTCCCGGGCGGCCATCGAAAGGTCCTGGAGGCTATGCTGCACTTCCAGCAGTACCACTCCGAACGAACGCGCTTCCAGAGCATCATAAACGATCTGGACAAGAATTTCGGCATCTACAAGGACAACCTGTCCCTGAAGACCGCCATCATGTCGTTCATCAACGCTGTGCTGAACTACGGGCCCGGCCAGGTTACCCTGGAGTTCAGGCTGCACCTGAGATACGAGCTGCTCATGCTCGGTATCCAGCCGATCATCGAGAAGCTCAGGAAGTACGAGAACGAGACGCTGGACAGGCATCTGGACTTCTTCGAGATGGTGAGGAACGAGGACGAAAAAGAACTGGCCAGGAAATTCGAGAAGGAGCACGTGGACACGAAAAGTGCCACCGCGATGTTCGACTTGCTGAGGAGGAAGCTCAGCCACACTGCTGCCTATCCTCATCTGCTGAGCCTGCTGGAGCACTGCCTCCTCTTGCCTCGTGGGTTTCATTTTGTGACATCTTTTTATTGTACTTAGTAGGCGATAGATTGTAAGAGTATTTGGATTCTTTCTGTTGTAGTGGATTATGGCTCGCATCCCCAGCACTGGCTGCTCTTCGACCGAATCGTGCAGCAAATCGTCCTCCAGTCGGAAGGGAACGACACAAGCACCGCGAGGAACCCCGACGTGGCGCCCATCGACATCAACGTGAAGGAAATCGTGCACTTGCTCGCAAAGGAAGAGGAACTGGTCGCGGCCAGGAAGAAGGCCGAGGAGCTCGAGCGGGAAAACTCGGACATGTCGAGCAGATTGGCCAAGAAGGAACAAGAGTTGGATCTTAGGACACAGGAGAAAGTAATTTGAAACGTCGCCGCGACAGACGCGTCTTTCCTCGTTTCTCGAGTCTATGAATCTTTCTTTGGATTGCAGGAAGACATGGAGGCCAGCCTGGCGAGGGTCAAGGAGCGTCTCGAGAAGGAGACGTCGATGCATATAGAGACGAAGCAGAGGATTTCAGAGCTGCACGACAACCTCGAGGCGCTGTCGCGACAGATAAACAACGAAAAGTCGGAGAGAAAGCGGCTGGAACAATTGGTGGCTTCTGGGAGCTTGCCTGACGACGCCAAAGCGACGATTAAAATCGTCGACGACGAGGTCCTCGAGAAAGTCGAGGCGAAACCGATGCCTCCACCGCCGCCACCTCCGCCATTGGCACCTCCTCCACCGCCCTGTTTGATGCCAGCAGCTCCGCCTCCCATGAAGGTGCGAATATTCCTCCACTTTCGTAGAATTCTTCATCACTAATCAGTTTAGACGTAGGGATTCAGTTAGCGCCATCGAACTCTGAGTAATCTAAAGGGAAAATCGTAAATAGGTGGAGATAATCAAGAATGTTCCTCAACCAAGCAACCCCCTGAAATCCTTCAACTGGTCGAAGATCCCCGAGCAGAAGCTACAAGGCACAATATGGTCGGAGCTAGACGACACCAAGCTGTACAACGTCATGGACCTGGAGTCTATCGATAAGATTTTCTGCGCCTATCAGAAGAACGGCGTGTCTGCGGAGGGCTCTATCGAGGACCTGAGGACTCTGGGGAAGAACAAGAAGACCATGTCGGTGATCGACTCGAGGAGGGCTCAGAACTGCACGATATTGCTGTCGAAGCTGAAAATGTCTGACAACGAGATCACGAGAACGATCCTGTCCATGGACCAGCAGAATATCTTGCACATAGATATGGTCGAGCAGCTGTTGAAGTATATTTCCTCGTCGGAGGAAGCAGCCCTATTGGACCTGCACCAGAAGGAGCTTCAGAACAGGGCTGACTGTTTCCTGTACCAAATATCCAAGTAGGTAGTTTGTTGTTGTTTTGGTCTTCTAGTGTCTCGAGATAACGATTTCCAATACGGTTGTATCAACGTCTAGCAAACACGACACTCGAGCTGATAGATTGTCAGTAACGTCCGACTAGTAGGATTGATCTCGATGAGGCGATGTTTGTAGAATGTCTGCAGAGACACCGTGATTCCACATTGTAATAGAAAGCAATGCAAACTGCTTATGTGTATTAATTCTATTCCAGAGTACCACACTACGAGCAGAGGCTGCGATCCCTCCACTACAAGAAGAAGTTCGCCGCCAGCATCGCGGAATTGACGCCGAGAATGCGCGCGGTTCTCGAAGCTAGTCGACAAGTGGCCAGGTCCAGGCGGCTCAGGAAGCTCCTGGAGTTGGTCTTAGCTCTAGGGAATTACGTGAACCGCGGGAACGCACGTGGCAACGCCTGCGGCTTCCGCTTGGCCTCCTTGAACCGTCTAGTCGACACCAAGTCATCTTGCTCGAAAGGCACCACTCTGCTGCACTACTTGGTCCAGATACTGGAGTCTAGGTTCAGGGAGGTGCTGGACATCGAGGAGGACATGCCGCACGTTCGAACAGCGGCTAGAGTGAGCATGGCTGACTTGCAGAAGGAGGTGGCCAACCTGAAGAATGGCCTTCAGGATGTTCAGAGGGAAATTGGTGGGTTGGATTGAACTACTCGTAGCAATTGGCACACCTTCTTCTCAGAATCTTCACAAACAGCTAGTCTTTCATCTCATGAGCAACTTCGATAATCTCGAGTTTCCTTGATTCTTTCTAGAATTCCATCGTGGCCAGTCTCAGGTACTCCAAGGCGACATGTTCCTACCTGCGATGAGGGACTTCCAGGCCCAGGCCACGTGTAGATTAGCTGAAGCGGAGGATCTGTTCCAAGATATGAAAACCAGAGTAAGTTGAGTAGAGTAAAGCAAGCCAGTAGAGCGAGGATGAGTTGAGTGAGGCTGGTGTCTTCTCTGAAACAGTTCGACCGAGCTGTAAGACTGTTCGGCGAGGATTCAGCGGGCGTGCAGCCGGACGAATTCTTCGGGATCTTCGAGAACTTCCTGCAGGCGTTGGCTGAAGCCAGACAGGATGTCGAGAACATGAGGAAGAAGATAGAGGAGGAAGAGCGTAGGGCGAAACAGGAGCAAGAAGTGAGTCACTCTTTCGAGATCCGGATAAGGGAAGGTTTTAATTCATCGGCGTAAGATCGATCTTCAAATGTGTCTTTAAAAAAAATGTTGCAGCTCCGAAAGAGGACGATGGAAAGGAAGAATTCTCGCGAGGGGATACTGAACAGCATCTCGTTGAGCAAGAAGAACGAGGCGAACAGCAACGGCCAAAATGACAATAAGGGTGAATTCGACGATCTGATATCAGCCCTTCGAACTGGCGACGTGTTCGGCGAGGACATAGCAAAATTCAAACGATCGAAACGGCGACCTGTGACGCCCAGTGGTCAGGAATCGCGCAGACACAGCGCCCACAGGGAAGACTCGAGAGAACGGCATTGAAGTCTCCAATGGGGTTGATGCTGATCACTCAGATACCACGCTAAAGCCTATGGCACGATTTATCCTAGCCATGCAGCGGTCATTTCAATCTGTCGAGCGTTCAGAGGAAGATGTAAACGGTCGGTAGAGCTGGGTCAGGGATATTGTGTTCGAGGAATTTCGTTCCTTCGTGTAGGAAGAAAGTTATGAATTGAAATAGCGAATACGAGGAGTAGGGCACATGTAAATAGAGTAAAGACGAGGCGAATATACGTTTCTGTCGTAAGTTTCTTTTCATCGATTACGTAGAATTATTTCCATACACGATTCGTGTTTCATTGTCTTTGAAGCAGTCTTCCTTCTCCCTCGCTTGCCACTCGTCTGGCAACGATCGTTTCGCACGAACAGTTTTCTGAATTAATTAAATTTCTTCGTTAGGTATCTGTCGTTGAATTAAGAGTTACTTAGAAAAAGAACCAAGATATACAAACACTCTCTGCTGCATAATCATTAAATTTAGAGAGTCAAAGTATGAGATACTTAGCGGCGTGTTAGTGGCTCGCCATTTCGAAGCTTTTTCCATGCAAACGGAAGTGAGACGTTCATTTTCAGCGCTGTTCGCGTGAATTGAGGTCAGCGGTGTCGAAATTAAAAGTTGAACGAAAAGTAGGGGCTGGAATAGAAATTTGTACATTGTTGAAGTGACTGTGTTACGAGTCAGATTTCGCGCGATCATTTTTCTGTACATAGTCATTACGTATTCCCTTCGTTGACGTTACTCGCGGTTCGAGGGCAGTGATTTGTAAAACTTCGATGAATGAACTTCGTAACAATCGGACCAATGAACATTTCCACGAAGGTCGCTAGAACGGTAGAAACGCTTGGACCTTCGTACATCAGCAGATTTCTTTTTCTAGAAACCAGACGCTTCTTTCGAGGAACGAATCTTTTTTCTATGATACCTAGAGACATACGGAAAGGGCCTAGGGGTGGTATCTGATTACCAACCCCGCGTAATCTACAAGTCTGATTTTTGTATCTTAGAGAACGACGAGCGCGTAACGATGCATCGATTAGATTATTTAGGGGCTCGTTAACAATTGCCAGGTGGTTGATGGAATTCGTGCTAGTTCTTGGTGTGTAGGCGGCGAAGGCGGTGCGCCGAAACGATTAGACAGAGTTCGTTTGTATAGTAGTCGATGTTTTGTAAGCTTTTGTATTTTTGTAAATATTCAGTATCGATGTCTCGTTCTTGTAGGGGGTAACCGCTCGACAAGAATTAATGTCCAGCTAATATATTACTGCGTCTTTAATGTCACATGTATTAATATATGAAGAAATAAACCGAATAAATACTAAACTCTAATGTACGTACAATGTTTTGTGGGGCAATTTCATCAGCTGGCAACGTGATTTATAAACATACGCAAGGGTTCGTTTAAGCTCCTTCGTTTCTTGCGCTTTATCTTAGTAAAACAGTATCATAATGGATGAAAAGAAAAATTTGAGTCCTTGATTCAAAAACTAGAAACTTCTACAGGCGATGATGTATGGAAATTTACTTAATTCCTCCTGCTAGTAGGAAGTAGGGCTGGGACTATTCGAATATTTTACAAGTATTCGAATGCTACGAATAAACTTCGAATATTTCAGTATTCGAATGTTATTATTCGAATACTATTCGAATACTGATGTATTCGAATACCGATGTATTCGAATAGTATGGTGTGAATTATAAATCAAGTTCTTTAGGTTCATTTTTTTAGAAGCATTTATTTATTCAGTTGTGAGTTCGTTAGTTTGTCAGGGTGAAATCTTGTAAGCTAATTTTGACCCACTTCAACATATCCGATCGGCTTGAAACTTTGCACACATATGTAATTCCGATGACAATACAATATTTTCACTAAAAAGCATGAAATACTTTATGGTGAAATTTCTTTTTAAAAACAAGCTTTTATGAAAATGTACTAAAAAGGAACCAATATTTTTGATACCGGCCGAAATGACGGCCTGGGAAGAATTCCCTCATAGGGTGGATGTACCAGTAAATGAACACGTACCAGTGAATGGACATTTTATATTAACATGAGTAAAATAAGTTATTAAAATAAGCAACTAATTAATTAGAGACTTCTTTTAATTTCTTGCTTCATATCCAAACAATTTTTGCAGCACGTGGAATCAATCGCACTGCAAACATAATTTTATAAAAGTGTTCATTCATTAGCCTTAAGTGTTCATTTATTGGTACTTTTTTTATTTTTATTATTTGATAATTAGTTAGAGGGTAAACGCACCAATAAATGAACACTTAAGACTAATGAATGAACACTTTTGAAATATTTCAAACTAACGAACTCACAACTGAAATTAAATAAAAGCTTGTAAAAAATGAACTTAAAAAACATTATTTATAATTCACACCATACTATTCGAATACGTCAGTATTCGAAAACATCAGTATTCGAATAGTATTCGAATACTTGGATATTCGAATTATATTCGCCAAATAATTGAGCAACTGAAGTATTCGAATATTTGAATACCGAAAATTCGACAAATAGTCCCAGCCCTAGTAGGAAGGGTGTGTAAGGTCTACAAGGGCTCCAGTACATTTCACTGAATTTGTCTCGGTCGATAAAGATACATTCTCACTTTTTCCCTTATTGTCGAACGTACTATTTTGTTTTAATTCTTATCCCTAATAGCATTGTAGTATTTTTCCATTCTGAATCAATAATATTGGATGTGGCACAAAAATAATTGGGAATAAAAAATTTACATTAGATGTTAGGTTTCTTCTATACCTCGTCAGTGATAAGGTTGAACTTCCTCCCTATAGTACCTCTGCCTCCACAGATGTCACCATACTGTCGAATATCGAAGCTTTTGGGTCACCTTTGCATAAAATTCAACTGCTTATGCATTGCTGTATAAAAGATGCATATCTCCAAAATGAATATCTCCAATCTTAATTATTTGTTTCTTTACCTTCAATAGCATCTAACTGAAATGATTCTCTTTCGAAAGAAAGTGTTTCTAATACCTTCTTTAGCTGTCTATACTGTGCGCCGGCGAATAATACGAGAAATCAATTAAAGGAATTAACAGAAACGCGTGGTTGTGCAGTGCGATAAAATTTCAACCGTATTAACGACTTTCGGTGGGCGTTCGTTAAAAATTTAGGCCACAAACGTATTTTTATATAGGCGCGCACCAAGCATTGGAACCGCGCGACAATTAATAAACTTTTAATTGATTTCTCACGTCAAAGGGTTTTTTATATCGGACCCCATTACCGTCTAATAATGATCAAAAGAGTTTCACGATACATCGGGGTCCATTATTCATTTCTTTTCAATCAGAATTATTATTTCGGTTCTGCGGAATATCCAAGAGCGTCGTTAAATGTAATTGTCAGCTTTGATAAAACAAAGTCCCATTCCTTTAATATCTCCCTGTCTTCACTGATTATTTCTACTCGAATTTCTAAAATTCTCAGAAGAAATTCAAACAAAATCACTGCTCTGTAGACACTACCTGTAATTCGCATGATTAAAGCTACAGAATATTTCACAACATCTGCTGTCAACAGAAAAATAAACTGATTACTGCAGACGAAATAAATAATTTTACAGCAGAGTCTTCTAAAACATACCTACCTAAATCAAAGATGAGCGAATAATCTCAAAGACCTGAAATCGCCCTAAATAAACTCATCGAAATAGTTACTTTTTTCCAGGCTATGTCTCGAAAAGTGGTAGCGAGTGAAAGGACAAAGACGGCCAAGAACAACGCAGTACCATTTTGTTCAGAAACTTTATTCATTACATACACTAGCCGACTACTATGCATGCGTTGGGGCATTAGGATACAGGGAGTCCGCTTGAGATCCGAAGCGCGTTGTTCAATACGTCTGAAACAACAGCGATGTTCCATTTCGTTATTTCGTTTCACCCTTGCCTCCGTGGAGCATGTGGTTACCTCATCCCGTAATCGATTCGTTTAAATTATACTGCGTTACGTTACTTGCTTATAGTCCGGTGGGTCTAAGACGAACGAAACCCTCTGCCGATCGAGACCCCCCCAGATGATTGGGGGGGAATCTCTTTCGTCGTTAAAAAAAAGGTGCAAAAGTGACGCGATCAGAAGCAAGAGCTGAAATGTTCGGGGATGCAAAGTGGTCGATCGTGGGATCGACCCTGAACGCAAAGCTGCAAAGAGGCTCGTCCGACTTAGTATGCCTCGTAACCACATACATTCGTATTTATATCTTTTATATATATTTATATATATATATATATATATATACTTTGTATTTATATATTTATATACAGTGGGCAGGGCTAAGGTAACGGCGGCATAGTGGCGCGAAAACTCGTATCCAAGTGAAAGTGTAATAATTAAAAATAGTTACAAACTATTATTACAAATGCAATAATTATAAATTGCCCCTGTGGCACCTGCATCCCCATCGGGCACTGCTTTTTCCCTTAACCGTAGGAAGTCGAAAAGATGTGTGGGAAATAATCGAACGTTGTATTGAACAATTGCAACTCTCGTTTCGGCACGATTTCAGACTCCTCTTTGACCGAGGATAACGCGCCGAAACCACCAATTTCTGTCCTACATATTGATTCCTACGAGTTTCTCTTTCATCATTGAAGACGCCATTACCTCGAGGACCGCCTCACGTAAATTGTGTATTCGTAAATAAAGTATAATGCCTTACCGATCTAAAACTTATACCGACATATTGCACATTTGACAACAGTTACATCTTCTTTAAGTACTTGGGTATAGGAAGTGTTCGCTAATAGACATTTTCTGTTGCACTCTCTCCCTCTCATACTCCCTTGCTCTCTCTCTTTCACACACACTCTCTCCATTTCTCTCTCAGAAACGCACAGGTGCGCTCGTGAAATTAATTCAGAATTTTCGCATTTATCGCGGAATTCCTCCAGTGTCCTCCGTTCCTCGAGGGCTGGATAGAACACCCTTTTAAAGCAACGCCCAGGCAGCGTGCTCCGGGTGAATTTCGATGTGTCGCTTCTAATTCGTTACTCCTTCTCACCCGTCACTGTAATTCATCGGACTCGTCGTTCGTTGCAGGTCGTTCGGTGATCTAAAGGCGAAATCTTCGTTTCCATGCAGGCACACGCGCTGTCAGCTCGTTGTACTCAACGTCGCGGTGCAACACACACAGACACACACACACGCATACATACACTTAACACACACGCGTCGCCGTACATATGTATATATTTATATATCCGTGTATATATAACGTATACAACCGGATCGTACACGTTATACATACACTCGCACTATTCGAAGCGACTATAACTTCTAATTAGTCATTCGCGTTCCACTTTCGCGTCGAATCATCGGCGGCTCGCTAGAAACATCGGCGACTTCTAACATCAACCGGCCGTTAAGAGGCGCGACTCAATACCGTCGAGAAAGTGGAGAGAAATCGCGAGATCGAGCCGATATCGATGCGTGGAGGCGAGAGCGTTTCCGCTACGCGATCGATGATTCGTCATTGTACCGGCCGTCCATAGGCCACCGTTTCGTTGATGAGGACCGACTCGAAGTAATTCTCGTTGTTCGTTCTCGTTTCACGGCCGACGTTGGCCCCGTCGTCGTGCCGTCGAGTTTCGTTCCGAGGGAGAAACGCGAGAACTGCCGTAGGCCCTGCGCGATGTCGGCCATCGCTTCGATGATACAGCCTGGATGACGATCGTCCGGGTGCGAACGATCTATTCGTTGTGTTTAGCGGGTTGTGTCGTCTGTACATCCCCTAGGCGGCTTCCTCCAGACTGTTTACCCTGATTCGCGGAGATCAGCCTCGATAACTCTGTCGCGGAAAGCTCCCCGGGGATCGACTTGCCTGTAAAACCGATCTGGGCGATCTCCTCCGAGTGCTTCCCGTCGCCTCGAAGAATAATTTCGAATGCTCCTCGGTGTATTTTGCTCGCGAGATTTCGCTAGGATCTGTGCTCGACGGAGACGCGGCGGTAATATTCAAACGAATTGCCGACGCCCCCAGGAATGATCGGTCGGTGATGGACCGTTACTTTCTCTAAAGTGTCTGAAACGTTTCGTGACTTGAAGGATTCGCAAGGAAATCGCGGGAACTGCGATTAAACGGAGGCGTGAAGCGTGCTTGACGGGGGGCCCGCTGTGTACGATGTGCTGGTGGGCACTGCCGTGGGCTGCAGGCTCAGTTGCAGCTGGTGCTGCTGAGCTTTCGCTCTCAGACAGGCGATGCTCTCGTTCCTAAGCTGCTCTGTGTCCTGGACCATTCCTGCGAGACAAAAATCCCGGGTGGTTAGTCACTGGCTTGCTGGCAACCGATCGACAGCGATCCAACGAGCTACAAGTTTCTAGCAGAAGTAAGGGAGGAAGACTGGTGCCCCTGCCAACTCTTCAGAGGACGAAGAATTGCGCCAAAGTGCTGTTTACTTAGTAGGTACCGTAAAATGGGGGAACATTGGCAGGTTTTTGATACATTTTGTTACATAATGTAAAAATTAAAATGTTTACAGTTGCTTTAAGTATCCTATCATAACATTGCATGTTTCGTGATTGTACTACAAGTGTTAAAATGCATAAAATTTTTGTCATTTTCTTCTTTAATACATGTTAAATACCAGCCGGTACGCGGTAACATTGGCACATCATATAAATAGCAGTAACAGGTTAAGTTTTACTACTCTGAAGTCAGTAAAGACTAGTTCAGACACGTCCAGTAGTTTAGTCGATTAGCAAATAATTTAATCTTTTTTCGTGTGTGGATATTAAAATTTAGCCGAGTAGCTTAGTAAAACAATCGTAAATTACTAAATTACTCACTACTCGACTAAATTACTGGACCTGTCGGTTCCAACCTTTAGATACATTGACACTTAAATTTGTTTATTTTATTTTATTTTTTACATCTTAACAAAAAAATCTAATCGTCATCCAGACAGACTGGACATTCATAAGAAATTGTTTCGGTTCCTCGATTACAAGTTCCGCAGACCCACTGACGACACGTTACGCATTGCACCCAGTCAGGACCTTTATATGTTTCCCATTTACATAAACATATTTTGCAGACATTATCGTCTTCCCGTTAGTCGCTGTATAAGTTCTAGGCATTATTGCGATCTAATGTTATTAATAATATAATGTATAACGTAACAAAGTTATCTATTTGACAGGCGATTATTGGATATCTAACCGCAAACGTTGAAACAATTGAATACCTAAAATCTCGATCTCGAATGCGACTTTATATGTTCATGCGTATAGGTGCCAATGTAGCCCCGGCATGTGCCAATGTTATCCCCTTCTGCCAATGTTCCCCCATTTTACGGTATGCTACAGAATCTACTGATAACCAGAAGGAGACACTACGTTAGATTCGTTGACCTGGGAGAACACTTACGTCCCTTCGAATCTTCGCGCGATATTCACTGGGCGAGAGAAGTAATGGAAATATTACCTGTCGAGGAGGAAGGCCCCATGCCATCCTGGCTCTCTTGTCCACTCTCTGAGCTGGTCGGCCCTCCTTGGTGATGATTATGATGGGGGCTGCTTCCGCTTCCGTTGTGGTCGTTTCCGCTGTCCTCGCCGCCGGACTTGAGGTGTTCCGCCGCTTCGATTGACTTCCGGTGCATCCCTGCGGGGCCACAGTCAATCAGTTCTTGATTATTTTCGATATCTTGACTAAAGCTGCTCGTCTTAGATGATTGAGCTGACAGATACGAACAGAAAAACAAAATTCGGAAATTTGTGGCGCTGCGTGCACTTTTTCATTTTTTTTTTTTTTTCTCTTTAGTTCTCACGTTCATTGAGCGTTGCTGGCTCCGCGGACCCTCGACGATCTGACTTTCAACGAAACGAGCCACCGGCGAGCAGACGGACGGGGCCAGGCCGCTCCCGTCGCACTCGCTGTAGTCCTCGTCGTTTCTCAAAAGCGAGACGTCGAGCATGCTCGCGCGCACGAAGCTAGCAAAGCTTAAGGGGACTAGGCAGTCAGAAACTCGATCTTTTTTTGATGCATTTTTCGAAACTACCACCCTTCCCGATTAAAATGCCGTTTGGTTTATGTTAAAATTCGCAAAATTGAGGATTTTACAGCCGAAAAGGTCGAGCGCGCCATAAACCGTTTCTGCGCGCACGCAGGTAGACTAGATTCCTCTTTCGAAACTTTAAGCGCGTTTTTCTCGGAATCATATTTCCTCTTCGTTTTGCAGTGATTGGGAAAAAACGGAGGTGTCAGTCGATTTGAAAAAAATTCAGCATATATGAAACATGTCTAGTTACGACCTGGACCTACGCATTAGTCTGTAAAAACTCCTGGTTTGTCAAAAAAAAAAAAAAAAAAATAGAATGGCACTTTTCCCTGGCGAAAAATGACGTTTCTTTAAAATTTGCCGTTTTGCAGCCACCATTCCTATAATTTTGATTTTTTTCCTTTTTGAATAGGTGCGGGGCAGAATAGGGGCCACGGCAAAGTATAAATTTCAGAGGATATTTCACAATTAAATTTCTTACGGCCAGAATCACTGCAAAATTACAGCGGCTCCAAAAAAAAACGCCTACATATCAGACGACTGTAGCGCTGTCATACATATGTATATAATATTCAAATCATTTCTTTTTTACTGTTTATAGTATTAATAAACATTACCCGAACGTACTAGTCACAATTTGTGTTCATCTCCTTGTAAATAATTCGCAAAAAATACTTGATTTTCGAGCGATCTGACTGCCTAGTCCCCTTAAGGGGTTAGGCCACCTTGGACGGAGCAAAATTGCAGTCATTTTCGGCATTTTTTTTAGGAAGATAATAAAATAAACAGAAAATTTAATATGAAGCCTGTTATTATACAACTCTCGCCGGAAAAAAATCGTATTTTTTTTCTTACAAAATGGCGGCGGTAGAGCCGTGATACGCAAGATCTTGTGGAGCGACGTTTTCCACGGTGTTCAATCTCACGGCTATACCGTTTGACTTAGAACAAAAAACCAAAAAGATTTATTTTCTGCATGCCTAAAACTATGGAAGTACGTAGGGAAATCCAGAAACATTAATTTGTCTCGAAATGGTGACCATGGAGAGAAAAAGTGCATTTTTTTTTTTTATAAAAGTGTCAATTCCACAGAACATATTCAAGATATCGCAAAACCGCTACGTACTTCCATAGTTTTAGGCATGCAGAAAATAAAGCTTTTTGGTTTTTTGTTCTAAGTCAAACGGTATAGCCGTGAGATTGAACACCGTGGAAAACGTCGCTCCACAAGATCTTGCGTATCACGGCTCTACCGCCGCCATTTTGTAAGAAAAAAAATACGATTTTTTTCCGGCGAGAGTTGTATAATAACAGGCTTCATATTAAATTTTCTGTTTATTTTATTATCTTCCTAAAAAAATGCCGAAAATGACTGCACTTTTGCTCCGTCCAAGGTGGCCTAACCCCTTAATGCACCGGCTGGTTCTTCGGGGACGTTTTTACGGGGAAACATTTGGGGTTTACCTAGCAGCCACGGCGCCACTGACTCGTTCTCCTTGGCGCTCTTCAGGATCGTCTCAGGGAGAGGCAAAGAGTGCCGCACCATCGCACCGTACAGCCCGTACTCCGCCATAATGGTGCTCCTGCCCCAACACTTCTCGGTTTTGCGCCACTTTGCTCTTCGGTTTTGGAACCACACCTGAAACAGTAAGTTCCGGGTGAAGAATGTCGTTGGCGAATGAAGAATCCACGGTGGAACTTCGAAACGTCTCTCCACTGAGCACAGCTTAGCATTGCCTCGATATTATCTACCGATGGAGCTGACATTTAATTAAACACTAAACTCCTATTGATACCTAATTCCCACAATGAAGATCTCTGCGAACTAGGAAGCAGAACAATCTCTATAACAAAACTACCTACTACTAATGACTACAGATATCGCTTCAGTAACGCTTCCGTTACACCCCCAGAAGAATCGCTGTGAAATTCACAGGAGCATCGCTGACCGTGCCCCAGCTTGTCCATTTAATGATCATTGTCTCCTAATTGGGGCGCAATGAGCGCGGCGGCGCGGCGTGCGATCAGTTTCGTCCGTGCGGTTCCATGCCTCCTCATAGTTAACTATTACGCTTAAACGATCGGCTCGGGGTTCGTTATCCTGTTTTTCGCGGTTCGGCTTCCAGTTAGGCTACTTGTTAACGATTCTGATCATCGGACCACCTAGGGCGGGGACGCGTGCCGTCTCCTCGGGACACGCTCCCATCCCCGGGCGAGTTTCAACTTTAACGAGCTCGATTTCCAAGGAGTTTCCCGTGTCGCGAAGCAACGGCAAGTAAACTAATTGTAGCTGTGACATTGGTCGTTGCTAACTTGCGCGTCGCTGCTCCCCGAAGAAGCTACACGAATCAATACGCGATTCTGTACCGCAACGTGGAACCAATCTTTTACATTTCTTCTCGCTATTAACCAGAATAATGGGTAAATATCGTGCTGGACTCTTTCAGCGTGGAGTCCAGTTTCAATGATTCGCCGTGTGCGTACACAGCGTCGATTCCCTTCAACGTTCCGCGTTTGCAACTTGAGACAGTGTTCGGGAAGCGCTGGAGTACTGTGCCGTGCGGTGGAAAGCGATATTCTTGTATAATCGAGAGTAGATCAGCATTTGTAAACGATACCCCTGTGCCACTTTTATTGGTCACCACACTCGTCCGGAAAACCACTACATTCCGCCGCAGTCTATTCCGCGTTTAGTACTCCCGCCTCGTGCGCTAACATCTCTCTATCGATTGTCAAGACTCCGCCGAAGAGAATCGACGATTCTCACAGTTTCGACAGCCTCGAAACAAGTTGGCTGCGCGAGCGGCCAATCCGTCACGCGCTTTCCAGCTCGCAGCGGAGAGAGCGATGCGCGCGATCGTGCCTGGAAGTTATTTAAAAACGCCTGCACACGCATCATTTGCGAGGCGCGTGGTGCAGGCAGACACGTGGGGGAGGCCCCGGGGCCAGGGCGTGTACCAATTTGTAGCAACAATGCTAAAGTCACCGGCAGAATTGGAACCGTAATTCGGGTGAATGGGAACCCGTAGCCCTGTCAATTTGCGCTGCCACCCCGAAATTATCTTCCGCCTAGCCTCGAACGAGCTGGCCCGGCCTTTTTTTTTTTTGCCACCCGCTCCCCCTCCTCTGGCGAGGAAACGCTCATGCAAATGTTGCTCCATTTTCGACAAATGGAACCTTCTATTTGCTTGACAAAAGCAGGGGAGGCAAAGGTGAGTGGCTTCGCGCGGAATAGTTTCTGGACGATGGTGTTGAAAACGGTCGCTGGACTTCGGTTTCACTTGCACCGAGGCGTTGGACGTCGTCGATTCCCGGCGCAGTCGGAAATCGCGCGATGGTTCGTCATCCCGGGAACACGAGAGCGGGAAAGCAGATGTGTGGAGCTTGGAGGAACGAAAGGGAGTGGATGCTACGTCGTGGAAATGGTAATGGTCGCGTGCAGAGAATCCTGCAGGATCTTTCAGGCGCTTCTGTTCGCTGACACGTAAATGATTGTACCGATCATAAAGCTGTTACTTGGCTTCCCAACGACTTCGCCACGGCTGCCTTCGACGAGGATAACCTGCCTCTGCTGGGAAAAACGAAGGACTGGACCATAAACGGTCTTCGAGTTTGAATGATTCAGTGGAGACCCAGGATGACGCTCATTGGGCTCGAGCTTCCTTTGCCTTGTTTCTTTACAGCCTGTTCCTTCTCGTACAATGTAACACAGAGGCTGGCTAACAGAGTTCACAGCCTGTTTCACAGGTTTCTCCAATGGAATCGAGCTCAAAATGATTGCTATTCAAACAACAAGACACTGCAGTTCTCTATCACGAAGTTCGACCCAACCAAAGGCCGGGAGGAGAGACCTTCGGTTTCCACTGAAAGACAGCGACCACGAAGAAATAGCGAGTCCGCGCGAGGTCACGGTGACCGAAAGAGCATTCGGAAGTAGTATCGCGGCTGTTCTGAAAGCCGGCCCCGCGAAACGAGCTCCGGAATCTGCTAAAAAGACTTCTCGTTGGAAGTTGGCGAGAGCTTCGGGGGTCCAGGCCGAGCGAGTCCTTTATAGCCGTGTTCGGGATCGGAAATCGCGTGCCGAGATTATCCTTCGGCATCCTGGTATAGCTTACCAACGGAGACACCGAAGCACGCTGACAGAATGGATGTATAGGCGGCGTGGAAAGGGGCGCGGGGGGGGGGGTTGGGGTTGGAGAGGGGAGGGGGGCGGGAGGGGGCGGGAGGGGGCTGCATTGCAGAAGCAGCGGTAGCAGCAACGGCAACGAGGAGGAAGAGGATCCTTTATGGTGGCGTTCGTAGACTCGAAGGAGCGAGAACTCCGACGGTGGGCTTCCTCGCCTCCCCCTCCCCCCCCCCTTGCCACCCCTTTCGCCGCCCCCAACCCCGTCTCCCCTTCCCCGTTCTTCCCATTCTCCGACCCACCACCCTCCCTCTTTATTGGCACACCCGGTATAATAAGGAGTGAGTTTGTATTTAGTCGGCCATGCGCAGTACCGGCTGTTGGTGTATCATCGATCAGACCGGCGACTGACTATTGGACCAAAACAAGAGGATGAGAATGGGAATGGGAATAAAGAGAGAGGGACGGCCGATATATAAAGTGCGACGGGGTGAGCGGGAAAAGTGGAAAGGGGGCAGAGGGAAACGAGATGGAGAGAGAGAGAGAGAGAGAGAGAGAGAGAGAGAGAGGGTGAGGGGTTGAAGGGAAACGTAGGTTTCGAGGGACAGAGACAGGGACAGGTGGCGACGCCGCGATGAAGACGAGGACGCAGACCAACGTTAAGGTGGCTTGGTATTGCTGCACAGATATGCGACGCAGAGTAAAGAGGGCGATGTCGGCCCCGCGGGGGGGGGGGGGGGTGGAGAAGAGGGCTCCCCCCGCGGTAACTTTCTAGGGATTACCAATACACGAGGCACGATACACGGCCGCGAAGTCAGGGATAGCCAGCGATCAGGCGAAACAGAGTAACCGAACGTGGCGTGGTGCGAGAAGATCGACGAGGAACATTGAAACGGAGGGTGAACGAGAGTAAGAGAGATAGGGAGAGTGTGGGTGCGCGCGTGTGTGTGTGTGTGTGTGTGTGTAGAAGGAGAGGCGAGGAAGAGGATCCCATCGGTAGGGGAACCGAGGGAGATAGAGGGGACAAGTTGACGGCACCCACCTGCCTGCTTCTTGCTGCAACACTCGAGCTCGATGCCAGCGCGATGTATTGAAACTGAAGCTCTGAAGAGTTGCCGTCAGGTACTAGCAGGACAAGGGTCCTCGAAGGTCTACATAACCGAAAGCTTTTTGATTTTCCGCCGTGAAGAGACGAGGCACCGCCAACCAGCCGGGAGCATCCCGCCCGACGCGAGAAGCAGAGGGATAGGACGGAGGAGGAGATTGGGAAGGAAGGAAATTGCCAGCAGGACGAGCGGCGGCGAGACCGTTATTTTTCTCTTAAGATCGGGCCGGACCATTGTCTTTCGTTATCCGAGCATTCCCGCAAGGACGGACCAGCTAAGAACCCCGCGATCCGTCCACGGATGCCTTTCCTCCTTCGATTCGTCGCCGCGCTAACACCTATACAAGCCGCGCAAGGTGATACTGTCCCGAGGATAATTGGAGATCTCGTTACTCCCCACCGGTAACTTCAATTTACGATCAACCGATAATGAGATATCGAGTTCTGCCTACCCCTCTGCCTTGCCAGGCCGATCTCCCACCTTCCGCAGCGATCTTCCCCAAACCCCTCTTGGCTCTCGACGCTCGCCTCGCCAAAGCTCAAACCGATGACGGGACGTATTAGATGCCCGTTACGTACTTATTAAACGCTTTCTTCCTCGTGCCTTCCACACCCTTTTCCCGCCCCCCTTCGTCCCCCCTTCTCTCGAACGTCAGCGGCATTATCGTGTTTCGACTTGGCGGAGGATCCTCGAGACGAGTATCTTTGGCACCGTGATGGCTTTATTCGAGGAGAGAGGCTCCGGCGGTGTTCCGTCGTAAACGCGCGTCCAAGATTGCCGATGGATTCAGTGCTTAGGGAGCAGTATTTCATTCGTCCACTATTCAGTGCCAGAGAGAGGGTAACTTCTAATCCTCCACCAGCACCATTCGCACTATATCAAATATTCGCACGGATCATTGACTGCGATCCACGCCGATCATCACCGCGTACAATGGCTCTGGTTCGACGGATTCCCACAACCCCAGAGTCTAGGGGGGGCCCAGTGAGCCAATTAATCTCTCACAATAAGTAGCGCGTGCGGTGGACCTGCGAGGTCGCATTAAACCCCCGAAGAACGCGTCGCTTGTTTGCCGCGTAATGGCCGAGCAAGCATGCTCAGGCAAGACTTGCTCGTTGGTCATCATCGTCAGGGCCTGGGCCATGCCTCCGCGGGTTTATATCCCAGGAGCATGATTCCTCGGGACGTGCACTGGCGATCCCCAGGTACCCTCCCTGGCTCACCTATCCGTGAGCACGACAGCCCCACGCAGGCTTAATGGGAGCTTAATTACACATTATGTGGCAAATAGAGAGGCACAGGTCTTCGGACCTGTTAGGAATCGTGGCGTCAGGGGCTTGCACCCCTGTCGAGGCTGTATGCTTGACGGTGCAACCGAAAGCTTGGGTACTAAAGCTCCGCGCAGCGCTAACTGCTCGCTGGTCATCGTTCGTGGGCAAATAGTTGGGCCGGGAGCATGGGGTGCCGTGGATGGACCCCATGCTGCGAAGTGGCACGCGCCGGGACATCATTAGGTGGGACACTTGCTGGACGAAGGACGGCCAAGGGGGTCCCGGCCGTTAATCATGACTTGGCCCCGGCTGACAGAAAGGATCTTCGAAGGGAGTGAATTAATGTGGAGTGTGTTCGGGTGATGGCCAGTTTCCCCGGTGTACGTAAATAAAATTGCGCATAATCGCGAAGAGTGTTAATCACAACCCCTGTAAGGGTGACATATCACGCAGACTGTGTAATCTTGCATAGATCTTGCACAATGAACCGACAGCTCCGATACCGAGGCCTGACCAGTTGATTAACCGAGAATTACCTGATTGGGGTGATCGATCTTGTCGAGCAGGAAGCATAGATACTAACAGGAAACCCGACGAAACTATTATACCAGGAACATGTTGATATCCAAGCCCCACTAGGCGCAGTTCACACCTAGGAGGTTTGTACCAAGCTGAGAAAACCAGCCTGTACATGAAGATACCTTGGAATTACAATTACCAGCAATTGAACCAATTATCCAACGTCTGACGCGTATGGCGTCGCGAGGACTCCGGAGCGCGCAGTAGTGGAAGCAAAGGATTGCTCCGGCCTGCAAGGAAAAAGTCCCTCGGGCCAAAAGAAGCGAGCGTGTACACGCGTTGCGGCAAGGATACCGACCAAGCTCCACGACGATTCGGGAACACGAATCTTTCGCGGACTAATTTCCATCCGTCGTAGCTGGTCGAACGCGGTGCCTCATTAATTAACGCCAAGACGCCGTGCAGCTCGGCAGCACGGTTTCTTTTCTAGTCCCGCCCCGCTCCACGCAGACTGTTTCCTCTTCTCCTGTTTCAGCAGCACGGTTTTCACCACGCAGACTCCAGGTTTCGATAGCGTTTCATCGGCGACGAGGGCGTGGCGAAACTTCGGCCCATGCTTCTAACTTAATTCGGTTAGTCGAGATTTATATCCGCATCCACCGTCGTTCCCCCTTGTTCGCGTTCGCCCCGTTTCACCCCCCTCGCCCCACGCCGTCGCCCACCCATCCACCCACAACTCCCCCCAGCCAGATTTCGCCGCGGCGCAACCGGGTTTATTAGAATTTATAAGCGGTGCCCGTTGACAATCCCGCAACGCCCAAATTGCTGGATATTCCGCGAGCCCGATTCCCGTCGCCGGAGGCCCTTATTTATCTGCCACCCGGTGGACAGGCTCCGTAGGCCAGGGGACACTGGAGATGCGCGTTATTGGTCAATTTTTGGGGTGGAACGCGGCCAGCCGGAATTCATCGCTTTGTTTGCCCGTGGTTTTACGAGCTACGCCCGGCCTCCTTTCGTTTACGAGAATCAACGATCTAAGAAACTGTCTGATATACACGGGGTGGCTCGGTAAATTGTCGGCTGACGCGTGAACGGCTGGTGATTTGTGTGATTTCATACCCCCCGGCATTCGTGGGAGCCTGAGCTCCAGCTCGGCGCGCCTTTCGAGCCGTTCAAGTGACGTTCGAACGGTTACACGGTCGAGCACTGGAAAAGCGTGCGATGACATATCCGGAATGAAGACGAGACGCGTTACACAGCCCCTGGATAAAGGTGTGCTTCGTCGAAACGTGTTTCTTTCCAGCGAAATTGGTGTGTCGCCCCTCGAGGGCACTCGTTGACGTTACATGGGGATGAACGCTGCTTGTCAGTGTCTGGCTAGACGCGCAGAAGTCAAAGGGCCACCCTCGGCTCGTGAGGATCATTTAATCATTTGACGGCGAGCGATAGAAAATTCATGAGCTCGACGCCACCGGCCGCAACCCTATTGCGAGGGTCGCAGGGACCACGGGCTATTGGGCTCGTGGCTCGACGATGCGCCATAGGCCTCGCTTTATGTGCGAACGATCGGTCGCTCCTTACGACCGGATTATAAGCTACCCCACTCGGGAATTGTTGCCCTCTGAATCACACGCGGAAATCCCATAATTCGACTTTAATTCGATCTGCTGGCAATTATAAGAGCAACGGGGTGGACTCCTCGAGGGGTGAAACACCGGCGTGACACTGTCCGAGTGGAAGCTACATAGGGTCGAATCGATCGCGATCAATACGGCGAAGACGATCGTGCTTCCCATCGGCGCGTTTGTTTCCTCCGGGTGCCGTCAGAGCACAAGAGATTCTCGGCCAGGTTTCCGTAGCAATCGCGACCAGAACTCGGTCAAAGCATCCCCCAAAGCCTCGCGGGGCCGCGAGCCGTGGATAAAAGGCTCGAGGGAGCCTCTTTTCCCAAAAAATTCCAACGAGCATCCCTGCCCGGGCTTCCATTAGTTCGGTTTCGCGAGCACGCAGGAGATTCCTTTTGATCGCGGCGCTTTCCGCCGAAAAACTTATTTATCGTCGTCGCGAGACGCGAAACCGGGCTCTCGAGCCCCAGGGGGGGAGAGAAGGTGATCCGTTTTCAGAAGAGTCATGCATCCACAGAGGGGCAGAGAGAGAGAGAGAGAGAGAGAGAGAGAGGGTGCGCGCGCGAGGGAGGAGGAGAGGTAGACAGGGGTAGAAAGCGTGGCGGAAAGAGGAAAAAATAGGTAGAGGAAAAAGAGAAAGCCTCTCGGCGAGGTTATATTTTTGTGAAACGTACTCGTCGCTCCGCCACAAAGGTCGTAGCTCGCCATCTTCGTGGTGGTGTCGTCAGGTTCGCGGCTGGGAACGAAAAGCCGAGAGAAAGCTCGTTGGATTTTAGACGCAATCAATTTAGGCTCTCTGTCTTTGTGCGCGAACGCCCCACGCACTCTCTGTGTGTGTGTGTGTGTGTGTGTGTGTGTGTGCCAGCGCGGTTCTTTGTGTGCGCTCGTAAAGCTCATCCGAGGACACTGCGCTCTCGAGTATTTAATGCGTTCGTAGCTTTGTAACCCCCTCCGGGGATGGAGCACACACGCTAACACCCTTCTGTGCGTAGCCTGCCCAGGCGAGTGTGCGCGTGCATCGCTTTCCTGTCGCGGCCGTGGCCATCGAAAAGACAAAATCAATAATTGGGCATGGACCGGCCTCGAAAATTCCTAACGGCGACTTACTCGCGCCAGGCTTATGCGCGATCACGAGTCGATCTCACCCGATTCTTTTTTGGGAGCGCCTCGGATTCACCCCCTGTCACGGAAATTTAATTATGTGCCCCGTCACGCGGCTCTTCGACTGACGGGAATTTATGGGCCAGGTTTATTTCCATTCTCATGCGAACAGAGAATTGCCAGCGGTTTTGGCAATGCCGAGGTTCGCAGAGACAAGGGATGCTCTCATGAAAGTCGCAAAGTTCATTTCTGATATTATTAATTGAAATTAGAATATCAGGAATGTACTTATGAGTATCATATGATTTTCAGTTGGGTGCGTTGGTCTCTTCTTCGGATGATCCCACTAGTGAAAGCCGAAGTCATCACCGAGGTTCTGCATCCAAACCACCCCGCCGCAATAAAAGGAAGATTTCCGTAATCCGTTAACGATGGGCCGACGCGAAAATATTTATTCTACCCGACAGAGAGGGGCTAATTTTAGGGTTGAGCGTTGTTTGCACAGCGTTAGCGCGGTCTTTAGAACGTGTTAACGTCTTCTCTAGCCACTCGAAGCAGACCTCCTCGGATCCCTCGCCAAGATATCCACCTGTCGTGCCTTGTCTGCGGGGAAGAATTGAATTTTTCAGAAAATTCCGAGGCGATCACCGTGCGCCGACAGTGAAATAACAGGCACTACCCCCGAGGGCTGGATAACTCCAACCAGGTGGCTGGTAATTGTGAAAACACTGTGGATTTAGCTCCCGCTGCCTGTCCTATCGTCGATCCAACGATCCCCGACTTCGTTGCAGTGTTTTAAAAGCAAATAACATAGCGCGCAGATGAGGCTTCGGAGCAGCATACGCGATCGGACGGAAAGCGTTGAAGACCATTCCCGGCGTACCACAGGGCCGACACTATGGAGGGGCCGCGAACGAAGTCGAGTCGAAAATTACCATAAATTCGCCGTGCGAATGGTAATATCGCGGCATAATTCACGTGGACTTACGACGCCGGCCGCCTATTAAACATAAACACAAGTAGTAAGGAAGTCTCGCCCGCTGAAAATTCGCGGGTCATTTGAGCCGTTTCCGCGCCATTACCCTTTCTTAGCCGAGCTTCTTTGCGGGAGGAGCCTGTGGGTGGACGGAGGGCTCGAACAGAGATCGAAGTCGAGCGGAAGAGGGTTGAAGAGGGAACGAGGCCGTCGGCGAATGCGGGGGTGGAGAACGTAACTCGATTCCTCGTTACTTTCTTCTCTGCAACGGGTAGATTATATCCTCGAAACGAGCCAAACTTTCAGCTACCCCAGTTCCTTCCCGCTCATCGGTCTAAACGACTGGCCCAGGACCATCGAATCCGCCGATCTCATTCGGCAACGGCTGATGGACCAAGCTGCTCTCGCCCACCGCGTTATTGTCGCGAGCCATTTTGGTTGCGGCGAGGGAGGATGGCGGTTTTGTTCTTGTCGCCGCCGGTTAATGCGCCTCTCTTGCCCGCGAGAGTCGTGCGCGGCCGACGAGAGAATTAAAAATGAAAATTCGTAATGCCGCCGGGGGGGATTATGCTTCATTTCAGCGATTACACGCTCCTCCTCGGAGCCCCGCGCTTAATTTTCCCCTTTGTCCTGGCGGAGCCTCTCGCGTCGCCCGAAGACGCCCGCGTCGGGGAAGCTTCTGTGCGAGTCACGAATGAATCCCGAGTTTCGCAGGCGTCTCTGGACAGAGATTCTCCGACGTAAAACGAGATTTCGCGTCGGTCCCTTAGCAACGGGAAACGATCAGAGCGGTCGAGCTGTAGGAGATATATTTCTGCCTTGAAATTTGTTACAGAGTTGGCGTGGGATGATCAAACGGAAGAAAATTCAGCGTAGCGATGTCGAGGTGTCTTTGTCTTCCATTCCACCGCTATCGTCACGTTCGCCTTCTGTGCCCGAGGAAAGGAGGCTTTCTGTTTACAGCCAGGTCAATCTTGCAGATAATTCAGTGGCAAGAGAAGAATTCTTTCTCGAGGAAACATTGAGCGGGAGCAATCGAGGAATGGAGAATCTTTGTCGAGCGAGACCGGGTTCGAACGAGCCTCTTATCCGGTTTTACGAGCGATGCTTCACTTGCCAGGCGTTCCTCTTCTGTAATTCCCCAAAGGTAACGCCATTTTGTTGGACGCTGCGAGTTGTTCTTCTGGGCTCAGCGGCGCGGCAAATCACGTGTTAATGAACGAGTACGTGACAGACTTGAACCGACACCGGCGTTTCGTCACAATTCACCGTCCGCACAAAGTGTCAGGCTACAGAACGTTGCGAAGCTGAAGCTAGTTACGATCGGCAACTGCTGCAAACTGCAATCTATATGCCTACAGGTCCCGAAGCCTATGCTTTTCAAATCAACACCTCTGAAACACCCTCCGAAACAAATTCGACGTCACCGCCCGCTCCGTCGCGGGTTTCTGAATTCCAGGAAAGCCTAATCAACCGGGCCAGTTGTTCGAGCCAATAATTACATGGCTACGATGCGTATCGGGCGAAGGGGTGCGGACGATGATCGTGCACGATCGAAGGGAAACGTCGAAGGCGCGACGCGGCGCGGCTCGCGCATCGTTCCCTACCTGGCAGCCCGTTCTAACGAATCCTCAATGGCGCCTCGGCTGAAACGGGGCCTGACAATGGGGCCCTGTTGTCAGGAAGGGGGCTTCCTTCAGAGGAACCTTTGTCAGGGAACGTGTACGTGGAAGCCGGCTGAGAACCCTCCAGAGGGCCCCGTGGATGACTTGCGTCTCGGGGCCCATTCCTCGCTACTTCAAGTCAATTCTTCCCTCGCGAGCATCCAGCGGCCAGCCGACTTTCCATCCTATCTGTCCCTCTCTGTCCCGACGATTGTGCGAGCCACGTCAAAATTCCCCGCTAATGGGCCGCTTACCAGCTGGATACGCGTGTTGTTTTTTCGAACGAGCCCGTGAGAGCCTGTGGGCCTCATTACCCGGATAGCTTCAACCGGGAAACGTCTGTCCAGCGCAGGAGCATTCCCCTTACTCGAGGCAGCGCTCCGTTTAAGATTCTACACCTTGTTCTTAGCTCTGCGATGGGAGGAATCCGAGGATAGTCGTTGGATGCACGCTGGGCGAGGGCTGATATCACGATTTCAACTGAAATAGTGTGACAGGCAAGTTTTCACAGAATTGAGGCTTGAAGAAGGACGAAGGATTCTCATATGGATCTTTGAACGTGGTACACGCATTTGTTATAGGAATCGCGTCGTTGAATTGAAATCGTGTAGGCACTTCTAATAAGATTAGGGTCAGGAATCGCTCGCACCATCCACGATCTATTAATCACGCGTCCACGTGGCTGGCAAGATTAAATAGTAATTGAACAGTGATTCGTGGTGTCATTTTGTCGAAAACACTTGGCGAGGTGGGAAGACCCCCTCCGGCGTATTATATATATTGATCCCGTTGAAAGGACGTGCGGCGGGGCAGCCTGTAATTTTCGCACCCCCATAAGAAGCCGTAACCCTCCGACCGCCGAAATTACGTCCGTTTGTGCGCGATTCGCGCGCCAATCAGACGCAGCCTCATTGCGAGCAGGAGAGCGATCGCGATAACGAGTAGTCAAGTCGATCGGCCTCCGCTTGGTCCTATTGAGGCTCCTGTATGGGGTGGATTCGGGAATCAGTCTCACCCTCGTGTCACGTCGACTTTTCTTCCAGGTGGGAATGTCGTGGATATAGTCTGGGGCTCGTAATAATGTTGATCCGACAAGAATTCTGTGATCGGTACGATCCATCTAGGCTAAAAAAGATTGGGATTTAGGCAATCGAAGATGGGGTAACAGTCGAAGTCTTCAACTTAGAATTACAGTCAAGTGCATCGAAGTTTCTACTTCAGTTAAGCTTAGCTTGTGCGAGAGCCGAGTTTGGAGTGTCTGAAGGACTCTTTAAATGCCAGTAGAAATCTACTCTTCTATCCAGTTATTTCTAGCGAAACGGGAAAGCGTTCGTCTGAAACGCGGTCGCATCAGCTCCGAAAATAGATGCACTTCAAGTCCGATCCGTGGATAAAATCGGTGGCAGGGGCTCGTAATTGTATTACTGCACGCGTGAATCGCATGTACAATTACGCGAGCGGGCCGGGCGGATGTCTGCCGAAGACATTTCGATTAACATCGCCGCGGGAGCGTTCCGACCTTTCTTTCTTCGAGCCGTCAGCGCTAGGGGTGTAACACGTTCGCGAATAGTGGCGTAAAATGACAGGACGGATCTGCACGATGGGGGGGCTGACTTCGAGACACTAGCCGCGGTCCTTTTTTTATGAGCAAATTTGATTAAGGAGGCCTCCGCATCTGCCGGGAAGCTCGGGGAATGGCGAAATCTAATCTGCCGTCCTTATTTTGCGAGTCCAAGTATTGTCCTGCTGATGGATGCTAAAGAGACAGCCTATCCTGCTATTCCGAGCGGCATTTGGAAGCTTCTCATCTCGTCGAGGCTCGAAGACGAAGGAACGCTCTTTGTGCTATCTCTTCCCATCCCCTGCACTCCCATATAGACGCTTCGTCTTCCGCAGCTTTGTCCCCTCGAAATGAGAAAGCCTCTTAATACCAAAAATCAGCCGGTGCCTCCGTCAAAGGGAGCGCCGTGTTTCCTTTGTATCATTTTGCACGAACAAGCTGTACACCGTTGAATTGGAAACGTGGCTGTGCACAGACCAACACGACTCGCCGCTGGTGTTGGGGCGCGTGCGTGCATGTTGATACAGCTTTGCGCCGAGAATTCATTTAACCTGCCCCATTCATTTAATCAGGTAATAACACTTCAGCCCGTCAGGCTCGACAGCCGGGGCGCTGTCAAATCGGCCGGTGGAGACGATAATTTCACTTGGTAGCGGAAACGACCCTTTCCGGTCTGCCCTTTGAAAATTTCGACGTTAACGGCTCGTTACGGCTCGAACGAACTAGCCTCTCGAGATTCTATCGCCGGACATTTGGCAGCGGCGAAGGTGGGGGCTGATCAGCTCGCTTCAGGTGAAGCTAACGAACACAATTTTTGATTGTCAAGTTCATTGTCAGCGGCGTCGACGTCGGCTGTGTTATCGTCTCGTCAGAAACGAACTGACGGACTGCCTATGCACTTTCTGCAGAATCCAAATTCGCGGAATCGCCGTCCCCTTGGAAACCACCCCCTTGTCCCAACACCCCGCGACGATGAGATTCGACGAGAATCGGGCCAGCGATTTACCGAAATCGCGGCTGTACTCCTGCCAGCGCATCAATCTCCATAAAATCTCTCTAATCGATATGAAAACTGGCCGCCGGTGGTGTCGGTCGCGTCGCAACCCCCGGGCGCGCGTGGGCGAGCGCGCGCACGAGCCCGCGGTGAAGAGAAAAAAACAAAAAAAAAAAAGCGCGGGGAACAAAGGGCAGAAAGGAGCTACAAAGAAATTAGGAAAGAAATAGGGGGTCGGAGTCGCCGCGGAACGGGCAGGAACAGAGCAAGGGACGAGGAAGCTCGATGGAGACGCGCGTGGAAGGAGATTCGGGCTGCAACGAATCAGACAGAGACGACGAAGAGGGGGGGGGGGGGGGCGACGGGTAGAGGGGACCGGGTTGTAGGTGGCGGAGGAGGGCGTGGGTGATGAGAGGGAGGGAGGGGGGGGGGGGGGGCAGAGGAAGAGGAGGTGGAGGAGGGTGGCGAGTAGAGTGAAGTAGGAGGTAAGAGAAGAGACGAAGATAGCCGGCACTCCCACACAAAAATATCACCGTTAACGATTACCAACCCCTCTTTTCGTCCCGCGCTCGTTATATTGTGTCCCCGCCGCGCGCGCAAATTTAGAAACAAAAGACGGGTGGAAGGCGCGGTCTGATTGGCCGACCGGTCCGCGACTCGTCTCTCTGATTGGCCCGCGGGACCGCACCCATCCTGCAATGGCCGCTTTGTCGTTTCACGCCGCTACTCTCCTCTCCTCTCCCTGTGTGTACGCGCCTGCACGCTTCAGCCACGAAGCTTCAACAACCCCGTGAAGCGCGAGGCTCGACCGTGCCTACCCCTCCCTTCGCGCGCGCTCTCTCTCTCTCTCTCTCTCTCTCTCTCTCTCTCTCTCTCTCTCTCTCTCTCTCTCTTTCTCGCGTTTCTCCCACTTCGTTCATCCCCCGGGTGACGCGTCTTCGCTCACCCCCGCCCCGTTTCCTCTCTGTTACCCCCTTAATGTCGCCTCCTCTATCGGCTCCTTTGCCACCTTCGCTATCGCGGCCCACCGCCACCCTCCCGCGGGCCCCCTAATTCTCCTTGCTCGTGTTACCCCAGTTGTATCGAAAATATGATCGGCAGATCGACCGATCTGTGCACCGGACACGCTTTAATCCGCCTGTGCATCCACGTGTCCACGTCTATGCTTCCGCTCGGCTGGATGTATTGCCCCTTTGGACGAGCCGGATCTCCTTATCGCCTTCTTTGTTCGGCTGGTTCGCACTGGCAACCGTTCCCCGTGCGATCTGAACAGGCCAGCTCGGACCACACGCGTGCGGTCGGAAAAGGGACACAGAGGCGCGAAGGACCAAGGGAATAGAGAAAGAGAAACGGGTAGAACGAGCGAGGGGGGGTTCGAAGGGTGAATCGCGATGCGAGGAAGAGGGACGAGGGGTTGGGAGAGAGAGGGAAGCTTGTCCCGGGTCCGCCATGCGGAAACCTATCTCAGGCTAGTACTCAACGCTCGCGGTAACTAACCGTCAGCCCGGGAAAATTCTCCCTTTTATGGTCGCGCCTTTTGGTACTGACACTCTCCACCCCCTGGACAACGCACCACCGACGTCACCTAACCCCTCTCCCTCGCGGCTGTTCTTTTGCCATTTTGCGCGCGGTGTCGATGATATTCCCCGATATCGCTGCAGGATCCAATGGATTATGATTCGGGACTGGCTGGGTTGTCGTTGGTTCCTTCGAAACTGTCAAGTTGCTGGTCTAGCGAGCGATTTCTAGAAACTCAGCAAGCACCGAACGCCCGCTGACGGATGATAATTCAGATTTAGTAGATAAGTGCGCGAGGAATCTCTGTTTACAGTAAAGCATCAGCGGTGTAATTCTAGGACCAAATTATCGGCGACAGAACGGCGCGCATTTTAATTGCACGAAATTAAATTAGAGCTTTATGCCCGCGGTAGACACGCCGCGCGATCGTGACGAGCAACGCTTTAAATTTTCAAAGAGCGCGTAACGTTATTAATTCTCGTTAACGACCAAAATTACCGGCAACCGGGGGGGGATTGCGGCTCCGAATGGCGAATTACACTTGAAGCTTCGCGCTGGCAAAATGTCCGCCGACTGTTCGAGAACAAAGGCCTCAACGCGGCGAGAAATGAGCTCGGAAAAGTCGCGTTTATCCATCTTTTTGGATCCCCGCGCCGCCGACAATCGGCTGGAAAAATAGCATTGAATTCTGCGCTGTTTTAATAGTCGAGCGATGGGAACAATGCTTGGGCTGGTTGAAAAGGAGGCACTCTGAATTTACGCGTTGTGACTCGCGTTTCGAAAATGGCACCGTTCAGTCGCGTTTGCGCCGCGCGCCCTCTACGACGTCACAATTCCCTCGGGGCGCGGGCGAGATTAGCTGAACGGAATTTCGCGGCCGAAGGAACGCGCAAAGGAAGGTCAATGGCAAAGAAGAGGAGCGCCCTTTGATCATCGAGTCGATCGGTACGCGGGCATCGGCCGCGGGAACACGATACCTCTGTGTCGCGAATTTCACAAGCAGCCAGTGGATATCGGGCCCCCGGTGATTCGTGGGTCGCGAGATCGGGTTTCATAGGTCTTTTGATTTTCGCTCACCTGTATCCTGTCTTCGGGCAGATCGGTTCGTAGGCTGAGCATCTCGCGGGCATAGACGTCGGGATAATGGGCTTCCTTGAAGGCAGCCTCCAGCTCCTCCAGCTGTTGCGACGTGAAGATCGTCCTGGAGCAACAACCGTATGAACCTAGTTATATGCCATTACAGTTTTTCCCTTAAAACTAGCCTACACTTGGTGGGCGAACGAGGCGAGAGGCTGGAAACCGTTAGCGCGGAACAATTTCGTGTTTCTGCTACCCGCTTCCCCTATTCACGGGGCGTAACTTGCGTAAAAGTGGACGAGGTTATAAATGCAACTTCTTCTGATGGGGCTTTTCCATTTTACTTGGGTCGCCGAGGAAATTCTGGCCGTTGGAACGCTGAAGGCCATGGAAGGGGTGTTAATATTACGCGCGAGTGCTGTAAGTGGTCTGTGGAAGCTGGGAATTAGAAGAGAAATTGCAGTAACGTTGGAGAGTTCCGTGAGTCGCGGTGGCGAACAGCAATTTTTTCGAAACACAGGCTTCCAATGAATCAATGAATGCAAATCTGCAGCCCCTCCAGCCCTCAATCAGCATCCCCGTAGAATTTCTCAGGGACTTAATGAAATTTTACGGCCAGATATCTGCACTGCGGCAAATTTTAATTCGCCCACGTTCACTCCGCGGATAGAATAATCTTTCATTTCCCAGTTTGATGGCGCGGCTCCAATTTTTAATCTTTAAAGCCGACAATACGCGGCACATCCACCGTCCGCGCGACAGAAACTTCGCTGTTTCAATGGAATCCATTTCGAGCGATAATTATATTTTTTAACGAGTAATTTAAGCCTGAATTCGTCCGTCTGGCACGCAATTATTGGCGAACGGTGATTGCATTCGGATTGTCTGCCGCCTCGAAATAAGCCGAAAACTCGTTCCCCCGTGGGGGTGTTGGTCGATCACGCAACGGCGAAAAGTCCAAAATGATACATATATATATATATATATATTCGTCGGGAGAGAATTTATCATTATCGGGGATTCGTCATCGAGCCACGCCGACGCGCCGATAATTAATCGAAAACGCGCAAGAGTGCTCCTCGACGTTTCATCCGGGAGTTTTACCAGCGATTATTAATTAATCCCGTCGATATCGTGTTTCGATCTGGAAATTTTTCCGCGCCACGGCGAGGCACGTGAAATAATGGCCGCGCGCGGGCTCGGGTCGCAACGAAAACCGTAACGAAAAACTCAGGGTTGATGTTCGCGTGAGACACTCACCTATGACGGCGCTTCTTCTTCTTCTTTTTGCTGAAGCCGGAGAGACCGTCGACCGTGAAGTCTTTTCCCGAGTCTATGTTGTGCCCCACACCTGAAACACCATCGCCAGTGGCATTAGTTTCATGTGAATTCCATGGAGAGTAACTATCAAGTCCTTACACTGTTCCTCTAAGGAAGCACTCATAGATATCTAGGGGATTAGTGAGATGGCAAACCTGGAGTACTTAACTGCTTACACTACACTTATTTATGCATAACACTATTTATTATTTATTATCTATGCTACGCTACACTGACTAGATTTACTTTCTAACGAAGCTAAACTCTAAATAGATTGGTTCTGCCCACGTTGGGTATTTTTAGCGCACCTCATTTAATATTCAAATATGGCTTTTTACCGTTTACCTTTCTTTCTATACGATATTTCATGGATTGGGATAGTCGTAGCGTTCAATCACGGGTTTCTTCAAACCTTACATTATGTATTGAGAGACTATGCCAGTCGAGTTAATCCAGAAGTAGTGAATCACTTAACGAACGAATGGCAAAGAGGCGAAATATTAAAAAATTCAAGAAAGATCGTTTTACTTCCTCCGAAGCTCCATCTTCCGCGTACGCAACAGAGTTGGAGTAAACCAAGAAGGCGTACCGCCCTCGGGCGTATCTCTTTTCCCCTCAAAAATCCGTGGGTAGCGGCCTTGGTTAGCGTTGTATCTGACTCGAAGCTCATTATTTCATAGCACTGGCTGCAATTGATAATTATACAGGCCGCTTTGTTCGGGCTGCGCGGATCCACGTCGCGGATCAAATTACCCATTATACCTGACTTGCCAATGATTCCAGGCCACGCGTATTCATGCAAATTATGCCGAACGAGCGTTTCGTTGGTCCGCGCGGCCGCCTAGCTGATCTCCCTTCGTTAATATTTAACGCTGATTAGAGAAACTCTTCAGCCCTCTCGCCGAGTAAACGCAGACGCGCCTCGCTCTGGGATTATCCGCTTATGGTGGTGAAAAGTGTGGAAGACGCGAGGTCTGTCGCGAAACCCCATTGTCCAGTCGGTCGCGCGTGTATTTTCATCTCGAAAATCCAGGTTCCCCAATTAGCGAGGCAGACAACAGACCGTCCACGCGCTTTAGTGACGCACGACGAAGGAAAAAAACATTTTTTCCCGTGTCTTTCATTTTCTGAAATTATTTTCTCGCCCTCCAGCGGCCACGCGAGTCGCGTGTAGATATGTATTAGGTATACGGGGATTTTCCGGGGGCAGGAGAGCGGGAAAATTAGGAAGGGTCGCCGGGCTGGTGGGTGGACAGGTCCCATGGCCCGGAAATAATTATCAATTATAAATTAATTTTGAATTAACGAGCGAAAATCGGCCTGGGTGGCGCGCACCGTTCCACAATGAAAACCCACCCTCTCCCCGGGGCTAACTCGTTACTACAGTTGTTGCTGGCAGCCGCTGCTGCCGCCACTACCTGCGGCTAATTAACTATTAATTAAGAGCTTAATTCCAATTATACGTGTCCTTCGACTAATTGGAGCCCCGAAACGCATTGCTGACGTCACGGGGCTACGCGTACAAGCCTCGCCCACCCCTCCACGCCTCTACCCTCGTCCCTGTCGTCCTATTTCTTTCGCGGGAAATTATTTTCCGCCCTGCGCTTCACATTAGTTGCGAGAACACCTGTGAGCTGTGTCGCCGGCGTTTAACGGGGCTCGCGGTTAGTTAAATGTAAGTGAAAAGCCGAGAAACCGAAAAGAAGCCAGGGGGATGATTCGGTTTAAAGCGTTTGTGGGGACTGGAGGCTTTGAGGAATTTTGAGAATTCCCCGTGGATTCGTGCACGTGCAATTACAACTTTTGACGCGTGGCTCCCTTGCGTTCGGGACGGCAAGAGGTCAGGGTTTTCAGCAATTTTTCTTTGATATTCCGCGGGAGAGGCATTGCACTTTGCCGAGATGTTTTGCCGCGTCCTAGGAATGGCTTTGTCGCGCTTGAGACGCGAGCGCTGAGAAATTTGCAGCTGAAATTGGCAAAGGGAATTCCATCGGAGCAAAGTTCTTCAGCCTTGAGGGAAGCATAGTCAAAGCTAGTTTTCCGAGGGCACGGGCACCGAAAGAAGCGAGGGAGCCTGGGAAAGGGGGAACGAAAGAGAGACCCGATGAATTTCGAGTCAAGAAGCTTCGTGGTCGCAGCGTGGAACGTAAAACAGCGAAAACAGCGGACGCTGCTTTTGAATAGAGTTGTTAATCCCTTTTTCTTATTCCCATGCTCGCGTTCTGTTCTCTTGCCCTTGTCCGCTTTCTGGGAACACTTCCTCTAAGTCAAAGGAGAAACCACATCGTTGGCATGGGTCACGTTCCTCGAAAGAAGAAACAATAGATTCCAAAATAAAAACTACGCCGAAACGTGTAACGTGTTCTCGAATCGTGGTTGCTAGATCGAGAACTATCAAATCCACGTTACTGTCACCCCTCGTTCGCCGTAAGGGGTGGAAAAGTGTTCCTCGTTGCTCGTCGCGAAGACGAAGAACTTAATGAGGCAGCGTCGGTGGCATTCAGACGATTCAAGGAAATTTCTAGCGCCTCCACTTCGTAATTTCATCCACCGTTTCTTCTCCGCGCGTACACGTGTCTCTCTATCACTCGTCAGTGTCTTTTGCGAACTTGTTCACCCCAAGAAATACCATCGAAGTAACGTCAGACTTGGATGAAAAATAAATATTCCAAGCTCGACTAAACTTGGCTCAGGACACCGCGCAACGAATCTCGCGCGATGCATTGTTTCGCGAGATCGCAGAAGAGGCCTCTTTACACCGCCTACCAGCAGGCTATTGCTTCTTGCTCGCAGCATTTTTAAGTACCCTTATTTGCCGCGGACCGTCGAACCGACCACCAAGTTTCCAGGTGAACGTAGATGCTAGTATCTGTGACGGGTGCTAATCGCGCGATGAGAACGAAGCTAATAAGTCCAGAAGTGTTCTACGAAATTACAAGAAACGAGGGATGCAAATAAGATCGACTTGTTTCTTCCTCTGACACGAAGGAGCTAGCCGGCAATGTTTCCCTCCGACTGGAAATGAAATACACCGATCGCGTTTGCATAATCGCGGGGAAGAATAGATACTCGTGCGAGTGATGTCGCAGGGAACATGGTAATTCACCGTGGGGATGGGTTGTTTTCGTCGCCACGACGCCCTGTCCTTCGCGTGAGAATGATCGATATTAGAGGCAGCGGGAAGCGTCACGATGGCTAAGTAGGAAACTCCGACCGAATCGATTAATCAAATCCAGTTAACTATTACGGGGACCAGCGGGAACGCGTTTGCCCTCTAGCCCAGTGCACCCAGGGTGCTGGTTTACTCTCTCCCTCTCTCTCTCTCTCTCTCTCTCTGCTCTAATTTGTCCTGGATCTAATCCGTTCGTAGTGCCCTCGAATATCGTGGGATGTCGCGACCTCCCTCGAGACCTTCGCTAGGGAGAGACCGTGTTTGTGGGTGCAGCCACTTCAGAAGCAATTGTTTTTAATCTCATCGCCCAAGATTATGGCCGCCCGGGCGAGGCCCTGCTATTCCACCGGCATCCAGGAACGTTTCATTCGATTCAATATACAACGTCCAAAGTGGTCAATCGAAAGTTTGACGGACACTCTTGACAACACCAGCCAGGAAGTAACAATGTATATCACAGCTGAGAGATGTAGAAGCAAAGGAGCTCAAGACGACGGAAGCCTTCTAGGGGTGGTGGAGCGGATGGATGCTGAGACATTTGAAGATCCAGAAGCAGTGTCCAACAGTCTCCCTGTATGTACCTTCGTCTTCCACTCGAGAGTTCTGAAGCGTCAACCAGCGACGAAAACATACACCCGCAGCGGGAAGTCAAACGACTCTGAAGCCTCCGACTCGACTCCAACCCCCATCCAGCGATCATCTTGCGTAACCGTACGCCAGAGTCCGCCCTCCCCCCGGGCCCCAGGATCGCCGATAAAAGGAGGAAATCCAGCAGCTTGGGCGAAAACTTTGCGGTCTACTCGGCCAGGAAGCGCAGACTTGGTGATCGCACACAGAGAGTCGGGCCGGAGTGGCAGGCGGCTCTCGAAACACCCTCCCGCGCGAAAACAGTGGTAGTTTACTCGCTAAATATATTCACGCGACGGGCTACGTACACCCAGACACTCGCCCGGGGTTGTTTCGCGCACGCATACACCGGCGAGCCCTCACACGGCGATTACACGAAGATTCCATCGCACATCCGCGCGCGCTCGCGGCTAGCTGGTGCACGTGTACGTGAGCACGGGTGTGCACGTCGAGCGGCGAGGAAAGCGCGATGGGTACGCGCGCGCGCGCGCGCGTGTGTGTGTGTGTGTGTGTGTAGCTGGTGGAAGCATCAGGAGAGGGTGGCGAGAGACGGCGGTGGTGGTGGTGGTTGCGAGTTGCTGCTCCTAAGCGAGGGTGTGCGCGTTGCTGTCGGGCTGAGGGTGGTTACACAGGGGTGGTTGCCATCGGTGTGTGTTGGTGGCAGGCCGGTTACCAGGCAACCGGCAATAAAGGAGCGTGGATAGCCAATGGCGGCCCTCAATACACCCCTTCGTCTAACACGGCTTGTTTTCCGTGCTTAAGAGCGAGACAGAAGGAGCCTTTGCTTTAGTAGCTGTTAAGACCTTAAACCCGTGGCCTTGCTTGGCTGGCTGCCTTGCGCCACGCTGCTCTCGCGCCTAATAGAACCTCTTGGAACCCGCCTGCACCCGTGTTCCTTCGATAATTGATATTTTAATCCTGCCCCGATGCCGCCTGTGAACGCCGCGCCGCGCCGCCTCATCGAACCCCCCCCCGTCAAATTACTTTCAACGACGTTCCCGCTAAACAGCCCCGTCAACTCTCCGTCCGCGTTTGTTTTGTATCGGTTTGCTAGCTCGTTCGTAGGCTGACATGACGAAGAACGGTGAAGAGAGTAGGTTGGAAATTGTAGGACTCGATGTACGCGTGGAAGTAGGGTTGTAGGTGAGACACGAGGGTTCAGTTGTTTGGAAAATTGTTCTGGGTGAGTTTTACTAAATTCCCATGTAGTATGTGGGAAATGTAGGGGGTTGGTATTATGGGTAGTCTGGAGAATGTCCTGAGTCCATAGGACTCGGTTTGGGAGGTGATAGAATAAAGAAATACGTGATCTTGTGAAATGCAAGTAGTATAACAGAGCCATAAACGCGACACTCTTCTGTTGACCAATTCCCCTTAAATATTCAAGCTTCGGGGTACATATATTTACTATCTGAATTGAAATCTTGCAAATTCTGAATATTTATAATCCATACGCAGACCAACCCCTGTCTCTTAAATACTATACAATCTTGCAATTCCCCGAGTCGTTTACCCTGTTCGCGGAGCAACTAAATTCTTCATCATCAGCTTCCAACGCTAACATATCGCCTGTTATCGCCATTATCGAGACATAATCGAGTCAGTACCAGAGTATAATTCCCAGCACCTCAACTAACCACTAGCTTCGTACGTTGTCAGAATCGAAGGGGATGGAAGAGTACTGTAGCCACTCATTACCCCAAGAAGATGCAAGAAGCATCAATCCATTCGTACCCAAAGCTACCAGTACCGTGTCAAATCGCAAATTCCCCGTGCCCTGTTTGTTCTACGTCCTCGACACCCTTGCGCATCTGCCCCTGCGACCTCCAGCCCGTTGAAATTGCGTCCAGCTGGACGGACCGGACACGGGACGAGCTGGAGGATCGGTGGAAGACTAGAGAAAGGGAGCGCGGAGTTTACATCGAGCAAATGGAAACGTGCGAAGTGCTGTGAGCAGTGGGGTGGGCCAGAACGTCGTCACGTCGTTACACAGTGGCCCGTGTGTATGGTGTCCCAGGGGGAGGGCGAAGGTAGCACGTAGCACACCCCTGGGACGTCTTCAGCCGTCACTTGTCCGTATTAAACCAGGGTACTAATCCCGAAATTTAATTTGAAAATCTTTTCATGGCGCTACCGCCATCCGCCCCCGCCTCTCACTCTCCTCGTCACCGGCTGTTGCTGGAGCTCTCCCTCCAGCTATGCACCACGAAGACATTTTAAACCTGGGGAATTACCCCGGTACCTTTGTGCGTCGTAATTGAAAATTCGTTTCCGCCCCCCCCCCCCCTTCTTCGCGGGCCGGGTGAGCGGGATAAATGCCCTTTCGTGGATTCATCGAGAAATTACCTCGTCACGCGGTGAATGAGACGACTCGTCTTGGCCCCGGAGACACGGTTCCTCCTCGGCTCAACCCCGGGCTGCCACTTTATAGAAGGAGAACTACGTAAATGCGGGGCTGCTCGCGAAAGCGCCCCGGATGATTAACGAGACAATCGCTAGTTTTCTCGGATACTAGCGAGAATGCTCGTGCTAGTCGCCGGGGAAAAATTAGGCTCACGCGATGGGGCAGGAGGGAAATTGGACGCTTGAGAAAGGCTTTTTCCTTACGCGCGGTGGAAATTTACTAGGGAATTATTAAGGGCAACTTAGCAGCCCCTTTCCGCGCGGAAACGGTTCACTGGCTCGCGTCATCTGTACGAGTCAACGGGCGATGAAACAAAGGCGCCATTGCTCTGAGTGAAAATTGTTATGTTATCATCCGGCAGTGGCTTATATTCAAAACGCGCAATTCCGTTCCAGTTGGTGATCGTTTTCAGCTCCCCACGGCGAAGGGAGGAAATACCAGCGCACTTGAAAAATGCATCAGGCCGAGAATTATTTATCGAGCGCGTGAAACATGTAACGCGGTCGTTTACATAGCCGAAAGGGCGAATGGAGCGTATCCGAGCGCAGTCGTCGGTTGGACACATCCCGGGGGATGTTTCGGTAGATTAGGGACCCTCAACCCCGGGTAGTTTTGCTGCACCATGTAACACGCTGTAAAACACTTGTAACAGACCGGCGGCAGAGCTTAGGGTAAGCTGCTAATGCTTCCACGATGTTTTCGGGGTCGAATTAATTTGACCGTGTTCGATCGTTCGCCCTCTGGAGACCTGGTCGATTCGCTTGGCGCGTTTCGCGTCGCTCTGCACTTCTTCCCCTTTCTATCATTGATCAACGAAACTTCCAAGACTTTCAAGCATATGTATTTTCCATCGACGATCATAGGACGATAATTGACCATGAATATCCATTTTGAAATATAATCCACTAAACGGGTGGCGTTTCCGCGGAGGGCGGAAGGATTCGTCTATGAGCAGCAGCGACCGAGTTGTTTCTCCAGCCATCGATTCGCGGATCGCCCAGCACAATACAACAGTAATTAAGTCCCGAGACCAGTTCTCGAGCGGTTACATCGCGAAAACTCGACAGCTTAATCGATCCACACAATCGGAGGCCCCGGGGCCCCTTGAATGGCGATAATTAATGAATAGGACGTGGCCGAAACAGACGGGGAGAGAGAGAGAGAGAGAGAGAGAGAGAGAGAGAGGAAAAGAATCTAGTATAACGAATTCGTGGGCGTATTTCTCGGAAGCGCTTTACTACTCTCTTTACCCTCGACTACCATCCCTCCGCACCCCCCGGTTTCTCTCGATTTCTTTTTGCTTGCAACGGGCTTCACACCTCTTCGTGGTCAGAGAAACGTGTTTTCACGCGCGTCTCGGACCCATTCTGCACGGTCCCGCGCGGTGGCCATGCTGGAAATTCGACCCTCTACGAATGGTGTGAATATTATGATGGCCACGCATTCAGGTGCCAGCCGGGGACAATGGGCAAAGTGTTGATTGCCCGAAAACAACGCGTTTTTTCACCTTCACGCCCGTACTTTGTTCCAGGCTGCCCGTGAACGAGAGCAGTCCAGCCATAGGGATGCTCAAGGGCACACCTCTGTCCACCCGAGCAGCACCTCTATCGATTGCACAAGCTCGCGGCTTGTCGAAAATAAACGGATAGCCGGCAGGAAAAGAGGAGGGTCCGTTTGAAAGAAGATCTTTCGCGCAGCTGAATGAGCTGATCTTCGATACGTGGATAATGTCCCTGGAAGCAACCTTGAAAGTCCGGACGATGGATGTCGAGTGCAGCAGAGGCACCGCGAAACGGCGCTGGGTCCGGACAACGTACAGCACCTCCACTAGTTCGTCATCCATAATTGAATTGAGTGCTGCAAATGGACTCATAATACCCGCGGGAAGAGAGAGGCCGCGCGGATGCTACCTGGAGTACTGGAGTTGGATCCCGAGGCATGGGCCAGCAGTTGGCTCAGCTCGAACGTCGGGCGGTAGAGCGTGGTGCCATTCACGCGTCCAATTAATACTGAAATTGCAGCTATCAAGCGGCGCATTAGGCGTTTCCGTGTGATTAACGCCAGCGCGTAGCGGCCGCGTAGAGGTTTGGGAGCGGAGCGCGTGGAAAAGCCTCGCGCCCATTGAAAGGAAAGTAGCGGCTGCGGCGAACAAGAGAGTCGCGGAGTCACCGCGACTTTCGCGGCGAACCCGGCCGCCCGCGTTTCGCCTTTACTAAATTACATTAAACGCTTGACGCGCGCGCGCGCGACCTTACGCGCTTACAGGCCGCAGGCATACGGAACCGTATAATTACGAGTCCTCGCAGGAAATTCAAGAGAGCCAGAGGAAGGGTGGCAGGGCGCAGGACGCGGTTTTTAGCGAATCCTCTCTCCCGGGGCAGACGAGAGGGACAAAGAGAGGCTAGCGAGCGTGGCCCGACGCCTTGGCAATTCCCGAAATAAATTCGCTCTTCCAGCACGTGTGCGGTGCAGGTCCGCCTGGCTGGTAACCCCTTACGCAATGCACGGACGGAGACGGAGGCCCGGGGAATAGACGAACAGAGACATTCGGCTGGGGAGAGGGAGAAAGTGACATACGGACGCGAGGAGATGGCTTGAAAGGGAGAAAGAAGCGTGGAGGATGGAGGAGGGGAGAGAGCGAGCAACCCCCATAGCCTAGCTACCCCTTTCGACTGGGCAGCGGCAGGCATAAGTCAGGAATTCCTGGCACGCGGTATATTGCGCGGGGGTGGAGGCCCGGCGGTTATAAGCTATAGTCTCCGGCGTGGCATGGCATGCACAGCCATTTACTTCATTATGTCATTAAGCTTAATGGCCCTGGCCCTAACACGGCTCTAGACTATAGCCACTTCTACGGTTCGTCCCCATTAACTCCTCTCTCTCACGACCTCGCCTGCCACCGCCCCCTGTCCACCCGTTCAACGGTCTACACTCTCTCTCTCTCTCTCTCTCTCTCTCTCTCTCTCTCTCTCTCTGTCCCTCTCTCTCTCTCTCTCTCTCTCTCGTGTCTGCTCCAGCATCCTCGTGAGCCAGCCTCGGCTCGCAATGAGCATCGACTTTACGCCGATGACCGGCTGAAATTGCAGGCAACATCGTGGAAAATTCAACGGACCCCGGCTACGCCAGGACGTATGGGTAAGTCGATAAAAGGATAAAGCCCTTTCGACCGCGCTCCAGGGACTCGCCACGATCTGTCGCGTTACGTGGGAAGACTGCGAAGAAGCTCCTCCAGACAGATGCGAAACAGATGTCTCTGTGCATAGCACAAGTATGCAATTGCTCCTGGCCCAGATCAATACCAGCTAAACGCAGGGGAACAGAGGCCAGACGAAATGTCCTAAAAAATCGCGTGCAAATTAATTCGACCCTCCGCGAGCGCGACTATTAGCGCGTCAGAGAGACCCGCGGCACGCTCGCGAAAGAGACCCGCCAAAGCCCGCCTCTAATTATCGCAGAAAGAATCCCAGACGCGATGGAACAAAACTCACTCGTTAACAGAGCTCGTGACGAGTAAGTGGCTAAAGCGGTTAAATGCAATTGTTCGGCCGAAAATCCGCGCGCATATACGCGCAACTCGCTTCGGGGAAGGATCGAGAATCGCGGCGATTCTCCTGCCGCCCCCTGAATCTCCTAGTGACGTCCACGGGGGTCTCATTTCGGGCAGAAATATCCTCCTGCGAGGAGGATAGATTTTACGCTGATGACCGGGCGAAATTGCCGGCAGCATCGCGTAAAATTTACGCGTATTCATAAGAGTCGCGTGATCGCGCGCGCACCGTTTCTGTGCCTGCTTCCCAGCCAGCCCCTTCCAAATCCGCGCTCGATGGAGACACGAGGGTGGCAAACTTGTTACAGCACTGCTTGGGGTTCTAATAATTGGAGAGCGCTGGCGTGCCGTCACTCCTGCACGAAAAATGCGATAACTTATCGGGAAATAATACGATTTCTAGCTCTGCCTGTCGATATTTCAATTTGCCCATTTTATCGAGCACCCGTGATCGTAGGAGGTTGCAACTGAAATTAGCGAGTAGGGTAAATCCGGGAGACGCGGTCGGGCCGGAGAGTTGGTCGTGTCGCTATATTTCAGAGTCTATACGTAAAAATGCATTAAATGTGCAGACCAATTACTTCTCTAGAAGCCAAATAGTTGAATGAATAGCGTTATTTCGCTTCCTACTGTGTTTTTCTGGATTTATAGGCTATAAAAGGTAAATCGATGTTACATTTAACCTCTTTTGTCAAACAGCGGTTGTACAGAATCGTATTTAAAATATACTTCTAAGTTTATTTTCCTTTAATGTTTGGAATAATAAGATAGTAGAGATATTGAGGGACAATGCAGCCAAAGTATTTGGCCATATTAACTCTTCCTCTTAAAGCTAACGAGAAGACCATGTCTCGCTGCAGAAAGGTGAGATGGTCGAGTTATGATTTTTTTTTTTTTATTATTATTTTATTATTATTTTTGTTTATTTAGTTTATTTATTCACTTTTGTATTCATTTGCCTTGCTAATCGCCAGTAGGTAATTCACTTTTCCTTTGATGTGTTCTTTACTTGTTTAGCGTAATCAAATTAAATATCAATGAATCCGTAGTTGTATTCACTCATAAATAATTTTACTTTATCCTTTGTTAATTTTCCATGAATAATTATGTGAGTGGTCTCTGCCAACGACGAAAACCATTTCTCCCGGCACCTCGGGAGAGGTGGTCAGATGTCATGACTTCAGTTTTCCACACGATTTACAGTAAATATTGTCTTAAAGCAAATATCGACCAGTTTTTCTGAATCGGCATACAATTCTGAACATATTAGGTTTGTTCTGATAAAATAAGTAATATCTATATTAGTTTTAATAGCCATTTTATATTAGGTCGACCGCGTCTCCCGGATTTACCCTATGGAAAGGCAAATACTTAAGCGTCCAGGCTTGAATTAAATTATTGTTTCAAGTAGCTTCTGTTTTCGCCATTGGGACATTTCTCCTCCCCGATCCAATAAACGCGCGAAAGTAGTTGCGACGCGGGGGCAAAGGCAGGTGGAAAATGAAAGTGGTCCTTTGTAGCGGCGGCAATCGAACTGGTTTTAATAATTTGCATAATTTCGCGCTTAGAGGGGCGGGTGCCGTTGGAATCGAGGGAACAATGCGGCGCGGGCACCCTTTGAAAATAGAGCGGCTAAACATCGGGAATTAAATGAAATGCGGAGGCACGGGGCTTGAAATCGTTCCACGAGTGAATGATTTCATAATTATTCTCCGAGTGGCGGGCTGTGTTCGATTCGATAATGCCTGCGGTACGATTCCCTGAATGGCGCAATTAATCGTCCCATAGTCGCGGAGACTCGACGGGGACTTCGAGCCGCCATCCGCGTCTGTCCATCGATCGCCGATAAATCGAGGTTTTCCGCCTCGGAACGGCCCCTCGAACGTGGAAACTTGTGGGAACGTCTTTCGATCGGAGCGGCGACAGCCAGCGGAACACATGCAACGGCTCAGGAAAGTGTTGACTGCCGGCTGTTTTCGGAGTAACCCAATATTTTTGTAGCCGAACTACATATTTTGTTGGTTGGCGCCAGACTAACTTGCGTCCGCACATGTCGACCTAAATTTAGTCCCCGGACCGCGCTCGCACCGTCTCGACTGTCACCCGTGAAAACTTTTGTTGCCGAGCGAGCTCTGTCGGACACTTGGTATGCCCGATGGTGGCTGGTCCTGTCGTGGGAATGCAAACACGCGACTTACGATTGAAACGTTGGGGATGAAGCGATCGTTCGCTGGACGTGCACGTCGCGAAGGAAACAGAGAACGGGCAATGGAGAAATAATGTCAGTGGAATGACAAGTCAATTAAGTCACGAGGAATTAGCAAACAGAGTGACGGCGGAGGGGCGGAAGACACGAAGCGGGGCATACAAATTAACGGAAAAAAGAAAAGGAACGGAGGAGAAGTCTTGGAAGCAGCGCGTTCCCTGAAGTTCCGATTGGTAAATGGGGGCATTATTTGAAGCACCGGGAAGTTCTCTAATCTTGACAAAGGACGTCGGACGAAGGAGGAGGGGACGAGGTGACTTAACGATCGGTCGGACAAACTCCTCAACGTCTCGTTGACTCCCCTCAAGGTCGACGAGAAGAGTCTAATTGTCCCTTCCAGATGAGAGACTTGGCGGGCTTTCAAATTTCTTTGCTTACAAATTCATAAGGCACCCGAGGAGGAGGCGCGTCTCTTCCAAGGAGATTCATTGGAATTAGTGCAATTAGCGGGCTCTGGAGGATCCGTCGAACGGGGAGCGACTCGTGATATCGATCCTTGCATCGATTACTGCATTACCCATAAATGAAACTCCGGGAGATACAAGCGGGGAGAAAGATTTAATGCCGTTTCATGGTGACTTAACAAGTTCCGTCTGATCTATGAAATTTTCAAGCTTCCACCATTGTCTCTCATCTCTCGTCCCAGTCAGCTGAGGGAGGCCTGTCGAAGGGAGCACCCTTCGTGTCGCAACCCTTTGGCCCGACAGATCCGCGCCAGCTTCCTACCAAGAGGTTCCTCGTTCCTTAACGCTGATTCTTATCCACCCTCCCGTGGATCTGTCGGCTCTTTTCCGTTTCCTCTGAGCGACGATTCGTGGTCCACGGCACGCGGCCTGGCTCGCCCTCTTCCGCTCAATGGAACGCGCCCATCGTGGAAAATCGCGCCGGTGAAAAGGTGTGAATCTCCGGCCGTCGAAAAAGGGCGACAATGCCCTGGCGCTGGCGTCGCACAATGAGCCTCTGAAGCCACAATGTAGCCACTGTATCTGCACGAACGAGCGAGAGCGAACGGCACCGGGAGGGCCTCTCCTCTCGCGCCCACCCCGCCGCCCCTCGGCCTACCCTCGCCTTTCATCCTGCACAATCCTGGCAAGAAGGAGTCGAGGATGCCCGGATGTGCTCGAAAGCGCATTTTTCAGCCGCATAATATTTATCCGTCCGCGGGTTGTATCGCTTTAAAGTGGCAACGGTGAAACCGAAAACCCTCTCATCGGGGATCGACGCTACGCGAGAGAGCGGGAATGTGACGGGGGGGAAAAAAGAGATTTCTCTTGTGGTGTCGAGGGAAACGGGGACTAGGTACCGTTGCTACCACCACCACCACCACCACGCCCATTCCTGTCAAAATATTTCCTGAAGACCGAATCGACCCCCTGTCTTTCCTCTCTCTCCTCTATCGCGAGTCTCTAGCCGTCGTTCCTCCTTCTCTCCTCTAGGTACACGCTCAGCCACCTCCACACACACCCCCCCCCGGAAAGGGTTCGAAAATTCAGCGTCCACCGCGCACGCTGAGCGAAGCTGCGCGCGTGTTAATCGGTGTAACGGATTTCCGTGTGCGTACGCGGCGCGCAGAGATCATTGTTCATTGTATTGCCAGGACATGGCGTCCTGCCATTCTCCAGCCGCTTTTTGTCGGGACCAGCTGAGCCAAAATGGCCTCCCCGGTCGGGATGACGTCACGATTTCACGTGCTCCGCACGCAATAGGTACACGCATCGATCCCGGCTACTTCAACGGACGGCCAATGGGTACCTCGAGAGTATAACGAGGCTGAAATTCCTTCCTCGTTTGGCCCTCCTCTTCCGGGCGACGATCCTCTTGGTAGCTGCAAAAGCTCCAAGTAGAACGCCCTCAGCCTCTCGGAGTTTGCTCGCCGCGGCTGAACGGGCACATTCAATGCGGAGGCTCATTTTCTGATTAGGGACGAAGATCACAGTGCATTCACTCGCGGACGCGCTGGCGAGACCTAAGTTGACGACGCCTCACTTTTCTCGCGTTTGTTCTATGAATCGTCGGAATGTATGGGTAAGGGTTGAGGAGCAAGTGAGCCACCGAGAAGGATCCTTCTGCAAAGAATCTAGAGCAGAGATCTCGTCGATCGGGCGCCTACGGTATTCCTCTAAGGTTCTCTATTCGAATGCGCCCATGTTTCGCGTGTAATTACGGTGCTAATGAGCTCCACCGAGTAATCAAAGCAAATGTTTCGTGACACGAGCGAGAACCGTTTGAAGGCGCCTCCTTTACGCGGTTCGGCCTTGGTTCTCGGCCGTTTCTCCGCGACGACTCGCCCTCGCCTCCTATTTTCGTCCCCCGATTCGACACTTCGCCCCTATCCGAACCGTGCCGGCACTCGCACCCGCTTATTCGATCGGCCGATCGAACTCCTCCATTCTTCCGGCTCCTGGCTGTCGGAATATTATCGGCGAATTTGTCTTGCTCGCGAGCCAGCGCGCAATCCGCTGGCACGTTTCTGATTACAATTCATTCCCCATGTTTACCCCGCCGCACGCGCTGGTACAGGCTCGGGCAGACAAACCGCTGCTCCAGGCACTGACTGTTACTAATTAAGGGCGGTTTCAGTACGCGTGTTAATTCTTAATTAATATCTTTGTTGCCTCCTCCGACGTGGCAGCCCTCGGCACCCATTTCTCCTTCCTTCTCTCTCTCTCTCTCTCTCCGCGTTTCGCACCCCCTTCTGTCCTCCCTCCTTCTCTGTCCCTCCACCATCGCACTTTCTAGCTTTCTTCTCTTCTTCCACCCCCCGCCCCCCCTCCCCCTGATATCCTCTCGCTTCTTCTCTCCTTCGGCCGTCTCTGTTTCACCGTTCGCCGCGCTCCATTCCTCTCGCCTCTCGCGCCATCCGACACCACCCCTCCGTCGCTCGTCCTCGTCCCTCTTTCAGCAACACCCCAGCACCACCGTCCACCCACTTCTCGCCTCTGGAGTCTCTCGAATGAAAGGAGATGTATGGGAACACACGCGCATCTCGAGCCCACCACGATAGGTACAATCGGTCACGAGTGACGAAAGGAAAAATGCAAGAAAGGACTCCGCGTAGGTGGCGGGTTCCTCCGATTCAACGCCCAGCCGTTTCAACCGGAGAATCTCTCTCGCGGGCGAATCGAGGAACCGTTGGTTAACCCCTTTGTCCGTTAACCCTCGCTGCTCTTCCCCGACCCGAACAATTCCTCGCGATCTGGCAAATCGTTTCCTCCGGCCTCCTTCTGCCCTTCGAACGGACGGAGCGAGGATTATTAATTAGGAAACGGGGGCACACGCCGCTCGATCTCTCCGCGCCCGGGGAAACGTCCGTTTAAAACAAGGTTGCGCGGGACAATTTTTTGGGGGACCGGCAGTTCGCCCCTCGGTAAGGGGGTCCACGGTTGGAAAAGCTTCGCCGGATTCGTGCCGGGGGGATTTCACCGGCGAATGCCCGTCGGCTCCTAATAGCCAACGGGAGCACTCGAGATCTCCAACGAGCCTCGCGTCGTACTATTTGGCGAATAGTCAACAACCGAGTTCGGCTGGAGCATTGATCGGCGCTGGTCTTTGAAACGGAGCCCTTTACCACGAAAATGTCTGCAAAGCTGCCGACTCGAACGGCCCGCTATTAATCAACCGCTGGATACCTTCGTGCTTCGATGCACTTCATTTTTCACCGAGGAAAATACTCTCTGGCTCCCACCACCCTCCTCCCCTCCGGTGCCACCCTTGATGCTCTAGCTTCGATTTTCAACCCCCCCCCCTTTTCTACGCTTTTGTTTCCCTCCTTTGGTTTCGGTAATCTTTTCTTTTCGAATAGTGGATGTATTATATAGCTGGATCTTGATAATCCATGCTTCAAGTTCGAATGAACTTTCGTTGCTCTTCGCACACAGATAATGCTGCTCCGTTCGACAGATTTTTACCCGACTGCGGCACGCAAAGGAGGGTATTGTGTTTATCAGGCTATGTATGTATGCCCATGTTACGCTCTAGAGCCTGTACGGATACACCGATTTGGACAAATGAGGTGTCTTTAGAATTGTCTTGACGTTCCGAATGCTATAGAATAAAAAAAAAATATTAAAAAAAAAATTAAATAAAAAAAATTAAAAAAATTAAAAACCCGACTGCTTAAAAAAACATTTAAAAAATTAAATTAAAAAGAGAACTAAAATGACAAAAACAAGACTTAATTTATTTATACATGGTATATTAATTATCATAAATAGGATAATAATAAGATGACAATTTAAATTAACTCAATTGGCTGCAGGCGGAGGCCTTAAATATTTCCATGCTCTTCTACCCCAAGCATGTACCGCAATGACTAAAGAAAGTGCTTCAAGCTGGTAACAAAAAGAGGTGGACAACATCAATGCAAATTCATGCTTATATAGTGACATTTCAACTTCAGTGTGTTGTGTAAATTATATGTTTCTCTCTTTGTCCGTGTGGGGAATACTATTGGCGTTGTTAATAACCCATCGAATCTAATTAGGGCGAACAGCGATACACAATATTGAATGTAATGTAATGTTCGAATGTACAAATGTTTGAATGTAATTACATCAAATCATTTGCATCAAAATATTTAAGGCCTCCGCCTGCAGCCAATTGAGTTAATTTAAATTGTCATCTTATTATTATCCTATTTATGATAATTAATATACCATGTATAAATAAATTAAGTCTTGTTTTTGTCATTTTAGTTCTCTTTTTAATTTAATTTTTTTAATGTTTTTTTAAGCAGTCGGGTTTTTTAATTTTTTTAAGGCAGGATACCACCTTTGACTGCGATTTTGGAGGCGTTTTTCATGAATTTTTTTTGCATACAAAGAATGCGCAGAAACAAAATCGGTTTCAGTCATTCATTAATGTAACTTTAATCTGTAATTACACATTTTTTGAAACTGAAAAAGTAAAAAATAATCTCTTGTAGGTGGCGCCAAAATACACTTCTTTGGAGAAACATCGTTAGACGGCGTGTCAAATTCCGCTCTGTACGTGGCTCTTAGAAAAGAAACCAAAGAATGTCCCTATTAACAACAATATTGTTCAATGCTTTACGTAGGGATTTTACGAAATTTCGATTTTTAAGAAAATGGCGGTCATTTTAACGAAAAGGTCAATTTTTTAGGGTAAAAAAGTTTAAAAAAATTTATAAAATTGCGCACCAAAAGAAAAATAACAACGCTACAGCAAAAGTCCTACGTACATCGTTAGATTACACCAATCGGAAGAATTGTGTAAAGTTTCAAGTCAATCCGATGAAAATTGTAGGAGTAATCTGACACGCTGATTTGGAAAACATCGTTTCGAGAAAAACGCGTTTAAAGTTTTATATAGATTTATATATCTGCTCCAATCCGGTTTTTACACAAGAAAAAGGTTCCGGCCACCTTTCTAATGAATGACTTTCGATTCTATACACTTGAAAGAGTACTTTGAGAACAAAAAAAAAAAATTTCAATTTTTTTGAAGTGCAAAGGTGGTATCCTGCCTTAATATACGGTATGATCGGCAGATTTCCCGATCATCCAGCTTCCACTGTTTTCTCCTTCCTAATTCACTTGCTCGCCCCCTCCGTCGATCCGACGAGCTGTTACGATGATCTCGGGGCACCGGCAGAAGGCAGGGCTTTTCTTCTCTCTCCTCTATCTTCCCCGACCTCGCGACTCCCTTCCCGCTCGCCGATAGACTTGTCTCCGCCGCTTCTTTTCACGAGGGAAATTTCTGGCGGGCGATGAAATCGATATCGCGGGAAACGAGTAGATTGGATTGGACACCGGGGATGGCTAGCGGAGGCTGGAGGATCCAGGAAGCAGGAGAAATTGCGACGAGCCCGGGAGCCGGTTGTCCTGGGATGTTTATGCCGATGATAGAGTCTTCCACGATTATCAATTAGAGGCTGCACCTACTTTGCCGGGATACTTTCAGCCGATAATTGAATCCTCCCGGTGATCCGACAGAGGGAAGAAACGAGGAAGAAGCAAGATTGTCCCCGATTAAACCGATTACGTTGATTAATCGATTCCTCTGCCGCTTAATCGCGCTTCTTTAGTTTAGCACTTGCACCCAATTGATCACCCACCCAACCCTCGAATCGTCCCGGCCAATTTCAATATCTCCCGCCTCGCGCGACGATACTTTCCCCGAAACGATAGTATTCCACTCCCTCTATTAATCCGCGCGTGGGTACCCATTTCGCAGCGCTCGGTAAAATCGAATTCTCTCGGCACGAAAACCGAAATCCATCCCGCTGAAGAAGGCAGGCTTCCCAGTGTGTGCGATATTCCACGAGGCAGGGAGGTACCCGTTGCCCGTTTGCCGGCAGCCTTTCCCCACGGCAGACGTATATATAATTGACATCGCGTCAGGCCAGTAAACCGAGGCTGAAAGTAGGTACCCTTCTAGAAAACGGGTCCTTCAGAGGGCTGCTGAGCTCCGTGTTTCGCCGCGTCTCCAATTTTCCAGGCGGCTTTCCTGAGCGACGCTAGTACCACCCCCGGGGGCCATGCCGGTCTCCTTTTGCTCCCAGAATCCTCCGGTATTTTCCTTTGCCGGCAAATTGGACTATTACGAGCGGGCTCCGTGCCACGGCGGAGCGTGTCCTCGCGAAAACCGCGTATTTTCTCTCTCTCTCTCTCTCTCCCTCTCCCCCTCCCTTCTCGCTCCTCTCCTCGGCAGCTACCCCCCGAGAGATCCTCCGTACCCTTTTCCACGTCCCTGGCAGCGCCCAGGTCCTCTTACCTAGCGGCTCAAAGTGGCGCGCAGTTGTTAAAACAACCAATTCTGTCGGAAAGCTGCTCGTTACGGACGCCTCTCGTCCTCGCGGAATCCTTCGTAATCCCGATGGCAAACCGTTCGTCTCCCTGCTGACGCAACGGAAACGCCGGCCAATCATATCCTGGGCCCCTCCATCACGCGTTTACCGCGCGCTTTCAACACGATTTCCTGTTCTTTCTCCCCGTTTCTTCGTTTTTCTCTGAGCGCCGGCGAAGCTCGCCGTGTCAGTGGCTTCGGCGAGTTCGTTGATTGACCGAAGAGATGCTTGATCGATGTTGGCTTCCAACGGGGGTGGTTCGTGTATTAGAAACCTGCGAGGAATCTGTACGATGAGGATCACGATGGATTCGTGACGATCGAAATTAGAAATGGTGGATCGCCGGTGGCTTCGAGAGGTCCAGGCATCACCGTGGAATGGAACCCCGATGTAATTGACTGGCTATCTCGTACGGGATTGTGAGGAATTCTAAAGATCGGTGTCCAGGCCACGGAAGAGCGATTTAGAATTTAGCGATGGGCGTGGACGCGGAATCATGTTTCGAGGAGAGAAAGAAAAGTCTCCCGTTACCGATTAGCGGCGGGACAGCGGAGGGTGTGCCCAGGCACCCTCGATTTTCTCGAAATATTTTGACAAGAAATTCAATATTGCCGCTCGGGGAGGCTGGAAAACTTGAGACCACGCGAAATTATACACGATTGCTCGTACCTGAAGATCTCTGGCTCCCCTTACATCCTCGTATCCACCCTCTTCGAGCAACCTTCGCTGTCCCTTGCTTCCCGACAGCTTTATCACCGATATCCCCATCCCTGAGAGCCTTTGTGGGCGAAATTATTGTAATTCGTAAACGCTTCTCGGTAGTGAGAATGCTAAAGTATATGTGGAGCAGGTTTAAGGGGACCTTCCGGTCTAAAAGTCGATTTTTTTTTTATTTCATTTTTCGAATGTTCAACCTTTTAGGAATACGTGTTTAAAAGGATTTGTTGAAATTCGTAAAATTCCAGAAGTTATAGGCATTTGAGTAGCGGCAAATGCATGGGCAACAACCGGGCACTCGGCGCTCACGTAAACCTTTAAGGGGACCTTCCGGTCTAAAAGTCGATTTTTTTTTATTTCATTTTTCGAATGTTCGACCTTTTAGGAATACGTGTTTAAAAGGATTTGTTGAAATTCCTAAAATTCCAGAAGTTATAGGCATTTGAGTAGCGGCAAATGCATGGGCAACAACCGGGCACTCGGCGCTCACGTAAACCTTTAAACGCGTTTTTCTCGAAACAGTGTTCTCAAAACGGTGGGACCTGTATCTCCAAAAGTTATTATCCGATTCGACTGAACCTTTTTTTATTTTGAAGAATATACTTCTGGCTAGGGGGGGAACTAGAAAAATTACAAAAAATTGAAAATTTATAATTTTCAAAGGCGTTGAAAGGACGAAAAGTACAGGGAAAAGTGATTTCAAACATCAAGTGTCGTTATTTTCTAAAAAAAATGTCATTTTTTTAATTTTTTCTAGTCCCCCCCTAGCCAGAAGTATAATCTTCAAAATAAAATAAGTTTCAGTCGAATCGGATAATAACTTTTGGAGATACAGGTCCCACCGATTTGGATCAATTTTTTTACGCCTTGACTTTAACGACTCCCCAGGGCCGTCTGCAATAATTAATTATAAAACAAAAAATATATTTCTATAACTTAAGACATCCTTAATACAATGCAAAAAGTCCCATTAAATTATATATAGTAGTTTTCCTTTAATTAATTCCTAAAAATCACCTATTTTTTGGGGCTCTAGACCGGAAGGTCCCCTTAATCACCGAATCGATGATGACGCAGAGTGATGCTGGGATCGAGAACGCGTAACGAAGTACGAATGCGTCCCTATTAGACGCGAAGGTCATCCACGACAATCATTTTCAACCTGTCGTCCCTTGTTTCGAGCTACATCGCTTTGCGGGCCGACCCTGCGGGGCTTAATGGCTCGGAAAAATCGGAATCATCGCGTGTATGAATACGTAATCAGTTGTCCTGCCCATCCTACCCCATGACGTCATCGTGCGAGCGATGCAGCATCGTTACGGATGATTTAGACGCGTGTTGCGAATTCTCAGTGGAAAACTATTCGTATTTAATCTGTGATATATTGCCTCACTTTCAGCCATCAATCCATGCTAGTTTCCACGGGAATTTTATACCTCTAACTTCGATTCCTCGCTTCGTGTTTGGACGAGAGAGCATTCACTGCTCTAAAACGCGAGATCATTCGCGAGAGCATCGATCCCGCGATAAATATCAAGCAGAAACGTGTTGGGAGCAGCCGAAGAACTCGAGCGAAAAACATCGTAACCTCTGCACGGTCGTTTGCGCGTCTTTATGGTATCGCCGCCGTGAAATTCTAAAAAGTGATCTTTCGCCTCGCTGGGAATAGACAGAGCCGAGCTCCTCCTACCGCTTCGAGCCTGTAAAACTGTCCTCCCGCTACGGATGGCAACGATTCCGCAGTGCATTCTCGAGCAGAGCTTTAAATTTTTACGGCAACTCAGATCTGACGTAGCTGCGGTCCACAAAACGTTCTCGCCGCGAATTCGCAGTGTAAGAACTTTCTACTTAGCTGTTTCGTGTGACCCTTACCTGGGCTGCTGTTTGCGAACGAGCTCTTCGACTGAGAGAACCCTGAAACAGAAAATATTAAATGATTAAAGTGGCTGAGTACAATTTCATCGACAGGATCGTCGAGGAAGATTTCTGGTGTTTTCTGATCGAGAGAACGCTGTTGGGACGGCAAAGGCTGGTGGATATTTTTCGTTGGCCAGGGGAACACTGCTCCCTTATACTTCCCTGGCGCGCAATATTGCAATAATTATACCGGGCGAGTTATAACGAACGCCATGCTGGAAAGACGCCGAGAGAAAATGCGAGGGAAAGAAGGAGGAAATGAAATTTCACCTAAAAATTAACTAGATTCCAGTGAAACGCGTTTGAAAGGGGGTGTGGTATGCGATGCACGGGCTGCCTCGCCGCTCGACCCTGATTAACGACTCCGCGAAATTAACTCGACAATTATTTCATTAGCGGCCCAGTAAGACATTTTTCATCCAGTCTCAATGGCCTTTCGTATCCAGGGAGAGACGGAGAGAGCCAGAGTAGGGAGAGAGGGAAAGAGACACGTGTACGCTATAGCCGTGGCTCGAATGCGCTACATCCTTAATGACTCGACGAGAATTAACTGTAATTTAATTAATTAAAATCTCTCGCGGAAAAAAAACACCGACCTGCTTCGCGTGGTACCAGACGTGACCTGGGTCACCTCGTTAGAATGATTACGGTTAGGTTTTACAGCAGCAATCGATGGGCGAGCCGCGCCCCATTCGTCATTGTCTCGGCTATTTATTCTAATATATCGTAGACGGATAGAAAACTAGCGTATAATATTCGCCAGACTCCAGCGAAGCTTAATTATACAGCGATCTTAATTAATTATTGCGTTTCCACGATTCCCCTAGTAACGAGTGACAAGCCCGCCGCCCACAACAACGATATTCGTAATTAAAGGCAATTTTGAAAACCGCCGCGATCCTTGCCAGCCGTGCAGACGTTCGTTCACGGCAACTTTCACTCGTTAGCTTCGCCCGTTCCCGCGGATTTAATTGCCCAACGCGCGACGGAACAAATCCGAGCGTTAATCCGCGCTCGCCGGATTCTGAATCACTTTGTCGACTGGCTGGTCGGGCCCGGTCGACGCGCTTTTCACATTTTTGCTAGACGGCTGTAAAGGTGGAATCAGACGGCGCGTGAATCGCCGATCCACGCGCCGTCTGATCGGTTATGGATCGCCGAGTCGGGCTCGCCAAGCTGACTTGACGAGCTAGACGAGCCGAGCCAGCTCGCCAAGCCACGCGCCGTCTGATCGGTCATGGATCGCGAGTCCGACTCGCCAAACCGACTTTCCGAGCCGAGCAAGCTCGCCGATTCACGCGCCGTCTGATTCCACCTTTAGAGCCACGTCAGCCAGTCAGATAAGCTCGCGAGCACTTTGAAAGCCGCTGCGGAGCGAAAATAAGTCCCCGCGCATTAAGACGTTTCACCGCGGCGGTCTCCTAATAAAGTCGTCGAACGCGACGGTGGGTGGAGGCTAGGCGGTCTGAAAAACAGGGGTTGAAAAAGATTCCCGCGTTCCTAAGAAGGTTAGGGGCTCGTTGCCGGTCGACGGAGCGATAAAGGGCGAGGCAGAGGGGGCCACGGCGGGAGAGAGAACCGCGAGGCTCGCGTTTTCAGCAACTACCAAGGTTTCGGTTGTGGTGGTGCGCGGCTGGCGGCCACGGGGGCGGCGGAACTCCACCCTCAAACGACTTTAACGAGCCGCCGTCTTAAAATGGGGATGCCGAGCTTGCGCCGAGTTTGCGCGTTTGTTTGATAAATTAACCCAGAAAAGTGTGCTCCGCCGTCGGAACGCTTAACAAGCCTTACAGCTTTAGAGCCGGAGGCGACCATGGAAATATGGAGCATATAAACGTTAAGGCCCTTTTAGTATCGCACTCTGTCAAATCGAATCGTCACGCTGAGATTTCATCTGAGTAATCGATTTGGTACACCTGCCCCCTTAGAAAGATTAGCTAAAGTCGCGGTCTTCGAAGTCTCGCTTCTGAACGGATTTATTTGCAAGACAAGGGTCTCTTTTTTACGAGTTCCTCCCGGTCGCGCAACTGTTCCCTCGCTCGCAAACCGAGAGATCACAGTTCCAACAAAACCGCAGCCCAGGGGTAGCAGAATCACTCGCAGAGGTGCTGTTCACTTGGAGACGCGGAACGAACGCGTGTCACGGGGCATTATGTTCCGGCATTATTCCGCTTTTCCTGCGGTTCGTTCCGCCTTTCACGGGATCCCCGTGAAACTTAAACCCCAATCGCGCACACGGGTGGAAGGTTTCGGATTTTTCGAAAAGCCTACAATAAGCGTCGGCCCGCGCCGAGCTGGTGACAAGACAGGGGCCTCCATTGAGAAAAATCCACTTCCTAGGTCTCGTGTTACCCGGCGTATTTTGACAAGATCTCATTGTCGTCGCGCGGCTAAGCCCTATTGACTCCATTATGGGCCTATTAGTATTATACTAGGATTTGTGGTTACTCCTTGAAAGACGTCCCTCCCAGCCCCCGGTACCTACGGCCTCGGACCTCTTATTCTTACATACCTCGAGACGAAACGGGCTCTCGGCCCATTCAGGACACGCCACGAACGTGTCCCTCGGCCGTTCGACGCGTAATTTCCCTCGACACGGAGTCGAGTCAGCCTCGATCACGCTTGCACGCGCGCTGCCTCCACTCGTCACCTGGATTTCCACGCTTCCAATACAGGCCTGCCGTGTGCCGCGGAGATGGTCTTATTCAACCCCTCCGCGTGGCTAAAAATTACCGTCCCGCATAAAGTGACGGAATTAGATGAACCGCGAGACGAGTAATTAGCCATCGCGAGGGCAACCTCCAAGCCGGTGCTTGGCGCGTTCCCGATGGCCCTCCCCCCCCCTCCGGTTAACGAGGCGGCCCCGGTAATCAAGCCTCGCCGACTCGACGCGACAAATAATTACCGGCGTAAACGGCAAAAAGGAGGAGTTCCGCGGCGGCCGATGAAAAGAGCGCGCGGACGGGCGCGAGTCGCGAGTCGCAAGCCTCCGTCCCAGCGATCCGTGCGTGGAGCACGGCTGGCGGAGGTGTAGGAGCACGCGCGCACTCGTCGGCCTCGCGGAGAGAGCGCGGCGACGATGAAGCCCACCTTCGTGGTTCCCCAGTCGCGAGAGCAGGCATCGCGGAATGAGCTGCTACTTAGAGAGAACGGGTGGAAACGCATTCATTGGCACGCAATCAAGACTCGCCAGCTCGCCTCGTTCCTCCGCCACCCATATACAGGCGCACGCGTGTGAAACCCGCGCGTTCCCATTCATACAGGCACCGGCAGAGGCAAGACTTGCTCGCGACACTTCTGTCTCTCTCTTCTTCGCTCGACGAACGGTAAGCGAGAGGGAGAGAGCGGAGGGATGAAACAGGAGGAGAGAGAGAGAGAGAGAGAGAGAGAAGGAGGGTGAGAGAACGGGGTGCGGATAGCAAGGGACGGAAGAGCAAGAAGCCCGGGGAGACGATGGTGGAGAGAAAAAGTGAGAGAGCGAAAGGACGGAGGACTACGGGCGCGCGTAGCGTGCGTTTGAGGCGTGAATTCATGTATGCTCGCGAAGCACTCTTCACCGGGGGACAATCGAGGTGTTGGACTGGAAATCCATACCAATTTGAGCGACTTACGGTGGTTCGCTTGAAAGCACGGTGTACACGTACACGGGCTTACACGCGCGCGTTCCACGCACCCATCCAGGGGCACGGAGCGCGCGGGTAACGTCGCGCTAACACCTTGCCCCTTCGCGGTCTAATTTCTACGTACACAGCCTGTGCGAATTCACGGGTGCACGCTCTCTCGGTTCACAGAGCCGCTGGATTCTACTTAAACCGCGACAGTGCTCCGCTATCGGGAGTAACGGCTACTGCACGGTGACGTGCGGTATTTTGGAAAGGGGCCATCGCCGCGGGAGTTTATACGATAGGTTGCGAGGTGTCATTATCTTGCCAGCGGGCTTCATAGTTCCACGCGATTTCCATCGAAAACCAACTATCCCCCGGTGCATTGGCACCGCTGCCGATGGCATGGGTAGAGCGCGAATGTATCACAAAGAGCCGAGCGACGCGACGTCGCGAGATTTACACTAGAATTCCTGAAGGGACCTACGCGGGGACAAAAGAGGCCTCGTCGAGGAGCCCCGGTATTCGCCTCCTGCTTTTCCACCGAGAGTGCGAAATTAGTTACCGTGCATGGAGAGGGGAGGGACGTGATGCAGCATAGAGACCGGAGAGTCTGCGTAAGCGACTTGAAAACTGAAGAGACCGCTCGCCGTACTTTCAATTACGCCCTGACCCACTGACGCACCGGCCTAACCATCCCGATCTCGGCGCCGGCACGATCCTACAATTAACTCTCCAACTGACATCGGATACCGGCGCGAAATCACTGGGTCCCGCTGGACATCCTCGGTAACTTCAATTACACCCAATTTCCCTTAATTTTCCATCGACGTCGGATCGAGTCGCGGGCGAGGATCCTCGCTCATACGCCGATCGACGGCCCCCCTCTCTGATTAGCTGCGGCGGCGCCGCGGTGCCCACCGACCGATTGCCAGAAACGGCGGCGGGGCAAACTACCCGGGATATCGAGCAGAAACTTTCCCGGGGCACTGTACGGTGGCCGGGGCCACGCGGTAATGGACATAGTTCGCCGGTAATGTCCGAGACTAATTCCCGTGTTATTTCATTAACGTCCCGCAGGCTCCCGAGGGGTTAGGCAGCCGCCCACCATTGCCGTAACGCGGCACCAGCACCAATGTCGCACGGGCTCGAGCGTAGCCCCCGAAAGGGGCTCGTATTAGGCACGTGTCAAAGGGTGAAAATTTACGAGGTGAGTGGCGGAGGCGCGAATAGGCCGATTGATAGTCGCCTGCGTGCGCGTTCACGCATGCATCGTGGCTGGAAGGAATTTAGCGAGGCCCTAGAAACACCGGGGGCGACGAAGCTGGTACGCAGGTACAGTGTTTGGACGCGTGGAGTTTCGATAATAGTACATCACGAGGATAGAGCGACGCGATGGTGGACAGGCGTGAAAGTTCGTGAAAATCGCTTGGAAAATGATGCAAGCAGGGTTTACGCTATGGTGAAACATGCTTACCCCGGCCTGTTAGCGCGCATGACTTCTACCGAGGGTGGTAGATCGATACCGTTTGTCTGTCGATAATCGTGCCCGTCGACGGATTTTCCATTTGAGCACGGGCCACCCCGGCGCAACGCTCCGCGAAATTAAATAATCGAGTAACGATAGGCGATAGACTAGCCGATAGACGCTCGGCTTTTCGACGCAGGCGTTAGAAATGAAGTGGAATAAATGAACAGTTTAAATTTGCAACTTTAATCACGGAAGACACTTATCACGCGACCTTTCCTTGCTCTGCGGCTCCTCTGATCACTGCAGTCACTTTCTTCGGAGATGTTGTGTCGTCGTGAAGTCCCTTGCGAGGGCCTGTTCCCCCAACTGCCTTGTAACGACTTGTTTTAATAGGATTTAATCTGTATCTTGTTTATTTCTTTCAATGGGTGATAAACGGCTTTTCCGTTATTCTCGCTGAATTTTCCTATTCGTATTCCATATCTGTTTCGCGTATCTTCCACTGGCAATCGAGTGGAAAGCGTATAGATTTTCCCCGTATTTCCAGGATTGGTTTGTTCGAGCGGATTACACGATTAGGCGATTAGGGGAGGGAGGATCGTATGATTGACACCGTGACCAGAGGGTAACGAGAGAAAATCATTTCTGACCGAGCGGGGAAAATTCGTGGTGGAACAATCGATGGGAAAGGAGAAGCCTCCTCTTTCGCACACTAGTGCTCTTTATACTCCACTCGACGCGGCCTATGTTAATTGACAATAAATGTCCCTTAATTGCAAACTTTCAATGCGGAAGCTTGCATAAACGGTGACAGCTGGGAAGGGAAAAACGTCTACTAACCACTTTTCGCGAAAAGTAAAGGGCACGAGCAACGTTTCCCTCTGGCGACGCAGGTCTGAAAGAGGTTTTTCCATCGACTTTTGTTAAAGAAACGTTTTCCCACCTCGCGCTCGCGAAACAAGGTTGCGCGAGTCGACGTAAACGAAGTCAAGGTGCACGAGGACCCGGAGAATATTGCTGTAAGCAAGCATGCATGTGAATCGTGACACGCTTAAAAAAAAAAATAAGAGGGAAAACAGAGAGTGAAAGAAGGGAGAGAGAAGAGAGAGGGGTCTCTCCGCGACGAGAGACTGAATTTTCCTACTTCTGACGGCGAGTACGCCCTGGCAGTGTTATCCAATTATTCTAAGTTGTTAAGGCGAGTTAGGGCGCTTAAGAGACTAAATTAAGACATTCCGCGCGACAAATCTCCCAAGAATCTCAATTAACTTCTCGCTGGGGGGGCGCTGGGTACTTTAATTAACTGTTTAATTTCGTTTAATTTGCATTCGCGATTGCATTAGCGGCACCGAGCCGACCCGCAATACTTTTATCCCTCCGGATGGATCGATTAACTGCATATTCGACACTTCTCGTCATGCATCCTTCGCTTCCATTCTGACTTTCCTTTTTTACTCATTCTTTCCTTTTTATTCCTATGCTCTCATGAAAGTTAAAAAACAATTAAAATCAACACTTATCTGATGATTCCCTACGTACTCATAAGAGTTCGGGTAGAAAGTGAATCTTTCACAAATGAAATACTGAACGTGGAAGCCCCACAATCGAAATCATAGAACATAGATGCCAAATATGAAGACAAGGGCCTTGGGGAAATTCCTCCCGATCGAAGGGAACCTTGGACGTACGAGGTTCCGGTTTCGGTGTGGGTAGTGGGCTAATCTGAATCGCACCGGCTCTTACACACACGTGATCGCGCAACATCTCGCGCGTACACGCGAAAGCCGCGGTAACAACGGCGACTGCGTGCTCGTGTTCGCCGCAGCCACTTTCCCGGAAACAAAGCCACCCGGTGAATTCATAATCCGCTAATTTGTTCAAGATTTTTTGCTCGAGTGGCGGGCGCTTGCTTTGTCGCAAATCCGTCATCGAAGCCGGTTGCGTGGGGGGCTCGCGTTCAAGCCGCTTTGAAGTACTAATCAGTATCGACCTGTGCCTACAGGCCGCACCCCTTATCCGTGCTTCCACCACCGCCTCCCGGCCACCCCTCCCTCCTCCTTGCCCTGGGGTTGCGCGGAATTTCTCCCCTTTCTCTCCTGTCGTTCCTCGACCTTCCGGCAGAAACCGTTCCGTCAGGGGCGTGACGTATCGAGACGCGAACCGGCTCGTTCTGTTCGATGATTCGTTGCGATTTAACCCTTTTGATGATTGGAGAGACTGTAATCGTTAGCTCCTACGGGCAGAGCAGGCTGCTCGCGTGCTAGAAGTCAGTGGAATCGTTCGGCAACGCTCTGTCTATATGATAACGGCACACATTTGGTTAGGCTTTGGAATAGATGCAAGGAAATAGTGTATTTCACGTTGACCCATCGCAAGCATTCCCCAACTGCAAAGGGGGGTGGTTAATGAAGTCCGCGAGACCCGACGCTTCAGAACATTATGGGGATTAAGGAACATTACCCAGGCCTATGCAAACATTATCTGAGAAAACAACTCAGCCGTCGCTCTCTCCGAGGTCTTTCACGTCTCACGGTTGTCGACATTGTAATATACTAATTACCCTAGGCCTCCCAACAGGCGCCAAACTTTTCCACCCCATAGTCTCCAGACGGATCTCCAAAAAACGTCCCTTTATATTTACATGAAACATGTTCGGCGCCGTGCGCGCGAGCTTCGAGCCGAGGACCTCGCTCTACCCCTCAAGGTCAACTAAAGACGCCCAAAGAAAAACACCCCTCCCGCCGCTCGCTGCCCATTTCAAAAACATTCCACCTCCCAGGCCAAACTAGTTAACACTCCATGGTCGCCTTCGTTCCTCCCATCGATCGCCCCCCCCGATATAATATAATGGTCAACGATTACAAGCGTGGATCCTCGGCTCGCACTTTCGCCGTCCCTCGGTTGAAAGGGGTACACGGGAACAATGGCGGGCCGATTGTGCCGCGTTTCACGGAATCGTTTGCGGAGATGTGTTACCGGGACGATATCAACGGGAGGGGTGGTGGGAGAGAAAAGGAGGCTGCTAGGGGACACGGAGGGTGGAAGAAAGTACGGCCGTAGGAGAGGGCGGATGGGGCGGAAGAAAGAAAATCGCTGCGAGAAGGAACGACCAGGCGGCAGAAAACGAGGGAATAAACGAGGAACAACGTTGTCGCGTGGCCGTGTGCGAGGGTGTAATAGAGAAGGAGAGGGAGAGGAGAGGAGCGAGAAAAGGACTGGACCGACGGGAGTGTGCAAGGAGACTTCTCAGGCGTTGATAGGCAATCTAGTTGATTGCCAACTTCAAACGAACCGAAAAAGCGGAGCGAGTCAGACACGCTCCTGTACAAGCCCCGTTGGAAAGGCAAAGCCCCGTCACCGAACAGCCGCGAATCTCGGAATTTTTAGACAATGCGACACGCAGTTCCTGCATACCGGTCCAACCCCTCTTCCTCGCTGTCGATTAACGCGGTTCCTGGCGAATCGATGATCCTCAACTCGCCCCCGGCGAGCGTTCGACAATGTCGCTTTCAATTCCTTAGTATCGCGTAACATTTGGCATCGTCTCGTGATTAGGCTGACGCAGGCACGCTCTAAGTACTTCGTTCCAACTCCACAGAGAAGAATTGCTATTCTAAGTAGTCGCAGCGGTGGAGTTTCTACTCTTGCTTCGGCATTCCCCAACAGCCAGTTTGCACTGTTCAGGGACGTTTTGTTGTACCGTTGATTGTTAACGATTCTCCGCGGCTTACCTTTGACCAGCACAGGTTTCAGAGCGACCCGTGCTCTAGGATATACATGGCTGAGTACAGCTCAACATATTCGCCGCTGTTCTTGAGCATGTTTCCCGATTGCACCGGGAGCAGGGACCTTTCCCTCAGAAAATTCCAATGGCCCTCTATTCAAGCGGCCCTCTCAACGTCCGCGGGATCAATGTTAATTAGCCCGCGCGAGAAGCCTGAAATTTACGATCTCGGTGAAGTGTGCAAACAAGTTCCAAGCTTCTTGCGCCAAATTTCAGCGGGCGAGGGTCCATTATGCTCGTGGAACAAAAGGTTCTTAATCGGCGTACGGAGCCAGACAGCGCTCCAACTGGGCCCCGTACCACGGATCCCTCGGATTTCCAAGCGCCGCGAGGGAATCGATCTCACGGCGATCGATATGTGATTATTATCGGGGACGAGTCGAGCAGTTGGCTGGTCTGTGCCCTCGTCTTTAAGTCTGGCCAAGATTTAAGACAAAAAAGGGCACGAATGAAGCGCGGCAAATAAATGCTGTACTGTAAGACGAGGTGCCAGAGTGACGTTTGAATGGAAGGGCAGATCCTTTGTGCTCCACCGGGAACTCGACACCCGAAAATCGTTCTCAAAATTCGTTATACAGGACAAAATCCACTCCGCGTTCCCCGGCGACACCGCGCCGTTGATGCCACCTCAGGGAAACTCGTGTTCGCCTTTTGCTGAACGATTGTCGATGCCCTATTGTGATATCGATCCACCGAAAGATTCCCTCGTCGATGCTTTCACCTTCGCGCCGGGGGTAATCGATAAATAACTGAAGATCCGAGTCGTAGATTTAAAGTTATTAAGCTGGCGAAACTTTTTCTTGGATCGATGGTACGTGGAAGCTACTATTTGAAATGGAGTCGGTATAGTTCTACAACTTCATACATCTCGAGAAATTAATGAATGGATAGATTACTCATGGACTCTTTGGAAAAATTTATAAAGTAGCCTTGCTAATTTCAAAGTAAAGTGCCCTTATTTAATAGATGTCGATGAACAGCGACGAAATCGAATGGATACGATTCTCACGAGAGCCCAGTCGATGGTTAGTCGGTACAGGTTGAGAACAGTGTGCCGGAGTGCGGCCATTTTTACGTTTTGTCGAGGCCCTTTGTGTTTTGGTGAGACATTGCAGGTCTGCCCAACACTCAACTCATTATACCACTAATTATTCATAACGTTGGGGATTATTCTGACAAAAATATTCAATTCCCACAGTGCACTCACCCCAGAGCTACCCCCAGCCTCCCTCGGCTCACTCCTTTTCTCCGTCTCATCTGACGTGTTTGACGCTAACAGTAATAGGAAGCTCCAGCTTTTTCCTACCGCGCTGGTGGAAATCTCGCTCCCAATAATTAACGTCGAACCTCCCTTCCTCGGACACGCGATATCGCCGGCCAAGCAAACGAGACTTATTTGCAGACAAGTTTGACGCGGCGCTGCGCGGCCGGGTCAGCTGTTCCAAGCCAGTTTCCCCAAAAACGGGCGAAAGCTGGCCGCTGACAATGGACCCGGCCCGTGGATACGCGACAAAGGTGCGCGTCGATTTTCGGTAACACGATCTTGAGTGGCTCTCTGTTAAGCGATAGCGGTAAGTGGCGCGTTAAGTGCTCGTTTCACGCCGGGACGACGATACGCCTATTAATTTACTTCGACGTTCCCTGACGCCGGGGGTCGTGGGTTCAGCCGCAAGATTGAAACGCAATCCCGGTGATTGCCGATCAATGCGCGTTATTACGATGTATCGATGCATCGCCGAGTCGTCGTCGCCTCCAAAGGACGCGTGTACGCGCGTTCGTTAACGAGGGATTAACGGGCGAGATCCGAGGCGGCTTTTAATTGGTTTCTTGGAGGCTTTCTTGCCCCGTGGCCGCGCGCTAAGACCAAGGCTGCACCGGCTAAAAAGGTGGCCGGGAGTTCTATAGGGACGCCGGCGAACGCGCACCTTGAAAACTTCAGGTCACTATTATTGTAAATTTCTCGCCTAGGTGCGAGCAACTAACGACTCGGCGGGGCCAGACGGGATCCTTGTTCCCGCGTCGCCCAAGATGTAGGTCTTAACGAACGTGTAAGATTGAATGAAGTGGTTTGCTCGTTACTCCGCGACAATGCCCCCCCCAACGTTTGTGTAAAATTAATTATTAATTCTTCGCCTGGGCCCCTCCCGCCAGCCCCGTGAAATGAAAGAAACAGTTAGAGGCTCCGTTCGCGGAATAAATGGTACGGTTATAATTGTCGAAGCACAATGGACTGTTCCACGGCTCGCGAGTGGAACGATGTGACGGAAACAATGTCATCTTAATCGTCATCTATAAATAAACGAGGCGAGGTTTAATGATAATGACGGGCGTCGCGGCCGCCCAAGTAACGAAATGCCATTCGCTGGGAATAAGCAATGAGAATTCTCGCGAACGGATCGTTTTGCCCTTTCATTGTCCAAGAATAACGTTAATAACAGTTTCACGGATTCGTTGTTCCGAAGCGTAAATGGTTCCTTTCAGTAATTTCAAAGATGTATCGATCCCGGGCGATAGAGGGATTCTTGTTGCTACTATATTCTACCTGGTAACTACTACACGATTTGCTTTTCGACTAATTTCACAGTGAAATAACAAGAGCAATTCCCTCAACGTCTCGCAAGGTGTCTTATCATTAATCACACTCCCCTCTTCACCTCGAACGAGGATCAATGTAATTAGAATCCTCGAGGTATCCGCAGCTTTCTACGCACGAGGTTGAAGCAAAGAAATGATGTTGTTATCAACTCACCGTGGGGCGACGCGTGCTGACTCGGGCTGTGCTGATGATGATTCGCGGTAACGGCGGTGCCCGGAAGTACGTGTTGCGCGTGTGCGGCCGGATGCACGTTGACGCCGGCCGGCGAGGCCGGAAGTTGGCCCGGTTGATGTACCTGATGATGGGGTACGTGGTGCGCGGGGTGGGGGTGGGGTGGAGGCAGGAAAGCGGCCGCGACGGCCGCCTGCGCGTTCAGGTAGGCCATCCGCGAGGCCGTCAGGTTGCCCAGGTTGCCGAGGTTGCCCAGATTGCCCAGGTGATTCGTCAGGCTGGGCATGTAGTCCCATAGCTTGTGATGGGGCGCCGTTGGCGCGTACGAGACCGCCGAGACGCCGGCGGGCGGCGAAGCTTGGGGCGAGCCGCGATCGGTGCCGCTTCCGTTTCCGGCCCCGTTCAGGCCCAGCAGCTCCTGGATCGCGAACGGCGATCGCTGCGGCATCTTCGTGTCCTTCTCCGTGATCTTGTCTACTCAAAACGACATCCTCCTCGCTATTCCTTGGTAATGACTTCGTTACGACCGTTCGAGCGCGACCCTTTCAGGGGTGCATGTTGGGCCAGGTCAGCGGTACACCAGTATTCGATGTGTGAGATCGCTGTTCCTCGAGGGGACTTATACGCGACGGGATTACAGGCTGAGAAGCTCGTTGCTGGATCCTCTTGCGGTTACGCCCCGAGTTTTAGGGACGAAACTCTGTTCGCGTTGCCGTTGGGTGTCCTTGAAGAGGGGAGATTGTACTCGTTGGACTATTTCGTGGACGATCAAGGACTTGGCAGCAAGGTTCAGCAGGGTCGAATGCAAGAGCAGGAAAGAATGAAGATTCGGTCGAGGCTAGGCCCTGGTATAACGGTCACTCGGCATCCGACGGTTTGCGGCGAGCGTTCGCGTCGCTTCCAGTGAGTTTTCTACATCGAGGGTCTCGGGATTGTTGATTTCTAGCGTAGGCCCGCTGCAAAGCGATAGCTGATTGAAGAGTCTAAGTGATTTTGAATGATATACCGAGTGTTTCGTTGGTGGATATCGAGATACAAGCTGGGGCGAGCCGTCGGCGGCTCTAAGAGTCTTCATAGATCTCCATCGATAAAAATGTCTCGAGAGTGACTGTTTATCTAGCGTTGGGGGTGGATAAAGAGCTTACTGTGTCGTGTCTTTAACTTATCTTCGTTGTAAAGGCAGGAGCTTGCGATCCGTGGAGCGAAGAAGCAGCGGGCTGGTTCCAGCGAGCGACGGCAAGTCGAACGGCTTCTCCTCGTTGAGCCACCGAAACCCCGTGTCCCCTTTTACACTTTAACACATCTAATGTCTACCAACTATGCCTCCTAACGTCACACTTTCGTCTAGTCTGTTCGTTGAATGAGAGTTTTCGTTGATGATCAGGTACAGATTGCCGCGCTCCTCGCTTCCTAACTCTCCCTCGAGCCCGTCCAGGGACAATTAGAACCTTATCTCTGTCCAGGAATTCTATTCAAGCTCCCGATAGCACGTGACGGGGCTCATTCACCGGCACAAAACTCTCGCTGGTCCTGAGCGATGCGCGCAGAGATTCCTGGAACCGTTTCCTTTCAATCCCTTCGCGCGGGGATTGAATTTCAGGGACAGCCGGGTCTTCCTCGCCCGCCGCTATTTCCAGAAAGGCACTCGCGCAGGCCACACGACCCAGGGATTCACGGAGCCAGTCGACCTTCCCTCAGTGGTCACGTCTATCAGCTAACTCGTGGCGATAGGCTGACGATCATCCTTATCACTGCGATCCCTTTCCCATGCTCCGCTGTCCAGGCGCACTTTAGTTACTCGTTCGTCTCCTCCTGGCCGCGTTCATCTAGAGGTGTGCACAGGTCGCGAGGTCCGTCGGACTCACGAGAGCCAACCCACGTACAGCATCGTCGCGGCTACTGGAACATCGGACCGGTACTGAACCGTATGGGCACCGTTCGAGCTTCCCACCTTTGGCTCGCGTTGCCGAAAGACGAGCTTGGACGTGGCCGAGAACGGCGGAAGAGGGAAGAAGCAGCGTGCTCGCTTCTCGCGGGTTAGTGTCCCGGTGTGGTGACGTGTGTCCGTCTGTCGTGCCGTGGTGCAACCGTGTCGTCGTCGCGGCGATGGGCAACTGAGCTGTCGAGCAGCACGGGGTTGCTCGACTGCTCGGCGACCGACGAAGAAGGGAAACCCCCGGGGGCGGCTGTGCGCCGTAACACGCACCCACACTCACGCACACACACACCCCGCCGCTACAGAGGGTGGCGTTTATCCGACCCACACACCCCCTCCGACACGAACCAGCCCCCACCTCCGACGGTCCGTTCCCCTTCGTCACCGCCTGCCTCCCTTTTCTGGCTGCATGCACACGCAACCCCACTCTGGGACCCTTCTTTTCTGCACTCGTCGACCCCCTCGCGACAAAGGCGCCTCCGCTACTTTGCCAGCCGACAGTGGCCGTCTCGCATCGCGGATTGGTCGGTTTTTTGAGACAGCCAGCCGGGCAGACATAGCCCTAGTTACCGACCAGAAGGTGGGGTCTACCGATGTCGACGCCTCGACAGGCTACGCCTACGACAGACCGGTTTACCACGGGGAAAACATCCGCGGATCCAGGAGACGGGCGTCCTTCCTCGTACCTGGCTGGACCATCCCGACGCGCTGACGGGGATTTTCGACAATTGATTGGGCAGCTGCGACGATACCGATACGGAGATGCTTGGGATATTGATCTTTGAAATTGTTCACACCATTGTTGGCTTACTGATAATGGTCGATGCATAGGTTTCAAGGATTTTTGGTGTACATCATCTGGACACACCTTCGTGGACACTTTTGTTCATAGGATAGAGTGAGCAGAATGGAGTCTTGGTACTGAGCATGATATTTGACAACGATTAGGTACATTTTCTTGAGATCATCGACTAAATGTGAACCGCGTGAGAAGATGCTGACGATAGTCTTTTAACCCAACATCTGGAGGTCCCATTCGCGAGAGTATTTAAACAAACTTCGATCAAAAGTCTGATAGTCGAAGCGTGGATCTACCTGTCTGGCCAAATTCGTGAGGTTCTACTTAAACAATGCAGGCGTAGTCTACTGGGAAAACAAGGATCTCCATGGTACATATTTCTAAACATTTCCCTGTAACTAAAGTCACGAGTGACACCTCTGCTTTCAACCCCCGCAGCGATATCCAGCAGTAGAGCCTCCACAGCATCGAGCGAAGATCCTTTCCTCAGGAATTGTAGCATAGTGAAACCGGCTTTCGCCCAGAACCTTTATGAACGAAGGGGGTGTGGTCTAGCCAGCGGCCAATCAGAAAGCGCCACTTTCCACCCTCATTGGCCAGGACGTAAATCGATTTATCACTCAACCCGTCCGCGGCCGACAGGGGAAACACGCCCTTAAGGTCGTCCTGCTTAAGGTCGACTCTCCTTGGACGCGTCCCGTGACGCTCAACACCGCCAATTCCACTCGGTGAGGGGTGGTGGCAGCGTCGGTGGCGTCGATGGTGGGTGGCGAATTCGGTGGCGGGGGTGGCTCGCGTCGAACGAAGACGTAAAGGGTGTGGAAACTCGTGATCTCCGGCGGCGAGTCTCTCGATAGTGTCGGAGGGAATTTTTTCGAAAGACTCCTGAGCCCTGTGGTCGGATCCACGTTCGAAATTGAGCCAGTTTTCGGAAACGAGGCTTTTCCTTCGCCTACCCCATCCCCGTTCTCTCTCTATCCACCCATTCATCCACCTCCGCGGCTCCTTTCCCCATCCTGGGCACCGTATGTCTCCTCGTCTCCATGATCCCTCTTCTTTGGGCTTGTTGTCTTCTTCGGATGGAAACCCTGACAGAGGACTTGGAACATCTTGGGGTGGATGTCTCATTTTTTATGATGACTGAAGATCCAACTTGATTGACGTTTAAGTAACGATATTTGTACTCGTGTGATTTGGTAGACGTTATTGTAGTTATTCCTCTGTAGCTCTGGTAATTGTGTAGCTTGTGTGACGAGGTAGCGTTGATTATGTATGCAATAATCGTCATTTAATTTGCCTTTATGGTAGTATATTTTGGGAAAGGATTCCCAGGGCGACGATCACTGTACTCGTGCAAAGTTTGTTAGCTTCTGTTTTCGGATCAGGCACCTCTGCAGCTGACAAACGGGGCTCCAAGTTTAGGCCTGATATTGGAGCGAGAATTCTCTTGGAAGTTTAGAGACAGATAAGTTTCCAAGTTCGTGGTATAATACTTTGTGCTAAGTAGGCAGACATGGCGAGGTATGAAGATTAAATAAGTGAAAAAGGAGCTCGTGCAGCTTGAGCCAGAATTCTGCTCTGAATCTCCTCTGTCGAATTTTCGAGCGGGCAGAGTACCGTCACGCGCATTTACCATCCGCATTTTGAAATGAAAAGCACCCCGATACACGTACATCTATGCCTGCTCAACATTTGTCAGCGATAACTCGAAAGAAGCATAATACGAGAGTCGCGATAGTCTTTCTATCGGCAAAAAAACTCGCGCATCTTCTCGCTGCAAAAGGAAACGAGAAGAATGCCAGAGGAAGAGAGAAGGAGAGAGAGAGAGAGTGAGAGAAAGAGAGAAGGACGGAGGTTTTGTGCTCCGAGCTTTGTTTCAGTAAAATATCTCGGAGCTCCTGCGTTCATTTTCTCCACTAAGGAAAAGTATAAGAGCAGCCCCTTCATTTCCAACCCTCCCTTGTTTGCTACTTGTATCAAGAAATTATTGTACGCTTCGAGCTGGCCTGCTATAACGGGGGCATTCCACGTCGAAAACATGAAATAATATCATTTTTGATCTACGTCCATTAACCTGCGCCAACAGCACTTCTACGATTCACCTACTGCTTTGAAAATTATCTATCCATTAAAAGACCCAGTCGCAACCGAATTATCTTTAAGTTCAAAGCGTCTCTTCCAACTTCTATCGCTATCATCGCCAGCGCAACTCCTTCGCAGATAGGCCTAGAAGAATTTTCTCACCAAATTAGACAGCAGCAAAAAATTGATAAAAATCCCAGGGAAACCAATGGTTCCGTCTCCGGGGAAGGTAGTAATCAGGCGTTCGTCGCGCGAAAACGCACGCCGATCGTGTAATCCGCGTCTCCATTCACGCGAGGCTTTCCCACGGCGTTAAGTAGCGCGGGGCTTGAAAATCCCGCGGATCCCTCAAATTGCAATTACTCTCGTCGCGCGGGGAATTTCGAAGGACTCGAAAAAAATGCTGGAACTCGAGACCTCCGCCGGTGGAGAGCGGGCGAGCTCGAAAGGGTGGCCGCGTTGACAGGGCTCTCCGCGACAGTCCCAGATTAAGTCCTCGCCAGCTCCTTAACTTAACGGATTATCGTACTACGAAATTCACCGCATTGTGCTTACCACGGTCTGCGCGGGGGGCACGTATCAGCCGCAAACAGAAGCGCAAATATCTCTTAATCGGGCCAGATCGCGGCTCTCCGCGGGTTTAAGCCTCCTTCAGCAGGATTCCAGGCGTGGCTACCGTGGCACACGCTTCCACCTCGAGCCTTTCGCGAATATACGGGATTTTCCTCTGCCCCCTCTCTTGGGGGGCGGGGGGCGGCAAGCCATAATTTGCAATATTTACATGACGGTCGGAGAAACCGGCGACACGGGAATGATAACCTTCTTCCAGCCTCTTCAGAGGAGCTCGCAGCGGCTGACATGTCTGCAGATTGTGAGATTGCCGCTCGTTAATGCCTGTAAATTCGCGCGAAACTTTGTCAGGCGAATGTTCTTGCGAAATGTACGAAGTAATGGAGCGATGGAGCAACGGAGGTGTGGGATTTTCCGTCGAAAATAGGTGGATGTTGGTGTTAGACATCTACGATGCACTTGTTAGAGGCTTCTCTCAAGTTCTAGGCATATTAAAAGCAGGTTGTTCAAGGTTTCGCTATGTGACGGTCTTATCAAATATACGGACTATAAGAGTGGTAGATTCTCAAGTTTTTCTGGTCGGTGCACGAATGATTGCAGACATTGTTCTTGGGGTAACAGAGAGTTTTTATATTTCCAAAGATGCAGAACGAATAATTGGGAAATTTCTTCTGGATATAATGTCTCGGTTATTAATCGCTTTCATTTTTATTCTACTTTTGCTAGTTCTACTTGACTCTCTTCTTTGTCTTCTTTGATCCTCTCTGAGTTCCTTACACTACGCTGCATGATTGGGATATAACAAAATTATATTAAACAATCACGTTCGTACGTACCTTCAAACGAAGCGATTGGCACAAAATCGTACGAATAATCTTTCGTTCACGCGTGCACCGGGAACGGATGGAATTCCAGCGGCTGGCGTGCTAACGAGCATTTATTTCACGACTCCTGCTATTTACAATTAGTCGATGCGCTATGCACCGATCCTAGTTGCGGATAACTAGACCTCTAACTACTCCTCGTTCCCACGGGTTCGTGTATTTCACCCACGATCACGTTTGCCTCCGCGCGCGACCTATCAATTCATCCAATTACCTGTCGGGATCATTTAACTATCCTTCCCTTCCACGCTGCGCCAACAACAATGAAAACTGACATCGAACAACGAGGACAAATCTTGGAACACGTGGCGGTGCTGCGATCCAGGACAGGTCGAAGAGACTCCGCGACGCGATACCGTATAAATCGCACTCGGAGTTTGCTGAAGAAGCAGCGGATCGATGCGTAATGCCCGTAAATGAATTTCTCGAGGCCGATTCTCTGGAAGAGGCCCACTTGCAAGGCATCGATAAACCGTGCCCTTCGCCGAGCAGCCGTTCGCCGGCTGCGAGCACGAACGAAAGGACCTCGTCGCTCTGGCAATCCTCTTTTCGCGAACATTTTCGCCGAGTCCTGCAAAATTGTTAATCCGAAGCTTTTCCAATTACACGGCCCGTCCTCGATCTCAGCCCGCTCCTTCAACCTTACTCTGCTCCCTCCACCCCCCCCCCATCTATCCTCCAACATCCCCCGCCCCGTTCCTCTATCTCTCTTTCGGCTCTTTGTAAGCGAAAATACTCAATTCGGACGTTAAATTCAATTACAGCATTCCTGATTAATCCTAAGTATCCTTTTCCGAAGGAAGGACGACTCTTCTCTCCGTCGAGTCTCACCCCCCACCCACCCCCCCTTCTCCGCCAACCCTCCGGCGCGAGGTTCCTTCGAGAACGAGCTGGATCTCTTTCGGCTTAAGCTCGCCCTTAAGTTGAATAACTGTTGCGAACGATATGACGCCATTAAAATCTGCTGATCCTGATCCTGGCGCCGCGATGGACGACGAATCTGCACGCCACTCGGATTATTATTGCTGCACAGAGAAGCCTCCACATCGCCGCTTTCGATTAACCATTCGAATGCTGGAAATGGACCGAGTGGTAAGTGTTATTGCGAAGACAGCGTCAAACGGAGCGAAGTGCTTTCAGCTTTCTCGATTGAGACTTGTTGTGTCGGTTGAAATCGGAGGAGGGTTAGTCATTCGCACGTTTCTTCAAGTGAATTCAGAGGAATTACTAATTACAGAAGTTATTATGATTTTTCTGCGTTTCTAATCTCGGTATTTTAAGCTTCATGAACAAATCTGTGAGTCACTGTGTGTTTAGAAGAGAGGTGGTTAGCTTCTGGCTTGTAATTTGATGGGCCTGTGGACCAATTCTGAAGTGTCCCGCGTCGTTGGAACGCACAACGCGATGCAGGGTATTTTATGCAAGATGCGGTTTCCATTGCTCCAGTATTATGCTTCCATGTTCGTATTTACCGAACGAACACGGATTTCGAGACGTCGCGTACACCCACAACGACTCACGATTAGTTCTCTTCCAGTTCGCCTCGCTTCCCGCAACTATGATGCATCGGAAACTCAATTAGCAAGCATGAGATTGCGTCGGGGTGATCTCATGTCAATGCAAGGTGGATTAGCGACGCGTATGTGCGCCAAGTGGAGACAATTTTCAATCGAGTAGCGTTGAGAGTATCACGTTTCATTTCTTACATCCGATGCACTTGTATTTCTCCAGTATTCCACAAAAAAAAAAAACGATTATAAATTGTGTGCCACGATTCTCGTCCATGTACAATAGCTGGACAAATTTGGGAATTAAATGTAAACCCTCTCTAGGCTCCTGAGATGAATAGGCTCAAGTTTCTTTATGAAATTAGATTGCTGTTTCTTCCTTTCTTCCAATCTTTCTTCGTCCGGTCAGAATTCGAGGATCGAAATTTCTTTATGCACAGCACGTCCAAAAGCAAAGAACGTATCACTCACAGTCGGCTCTTCACAGATTCAAACCACCAGTGCAGTGAAAAGAGGTTTTCAAGTGTTTGAGAAAGCAATCAGGGTGAATTGAAATGTAATCACCGAAACCTTTGTAGAACATATCGCTGCTTGACTTTATTACTCGGTTTTCTAACCAAGTGATTCTTCTGCAACTGCAAACCATTCGCGTGTTCCTTCGCGAAGCTTAGAAAACCCCGATTGGCGTCGCGCCTCGTCGATTCTTTTCTACGACACACCAAGCCCTTTGTCTCTTCCAGCATTTAATATCCCAATTTATTAACGATTAAGCAGTGTTTCGTGGCATCCCAAGGGGAGGAGCTCGGACCACCCAGGGCTCGTCAGAAGGACGACAAGATAATTCCTGCCTCTCAAAAAAGTCATCCAGTCATCGCCTCTAACTGGTAGTCCTTCTCTTAATCCTCGTTCCATGAGCCCTCGAGTATCCACGGCCACTCGAGCTTCTCACAATGCTCTGGCCGGCGCCGTGGTATCTCATTCTAGTTCTCCGGATAGATGCGTTGCATTAAACGCGTCTAAATGACGCGCGGAAGTGCATTCTCGTCGGCGGAGCGAGGAACAGGGTGATCCCTGAAGAACCGCAGCGAGAAAATACATCCGCTTAACTCTGTACAGCCGGGTCTCAAGCTCCGCTGCATTTCTGCTGAAAGTTTCTTCGCATTCTCCGTCCACATTCGACCAGATGCATCTGGGACAATGAGGTCCAACTTCACCGTTCAATTTATTCTCGCACCACGCATAATTTTTAAGGGCAGTGAAACTCCGAGGGTACTGGAGAAAAGAATCAGCCTCTGAAGTCGATTTCAGTGAAGTTTGGGTAAATTGTTAATGTTTTAAATATTCCGAAGTGCTTTTTCAATTTCATTATAAGCTCGAGGAAGAATTAGCACTACAAGTGTACTACTGACGTGTCAAAACAGCGACCTAACTTTTACCATTACCGTGGTAATTTAAACATTCACCCAGCGGCATAATTTCCCACTGGCTCCTTAAAAAATCATATACCTTCATCCCAACCTCATCAAAAATCCAAATCAAGAAACCATCTTGACGGGAATCGCTCGACACCTCTGGGAAGCATAAAACCTAGCCTAATCGTAGCCGAGTATTAGCCCCCTTCGTTGACTTATCCTCGCCCACTAATACGGGGATCTTTGATTTCGAAAATCTAGTCTTTTTTCCCAAAAATTCTGGTGAATTTCAAGGTTCCCGGGGCAGGCGACAGATGGCAGCATGCGTATAGTCGGTAATTTTGAACGTGCTGCCGTCTGCGCGCCGCGGATCGAACTGAATTCCGGTCAATTCTTTTCCACCCTTGTCCCGGGGCAGGGGGAGGAAAATAATGCAGCCTGAAATCCTCGCGAGCATGTGGCTCTCCATTTTGCGCGTCTGCTCTCGTCGCATCGCGGCGAAGATCGCCGCCGCGACGCCCGTTCCACGGCTATACAATACCCGCGCAAATTACACGCGCACCTTTTGTATCGCCGTGAAACGCTCGCAGGACACGCGTGCCCGAGCCCGCGCGACCGGAAGCGTTCTCTCCGCGGGGAAAAAAAAAAAAAAAAATCACGATTTGCATCCCTTCAATGTTCGACAAATGAATATCGCTCCCTGGACGATAAGTGACGGCTCTGTCTGGGCTTGGCCGCGTCTACGCTCACGGTCGGGGCAGGGATTTTGGTAAAATCCCTACAAAAAGGCGTCATTCGTTGATCATCCCTGGCGGCACCCTCCTACCCTTCTCCCTACTCCTACAGCGCATCGATCGTCCATCATGCTCCCCTGGAATCATCGAGTTATTATAAACATTTTAGCGCACGCTTTTTCGCCGAGGACGAACGCGAAATTGCTTTAATAGCTCGCTTTTAACATTCACGCGGAGAGATGACCGTGCGCCGTATTTATTCGCGTTTTAAAATGGGAACACGCTGGAAGCAGCCGTTTGTTGGCGATGGGAAATTGTTTGAAAGTTTACTCGATTGACGGTGCTCTCTCTTTGGTGGGAATGATTACGAATACTTCTCGATTATGTGATATCTTCTGGTGGATAGTAATAGGGTATACTTTATTCGACTGTGATATGCAAACTCGAGTTTAAATTTGATGACTTTATTCACGTGATTTCATCCACCTTCAATTTCTAAAAGCTCTGTATCGTTGCTAATGCTAGTAGGAGTAAGAATTTTCATTCCTCCTTTCACACCCTCGTTCTCCCACAATTTTACCCCAAGCAAACACTTCGGTGCACAATAGTTCCATCATTCAGCCGAGTACTCGTTAAAATATTCCAAGATCTGCAGACAGCAATGTAAACGCTTGCTGCAAAATGAACATCAACATCGTCCCGACGATTTGGAGCGTCAGAAATGATATTCGTTTGAGCGCCTTGCTATTTCGCCCAACAGAGAAGACGTTTCCATCGACTATTACGTAGAAAAATTGAGGTGAACCTAACTCTGTTCCCTTGGCCCGCTCGTTTCTAAATCCGTGCCAGATTGCGATGGCGCATTTCCCTTTTATTTCTCAATAGAAAAACACGGCGCGGACGGTGGCGGCCGGTGAAATCGGACCGCGTTAATCCTTTGATCGGCGGAGCAGGGTCGCGGTTCCGCTGGCAGGCGGAATCGGCCCCGTTAACGGGCCCGTCTAAAGATGAATATTCCGCAGTTCCATCAAAGTTCGAGGAGATCGCGTGCTGCCCTTAATGGTGCACCGGATACGGCTTCAAAAGGAATTACGTGATACGATTTTTTCGACGGTCGGCGATCGCGGGGTAACGCGACCGAACGACTATACGCCGTGGCGAAACGAGAAAATGGGGGAGTGAGATCGAGGCCCCTCGTTAAATATTAAACTTTAAGGATCGCTTTTCCACGACGGAGCTCCGTCGACTTTGCACACCCACACAGGCGGGCAAGACGCTCGGCCGTGCACAGAGAGAACAGGGACGTTCCGCGCGCGTACACGTCGCCGCGCTTAACGCTTCCCACACCGACGAGCGTCTTTCCTTCTCCCGTGCTCTGTCGTAACGACATCGCCCAGCGATCGTTGGAAACGAGACATTTGAGAGATTATGCCAATCCGGCGTGTAAACCACCCGGGGAGGAAATACTTATGAGTTTCATGCCGCGAGAACCTCGTGCTTCTTTTTGTCCCCGCCCTTGCTGACTCGTCGACACCCTGAAAGAGAAATTAACGCATTGACACCGCTGGCTGAAGGGTGTCGCGCGTAGTTTTGCAACATCTCCGTTGTCTACTCCCATGGCTGCCGCGATGGGGATTTGCTTCTCGTAACCGATCCAACTGTACTGTAATATTAGGCAATCCACGGCTTTGTTACTTGTATTAGGAGCGGCTTTCGCGTATGGTAGCAGCTGATCCGTAGATCAGGGAAACGGTGAAGTAATATAGGAAGAATTTATTTTTTATATTATTGTATTTTTATTGATAAACGGGGTTAAGTCCCCATTAGTGCACATAATTGATATTACAGTTCAGACGGACAGATCACAATTTAAGAAATTTCTGTTGGTGGAAGAGAGGAATTGTGGGTGCATCATGGATAGGTATTTACATTATGGAAAGTGAGCCGCGGCTTGTCTCCATTTTTAGACATTCATCCTTGATTCTTTCGAACCCATCTGTATGTTTCGCGAAACAAACTCTGTCTCTGGGCAGTGATTATGTCGGAAACGTCATTGGTGAACCACAGAATGTTCGAGTAGAGAGAGGCTTGATCGAACTAATGACGGCTGAAACGAGATTCCCGTTGCCGAAACAAAGTCTGATTCGAATGTCGGATATTGAACCTGCGTCCTGGAATTTTTGCCAGCGCGTCGACGCGGGTATCCCCCCTGGCCAACGGGAAACGAGAAAATCTCACACCCCCTCCCTGGCCGCTGCTTTTGCGAATTGGCCCGATTTGCCATCCGTGTCAAATCTCGGTCTGAGCACGTCCGGTATTGACCATAGATCGTCACGTGATTCGCTCATTATACGATCCAATTAAGGGCCGACTGCGATACGGCAACAGCCGATAGTCCTTCCGTCCACCGTAATTGGCCCTATTCGGAGACAACGCGTTTCCATGGGCGCCCCCGGGCTCGAAACGGTCGAAATCATTCGACGCCCGATTCCTTGGCAGTCACGATTCCTCGCTTATTAACGCTGCCCTCGTTTATGCGCGGATAATTCACCCTCTCGAAACCCGCTCGTCGCCCGTAGCCACCGACATGGACGTGAGAATCATGACAGGAGCGCTGAGTGTCGGGAAACACGCAATGATTCATGGTAAATACATTCTTCCTGCCTCGGCTGGGAAGTATCGGGAATTCTTTTACTCGCAGGGGCTGTGATTTTGGTGGAAACTCTGCTCCGCTTTCTCAGAGATTCACTCTGCTTTCAGGTAACTACTTGGGGGAAGACGAGACTGGAAGCTTTACCGATGTAACTGTACTCTCAAATATCGCGTTCGAAATCCCCCGTTTCAAACTACGTGTACCCTCGTTGTTAGAACCCGAAGTAGCGCTTGCGATAGCAGTGTCTTATCTTAATAATATCTTACTGCGCTTAAGGTACATCACACCGCGAAGACGTCCCTGCGATTTCCCCAATCATTCCCTCAACCGCCATCGCGACATTTGTTGCGAACTACCGACGGCAATCCACAACCACCCTCGCCACCCCCGTCACCTCCAATCACGTCCACCCCACCCCCAGATGAAAGCGGAATAAAGTAGAAAGAAGGCGAAGAGACGCATTTACATCTCGTTTCATCGTTTCGCGGGCGATTCAACGAGGGAACGGGGGCGAGCAGCGTGGTGCTGGAGCCACGGTATTATTCTCATTGCGCCCATCGAACGCGCAGAACCGTGGCGGGCGTAAAAAGGAACCGGCCATAATGATTCGCGTAACGATTTCGGTTTATTTTCCCGCGGCGACACGTGGAAATATCTAATGGGGCGTCGCCAGCCCCCGAACGCCTCTCATTAACGCATCTCGTTCTTTTTCCTTCGGCATTTTAATTGCAGCAATGGGCCCCCGCCCGCGCCACCGCGCTAAGAAATAATTATGCTTGCCCCGGCAAGCAGGTACCAACACCTACGCGCCACCAACACCAAAGAGGGGGTGGTGGGTGGGTGGGGGGGGGGGTGGACATGCATATCTTTGCCCGTTGCGCCTTCGGACCTTCCTCCGCACCCAGGGGTGTATGGAACCCCCGAAGAGAGTCCGTGGAGCGATTCTGTGTTCGCGCGACCCCCGTTCGTCGCCACCGATGATGGTATCACGCGTGCCACGCCCCCTTAACGACGAAATTACAGCAGCCATGTTTGTCCAAAGATCAAAGTCCAGGGCCAGGTGCGAACGCGCCGCGGAAAGGAGAGAAGCGGCGTCGTTCATGCAAGAAAAAGGCGCGCGGGTGCATCGAAACGATCCTCGTTCTCCTCCTCGATTCCACCCCCTTCTTGCAGCCCCCTCCCTCCGCGCCCCTCTGTCGAGCGTTTTCGGGAAACGTCGTTTAACCCTTTGACGATTGACGCAAGATTCCGCGAATGGCAGGCAAGATTTGTGCGCCTGGGACGGGGATATTTCGTACCCGGCGCGGATATCTTAATTCCTTCGTCGTGCATTGTAATAATTATGATCCCCGCTGCCAGCGCCACGTCAATCTCGACGATGAAGACATGTGGAAAGCGAATGGAAGCATCGGGATACAGCGGCGTTTAATTCTTCGCTCGGCGAAGACGCGAGAAATGCACTGGTCGCTTTTGACGGGGCCTGGCGGGTCATAATTACGGCTGACTACTTGATTAGTCACTTAAAGGCGGCCGAGAGCTGTCGATTGGCCGATGCGCCCCTCCTGTTTCTTATTTTCAAAGGATCTACTCACTTAGGGTCTCCGACGCGGGATTAGAAAGTGGAAGACGTTTGGATGGCTATTCGAGATTTCTAAACACAGCTATGTTGACGGATACGGGAGTCTGTTCACTGGGGCTTGTCAAAAATTTCCACCGTCCAATAGTGAATGTTTGTTTCAAATTCTTGCTCTCCACGGGCCACCGAGCTTCGTTCTAGAATCCCCAAATCTCACGGATAGGTATTACTCATCTTAGTCAAAGCAGCTAGTAATTCGCGAGTGAAAGAGCGTCTTGGTGCCACGTCGGTTTACAAGGGCGAGTAAAAGAAAGAAGACACTCGACGTGGCCGGGGATTCTTCAGTATCGCGGTTTAGAATCTTGTTGGCCGCGTGTGTCTCGAGTATCCCGAGAGGAAAGGATGTAGTCTGTCGCTTTTGGCACTTCCCGGCGTTTTCCTGGCCCTCGTGAGGCCGAGGCTTTCCAGCGGATTTTTCAGCGTGGCCCGAGGCTAGCGAAGATGCAACAGGCCCCTACTAACAAACCCAGGAGAATCTTCTGCCGCTCTTCTGCTCTAGTGGCCTCGACACGTGTAGTGTCATACACGGAAGCACGCTAGTTAGGCTGGCAACACTCCTTTCGACCCTGCTCCGCGATCGTGTCGGTAGGCGAGAAGAATGCAAAGTCGGGAGGGTAGTTTCCGCGAACGTGGGAGCACGACCACCCTTCGGATCGCTCGCTACTGTACTCTCCTTCATTCGTTGGAGAACATTGAGTGCCCGCGTCTACTTCAGGATTGGGAACGCAGAAATTCTTGGTTCTTCAGGATTTGATAGCTCGCAGAATACACCTGTGGTATACCTACTTTCTAAAGTGACATCTAGAATTCTTGAATAATGCGAACAGATTAAGCTTCGATTTATGTTAGGATTGAGGTGGTTCGAGAATCGATAGCTTTGGGAGTTTCTGTTCGACGAAGAGGGACGCTTCGAATTTTCTAAACTCGAGTAGAGGGGATGTTCCCCTCCTCCGCGGTTCCATCCCTAAATCATGAATATCTACGAAGACCACGCATTGCACGCAGCTTCAACTCGACTCATCAATTCGATTACATGCCCTCGATCCTCGCGCCTCTATTCCAAACACACGCGGGACGATCGCGAAGGAGCTGGATGTCGCGAGCCGTCGAAGGTCCTCGAGGCTCGTGATCGCGCAGCCCCCCTTTTTCACAGGCCAGCGATTTTGCCATGTATCCCGGTCAGGTCGAGAGGGATAAATGTTTGTACACCTCGCACGAGCCACCGCCGTTCCGTGTCCCCCGAATTTCGAAAAAAACGCAGTCGCAACGCGCCCACGACAGTTCGTTCCCGCGACGGTTCCTGGGGTGGTTGCGAGGGGCTGGGAGGCAGGCAGAGCTGGGCGAGGGCTGCGTGGGCGGGCGCAGGGGATGATCGGTGCAGGGGGGGGGGGCTCAGGGCCGTATGAATATTAATGTGCTGAAACAGCTAAACACGAGGAGCCAGAGGGCCCTTCGACGCCCGCTATCTATTAATCCTCAGCCTGCAATCTGCATCCCAACCAGCGAGCCACGTGGTCGAGAGGCTTCATCCGTGTTATCGCGAACGAGATTACATCGGCGGGCGGGTGGCAGAGGGGGCGAAGACACGGCGGCTGAAGATGGAAAATTCATTACGGTATTACTTCGTTCTGCGGTCAAGTGATCGCAACTTATACGTTTGTTAAAAACCGATGGCCGAACGGAACCCTCGAACGGGCACGGCTGAATCCGACCGATAAATTGTCGTGAATGTATTAAACCGCGGGTACCGACGAACGACACGTAAGGTTCTGTGGAAAGAAGCCTCCACCGATGCAAACAACAAAGTATTAACTCGCCGATCCACGCTTTCACAAACAGACGCGAAGAATAGCCGCGCGATTTCGGCGACCGAAGCGTCTGCTCGTCGCGAAAAAGCAATGGTCCCTCGGGAGGCCCGTAGAATCGAAGTCCGTCCGCATGGTCGCCCAAAAAGAAGTGACCCCCTCGGGGGGGGGGGGGGGTGGTGCGCGGGGGTTGCAGGGTAAGAGTAACGTGTGCTCGCCTGAGCATCGTCGAAGGAAGGAGACGTGGCGTCGCGAGGGGTGAAATGGAAAAATATTTTTCCATTTTCCCTCTCGCGGACGGTGCGGAGGGTGGCTCCGGCTCTTTTCTTCATCTATTATGCGCGTTACACTCGATGCCGAGGGGAGGGAGACAGCTCGCTCGCACTTACGTGTATTTTATGCATTCGAACGCGGATGCAGCCGCATCGGGGGAGGAAGAGGCCTGTGCCATCGGGGGAAGAGCGAGGGGGGCAGCGCGGGGGGGGGCGGCGGGGGGTGGTGGTGGTCGGGTGTCGGATAGTCGACTGTCGGAGGGGGCGGGTGGCGACGGGGCGACGGGGGTGCAGCTGGAGCTATCAAGAGGCTACATATAAAATCATAAGGCACGTCGGCCACGCCCACCACCCCGCGGCTTCGCCAATCGCCGGCGACTGCATTTAAATCGCAACCCCTCGGTGCATTGTCGACTTTTTTTCCGCGGGCGGGGTGACTCGCCCCTGAATATATATCCCGCAGGGTGTGCCAACACCAGGAATATTCATATTCCTGTTCCTATTCCCGCTGCAAGCCGTCGCACACGTCGCCCAGTCCAACCACCCCTCCGCTCTTGCCCACCCCTTTCAACCCGCCGTCAGATCGGCCGTTTCGCGAGGCTCCCTTGGCATCGCGCGTTCCCTGCCTCCCCGCCTCATCCCGTTCCTTCCACCGTGCACGGCAAACCCACCCCTTTACCCCGCCGTGTGTGTCATTCACGCGCACTTATCCACCTGTGTACACGGGAACGGTGCGTCGACCATTCGCATTCTCATTTTCCTCTCATGGTAGTTCGTAACTCGGCTAGATAGGGAGGAAGGAAGAGGGTCGGCGGGGCTGATGGTTTCCTCCTGACGCGACGGTTCTCGATACCGTCAACGACGGCAGATGCGCGGGATGCGAGCGTGAAACGATAGCTACGGCCGATCTGACGGCCACGATGGAGCCGAGGCGAAATGCGCGCCTCGCGATAATGGATTAGGAAGGCATTTTGTTCGGGGTTTTTTTTTTTTCGGTCTGTCGCGGAACCGTGACGGATCGTTACTCCTCGGATTGCTCCGAGGGATTCTCCATCGATCCTGATTGAGTTCAATGATCGCGGGACGCCCGGCTGGGCTTCTCTTTCGCTTTTCCTTGGCTCTCTTTTACCGATTTCCGTCAGGCGAGCTGATGGAAAGAGATGGGTGGGCCTCGTTTCACGAATGAGAGATTATTGTAGTTCTTGAAATATTGAATCTTTGGATGGAACATCGGTAAATGAAGGAGAAATGAAAACTGTATAGAGTTCAGTTTATATCGCAATCAAGCCTAAGGGTTATTGTAACGCGGTCCGGGGAAAAGTAGTAGGGCAAGTTGAGGGAATGAGGTGATTAGTATCGATGCGAGGAAACGATTAATTCTTCCTGTCAGAAAGAAGACGAAAGATTTATCCTGACGCCTGTTCAAAGGTTCAAGTCTCACTTAATTTACTCTCACAGCGGAGGATGAAATCGTACTTCCTGTAATCACGCCTAAATAGACTTTATCCTTCATCTCTCTAACGATACGAACCCGTAGAGCGTTCTCTACAGGTAAATGACACTTGCAGCGAATAATGCAATTTCCCTCTAACTCCTCGCTACGAGAAGTTCCTTAATTGTATTTAAGCTGAAATAAACGAGGTCCAGCTCGTTCTAATGACTTTTATTAAACGCGTCCGCGTGATATTCTCGTTAATGTTTGCTCGAAATAGCTTATTCGCAAGTTGCTGAACGGAGGTATCCTAGTTGAACAACTGTATTCATATTATGCTGGACGGGAAACGAGAAAATTGCCGATGTACGTTTCGCTGGAATATATCTAGATCTCTAGAAGACCTTTTCTAAAATACAGTATTTCTAATTCGAATTTATCTCTAGCATCACAATATGAAGGGTAAGAGGGGAAACGGGAATGTCCATTTTTCGTGACTTTGCGATTTATAGCATATTTTGTTGGTGGCATCTGGGACCGCAAAACTGTCGAATCACAAAGAGTTATAAAGTTCAAACACGTCAATAACGTCAAAGATTTGGTATACTGGTTAAAAACAGGAAATGTCCACTCTTTGCCTAAGCATAAGCTTCTGTCGTCAAGATAAAACAAGACATTATTTAAGAAGAAAATTATATAAGAAACTTAAATTCATTGAAAATTCTTTCTTTACTGATGGACTAAAGTTTTGTGACATTTTCTGTTTTTCTCCTCATCCTTCACATGAGGTATCCAAGTTTCATCAAGTCAGAATTAATCAAAACAGAATAGAGATCGAGGGTAATTAACATTTTATTAAACTGGCTGAATAAAACCAGATCAGTGAACGGTAACGTCATTTAAATAACGATCATCAATTTTCGCAGCAGCAGGAGCATAGTATATGAAGTATTTTCCAGTGAAACCACGGTGTAATTACACCGTGAGTGAAACTAAATAAATACATAACACAAGATGCTCGAGAGTGGCGAGAACATGCCTGCTATTTTTGTTTCCATGACTCTTGCAGGTCGTGTTTGGAACATCGGCCAATGTGAATCGTAAATATTCCTCCTTATCGCGCCAGGTACAGGTATGGAAAAGTGGGGAGCCGGTCGTCCTCGCTTAGTATTGTCGACCGCGAACAGGAAACCTACTTAATCTATTCCGTGATTTGTTTTCGCACGTCTGCGATCCGGTAGAATCAGACAACGGTAACGCGACTGTTATAAAAGTGGCAGCTGCTTTGTAATAGTATTTGTAAAGTGCCTAGCACTCACTCGTTTAGGAAGAATTGGAAAGAAACTAGTTCGGTACGAATAAATTTACATTTCTTAACAAACATATCGCGATTACGTTACGCATGCCTCGATAAATACTCTCTTCTCACAAAGTGACGTTTATCACCGAATACCAAGTACACCAAAATAAAGTAGTGACACCGCATTTAATCGAAGGGTAAATATATTAAATATGAAATAAAGAACGTGCCTGAAACGTCTGTCGAAGCAATTCTCCTCGTTCGCTCGGCCGCCGCTTGGAGAACGTCACCCCGAAGGAGGAAAGGACGAGCCGAGCCCCAACGTTTATCCTTAACGATCAGAAAAAGGATTTCTCGCCTTACCGGACACGCAACGCGTCACGCGGACCGAGGAAAGGGTAAGTGCAGAAGCAAGGGACGAGGGAAAGAAAAAGAAATGATAGAGAGGGTAGAAACGGTGAAACATTCTCTAAAATTATTGGAAGGGTACAGTAAGAGTGCCGAAGGGGACCCTTATCCCTTCCTTCGAGCCTATCTTTTTAGTACATCACCCTAACACCCCCGTTCCCAATACCCGGCGGCTTCCATCGTTCGCTCATTTGATTTCTTCTTGGCGCGGAAATGGCTGAGCAGCCATTCGCGCGAGACTTCCGGTCGGCTGGAGATAGAAATGGAGTCCCTCCGGTTGAAAAAGGGTGGGAATCACTGGCAACCCGACGGGGCTCCTTCCTTGCCCCCGGGAAATTGCCGTTCCCCGAAAATTCATAATAAATTCGATAATGCTGCGAGGCCGCGTGTCCTCGGTAATCGAATCAGATAAACTACCAGTATATCTTGCTGATAGCGGCGGAAACGTCGACGTCTTGCGTTTCGCTACTCTGTCCTCCCTGTTTGGCACCTGTTCGTTCTATTAACGATCCTCGATCCGAGTTCCTTATTAAATTCCAGAATTACTCGATTACTCTTTTAACAGGCCAGAAATGTATTTAAACTAATTCCTCCTGTGGTTCCTTGCGCTCCTTCTTTCATTATACATATTTCTATAGGGGAGTATAACACATTTTCTACCGCGTGTACCGCGATTGTTAATTAATTCTGCGATGTAAGTAGTTATTTAAAAAATAAGACTTTGATTGAAGCTTCGAACTCCGGAAGAGAATTAGCACTGTGTGTCTCCTTAACTGTTCTAAACGAGGATTAGAATAGAGCAAGGGCAGTAACCTCGATCGTCGAATAACATAGTCCTCGTCCAATAGCAATCTTACCTTTCAGATTCACCTTTAGAAAACGCTGGTTCGCCCTTGAAATTCATAATTGTCGCATCATTATTTTCTGGCGGATTGTATCGAGACTGCAGCGATGTCGGCGGAAAGGGTGTCGTTAATTATAAATTAAAAACGGCGGGGCAGTGTCGTCGACTCGTTAGCTCGTTGCAATTATAAAAATTGCAAGACTGCTCGCTACGTTCGATGGGCATTGTCGTGAAACCGGATGCTCGCCAAGGGCAGTTTCGCGCGGCCGCCATTTTACCACCCTTAATTTCTGGATCCAATCAAAATGACTCACGCGACTTTGTAAGGCGACTCGGGTTCCCCCTCGGGGCACGCCAGTTTACGAGTGATGCAATTACGCTTAAACGCTAACGAGCCAACTCTTGATAGAAAATGGCTGTATGCTCCGTTGACTGCAAACAGTAAAGCCATTACGGTTCCGTTCCCTCTCCCCTTATCAATTTTTCTCCTCTCCGCTTTTAACATTCCCGACGAATCTCCATACAAAGTCGAAAGCTTCTTTGCTCCGCAGATAATCGCAATAGTCTACTCATAACGCGCGATCATCATCGACGTGTTATTAGTTTTAGACACAAGCAAATTTAACAGGTTTTTAGCTGCATGTGATAATGGTACTTTAAGCGTTCTAAATTAAGCGCGGCGCAATGTAGCATCAAGGGGTGTGATTAAATGTATACGCATAAGTACACAAGAAAAATTTATATGGATTCGAAACCGTAATTCGAGCGCTAAACTTCCGTCGAGGCGGACTAGACAGCAACCCCTTGATCATTCCGAATCCTGTCGCTAGAAATTCTCAAAGTAACAGATATTGCTCCCCACGGTGGCAAAGCTCGCGTCGAAGGAATTGGATTGAAACCGAATAACTTGGGATATGACTGGGAACAACCCCATTCCCGTTTTCGTGCGAGGGTGGAGCGAGGCTGCTGGTCCCGTTTAATTGACCGCTCGATTTCTCGACGAGAAAAGGAACCATTTGGGAAATTGCTAAAATTTCTATCAGCAATTTCGCGAGCGAGCCCCGTCGTTGGAATAAAAGGGGCCGATGGGGCGGGTTACGAGAATAGAACGAGCGCGGTGGATGCGGTATATACCTACGACCGAGAGCTCGCCTTGTCAAAGGTCCGACGCGGAAAAGTCGTTTCGCCCTGGCCATTGTCAAGTGCCCTCGTCCGAGGATCCTAAAGACGCTGTCCTCCCGCACGCTATACCACGGTGTCCTTTCGCTTCCGCAAGGAACTTGTCCCGCCCCCTCCGCCGGTAGCTTTTCCCACTGAATGCTTGTCAGAAGCAGAAGACATCCTTTGTAGCGGGCTAGTGGTTCGAGGGAAATTGTGTGTTGTACTCTTCGATATCCCGCGAGCGAGCGCGCGTCCACCATCCCCGTCGTGATTCTCCTCGTCCTCCGTGTCGTCGTCCTTCGGGCTCCGTGAAGCTCTCGTCGATTTCACGGCGATACACAATTTCGGGGACGATGTTGATATCCTTTCTCGCGGAGTGACAAAAAGTGGAACGAGCTCGGCCGACTCTGCCACTGACGTGGACGATTCAAACACTGTGGAGAGTTTTCGAATGGAATAGAAAATCGCGAGAATTACCATGGGTACGAGACCGTGTACACACCCCTCGAATTTTAACCGAAGAAGCTTAAGCCCACGGCGTCACGCGCCACAAACGCTCTGCTCCTTGATTCCAGAAAGCTCTCCCCGGAATATTCACCAGCGCAAATTCTCCCTTTCTCCCTGTGAATCATCGTGTTCGATAATGCCGCGCGTAAATGCAGAAAAATCAACATCGGTCACGGTTTTTCATCCCCTTGGTAGCGCACCTCGCGTCATTAACGTTATACGTTCCCGTGTTCGCGAGAAGAATGGAATGGCGGGTTAAAAGGAGGGGTGGTTCGGGGGTGTCGAGGTGTGCTCGCGATAATAGCTATGATTAGAGTCGCAACGGCATATGGATGGCGCGGTTTTTAATGCGCTCCTCCGATTCCACGAAGGCTCCATATGTACGCGGGGCTGGGGTACGAAATAAAAATGTTGGGAGACACGCTCGCACAAAGGGCGCGAATTTTAATAATAGATTTATGCGCATATGTTAAGTACCGTTGGTCCTTGTTATTTGCCGCAGGGGTGGGGGGTTGCGTGGGATAACCCACGGGTTTAAGGTTTAACGGTATCTGCAACAATTGCACGCGCGCATAGGATTAATGCGCTTTGAAAGTTTGATCGCTGCGAGGCGATCCGGAACACCCCACTTTTGCATTCGATTATCATCCCCCCCCTGGCCGTTGATGCGCCCTCCGCGACAGGGGCTCGACGGTCGCCATCTTGAGAACGCGCGACCTTCGAGCCGTCTCGTCATCGCTTATGCATACGTTTTTGCGTGTTTTTCATGCTCCTCGCGATGGCAAACGTGGTCTGCTTTGAAAAAGGGAGGATGACAGCTTGAGGATAGGGGAGGCTACGTGGTACCTTAATTTTGGGGTATTTATGGAGAATTAAACGATTGCGAGCCCGTAGTTGCGGGTGTTTTACTCGACCAGCGCGTGGGCGGTGTAATTTTGACAAATTCTTATGATTTACGTCAATCGTAAACTTAATTGCTTTTTGTGTAGATTTGCAGAAGATTACTTAGTCGTGAAAGTAACATTCCTCCAAGTTTCTAAAGAATATTTCTGTAGTTGAAATAGAGGAATGCCGATTATTTAACAGTGAAAGGGTAGAGTGTGAAGAAGTAGCTTGAGCTTTAGACCCTAACGTCTTCCTCGCGTCGCCATTTTGTCATTAAGCCCTCGATCGAGATACGTAAGTCATTTATAACCCCCGTCGTTCTGTTGCAGCCCTAAAGGGTTTATGCCGGTGGCACTCGAAATGGCCCCTTGGAAAATATTTTTCTACTAATGGCTCCGGTCTACCAACCCCTCGATGCAACCAGCCGCCTTCCTCCCGATGTCTTGCCTTTCCCTTGTCGATCCCGACACGCACGCTCGGTAAGTAATTGAACATGGTCACGCGAAAACAACCCCCTGCGCATCGCACGGTAAATGCAAAGACCGAGGGGTCGCAATACGGCGAACGCGTTCTCCTCCGGAAGGAAAGAAAGATGGAGGACGGCGGAACGCCTCCAAGGGAGACATGCGTCTCATTGAGACGCATTTCCGCGAGCTTTCGCGAAACGTATTTGCAAATCTCCCGCGAATTCGAACGCATCTGTCATCATCGAAGGAATGGACTTATTTTTAGCGGCTCTTGAGTACTTTTTGTGCAAGAGGAATAGAACTTGACACAGGAGAGGCTGATTTAAATCGCGGGAAATATATCAGTAGAGTTTTTAGTTTTTGCAAGTGTATCCGCGAGATTTTAGGGTTGACTCTGAATATATATTTCGTGGCTGAGTCTAGTGTCTCGATAGCAGCAGTAGATGTTGCAAGAGTTTATGAAACAAGTTTCGTAATTGTAGGGGATGTCTGCGAATGTCCATCCCTTAGAATCGCTTGCAAACAAGGGCTCCCGACAAAATTGCGAATCCACGAGCCAGTTTTTCACTTTATGGTGTAACGAACCAATAGAAATAAGCAGTCGTATAAAACGATAAGGAAGCCTTGGTTGAAAATTTAACGCATGGTACCGATAACAAAAATATCCGTTTACACGCACCTCGCCTGAAAGGGACGTTGTCAAAAGGAGTCTGAAGAATTTCGAGAATAACGTTGTCATAGCTATTGTAAATAGTATTGCTTCCAAAAGCAGAAGCCCAACCCCTAAAGCACCCAGACCCTCCGACCCGCCACCCTCCAAACACTCGGTCCTCACCCTGGAGAACGTTTATCTCCAGCTCATGCATAACAAAAAAAAAAAACCTGAGCGAGGGATAATCCGCGAATTTCGTCCCCGGAAGAAGGAGAAAACACCTTTCCCCCAGTGGCATTAGGCCGCGAATCCCATGTAAATTCGTCGGTTGGCGACATCCGTCCCCGACGAAGTCACCGGCTCGTCGAGGAGCGAAGAATCCCCTCATAAGTCGGCTCGTTAGCTGGTTATTTAGCAAACGATTTGCGCTCCCGCCTCGGTCCCCGAGCATAGTTTTCGGGCCTGTAAATCCGCGATTTCGCATTTAAATCCGATAATCCAGTTTTCCCGGTACCCGCGGAGGGCGCGAGGGTGAAGCTGGCGAGACGAGAGTCGGCCCGCGTCCGCCATCTCTGCGTCCTATCTGCCATGTTGATTTTTGCGCGGGTGTTAGGGGTGGCTGTATGGGAAGAGATCGGTCCGCCGCGCGCGGTATATCGACGTGGGAAACAATTTAAATCGACGACTCAGCGTCTACGCTATCGCCGGCAACGTCACGTATGGCAGGGGGGTGGGATTCGGAAAAGATGGAAACTCTATTGGAAATATTTGCCGGCGCTCGAGGCGTCTCTTGCGTCGCAGCGACTCTAGCCCGAGTTATTACGAATGTCCCCACCCCCTGTTTGGATATCCCCACCCGTTGTAACACTCCCGAAGGGCTGGTGCACACAAAGCACACATCTACCCCATTACGGTACAGTCAGCGCAAAAAGAGGCAGCCCCCTTTCCAGGCAGCGGGGACTATTATCGGCGCGGCGTCGATCGCTGGCCGCCTGTATAGGCAGACGCCGACGGCTCGGTGGGATATCGAGCGATCGGTACTTTCGACTTTTATCCGAAAACCGCATCGGTTTCGCATCGGTGGGCGGCGGGAAGGAAAAAAAAAAGGGGTTGGGTGAGGAGGGAAGGAGAAATCGGGAGGCGCCGCGGCTATCGTGGAACCTCTTTCCGACTCCCTTGTGCCGCTGCTAACCCCCTTCCCCTTCGCCCCTTCCCCTGCGCGCACCCCTCGCTTTTTTTGCATTAATTAAAAGCTCCTGCCTCCGGGCCGCCAGTAGCACGGCCATCTTGGCTCGAGGCACGCCCCCTCTTCTTTGTTTTCGGATTTTTTTAATGATTTCTCCTTTGCAGACGCGTGTCCTTCTCTCTTTTTCCAGCCCCCCCCCCGATTCCTCCTGCCCTCCTTATCCTCTCCTCTCTCGCACGAATCGACTCTTTCTCAACGCTCTTCTCCGTCCCACCGCTGGACTTCTCCAGCGCTCCCTCTCGCCCCTCGCAGCTCCTATCTTCGTCTTCGCAACCACCGAAACTCTCGCCCCGTCCGACCCGCGCCACCCCCTCTGTTTCTGTCGAAATTCACACGCATTACCGCGCCTGTATCGATGCACACGTACACGCCGGGGCGCGGGAGCAAGGGAGAGAGTATCCACTGCGAACGCGCGGCTCTCGCGTGCAAACACACGCTCGTGAATCGAACTGCATCTACGGGGGTTCGAGAGGGGTGCACCATAATACCAGCGATCCGAGGCGAGGCGACCGATACGGGGCCACCTGCGCGGGACGGAGAAACAGGCTCCTCGGCGGAGGGTGGGAGGGAGGCCGCGGGGCAGGCCATGGTTTTCGAAATAGTTGGGGCCTTTTCTGCGGTTAGTTTTTTGCCACCAGCGCGTGGCGTCAGGTTACGCACAGTTTACACGCCGGATTCGCTTTTTCTCTTCTTTATCCCGATCGACTCGTTCCCTCATCACCCCCCCGCCCCCTTTATCTCTTTTCTTTACACGGATGCGGCGCATCGAGGGGGTGGGGGCACGTCGATCGACGCCTGATGCGAGGATCCTTACGTCGGTATGTCTTTCTGCGTTTTTTTTTTTTTTTTTTTTTTTTTTTTTTTTTTTTTGTTTGTTTTTTCCATCGCTTTCGACCTTCTATTTTCTAAGATTCTTCTTCCCTTTTCTGTATATCTTCTGTAGAAGCTGACGCCACTTGGTGAGCGTTTCTCACGGGGTTCTGGGTGGAGGTCTCGTGTTTTCGGGGTTGTTTAATTGGGGTGGAGAGGACGTTTCGAGGAAAGCATGTGTGGTTTGATTATTCTAGAATCTGGATTGTGAAAGCCTGTCTCGCACAGGATCTAACGAACACCGTTTTACCCATCGAAAGTTGTAGATTCTTCAGTATTAATGCGCAGTTACTCGATCCGCTTCTAACTGCCCGTTACGGCAAGCAGCTGATAGCCTGTAATAGAATTCAGCAATTTATGGTTCGCATTCGTATAGAGTTACCTTGCTAAGAATCTGCCATAATGCGACTTTCGTCGTCGCACTGGTGCACAGTGATTATTGCGTCGATATGTTTAAGGCGACTGCACCCTTTGACCCTTGGAGTAACAATAATTTTAGTCGGAACAAACTGGCCGCGGATTTTCGTTCAGTTTTCGATCGCAGCAAAATATTTCTCCGCGCGTTAGAAAAAGTTTGCGAATCACGCGTCCCAGGCGGACGTTCTTATTGTAAAAAGCCAAGCGGCACATCTGCGCTCGACAATGTTTGGACACGTCCGCGGCACACAACTTTTGTCCAGCGGGATTTCAATGCGGACACCTCCGTTCGAACTCGCCGCAGCATAATGGAATACGTCCGTAAATATGAAAATTTTCGAGCACCCCGCTCCGAGGCCCTGTCGCCGAAGAACGAACTTTGGCAATTCGATTCGCGCCCGAATCTCCTCCGAGAGGGGAATCGTTAAAGGAGATTCCGTGGGCAAACTGTGAAATAACGAAGCAAACTTCTTCTTCGTCGACAATCAGCAAACCGGTTCATTTTGGGGGATTTTTTTAAGAATTCCGAGGTTGGTAGGGAAGAAGGGATTGCAGCTTTTCGATGGCGAAATAAAATATACGGGAGATAATATTCTAAAGAAAGGGATGCGTCGCAGAAGTGCTTCGAAAATTTACAACAGCACATTGCTATTAGAGTTAGCAAATAACGAAGAATAAGTTCAGCATCATGAATCAGACTTACACTTGGATATCATAGAAGTGCAAAGCTGAAATGATGTTTCTGTAGAATTCTCGAACTGAGTCATTATATTTGCTACTTTACCTAGCATCACTGAATTCTGCACTCGTTTTTCTGCAATCTTTCAGCGAAGTTCGAATACTTCCGAGGTTCTGCATTCAGAGGGAAAGGAGTAAAGTTTGGCCGGGGAATTGTTTGCCACGCGACGGGAGTCGCGATCCGTCGGCACGTAGGCCTACTCGTTCACTTGCCTCGCCAACCATTTAAGTAGAATTCGCTGTCTGGCTGGAAACATTACCAAATTTCAACCACTCGTGCCAACCTACCCCACTGTTCATCCGGTAACACGAAGCACAAAACAAATCGCTTAAAAATTCACTAAACTCAAAGAAACAATAACTAACTTGGCTCAAAGAAATTCCAAAAAACCGAGGAGTCTCTCCCATTAATTAGAAAAATTAAACTGTCCTACCATCTGTCCTACCTTCACCATTGCACGCCACAAATATCATAGACTTTCTCTTCCATTTCCCTCAAGATTTCGTTGTACAAAGCATTCCCTTCGCCCTGCCCCGAAGCAAAATCTCCGCGAAAGGTAGCCAGCGTTTCGACAATTTGCTGAAACAGTGGCTTCGCGGGCTTCGAAGTTTCGGCCCGTCTGCCACAATTAGTCCAGCGGGGAATGTTTATTCAGTAAGAAGGAAGGATTCGACGGGCGAGGAGGAGCGTCTCCGCGGAGGCGGCTGGAAGCGTTATTGTGATAGAAATTGCAGCTCCTCCGGCCGAGGATGTAAATTATTTGTAGTCGGTGCCCGAATGAAGTGTTCATTAGCAGCACTTGTGTGCGTCTTTGTCGTAATTACTGATGGAACCTGCACGGTTTCCCGGGCCCGGGTACACGCCGATTCGGGGGAAGAAATCCGCGCGAACGTTGTAATTAAATTGTCGCGCATCGCCGGCTTCATTATTTATATGCTTATTTGCCCCGCATAATGCGCGCGAGTGTAACGAATTGTGCGCGGCCGTGTCGTCGTCTTGCCGCCGCGATGGGAATTAATTAAAACGAACAAATTACGGCAGATGCAAACTAGAAAAGAAACTAGAGAGATGGAAGGAATAAATAAAACGCGCGAGCGTATACACTTCGTTACACGCGGGAAGCACGGTGGATTAATTGCGACCGACGATTTTCGGTGCGCGAAAATTTCCAAGGTCCGCCGCGGACGTTCTCCCCCTCTGGCCTCGAGGAACTGCGAGTTTTCTACTGCTAGAAGAAAATATGCGGCAGTTGGAGAAGGGGATGGACGATCGAGAAGTCATTAGCGGAGGCACTCATCGTCAGGGGCCTCGATACCTCCGAATTTAAATTTATTCGATTCTCGCTTGGCAGCGCGGACGATTGCTGTTATTTCCCGCGTTAATTGTATCCTTCGTGCCAACTATCGACAACGCTCGGTGCCCTTGGAGTCTGGGCTACGGTGCTCTAAGATTGCCAGTTACAGGATCAGTTTGATACTGCAATCAACGAGGGTTGATTTCGAGCGGCCTTCGGGCTTCGTTAATATCCTCGTGGTGCATAATTTTCTCCGGCTGCTTCGGCCGTGGAGAATTTCGACGTTTTGAAAAGATTCTTTCCTCTCGGAGGAGAGGCAAGCTGCGAGCCAGCTCGAGGTAATGGAGCAACGATAAATCGGATAAGAAGAGGCCGCTCTAGCGAGGTCCCCAAAGTGGCCCCGGTATCCTTCGAGCGACGTCGCGCGTCGGAATCCAATTTTTCAATTTTCTCATCGACACATCCACTCGACGCGACGCGACGCCCGTTGCAGTAAATTTCCATCGTCCATGTCGTTCGAGGCTGCCTGCCAGCGTCGAGAGGTAGATATCGTTGGCGTCGTGCTTCCTATTTCTTCCTCCGCTGACTCCTTGATCACTTCGACTCTCGCAAACGAAACTTTCTCCATTCCACCTGAAGCGGAGAAAAAGTTGAACGAACATCCGCCGCACGTTGGAACTTCTCACTGGATCCCTCGCTGATGGTGCTCTGCTATGATCCAAGGCCAGCTCGAACCTCCAACGAGAGAAGGACAGTCACGAGTTTATTGGAGGCTCGCAAAAATCTGCAGGTTCGCGGTGGAAGCGACAAAGGTGCGATGGAAAAGCGCGGGAACTCGATTCCCCGCGTATTGTCCGAACGGTGCACAAAGATACTGTCTCAGGTGAAAGGGCCGAGAGACACGCTCGGTTCCCTGTCCGCTTTCAAAATCGATCCACTCGAGCCGTTTCTCGCGGGCCGACGCGTAAACAGCCGCGGCCAGCGTCCCACGGACGCTTATAATCGAATGAAAACGGGCCCGTCCTCAGGGGTCTGCCACCTCCTCAATGTCCGCGGCTAATTTGTCGAAGAATCGAGTTTTGAAATTTGAGAAGAGGCCGAGGAGCCGCGGGAGCCTCCGCCTCTAGGACTTGTCAGCGAGCCTTTTCACCGTTCCCTTCAATTCCAACTCCCCCGTTCTCTCCCTCCCTACGTGGCCCTTCATTGTGGGGCCCCTCCCCGCGCTTGACCCATCGTGTTTGTGGGATATTTTGAAATTCGAAATTGTCTGCCGCCAGTGTCGCGTCGCGTGTTTTTTCACGTGCTTGCCCGCGAGTCGTCGACGTTTACGCTCGGCCAACAATCGCGATCACAAAGCGCTGGATCGTTGGATTTCCGGCCTCCGGCTCTAGTTATCGAACGTTTACATCGTCCCCTTTGTGCATCGGTCAGGCGCGATCTTGAACGAGGCGGCAGGGGAGAATGGAGCCTCTTGTTGTGACCTGTGGACAATTTCTCTCTCGATACCTGCGCGATAGGTATCGGCTGTTTGCTGTTGCAACTGGATTCGTACAAAGAGCGACGACTGTTCGCGACGCACGAGATTCAGGTGACGGCTAAGCGATTGCTACACCGAAGGTGATTCATAAATAAGAGGCAAGTGGAATTCGATCCAGAGGATGATGGAGAGTTTCGTTGTTACCTGCGAGTGGATAGTTGCACAATTTATCACCCACTTTGCGAGACGCTAAGAGAAGCATTACTCCCCCGAATACAACCACCCTCAAGCACACCAAACAGGCTTTGCCCTCGTTCATCCACGTACCACCTTAGCAGAGACCGAGTATCGCGATTCTAGCGCTAGAATAAGAGCCATCCCGATGCCGAGGGTTCATCCTCGCTGGCAAAGAAAGCAGCGCCCTAACTAGCGTCGCCTATCGAATGAAAACAGTGGCAGTGTCCTCGGCGCGTTTCCAGAAGCGGAGGAGCCTTTTCTTCGCGGATTCCCGCGCTGGGGGAACGCGCGTCCGCCCGTTTCGACATTATTCGGGCACAATGTGCTCGGGGTGGCACGCCCGCCGAGAGGGTGGACGGGAAATTACCTAGATGCGAGTTTCGCGACTGCACGTCGACGCATCCATTCGCGAGGAGCCGGCCGGGTATCACAATAGCCGTTCTTGGGCGGTTGGGCCTCTAAAAATTGCATTGTCCACTTTCCTACTGTCGCTTGCGTTCTCAGAAGCGCGCGACTTTCTTCTGTTCTATTCGCGCTGTTCCCCGTCTTCGGCAGGGGAGACCGAGCACACCGCGGGGAAAACAACGGCGCCGTTGTTGCACTTCGTTTACTCACTGGCGGTGTTTACCTCGTCGCCGCGCGAGGGCGGATATTGGGAGAGCCGGGCGATTCGCAAACACGGAAGGAGCGCGCATTATCATTCGACGGACAGCTTGGGGATATTTTTTAACGATCGAAGAGGTCGGCGAAGCCTCGACATTGCAACCGAGACGCGCCTCTCTCGGGACACGGGAACAGATACGCTTTATCCGATGGACGAGCGTTTACGTCGGACGATTCGGTTGTTCGCTGGCAAGCTTCACGAGCTCCGCCATCGGCTAAGTTCGTTGTCCCTTTCCACAAGGGAATATAGGTTTTCCTGATCACTTCTCGCGGCGGGCGTTGCATCCGCGCTTTAACTTGACCGACGACGACGAGGCTTTGATGTTTGAACTGGAAATGCAGCGTGAAAAGTACTGTCGCTCGCGAATCGTCTACGCGCTCGCGTACTTTCAGCCGCGTCCCTTTGACGCGGCAGCCAGGCACCGGGAAATTGCATTTGATTAGAGAAATGCGGTGTGAACGAACCGTTGTTGCTGTCGTTGAGCGTAGAATTCTCTCGTATTTCCCGGCGCTTCCATTTCGAGTCGGTTGCATCTCCCCGGTAGAGCGTGCCCCTAAACCGAGCGGGCAATCTTCGGAAGATTGGTCAAACAATTTCGGGACATTACGCGATCTTAATCGTCCATACTACAGGCACGATGACATTTAAGAAATTTTACACAGCCGCGTACTCGACGAACAGCCGAGTGCCTTCTAGAGAGCTCCTCCCGTTGAGTTCGCCCGTCCCTCGGCTGAAAGAGGGAACAGCGCCGAGCTTCACGAGCCTAAATCTCGTCTAATTAACAGCAAATATCCCTCGAGTTCCGGAATAGTAGACGATCATCGTTCCCAGCGTCATCCTTCTTCGCTAATTGTAACCTACGATTACCTATACTACTTTCCATCGAGCCGTTCGAAAGTTTTCCATTGCTAGTCTCGGCTAGGATCTGCAATTCGATGCTGTCACCGATTGTTCCCCGCAAACCGTGCTAAAGACCACCTAGCCCCTCGCCTATCCGTCGTCTATCCGTCTATCAGCTCGCAGGCCCAACCCCTGTCCCTCGTTCTTCCTCCCTTTCGCATCCTCTGTCTCTCGGTGGCGTAGTGTGGCACGACTATCAACAATCAACACCCTCGAGAGCAGCGGTGGCGAGGAGCAAGGAGGAACGGCAGGGAGGAGGGTGGATGGTGGAGGGTGGACGAGGGGATGGGACGAGGTGGTGGCGGTTTTCACCCTCTGCGCCCCCCGCGCGAAGAGTGTAACGGCGACGGCGATGGTGATGGTGATGGTGACGGTGGATACGATGGAAAAATGTGTGCGTCCTGGGCTATTCCGGCAGCTCGTGGGAGAGCTCGTTCGATTCTCAGTGTCTGGAAATAATTAGAGGCCGAGGTGGCCCGGGTGTTGCCACGGCAACCGCCAATCAGAGGGCAAAGAAAAATTTTTCCTTTTATATCGCGCATTTTTCTGTGCTCTCGCCCCCGCGCGAGCGCGCGCCCGAGAAAAGGGGCTCGCGGCGGAGTACGCGGGGGGTGTTGCAGCGGCTCGCCGCGCTCCGCGGATCGCCGCCGAGGGGGTTGCCGAGCCTCCTCACCCACCCCCCGCGTCAGATAATGTATGCAGAGACACGTTGAAACATGTGGATATACCCAGGCCCCTGGTCTGCGCGTGCACGTGCACGGTTTCCATGGGCGTGTGCGGCACCGTAGACGCGAAATACCCAGAAATCTCGATTGCACGTTACCACTCCACGCGCGCGCACTCCTTGTCTTCACGCTTCGCTGTGAGCGCCGATGCAGCCCCGACCGCGTCCTCTAAGAGCTCCCGCGAATTTTCTTCGCCGACGGACACGGGGCCACGTCTCGTCCCTCCTATCAAGCCTTTCTTCCTTCCTTTCCGACTGATTATTGTGGAACGTGGCGCTTCACCGTCCGGAGATCTCAGTGGCGATGGGTGATCGTGACGATCCTAAATCGCGACGGTAGTGGTCACTTTCCATCGAATCGTACGAAATTCCAAGTTGTATTACGAATTCCTACTGCCTGCCTTCGTACTTCAGTTAAGAAAAGGCCCTTTGAAGCCTGAGTTTGAAGATTCTTCATCAAGCTCCGGATCTTTCATTTCCATTTTATCAACACTTAAGATACACACCCCTAAATAGTAAATTAAATGGATATAAATTATGCTATCCGTAATCTTCAAGATCTTAACCCTTGCAACGTGTTTCAAATACTCGAAACTGCGGTATATGCTGTGCAAAAATTAGGAATATCGTCTTACTGTTACCTTCCAACTGCGGAAACAACTCACAGCAGTCGGCTCTCGCAATTATTCGCATGAAATGGCAAACTACGTTGTTCCTTCGTTCCAGACACGCTGGCGAAAGAAAGTTTCCAGTCTGACGGAATCTTTGACGACGCGTTTCCTCGCGGCAACCAGCCATCCCATTAGAAAACGGGAACGAGAATGTTGTTTATTATTTCGTTTGCACGGTGACTCCTGGTGCGACGAAAACCATTCTCTTTGATGTTTCGCCACCGCGTCCCCGTGGCATCGGCTTTTTCAATTAATGCAAAAAGGAGTGTCTTAAGCCGACACCCCCATGGAACACTTCACCTCGCTTTCGAAAATGGCGTGCGGCGGATGCCAGAAGAGACATGTTTGCTATTGTAAGCGAGCCTTGGAGCCCGCTCTGATCACGTTGATAGCAAGGGAACAGGGCGAATCTACCCTTTCTTTCGAGCAATTGTTGCCTCAGTGGCTCGGAGCTCTTTTAAGAATCCTACGACGACTTGGCCAATTCATTAAAAGAATCATACAACAACCAAACGAATTTTCTCTAAGGTGATTCGACGTTCGAAATAGCAATTTATATTTGTATCTTCATCCTCCCTGCTTCCTCCCGAGGTCCGTTTATTATTCGTGACAAATTCCGGGCGGACAGAGCGATCATTTCAATTACCAGAAGTCATCGATACCGCGAGACAAAGGGTGTCCTGGTGGATCGTCGAAAAGACGTCCTTGCGCCCGTCACGTTCGATGATCGTGGCCGTACGGAGTGCTCGGAGGGAAATAATAAATGTCGACTGGCACTGGCAAAAAGAGGCTCTTTCCGTCGAACCGAAGTGTGGGTGTCACGGGGCAGTACGGGCCGCCTGAATGGTTCTTATTTTGGTTCGGTTTGACAGCGAACGCCTTTGTCCCGGGGCCAAACTGAAAGCCGTACCTGTTTTAATTAACTTATTCAAACGATACCTGGCCGGATATGTAATGTCACCGCGGAGGACATGCGAGGGACGTTTAAATGGACCTCTTCAGATACATGGCAGGTCGCACGACCATCCTGAAACGAATATCGGAGCCCACCAAGTGTCAGCAGAAGAGCGTTCTATTGGCTTCGCTGGTGGACACCATTGTGATGTCGGTCCGAAGGTGTGGCTTGGGCCAGTGAGAAGATTCAACAACCAACAAACTCTTATAACACTCGCCTTTCGAGCTTTTTCTCCCCAAACAGCGAGCACAGTCGACTTGCATCGACGTTTCCTTCATCGAAACTAAAGACAACATACATCTCATCCTGGAGGATAACACGAAGTGTACACTCCCAGAAGATGGGAGCCCTTTTCTCCCTTTTCCCCGCTTTTCCTAAGAGCAGCAATTCCTCGGGCCTTCAACGCCCACCTTCCATTTCCCCCGAGAAATGGCAGGAATGCCCCCCCGTTGTTGCGCGAAAACATCACTAATCACGAGTCAACGTCCCACAGCTTGGTCCCAATCGATGCTGACGCAGGCCCGCGTGGAAATCGAGAATCATGGATCGGTCGAAGTGTCGGGTTTCCGCCGGTCAAAATTTCTTCCGGTGGGCCGGGGTTCGCGGCGCAGCAGAATGCCACCGGGTAACACGACACGTATATCCCTTCTTGGCAAGCACGTGGGAAGAAACCGCCTCCTAAATACGCTCATAGAAACCGTGAAAGGGGTGTGTTTCAAAACATGTCACCTTCAATATCGGCGCTGGCCATCGATCCGATACTGCCTGCACGAAGGAGCGGGCCTGGTGTTCCGTTTCTCGGATCCAGCCTCGCCACTGCGATCGAGAAATTCATCCTGGATCTCTTCCGCAGCGACTGGCGCACGTGATCCAATGGAACACGATGGAATCTCGATCGATTTCATTGGCTTCGTTCGGTACGACCCCTTTCACAGGACCGACGTCGGAAGACGGGCCCCTGTTGTTGTCTGTACTTCCGGTTCCAGGGTTTAGTCGCTCGCGAGTTGATTGACGAAGCAAGAATGGAGATCGATTCATTGGCTCCTCTTGGTTTGCGATTAATCCCATGGTTTCTTGGAGTGATTCGACCTCCTCCCTGTCAGGCTGCCTTCCGGTGTGGTTTGTCGATATCTTTTGCTGTCTGCCGGCAGATTCTGCAGGCAATGTCTAGGTATCGCGTTACTGGAGAGTTACAGAATAGTATTGTGTATGATCTACTTAGAATCGAGTGTCTTAGCGCAAGCTGTAAGGGAAATTTACGTTGGTCTGCAACGACCCGCGATGTCTGCTTAATGATAGCCGGTTTCTAAAGGCTCCTAAAACTTGGAATTTTCACGCGAGTCCAATTGACGAGAAGATTTGTGATACTACCGAGGGACGCGTGTCGTGTCATCCATTTTCCGGCAAGAGAAACAAATTTTTCATTCAAGAATGAGAGATTTTCTCCGACTCTCTCTCTCTCTAGTTTCATCCTCATTCGATCGCCGACATCGCGATCTGCCACCAGTGATTGGGAGATTCTGCCTCATCCAGGCATCGACAGTCGTGTAGTTAATACAGCCAGCGATCAATTACGCGCCCACTAGGGTGGAGTGAAAAAAACTTTTTTTCGATGATCAATTTCTAATAGTGCGGAAAAGTTGTCTACTTGGCCCAATAAAACGTGTAAAAAATTTCAGCCCGATCGGATAATTTCTTCTGTGTGCACCAAAGGCCTTAACTTTCAAAATTTTAGTACAAAACTTAAAATTAAAAAAAAAAAAAAAAATATAAAATACAAAATACATAAAAAAAGAATTAAATTATTAAAAAAAACGAAAAAATATAAAATACAAAAAACAAGGAGCCCGACGTACAGCTACCTCCGCGTGGTTGGTTCTGGGCCACTTGTTCCGTTAGGAAAGTGAGCGAAGAGCTGCATTTTTTTATAGTTTACAGTGCCATTCCTATCGTTCCGAAACCAGCCACGGGTGTTTCTTTGCTTCATTTACGCAACAAATATAGTCTTGGGTATAAAAAAAGGTAGAATCCACCAGCTGAAGAAAGTTGCAGTTTCTTAAGTTTTGTACTAAAATTTTGAAAGTTAAGGCCTTTGGTCCACACAGAAGAAATTATCCGATCGAGCTGAAATTTTTTACACGTTTTATTGGGCCAAGTAGACAACTTTTACGCACTATTAGAATTCGATCATTGAAAAAATGTTTTTTTCACTCCACCCTAGCGCCCACCAATCAATCATCCTAATTTGTCTCGCGTGTCCGTTAATGGGATCCAATTTGCACGTGGAATGCGAGTAAATGTGTGCCGTATCTGAACACGCATTCATCTGTTCCTTGAGATAATCCTATGGAAATGTAGAATTTTAATGGCCAGCTACCTTCCACGGCTGTGACGTAAATTCGTCGACATTTGATCTCCGTTGATTACAATTCCTGGTGCTATAATCTGCTATCAGTACGAATTGATTGGGAAGTGTATGGGAATATTAAACATGGGTCTGTCTTTCGGAAGGAAACTTTAACTCTGACATATTTGGTAAAATGGTAACTTTTTGTTAGACATTGTCGCTTAGTTTTGAGACCTTGAGTTCCTTCTTTTATATCCGACGATTTTGTCAGTCGAGCGACATTTCGCACTCCTCGATCCATGCTTGCACACGATGCCGATCTGTCATTTATAATATATCGTACACGCGATTCGCGCTCGATGCGCAATATTGCGAAAGGAGAAAAAAGGGATCCAAAGCAATGTGTCTCTGAGGAGTTTCGTATTCCCAGTTCACTTTGCCTCGCACCGGATTAATGGTGACGGTGTGCGCAACTTGGATTTTCATTACTCTGAATCTCACGCGTGAAAGTGCACCTCCAGCAAAATTCCGCGATAATTCCGACACTGACCCCGAGAGTAATCGAACGAAATCTTGAAATCATGCGACCGCTGAACAATCACAACCGAGAAATTCGTTTCCATCGAGTGGCATCCATTCAATCACTTTCGTTCTACCGCGATGGGCACGTGGGCATTGAACAGACAAACCTAAGCTTTTCCATCAACAAACGCTAGTGATAGTCGAAGCTAGACCTGTGCACTACGACACTTTTCAACACCAAGGCCCTTCGAGTTCCCGCAAATTCGCGAGCAATCAAGGAACCAATTCTGGAAGGATTGAAAGCTGCACAATCTCCATTGAAACAAGCCTTCTTTTCCTAAAGAGACTCTTCCCAAAATTCGCGTAGAATCTAGATACTACTCCCACGCATCGTCCCCCAAGCTCGATCGCCACTTTTGACCGTCGAATTATCCCCGATTATCCCCGAAGCTCCCAAAGACCGAGGCAACCTCGGAAGCTCCCCGAAGCTGCAAATCCGTGGGATGAAAGAACGCAGCATCGTCGAACGTGATTGATATTGGCATTTCGCGCGGTGCGATTCGCGGACGAAACGCACACGCGTCCGCGCATCACCGGAGGCCCCGTTGCCTCCGGCACACGCGGCTGCACGCATAATGCGTTTCTGCGGGGCTGGAGTGTGGGCGAGAGCGCGGAGGCACCCTCTGTATATCCGCCGCTTTTAAACAGTAAATACATTTTAGCGGTGTAGCGGGTAATGTGTAATATTTTTAATTGGATCTCTCCGTCTCTGTCGCGCTCTCGGCACCGGCGCCCTTCGGCCGCTTCTTCCCGCGGCAAGGAAACCGCTCGAAACCTCCGCGCCGTCCGTCGTCGCCAACCCCTTCGCTCGCCCGCTCGCGCGCGCGTCCCTCCGCCACCCTCTCGCTACCCTCACGGTCGTCGCTGACGGAACTTGCAATTATTTTCTCGTACCTTGTGGATTGTCGCACTGTAAAAATTCTTCTCGCCCGCCACCTCCCGCAGGTCCCTTTTCTCTCGGCGTGTGTGAGTGAGCCCCGTCGCTTTTTCCGCGCGCGTGTGCTACGCGCGCCCACCCTCCCGCCCGCCCCCGTCGCTTTCCTCCCCCTGCCGGCGCATTATATCCTGGCTTTGAGGGCCGCGTAGCCTCCAGGTGGCATTAGACCCCGCAGAAAAGGACACTGAGGTGAATTAGTGACAGTGGCGGACGGGCGATTCTCTACGCGGGGGTGGCGCGCGTCGCGGCCTGAAAAATTGAAAAGCAAAATGGCGCTTAAAGGCTAGACCGACACCGCCGCCCGGTGATACGGTGCTAATGGTCCCTGGCTTAGGTCCACGCACGTCCTGATGGCTTCCAGGAGGATTCCACTGCCGCCTCCTCTCCGCTGTCTTCCTGAAGCCTTCCATTGTGCTTCTGTACGAGACGGGGCGATCGTAATTGCCGCCACGGTTTCCTCTCTGTTTCGATTCCCAATTGTTTGGAAAGGATTATTAACGGTGGAGCTTGCTGGCTGAGTTTTGGAAAGCTGTTAGGTTGAGGGTAGTTGGGAGAAGACCTGCCGGATAATTTTCAGCGAACGTCTGTCGTCTTCGATCAAGGTAACACCTGGAATCTCACCACCATTATCATCCATAAAGCCGGGAATCCATCGGGAAGCTAAGCTGAGCTATGCTATGCTACCGTAAAATGGGGGGAACATTGGCAGGTTTTTGATACATTTTGTTATATAATGTAAAAATTAAAATGTTTACAGTTGCTTTAAGTATCCTATCATAACATTGCATGTTTCGTGATTGTACTACAAGTGTTAAAATGCATAAAACTTTTGTCATTTTCTTCTTTAATACATGTTAAATACCAGCCGGTACGGGGTAACATCGGCACATCATATAAATAGCAGTAACAGGTTAAGTTTTACTACTCTGAAGTCAGTAAAGACTGGTTCAGACACGTCCAGTAGTTTAGTCGATTAGCAAATAATTTAATCATTTTTCGTGTGTGGATATTAAAATTTAGTCGAGTAGCTTAGTAAAACAATCGTAAATTACTTAATTACTCGCTACTCGACTAAATTACTGGATCTGTCGGTTCCAACCTTTAGATACATTGACACTTAAATTTGTTTATTTTATTTTATTTTTTACATCTTAACAAAAAAATCTAATCGTCATCCAGACAGACTGGACATTCATAAGAAATTGTTTCGGTTCCTCGATTACAAGTTCCGCAGACCCACTGACGACACGTTATGCATTGCACCCAGTCAGGACCTTTATATGTTTCCCATTTACATAAACATATTTTGCAAACATTATCGTCTTCCCGGTAGTCGCTGTATAAGTTCTAGGCATTATTGCGATCTAATGTTATTAATAATATAATGTATAACGTAACAAAGTTATCTATTTGACAGGCGATTATTGGATATCTAACCGCAAACGTTGAAACAATTGAATACCTAAAATCTCGATCTCGAATGCGACTATATGTTCATGCGTATAAGTGCCAATGTAGCCCCGGCATGTGCCAATGTTATCCCCTTTTGCCAATGTTCCCCCATTTTACGGTATGTTTTGGCTTAGCTTTTGGTGGAAACGTTTCCATAAGACTGTATCGAAGCTAATTTTTTTAAAACGTAGCATTGCATAGCATAGCTTTAGATTCTTGAAACACTGGAATTTTATTCATTTTAAGCGAAAGAAACTCTTCTTGCTATTCCTCCAACACTTGCGTCGTGTATCGCGTAGATTCCAAAGCTGTCTTGTCAATTAATATAACACCAAGTGTCAGTAAATTCTGTGATCGTAAACTTCCATCTCAGCCGTTATCCAGCGTGAATCGAACAGCGCGAGTTGATAGGGATCTCGATTGTCGTTCGCGCAAGGAATGAACATCTGTTACCTGGTGAACGTAGGTTTCGGATAAGCATCTCGACCGGATGACGAAGAATTGCGTTATTATTCCACGCCGTGTAAACTGTCGTCACCGATAACCATCGACGCGGCCGCAGGCGTTAGGAGCGTGAAAACATCGTCTGAATGGATCCACAAAAACATCAATTTTCTCGCGCAGACAGTGGGAAGCTCTGCGCAACAATAGAATGAAAACTTTGCAAAGAGTACTCGTGTTGAGTCAGATTGAAGTACAGTGATTGTATAAATCCGCCGAGACTTGATCCAATCCAACATTTGTTTGTAAGCTAGAAGCTCTAAATTGTTAGAGTAGATAGTAATAGCCAACACAGTATTAGGACTCATTCGCTGAACGTGGAAAATAGTTGAATTTAATGAAATCAAATCGTCACTCGCCGAAGAAGCTTGCCGTCGCAATGGCGTATTTCGTCACTGCTTCCCGAGCTTCCGTTAAACTTTTCTGCGGGAGATTTTACCAATTTTCTGGCATAGATTCGCTCGAAATATTCACTGAATTATTCCATCCAATGCGCAAAATCCGGGACACGTTGCGAGTAGTGTAATCGCATCTAATAGCGACGCAACGGATAGCCTGTTACGTCTTATACTACTTCGGGACATTGTGAGAAAATAATTGTTGTTCAATTACCTCTGTGGCACGGAAAAATTAAACAACTCGTTACTATTCATTAGAGCCATTAAGAAAATGGAATTGAAACTTTCAGTAATCCAACGAACCACCATCCCTTACTCTCCTCAACGAATACCAACGTCGGAGTGGCGAAAATTCAGCAATTCGCGTTCGACGAGAAGAAATACAACATTTTGTGACGCGGCTGTGCAACTACTATCAACAGCGAAGGGGAAATTCTGGCAAAACTGGCAAATTCCACGCGCGTGAATTGCGTCAACAAGGACAGTCGCGTTCTCCAAAAGGAGCGTGAGATCGGAATCGCTGAAGGGTCGAGCGGTTCCACTTCATCAACGCCCGATTATCTCGACTTTGAACGGACAGAATCATCGGGGTTAGGCTGGCGAATATCGGCCATTGCCGTGGAAGATTGCAGTCGCTGGTACGCGTCGCTCCTTTTGTGCTTTTCTTCTTTCTCGATCGGCCGCGTTCGGTCCACCATTTTGAGGGATGCGGACGTTGGCCCAATTTCTAGGGGTTGGTCTTTTGTAGATCGACTCGCCCTGCCCCGAGCAACCCTCCCCGCTGTGACATTTATTTTAACAAGGTAACGACATTACGGTGTTAGGTCAGATTAGGGGATCCCCCTGGGCGAGCTCGAGGGGCCTAACGACCAATAGAATTTATTGTCCCGGGCAATGTACGTGATTTCTCCGCTGTTACCTTCTCTCCCGTCATGGCTACGTAACGGATTTTCTGCGCCTCGGTCGAGCTGCTGGTTTCATTGTGTCACCTTCTTTCCCATATGCATTCAGGGACATTCCCCTCGACTTTAATCATCGTTGTGTTGCACTGCGTGGTCCATAGTGTGAGAGGATCGGAGAAAGAAACTGTCCCTTGTCAAACAATTTCGTCCGCGAGGTTTCTATACTGTAATATCATCCACGAAGTGTCATTTAAACGAAATTTATGTCCCATTCACTTTGAAATCAATGAAAATGACAGAAACTAAGCAACAAATCATACGTTCATTTTTATATCCACAAAAGATTGCTTCTACTACCCCAGCCCTTCGTCGAGAAGTACGCTGAAACATCTTTCCTGAAATCAACCCACCACAGAATCTAATCGGCGAAGAAATCGCGCAAAACGTCATCAAGCTAGTTCCTTTCGAGAATATTCAGCGGAATGGAGCTAGTGAACTCAATTTCCTCACTTCGTTCGCGCTTGGAACAGAAAACCATCGGCCTCCTCCACTCCGCTGGAACATTTTCCAGCCATGCCCGGCGTTTCAGCCATTTTGTTCGGCTCCCGGTGGGATCCGCGGCGACGAATGCCGAAGGTCGTTCCGCGGAAGCCTGTCAATTAAGGTGTCATCGCTGATGGTCCCCGCGTGCTGGGAGTCGTTGATTGAGCCCCGCGATTCGCCGAGAACACCGGCGGAGAATAATAAGTGGAGCGCCATTAGCCCGCGCTCGGGCACCGAGCCGCCTCTAACGATTTATTTAGCCCCGGGAAAAGTGGAAACTCGGTACCGGGCTCGTATAATACGCGGGGATCGTGATTCGAGTTAACGAGGATTTTTACAGAACAAAAAACGCACGGCGGAATGGAGGGAAGGGTGGACGGAGACGGCGACACGCGGACGCGGGCCGCGGAAGGGAGAAACGGCGACGAGAGGAGCGAGAGACCGGGGGTAGAAAATAAATGTTCCGGCCTCGAGGCCGCAAGTATATTTCTGCGCGGCGTCGGCGTAGGATATCATTATCATTTAATTTTCGCGTTCGAGGAAACGGCCGCCGAATCCTCGCGTCGTTAACGTTAACGCCGTGATTCGGCGGTCCTCGTTGTTTTCTATAGACCGTGAAATTTAAATGTCCCAATCGATGCCCGATCATTATTCACGCTGCCGGGGGAGGAACGGTGTAACCGGTACCACCGCGACGCCCCGGCAGACGCTGGAAATACGAATTTCCCCGTTCGAGTATTGCGTCTTCGAGGCGTTCCACGGTGTCGATGAGGTCGAAAGGTGTTCTCGAAACGATCCACGCTTGGAGAAATTCGTCGTTGCCGGCGTTATATCGCGGAACGAATGGGACGCGTCGATGACTACGTACCACGATTTTTGGTTGCGCCATCGCGAATTTATTAATACAGACTCCTGGCTTCGAAGTCGAATGGCTGGGAGGACGAATGGAGGATCGTTTGGGATAATGGTCTTGGCAAACAGGATCCAGGAGCTTCTGGTGTTAGGAATAAAAATTTCTTACCAATTTATTGGAGGGTGGATGGGAAGGGGTCGTCGGCTGTATGCATAGGTCTTAAAAGGGATTGCGTTTCGCTTCATTGATACGCGATTTCTGTTTCTAGATATTTACCACTGATTTGTTTGGAGAAATGGGTAGAGGATTGTTTATTTAATCAATCGTATGTTATGTTTGGCAGTTCCAAGTGATTGAATCAGGTTTAGGGAGGAGTAGAAGTGGTCTAATTAAATTTAGTGGAATCGAAGAACATAATCTACGTTTATTCTAAGACTCGTGAATAATATTTAGATGGGGAACGTATGTTTTAGTCGTGGGATGTGTAGCAGTAGGAATATTATTATCTTTACGTGCACACTACGAATGGAAGGAAACGTTTTTGTCCCAGAATTACAAATGGGAATGGTGCTACATGAATAAAAACCAATTTACATCGTGCCCAGTAGAGTCCTGTCGTCATTTCTGTCGCAAACTGCATAAATCTGAATAATTGAACGTTTTAAGTTCGTAAATATTAAATTTCACTGAATGAAGATGATTACGAGTCGCTGTAATTTACAGAATTTCTGCGTTTAGCAATAAAGTAATTTACCAGAGGGTTGCCAGTAGTTTATTACGAACGAGGTTAATACTAGGGGTGGTTAAGCAGACGTTGGCGCCATCTCTCCTAAGGATACTCAAATGTAACGTTTCATTTTCACATATTTCTACGTCTGATATACAAATAATATTGATATCAACGCAATCTTGACATAGAATAGAGTTGACAAGCGTAGTTTCAATTAGCTGCATCAATATTTCCTTCTCTTCCCTGAAACATTCGATGTTACCATGGTTTAGGGGAAACTTTTTCGTCCGTCGATAATAATTTTTCCCTAAATTGTCGGTAAGGAAGAGAACTGCAGCATTTCATAGGGGGAAATTACATGATTCAAATCTAGTGACTAACGGCGCTGCCATCGTCTTTCCTACGCTTCGACGATGATCGATAAAGTACGAATCTTTAAACATTTCAACATTAATACTCGCGTTAGGAAGGTGGAAACCCAATTTCTTCAAACCTACATGTCCAAAAATATTTTTCATGAACAGAAATTTTATTTATTTGTTCTGCAAAAAAGAATATCCTAGTGTCGGTACTTCACCATGGCCTTCATAGTGACGTTCTTCATTTCGCTATAATTAGCCTATTCTTCGTTGCTTAAATGCCCTATAAAACTGTTTACAGAAAAGTAAAACACAATGCACATGTTCTAGGAATATTACACAACATACTTCCTTCTTAATTCTTAGAATTGATTGCAGCTGAGCCAACCTATTGCATCACCGATACTGCCACCGCAGTGCACTATTCATTCCACCATAAATCTATAATAATCTCGCATTATACCCTCTAAATACTTAAGCACAATTCCCTACGTTCTCCATAGAAGGATAAGTCACCCGTACCGCAGCAGACAGGGAAGAAAATCGCGCACCTTCCCCTCGACCCTGAGACCCATAAAATCGCTAATTTCCTGAAACAGCAAAGGCAAGATATAGCGTTACTTATCAAACTAGTACATATCGCAGAACCGCAAACCAGCTAACACTGCCCAAACTAGTTCCATCGGGATGAAAGAAACAAAGTCGAGGTGGCCGGAGACAGTGACCCCCAGCTGTTCCAGCCTGTCCCCTTCATCAGTCAAAGGCGTCACGTTCCTCCCCGTTCGCAGTCCCCTGAAATCAACCTAGAATCCCTGAAAGATAAAGCAAAAAAAAAAAGGAAAGAAACGCGATAGAGCATCTACGCGAGTCCCGGAGGTTTCCCGCCCGCGCGCTGCCGCCGCTCGCGCTCGCCGGGCTCTCGATTAATCGATAAGACAGTTGCCGCCGGCGGCTGTTACTCGTTTCTTTATCACTGGCCTAGTTCGGGGTCAGGCTACCGGGGGCGCTGGCACGCTGCTCTTCTGCTCTTCTGCTCCTCCTTCCACCGCCTACGTTCAAGTCGAATTCAACATTGACCGCCGTCGGACGGGCCTCGTCGCCGGGGCGAAACTCACGCGTGCACGCGTCCTCGTCGCCGCCGCCGTCGTTCGTCATCGTCACGGGAGAATGACGGGCATCGGCCCACGAGACTCCGCCGCGTTGTCTTGGCACGTCCTCGCGAGCCGCGTTATGTGAACGTCCTGCACCGGGGGACCCAGCGCCTACCTCTCCGCGCTAGCATGAGCATTTCCCAGGACAGCGCGGCCACGATCGTCTGCAGGGAGGTTTTCGACGAGACGTCGCATCCGTCGAACGAAGGTACGCGCGGGGGAAAGGGAGAAGCATACGGTTGACGTGATACGTCAAAGTCAGCCTCGCAGTGCCCAGTGCCCCGTCCAGGCCCTCCTACCCTCGCGATCGATGTCGCACGGGGTGGCTTACTCTCGGCTGGCCGCCGACTGTCAGCCGCCGTTTCCGCTTTCACTCCTGCGGACCCGGTTAATTCCCCTAGACACTGGCGATTCGGCGATCGCGGCCTTGACCAACGACTCGACCTGCCCCTGCCCGTTGCACTCCTTCGCTTAATCCCTTCCGGTGGCCGAGCCCGATCCCGAAACGGTTGATAGACGTCGTTCGATTTATTGGATCGTCGTCAGCTGTCGTACGATCGTGCGTTACCGTTGCACGCGCCCGGAGCCTCCTCGGCGCAATAGAGACGCGAGGCAGAGGCTTTTTCTGCAGTCCGCAGGCACGTCGCTTTCGCGAGCCACTCGGTTGCGCAATGCGAAGTGATGTAAAACTGCATCGCACCCGGCGGGGTTGTTATCTAATGGCGGTGGCAGGGATGACAGCTCGTGGGCAAACTTTGTCCTCGTGGCATCGTAACCCTACTGTCAAGTGTCCGCTTGCGGGACGAGCGTAGAAAAACGATTCGTTCGAAAGGAAATTAATCGGTCGCCGCACGTCGCTCGCTGACAAGGTCGCGCTGTACCCGATCGACGGGTAGCTAATCGGTGACAGGTGAACGCCTGGGAAAGGGTTAAGACGTAGGATACAGTCATTAATAGAACGGTAAAGGGTTGGATAGTTTTGGTGGAGAGTTTCCTTGTTTATTTACACCGTGGCCGCACGGGAGCAGTGAGCCCGTAGCCTAGCGCGCCGAGGAAAATCAATAGGATCCGCAGTGCGGCGAAAGTTTTGTCATAAGCCTCGAGGACCTCCCTCTCTGTTAGCCCTGCCATCGGCCGAATTTCCAGCGGTGCGAAGTCCCTTAAATTACCTGGAGTGTAGAAGGAAGCTTGTCCGGCAAGGGGGTGTGGTGGGAAAAGGCATCGTAAACCCTCGGAATCATTGACCCTGGCACTTCGAAGCGGCTACGAAACTTTATCCACCGCGGGGGAGACAGATGTTGTGGCGGGCAACCCCCGTGCAACGGGCCACCTGTCAAAGACTTCCATGATGGAATTTTTAATCGGTCCCCTTTGCAGCGCTGTCGTCGCGTCTACGCAAAGAAACCGTCAACTATTCAGGCCTGCTCGACGAAGGGACGAGCTCTTTGCTCGAAGACGCTGCCATTAATTCTATGTTTGAACTTGAACGTCGCCCTGATACTTCCGCCAACGCGTTCTGGCACTCGTCTGCCGGCGTTATTCCGCGATTAATTCCCGCGCGAGGAAGTCGCGAGCTGTGTGCCGGGAATAATGCAGGCGGAAAGGTTCCCAGGAAGCAGGAAGCTCTTTTATCGAGGGAGATCGGTAAACATAAGCGGCACTGCTTTGACGGAGTCTCTAGCTTCGCCGGTGATTAATTATCTATGATAAGGAACGCGAAATGTCAGCGACTATAGCGCGGCGCAGCAAGTCGGAGCTCGTGAATTATTTTCGGGGACAATCAGTGACTATTTCGGTTACCCAACTTTCGCTTGTTTCAACGTGTAGAGCGAGCCCGGGTGGATGGCACGCGTTATTGAAAAATTAATTCGCCGCGAGGGAAGGTCGACGAGCATGTTGCCAAATTAATTCCAGCATACTGTGGCGACTGTTTACGAGTCCACGGTGTGACGGAGGAATAATGTTTGAAGCTAAGAGGCATCGAAAGGTTAATGTCGATTTTTCTTGTTACGAAAGCATGACGCTTTTCCTCGGGGACATAGGCAATGCTGCTCGGCGCTCGCCAGCCGCGAAGACATTTTGACGTCCCCTTTCTTCCGGAAGGACAGTTCCGCGTTGCCACGTGTAACCTACACCTGGCCTATAATCGATGAGCGTCGTTACACTTCGCCTACGGTCGACCCGGGAGCCTTGAAATCACTTGTCCTCAAGAGCGTATTAATACCCTTTCGTATTACTCATCGACGGGGCTATTAATAGCAGGCGACAATTTAAAAATGCCATCCCTATCCAAGCGACGAAATGCTCTATCTACGTGGACGCGCGGCTGCCTATCGATAAATCCGCGGATCCAATAACACGGTGTCAAGAAGTCCTCTGGTTCTCGTACGGCAAATCCTTGACCTCTTTCCACGCTTCGCGGAACGTCCTATGCACGCACTTGGGAGCGAAATCGCGGCGAACGAACGCATACCAGGGCATATTAATTAATCCACGAGGCGGCCGAGGTAGTGGACGGTTCAGCTCCTAATCAGCTAATGGAGCACGCGCGCGCGTTCTTTCCTTATTTTTCCAGAGGTGATCGACTATGCTACACGCCTGGGAATCGACCCCGATGCGGAACCACACCTCATGGACTTGGCCCGCGAGGGCCTCATGGCGGCCCTGCCCAAGGGCTGGCTGCCCTGCTTCCACGAGGCCAGCGGTGCCTGGTATTACTACCAGGCGTCCACGGGAAGCGCCAGCTGGGAGCACCCCCTGGACCCCGTTTACAGGAAGCTGGTAGAGCAGGCCAGGGCTGGCAACGCCAGGCAAATGAGCGTTGGTACGGATTGCCTCGTCATTACCGCTGAATGGAAAATATAGGATTAATGTCGCGCGCTTGAATCGCGAGGCGCGCGCCTCCCGCGCACCTTGCACTTGATAGAGAATCGTGACAGAGACCGATTATGCTAATGCGTTCACCTCTTAGTTTTGCAACTGACCCATAGCGAGCGGATGAATGGTGGTGGGCCTGAATGTGCATTCTCGTTGCATCCAGACGGAAACCATTGTTCGTGAATGCCTGTACGTGCGATGCAATTCTGCTTTTCATTTCATAGTGGTTGCTTTCTTGTTTTCCACGGGGAATAGCGGAATGCCTGATTTAGATTGCACTTGTCCTTCTTTTGGTTTTGTTAGTGTATGTATGGTGAAGTGACGGGAGATGGATTGAAATCTATTTTCTATTTTCGTTTTGGTTTAATGATCGTTGGGCGTTTGTGTTCCGTAGAGAATACTGCCCTCCTCAGTTAAACCGTCCTATCTAGCATTTTTTCATTTTTTGAGATATGTTGAAATATTTGAAGTAGCACACGTCTTTTACCTTTTAAGTAATGTTAGAAAACTCTAAGTGCTTCATAAAGATTTATAAGCAGTCTAATGTATTTAACCTAACTTATTTCCAAATGGTTAAAATATCCTATCTAAAACAATTAATTAATTGGTACGTTAATAATACATTACCTACCGGTACACCTATTACAAAAAAATATATTAGGCCGTTGCGAAATAATGACAACATGTTTTAATGTGAATAAAGGAAAATAAGGACGGTACAAAGTAAATGATAGAACTTCAGTTTTCTCGGTTGTTTCAAAATGCTAGATAGGACATTTTAACTATAGAGGGCAGAATAGTGCACAAACTCTGTATATAGGTGTATAGAAATTGTTAGTTTTTATAACGAACGAGTAAGGGATAACGATAGCGAGTAACGATACGGTACAATGTAATTATCACTGGAAATATTTTTCATTAGTCTGCCGTGTATCCATCAAAGTCACATGTCGCTTATCGAAAGTCACCGACTTTGGCACAGCAGGCACACAGATTAGAGCTGGCAGTCCCGCGTTTTGTACGTGTATGTAGAACGTTGTATACAAATAAAGGAGAAAGTTGTGAATCGTCGACTCGTAGTGGCATGATTATTTGTTTGTCAATTGTCTTCGTACAATAGGAATCGAAAGTCTCACGTTCCAACGTTTAGTGGTCCCCTCTTTATCAGATCAGGAGTTTCTCTCGATAACGATTGGCTCGTCCGACATGCTTTCGTATCCACATGCCCAGATCGATACCGAATGGGTAGCAAATAAGATAAGATAATGGCAATCTTCAGAAAAATCAAGCGTCATTGCTTCCTAGCGAATGTTATCTCGCCAAGATGTGCCCAAACAGAGGGACAGAGAGAGGCCAGCAGTCGTTGCCACGATTCTCGCCTCCGTTGGACGCTTCGCTTATGAACACCTGTTCAGCTACGCGATCGGACTTGCCAAAATCTCGACGATCGCCGAGCGTGTCGAGCGTGTCGCGCGCTCCACGCTAATATCTCACCTCGTTAGCGTGTTTTGCCAGGCTTCGATCCAGGGCCCCAAGGACTCCGCTTCGCAATCGAACCGCGAGCTGGCTTTCCGTCAACGATCCATTATATTTTTAGGCTCGTCCACGGAAACTTTGGCCACGATCTCCTGACAATTACGTCGCGCCCGTACTTCCTCGTTTCTTGCATCTCTGGCATTACTCACCTCCCCACTGCCCCTCTTTCGTTCACGCCCGTCGGATCGGGACTTTCTCGATCGCGGGCCGATCGTCGATCGTCGATCGCCGGCCGGGCACGCGAGCACGACACGCGCCGGTTACGTAAAGTGGAAATATTCCCGGCTGACCTTGCAGCGTCGGGTGCGTACGTACAATTACACGTCGCGCGTTCGTTTTCTTTTCCAATGACCGCAGATCGTGACGGCGAAACAGCGCCGATGCCTATTGGCTTGGTTCTTTTTTTTTACGTAACGCGCGGCTCCTCCTTTCAGGTTTTATGTAACCTCGCGGGACTCGCGTGCGCGCAACCAGCCGGCGGTATCCAGAGTGAACGACTCCGCGTCGTTAATTATTTACAACATGGTGCACCGATTACGATAACGCGGCGGCGTTATCGCGCGCCAAGTGCCCGATCACGCCCGAGCGTCGCGATAGCACCTCAAAAATATTTACGAAATTAATACGTGGGATCTGGTTTTGTCAAAGTTCATCGCTGCTGCCGCGCATCGGCCGGCCGCTATCGCCGCCGCGGGACCGCGTCTCTGCTCTCGCAGAAAGCGAAACGCACGGCCAGGCTGCATGCCCCGGTTTAAGCGCCGTGCATTCCGCGCCGCCTCGAGTGCAATAGAGTTACACGGCCGAGTTACACGCTCGAATTGGTCGCCGCCGCCGATCCTCATCGATGGCACGGGCCCCGGGGCAGACGAACGGCGGTGCTCGCCGGAGGGCCCTCGAAGCTCTATGGAGCGGCGCGACACATTCGTTAAGGCACTCGCGTGTCGGTGCACTCGCTCGTGAAAGTACGTAATAGCCGGTGATCGGGGGATCCGTCCAATTATCGCGTCGCCTGTGTATCGGACGGGAATCGTCGCCGGCACGACGCTCTTTGAAGCTCGCCACGGGACTCGTAATCGGAAGGGTGCGGTGAATCGATTTTCGCGCGGGTGCATCCAACTTGCTCGACCATTTTTTTTCCACCGAGCTCGAGATTCCTGGAGGTTTCTGGTGACGTCACCGTTTCGTTTCGAGGTATGAACTAGGCGCGAGATCGAACTGAATTGCTATTGGATAAGGAAGTGCTGCTCGGGGGGGGGCCGGTCAGAGGTCCTGTTTGAAAACGTGTGTACACTGTTGGCCCGTAGTCGCGACACAGGCCAAATTGCACGAGTGCGAAAAGTCAATATTTGTGTGGCGGCTCGGTCCCTCTGGCATTCTGGTTTTCACGGCGGAAGATTAAAGGCTCAGGCGTCTAAAGAGCGGAGTTTTTGAAATTTCCCCGTGTAGACGGTTCTCCGAGCCTCCCTTTGCGGGGCAGCTTCCCCTAGGAACGAGCCTCGCGCTGGTTTCAACGCGAGTTCGCAATATCAAACCGCTCGGATGCGCATCTCGCGGTTTCCTCTGGCCTATTAATAGTCTCGCGCAGTTTCCTTATCAGCCTGGCTTTTCCACCGGTAATCTTTGAAGACGTATTTTTTCGCTGGCCTGGGATGTCTGTCGGTGCGAAAGAGGTAGGAGGAACACGAGCGCACGTTGCTGTAAAAGGCGTTTCGAACAACGCGACAGAGCCTCTCCCGGTTGATACATAATCATCGCTTGTGCGTTTCCCCAGACTTTATGGCGTGTTTTCTTATCCGTTACGTCGCCGTTCCTATTGCCTCCGAGCGCAGTAAAAGAAAGAAAGGAAAAGAGAGGAAAAAGCAGTCGTTGACATCCACTCGAGAGAACGTTGACGCTGTCGCCTCTGTTCCCTCGAGAGGGCCATCGTGAACGAGGAAAAGTTCGCGGCGCATTTCCCCGTTGCTTCGAGCTGCTATCTGATCCACCCCCATTTCGAGCTCTCAACCGATTCGATACGATCGAAACAGCTTCAGAGTGTCCGCTTTCTGATCGACAGAGGAGGACTCGAAGACCACGGCCAAGGACCTCGAGTCGCACGAGGAGGCGACTCTGCCCAAGGAGGCTTCCTCCTCGAAAGACACCCTCAAATCTGCCACCAAGGCGAATCCAGCGTCCACCAGGATTCCCACGAAACTGACGCCCTTGAAGAAGTTGGACAAAGTCGAGGGGGTCCGGAAGAGGGAGAATACCAGTCAAGAAAGGCAACACTCGAAACGTGAGGGCGAGGCGAAGCTTGACAATCCTTTGGCGACCGACAGAGCTGCCAGAGATTACACGAGCCTCAAGTTCCAGGATCCTAGGTTCTACGAGTGTCCCAAGGTCCTGGAAAGTGTGCCATCTACCAGTGCCGCGGGGACTGCCACGGCCACGGCCCCGAAACAGGAGCTGGACTTGACGGAGGTGCTGAAGAGGTCCGAGTCCCTGAGTCCGAGGGACGAGAGGGACTGGGAGCAGCTGTCCAGCAAGTTCAGCTCCGAGGAGAACATTATAGACATCGATAAGCTGAGTGTAACCACGTTGGCCAGGTCAGAGAAGCCGGAGAAGTTCGACAAGGAGAAGCACCCCAGTCAGTTTAGCCAGCAGAAGGAGCTCACTCTCAACGGTGGAGGGACTATGTTTCTGAAGAGCAACAGGAGCAGGGACACCACACCCAGCCAAGAAGGCGCCAAGCTGGAGGACTTCAGGACCGTCACCATCTCTGACGAAGCCTGCAACATCGCCGGGGACAAGCTGAAGTCGATCCTCAGGGAGAAACAGTCGGACGACGGTAAGGCGATCAAGTGTATATCTTTTCAACGTGACTCATGGTCCGTGCGTATTCGTTAATTTTGCTCGATGGTTAGCAGATGACAGGCCAGTGGACGAGGAGCGCAAGAGCGTACGCTTCGACATAGAGAAAGAAGTGTGCATCAAGTTCACCTACTCCGGGTCCGAGGACGACTGGGAGTCCGAGTCCGAAGAGCAAAACGTAAAAGCATCTGGCGTGGCCTCCAGCAATCTCATTGGTTCCATCGTGTCGCTTCAGTTCTCTCAGTGCTTCGACGACGAGAACAAGGAGGACTCTGAGAGCAAAGCGGAGGAGGATACCAAAAGGAGCTCGTCCTCCGATAAGCTGGAAGCCTTGCAGAAGAACTCGAAAGTTATCGGCAGGAGGTTCGTCGTTCAAAATGTTTCCGAGAACGAGCATCGTAGCCAAATGGCCAGAGAGAGCTCGTCCAGGGAGAGTGTTTCGAGGGAGAGTAGTCTAGATGGCGAGCCAATCAAAAAATTCGATAGGATGAAGAACATTGATTTGGTCTCGAAGAGCGAGACAGACTGCAGCTTGCCGAGAAGCACCGACTCCGACGAGTTTCGTAGGAGTAGATCGAAGGTGGATAAGCCGAAGAAGACGATAGGTTTCTCGAGGGACAGGCAGGCCGACGATGACGACACCCCCAGAGCGAACGAGGAGGTGGAAACGGAGAGCTACGAAGAGCTGAAGGCCAAGCTGATGAGAGAACTTCCGAGGGACATCGAGTTGCTGAAGAAGGAGTTCGAGGATAAGCTGGAGCAGACGAAGATGGAGCTGGAGGAGAATTTCTTGGAGCAGAAGAGGCTGCTGCAGAAGAACTTGAACGACAGGCTGGAGGAGCTGAAACGCGAGATGACCGAGAAGGTAGTCGTTGATGCGAGAAGTGACGATCGCTGACTTTTGGATTCGTATAATAATTTGATTTTTTTTGTCTGTGGTTTTCAAGGAGGAACGCGAGATCCAGTGGCTGATCGCCGAGATGGACGAGACCAGGCTGGAGAACCTGCAGAAGGTGAAGGCCGAGCTGGAGGTGTGCTACGAAAAGGAGCGACAGGAGATTCTGGCGAACCTGAAGACCGAGCTGGACGATAGAAAGAGGGAGCTGTTGGAGCTGAGGAACCAGGAGATGGGTAAACTGGAGAGCGAGCACGAGCGCAGCTTGGGCGAGGAGAAGCTGGCGAAATTGAGCGAGTTGGAGCTGACCAAACAGCACACGGAGAAGATCGAGGTGATGAAGCAGGAGCTGCAGAAGGAGTTCGACGATTTATGCGCGGACCTGCGGGCGCAACAGTGGGAGAAGATAACGAAAATCACGGAGGATCATGAGAAACGTCTGACCCAGATTATCCGCGATTTTAGAGTCGACGTGAGTACCTGACGATGTCTATTACTTTAAGTACCTGAAACCTGTATGGCAACGTTGTTGAGCAACGATCTATTTCTCCCCTCCACTGTGAAAACACGCTACCTCCAATTCAATATCTACCGTTGTTTAAGGAAATTAGGTTATTTATGTGATACGAACGATCGGCGTTATGCAATGGCTAGTTAACTCACGCCAGAAGCATTCTGTCGCAAGCTTCCAGCCGGGGGCCTCGTTAGGCGCAACTTCTTTCTGCGAACGCAATAAAAGCGGCAAGCTAATCTGGCGTTAATAGATTCGTCATCCAATTCTTTCGTTTCGTCCACCGATTGTGTAACACCGTCCAGACACACGGCCGCCTTAGGATATCTTTAAGAGGGTTCCCCTCCTAGAATTGTTGTATCTCTGAATGATTATATTTGAAGAGCAAATAAAGTGCCAAGAACTGTCGCAAAGTGCACTGGTACGTTTATGTTTTATCCTCGACAAACTCACACGACACCCGCAGGACTGTGTACCTGGCCTCGTGCTTGGGATCCTCCGGTTGTGGGTGGCTAGTCAGGCTGTTTAGGATCACGGGACGGAGTTTGCACGTCCATTAGGATCCGGCCGTCGAAGAGGAGCCATGGGGACCAAAGCGACGATTTATGTCGTGAACAAGCAGAGGCTTGGCTGAATAAGTCCCGATGGCGTGTCTGAAGGCAATTTGTCTGCTGCCGTTTCAGGAGGAACTCACGCGCAAGATGCACCAGCAGACACTAGAGGAGATTGTAGCGGATTTCTCGCGAGACGCGCAGAAGGAGGCGCGGAAGCAGGCTGCACAGCAGCAAGAGAGCATGGACATGGAGAAAATGAGGTCCGAGAACCGACTGCTGCAAGACAAGTACACCGCGCTCAAGAAGAAGTACAGTAAGCTGACGAACAACGTTCGCCTGGTTGTAGAGAAGAGTAGCAGCAGGAAGATGGGATACACCACGGCCTCGGAGACGGAGAGGTCGACGTCCACGAGGACCAGAACCGACAGGACTGAATCGTCTGAGCAAAAGTGAGTCGAGGTCAGAATTAACTGTTTGCTGTTTCGCTTCCCGACATCAATCGAAATCCGCGACCATCTCTCGCAATCTAACAAGAGGTTAACACTTATCGAGCTTTCTTTAAACACGTGTAGTAGGGTGGAGCGAAATATTTTTTTTTACAATTTCGCCAACGCTGTATGTATTATTTTTGACCCTATACTAAAGCATTATTCATACCAAAAATTAATAAGTTCTTACATCATCCTCAGGTGGCGCATGGTAAATTAGAAAAACATATAGAGACTATAAATTTTTTACAAATCAGTATTCTGCGCTTTCCTTAGTGTCCTCTCTCGCTCTAGCAATTGTTGATTTACTATTTGTTAGTTCTACTGGCTCAAGATCGAGATCAGATACATTGTCCGGGTCCGAACTTGTCCGGCGAACAACGATCGAGGAGGGAAACTGGCCCCCTCCCGACCTTGAGTCAGTAGAACTAATAATCAACAATTGCTAGAGCGAGAGTGGACACTACGGAAAGCGCAGAATACTTGATTTGTAAAAACTTGATAGTCTGTATAAGTTTTTTTTTAATTTGCCATGCGCCACCTGAGGATGATGTAATAACTTATTAATTTTTGGTACGAATAATGCTTTAGTATAGGGTAAAAAATAAAACATACGGCGTTGGCGAAATTGTAAAAAAAAATTTTTTCGCTCCACCCTAACGTGTAGCCTTCCTCAGCCTTATCTAATTCTCTGTGTACCGTATGAAATAAGAGTTAATGTTAAGCTTTCGCACATCCATTTGTGACGTCACCGTCCCCCAGTACCTTCACAGTCGCCGATACTTGCCATACTTGTGCCATATTGTGTGGAAAATTCTATAGTAATTGATAGAGACTGACACCACGGAGGGTAAACTGTGAAGGTACTCCCTCACGTTCATACGATTCGCCCTAATGTTTGGCTATAGGCCTTAAATCGTGCTCGCAGTACCCCGGTGAGGAAAACGCGCTCGTGCTCGGCGGCGACGAACGTGAAACCGCAAGAGGCTCAGGCTACGGGCGAGCAGCAAGCCGAGGTTCATCGCCAGCCGGAAGAAGCGACCGGTCAGAAGGGCGCCTCGGGGTTTCAGAAGGTCGCAGCCGCAGCCGCGGCGATGTCGAAGAGCGCAGCCAGATTCGAGTCCGACGACACTACCACCGCCAGCGAGACCAACGCGAACATGATGAAGAAAAGGAAGAACTTCAGCAAGAGGACGACTAGCGCAGCCAAGGCTGGTGCTGCTGCCGCCGCCGCCGCCGCCGCTGCCGCCGCTGGGAACAACAACAACAACAACCCTGAGAACCCGGTGGAGAATATCCGGAAGCAGCTGGAGAAGCTGGAGGACCTTGGCGATCAGCTGCCCAGCAACGAGACGGCCTACACATTGCGATATCCTTTCCAAGACAAAGGTGAATGTCGAATAATGCTGTCGTACAGCCTTGATCTACCATTCTCCAGTAACGTTGATGAATAATTAATAATCTACCATGTGAAGTATCCAAGGCTTAATTGCTTCGATTATGCTACCACGTTTTCGTTCGGTTCCCTCGAGCTCAGCTGCGTTTCAACACTTTCGTTTTTCTTCTGGCCTCTGACTATCGTTTCTGTTTATTCTCTAGGCATCTATAGACTTTACTTTGGCTAACGGCTTATGCTCCTCGACTCGCCCGTAAGTGCACCACCAGATTTTTTTCGTTCACCCGCACTCGGCCGCGGTCTTTGTTTTCTCGTTTTTCATCTGGTCCTCTTTTCTGTTGGTTTCTTTCCGTTACTTGTTTCCTTGCACGCCGCATCCACGATCAGCCCGGAGTTCGAGCTCGTCGGATGACACCGAAAAGGATTCTGCTCGATTTTCTAGCGCCGGCGAACGCCTCCTCGGAGCTGGAGTTCTTCCGGCACCGAATTCACGTCGAGAGGGACTCCGTGAGGCGCGCCCAAGAGGCGCTCAGACACCAGGAGAACGCTTTTCAAAGTCGACAGAGGGCTTGGAAGCAACGTATCGCCAGGGCGACACTAGAGCAATTGCTTCAGGTGAGCTTAACGCCCGTTGCAACGCTTCAAGTTTAATCCAGAGCTGCTAGTTGCGGGTTTCAAGCGACCGTCGCGCTGATTCCAGGAAGAGGGCGAACTATCGGACATGGAGGTGAGGTTGCACCGCACCAAGAGCCTCTTGGGCGAGAAGGTGATTTATCTGAGGCACCTGGAGCAGACCCTGGAGAGAGTGGTCAGCGCGAAGAGAACCGTGAACGACGCGACCTTGACGAGGAACGACGAGATGACGTTGAGCGACATGGGCAGCGCCAGCAGTGGCTTCAGCTCCACCGATCTGGGAACGGACACGTTCATAGGTGAGCTAGCTGAACACCTGCACCGGCCCCTCTCACCATCAGCTGTCTCTTGGTTTACGTTTTTCATCTGACACTCTCATATTCCGTTTCTCGATCAGCATGACCACCCCTTTGCCGATATCTCGATGCTTTCCCCGCAGACGAACGTTCCCTCAGCTCCCCCCATTCACTCAAGAATTTATTTCCGTTTCTTGTGTCATGATCCCCCCGTATTCAGACAAACCGGATCACTACCAGGAGTCGACGGAAATCACCGCCAGCCTGGAGAACCTGAACTCTGAGATCCGCGAGATTTGGGGAGTGCTGAACAAATGGCAGGACAGTAACGTGCCACCGCCGCCCACCTTGATGTCCTCCTATTTGCCGCGGCTGCGTTTCCACCATCTGACCGTGCAACCGAGCAACGTGCAAGGTCAGTGGAAATCAAGAGATCGTCACATACCTAGGTCCAAGACTCCAAACCACTGATATCCCACCACGGTAAGACAGCTTCCAGTCGCCTGGCTTCATCATTAACGTTGCTTGCCCGCTGTTTTCCAGGAACGTTTGGCACTCCGCACATCCAGTCGAACATCCTGTCCCAGATAACAGCCGCGCAACCACCGACGACCACCACGCAGAACATCATCGCGCAGTACGGTCCCAACAGCGGCTTCACGACCAGCGTAGGCACCGTGGAGAAAAGCACCTCGAACCTGATAGAGAGGACGTGTTATTTGAAAGACTGGCTGCGGCTGGCTCGAGTCGAGAACACCGACTTGATCACTTCGGCCCAGGCGACCCTCTGAAGAACAATCTACCGTCTGTCGAAAAATTCGTTTCCAAATGTCGCTCATCCGGAGACCGACGAGACTCCTCCTCCGCGGAGGAGATTCGTCTGGCTGAGAACTACTACTCGCGAGGAGCAATGAGCACACGTGACGTTCGCGCGAAAGTGTGGAAAGTGTGTTTTACTGAATCGCCGGAACATTTTACATAGTCGGATTCTGTACACAGGAAATCGGAAATTCGTCAGGCCAAAGCTGATTGAGCAGTTCTTTGCAACTTAGTGTCCGAGACTTTGCATTCGGGGTACAAAACATTTATTTGCCACTTAAGTAGTTTTCTGGCGTTAATCACCGACCAAAGGATCCAGGGTCGAGTCATTTGGAAACGAGTTTCCTGTCGTTCGTCGTTAGAGTAAGTCCCAAAACGCGTGCTACGCTCCGACAGGTTTCAAGCTCCATCTCCGCCTGTTCCTATCGAGTTCAGTTCGTCTGTTCGCCGAATGAACCATTAAAGACTGCAACGAGACGCGCGTGCACGGAGCGTTGACTTTAAAGCAAGACGAAACGAGGCTCGAGAGGCGACATAAGCGACCTGCCGGCACGTCCGACGCTGGTTTGCATCGGTGTTCCTCGAAACCGTCGCTGGAGCAGCGGTTTGCTGAATAAGGGGCAGAGAAACGTTCCAAGCGACCGACTTGCCCATTGGATTTTAAGGAACATCGACGCATCGCGTGGCAAATGGCCCTTTCGCAATGTCCGCGCAAGTTCGAAGGGAACGAAGGTGCGCGAATGTATGGGTCGTGCGTCTGATCGCGTGGAAGCAAGCTTAGAGCGCGACAGGGCTCCCTTGTAAATAAGAATCCCTCGATGTCCGTAAGAATATTTCGATACGGTTCGTTGCTTCCTTCTCCTGACAGTCTGTTAACCGTTCGCGTATATTTTCGAGACCGACGTTTTTCCGCGAGTCTGACGGGAATGTATAATATACGTACCTCTATATTATTGTACACTTACTTATTATACACGTGTATCGGACACTTCGAATCATTTACACGGTAACGTTTAACCGCGTTTGAGGAGGATACACGACACGATGAATCGACGACGCGCGATCTTCGACGATCGAGAAGTGGCGGTTCACCCTCTTCTTTCTTTCGCGGCTGCAGAACTCATGTGATAGACGAATCAAAATTATCGATAAAGAGAGAGGGAGAGAGAGAGAGAGAGAGAGGGAGGGAGAGAGAGAAAAAGAGAGAGAGAGTGTTAGTTTTTGTATGTCATTGTTGCGAATGTTTCACGATAACGAACGATTTGGGACCGTTTCACGACCACTTCTTCGTGCCTCGAACATCGAACGCGTCCGCGAGACTGCGTCCGCTACCCTCGCGTTTCTTCAATGCCAAAGTTACATAATCGTCGTACCTTCTTAATCGTATCACGATATTTACAGGGAAAGTAGAGGCGCCAAACGTTTCTGGTACGATCGAACCCCCGACGGCGACTAATTAGTTACTCGGATCGTACCAATTGCGATTGATTTTAGAGAGTCAATCGATATTTCAGCCCCCCCCCCCCCTGCCCCGTCACCCAGACCCCGATGAATGTAGCCCGCAGTAATCCTGATCTCATTAGGTGTAATAGCGTAGGGCGATCGAGGATATTCTACTCTGTGAGGCCCGGCGGCGTTGATCGAACGCCCGACCGGTAGCAACAGCCCACAGATCCCACTATAATTCGCGCGTGAAATCTCGTTTCCGCGTAGTCGTTGGCCAAGTGGTTCCTTCTTTATTGTTACTCGGTCATCGTTGATATTTCATTCGACTTCGTCCCGCTTGGCGATCGTTCCGGATATTAATCGAACGTTTATAGCGGTTTAGCGAGCTGCGAGAGCAACGATCCAAGCCGGACGATTTTGTATCCATTTACGGTAATATTGTTAGAGTTTTCGGGTGGATATTCGGAGTCGTAGAGTCTCTTCGAGACGCTCGGCGACGAGCGTAGAGAATTCACATTTAGCACCGTCCTCGCGAATCGTGCAAGTACTTTTCCCCCCCGCGAACAGTAACGCGCCGCCGACGGACGATTTGTTCGTCGACCCGCCGGCCGAAGTCACGACATTACGTCCGGTTGTTCTTGTGTTTTATTTCGTCGATCGTTTCGAACGGTGCTTCGCGCATAGTGCGATTAATCCGCGATTAAACCGTTCCGCGACGCGGTCGCGTCGTTTCGTTGGGTGCGGCGGCATTCAGCAGCCCTGCACAATCAGTTGCACGTGTTTTGTTAGTTCGTTAATCCACGCTCCGCGGCCCCATGCGCAGCCATTTGGCGTTTCATCGCGATCCGAGGAAGCTCTCCGCGCGAGGACCCGTTCATCTTCCCGTCATCGCGTAACGTACACAAGGGGAGGAACGCGTTGTTTGTAAAAATTTAGCGACTCGGGGCAATTGAGCTTCGTGCGAGGAGCTCGCGAGGCCATCCTGGAGATGGCCGCGATTATGAGACGGTATTGCCAAAACTGAATCCGCCGGGTGTTTGTTTAAATAAACGGTCCGTACGTCGAGACCTGTTTATTGCATTCCGTTGTTATTTCTTTCTCGGTTTCTATTCGCGTACGTGTACAATACGAGATGCATTATCGACGTACAAGATTCGGTAAATTAATTTTGGAGTACCTTGTATATTCTGTAATATAGTATATATTTGTATGGACGCAAATATATATGCTCTACAAACCACTACCTTGCTCGCCAATAATTCTTTCTGCTTGATGTATGTATGTACAGGCAGCAGCTGTTACGTCTGTTTGGCAAAGAAGAAAGATTTTACCAACGTAATAGTAAGGTAAGGAATGCGAATATATTGGAAGGTTCGAAGAAGAATAGTGATTGGGATCCTCGACTATAAAAGAAAACAAACGAAGAAATTCTTTTATTTCAGACTTCTTTACACAATCGTACATCAGAAAACGGCAAATTTCGGTCACATGACGACTAGTTCCAAGATCGCGGGAACGTTAAGTCATTACTGTATAGACACTTGAAGATGAAAGCGATACTTGAACGGTTTTCAAAAATTCCGCAAGATTCATCGACATACTTTTCTTGGCCCACCGTCTAGCAAATAAAGTTAAATAAACCGCTGGCTGGTTCAGTAACTGCGGCTAAGAAAATAAACTGCAATCGGTGTGCGTGTTTTCGCACTGGTCGCTGTTTTCCTCGAATTCGTCCCTGCCAGGAAGCCAGGCAGTCATTCGACGATCCTTCCCCTGAGTCTTGTTCTTCAGGTAACTCTGCGCCGCCCTTATAACAGGCGACGTTTTGCATAACAGCAATCTGACGCAAGCAGAATCGACGCCATCCACTCTTTCGATCAGCTGGTTGGGCAGTCGCTCGTCCTGCGCCTGCTCGATCAACCTTTGAATCTTGAAAACGAATGAATATTGCAAAGACTCCTTCCCGAGTTACTGCACTCCCTGATTCTAAACTCACCCTCTCGTTTTTGCTCTCCGTAATCAATTTCGCGGGGTTCCACGAGTGCGCGTTATCCTCGTCGTCTAAGTTCCTCGCAATGTTTCCTTTCGGGGGGCTCAACTCGAATAGAGAACTTATCTACGAACGCAGACATCGAAACAAGACGAGGAATTGATTTCTTTCGGTGCTTAAATTGTTATAGACTTGGTACTTACCATTTGAGCGAGGAATATTACACTGTTGACAGCAATCGCCGTAACCTTCTGCGTATCCAAGCCAACCAGTCGAAAGAACGCAGACATGATGTTAGAAGGGCCGAAACCGTCCTTCTTCTTCGTGGGAGTGTCTTGCGGTTGATCATTGTGCTTGCGACCCAAGCTTCTTGCAACCAGGTCAGCAATGTCCCTGGCAGTTTCCAAGTAATTCGTCGCGTACTCTAGTCCAGCCTTTATTTTATCCAAAACCCCTGCAACGAGTGAAAAGCTTGCACGTTATCCGGCCGCGATTATTTTGAGACGTCTCGAGTTTGTGATGCCTCACTGACCGTCCTTCTTTTCTGGCAAAGCAGAGGCCAAAGTCGCCATTATGAAGACGCAGTAGACGACACAAAGGAACTTCCTCATCGTAACAGAACTAAGGCTGCGCTGATACTGAGTGTCACGCCGGAGCCGCTTGTAACGGGTGTTAATTACTCCGTTCCACCCTGCTGAGTCTAACGTTTCTGTTCCTGATTTCGGGCGCGATGATTGACACTCTTCTCGCTTTGTCAACCAAGCACGGGAAACGAGTGGCCGCGATCCAGGGGACAGTTGTGCCTTTCCGCGTTTTGGAACCAGTACGAAACGAGACTTGGCAGTGTGCAGAAACACTTCTGGATCGTTCTGCGCTGATACAGTTACAAGAGGACTTTGTGGTCAGCGTTGCTATTGCTTCGCAGAACAGTGGAGAGCACTTCGAAATGGCAAAGTCGTAAGTAACACTTTGCAAACTGGAACATCTTCATTACAATTCAACGTGGACCAAGCGCGTCTCATAATTTCGATTCCAGCAACTTCAACGCATCGCTCATTCCCTGGGTGTTTATTCTCTTAACATCTCCCTGGTTGAAACTAACATCTGGGAACCGGACATCCTTGTACATGGACGAGATTCACGGTCTAAGCGAGCTGCCAATGACGGAACTGATGCACATCAAGTCTTCCTTGGCGAACGAGCGAGGTACCCCCCTGAGACCACGTACCGAACTCTAAATAATCAGATCCCGGAAGGAATCCGAACGGGGCAGATTGCAAAGCTTCGTCGTCTGTTCGGATTTCCTAGGAAAGGACGAAGAGGACATCTACATGTCCAGCAGGACGTTCTCCTTGCCACTGCCCGTCGCCCTTCCTCTGAAGAGGGCCGATAAGAAACCAGTGAGGCGATATGGAGAGCACTACGAGGAGAAAGGGAAGGACACGAAGATCTCGAGGATATTCCAGCTGGCTGTTACTGCGCTCTCGTTCCTGGCGTTCGGCGGTTATTTGCTCACGCTGATAATTACGGCCATTCGTCGAAGCTCGGGGAACATGGGGAACGGGAACGTGATCGTGCTCTCGGTGAGTCGATCCCTCGCTTCGCGAAACGCGCGTAATTGAAAAACAAACGCGAGTCGAGTGTATGGCGCCGCTGCAGAGTGGAGTGAAAAATTACGTCACGTTCCTGAAACGCGAAATTGCATCGATTCGAGGTAGAGGCGCGTTGTTGTCCAGCCATGTTACTTCTGTTTCAGAACTTGCAGGGATTGCAAGGCTACACTCGTCCCAAGCGAGACGTCTTCGGGTTTCATCCCGAGGAGAACGACTTTGAGATCGAGAAGCTGTACCAGGGAATGATCATGCTGTCGCGATCTTACGCGATGCAAAATTAAGTCGTTCATCGATGGTATAGCTGTAAGTTTCGAGATATCTTCAGCTAGGGAATCCAAGGTTCATCCAGGGAGATTTCGTTTGACAAAGATAAGCTGTGGAGAACAGCTTGGAATTCTTACTGCACGTCGAACGTTAGGACCTATTCAGTTTCACCTAGATTTTAGTCCACGCAATTCTCTCCCTAAGCAGAAAATCTCTTTATCAAATCTCACGTTTTCTTCTTGCTCGGGGGAGAGAGGAAAAGCAGCGCGGGGCAGCGAATGGACCGCGAGGAAAAATCTCGCGATCGACTGAACTCATTATCGCGATTCGCCGGGCTCACGAAAATCCTAAAACCTAATAAAATCGAATAGAGGATCACGGTGTGTACATATCCACGAAGAATATTCTTAGCGTGTGGGTAGAGGCTGCTTCAAACATGGCTCTCCAAATAAACATCTAAGTGACTGTATACTCCGAAAGTCTGCGCGCAAAGATAACCATATGGCTCCCAGAGATATCATCGGCCATACGTTTCTATGCTACTATTCCGCGGATATGTATAGCCTGATTAACAGTTTTTTGGAATCTTCTTTCCTCGCGTCCCTGTTTTTCTGCACCCTCCTCTTCGGAGAAACGATTGACGACAGACTCTGATTCCTCGATGCAACTGCATTCCCTAAGATTGTTTAATCCACAGCACTGGCATGCTATTATCCACGGATAAGGTGTTCTTAATCTGATTGATATATTCTACTAATTTTAGTTTAAACATACTATATACTTAAACAAAATGTATTTAAATAAAATTAAACCGCATCTACTCTAAGTCCACGTGATACTTATCCTTTTATACAAATTACGATACGCATTTAGTGATCGTTTATCCCGCTACTCCGCGTTTCACGTAGAGGGTAGACTTGATAATATTTACATAGTAAACATCTCGAAGGGAGGGATCGCTCCTCGCGACGCTCCATGGAGACCACAACTCTGGTACCAGAGGCTCATCATTCTTCAGGGACCAATCTTCTGAGGGACACGCCTACACCATCCGTGTGGACCAATCGCGCGGTGGAAATTGCAGCGAGCTCCGATGATTTTTTTTGTCGGAACCAAAATCTCTTCGGGACACGGCAGGAGCACGGTCGCTTATTCGTTCGAAAAGCTTTCCGCGAAAGTCAGCTATAAGCGCGCGCGTCCTCGTCGATGTCAGTGACATAAACTTCCCCCGGGTTTCATATTTGTCGCCAGTAAGGAATCACCTCGCACATGGAAACATCGCGTCGAATGCTGTCGAATAATCGCTGCTTTTAATCATGACACGAATCGCGAGATCGAGTGAAGTGTATCCGCCAGGGATCTATTCGAATTAAGAGCTCCTCGGGGATCCACGTTTACGTGGACGATGTGGTAAACGTTTCAAGTGCGCGAGACAGAGGATACTTAAAAGCCCGCAGGCAAGTGATTTTAGTGCGAGGGACAAAAATGAACGAAGTCCAAACCCGCGTTGTGGATGCAGCGAACTGTTCGAAGCAGCTCAAGTTTGGCGTGGAGCGCATACTGTCGGACGAAATTTCTTCGAAGAGGACAGGTAAGATCGGAGGCAGCTGTCACCTGCCAGCACCCGGCTGATAAAGTTTATTGCTCGGATCAGCGTGCAAGCTTTCACTCGTTTTAAACGAAAAAAAGCGCGTCGATGGTTAAGCAAGAAAATTTGTTCCAAATCGCGCGTTCCTGAAGACGTTCTTAGGCCACTTCCACTGCAATACTCCACGGTGAGGTGTCCCTGTCCAGGAAGCTGCGTCAGGTGCGAGGCCCTTCGAATCTGCCCCACGTTCCCCTACAATCACACGACTGTGCCTGGGAATTACGGGAGCACGAATCACGGGAACGGAATCGTGGAAAATTATGGGAATATTTATCGGCCAGCTCCTCTGCGACCTGTCCCCCGTGGTGAGATCTCTTAAAGTTTACTTAAAACCTTCGCATAGACTAAACATCGTTATGGCAGAGATTAACACAGCTTTCCAATGAACGTGACTAACAGTCATTCGCAAAATGAAAAGTCCTCGCTCTATTGTAAAGTTGAAACAAGCGAAATACGAGCGCGAGATGGTTACAAGTGTGATCAACCTTACATTCGATCATCTATATTCGTGCTACTCGCACCGACGAGATGTTTAAAGTCACCTTCGTTTTATCGTTGACGATCGACAAATTAAAGACCTCCCACTTAGCCGGTACCTCGATCTCCCGAGCGGAAATTATCCAGGAGCTCCTTGCTCATGAGACGAAGGTTGCGTCATTAACAAATGCGACCATATGGGCCACTGTCTTGTCTCTCGAGTACTCGGCAGCAAGTAGGGCAAAATATTTACGCGACAGTGTATTCTCGTGTTTCCTGCCCGTGTTTAAACGACATCTTAAGTGCCACCATTCGTTTACACGCGATGTAAACAGCGGTTTCGTCGTGCCCCTTCTTGGTTACGCTAAAAACTCCAAATCCTGGACCGTCCCCTCGTCCTATTATTAGCCACGTACCACTCGAATCCCGCATAAAACGTTAATCAAGAAAATCCCGCGTGTTTAACGATCTTCGGCAGATTCCATTCGGAATGATTCTTATTGCGAGTCTTATCGTTATACCGAGGTAATGTCGAGGAATCGGAACGGTTGGCGCTGAAATCAGAGCAAAAGGAATCTGGCGATCTTTATTCCCAGGCTGCCTGGAATTTCTACATTATAGAATTCGATGACAAGTGCGTGGGAAGGAGGCAACAATGGTTTTATTAAACGAAGTTGCACCTTCAAAGAGGAGCAAAGCGTTCCCGAAATAGCTATGACCGTACGGCTAACTGCTGCCTATCCAATTCATTCGGAGCACCGTACCAACCGGAGAGAGAACCGCACTGTTTAAATTCGTGCAGATGTTGTATACTTCTGGAGGGCTGTAAATCAGCCCGAAGTACCCAATCGCGGGGGCCTCTTGTTCGGTCTAGGATCTGTTGAAACAGACACCCGTCCACCCAAGACTACCGTTTACATCGTGTCACGTCTCCTAATTTGTGATCTGAGCTGCATACACCCTCGCGTATCCCCCGGGCTTCTGTTTTTAACGGACCATGCTGCGTATTAACTCGTTTCACCTCTAAGCCGGAAAACATTCTTTCCCTTAAACTTCGCTTCCCCGTTGCACAAACCAGCTTCCAACGGTATAATGTACGTTTGCAGTGCCGATAACTTCTACATCGGCGTCAGCGAACCAAGCGGAGTCCAATGCTAGGAGAAAGAGGTCGTGGTCGAGGGCTGTGTTTAGTTCCCTGCAGAGGAAAGGGTTGGAGAGAAGATTCTCCTTGCAGAAGTACATAACTAAGCCGGATAGGAGGCAGCTAGCAGCGACACTGGGCCTAACAGATGCTCAGGTAACGTTTCAAAACGACCGGGCTTGCAGGCTGATGGGAATTTAGGAAGCCAGTAGTGGACGGACGTCCCCTTATGTTTGCAGGTGAAGGTTTGGTTCCAGAATCGACGAATGAAGTGGCGGCACACGAAGGAGAGCGAAAGTACTTTGTTGACGAGTCTCGATTCGCAGAAGGAGCCCAGGAAGTTGGTGAAGGGTAGCGTAAGGAACACGACGACGGAAAAGACTGTTTCGGCGGACGAGGAGGATGTCGAGATCGAGGTCGACGTGTAAAGCGTGCAATGTGTATTTACTGTGTTTGACGATATTTCATAAGGTTTAGTTTGTAATATTCTGACGATTAAAATTTGTATACCGAATGAACTTTGTATACAAGCTGATTAGCGGTTCCACACGCTGCCATGAATACCGGCACGATTTAACGAGCCGACGTTCAAATCTTTTTCCGTCAGCTGCCGAGGCAACTGACTTGTTAGCTGTCACAGAACTGGAGACTCAGGAGGTATTGTTTCTCGAAGGTTTTACGAATAAAACCCACAGGTAAGTGACATTTTTCATTTCGCCCAGTGAGCCGCGTAAGTGATACAGGAACTTAGCTATATTCCAGTAATTAAATTGGTCGCGCGAGGTAATATTCTAACTAGGGAATAATATAATTACAGTCGCAATGCAGCGCTTGCTACCGAAAATTCTGTCACTATCGCGACGATGCTCGGTGATGAAGGTGTCGAAGCCTCTAACCGCGAACGAGGGACAGAAATGCTTGAATCTCACTGCCTCTGACATAATTTGTAAGTTGAATTGAAACAAACTGATCCAGCCGCGTTGCATTCGCTCTTTTGTCCATCGAATGTTTCCAGAAGTATACTTCGGAATCGCCATGTTTAATTGGTGCCCAGAATTCGAATAATTCTCGACGTTTCAGCCGCGTCCATGGCGCAAACTCAAGCAGCAGCCATGCCCGAGCCGTTAACTCGAGCGGGCGCGATTCCTCTGCTGGATCCAGCGGCTACTGAAGTCTCGACGACGACCTTCGAGGTGTCCCCGTTGGGAATCGAGCCACAGGGCACCGTAGAGAAGGCACCGTTGCCATTCGAGGAGATCCCCGGACCAGCTGTGCTGAAGATCTGGGAGAAGTATTGGAAATACGTGCCGCTCCTCGGTACGCAACTGTTTTCCAGTCTGCTAATCAACAGATTCACCCAGGGTACGATCTGTTGAAGTACCGATAGGTTCAAAACCCGAAGATCCCTGTCCTTACGGCGAAAGTGTCGATTATACTTCAATGCACTGCTTCCAAATTGAATTTGTCAGAGGAATATGTGACAGATGAATAATAATAATAATAGAGTTTTTAAATAATAGACTTTACAGAGATTAAACGTTGTTGGCTCTTCGGGTTGTCGATTTAGCGCGCTCTGATTCACCTGATGTGTCAGAATATTGCACAGGATGAATAAAAGTAGACTGTAGATTGATAAGGAAATGTATGAAGGAAATTCTATGATAACTCGATTTGAATTATGGGATATACTTCCGAAAGGGACCGGTGGCCGAACGAGATGAGGTTTTGAAGGAGGAGTGGGCACGGGGTGTGGACCCTAAATCTAAAATTGTAGCTCCGGGTATTTATTAGTTTCCAAAATATTAATAAAAAATTATTGTTAATTTTTTTTTTTTTTTTTTTAAATTTTGTTTGGACGTAGGTGCGGGTACCCATCCCCGCAAACTGTTTTACGAACTGCTGGACGCGTTCCCCTTACCTTCGCGTGCTCTCCTCAGGCACCGGAAAGGCACGCGTATTTAGCTGAAATTCAAAGTCAATTTTCTTGAAAACGAAGCGCGATATTAAAAAATTGTATTCTATATTTTCGTCTTATTTTGGCCTGTCGAATCGCCCCCTAGAATATTGACTATCAGTAGAATAACACCCTATATAGTAGGATGGGTCGCATTCGCAAGTTGCTGGTTCAAATCTCCAAACTCACATTGGTTCGGTACCATGCTTTACGCGCCCGCAAGCGGGCGCACACCCCCCGCACTAATCTAGCTCCAACCATTACTAATATCCAGAAAAAGTTGAAAAGTGGAATGCGTTATGTCGGAATAAGTCAACAGAAATAGTAAAAGTTTTTTATTAATATCTCGGAAACTAATAAATTCCCGAAGCGACAATTTTAGATTTAGGATCCACACACCCTCCCCTCTCCTCCCCCCAAACCTCATCTCGATCGGCCACCGGTCCCTTTCGGAAGTACAGCCGAATTATGCATCTACGAATGCAGGTGACTACGTTGAATCTCATACCAGTTGTTTCCAGGACGACTATCGTGGAATCGCAACGTGACACCCTTGAAGTACTTATTCAACGAGTACGGCTGCATCGTGAGGATCAACGGGCCCCTTTCTGGAGAGATTGTCATGATACATAGGTCAAATTTTCCATGTATAACACTTATCAATCTGCCTCTACTGACTCAACTATTGGTGCAGGCCTGAACACATAGCGGAAGTACTGAAGCAGGAAGGGGACTCTCCAGCTCGCAGTGGCATCGATATTCTGCAACACTATCGTCTCAACCATCGCAAGTATCGCCTTGCCGGGCCATACTCGCTGTTAGTAAACACCTTCGATTCTTAAATAATCGATTACACCCCGGAACAAAAAAACAGATTAGAGCCCAATGCTCTTTAATGTACATTGAGTTGCTCAGGCAGGGTTCAGAGTGGCTGGAGATGAGAGAAAAAGTAGAGCAGGAGTTCAGTCAGATCGCCACTGGCTTCCTCGATAAGATCGATATGGTCAGCGACGAGCTAATCAGCAGGATATACGAAATACGCAACAGACAAGACGAGGTGCGTATGAAATTCGAGCGAGGAATGTTTTGCATGTATGTGGTTTAATTCGGAAAGAAATTCTCAATGGTGGGTCGACAGGTACCCGCCAATTTTCACGAAGACATGATTCGCTGGGCCATGGAGAGCTTCTGCACCCTCACGTTCAACAAGCATCTCGGATTCCTGGAGCCAGCTGGCTACAATCCGACGTCCGAGCCAGCGAGGATCATCAGTGCATTGATGACTGCCCACAAGTACATGAGTCGCTGCGAAACAGGCTTCCAGGTCTGGCGATTCTTCCTCACGCCCTTCGCGAAGAAGCTGTTCGAAGCCTGCGACATTCTCGACGGGTAAATCGGTGGCCTATAATCTCGATACCCGAGGATGTCCCACATTGTCCCTCAGCTTGCTTGCATATCATTTAACACGGCGAACTGATCTCCCAAGCTTCTTATCAGTCGAATATTTCGACAGGGTCATAGGGAAGTACGTTCGCCAGACTCAGGGTAACCTCCGAAGTCGGTCACCTCTGATGGAAAAGGGCGGAAGGACAGGGGACAGTTCGCCGGTCCTAGAAAAGGTCCTTCTGAACGAGGGTGTCCATCCAGACGACATTTGCACGTTGTTGATGGACATGATCATCTTGGGCGTGCAAGCGGTAACGTATAAGAGTGCAACTCAGCAGATCCAAAAATGAAAAAGGCGGAGAATCTAGCATGAAATCGTTTGAAATGGTGATATCAAATTTTAGATATCAACTTTTATTATGTAAGACAGCATTAGTGTTTGCATTACATTAGAATAATCTTGTAGCTGTTCAGGTAGTATATATAGACTTTATTTAATTCCTTAATATGTAGTAGCTACAAGATTATTCTAATGTAAACATTAATGTTTTCTTACATAATAAAAATTTATATCTAAAATTTGCTTTTATTTTCCAACGTCCTTTTGGCAAATGGTGATGGAATTTTGCCGGGTGAAGCCGAAGCGAGTGGATCGCTTGAGTTGTGAATAAAACACAAAAGGAGGACACTTTTAGGTGATAGGAGGATACTGCATTTCAGTAAAAAAAAGAGGACATGCCCTCCTTTTGAATACGATATAGTAATGTGCTACTAACCGCGAAGAATTCTCGTGAAACTTTGGCATCCATGTACATTTCAGACAGCAAATTGCGAGGCATTCCTGTTGTACCACCTGGCAAGGAATCCTCGCACTCAGAGGAAGCTCTACGACGAGATCGTGTCTGTTTCGGCGAGCAAAGACACTCCCTTCACGGAGAATACGTTGAAGAGCATGCGGTACTTGCAGGCCTGCATCCAAGAGAGCTTGAGGTACTTGCCTAGCGACGATTCACTAGACGTTACTATTAAAAGTAAAATCGTGAATTTGTTCAACAGGTTGCGCCCTGCGTTCCCATATTTCACCAGGCTTCTGCCGAAAACTATATCACTGCACGGATACACGATACCCAAAGGGGTGAGTATAGTGATCAAGCAGAAGCTAATTCCATTAGAAAATTGATAGCATCGATGACGGGTAATGATTCTTACAGACGTTTGTCATAATGGCGAATCAGATTACCTCGCAACGCGAGGAGAATTACGAGGATCCTGATAAATTCAGGCCAGAGAGATGGTTGACGAGCTCCTCGAAGGAAAATACCAATTTCAGCTGCTTACCTTTTGGATACGGAGCGAGGTCGTGCTTGGGAAAGAACATGGCTGAAGCAAATATGATGCTACTAACTGCGAAGGTACGTACGTAGGTCTAATCAACCTCTTAGCTACGGCTGGACTTTCCGCGGAACTGTATCTCTGCACGGCAATGTTCGACGCGGACTGCGCGTAAACGATGTAGCTCCGTTTAGAGGGATGACATTCGCGAAAGCCTTAACTAAAATGTTAATCGTGCCTTTCACGCGTTGGAAATTATTGTACCTTATATGTTGCAGCTCGTGCGACAGTATAGAATCGAGTACGATTACGCTGACATCAAGAGCAGCTTCATGATGGTGAATGTGCCCAATAAACCACTTCGTTTCCGTTTCGTCGATAGGTGCTAAACTGTAGAATTGATGAAAGAGTCGAGCGATAGGGAATTATAAGCAGGTTTTTTTCATCGTTAACTTAATGTATAGAAGGTATTGTGTGATAGGTCGCAATAGCAGCCTCGTAAGTAACGATTAACTGTAATTTAATCCTCGATTTCGTTGGATATTCACTATATACACGAGGATGAACAATAAAATAAGAATTATCGCCTGTGCAACTTCATCTATCATGTAGTACTACTCTCAGGGTAGAAAGGAAGGTAAAAATTCCGTAGAGCACCTGCGAATTCAAAATAGAAAAGGAACATGTAGAAATGAATGTATACGATCCACTGTTTGAAATGTTCAGCTCACCTGCCCACAGAAGTTCAAGGACCAAGCCGAGAGAAAGCCACCTACGTGAATGGCGATGGGCTTCTGACATCTCTGAATGATCATCAACCCCTTTCTGCGTGTTTTTGGGGTCGCGTTGATCCAAGGAGTCTCGTAGACCTTCCAAGCGATTTCTTGTGCCTGGTAAAGTTGCACGTGAAAGATTTGCTTAGATAATCACGAATATATATATATATATATATATATATATATATATATATATATATATATATATATATATATATCACTCACGTTCTCTGTCATCGCGTCGGCAGCCCAACTGCACGCGAGAAATCTCAGCATGGAGAACGCGGTGACGATAAAAAATTTCATCAGTTCAAGGAAATGCAGATCCTAGAAGATGTGACATGTTCCTGACACAGCGCCGTTCAGTAACACGTTCAGGAATTAACGAAGGAGCGAGCACTTACGTGTGTGACCACCAAACCGGAGACAATCATGTACAGTGCCACTGCTACCGTTGATTTCACAGCTAGGGGCCCTATGATACGGTTTACTTCATTGGCGTAGCTAAAGAAAAACAGGCGAATTGAAACAGTATCGTCACTGAGATCTTCTAATTAATCTTCTAATTAGCCTTCTAATAGGATTAATACACCCGATGCTTCAAACTATAATAATTCATGATTCCAAGAAATCAGCAAAAACGATCAAAGTCTCAGCTCTTTCAAGTGAAAATTATACCTGATTGCGTCCTGATGCTCCCTAATCCATGCCTCCAACTTTTTTCCATCGATACTTTCCATTGCGCGTCCCACCAGTCTGAATTTGCAAGCAGCATGCCATATTATCGTGATTATTAACAGATCCAGGAAGACCACCAAAGCTGCGTTGAGGATGTGAAGCACGTTCAGGCCGTAGGTAACGCACCTCCCCCAATATTCGTCTCTTGGTATCATGAAGTACACTGTGTTCACTGGTGTCACTTGGCTTTCTGCGAAGAGTGGTAAAAATACAAATAGCAGGGCACCAACGCCGAACACTGATATCAGCATGTAATAGACCACTCTAGTGCGATCCAAGTAGCCGAGTCTGATAATCCTCTGTTCAGGATCGATCGTCTCGAAAAATCGTTCCATCTCGACTATTAAACGCTGCAATCGTCGTTGGAATTAGTAACAAGAAATGTACAAGATTCTACGTTTTGTTAATGCCGATATTAACCTGGAACTGTGACGCTGTGCATCGGCAATAAATCAAATTGAACAACGTTTCCAACATGAATACCAGCTCCACGAACGATTTCACGATTTCGCTCAGACTCGTGAAGCAACAGTGCAGGCCGTTCAAAATGGCCAGCATTCCGTAGAACTCGTTTGAAAAGTGCGTCCAATATATTACTTTCGATAGAAACCGCCTGCGTCTCGTGGCACTCGATTTTAGGGGCCAGTTCCCACTGAACTCGCAACATGTTCTGAGGAAACTTATCAACTTATTGCTAGAATAATGCATATCGACGTCGTATTCCTACACTGAGCTTGCTACAATCTTACTACTGACAGTCCGTTTTACAAACCCTTCGAACAGCGACACGAGCGACTGTTCGAATGTCACAGAGACACGTGTTGTAATGACGACAGAAACTGGAACACGTTTCCGGGGACGTATCGTAATTACGTTTCAATAAATTAAAACGTTAATTGCGTTACGTTCCCCTTGTGTCATTCATTCGGGAGCAAGCAGAGGGAAGGCGTTCGTGCTGAAGTCGATAGTGATTAGAGGGAAACGTAACTAGGGTAATATGTATATTGCTCCATTCATTTTAAATTTGCTTGATAAGGGTGTAGGGGAGGGGGGATACGGTAAAACTTTTTAAGATTAAAAAATCTATGTTATTCTAAGCTACAATTATTCCAATAAGAGTTAGCGTCTTCTGTTTCCGAAACACTCAGTCTTCGGACTCATCCTCCATCAGTATGAGTCGTAATGCAGTGAAGAAGGAAAAGATGTTCGAGATGTACTGAAATATCATGAGATATCACGAAATATTGATAAATGTTCCCGATAATACACAGCAGATTAGAGTACGAGGTTTCCCATACCGAACAGAAGTAGCTCAAAGACAGAATCGGTATCACGCACTTGATACTGATAACTATCGCCTCTTGAGGTATCATCGTACACAGTATAAGCTTCTGCATTTTCACGGTTCGTTCGTACCACGTGGACTCGTACGCACCTTGAGTTACACTTTGGCTCTGCCAGTAACACAGTCAATTTGTACCAATCTGCGTCACGAGGTACCGTAAACTGGGGGAGCATTGGTAAGGTAAAAGGCCCTATTATGGGACAGTGTCCCAATTTATGAAACACTACAAGAAAAAGTGAATAATATTATATATATGTATACATAATAATTTAAATAAAATTATATTTATAAACATTACTATCTAAATATTTGCATGTGTATGAATATAAATGTTGCGTCAATGAATTTAACATAAAAAAAAATGTTTAAGTGTCCATGTCTCTAAGTTGGTACAAAATTTGCTGCTATTCGAGTTGAAATACAGATACACTGACTTCTTTGTTTCAAGCATATTTACAAATTTCAATGATTTTAAAAGATGATTAATAACTGATTCAAACGCTGAAAAGTCGTAGATTGTAATTAATTAAAAAAAAAATCGAATTCTGGTATGATTTTATTAATTGTAAAGCTGTTTCATAATATGTACATTGACTTTCTAGAAGTCCGTATTTATGGGACGATAATTCGCTTGTTCCATGTTCCATGGACCTGTTGATTCACGCCTAGTTCCGATTGATGGCACAGCAAAGTTGAAGCGTAAATAGTGTGATATTTATTTAAAAAAGGTCTTACTTCTAAGTTTTTTTGGTTTTATCTTGAAATAATTATCATATTTAACCTTTATTTTTATCAAACATACGTATACCCATACAGCACACTCCATGTCAGGAACGTTCCCTGAAGGTTGCAGGAAGGTCCACCGGAACATTGCTGGAACGTTGTAGGAACCTTCCTATGTCCGCCCCTGTGGAACATTGCACGGCAACCTTCCTGCAACCTACATGGAACGTTCCGGGCATTTTCTAGCAACCTTCATGGAAATTTTCGGAAATTTTACAACCAAGGTCCCGCAGTAAGCAGGGCTCGAAAATTGTTATAATATCGATTTCGGTTCTCCAAACGGTTATAAAGAACCTTTATTCTGAATAATTGTTATGAAGAACTGAAATTTCAAACTATTATCTCTTTCGGTTGCGGTTCCTATTTCCCTCCTCATATCGGTTCCATAACCGTTATTTTTCGGTTCTATATCGGTTCCGAAACGGTTCTAGAATCGATTCTTGTATCGTCTTTTCCCTAATTGATATCAATAAAAATTATTGTATTAATACCAGTATTCTGCGTGTCGAGATTTCAGAAACGTTCCGCGTAATTCCGTATTTGCACTCGACAATGCTGATCGTTTTTATTAGGTATAATAAATTAAATGACAATACTAGGGACACTGGCAATAATTGGCACATGTAACACTTCTTTACAAATATCTTTTGTTGCTGTATATATTTTATGAGTTTGTTTAAACCCTATAGTGTTAATTAAGAAATTGTATTAATTACTTATATCACATATGTCGACAAACAGAATACAGTCTTACATTTCACAGGCAACCTCCGAGGGAATATATCTGAACATGGACAATATGTGATATAAGTAATTAATACAATTAGTTAATTAGCACTATTAGGTTTAAGCAAACTGTTAAACTGTATTCAGCAATAAAAGATATTTGTAAAGAAGTCTGAGCTGTGAAATGTAAATCCACAAACACTAAAAACTAGAATATAAAAAAAATATAAAAAATAATTTATGTTAAACGATTGTATTAATAATGCGCTAAAAACTAAAAAAAAAAATTTTCTTTTACTACGCAGGATATTTCTTAACAGAATATGAATCAACTTAATACAACATCAAGCGTCGAAATGATTTTGCTGTGATTGCTGAGAGATATCCGGCTCCACGATTAGGGAGATGAAATGGGGTACAATATGTACTTATACAGTAAATACTCGTTAGGAGCCCGTCGAACGGGGCTGGCGGCGGGCTCCTAACGCGACTGGACACTATGCCGCGCGGCCACTGGCGCGAGTGAGAAAACCCAATGAGCGAGCGAGAGGAAACGAAAGCCGACGGCAACTTCGTGTCGACTCGTTCGTTTCCTCTCGCTCGCTCATTGGGTTTTCCCACTCTCGTCCGAAGGATTCCAAGAAATGGTGGGGATAGTCGCCGGGCTCCTAACGCGTGGTAGAAACGGGCTCCTAACGAGGATTCGAAATAGCCGGTACGGCACAGGCTGGACGAAATATGGCGAGAGTCGTTCAGTAGACTCAGTCCTGTTTGTTTTGTACACGCGTACCCTTGGCCGCGTCTGACCAACGACTGTCGTGTTATTCCTTGTTCCCGCTTGTCTTACATATGAAGGTGCGACGTACGGCGAGCCGTCGCCGGTGGCAAGCGGGAGATTAAAATTTATAATCTACAATATAATAAAATGTGTAAAATAAAATAGTTTCACGTATAAAAAATATTTTTTTATGTTTGTTTAATATTTTGTCAACCCTGTTCTTCTTAAAAACTAATGTACATAAATATATATATTTTATTTTTATAAAAAACAAGAAAACACAAACTAAAATATGAGAAAAGATAAGTAGTGGTTTTTATGTTTTTATCTGTACCATAAATACGGACATACAGTATGGAACACCAGGGACACGGGCTTCAAAGCTGTGCCATAAATACGGGCGTGTACATCACTTCTATTTTTCAATCGTATAACTATTTTTTAACGTTATACTCACAGAACAACGATTATTTCTACTTTCGAAAACACGAAATAATTTAATAACGCACAAATTCACAACATTTAGGTTCTTAATTATTTAAAATCATTGAAAATATCATATCCCTCTCTAGCATCTGTCCCATAATAGGGCCTTTCACCTTAGTACTGGGCAACATTGGCAGATAATTGGCAAGGAGGGTGAATGTTTCCTTTAGGGGAGGATTCTCCGATGACCTCGAGCTTCAGATATGTTGTCAAGGTCGTCATTCTGAATAACATTTTCCTTTAAACTTTTTGGCGGTGAGCCTTAGATTCGGAGATATTAATAAAAAAATTTCGGCATAATATATTGAAATCTGTTTCACAGCCGACGGTATTAGTATTGGTTGGGGCTAGATTAGTGCGGGGGGCGCGCGCCCGCCCGCGGGCGCGTAATGCATGGTAGCGAACCGATGTGAGTATGAGTTAAACTCGGTAATTCTAATAAGTTTTTTGCGCATATCTCGTAAACCAAAGCCGACCACCAAAAAGTTTAAAGGGAAATGTTCAGAATGATTACCTTGTTAACAATAGCGATATTGACCCCATCGCGCGTTACTTGTAACCGCAGTATCATTTTGAGCATCCCCAAAGTCACATCGGTTCGCTACTATGCTTTACGCGCCCGCGAGCGGGCGCGCGCCCCCCGCCCCCGCCTCACGCCCTGATCTAGTCCCAACCAATACTAATACCATCGGCTGTGAAACAGTCGACGGCGACGAATAGATGGTTGTGTGCGAAATCTTGGTGTGCGCTATCCTGCTGTGCACTAAAAAAATGTGCGTTAAATTGCATGTGTTCTAAATTGTATGTGTCCTAAATTGTATGTATCCTAAACCGCATGTGTCCTAAATTGAATGTGCACTATAAAACGCATGTGCTTTAAATCGCATGTGTCCTAAATTGTATGTGTCCTAAATCTCGTGTGTCCTAAATTGTATGTGCACTATAAAAACGAATGTGTAGTAAATTGTATGTGCACTACTTTCTGTGCACTATTCTGATGTGTCCTAAATTGCTTGTGTAGTTTTGTACTGTGTAGTTTTGATATGGAGCCTAAATATTTACCCTTACGGCAAATTTAAAAATATTAATATTTATATTATATAATAAAATGTCACAAAAACATGCCAGTATTCCTCCAGTTTACGGTACCGAATAAAACTCACCACGTGCATCAAATGATCAGCTGGCCAGGCGCACATGAACACTTCCAACAACCCTGTAAGATACAGGGCTAAGAACTGTGCCTTCACCGTAAGAGGCTGTCTCTGTTCACAAAAATACGTTTCATCGGGCAATAAGTAGGTTCGGCTTTTGAATACTGTGACTTCGATGTCAAGCCAAGACCGATAACACTGTAAACTATTTACCCCAACGATAACAATAGCGCACAGAAGAACCGCCAGCATGGACATCGTCACCGTGATCAGAGCTATAAATTGAGCAGCGTTGGTCACATCCTGGGCGTACCTAAAATCAGACGTCACGCGTGCTACGATTACTTTGAATCCTGAAACACTTTAGCAGGTTGGGTGAAGCAATGGCTGCCCCATTTTCTCGTTAATTCATCGCTCACCTTCTAACGCGATAGTACTTCTTTATGCACTCGGTCAGATTACCGGCGTTCACCACGTCGCGCAGTACAGACGTGAGAATCTCGATGCGAGCTGCCGCGAATGATATCAAAAGGGCGCCAAACACATTGACGGAACAGTGAGCGGCGCATTGCACGAGAGCAACCGCTTGATGCACGAATATGATGGACCTTATGGGTTCGTAGTCGATGGAAAACGGATATTCCGCGTTGGTTGGAAAGGGTTGAGGTAGCAGGAGGGATCCCACGGTGACCATAACCGCGGTCATGTAGAACCAGGTGGCTGACATCGCGTAAAATGTCGAGAACTTGTCGACGTAGGATTGAAACACGCACATTTCCCGCGGGTTCGCGTCCTGGACGTAAACAACCATTTCTTCTACCAATCGCTGTAACAGATCACTTACGTCATTCAATCATCCACCCTCGCAACGATCAAGGACCGCTCTTAGTGTTCACGAAGCCGTAGCCGAGGTGATTAAGGCGGCTGGCCAGCGCGCAAATCTAGAGATCGCGGGTTCGAGTCCCGTTGAGGCGACTTCCTTTTTTCCGTGATCCTACAGATGTTACCTGAAAATTGTCGTGCTGAGTGGAGCAGAAGAGCGTTTGCGTGATGACTTGAAGGAGGGCGAAACTGAGGCAACCTGCCTTGGCGATGTTGACAGAATCATCGTAGTGCAAGTATAAAGAGTTCAACAGGGCTAGAAGAACCGCGAATGCGTTGATGGTCAATCCGATCCTCAAGATTTTAAAACGGAGGACTTGAGATTTGGTGGCCGCCAAGGAAGGTGGCCAACAGCAAGACAACACTGTGGCTATTCGAGTGAAGGATATTGCTTTCTCTGGTGTCACGTTTTTAAGCATGATGGAATCAAAGTAACGATGATGACTAGTGTTTGATTAAAGAGGGAGCACTCTCGGACCGTGCACGTAGAAGAATGAAACTGCGTTGCATGCATTTGCAGGGGAATCGAGGGCTGTCTGAATCTGGCGATTAATTGAAGGTATCGTGCTGCGTCGTTTCTGATTTGGAAACATTGTGGCAGGGTGAATTTCTCCAGAACGCAATGAATGATGGATAGGACTGTTGTGCGCACGAGCAATTCATAAAGAATTCTATCGATCTACATGTATGTGTGATTTCCCGCGTTACTCGCGTGGTGAAAATGATGGGTTGAAACGTCTTCTGCTCTCCGACTGAGAGTAATTTACTATGTACTGAGGATGGTATGGTATTAAAACACGCATTTCTTTTCTTAGGAATTCCTCGTGCTTTACATCGGCAGTGCACAACCCTAGGAAACCTTATCGCCGTCTATTATTTCTTTACCAATATTATCGTCATGCAATCTGGCTTTCGGGTACATTATTAGCCTTTGATTCCAGTATTGCAGTTTTCCTTGAGATTTCTTCAGAGTAACATTTACACAGTGCTGCCAGTTCATGTTTGCGCGTGTGACAACACAACCGTCAACAAAATCAAGATGCACCACTTGCCCCAGAAATAAGGATATAAAAAAATAAATAAAAGTCCTTCTGTCACAAATGTTATACAAAAATATGTTTGCAACATATGAAGAATGTTTAGGAAAGATGTTTGGCAGAAACGACAGATAACTGGTCTAATGACTAAGTAGTTTAGTAGTTGTTTGCTTATTGATATTTTGTGTTGTAGGTATAGAACAGAGTAATGTTAATGTCTGTGTGGATCTATACTGCTTCAATTTTAAAAAAGAGTCATGACACACAGATATTATATGTCCTGGTCAATAAATATTGTTTTTTACGGAGATATTCGTAACACCACGTTCGCGGAGTCTAAGAATTTTAATAATTACGTTCCTCGGGAAACGAAGGCCAGTGCGAAGATGATGGAAATTGGAGTGCAGTCAAGCAGAAATAGAATAGGTAAGTGAAACATAGAGTACTTTGCAAATGAGTTCATTGCAGAATTTGGACGATTAAAATTAAGTAGTGAAGTTGGCTCTACCCTTTCGCATTTACTTCAAATTAGATTTGAAGCAATAAGAATTATCCTTGACCAGCAAAAATACTTGACCATTCCTTTATTGTACATTATAAATAATCAACGTTAACGTTATATTACGTGCTGTAACTTATAGATCAGTAACTCTCGCCGTACAATTTGCTTCAGTTTGCATTCTCATCGTGAAGCATGGTCGGTAACGCAGTGAATATGGAGAAGGCGTTGGACACGTACTGAAATACCACGTCACACGGATGAATATCTAAATGAAACGGAGTGAATATACCGTCTTAGAACAGTATAATAATCATACCGAACAATAGTAGTCCAAAGATAAACCTGGGATAAAGCACTTGATACTGATAGCTACCGGCTGCTGAGGTATCAACATATGGAATACAGTTTTCTGCATTCTCAAAGATTTCTTGTACCACACCGATTCGTACGCGCCCCGAACGGCATTTTCGCTCTGATAGCAAGGAACAGTCCCTTATTATCGATGAAAATTTCGTAAGAAATAAGATTGCGGGACAGCTTACTACGTCCATCAAGTTGTCAGCTGGCCAGGCGCACATGAACACCATCACCAACCCAGACCCCATTATGGCCACGAATTGAAATTTCGATGCAAATGGTTCCTGCTGTTTCTGGACATTCATTCAATCTATTTTCGTTGCGAATAACCTGTTAACTGTGTCGTTTCTCGACCACATATATCCGTTGCGCGCGACATATAAAAACAGCTTGACAACATACACCACGAAGTACTTACTCCGATCAGAATCAGGCCACAAAGCACAACCGCCATGCTGCTTATTACTATCGTGGTCAGAACTATGTATTGAACGATACCGATTACACGTACGGATTTAAAAAAATATTAATTTTTGAAGAAATGGCGGACTTGAGAAGAAATCTTGACCCAATAGTATAAAAAATCAACATGTTTTTTCAATGTTACTATTGAATGAATTATTCGATCAAAAAACTGGTACGTGCAACTGAAGCTATTGTAATATACTTTAAGAAACCGTTCGAATTTTTCAATTCGGATCAAATGTTGGAAAGTTACACGTGCATCCGTTTTGTAATTTTTTTTTGCAGAGCCTAACGTTATCGTATGCTGTGGCCATACAACCGAAAATTTTGTCAATCTGCGAGCATAAAATATTAGTCACATATATGTATTTTCAGTTGGTAATAAAGATTTTTCGTAGAAAGTTACATTCCATTATAAAAGAATGTCTTGAAAATAGCCTTTATTTTCGACCGGTCACAGTGGCTTCCCCCCTTAAACGCTGCAATCGTCGTTGAAATTAGTAACAGGATATGTACAAGATTCTACGTTTTGTTAATGCCGATAGTAACCTGGAACTGTGACGCTGTGCATCGGCAATAAATCAAATTGAACAACGTTTCCAACATGAATACCAGCTCCACGAACGATTTCACGATTTCGCTCAGACTCGTGAAGCAACAGTGCAGGCCGTTCAAAATGGCCAGCATTCCGTAGAACTCGTTTGAAAAGTGCGTCCAATATATTACTTTCGATAGAAACCGCCTGCGTCTCGTGGCACTCGATTTTAGGGGCCAGTTCCCACTGAACTCGCAGCATGTTCTGAGGAAACTTATCAACTTATTGCTAGAATAATGCATATCGACGTCGTATTCCTTCACTGAGCTTGCTACAATCTTACTACTGACATTCCGTTTTACAAGCCCTTCGAACAGCGACACGAGCGACTGTTCGAATGTCACAGAGACACGTGTTGTAATGACGACAGAAACTGGAACACGTTTCCGGGGACGTATCGTAATTACGTTTCAATAAATTAAAACGTTAATTGCGTTACGTTCCCCTTGTGTCATTCATTCGGGAGCAAGCAGAGGGAAGGCATTCGTGCTGAAGTCGATAGTCATTAGAGGGAAACGTAACTAGGGTAATATGTACCATAAAAAACTTCAAAAAAGTAAAAAAATTACGCCAAGTACACGAAATCAAATAAATCACAAAAAATAGAAGATAAGTACAAAATAAAAAAAAGTTGTGAAATCAAAACGAGCTGCAAGTACATAAAGGTGCTTTCCCGCAGCGTGCAAAGGTGACACTGTGTAACGCAATGTAAGATTCGGTGCTTTCCAACTGCGCTTAATAATATTAAGCAGATATATTTTTATAGAAATAAATATTTCAATACCAATAAATATTGTATTCAAAATACTTGGCGCTGCGAAACCGAAAAAGTGTTAATTGTCTTATTAATAGTAAATTAATAATTTACACTAACTCACTTCCCCTACAGCAAATTACGTTGCTGAAAAGTTGCAGAAACGTTGCAGTTTCGTTGCAGTTACCTTGTAGGTAATATTTCTGAGATGTCGCTGAAATGTTCCTATGTCCGCCCGTGTGCAACATTGCATGAAATATTTCTGCAACTTTTCTGCAACGTTTCTGCAACTTTTCAGCAACTTTTCTGCAACGTTTCTGAGATTTTACAGCAACTTTTCTGCAACTTTTCTGAGATTTTACAGCAACTTTTCTGCAACTTTTCTGAGATTTTACAACAAAGGTCCCGGAATAAGCAGGGCTCAAAAACTGTTATAAAATCGATTTAGTATATAGATTTAGTATAATATCGTAGTATACCCACTATACAGTGTATAATAGGTTACGCTTTGTGTAACATAATATAATTTATGATAATTTAGTGCAATAAGTAGCAGATGATGTAGGCTCAATTGTTGTATGCTTTATGTAACCTATGGGACTATTCCCGTTAATAATAATAATAATAATAATAATAATAATAATGATGATGATGATGATGATGATGATGATGATGATGATAATAATAATAATGATAATAATAATAATAATAATAATAATAGTATTGGCTCTGGTGGATCTTCCCAAGCCGGCTGCGTGGTGAAGATCCAGGCGGTGTGTGACGTACCTCACGTGCGACACGACAGGTTGCAAAGCCAAAGCACGTAAGAAAGCACACGCGTAAATAGTTAGAGCGTGATTAGTTATTAATTGCTTTAAGTAGTAAAAATGGTTAGAACGTGTGTGTTTTGTGGCGCAGGAGACCTGAGTGAATTGGGTGAAGGTTTGACATATCACGGGTAAGTAGAACCCATGTATATGCTACTTGTAGGTTATGTCGAACTTCTTAAAAATAAATATTTTTGTTTGTTTCATATAGATTTCCGTTGAAGAATGAAAACTATCTGCATCGTTGGTTACAGAACATGGGTCTGGGCCTGAATTTCGTACATTCAAAGAAATCTTCTCCCTGCAAGCATTCCTACTGATATATAAGAACAGGATAAAAACAGATTGTTTCGCAAGTAATATATATGAATTATTCAAATTAAGGACCTTATTTTTAAGTTAAAGTAACTAATATAAAATATTTGATGCCTATTAACCAACTGCAATTTTCTAATTATTTAAAATACATATATTTCTTTGCTTTCTGTGCTACAAGCTTTTACTTTTCACACAGTTTCCTTGTAAACATGCATGTACTGTACAACTTCCATTTCACTTTCCGTTCAATTATTTAAAGTAACGGTGATTGTTATTTTTCCATTGCGTCGCTTCAATGCAGCCTGCGATTGGCGTTACATGAATGTTGTTTTTAATGAAGCCAGTTTTCATGACTGAAATAATTTATTGATGACCTTTTATAGATTCATTTACTGAAGAGAAGCTGTGGAAGCTGCTGATATTAAATAAATTAATAGAGGATTCTGTGGCAGAGAAATATACAAAAAGAATCATTCATATATTCAAACATATAGTAAAATGAGTAAGTAAATTTATTATTTATCTCATTTCAGCACTTAAAGTTGTAAAATTGTAAAATAAATGCATGTATTATTCCAGGTTCATTACACGCTGCATGCAGTACATTTTAAGTAAAGAGAGCGGAAGAGCCTGTAACTCCACATACGCGGGTTTGAGAAGATCCACCAGAGCCAATACTATTATTATTTTTATTGTTTTTATTATTTTTCTTGTTGTTGTCGGCTTGTATAGAAAAAATATATGAATATTTAATTGTCAATATTTATTGTGATTTAATCAATTTCCCTTACATTTTTTATCCTTCCTGTAAAATCTCAGAAACGTTGCAGAAAAGTTGCTGAAAAGTTGCAGAAACGTTGCAGAAAATTTGCTGTAAAATCTCAGAAACGTTGCAGAAAAGCTGCTGAAAAGTTGCAGAAACGTTGCAGAAAAGTTGCTGTAAAATCTCAGAAACGTTGCAGAAAAGTTGCTGAAAAGTTGCAGAACCGTTGCAGAAAAGTTGCTGTAAAATCTCAGAAACGTTGCAGAAAAGTTGCTGAAAAGTTGCAGAAACGTTGCAGAAAAGTTGCAGAAATATTTCATGCAATGTTGCACACGGGCGAACATAGGAACATTTCAGCAACATCTCAGAAATATTACCTACAAGGTAACTGCAACGAAACTGCAACGTTTCTGCAACTTTTCAGCAACGTAATTTGCTGTAGGGGAAGTGAGTTAGTGTAAATTATTAATTTACTATTAATAAGACAATTAACACTTTTTCGGTTTTGCAGCGCCAAGTATTTTGAATACAATATTTATTGGTATTGAAATATTTATTTCTATAAAAATATATCTGCTTAATATTATTAAGCGCAGTTGGAAAGCACCGAATCTTACATCGCGTTACACAGTGTCACCTTTGCACGCTGCGGGAAAGCACCTTTATGTACTTGCAGCTCGTTTTGATCTCACAACTTTTTTTATTTTGTAATTATCTTCTATTTTTTGTGATTTATTTGATTTCTTGTACTTGGCGTAATTTTTTTACTTTTTTGAAGTTTATTATCTACAGAAAGTAATAAAGACTTAATTTGATGAATCTTTGCTTCTTGATTTAATTAATCGTAATTAATTTCTTGTTCCTTTATATTAATTATTACAATTACAGCATAATTACTAAATCAATTACACGTATTACAAATTAAATTACTTTTAGCAGTTTTACTAGTTTGAGTATACTAGTTCCAGTAATCATGGCAATTGATGACATACCCTGGCGTAGGTCACAGCATCATTTTACGCTTCGTTTATCTACATATACATAAAATCCTCAGTTTAGTTACAAATTAAAAACAGTTTGATGATATACAAACATATCGCAATTCAAATTTCGGCAACTTACCTTGTGTTTGAGACTGCATTTTCGTTGCAATTACAACTTACCTTATTTAACACTCGCCAGGTTTATAACCTGACTGTAAGCTGTCAAAATTTGGAGTAGATTGCATAGTGAAGGTAATGTAATAGCGTTTGACGAACGAAACATGTGTTAGTTTCTGTTGGCTGAAGGTGTGCGTGTAACGCGTATGACGAACGAAACATATGTTAGTTTCTGTTGGCTGAAGGTATGCGTGTAACGCGTATACGTATTATGTTGACGAAAATTTTGACTGGAGAATCAGAAGAAGAAAAATCGTATCGTTTTCGACAGATTCCTGAGACGATATTACGATATCTCTGTTATGCGTGGACCGATTTTATTGAATTTGGTCTTCTTCGAAAGCTGATATGCGGTTTACATAAAAAAAATGCCTTTAAATTTAGAAAATATTGCAGGCGTGATGAGATATTAATGAAATAAGTTTCAGGTTAGGTTGGATTAGCCGTTTCTCGAGTAAATGATAGCGGTAGCGATAGTCGACATATACAGGGTGTCTTTCCTGCACTTGGCGTCGAGACGCTGCCGCGTCTCTAGATATTGCTCCATTCATTTTAAATTTGCTTGAGAAGGGTGTAGGGGGGGGGGATACGGTAAAACTCTTTAAGATTAAAAAATCTATGTTATTCTAAGCTACAATTACTCCAATAAGAGTTAGCGTCTTCTGTTTCCGAAACACTCAGTCTTCGGGCTCATCCTCCATCAGTATGAGTCGTAATGCAGTGAAGAAGGAAAAGATGTTCGAGATGTACTGAAATATCATGAGACATCACGAAATATTGATAAATGTTCCCGATAATACACAGCAGATTAAAGTACGAGGTTTCCCATACCGAACAGAAGTAGCTCAAAGACAGAATCGGTATCACGCACTTGATACTGATAACTATCGCCTTTTGAGGTATCATCGTACACAGTATAAGCTTCTGCATTTTCACGGTTCGTTCGTACCACGTGGACTCGTACGCACCTTGAGTTACACTTTGGCTCTGCCAGTAACACAGTCAATTTGTACCAATCTGCGCCACGAGGTACCGTAAACTGGGGGAGCATTGGTAAGGTAAAAGGCCCTATTATGGGACAGTGTCCCAATTTATGAAACACTACAAGAAAAAGTGAATAATATTATATATATGTATACATAATAATTTAAATAAAATTATATTTATAAACATTACTATCTAAATATTTGTATGTGTATGAATATAAATGTTGCGTCAATGAATTTAACATAAAAAAAAATGTTTAAGTGTCCATGTCTCTATGTTGGTACAAAATTTGCTGCTATTCGAGTTGAAATACAGATACACTGACTTCTTTGTTTCAAGCATATTTACAAATTTCAATGATTTTAAAAGATGTTTAATAACTGATTCGAAAGCTGAAAAGTGGTAGATTGTAATTAATTAAAAAAAAAATCGAATTCCGGTATGATTTTATTAATTATAAAGCTGTTTCATAATATGTACATTGACTTTCTAGAAGTCCGTATTTATGGGACGATAATTCGCTTGTTCCATGTTCCATGGACCTGTTGATTCACGCCTAGTCCCGATTTATGGCACAGCAAAGTTGAAGCGTAAATAGTGTGATATTTATTTAGAAAAGCTCTTACTTCTAAGTTTTTTTGGTTTTATCTTGAAATAATTATCATATTTAACCTTTATTTCTATCAAACATACGTATACCCATACAGCACACTACATGGCAGGAACGTTCCCTGAAGGTTGCAGGAAGGTTACCGTGCTATGTTCCACCGGAACATTGCTGGAACGTTGTAGGAACCTTCCTATGTCCGCCCCTGTGGAACATTGCACGGCAACCTTCCTGCAACCTTCATGGAACGTTCCGGGCATTTTCTAGCAACCTTCATGGAACTTTTCGGAAATTTTACAACAAAGGTCCCGCAGTAAGCAAGGCTCGAAAACTGTTATAATATCGATTTCGGTTCTCCAAACGGTTATAAAGAACCTTTATTCTGAATAATTGTTATGAAGAACCGAAATTTCAAACTATTATCTGTTTCGGTTACGGTTCCTATTTCCCTCCTCATATCGGTTCCATAACCGTTATTTTTTCGGTTCTATATCGGTTCCGAAACGGTTCCAGAATCGATTCTTGTATCGACTTTTACCTAATTGATATCAATAAAAATTATTGTATTAATACCAGTATTCTGCGTGTCGAGATTTCAGGAACGTTCCGCGTAATTCCGTATTTGCACTCGACAATGCTGATCGTTTTTATTAGGTATAATAAATTAAATGACAATACTAGGGACACTGGCAATAATTGGCACATGTAACACTTCTTTACAAATATCTTTTGTTGCTGTATATATTTTATGAGTTTGTTTAAACCCTATAGTGTTAATTAAGAAATTGTATTAATTACTTATATCACATATGTCGACAAACAGAATACAGTCTTACATTTCACAGGCAACCTCCAAGGGAATATATGTGAACATGGACAATATGTGATATAAGTAATTAATACAATTAGTTAATTAGCACTATTAGGTTTAAGCAAACTGTTAAACTGTATACAGCAATAAAAGATATTTGTAAAGAAGTCTGAGCTGTGAAATGTAAATCCACAAATACTAAAAACTAGAATATAAAAAAAATATAAAAAATAATTTATGTTAAACGATTGTATTAAAAATGCGCTAAAAACTAAAAAAAAAAATTTTTCTTTTACTACGCAGGATATTTCTTAACAGAATATGAATCAACTTAATACAACATCAAGCGTCGAAATGATTTTGCTGTGATTGCTGTGAGATATCCGGCTCCACGATTAGGGAGATTAAATGGGGTTTGTCAAAACGAATCTTCGTTTTTGAATAATTTGAGTTTAAAGTGTTGCACGGTAGGAGTATAAGTACGAATACATTAGCCGTCTTATCAATCAGTGGTTGTAGCTGCGGCGGTAAACTGTTCGCCTACGACGCTACAGGGCGCGGGTTCGAATCCTCCCTCCCTAGAGTAAAAGATTTTTCAATAAGAAAAAAATACACGGGCGTTAAACTACTACGATTTTCTGCTGCACACATTCATACCGTCGGGCCCCCTCCCAGACACGTCCGGTGTATATTATATATTTTATATGTATATAAAATACAGTTATTGTTATTTATGGTCCTACTGTCCGTAACGTTCCATGAAGGTTGCTAGAAAATGCCCGGAACGTTCCATGAAGGTTGCTAGAAAATGCCCGGAACGTTCCATGAAGGTTGCAAGAAGGTTGCCGTGCAATGTTCCACAGGGGCGGACATAGGAAGGTTCCTGCAACGTTCCAGCAATGTTCCGGTGGAATCTTCCGGCAACCTTCCTGCCATGGAGTGTGCTGTATGGGTAAGTAAGTGTATTACAAAATTTGGCTTGAAAATTGTAGAACTAACCTATAAAATATTGCATGCCTGAATAGAGTAGATTGAAATTTACATTACATGCAGGAAAAAATTTAAAAAATGAAAAATCTGCAGGAGGAAAAAAAAATTAGCGGCGGAGAAGAAAAACTTGCATGAAAAAATGAAAGAAATTCTGAAAAAAATTAATCAAACAAAATAAATACTTATATTGTAGGACTGGATCAAGGGGAAATAGCAGGTACGGCACAGGCCGGACGAAATATGGCGAGAGTCGTTCAGTAGACTCAGTCCTGTTTATTTTGTACACGCGTACCCTTGGCCGCGTCTGACCAACGACTGTCGTGTTATTCCTTGTTCCCGCTTGTCTTACATATGAAGGTGCGACGTACGGCGAGCCGTCGCCGGTGGCAAGCGGGAGATTAAAATGTATAGTCTACAATATAATAAAATGTGTAAAATAAAATAGTTTCACGTATAAAAAATATTTTTTTATGCTGTTTTATATTTTGTCAACCCTGTTCTTCTTAAAAACTAATGTACATAAATATATATATTTTATTTTTATAAAAAACAAGAAAACACAAACTAAAATATGAGAAAAGATAAGTAGTGGTTTTTATGTTTTTATCTGTACCATAAATAGGGACATACAGTATGGAACACCAGGGACACGGGCTTCAAAGCTGTGCTATAAATACGGACGTGTACATCACTCCTATTTTTCAATCATATAACTATTTTTTAACGTTATACTTACAGAACAACGATTATTTCTACTTCAGAAAACACAAATTCACAACATTTTGGTTCTTAATTATTTAAAATCATTGAAAATATCATACCCCTCTCTAGCATCTGTCCCATAATAGGGCCTTTCACCTTAGTACTGAGCAACATTGGCAGATAATTGGCAAGGAAGGTGAATGTTTACTTTAGGGGAGGATTCTCCGATGACGTCGAGCTTCAGATATGTTGTCAAGGTCATCATTCTGAAAAACATTTCCCTCTAAACTTTTTGGCGGTTGGCCTTAGTTTCAGAGATATTAATAAAAAACTTTCGGCATAGTATATTATTAATATTATTATTATTATTATTATTATTATCAACGGGGAAACCCCTTTCGAAAACATAATTTAACAGGTAAATACAAAGAAGTACACAGTCTGCATGTTAAATTATGCAAAAAGTTGGCTAAACAGTTGATTCCGAAACGAGTCAAGCGATGTAGAGAACAGATCAATGTCTGCGATGCAGTGATTTACCTCACCCATGGCACGGTTTATGGGATCAGTGGTATAATGATAATAGTCTGGAACCTTCGACACAAAGAGGGGTCTCGGACGCAATGACCGTTCTGGGGCATGAAAACGTATCGATGCCACGAGCTCATGACAGTTTATCTAGCCGTGAATAACTTTGTACAGAAACAACAGGTCGGAACACACACGACGGTGACTAAGGGTAGAGAGCCTAGTTTTGTGCATGGCAGGACCATAGTCATGGTCGTAAAACCGCATAGGGTTACCAGTTGCCCTCAGGGCCAGCCTAAGGAACTTATGCTGGACCCTTTCAATTAAGTTTACATATTGCTTGTGTCTAGGGCTCCAAATTACCGACGCATATTCAACCTGCGGTCTGACTAGTGCAACGTATAGCAACTTCAGTGATTTCATCTGCCTGAAGTGCTTTGCAAAACGAGCAATAAACCCTAGGGTTTTCATCGCCTTACAAGTAATATTCTGATAGTGATTACGAAGATCTAACCTAGACGTGAACGTAACTCCAAGGTCGCATACTTTGTCCACCTCAATCAACGAGGTATCGCATAGTCTATACGTCGATAAATTGACTCTACTAGCTCTATGAATTCTCAATACGACACATTTAGCCGTATTTAACTGCATCTTATTGACGGTACACCACTGCTCGAACCTTCAGAGATCGACCTGCATTATAGCAGAGTCAAGACAACTACGAATAGTACGGAATATCTTTAGGTCATCAGCATACATCAGGAATGAACAGCCCTGGCATACCTCCTTCAGGTCGTTTATAAAAAGAACGAATAGAAGGGGACCAAGGTGCGATCCCTGAGGGACACCCGAGTACACCTTAACAGGAGCTGATAACTGGTCGTGCACCTTAATTATCTGCACACGGTCCTCCAAGTAGCTGCGGATCCATGACACCTAGTAGCTAGTAAAGGATGCCGAATGCTTAAGCATTTGCTTAAGATTAAGCCACGTTTATGAATACCGCCCTAAAACTCGGTAGTTCTAGTGTTAAGTAAAGTTTGTGGCGAATACCTCGTAAACCAAAGCCGAGCGCCAAAAAGTTTAGAGGGATATGTTGTTCAGAATGATGACCATGACAACATATGTGAAGCTCAAGGTCATCGGAAAATCCTCCTCTACAGTAAATATTTACCCTTACGGCAAATGTAAAAATATTAATATTTATATTATATAATAAAATGTCACAAAAACATGCCAGTATTCCTCCAGTTTACGGTACCGAATAAAACTCACCACGTGCATCAATTGATCAGCTGGCCAGGCGCACATGAACACTTCCAACAACCCTGTAAGACCCATGGCTATGAACTGTGCCTTCACCGTAAGAGGCTGTCTCTGATCACAAAAATAAGTTTCATCGGACAATAAATTGGTTCGGCTATTGAATTGTTTGACTTCGATGTCAAGCCAAATCTGATAACACTGTAAACTATTTACCCCGACGATAACAATACCGCACAGAAGAACCGCCAGCATGGACATCGTCACCGTGATCAGAGCTATAAATTGAGCAGCGTTGGTCACATCCTGGGCGTACCTAAAATCAGACGTCACGCGTGCTACGATTACTTTGAATCCTGAAACACTTTAGCAGGTTGGGTGAAGCAATGGCTGCCCCATTTTCTCGTTAATTCATCGCTCACCTTCTAACGCGATAGTACTTCTTTATGCACTCGGTCAGATTACCGGCGTTCACCACGTCGCGCAGTACAGACGTGAGAATCTCGATGCGAGCTGCCGCGAATGATATCAAAAGAGCGCCAAACACATTGACGGAACAGTGAGCGGCGCATTGCAGGAGAGAAACCACTTGATGCACGAATATGATGGACCTTATGGGTTCGTAGTCGACGGAAAACGGATATTCCCCGGTGGTTGGGAAGGGTTGAGGTAGCAGGAGGGTTCCCACGGTGACCGTAACCGGGGTCATGTAGAACCAGGTGGCTGACATCGCGTAAAATGTCGAGAACTTGTCGACATAGGATTGAAACACGCACATTTCCCGCGGGTTCGCGTCCTGGACGTAAACAACCATTTCTTCTATCAATCGCTGTAACAGATCACTTACGTCATTCAATCATCCACCCTCGCAACGATCAAGGATGGCTCTTAGTGTTCACGAAGCTTCGATGTCACCTGAAAATTGTCGCGCTGAGTGGAGCAGAAAAACGTTTGCGTGATGACTTGAAGGATGGCGAAAATGAGGCAACCTGCCTTGGCGATGTTGACAGAATCATCGTAGTGCAAGTATAAAGAGTTCAACAGGGCTAGAAGAACCGCGAATGCGTTGATGGTCAATCCGATCCTCAAGATTTTAAAACGCAGGACTTGAGATTTGGTGGCCGCCGAGGAAGGTGGCCAACAGCAAGACAACACTGTGACGATTCGAGTGAAGGATATTGCTTTCTCTGGTGTCACGTTTTTAAGCATGATGGAATCAAAGTAACGATGATGACTAGTGTTTGATTAAAGAGGGAGCACTCTCGGACCGTGCACGTAGAAGAATGAAACTGCGTTGCATGCATTTGCAGGGGAATCGAGGGCTGTCTGAATCTGGTGATTAATTGAAGGTATCGGGCTGCGTCGTTTTTGATCTGGAAATATTGTGGCAGGATGATTTTCTCCAGAACGCAATGAATGATGGATAGGACTGTTGTGCGCACGAGCAATTCATCAAGAATTCTATCGATCTACATGTATGTGTGATTTCCCGCGTTACTCGCGTGGTGAAAATGATGGGTTGAAACGTCTTCTGCTCTCCGACTGAGAGTAATTTACTATGTACTGAGGATGGTATGGTATTAAAACACGCATTTATTTTCTTAGGAATTCCTCGTGCTTTACATCGGCAGTGCACACCCCTAGGAAACCTTATCGCCGTCTATTATTTCTTTACCAATATTATCGTCATGCAATCTGGCTTTCGGGTACATTATTAGCCTTTAATTCCAGTATTGCAGTTTTCCTTGAGATTTCTTCAGAGTAACATTTACACAGTGCTGCCAGTTCATGTTTGCGCGTGCGACAACACAACCGTCAACAAAATCAAGATGCACCTCTTGCCCCAGAAATAAGCATATAAAAAGATAAATAAAAGTCTCTCTGTCACAAATGTTATACAAAAATACGTTAGCAACATATGAAGAATGTTTAGGAAAGATGTTTGGCAGAAACGACAGATAACTGGTCTAATGACTAAATAGTTTAGTAGTTGTTTGCTTATTGATATTGTTTGTTGTAGGTATAGTACAGAGTAATGTCTGTGTAGATGTATACTGTTTCAGTTTTAAAAAAGAGTCATGACACACAGATATTATATATCCTGGTCAATAAATATTGTTTTTTACAGAGATATTCGCAACACCACGTTCGCGGAGTCTAAGAATTTTAATAATTACGTTCCTCGGGAAACGAAGGCCAGTGCGAAGATGATGGAAATTGGAGTGCAGTCAAGCAGAAATAGAATAAGTAAGTGAAACATAGAGTACTTTGCAAATGAGTTCAGTGCAGAATTTGGTCGATTAAAATTAAGTAGTGAAGTTGGCTCTACCCTTTCGCATTTACTTCAAATTAGATTTGAAGCAATAAGAATTATCCTTGACCTGCAAAAATACTTGACCATTCCTTTATTGTACATTATAAATAATCAACGTTAACGTTATATTACGTGCTGTAACTTATAGATCACTAACTCTCGCCGTACAATTTGCTTCAGTTTGCATTCTCATCGTGAAGCATGGTCCGTAACGCAGTGAATATGGAGAAGGCGTTGGACACGTACTGAAATACCACGTCACACGGATGAATATCTAAATGAAACGGAATGAATATACCGTCTTAGAACAGTATAATAATCATACCGAACAATAGTAGTCCAAAGATAAACCTGGGATAAAGCACTTGATACTGATAGCTACCGGCTGCTGAGGTATCAACATATGGAATACAGTTTTCTGCATTCTCAAAGATTTCTTGTACCACACCGATTCGTACGCGCCCCGAACGGCATTTTCGCTCTGATAGCAAGGAACAGTCCCTTATTATCGATGAAAATTTCGTAAGAAATAAGATTGCGGGACAGCTTACTACGTCCATCAAGTTGTCAGCTGGCCAGGCGCACATGAACACCATCACCAACCCAGACCCCATTATGGCCACGAATTGAAATTTCGATGCAAATGGTTCCTGCTGTTTCTGGACATTCATTCAATCTATTTTCGTTGCGAATAACCTGTTAACTGTGTCGTTTCTCGACCACATATATCCGTTGCGCGCGACATATAAAAACAGCTTGACAACATACACCACGAAGTACTTACTCCGATCAGAATCAGGCCACAAAGCACAACCGCCATGCTGCTTATTACTATCGTGGTCAGAACTATGTATTGAACGATAATTGTGTCATTCATTCGGGAGCAAGCAGAGGGAAGGCGTTCGTGCTGAAGTCGATAGTCATTAGAGGGAAACGTAACAAGAGTAATATGTATATTGCTCCATTCATTTTATATTTGCTAGAGAAGGGTGTAGGGGGGAATACGGTAAAACTCTTTAAGATTAAAAAATCTATGTTATTCTAAGCTACAATTATTCCAATAAGAGTTAGCGTCTTCTGTTTCCGAAACACTCAGTCTTTAGACTCATCCTCCATCAGTATGAGTCGTAATGCAGTGAAGAAGGAAAAGATGTTCGAGATGTACTGAAATATCATGAGACATCACGAAATATTGATAAATGTTCCCGATAATACACAGCAGGTTAGAGTACGAGGTTTCCCATACCGAACAGAAGTATCTCAAAGACAGAATCGGTATCACGCACTTGATACTGATAGCTATCGCCTCTTGAGGTAACATCGTACACAGTATAAGCTTCTGCATTTTCACGGTTCGTTCGTACCACGTGGACTCGTACGCACTTTGAGCTACACTTTGGCTCTGTCAGTAACACAGTCAATTTGTACCAATCTGCTGCACGAGGTACCGTAAACTGGGGGAGCATTGGCAGTACTGGGCAACATTGACAGATAATTGGCAAGGAGGGTAAGTGTTTACTTTAAGTGAGGATTCTCCGATGACCTCGAGCTTCACATATGTTGTCAAGGTCATCATTCTGAACAACATTTCCCTCTAAACTTGTTGGCGGTTGGCCTTAGTTTCAGAGATATTAATAAAAAACTTTCGGCATAATATATTGAAATCTGTTTCACAACCGACGGTATTAGTATTGATTGGGGCTAGATGGGGGTAGCGAACCGATGTGAGTATGTGTTAACCGGTTAACTGGCAATGTATCATATATGATCAAACAAAAATCTGGCCAATTCTGGCAATGTATCATATATGATCAAACAAAAATCTGGCCAATTCTGGCAATGTATCATATATGATCAAATGGAATAACTTTTTTGTTTTTCAATCGATTTGAATGAAACTTGTGTAGTAGGCATACAGGGCATTTAGGCAACGGCCTAGTGTGTGACATTAGCACATAGGTGGCGTCCATTTAGGTAGAAGTTCGGAGGACAGGAACCTTGGAGAGTCGGCGTAGCCGGTGTGGCTAACGCTGCTGATCAGCACGTGGGCGGCCCGGGTTCGATTCCCGGCGCCGTGGCTTTCCTTTTTCCGTCTCCTATACTTGGTATGTAATGGTTTTTGGGGTCGCTGAATCTGAATTTAGCATTGGAATTTTAAATTTCAATATAGCAGACTCAAAATGGCGAACCAAAATGGCCACCAAATATTAAAATACTACCGGGATATAGAAAAATTGTATACAGGGGTTTTTGGCATCGCTGAATCTGAATTTGGCATTGGAATGGTCAAATTCAATATAGCAGACTCAATATGGCCGAACCAAAATGACTAGCGAATTGTTGGGATTTGTATAAATTATTCGTACTGTATTCAATTTCATAAGTAAACTCTTACTCCCGTAGTTAGCTGGTGAAAATTTCACGACCCCAGAGTGTATCGACGAGGAGGTTACGGAAAGATTTTACACTCCACTTTTTTTTTTTTTTTTTTTTTTACTTTTTTGCATTATTTTATATATTTTTTTATTTTTATTTATTTTTTTATTAGGTATAAAATTATTCGAAACTTTTTCGTAGAAAATAAAAAAACTAAAAAATTAAACCCCTAAACCCTTATTTTTCAGGGGTTGGGGGTGGCATTGAAAAAAGTAACTGCTGCAATCGAATTATAGACAAGAAAACTTCACAAATAAAAAAGGGTTTAGTAAAGAATTGACAAACTCACCCCTAAATTCTATTTTTTTAGGGGTTGGGGGTGTCAGATGAAAAAAATTACCCCCGGAATCGGTTCAGCGACTCAAAAAACCCCTGTATACCAAATTTTGTGTGATTCACTTAATTATTCGATGATACCAGTTTGGGCCCGAATAGTGAAAAGGACCGTGCCAGTTAACCGGTTAAACTCGGTAGTTCTAGTGTTAAGTAAAGTTAGTTGCGAATATCACGTAAACCAAAGCCGTGCGCCTAAAAGTTTAGAAGGAAATATTGTTCAGAATGATGACCATGACAACATATGTGAAGCTCAAGGTCATCGGCGAATCCTCCTCTACAGTGAATATTTACCCTTAAGGCAAATGCAAAAATATTAATATTTATATTATATAATAAAATGTCACAAAAACATGCCAGTATTCCCCCAGTTTACGGTACCGAATAAAACTCACCACGTGCATCAAATGATCAGCTGGCCAGGCGCACATGAACACCTCCAGCAACGTCGTAACAGCCAGGGCCAAGAACTGCGCCTTCACCGTAACAGGCTGTCTCTGTTCGCAAAAATACACTTCATCGTACAATAAATAGATTCGACTATTAAATAGTTTGACTTCGATGTCAAGCCAAGCCCGATAACACTGTAAACTATTTACCCCGACGACAACAATACCGCACAGAAGAACCGCCAGCCCGCACATCGTCACCGTGATCAGAACTATAAATTGAACAGCGTTTGCTACATCCTGGGCGTACCTGAAATCAGACGTCACGCGTGTAACGATTACTGTGAATCCTGAAACACTTTAGCATGGTGGGTGAAGCAATGGCTGCCCCATTTTCTCGTTAATCCATCGCTCACCTTCTAACGCGATAGTACTTCTTTATGCACTCGGTCAGATTACCGGCGTTCACCACGTCGCGCAGTTCAGACGTGAGAATCTCGATGCGAGCTGTCGCGAATGATATCAAAAGGGCGCCAAACACATTGACGGAAGTGTGAGCGGAGCATTGCACGATAGCAACCGCTTGATGCACGAAAATGATGGTACTGATGGGCTCGTAGTCGACGGAAAACGGATATTCCGCGGTGGTTGGGAAGGGTTGAGGTAGCAGGAGGGTTCCCACGATGACCATGACCCCGGACATGTAGAACCAGGTGGCTGACATCGCGTAAAATGTCGAGAACTTGTCAACGTAGGATTGAAACACGCACATTTCCCGCGGGTTCGCGTCCTGGACGTAAACAATCATTTCTTTTATCAATCGCTGCAATAGACCATCAAAATCATTGAATCATTCACCATGGAAGCGAGCAAGGATTAGACTAATTGGGTTCGCGAAGTTTAAGGCAGTGTTAAACACGTGCAACAGCGCTCATGCCGCGCCGAACACTCCAAATTTCCTACGGTACGAGGTCCTACGTTGCGCGCCGACCCATAACAGTCGACCCTTGCAATGGTGTTCTGTAGCGCGCATTGCACGTGTTTAACCGTGCCTTTAGATGTTACCTGAAAATTGTCGTGCTGACTGGCGCAGAAGAGCGTTTGCGTGATGACATGAATGAGGGCGAAACTGAGGCTACCTGCCTTGGCGATGTTGACAGAATCATCGTAGTGCAAGTATAAAGAGTTCAACAGGGCTAGAAGAACCGCGAATGCGTTGATGGTCAATCCGATCCTCAAGATTTTAAAACGGATCACCTGATGCTTAGTGGCTGCCAAGGAAAGTGGCCAACAGCAAGACAACGCTGTGGCTAATCGAGTGAAGGATATTGCTTTCTGTGGTGTCACGTTTTTAAGCATGATGGAACCAAAGTAACGATGATGACTAGTGTATGATTAAAGAGGGAGCACTCTCGGACCGTGCACGTAGAAGAATGAAACTGCGTTGCATGCATTTGCAGGGGAATCGAGGGCTGTCTGAATCTGGCGTTTCTGAACTGGAAACATTGTGGCAGGATGAATTTCTCCAGAACGCAATGAATGATGGATAGGACTGTTGTGCGCACGAGCAATTCATAAAGAATTCTACCGATCTATATGTATGTGTGATTTCGCGCGTTACTCGTCGTGGTGAAAATGATGGGTCTTGTGCTCTCCGACTGAGAGTAATTTACTATGTACTGAGGATGGTATGGCATTAAACCACGCAGTTCTTTTCTTAGGAATTCCTCGTGCTTTACATCGGCAGTGCACACCCCTAGGAAACCTTATCGCCATCTGTTTCCGCCGAAGGGCAGGAAAGAAAAATGCCGGCTCTGGGGTGGGTCGATGGGAAGGGACAATCAGCAACGACCAGTCGTCGGACACAGACACAGTTTATTTCACGTGGTCACACACTGACCACGGACGTCACAATCACGAATATACACAGTACGTCACAAACGCGTGGGCGTTGGCGAAGATGGTTCGCGCACAGAGCAAAACTCTGCTGGATCAGTAGCGCAATGGGCGCACAAGACAAGGTTGCCAAAACGTGCGAGGGCATACGAGGCTGTCAACCGACTGACGGTTGCTGGGCGAGCGCTCCGAAACGATCGGTGTCGTAAATCAAAACAATGCCAACGGCCTCAGCTGACTCGTCAGCTGTTGAGGACGAGTCAGCGGGCACTCCTTTGAACCGATGATTTGACGCACTTCTTACGGCCATCTATTATTTCATTACCAATATTATCGTCATGCAATCTGGCTTTCGGGTACATTATTAGCCTTTGATTCCAGTATTGCAGTTTTCCTTGAGATTTCTTCAGAGTAACATTTACACAGTGCTGCCAGTTCATGTTTGTGCGTGCCACACCACAACCGTCAACAAAATCGAGATGCACCACTTGCCCCAGAAATAAGCATATAAAAAGATAAATTAAAGTCTCATTGCCACAAATGTTAAACAATAATATGTTTGCAACATATGAAGAATGTTTAGGAAACACGTTTGGCAGAAACGACAGATAACTGGTCTAATGACTAAGTAGTTTAGTAGTTGTTTGCTTATTGATATTGTTTGTTGTAGGTATAGTACAGTGTAATGTTAATGTCTGTGTAGATCTATACTGTTTCCGTTTTAAAAAAGAGTCATGACACACAGATATTATATATCCTGGTCAATAAATATTATTTTTTACCGAGATATTCGCAACACCACGTTCGCGGAGTCTAAGAATTTTAATAATTACGTTCCTCGGGAAACGAAGGCCAGTGCTAAGATGTTGGAAATTGGAGTGCAGTCAAGCAGAAATAGAATAAGTAAGTGAAACATAGAGTACTTTGCAAATGAGTTCAGTGCAGAATTTGGTCGATTAAAATTAAGTAGTGAAGTTGACTCTACCCCTTCGCATTTACTTCAAATTAGATATGGTCGTATTAATATCGTGATAATATCGTGAGTATTAGCAGGTCCAAGAAGACCACTAAAGCTGCGTTGAGGATTTGAAGCACATTCAGCCTGTAAGTAACGCATCTCCCCAAATATTCGCCTCTTGTTATCATGAAGTAGACAGTGTTCGCCGGCGTCACTTGGCTTACTGTGAAAATTAGCAAACTGCAAATAGCGCGGGACCAACGCTGAACACTGATATCAGAATGTAATAGACCACTCTAGTGCGACCCAGTAGCCGAGTCTGATAATACTGTCTTCGGGATCGGACGTCTCGAAAAATCGTTCCATTTCGACTATTAAACGCTGGAGTCGTCGTTGAAAATAGTATTAAGCAATGTGTAGGAGAAGAGTTTAAGAGGGGATGTGATAAAACTCTTCAAAGAGGTATGTTTTATTGTAAAGTCCTCAGTTTTTCTAAGCTACGACTATCCCAACAGGAGTTAGTGCCTTTTGGTTCCAAACGCTCAGTCTTCATCCCTCATCATCACTCGTAAAGCAGTGAAGAAGGAAAAGATGTTCGAGATGTACTGAAATATCATGAGATATCACGAAATATTGAGGAATATTCCCATAATACACATAACATATTAGAGTAGGGTAGACCGGGGGCGGTAGTAACAGGGGGGCGAATGTAACACGCTAAATATCTCAAAACATATAATAGATATTAACACCGATTTTGGATATATGATGAAGAATGACATTTGGAATATACACATCCATGCCCTAAGAGTACAGATACGCAATAGACATGGATAGTGAAGAAAATAACTTTTCGATACCCCAAAGTAACTTTTCCTTACTGACTTAAAATTGTAATATAAACACTCCCTTTGCAAGTATGTGCTTGTTCGATTTTTTAATTTGTAATTCGACCTTTTTTAAACTAATATCGATCGTTACTTGGCACTTTTAAGCGTTTCGTTAGTCAAAATTTATAATTTAAGTTCAAAAGCATGGTCGGGGGCGATTGTAACATCGGTAGTCGGGGTCGGTTTTACCGCAACAGAACCGAATAGGGATAAAGAAGGCGAATAATATTGTCTTATTTGCATGAAATCATATAGCATAGCACAAGCAAACCAAATGAAAAATGGGTGCAATATACTGAATGTAAGGATTGAGCAGATGAGGAATGCACCAGCGAAAACGTCTTTTATTTCTGCCACAATTGCGATACCACATAATTTGTTATAGATTTTACTTTTTTTCATTTATTATTATAATTTAAATCAATAAATATTTTAATTTTGTAAAGTTATATTTGTGCTACTATCGACTCCATGCAGTGTTACAACCGACCCGGGGTCAGGGACGGTTGTAACACTTTCTCCGCTTCTCATTTTTTATTAATAACCGGAATATTACTTGACATACAGCGAAACTGTTGCGGCTCAAATAATGTCAGATAAATAAGTAACATTTTCGTAAAAAAACTTTTGTTGTAACTGTAATAGTTTTTGCGTAATCGTATTCCAAAGTCAAAGTGTTACTACCGCCCCCGGTCTACCCTACGAGGTTTCCCATACCGTACAGAAGTATCTCAAAGACAGAATCGGCATCACGCACTTGATACTGATAGCTACAGCTTCTTGAGGAATCATCGTACACAGTGTAAGTTTCTGCATTTTCACGGTTCGTTCATACCACATGGACTCGTATGCACCTTGATCTACATTTTGGCTCTGCCAGCAACACGGACAATTACCAATCTGTAGCATAAGGTACCGAATAAAACTCACCACGTGCATCAACTGATCCGCTGGCCAGGCGCACATGAACACTTCCAACAACCCTGTAAGACACAGGGCTAAGAACTGTCCCTTCACCGTAAGAGGCTGCCTCTGTTCAGAAAAATACGTTTCATCGTCCAATAAATAGGTTCGATTATTGAATAGTGTGACTTCGTTGTCAAGCCAAGACCGATAACACTGTAAACTATTTACCCCGACGACAACAATACCGCACAGAAGAACCGCCAGCCCGCACATCGTCACCGTGATCAGAGCTATAAATTGAACAGCATTTGCCACATCCTGGGCGTACCTGAAATCAGACGTCACGCCTGCTACGATTACTGTGAATCTCGAAACACTTTAGCAGGTTGGGTGAAGAAATGGCGGCCCCATTTTCTCGTTAATTCATCGCTCACCTTCTAACGCGATAGTACTTCTTTATGCACTCAGTCAGATCACCGGCGTTCACCACGTCGCGCAGTTCAGACGTGAGAATCTCGATGCGAGCTGCCGCGAATGATATCAAAAGCGCGCCAAACACATTGACGTTAGTGTGAGCGGCGCATTGGGTGCCAGCAACAGTTTGATGCATGAAAATGATGGACCTTATGGGTTCGTAGTCGACGGAAAACGGATATTCCGCGTTGGTTGGAAAGGGTTGAGGTAGCAGAAGGGTTCCCACGACGACTACGCCCATGGACATGTAGAACCAGCTGCCTGCCAATACGTAAAATGTCGAGAACTTGTCGACGTAGGATTGATACACGGATATTTCGGCTGGACCCGCGTGCTGGACGTAAACAACCATTTCTTCTATCAATCGCTGTAACAGATCACTTACGTCATTCAACCATCCACCCTCGCAACGATCAAGCATGGCTCTTAATGTTCACGAAGCTTCGATGTTACCTGAAAATTGTCGTACTGATTGGCGCAGAAGAGCGTTTGCAGGATGACGTGTATGAGGGAAAAACCGAAGCTACCTGCCTTGGCGATGTTCATGAAATCGTTGTGGTGCAAATATAATGAGTACGCCAGGGCGAGAAGAAGCGCGGATGCATTGACAACCATTGCGATCCTCAAGATTTTAAAACGGAGGACTTGAGATTTGGTGGCCGCCGAGGAAGGTGGCCAACAGCAAGACAACACTGTGACGATTCGAGTAAAGGATATTGCTTTCTCTGGTGTCGCGTTTTTAAACATGATGGAACCGAGTTGCTACGATTGGTAATGATGGAGCAGTCTCGGACCGGGCACGTATAAGAATGGAACTGCGTTGCGGGTATGTACGGGGCAATCGAGGGCTGTCTAATTAAAGGTATCATGCTGCGTTGTTTCTGAATTGGAAAGATTGTGGCAGAATGAATTTCTCAATAATGGATAGGAGCGTTGTACGCACGAGCAATGCATCAAGAATTCTACCGATCTATTTCGCGCGTTACTCGTTGTGGTGAAAATGATGGTTTCAATCGCCTTCTGCTCTGCCACTGACCGTACTTCATTATGTATTTAGAATGGTATAGTATTCAGATACGTATTTCTTTTCTTGGGAATTCCTCGTGCTTTACCTCGGCAAGGCACACCACTAGGAAATCTTATCGCCGTTTATTATTTCTTTACCAATATTATCGACATGCAGTCTCGCCTTCGGGTACATTATTAGTTAGCCTTTGAATCCAGTATTACAGTTTTCCTTCAGGTGTCTTCAGAGTAACATATAATTTCCATGTGTTTACGCAGTGCTGCCAGTTCATGCTTATATTTGTGGCAACGGAATCGAGATGCACCATTTGCCCCTGAAGTAAACATATATAAAGATAAAAATATGTCTTTTTGCACAAATGTTCTACGAAAATGTGTGTTGAAACATAAGAAGAATGTTTGCTAGACACGTTTCGAAATAGTCCGGCAGACAACATAAGTGAGTTGTCTGATGACTCGTTTTGAAGATGTTTGAATATTAATATTATTTGTTGTATAGTATGGAGTAATGCTAATAGACCGAGAGCCAGTGAACATTTTACCTACGTCATTTTTAAATGGAAATAATTCTTATTTTATGAAATCATATGTACAGACGATAACGGAAACCATCGTCTGGCGGCCGGGCGTTAGAACAACGACGCGTGGGCGGACGTTGAAAGTGCAAAAAAAACAGTAAAATTACGTCATTTTTTAATGGTTGATTTTTTGTGTGGTAATTAATAACATAATGGTAAGTTATAAAAAAATGTTGCCAGACGTTTTTATTAGAACTTAAGGGGCGCCAGACGGTCATAAAGTTGCATTTTTACAATGATCATTTACGTCATAGATAAATGGCTGTTTCTTTTTTTAAACTTTAATTTAGAACCCCTTTAACACTAATATACAATTGCCAGACGAAAATCGCGAAACTAACACCTTGCCAGACGTGAGCAAAGTCTCGGCCGGCGCGCACATCGACACCTCGATGCTACGCTTAATCCATTACTGTAATACTTCCTCAACAATTATATACGTTTTCCAGACGTATATATCGAAACTAACATTTTATCAAACAGCTGCAATGTTAAATGTACATACCTTTTCGCTGTTGGCGTGAGGGAGCTATTCCACGTCAAAACGGATAGGTGAAATTTTAGTTTCACCGATTCTCTTCAAAATTACAGCATTTGACGATAACCTTGCAAAAACAAAGCGTACTGAATTTTAAAGGCCTATGTCAAATAGTTTTCGAAATATTTACTGTTAAAGTTTTAAAAATTGAAACATAATCGGCTGACGCGTCATCAGATAAACTGTAATATCTCGGTCATTTTTAAAGATAATGCCCCCGTCTTGGGTTCCGCGATTTTCGTCTGGCAATTGTATATTAGTGTTAAAGGGGTTCTAAATTAAAGTTTAAAAAAAGAAACAGCCATTTATCTATGACGTAAATGATCATTGTAAAAATGCAACTTTATGACCGTCTGGCGCCCCTTAAGTTCTAATAAAAACGTCTGGCAACATTTTTTTATAACTTACCATTATGTTATTAATTACCACACAAAAAATCAACCATTAAAAAATGACGTAATTTTACTGTTTTTTTTGCACTTTCAACGTCCGCCCACGCGTCGTTGTTCTAACGCCCGGCCGCCAGACGATGGTTTCCGTTATCGTCTGTACATATGATTTCATAAAATAAGAATTATTTCCATTTAAAAATGACGTAGGTAAAATGTTCACTGGCTCTCGGTCTATAATGTTTATGTAGATCTATACTGTGTCAGTTTTAAAAAAGAGTCATAGAACACATATTTTTAATTTTTATGTATCGTGGTTAATAAATATTATTTTTTACAGGCAATCCATGAGCAACCCATGTGGATATTTATTTTTCTGAAGTTCACGCGTTTAGTGCCTGATTAAGGAAGAGTATTATTCGAGAGATTCGTTCGTGCAATATTCGCAAAACCACGTACCTACTACGTGGAGATTAAGGATGGAAACATTTACGTTCTTCGGGAAATGAAGACTAGTGAGTGGATGTTGTTAATCGAGTGAGGTCAAGCAGGAAGAGAAAGACTAAGTGAAACAGAATACTTTACGAAGGAGTTTATTGTAGAATTTGGATGATTAATATTAACAAGTTACCTTTTCTCAGGAATAAGATACTACCTTAAGCTACTATTATATAATTCACCTCTGGCTTAAGTATCACGTTTAAGTGTTCAATCGTCATCCTTTGTCATCATGACTCGTAGAGCAGTAAACAAGGAAAACACGTTCGAGATGTACTGAAACATGGAATACGTGAGTAAACGTTACAGTACGGATATCTAATCTTCGATGTGGTTATTTTTATTATCATACCGAACAATAATAGCTCAATGATAGAGAAGGAATCACACACTTGATCCTGACAGCGATAGGCTTTTGGGGCACCAACATATAAAGTACAATTTTCTGCATTCTCAGAGTTTGTTGGTACCACGTGGACTCGTAGGCCCCTTGGGCAACATATTTGCTCTGATGACAGCAAAGATTCAGCAAACAGCTCTATGAAACTCGAAGGAAGCGTGGTACAGAACGCTACTCACCACGTGCAGCAAATGATCAGCTGGCCAGGCGCACATGAAGACTTCCAACAGAGCAGTCCCTGCCAAGCACAGGAACTGCACTTTCACAGTGAAGGGCTGACGCTGTTTGCAAAGGATCCTCTCATTAAACGGTACAGAATGAATTACTTTAGTATTCCAATTAAAACTAGGACCGCGAAAGTGGCAAACTCACCCCAATACAGTTGATGCCGCACAGCACAAGTGCCACGCCGCACATCGCTACCGTAATCAGAGCTATATATCGAACAGCACTGGCCACTTCCTGAGCATATCTAAAAACCACCTTCCCGTGCTACAACTACAACATGTAGATACCTTCGTTTCTCGCGCGTAAAACATCCTACCTCCTCACGCGATAATACTTTTCCACGCACACGATCAACTCAGCGGCATTTGCAGTCACCCGCTGTTCCGTCATCAAAATTTCGAAACGGGCCGCTGCGAACAGCAACAGCAGCGCGGCAAACACGTTAACGCAAGTGTGCGCAGCGCACTGCAAGCCAACGAGAGCTTGGTGCAAGAAAATGATGGTTCTTACAGGCTCGTGATGGATGGGAAATGGGTACTCGGCGTTTGTCGGGAAGGACTGGGAGATGAACAGGGTTCCGATAACCACCACAAAAGCAGTTACGTAGAACCAGGTCGCAGAGAACCCGTAGAACATGGCGTACTTGTCGATGAACCTCCGGAAAATGTGCCTCTCCTGCGTACTGGTTCCCTTGCAATAACCCGACATCTTCGCGATCAACCACTGCAACACGTCGCTGAAATTACTGGTCTCCAAATCTTTCGATCAAGGACAATCGTATCGACAGTGGGGACGTTGGGGGTGCGAATGATTCTTGCCTGGAAACGATCGTATTGAGTGATGCAGAAGAACGTTTGGAAGAGGAGCTGGGTCACAGCAAGCGTGAGGCAAGCAGCTTTAGCCACTTCGATGGGATCGTCACGGTGCACGTATATGGCATACAACAGCGGCAGAAGGAGGGCGAAAGCGTTGAGGACCATCGCAGACCTGAGGAACTTAAAACGCAACAACTGAGACCTGGTGGCTGTGGGTGGAAGTGGCCAACAGCAGGTGAGAGCTACGCTGAGCCGAGTGAACTGAATCGCCTTTTCCGGCGTCACGTTTCTGAACATTGCGCGAAATCAGAAGAAGAATACCACTTGATGAAAAGGTAAAAACTGCGGCCTATACTCGATTGTTGTTGATACGAAACGTTTTGATGTTTCCTGAAGAGCACGCAGTTCATGAAATGTGTTCGAATACTATGTATCCCTCTTGAATAGAGGGCTTTACCGCACAATGAATTCGCGTAGATTGCAATGAATAACGAATGCAACCTTTGGTGGATGTATGGGGAGATATCAAGGTGGTTCTGTGTGTAAACCTCTGACGATTCTATTTGCCTGCGTGTGTGAATTGGCGCGCTATGGGTGTTGTGGCTCTAATGATAGCTTTCCTCTCTGCCTCCTTCATTGTCAATACTCTCTCTCTCTCTCTCTCTCCCTCTCTCTCTCTCTCTCTCTCTCTCTCTCTCTCTCTCTCTCGTGCTGGAAAGCAACGACGGGTCGGCGTTGCTTACTGCTGTGAGAAATATTGCATGTGCAACACGTGTTCCGCACCTCGGTCATTACCTTCTGCAGTAAGAGAAATGATAAATGAAAAGCTTTGTTAGTCCATGCAAGTTGACGTATGGTGTAAGCAAAACAATGTCCATCCAAGCTGTTAGAAATGTATACAGTACAAGTACAGATTTGCGGAGAAATTGATAATTCGTGGAGTTGACCATATTCCTACGAGTTTACTTCAAATTAAACCAACTAGAGTAATGTGGGGCAAGAGTGCGCACTTAAAGTTTAGACTTCTCTAAAATCCTTGGTATTACACTGATAGTCATATCGTTTTGTGAGAAATAACTACTATCCCTTATTATTCGATAGGCAGTGACTTCGTGTAAATTTACCTGTCACAACTTATATAAAATAAATATTTCCAAAAAGTGTCAAATGCGAACTTTTACCCGCTATGTGGGGTAAAAGTTCGCATGTTGTGGGGTAAAAGAACGCTTCGGTTATTCCCAATTCTGCAGCGATTTTTCTTTTTGAAAGTCCTGCATCTATGTTTATCTCGAGCGATCTGAAGCAGCTCACCAATTGGTTTTCGGCCGGTTGCCCCCTTATAAGTTCTAACAATAAATGAATAAGACAATAAAATAAAGTCATATTTTTTAATCAAAAACTTAATAAAAAACGTATTTTTGACAAATATTGCGGATTAAAAATTAATAATAAAAAATCAAAAGCTGATATCAGCGTGGCTCAACTATCATAAACTCAAAATTTATTTCCATGTTGTAATTGATAATTAATTTCAAATTTATTTTTTATAGTCGGTTTAATCGGTGTTCGTTACTAATTTAGCAAACTCTAGAAATAAAATAAGTTTAATCAACATATAACACCCGTCAAATTATTTTGGGACAAAAGTTCGCATTCGAACTCTTGCCCCACTGCATTGTGCGAACTTTTGCCCCCACAGCTACTTTTACATTGTTCAATCAATCCTGTTATCTGTGAGGAGAATTGAAAACTTCTATTAGCACTTTTTAATAGAAGAATTTCAGCTCTTTCAGACGGCATATTAATTAAAATATTTACTGATCAATTTATAGGAATAATATTGATTCCCAAACATGAGAATATTACATCAGAACTAACGAATTCAGTACTTACCGCATTGTAAGATAACAAACCGAAACACAGCCACGAAATTCGACATTAGTGACTCTACCTTGATTTACAATTGACTGCCAATCACCATTGGCAACTGCCACAACTCAAACCATGAAATTCGCATGGCGCGAACTTTTACCCACCTTTACTCTACTTTCATCGCGTTTCTGAACGATAAGAATTCTTCTTCAACAAGCATCCCACTTGCAAAATGCTTGGGCGATACAGGTGTTCTAGTGGATCTTACGCGTTACATTTTATCGTACTTTCTCACGCTATAATAATTCTTCAAACATTATACCAATACGTCGGTGGTAGAATGTTGTGTGTAGGTTGTAGATAGCCGTTAGTCCCGTGCAAGCTGCCCTCGTGAGCAGAATGATGTCACGATGAATGCACAGGGCGAACATTAGAGGTAGAAGGAGCCCCAATGCGCTTATTACCGGCACGAGTCTCGCAATCTTGAAGCATACGGTGTGAAACTTACTGGCGGTTTCGAGAAGCGGTACGCATCAAATGAAAGCTACACTGATCTTTGTGAAGGCGATCGCCTTCTCCGATGTAACATTCTCGAACATAACGGCGCGGAAGCGCCGCCGACAAACTATGGAGTAAACTCCGTGCCCGAATTAGCACAGTGACGAATATTGGGGAGATCATTATTCACCAAGAAAGCTTTCACCATCTCTTCACGATACTGCTAAATGATTCCAAGCGTTGGCGGAGTGAAATATCGATATATAACTTTTGAATAGTAAACTTGGTTGCAAATGATTGCACCACGATCACAGTGAATGGGGCTGTTGATGATGTTGGGGTGGGATCTTAGTATGGCTTTACGCCTCAGCGAGAGATGCTACAATGCTGTTGCCATGTGTGTGTATCGAATAGAGCAGAAGACCTCGATGAACGTGTGATATTGATTAAAAAGTACGACAGAATTCTGGAACATTGCGATGTGACGAAGAAGTAACAAAGAAGCGAACTAACTTCACTAGTTTAAAAGATCAAAAAGAGGTCGAACAAAGTGAAAAGCAGAGAATTCATCGTACTTCTTTTTTATTGTAATGTTTGAATATATAGAGGTACTTGAATAGTGACAATTCTCTGGACGTTACTATTAAAAGGAAACTCGTCAATTTATTTTATATTATTTATATATTTTACCAGGCTTCTACCCAAAACCATATCATACCTTCCAGGCAACCTCTTGTGCCTGTTAAAAATGCACGTGAAAGGTTTGCTTAGGTAATCATGGATATATCAGTCACGTTTTCTGTCATCACTTCAGCAGCCCAACTGCACGCGAAAAATCTCAGCGTGTTCAAATCAGTTCAAGGAAATGTAGATCCTAGAAGATATAACACGTTCCTGGCACAGCGCAGTTCAGTAACACGGTTCACGAATTAACGAAAGTGCGAGCACTTACCTGTGTGACCACCAAACCGGAGACAATCATGTACAGTGCCACTGCTTCCGTTGATTTCGCAGCTACGGGTCTTATGGTTCGGTTTACTTCACTGGCACAGCTGAAGAAAAATAAGAGAATTGAAACAGTATAGTTACTGAGGTCATCTTCTAATTAATCTTCTAATTACCCTTCTAATAGGAACAATACACCCAATGCTTCAAACTCTAATAGTTCAAGATTCCATGAAATCAGCAAAAACATTCAAAGTCTTAGCTCTTTCAAGTGCAAATTATACCTGATCGCGACCTGGTTCTTCCTGATCCATGCCTCCAACTTTTTCCCATTGATACTTTCCACTGCATGTCCTACCAGTCTGAATTTACAAGCAGCATGCCATAATATCGTGAGTATTAGCAGGTCCAAGAAGACCACTAAAGCTGCGTTGAGGATTTGAAGCACATTCAGCCCGTAGGTAACGCATATTGGATCCGCCATTTTGTTTTTTGCCATTTTGAGTTCAGATTCGTAATCAGCGACCGCGAAAACTTTAGTATACTCATTTTTGTAAATATCAAAGATTACCTTCATATTTTTACCATGTTTCTGGGATTTCAACCCACTCGACTTGGAGCAAAGTGCATTTTTCGCAGCAAGGCTCACCAATTCATACAACATCAATTTTATTTCCATTGCGTTACGAATTGTTAAGTTACAATCATAGATTTTTTCCAATAAATCTAAACTTTTATGTGTTAATATTGTTTATAGTCACTAGATGTATATTGTAGTGACTATTCCCAATGTAATAAACAATTCGATTATTATGAAATTGTATTTTGCTCGGCGATTTGTGTGCCTTGAGTTGACTGGCTTTCTACAGATTTTATTAGACCAAGTAACTGTGGATAGATTGTGCATTCAATACTTTAATCAACCTTATAAATGTTTGCTAATGTAACGAATAGTATAACCACGAAGTTTTCCACGGAAATGGGCCGTTACTTACCTGTTAAGTTTTTTGTGGTTCCTTATGCAGGCGTTGAGCTCGCGGTTGGGCTCTGCTTTGTCGAGCTCCACGACCAATATCTCGAACCTGGCAGCCGCGTATCGCAATATGTAGGAGAGCCACCTGAGCATCGACTGTCTTACCTGCGAACGCCTGGAAGCCAACTAACGATTGATGAAAAAATATGAAGCTTTTGAGCGGCTGCCGTTCCGCCGGAAAGTTTGTGACGTGGCGAAAGGACCACTGACAACGACAGCTCTGGTGAAGAATAGTACTTGTATCCGTCGATACGATGTTGAAGAATGATTTTCTCCCGGTTGGTGGCGCGTTTACAGAAACTTTCCATGTCGTAGAACAAAACGTGCAATCACTTGGCACTTCAGTCCTCAAATCTTGAATATTTTTAGGGATATTTCACCGAACGAGGTGTCAGCTTATTTTGAACTGCATCTGTTGCAAGCCACACACTATCATCTTTATTGTCACCTGGGCGACAGCGGAGAAAAGGCTCACCGTTTTCACAAGGATCATTATGGTACTCGTAAATCGCGCATAGCAGCTGTAGCAGTAACCTGATGGTGCTAACAAAGGCCACACACCACAGTACGTTAAAGTACAGAAGCCAAGTCTTGCTTGTTACTACCAAGTTACTAGGTATCGTTTTCGAATTTCCCCAAAATTGCCTCGACCTTCTCGGAATTGATTTCTTTTCATCAAACAGTGATACTCGATTCCATCACTTTGAAGTCATGTTGCGTTAAGAAGAATTGAGTCCTTTAGTATTTCCTTGTATGCAATGTGATGGATGTTTCCTTGTCCAGTGGCAGATAGTCTAAGTCTACTTCGTTACAGTATTTGTCTTCCACCTGTGGTATTATCGATCACGGTTATCTCTCAGCTAATACCAGTTCTGATGCAAAACATTTTCCACATTTTCATCGATACCCTTTCCGCGAAGGAATCGAAGGAAACAGCTTGCAACAGACCGTTACGGTTGCATACGGTCTACAAATTCAACGAACGTGCCGTATTCTCACGAAGGGTTAAAATAATTATAACCAGCGATGTATCTTGATTACATAGCGCCGGTGGTACGCGTTACTTATTTACATGATATCCCGTTCTACGAAATGTACAACGCGCAACACGACTTCAACGTGATGGAATCGAATATCACTGTTTGATGAAAAGAAATCGATTCGGAAGACGTAGCGTCGAGCCATTTTTTGAGAATTTTGAAGGGGGTAGTAGCTAGCTGCTAGGTAGAAGCTAGTTTCACCAGGGGTTCTCGCAATCATGAAAAAAAGTAAAAATAAATAAAATTGTAATTTCAATTTCGTTAACATGGGATTTCTCGTGACACCTGAGAAGGCGATTCTTTTCACGAAACTCTGTGTCGCACTGTCGTGTTCCTGGCCACCCTCGCTCCTGGCAAACAAGACTCGGCTTCTGTACTTTAACGTACTGTGGTGTGCGGCCTTTGTTAGCACCATCGGGTTACTTGTACCGCTGCTGTGCGCGATTTACGAGTACCATAAGGAGCCCATGATCCTTGGGAAAACGGTGAGCCTTTTCTCCGCTGTCGCCCAGGTGACGATAAAGATGATAGTGTGTCGCTCGCAACAGAAGCAATTCAAAGTAAGCTGATACCTCGTTCGGCGAAATACCCCTAAAAATATTCAAGATTTGAGGGACTGAAGTGCCAAGTGGTTGCAGATTTTGTTCTACGACATGGAAAGTTTCTGTAAACGCGCCACCCCGCACGAGAGAGACATTCTTCAACGTCATATCGACAGATACAAGTACTATCATGGGGCTTACGCAATGTGGGGCATCCTCACCGCAGCTGTCGTTGTCAGTGGTCCGTTGTTCACGCCACAAACTTTCCCTACGCACGCGGTTTATCCCTTTCCGGTGGAACGGCAGCCGCTCAAAACCTTTATATTTTTCCATCAAACGTTAGTTGGCTTCCAGGCGTTCGCAGGTATGGCAGTCGATGCTCAGGTTGCTCTTCTATTGCGATACGCGGCTGCCAGGTTCGAGATATTGATGGTGGAGCTGGATGAAGCAGAGACCAGCCGCGAGCTCGACGCCTGCATAAGGAAGCACCAGAAACTTCTCACGTAAATAACGGCCCATTTCCGTGGAAAACTTCGTGGTTATATTATTCCTTACATTAGCAAACATTTATACAAGCTTGGTTAAAGTATTGAATGCATAATGTATTCATAGTTACTTGGTCTGATGCTACCGTTTGTGTCAGCGTCAAAGGCAGTGCTAGTGTTGCTAGTGCTAGATTCGTGTTCAAAATAATTAACACTGCATATTGAAGGAGGGCGATGAATTTTTTATATTTTCAACGTCATGTAATATTTGTTTAAGTGTACCGAACTATACATCGATGCTATAATAGGGAAATGTGCTTGCATGTTGCCCGTAGAACTGTATTTATTTGATATGGTAGCAAAATGATATTTGTATCGCTGAAAAGGGAATGTAAACGAGATGTTTTGACGTCGAGTTAAAGTCGCTTTGTTGAATTTCAGGTACATAAGGAGGATACGCCAATCTGTGAGATTTTTAGCGTTGGCTACTGTAGCAACGACAAATGTAGCCGTGATTTTCGGCAGTTTAAACCTGGTCACTGTGAGTATTATAATTTCTTTGTCCTGTATGAAGTATGAACAGTAGTACGAGAGTTACGAGTTCTGGATATTTAAAAAAAAACAAAAAATAAACAGAAGCAACCGTTAGCCATGAAAGCTCTGTACGCCCTCGTAGTGTTCAGCGCCAGCGTGGAACTCTTCATGTATGCTTGGCCAGCTGACAATTTGATTCACATGGTAATAAACTGTCTCCATGTCTCTTATTTCATTTACTCTGCATTCACATTCGCTTCCATCGCAATTGCAGAGCAAAGAAACTGGTGCGGTTGCTTATAACACGAACTGGTACGACAAGGATGTTAACATGCAGAAAAAGATTTCTTGGATGATATTGAGGTCTCAAAAGCTTGAAGCCATTCATATTAACGGTATTCTGCCGAAGCTTTCGCTGTCTTATTACGCAAAGGTAGTCTATCAATCTGTATACCGAAAGCCAGTATGTTCCTTTTTTTTTTCGTGGAGAAATCCCTGGCGAATACCCCTCCTCTCCCCCGGGTCATTCCACGCGAAGTCGGACACTTTTCGGAGTAACATTTCGGATTTTGGTGCAACTTGGATATGTTGTAGTCTTTAGGGGTATATAAACATATCTCAAAGGATTTTTCGAAATGTCAAAAATTGTGGACGTTACAGCTCTTTGAAATATAGTGTTTACTATTTTTCCAAAAATTATAACTCTGGAACTAATAAACTGATAAAAATGACCTTTTGGGTGCTTACAGTGGAGATATAAGAGTACCTAATAAAAATTATTTCACTTAATAAAAACGAATATTTGACCATTTATTTGGCAATTGTTCTTAACAAATGGAATTTTATAGGTGAAGGCAAACTTTTAAAAATTTGGAAAAAGTATGAGGATAAAGCCCTGGTTTTCCTCTTTACGGACACGTTTCGAAAATCGTGGACACTTTAAAATTGGCCAAATGAAAATTAATTGAATGTAACGCTGCGTCGCCTAGCACCGGCTCGACTGGTCGGGCCGTGCGCCGTGCGGTACCCGCAGCGGCCAAGCGGCTATATCTGCTATTCTTATACAGTGTTCTCGTAAATGGTAAGTATTTGTAAAAAAATGAAAGAGGAAAACTTTTACTGTTTTTTATACCCAACATAATACAGTATCTCAATTTTTGGTGTTCGCAAAATTTTCCTTGAAACGAGGGTGACCTTCAGTTTTTTAAATGGAATGCTATATACTTGATTACCCAAAATGAAAGTGACTGTCAAAACAAATTCACCCATATGGTATACTATGACCTTCAAGGCCACACAAGGTTAGGAATGAAAGAAAGAAACTCAATCTACTATTTCAATATATTTATAACCTTGTGTGGCTTTGAAGGTCATAGTATACCATATGGGTGAATTTGTCTTGACAGTCACTTTCATTTTGGGTAATCAAGTATATAGCATTCCATTTAAAAAACTGAAGGTCACCCTCGTTTCAAGGAAAATATTGCGAACACCAAAAATTGAGATACTGTATTATGTTGGGTATAAAAAACAGTAAAAGTTTTCCTCTTTCATTTTTTTACAAATACTTACCATTGTATAAGAATAGCAGATATAGCCGCTTGGCCGCTGCGAGTACCGCACGGCCCGACCAGTCGAGCCGGTGTGATTTGACGCAGCGTTACATTCAATTAATTTTCATTTGGCCAATTTTAAAGTGTCCACGATTTTCGAAACGTGTCCGTAAAGAGGAAAACCAGGGCTTTATCCTCATACTTTTTCCAAATTTTTAAAAGTTTGCCTTCACCTATAAAATTCCATTTGTTAAGAACAATTGCCAAATAAATGGTCAAATATTCGTTTTTATTAAGTGAAATAATTTTTATTAGGTACTCTTATATCTCCACTGTAAGCACCCAAAAGGTCATTTTTATCAGTTTATTAGTTCCAGAGTTATAATTTTTGGAAAAATAGTAAACACTATATTTCAAAGAGCTGTAACATCCACAATTTTTGACATTTCGAAAAATCCTTTGAGATATGTTTATATACCCCTAAAGACTACAACATATCCAAAATACGGTCGATAGCTCAACTACTTTATATCCAAGTTGCACCAAAATCCGAAATGTTACTCCGAAAAGTGTCCGACTTCGCGTGGAATGACCCCCCCCCCCCCGGGAGGAGGGGTTATGTGGGGTTTGCACCCACTAAAACGCCACGGTGGCCTCCTGGTATGGGAGCCGCGCGCCAACGGAGGGAGAACTCGTGGGCGAGATCATACTAGCAATTCTTTCGCGGTCTCCCTCCGCGGCATAGCACGGCTTCTTCCCGGGGGAGCTATTACGTTCCTAACCCGGACCTATCGCGCTTCTTCACACAGATGCTCGATTTCACCGTCATCGAATAATCCTTCGTGTTTCCAGTATCTGTATACAGCATTCACTTACTTTACCGCATTGCGGATGATGGTGGAAACTACCGACGTCGATTGAAACCTCCTAGACAGGAAGAAGTTAGCAAATCACGACGACCGGACATATAAATGTATATGTTCACAGTACACGTGTACATATAAAGAATATACAAGCTGCCTTATGTGCTGGTGTGTTTCTTTGAAATTCTCATCCAGGCGTTAATTGCCCCTAATACCTGGCCAGTAACACGCACCCTAACGACCCGTAATTGAATCCACTTAATTATTGCGATCGGGGCTGAGGAAGAGCCGCGAGCAACACTTCCTGGTAAGTATTTAAGCGTTGCAGTATCCTACGATTCGTAAGTGAGAAATAAAATTTGAAGTTGTCACTAAGGCACCCACGCTTGTTGCATAAACGCAACATTAAATTTGATTTTTTTTTCAATTAATGCAAAGGCAATGAAAATTAGCTAGAGTTTTTATTTTAATGCTTGGGCGGTAATGGGTTAATAAGCTAAGGCACTTAGACTGATGTTCAATGTTTCGTAGATTATGACCGTGTCATAAGATGCATATGAATCGGATTGGTACACGCAGGCTGTGAGCATGCAGAAGGACATAGGCTACAAGTTGACGCGTCAACACCCAGTGAATGTTTCAAGTCAGTAGCCTCGTGCCAGAGCTTACTTTGCGTTATTATATGTCGGTAAGGGATTGTTGTGCTACGGCATATTTATGTGCAAGTGGATAGGATCAACCCTGCGAATAACGCAAAGAAAGATATGATTTAATAAAATATGAAGAAAGATTCAAATCAGTAAGGGCCTCTTATACATCGGCTGCACGCTTTACGACTACTGCCCATGCCACCGCCTCACACGTCTATCGCACTTAAGGGGTTAGGCCACCTTGGACGGAGCAAAATTGCAGTCATTTTCGCGCATTTTTTTTAGGAAGATAATAAAATAAACAGAAAATTTAATATGAAGCCTGTTATTATACAACTCTCGCCTGAAAAAAATCGTATTTTTTTTCTTACAAAATGGCGGCGGTAGAGCCGTGATACGCAAGATCTTGTGGAGCGACGTTTTCCACGGTGTTCAATCTCACGGCTATACCGTTTGACTTAGAACAAAAAACCAAAAAGCTTTATTTTCTGCATGCCTAAAACTATGGAAGTGCGTAGGGAAATCCAGAAACATTAATTTGTCTCGAAATGGTGACCATGGAGAGAAAAAGTGCATTTTTTTTTTTATAATAGTGTCAATTGCACAGAACATATTCAAGATATCGGAAAACCGCTACGTACTTCCATAGTTTTAGGCATGCAGAAAATAAAGCTTTTTGGTTTTTTGTTTTAAGTCAAACGGTATAGCCGTGAGATCGAACACCGTGGAAAACGTCGCTCCACAAGATCTTGCGTATCACGGCTCTACCGCCGCCATTTTGTAAGAAAAAAAATACGGGTTTTTTCCGGCGAGAGTTGTATAATAACGGGCTTCGTATTAAATTTTCTGTTTATTTTATTATCTTCCTAAAAAAAATGCCGAAAATGACTGCAATTTTGCGCCGTCCAAGGTGGCCTAACCCCTTAACATAACGCATCATATAGTTTCATTTAATACATGGCCGACTGTCAGCCAACGATAATAGTAATAATAAAAGAGTCAATAACATTTCAGTCCCTGTACAATGCCTTCTCCATCATCACCACTTTGCACGTTATATTGGAGACAGATTGAACGTATGTACGTAGTCTCAAATTCTATTCCCATAGTTTACCCGTCACTGAATTACATCTCAACAGCACTGCGAATGTTTTGTAGCTTCCAAAAAATCTGCCGCTTGAACAGAGCGAATATGGAGGAAAAGTAACAGTGTATCTGAAACAATAGTGAGGAAAGGGCTTGTTCAATAACCATGAAAGATTAAATGATTTCTCCTCGGGTGTACAGTAGTGCTTCTTGAAATCCATTTCCATCGCTGAAGCAAGACGATTTTCCTTATTACTTTCTTGCAATTTTCCTACGCTATGGTGATTATATGTACAGCACTCGATAACGATTAGTCGATTGATAAAATTCTGTTACGAATTTATAAGATACAAGGTATCCACGATGTTACACGTTCTAGTACCAGTATAATAAATTATGTATGTTCACTACACGCCGCGCGAATATTATCTTAAGATGCGAGAGAATTATATTCAGCAGTGGAATTAAGGGAGACTTACCGCGGTTGAATTCCAGCCAGAAGAGATCATCACATATTAATACACCGACGTGGGAAAGCAGAATGTTGAAGGGTTGCTCGCGCACACGATCCGTGATTCTCCCGCGATTCTTTTAAAACTTGCAGTTCCACTGTAGAATAGAGGAGCGGTGTGATGTTCCACTGGTAACTCGGTCACAGTACGATTCAGTTCTCCAACGTGTCTTTTGTATCGTTCAGTGCCAGCCTAGTCCTACTTAGTCCTTATTTTGCGCGATCATGTTTGGGAACGTAACGCCAGAGAAGGCCATGATCTTCACTAAGCGCTGCATAGCTCTGTCTTACTGTTGGCCGCTCTCTGCAACAGCCACCAAGTTTCAGCTGCTCCGTTTTAAGATATTAAGACTCGCGACGATCCTAAGCGGGGCCCTGCTCTTTCTACCTTTGGTCTATGCAACCTACCTGCACCGTGACAACGCCATCGCCGCCACGAGGGCCGCCTGCCTCTCCTTCCCCGTCTTTCAGATCGTCGTGCAGACTTCTTACCTAATGACCCAGCAAGATCGTCTTCAGGTAAGATCATTGACCAATGTTTGCATGGTCGGTGGAACAACGCACGATGTTACATTGTGGAGCATTTCGAATCGAAGTGAAACGGAAGCTCCCGCTGAATGGAGTCGAATGGCGGAGTTATGGAATCTATTGACGAGTCCATTCAACGGTGAATCTAACTTGTGGAATCGAAAGTTTGGGGTAACAAAGATAACACAGTAATATAATAAAACCAAATTATTTAGCAATAGAGAGGCATTGGGCAGGAATACAAATAGGAAAAAAGCTCCATAAAGTAACGTCACCTGAAATTCTCCTGTCGGTCCATTTGCCTCCTTTTGGCAAGCATACACTTGCAATAACGCGTAACAATGCTTGCACACTCCTTTGGATCCTGTCCACGCGCGAGACACTTAAGTGACCGATGTTTCAGTGGCTGATCGAACGGATGGTAGCATACTGTCAGACAGCAAAGTCACACGAGAGATGCGTCTTCCAACAGTACCTCGATAGGTACTCTACGTTCTACGGGATGTCCGCTATGTGGTTCTACGGGACAGCGTTCGTCGTCGTCGTTGCAACGCTGTTCATATCGCAGCCATTCCCGACCAACGCCGAATACCCATTCCCCACCGACTACGAACCCGTCAGGACCATAATTTTCCTTCACCAGGCGTTGGTGGGCATGCAGTGTGCTGCTCAGGTGAGTGTCAGCGTGCTCGGAGCGTTGTTGATGCTGTTCGCCGCGGCGCGTTTCGAGATTCTGGCGACAGAGCTTCGTGCTGTCAAGAGTATCCATGGACTGGTCCAGTGTGTGAAGAAATACTACAACATAAGAAGGTGCAGTGGACAGTGTTAAGCTGAGGCAGATAAGTCGCGCGAGGAAAACTGAAGGGCCTGGTAAAGCAAGAAGTCTTTGGACAACTAACTAGCGAGTCCACTCTGCTTCTATTAACATCCCACGTTACTCTTGCCCAGCCTGTTCAGTTTTGCTCGTGGGACCAATGCATGTAGGTACGTACTTTTTAGTATCTTCTAACAAAGGAGGGGTCAAAATTGACCCCTTTTCATTTTGACCGAATGAGTTCGAAGTAGATCGAAGTAGTGTCATCCTAGGTATGCCCAGGAAGTGGTCACTGTCGTTAGGTACATATCTCTGATCGCGATAGCATGCAGTATCTTGTCACTTATACTTTTCGGCATTTTCCTGATCGGGGTGAGTACTCTGTACGTATAAGTGCAGCTGGGTTTAGTCGAAGTAGATAGATGGGGATGAACGCATTTTTACAAACAGCGTCAACCATTGGCAGTGAAGTTGCAGTACGTGTTCTTGGCTGGGACTGCGTTGGTGGAGGTGTTCATGTGCGCTTGGCCAGCTGACAACCTGATGGATATAGTGAGCTCCCGATTCATATCGTTTCTATATACTGTGCAGTTTGTAGTGTCATTCGATGATCTTTTTCGTTGTTGTTAGAGTGCAAACGTCATGGCTGCTGCATACGAGTCGACGTGGTACAACCGAACCTTGAAAATGCAGAAGAATGTACTCTATCTGCTGTTACCACAGAAACCAGTGGCTATTAGCTTCAAGTGCGTCGTTCCTGTTTTGTCATTGGAATACTATTGCTCGGTAAGTGAATGGTTACACTTAATCCACATCACTATGACAACTGTCGATGACGTATGAATCTTCCAGTTCGTCTCGAATGCGTTCTCCATGTTCACCGCATTGCGAGTTATGATCAGTGACGAAGACGAAAATTGAACACACACGTGGTTACGCTGGGCGAATTTGTGTTTGTACAGTTGCAAAGCAAAGGAAAGGATTCACTCTGCTTATCTTAATGTTTCAATAAAAAGGAACAACGTTATATATTCTGCTTTTCACTTTGCTCGACCTCTTGGTGACATTTTATACATGTAAAATGTTATTTCGCTTCTTCGTTAGTTTTTCGTTACTTCGCAATGCTCCACATTTCTGCCGTACTACTTAAGGGGGGCAACCACTTTAGATGCTTCAAAAAATCAATTTTTTTTTTATTTCATAAATCATTAGCAAAATATTTTACGAATATACCCTGAAAATTTCAAAACGATATTCGGATACCTTCTAACGGTATGTATATAAATGATAAAGACTCTTCGCTCGACTCCCAAGCGCGCCCAGGTATCCACGAGCGCTGAGTCAGGTAGTCCCTTTTTATGACTCACCAGGTGACGTAGAGCATAGTACCTTTGCTTTGGGGTGGAATCGCTGATTAATCGGTAAGACACTTTATCATTTGATTAAACACATTTGATTTTGAGTTTTTCGTTTGTGAAACTTTAAACGTGTTTTTCTTGAAACGACATTTTTTCAATTTGCGGGAATCATAACTCAAAAACTAATTGATGGATCATCTTCAAATTTGGAACACATTTACATAATATAATTTATTAAAACATGAACCTAAAGTTGGAAAGCTTAGATTGTTTAAAACATATTTATTATTGCAAAATGCCGGGAAACAAAATGCTAAAAATCGATCATTTTCTTTTCAAACACGTTCCAACATTAAATTCTCGATTTCTTTTCAAAATTTAAGTTCATGTTCTTAAAAAACATCTCAAGAATGTAACAAAATTTTTTCGACTAGTTCAGATGCTAATTGCGAGTTGCACGATTCCCGCAAGTCGACAACGACGATGAGGACACGCCAAGGGACACAGCGGATTACACCTTAAGGGGACCTTCCGGTCTAAAAGTCGATTTTTTTTTTATTTCATTTTTCGAATGTTCAACCTGTTAGGAATACGTGTTTAAAAGGATTTGTTGAAATTCGTAAAATTCCAGAAGTTATAGGCATTTGAGTAGCGGCAAATGCATGAGCAACAACCAGGCACTCGGCGCTCACGTAAACCTTTAAGGGGACCTTCCGGTCTAAAAGTCGATTTTTTTTTATTTCATTTTTCGAATGTTCAACCTGTTAGGAATACGTGTTTAAAAGGATTTGTTGAAATTCGTAAAATTCCAGAAGTTATAGGCATTTGAGTAGCGGCAAATGCATGGGCAACAACCGGGCACTCGGCGGTCACGTAAACCTTTAAACGCGTTTTTCTCGAAACAGTGTTCTCAAAACGGTGGGACCTGTATCTCCAAAAATTATTATCCGATTCGACTGAACCTTCTTTTATTTTGAAGAATATACTTCTGGCTAGGGGGGGGGGGGGGGGAACTAGAAAAATTACAAAAAATTGAAAATTTATAATTTTCAAAGGCGTTGAAAGGACGATAAGTACAGGGAAAAGTGATTTCAAACTTCAAGTGTCGTTATTTCCTAAAAAAAATGTCATTTTTTAATTTTTTTTCTAGTTCCCCCCTAGCCAGAAGTATAATCTTCAAAATAAAATAAGTTTCAGTCGAATCGGATAATAACTTTTGGAGATACAGGTCCCACCGATTTGGATCAATTTTTTGACGCCTTGACTTTAACGACTCCCCAGGGCCGTCTGCAATAATTAATTATAAAACAAAAAATATATTTCTATAACTTAAGACATGCTTAATACAATGCAAAAAGTCCCATTAAATTATATATAGTAGTTTTCCTTTAATTAATTCCTAAATATCACCTATTTTTTTGGGCTCTAGACCGGAAGGTCCCCTTAATACAATGGATGAAACAACTTGAAAAAATTACCAGAGATATATGAAAACATGAAAAAATTATTGTTAGAGTTGCGGATATTTCCGTTTTTTTTTCGCAATAAAAAAAACCCAAAAATCATCTAATTTTCGGTCTCCTAAAGTGGTTGCCCCCTTAAGGGGGCAGACCTACCTTGAACGGCCAAAACAACGTGCATCTGTGGGAATTTTTTCTAGAAAAACCGATGAACTTTTATTATTAAACATTAGTCTATTGGGCCGACTATATCTTACGGATATTTCAGTATTTTCTGAACAAAACGAGACTTACCACTTCTGTTGACGCTTTCCGGAGGAAAACTGTCTGTTGCATCGCGTGGAACGGTCAGATTTTCTCCCAGACCCTTAGTTTTGGAAATAAATTGAAGGATATCTGCCAAAATGGGTGCATTTCGGGTGTCCTTTTCCCTTTGATCGTTGTTTAAACATATTTAAATGTTCATAATGCAATAATAACTTATATCGTTGTATTCGGGAGGGTTCACAAAATAATTTGACGCAACGAGCAACCGAATAACTATTACCGTTTCGGCATAAAAGATGTTCAAAGTCGAAAATTTTTCTGTTTCAAAATCGAAATTGTCAAAAACTGAGGGTGATGGCGACAAACGGTTTACGGATTCGTTTTCAGCGCACGAAAACCTATAAGAAACGGCTATTGAATGTTAAAAGTCCGAAAAAAAGTCAAAATTTGTTGTACTGTGTTATTGATGGTTAAAGATTGGTGTCTGGAACGCCTGAATCACGGCAACTTGACCGACAGCCGGCCGCGCGAGGCAGGCCAGCCAAGGTGCGTGCAGTGGCGGCGGACGCACGACATATTTACCCTGTAGAGCGCATACTTACCCACTTCGCCGAAACTGTGTCCTACGGTAACATGCAATGCGGCACAGCGTTCTTGCGATAACTTATGAAAAGGCACAAACGTCACGATGTACGGCATTAAACCTGCCTACTCGTAAAAATCCACAAGAGCATATCAAAACCCGCCCAACGGGATTCTCAAGTAGAGAGGGTGGATGCCATTGCCAAATAAAATTTTGCCCTAAAAAATCACTCACGCGCGCAGTAGTTAAAGAATTACGAGTTCCGAGAATTTTTAAAAAAAAAGTAACAGAAGAAACCATTACCCATGAAAGCTCTGTACGCCCTCGTAGTGTTCAGCACCAGCGTGGAACTCTTCATGTATGCTTGGCCAGCTGACAATTTGATTCACATGGTAATAAACTGTCTCCATGTCTCTTATTTCATTTACTCTGCTTTCACCTTCGCTTCCACCTCATTGCATCGGGGCAAAGAAACTGCTGCGGTGGTTTATAACAGGAACTGGTACCACAAGGATGTTAAGACAGCAGAAAAAGATTGCTTGTATGATATTGAGGTCTCTAAAGCTCGGAATCATTCGTATTAGCGGTATTTTGCCGAAACGTTCTCTGTCTTATTACACGACGGTAGTCTAGCAATTTGTATATGCCGAAAGCTATTAAGTTTCTAACCCAGACCTATCGCGCTTCTTCACACAGATGCTCGATTTCACTGGCATCGAATAATCCTTCGTGCTTCCAATATCTGTACAAAGTAATAGTGGAAACTGCCGACGCCGATTAAAACCTCCTGGGCGGAAAGCACTTGGCGGAACACGACGACCGCGCATATGTATATGTTCACAGTACACGTGTATTATATTAAGTAAGCTGCTTTATGTGTTTGTGTTTCTTGGGAAGTTCTCGTCTAGGCGTTCAGTGGCCCTAGCACGTGGCTAGTAACACGCACCCCAACGATCCATAATTGAAACCAATAAATTATTTCAATCGGGGGATGAAAAAGAAACACGAGTAACATTACCTGGGAAATAACTAAATGAAGAATCTGCAGTATCGTACGATTCGCTGTGATACACAAGGCACACATGTCTATTATTATTAGCGTGTCTATTATTATACAAACAATACCCACCTTTGCGTGCCGCAGTCGGGTAAAAAGAGGAGTTCCGTGGATCGTCAGGAGGTTTGAGAGGGTCGCATTGGTATTCCAGCTCTCGACAAATCACAGTGTGGCGCGATAAACTTGCGAGTTGAGAAGGAAGGAATTCATTTACCCTAACTGGCGATGAACAAAGTAACGCCAGAGGAAGTGATCGAGTTTATGCGGAAAAGCGTAGTTTCGGGCCTCGTGTGGCCGCTTCCATCAACGGCAAGCACGCATCGAACTGTTGCGTTCAAGATCCTGCAAGGCTGCACGATAATCAGCTCCTCGTTATTCCTTCTGCCTCTGCTCGGCGCGGCGTACGTCAACCGGCACGACACCGCCGTTTTAACCAGATGCATCGTCGTAGGTATTGCTACGTTCCAGTTCGGCTTCCAAGCCGCCATCTCTCTAATTTGGTATGAGAATATTCAGGTAAGTCGTCTACAGAGTAGCTCCGTGATCCAAGGTAGACAGGTCTGTTGTCTCACGTCCAGTTCTAGCACGTAATCGAGGAAATGATTGCCTGTATCAAGAATGCCTCGACGCTCGAGAGGGAAGTTTTCCAAAAATACGTGGACCAGTGCCGTATACTCTATGGGACCGCGGTAATATGGTTTTACACGTGCATAGGTACTTACGTGTTTTGCCCACTCGTTTTGCCTCAGCCATTACCGATGGAGGCTGAATATCCGTTCGCCACTGAGCCCTTGCTCGCGTGGGCGATCGTTTACTTCCATCAGAGCCTCTGCGGTCTTCAGTGCGCAGCGGCCATGTCGCATTGCGCGTTCGGCGCGCTCTTGCTTTGGTTCAGTGCTGCTCGATTCGAGTGTCTGATGTTGGAGTTGAAGGCGACATCAAATACTCCCATGCTGATCAAGTGTATTAAAAAGCAGATACAGCTAAGGAGGTAAAGAGAGTGTTGCGTAGCGTGGTGTTCCGTAGCTTACGATGTCTGTAATTCTCGCCTAGATATGCCGGCCAAGTTGTTTCCTGCTTCCGATTAAGTGTCATGTGCGCAGTAATAGTGAGTACAATCGCAGTCACCCTTTGTTGCGTCGGTATGCTTGTGGTGAGTAAACACTATTTCATTCAATGGTGAATTTAAGCAAATCATGGTCCAGGAATTTTCTGAATAGAAGCAACCAATGATAGGGAAGGTGCAAAACATGTTCGTATTCTTCACTATACTCTTGGAGATATTCATGTACGCATGGCCAGCTGATCACCTGAAGAATATGGTGAGTTGTGCACCAGTGGCTAGTTTATTTGTTTGAAAGGTATACAGATTTCCTCCCTTAATCCATTAACAGCTGTTGTTGCACAAACGCAACATTACATTTTTTTTAATTACGGCAAATGCAATGGAAATTCTAGAGTTTTTATTTTAATGCTTGGCCGGTAATGAGTTACAAACCTAAGGGAATCGTCCTGATGTGCAATGATTCGTAGAGTATGATGATGCCACAAGGTGCATACGAATCTGAGTGGTACACCCACGCTTTGAGCATGCAGAAGGACATAGCCTATATGTTGACGTATCAACAACCAGTGACTATTACAATCAGTGGCCTCATGCCAGAGCTTACTTTGCGTTACTATTGCGCGGTAAGGGATCGTCGAGCTACAGTATATCAATCGCCTGATGTCATGAACTCATACGTCAACTGCACTCAACATAACGCATTACATGGTTTCATATCATACATGGCCGACTGTTATTCAAGGATACTAGTAATTATAAAACAGTCAATAACATTTCAGTACCTGTCCAATGCCTTCTCAATCTTCACCACTATGCGCATTATGTTGGACGTGGATTGAACGTACGTAGTCCCAAACTCTGTTCCCATTGTATACAGTGTACTCGTTGTTGAAAAAAATCAATATTACTGCAAACTCTGTCTTTTGTACCTTCCAAAGAATCTGACGCTTGAGCGGAGCGAATATGGAGGAAAAGGAATGGTAGCTAAAAGATTAGCGAGGAAAGGGAGAGAGATTAAATGATTTCTCCTCGGGTATACATTACTGCTAGTTCTTGATTTCGTATTATTACTTTCTTAGAATTTACCTACGCTATGATGACCATGTGCACCGCACTCGAGAACGATAAATCAATTGGTAAAATTCTGTAAAAAAAATTATAATATACAAGGTATCCATGATGTTACATGTACCAGTGTAGTGAATTATGTGTGTTGAAACAAATATGTGTGACTGAACCTTTTTTATTTCGAAGAATATTCTACTGGCTCGTGTATAGACTAGTAAAATTTAGAAAATTTAAAATTTGTACTTTTTAAAGGCATTGAAAGGACGAAAAATATATGGAAAAAGTGATATCAAACTTCAAATGTCGTTATTTTCTCAAAACATGTCATTTTTCCAATTTTTAGACACCAAGCCGACGTAATTCGGACCATAATGAAGGAAATTCCATGACAAATTGATTTATATCATTTCACACTAACTTCCTTAAAAATATTCCGATTTATATGCAATTTGGTATAATTTCCATCGGAAAACATAAGGTATCCATCGGATACTTTCATATAAATACGATAAAGAATAAAGAATAATTTTATTTCTGAAACAGGTATGAATCCTCTCGGTCGACCGCAGCGATTCGAGGTCAGCGCCCCGGTGTCGAAGATGAAAATGTGAAATATTCATTTCAGCGTATTAAGAAATTCTTTATTATTTATCGTATCGGTATGGAAGTGACACCGATGGGTTCCTTATGTTTTTCCGATGAAAATCAAACCAAATTTCATGTAAGTCGGACTATTTTTAACGAAGTCAGCTTCAAATGATATAAATCGATTTTCCATGGAATTTCCTTCATTGTGGCTGAATTGCGTCGTTGTCGTTCCTGGTGTTAGTTTCCTCGGCGAAACATAAGGAATCGATTGGCGTCGTTTTCGCAAAGATCTGATAAGAAATGCGGAAATCCTGGACTTTACTCACATTTTAATGGTATTCCAACCGTCGCAAGCCACAAATTTCGATGAGGCACTGCTGGCGGTTGTCCTCGCCACGGGGTACCAGGTGACAGGCGTCGCTGGAGAAGCACTACACAGTAATGGTTGAAACTACCGACGTCGATTAAAACCTCCTAGCCTTAGCGAGACACGACGACCGCGCATATGTATATGTTCACAGTGCACGTGTATATATCAAGAATATACAAGCTGCTTTATGTGATAGTGTGTTTCTTGGAAAGTTCTCGTGTAGGCGTTCAGCAGCCCTAGCACCTGGCTAGTAACACGCACCCTAACAATCCATAATTTAAACCATTTAATTATTGCGATTGGGGAATGGTAAAGAACCGCGAGTAACACTACCTGGGAATTAACTAAGCGCTGCAGTATCCTACGAATCACTGTGATACGAAAGTCACGCATTGCGAGTCCATTGTATAAAAATAGAGGTCTGTGGATTGGTATTTCAACCGTCGACAGACCACAGTTCTGCGCGATAAATCCGCGAGTTTAATAGAGAGGATTCATTTACCTTAACTGATGACAAACAAAGTAGGGCCAGAGGAAGCAATCGGCTTTATGCGGAAAAGCGTAGCTGTAGCCTTCGCGTGGCCGCTTCCACCGACGGCAAACAAGCGTCAAGCCCTTGTGTACAAGATCCTGCAAGTCGTCACCGCAATCCTCTCGTTCACGTTCGCTCTGGCCCTGTTATACTCAACGTACGTGAATCGGCACGACACCTTCATTATTGCCAAATGCATCATCGCAGGTATTGCTGTGGCACAGCCCGGCGTGAACGCGATTATCGCTCTATTTCGGTATACTGACTTTCAGGTAAGTCGTCTATAGAGTAGTTTCGTAACCCGAGGTAGATAGGTCTGTCGTCTGACGCCCCGTTGTAGGACGTAATCGAGGAAATGATGGCCTGCGTCAAGGAAGCCTCGACACGCGACAGGGAAGTTTTCCAAAAGTACGTGGACCAGTGCCGTATAATCTATCCATGCGCGATAGCATGGTACTACACATGCCTAGGCAGTTGGGTGTTTGGCCCAATCGTTTTGCCTCAGCCATTTCCGACGGATGCTGAATACCCGTTCTCCACTGACTCTCTGTTCGCGCATTCGATCGTTTACATGCATCAGTTTATAGTCGGCGTTCAGGTCGCAGCGGCCATGTCGCATTCCGGGTTCGCCGCGCTTTTGCTTTGGTTCACTGCTGCCCGATTCGAATGCCTGATGTTGGAATTGAAGGAGACATCGAATGCTCGCATGCTGATCAAGTGTATTAAAAAGCAGATACAGCTAAGGAGGTAAAGGCAGCATTGCGTAGCATGATGTTTCGTAGCTTACGATTTCTGTAATTTCCCCATAGATATGCCCGCCAAGTTGTTTCCTGCTTCCGATTAAGTGTCGCAGCAGCGGTAGTACTGAGCACGCTCGGTCTCGCCTTTTCTTGCGTCGTCCTGATGCTGGTGAGTAAAAGTAGGATTTCCTAGACGCGAAGGGTCGCGGCGACCGGCAGCGACCCCACTAGTGCAAGGGAGAAGTATGACATCTCTTTCTCCCTTGCACTAGTGGGGTCGCTGCCGGTCGCCGCGACCCGTCGCGTCTAGGAAATCCTACCTTAACGTTATGTCATTCAACTGTGAATTTAAGCAAATAATAGTCCACGAATTTTCTGATTATAGATAGTGCTAACATTGGTCGAGAAGGTGCAAAACGTTACCGTATTCTTCACTATACTCTTGCAGATCTTCATGTACGCGTGGCCAGCCGATAAATTGAAGGAAATGGTGGGTAGTGCACCTCTGACTAATTAATTTGCATGAAAAGCACCTATATACATGCCGAAAGGGGGGGGGGGGATGACTTTGTGGAAATCAAAACTTCGTACCGTAAGCGGGGGGAGGGCGCCTTCGCGACACTTTTTGTTTTTCAAATATCATACGAAAACTATACCTACATTATAATCCCGAACGAATACACTAGTTTAAGACAGATCAATGATTACTTTTACATGTCAGTGAGAAATAAAATTTGATATGTTTTACTGTATCAATAATACAGGTAAATAAAGAAGCAAAAAAGGAACCATTAGTCACAAAGTCACCTCCGCTTGCGGTACATTTATTTTCTTAACCCATTAACAGCTGTTGTTGCATAAACGCAAACGTTAAATTTAAATATATTTTAAGTAGGGCAAATACGATGAAAAACAAGTGTAATGAAAATTCTAGAGTTTTTATTCTAATGCTTGGCAGGTAATGGGTTAAGGGCACGCCCCACGGACCCTATCGTTTAAACATTTGGCAATGATCGGCCAGTTGTTTCTAAAAACTGCCTGAGGGTAGCGCGATAACCACACATATGTAATTAAGGAATGTCTTTGGTTTTTTGAATTTGAATGATCGTGTCTGAAGTTATGGTGGCGATGGTGCAGGCCATTTTTTTTTACAACGATGCAGCACGCAATGCATATCAGAGGCAGGGGGGGGGGGGGAATGAAATAAAAAAAGTGTTTTATACTCTACATTTTTAGCAGAATAAAGTGCTAAAAATTTTGCCACATACAATGTATACTTTTCTCTAGAAAAAATCATTAAAGTCACCAATGTGTTCGCGCGATTTGACCGAGGGGTGCCCTTAATAAGATAAGGTAATTAGACTGATGTTCAATGTTTCGTAGAGTATGGCCGTATCACAAGGTGCATACGAATCGGAATGGTACGCCCAGGCTGTGAGCATGCAGAAGGACATAGGCTACATGTTGACGCACCAACACCCAGTGACTCTTTCAGTCAGTGGCCTCATGCCAGAGCTTACTTTGCGTTACTACAGCGCGGTAAGGGATCGTCGTGTTACATCATATTTGTGTGGAAGTGGGTAGGATCTACCCCCTGAATAGCGCAAAAATAGATACCCATTATTTAATAAAATATAAAGAAAAATACAAATCAGTAAGGGCCTCTTATACATCGGCCGCACGCTTTACGACTACTGCCCATGCCACAGCCTCACACGTCCATCGCACTCAACATAACGTATCATATGGGTTCATATCACACATGGCCGACTGTCATCCAAAGATAATTGTAATAATAAAAGAGTCAATAACATTTCAGTACCTATCGAATGCCTTCTCAATCATCACCACTTTGCACGTTGCATTGGAGATGGATTAAACGTACGTAGTCCCAAACTCTGTTCCGATAGTACAGTACTCCCTCGCTAAGGGCTCGATTTGGCGTACACGATGTGGACTTCTCGCTATCCCCACCACTTCTGTCTCACTCTTGTCCGGCGAAGGGGAGAGTACACGTCCGTCGCGCACGCAAAGCGTTTCATCTCGCTCCCCCCTTTGGCCAGAAAGAAGCGAGAACCGAACACTCGGAATTAGGGCTCCGTTCCTCTTAGCGATGAAACACTGTATTCTGTTTACCCGTTGCTGAATAAAATCTCAACAGTACCTACTGCAAACTCCGTGTTTTGTACCTTCCAAAAAATCTGTGCGCTTGAGCGGAGCGAATATGGTGTAAAAGGAATGGTAGCTAAAAGATTAGTGAGGAAAGGGCTTGTTCAATAACCATGAGAGATTAAATGATTTCTCCTCGGGTATACAGTACTGCTAGTTCTTGATTTCGTATTATTACTTTCTTACAATTTACCTACGAATTTACCTATTTTTTTTATTTTGAAGAATATTCTACTGTCTACTGGCTCGTGGATAGACTAGTAAAATTTAAAAAAATTGAAAATTTGTACTTTTTAAAGGCGTTGAAAGGACGAACAATATATGGAAAAAGTGATATCAAACTTCAAATGTCGTTATTTTCTCAAAACCTGGCATTTTTCGAATTTTTAGACACCAAGAGCGACGTAATTCAGACCATAATGAAGGAAATTCCATGAAAATTTGATTTAGGTATATCATTTCACACTAAGTTCCTTAAAAACAGTCCGATTTACATGAAATTTGGTATAATTTTCACCGGAAAACATAAGGTATCCATCGGATACTTTCATATAAATACGATAAAGAATAAAGAATTATTTTATTTCTGAAACACGTATGAATCCTCTCGGTCGACCGCAGCGATTCGAGGTCAGCGCCCCGGTGTCGAGGATGAAAATGTAAAATATTCATTTCAGCGTATTAAGAAATCCTTTATTATTTATCGTATCGATATGGAAGTGACACCGATGGATTCCTTAGGTTTTTCCGTTGAAAATCATACCAAATTTCATGTAAATCGGACTATTTTTAACGAAGTCAGCTTCAAATGATATAAATCGATTTTTCATGGAATTTCCCATAGACATATATAGACGGAGCGTGTCTGAGGGGGGTTGTAAGATTCGCGGTAAGGGGACTGTCATACAGGCAAATCGGGTAACTCCGTTCCTCCTCGGGGCTATTCGGAAATTCAATGACGTTATATATACTATGAGGGATACTTAGTCGAAAAGGTTAGCTATACTTATACATAATTCAAAATTTCGTATATCATGTAGGTTATATATATAACAAAATTAGTAAATAGAATGAAGCTTTTTCTAAATAAAATCGTACTTATAGATATATGCAATAATATTTATATTTTTAAAGATTTTGTAAGCTTAAAAGTTCATAAACATAATTAATATGCATAAATAATTATATAGTATAATAGATATATATCGCTCATTTGCTGCGACATAACTGATGAAAAAAAATAAATATTTTTATTATAAACATATTATCTATTCGATAATCAAGCAACACATTTGAATTTCTAAGATTATATATATAATATATAAATTGTTGGTTATGTATGTATATTTATTTATTTACATGTGAAATCGAATACTATCATTATTTATATTTTCTTTCTCCAACTGTTCGCAGTTTTTATTTTTCCTGCGATTTGCACAACCGCTTACTACGCAATAAGTCATTATTACACTCAATTAATATATGATTATATACAACGACCACTACGATGCTTTAGAACAGTAATAGTTGAGCAACAGTGGTTATGTTTCGAACATAGCCATTAATGCCGAACCGACAAGAAACGAATACATCCGAACCTAGCTACCGAATTGCCTGTATGGTTTCTGCCTTTTCCCCTCCGATCTTACAGTCCCCTCGCCTTCAGTCCTCTCTTCTGCTCTGTCTATATAAGTCTATGGAATTTCCTTCATTGTGGTCTGAATTACGTCTTTCCTGGTGTTAGTTTCCTCTACGAATCATAAGGAATCGATTGGGGTCGTTTTCGCAAAGATCTGAGAAGAAATGCGGAAATCCTGGACTTTACTCACATTTTAATGGTATTCCAACCCTCGCAAGCTACAAATATCGATGAGGCACTGCTGGGGGTTGTCCTCGCCACGGGGTACTACGCGACAGGCGTCGCTGGAGAAGCACTACACAGTAATGGTTGAAACTGCCGACGTCGATTAAAACCTCATAGCCTTAGCGAGACACGACGACCGCGCATATCTATATGTTCACAGTGCACGTGTATATATCAAGAATATACACGCTGCTTTATGTGCTGGTGTGTTTCCTAGCCCTAGCACCTGGCTAGTAACACGCACCCTAACGATCCATAATTGAAAGGAATTAATTACTGCGATTAGGGGATGGAAAAGAGCCGCGAGTAACACTACCTGGCAATTAACTAAGCGTTACAGTATGCTACGATTCACTGTGATACCCAAGTCACGCATTGCGAGTCCATTGTATAAAAATAGAGGTCTGTAGATTGATATTTCAGCCGTCGACAGACCACAATTCAGCGCGATAAATCCGCGAGGTAAATCGGAAGAATTCATTTACCCTAACTGACGATGAAGAAAGTAACGCCGGAGGATGCGATCGAGTTTATCCGGAAAAGCGTAGCTACGGGCTTCGTGTGGCCGCTTCCACCAGCGGCAAGCACGCGTCGAACTCTTACGCTCAAGATCCTGCAATGCTGCACGACAATCAGCTCCGTGTGTTTATGTCTGCCCCTGCTCTGCGGGGCGTACGTCAACCGGGACGACATCGCCATTTTCACCAGATGCATGGTCGCAAGTGTTTCTGCGTTCCAGTTCGGTTTCCACGCCGCCTTGACTTTAATTAGGTATGAGAATATTCAGGTAAGTTGTCTACAGAGTAGCTCCGGATTACCAGAGTAATCCAAGGTAGACAGTTATGTCATCTGATGTCTCGTTATAGAACGTTGTCGAGGAAATGATGGCCTGCGTTAAGAATGCCTCGACACTCGAGAGGGAAGTTTTCCAAAAATACGTGGACCAGTGCCGTACACTCTATGTGGGCGCGGTAATATGGATTTACCTGTGCGTATTTAGTTACGTGATTTCCCCAATCGCTATGTCTCAGCCACTTCCGTTGGAGGCTGAATATCCGTTCTCCATTGAGCCCCGGCTCAATTGGGCAATCGTTTACGTACATCAGAACATCTGCGCCCTTCAGTGCGGAGCGGCCCTGTCTCAAAGCGCGTTCGGCGCGCTTTTTCTTTGGTTCAGTGCTGCTCGATTCGAGTGTCTGATGTTGGAATTGAAGGCGACATCGAATATTCCCATGCTGATCAAGTGTATTAAAAAGCAGATGCAAATAAGGAGGTAACGACAATGTTCCGTAGCATGGTGTTCCGTAGCTTACTACGATTTCTGTAATTTTCGCATAGATATGCCCACGAAGTTGTTTCCTGCTTCCGATTAAGTATCCTTTGCGCTGCAGTGTTGTTTACGATGAGTTTCACGGTTTGTTGCATCGGCTTCATTGTGGTGAGTAGTAACGCTATTTCATTCAACTGTGAATTTAAGCAAATCATGGCCCAGGAATTTTCTGAATAGAAGCAACCAATGATAGGGAAGGTGCAAAACGGGTTCGGATTCTTCACTATACTCTTGGAGATGTACATGTACGCGTGGCCAGCTGATCACTTGAAGAATATGGTGAGTTGTGCACCTGTGGTAGGCTTAGTTTATTTGTTTGAAAAGTATATAACTGTAAGAGTCGGAACAAGAGAGCCTCGGGCGCTGGGGACTCGGACTTGCGATCTCCAGATTCGTTGGGCACTGATCAGCCGCCTTAAAGGTAGGATTTCCTAGACGCGACGGGTCGCGGCGACCGGCAGCGACCCCACTAGTGCAAGGGAGAAAGAGATGTCATACTTCTCCCTTGCACTAGTGGGGTCGCTGCCGGTCGCCGCGACCCGTCGCGTCTAGGAAATCCTACCTTTAGCCAACTCGGCTACCGCCGACTTCCCGTTCTTGGGTATTCCGTGTCCTCCTCTTATGTTATGGGGGTTCCAGATCCCACACATATGACAAACTGTCGGGGCGCCACCTATGTGCCGTCTGCACCATAGGCTCTCGTGGCCGTCCCGTATGCCTACAATACATTTCCTCCCTTAACCCATTAATAGCTGTTGTTCAGTACAGCTTGTAATGAGTTAATAAACTAAGGGAATGGGCTGATGCTAATCGTTTCGTAGAGTATGTACGTGCCACAAGCTGCATACGAATCGGAGTGGTACAACCGCGCTTTGAGCATGCAGAAGGACATAGTCTGCATGTTGACATATCAAGAACCAGTGACTGTTTCAATCAGTGGCATCATGCCAGAGCTTACTTTGCGTTACTACTGCACGGTAAGGGATAGCTACAGTATAGCTATCGCCTGATGTCATGAACTCACGCTCGATCGCACTCAACATAACGCATTATATGGTTTCATATCATACATGGCCGACTGTCATTCAAAGATAATAGTAATAATAAAACAGTCAATAATATTTCAGTATCTGTCCAATGCCTTCTCAATCTTCACCACTATGCGCATTGTGTTGGACGTGGATTGAACGTACGTAGTCCCAAACTCTGTTCCCATTGTATAGACTGTATACAGTGTTCTCGTTGTTGAAAAAAGTCAATATTACTGCAAACTCTGTGTTTTGTACCTTCCAAAAAACCTGACGTTTGAGCGGAGTGAATATGGAGGAAATGGAATAGTAGCTAAAAGATTAGTGAGGGAAGGTCTTGTTCAATAACCATGAGAGATAAAGGATTTCTCCTCGGCTGTACAGCAGGTAGTGATACGCATCGTACAACTGCGCTTACGATGTAACGAATCTCTGCTATCTTATAATTCCTTAATACATTATTTGCGGACATGGGTTTATATTACCTTTCTTCAACTATTTGACCTCCTAAATACGCTGTATCAAATTGGCACCAACCTACCGGGATACCCTGTATACCCGGGATACTCGGTGTACAGAGATACACTTTCGTTTATCACTTTGAACACTTCCTATAATAACTAATTAAAAAATGATTAATAAATTATGGTAATCTTATGATGTGTCTCGTACCAAGCAGCAGAGTAGTGGTAGGCCCATGCCTATACGTGTAACTCTACACAATCAAGTTGTTCCGAAATCTTTAACAATTTTTCCTGACCAACGGGTTCCTTTGCGTCATATAGCTTCTACCAAATATTTTCCCTTCTTAACGCGCAGAATACGTTGATGTAAAAAAAATGTAATGTTATTCAGACATCGATATGGAGGTGACGCCAATGGATTCCTTATCTTTTTCTGATGAAAATCATACCAAATGTCGTGTAAATCGGACTATTTTTAACGAAGTCACCGTCAAATGATATAAATCAATTTTTCATGGAATTTCCTTTATTATGATCCGAATTACGTCGTTCTTGGTGTTAGTTTCATCGGCGAAACATAAGGAATCGATTGGCGTCGTTTTTCGCAAAGATCTGATGAGAAATGCGGAAATCTTGGACATTTCTCACTTTTTAATGATATTGAAACCCCTTCGAATGCCATAAAATTTGGCGAGGCACTGGGCAGTGTTGTCCTCGCCACGGGGTACCAGGCGGCATCTTTTTGACAGGCGGCGCTGGAGAATCACCCTGTCCATACGGGTCCGAAACCTACCAAGGCTTCGAAGCAAGAGTTTCAAGACTTCCAACACGATCAAGACTTTCAAAAGTTTTAAGGTGACCGGCTCGCCGAGCCTGGGCGAGCTGAGCAAGCTCACCGATCCACGCGCCGTCTGATTTCACCTTTAGCGAGGAAATACTGTATTCTGTTTACCCGTTGCTGAATAAAATCTCAACAGTACTTACTGCAAACTCTGTGTTTTGTACCATCCAAAAAACGCCTTTTAACCTTGCTGACCTATTCGGGGCTATTTAACACAAAACAAATTTATTTGACATCAAAATTTATATAAACAACATCATTATTTGTGGAACACATGTTTTCATGATGAAACGTGGAATACCTCGCCAAGGAATTATAACTTGGTATATTTCAATAAGGTGCTGAAGCAGAGAGGACTTTAAAAATGGTTAAAAACCCATCTGTTCCAGTATCTTGCTGAAATATTCCAACTTGCACTTATCCTTCTATCTTAACGCTATACTCATGATCTGGGGTCGGGTAAGAACAATCCAGCAACATTTCAATTTACATATTTTATTCTTACATTCTACCAAAGTATTGCAAGTTAAAGAAATTCTTATATCCAACTAGAATATTTGACAATCGCAGCTATCAGCTCGGTTCTCACCGATTACCAGGTCTCACCGCGAGGAGGTTGCTGCGCTTCGAGACCCGTAGAGAGATAGATGGAATCAAAGTTCCATCGATCTTCCTGTACATGGAACCCTTAGCCTACTAAACCAAGGAGATGGATGGAAACAATATTCCATCGATCTCTTCGGTTTAGATACAGAATCTAGGGAACTGCCAAGTACATAATCACCTGATTAAAAGAAATTCAGCAAAGAAGGAAAGACGGAAGGTCAGCATGAAACGAGTATTGGACGGCGCAGTTCCTACCACCCTGCTGTCCAAGTCGAAAGGGAAAAGCGCTCGGCGCCTCCCAGGCGATTCCTGTTGCTCCGAGCGACTCGCCAGGAGCAACACTAGGTGTGACCATGAAGTAAGAGTAAGGAGACTCATCTGCCTAGATTGAAAGTAGGGCTGGGACTATGTGTCGAATTTCAGATATGATCATTTTACCCGAAATCATGACGTCTAAATCTCCGAGATTTTTGCGAATTTCGACCCCAACTTTTCAGGAAACATTCATCACATATCAAACACTGAAGATAAGAAAAAAAAAATTTTTTTTTTTGCATATTTCGGTATATGCCCCCTCCCCTTAAATGTTTAAAAAATAATCCTCGAAAATAAAAATTCCATTTTTTTGTTCACCTTCATAAATAAAAAGTGTTCTAGAAGCATTTAAACTTTCAAAATTTGAAAAAAAAAGTTTTTTTTTTTAGTTTTTCGGTTTTTTTTCGAAAACCGTTTGTCGCACGAAAAATGGTAATACAACAAAAAAGATGCTCCTTGTCCGGATCTACAACTTTTGTTTGACATATTTTTTTATTTAATCAATAACTTGGAAGACGTTATATAAAATCGACTTCGCGAGCTGTTAAATAATGATTTAAATGTTTAACGGCCCAGGGGCAGAGTTGGGCATTAGTCGAATAAAAATTTATTCGACTAAATTTTGATTCGACTAAATTTTTATTCGAACGATCTCGAATAAAAATTTCGATTAAACTGTAGTTATTCGAGAATAATGAATAAATTATTATTCGACTAAATTTTTATTCGAGTGATCTCGAACAAAAATTTCGAATAATAATTTATTCGAAAATAAAGAATAAATTCTTAGTCGAATAACTTTTTATTCGACTAAATTCTTAGTCGAATAAATTTTTATTCGTTATTCGTTATTCGAAGGACCCCCGTGGCGACTAAGCGACACGAATAAGCGTGGGTCAGAACCCGAGCCGCTCCGTCTGGGGTCCCAAGGCCCTCGGCCTCTGGTCGCCGGTCGGGCCGAGAGGGGATCATGAGACAAGTGGAACGCTTTTCGAGTGTACCTACCACCCCTACCGGGGGCTACTCGGTATTCCTGTACCATATATCTTCAATTTTAACAAATTTCATAGGGTTATAAATCCCGTTCCATATATTTCACAATAGAGGTTGAAGATCTTGTAATAACGTATAATATTACAAAACTGATGCACTAAACACCATTAAATATATAAACAAACAGATGACAAGTACAAATAACAAATCGAATATGAAACTGCGATGTATACAAAGTAAGTGGGCTTGATAAGCGAATAATTACAAAATTTGACAAATCTAACTGAGGGCTACATCTCTTTGATTTACGGTCTTATGGAATGCTAATTGAACTGTTACCCCATTTTCGTATTTATGTTATTTTGGAAAAGTGGAAGGGATGTATATTGGGTGGAATAAAGCTTTGTTAAAGTTAATTGATTGCTCCTTTACGAAAGGTAGGAGGAGAAGGTGAAGAACCCACAAAGGTTGTCAGCCCGGTTTCACTCAGCGATACATGCATGCGATACGCGTATGATGGATACCGATTTTCATTGTTCTTTTAAGAATCGTCGTGTGAACGGTCCCATAATAATCAATGTAACATCGGTAGGATTAATTACAGTCCGAATTACGTCGTTCTTCGTGTTGTTTTCCCCGAAAAAACATAAGGAATCGTTTGGCGTCGTTTTTTCGACAATCTGATGAGAAATGCGGAGTCCGAAATTTCTCAATTCTTAATCGGTTTTTTTCGCCACGGGGTATCGGGCGGATCACCCTACACTCGACAAGCGTTCCCCTTGCTCCATAATACCCCTCGGTCACCGGTCGGGCCGAGGACCATGGGTCTCGAGCCGAAGCAGCTTATTCGTGACACTCACATCAGTCGCCACGGAGGTCCTCCGAATAACGAATAACGAATAACGAATAACGAATAAAAATTTAGTCGAATAAATTTTTATTCGTTATTCTCGAATAACGACATTTTAGTCGAAATTTTTATTCGAGATCTTTCGAATAAAAATTTTGTCGACTAAAAACTTATTCGTTATTTACGAATAACTTCACTTTATTCAAAATTTGTATTCGAGTTTATCGAATAAAAACTTAGTCGACTAAAAATTTATTCGTTAGTCACGAATAGCTCCATTTTATTCGAAATTTTTATTCCAAGGTTAGTCGAATAACAATTTAGTCGAATAATGCCCAACTCTGCCCAGGGGCACCCTTTCCCGATATTCGATCGAGCTGAAACTTTACACAGATTTTTTTTTTTAATTATTTGGAACTATTCTGGAGGGTGCCCCGAAGAAAATCTTGAAAAAAAATTTTACCAAGAGTAAATAAGAGCCACCCTAGTACACACCTTTCAGCAATTTCAACACATTTCAGAGTATAGTTGCTGAGTTGGACGCTGTTCATGAACAGATGCCACTACATTCAGTCCTGAAATTATGGGTCGGTAACACGAACATCCGTAAGGTGATAGGTCCATCCTATACCTCGTCTGTGGTAGCACGAAGTCCCATAAGGTATCTATCCTATACTTCGTCGATGTGGGTACGTTTGTTGAGGATTACCGATGGATAGACAAGATTCCCTGGATCCACGGGTATTGCATTGTGGATCAAGGATAAAATTCGTCTTACCGTGCAGTGGCAACGTACTGGCAATCGATACCGCATAGTAGTATCCTCTGACAGTAAGTGAAACACGCCAGACAACATTTTGCACTCGTAAGAATCAAATCTCATCGGTAAGAACGATTTTTAATATGTCACCAGATATTGATTACAAAACAACTGAACCTAGTGAATATTCCCAATCTAGGAACCGCAATACAATATCAACGACAATGGTCACTGAATGCGGTACAATTCCGTATTATACGTTACAAATTAGTGAAATTACGCAAGTCTTGCATACAGCAACTGTTACATACAGGGTGTTTTATAGAGGCAGAATTTCGCGTTGCATCTGTAATGGAAGTCTCGAGGCGAAAATTTGGGGGTTTGCAAGTGCAGCTCGAAATCCTACTTATTTTGCAGGTGCAAGAATCGTGTAATCGATTTCGGAACAACCCACTTTGAAGTGCTGCACCTGCATGCCGGAAATCTTTCTTTCTTGCGGGTTCAAAACTCGCGCAATCGTATCACGAACACAAGATTTTCAAAATACTCTGTTTTTGCGCATTGAAGAGGGTCAGGAGACTGATTTACAACGTTGACGGGGTGCTGCGAGGCGATAGTTATTGATTTGGAGCATTTATTGTTAGAGTAGAAGCAGTGTGGGAGTGGTGAGGATTTACATGTACATATCATTTTTGTTGTATCACTTTCCGAAATATCTTTTTATGTAGAAGGCTTAATATAGGAGAAGTAAGAAAGTATTAGAATGTAGGGTGTTTGAATAATAATACTATTGTATCATTTAACCGCTATTTTATTGAAACCATTGTAATGTTATACACTTGATGCGTTGAATATGAATGGTCCTCATCAGTAAAAACTTAGCATATAAGATTAGCAATTTGACCATTCAGTGCATATGTATAATAATATACAGGGTGTCCGACACCAACTGCCAAATGAAATGGATGATTCTATTCCACATAACAAGACGAAAATAAAGAGTAACGAACTTGCAGGCTCACGCATCGTTCTTCATTGACAACGACTGTGCTGTACGCTCCCCTACTGACCTATTCAAGCCGCTCCGCAGTCCGCCGGATTGCCGTGCGTCAGGCGTCTCTGACCCCAAACATTTCAGCCTTAATACCTAAGAAAAACAAGGCCTCCGACGCAATTTCGTTACCCCTGATTTTCGTCTTCTTTTGTCACGTAGAATCACCCATTTCATTTTCTACCACTTGTTGCCCAACACCCTGTATATACATATACAGATCGAGGGCAGAGAGTTACAGCTTTCATGAGTCGCGGCGAGTGGCTCTGAAATTCCTGAGTAAGCTTTTCGCGGAGTATAAAATCCTACCCCGCCACCCCGTGCCTCGAAGAAACCGTTTCAAATTTGCATTGCGTCGATAGAGGGCCCGACGACTCCTCCGCGAGCTGAGCGGAGAAAGCCTCTCCTGATCATAATCCGCGAAAGTTCGAGGCAGTATTAAACTTTATATTACCGTTCACGCTATAAGAGTTTTATGTACACGCTTTATACTGTTACGCCTCGACCCGAATTTACGATCCGCGTTCCGTCACACTCGATCGGGCAAGATCCTTTTTACCACGTAGGATAATGCGAACAGGGAAGCACTTGTCTCGATTCGCGACAGGTTTGCGAGATTGGGTCCATTTCTCGTAGCGCGTCGATCCGTTGGTTTAACAAACTTGTATACCAGTTTTCCACTTTGCCGTAGACGATAGCTAATGATGGAATGAATTAAATGTTTTAGGGGAGAGGCTTGCAGGTTGCCACCCCTAAGCTTCTTTGATCATAACTCCTCATAAAATTAACGTATCGTTGATTTATGGTATAAGTTGGAAAGAGGAAGTGTTGAGCTACAATCCTGAGCTACAAATCATGCAAACTCTCGAAAAAGAAAAATTCTACTGCAAATTATCGAAAGTATCTAAAATTGTCTCCTTGAAATTTTGGCTTGCAGGTTGCCACCCCTAAGCTTTTTTTATCATAACTCGTCATAAAATTAACGTACCGTTGATTTATGGTATAAGTTGGAAAGAGGAAGTGTTGAGCTACAATCCTGAGCTACAAATCATGCAAACTCTCGAAAAAGAAAAATTATACTGCAAATTATCGAAAGTATCTAAAATTGTCTCCTTGAAATTTTGGCTCGCAGGTTGCCACCCCCTAGAAAAATTGCTGAAAGTGTAAAAAAACTCAAGTAAAAACCTGATTCAGAAAACTTTTCAAAATTTATTAAGTTTTATTAATAAATTATATTATTCAGATTTTCTTGACCTTCGTGCTGCCATACTAAAAATCTATAAAAATGTAAAAAATAAACCAAAATATGACTAAAATGCAATAAAAACACTTCACTTCAAACTCAATGACATTTGAGTGTAAACAAGCGGGAAAGAGAGAGGTGGCAACCTCCTGCAAGCCAAAAAAGGAGGCAACTTGCATTCCGACACATTTTTAGGAAAATATGAGAAAAAATTGCCAATTCATGATATGTTTGGAAATCTGTTTGGGATATGTAAATTAGATAAAAAAGACAACACAGTACGTATAGGTAGTTATCTTGAATTGTCGATGAAAATGTTCAATTTACGAGCACAAGGAAAGCACACAATTTCAATAATTCAGTTTCTTGACAAACACTATATTACCCTTCGCTCAGCAAACACAGCGTTATTGCGTCTGTCCGCTCCAGAGGTTATAAAATAGTGACACCTACTCTTTTAACCTCGATGTGAGTCAGAGTTGAGGTTCTGACACTGCTAGAAAGTCGAAATACGGCAGGGGTGGAAACCTGCAAGCAGTGGCAACCTGTAAGCCTCTCCCCTACACTAATCTATCAATCAATTTTTGTACGAGTCCGGAGTGTGAACGATGAGAAAGGTGATGATTGGGCCACCGCCAGATTCTCAGCCTTCGTGAGAATCGTCGTGTGTACGGCAGTGCCGTCTTAAAATAGAGGCGAAAGAGGCAGCCGCCTCAGGGCCCCGGAGCTCAGGGGGCCCCTGAAAAATTGGGAAATTAAAAAAGTATAGTGCGCACACATCTTATTCGTACCAAGGCGTTCGCGTAGAATCCACATCACTGTGGTTTTTCGAAGTGCACATTAGCTGTTAATTCCTTAGTCTTTAGCTGCTTGTCCTCCACTGAGCCAGTGACAAAGCTACAGGCTACTCGTTCTTTAAAAGCGATCAGGCCTGAAACTGGCGCGTTTCCCGTTCGAGAAAGTATCCCTGAGCAGTGAATTGATCCTGCTCCGACTATAGACCGAGTGTTTGCAATGCACTGCAGGCCGAGTAATTAGGCCCGAGTGACAAGTGTTTGCTAGAGAGCACAGAACGGGATCAGCTGACTGTTCACGAAGACCAATTAGGGGAGTGACCCGAGCGAGAATTTCAGGGAGCTGTTGTGATTCTGTTTCGCATTGGAGATGTTCCACGGGCGACGAACGCTAGGCTCGGCTGCGGCGGGCCTGAAAATTTCGGAGGCGCAACAATTTCGCCGAAAAATCCATTTCCGATGGGGATTAGAGCATCCGCAAACGCGGGCGGTGCGTCGCCAATGAATCGATGAAACTTATTATCGGCGAATTCGTTTGCCAGCCGCAACGGCCTCTGTTCCCCATAAAGCGAAAACTGCCGCGTATCCATCCTCGCGCCTCCTGTAATAATATGATAAAATCTGCCGATCAAATTGCGCAGCCGCACGAATATTCCATTAAGGGAAACACCGCTTAAATAAACAGGGGAAGGTGGATGGCCGGCGATCGTCGACAACAGGGACGCGGTTTTTATCCGCGCGGCACGAATTCGTGTCCGCGGTCGCGGAATTATTATTCGGTGGCCGAGCTAGCAAACACACGGGCGCGCGCGGTGGTCGTAGTAACTCGAAACCGAAGTACTCCATTCCTCTGAAATTATCGGGGCCAGCGCAACGAGAACGCGACGCTTACGCGCGCGCCAAAATCCCGTTACCGCCACCCCTCGGAGCGTGGGAAGAGGTGGGTGGGTGGTTGGGAAAATACAACGAAGTTAAACGGCAATTATTCGACGGCTCCGAAAGTTTATTCGACCTCGCGGCCTCGTCCTTCTCGAGTCGTAAAAATCGAAACCATCGCGCTGTTCATTCCCGCCGATTTTACGGCTAATATCTCCTCGACGTTGCTCGCGATGCACGCCAGCGCGCGTCGCGTTTCAATGGAACAGCGACGTGGGTGAGGTGTGTGTAACGCGAGCCGAGCAATCGTTCCATTTTGCATACCAAATTCCCAATGAAAATTGATAATTGCGGCCGATTCGCATTTACTTCGTTCGTTTCATTGAATTTAACAATTACTGCAACTGTTCCCGCGAATATCTCGATCTGTGGCCTCCCGTCCGCGTATATTGTTTCGAATTTGCTCAAACGACTCGGCCAATGACGATCAATGATGGTGTCGTGCCGCGATGCTGGTATATGATCCGATACATAGTCTTCTTTACAGCACCTCGTCCTCCAGATCTTTCTTGAAGTACCTGCTGTTGCGAGAAAAGACGGTCAGGTGAAGTGCAATTCGTCATCTGTCGCCAACGACGCCGACGTAAAAATAATTCGATTGATCGCGGAGAATAATCCTTCGACGGTGGATGATATATGATACAGATCAGACTGATGAAACGTAAGGGGGAACTAGGCGATTCCATTAGCCGACGCGATTAGCCTTATCGTGTCCAGAGGACACGGTCTTTCATTAGCGCGAAGTATGCTTTCCATCGCGTGGCGTAGCATCAATAGATATCGGGCAGAGACAATACAGAAGCGTGCGCTTATCGCGTATAAAATTCCATTAGGTATTCATGAGATTTGCAGCGAGTAGCTGCGAGCAAACTAATCGCGCACCCGGCAAAACGGAGCACAAAGGTCTTTGAATTTTCGTTGCCGCGGGTTCGCTAATAATTCCTGCCAGAGTGATACGAAAGATCAATCCGTTCGTTCGCAACGTTTCAATCAATTCAATCATTGTACTGTATTATTTTCTGCGACAAGAACGAAGGAAAATTTTGCTTAAATGTTCCATCGACGACTCGTAACGTGTACGTTAAATGCGAGACAAAAGACCTTGTCGAAAATTTGCTTGCGCAAAATACTTACTTATATACAATCGTTGGAATAAGAATAATCAGGACAGAAAAAGTCGTGCATGCAGTGGCCGTCAAAAGAATTTCCACTTCGGACAGTGTCGTCGTTATCTTGACCGCTTTGGTAGTGGTTTCCTGCAAAGTAGTTTCACAAGTTAAGCGGTCATTCCGGTTAGACGGGTTGAAAAAAATCGAATTATTATATCGGAAAAATTCCGATTATTTTAGCTTCAACAGAGGCATTTTGTAGGGAGCGCTGAGGCTCGGCCTATATATTAGATGAAAACTTTGAACGCGTTTTTCTCGAAACCTTATTTTTTCACATCGTGAAGATAAAATCTGAAAATCTATCGAACCGATTGCTTTATAAATTTTACTGCTTATTCTGCACACCTATGACTCTCGCAGATACTACAACCAAGTATTTTCATTGAGTCTAACTTACTTTTAAAATCGAAAATAGCAAAAGAAAAAATCCGAAAGACATTTTTCTTGCATTTTGCCCTCCATTTTGCTAATTTTGAAGATAAATCACTAATTAAAGTCCGAGCGATAGCGACAGTCAATACTGGTTAAGAATCTGTTTGGATTTTTGGGTTCAGATAAGTCTAACAGCTGAAGTCGCCTTCACGAGCGAGGCATGAATTTTTAAACACGTCATCAAGCCCGCTTTCAAAAGCATTTTAAAAGCAATAATTTTATTACTTTTATATTTTTTACTTACTGTAGATATTTAGTCTAATAAGTAGAAAAAAAGTTTCATTCCGTTACAATACATAATTATTTTCGTCGCAATAAATTCCTGCAAATCACTGAAATTATCGGCACGCTAACCGGAATGACCTCTTAAGATCCCAGGTAATACGATGTATCCAGTACGTTATCATAGTCAAATATTTGCCACAGCGAATATCTCCACTGCACTTAAGGGGAGAAGCCCGTCTAAACGGCTTGTTTTTGTATCAATTTCTAGTTTTGTATCAATTTCTTTTGTATCAGTTTCTATTTTTCGTTCGATATATACGGTCCTCTCTCCTTAGAACTTCTCGTCTACCTCTACCTAATTCAGCTCCGGTTCATTGCTACTTCAGTACCAAGTCAAACTCGACCGAATCATTTGGAAATCTGTCTGGAGCCCCTAACGCAGCATTGTGACTGCTTCGGCGATGGAGAATCGAGGGGCATGGGATAAGAAACGAAGAGAGAATCTGTGATCGATGTCCAGGTGTTGAACGTATTCGACGTGGCTTTCGTTGGCAGCCGGGAAGCCCGGCAACCTCGATCGAGTTTCGAAGAGTAACAGGCTTGATTAGAATTCCCGACGCGCGTTTCACAAGAAGACGTTAATCCCTTAAGTAGTGATAACACAACGAAACTTTATAATCCAGTTTTCGACGCGTGTTCGCCCGGACGCGCTCGCTCTTCCGCGCCCTCTCCTCGCTCCCGACGCCAATCCCGAGCCACCCTCCCCTTTGTTCAGCCTAGTCGGTCGCGAGGGTTAACGAGACAAATGAGATTCTCGCGGCTCCCCGTTCTCCTCCCGCGAACAATCGGAGAAAAATTAATTACACTTGCGAAAACTTTCGCCACCCCCAGCGCTGTCTAGCGGAATCTTGGGGGACGAATACTCCCTCAAAATACTGACGACGGCTCCGTCAGAACCGCCGATCCTTCGGCATCGGATTTATCAACATCTGACATCGATCCATAAGAATATAAACATGGAGTTCTGTGGAGCCACAGAGGGAGGGACTATCGGTGAGTTAGCAGAATAGGGTGCTTCGGGAGAATCATAAAAATTCAGGGTTCGAGGATGGCTGAGAAGAGAGGTTGGAACTAGCCCTTCTCGAGGGCGATCTCTGAGCTTCTCCTGACACCGAGTTTCATTACCTGGCGATCGCTCCACTACGTTTTCAATGTAAACCACAGAGATATCTTAGATTCCATAAAGCTCTATGACAGTACAATTTCGCTGTAGTAATATTTATTCCCCCGAGCGTATTTCTCTCCCAAAACAAAGCCTCCCTCATCCTCCCCACGAAATTTAATCTGCAAGGGATGTTTTCCCTGTTTACGCGTTACGTCGAAGGGGCCAGAAGAAAGGTCCCTCCGGTATCTCGCTATGATAAGGCACGATTTCTTTTCTCTGCTGCCACCCTCCGCCTTGCCCGCTGGCAGAGTCGTTTACCGATTCCTTCTCATCGTCTGACGTTGGAATCTCGGGTACCTACGTTTCGAGCGAAACGATTCCCAGGTCGTGGCTGGCGACATGCTTGCCGATTAAAACTTCTCCTAACGGTAGGCCGGTTTTCCGCCGTAGCGGCGTGTTGTCTGGCCTTGCCTGGCTAAGCCGATTGTTCGTTACGAGAACGCGATATCGGCGGTGTAAACAGCTTAAGAGCGCAACAACCGAATCAGAGTTTCCGCGTGCGAAACTTTAAGAGGCGACGAGGCGAGGTCGGGCGTCGCGCAGTCGACGAAAACGGGCAAACTTCCCGCTGAAAGTTCTCACCCCCGTGACGGGTTTAACGCCTACCGATGCCTACGATTTCATTCCACGGGCGAAATATAACGGCAATTGCCGGAGGACGGCTGCCTGCGACGTTTAACTCGCGAACCACTGCGCTCGCGCTTCTGGTAAGCTCGCGTTTCGCTTGTCGTCGAATATTTCGTGGCTCCGCGCCGGTGAATTATGTCATCTGGCGCGAACGTTGCCTGCCAGCTGCCCCCAGCGCCCCCCAGAATTCCGATGAAAATTCACACGCGCCTTCCCATTCCAGAGAGAAATAAGGATTTTAAACGAAAGAACGGTGCCGGGGCGATACGCGCTCGAATCGGTGATGATTTCTGGAGTGTCTGCTTCGACTGGCGAGAGCACGTACCTGGAGTTGTTGCGCCGAGCAGAGAGCAGCGCAGGAGAGGCCGAGGAGCAGCAGAGCTCGCGGAAACATTTTGCCTGTCGACGGACGCTTGGCGAGTGAGTGCAGAAAGTCTGTGGGTGTTTCGCGCGGAGCGCTATTACCTACGTTTCTGGAAAGATAACAGATAAGGTTGACGACGGCGATAAAACGGCCGATTGACGGATCGGGGCTGTGCGCCGGACTTTATCGGCCGTGACGGCTGCGGCTAGGTATCTTATCTGGGCGGAGGCGACATATTTTATGCATATGCGGAGCACGCGAGCAGGCGCACCAGGCGCACGGCTGCAGCTCCATTCCGCGAACCGATGGCGAATATATTCGCAGCCATGAATGAGAACGAATGCCCCTATTTCATTTCGAGTGGCTTTTCATGCTCGCACCTCTGCTTTGTTGCCCGGTTCTGCTCGGCGCGGAGGCCAGGTCGACGAGCAACAGTCGCTCATTCTCCGTTCGTGCAATTACGTTATTAGATTTCCGGATACGTTTGCTCCCGCGGATTGCCAGACAAATATTCTTCTCGCCCGCGCCCCTCGAGAAATTCAACGCAAACAGAGACTCCGTCCGAGTGGATGCGTCTTACCGGACTTCACCTATGTGCAATGATGGATCGATGTATCGTCGCCGACGATGCTGCTTAATTGGAAACGTAATTATATTCTTTCCTTTGCCGGGATTTTACGGCCCTGCAGGTCTGCGAAAACAAAGCTTCCGGTATAAAAACGTCGATGGCTCGAGCCCTTGTTGTTCGTTGAAATCAGGGCTCGAAGATGCGCCTCTGTTTACGGTACCAATCCGCGATATTGATTTCTCTGTCAACATTTCACTGTCCCGAGGAAACTTTTATCAGAAATACTGCAACAGCGCACGGAACCTCTTCGGGGCGAGCGTTCACATAATCATGGAACGGGCCTAAATACTTTTTGTCCGATACAATCGTCGTTTTCTGTATAGCAAGCCGCAGTTAAAGTATATTATGCAGCAGGAAACGGAATTATCGTGTTTGCATGCGTCGCGTACCTTCCAGCACATTTCCCGTCTCGTTTTTCTCATCAAAGGCTCAAAGAACGTTAGAGTAAATTCCATACGCGTCGAACGAATGCCGCCCGCTGTTCCGATCGATTTCGTTCTTTTTTTTCTTTTTTTATTTCGCCACCAATTTACATTGCACCCTGGATCGAGCCACGCTTCGTTACCGTTCACTGGCCAAAGTTAATGGAATAACCGACGAATCGATTGCTCGGCCAGACCCAGTTCCACCGTGCGCGCCTCTCGTTGCGCTTCCTGGTCGAAACGATACGCGGGGTGACTTTTCACCTGCATCGATAAGAAGAGACAGAAAATCCTATCTTCCCTTGGCTATCTTAATTTTTACACAAACATGTTCAGGTTCGAGTGCACTCAGCGCGACGCTTGCAGCTTCAAAGTCTCCGATTGTACTTACATACGTAGGGTAGACCGGGGGCGGTAGTAACACTTTGACTTTGGAATACGATTACGCAAAAACTATCACAGTTACAACAATAGTTTTTTTTACGAAAATGTTAGAGGAAGTGCAGTATATTTGGAATACCAGTTGGTTTAAGACGAATAAAAAATTACGACAGAGGATGGGATCAAATTAAACTACATAATATCATAGGGAAACTAATAAACTTTCATATTTCTGAGTGTCAGTAAAAATAAAAAACAAAAAGTAACTGAAATTTTGGTTTGAATGAAAAATGACAAGAAGTATCGATTTCGTTAAGGTGCAGGTAATTTGGAATACCGGTATTCCAATTTACCTTCACTTTATAAACTTAAACAAAACATATAGATATTTTGAGGAGATATGTATACCAGAATATTTATAAAAATGCTAAGAACGGTTACATACTGCACTCGCTCTTGGTTCACACGTTTCTACCAATCTTGAAGATGTAGATGTCTATAAGACATTATTTACACAAATGCTCCTAAAAGGTTATACAGGTGACAGATGAAACTGACGCGGTGGTATCCATTACGCGTGAAACAAAAGCATCGGTAGGCTTTGGAATATTCCAAATTACCTTCACCTTCGCTATTCCGAATTAACCACATGGCATCGAAACCGAAAATTTCATGTCACACTTTGTATTCTCGAAATTATCGCAAAACTGGCACGGAACCATAGAAGGAACATGCAAATGAGTCGATTAAGTGTTTAACACTAAAGTTTTGACATATTTTAACCATGATTGGAACGATTGAATACGCGCTGAAAAAGTTTTGCAGATTGACGTTTTCTTCCTCTGCAGATTAAGTCGAAAATGTAAAAATTGCGGTTCATCCACAAATGTCATTAGTTAAGAGGTCATTAGCCCCTATAATCTACGGTGTTACAAATTAAATAGCGTTAGTAGTTTATTAGATACTTTGGTATTCCAAATTACCAACAGTATTCCAAATATGCTGCACTTCCTCTACTTACTTATCTGACATTATTTGAGCCACAATAGTTTCGCTGTATGTCAAGTAATATTCCGGTTATTAATAAAAAATGAGAAGCGGAGAAAGTGTTACAACCGTCCCTGACCCCGGGTCGGTTGTAACACTGCATGGAGTCAATAGTAGCACAAATATAACTTTACAAAATTAAAATATTTATTGATTTAGATTATAATAATAAATGAAAAAAGTAAAATCTATAACAAATTATGTGGTATCGCAAGTCTGGCAGAAATAAAATACGTTTTGGTTGGTGCATTCTGCATCTGCTCAATCCTTACATTCAGTATATTGCACCAATTTTTCATTTGGTTTGCTTGTGCTATGCTATAGGATTTCATGCAAATAAGACAACATTATTCGCCTTCTTTGTCCCTATTCGGTTCTGTTGCGGTAAAACCGACCCCGACTGCCGATGTTACAATCGCCCCCGACCATGCTTTTGAACTTAAATTATAAATTTTGACTAACGAGACGCTTAAAAGTGCCAAGTAACGATCAATACTAGTTTAAAAAAGGTCGAATTACAGATTAAGAAATCGAACAAGCACATACTTGCGAAGGGAGTGTTTATATTACAATTTTAAGTCAGTAAGGAAAAGTTACTTTAGGGTATCGAAAAGTTATTTTCTTCACTATCGATGTCTATTGCGTATCTGTACTCTTAGGGCATGGATGTGTATATTCCAAATGTCATTGTTCATCATATATCCAAAATTGGTGTTAATATCTATTATATGTTTTGAGATATTTAGCGTGTTACATTCGCCCCCCTGCTACTACCGCCCCCGGTCTACCCTACGTGTGTTCGGCTACGTGCACTGAACCCGGAAGGAAGACCGAGGGGAAACGAACGAGCCGCACGCAGGATAAAAGGAAAAGGGCAAAAGGAAAGCAGAGCGTGTATTTCCCTACGGATTATTCGGGCGCAGCAATTCGTGCGAGTGAAAATTGAATTAAGATACCAGGTGAATCCTGCGGCAAACACGAGGCTCTCTTCCCTTTTCCCTTGTCTTGATCGTTCAACAAGATATTGTTGCGCTCCCGTCCCGGAGAGGGCCAGGTACCATTACCCAGTCCCCGAAGATAAAATTCTTTCTCAAGATGTAGGTGCCTGACGCTCCGCTCGCGGATAACATTCCAAAGATCGACTGTTTACCTCGAGCACTTCGATGCCGGGAATATTTCATTAAGTTCGTTTCGTCGGCGCCCGTAAATTGCCCTTTCTCGCCTCCGTTGGTACTTTCCGTTTTACTCCCCTGAATAAAAACAGCGTTTCTCATTCCGAACGGAGGGTGGGAGAAAATAGCGATATTCCGCTCCACCCTATCCTCTATCTTTCTTCTCTTTTTTTTTTTATTATTTCCGCGAACATATATTTGCCCGTTGCATTAAGAACGATACCTATATTTCTCCTCTCTCTCTCTCTCTCTACACTGTTCCATGCATATTCATCCGGGGACAGAACTGGATTTTCTTGGCGCCGCGGAAGTTCCCGCGGCAGAACGGGACGAAACTTTTTTCCCTGATGAAAGAACGCTCATCGCCTTTATTACGGCCTGATGCAAGACCCGTGTACGCAATTTCTCTCCCGCTGTATTCGAAAACTTCCGCACCTGCCACGACCCCCGCCGCCGTCCTCCCCCTGCCGCGGCCATTTCGCCCCCACGGATTTACTCTGCTCTTTTTCCATCTGTACCGATAATGAAGATCTCCAGCGACGTCTCCGGAGATGCCGCGACATCCTCCAGGACCCTCGATCGCCGAGCAAAATAGCGCGCAGTCCTCGAGGAAAGTCGAGAAGGGAAACCAGGGAACAGGCGGGCACGGTGGATCGGAGGAAATGCCCGCGACCGTTTCGCTTACCGATTACATTTAATCTCCCTCGCCCCATCCCCCTGTTTTCTCGTCGTCTGCCGATCCCGATGTATCACCGATTGCTTCACCGATTGCCGATACCCAAGGGGGCCCGCGGTGTCCAGTCCACAGAGGAAAATACCCGAGTTTTCCATTCCATAAGATTTGATAAAGATGTCGGTGTGCAGCCAGCACCGAGGAAATTCCTGGTCGCAGTGGGATCGAATGTCGCGGCGGTTTAATCGATATCGGGGCATCGGTGATGCGCGAGACTGTCGTTGATAGCGGGGACAACGAGCTAAGGGTCGTTATTCTCTCGTTAATTTAGTTAGGGATCTAGTTAGACTCGCGGGCGCGCGTAGTTTGGGAGTTTGTTAAATTGGATGTTAGCTGGTGTCTCGCGACAGATTGCAATTTTCCAAGGCTTTGCTTTTTGCATGGCGGAGCAATTGGCGGTGAAGTAGTTGGCTCCACTTCGTGGATGTCTGCTTTGTAGACGACGGGGTCCCTTGGGACCGCGAAGGGCTTCATCTTCCTTTGACAATGCCTGCAATGGAGCGGAGACAAGCTGCGTACCGTAGACCGGAATGAAAGTATTTTATTAGCGGAATTACGTTCGCGAGAGACTCGTTTCAATGACACTGCGTGTTCAAGGGTTTCCTCGCGGCTGAATCGCGACGTTTGATAGGCGCCATTCATACCACTAATTCCCGCTCGTCGATTCATTAATTACAATCATTGTAATTCATATCGGTCGCTATTATTCCGTTAGACGGTTCATTAACACCAGCTCGCGGTTTCATAAATTAATAAGCGCGCGAGGAATGTATCGCGTGCGAGCGTGCTGTCAAAACTGTCGCCCTTGTTACATTATAAATCACGCGATAGGGTTCGTTGTTGCCTCTAAACTGGACTAGATGTGATGATAGGGTGACTGTACCTAATATCGCCAGTGTTCCTAATATCGCCACTCGCTATATCTCGCAAAGTAAGCTCTAAAATTTATCGGTTATGCACTGAATTGGTACCTAAATATATGTAGGAAGACATACTGTAAATGCAGCATCGTGTGATCAACAATTACAGAAAGGGAAGGATTTTAGAGAATCTTAATAGTGTCAAAATTTATTGGACTATCATAATTTTACATCACATTCGGAGAAGGTAAGTCTAATAACTCTGTGAATGCAAGAATATCTACTAGAAATACCTAATTAATGATATGCTTAAGAAGTGAAATCGATTCAAATATTTTTCGTAATGAAAATAGCGTTTTTCTTTTAGCAGTATGCGTGTTCTCAATACCGCCTACCGGAGAACAATGGTTTCGATGTAATGTTTGTTACAGGTGAGGTCACGAAATGTGCGGAGCAACCGAAATAAACTATATTTGTCCAATATGTACATCGGAACGTAAAAAATAAAATATTTTAAAAATCTATATTTTTAAATTTCCATATTATTCTAATAAAAATAAAATCAAAGATGGATAAAAAAACATTTATGCAGCAAGAAATAATAAAAGCACATGTGAAAATGACTTTAAAAACTCATATATACATGAATTAATCAATATTTCTTGAGTAGGCGATATTAGGTACACTTTTTTCAGGACCCGATTTTTGCATGTCTTACGTTTTTTGAGTCCTAATTAAAAATTTGTAGGTTTCAACGATTCTAACTTATGCTACTTGAAAGATGAATAATTTCTCTTTACTTTGAAAATAACTGCATGCAAAATTATCAATTATTATTCAATTGATAGCGATTTAACTTTTGCCTGGCGATATTAGGTACAGTCACCCTAACCCCGACGGCCGCTGAATTCCATTGAAATTAAGAATGGTGGTCGATGGAGTGGCCGGGAAGCAGAAGCAGCGGATGGACCACGAATACTTCTCACACTGTAGACGGAATAATTGATTGCTCGCAGTAACCATGATGCATGGTGAAGTGCTTCATTTGCCGATCATTCTGCGAGCGCACTGCTTTATCCAATTCTATAACCAGAAAGATCGAACGCGGCTGGAGACACGATAGAGCTAATGAAGCTCATTCTCGCACGGAATTAACAATCGGCCGCGACATGCATATGCAAACGTCTGTTTGCCAGCGATGGTATTTAATCATCGGACTCATTCCATCCATCCCGGGAACGAAACGCCGCCAGGGATATCGATTTAAATATCACCAGCCGAGCGATACGTTGCCAGGGGTTTCCAGGTGTCGCGGTCATAAAGTCGGACTCGTCACTGCATTATAGTATTTATTTGCGTGAAATTCATTAGCGCGGCTAATTAATCACCTTTCGCCCCGAACCAGCCTGCGCAATTAGTCGGAGCTACTTCTAATGGCGAAATCATGGATGAAGCGATCTGTTCCTCGCTTTAATTGCGCCTTCTCTACCGAGTTTTATTAATCGCCGGGAGCTCGTGTTCACTGGCGTCGCGAGGGTGGCAAATAAATCGAAAGCGATAACTAAGAAACATTAACTTACCTTCCATCAGCTCCTGACAAACAGTCGAACTTGGCTAGTAGATTCTCGCGGCGAGAAACTGCGAAGACGCGTGGGTTCAGCTGAAGAATCGAAAGAAATCGAGTGTCCAATGAAACAGGACCGAGGAGCGATGAATTCCTCTAAATTCAACGAGCCTGGGATGGCAAAGCCGAGCGTCGTCTAGGATTTCAACGGATTCGCCCGCGACGACGTTCCCTGCCCCGGCGATACCTCTCGTCGGATCCAGTTTCCGTCCACGCGCTTTCCTTCCCTTTTTCTCAGCACAATCTCCGTGAGAAAATGAGCGACCGGTGCCTCACCCCGCGTCTCTAACGAGCAAACTTTTCCATTCGCTCGCTGTTGATCCGCGCCGATCGTCCCGCGGACCTCTCAGTCGCAGGATATTAAAAGTAGATTAAGATCCGGAATTTCCGACCTCGGATTCGATTCCATTCCACGGCGGAGGCATTATCCGACCTCTATCGAAAGACGGACACCGTGTTTCTTGCTCGGGAAGAAGCTCGTCCCGATCGTCCGTACGCCATCTATCAATATCGCGAGCACCGATTCCCGGCGGGGTTTCTCCGCGTAAGAAACGGGCAAGCTTCCACCCAACTTCTAATAACACCGGAGGGAGTGGAGCGCTCCATGGAAAGATAATCGACGCTTGACGCGGGATTAGCAGCAGAAATCTCGGGCGAAAGGGGGAATCTGGTAAACCGTGTGCACTCGATGAAAGGGGTTTCTTTATCCGTTGAAAGATTCGCCCCCTCGAGGCAGCCACAAGTTAAATGGAACGTCCCGTGGTACCAGCCAGATTCCAGACGAATGGCTTTCTTTAAGACAACAGGACTGGCCTGTCCGCCGTGACCGATTCATCAGTCGGAAATTCGAACCTCGCTAGCGGAGTGGAGTGCCTGGCGACCAGAGATAAGGATGGGTCCGGGAAATTCCTTTGGAATATTTCAACGGTCCAGGAATTTATTCGCCCCGGGCGATATTCCAACCCCAAGGATCCCGTCGATCGCTGAGACCACATATAAATTCGCGATCCCCGTCGCGAGCCACGGACCCAGATCCGTACACAACCGTGCCGCGGCAACAACGCTGGCCATTAGCGTCTCAGAGCTTCCTGATAGCGTGACGCTAATGGGACTCCTCGGTCGGCCGCGGTTTTCGAAAAGACGCGTCTCGCGAGATCCCGCTAAGTAACGACCGTCGTATCCGTTTCGTTTCCGAAACTTTAATTCTCCGTTTACCTGCTCGCGGCTCGCGCACGTCCCCGAGGAAACGGCTTGGAAGTTTTAATTGCCTTTTCGAGGCGCCCACCGCCGGAGAGCAGCGGAAAAGTGAGAATTAAACTGTTTCGCGATCGGGGATCTCGATAGAGGCTGGATCGCTGGATACTCGCTTCCGTGCTCGCGTTTAAATCGCGGATTCCCTAACGAGCCATTTTTTTTTTTCTCCCCCGCGGTCGACGAACCCGCGCGGCGTAGAATTGTGGAGGAGGACAAGGAAGCTGGACGATATACTCGGCCTTGAATCGCGACGTGGCTAGAGGATTATTCGAAACGGAACGGGAGGAAGATCGGAGATCGAGTTTAAAAAGTTGCCGGGGTCCCTGCGCGGGCAGAATTAGTGGAAAAATCAACGACCGTGTCGGCGGGCTGAGCCTCGTTCGCGGCAATTTGTTTCACTTTGCCGACGGACGTAACCACCCTCGTCCCGCTTCCGCCGCCCTTTCGATGCTCGTTTAATCTTCACGACCCACCTCGAATCCCGCCATTAGTTCCGCGTAGTCCCTCCGTGGCCGTTCCATTGGATCGCGATCCACCTGCCTCGATACAGATTTTTGAAGAAACCGAGGAACCGGGCCCGAGCTTCTTTCCTTCTGATTTGGACCGTTTTCTGTTTCGTGGTTAGAAAGCGTTAGTATCGTGGAGATGCAGGGTGTGCCTTGGTATCTTTATAGAAAAAGGTGCGTGACGTTGTTGCGTGTTGTTTATTAGTCCTCAATTCCGTTTCCCGAGTGTTCAAGCGCAATATCAGTCAAAACCACTTTGCGCGCAATTAGATACACCTCGCTGACAGCCACTCGAGTTCCGTTACGCCTTTTTGCCCGCTTCCTTGGAATCTCGTAGGAAATGTGATTGCTAGGCAACGTGGACGGATCGATACATAAATAGAGAGAAAAATCAAGTGCCGCGACGCCGGGAATTTTTCGATAAATAAACCCGCGATGCGCGAAATCGCTGAAAATGAGACGGTGCAGGGAAGGGCGGCTGATTGTCGAGGAAGAAGAACGGCTTCCGGTTTAAGCGTATAGGCGGTTCCGCGGGCAAACGGTTCTTATGATCTACGAGTAATTTCCCAAAGTGGACTGCGCTCCCGTTCCTTGGCGGTCGAGTTCCCCGACGAACGTTACAGGAAATACTGGAACGCGGGCAAACTTTCCAGCGAGCCAACGTGCCTGAGAATCTTGGATAAACAGTCGCGAGCGTATATACGAGTTCCCAGCAAAGGTAAGTACATATACATGTACGTATAGGTAATATTTACGCGCAGCTCTGTTTGTAGCTACCCTTCCAATTCAACCCCCGGTATTATTTTTTTCTGAAACTTTGAGTGAAACTTTGAGTACAGTGATTGACCGACGTAATAACGGATGGCCTCACGCCTGCACCTTTAAACCCTTTAAACCCAAGTCGGCCGGATTCTCGCGCAAGGGCAGCCAGCTAGGGCACCCCGAACGGCCGTCGTGGCAACGTTTCGCGAAAATATCAATGGAAGCTTGTCATCCGAGGAAAAATGTGGCTCACTCGGGCTGTAACGTATTTATGGGCCGCTCGGACACCGGGCGCACGTTAAGACGGGACAAGCGTGACGCTCGGGGAAAATTAAACCCGCCGAGCCGGCCGGATCGATAAGTCGAAAACCGCAAGCAACGTTGTGCTGTTTCACGTGCAATCACGACACCCGGCAGCTTGATTCGCGTTTTGTTCCAGGCGCTCCCGTTCCCGCGTTCGCCCAGGCGATACGCAAAGACAGCCATCAGTTCCAGTCGCGGCTGACGCACGAAATCGTACGCGAGCTCGGACACCGGATCTACCACCGATCGATTTCCCGTCCGTTCTGCCATAATTTATATAAAGCCGAACTGATCGGGTTCCACCGTGTCCCGTAGGGTAACCAGCAATTAGCGGGCAGCGGGTACTTCGCGCTCCGTGCCCGGAAGATCTTGATATCGAGGACTCGATTCGGACGGAATTCCCCCTTACGCGATGTAGGTGCCTACCAGTTGCGGTCACCCAACTGGCGCGATATTTTCAACCGATTATCCTGTCGACTTTTGCTGTATAAGACAGGGATCGACATTTATCACTTCCACGTTCCCTCCAGTTCCCTCTGGTAACATTACGCAGAACGGAATGGAGAGATAAAGCAAGCTAATGTCGATTGGTCGAGTTCAGATGCCGAGGTGTGCTGCTTGCTTCATTATGATTACGAGTAATAATAATGGAACTTCTATTGGGCTCGAGGTGCTCGATGGGTGGGTATAGGGTAGGTGTGGGTATTACTGCGGATGTCCCGATTACTGCGGATATTCTAAAACAGATCATATTTAGTGTTGGAAAGTACATAATCTCTTGAAAATTTTTGATAAAATTATTTTAAACTCTATTACAGATAATTATTAATAAGTATGTACAGCAAAGTTATTATTAATTCTTTTATCGTAGTTTGAAATTCGTCAAGGCGAAACTTCGGTCGATTTCCGATATGGCGGTCACGAACACCTACTTGAAAAACATTTATATTTTTGTTATTAACAGTAATACATGTACTGTAGCGGTATTGCTCGATAGAATAAGAGTTATTTTTTTCAGAAAAACAGTAAATCAGTCGTCTACATTTTAGTTTTTATTTTTATTTCTCACCGCAGTATTAGGTGCAGTACTTTACACCATATGCATGTATTATTGCGGACCAACGACTGCGCAACCTAACCTTTCTTCCGACCGTTTCACTTACGTGACAACGTGACCATAACCTTATACCTAACCTTCATATTTCTACTAAGGTTATGTTTCGCCTGACATCAGACCGCAGTAATACATGCGCAGTAACTGGTATTTCGGTAGTAACAGGCACGCAGTAATACATGTATGTCCGCAGTAATTCATGCAATGACATTGATCGACAAATCTCTTTGTTTTTAATTAACTGTGCTTATTACCCCGCCCTTATATTTTTTTATGGAATTATTAAGGTACCACCTTTCTTTTAGAAAAAGAAGGAGGAACTTTCATTCATTTGAACGCCGTATCGAGGGTTCTAAAGTTAACCTACCTTAAAAGTCCGCAGTAATACCCACTCTTACCCTACCTAGACGTCAGTGAATACAGTCGTAGGTCCGCAGTAATATATGCACATGGTGTCAAGTACTGCACCTAATACTGCGGCGAGAAATAAAAATTAAAACTAAAATGTAGACGACTGATTTACTGTTTTTCTG